>OY728140.1:1955103782-1960103782 GCA_963277665.1 Viscum album
TCTGTGCGTACACGTCACGAATAATAATTAGAATGTTTCACGGTGGTTTCAGCTCAATCTGAGGTCATCCTCTATGAATTTGACCGTTTGACGCCTGTTTTGGCCGTTTATGACACCAGAACTACGTTGTCGGTCACCGCGGGCACATGGCCCATCCAATTGACATGCCGTCTGCTCGACCACTTCAGAAATCACTCACCCGTATTTTTCGTCTGATTTCAGGACATTCCGACTTCTTTCGGCCCATTTTGGACCCCCCTCACGCACGTTTACGAAGCGCGCGCATCACTTAAAATACGAATATTGAGCCGTACCGCACAAACCGCACGTCCGATTGATGTTCCGTCTGTTCGTACACGTCACGAATAATAATTAGAATGTTGCACGGTGGTTTCAGTTCAATCCGAGGTCGTCCGCTATGAATTTGACCGTTGGACGCCCGTTTTGGCCGTTTATGACACCAGAACTGCGTTATCGGTCACCGCGGGCACACGGAACGTCCGATTGATGTTCCGTCTAATAGACCACTTCATAAATCACTCTCCCATATTTGTCGTCTGATTTCAGGCCATTCCGACTTTGTTCGGCTAGTTTGGACCCCCCTCACGCGCGTTTACGAAGCGCGCGCATCACTTAAAACATGAATATTGAGCCGTACCGCGCAAACCGCACATCCGATTGACGTGCCGTCTACGCGTAAACATCACGAATAATAATTAGAATGTTGCACGGTGGTCTCCGGTCAATCCGAGATCGTCCGCTATGAATTTGACCGTTGGACGCCCGTTTTGGCCGTTTATGACACCAGAACTGCGTTGTCGGTCACCGTGGGCACACGACATGTCCGATTGACGTGTCGTCTACTCGACCACTTCATAAATCACTCACCCATATTTGTTGTCTGATTTCAGGCCATTCCGAAATCGTTCGGCCAGTTTGGACCACCCTCACGCGCGTTTACGAAGAGCGCGAATCACTTAAAACACGAATATTGAGTCGTACCGCGCAAACCGCACGTCCGATTGACGTTCCGTCTACGCGTACACGTAACGAATAATAATTAGAATGTTTCACGGTGGTTTCAGCTCAATCCGAGGTCGTCCTCTATGAATTTGACCGTTTGACGCCCGTTTTGGCCGTTTATGACACCAGAACTGCGTTGTCGGTCACCGCGGGCACATGGCACGTCCAATTGATGTGTCGTCTACTTGACCACTTCAAAAATCACTCACCCGTATTTTTCGTCTGATTTCAGGCCATTCCGACTTCGTTCGGCCCATTTGGACCCCCTCACGCGCGTTTACGAAGCGCACGCATCACTTAAAATACGAATATTGAGACGTACCGTGCAAACCGCATGTCCGATTGACGTGTCGTCTGCGCGTACACGTCACGAATAATAATTAGAATGTTTCACGGTGGTTGCAGCTCAATATAAGGTCGTCCTCTATAAATTTGACCGTTGGACGCCCGTTTTGGCCGTTTATGACACCAGAACTGCGTTGTCGGTCACCGCGGGCACACGGCACGTCCGATTGACGTTTCGTCTGCTCGACCACTTCATAAATAACTCTACCGTATTTTTCGTCTGATTTCAAGCCATTCCGACTTCGTTCGGCCCATTTGGACCCCCCTCACGCGCATTTACGAAGCGCGCACATCACTTAAAATACGAATATTGAGCCGTACCGCGCAAACTGCACGTCCGATTGACGTGCCGTCTGCGCGTACACGTCACGAATAATAATTAGAATGTTTCACGGTGGTTTCAGCTCAATCTGAGGTCATCCGCTATGAATTTGACCGTTGAACGCCCGTTTTGGCCGTTTTTGACACCAGAACTGCGTTGTCGGTCACCGCGGGCACACGGCACGTCCGACTGACGTGTCGTCTGCTCGACCACTTCATAAATCACTCTCCCGTATTTTTCGTCTGATTTTAGGCCATTCTGATTTCGTTCGGCCCGTTTGGACCCCCCTCACGCGGGTTTACGAAGCGCGCGCATCACTTAAAACACGAATATTGAGTCGTACCGTGAAAACCGCACATCCGATTGATGTGCCGTCTGCGCGTACACGTCACGAATAATAATTAGAATGTTGCACGGTGGTTTCAGCTCAATCTGGAGACGTGGTGTGGCCGGCACCACTCAAAGTGTCCGTCTTTTGTTTCAAAAGGATGTCATTTTAAGTGAAAAGCATCAACTGACATACGGAAAACCGACCAAACGCATTCCGAATCTGTTGATAATTTATCCCAACAATCCATGGGTCATATGTGACGTGTACGAGACAACCCGGGATGAATCTGAGTCGCGGTGTGGCCAGGATAAGTCTAAGTGACTCTCTTTTGTTTAAAATGGACACCATTTTAAGTACATACGGAAAAACGACCAAACGGATTCGGTTTCAGTTGAAACTTTAGGAGAACGATCCATGGGTCATATGTTACGTGTACGAGTCAACCACGCCTCAATCCGAGTTGCGGTTTGGCCTAGACCACTCTAAGTGTATCTCTTTTCTTTAAAATGGACTACATTTTAAATTTATACGGAAAACCAACCAAACGCATTCTGATTGTGTTTATATTTTAGCACAACAATCCATGGGTCATTTGTGATGTGTACGAGTTAACCCCGCCTCAATACGAGGCGCGGTGTGGCCGACACCATTCAAAGTGTCTCTCTTTTATTTAAAAAACACTTCATTTTAAGTGAAAACAACAACTGACATACGGAAAACTGACCAAACGATTTCGGAATATGTTGATACTTTAGGACAACGATCAATGAGTCATTTGTGACGTGTACGAGTTAACCTCGCCTCAATCCGAGACACGGTGTGACCAGTATCATTCCAGATGTATGTATTTTGTTTAAAATGGATATCATTTCTATTAAAAATATATGGTATATGAAAAACCAATCAAATTATGAATTGAATTCCGGATTCCACATATGATTGTCATCTAAATTTTAAAATGAATTCTAAATGAATTATGTATGTTTATAATTATGTTATGAATTCTACTTTAATTATGGATGTGTATATTTTCAGGATGCATTATAGGTGTTGGTTGGTTGGTTTGCATTATTTTAAGTGTTGGTTTGTTCTCTATATGTATGCATTATATGTGTTACAGGTACAATAATTGGATTGAAAAATGAATTGAAAACGAGGGCATAATTGGATTGAAAATTGAATTGAAACCGAGGGTGAATGCCCAAAAACCAGACCTGCAGTGCAAATTGCAGGCTGCTGTGCAATTTGCACAGCAAAGCCTATGCCAACGGTTTGAAAACCGTTGGCATAGGCTCTATGTAGCTGTTTTTACCAATGGTTTAAGGAACCGTTGGTAAAAACACCCTATCCCAACGGTTTGAAACCGTTGGGATACCCTGTTGAATGGTTGTTTTTACCAACGGTTCATGGAACTGTTGGTAAAAACCTTTCCCAACGGTTTGTAAACCGTTGGGAAAGAAAATTCTATGTTGATTTCCCAACGGGCCAAACCGTTGGGATAGGTTGATTTTTTCTAGCCTATCCCAACGGTTCTGTGTAAACCATTGGGAAAAGCCTTTCCCAACGGCTTACTTCCCCACGGTTTGCAGAACCGTTGGTATAACATATACCAACGGTTCTGCAGCCTTTCCCAACGGTTCTAAACCGTTGGGAAATGCTGGATTTCCAGTAGTGTGATATTTTGAGCTAGACTCCATTTTCTTTTCCAAATGATTCCATAAAATAAATAAGAAATATTGTAGGTCATTTAATGTAGCTAAAATAAATTTTTTATATTAATATAGGAAAACCAAATTCTCCACCAAAACTTGAAATCAATAATATCCATGCATTTACATATTTAATATGTTATAATTGTATAAGTGGATTTTAATGTACCTTCTTATAAATATATTTCATGGATTATAAGGGATTAATAATGGTTATATGTAATGGTGAAAAATATATAATTTTGATGTAAAAATGATTTTGAAGACATTTCACAACAACACATGAAACATTCTATAAACTATAACATATTTTAAAAAGAGAAAAAAAATTCACTAGATTACACAAAATGAATCAAGACCGTCAATAAAAATGTAATTGTGAATAATATGTCAAAAAAATATATAAACCTATTAGGTTGGGAAATATTTTCAATTTGAATAGTACTAGGGCACATGAGTTTGACAATCAATCAAACACATGTAAATTAAAAGAATAGAAATTTGGAATCAAAAATCATTCACAAATCATTTAAAACAATATTCATTGAGATATTTTAGTGTGTAAAAAATAACACATTAATTTGAATCTAAAAATAATTCAATTGAGCTGAAGAATATTAAACACCAAACCAAAAATTAAAACATAAAACAAAATTGAAAAATTATATAAAGTGGTATTTTTTTATGAAATATATAAAAAATCCTAAATAAAGATGAAATATTCCATCAAATAATTTTATTTACCCTTTAATTTAATATCCAAATGAATTCCAAATATATAAGAAGTAAAAACCTAAAAGAAGAAAAGACACAACCCGACTTATTTGATTATAGAATATCCGAGGTAAGAACCATTCTTATTCCCCATGAAACCTAATATGAATGAATGAAACATTAGATATTTATTGAGAGAAGAAAAATAAATGGAAATAAAATGGTAAAATAAATTTTTATTGACCCCCCAATTCGGTACTAGAAGTTTACTACACATAGCTATAAATTTTAAGAAAATTATCCTCATTCTGAAGGAGGATGTTATTTCTTACTTCTAAACCCCTAATAATTATTCAATCTAATGTGACTACTTTAACATCAATAGTTGAGGAACCCATTTAAGTATTTATTCAACTCCAACTTTATAAAAATTTTATAACTTGTATGGTAGGTGGGGGGAGGTATCCTCTTAATTATTAGACACTACTTAGTCCACTTCATCAACATCATCGAAGTCCTATGTCATATGTGTAATTTCAAAAAAATATTAAAAATTATATTAGGAATTTTTTCAAATTTATTTTTTAAATAATTATAATAAATATATAAGTATTTATTATCAATTATCTCATCATGATACATGATCTCTTTAGACAAGGACACTATAAATTAGGTCTCAATATGAACATTTTCATCATTTTAACCATCATCTAGAGCAATTCAAGTTTTGGATAAATTTGAATATTTAATTAATTTAGAAAAAATCTCAATTAATTTTTTATAAAATAAAAAATATATTATTTTATGAAAACATTTTCATCATATATTATAAAATGGATAATTAGTTATTCTAAACTAATTTTTCTTCGTGTTGGGTTGTTGTAATTTTTGGTAGATAGTCAATCTACTCAAACATTTCTTAAAATTAAACAAAATCATTAGTTTATTATTTTATTATATGAAATACATTGAAAGGTTTTGATTATTCATGTATAAATATAGTAGGATATCACAGAATTATAGTACATAAAAATTGTAATATTATTCTTCTAAATCATCCTGATCTAAAAGAACCACATCAACGGACATGTCTTCTTTATTAATCTCTTAAGTGTAATTCCATTAATGGTTATATGGATCTTCATGTCACTTATTCTGAACTAACTTGGGTTATTAAACTATTAATGGAGATGGAATATGTTCAATTCAAATTCATATTGTTAATGTTTTTCTTTCTCTAACCCATATGATTTGATCTCCTTGACAAAAGTGGTAAAATTCTATTTTGTTGCTCATTTTTTCAATTTTTTTATGTTTTTTAGTATTATTTAAATTCTATGAACAAGCATGTTAAATGGTTCTATCATTCTAGACTCATCGATATAGTTATCATCCCATGTATGTGAAAGAAAATTATAAAAGGCCATCATGACCTATGAAATAAAATATATACAATATTGTTCTTTTTTGTAGTTTTATTTTTTAAAATAAATTACATAAGGTATTGTAATATTTGGGAAGAAACCAAATTGGTATATATCATTAATGAATTAAAATATAATGAATTCTTATTTTACTAAGCTTATACTATAGTGAATACCCTATGTTCGTTCTTTAGAGGAGGATACTTACTAACCCAATTGTTTTATTTTCAATATTATATTATGTCTTATATACCAATAATGAAATATACTAATATAATGAGAGGTTTTAAAATTCATATGATATTAATACATATATATATGAAAAATATAAGCAAAGAAAAATATATTACATGTGAATTTTATCCAAAGGATAATTTTTCTCTTGGATGTTTATAGTAATGTAGTAATTGTTATAACAAAATAATCTCAACATTATAATAAATGTTTCCTATTAAACTAAACCCACATTTCCTAAATAGTAATTATTATAAACTAGAAAATCTAGATGTAGGATAAAACAATTCTACATAAATATCTATTTCAAAATCCAATATATGAAAGACATAAATATTAATGGGAAGGAATATTTGTGAATGGGGAAGAATAAAATGGATAATAAGTTAAAGGGAGTGAATGCATACCCTAAAAAATTTAACTATCCAAAAAATACTAGGATAAAATAGTAAATTATACATTATAGTAAATAAATCAATAAAACCACTCCCTTTCATGAATAACAAGAGCTTAGTTCTTTTTGTTTATGGATATTAGAATCACAGTATGGTTTGAAATAGAAAAGATAAACGCAGACTAAAATGGGAAGAGAGAAATAATAAATGATATATAATAAACATGAAAAAACTACAGTATAGAAGAACCACACATATTTATAATGAAAATTACTGACTCCTTGAAAGAGTTTTTGAGTGAAAATTTATATAATGAGGTTTGAAAAACATTCACTCCAAATTATGTCATCTAGATGGTTATGTATATTTAGATATTTTAATAGAAAAAAATCAAAATTTTACTCCATTAAATTTGTTCCTCTATATCATTCATATGATACATAAAATTTTCAACTTAATTGGAAATGTTTTGTCAGATAATTGACATAATTATTTGAGAAAATATTTATAGACTAAAAAAATGTTTGAATATTAACATGCCTCTGGACAAGGATTTTAGGACCTTAAAATTGGAAGAATGAGTAGAAACAATGAATGAAAAGGTTCTACAAAACTATAATATATATTCATTAAAATATTATGCTCTTTTTTATTTTATATTTATGAAAATGGGACCTACATTATAAATCATTCAAATCATACAAAAATTCAGATTCCCTTATTGTTAACATCAAATAGGGATCAAATGATTAAATATAACAGTTGGTCATGTTGGGTGAATTATATCCAATTAATATATTAAAACTATAAAAAAGGAATCTCCCTATTTGTATTAGAGTTTAAAATATTTTTATATAAATAGAAAAATTCTTTAAAATAAATAAAAAAAAAGTGGGAAATTTTAAAAAATAATATTATATTAATACTAAAACATAAAAATTTGATAATTTCAATTTGAATGATGAATTTTTGGAATAGAAAAAAATTTAATTTCAGAATAAATTATATAAAAATATGTGGTTCATCAATCCACCACACATAACCACAGATCTCTCTTGAAATCATCTAATACCATGGCCAAAGTAAACATAAAGTATATAAGTGAAAATACTACTGAATTATAAAATGAAGGGAAATGCCACGCCTCCCAAAAGATAAAAAGTCTACAAATCATTACTAGTCAAAAAAATATATTCAATATCACTTGAACCCCCATTTTTTATTCATAATCACCTCCCCAAAAATAAATTTCTTTTATCTATCATGGATTTGAAATATAGATTTATTCATTTAGAAGGCATTAATGATCTCCATCGGCATGATTCCTTCCTAGTATCTGTACAAAACCGTGTCATAAATGTGTAAATCATGAATTCTTTTAAAAATGATGTTATGAAGACAATGGTCAAAAATTCATAAATACAAATATATATGATATTGAATCAGTGATAGGACCTAAAGTGAATTAAATACATGAAATATATTTTATTTCAAGAATGGTGTTCTCTTCACTCAACTTGAATATGAATAAAAAGAAACATCTATTTTTTTACATGGGTATTTATCACTTAATTATCTCATTAAGACAAAAATATTTCAAAATTTTCCATCATTTATTAGTTTGTTTATATTTTTTGGAATTTGGATATTTCAACTCAAACTTTTTCTAGAAAGGGATGATTTATTGATATAAAAATTGTAATTAAATTCTAGAACATTTTAATTGATATTTTATGACATCCTTTACCTTTATATCATTTAATTTTACACCAATGTAGTAATAAATATGTTATAAAAATCAAAAAATACAAATTATTTAAATTATCACAAAAAATCCAAAATACCCACACAGTTAAGATTAACAATAACCATTCATTTATCTTATAGACTCGGTTTAAATAATATAAATCGAATAAAATGAATCTATAAAATTAGGAATTTCTGGACTACAAAGGGATTAATATGTTTATGATTTTTTTGTAAAACCTAACTAAGTATTAAATATAAAATTTTATTTCAAAATAATGCATCAATAATACTTAATACATTCCGAGAACTATAAAAAAATTAAAAAAGAGAAAAATAAGAAGTTCAAGATTTTTAAAATGATCCATGAATATGGGGAAAATAGAAAATTTAAGAACATTTATATTTTTTAGAAACCTCTGATGTTTGGGAATATTTTCAATTTGGATAGTATATGTGCACATGAGTTTCGAAATCAATCAAACATTATTAAACAACAATATTATAAATTATAAAAAAACTATTTAGAAAACTTTTCAAACCATATATATTCAAATAAATTAGTGTTTTAAAAATACCAACATAGTTTTAATTTCCCAAATTTTTTTATTAATCTCAATATTCCAAAAAATACACTAAAAATAAAAAAATAATCATTGAAAAATATAGAATGCATGAAAAAATGGAAATACACAAAAATTCCAAAAATTTGTTTCAATCACAGTAAGATTAATATTTAACCACACTTTAATTTATGATCAAATAATATTAAGAACATTTGTAAAATAATTTTAAAAATAAGAAATTAAACACAAATAGATATTTTATAGTGTAAACTTTGAGTTAATTCCATACCTACAACCACATTTGAAGCAAAATCAAAGAACATATCATAATAAATTTATTAAATGGGAAATAAAAAAAATATGAAGGAAATAAAAATTTGGGTTTGGACCCCGCACATGTGTTCTAGTCTTTTACATCACATAGTCTATAGGTTTTATAATGGTATCCCTAATTTCAATGTGGGTGTGGCCTTATGCTCATAAACCACAAAATATTCATGCCTCTAATGTGAATTTCTTCACATAAAATATAGAGGAACCCATATATAGTTTTTTTATAGTTGAGACCTTATAAATTTGTTATATCTTGTATAGTTCGAGAATGAATAAATAATGAGACCTTATCTTCATTAACCATAACTTAAATGAGTTTTTTAAAATCATTCTGGGCCTCCTAATATTATATTGTTTTATAAATTTTATCAAAGAGTAAACGATATAAAATTTTAAATTTCATTAAATTGATATAAATATATATAATAGATATTTATGTCTTCCACCTTAATTTAATCATATTTGAACATGATATGTTCTGTCAGTGCCATTGAAAATTCAGTCCTAGTAGGTGCATGTTGATCATCTTGACCATCTTCTAGGGAAATCAAAGTGTTCACCAAATCTAAAAAATCAATGTACTGGGAGGTATGTATATATTTGGATTTAATAAAAATTTAAATATATTATTTTATGAAAATATTATATTTTTATATTAGATTATATTTATTATATTAGTCTTTGTTTAACGACACTAGGAGTTGGGCTATTGGAATTATATTAAGGTAGTCAATATCCTCGAATTTTTCTTTAAATTAAATAATATAAGAGGTGAATTATTCTAGATTAAGAGGGAGGTAAAATGTTTTTATCCTTAATTTCACAAAAATTAGAGTCACTTGGTATTTCCATATATAAAAAATACATCTAGTATTCTTCTAAATCATCTTGATCTTAAGAATCAACAGCAACTAGCATTTATTCTTCAAGAAACTTTTTGAGAAATATCTGTTTACTGTATGATAAGACCTCTAGTTGCTTCCTCTTAGACCCATAGGTTTTAAGATCAATAAATTTTGGTAAAACAAAACATAATTATTCTTCAACATATCGTGGTTATTCCCACCATAATTATTTACTTTTAACATTTTGGAACATTCTTGTGTTACTATCTTTGTTGAATCTACCTTTATAAAATAATAAGAATATTTATCATGAAAATAATATAAAAAATAACTATAAAATTCCACCTCTAACTCCAAAATAAAATATACACAATGATGATTTTTTTTGAAAATAATGATTTTATCATTTATTTTTTAAAAATTGAGCATTGAAACTATTATTATCCCATGAAATTGTTCCAAATTGATATGATTGATTTTGTTTTCAAAATACACCTTTAATTAAATTTTATTTATGTTTTTGGAATAGTAAACACCCTATGGTAGATCTCAGATGGAGGCCATATAGAATCACTAATCATTTATTTTCATGATTATATTCTAATTAATAAAAATTAATGAAATGCACTAATATAATGGTTTTAATTTAAAATGAATAAGATATATGTATATATATATATATATGAAAAAAAAATCTATAACGAACAATAATAGATACATAAATATTTCAGGAAGAATACTATTGATCACACGATTTTATTATAATGAAATCATTGCTATTAAAAAACATAATCTAAATATTATAGTCCTTGTGGCATGTCACACCACACCCAACTTATTGGAATTATAATTATTCATCACCAGGAACCCTCTATATAGTTTAATATTATTTTACATAAACATCTAAGACAAAATCCATTGTATGAATGATTGAAATGTTAAATAGAAGGAATATTTGTGAATGAGGAAGTAGAAAAAGGGTAACATGGAAAAGTGGGTGACCAAAAAACCTTGTTTTAATATCTATAATTGAATTCTTATAATATAGAATAAAAAATAAATTAATTAGTAATAAATCAGGAAAAGATAATCCATCCATTGAATAAAAACAAGGCTAGTTTTACATTTTCTTGGAAATTAGATTCACATGAAATGAGAAAACACATAATATAAAAAATTAATGAAAAGGGAAGTTATAAGGATAAAAAAATAATTTTAAATATTAAAAAAGTATAAAAAAGTTAAATTCTACACTTATCCTATGAAAATTGATTAACACTGTGAGTCGTTGTGGATGAAAAAATTTATATAATGATGGGTGAACTATTTACACACCACAATATATCCCTAAAAAATTGTCATGTATTTAGACAATTTATTGGATGAATCTAGGAAGGTTTCCATTGATAAAATTATTCCCTTAGCATTTTTGATGATCTATATGAATTAAATATTCATTAGAAAATAATATATAATGCTATGATATAATTTATAAAGAATTATTTTTGACATGGAAGACTATTTGAATTGTTATGTTCTATTTTCCTACGCATTTCTGACTTTCATATTGGTAGAAAATAGAGTATCCAATGTTAATGAAAATATTATTCAATCTGTTATATATTTTTATTCAAATATTTAGATCGTTTTAGTGTTCATTTTGATGATATTTCGCCCATATTAAAATTCATCCAAACTATGTACATATTTCATGTCCCTTATTTTGAGCATCATTTGGGCCTTAAATATTTAGATTTATAATTTGGTATTAAAGGATTAAATATATACCATAAATAATTTATTCTTCCAAAAAAGGAATTTCATAATTTCTATTAGTGTATAAGAAGTTTTTAAATATATAAAAAACATATTCAACATAATAAAAATCAATAATTTGTTCACATTCAAAATTAAGATTGAATTTTATGTAAGGTAAACAAATTTGATAGTTGACCATAAAATGAGGAATTGGTGGGATTGATTACATTGAATTATATAATACTATATGTTAAAATATAATCTTTATCATTTACCCACATTTAACTATTTCACTTTTATGAAATAATCTAATACAATGTTCAATGAATTTTTCTAATGGTATAAATGATACAACTTCTCTATTATCACATCTTATAAAAATTTAATGGCTTGTACATAGATCAAAATTCAAAAAATCCTTAAAAATACATCAATTCCATAATTTTTTACTAATACCAATGTGCATGTCGAACCATACACCCCATAAATATATTTCTGTTTTCAATCAAGGATTTCAAATAAATCCCTAATAATTTTTGAGGAATTATTTATCTCCATGGGACTACCATATTCCTAGTATCACTACTTACTAGAGTTTTAAGTGTGACAATAATGAGGTGTTTTACATTTGAAATTTTTTTGATGAGGGTTGGATGGTTTTAAATTTAATAACATTAGAGGTACAATAAAGATGAATATTATTTAAAGTAAAGAAAATTCTTAAAAATAGTTATTTCTTAATAATGATTTGATTATCACTCATGTTAAAAATTAATCTCCTATTAAAACCCCTCTTTCTTCCATGAATAATACAAACTTGAATATTTATGTAGCGGAAAAATATTTCTTCCATCTGATTTTAATATAATTTTCATTTCTGATAAGTTTTTTAAATTTTATCTTGGATTTTTGGTTTTCATTTAAGAGATTATTATTCATTCTTCCAAATATGGTAAAATACCAAAAAATAATTGTAATGATTTTTTTCACCCTCCATCATTAAATCATGTTTTTTACACCAAATATGTAATGAATATAAAAAAACTATTAATTTTTTTCACACAAATTATTCAAATCACCATAGGACAACCAAAATACCCCAATACTTGATATCAATAGTAATTATTCATTTATATTTAGACATTATTATAACTTAATAAGTTTCTTATATTTTTTTTTCATGAGAAGATTTTTCAAAGGGGTTTCAAAATTGTACTTGGGACATTTTATTATGTCTAACAAATTCTAAAAGGGAAAAATAAATAATAAAAAATAAAAAAACTTGAATGATAACTTTAACGAAATAGTTAAATGAGAATAATATATTAAAAAAATTTAGAAACATTTCTATTTTGTTAATATTTTCAATTTTGAATGTACCAATGTGCGTTTGGTTCAAAATAAATGAAACTTCCACAAATGTAACCATTGGAAAATTGGGAATGGAAAAAATATAAAATAATTAAAATATATATAAATTTAAATAAAATAATTTGTAAAAAATAAATTTTGATTTAAATTTCTCAAATAATTCTATTAATATTAATAATCATAAAAACACACCAAAATTGAAGACATCATATAAACACAATCATTATTGAAAGAATAAAATGAAATTGATATGAAAATAAAAATAATAAAAACTATTGATATCCCCCAGACTTAATATTCAAAAAAATTCACATTTAATCTATAAAAAAATAAAATTATATGATATAAAAAATAAAAATATAGAAATACATAAACTCAATTATTTAATGTTTGTTACTCTGGGCTATGCTCCCATCCACCAAAATATCAGTCCAAGAAATTAATAAAAAATCATAATAAATTTACTTAAAGAAAAATAAATACAAATCAGTATAGTGAGAAAGTATTTCTTTGTCTTGAACACTAATCTTGTGATGGGATTTTACTACCCATAATTTGGAATTTTCAAAATGTTATCCACAATCTAATGCCGGGAGTGGTTTCATTCCAACAATAAAAAATTCCTTCCATTTTTAATCACTTCCAAAAACTTATAGGGGAACCCAATTATATTTTAATTCAATACTAACTACATTTTAATATTTTTTTACTTATATGGTGGGGATAGTAAAAAAGAATGGGGCCTCTTATTCTCAAGAAACAACCGCATCGAATTCTCAAAATTATACATGGAGTTTTTATATGTTTTATTTCCAAAATTATAAAAAAATTGTAAAACAAAAAAAAGATAATATTAAATATAATTGAAACATTAATAATTAATAAATAAGTCTTCAACTTTAACAAAATAATTTTGGATTATGATCACTTATATTATTCCCACTCGCAATTCTGTATCAGTAGGTGTATTTGTATCCTTTTCACCATCCAAAGGGAAAAATAATGTGGTTGATAAATCTAAAAGATAAATCTAGTGGGAAATAATTATAAAAAAGTATCAATAAATACACAAATAAATGAGTTATTAATATATTATCTCCTCATATTTTATCAACATTAATTTATTCTTCCTTGATTAATATGACTTGGGGTTGGGTTGTTGGAATTGGAGGTAGGTAGTCAATCTACTTAATATTTTCATTAAATTCAACCACATTATTAATGTATTCTTCTATTATAAGAAAGTGTTAAATGGTTTCTATTCATCATTATAACATATGGGTGCATCACATGGAATTTTTAACATTCAAAATTATTCCATCATTCATCTAAATTATATTGAACTCCCAGGATAACATTTGCTAGAATGTATTCTTCCAGAACGTCATTAAGTAATGTACAATAATGGTTATGAATATTATTAGGTTGGTTTTCCTTGACCTCCTTAGGATCTGAAAATAGAAATGTAGTTTGATCAATCTTTACGTCATCACCATCTTGTAATTTTTATTCCCACGATAATTATTTTATATCCCGTTCAAATGTGTGAAGGATCATTATTTTTTACTCATTTGTTCATGTATTCTGAAATTTTCCTCAATAATGTTTTTATTTTCTTTCATATTAATCATGAATCCATCAGCTATTATAGAATTATCATTATGGTTATTATGATAATCATAATAGAAATCACTATTAAGGTTCATCTTGACATATGAAAAAAATATATATAATTATCTTCTTTTATTTACCTTTTGAATCTTTTGATATTTTGGTGTTTTTATTGAAAAATAGCTTGAGAAAGCTTTTGGAATCCTAAAAAATACCCTAATTGATTTCAAGGCTTTTTTTCAAAGTCATACTTCAATAAATTCATATTTACCTAATCATGAATCATAGTTCACACCCTATTGTTTATTTCAAATGGAAAATACTTACAAACACATTTTAAATAATGTCACTATTATATTATAACCAATACATAAATAAATATAGAATTATAAGGGGGTGGGTTAGAATGGATATATAATTTTAATTTGTGAGTTTATATATAAATAAAAAGACACTAAAAGAAATTCATGAATAAATAATGTTAGTAGAAGAATACTTTTTATCTAAGTAGTTCATATTAATACAATCAATGTTATAAAAAATATTCTTAACGTTCTACTTAATTTTTTTAGTAAAAAAAAGTCATCATTGTTTGAATTTTAATTATAATAAATATATAACTCTATATATAGGATAATACTATTTGATATTATCATCTATGTCATACTCCAATGTATGAATGAATTAAATACCCAAGGTATTTAATATTTTATAATGAGAAATATGAAAATGGTTGACATAGAAAATGGGGTGAATGGACAACAAAATTAGTACCAATAAAACCAAATTTATAGCATAGAATTATAAAAATACATTAAATATTACTAAATCAAGAACAACTACACCCTCCCTTGAATAATAGTGAGGTTATTTCTCTGTTTTCATGAAGATGATAATCACATATAAAGAGGAAACATAAAAACTATTAAATGAAGGAAAATTGAAAGAATAAGGAATAATAAATAGAAATTTAAATTATCAATACTATTATAACTATAAAACCCCACACTTGACCTATAAAAAATCAACAATCCATGAAATTTCATGGAATTAAAAATTTATATAATGAGGGTCAAATTATTTTCACATTAAAATCAATCATAAAAAATAGCATGTATTTGGACCATTTAATAGTAGAATATCCAATATAATGATCCATTAAATTTTTTCCATAATGTCTTTCACATTTTACAACAAACTTTTAGAATCATTATTCATGTGTAGATAGATTTATTACATAATAACATTAGTAAATATTCTTATCATGGTTGAATATTTGAATTCAAATATACTGACTTCCCATGTCTTTATCACATCGAAATTGGTTGAATCATTTATACCCATAGTTGGTAAAAATATTCCTCAACATATTATCTATATTTATTGAAATATTATGTATATTTCTACTAGTAATATATATATCATATGGTACCCTCTATAAAAGTACATGAGGCTTTGTAAATATTTTGAGTCCTAATTGTGAGCTTCATTTTGGCCTCAAAAGATTGGATTGTGTAACACTGAGTGATTTCAAAATAAAAACTCTTGTTTGATGGCATATATGACATGAAAAACAGATATTAGATGATAATGTAACACCATCAAATTTTAAAATATAATTCATTTTTAATAAATTCAATTACTTCAATGGATTTTAGAATACACAACCAAGAGTATGAATGAATCGTAATATAAAATACTGTAAAAAAATATATTTAGTTAGAGTGTATGAATAGTAATAATTAATCTTTTTAAATTATATGGAATAAAAATCTCTTAAATATATTAAATAATTATCTATTTATTTTTAATAAAATTACAACGGTTTGATAGATAAATACGTGTTTTCTAAAAAACACTATATATCTAAAAGGTAGTTTTGGTATACATTGTGTACATTGTTCAAGATTAATTATTAAACTTTTAGAATATTTATTTTCAAAAAAAACATACTTTTTGAAATATATATCTCAAAAAAATCTTTTTTTTTTGGTTTTTTGGGAACATCCTGAAGAGTTAATGTTTTTAATGAATAATAGAAAATATAGAGTTTTATTGGAGTCTACTGTTTCATTTAAACTATTTACATGGTTAAATTATATTTAAAATTTTGTTTAATTAAAATTAATTTTCATTATATTACAATTAAAAAAATAATTAGATCATTTTAAAAAATTTCATATTGAATTATTATATAAAATATTTTCAAACTTTTGAATGTTTTTTTGGAAAACCATTTTTCAATGCATATATATGTTTAAGTTTAAATTAAATTCTAACAAATATATGAAATAAAGTTTGAAAAATTGATTCCTTATTTTGACTCAAAATAATTAATATTACCTAATATGTTGAAACTATTTCGTTGACCATGTAGATTAGTAAAAATAGAAAAAAAATAATTGTTGTGGTTAATATAAAAATGGGTTTAACGCGGGGTTAAAATCATAAGATAAGAGATTAAAATTATCTATAACAAGTCAGTCACCAATTTTCTGGAAATATTTAGAACATATATAATACATTTTTCCTGGAAGTCTCATTTTGAGGCTTGTCACATGATAGAAATGTGTGAATCACTTAATCATTCAAGAAATTCAATGTGTGTCATCTCCCCCACTTATAAAATGCCTTCTCTATCCTCCTAAATTATCAACTCCAAAAATATTTTTTATGAAAATAGTTTCCTAGATACCTTCATTACTTCCCTCCCTAAATCCTAGAAACATTATTTTTATTATTGATCCCACTAAATAATGTTTCGAGTATAAACCTAAAGAAGCTCTCCAAAGAAGAGGTAAAATTCTCTAATGTGGTATTTGTTTTATTTATTTTTCCACCTCCATAAAATCATAATAAACTATGATAATACAATAAAACTGGTATATAATATATAATTAGACTTTATTATGTTAATTTAATTACCTATATTCATCTCTACTTTTGTCAAATGAAAAATGAAACTTTAAATTATGTGTACGGTAGACTATAGCCACATGAAGCAATATAATTTGATTTCCATCACTATATTTGATGTTTGGATATAATAATGTATTTTAAAATTAATATGATATTAATAAAATTATTGTAATAATTTAATTATTATATCACATATACCATATTACTGTTCATTCCTCTTTGGAAACAGTAATGTCGCTCGTGTGTCTGGCAGATTACAAACTCGTAAAGCTACGTGATTTGTTTTCAAAAAACACATTAATGGATGGTTTGAAGGGAACAATTAATTAACATATGCGATATTTATGTTCAAAATATAATTCTTGAAATATGATATCCCATATAACTTCTTTCCCTTCAATTTTTTTGGAATGTAGAAATGTTGCTCGTGTGTACGTGTGGACCACCGCCTCCACATAGCTATGTGAAATATTTTTCAATTTATTTTTACATGTATGATAAATGGATGTATTTAGTTGGTATAAATTTTATATATAACATAATAAATATTCTAAAAATTTTATTTAATATTTATTATTATTTTGTTCTATCCGTTGATAAAAATGGAAACAACATTCATGCATATATTTGATCTACCATTTCCATGAGCTGCGTAATCCATTTCTAGTATCTAAAATTAATTGATTACTATATATATATAATTAAGATATATGATATTTAAAAAATTTTATCTTTCTGGAGATGAACCATGATAAATGTAAAATTCCTGATGTCACCAAAATAAAAGACATGAAAAACAATGCAAATATCTCATGAAATATCGATTTTAATAAGGAATTGATAAGTCATGGGTGATAAAAGACTATAAGTATATCACATGTTCTATGATATATAATATAATGTTCTATTAATATTTTTATAATAAACCAATATTTATTATACCTAAGGTCCACACACATATGAATTAAGTCGAACCAAAAGTAACGGTTTCTCATCTCACTTTTCCTTTTGTGTGACATATTCCATATTCCCCATCTATTCCCTTATATGGTGCATATAATACCAATTTTATATGTTATGTTATGAATCCATTTATGTTAGTGGTATTTATCTTCTCTTTTTATGTTATTTCATTTATGTGGCCAATGAGTCGAATTTTATCAATGTGATAATATTTAATTTTTCAATCCCATCATTTTTAGGGGTTGGTTATGATTGAATTTATGAAATATAATGATACAACACTCAAAAAATAAATTAATTTTATTATCCTATAGATATTCAATAAATTTCATGAAATACTTCCATTTTCCTCTATTACATCTCAATGTGATTGTGAAATTATTTTTACAAAAATATGTTATTTTTTAACTCTTCGGTTGGAAATTTTTTTTCCTACATAGACATGTTTTCAAGAAATGTTATCAAAATGGTTTTTATCATTATAAATATTACTTCATAATATTATTTTAACCATTTATGAATTTTTTATTTTTTAAATTTAATATTCCTTTTATTTTCCTAGTAAATTATATTTTTCATTTACAGAAAATATAAAATCAATATTTGTATTAACTTGTTAAACAAGTATATAATTTAATAAATTCTTGACCAATCAATGTTTTAAAAAATCCTTTAAATGTTTCAAATGTAATTTTAAAAGGAAATAATTTTCAAAATAATATTTGAAATTTTAGATTAAAAAAATCAATTTTAAAATGTTATTTTTTTCAATAATACCTTTAATGATGTTTTTGTGGTATTTATATTCATAAATGATATTGAACCATTATTTTATATATCTTAAAATAGTGATATATAATATTGATACTATACTTATTTTTTTCTGGTTGGTTTATGATCAATTCGATCGGGGATGTACAATGTTGTTACCTTTCATCATATTATTTTGGATGGTATATGATTATATTTATTTATTAGGATAATAAGTAACATTTGTATTTCTAGTTATTCAATACGAATGTTTATGTTGATGATGATTAAACCATTTCATACAAGGAATTAATTGGACTTAGTATATAATGGGAGGAGCACCCTTTAGCCTATAGATGCATCAGTATGTCTCATGGGACAAACTAGATTTTGTATTTGGTAGAGGACTTACACATTAATGTATGGTTTTTTAGTATGAGGCCTCAAATATAAGTTTTATTTTTTCAAAATCATTCATTCTATCCTAATTAATTCATTTATTGATGTCAATATGATTATTCTAATAGTTATTATATCTATTGATAAGTTTCCAGAAAATGTGATTATTTATGTGTAGTTATTTGATCATTATTTATTCCCAACATATTATGCTCATGTTTTTGATTAAATGACTTTTTTTTTAGTTATTTATCATTCTATATTAATTATTATTTATTTATTCACAGCATGCACCATACTCATAGACTAACTGAGTATTTTGTCTCACCCCTTTCTCATGTTTATATCCCTAGTATACCAAGATGAGTACTATACTTGATAAATGGCGTTAGGATAATGAAAATAATGAATCAATTTACTAAAAATCATTTTTATACATTATATTTTTATTTTAGAAAACTATATTGAAGTATATATCAAGATACCAGGACTAATAAACTATTTGGACTTTTGGGATGGGATTCCTTTTATCATATGCCAATGTAATAAAGTATCCATTGACTCTAGGCTACTATGGTCGGGTTTTTTACAGCTGATATCAGAGGAATTATAGTAAAAGGCTTGGGAAATAGATTGATAAATATATATATTAGAGAACATTATCTTAATATTAACATTAAAGGTAATCTTATAAGCAAAAAATAATGTTTGTTAAGTGGTGAGATTATGTGGGTTTTCACAGTGATGCATCCTCATTTGGTCTCTATAAGTAGATGTGCTTCTGGAATAAATGTACATAGGGGTAATAGTAATAAAAATAGTGTGTTAAACTTGACTTGAGAATTGATTGGTATTTAAAAATGAGCCTTTCTGTGCATCAATATTGACACACCTAGGGGATATAATTGGGATAATTGACATTTTCATTATAAAAAGCTACTAAGGATTCAAATTTTTATATGATTTGAAGATATCAAAAAATAATCCATGTTTATGATTATGAGAATATCCAGGCCTAAATTTTTTAATATATATTTTGTGTTTCACTAGTTTTGGGATTATACATTTATTTCAAAAATTTGGGATCTTATCTAGTGTATGTGATTGTTTAGAAATAGAAACTAGAGGATAAAATGGAAACCATATCAGTTTGCATACCCCATGGAGGGATTTCTTTCATAGGAAAGATAATGAAGCTGGAGATAGAGCTATAACTAGAACTGTTGAAATTTTAACCATATTGGGGAAACTAATTCATGTAATGGGAAATAACCTTTCTCATATATATTATCATAATGAGCCACTACATAGTGTAATAATTTTGGACCCATTTATGCATCAACAACCTCCATCATTCAATTGGACTACAAATCTATTGGATGTTGTGAAATAGATACATTATAAAATATACATATTTCTTACCTGATAAAAATAATGAAATTGGGAAGGATTTCATGGTAGTTTATTTTCTCTCAAGGGATGTAGATCAATGTTTTTATTGATTCAAAATATTAAGGATGAATTATGAAACAAACATAGAATGAGATGAATTTGGTGTAATCTTCAAACAAAATAGTTCTCCTTATAAATAATGAGAGGAAATGGAGAGACAATTTCTATGTCTAAGATAAAAGGAAGACGAATTTTTTTAATGTATGAATCCAACATCAAACAGTCACCAAGGCATGATATAGAATAAATATTCAATCTAAATAGAATGATTAAAAATTTCATTGATGGTATTTAGATTATTTTTTGAAGGGCACTAGTATCAAAAAAATCATCATTTTATGATTACCTAATATCATATGGTATAAATATATTGAATGAATTATGAACACCTTATGGATTATAAGGGATATAAGAGTATAAAATAATGGTAGAGTAAAATATGGATAAAGGAAAAATAATAAATTTGTATTTTCCCCATTTGATAATATTGGAATGAAACACTCTAATATATTCTTGAATGGAATGAGAGTTTTATTTATGTGGAGAGAGAAATCCCACCTTAATCATTAATGAAATTTCTAGAATAAATCAACCAATATTAAATGATTCATCTATTAGGATATGGGAACTATTAAAATGAATGGGCCATGTGTCTATGAAATATACCTTTGATGATGATAAAGGATCAAGTTTAACATTATTCTTTTAATATAGTCTTGGTGGAATGATTATAGTGATTGTGTATTTTAATTGAAGAGTTTTATTTTAAAAGTATTTTATCAATGATATACTTGTTTTAAGAATTATGAAATGTATAATGTCTATACATAAGTATGCTTTCATTTTTGTTTTGATAACATATTTTGAATAATATAGAAAACCTGGAAAAGTGATTCATTCTAAAGATTTCCTTATTGGGAAATCCATGATTTAGGGAGGATAACCTTAATATGTTCCAAATGTTGAGAGAGTAATGATAAAGCACTTTTATAAAGGTATTGGAAGACTTTATGGTAGATCATACATTTTATTTTGAGGTAATTATCTGTTATTAAAACTTAGAAACACTATTGGAATAATGATAATAATATTTTGAAAAAAGGACATCCTATACGCTGAGTGACAACCCGTCACATCAAGAAATCCCATGGGGCTTGAACCCACAACCGAAGGGTTACAAGGGTGGTGTGCCTTCCGGTGGACTATGTGATGTTCTTATAAAAATTACATTATTTTAAGATAAATTATTTTATGGATAAGTATTCATGTTTATCCAACGGTGTTATTCTTGATCTTTAGATATTAATGTATTACATTGGATAACATATGCTATCCATTTTGTTTGAGAAAATATTAATTGAAATAAATAATGTCTTATCATTATTTTATTGATCATAAGATTTATTAAAACCTTATTAAGTGATTCTAGCCTAAAAATCATTTTTGGATATTAATTTATTGGAGTAAGTGATAAAGTGGTAATTGGTTGAAGAAAAACTGAAGGATGAAATTGTGCTTATGAAATAGAATGATATCAAGTAATTATATTTTCTTATATTAATATATTGTAAAAAATTAATCAATTTTAGGAAAATGATATGATTTTTTATCATATTACCTTCATATCCACTAAATAAAATGATATTTTAAATCATCACATTTATAATTCTAGTTATTTTGATCAATAACCTCTCTCACACTAAATAATTGTTTACACTTTTTCTTCCATGTCCATTTCTTCACTTCCCACCGATGTTCCCCATATTGGAAACCCAGATATGTGTTATTTTAGGTGAACATTAAACATCAATTTCTCTATTACAAATAATATTTTAATTTTGCCTTTCTATTATGTGCCTTTCTAAAAAAGGTGTCTTCATATTTCAAACCATTAATTTCAGAGATCATGATTAAATTAAGGGTCACGATTTATTTAGTGTGGGTAGAATGTTATGCCCGGGACTCTTAAATAAAGAAGCGCATGTTCGATAGCGTATATGACACACAATAATATTTTTAGAGTATAATTTAGCACCCATTATTCTAATATATGTCTATTTTTAAAGAAATTCAATCTTTTTGATACCTTGTAGAATACACAACCCCGAGTCTGAATGAACCATAATAGAGAATACCTTTATAATATATCAATAAAATTAATCGGTATGAGTAAGACTAAATAAATTATGAAAATTATATGGTTTGAACTTGTATGAAATAAATTAAATGGTTATCTATTTACTACAAGTAAAATAATAACCGTTTCAATGAAAAAGAAGTGTTTTCTAAAACAACATTACTATTCTAAAAGGTTGTTTAGTCTCTCTATCCACACATAATTTATAAATATATTTTTACACTTTTAGAAAATTAAATTCATAAATATACAAAATTTTTGAAGTCGACATGTAAAATGTATCTTTGGGTGAGTTCTTGATATTCTTTGTAAGATTAATTTTTTCATATTAATAGTGAAAATATTAATTTTTATTGAAAACTTCCTTTTAATTTTAATAGATATCTGTAATAAATTATATTTTTAATTGGTCTTAAATTAAAAAATATTCAAATATATTAAAATTTTATTAATTTTTTTACATTGAAATAAATTTCATATTTAATTTTGATATAAAAACATTTAATATTTTGAAATCATTTCATTAAAAAATTGATTTTAATGTGTTTATGAATTTAATTTTAAATTGAATTCTGAAACATCAGTATAATGAAATTGGAAAAACTGATTTCATATTTGGAATCATAGAAATCTATATTATTAAATAATTTCACCCTAATTTTTTCCATAAAAAATATTAGAAATAGTAAATAGTAATTACAACAGATAATGTATAAATGTGTTTACTGGGGTAAAATTATTTAGATAAGGGTTAAAATGCATGAAAAATTATCCAAAACCCATTTTATTTATATATATATACCTAATATCATCTATTTTTTTGAGTTGAATCATTTTTTTAGGATTTTCAAAGAGGAAAAAATCAGAAACAATTTATCTTTTAAAACCATCCATGAGTTTCCTTTCCCCGACTTATAAAAGTTCACCCCCATTCTCGCATAATCGCACATACAATTACATTTGGTTCAACTAATACATGTTCAATTAAATTCATTAATTCCATCTCAAAAACTAGAGTACTTTTTTTATGAATTCCTCCTAATAGGGCATTAGGTTTAAAAGTAAAGAGGTTGTCTGAAGAAGAGGTAAAAACCATAAACATGCATATTTTTATTATTCATACACATCCTAAAAATCATGTACAATAGTGATAATATAAAATAACAAATATATAATATCTATTGATTTTTTTTAATTTTCATGTAATAATCTATGTATATTTATACTTCAATTAAATTGGAAAGGAAACTGTTGATAATGTGTACGATAGACTCCCGCCTCATGAATCGATGTAACTCTCCTTCCATCACAACCCAAATAGGATGAATATAATGAAGGTTTTTAATATTTTCTATGATATTTATTAATTTTTATACCTATTTAATTATAATATCACATATAAATTCTTAATTTCCATTCTATGGGGGATTTGATAACATCACCCGTGTGTTTTGTAGAACGTCTCCTCAAGAAGAGATGTGATGCATTTTTTCTTATGCTTTACATGGATTGTTTTACATATTAAATTGAAAAATATATTTAATATTAATTAAATAATAATAATTAAAAAAATATAAAATCACAAATATCTTCATATCTTCTAATTCATTGGAAAAAATCACATCGCTCATGCGTATATGTGGATTATTATCTCCACATTGGGAGGTAAATGTTTTTCATTTTATATTTACATGGACACAAATAAGGCTAGATTTAGATAATATAAATTCAATATATATGATAATAATAAATCTAGATATTTTAATTAATATTTATTTAATTTCCATTCCAACCCTTGGAAAAAATAGAAAACCATTCATGTATACTAATGACCCACCGTCTCCATGATTGATGTAATCATTTTTCTATCTTTATGTTAATACATTACTCAAAATAAAAATATAATGAATTTATATGACATTTATATAATTTTTAAATTTATAGAGATTCTGGAACCATTAACAATGTAAAATAGATGAAATTACCGAACCATGTCTTATATGAAAAATGAAGCAATTATCACTTAAAACATTTATTTTAACAATGAATTATTAATAAATAGGAGATAAATGACTGTAATTAAATAATATATGATATGATATTTATGATTATGGTAATATAATATATGTCATAGAAAAAAATATTTAATATTTTAATGGTTCAGAAAAATACAATCGATGTCGAACCCAAGGTAAGGGTTTCTCATATCACTTTTACTTTCATGAGACATATTCCATTTTCACCACTTATTCCATTCAATGGTGTATATAAAACTCATTTTATATGTTATTTCATGAAAATAAATTTATATTAAATTTATTTAATGAATATTTAGACGTTATTTAATTTTTAGGTCATATGATTCAAAAGGTACTAATTTTGTGAAGATTTATTTCACAATCTCATTATTTTTCAGGAATGTTTAGGATTAAATTTTTAATGAAAAAAATTGTGATTTACCACTCATGAAACTAAATAATTTTATTCTCCTCTACTTATTAATTATTTTTTCATGTAATGGTAATATTTTATTCTATTTTTACATAAAATGACTATGGAAATGTTTTTATAAACACCCACATTTGTGTCTTTATTCGGTAAAAAATCTTTTTTATTTCAAAACCATGTTTTCTAAAATTATTTTAAAAAACTTTTTTAACCTTATAAAAATTATTTATTTAATTTTCTTACCCATTTATAAATATTTAAATTTTTAAATGTATATTCTTGTCATTTTTCTAACAAGGACCATTCAGCATTTTACCTAAAAAGTGAATGGAATCATTATTTTAATGTGTACTTCATATACCAAATTTCTTGCCTCCATGAACAATAAATGTTTTAAAGCATAATATATAATATTGAAATTTTATTTTCAAATAAATTCATTTTTAAAATAATTTGTTATATTTTAATTTTAAAATATTTTCAAAGTGAAATGATTATTTTCCTCATGAATATTTTTGATGATGTTTTTGTGGTCTTTCTTTTCATCAACAACAGTAACCCTTTATTATAATTTTGATACTCTTGGGATATATTTTATTTATGACATCCTTATTATTTATTAGGATTTTTTTATGAATGATCTTAATTGAATGTACAATTTTATTACCATTGAAAACATTACACTTGATGGTTTGGGTTTTTTTGATTGGGGTAATTATTATCATTTTGAATGTTAGTATTTCAATACAAATGTTTATATTGATTATTTTTTACTACTTTCATATGAAAAGTGAATTATACATAACATGTTATGTTCATGGAACACTATAACAACTCGATACATATGTTTGTATCATGAGACAAACTAGATTCGGTATTTGACCAAGTGTTTACCCATTATGGTATGATATCTTGGCAGGAGGAAGTGAAGATGTGGGGATGGTCTCTAAAATTGTTCATTCCCTCTAGATGAAATTAGTCATTGATGTTCATGTTATTATTAAATTATTTTTAATATCCTTGGAAATGTATCAATCTCATGTGATTATGAATTTGGTTTTATTTGATCATTGTCTATCCCTACCATATTATTCTCATGTTATTGATTAAATGGAATGTTTTTTAGTTATTTAAATTGCCAAATTTAATATATATTATTTATTAATATCTTCCCCCATAATGATTCCATTATTGGTAATTTTAATGAACCCATTCATTAGGTTTCATTCGCTATAATACCAATGTGAGTATGGTGATTAATATTTCAGTTTATCATAGAGGAAATAATTATGCATTTGAATAAAAAACATTTCTGTATATTATGTTTAGATTTGTAAAATGAGATTCTTGTATGTATCTAATTCAGTAGGCTGATATAAAATTTTGTCCTTTGGGATATAATTCTTTTTATCTTATAACTTTTTAATAAATTAACTCCCACATCTAAGCTATTAGGACTAAGGTCTTTACAGATTTAGTATTTCGTCTCATTGGATAAAATGTTTCCCATTAAGCCTGTAATGAAAACAAATAATTTCAAAAAATTTATTAGAGTACAAAAAATTATGTCATAAATATAGAACTGAATAGAAATACATAAAAATAAATAATTGGGACATTTTTAAAATTAAGATGAAATTATTCCAATA
This sequence comes from Viscum album, assembly GCA_963277665.1. Lineage (NCBI taxonomy): Eukaryota > Viridiplantae > Streptophyta > Magnoliopsida > Santalales > Viscaceae > Viscum > Viscum album. Next base: position 1,955,131,227 of record OY728140.1, read on the forward strand.
ACATAAAAATGAGAAAATTTTCCATAAAATGATGAATTAGTGGGATATAAAAAATTAAATTGAGAAATAATATATGGCAATATATGATCATCATCACCCCCCACACTTAACCGTTTCAGTCATGGGAAATCATCTAACACCGGGGCCAATTCAAACTTCCAATGGTATAAATGAAAAAATACTATATAATCACATATAATGAATATTTCATTCCTTCTACATATATTAGAATTACTTAACACACCACCAATTGTAAAGTTACATCTAATTTAGTTTTAATCCCCATTGTCTTGTAGTGTCTACCTATCAAAGAATTGATATATTTATTTAGTCAAATATTTTAAATGAATATTTCCTCATTTCCAAATAATAGATGATTCTGTAGTCTTTCATCCGACCTAGTATTGGTACATCAGAAATTCATAAAATTAAAAATAATTAAGGATTTTACATGGGTTGTTTCATAGGAGAATTTTTTAAAGGTTTTGGTTATAAAAATATAAGAGGTAGAGTTAAGAGGGTTAATATCTGATGTAAACTGAATGCATGACAATAGTTTCTCTAAATAATGGAGTTATTCTCACTCATCTAGAAAATGAATCACCTTAGTAAACCTATATTTTATTCCATGGGTAGTAAAAATAATAATAATTTAGAAAAAAAATATTTCTTCCTTATCCTATCATTTCAATAACTTTATCATCCTTTATAATATTTTGAAATTTCTGATGAAAGTTGTGTGTTTAAGGGAATAAAGTAATCATTGATCATCAAATTTTAGTCAACACCCAAACCATAATTCTATTGATTGTTAATTGTAACCTATATCAATATACTAGGAGTTTTTTTTTAAAATATTAAATAAAAAGTGCTTCCCTTTAAATACAACTCAAAATAATTCTTCTAATCACCACACCAAAAACCCAAATCCACCAAAAATTGATATTTATAATAATCATTAATTTAACTTCTAGATTGGTTGGAAATTGGTAAATATATTTTAATTATGTTTTCTAAAAAGTCACTTCATGGATACTAAGATCTTAATAAAGGTTAGATTATAGGAAGAACAATTATGAATTTAATAAAAATGGATTTCCAAAAGTGTGACATGATCATACATGACACACTTAATGGATTATAAATCTTTGAAAAAGGGAAAAATATATTTTTTTGGATAATAAATATAGATTAAAGACTTTAAATCAAAATAAAAGTTTAAATAATATGTGAAAAATAATTTTTGAAACCACTCAGACTAGATATGATTTTTAATTTATACTATAATAGTCTAATTATGCTTCAAATTAAATAAATCATCATTAAATTAAATTATTATAAATTATAAAACAAATAATTTTAAAAAATAATTTAAATCTATAAAATTAAAATCAATCAGCTTTTCAAAAAATCTTAGTATCATTTCATTTTCTAAAAGCATTTGATAAAGATTAATACTTCAAAAAACACAAGAAAAATAAAACTCAAAAAATATTTATAATTCTCAAAATAATATAAGAAAACATGGAATAAAAAATAATTAAAAATATGTTTAAATATCCCACACATAATATTTAACTACCATATCATTAAACATTAAAACAACTAATAATTTATGTCTAGAAAAATTGAAAATAAGGAATAACACAACATGATTTCTTTGATGGTGGAAACAACAACTTAAGATCCCAGAAACTGATACTTTAGAGCTAGAAAAAAAGAAAAATAATAATAATTTTTTTAAATAAAAATATTGTGAATTATTGATAAATTAAAAATATTTCATGGATAAGACCTCCAAGTGGGTACTAGGAATTTACATCCCCTACTAAGGTAATTCAAGAAAGTTATCCCTAATCATAATGTGGGTGTGGTTTCATTCTCATGTGATACTAAAATAATCATTTCATATGTAAATACCAATAAAATAGTTATATGGGGATATATGGATATTTTAATTTAATTCCGTCCCCTATGAAATGTGGTACAACATTCACAATGGGGAAAGAAAAAATGTATCCTCTTCATTTTCTGGTACAACATCAACTATTTATTCACCATCATCCATAAATTGATCTATATGTTTTGTTTGAGAAATTATATTAAAGGGGAAATTAGTGAAATGATATAATCAAATAGAACTAAAACAAGAAGAATCAATATTGAAGTATTATCCTTTATTTAATTCATTTTTTTAAGATGATATCTTCATAGAGGTCCATTGAAAATTTACTCTCCGGAAGTGAGTTTTCATCTTCTTCACCATCCTCCATGGAAATCAATGTGTAATCAAAATATAAAAAAACATTATAGATGGATGTAAAAATAAATTTATATTTAATGAAATAAAACATAAAATTTTTCATGAAAATATTATTCCCCAACATTAGATAAACAATAATTTTTTTCTCTTTTTCATAATGCCTCTCAGAGTTGGGTTTTAAGAAATGAATGAAGTTAGTAAATATCATCAAACTATTATTCCCCAACATTTGATAAACTATTATAATGGTACTAATTATTCAATATCATATATTATTATATTGGATTCCATTTCAGTACATAAAATATTATTTAAGTATTATTCTAAATCATTTGGATATGATAGAAAAATATCATCAGGATTGTATTCTTCATGAATATCTATTATAAATGAATATTAAATGTTAGATAAATATTATAGTACCCAAAATTTTTATTATATGGTTGTTCAACTATTTATATAAGTAGAAGCATGTTCAATTAATCATCATATAGTAAATTTTTTCCTACTATAAGGATTTGACCTTGTTGGAAGCTTTAAAAATTATCTTTGTTTTGTTACTCACTTCTCTAAGTATTATGCAATTTTCATAATTAAATTTTTAATTTTCCAGTAATTATATATTTAATTATTTTACCATTCTACATTTATAAAATCAATAATACGTAAATAATTATAAAAGTCACTGTAAAATTTTATCATTACCACAAATATTAAAGATATTCTATGATGTTATTTTTTTCATTTTGGAAATTTAGGATTACTTTCATAAAATTGCATTTGAATGATATTGGACGAAATATAAATTAAAATAAATTGATATTAAGGGTTGTTTCATTATTCCCACATCAATAAATTATTATTTCCCAATGCATGTTGCATAATGTTCCCCCTAGAGCCGATCTCACATGGTATCCACTTACAAACAATGTTTTTTACAGTCAAATTTATATTTTAGGTAATATAAAACTAAAAAAATACTAATATAATTTAGAGGTTTACAATTTATTGGATATTAATATTTATATTAAAATAGTACATAATGAAAAAGAGAAGAGAAATGAAATTTAACATAATAAAGCTATTTCTCACTTGAGTTCACAGTAATATAATAATTTTTATAAAAATATAATCATGATATTATACTCAATGTGTTATATAAATCCACACCCCCTTTGTTGGAACTGTAATTATCATAAACCAAGAACATGAAATATAGTATAATAATTTTCCATAAAAAGATCTATGTAAAAATCCATTGTATGAATTATATAAATATTAATGGGAAGGTATATTTGTGAATGAGGAAGAAGATAATTGATGATAGGGGAATGAATGGGACCACACATCATAATTAGTTTAACTATCACTAAATTATTTTTATAGAATAATAAGAAATTAATAAAATGATGGTAACAATAGAAAATATATCATTTAACTCAAAAAACAGAGATGTTAGTTCTCAAATTTATAGGATATGAAAATTAAAAAGAGCAAGGAAATACAAAATATAAAAAAAGAATGAAAATATAAGATTGAAAGGAGATATAATAGAAATAAAAATTGTAAAGGAATATTACAAAAAAAACCTAAACATAGACTATAATAAATGTCAAAATACTTGAAGGGTTCAAAAAGTACACATTTATAGAAATATGTGGAATATTTATTTCTCTAAAATATTCCTTCTATAAATTTTCTCATATTTTAACATTTAATGTGTGAACCTTATAACGGTTCCTTTACGAAAGTTTATCCCATATTGCACTCACATTACCTCAACATATTTCATCTATATAGGATATGTGTAGATAAAATAATTATATAATTAATCAGTAGAATATTCATATCCATATTGATTGTCTGAATTCAAATTTTTTGATTTTCTATGCCTTTATGAACATTAAATTGGAATAATCAATAGTATTTATAGTTAATTAAAATGTTCCTAAACATATTCTCTATCATAAATAAAATACTAATAAAATTGGGACTATTAATTTATGATATTATTATATATGAAAATATGTATATAATCCCTATCAAAATTTTCTAATACTTTTCGAAACATCACATAAATATTTTTTGAAAATATGTGAATGTAGATGAAAAAACACAAAAAATGACATTCAATCATCCGACATTACTGAGAAACCTATATAATAGGAAGCTAACAATTCATATAATTAAATAAAAGATTAAATTATTTTTTTCATAACTAATATTTTGATGAAATAAACTAAATAAGGCAATATATTTCATGAAAATAGAGTATATTTCGTGATTTTTCATTGGGGATTTCGTAAACTACGACTGAATGTTTATTTTTTAAAGTATTTTATAGCTATGGGTGTAAATTGGTTTGGTTGATAGTTGAATAAGGAATTTTTTTTATAAAATATACTGTGAAATATATTTTTTATTTAAAATAATATATCTTATTAGAGAGAATATCCATTACATATCAATACGATCCATAAAAGTTCCGCTAAGGTTTAATATCTATTTTTGAGTTGACCAATATCATAATGAAAAACATATATATGTCTGCACAAGATTATAAACAATTCAACATATCATCAAATCATAACCAATTGATAGTTTATTAGTTTTATAATTATTTCATCCCTCTATGGTTTTTGTTGTTATATTTCCATTGAGTTATATCTTTAATTTCTCATTAAAACCCAGATATTTATTGGTGACTCCAATATCCATTTAAAAATTTATATAAAATAAAATTATTTCATCATAGATACTGATGTTTGTAATATATAACACCCTTTAGAGAGTTGGTTTTATTCCATTGAAGAATTAATTGATCTTACTTCCACTTAAATGATTATAACATAAAAATACCTAAAATGTCTTTTAAAATTTTTCTTATTGGTTATAGTTTATTCACCATCATTCTAATTAATATCATGGTATTCATTATCCATAATCGTACATAGAATATGGCTAAGTGAGTATTGAAAAATAGGCTCTTAAACTCATCAAATTTCAAGGATTCAATTTTTCCAAATTCCTCATGTTCCTAAAAGTGTCTACCATTGATCCACCTCACCTTACAATGGATAAATAGATAAGGTAAAAGTTTCATTTTCTAAGAAATAATTTGTGGAAAATATCAATTCAATGAAATTAATGGATTGAATATCCCCCTATAAGAAGATGGATATTGACTTATAAAGGACTCTACCATATATTGTACCCTGATTTTATCATTTGTAAGCCTAATATGTTTTTTGGAATTAGAATTATTTATCATACTAAAAATAATATTTTTCATTTCTTCTCCCAAAAGATTATAATAGGACAATAATTTAATTTTCCATCACATTCATGGCTAACACGGTCCCATCTAATTAAATACATCGAAAGAAATAAAGAAATAGATTATGGGAAACAATAATCATAGCGAGAATTAATATATCAACAATTTTTTATAGGATATCTAAATATTGACAAATTATTTTCAATATATGATACTTTATGATTATCCAAGGTCATCAATGGTCATTAGAAATTGAAATCCATCATAATAGATCTTAAATAATGTTTAAATTAGCCTATGAATTTCCCTAGGACTCTCAATGTAGGTGTGTAGTAAGGACCCATTCACCATTCCACTAAATGATGGATTATATATACTCAACCAACTCTTTTCATGGTTATCACCCTTAGATTCATCTTTTCCCAAAACAGTGTCCACTAGTAGTATCCAGAGGGAAATTTATTTTCTTTTTGAAATAAGAATTCTTTATTTTCTTAAGCATCAGATATTTTCCTATGTATAGGATTATCCGAAGGCTTATCTCTATAGTTTCCTCATCCAAGTTTAAAAATTCTAGTAATCCTTTCCTAGATACTAACTATAGTGGTCCACACAGTTAATACATAAATACTATATATTATTAGCTGAGTTGTCTATTATATATTCATATGATTATACCAAAACCCTGCTTTTTTAGTTTATTTAGAAACATGGGTACATAAAAAATTGATACAAATAATATAAATATCGTTTCTCATTAATTTTATTACACTAACAACCATTATTTGACATAACATGCTTGAAACCATTCTCCACATCCTTAAGACAAAAAACATTAGAAATACTAAAATCAGATGGAAAATAAGGGTAAAAATTTTAGATATCATTCAATGATTATATTTGAGGCTAAGATAAACATAAGGGTATGAATTCATGAACTTAACATTATAAAACCACACCATTTAATTAATATATCATAACAATGAAACTTGATATAATGTTTTATTGATTAGAAGACATAAGACATAAGAGTGAAAGAACATAAATAATCAATCATAATTCAGGAAACATATAAAAAACATAGTACATATGTATTTGGAATGCATAAAATCATATAAAATAATTTCCTTAGTCTAGGATCACTAATAATTTTATTATGGCCGATTGAGTTCACACCCTGTTCCACAATTTCCATAACAAAGATTTAGTCCAAAGACCATCTTATTGGATAATTTCTTGTATTAAATAGATTCATTCCCCACTCCAATGATTATTATCATGTGATATATAATTATATTCCATTAATTTTGAATGATATATAATTTTTTCCCAACCATCTCATAATGAAAAAAAGATATATGTGTGCCACAATATTATAAAACATTCATCATATAATCAAATAATAACCCATTGAATGTATACATGTTTCATAAAATTTATTATTATCATAATAATATACAATCAAAATGAAGATTAAAAATATTAATATTTTATAATATCCTTAGTATGTCACAAGAAACATCAAAGTATGTTTTTTAGATTAAAATACCATTAAAATATCAATAAAACATTTCTTGAGGAAAATACCCTTTTTAGTTTGAATAACTTATTTAGAATCTAAAAATATACAATATTGTAAGGAAAATATATATTTTAAAGTAAATAGGAAACTAATAATGGAATATTTACCGGAAAGTTTATTCATAATTTTGGGGAAATCCCTTCACGTGGTGGATGTTAAAAAAATCCATTGATAGTTTCAGTAAAAAGTCAAAAATTTATACTTTTTGAAATTGATAAGAAGGATACATTTAGACCTTGTAAATAAATGTAAAATATACTAAAAATGAATTGGATAATATTTTGATAATTTTAAAAACATTCTTGATTTTATTAAAAATAATATATGGACATGGAATACATGATTTTTGATCGAAGTGAAAAATTCTATATTTCCTTAAATAAAATATTTTGTCTTCTTGAGTACATAACGAGTGGAAAAAATGAATTATGTAGAAATAAAAAATTATTATAAATTAATGAAAATTTTTTAGAGATAAATCATACAATTTCATCGTGGAAACTTTAAGCATAAAAAATCCCCCCAAAAATATGATTTTAATTGAAATATCATACCTCAACTCCATCATTATTTTTAGTTTTATTAGAATCCAGTATAATAAATTAGAATATTATTATACTTATATAACAAAACCATAATCATTTTTATGATTCCATACATTTTTACTTATAAAATCTTATAACTTGTTCATTAATAATCATTCATTATCATTATTATTTTGAGTGTTAAGAGCTTCATTTTTCATTTATGTTTTGGTTTGGTGGTTATGGTACTTGAAATTCGATCACAGTTCCCTCTAGAAATGAATTTTAATAATTTTATATCTATCATATATATTAATTATATGACCAATTTTAACCATTATTATAGAGCGACGATAAAAAATTAATCACATCACTACGTGGAGGTGTCAGATTATACGTACACACGAGTGATATTTCTATTTTTTGACGGATGAAACCAATGAAGGATAAAAACTAATTAACCCAAATAGAATAATTATTATATCCTTATTATAAAATATAGATATTAAATTTTTAATATTATCCAACCATGAATGAAGGCAGTAGAAAATGAATTGCATCTTTTTGTGGTGGTGATAGTCCACATGTATGCTTGAGCGATACATTCAAATACCATTTTGTCGAGAAGAGGTGGAAAATATATATGAAAAACTATAATAATACTTATCTATATATATACGATACTATATAAATCTTAATTTTTGGGATAGAACATATTTGTTGGAGGTACAATAAGAAATAATTCGGAAAGATACATCCTTGTTGAGAGACCTCCAACGACATAGATCTTAATCCTTGAAGGATTTCTATTAGGAGATACAAGAAACTCTATAATTAAGGGAAGGATTATAGAAAGGTTTTTTAATATTTATTTTCTAATAAATAAGGCTAATAAGTTATGAATAATGGAATATAAGTGGTTTCTTTTTATAAGTTACGGGATTGACACAGATAAAATTTCTTAAAAGGTTTCGAAGACATAAGGCCACATTCATGGGAAAGATTATTAAAATGGCTAGGTATTAAATGATAGTATTAGATAAGGCTTAAATATCATCATATTACAATAATTATAATTTTTTTTGGGTTGTAATAGCACCCTTATTTCTTGGTTAAACACAACAGGTACACCCTTTTTTAACTTTAATCCAGGAAACACAATATTATTGTCTTTAACATTCAATATGAAATAATTATGATGATAGTATTAGATTATATTAGTGATTATAATTCAAAGTAATTAATCTATTTTACTAGATCCATTTTTTATAAGTGGTTGAATTTAATTTTAAATAAGTGCTCAATTCGTAACAAAATCCTATTTTATATGAATGAATCTTGAATCATAGAACATAATTTACTTGCATACATTTCTTTTAAAAACAAAAAAATGAATTTTAAAATATATGATGGAATATATAATATATAAATTTTATGAAAACAACAAATCAAAATATATTAATTTAATTTATTATGATAATAACACATTCCATATATAAAAATAGTTTCTAGAAAAATGCATATTTAGTCGAAAAATAACTTTGTATCAAAATATTCCATAATGATGTTTTATGTAATTAATGAGATTATTAAAAATTAAAATATAATAATGTTAAATTATGATAAAATTGAAAATAAAATTTTACTTTTATATGAAAATATAAGATTTTTTTAAAAAGATGGAATATTACAATATTTATTGAAATTTAGTTTTTTAATAAAATCATAAATATTCACACTAATATAATATTTAAATTGTTATTAAATTTCATTTATTAATTTCATCAAATAAAATTAAAAAAATGGAAGAAATCATGTGTATGTTTCACTTAAAAAGTGATGAAACCCATTTTTTATGAGAACATATTTTGTAAGCCTAAAATGGCTATACTGAAAATTGATTAATTATTTACTATAAAAAAGTTATAAATATTTTTATTAATGCATTAATTAATGTTCATACCTTCAAATTAATTTCCTAGGTTATAATGGCAAACAATATCCCAGTTCATATAGACTCAGTGTTGTAAATAAATAAAATTTTCAAATACATCATGTTTTTTTAAAAAGGGAATTCATATAAAATCTCAAGGTGTTAAAAAATAACCACTATAATTATAAATAATTAAAATCCTAACATCATAATATGTCCAAGACCTTTCCACCCCAAACACATAAATCCTTCTATCTCACTCCCCCCCACTTATGGCTATCTCACTCCCCCCCACTTATGGCTATATCTTGTTGGAAATGACTTACCCTCAATAACATGGCCGAAGAAGCCTTTCTCCCTCAGTTCCCTTATTATAGTGCTATAAAAACACACATCTTGGGACAACCTACCACTCTATATCCTTTAGGATTCTATATATTATTAAAGACATCAATGTATAAGAGAATATTTATTTTATGACTTCCAATAAATGATATAAATTTTATATGAAGAATGTTTCTATATAAATATAAATAAATAAATATATATTATTTTTTATTTTCAAGAAAAATTGATTCAAATTGATATTTTTAAGAATTATATTGTTCATTAGTTGAATAATATTTTTGTTCTTGGGTTTTTGTGTCTTTCATATTCCGATCTTATATAAATAAATTTTTTAATGTCTATTAATTAACATATGTTTATTCAAGAAAAAATGAGTTTTAGGTGGTGACTGATGTTATAAACATGTCCTAGGATTATGATAGTGTTCTATTTTGGGTTTTATATTTATTCTCTTGTGATGAATCATGTAGTGTAATTCAAAAATAATGAATTATTCATTGTGTCCTATTAATTTATAACACTCAACGTCCTTTAATATCAATAAGAAATAAGTTATTAATTTAATATATTTATATAATCTTTTGAAAACTAATTCTATTAATTATATATATATATCTTAATATAATGTTCAACACAAAGTATCTATGTATTCAAATTTTAATATAATGGATATAACATGAATATTTAATAAATGTAGAATATAACACACATATATAGTTCACATAATGTATAATATATTATAAATAATTCACATAAAAAATTGAATATATATAATGCACATAAAATGTTTACGTGATAGTTTGGATTCACATAGAAATAAATATGTGACTGTATTTAAATTTTTTCTAAAGATTATACCTTTATTTTTTATTGTTGATACATAGTTATGTGTGAGTCCATTTCAATAGAAAGCTTTTCGGGATCAGCCCGTAAAGGGCGCAGCAAATTAGGTCTCCATCTCGTCACTGTATTCTTCCCAGATTCGCTCGGATGGCGGCGTTTGCTCCTTATACCTCCTGGCGTGCTTGAGGTGCGGAAGTTGCTGCCGCGGTGAAGGGCGGCCTGGATCTCAAGGCTCGGAGCCTGGTCTTTTTCGTAGAGGGTGTGTTTGGTTATCTCTGGCTTCGGGGTGGTGATCCGGATCTTCCGCGATGTGGGGTTGCGATTTGGTGCGGCGTCAGGGTCGCAGACCTACTCTGCGGCGAGGGGGTTTCTGATCTAGTTCTCCTGGGTTGCGGCTCTGTTCTCTCCGGATGTGAGGTCTAGATCTGGTGCGTCATGGTCTGGTCTTTGTGGCGTAGGGGTTTTCATTCTGTTGCGTTGGGATGGTGTTCTTCTTGTTCTGCAGTGTTGGGGTCATGCTCTGGTGCTGCTCGGGGTTGAGATTATGCGCGTCGTGGGGTCAATCTCTAGAGGTGTGGGTCGTCCGCGGTGATGGGGTCATTTCCTCTTAGGGATTTGTTCATCATCTTCTGTAGCTGTGGAGTCCAACCTCTTCTTCTCTGATGGGATCGTGTTCTCCTCCTCTGGGGTCGTGTTTATGATCGGTGGTGAAGGGGCTGGTCTATCGTCTTTGATGTGCTCTGGAAGGGGGTTCCTTCGACAGACATTGTGGTCTTTGTGTGTAGGGATGATGGCTTCGACATGGATTTTGTGTGATGAATCTATGAAGGAGAAGCAAGGCTATTATTGTGTTCAACCAGTTGGTTGCGTTGGTTCTTCTGGTTTGGTAATATTGTACGCTTGAATGGCTTGTCTTTCAAAGGTGGGAAGTTTGTGATACCGGATGCGACTTCATGAATGGACTTCAGGAGGTTTCAAAGCTTTCTTTTCTTCTTTGCAGTGTTTTTTGGATTTGGTTGTTTGAGAGGGTATGGCAGAAGCCATCGAATCGGGCCTGTGCTTTGACACATGACACTTGCTTACCGATTAGCCTTGCAAAGACGGAGAGTTTCTTCAAGATCAAATGCTGGGGAGGAGTTGTTCAATGGTTTCATTTTGGTCTTACTCTTTCTACCTTTTAGTGTGATTGTCCTATGTCAATGATTTCTCTGGGTTTTCTCCCCCTTCATCCCTTAAAAGGTGGATTTATCATGTAATAAAAAAAATTTGAATGTCTTCGGGCTGTTGGATGGTGTGAGTCCATTTCATATTTTTATAAAAAAATAACTCATTAATTGTTTTCAATAGTGTTATTTGGTTTCCATGATTAAAAATTATAAATTATAGGGAATTTTGGATTATTTAATTCTAGTTAATCATGTTGGTGTATATAAAAACAACGATAAAATTTAGAGTTGTTATATGTTTCCTTAGAATTTAAATAGAACTTACAATTTTCATATTATATATATTTTTAAATATTAATTATAAAATGTATATATAATGCGAAATATTTTTATATAATTCTCATAATATGTTAATATAATATATATAACACAAATAAAATTTATATGTTATAGTATGTATATATATTGAAATATCTGAGTAATTTTATTATTGTAGCATTCTAATTTTCAAATTTCTATATACTAGATTTGGAACTCAATTAATGTTTGGGATTTTGAAATTATTTTATTATAAAAAATATAAATTAGTTTATGTTAACATATTTTGTTCAATGTTTAATTTTTTATACTTTAATGAAATCTGGTTTAACTATTTTGAAGATTTTGTTCCCCAATATATTATATGCCATTATGTATAATTTTAATTTAATTTTGAATTTTTAAATTTGAACTTCAAGTAATTTTTTTAACATTTATAATTTATTTAAAGTTAATCTTTAATATAATGTTTCTAATTAAAAAAAAAAATTCATTTCTCAAATTTTAATATAAATAACTTTTTCTATTTATAAATTTTATTTTAATTTTTTTATTTATTAGTTTAATTTAAATATATGTTTCAATTTCAATTTTTTACCATTTCAATTTATTTATTTCTATTAATAATTTACATATAATTTAAATAGAATTTCTATTTATATTATGTTTCATGAAACATTGTATATCTAATTAAATGGTTATCATATTACAAGATTTAATCCATCTGATGCACTCTTGACCACTCCACAAACAATTTATACCTCTTATAATTCTATTGAAACTACGTTTATTTCATTTCCTGTATCGAGAAACAGAAATTTAGGTAAGTATTATAGGGTAATGGTTAAAATATTAGTGATGAATGAGACCAATGATATGATGTTGAATATATTTTAAGTGCACTAAAAATGGGTACCACAACACTGTAATTATGGATATACATGCAATAAGTGATAGCCTACCCATATTAATTTTAGAATTGACTATATGAATATATCTACCACATATTTCATGTCATGATTTTATTAGTTTTAAAATAGTTTCATTATGATTATTGAACACATTTACCAACTAGGCACTGACATGGGTATTATTTGATAATACCCATAATAGTACATGTGTTCATCATTTATGAAGAAATAGTTGATATTTAATATAAAAGATGAAGATTATATCATAGTTTTTAATTATGTGTATTGAACATGTTCATTTGATTATTTTAGAGGTCATCAAATTCACACAATGTTTGTAAAATATTTCATCTTTCAAAGCATTTTTCATCACTCCCTATGAATATGCTAATTCTCCTTTGAAATATTTGGCCATCCTTTGTTAGAGATAAGGATCTTGTGGATGATGTATTCCAGCAATGGAAGTATGTATTTATTTTAAATATTCGTGATAATTATCAAGAATTATTCCCAAGAAAGAATATGGAGAAATATATTCATGAGTTTTATGTACGCTACATGAAATGATATATTTTGAAACTTTGTATCTAAAAGATAGAACAACCAAATTTTGGGGTTTATTCCTTTGTTAAATTTCAAGAGACGACACTAAAAATCCCATCAATTGTATTATAGTGATTTTATTAAGAAATCATTTTCCTTAAATACTAGTTTTTACCAATATTGTAATTTGTAAAATAAAGAAAAAATTAGCTATACATATACCAGTATGTAAAGGTAATATCGAATTACCTTGAAAAAATGTGATGTACCTAATGGCCTTACTTAAGTACTATAAAATAGATGGGGATACAAGTAGGTTATTTCATTTTACCTTTTATGTCGATGATCTATATAAAGGGTATAAATTTTTAATCTATATTTATGTATATTCACATGAATATAATGTTAAGGTAGTCATGGTTTATCATTTGTTATAAAATATTTCATGGTGATTAATACTATCAACCCTTATATTGCATTAAATATTTTTATTTTCCCCTTATGAAAAGGTGTTCTCTATGAGGGTCACCTAGACTACCCTATGACATGAAATGGTTCTAGCGTAAGGATAAATGAATAGATTAAAAAATTAATTTTCTTAATTTTGACATATGATTTATAAATTGTTTATAAATCACAATAGAAGGTATTTGTGGATGAATTTAATTTTTAATGATTTTATATATTAAATAATTATATGTTTTTTTATAATTACTTAAATATAATTGTCATGAAACATTTTATCTTGAGAATACATATAAATATGAATGTTAATGTTTAAAATACCTTTTACTAAATTATTTGGACTTCCCTAAGGTAATGAAATACATGTTTAAAATCTTATGGAAAAATCTATTCAGATTATGAAAATAGTTTTCATAATAGAAATTGAATTATAAAAACAATATAATTAATAAAATATAATTTTCTTAATTTTTATGCCATATAATGGAAAATTTTAACGGGTTTTATTGAAATTGGATATATATATATATATATATATATGATTATGGAATACCCATTTTTTTATCAATCTCAAATAGTTATTAAACCTTTAGATTAATATTTTATATACCTTAGAAATATGATGCATTCATATATATATATATATATATATATATGAATATGTTTGGATTTTATTTTGGGGGGAGTAACAGGAACTTGTGGGTTGTGTAAAATTTTCACATTAATGCGATGCGAACTCATTAATTTAGTGAATTGAATCGTTATTCCAAAAACTAAATCATCATATGATTGAATACAAAAAATGTTAATAATGATCGAGAAGATAAATTATACAGAATATGCAATAGTTATGAAATTAAAATTCATATTATGTATAATAAATAATTGATACGTTTAAGTGAATTAAAATCCCTAAAATAATAACCATGAGATTCCTTCTAAATTAGTACATTTGGTGACCTCGATCATACAACTGATTTGTTTCAGGACTTATAGGTGTTCCCCAAGATTAAACTATTTAAGTTATCAAAAGTAATACTTACTGTGGACTGTCTTTTCTTTTAGTTTTGAAGAATAGCTATGTGGGCCAATATTATCCAGTGTTAAAATATTTTTAGCATTTTCATTGTGTTACAATTGATAGGAAACCCTAATGACTTGGATTTTAGAGGAGTAAGGTTATGTTTTTCCATTTAATATACTGGGTAATGAGTTATCTGCTCTTCTAGATATGAATCAAAACATTTATTATTGGGATATTTCCTTACCTAAAAAACTGTGTTGCGAGATAAAATCGATAGTGTTATTATTTTTAATAGAAATATTAATCATCCATCACTGAATGAATATGATATATGAGTTCATTATTTTTTTAGAGAAATATAATTTCATTTCCATAATGAGAAGATATAAAATATGATAATCACCCATTTACATGTCTTTTTATATTATAAAATTATTTATTAAAATCATGTTGAGAACCTTAATAGGTATGACCTGTATAATAGTTCAAAACTAGTATATCATGTTGAGAAGTGTTCTTAAAGAGAAGAATATATAAGTTAGGAATGTGAATTTGATAGAGATTAATTAGAATAAATATGAATCATAAGTAATATATATTAGGTTTGCGTCACTTATTTGTGATGAAAAACATATACTCAATGGTAAGAGAGAATTGATGAAGGCTGAAGTGGACCGTTATACCCGTAATAGAGACATAGTTGTTTCATTTAAAGATAACAAATATGATCTGACTCTACCAAGTAGGATGGTCTATGAATTAGATAACTTTAATTATGTACCATCCATAAATAAAAATTATATTTTTATTTCATTTTTTTACCAGATGGTATTTTCATTCAATATCAAGAACAAGAGTATTTATATATTTATGAATTTAATGTATTATGACATTGGGTATATTATTAATGGTTTATACATTCATGAAATGGATAATCCAAATTATAATATTCATAATATGAAAGTCAGAGTAGATTACAATCCCCCCTTCATTTTACATTTTTCCCTTAGATTTATAAATCAGACAACCATTTAACGACTCTGTATAGATTTATTTTTGGACTGATTCACTTTTTAATAACTTGATACATGAAAGATTATTTATTACAAAAAATCTAAAAGAAACCTTTTACGGGAAATAGTTAAAGAGATAGTGCACTATTTTATCTCATACATAGTGATTTATGTGGACTGATGAATATATAATAAATTAGTGGTTATTAGTATTTCAATTCCATTACTGATTATGCTATTTATTATTATATATATCTTTTGATATTTAATTATGAGACCTTTTAAAAGTTCAAATATTTTAAAAATTATGAAAAAAAGAAATTAAGAAAGTGTATTGAGACTCTCCTACCCAATTAGGGTGTTGAATATTTACACCAATAATTCAGAGATCATCTGAGTTATTGTGGATTGTTCCATAACTCACTCATGTAACATCATAATTGAATGATGTGATTGAAAAGAGGAATCATACCCTATTAGAAATTAGTTAATTAATGATGAGTCTATGTTACCTTGTTATTTTATTATAGGGTTATGATCAAGAAACTCATGAATTTATACTAAACCACATTTTATATAATGAATTTGTAAGGACACATATCAGATATTGTATGGGAAAGAACTTTTTTTCTATTTTATTAAGTTTGGGGGTTGTTAATAACTCATATGAGTATTTTATTTAGAAAAAAATGATATTATTTAGGATATGTTTTTATTTGACAGATATTCTATGGAATTTGGGGGATATTATTTATAAAATCTTACTAAAGAAATTATTTTTAGGGCATAACATTAACCTCTTCGTTTGAATAAATATATATGATGTGAATTTAGTTGAAGGAAATATAAAATTGGAGAAGTTCAATACCAAAAAACATGATGTTTTATCTAATATAGTGATTGAGAATGTTACATAAAGTGTTATAAAAGAAGAACTAACTCGTGTTACCCAAGAAACTTAATGGATATGTTGGAATCATAAAAAAACTAAGAGATATGGATTTTTTATGGTTAATGATAATGAAGTAGCATTCCAAATTGTTGAACCTACTTCTAAAAATGTATCCATTGAGATTTATGATAATGATAAATGATTAAATTCCATGGAATCGTGGATAAAATGAAATTACACTAATCATGTTTGGAACTTACATGATGTACACAATGTTGTATGATTAATAAGGTTAATGTGGGGTTTTTGTAAGATTGATTTCATAGACGATATATTGTTTACCAATAAAGAAAACCCATCTACAAGAGGATATAATCAATTTCATTGTAATGAAAATGAATAACCATTTACATTTGTATTAACAATAATGTCTATTTATATTTTTAATCCATAATAGATCATTATGATCATGAGATATATGACATGGCTTTTAAAATTTATTTCCTTAATAAGTATTTATTCAAGGACGTGTATATGATATTTCCTAATGGTTTTAATATTCAAAATGAGTCTTCTATGTTATGTAATCTACAATGGTCTATCTTTGGACTAAATAAATAATTCTAGAGTTAGAGTATATTTTTTTATAATGAAATCAATGTGACTTGATTCATAAAAAAACGAGTATTATTCTTAATTATATAATAATATTAGTTGGACAGTTGATTAAATTTGGATATTATATATTGATGATATACTGCTTATCAAAAATGACATCATGCATATTCTCTTTACAAAGATGTGGCATGGGTAATAGTTTTCTATGAAGGACATGGTTTATGTCTCCTATTTATTGGGTATGACGATCTATTGAAATAGATCAAAATTGATACGCAGACTTTGTTAGGACATATTAATTGGTAATGATCTATTAAATTTTTTTATAAAGAACTCCACGAAGTGATATTTACAAATATTAAATGGAACAAATCATAAGAATATTCATGATCGTTTTAAATATCTCAATGAGATGTACATAATTCCATATCCCTTCTCCATAGGATCTACAATGTATTCTATATTTTTTACATCTCATGGTTCCTCATATGGACTTATTTTCATGAGTATATACCCATACGATCTAGGTGATAATTATAGAATTTTAGTAATTAACATTAATATATACATTAAAAGAGATAATGATAATTTATTGGTATTTGGAGGAGATTATCATATTTGAGTAAATAGTCAAATAGATGATAATTTCCAATATGAAGAAGATTATTTTAAGTCTCAATATGAATTCTTGTCTTCCCTAAATGATGGAGATATCACTTAAAATAGTTCCAAACAATCCACCATAGAGAGGTATATAATTGGAATATAGTACATCACTACATCATTTTCTTTGAAGGATGTTGTTTGGATCTGAATGCTCACTTAACATTCTATGAAACTATATCATGGGTTCTAATTAAATATATAGTAATTTTTTTGGTGGAATTTTACATTTTTGAATGTTTTTGTTCCTGTTGTTTTTTTTGAATTTTTTCTTCTGCACACATTTATGGATGAATAATTTAGTAGTAAAAATACAAGTAGCTTTACCTGAGGAAGTTTATAGTTTTTTTAAATGAGAAAGGATTGACCAATATGAGGAGTTCATGGTAGGTTGACTCTGTGTTCAAATCATGAAACACTTTTGTTCCATGAATTTCTTAGTGTAAGAATTATACACAATTAGGTGAACCATATTCCAAGAATAATACATTGATATGTTCTTAGTTTGTTCCATTGTGTATGGTTTTCACGTGAGTAGATGAAATATGTGATCCCCCTAGGAGAAACTGTGCATTGGTGGGTTGTCCTTCTAGTAGAAACAAAATGGGTTCTACATAGTTTTCCAACCCACGTGAAGTGTCCAAATACTAAATTTGTAGGGTTATATATATTTACCCATCTAAAAATTAAAGAACATAAAATCCTTCTCACTCCACTATTTTTTTCCATGACAAGACACAATATTGGAGGTCTATGCCTCCCTTTAATTTGGATTTTCATGCCTATTCAACCTCATTTCTTGTGGATTCCTTCAATGTAATAATGACAATCCTATTCCTTTTCCTTTTATTTCCCTTCCCAAGTTTTTTCCTTTTATCCCATGAAATATAGGGGTTTTTGGATTTAAATTTATGGGTTGGGTGATTGAATCATGGGATTTATATTTGTTAGGGCATACATTAGGGCCACTGTGGTCTTTTGGAGTGCTCTCTGTTATAAGAGAAGAATTTAAACATAATTTAAATTCAGTTCATGAATGTTTATAATTACATATTTGATATATTTAAACTATGTCTGGCGGGATGGTTGGTTTTATAAGGGAATCCAAGGTTATTTTCTACAAGATAGAGGATTTTTACTTAGAATTTATATAGTTTCTCAAAATTACATGTTTTTTCTAAATTTTTGAATCATAGTTTTACATAAAAATGTAATTCATAGTGATTTTACCCTATTTAGGTCATTAAATAATGTGGGAATTGTTTTTAAATATCTAGAGGTTTTTAATGAGATTTCAAGTAGGGATTTAAAAATTTTAATGTGTCAAAACTGTTTAGAAGATAATTTTAACTAGACTGTGTTTTTATAAATTCATTAACTCTGTTTGGGTCATAGATTGTATTAAGAATGAGTAACTTAATCCTGTTGATGATTTTAATGATGGATATCTTTTTTATTGAAATAGTTTTCCAAAATGGTTTTTAGTGATTAATTTTAGAATATTTTTTAATGGAGGTTGAATAGATAAATTTTCAAGAATAGTTTGGATTGGGGACTCAAAACATTAATGAGATACCTTTCATTTAAATTCTTTTGATGAAGGACCATTTTGATCTTTGGCTATCTTCTAAATGGTATAACTGTGTTTTTGAGACCCTCTTTACCCCCTTATTATCTATGACCTCTAAAAGCGTTATTTCTTATTAATTTATATTTACTATATCCCATAGGGGTTTTCTATATTTCTTGTACTATTATTTAATAAGGAAGGGGTATGGATTTTGAGGGTATGTGAGGTGAGATGTGATTTAGTTTTTGGACTTATTTATTCATTTGGTTTGTCACCTCCATTTTGGATTGGTCATGGGAGTCATAGTTGTCTAAGTAGAGGTTTGGATAAGTAAAAATACTAATATGCAATGTATGTTAAATTTGGGGGGAGGGGGTATGAAATTTCTACTATCATACGGTTTATCTAGAATGGTTAGTGGGACTTTTGATATATAAATCATTTTTTAATATAGAATTGAAATATACCTATGGGAATTTATTTTTAGATAGTTTGAAAATACTTCATTGGATGTTTATTACTTTAGTTGTTTTGGCCCAAGGATAATGTCACCAATTTAGTCTATTTTTCTTGAGTAAAAGGTATATTCCCATGATGTTTTAATATCCCTTACGAGATGATTTTTGAGATTCAAATGTTTATAAATTTTATATATTACCAATCATTGATTGTATTATGGTATCTTTATTCATTTTGAATTAATTCACTAGTTTTATTTATTATGGATACTTTGCTTTTTATCCTAGTTTTATATTTGGGTTTATTCACTTTCAAATTATTTTAGCAAAAATATGTATAAATGTAGATTTTGGGAAGAACAATGTGGGGATTTTGAACTGAATTTTTGGGAAATGTTTTGAATGAGGAAAAATGGGATTTCAATTTATTTGTGGTTTCTAGAGAAAGGTCCTTTCTGTGTTCTAATGGTGTTTAAAAAAGGGTTTCACTTTTCCCTTATTATTGTAGAATAATGTCAAATTTTTTTATAAAAAAGGGTTGAGGCCCAAAATTTTATTTTTCAAGCGATTGTTCTAATTAAATAAATCTAAATAATTTTTTAAATTGTATGTGTCTATTTTAGTTTTGGTAAACATGCAGATTGAAAAACTATATTCAGTTTTATTTTAAAACTAGCATTAAATGTATATTATGTTTATAGGTATTTTAAAAAATTTGTGGGGATTACCTATTAAGAAAAGTTTTTATCACACCCTATGTATAACAGATAATATGTATATATCTTAGGGATTCGTTTTATGTGCCTCAACTAATATCTCCATTGAGCTGGTATGTAGGTCTTTCGGGAAGTCTATAATAGGACATAGAGAGAGACCATGGGTAACATAGATATTGTGTGTAGAAATTTTATTCTACATTCCATTTATTTTTTTATATTAAATGTATATTTTATCTTTTATAATTATGTGAATTTGATATTTATTCATTTATATACCTTTTTTATTTTAATTTATGGTTCCCCCATTATTATTTTTACACATGTTTCGTCATTTTATTTATGTTATTTACTATGATATAGATGTATATTTGTTTTTTTTTTCATTCAGTTAGGGTTAAAATTATACTAAATTATTTTTTTAATGGGAACCTAGTTCTAGTTTCTCGAATGGGTTGATTGGGAACACACCTCAGGCATGACATAGCATGTTTTTATTATCATATGGAAAGATGTCATGTGTTAATTTATGAAAAAATGGCATCGAATCCTTCCCTCTTGTTATTTGGTGTCTGTCTCTATATTCTAGAGGCAAGTGTCATCATCTAGACATGGGTGGAGTGTGTAGGATTATTTTTGGCCATCTCCTTGTAACAATAAACCTAATGTTACCATATCTTTATTGCTATTGGGTAATGACTTTGAGTTCATATTTAGATATCGATAATAGATATTAATATTTTTTATGATCGTTGATCACCAATAAGTGTGTTAGTGATATTAGGGGTTGGATTGAGTTTTGGATGTGAATGTGGTGAATAAAAAAGGGCAGTATGGTAAGTACACATGGTATGGTAAAATATTTAGTGCCCAAACAGAATGGATATGCCAATTACTATTTCATGGTTAATACAATATATACCACCATGTGAATCCATTGCACACACAATGATTTTTTACATCTGTATTTTTTTTGATTTTCCCCCACTCCCCTATATAATTCCAATGGTTTATTAAATTGGTGAATTACTAGATATGCATGTTTCCATGTATTTTTGTTGAAATTGTTGTGATTAAAGATGGTTTGATTTGATAATCATAATTTTGTGCTTTGTTTTTTTCCCTTGGGTATCTTTGGCCCTATAATATAAAATGTTTTTTGGAATGGAATAGTGGAATTCCAAGGGGTTATTTTTCTAAATGATGTTTTATTATGGTTTGGGATATTTTTTTTGTTAAAATATGAGCAATGCATTGTTTTAATAGTTAGGATAAACACCATTTTTTTGTTTGAAAAATGGTTTATGAGTCAAAATTTTAATATTCATATGGATTTAATTTATAAATATGATTATTTATGAATTGGGTAATAAAATAATTTTTAATGTGTTATTTGATTTAAAAATGTAAATTTTAAATTATTATCATCAAGTAAATAATTTGATGAGACTCAGTTTATTTTTCGTATATTTTAATAGTTATAAAATTCTTTAAAAAATATTTTGTTTGATGAAGATTAGAAAGATTTATGTAAATAAGTTTGACAATGTTTTTGAAATTATTTGAAATTATTTTGTAAATATAGGGGGGTTAACCCTTATAATAAATGATTTCAATACTAGTGGATTTCTATAACTGTATAAAATGATTGATAATTGAGTTTGTGGAAAATGTTGGAGTTTCTAAATTTGATTTGAATAGATATTTAATAATTATATTTCAAAAGTTGGTTTAAAATGGTAATTCCATTGTATATTTCAAATGGGTACTTATATACTTCCCAATGGATATGGTAAACCTTATTTATTTCAATAGCATAAGATGGTAGGCTCATTTCCCATGTTAGTTTTTATGTTTATCCAAGAATGGTCTTGATTGTAGATATGGTGCAGTTTCTTGGAGTGCTCATTGTGAGTAATTTTTTATGTTTGATATTTAAAAATTTTTATTATTCAAATCACCCAAATTCCAAGTGTATTTGAGAGATTCCTATCCATAGCTGCACATAAGGGATTCTTGGATTAGTTCTCTTACCCTCTTTACAATTTCATAGTTAAGAATGTTTTTATTTTCCTTCTAATGGGTTTCTTTTTTGAATGTGGCTTGGTAGGTAAACATTGTGGATGTTTTAGGAGGACACCATGTGGATTAATTTAATGGTTATCTTATATTAGGAAATTATTTTGGAAAATTAAATATTCTTGAGTCATTTTCCTTCAGATGGAAATGGATTTTGGTACTAGGGTGTGGACTACCTAGTTTTTATTTTTCTTCACTCTATTGACCCCTTAGTAGTTCTAGTGTTGTGGGGTTCACCATGGGATGATTGTCTAAGATTGACGTCCATGTTTACCCATATAGTATTTTAAATTTGATTATATCGTATGCCACATATTTTTGTTGGATGTTAATGAATTATTCATTTTTATTGTGATGTGTATCAAGAAAGGGTAAGAATACACTATATATATATTGAGTTCCATGAGGTTTGTTTAATTTTGGAAATATAGGAATCAGCTCCACAGTGTTCCCTAAATGATACTTGGAGTTCATAGATATTAATTCTCATATCGGATGTTTTTGTTCATAATGTTTTCTCCTTTGATTAAACATTTAGGAGATTTATAAATGGAAGGAAGACCGATTCCTTATATCTATATCCTATATATTTTATACTAATTATTATGGTCAAAATTTTCTTAGAGACATCTTATAAATTTGTGAACATGATGGTTTCCTATGTAGGAACCAACGATGTCTGATTATTTCCTTTATACGATCCTATCTAGTTGTTTACTTTCTAATAAATATCATTCCATGGGGTGTGATTGTGGCTCATTCCAGTTACATTCATCATGGTTAGGGAATTTTTAGTGGAATAATGTTACATGATGTGGAGATTGTAAAACCCCATGCCACTGTATCATGGTTTCCAATTATTAATTTTCATTAATTTTGTAATAATAAAATGTTTTTAAATGTCTCTAATATGAGTATTATTTTTGGAATTAGTCTTTTAAACACAATTTTGGGAACACAAGTTTTGGGGGACTATTTTTGTACCACTACATGGAGGAGATTCCAATTTTTTTAACATGTATGGTTTTACCACAATGGGTAGGACACATTTGGGTGACTCATTGGAGAAACCATGAAGCACCTTTTTTCCCTGAGTTTCTTAGAACACTACTTGTGTGTAGGATAAAAAAGCATGCAAAAAATATTTTGATATGGATATATGACTAGTTAGATCTATTCAACAAATATAGTGCATGATTTGATGAACTACTAGAGTACCCCATGTGGAAACAGTCATTGGTTTTTTTCCATTTAGTGGTAATAATAAGATTGCCACATTATTTTTTCAAAACATGTGTGAAAGCCCTGAAAAGTAACATGATATTGTTTTTTGGGTATTTTGGATTTTCTCCCACTTGAAATAAAAGGGGATTCAGTCCTTCTCTCTATATATTATCTTATTTGATGATTCCAAGGCCACTAAGGGAGGTATCTCTACCATTTCCCTTATATTTTGAAGCCTCGACATCCTCATTTCAACTAGAGTACACCAGTTTATTCATTTTATTCCTATTTATTATCCTTCACATCCCTTATCATGTGGATTACTTCTCTATCATTAACCATTGGGTTATTGGGTTAAATTATATGGGTTTGGGGGATTGAATCATTGGAGTTTAGTTTTTTTGGGCCAACTAGTGGTTCCTTGAGGCTTTTTTGAGTGTAGTCCATCATTTTTGATTCCTTCAATCTTGATTTTCATTAGTTATAGTTTGGTATTTTTTTGATTTTTCATAATGTGATTTGATATTAAGTGCTATATAGTTTAAATTTACATATTTATTAAATTCCATCCTTGTGTGATGGGTTGGTTGGGTTCCGAAATTTGTTTAACAAGGTTTTCCACTTGACATAACTATTTTACATGTAATTTCATGTGGTTATTGAAATTTCACTTATTATTAAAATTTTAATTGTTTTTTTTAAATAAAATATGGAAATATAGGTTCTTTGATCCCATTTGGGTCATGAAATTAAGCTATAATTGTGGTTTTTAAACATTTAATGATTTTTATTGAGAATTAAAGCAGTGTCATAAAATTTTAAATGTTTTGTAATTGTTAACATAACTGATTTAAATAGGTTTTGTTATTTTAAATAAATTTGAACCATTTGGGTTGTGATTGGAGTTAAAATTGGTATTGTTAAATAGATGGTTTTTAATGAAGAATGTTTTTTTTTGAAAATTTTCTTCTTAATTTTTATGAGTGATAAAATTTGAAAGAAAATTTTAGGTTTATTTCAAAAAATAGATTTACTAAATGTTTTTGAGTGGGAATTAAAACTATTGAGAAGTGACTGAGAATTTTGAGTCTATTGATAAATTCATGTTTAAGAATTTTGGTTTTTTAGAATTCATATATATGTGTGTGTGAGAGTCCCTATTGAGCCCCCTGTTATCTTATGTCCTCATGGGTGTTATATATTTTTTATTGATGTTAATTGATATCGAAGGGGAACTTCGTATATTTTGTTTATTTATAAAGAAACTATGAATGGGATATTGATTGTGAGGTTATGATATGTGAGGTTTAATTAATTTTATTTATATATTGATTCATGATATTTATCACCTCTAATAGTCATTATTCATGGGTGTTCTAGTAGACTAAAAAGTGGTCTAGGTAAATGAAAAAACTAGTATAGATAGTCCTCCAACAAGGGGATATTTCATGGCTATAGTAAGATAGTTTGATCAAAAGGGGTAATATGATTTATAAAAAAGAAAATATTTTTCCCAAGGTAGTGAAGGAACTCTATAGATCATTACTTTTGAATAGTTTAATAGGAAAAATATGGACATTGATAGGTTTAATAGTTCCATACTGGGTATTTTTTTAATAATTTAGATTATTGTACCTGATTCTTAGGAGGTTTCCCATGATTCATCGATGTACATCATAGAATGATTTTGGGGATATAGAGGTTTATTCCATGTATGTATCCCCTTTCATTTACTATATTATTGTAACACTATAAATGTTAGATTTTTAAAATCTTTTTTTAATTCTTCTAACCATGTTTTCTCACTCTTATTTGAGTAGTGATTTTATACTCTTTCTGTTTTTCGATGAATTATAATTTGGAATGATAAATTTTAAATAAAAATGATTTTCTTATGAAATGTATTTTTTGGTAAATGAATAAAAAGTGGAATTATTGGTTTTATATTATTTATGGTTTCTAGGGAAATGAAATTATATGATTTTATAAAATTTATTAGGAAATGTTTTAACACCACCATGAATTCATTTATAAAAAGTGTTAATGGTTTTATAAAATGGGTCAAAGGGTCATGAAATTTTGTTTTCATGATATTATTTTTATTAAATATAAATGAAATATTTTTATTAAATGGATTTGCATGTTTTTTCTTTTTTATTCTAGTCAAATGATTTTTTTTCAATTCTATTTTTGTTGTAGAAAAAATAGAAAATATTTTTTATGAAATAAAAAAATCAATAGTAAATAAAAAGTGGGATGTATTTTAAAAAAATCAATGTATTCTGATCAGTATATATAGAACATACGGCTTCATTTCAAGTGTCTCAACTATATTTCCCCTTGATTTGGGATGTGGGTTATGATGAATGATTGAAACGTGATGCAAAGAGTGATTGTGGGTCATTTGGATATTAAGGAAGGAGTTTATTTTAATATCCTGTTCACATTGTATATATAATAGATATTTTAGAATCTATTCTTATAGTGAGTTCATTATTATTTATTCATAATCCTTATGAGTTTGTATATATTCATCCTTACATAATATTATGTTTCTATTTTCGTCATTTTATTTATTTGTATTAATTTGATATGGATGTTTTATTATTTATATGGTAATTTATTCAAGGGGTAAACAATTAAAAAAATGATGTTCTTTAACCATGATTCTAGTTTCAACCCCTGGGTTATCTGGAACACAACTCAGGAATGTCATATACTAATTTGGGTCTTCAATGGATGAGTGACTCAAGTCAGTTCATGAAAGCTCATATATGAACATGAACTATTTCTAGATATCAAGGGTAAAATTGAGATTTACTATGAAAATAATGGATCTATTTTAAGGTATAGAGAACTATAGAATCACCAGAAGACCAAAAACACTATTTTTAAATAAAATATCCTTCTATAGATCATTGATAGAGGTTATGTAAATCTTAGTTGTGTGGCTAAATAGAACAAGGTAGTAGATCTATTGAAAAACACATTATCGATGAAATAAAATGTGGGTCATGTTATGAGTCTAAGTATTATATATATTAAATATTGATGTAATGGATGGATAAATTATCAATATTTTATAATAATGTGTATATCTATTACCAATAATTCAAGTGTTCTATAATTTAGTAAACATGAATGTTCTAATGATAAAATAAACTCAAAGTTCAAAAATTTGAGTTTCCCTTATAATTGACCATCACTGAGTTTTATGGGTTTTGGTTATATTTTAAAGATAGATTAATAAATTATTATACATATTAGATTTTCATGTATATGATATTCAAATAATATATTCATGTGGTAATTAAAATATAGTTATTACTTGGACTGAATCACAAAAGTACATCTCATTTAATTCCACAGTTTCTTTGATATACTTAAGGGTTTGTGCCGATTAAAAATCCTTCTTACTTTATGTTTATGAAATATCTATCATGAGGACCTTAAATTTTTTATTCCTTATATACATAGTTAAAAATATGATCTTAACTAATAAAGGGGTGGTTGGGAATTTTGTTGATCATATTATTGGTTGGATTGTAACCAACATGAGATTTTTTCCACTTGTTTAACAAGGTAATACATCATTCTCTTGATTTAATTAGTTTAATTAAATACAGGGACATGCTTATTTGATTTAAAAGTGTTGTTTTCAGATACTTATATGAGATATATACGATGAACTAATATGTTAAAATATTGAAACATGATGTATTAAATGAATGGATTATAATGTTTCATAGAATCAACAAAACATAACACTTACTATAACAGATTGGAATATTCCTTGTGTATTGGTCACTTGATTCCATGGAAAATGGGATAATATAATATTTTATATGATGTATATGACACATCTAATGCCCGACATGTTCTTATGTAGATATGAGTATGTTTTATAGAGATCACAACAGACCCCTTAAAAGTTTTCATAACATTGATTATTTAAAATAAGTCAATATTTGAATATATTTTTTGAAATATGGATTTCATAATTGGTTTAAGAACAACAAAGTCCTATAGAAACACATAAGTAAGACATTGGATATGGTTTATATTTTTGACAATGTTTTTATTACAGAATTAATAGAGACTAATGAAACTCTATTCAAAAGAGTTTTTATGGATGTAAAATAGATAAAAGTTTTTTTAGAAATTATTAATGATAATTTATTGGTAGTAGGAGATTATTGGAAGTGCACTAAAAATGGGAACCACTACATATTTTTTGTGTATGTGTAAACTATGGTTGATAAACTTAGTTCCTTAAATTGTGCATACAAATGATGCATTCATCTACCATATATTTCCTCTCATGGTTTCATCTAGATTAAAATATCTTCATTATGATAATTGAATGCATTTATCAACAAGAAAGACATCATGGGTATTATTTTATAAAAACCTTTATAAATGTTCAATTCTTAAATTATAAAGTACCATTAGATATCCCCTATAAATAGGTAATATTATTTCTTCATTTATATGTGTGTGACTTTAATGAATTCATTCAATGCTTTTTGAGATCATTTGCTTCATTAAAATCTTGTAAAATATTTCATCTTTCAGAGCTTAATTGATCACCCCCTATGAAAAAGTAGCACCTTGTGAAGGGTATTGTCTATCCTTTGATAGAGATCAATATATAAAAGATGGAAACATCCCCCATAGAAAATAATCCATTTCTATTATACTTTTGGGACTATCAATATGAATTGTCCATAGGAAAGAATATGAAGGCAAATGTTTCTGTGTTTTAGGTATGTAGATTTTTACAATATATTTAACACATTGGTTTCTTGAATATATATCAACATAAATTTTTCTTCCACTATTAATTATCATGAGATGGTCATACAAAACCCATCAGACTACACCATAAAGATGCTACCAGTAGTTCACTATTACCAATACGAAATTCACTATTATAAAATTAATATCATAAATAATTAAGATTGTATTTATTTATTTTTTAATTAGATAATAAAATATAAAATATGACAAAAAACCTCAACACTCAATTTTTTTTTGAGATTTGTTGACTTAATGATAGTTTATTTAGTTTATGTATACAAGTTACCAAAAAATGACGTTACTAATATAAAAAAGAAAATTATTTTGAACTTTGAATATGAATATGAATTCATCCCCCTATTTTATCAATACTAGTGGAATAAAAAAATGTATTAGATGATTGAGATGGTTGAAAAGTAAATGTATATACTATACAAATTCAGTATTAATATATGATTTGCAGAAATATGATTATTTAATATGTTAATATTATATGAATTTTTATTATGTTATTTTCATTTATTAATTTTTGTGAGGTGGATGATGTAAGTACACCTCCATATACATTAAAAAGAATGAATAAGTACTTGGAATATTTCATATAGAGCTTATACAATGAATTTAAATAATCATCCCTAATTTTTTCACAAATGACTAAAAAGGTTTCTATAAGGCCCCGACCTTAAACCTTACTTAATATTAAATTAAATGAATAATTCACATTGAGGATATTTTTAGATTTAGAGTTTTAGAGAATTAGGACATAACTATTACATCTCAAAAGATTACAAAGTAGACACTTTTACTAAGATTCCATAAAATAAAAAAAACTCTTAAAAAGAAACATGTCTAGTTCCATGTTTTATATAGCATGACTTTACCTTGATCCCATCCTTGACCCTATTCCACATGAATTCCTGTGAAAAATATTTCAAAAAAACTTGGGGTGAGCATAAAAAGCTCAGTAAGGGATACACAAAGAATGGAAACTGTTAGTTTTTGAAACATCAAGTAAACCATGTATACTTTATCAAAGTAATACCTTCACCTTCATGAAGTAGTAAAAACTCTTCACTGAATAAAATATCATTACTTACCTTTTTGTAACCAAAGGATTACCATAAAACCCATATAATGAAAACATAACACATATAAAGGTAACTTGGGACATAAACATACTTAAGTGGAATAACCATACGACCGACTTCCACACATATCACTTAATGGAATAGCCATACAGCCAACTTCCATACAAACTTAATGGAATAGCCATATGGCCGACTTCCATACCCAATGAATTGGAGGTTATAACGTAACCACCCATCCTGGTATTCACGGCACAACTCGTCATATGGTTCATCATGTAACCACCTGTCAAATGTCCAAGTACCATTATAAAATCATAAGACATAAAACAAATACAATGGAAAGAAAACATTTCCAAACTTTGATCACAATATATCACTTAAATATATTGACATAAAAAATCCATTATAAAAACCATTTTCAATACCAAAATATATAAAATAGTATATGGTATTTATTTCATTTAAAAAAAACATTACGGCTTGTTCATGAAGCCAAAGACCAAATAATACTCGCGGCGGCAGAAAAAGTCGTTGTCACCGCGTACGTTAAAGAAACATTATTTTTTGTCATTTTGTAAAACGCTTCATAGAAAAAGATTTCTTTTGTATAAAAGTAAAAGTCAAAGGGGTTTATACACCGTATAAAAGAAAGTTGTGTATAAAACGAAATATGCCTCAATGAAAGGAGATTGAGACGAAGTCCCTTACCTTGGGTCCGACTTGACTCGATCGTTCTTTAACATCCTGAATAATAAACTTGAGTTAATTTATATTTGCTTAAGAACCTTTTTTGAGTTCATTATTCCTTTTATATCACTTATTTCCATGTTATAAACATTATGTAACCATTTAAGTTAATAATGTTTGTTTTGTCGATATTTGGTTCTTAAGTCGAAAGTGGACTTCTTATGATTACATGTTGTTCGTGTGGTCAAAGGTTCTTTATATCCAGAATGACATTCCTGATTTGGATATCATATATATCATATATATCCAGCATATACATGTATTTATAATATTACATAATCATTTAGAGGTATGAAATGAAATGCACCGTTCATGGAGACGGTAATCCATACGTACGCATGAACGCTAGTTTCATTTCTTTGTCATATTAATGGAATTAAAAATAAATGAGAGGTATGTATATTTTAATTACAGAATTATATTCATCATTTAGATGTATCATTCATCATATATATCCATTATATATATGTACTTATAATAGTACATTATATTTGGGGATAAGAAATGAAATGCACCGTTCATGGAGACGGTAAGTCGTACGTACGCATGAACGCTACTTTCATTTCTATCTCATACTTTAATGGAAAGAAATAATAATGATATAGAGGTATATTATAATTCCAGTATAACATCATATATAATAACTTTAAATCTATCCTTTATACGTCCCACATATGGCATTAACGAATCACATCACTTTGAGGGGGCGGTAGTCCGCACTTCCTTAAATAAAGATACCGCGTTTACCCATAATGGAAACCATAAAGGTATGCCCAAAATGAAAAATACATAAGCTTAAGGAAAACATAAACATATTATATATCATATATAAATATATTGTCATCTTAATGGCCACCTTTTAAGGTGTTAAAATAATGTTGAACAATCATCGTTTCGGGAGACAGAAATTCTCCATCCACGGAAACAGTATGTTCTTTAACCATTATATGTAGGTGTGTGTAATTTTAGCTCGAATAATTCTTTTAAAAACATCCTAGTATATTTAATATATTTGATTTGTTACAAAAGAAAAGAATAAAAATAGTTTAGGGGGTTTGAGAAGAAAAATAAAACAAAAGGACTCAAAAGAAGACATTACCTTAAAATCGGGTAACTCCCTTTGGTTTGAGCTCAAAGGGTTCTTTGGGAAGACTTATGCCAAAAGTGAGGCTTCAAGGAGTAAGAGAGGGAAGTGGAGAGACAAAATGGGCAGGGTTTGGCCGATCCAAAGGCTTTGGGAGTGTGGGTAAGGAGGTAGAGGTGGGGGCCTTTTATAAGAGGAGAGGAGGGGCACTCTTGTAAAGTTACAAAATGTTACTTTATTTTCAAAAGAGTTTAGGATTTTAAAGGTCCCACATTGATGTATTTCTAGGATAAGGTGATGAGGGTTCTAAATCTACTCATCGAATAGGTTTTGGACATGTTTAGGTCTTAGATTTTACATTATCTTTCCATTTTATTTAAATCGTTAAATAATGAGGTCATCGCTGCATCATCATGATGTCATAAATAATTTAATTTATTTAATGTCTAAAAATTATAAAAAAATACTAATATGTAAGAATTTTTTTTATCTTTCCAATGAATATTTATAGTCAAAACTATGACTTGTATAACCCCATGTAAAAATTGTTTTAGTAAAACATTTCATGTTTGTTTCATTTTTTACTTTAACATTAAATAAAAAGTTATTTATGTCATTTCCCAACCAAAGTGGCTCCATGGGGTCCCCAAGTTGACTCATGGATTTTCTTGGTCGGCCATGACACATAAAATGAGGTTAGGACATGTTTCTAGGTCAT
This sequence comes from Viscum album, assembly GCA_963277665.1. NCBI lineage: Eukaryota > Viridiplantae > Streptophyta > Magnoliopsida > Santalales > Viscaceae > Viscum > Viscum album. The sequence goes on from OY728140.1 coordinate 1,955,164,094, forward strand.
TTCAGTTTATTAAAACATCATTCTTACCTTAAACTACACTAATTACCTCTAATCGCGATTAAGAACTTAAGACTTACTATTCACCAAAAAATTATTTTAATCTCATTGAACCACATTTTACTTCTTAATGAAAACCATGTATGTCTAATTTTTTAAATTCAAAACACAGAAGTGGTAAAATTTCATTTAAACGAAAAATCAGTTTTTATAAGTACCACTTAGTGGTTTCACTATTCATCAAAAATTGAAGTTTTTCAGAAAAATACCAAAAATTTACCTTAAGATATATTTGATATTCCGAATTCAAAAATGAATTATATTTTAAAAAATTCAAAACATATATGTGAAATTAATTAATTTAATAATTAATTCCCGCTATCATGACAAATAACGTGTTTTTATGAAACAATAAGTATCAAAAGATTGACACTAGTTTAAGTCCGATTTCAAAGTGAAATTAATTCCAACGACCACTATTGGATTTAATGGTAAAAATATTTTCTAATTTCATTTTAAAACCAATTCAAATGATAATCTAATCATATAAATAAATTAGATTAAAAAGAGGTTTTGAATTAAAATACAACATTTTACACTATTCATTAAAAAAATGAACTTTATCGGAAAGATACCAATAATTTACACAAAGTAAATTTTGATGTCCCGATTATAAAGAAGAGTTATATTTGGTCCAATAGAATTTATAAGATTGATCAAAACTATATTTAATGACGGTTCACCGTCAAAAGGTGATAAGTGAACCCTTAGTGAAAATTAGGGTATAAATGCCTAAAATTGAATTCTTTCCATATTTTAAGCCTTTATCTTTTATTGGATAAATGTAAAAACATTTAAAAACATATATAATAATATTTTAGTTATTTCTATCCATTCCCACCAATACAACGGCTACATTTTAACTACCATTTAAAATAATATTATTATATTACTAGTGTGCAACGTAAGTTTTCAAAGGAACTTATCGTTGCGTATCGGGTACGCTATAGAACATAGCAACCCCTTTAAAGTAAAATTAATATTTAATTCGTAAATATTAATAAATACGAAAATGTTTTATTCATTATTTACCTGGGATGTTACATCCTTCCCCCCTTTTGGGAATTGCGTCCTCGCAATTTTATTCACTTATCAAAATAAGTGGGGGTATTTATCCCTCATAGCATTTTCAAATTCCCACGTTGCCTCTTCAACCATATGGATTTTCCACAAAACCTTTACCTGGTGTATTACCTTATTTCGTAACACTTTCTCCATGTGGTCAAGAATCTGGATCAGTTGTTCCTCATAAGATAGGTTCTCTTCCAGCTGAACTACCTCTAGACTCAAAACATGAGATGGATCTGGCATATACTTTCTCAGCATCGAAACATGAAAAACATTGTGTACCTGAGATAAACTCGGAGTTAATGCCACTCTATATGCAACTGATCCAACTCTCTCCAGAATTTCATATGGTCCAATGAACCTTGGACTCAACTTTCCTTTCTTACCAAATCGCATCTCACTTTTCCATGGAGAAACCTTGAGAAAAACATGATCACCTACCTCGAAAGATAGATCCTTCCTCCGGTTATCCGCATAACTCTTCTGCCTACTCTGAGCTGTTCTCATGTGTTTCTGAATCAACTGAACTTTTTTTGCCATCTCTTCTACCAATTCTAGTCCCATCAGCTTCATTTCACCCACTTCATCCCAAAATGCTGGAGTTCGACACCGCTTCCCATATAATGCCTCAAATGGTTCCATCTGTATACTGGATTGAAAACTGTTATTATATGAAAACTCAACCAAAGAAATATGTTGGTCCCAACTTCCCTGATAATCCATCGAACAAGCTCATAGCATATCCTCCAAGGTCTGAATTGTTCATTCTGACTGCCCATCTGATTGAGGATGAAAAGCTGTACTAAAATTTAATTCAGTACCCAACGACTTCTGAAGGCCTTTCCAAAAGTTAGAAGTAAACCTGGGATCACGGTCAGATAAAATGGAGAGAGTAACTCCATGTAACCTGAATATCTCTCTAAGATACAAACGGGAAAGTTGATCTAGGGAAAAAGTATCTCGTATAGCAAGGAAATGAGTAGATTTAGTCAAGCGATCAAAAATAACCCAGATTGCATTATTACCTTGAGATGTCCTCGGTAATCCCACAACAAAGTCCATGGATATGTTTTCCCATTTCCACTCTGGCACTGGTAAAAGCTGAAGCATCCATTTCGGTAACTGTCGCTCTGCTTTAACCTGCTGACAAGTCAAACACTTTACAGTAAAATCAGCAATATCTCTTTTCATTCCATCCCACCAGTAATACTCCCGCAGATCTCTATACAACTGAAAACGGGGAACTATGAGCCTCACATAACAACTCATTATTCAACTGTGAATCACAAGGCACACACAATCTCTTCCCAAATCTCAAAACACAATCACTATCAATGTTGAATTCATGCAACCTACCTTTCTGAACCAGCTCTACCCTTTTCTGCAACTCACTGTCTTGATTCTGTGCTTGCTTGATTCTGTCTGATAGAGAATATTTCATTGATACCTGAAACAAAACAGAAGAACTTCCTGCACCAACAACTTCTATGCCAAAGTTCATCAAATCAAAAACCAAAGGATCTCGTTCCAAACGTAGCATGGTTAATGAAGTATTACTTTTTCGACTCAAAGCATCGGCCACTTTATTTGCTTTTCCTGGATGGTAGTGAATTGTACAATCATAATCCTTGATTAATTCCAGCTATCTCCTCTGTCTCATGTTCAATTCTTTCTGAGTGAATATATACTTTAAACTTTTGTGATCAGTATATATTTCACACTTTACTCCATACAAATGATGCCTCAAAATTTTTAAAGCAAAAACAACAACAGCTAATTCCAAATCATGCGTAGGGTAATTTACCTCATGAGTTTTCAACTGACGTGAAGCATAAGCAATTACCTGATCATTCTGCATAAGGACACATCCAAGTCCCTTCAACGAAGCATCACTATATATAACAAACTCACCATTCCTGGAAGGAAGTGCCAAAACTGGAGCATTCACCAATATTCTTTTCAATTCCTGAAAACAATCATCACATTCTTTTGTCCAGATAAAATTAACACCCTTACGAGTTAGCTTAGTCATTGGACTAGATAACCATGAAAAATTTTCAACAAACCTTTGGTAGTAACCTGCCAAACCAAGAAAACTATGGATCTCGGTTACATTTGTGGGTCTTGGCCATTCTTTAACAACTTTTATTTTAGAAGGATCAACAATTATGCCATCTTTTGAAACAATGTGACCCAGGAAAGAAATTTGTTGTAACCAAAACTCACACTTGCTGAATTTTCCATATAGTTTCTTTTCTTTTAAGGTTTGAAAGATAACCCTTAAATGACTTTCATGCTCCTCTTTACTTTTATAAAACACCAAAATATCATCAATAAAAAAAACCAACATTTTTCACCTGAGTCAACTGATCCATCACTGCAACAAATGGTTTAGTTATGATTCCAACCATCTCAGGATACTGATTTGAAAGGTCATTTCCCTCTGTATGCCTTCCCAGAAAAGCTATTCTGTTTCCTCTATGAAAAACTATTCTTAACACAGAAATATCTTAGGCAAAGAAACATGGTAATCTTTAAATGCTATATCATTTCATTAATACCATAAATTAACTTATAATTTAACAATTTTCTAACTCCTAAAGTTGTCTAAATCGACCTCTAATACTAACTATAAGGCCCCGGCCTTAAACCTTACTTAATATTGAATTAAATTAATAATTCACATTGAGGATCTTTTCAGGTTTAGAGTTTTAGAGAATTAGGACATAACTATTACATCTCCAAAGATTACAAAGTAGACACTTCTACTAAGATTCCATAAAATAAAAAAAACTCTTAAAAAGAAACATGTCTAGTTCCATGTTTTATATAGCATGACTTTCCCTTGATCCCATCCTTGACCCTATTCCACATTAAGTCCTGTGAAAAACATTTCAAAAAAACTTGGGGTGAGCATAAAAAGCTCAGTAAGGGATACACAAAGAATGAAAACTATTAGTTTTTCAAACATCAAGTAAACCATGTATACTTTATCAAAGTAATACCTTCACCTTCATGAAGTAGTAAAAACTCTTCACCGAATAAAATATCATTACTTACCTTTTTGTAACCAAAGGATTACCATAAAACCCATATAAAGAACACATAACATATATAAAGGTAACTTGGGACATAAACATACTTAAGTGGAATAACCATACGGTCGACTTCCACACATATCACTTAATGGAATAGCCATATGGCCAACTTCCATATAAACTTAATGGAATAGCCATACGGCCGACTTCCATACCCAATGCATTGGAGGTTATAACGTAACCACCCGTCCTGGTATTCACGGCACCACCCGTCATATGGTTCATCACGTAACCACCTGTCAAATGTCCAAGTACCATTATAAAATCATAAGACATAAAACAAATATAATGGAAAGAAAACATTTCCACACTTTGATCATAATATATCACTTAAATATATTGACATAACAAATCCGTTATAAAAACCATTTTCAATACCAAAATACATAAAATAGTATATGGTATTTATTTCATTTAAAAAAAAACATTACGATTTGTTCAGGAAGCCAAAGACCCAATAATACTCATGGCGGCGGAAAAGGTCGTTGTCACCGTGTATATTAAAGAAACATACTTTTTTGTTGTTTTGTAAAAGTCTTCCTAGAAAAAGATTCCTTTTATATAAAAGTAAAAGTCAAAGGGGTTTATATACCGTATAAAAGAAAGTTGTGTATAAAACGAAATATGCCTCAATGAAAGGAGATTGAGACGAAGTCCCTTACCTCGGGTCTGACTTGACTCAATCGTTATTTAACGTCCTGAATAATAAACTTGAGTTAATTTCTATTTTCTTAAGAACCTTTTTCGAGTTCATTATTCCTTTTATATCACTTATTTCCATGTTATAAACATTATGTAACCATTTATGTTAATAATGTTTGTTTTGTCGATATTTGGTTCTTAAGTCGAAAGTGGACTTCTTACGATTACATGTTGTTCGTGTGGTCAAAGGTTCTTTATATCCAGAATGACATTCCTGATTTGGATATCATATATATCATATATATCCAGCATATACATGTATTTATAATATTACATAATCATTTAGAGGTATGAAATGAAATGCACCATTCATGGAGACGGTAAGCCGTACATACGCATGAACGCTACATTCATTTCTTTGTCATATTAATGGAATTAAAACTAAACGAGAGGTATTTATATTTTAATTACAGAATTATATTCATCATTTAGATGTATCATTCATCATATATATCCATTATATATATTTAATTATAATAGTACATTACATTTGGGGATAAGAAATGAAATGCACCGTTCATGGAGACGGTAAGCCGTACGTACGCATGAACGCTACTTTCATTTCTATCTCATACTTTAATGGAAAGAAATAATAATGATATAGAGGTATATTATAATTCCAGTATAAAATCATATATAATAACTTTAAATCCATCCTTTATACGTCCCACATATGGCATTAACGAATCACATCACTTTGAGGGGGGGGGGGTAGTCCACACTTTCTTAAATGAAGATATCGCATTTACCCATAATGGAAACCATAAAGGTATTCCTAAACTGAAAAATATAGAAGCTTAAGGAAACAATAAACATATTATATATCATATATAAATAGAGTGTCATCTTAATGGCCACCTTTGAAGGTTTTAAAAGAATGTTGAACAATCATCATTTCGGGAGGCAGAAATTCGTCATCCACGGAAACAGTATGTTCTTTAACCATTAGATGTATGTGTGTGTAAGTGTATCTAGAATAATTCTTATAAAAACATTCTAGTATATTTAATATATTGTATTTGTTAAAAAAGAAAAGAATAAAAAGAGTTTAGGGGGTTGGAGAAGCAAAATAAAACAAAAGGACTCAAAAGAAGACATTACCTTAAAATAGGGTAACTCCCTTTGGTTTGAGCTCAAAGGCATCCTTGGGAAGACTTCTGCCCAAAGTGAGGCTTCAAGGAGTAATAGAGGGAAGTGGAGAGACAAAATGGTCAGGGGTTGGCCGAGCCAAAGGCTTTGGGTGTTTGGGTAAGGAGGTAGAGGTGGGGGCCTTTTATAAGTGGAGAGGAGGGACACTCTTGTAAAGTTACAAAATGTTACTTTATTTTCAAAAGATTTTCGGATTTTAAAGGTACCACATTGATGTATTTCTAGGATAAGGTGATTAGGGTTCGAAATACACTCATCCAATAGGTTTTGGACATGTGTAGGTCTTAGATTTTACATTATCTTTCCATTTTATTTAAATCGTTAAATAATGAGGTCATCGCTGCATCATCATGATGTCATAAATAATTTAATTTATTTAATGTCTAAAAATTATAAAAAAATACTATGATGTAGGAAATCTTTTTAGATTTCCAATGACTATTTATAGTAAAAAATATGACTTGTATAACCCCATGTAAAAATTGTTTTAGTAAAACATTTCATGTTTGTGTCATTTTTTACTTTAACATTTAATAAAAAGTTATTTATGTCATTTCCCAACCAAAGTGGCTCCATGGGGTCCCCAAGTTGACTCATGTATTGTCTTGGTCGGACATGACACATCCAATGAGGGTAGGACATGTGTCTATGTCATTTCATTTTATTAAAACATTATTCTTACCTTAAACTACACTAATTACCTCTAATCGCGATTAAGAACTTAAGAGTTACTATTCACCAAAAAATTATTTTAATCTCATTGAACCACATTTTAATTCTCAATGACAACCATGTATGTCGGATTTTTGAAATTCAAAACACAGAAGTGGTAAAATTTCATTTAAACGAAAAATCAGTTTTTATAAGTACCACTTAGTGGTTTCACTATTCATAAAAAATTGAAGTTTTTCCGAAAAATATCAAAAATTCACCCTAAGCTATATTTGATATTCCGAATTCAAAAATGAAGTCTATTTTACAAAATTAAAAACATATAAGTCACATTAATTAATTTAATAATTAATTCCCGCTATCATGACAAATAGCATGTTTTTATGAAACAATAAGTATCAAAAGATTGACACTAGTTTAAGTCTGATTTCAAAGTGAAATTAATTCCAACAACCAATATTGGATTTAATGGTAAAAATATTTTCTAATTTCAATTTAAAACCAATTCAAATGATAATATAATCATATAAATAAATTATAATAAAAAGAGGTTTTGAATTAAAATACAACATTTTACACTATTCATTAAAAAATGAACTTTATCGGAAAGATACCAAAAATTTACACAAAGTAAATTTTGATGTCCCGATTCTAAAGAAGAGTTATATTTGGTCCAATAGAATTTATAAGATTGATCAAAACTATATTTAATGACGGTTCGCCGTCAAAAGGTGATAAGTGAACCCTTAGTGAAAATTAGGGTATAAATGCCTAAAATTGAATTCTTTCCGTATTTTAAGCCTTTATCTTTTATTGGATAAATGTAAAAACATTTAAAAACATATATAATCATATTTTAGTTATTTATATCCATTCCCGCCAATACAACGACTACATGTTAACTACCATTTAAAATAATATTATTATATTACTAGTGTGCAACGTAAGTTTTCAAAGGAACTTATCATTGCGTATCGGGTACGCTATCGAACATAGAAACCCATTTAAAGTAAAATTAATATTTAATTCTTAAATATTAATAAATACGAAAATGTTTTATTCATTATTTACCTGGGATGTTACAATTTCTGATATTTTTCTGAAGTATATATGGATGATGCGTATTTATTATCATAAAACTTGATAACATTATTATTTTATGAGATGAAAATAAATAAATATAACTTTTTAATAAGACTTCAAATTTTAATGACTTAATTTTTTTATTTAGTGATACAGTTCAAAAAATTATACATTTTGGTTGATGAATGTAATTTCCCACACATTAGGGTTGAAATGTTTATTGAAGAAGAGATTATACATAGAAGTATTTTATTTATTATGATAATAATACATATCATTTTAAAGATTTTTTAATAAATGTATGTTAAATAATTTTCTAATATAGTCTATATAGGTACACTATGATATTGGAAGGATAAGAATGTAACTGTGATGCCCAAAAAAATTATAAACTATATGAATGTATCTTATATAGGAATTAGGATAAAAAAATTCAATTAACACTTGATTTTACAATATTACATTACAATTTAATGCTATTGGATTTTTCTTCTCAATTTAGAGAAGCTTAAAATGCCAACCCTTTATAGTCCATATCAAAATTTGAGGGTTGTGATATTGATGGAAGTTTACTGCATAAACATTATATTCATATGAGGGGATGATATACAGACTATCCACATTTTAGGTCTCTAACAAGACACACACATAATTCTGGACATCATAAGAAATATAATGTTATACTACAATTGGTAAAATTAAATCTTGAATGAAAATTCAATCATTGAAGAATACAAATAATGATTAGGAATAACTTATTTAAAAAATAATCTGTTTTACCATTTTTTGAACCAATTATATAATATGTGTTTGAGGATATATGAAATTTATAGTGATCATGGTTTCGCGTTATAGAAAAAATATTATCCATGCAATATTCCATGGTTTTTTTCTGGTACATGATATAAAAACGGAGTGCATGGTTTTAATAAAAATGTGATGGCGATGATCATGGTTTATATAAATGATGAAAATAGATACATGACTTATTATGGTCCATCGTAGGTGACCATGATCTCCCTAATTTATTGATAAGTTTTATAGTTTTTTGTTAGTTGAATGAAAATACATTGTGGTCAAAATCAAAATTCTATTGTTACATTTATATTGAATTTTAATAAATATTTAATATTTGTCTTGGTGCGTACAAAAAGGGATAAAACTTCTTGACATTAAATTTCACTTAATCAAATAAAATTTTATTTTAATGTATTTTTGTATATGAAGGATAATAATAAAGTGGGATATATATTTAGATGGAATTTTCAATTTGAATTTGAAATTCAATGAATGAGATGTCATGTACGTAGATGATATGAGAATTCTAATGATTGAAAGAGAGGTGAATAATAAGTAAATATGGTTGGACATATAATTTTTATGTAGGATATTAATTATTTCATAACTCAATATTAAAAATATTACATTTGAAGGATGAAGATAATTTTTAAACATCATGAAGGCCATTATATTTGTAATTTTTCAGATATGATATTCTTTTCGTTATTTGATGGTCAAATGATTTTTTATGACAATATATCATAATTTTTTGAAAGAGGGTATTGGTTTTTTATAATTTTAGGTTCTTCATAATTTTTCTAATGAATTAAATATGTGATAAAGTGGAGTGGAGTAGGTAATGATCATTAGAAAATTTACAATTTTTATTTAAGGATAAAGTGTATTATTCTTGTACAAATTAATGAATATCATTTAATTATATAAAAGGAAATTATAGTTTATAAAATAAATTTGATTATACCATAAGTTCATCTATATAAATTCTAATTGTATCTATATGGATGATTCTAGTGGACCATATGTTCACTAATTTTTTATATCATTCAACGGATATAACCATTTACTTTTGAATATTGAACCTGGTAAATCATCATTTATATTATTATTTCATTTATTTATTATTTAATTTGTTTAATTAAATTTTATTAATATAATAAATAACTATTTATGAGTAAATAAATCAAAATAGTAGGTGTTTCATTGATCATTATTAGTAATGAAATTTGTTTGTATAAAACATAAAAGTAGCTGATTCGCTAATTCTCCATGACTCTTAGTAAATCATTGGGGATCCTAATTAACATTATAATTAATGTTTGTATAATATTCATTATAATCATGTTCCAATTAAACTTTGATGCCATTAAATATGGTTGATGATGAATGCTAATCATGCTATTAGTTTTAAACATATTGGTGAAGTAAAAAAATTTAATCCATTATCCATGATCTTAATTTTCATAATAAAATATATGTTCCCAAATTTTATTAATAAAATTAAATTCTTTGAATGAAAACAATGATACCATAATTACTGTCATTTGGCATGGTTGTTTTCAATATTATAACTGATTCTTTTATTGTATTCATAAAATACATATGATGAATCAGGTTGATATAAATAATATTGATGACAATGGATAATAATGTAATATTCTCTTCCCCCCAATTTTTTAGAATGATTTTTTATAATTTATTGTTATTAATAAAATAGAGGGAATTTGGGAGATTCTAGGAAAATTTCATGAATATAATATTATAGTGAATGATTAAAAAAAATACAATTTACCATACTCAGTATAAAAAAATTCAATTTAATTATGTATAAATGGTCAATGATTTATTTATTATATTAAAATATGCGGTGCTATAACATTGTTTTTCTAGAAAATCCATATTTTCCAAATATAAAATTAAGTAGTTTCATTGTATATTATAAAATTTTGTTGATTCAAATGTTTCTTGTCATAAATATTATTAATTTAATAAATTTATTTTTATATTAATGTAATAGAATGATTGTTAATTTTTAGATCAGGAAATTATTTTTCCATAAAAAAAATATTATGTTTGAAAATAAAATTATATTTAATACCATAAAAAAGGGAAACTTTGGACAATATAAAAAAAATATTATTTAAATATAGAATATAATTAATATATTCTGAAAATATTTTCCAAGTTAAAAGGAATTTTTCTCAATGTGTGATTATACAGGAAAATGAATATATCTAGGTAATATTCTATTGAAGTGTTTTAATGTATATATATTGGATACATAATGTATATTATTAAAAATTTAATATGTGAAGAATGTGATGGTGATTATAAGTTAATGTAGATGTTTTCAAAGACTAAATATTTTAATTTTATAGAATAGTTGTTTCCCTTAAAGGTAAATGGTAATAATTTCTAAAAAATAAAAAAGTAAAATTCATTATTGTAATTATTTAGTGTTGTAGTTGACTACTAGAAGTGTGATTTCTTAACATATTAAAAGATAATGATTTCACTATATATGAAGACGATCCTGATGAGAAATATACTTAATTGAAAAATGAATTTTTACTAAAGTTATAATTGAAGTGGTGTCCTTTTTAAGATCTCAAATTTGGATTAAGTGATCATGAATTTGAATTAAGAAACTCAAAATTCAAATAATATTTATTCTTTTCATAAAAAAGTGAAATCAATATTGTAGAAAAATATTTATGTAATTAAGGTGTTTTATGTAAAGAAAAAGTCTTTTAAAGCGATTATAGAAGAGAATGATGAGGACAAGTATAATGAGAATCAAATCAATTATAAATGATTTCTTAAATTATAAAATTACATGAACGATTTCTTGTTTAATATTTTTAATTATATGTATGAAATTAGATAGGGGTCAAAGAGAAATTACAAAAATTTTGAATCTTCCAAAAATTAGGATGATGGTAATAATCTATAAATAACTAACTCAATATTTACTAAAAGAATTTTTTTTAGGATTTAAATGATGAAAATATTTTAATGAAAAAATAAGTAAATATTCTGGCATCGAAAGAAGAATTCCAAAAATCTATTTTTTTTGAAATATCAACATCAAAATAAAATATTCTAGAAATGGGAGGGTGAATATTTTATTAATGGTCAACTATATAGAGAAACAAATGTAAAGGATCATATAGTAACTTTTCAAAAAATTGAGAAAAAATAGTTTTTCAAAAAGGTGATAGATTATAATTGTAATAGTATAGAAAAAATGTTATTAGTGTAAAAAAACTATTTATATTGAAAGAGTTAATGTGATGGTGGATTAAAAAATATATAAATTAGATATTGGTCTTATAATTGGTATTTATATTATTTTATTATATTTCAGAACAATTTATTTGGATGTATGTCACTCATAAAAGAAATTTCTATAGGAAGATTTAAATTTATGAAGTGATAATTGAGAATAAATTTTCGATGATAAAATTATTTATAGAATAGTACAATTATAGAGACATATTTTTGTTAATCTACATTCCATATTTTTATCTTAATTGATTATGTATTATACTAATTTATATGTTTAGGAGAATAATATTTATATACAGGAGAAATAAATTATATTTTATTTTTATACAAAAAAATTATAAAAGTAATGTCTACGGATTATAGGTAGTGTTTTTTCATCTCATATAAAATGATATAGTTATATTATCAATGATTTTTAAAAGTTAATAGAGTGATGAGTGACATTTTATAATGACTAGTCACTCATAACCATAGAAGATGGTAATATTGATATTGGATATAATTAATGTTCCTAATTATTTTGATGAAATAAAAAACGTTTTTTTTGAAAAATATTCATTTTTAGTGATTATAATATGTATAGGTTTTTTATTACTATAGAAAATTGAAAAATATGCAAATTATTTTAGGTGGGTAAAATTTCAAACTATTTTTACATGTGTTTCTTTTATGAAGAGTGTGTTTTCTCATTAAAGGCTTGACTATATTTTTAGAAATAATATGAAAAGGAATACACAATTATATGATATTTATTATTTTATTATTTTAAATAGATAAATAGATTATATTTCTTTGACATGATAAAAGTAAAATATTATAAATTACCTAGCCATGAAAATAGATAGTTAACCATCTCTACCGTTAGAACATATTCATTTTAAAATTATTGTTCCTTTGATAAAAACTCAATGAATTAAGATAATTGATATATAATTTATTTTTTAATTTACTATGATAAAAAATAAAATGTTCAATAAATGTAAATCCATGTCTTGGAGGTTGTATAAGAGATACAAGAGAAGTTTATAAAATGAATTGGATATTAGTTAAAGATAATTAGAATATTTAATGGGGATGATTACACATACGAAAATTTCCAAGATTATTTGCAGATGAATACTAATCATCTTCGGAATAGTGTCCTATATACCCCAAAAAATATGGTGAAATTAATAAAAAATAATAGTTTAGTAGATATTGATCAAACGATATTGCTGGAGCATGAAACATGACATTTCTTCCACAGAAAATTGTTTTGTATAGTGGTTCATTTCCAAAAAAATTGTTTATATCATACAAATTTACATATAATTAGTATTAATTATTATATAAGAATAATAAATGTCTGATGCACATTAATGTATTTTGAATCCTATGTGTTATAAATATGGAACATACATACGTATATAATTCTGAGTAAAGAAGAGTAGATGTAATATTTTTTATATAAAAAGATAATTAAAGATGATATAATTTATACAATAAGGATTTGGGTAATATTTTTTATTTAAATGATGTGAATGCGATTGAAAAATCATCTAAATAATATTTAATGTAAAGGATATATAGTGACGAGGAAGAATAAACTATATAATTATCCAAAATTCATAATGGAAATTATGAAAATATAGAGATTTTTTTATTTTTAAGGTAACAAATGATGGAATAAACTTATCAAGTGATATATAGTGAAAAAAATATAATGTTGATAATGTTTATAATTATTCATATAATCATTTTTAATGAAATTTAGATTTTTCAAAGAAGAATATATTTTCCAGAATCAAGTCATGCATCCTTGTTATCATAGGGTTAAAAAATATTGTTTGAGAACCATTAAATAATCAAGATGGGGTAAATTATATTAATGAATAATTAGAAAATATCGATAGTAATTAAACATAATAATTTATTCCTAACACAAAATATAATAAAATTATTAAAAAAATGGTTATTTCACAAATTTTCTGAATAAGAAAGGATAGTTGATAAAAAATAAATCAAGGATTTTTTAAAAAGGGTGTTCTTAGGTTTAATCGATTGAATATAATGATATATTTTTTGTATTTTCAAAGAATAAAACATCAAGTAATTTTGTTTTTATTAAATAGAAATGGAGATATTTCATTTTTAATATGTTTGTTAATTTTTTTAATAATAGAAAACATGAATAGAAACTGTATATTGATTAATGAAAAGGATTCATGGTTGTAGATAGTAATACAAGTTTCTATAAGATATAGAATGTGAAATATGGGTTAAACGTAGTCCACATAGTGATGTAATTAATGTCAGGAAAAATATTGAAGTCACTGAATTTCAAAAAATATGGAGTATAAGAAAACTTTTATATGAAAGAAAACACAAAATATTCATTCATCATCATTGTTAATTATTTTTTAATCAAATTAATTAAAAATAAGAATGTTATTTTTGAGAAAATTTTTCTCAAATTAAGTTTTCCTTTATGATGATGATATTGGGAGGGATAATTAATATATTTTTTTATAGTACTGGGTTTTTGAGTAAACTTAAAATTCTATCCTTAATAAATTTTAAGATTATTGGATGGACCAACATGAAGTATAGGCTTCAAAACAAAATTCTATTACTTTGAAAGATCGAAGTCATTTTTTTCAGACCGGTTATAAGGAATTTTGAGTGCTTTAGTGGTTCCAATAGGTTTTGGGAATTATAGTGCCTAAATACTCATTTTTTCAAAAGTTGGATATAAGGGCACACTGTTTGATTAAACCATGAATCATTTAAGTGGAATCCATGTGGATTTTCTTCCCCTCTTCATAGAGAGTGAACACATGATAAACATGGGGTTTTAAATTTTTATGCATAAAGGAAATGTATTTTTCATCTTTGGTAGTGGGTGCACAACATTGGGGAATGGTATGGTGGAATCGTATGGCCCCACAATGTGAACAATTTATAGGGGTAACCCTTTAGATATTATGTTCGTGTGTTTAGAGCATGGTTATCCAAACCATGTAACCTAACTGTGATCCTCCTTAAAAAGTGATAAGTCACAAAAAACACCCTAGATTTATTATATTTTCTTTGCCTCTTTTATCTCTTTCCATGTGAAACACCTCCCTCCGGTTGTGGAGCTCCTCTCTTCCCCTCTTCTTGGATTTGGCCTCCTTCCTCTATCTAAGACCTATATTAAAAATTATTTGGTTCATTGGATTCATAGTGGTAATTAATTCATTCCAATTTCTTGTATTTCTCATTTATATTACCATATGGAGTTATAAATCCATGTGTGAAATTTTACCCTATATTGAGTTATTTGAATAAAATCCTGATTTCTCGGAATTCAGCTTGAGTTAGAGAATAATATTCGATGAGAGAGTTCCTTTGAGTATAAGGTAAGTGGTTCTGATATTTTTCCATAATTATATGTATTATTTAGTTTTAATTCCAAAATACCCATGTTGGGTTATCTGGGGGATACACTTAATACATTAATAATTGTATTAAGTTGACTAGTTGATGTTATCAGATGCTGTTGGGAATGCCACAACCCATTTAATTTTTCTATCTCAAGAATAAAGATTTTAAAAATTTGGGAATTTGTTGATGGTTGATTTAATTTAATATGGTACATTTTGAAATAGTTAAATTGACTCTATGGGAATGTGATGGGAATGGTCTGAGGTATTGAGGTGATGTTTATCCCCATGATTGAGATGACATGGTTTTTCAGGTTGAGGGAGTGTAATGAGATATATAGGGTGATGTTTGTCACTAGTTTGAGGTGACATAGTTCATTTGGATTTAAGTGATGAATTTTTTAGGAAGATGGAATGTCTTGGGGGACTATGAATCATGTTGACCATTGGGACTTGGGTGGCATGATTGCATGTCGTAATAAGGTTTCCAAATGATGTTCCTTAAGAGTTGTTGGTGATTGAATCTCACTATTAATGTATGCCGTTTCCATTGGATTAAGGTGCACATAGGTAAAACTAGGTTTATGTGGTGTTGACCACCCATTATGGGTGGTGGCCTATATAGATATTTCTAATAATGGGATGGTGTTTACTATCAATTATGGAGGAGGGGCCTTGGGGTGATTCAAAGACAAGGGGTTCCAAACAGGTCAAAAAATTTCGAGGAAACATTATAGAGGGGAAGCTACTATACCATATTGATTTATTCATTTATTTGTATATTTATTATTTTATTTCATTAGTTTTATTTCAAATGAAATTTTAATTTAGTTCATTTTAAATACAATATAATTCATGCATTGTTTTTAATTTTCTGCCTTCTTCCACCCATCTACCGTCTATTATTTTTTTGGGTGATTTTTTAGATGTGTTTTTCTTCATATTATTTCATCATAATCATTCTATTTATTTTATTACATTCTTTTATTCTTATTCAATCCACTACGACCTCACACACAAAAATAGGCGGGGGCCAAATGGAGGCTTTCCTTGAGAGAGGTAAGTTGCAATTTCATTTAATATGTGCTTAAATTATTATGATTCAATAAATTTTTGACGAGAAAGGTTGATGTACATGGGTCTGGAGACCATACACTATGAAACTGATCTAAAACTCTTTTAGTATATTTTATTAAATCTTTTCCCTCCCTTCTAGTAGATATAATATCTTCATACAATTGAGTTGATCCATTCATTGGATGAAATGGAAAGTGATGGATCCAGGTCATGTGAGATTTAACACTCTAGAATGAGGTGTTCTATCAAATATTATTATTAAGGGAGGTGAAATTAAGATTTCTAAATTTTCCCGTGATTTCAGACCATTAAATAAAATAATAGTAATTCATTTATGAGACCTCATAATTGAATTATCAAACATAATTTAATAAAAAAGATGAGAATTAAGGAACCCAAAAACCAAACCATAAAGTCTATGTTATTTTATCACTAATTATATTTTTTCCTTTCATGATAGTTTAATATTGTATTAATTTAAATTCCATTACATTACTAGATTAAAAAAATTATAATAATGAATTTGTTTTGGTGAATTTCATTATGTGTGTATCAAATGGGAACACTCATCAAGTGAGATGATCATGGTCAACCTTTATGCTTCATTAGGAGAATAAATTTTATTTTGAGTCACCCAATGATAGGTATACATCAAAAAATGATGGTTCTATTCCACTCTTGATTAATCTACCCATGTATAATAATCTGAATCTAAATACATCATGGAAAGAAAAAAAATTATGGATGCTCTTGAAATAATTCATAATGCATTATTTGTGTACCATCTTGTATATTATTTTACATTTATATTATTTACTTTTTTAGAAAACAAATTTCATTGTTTTTTTAGAATATTATTATTATAATAAATCTCACATCATCCACCTAACCACATATGATAAAATTCATAGGTCTTGTCACGGTGATTTTTGGTTTTTCCAAATCACAAGACATTTTTCTTAATTTTTGGTTTTTTTATTTCTCCATTTTCTAATTCCAGAGGGGAAAACAATGAAGTATCCAGAATGAATTAAAGAAATTATTTTTTCCCATAACAAGAACCCACAAACTTTTTCCTCAAAATTTAAATCATCCCTTCCACATTGATTCCCTTCACCCCGTACATAAAAAATTAAAATATCAATCGAATACCAAGAGTAGGTTATGAATGAATAAAAATGTCTTGAAATATTGATCAACCCTATAAATGATATTCATGATCTATATGGGATAAATAAGGATTTGTGTAAATGTGTTATTTTAAGTATATGTGGATTGTAAAAATATTCCAAAAATATTTTAAATGTGATTTTACATTGTCCTAACATTGAAGAGTTCAAATGATAGTTTTAGTATGTGAAATATACCATAATATCTCAAAACATTTAATCTAGAATAAATAGTTAGAACTTACTATAGAAATACTCTTGTTAATGGGATATATAATTTAGCATAATCAATCATGTCTTGACTAATAAAAACAAATCAATTCACTTTAATTTCATAACTTCTAAGCAAGATAAATGTTATGAAAATTTCATTTTTATGAATCAACAAATTCCCTCAAACCACTAGTTCTCATTTCAATATCCATGCTTCACATTAAAAATTATATTCTCCATTTTAATTACAATATCTCATTTAAAATGATATATAAAACATGGAATAAAATTATTCCAAAGAATCTATTATCTCATAGATAAGACAATTAAATCATGAATTTATGTTTAGGCATGAAATTTTAGTTTAAGGAACCAAACATGTTTTTAGAAAAAAAATGTATGGAGTGTAAAAGATAAATAATAAAAGTGAACTAAAATTTTAAATAAAGCTTATTCCACTTTCCTCCATTTCTATTTGGTGCTTCCTTATTCTATCATGGACCTAAAAAATATAACTACCCAAATAACTATAAGGATCATTTCATTTAAAATAATAAATATAAGAGGGAGTGGGATGCATGCAGGACCACTTCATAAAAATAACATTGAAATCTAAATTTCAAGAAATAATTTATTGATAAATCATGATACGATCCCCCATGGTGGATCTGTATTTTTACTGCCTTCAAGGGGCATTATCAACTATTATCTGTAATCTAATGGTGGGTGTAACTTCTTAGATATGAACAACTATATAGAGATTTTCCTAAAATGTTCTTCTTCTTTCTCGGAGTGGAATGATCTAGGGATTCTATAGAATATATCCATCATGTTTACAATTATTTATATCTTGCATGGTGGGGGTAGGATGATGCATCAATCTACCACTTCCTTGGATGAAAATTGTGAAACCTCCTCTTTTTCTTCTAGTGATGGATCAACATGCATTGCTTTAATTGAATGATTAATGATAAATTAAGTAGTTATTTATTCATGAATTGAATTTAAATTTTAATAATCAATTAAATTCCTCAATTTTTAATGATCATCCTATGACTTGATTTCCCAAAGCTCAACTACTTGGATTACTTCACTAGCCTCCTAAAATTCATGTTCAGTAATGTCATGGAACTCCATGTGTTCCTCAACAATTGAAATTTATTTTTCCTCCAATTAATCAATGAAAAAATATGAGTCATCCAAATATGTAAAATAAAAATATTAGGTAGTGATACTCAATTTGGTTTCAATGAAATTTGATGATAAAAAGTTCTTGAAATGGTGAATTACCTATATTTGTTTGGCATAAATCTTTTATTTATTTGAATATTATTGTTGGATTAGATATTTACTAGATGAAGGCATGTTTTTAGGATCCTCCATTTGTTCTTCAAATTCCACAAATTGGGTAGATTCTTTTCAATAACTAGGGAGATATGAAATTATGGTTGATTTCCTTCTTTCAATGGTTTGGGGGATCAAGTACTTCGTGAGATTCATTCTAGAATTCATCCATTACATCTTGATCTCCCACATGTAGCTTAAATGTAAATTCTTTTTTATCCATTTCTCATAGAAATGGTTGAGTGAGTAAATAACAATCTTTATGTACCATCACCATTAACTCCTTATGTTATTCAATTAATTATCATTCCTCAAAATTTCATATTAATTGAATGTGTATTGAGGATGTTATGGAATAATCAATGAGTATAAATTTTTTTGGATGGGAATTCTATAAATCATCCTTAAATTATTAAAAATCAATGGATACCATAATGAGTGTATAAATCCAGGGAATTTATCATTGAAACTCTCATGGGAGTCCTCTTTCAATTCTATCTTGAATCATCTCAGTTGGAGGTGGATATCCCGAGTTATACCTCATTTATGGAGGCAGGATTCACAATGTCTTTCGGAAAAAAATTTCAACATGATTGGTTTTTTATGCCCTATATATATTAGAATATTCTATTGGTTCAGTATGAAATGTTGAATTCAATAAATCAAGGAATTCTAAAAATAATAATCACTAAAATTTGAATAATATTTTAAAATCTATTCCTATAATTCCAATTCAATTTTTTTTGAAATTAAATAATTATTAAATATTTCACGTTTTATCCCCAAAATCACCAAAAATTAATATAATAAATTAAAATACCCTTAAATTGATAAATTGGGAATGTTTATATAATTGGAATAGATTAAAAATATTAGATGAATTTTAGCTCTATAAATGTGACCATCACAGAAAACCCTGGTTGATAGTGATGGACTAACATGATATAGTGTTGAGACCATTAGTTGGAGGTTGTGGCTCAACATTATATTTAAGGTAAATGGGATGAGACTAATGGAAGATGTAAGTCACTGTAACTTGGTATATCTGACGGTTTAGATGATAGTGAATCATTATATATGGGATGATGGATATCACTACACCTCAATAAATCTTGCTATTATGCTGATCATGACTTGTTAAATGGTGGTATGGGGTTCCTAGGACATGTTGATGGATGTGTCCTTGGAATTACAATTACTTGATTTGTGGCACATGAGATTTTAGAAGGTATTTAGTGCTATTAATATATTTTTGGGAGGATTCTATGGGATCTCCTATCATGGAATACATCAGGGGATGCATAAGCACAAAGGAAATGGTCCTTGATATTAAAAATATATATTATGAAATGTATTTTATTAAAATATTCATTTGGATTCAGGAATTTTAAGATGTGTCAGCATTGGATGAATCAGTTAAGCACTAACTTTTGGATATTAAGCACAAGTGGAGTGAGTTATTTTTTATTTGTGAGTTTCTGATATTTATTATAATGTATTAATACACATTATTATTATGTATTAATGACATAGTCATGATGGTGGTGTCCTAATGAGTTCATACTCGCACCCTACACTGGCCCCTTAGGATATTTTGAAAACATTATGGGTTTGGGATCTGGTAAGGGATCAAGCTCAGGAGCTAGACCTCAGTGATTCATGATGTAAAACTTTTTCTGGGGATATATGGTAGCAGACTAGGTGGTTCCTCTACACTAAGCTGGACAATATATCAGTTTTTTATATATTTACCAATTTGATATTCCATAGGATACCTCTCATATCTTTTTTGTATGAACTAACATGTTGAGTAATTAAATATAAATGGTATGGAACATTTTGGGTTACTTATTACTTATAGTTTGATATATACTTATGTCATTGTGGTATTTATTGCAATGTGATATATATATATATATGGATCACAATTATTATTATCATCAGATGTTATAGGATCCCCATTATCACCTAATATGAACCTCACAGCTAATAGTAATCCTTTGGGGTATGTGGAGGAGTTTCTAAGGCCTAGTGGCCTACTGAACCAGAGCATGGATTATGCGGAAAACAGGGTTGGGAGGAAAAAAATGAGATTAGAGTAGTTTCTTATCTATTTTTATCTTATTATTTGAGATTTGGTAGACCAGAGACTAATATGTATTCAAAACAAGGTAATGAGCTCATGTTGGTCTACCTATATCCCCATGTATGAGGGTAATTCGAAGTTCTAATGGTGAAAATTGATATTATGGTTATCAATTTTATAGTTGATTGTTTAACACCTCATGTGGCACACTGAATAGTGATGTTTTTTTATTATGTGTGTTTTGACCCTAATGCCAATATGGAAGGTTAGATTTCATATAAATCACAGTAGAAACATAGAGTGACATGATATATATATATATATATATATATATGTCTATAAATAATTTCAAGGGAACATGTAATGGACTAGGGGTGGGGGTCAGTGTTGGGATATTTAAACTATAAATAGAAATATAAACAATGTTTCCATGTATATCCTTTTGGTGGCCTTCTACTCAGCCATCCCAGTTATACAGTTATTGATGAGACTAATATGTGATTATATAAGTACATGATATATGGGCCTGATATTATTAATGGTGGGAATTGAGTAATTAAAAGGAGGTGAGTTGTATAAAATGTAAAAAATACCAAAAATTATTCTCTTATATTGAATTTCAAGGGAATTATTGTAAAGACTCGGAAATTTTAAGGAATATTTTTTCTTAATTACTTTGGAATTTTACAAGTATGTGGCTTTTGATGGCACTTGATTCCGAGGTCCGGTGTTCCCAGAATCAATTTCCAAATATCATCTCAGGTACGTTCAGTAAACGAACGAGCGGGTTTTCTATCTTTTGAACCGGTGCTCGAAATTGAAATCCGAGGGCACCAATGAACTTGCAACGCCAGTAATTTCTTAAGAGAACCTTTAATGTAGTCGCGTTTGTGCGGGGGGAGATGTTATTTATTGGGGTTTAATTAATTAAGTAAATAAAATAGTCATACAATTTTATTCTATATGTAATGAGGTTAATACCTCCCATGGGAAGATGTTGGTGAGGCCCACACCCACCCAACTTCCCATGTGTGGATAATTGAAAGGTGGGGCCCACATAAGCCACAACCTTCCACCTCCCCCTAAACTCCTTAACCCTCTTTAAACACCCCCATTAAACTCCTATGTTAATTTTGACAACTCTCCCATTTATGAGACCTCTCACCTCTTCCTCTCTCCCTCTTAAATTCTAGCCAACATGCCCTAATTAATTAAATGAGTCACTTCATTTAATTAATTTAGTGGTTTGATTTTGAATTTTAAAATCTTTGGGATGTGAATAAATATAATATCATGAGATATTATTTTGAGTTGGATCTTTTGGTGTGTGGAGAAAACTTTGGTGAAGTTCTTGAATTCTTTTGAGAAAACTCTTGTGTGAAGAAGAAGGGAACTTCCCACCAACGAAGAACGACACCTCTTCAAAGAAGGACGCCGCTTCCACGAAGAACGACAATGCACACTGACGTCTTCTACAAAACCTCACCCCGCGATGCTGTATTCTGCGACACCCAACGTACGATGTCAATTATTGAGGTAGGGGTTTAATTTGAGTATGTTTATATTCCCATGATTCTTCCCATCTAAAACAAAGAACGCGGATCACCTCATTATCAAGTCGATCCACGAATGATTTTATTTGCAGGTTGGGAATAATTGTTTTCGGGGGAATTGCTGGAAATGAAGTTCAATTTTAATTGACTAAAATTGTGCCTTGATAGTAGTTTAACATCATTGTTGTCTGACCTATTGCTATCGACTAACGCGGAGGGTGCGGGCCGAACAAACACGGCCTGACGACCGTCCACAGATTGTTTATCTATGCACGGATTGACGGGCGACAATGTAACGGGACCGAAATAGAGTTTGGAAGACGTCGCAGTGATGAACAGGTCTCGTGAGAGCCATAGGATCAAGAGGCGGGAGAATCGGACTACCGGTGCGCGTCTGGTGGTCCTCGGAAGACGCAGACGGCGCGCCACGCCGGCACAGCGGCGCCGGCGTCCGGCGGCGGCGGCGTGCCACCGGAGGGAACCCGCTGTGGGAACAGTCGCGATGACGGTGTGATGGATCCTATGGTTTTGTAGGATCTGGGAGGCGTGGCGGTGCCATCGGGCGCCGCCAGTTCAATCAATGGGGGGCTGTACCCCCCGTTCGGTGCAACACGCTCGGCCGACTGGCCGAGCCAGCCTCCCCCAGCCGGGCCGGGGCGGGCCATGGAGACCGGGCCGTGCCGACTGGGCCAGGCCGCACCAACCGACCCAGGCCACACCCAACCAGGCCAAACCCAGACCTGGGTCGGGTCAACCCAGTTCGGGCCAACCCAGGGTGTGTTGGGCCGGGTCGGACCGGGCCCTGACCCCTATTTTCGGACTATTTTCGGTTAAATGGACATATCTTGAGCTACAGACCTCTGATTGACGCACCGTCTATTTCTTAGGATTCCTTGGATCGAGACTGTCATTTTGTTATATTACACTCAAGGTTTCGGTGAAGTATGGGTATGGACGGGTTGGTTCGAACTCGAAACCAACCGGGCCCTCAGAGCGGAAACACTTATAACTTGAGAACCAGATATCCGATTGATGTGCCGTCGACTATGTTGGATTACTCTTGACGAGAAGGTTATTTTGGAATAATTAACCTAAGTTTTGGACATAGTTGGAGTATGTCCAGGGTGGATTGTACCTGAAATCCAACCGGGCCCCTAGAACGGAAAGGCTAATAACTCACAGACTGGGCATCCGATTGACGCGCAGTCTATTGCGTTGAGACCCTAATGATGATAAAGTCCTCTGATATACGTCCATGAGATATTAAGTGACATTTTTAGGTGTCGACCAGTAGCTCGTGGAGCGGACCCTCCCGGAGATGAGCGTACAAAGTACAGAGACATTGTAGCTGGCTGAGACCTGATGACTGCTTGTCCGATTCGAATCAGAGTGACTTGTATAGCCTAGTGGGGAGCACTACTGTGTTGGGGTGGCAGACCCCTGGTAGGGAGCCCTAATATGTTTGGGTAGAAGAACCATGGTACTCGACAGAAGGAGTACCTCTATAGGCTATCAGGGGGAGCACTGATGTGTTGGGGTGGCAGACCCATGACGGGGAGCACTACTGTGTTGTGGTGGCAGACCCGCGGTACTCGACAAAAGGAGTAACTCACCAGTATAAGGTTAGTGAGCAGTTCCTCGGAGTTGTGACATGATCACTGTACTCGACAGAGGAGGAGCACTTCAGAAGTTGTGGTTTCATTATCATTAATAAAAAACCTGGTTTGAGCCGAGTCAATGACCTTTGTGTTTACCTCATGATTGATATGGGTTACTTGATAACATAGGTATATGTATGGGCATATAACTAAGTAAAGGTTATCTGTTAATATATTTCTTTTTGATTTATCCTTGTTGAATTTATATAGACCTTGAGGGTCTCAGGGTCCCTACATAGTATCGTTATACTCACCCCTGCACGAGCTATGCCCACACTTCGTTGTGTTGGATATAGACGATGGACAAAACTGATCGTGGCTGAGGCTTGTAGAGCTGGACGATACCCTGAGGTGGACTTCATGATGAGACGGTACCCAGAGGTGGACTTCACGATGATATGGTACCTGGAGGTGACAGACGAACGTGGAGAGCTGATGTGGCCATCTGTACCTACACATCATGTAGGAACTCTAGAGGACGATCCAAGAGCAGCTTGACACCTTCCTGTTGTTTTGTATTTTCCCTGTACTTTACTATTGGTCTTGTATCCCAACCCCTTTTTACTTTCAACACACTTGTTATTCTTCATACTTAGTGTTTTCTTCCACTTGTACTATGGTAGTGTGTGTTACGTTTCATAAAGGCAATGCCTTCCTTTTTTATCTGGATTTACACCTTTGGTGCTAGTCACTAGCCCCTGGCCTATGGAAGGCGGGCTTGGGGTAGTCACGGCACGGGCCTCGAGGACAGGTCGTGAAATTTATTCTCAACCACCATTGATTGAATACATGTCATGCCCAGTTTTTTTATTGGTAGGAAGGGAGCCATGAGTCTAGATGATATGTGATACCATACTATAATATAGGGAGTTAAAAGACCATAAAGTGGGATGTCTTATGAAAAGGGTACAATAAGGGAATGTAATGGTTTTAAGATGTGATACCTATTTCAGATTTCTCTATCATATATATATATATTTATGGATAATTTGACCATGACATTTAATCTTCAGTGTGATGTTACCTAGAAAGATTCTGGTGGAGCATTAGGAGGGAAGAGATGATGTTCCACGAGAGTGAACATGGGATGTGGCCCGTAATTGTCAGGATGAGGACCTAAAAGTTTGGGTTGATCATGATCCATAGATATGGGCTCTTGTACAAGAAGTATAAATACGTTAGATGACTGATTTTGGGCCATGGATAGACAAGAATCTCAGGGTGTTCATAGTGAATGCATACATTGTATTGATAGGAGGAGCCAAGGGATACAATCCATCCATGGATTTTTTGACATGTGAAATCATGTAACAACACCCACCATTATTTTTGGGGGAGGTTGGGAAAAGTAAATAGTGAACTGTATCGATTTAGTGATTATGATTTTTGACCAGCTTGAGACACCCCAAGGTCGATGGGTGATTTTGTATACATACATGCTGAGAGGACCAACTAAGAGATGATGGGACATAAAAATAATAGTTGATAGACATGAGATACTATATTGGAAGTGTTTTAGGGCTATGTTCCCCATGCATTAGTTTCTAGAGATGTTGAGTGATGATAGAGCACATGAGTTCAGGAACCCAACATAGGAAGATATATCCATTATGGATTATGTGGGGAATTTCAAGGAATTGACCCATTTAGGATATTATATGGTGGGAGATTACCTTCTAGGGAGAGGTGAAACGAGGATGGATTACTGCCTACCAGTGGGGTTATAGGAGAAAATAATTAGACTAGTCACTTTCTAAGAGGTAGGGAATTAGGTGCTGAAGGCTATGGGAAACATTATAAACTCTTCATATTTGAGCCGAGTGACTATGTCAGTCGAGTTTATCAGTGATTATTCTGCTAGTGAAAACTAAGACCATGTAATGTCTCAATATAGAAGTCATGAAAAAGACTTAGGTGTGAAACTATGGAGTGGTTCTTTGATGGTGTGATTCCAATTCGGGAGGTTAGGGAATGTTCAGACTAAGTGTGAGTGGCCCCAAAAATGGTGTCAGGCTTGTAGAAAAATGGGGTATCTATAAAGGATATGTAGGAAGTATTCAAAGATAGATGGAAGATGGGAACCATGATAGATTCAATGATCTTAGGTAATAATTGGAGAAGTTACAGGAGCTGGAATCTGATATTATAATGCACACATTGTTTCTAGAAGAGTAACAATCCCTACAGAAGCTTAGTGGATGATTTCCAGTGAGGCTTCATAGGGAGGTCAGACCTTAAGTATTCAAGATTGAGGCTAGGTGAATGTTATTGATCCAGAAGGATCAAAGAAGGTTAGTGATCTCATGATGGTTTATGGTATGCCTTGATCATTGGGTGACCTTTTGTTTTTGGGTAGGAAAGATGTGGGTACACGTGGTGTAGTTGTTTTATTTGGATAGACCATGCACTAGTTAGTAAGTGAGAATCGGGTATGATGCATGGAATGTATGAGGTGTGTTGGAATCAAGAGTACGCGAGCATGACTATATATATATATATATGATTCTTGATTACTATTTGTACTCAAATGTGATGTAGGATATTTGATCACATAATGAGGAGCAAGACTCAGATGTGTAATGACTAAAACACGTATTGATGAGAATCTGTTGAGATGTTGGATTTGATGGGACTAGGGTACTATTCTAGTATAAATGAGAACCTTCTGAGGTTTAAGAGTGAAAACATTTAATGGGATGAATTTTATTTTCCAAGGAAGGTCGGTTAAACCATTTGAAGGGTTGATTTTGGGTCTGGAAGTGACCAGCTATGTAATTCCAAGGGTGGGGAGTTCCACAAGGCGAATTGGCCATGAGTAATAAATATGGTAGACTGGGGTGATATTATGTAATGGTTATATTCATTACTATATATTCTTAACACCTTATATATTATGGATGAGTTATCTTATCGTTGGGAGGTTATGACATCCCTGGTTTTTGAGTTGGTCAAAATTTCCAACCTTTGTGAATTTTTAGTTTGGTGGATTGACCAAATTTAATTTTAGTTTTTAGAATATTATTTGAGAGTTTGAACTAACCAATTCATTCTATTTAGTATGGTTTTATAGAAAAATGAGCTCCCCAGGTGATCAGATGGGTTTTGGGCGTACCAGGCCTACAAAACCCATTTTTTAAAAGGAATAAGAAGGGGTGAAAAGTTTGATTTTACAATACATCCTTTTAATGGAAACTATGTTTGATGTCTACAGATTTTCATAGAGGCCACAACCAGACTGGAAAAAATATTTCAATTTGTATGGCCTAGTTCGCATGTTGAGTAAAACATTGGTAGTGGGTGTGCATGGTTGGCACACGGTCTGGATAAACAATACAACCAAATTGTGCAACCTATTTTAAAGGCTGGACCTTTGGGAAGTGAGTGTACTCAATTGGTATATATTTTTCAAAACATGATGACCTGACCATGTAACTATTTAGAAAGTGGGAAAATTACCATACATCCCCTCCCTCCTTAATATATTATTCAGCGCTTTTTCTATCCTTTCATACACAACACCCCTCCATCTGTGGGGATCCCATCTTCCCCACATCTATGATTTGGCCTCTCGTATCCATTAAGACACCAAATTGAATGTCATAGGGTGTTATGGATGTTTATTCATAAATCCTTCAATCATATTGATTCTAGTTCTAATTTTTCTTTCTATATATAATGTGAAATCCATGGGAGTTTGTATCCTTATTTTCATGGACTTTTTTTTAAAATACCAATTTATCTCATTTCATCTATAGTTAGAGGCCGATATTTGACGTTCGATAACAGATGAGAATAGGGTAGGAGTTTATTATTTTTGACATTAATTAATAGTTCAATATGGTGCGTGTTCATAAATATTCCAGTTGATTTGTCTGGTGGAGACCCTTAATAAATCAAAACTTGTTAATAAATTGATCTATTGATGTTTGGGGTTGTTAGTGGGCATGCCATAGTCACATATATTTTCTATGATAGGGTAGGTAATTTTGACCAATTGAGAATGTTGTACCAGTTTCTTTCAATTAATATATTAAATTATATTGTGATTAAATTGGTCCATTTGAATGTGATGGGAATGACTTGAGGTATTAAGATGATGTTGATAAATCAGAATCCAATGATATGGTTCATCATGATGATGGTGTGGACTGAGATATTTAGGGTGATGTTGATCAATATGTTGAGGAGACAAGGATCATCGAGATTTAGGTGATGAGGTCATCAGGATGAGCGAATCAACCATGGGACATGGGATGGTGTGTCCATAAGAACTTTATAGATTTAGTTTCATGTGTCAAATTTGGTTTCTAGATGGAATGTCATAGGAATATTTGGTGATTTGACTCACCACTGATGGATGATGTAACCATTGGAGTCTTGTTCATTTATATAGGATTTAGTTGACGTAGTTTTGAATACTTAATGATGTTTTTGACCTCCATATATATTGTAGATTAGGGGGTGGTTTTGAGTATCAATAATGGTAGAGGTTCTCCCAATAATATCCGTGGTTAATGGTGATGAACCATTGAGATATTATGTTGAGACCATCAGTAGGTGGATGAGGATTCCTTTATATTTGGGGCCAATGGGAGGGAATGGATAACTATACTCCTCGAGACATCGTGCTTTTGATCAGATTCCGAATCATTATATATGGGTGGAAGAATATCATCATACCTTGAGACACAGGGCCTTTATTCTGACAGTGACATTATAAATAGGGGTCAGAGGGAGCTGTGACATATTAATGGGCCTTCAATTGGGATGCTGATTACATGATGGCTAGAACATGATGTGTCAGATGTGATGAGGTGACAATTACATATTAATGGTAGAATCCAGTGGGGCCTCTTATTATTATATTCTTAATGGGTTTTTTGAGAACTAATCCACAAGTAATTTTCATTACAAATATGTCTTGTTAAACATGAAATGTGTGAAAATATATATTTGGGCGAATGGATTAAGAGTTGTTCCAACATTGTACAATGTAGTAAAATTTCCACATAGATATACTCAGCACAAATAGAGAGAGTTGTTTATTTTTATGTTTGATTTATTTATACTTATTTTACATATATATAAACTGTATAATTATGGAGGTAAGATAGGAACACATTGAGGGTGTCCCACTACATTCATTCTCACACTCTACATGGGGCCATATGGAAGCATGCATACGTTATGGTATTGAAATTAGGTAAGATATTAGTATTAGGAGGGTGAAATTAGTGATCTAATATATTTTTTTTTCATGGAATGGATGACCGTAGAATGGGTGTTTCCTCTACATTGAGTTGGAACTTTTTTTGGAGTTTTATATATGTACATATTTGGTCGGCCATGGGATACCTCACTTATCTATTTTGAGGAACAATTTTTTTTTGTAATAATATAAAAATGGTATTATGAATTTCAGCATATTTATTGGTTCTTATTTTGTATATTCTTCCATTTTTATGGTACTTATTTTACTAGATTATATATATATATGGACCATTGTTATTATTATCAACAGAGGGTATAGTCTCTCCTATCAATTTATCAAACCTTAAATTCTAGTCAGTAGCATTTTGATTACGAGGAGGAATGCTTATAGCTAAATGTACACCCATACCAGAACATGGATTAAGTCAGAAACTAGGTCAGGATGCTACCATTGGATCTTTATAATTTTGAAGTTGATGAACATATTTTTCTTTCATAATAGATGTATTACAAATAATTATCAAATAAGGTAAATATATAATAATAAAAGGTATTTTAAACTCTATTTGAAATGGGAAACTAAATTTCTATGTATTATAGAGGAAATGATCTAAAAAATTGAGTTTTAAGCAATATTATAGTTTTACCATTCATAACTACTTTAAGACCAAATAGATTTTATTTAATAGCATTTTTTATCCCTACAAAGTAACACCAAATGAGGATTAATTTATTTTATAAAATGAGATTATATTTTATATTAATGATATTTTTTATTTTAAGACCAAATATAACCAATAAAAAATATATCTCTATAGAAGTATTATAATAAATTAGACTGGAAGTTTTGATGAAATGAATTCCACCATAGGAGGAGTTTACTTTACAAGAGAGAAATGTGTGATAAAATATATAAAGAAAAAAATTATACAATATTGACAACATTTAATGCAAAATATTTTGTTAAAACTCAATAAACAACCTAATTGTTATGTTTGATAACTCAACATGAATGTTTCAATAGAAAGGTGAAATTGTAATTATATGTTGGTTGTGATATTCAATGTTCCATTACTTTTTTGTGAAATATGATTCAAAATTCATGATCCAAGAATGTTGATATTAAGTACCACTTTTTAGTGGAGAATTTCATTTAATATTTTTTGATGTTCGAGTTTTCTATAACTAAGGATCGAATAAAAGTAGGCTTTACAAAACCATTGCTGAATGACATATTTTAGAATTAAATTTTAATAATGAGATTTTAGCTTCATGTTTCTTATATAAAAGGTATGTTTCTACATACCCTTACCCTGTTAAATTTTACCAATATTTATAAAGGGGGATATAATGAACTAAATATAATATATATGTTTTTACTTAACATAATGTAATTTATTATTAAGGTGGATAATGTATTTTCGTGATAAAATAGAAAGGGGTAATCCTATGGGTCAGTAAATATTTATTTTTATATATTCACATTTTATTGGAATTTTAAAATATAATTGATTAATTATATGTTAAATTAATATTTTTTGAGCATATATAGGGAAAAATTTATAAAGGGAAGAGAGTAAATGAGTATAGTGTTGAAATGAAAGATAACATGAGATATTTATGGATATATATGAGTTTACTATAAAAATTTGTGTTTCTTACTCCATGTATAGTAAATTTATTAAATAGGAACCCCTTACTATGAAAGAGAGAATCGAGAGAGAAATTGATTTTTATTGATTGGTTGAAAATAAAAGCCATTATCGAATATATTCTGGGCTATGTTTTATATAGTTGGTGTTTTCTTATATTTCTTCCAATGCATGATTCAAATTAATGAACACGTGATGGATGTTTTTTCATGATAATTGAAGTCTATTTTGATTTATTTTTGAAAAAAAAATGAATATTACTGTTGGATTTGAAATTATAAACAATTAGTAGCTAAAAAAATTTAAACATATAATTCTATTTAGTGAAAACAACATTGTTCCTATCTCAAAAAATAGCTATAGAATGATTGAGTGAAATTGTTGTAGTAGTGACCATTATTTTTTTAGAAATTGTACATTCCACAATGAGTCAAAATATTGAATGATTTAATGTATTTGTACATGATTGTACGATAAATTCACATTGTGTAAAGGTGGAAATGGTATGGGTTAGTTCAAAGGCTAAATAAATTTAGGATTTGTAAATTTTCAATAACAAGGATAGAAGTAGAGAAAATTAAAAATTCAATGATCTTTTTAGGGTAATTGTTTTATAATTATGGTTATGGTTTTTCTACACAATGTGATGAATATGATTTTAGATCACATAAATGATGAATTTAATGAAATTCATTGCAATAGTCCATAATCGTTGATCTTGGGGTTTATGATAGAAGAATACCTTTTGAATGTATTGAGTAGTTAAAGAAAATGAAACCATAGTAAACCACACTACATAAGATCTTATTATAGATTATATATTCAAGAAATTTTATTGAAGTGTCTTGGTGTGTTCCAAATGCGTTAATCAATCCCATCCCCAAACATCCATTATATATATAAAAAGGTGATTTTAAGGTGGTGTGTGATCTCTGTGAATGATGTAAGTGAAAATAAAATATCATATGGAAGTTTGATTTTGAATTTGAATATAAAAGGAATGAGAATTAGGGAATGAGGCTATTATGATAAGTAATATAAATGGATATAATATTTAGAAAAACAAAGTTACAAATGAGGGTGAATGTTTATATAAGATATCCATCAATTTATATTATAAATTTGAAATACTATGAATTATTGAATGGAGACCATTCAAAAATATGATTCAGGTTTTTATATTTTGTGTATTATTTTTATAAAATTATTATTTTTAATAAATAAAGGATCATTACTTCATTCTGATATGTTAGAGTGTGTTTATTGAAGATTTTGCGATTTATTTTTATAGTTTTATCACTATTTTGATAAAGGATTTTTCGTGTGAATAAGTGATGTTTATTTTTTACACATTTAAAGAATTTTTTGGATCCTTAATGATAATATAATACACTTAATTGATTACTAAATAATGAATATCATTTTTGATATAGAATAAAAATGTATTTTATCTAGATACATTTTTTTATTATGAGTTCATGTATAAAAAAAAACATTTTTATCTATCCTAAGGACTCTAGACGATCATATGATAATAGGTTTTCCTAAATATGAAAATTACATAGTTAGTTATTTTGAATTGTAATCTTTAAAATCATCATACACAATTTGATTACCTGGATTTCAGTTTTATGTTTCGGAACGAAATAAATTATGTTTAGCGAAAACGATAGTTTTGAATAATTATATGGATACCTAGATAATAATTTATATTTATATCCTTGAATATTATCTTAGAGGGGGGTGTTAATCCGTGAATTATTTTATTTTATATACCTAAATTTAAAAAAATTCACCACTTCATAATGTGATTTAGTTTTTTTACTATCTATTATTTTTTCATCCATAATAAAAAATATATTGATTTTAATAACCTAATAAAAGAACCACACACCCTATGAAAATAATCATAGCGAGAAAATCATGTATAAATAGTCCCCCAATCAATATGAATAGAAATATCAAATAGATGATCATGAAAACCTGAGATCATACAATCAATAAACAACTATTAACACAAATAAGAATCATTTATCCCTGAACTGGTGTTGTATTCAAATATAACCCGGATGATGTAATATCCCACACACAACAAAACCAATTATCATAAAAATATACAATTATGTGTGTATTACATATATAAAATGAAATCCTTTTTTTGAGACAAATAGTACTCTCACTTCTAATCTACAAAAAATGTATTTTTATCAAATTTGGAGTGAACAATTTTTTTTTTAAATCAATATCATCATCACATTTTCATTGAGATATCATGATAAAATACTAAACCTGAAACAGTAATCATTAATAATAATCTCAAAGTATTACTTCATAAACCATTTATTCCAAATTCTCTCAAGGGAAACATAAAAAAAATTATAAGTAATTCAAATCAATAAATTAAATTTATAAATATTATCTATATTTATTTTCACCTTATGGAAATATTCTCAATTTGTTCCTCAATTTCTGACTCCTTAATTCATAGAACTCTCTCCCCATTGTTAATAAAAACAAAATTAACTCTCCATTACATTTTAAATATGAATATAAAATTTATAATCCAAAACAAATTCCCATATTCAACCATGTCCACATAAATATAATAAATTAGAAAAATAAAAACCATTTCGTAACCCTTGAAAAAATTTATGGACTCATTAAATTGAGATTAATATAAAAAGAGTAATTTACAATGCCATGACATCAAATGTACTTCAATTTAGATTTTATTTTTCACTATGAAAAAAGATCCAACAATAACAAACACACATGTTTAGTAATTTTATATTATTATTTATAAAATAACACAAAAAATAATACACTAACACCTATGGGTTTATTTTCCTTGATGATTAAATAATTAATCATCTAATTTGCTTTATATTTTATATTTATCACTAATTTTTGTCTCATATAATACCATTTTTGAAATATCATACATAATATTCTTCCTCAAAACGTTGGGAATGGAAAATATAAAAATTGTGAGATTATATTATCAGTAAAGGTGATGATAAGAGAAGTAAATGATCATTTATGAGAATAAGAGAGAAAGGAGAGTGTGAAAACACAATCAAGGTGTATTTCCATAACATAAAATAAATAAAATAAATAAATCATAGATCATAAATATCAATTCACAGTACATAAATCATGGAACAAAATAATAAATTAGTAAAAGGAGTGTTTGCACATGATTCAATAATCATGATCCATGGAAACATAACATTGGAATAAGAATGTAAAATATCATAAGTATATAAATTCTTTAATTAAGTCATGGATCACTACTAAGATCATCACCACACAATGGATAGAGTTCCTTAACATAATGAGTTTTCTCCTAAAACCCTAAAATTACATCTAATGAGATATATGTATTTACCCAATCCTTTAGAGGAATATAAATTCTTTTTCCTACACATAACTTAGAAGGAAAATTACTTTATGGGTTTTGTTTCACTCATCATTCATATTTAAATAATGAGATCATCCATTACCCAATGTATTGGATTGATATAATAGACCTAACTTTTAAATAATGATAAATTATATATATATATATATATATATATATATATATATGTTCCACATGGACCTAAAAACATTCATAAATCCATAATATATTATTCAATACATGGGAAAGAAACTAGTTTCACAAAAAGACATAAAGAATACAATATCCAAATACATTAATAGACATATGGTATATGGTATTAGTAAATAATATTAATACTGAAGAATAAGAAACACTAATGTATGTTGACATACCTGAAAAAACTTTTATAAGAGAATTAACAATTTTCTTATAGAAATAAGAATAAATATACATTTTTTATGATAATTTTTATATTAAATGAAAACATTTTATAAAATAATGGGAATAAAAACTATTATAAAACCTTAAAAATATTTAGAGTAATATTATTAATTAAGATAAATATGAAATAAGGAAAATTAATTCTTGTTAATCAGTTAAAATGAATAATATTTTACCAAATTTCTAAAGTGTAGTCAATGGAAAATGACACTATTTTAAAATTATAAAAAATATTTCTTTAAATCCCATGAAAATAATTTTATTTTTGATATAAAATTAACTTAATTAATAATATGTTTATATAAAATTATATCAATAAAAATATATAAATAATATTGACATAGATGATAATTATTACTGAGAAAAAAGAAGAGACCATGTTAGTCCCTTTTATATGTAGTATTTTGGACAACTTGTTAGCCAAAAGGATATAAAAACTTAAAAATACATGTAGACCCAAAAAATAATTAGAGTATACAAAAATAAATGGGTTTTGACAGAGAAATAAAAAACATTTTCACTAAATAAGATTTTAGAGTTCGATAATCTCAAATTGAATGTGATATTAGGAATGAAACTCATACCATTACTCCCAGCTTCTGTGAAAAGGATTTACCCTCATATATAATAAAATATATCATAATAACTAATTTTACAACATTTTTATAATATATTAACTTTTATAATCCTCAATTGGAATAATTCATTACAAACATATTAGTGAGTTATTTTTTATTTTGATCATTGAATGCTTGTAATATGGAGTGTTCCGTACAAGTTTCATAATGTATATATTAGTCCTTCTATTTTTATACCATGTTAATCATTCCAATAATATTTAAGGAAGAGAAATAATTTTTGTATGATTTATCGAGTCCCATTTTCGTATGAAATAATTTATGGGAATGGTTCATGAGAATGGAATCCATGAAGAACATGTTTTGTGTAATTTAAAGATAACCATGGGTTACTTTAGACTGATCATCCATTTTTTGGTCAGCCTTCAGAAATAATATTGATAACTTAAATTAATATTTAATAAAATATATTTACAACATTAATGTCTCAATACACATTCATATTGGAATCACGGAACATAGTTTAACATCATTCATGTAGGTGTACAAACCAACAAACAAGAATATGTTATATTAATAAATAATTAATATTAAAGTTGTATAATAATAACATTATTTTATCATATCAATAATCATGTTAATAAAACATTTTCATAGTGGATAATGATAATTCGAAATAGTGGAGATAATAAAGTAAATAAAAATGATGGTAAAGAACTAGGTACTTATAATGATGAATTAACTTCTTCTCAAAATGTTTTCTTTCAGGATAAATTATCCAGGGTTCCTTCCTTGGACTAGAGGTTCCCAAAATTGTAATAAGTATTTAGGAGAGGAAAAATTTGTACATATTTAATTGATAATTTAAGGATAATTGTAATGATAATTGAATTTTGTGGAATATTAATCCTTAAAAATTATTACATTCGCTACATTTTTTCACAAAAAACACAAATCCCCATTGTATGATGACACATTTTAATAAAATAAATGTTATATTATTTATGATAACTATTCTGTAAAAGGTAAAAATATGTATAACCACATTTCTAAATAGTGGTCCATTTTAATACTATTTGAACTAGTAAAGGTAAAAAGTAAATTAAAAATTTTAACAGTTAAAATTTATTTTATAAACTGGATATTATTCATGTATGATATATTTTTGGTGTAAATAATACAGTATAACAAAATATAGATGTATTTTTAATATACCTAAACAATGTATTCCATAAAGAATAGTTTTCACCACACAATATTTAATTACTAAAAATATAAATTAAGGAATTATAAAATTCAAATTTGAAAATTTTAATTATTTTTTGGCATTATCCTAATAATTTTAGATTAATATTATATTATATTTCTTTTCCTAGAAGGATTTATTTAATTTGAATGTTTTCACAATAATATATTATAATAATATTACTAGTATATAAATATGATATGAAAATTTAAAAAACTCATTTCTAGAAAAAAATTAATTTTATCAGTGAAACTATCATTTAATAATTCTAATTTTAAAAACAAAATATATAATTGAACATTTAGAACATAATTTATTTTTTTGTTTCATAAATTGTGTTAATAGAGAATATATTTATTATTTTCAAATTTATTTCTACAACTTTTTTAAAATTAATATAATTAAAATGAATTGATATATTGAATTATAATGTCAAAATTCTAATATAAAGACAATTTTATTTATGTGTACAAA
Source organism: Viscum album (assembly GCA_963277665.1). Lineage (NCBI taxonomy): Eukaryota > Viridiplantae > Streptophyta > Magnoliopsida > Santalales > Viscaceae > Viscum > Viscum album. The sequence goes on from OY728140.1 coordinate 1,955,201,497, forward strand.
GGATATGTCATGTATGGAAAATTATTGTTAACAAAATAAAATAAAAAATGGTAAATGTAATAAATCTATCGCTAATGAGCTCTAAAATGGAAAAAAATGTTTCAAATTGGTCGATCAATATATTATTGATCTGACCACATTATATACTCAATTATTTTTTAGTTATTGTGGCACATGACATATGTAACATGTTCTCCCATTATATTACGTGACTATAATCATAAAAGTGCCAATATCACCACTTATAATATGGTCTTAACACCTCTCATTCAACAACACTCAAATAATTCAGTTTCTACATGATACTATTCCCATTATCCTTTTATTATAACCCACTTCATTTTACATAATTCTATAATAACATGATATTGGATTAACACATCCATTTCTATGGGGTCTTCTAATGGATATCATAATTTCTCAATCTTAGTACATTTTTCTCATAAAATTATTTTCATTGCCATGTTAACATTAAAATCAAATTTTTCTATTACTATATAAAAATATTTGTTTTTAGTATAATGGATGTTTTTATCCAATGTGAATATCTATTAACTATAACATCCCTGACCCTAGTATCCTAGAGACATTGGTTACATTTTTACCTTGTCATATGAAGCAAGGAATAACATCCTAATGAACCAAATATTTTAGTAGACATGGTAAACTAGAAACATACCATATTCAAATATTACATTTAAAAATACTAATTAAAAAATATTTTTTTTCAAGAATATCACTATCCCATCTAGAATATCCTTTAATTTTATTCTTATTACACATCCTAGGTTTTTTAGAATGGAAAAAAAGAATGGTGATCTCAAATGACAAGTAAGGGTTATGTATAGTGTGATGTTTCTTGAAAAAATAAACATAATCATTGTGTCTATGTAAATACCAAATAAATAAATTCTATTTAAGTAAATTTACTAACATAAATAGATAAAGATTAATCAATATGTCAATGTAGATAGTTGAATAAAAATTACATTTAATTAATATACTATTAATGAAATGCATCCAATTATAATATAAATGTAGAAATATCATGTATAATAATAAATAAATGAAATAAAAATGATGTAAACTCTTAATTATTGGATGTTAGAATCTATTACATCAGGAAACCTATAATGTAAAGTCCTTTCAAAATACGGTCTAATACTATGTGTAGGTACAGAAAAAACCCATTTAAATTATGCTAACTAGTGGATTTTTTATATGAAACAATAGATGAATGAAAGGGATATCTATAACCAAGCGCAACTATCACTATATGTCCAAATAATTCCTCACATATCAAATAAAAAATTTAACTCAGGAACAAAATACCTAATCAATAAATTTCTATATCGAGTAATGAATAAAGGTTAACAATAATTTCCCCACTCAATCATATGACATTCAAAGTAAAATAACATATGTAGAAATGATATACAGTTTATATTATGAGAATATAAATGATAAATTATATGTATATTTTGGGGAAATGTAATTTCAATTGTTAATAATAATGTTAATATTTCAATTGATAATTAATTATTACAATAATTAATGAAGAATGAAAATCCCAATAATATTTCTTTTTAAAATTGTTATAAAAATTAGGTAAAAATTACAAGGATGGAATCAATACAATATATCACCCATGTTTCACATGTTAAATAAGGTTTTATTGTTTTTGAATACTATAAATAACATAATAATGACTTTATAACCATTATTAAGAAAAAAAATAAAATTTTCACATTGAAAATACATTTTATAAAACTAAAAGTTTACAAAATAATTTGAAACATTTGTTATTTAAAAATAACCTTTGGAACTTATAGTGGAAGATTTAAAACATTGAGTGGTCATGGTTGTAGTAAATTTCATACATGTCATACATGATAAAAAAATATTCAAATCATATTTTTAGTAAAAGTCAAATGAGCCTTGATTAGAAAATGATATGGACATTAATTTTAATGTTTTTCTATAAAAATTAAAAACTGGGTAAAAATTTATTTAATAAATAAATATTAGAATTAAATAAACATTTATTGGAAATATTTTTATGAAAAATATTTTTGGAAGAAAAGGGATTTTCTACTAAAGAGATAAATGACGTCATATATTATTAAAAATATTTTCTAAATATTTTTATGGATGAAAAATAAGAATAAGATACTATTTATTGAAAATTTATAGAATAAATTTAGGATGATAAAAATTAATTTGTTTATTAGAAAATTATATATTTATTTCCATCAATTTAAATTCAAGTAAAAAATCCCAATTAAAATTATATTAAAACAAAAATATCTTACCCCTTTGGAAACTTTGGAGTCACAATTCCAATGAATGGAATAAAATAAAATGAAAATTTATTTAAATAAATATAAATATCTTCATGATATAAAATATCAAAACTCATATAATATACACCACATAACAGTATATGTGAAAATATGGCATATGTATCACAAAAGTAAATGTAATACGAGAAACCTCTACCTCTGGTCTGATTTATATCGTACTTGTTCAAAACTACTATATAATAACTTTATTTTTATTATAAAAATATTAAAAACACTATTTATATATTTTAAACCACATATGATATACGTATACTCTTTTATCACCCATTTATCCACATTTCTTTGTAAAAATAAGAAAGTTTGTTGATAATTGCTTCATTTTTCATCTATTTTTTATTATGGAAATTTTAGTACATTTAATTTAGTCATGGATTCAGAATATAAATAATGTTAAAAATTATTTAAATATCATATATATTCATAATATATGTAATTATATTAATCTACAATTGTTATAGATAGAAAATGGGTGACACAATTCATCGACATGTTGACCCGTACGTACTCATCAATTTTGTTTCCATATTTTCTTGAACGGTGGAACAAAATATAAATAAATGATAAATCAACTATAACATAAATATTATTTTGTTATAAATATATCATTTATATTAATCAAATACTAACTTATTACTATCCATTTGAAAATAAAATCATAAACAACTCACATCGCAACATGGAGTTGGTAGTCCACAGACACACACAAGTGAGATTATTGATTTCTAAATGACATGAATTTAAAAATTTATATGTGATATTATATATTTAAAATAATTTATAGTTCACAAATATTACATTTATTCATTAATTTTTACTTTATTACCATCTATGTAAATTGTAAGTGAAAAATGAATCACATTGGATCGTGAGGTTGTAGTCCGCTAGACACCGAAGTAATATTATTGTACAACAGACATAATGGAAAATTAGAATTAATATTTAAAATAAAAATTAAAGAATTTTCATAATGTTAAAAATTTTATATACATATGTTAAATTCATCATTATATCTATCCTTGATAGGTGGGGATAGAAAACAGTTTACATCGATTCATGAGGAAGTCATTCACTATAAAAACGATTGAGAGTTTCATTTCCCATTTGGTGGATGTGGATATGTATCTTGGTTATTAAATTATTATAATAACATATCCTTATATAGAGGATAAGTGTTTTATTATATTATCATATTTTATTATTATTTGAAGGAGGTGTAAGAATAAATTAAACACATATGCACATTTAAGAATTTTACCTCTTCTTATCATTAGTTTTATCATTAAATCCTTATTAGGATGGACTAAAAATAAAAATAATCCCTATATTATGAGAGGAGTCAATTAAGAAATATATTTAGGTAGTTATTGTCTTAAATAATGTTTTCTAGAAGTGTGAATAGGGGAGGATAATGGGTGGTCTTTTATAAGTGTGGGAGAGGACACAGATGGACGTTTTTAAAAGATAAATTTATACCCAAATTTTTCTCATTAAAAAATACTCCAAATGCTAATTTTTGAATCTTATAGGATTCCAGGTCAAAATATTGCCATAAATTGGGGTTTTTAAATGTTTTATTTCATTTTTAACCCATATCTTTTTTACATTAACCCCCAGTGAACCCATTTTTACCTTAAAAAGAGTAATTAAATATTTTCTATTTTCATTATTGATTATGGAAAAAATAAGGTTTATCTTATTATAAAATATATATTTTTATTATTAAAAATATTTATTCCATTTTTCCAAACACAAATAACTAAGTTGGAAGAGTTTAATTTAAAATTAAATGCGTAGATGGGTCAAAATGGGGTTTTCATTGAAAAAAATTAAAATATTTAAGAGGTTTTATATTAGAATTCATTATTAAATTAATTAAAATGACCTAAATTATATAAATTTTAATATAATTAAACTTTTTTACTTTAAAAAAATTTAAATATAATTTAACCTTTTAAATTATTTCAATGGAAATGTATTTTTCAATAAAAAGTAGTATTTTTCACCATTCATCTAAAAATATATAATTTAGAAAAATACCAAAAATTCACCGAAAGATAAATTTTACATATATATTTCTAAAATGAATTTTAATTTTAAAATTATTTTTAAAAAATTAAAAAAAAAATTATTTTTAAAATATTTTCCTAATGTGAGATGAACCTTCCATTTAGAGAAATATAATCTTTCAGAAAAGGTTTCTTTTTTATTTCATATGATTATTATTCGATTTTTAATCAATAGATAACTAATGTTTTTTAGTATAAATGTGTAAAACATATGATTTTCATTTCTTAGTTATTATTATTAATTACATCCAATTTAATGGATAAGTTATAATGGTATACTGTATTATAGTTCATATAGACTCAAAGTTGCATGTTCTCCATGGTATCAATGAGATTAAATTTATTTAAAACAAAATATATCAGGAAGTGTAAGGGTGTTAATTTATCTTAGAATCTTAGTGATTCATGTCATAAACACTGTCAAAATTGGGAATCTTATTTGAAAATCTCATGGTGTTACATTTTCCCCACCATCAATATATTGCATCATTGATATATTAAATTTTAATTGGTTGTCAAGGGATTTATTTTTCAAAATTCATCTTTTAAAAACTCATATAGTAAAGAGGGTGAAAATTATTATTTCATAAAATTGGGAAAGGGAAATATGAAAGGACATATTCAATAACAAATTACTAGGTTTCCAAGTAGGATGACATAGTTGGGAGGTGATGATATGGACATGGAAGAAAATAGTAATGGGAAAATAAATTATATAGTGTGATAGAGGTCCTTGATCACAAGAATGAGAATGATAAAGAGAAGGTCAATACCCCAAAATCATAAATCATTGAAGACTGAAAGGACCCTTTATTCAACTGATATGAAGGTAATATGATAATTGTTTCTAGGAACCTTTTACAAATATTGAGGAATTACTCAACTGTATTAAAATATTATGATATGTTATAACATGATGATTTTTTATATCATTAACACAATTCAATACTTCAGTTAGGGTTTGATTAATTCCCAATTCATCTCATTCTCAAATAAATTAATATCCAAAAATGATTTTATTATCAGAATAATTAAAATTAACATTTAATTAAATTTAAAATCCAAGAAATAATGACAAGTCCTTCGGCCCATCTCGAAATATTTTACAAAAAAATATTATTTGAACTAGTTAGACAATATAATACACTAATATCTAAAAATAAACACTAAGAACATAGGTTCAGAATTAATATATATCATTTAAAATTTTCAAGGAAAAATAATGATATATTAAACATAAAATCACATAGGCCAATGATATGCAAAACAACCTTTTCTCCCTTTGGTTATGGGTTCATTCCCTGTGGCCTTTCTAGATGAGATGGGTTGTCACCCAAAATGCATGATGTCCTTTTTATTAAACCATAACAATATAATATTTATGACCTTACCAAAGTGTAATAACTATAATTACCTCAACCATAATGATAAGAAAAAATCAAAAGGTTACAAACTCGTTTAAGAATATTCTCTGAAAAGTATGGGAATTCTTCCTTCAATAATTTTTTTACAAAAAACACATATTAAAAAATAGGTTTTATTTCCATAAATATATAACAAAACATAAAAACTCTTCATATAATCACAAATAATAAAACATGAAAAGGGGGTTTATAATAATTTTAACAAATAATCAATCTCAATCTAATAAACAAACGATGATATCCATAACAGATAATTTTTTGAAGACATATATGATTGTAATCTTCAACACAATCCTTATATGTTTCATGATTATTATAACCAAATACTATTGAGGAAAAGTATTCTAAAATTAAATTATTGAATTATGTTAAATAAATTCTTCATCTATTTTATTTCAATATAAGTCCTTCCTTGATATTGGGGTTAATTTTAGAAGTGGGAATTGACTTAGATAATGTCTATGTCCCCCACATATAATACAATGAACTATAAATGGGTCCCTAAGCTAAAATTTACTTACATCCATAATAATCATCATTTTTCATTGATAATTAATTACATTAATCCATTCCTTTAAAAACATAAAACATTTTCACATTACTTTGATACATTTTTTTCCTTGTCTCTTTCCATGTGCATGACATGACAGAAATTGAGTCATATTTACCTCAGGGTATCCATTGTATAAGCTCTTAATAAACACCATCCTTCTCTTCTTTGGTGAGTCTATGTGTTTCTTAACCAATATCTTATTAATGTGATTATGGGATAATTTATTAATGAAAATTACTATTTCATTCACTTCAATCATCATCCCATTTTTTCTCATAGTAACAATAATTTCCTTTATATTCAATGTTTACATGATTCTAATACATTCCAGCCATTACCTAAAACTAAATAGCAAGGTGTGAGCGTCAATAATCATTTTGGTAAACCGTATAATCATGTATAATCATTTATAATATTTTTAAATAATGAAATATTTTTTTTAATCTATGATACTATAGGTTTTGCTAAATTCATTCATTTTCATTGGCTATTCAAATCCATCATAATGGTTGGAAATGAAAATGTCAATTTTACAAATCAAACCCCCCAGAGCGTCATACTTGGTACAGATTAGGGATTGTTTTCATGTATTTGTTAATGATTGATTCAAGCTAAACACAAATTTTTCTATGTTATTACCACTTGGTATATCTGTTCAAAAACCACGTTGACTTATAATATTCACATAAGGATGTATTTATATGAAAAACCATATAATAACTAACATATAAAAAAAATTGATGTTATTCTATACATATCTTCAAAGTATGTCAAAATATTATATTCTGTAATATATATTTTACCAAATCAATTTTCGAAGGTTACTACTAAACTTCCCCAAATAGAAACTATAATGACCACAACCCTAGTATCCCAAATTTAGTGGTTACATTATTTCATTGGATTAAGATAAGAAGGATCACATCCCAATGAATTAGTTGGTTACTTGTCTTGGTAATCTATATATATATGAGATTCCAATATTAATTTTTTTAACAAAAATTAGAAAATATTTTTTATAGAGTATCAATATTCATTATAGCATATCCTTGAATGTAATTCTTAGTACACATAATATATTCAAAAGAAAGGAAATAAAATAATGGTGTTCCCAAATGCTTAGTAAGGGTTAATTAAAATGGAATATATCTTGAATCAATAACCATAATTAACATGGGATGGAAAATAACTAAAAAAATTCCATTTAAATAGTATTATTTACATGAATATGTAATTATTAACCAATATAACATTGTAAGAAACTAAAAACAAATTAAATTTATCCAATTTACTAAGAATGAAGTGCATATAGAGATAATATCAATGATACAATCTCATGAATTAAAAAAACATCTAAATTATCAATTATAGAAATGCTAAATTTTTGGATTTAATGAGCTTAGGAATCCTGATATATCTACTATCAAGACCTCATAGAAGACAATTTAATATGATAAACATGTATACTCTAAATAACAAAGTTATATAAGGAAATTGAGAAGATTCATCTCATGAAACTGTCGATGAATGAAGGTTCTATCAATTACCAGGACCTCGCAAACAATGCATGTCTAATTCGTTATTTTAAATTTGAATAATCGATTGAATTCTGGAACAATATTCTTTATTGAAAAAAATATCACATTGAGTATTAAATACATATTTAAAATAATTTCCCAAATAAATATTGTAATTTTTAATGTAAAATATAATATGTATAAATAATATAAAATTTAATTATTAAGTATATAAATGATAATTAATATTTATAATTAGGGAAAATGTATTGTGTTTTGATGATAATAATGTGAATATTTTGAGGGAATGTTAAAAAATAAAAAATTTAATTAAGAAATAAAATATGGTTACAGTAATTCATCAAACTAATTATAAACCATAAATACAAATAATATGAAAGGAATAAATAAATAATTTCCCTAGTTTATCATCTGTAAAGTAAAGGCTTGATATCACTAATGAAAAAAATACCATAAAATATTCATTAAAAAAACTTACTGAAAATAACCTTTTTAATTAATTTTTAAAAACAATAATATCACAAAATATTTTAGTAATATATATATATATTTAATAATTACATATGAAAATTGTAAATTAATCTTTATCACATTTATTGTTCATGTTGTAATTAAATTCCATACATTCCACACATTTTAAAATAGATAATCATTTTATGTTCTCAATAATATCCAAATGAGCCATGTTTGGAAACCAAAATGAAGATTCATTTAATTTTTTTTTAAATTTAAACATTGGTATAAATAAATTTAGGAAATAATTTGGAGATTTTAAAAATATTTTTCATTTTTTTAGAAAATATAGAATTGGAAGAAAAAGGATTTTCGGGCAAATAGAGAAATAATGATGGATTTTACTAATAACATTTTCTAAATAATTTTAATTACCAAAGAGATGAATATGATAATTTTAATTGAAAAATATATGAATGGACACAGAAAAAGAAATTTAATGGTGTTTATTACAGAGATATTAAATAATTTTCTTTAATGGAAATTCAATTATAAACAATCAATTTGAAAATTTGATAGAAACATAAATCTTTTACCCCTTTGATGACTTTTGAATTGTAAGCACCATGAAAGGAATACCATTTAATGAAACACTAAATACCATGGAGATAAAGATATTTAAGATATAAAATATCCATAGGGTTAATATGTACATTTTTTTTAAATTTAGGGTAGTATATACCTCACAGAATGGAATTAGTGGTGAATATGGAATTTTCCTCTAGAATTTAAAAGTGGGATCAGAAACCTATACACCAGGTCTGATTTCCTTCATACATGTCTAATCCTCTTTTATAATAAATATAGGGTTATTAAAAATATATTATTGAAACATAATAATATATATATAACCATATATTTTTATCTTAACGTCTTTTATCACTTGTTTATTATTATTACCTTGTTAAAATCTGTATTTTTGGTGATAATTCCTTCATTTTTCATAGGTTTTTTGAATCATTATTTTTGGTCCTCTTACACTGCCAATGGATCCATAATATACATAATGATAAAAATTAATTCAATATCATATATATACATTATATATTTAATTATAGTAATCTAAAAAATTTATAGATAGAAAAGGTATTACACTTTTCATGGAGAAAATAAGCCGTACGTATGCGCGAACACAATTTCCATTTTTAATTACAGATTGAATGAATGAGAAATAAATATTAATTAAAAAAACTAGAATAATTATTAATATATATATATACTTTATAAAAATCAAATACAGCCTTATTACCATCCATTTAAAAATAAAATGAAAAATATCTCACATTGTTATATTGAGGAGGTAGTCCACACGTACACCTGAGCGACATTATTAATTTTCATATGATTACACGGTAAGAATATATAATGGATATTATATTTATAAAAATATTTTCAGGCCCTAAATATCAAATATATTCCTTAATTTCAAACCTATGACCTTCCATGTAAAGCTTAAGTTAAAAATTAATCACAAGGCTTCACGGGGTGGCAGTCTGCCGAACACATGAGGGACATTTTCATATCCATAAAGGAATGAAATATATGAAGTAAAAAAGTTAAATATTAATTTTTTTAGTATTATAATGCCTAAAATATCATATTAATAATTAAAATCCATCAATATATCAATCATTGAATGGTGCTGATGGAAAAAACATTATGTCGGTTCGTGAGGCGGTAGTCCACCGTTGAAAAGATCACATGTTTTGTTTCCCATTTAATGGATGAGTAGATGGAATTGGTTCATAAATTTAATATAATAAATCTAATTATACAGGGGATAATGGTTTTATTATATTATAATACTATAATAATATATTATTTTTGTCAAATAATAACAAAACAATACATACGTTTAAGAATTTTACCTATTCTTCATAGACCCTGTTTAGGTTTATATTTTATTAATTATTAGGAGGGAGTGATAATAAAAATAATTCTTATATTATTTAGGGAGGGAATTATGTAATATAATTATTTAGGTCTTGTTTGATCCAAATTGTTTTGGAAGTGTGAATAGTTGAGGAGAGGGGTAGCCTTTTATAAGCGGGGTAGAGGACATCCATTTAATTTTTGAAGTGATAAAAATAAAACCACGTTATTATTATTATAAAATATTCCAAAATCGGTCCTTATTATACCATATCGGCTAAAGGTCTATATATGGTCATAAAATTGGTTTTTTTGAAAAGTCTAGGCCTTTTTAAACAATTATCTTCTTAGTTTGACCCTCAATAAAACTATTTTTATATTAACCAAGGGAATTATTTTTTAAAATTTTCTCTATTTTTATGGTAATAAATTATGTTAAGATTTATATATAATATAAATTATTATAATTAAAAATATATATTCCATTTTTATAAATTCGATTCATATAATTGGTAGAATATAATTTTAAATTAATCCCACAAACATGTTGAAAATCTCTTTTTCCAAAGAAAAACATTCAGATGATTAAAATATTTTCCTATCATAATTTTTTATGAAATTGATTATAATTAATTAAATTAGTGGAATTTTAATATAATATAACTAATTTTATTTTTAAAAAAATTTAAAAATTAATATGAGCTTGTATTTTTTTAAACGAGAAGAATATTTTTAATAAAGATGCATATTCTTAACTATTAATCAAAAAAATTAATTGTTTATAAAAAATCCAACAAAATATCGCAAAGAAAATATTAAATTGTATATTTAAAAAATTAAGTTTATTTTTTCAAATACGTTTTACAAAATTGGGAAAAATAATTTTAATATGTGTTCTTCAATTGTGGTTAACCCACCATTTAGAAAAATATAGTTTTTGAGAGAGTTTTTTTATTTAAATTGATTATTGTTTTATTTATAATAAATATATAACCAATGAATTAGTCTATACTTTTTTATACCATAAATTTTAATAATTTATTTAGTTATATTAATTCTAGAAAATTTAATAGCGTGATTATAATAGAACACTAAATTACAGTTTATTTTGATTATGAGACATTTATTCTACAAGATTCAGAAGAGACCAAGTTTATATCAAAATAAATACATCATAATGTCTCAAGGTTAGACATTATTAGATAATATCAATTATTCATGTTATGTTTGTTATCATACACAGTTTTCATCTTTAAAAATATTACGGTGTTACATTAACAAACCTTTTCCCTTTTCTATTAGGAAAAATGAAACTGTCATTTATATATTGTGGGAACTATTGCATCCACAAAATGAAGACGTCCATTTTCCTATAAGGCCAATATTAATAGTTAATAAGGGTGAAATTGATGATTAACAATGACACATATACTATAATTATTGTTATAAAAAGTTAAATCACAATCAACCTTTTCTCCTCATCTTCCAAAAATGAAAAACATTAATCATATGTTGTGTAAACTACCACTTACAAGAAGTAACCTATCTTATTTTTCATCTAGATTATTTTTTTTATTTAAAAATATAAAAATATGATTCAAAACAAAAAAAATGTATTGGAAACATGGAATTATATCAATTACAAATATGATTTCTTAGCTTGTGTTCTCAATCTTAAATTTCTTAAGGAAAAGATTATGTTCTGGAGTCAGTAGTGCTTCAGTCATATTGGTGAAAATAATTTTCAATTGGAATCCATGATTTATTATATTCTATAAAATGGAACTAGATTTGATTTTCACAAGCTTATTGAGTATGAAAGAGTGATCACACATGACCTTAATATCATTCTTGTTCACAAAAATGGTATGAAATGAGTGGGTTTGAAAGTGAAATAGATTAAAGAGGGTGAAAGGTACCCCATTGTATTTAATACTATTCAAAATGTTTTGTAGAGCGAAAAATTGTTCCCATTATTAATGAAAATTAGGTGTTTTTTAAGAATAGAGAGGATTTAACTGCTCATGTTTTCTCTTTTTACATGTATCTCTTTAATGGACCTCATACTAACATTGATTTAATGGAAGATTCCCTTCACAAGATTGTCAATCATGAAGATAATTCTTATATTTTTACAAAAAATCATGATTTTGATTTAAAATAATATGATTTTGGGAGTAATATAGGTATATCTCTAAGGAATGATGGGTTCCCAAAATATTTATTTCAATAATTTTGGGAAATAATTAATTTTTATGTTTGGAGACTTGTTAGTCACTTTCTTAATGGATTCCAATTAATTAAGTGCATAAATTCATAGTATATTTCCCTCATTCTGAATTAGGATAATGAAAATGATATCCTTATTTTTAAGAATATGTCACTTTTCAACATTAGTTATATGATCATTGGAAAAAATCCGGCTAACAACTTAGTTGATTTTTCAAGCAAGATTGTCTCCATGAATCAGTTTTGAACCATCAAAGGTATAACTTTTTGACATTGTTGTATTATTTCCACTGCATGTGTTAATATTCTTATGAAATATACCATGGGTGGTAAAATTTCTCTCAAACTCGATGTTAAGAAGGTCTTTGATATTTTATATTAGGGATTATTTCTTGGTTTTATTAATGGTTGGCTTTGATGGGGTTTTTATTAAATGGGTCAAAATACTTCTAACATCAGCAGATGTCTCAGTGCTCATAGATGGCTCTCCTAAGGGCTATTTTACATGTTCAAGATGTGTCTAGAAATTTGATCCTCTATAAAATATCATTTTCTATATTTTTTGAAGATTATTTGAGTATATTTTTTCCACATATGAATGATACTAGACAAATCAAATCCCCAAATGTACTAGAGGAAAAAATTCTCCCACTCATCTATTATATGATGATTATATGATAATTTTTACTCAAGGTGAAAAAATAAATATCAATAAAATAAAAAATTATCTTCTTCATTATGAAATGGTATTTGGATAAGAGGTCAGTTGGAAAAAATATTATCTATACTTTGGAAAAAACATTATTATAGATAGAAAAGAGGATATCATCAATGAGATATAAATTAGAGAAGCGGTACATCCCTTCATTTATCTTGGTGCCCCTATATATCTATAAAAACAAAGTGATTCTCATATCTATCATATTATGATTTAGATAAGAAATCCTTTCACATCCTGGAAAGGTGTAAATATTTAAATGGAATGAGTGGTTAGCTTTGTGATAGAGTTTATTGTTTCCAAATTTTTCTATTCATTTATTGGTTAAAACTTTCATACTAATCTTAATAAGGGTATCAATATTTATATTATCAATATTGTTTCGAGTGGAAGAATCATTTATTGAAAATTTATTATTATACCATAGAAACAAAGTTTTTAACCTTTAGATTGTTGGGGTCTTAGAATTATAAATCTCAATGAATCCAATATATCGTTATAAGATAATTTTATGTGGGAACTAATTAATTGTCAAACATAAGGGATTTTATTTTTGAGATGCATATTCATAGACATTCTAAAATATATGAATCTCAATTATATGGACTCTTCTATTTGACCGACCCTTAAGGCTTGCTTTTCGAACATCTCAATTAACTCTCATTGGGTGTCTAACATCAACTAGTCTCTAAATTTTTAGTCAAAAAACATGATAATTACGTCTATCTTGATTTTAATAAGTTCTTATGATGATGAACATGATATGAATGTTTCAGTCAAATAGAAAATGGACTCCTCATTGGACACAATTCTTGTTGACATCATAGAAATTGTGATTATTTATAACATTATCAATGGGGATGATTTTATGGTATGAGAACCATCCATCAATGGTTTACTTACTTCAAAATATTTTAATCATTGGATAATTATAGGTAACAAGAGACGTTGGGCCATGTTTTTGAGTATAAACTAGATTTCCCCATGTAGATACTATTTTACTTGGACGATGATGTATTCTAAAATTATTAATTATTATTATCTTTAGTGCATGGGAATCAACTTGTGTTCAAAATGTGTCTTATGAAATCAATACAAGGAAAACAATGATCATTTATTACTTAGCTGTGATACTGCTAAAACATTATGGAAGGCTCCTACTTATCTTTTTGATGTGGTGATTCCTCATGCACCAAATATTCAGTATCATGTAATTGCATCCATTAAGTTGTCTCTATCCAAGTTGCTTTTGAATCTCTTATTGGTTGACATCATGGAAATCCTACACACACTATCTACTTCTCTTAACAATATTATTCATGATAGAACTCATTCTAAATTATATTGTCTCTCACTCAAATTATTAATGTTGTGAAAAATGATAATTCTCTCTAGAATTTATATTGTGATATTTATATTCATAATTTTTCATGCTAAGGAAAATATGAATTACATGTAATTATCATCCTCCATCTGCATATTTTGAAGTTATATGGATATATCTATCGTCGAGAAGGATTAAATATAATATTGATGGTGCGTCTAGAGGGAATCTAGGTCCTTTTAGTTAGGGTGTATTTTTTAGATATCAAAATAGAGATGCAATGAGTTTTTAATATGATCCAGAAAGTTAAATTACATAGTACGATGTATAAATTCTTGATATTATCATTTCTTTGGAAATGGAAAAGTAATAATTATTGATTAACTTGTGTATTTAATGTGACTCTTCCACTACTGTGAATGCTATCAAAAATGGAATTATTAAAAATTCATGGATACTGACTACTATATTAATGAAATTCATGGATTCTATTTTTTTCATGAATTAAATTATCACACATGCTTCTATGGAATCAAATTACTTATCTTATGGGATTTACATCAAAGGTATTACCACTCGAGATATTTTTTGTCTCGATGATGTTTTTTATAATCTTCAGTCATTTCTTCGAAGTGATTTCTATAAATCACTATTTTTATGCTCATAGAACATTACTATTAATATATGAGAGTTGATTTTACTTTTAGATAAGTACTCATTCACTGATAAATTATTCAAAACCTGAAATTATCTAAATAATAAAATTATTACACTAATATAATGATATTTATTCAAAATAATATACTTTTATAATTTTAATAATCAACTAATTTTAATTTTTTGTGGGTCGGTCTAACCACCTACATGAAAAATTATATAAAATATTATCATAGATTTAAATGAAATATTAATTACACGTACTATATTTTATTTAAATAAGTATTTTATTTTTTGGAATGGAAATATTTGTGTTGAACTAATTAACTAATATACCAATTTTCATTCATTATAAATCACCAAAACATGATCCCTGATTATTTCATCTTCAAGATTCATAACCAAAAAAAACATCAAATAAAATTATTTCATTTTGAATTATTATAAACAATCTATTCTAGTACTTTTTATTATATTTGAATTATGAAAACTAGGAGAATAATTAATAACTACATCAAGATTATGAATGTATTTTAAAAATATCAGGATTATTGACAATCGAAATTGAAAATGGATAAAAACAATATTATATAATTTTAGAGAATAATTAAAAATTATATTTATGAAAGGGTATGTAAATTAACAATTTTATGAAATAAGTGATGAATATTATTATTTTTATTATACTAGAATTAAATTTTCTTTCATGTAAATCATGTGTATGGGTGAGGGTTTCGGTAACTCAAACTTATTACATTGTGTTATACATTTTCTTCTTGAATATTCCCCCTATGTTCACAATGTTTTCAATTTAAAATGATTTTTTATTACGTATATAGGTAAATGCATTTTTAATTAAATCCTCCTCAAATTAGTATCTTATTTTCAATTTTTTAATCAAACAAATAATACTTTTTGAAATGACACTTGAGACTATGAATTTTATAATAATGATTGCAATTTTTTTAAAAAAATCATTGTCAAGGATTTCATTTTCATTTCACACTATATCTTAAAAAATAACTCTCTAATAGTGTTATGTTTTATTTATGAACCTCTCTGTTATTCTATTATGTGATTATTTATGATTGAAAATGTCTTTGATTTCAAGGAATTTAGTTCTTGTTATTATTTTTTACTATTTCGATATGTCATGAAACCCATTTTTATTTCCATGGGATTTTTATGATTTGAAAAGAGAATAATATATATATATATATCTGTGTTTTATGAAACACATTTTTATTCCCATATGTTCTTAATTTTATAAAGGCTGAATTATTTTCATTGGAATGTTTTATGAAACTCATTTTCCCATGTATTATTTACTAAAAGAGAATTATCTTTATTTAAACATTATAATAATTTTTTTTATTTCCATCAGTTCTTTATAATGTCATACGATATTTATTTTAAGGTTGTGCACATATGTATGGATGAATGATAGAAGTGATATTATATCTTCATCCAATTCATTGAAAAAATATTTAAATATCATGATATATATATACACAAGAATAATTTAGTTGTTCAAAAGTGCGGGTAAATGTCTGTAACTCACAAGGATTACGTATGTTTGGGTACAATTATGTTGTCTTGCATGCATGTGTTCAAGTTTTTTATTCATATAAATAATGTTTTCCATGATAATTTTTGTGGCGTTTTGGAATGATGTTAGGCATTCATATCCTATTATATCATGATTCAAGGTTTTTGTTAAATATTATTAAGTATTGTTTTGACTGTTATATATACATATGCATATTTTTGGAGTTAAATCATTTTTCCAAGTCCCTCGAAGGTCACCAAAATTTTATGATTATCACTCATGATGTTATGATATTCCTATTATTCTCATGTTTTTATGGACTCATACTTGATGTAATGTTTATTAATATCATATTGAGTGTTTGAGTTCAAAACATTCTTATGTTTTGATTAACTAGGTTATGAGGATGATTTTTACTAATAAGATGTTTAGAATTTGGTCCAGTTTGGTGCACATGATATGGTGTGATTTAAAGCATTGTAAAATGATATGACTATATAGAGATTCCCCAGAAAACTGATGCTATAATTTCAAGGGATATGATCACTATTACTTATAGAATATATCTTTTATATCATATAAAAATGTAAAAAAAAATTATCCTTAATTAAGGTTAACACAGATGGTATTAGAGAAAAGGATTATATTTTTAAGATATTAGAGATGTTATTTAATAGAACTAGGTCTATAAAACCTTAGTGAAAACCATATATATGGGTCTACATAAAGGATGATATCATAAAATTTTGGAAATTTCTTGAGTATATTGTTTTACTAGAATTTACATCCCTCTTTAGATATTGAAATTTTGATATGGTTGTGAAACATATGTATCTTTGGGTGATCATCTCAAAACGAATGATTATGAATTGAATCAATCTTCAGTCTGATGCATGATGAGTGGGATTAAACCTATAATCCTAGTTTGAAACATCAAAGGGATAGACAGTGGTGATTAAAATTCTCATTATGAACCACATAGAAGGGTTTGAGAACAATAATATGGTATCATTAGGGATTCTAAAAGGATGTAGACATTGAATAACCAAGATTTAATCAGTAACATTTATATGTTAATCCACATGTGTTATTTATGATAATTGTTTTATATAACAATATTATTTTTTAGATAACAGATTATTATCCTCGACTTTTATTTATTAATGTAAATTCTTCAGAAAAGATAAAACAAGTAAAATATGCATGTGAGGGGAACTACAATTATTTTCCCAATGATATACCAATTGGGATGGAATCCCATATTTAAAACCTTGTATAAATTATCACACAAACAATTAGAATTTAAGAATAATAAAAGAACCGATTCGAGATCCTAAACGAACCAAGGAAGGTGTAGCATGATATGGAGTCTTTCATTTGACAACAACCACCACACATTAGTGAATCCTATAATACACTTATTTTTGAAAAATGTATCAATATGATAGAATTGATATTTTCACTTTTCAATTTCATTGAGCATGAAACTATTTTTTTAGATGTCATTCATTTTTAAGGATATTCTAAATGGTGGTGTAATATTTTTAAGAACACAATAGAGAAATAATAAATAGACACTATGGAATGAGAGGGGTTCAAGAAATAATAATTCATTAATAAATGACCCCAAACATTTCAATTGAGGATAGAGTAGGAATTTATAGATATAGAAGAAAAGGATGATGATTTAGTTGGAACAAATAAAGATGCATTCATGAGGATCATGAGGTATACCTCTAGTTATATCACCCAATCTGAAATTTAGACCGACCATTACATTGTTGGGATTAAAATATTTTTTGGGGAATTATCTAAAATAGATATTGGGATCTATGAGGGTGTTTCTCAATTTTCACTACTGGTGGAGATAAAAATTTTGGATTGACATTATTTTGGGGATGAGAAATTGTAGGTGACATATCATGATAATAGTAATCAAATAGGTGGATGAAATTCCAACCCCCCTACATTACAAAAGTGTTGGATGTGACACTCAGGTATTTAACTCAAATGACCATGGATGTGGTTTAAGTGAGATAATGTTGTCCATCAATCCCATAACTCGAAATGAAAATATACGAGTGGAATTAACACAAAATATAAAAAGAATTAATAGATTAACGATCCACCTAGACTAAAATGTTTCAAGTGTAAGAAAATCTTACTTTATATGAATCCAAGACCATAACCTTGAGATAATAAATAAAATAGGCCACCATGACCTCATAAACCATGGGAACAAAGAAAGGCATTCCTGATCACTCTATGTGAGTTATATCCCAATAAAAAATTTATGATCTTTACACTTAATCTTATATATATATTTTATAATACTCTATTTTATTTTAGACCATCACATTATTTTATATCATACTAGTTTTCTAGGAATGTTGATTCAACACCTCAAGAAAATATATATTAAACTATCTATGAAAACAGATGATGGTATAATGATAAAAACATATGATTTATAAATAATATTTTATTCAAATATTTGCAATAATTATGTCCAAATATCTAATTCATTATCTATTGGTTGAATTTAAAATAAAATTGGATGTGGATTACTTTTCCTTTGACAATAATCATATCAATTATCAAGGAAAACTAATATCATTTCATATGCCAAATCATTATGTTATGAAGTATTGACATAGGACTAATCATGATATTTCCATGGAGTAAAATTCAATAATATGTGTCCTTATACCTAGAAATAATGGATTTATAGCTCAAATAAATAAGGTGTAATCCAACATTGATGAAATTCCTATTATATGGGAATATAATGATACACATTAAGATGATCTTCTGGGTGTTCTCTACATTGTGTGAGGATTTGTTTTTCATTGAACTCCTATCTAGATATAAGACTATCTCAAATATTTGGTATTGAATAAAACCAATTAAATTATAGGAGTTGAGGAAATAGATTCAAGATAATATAGATAAGGGATTGATATGATTGATTCCTTCACCATGGGGTACATCGATCCTTAGTATCTTATAGACTGATGGATCAATGCATCATTGTATTTATTATCACAGGAATAAAAATATCATGGTAAAAATCAAGTATCCTCTAACCAGTATTGACGATCTATTTGATTAACTCAAAAGAGATCATTACATCTCCAATATTTAAATGTGATGTAGATATCATAATTTAATAGAACAAATGGTGGATATTTCCAGAATAACATTCTGATGAAGTTATAAACACTATTAATTTAATGTAATACCACTTGGACTTATGAATTCTCCAGATGTCTTTAAGGAGTTGATGAATAGAGAATTTTTGGATTACCTTGAGAAATTAATGTTAGTCTTTATTGTAATTCCCCGATCCTAGTTACCCAGAGTCGGAGTATTATTACATAATATTGGCATGATCACAAGGAAACAAGATTCAAAAAAGATTCAATTTAGTATTATTGGAAACAAGATTCAAACATAAGTTCAACTTTACAACTTGAAAAAGAAATACAACACAAATTTATTCCATTCGAATCAAGCAAGCCTCCTAGATTATGCCTGCAAGTCACTCATAACTAACTTCTTGATATCCTCATAAAATGAAACACATGAAAGGGGTGAGCGCAAATGCTCAGTAAGGCTAATCAATACAGCAGAAGATAACATAAATATTAAGCATGGTGAATAATTGAAACCACATCCATTACCAACAATAAACATGAATACTTTTATGGAAGGATTAAGAGATGAGTAAATATTGCCATAATAAAACATAATCATGGGTATTATACTAGTTTAATGACCACATGAACCATCAATATTATTTTCATAAAGAGGGAATGTATAATACCAATCATTCTGAAACATTTTGTGAAGGCTTTAGCCAAGACGTCTAAAAATGATTAAGGCCTTGACCAAAAATATATATCAAATTGGGAAAGGCCTCGGCCTATTACACATCTAGTTATCTCATGAGACCTACCGATGCATCGAGGAGCTATAGCCGGCTCCACCCGTCACTTACAAAGTCCAATACATTCCTCACATGAAAAGGTTCAAATATAACATAATCATTCATATTAAAAATAACATATGAAATGTCAATAATTTAACCATAAACCATGTATGGTATAAAAATATCACATCTAAAGTCAATCATATAAAAAAACCTTCAATAAAATATTAATGTTTTGTATCATAATAAATAAACTTCAAATAAACTTAAAATCCATCAAAGGATGTTGACATAGATTAAATCAAAACATTTTTAGAGAAATATCACTTTCTTTTTTGAAATCATTTAAGAGACACATAATTATAAAGAAATAATTTACTTTGAAAATTTTCTTTTAAGCTTGTAAGGGATGCCTCGACGATGTTATTATGGTGGAAAATAGCCTCACCCGCCATATAAATTAAAAAAACATTCTTACCTTAATTTTGTCGAAAAGGTCATAAAGTACATTGTTTGGAAAATGAAAGAAAGATTACTTTCAAAACATATATGTTTAAATAAGGTTATAAATTACATTAACCCTTTATCTTGTAATTTTTTTTGAAATACAATTTTATGAAACATGAATGTGGATGATAAAGAGTTCCTAGTAGATACTTACGTAAAAACAAACTCAGATAATAAAGATATTGTAGAATTAACAAATACCTTGTACTTTTCCTTGGTTGAGGGTAGGTTAACCTCTTATAAAATTTTGAAATAATTGTAATTAAATTATAAAAGAATCATAGACATTAATATGATATCATATATGATCTTGTAATATTTATTAGTTAATAATATCTTAGTATCATCGTCATTTCGGGTGTTAACTGACTCGTTTTCCATTATATGATTTGTTATGTAAGTAATGTATGTTATGGATAGGATGTATCTTATTCATATTAATAATGATAATAAGTCATTAAACATTATTTTAAATCATATAATTAAATTTATTCTTGAATGGATATGATGGGGAACGAATCTCATCGCGTTCATAGAGACGGTAATCCATATGTATGCACGTATGGTGACATTTCATTCAAAGGATGGATAGGATAATGAATGTGGTTGTACCATATTTATAGTAAAATCATAGTATATAGAAGATACCGGAGTTATTATTTTAGAATGTAAACAACAAAGAAAGAGGAAGTGGAAGAAGAAAGGAACTTGAAAGAGGTGATGAAATATTTAGCTCTTCTTCGGGTTCTTCCATTTTATTTGATCAAAAGGGATCTATAGGACGATTTTTTGACTAAAGGAAGTACTCTAGGATGAAGGGAGGATAGTTGAGAGGGTATTTGGGTAGGTGTTGGCTGAGTCAAATGACTTTGAATGTGTGAATTAGCGAGAAGGGGGAGTGCTCTTTTATAAGAGGGGTGAGAGGAACCTTAGGAAAAGCTTGAAATGATATTTTAAAATAAAATAATTTTAAGTTTATAATGTCTCAAAAAAGATTTATTTAGAGGATATGGTGGGTATGGGTCGAAAACCTCTCAACCAATAGGTTTTAGACAGGTTTAGGTCACCATAATAAACTTAACATTTATATTTAACTCTTAGTTAAATAGTATGACATTTATCATGTCTCTTTGTATTTTTATATTATAGGGTTAATAAAATTACTATAAAATTCCAATATAACCCCAATTGATTCATTAATGTCAAATATATTATTATATAAGTCGTTTGGAAGATCCATTGATTATTAGGACTATTATATCAATTAATAATATAATATTTATTTTAAAAACTATTTTATATCAATTTTGACACTATTTGGATTTTTTTTGTTAAAATCATAACATCATGATTACTTAAAAAAAACATGATTGAATCAAACCTAACATGTAATATTAACCTATAAAATTAGTTTAATTCATCATAAGTCTAAAATTACATTTATTGGGGTATTTATAATATCAATTATTTTAATCTTTTATTAATAAGGTAATTATGACATCATCATTGTGTCATAAATGAGTTTAATTATTTAATATATTAAAATTATAAATAAAATTCCATTATATAGGAAATCATTTTATCTTTTTATTGAATATTTATAGTCTAATTTATCTTATGTATATCCCTATATTAAAAATGATTTAGTTATGAAAACTTGAATTTAATACTTTTTACTAATCTTTAAATTAAATAATAATAAATGTCCTAATCTAATCCAAGTGGACCTAAAGGATCATATTTTATTAATAAGGTTTTTTTTGAAATAATTACACTTATCCAATAGAATTAGGACATGTGTTAGGGTAATTATAATATCATTTTTACCCTTAATTTCCGTTTCTACTTTTAACCGTGGTGAATAAAAGTCAAAAGTTACTATACACCAAAAATTATTTTCATCTTATTGAACAGAATTTTACTTAATGAGGTTAATGGTGTCTCTCGGAGTTTTTAAATTCAATTTATGGAAGTGTTAAAATTAAGTTTAATGCAAATTTGCAAATGCTCCTAGGAGGTGGGTAAAAGACCGTAAAAAGATCAACATAATGTTTATATATCTAAACATATTAAAAAATGAATCCAATGAATTACATTGAACATATTTAGGTATTATGTATATATTTTTACATAATTTAAATTTAAATAAAATAAATAATTATTTAAATAGAATTTCGGTTTTAAACTATAACTCATTGTTTTTCACTATTCATTAAAAATTGAATGTTTTCAGAAAAATACCAAAAATTCACCCTAAGATAATTTTGTTATTCTGAATTAAAAAATTAAGTCTATTTTCAAAAATTCAAAACATAGAAGTTTCATTTATTAATTTAAAATTAATTGTCACTGTCAAAACCAAAAGGCGTATTTTTATGAAATAATAACCATTAAAAGATTGACACTTGTTTATGTCCAATTTCAATGTGAAATTACTTACAATGACTAGAATTGGATTAAATGGTAAAAATATAATCTATTTATACTTCCAAACTGTTGAAATGTATAATTTTACAATATAAATTATTTTGATTAAAAAAGTTGTTTTTAGTTAAAATAGAGTGTTTTTCACTATTCACCCAAATATGAAAGTTGTAAGAAAAGCACCAAAATATTTCTTGAAACTAAATTCTTTGTCCCAATTCTAAAGAAAAAGTTAATTTTGTCAAATTGAATATATAAAACTTTCAAATATTGGATTTAACAAGGGTTCACCATTAAAAGGCGGTAAAAGTTTTTTTTGAAAAATACTTCTTTTATCTGAAAAAATTAATTAGTTCTTACATTATGTCTAATAAACTCATAATATGGATTCTAAATTTATAACGATTATATAAAGTTAAAAATTCAGTTAATACTATTCATAACCGCTTTTGAACGGCAATTTTGGTAAGTTGTGGTGCGCTTGAACTCAGTGTTGCATGTCATGCAAGTTATTGAATTACTTTGAAAAATTAACGTACAATGAAATATTGGGTTGTTACATTCTTATGTTCTTCAATAAATTGTGTCCTCTTAATTTGAAATTATTCTTAAAAAATAAAAGGTTGAAAATATAAAATACCTTTGTAGGAAAACCCACATCAGAAATTGGGTTAATAAAATTTAGTCTTAATAAGAGGAAAAGGGGAATGAAAATGTCACAACCAAATTATGATCTCGATTAGGAGAACATTGGTGGAAATTAGAGACACATAATTGGAGGAAAACCATAAATATTTAAAGGGAGATATTGAGGTCATCAATCACAAAAAATTTTATAACTGAGGGCCTCAAAGCCATCAATCTATGATGATTTTAAATATCATCAGTTAAAAAAGAAATAAGGTATTATGATAAGACATTTATAGTTTTAAGATCCATTACCTAAAGATTATGAAATAATTTCCTCATAAAATAAGAGAAGAAAAAAATATATACTGGACAAGTAGAGTTCTATCCTTTAACTAATTTCTACCAAAAACTCATATTTCACTCTAAAAGATAATAGAACTTAAAAAATATTCTATTTATCCTATTCGTATAGGGTTCCAAAAAAAATGAATTTATAATTCACCTATCAGAACCTTTTAAAAAATAAACTAAATTATACAATCCAGGGAATTCACGTAGTCCAGTGGTAGGCGATAAATCACAATCGCACTATGGTTGGGGGTTCGATTCTCGCATTTTTGTCCGACGTGACAGGTTGTCACATGATCTGCGTGTTGTCCATTTTATAAAAATCCCAAAATAACCGTAACAATAGTATCCAATTTCAAACGTAATCCACTCCAAACTTTAGACTTATCCAAAATACTTCTATCCAAACTCATAGTCCAAAATTTATAAGGATGGTAAACACAATGAAGATCCTTTTTCCATGTAATAATATGTGAACACCTTCATCATGTATTCTTTTAAAACACTAAAACATCATGAATTACCATAAAAACTTATTTATTACATTATTTCTCCCCTATTACTGATAGAATACTAGATATACTCCTTTTATCTAAAAATGATGTAAACTCTAACAATTATGGAATATACAAATCATTAATCAGTTTCAAGGAATTCAATAATTTCCAATATAATTTATCCAAATCAACCATCTCTTATTCCAAAATCACTACCTCATTATAAGGACCATATTAAGGATTACCTTTCCTTCAAACATCTATTTTCAAAAAAGTGTAGCGTACTATTAAGTCACTTTTTATAGAACCATATAATCTCAAATCCTCAATAAAATAATACTGTTGTACAATCCTTACATACTCTATAATTCTTATAACATGTACATCAATAATAAAATACTGAAATGACATAATAATTTAATAACAATGTAAGAAATCTAATCATTCCTCTTCAACGTCGGTAGTATCATAACATTATTATTATCCAATAGTAGCATTTGGGGTATACTCTGATGATTTGGACATTGATTCGCGTAGTATCCCAACTCCCTGTAGATGATTCATTATACATTTTAAACTTTTTTCTTACCCTTGAAATCACGTACATAATGTCCTTTTTCTCCACAATTATAAAAAACAACCATTCCCTTCAAGCTTATACCAAGGTGATTCTTTCCACAGTCATCACATATGGTAAAATCCTTCTTTTCCCTCTTCCCTTTTTCCATATTTCTCTCTTACATCCTTTTAATCTCTTTCTTCCCTTCAAAGCCATAGGACTCAGAAAATTATTTACTTATCTTATTAACACATGATAATATTTATTCATATATTGAGAATATATGGGTGACTATTTACCTTCTAAATGTTTTCTTAGTATTGTGAAAGATATGATCATTCATACTCTTTGGATCATAGAAATTTCTAGAGTTAAAATTTACTTCTACTAGGAGTGATTTATATACAATGGCATAAACTAGATTAGTTTATCAATCGAAACACATGATTCCAAAATTGTAAAACACTTAACATAAATTGAATAGTTTATGGATATAATCCATAGTCATAAAAAACGTTTTCTTTGAGAAAGTATATACTCATAAAACCTTCATAATGGTTTGTAAACAAAATGGGAATGATCCTAAGCATATCCCCCAGAAGTGTCGTAACCAGAGTACAACAAGGCCTGTTTTCATGCACCAGTTCCTGTTCGAGTCTAGCTCAATATGGTGTTTTTAGGTTTTACCTCTAGGTACATCTGTGCCAGAACCTCCTCTACCTGCTCGTATCTAGAAATGGATGTATTTCTTGGAAAACTCAAAAATCTCTACAATACCAAAATTATTGGAAGTTCTTCTATACTAATCCTCAAAGTCTATCTTAAGGATATGTGATCTAATTAGAGTTTATCTAAATCTAGTTTCCAAGGTTTTTACTAAACTTCCTCTAATAACAATAGTAATGACCTGACCCTAGTTACCCAGAATCGGAGTATTATTACATAACATTGGCATGATCACAAGGAAATCAAGTCCCAAAAGACTGATCGGTTTAGTAGTATTGGAAAATAGATTACATACATGAATTCAACTTTGAAACTTGAAAAGAAATACAAGACAAATACATTACATTATAAGAATCCAAGCCTCCTATATTATGACTACAAGTCACTCATAACTAACATCTTCATTTCCTAGGGAAATGATACATAAGAAAGGGGTGATCTCAAATGCTCAGTAAGGGTAAGCAATACAGCATAAGATAACATAAATATTAAGCATGGTGGATAATTTAAACCACATGAATTTACCAATAATAAAAATGAATAATTTTATTGCAAGAATACGAGTTGAGTAAATAATTTCATAATAAAACATAATCATCAGTGTTCTACTAGTCGAATGACCCCATGAACCATCAATATTATTTTCATAATGAGAGATTGTATAATGCCGGACATTCTGAAACATTTTTTCAAGGCCTCAGCCAAGTTGTCTAAAAATGATTAAGGTATTATCCAAAAACAAAAATCAAATTAGGAAAGGCCTTTCCAATTCCACGTCTAGTTGTCTCATGAAACCTACTGATTCATCGAGGAGCTATAGCGGGCTCCACCCGTCAATTACTAAGTGAAATACATTTCTCATATGAAAAGGTTGAAATATAAAATAAACATTCGTATTAAAACTAGCATACGAAATGTCAATACTTTAACCATAAAACACAAATGGTATAAAAATAGAACATCCACAGTCAAACATATCACAAAAACTTCAATACAATATAGATGTTTTGTATCATAAAAAATCAACCTCAAATAAATTTAAAATCCATCAATAGATGTTGACATAGAGGAAATCAAAACCTTTTTTAGAGAAATATCTATTTCTATTTTCAAATAATTTAAGAGTCACATAATTATAAAGAAAACATTTATTTTTAAAATATTCTTATAAGCTTTCATGGGATGCTTTGATGATGTTATTATGGTGAAGAATAGCCCCACCTGTCGTATACGTTAAAAAATTATTTTTATCTTAATTTTGTCGTAATGGTCATAAAGTACCTTGTTTGGAAAACAACAAAAAGATTCCTTTAGAAACATATAGAGTTAAATATGGTTATAATTACATTACATTTAAATACATTTTTAAGATACATGGATGTGGATGATAAATATGTCTCATTAAATACTTACATAAAAACAACCTCAGATCATAAAGAGATTATAGAATTTACCCTTACCTTGTACTTTTCCTTAGTCAAGGGTAGGTTGAACTCCTGTATAATGGTGAAATAATTGTTATTAAATTATACAAGAATCATATACATTAATATGACATCATATATGATCTTTTAATATTGCATTGTTAATAATATATTAGTACTATCGTCATTTCGGGTGTACACTGATTTGTTTTCCTTTATATGAATTGTTACGTAAGTAATGTTTGTTATGGATAGGATGTATCTTATTCATATTGGTAATGATATTAAGTATTTAAACATTATTTTTAACCATATAATGAAAATTAGTCTTGAGTGGATATGATGGGGAACAAATCTCATCGTGTTCGTGGATACGGTAATCCGTACGTACGCACGTATGGTGACATGTCATTCAAAGGATGGATAGAATAATGAATATGGTTGTACCATATTTATAATAAAATCACATTATATAGAATATACTATAGTTATTATTTTATAATGTAAACAACAAAGAAAGAGGAAGTGGAAGAAGAAAGGAACTTGAAAGATGTAATGAAATATTTACCTCTTCTTCAGGTTCTTCCTTTTAATTTGATCAAAAGGGATCCATAGGTAGGATTTATGACTAAAGGAAGGCCTCTAGGATGAAGGGAGGACAGTTTATAGGGTATTTGGTCAGGGGTTGTTCGAGAAAAATGGTTTTTAATGTTTGAATTAGAAAGAAGTGGGAGTGCCCTTTTATAAGAGGGGTGAGGGGCACCTTAGGAAAAGCTAGAAATATTATTTTATAATAAAATAATTTTCGGTTTCTAATGGATCCAAAATGATTTATTTAGAGGATAATGTGGGGATGGGTCTAAAACCTCTCAACCAATAGGTTTTAGATAGGTTTAGGTCACCATATTAACCTTAACTTTTAGATTTAACTCTTAGTTAAATAGTTTGACATTTACCATGTCTCTTTGTATTTTTATATTATATGGTTAATATATTTTCTATAAAATTCCAATAGAACCCCAATTGGTTCATTAATTTCATATATATTATTATATAAGTCTTTTTTCAAAACATTAAATTTTTATGGCTATTATATCATTTAATAATATAATATTTGTTTTAAAAACTATTTTATGTCAATTTTGACACTATTTGGTATTTGTTTTTTTTAAACTCCTAAAAGCATAATTACTTCGAAAAAACTTGATTGAATCAACCCTAACATGTCATATTAACCTATAAAATTAGTTTAATTCATCATAAGTCTCAAATTTCATTTATTTGGGTATTTATAATATCAATTATTTAAATATTTTATTAATATGGTAATTAATGCATCATCATTGTGTCATAAATAAATTTAATTATTTAATGTCTAAAAATTATAAATAAAATACCATTATATAGAAAATACGTTTATCTTTATAATGAATATCTATAGTCGAATTTATCTTATGTATAACTATATATTAAAAATGTTTAAATTATAAAAATTTGATTTTACCACTTTTAACTCTCTTTTAAATTAAATAATAATAAATTCCCTAATCTAATCCAAGTGGACCTAAAGGATCATATTTTATTCCTAATGTTGTTTTTGGTCGAATTACAGTTATCCAATCTAATTAGGACATCTGTTAGGGTAATTATAATATCATTTTTACCCTTAATTACCCTTTTTACTTTTAACGTGGTAAATTTAAAGTCAAAAGTTACTATTCAAAAAAAATATTTTCATCTTATTGAACCAAATTTTACATACTGAGGTTAACCACGTCTCTTGGAATTTTGAAATTCAATTCACAGAAGTGGTAAAATTATGTTTTATGGAAATTTGCAAATTCTCCTTGGAGGTGTGTAAAAGATGGTAAAAAGTTCAATAAAATTTTTATATATCTAAACATATTATAAAATGAATCCAATGAATTATATTGAACTTATTTAGGTATTATATATCTATTTTTTCCTAAAATAAATTTAAATAAAATAAATAATTATTCAAATAAATAGTCGATTTTAAACAATAAGTTAGTGTTTTTCAGTATTAATTAAAAATTAAATGTTTTCATAAAAATACCAAAAGTTCACCCTAAGATAATTTTGATATTCCGAATTAAAAAATGTAGTTTATTTTATGAAATTCAAAACATATAAGTTTTATTTATTAATTTAAAATTAATTCCCATTGTCAAAACTAAAAGGCGTATTTTTAAGAAAAAATAACTATCAAAAGATTGACACTTGTTTATGTCCAAATTCAGAGTGAAATTACTTACAATGAATAACATTGGATTAAATGGTAAAAATATAATCTATTTACACTTACAAACCATTAAAATTTATAATTTAACACTATAAATTATTTTGATTAGAAAAGTTGTTTTCATTTAAAATATAGTATTTTTCACTATCCACCCAAATATGAAAGTTAACAGAAAAACCCCAAAAATTTATTAAAAATAAATCCTTATGTCTCGATTCTAAAGAAGAAGTTTGTTTTGTCAAATTGAATATATAAACGTTTCAAATATTGTATTTAACAAGGGTTCACCATTAAAAGGCTGTAAAAGTGCATTTTTTTTGAAAAATACTTCTTTTAATTGAAAAAAATGAATTGGTTATTACATTATGTCTAAGAAACTCATAATATGGGTTCTAAAATTATAAGGATTATATAAAGTTAAAAATTCAGTTAATACTATTCATAACCACTTTTGAACGGCTCGTTTGGTAAGTCGTGGTGCTTTTGAACTCGGTGTTGTGTGTAGTGCAAGTTATTGAATTACATTGAAGAAATAACATACTATGAATTCTTGGAGTGTTACATTTATAGATTATATTCACACATATTATTAGAGAAATAAAGGAACTAAAGATCATTTACAAGTTTTATTTAACACCTTAATAATCAAGAAACTATATATCAATTTTATAAATAAATTATTTTATCAATATAAATTATCGATATTGGGTTAGGTAATAACCAGAAAATAAATATTAATTGAAGCTTCATATACAGATTTATTGAGAAATGGCCTAGAACAACTATTGTAATCAGAATCTATAGTCTTCTTATTTAATATAAAAACTTTAAAAACATATTGATTTATTTATCATGATTATCATGTCCAATGACCAAGTAATAATGGAAGTGAGTAAATTTCAATTAGATCGAGGAATGATATTAAAATTTCATATAATTGAAGAGGAGATTTGTTACTCTACCAATACACACATTGCCTTGTAGTGTGTATGATTTTGTAAAATATCATGATTATTCAACGATGGTTTAGGATATATCCTACTTTATATTGATAAGGTAATTTCTAATGCCTCACATCAATTAAAGACTCATGAAAAAAATTACCTAACCATTGATTTGGAGTTGATAGTGGTGATCTTTTAATTAATGATTTTGAAAAAAACCTCTATAGATCAGAGTTTGATATATATATATATATATATATTTGAAAATCACAAGTGATTGAAATACATGTTCACATAATATGATTTGAAAATGTACAAAGGAAATGGTTGAAATTGATAAGTGAATATGACCACTTAACAAATTACATTGTGTGAAATTCAAACATTGTTGTTGATACTCTGAATAGAAAAAAACATACTACTATTTCCCTGATGAGGTTTCGAAAGACCCAATAGACATGGATTTGTAGATGATTAATCCTGATATAATAATTAGAGGTTTTAAATCCTATATAACTCAAATTATTTCTGAAACATTCATTTGTCAGATGATTTTAGAATCACAAAAAAAAGATGCAAAAAAAATATAATGACTATTTAGGAGATCAAGATTGATAATGAGTGACTTAAAACATTTGGAAATCAGATATTTGTTTCATCAATACCCTAATAAATTTGAAACTTTTTGATGATTCCCATAACTCATCATTATTTATTCATCTTTAGAGCATGAATATTTATAGTGATCTAATGAAAAACGTTTCTTGGGATAATATAAAGAGTGAGATCATTGAATACATACATCAATGCATAGTATGACAACTTGTTATGGATGAATTATTATTGTATAAGACTATATTGAAATTATTACCCACACTAGTATCAAAATTGGAATACATTACTGTGTATTTCATCATTAGACTCCCCAAAAAATCTAAGGGACATAAGGGTTAAAGTAAGACACCATATGTTAGAAACATTTATTCAAATTAAAAAAATTTCCCTCTAATTAACCAAGTCACCAAGATATATATAATGGATGTGGTACGACTTCATGATATACATGTATCTGTTGAATCTAATTACGGTCTAAGGATTACCCAATGGTTTTTTAGAAGTATTCTAAAATAATTGGAGATATAGTTGAGATCAGCACCTCTTATCACCCTTAGACAAATGCCTAGTCTGAGAGGAAAATTAAAAATCTATAAGAAATGATGAGATCCTATTTGATATAATTTCAAGGATATTTGAATCAACCCCTCCCCTTTGAAGAGTAATAATATAAAAAAATTTATTCAAGCACTAACATAACGCTATATGAGGATATCTAAGAGAAGATATGTAAGACATAATCCTGGGGGGATAATGTTGGAAAAAGAAAGAATATAGGTCTTGTCCTTTCTTAAGAAATGACTGAGAAGGTTCAAAACATTTAGTGGAATATGAAATTTTGAAAAAGTTTATAGAAGAATTCTATAGATAATTATCAATGAGTTATAGAGTTTTATATAGGTGATGATTTGTTCCAATCTATATATATGTGAAAAAGTAGGTTATGAGATTTGGGAATAAGGGGGATATTGATCCCTAGGTATATTAGCCCTCCAAGATATTTGATCATTTCAAGGATATAAAATACCACATAGAACTCCATCCAATCCTCTCCCAAGTAAATTATGTAATCCATTTATCATTTTGGAATTAGTACATACTAGAACCATCAAATGCATTGAACTCACAATCTATGAAACTGGAACATGATCTCCCATATGAAGAAGAAATAATGGAAATTATAAATTCAAGAGATAAATATTTTTGGAATACGAAAAATCATTTTATATAGGTTTTATAGACAAATCACATATTTTAGGAATTGTCATGGGGAACTGAGGATGTAATGTGTCAATATTAGACTCACTTGTTTTCATTTGAGTAATAAAATTTTGAGGTGATGTTATTTTTAAGGGGGGTATAATGTAATGACTCATATTTTTAGTGAAATAATCATCCTTAAATAAAAATTATCTTTGTTATATTTCGTCACATACAATATCAGACTTCAATTGACCACAACAAATTTTAGTAAAATAGTTACTGACAATTGTAGGACATCCCTTAAATTAGAGGGTATAAACAATTGTAACCAGCTTTTGAAATAAATGCCACTTTTATTACTTTTCAATTAGTATAAATATATAGGAAATAAAAAAATATACTTATAATTTATTTCCTAAATTTGTTATTTTAAAAGTACAATAAATTTCTGATTTAATTAATAGGTTAGTTCAAATTTTTTTAAGAATATTTATTATATCAAAAGAATGGTTTCTTTTAAAAAAATATTTTTTTCGATACAATATGATTTTATTTAAAAGATATATTTTAAAATTATTGAATAATAATTTTAAAAAATAAAATTAATTAATGTATATATCAGGAAAATATTATCTTAATAGTATATAAATTTATTTCTATAAAACGATTTATTTTTAGTTGAATTGAAAAAATGTTATGTTTTTACCAATTTCACTCCTTTTAAATAAATATTATTATACAAGTATGATTTTGAGATTTATGAAACTATTTTATTGAAAATATATTTATGTTTTAGTTTAATTATATAATCTAAAGATAATAATAAAAAATTTCAAACTTATATTTGATATTTTTCAACATAAGTTCATTTGTTTTTCAAAAATTGTTTTAATACGTGATGCACTTATTATTTTAAAATTAATTTACCATAATTTTTTAAAAATAATATGACAATATATATTTCATAGATCTAATAAGATTGAAAAATTATTTAATAATTTATAATTTATATTAATCTATAAAGTATACATCACTTTATGTAAAAACAAGTTACCATGGTAAAATATAAATATGTATGTGTAAAAAATTTAGAGGTAAATAGATTGAAAACTATTAAAAACATGCATATAATTTTGTGTTATACTTATCACTAAACATGTCTCATCCTCCACTCAATTATGTTCCATTTTAAGCCACTCGATATGTTTAATATGTTCACCATTAATATTATGTGGTTGAAATTATAAAAATTATATTATACCCACTAATAATAGGGGCCTCTATCTACTCCATCATGATGACACAATGAATTTTGTTTCTATTAAAAAATATTCCCATTAAAAATCCTTTAAAAACATATTATTTTTTATTTATACACTGTTCAGATGATATTGGATTATTAAATTCTTTTCCAAGGATTATTCAAAGGGAAAGCCTAATTTCTCAACGTGACTACTATATTTTAGTAAATTAATTTCATTTATTCTATACATTACAAATATAGTTTTGTAATTCCTATATAATAAAATAAATTTTTTAAATAATTTTTTTTTCAATCCTAGGTAATAACTATTAACTACAATGATCCCTTTTATATAATAAAAAATAAAAGCGTCTATTGTGTGTCGTGAAAATACCAAATCCACAATGAAACGACTTCATTTTTTCACAAAAAAAATCTATTTTATGGTTATAAGGGTGAAATTAATCAGTAAATGAGATATATATAAGATAATTATTATTATTAGGAGAAAAATAACAATCCACCTTCTCTCCCTTTTGTTCATTGAGGAATCAAAAATGTTAATCGTGCATTGTGCAGACTACCACATTCTCAATGCAGCGTACCACATTTATAATATCTCTATATATTATTTATGAACAATAATTAAAATATTTTTCAACACCTTAATATTATATAACTAATATTATTTTTATTCAATAAAATATATATTATTACCGAAGCATCCACTTTCATAATCATAACCATCAATTAATTATATTTTAATTTGGGTCTGTCTAGCCACCTACATGAAAAATTATATAACATAATATCATGTATGTGTATAATAGCATAATTATAAATAATTTTTGATAATAAAATAAGTATTTATTTCAATTGTAGAATTATAAACTTATTATTTAACTCATTAATTACTATAAAAATACTCATTTAATAAAAATAACCAAAACATATTCATAGATAATTTAAATAATAAAAATCACAAAAAAAGTCCCATAGAATGAAAATTTAACATTTTTAATAATATTAATCCATAAATTTCATTACCATTTATTTTCTAAGAATGATGAACTTTAGGATAATAATTAATAACAACATCATGACTATGTAACTAGTTCAAAACAAAAAAGATTACCCACACCCGAAATTGAAAATGGAAAAGAACTAACTATTATAAATGTAAATAAAAAATTTAAATTAATTTAATGATATTATATAGATATGAATAATGTTATAATATATGAATTTGAGATATTTGTTTTAGTTAAGTAGATGGTTAAAGAACATCTGTTGAAATTATGAGTAATAGTAAGTGTTTTGGTACCTCAAACATATTCAATTTAGTTATAAATTATATTGTTGAATTTATTTCCTATATTCTCACTATAATATCCATTATAAATGATGTTATATCTTATATATTTTGGTAATAAGAGTTTTAAATTCAAATCCACATCCATGAAGGGTTTTATTTTCACCTATTTAATAATAGTATGTAGAATTTAGGAAATAATATCCCGGAATATGTGTTAGGAAAAAATCCCTCAAGGCATCCTTTAAATGATTTTGGGGTGGATTTGTTTTTTTACAAATACAGATGATAATGAATGAGTTTGGTTGATATTTTCATAAAGGGAAGAACTGCATGCAGAAAAAAAATCATAGTTCACAGACCACATATGAGGTACGTGGAATGGTGAACAAAATAAGAAAAGGGAGGATTTAATCATAGTAGTGTTGTACAGAATGTGAAGGGAACTTCATAGACCGTGAAAGAAATATAATTTGTGGATGACAAGTAGTTCACGATAGGCTTTTTTATCATGTAAAAGTCATGAATTTCGGTTGAGGAATTATGTTTTCTTCAAAAGATTTCCATTATATGAAGCTGATAGACGGTGATTTTAAGAGACACAAAGGGTTTCCATTCACAAAAGATCTTTATCATGACAGACGATCAAAGTGCTATGTAGACCACATATGTCACGACCTGACCCTACCCAGGCTTGAGCCGCAACTATCCCAAGCTCGCCTCCATAGGCTGGGGACTGGCGACCAGTATCGAAGGCACAACAACTTGGGGAGGCCATTGCCGAAGTACCTATACACACACACACGTAGCACATTCAATGAAATAGTGCAGTGTAAAAGAAAAGTCATGCAAAGTAAAGTAAAGGGAAGCTGCTATAAATAAACCACAATGTGCATCGACCTATAAAAGTACAAAGAAAGTTCTGAAAGTAAACTAAAAAGAAAAGGGAAAAAATACGTGCCCAACCAAAAAAGTGCCACAACCCGGAAACAGGTGAACAAAAAGTAAACAGCTAGAAGGGTCCCCCACCTGTAACACATCTAAAACCACCGCACGCGGTCCAAGATCACGAACTCCTAAGCTCCACTAAAGTCACGACCAACATGTCCATTATCTACAAGGGCACACCATGTGCGGGAAAATCCCAAGCAGGGGTGTGTATAAAAAAAATACTCAGTAGGATGCCCCGAAGGCTCGTGGGAGAAACAAAGGAGGTACCGAAGGGTGAGTAGTAGATCGAACATGGAATGGAAAAGGAGTACAACTGAGAGTGCAGTAAAGAGTATAGCTCAACCCAATAAGAGAAAAGAGATAGACTCGTCCAGACACAAGGAGCTAGAAACGGTGAGAAGATGAACTTCTCATCGAGTCTTCACTACCTATAGAAGGAGAGTAGACTCATCCAAACACGAGAAGATAGACACGGAAAGCACGTGGTATACCCTGCGCGTCTTTTCCTCTCTTGGAAGGAGAGTAAACAACCCAAGAAGTGGGTACTAGAACAAGGTATATACATATACATATGCTCAATAAGAAGCCCGGACAAGACCGTAAGGGGATCTCCACCCCGTAGCTCATCCCAAGAAAAGTGAGTCGCCAACAGTCCCAGAAGTATACACCATCAATGCCTAGCATCCCGCACGTCTTCCCCAAACTGCAAGCCATGTGGATCAAATCAATGCACCTCGACACTATCCACTTTGGGCGGAACTGACTCGCCCGCACAGTTTTAGTTCGCATCACAAGGACGCATCTAAGTGGGGAAAGTGCCCCTCGTACTTGAGAGTTCCAGGTGAAGTCAAACCACACCTCATCATTGTCACATAGTCGAGAGGTCTTATCAAATTCAAGCTGTCACATCACTGACCCATACAAACAAGGGTCCCGCTCCAGTAGTCACAGAGTAAAGCCACAAACTACCTAGTATAAAGGATTGAGTTTGGAACGTCAACGGGTGACCACTACCCACCCCTACTGGAGGGTATCCCTAACCAGATATCGGGTGACCCACTACCCAGCCCTGCTGGAGGGTAAACCCTAATACATCATTAGGTGACCCACTTCCCACCCCCTCTGGAGGGTAGACCTGGAATAGGTCGACATGCAAACCACTTCCCAAACTTGCTGGAGGGTAGACCTAGAACTAGACAACGGGCGACCCATTCCCCAGCCCTATTGGAGGATAGACCCTAAGAGGTCGTCGAGTGACCCACTGCCTAGTATCTACTGGAGGGTAAACCCTAGAAGTCAGTGAGAAACCCACTGCCTAGTCTCTACTGGAGGGTGAACCCGAAGAAGTCGATGAGCAACCCACTGCCCATCCCCGCTGGAGGGTAAGCCCGGAATTGCTCTGGCCATCTCCACTGGATGGTACAATTGCTTTCCAATAGAACACGGAGTGGATATCGTGCAACCACACAACTCTCGAACAAAACTAGGGGAAACCACTCAACCCTGGTGGTTTAAACCATCGAGAAGAGAGGGACCCTCTATGTCACGATATATCAAAGGTACGTAAAGCAGAACATGGCATGCACACGGGGCCCACACGACGTGTGGCCCCTAAGCCAACTCCAACCAAGCGCACAAACGTTCTCGGGTAAAAACAACCACATGTACCTCCAAGTGTTATCGTATACTCCCAGAGTACACCATGTTCCAGCCCAAAGGCTTTCGTGCACACTGCACCCAACATCAACATGAAGGCGTAACGTAACAACTCCAACCTACCATCTCAACAGATGAGGCACAACCAACCACCTCAACAGATGAGGCACAACCAACCACATCTCTTCATGCACTTACATCACTCACACGGGAGTGCACGCGATCACATAGCAAGGGTCTGCTACAAACACAGTAGAAGAACTGCCACCGGGGCACCCTTCATATTTCCAAATTTAATAAGATCGCTTATGAGCCTCCGATCTCCTGAATAGATTACACCGTTGTAATCCCAATAGAAAAACACGCAAGATATACTACTTACTTGCCTGAAACGGTCAACCGGTGAAAAAGGAACTATTCACCATAGCTGGGTCGGGTGGGACCCACACCACGTCCCCTAAAAAGGTCGGGCGAACTGCGCTATCACAATGCTCTCGAAAAAACACATCAAAATCACTACTCACTTGAGTGGAATAAATATCGGGAGAAAAAGGTACATTCCAGTGCACCGCACATGAGCAGTGCTACGTGGGACCAGCATCCTGGTCCCGAAACACAACTAATAGAACGCACAGTTGCGATCCTCTCGAAAAAGCACACATGTTGGACTATTAACTTGTCCAAAATGGTCGCCCGGTGATAGAGATGGAAAATCACCGTCAACGCCCAAACGGCCCTCATGGGGCCCGCACCATCATGCAGAATTAGGGCGGGCGGATTGCACCATTGCAATCCCCTCGAAAAAACATCCATAATCGACTATGCGGATGCCCCGAACGGACATCCGATGAGAAAGTCGCTAAACGGTGCTTGCAGTTCAAAAGACGGCCCATCAGGCCCACGCCTCAACTCCGGTTTCGGTGCCCAAACCCTCCCTAGAAATCTCCGCCTCGACGCCAGGGGAACAACACCACTAGCGGCTTCCAATTCGGACATCGGATGTGTCTGCGCCGTCCAAAACAAGAATCCCTGGAAAAAGCACCCAACCGCTTGACGGCGTGTCGCGCTTCCGAGGCCGCTATCTCGGGGATTAAAATCACTCGAAACCATCTCAAATTATTCCTCTCATTCTGAGGCACGCGCTGCCGCAGACGGCTCACGAAACCGGCTCCTGGTTTATGATTTATTAATATATAAATCATTTTATAATAATAATAATAATAATATATTATTATTATTATTATTATTATAACCTCTTTTTTTTTTTATTTTTTCTTTTACCCAAAACCAGACCGGCCATTCGGCCGGTCTTCTTCTCCCGACAGGACCCGCAGCGTGCGGGTCGTTGTCGGCCAGCCGGGGTCCGTAGACCCCGGTCCTCCCTCTCCTCCACCAGCCGACACAGCCGGCCGACCTTCTGCGCCGCCTGCACGAGACGCCCACGCTAGCCACGATGCACACCAGCTTGCCCTCGGGAGCTCACCGTCCGCCATCCAGAATCCCCGGTGCCAGCTGCTCGGTCCGGCCGAAGGCCACCGCTGCAGAGGAGCCCCGCCGTGCCGCCTGCTGCCATCCGCGTCCAAGGCCTACTGCAGCTCCTCCTGGACCGACGCCCCTTGGCTGTTCCCGCTGAAGACCCACGTCGTTGTGGCCGAACCCTCGCCGGACTACCCTCCGGTCCAGCCAGATTCGCCGGAAAACCCAAAAAACCCCCCACAAACTTCACCGGAGGTTTACGAACACCCCGGGACCCGGAATTTAATTCCGAAATAAGCATAAGAAAGCTCCGAATGTATACTACGTAGATATGTGCTTTGATCGAAGCTTAAACATAAATTTGAATATGTAGATTGAGTTCAAAGGAAGGGGTTTGAAATTAAAAACGAAACGGAAAAAGTCCAACCTCGTGGGCGCAGCCTGAAGATTCTCGCTCGATACGCGTGCTGCCGCTCGATGTTCCCTTGATCGGAGGAGGGAGGTGGAGGAGGTTGAAGGGAGGGCTCCTTGGTTGCTTGGGTGTTCTTCTGCCAGAGAACCAGGGGGAAGGGGAGAGGGTGGTTAGGGTTTAAAAAGAAAATTAATTAAATTTTAATTAATTAAAACCCCCCAAATTTAACCCACGTCTGAAACATCCGACAGGGTCGAGGTTAAGCCTCCTCTAGGGTAAAAACCATGCTCTGAGTGCAACGGCGGTCTCATAATTTGATTCCGAGAATCTGTTCAAAAGTTATAAGACTGAATTCCCAAAGCCTCCAAATTATTAAAACGCCCTTGGGACCATTTTTCACAGATGACCCGCGCCCGCGAAAATTACTTCCCTCCTAGGTTAAACGGCATGCTCCGAACTCAATGGTACCCTCGGTTTCCCAATCCGAGCCACCGTTTAAGAGATACCTGATTTAAGCCGTTGAACGAATAAATTAATTAATTAATTTATTCATTTAACATTCCGAAAGTGGGCGAGGGGTCCAAACATCCCGTGCCAACAAGTTTTATGTCATTCCTAGGGTAAACACCCCATTATGGACCCATTCGAATAATCAGATCTCTGATTTGGATCACCATTTAGGAGTTATCCCTTTTATTTGGTGTGTCCAGTGTGAATGCACTGCAAATTTAATTCCGGCCACACCGGGGCTCGGAATCGCACGCCGTCTGAGGGAACTGCTCTGGAATGACATCAAGAATATTCCAAAGTCTTTCGAAGAAAAAAGGGGTTCTTACATCATTCCCTCCTTCAATATTTTCGTCCCTGAAAAGAAAAACTAGGGAACAACTCAGGGTACTAAGCCCACACTTGGCTCTCCCGTACCCAGATGTACTCTTGCACAGTCCCGTGTCACCACACACAGACCAAAGGATTTGATCTATTCACACGAGGTCGGGCCTTTCCAATGATGTGCATAGATGCAAGCCCACACCTCCTCAGGTAAGCCACGCAGGATACATCATGCACCCACACCCGACCTTGGGGTGAGGGAAAGGCAGTAGGGAACCTCTCCATCCCTTCGCACGGTCCCAAACATCATGTAGTCTCTCAGGGGTAGCTCACCTCCCCAACCAAACCCCTACGTCGCATGCCATGACTGGAATCACCGCCCGCCCCTGGAACAAGGCCCGGTGATTCCCTCCTTCAGAATATCCATATGGTGAATCAACCAATGATATCTGGTCATAAAAGGTTCCACATTCGATGTCTCTCAACCAAGACTCTCTTACACACTCAGAGAGCGATGAAGTCGATGCCATCGATTAAAGAGGAAGGTCACACACCTTCTACTCTAATAACACAGGGTTACACCCGACGCCCTACATCACCCTGGTAACACCTCAAACAAGGAGTAGGGAGAAAAGCATTTCACTCGCAGAGCCTAACAATTCTACTGCAAAAAGTAGAAGATCTATATAGCGTACCTCTTACCACCTCATGCACTACAGGATCGTAGACATCCAAAGCTCGCGGTTGTCTGCAGTCCCAAATGTCAGCTCTCGGAGCCTAATGTAGACCGCCTAGTGGTAATGGGAAGACCTAGTAAGGTAATCTCCCACTACCAGCCCCTCCCGCTCCTCTGCTAGCAACACCTCTCTGGGTACTACTCCGATCACGGCGCTGCCTCCTTCGTGGTGGTGCGCCTGCTACCTACTCGATGCTCTCTGCATGCCTGGTCGAGCAGTCTCTTTCCAGGTGACCTCGTCCATCGCAAGCATATCACCGAATCTCTCCAGGCTGCACTGGTGCCCTCTGGTACCACTGTGGTTTATGACCATGCCCCTGAGTCCGATTGTCAGAAAGCCACCTGCGTTGAGGTTCTACTTGTCGACGCCCGCTAGCTGCGGCCGACGTCTCAGCTCCAACGTGCCTATTGTCAGCACCAACTCTAAAATGTGACAGGAAGCTCTCTGTCACCAGCGCCTACTCTATCACCCCGGCATATGTGGAAATTCCCAAGGGTACTATGATAGCACGAATCTCTCAGCGGAGACCCTGCTCAAACTTCCGCGCTCAGAGGTTGTCATCATGGACTAAGTCCGGGTAAAATCATGCACTGTCTGCGAAACTAGCTATGTACTCGGCCACCGTCATCCCTCCCTATTGAAACTGCAGGAGCTCCTGAATCTGAAAGGAGCGCAATCCTGAGGGGAAAAACTCCTCACGGAACAACAACTAAAAGTCGCCCCACGAAAGTGACGACTCATCAAGAAACTGAGTCACCAGACTCCACCAATGCCAAGCTGCTCCACGAAAAAGGTCGGCTGCCAAAGCCACTCTCTGATCTATCGGCGTCTGCACAAGCCTGAAAAGGCGAACCACTATCTCTAGCCAAACTTCGGCTTCCTGAGGGTCTGGCTCACCACTGAACCTCAGTGGTCTCTACCGCTGGAACTCGCGGAGTGTGCTCAACCTACGCTCAAGCTCAGCCTGCTCTGCTGAAGCTGTCTGCTGCTTAACAGGTGGGGGTGCTGCTAGTGGCCGACCCGGAGAAAGGGGCTCGCATGATGGGTCCGGGACTGAGGCCTTGTAGATCACAGGGTCGTCGTCACTCACCAAAGTTGGTATCTTGGCTGGCTGTCTTCGCGGAGACATCCTGAATATTATCAAGGAGTGCCTCGATCAGATGAGCATATATGTATATACCAATAACAACAATGGGGAGATGACTCGAGAAGGACAATCAAAGACTCAATCCTATATGATGCACAAACCAATTTTCCCTGCGACAAGTGTCTCAACATTCTGAGTCGAAAAGCTGGTTATCAGGGTCTTGGTGAATGGATACGTCGGCCACTGCACCATCACCAGACTCCCTGGCATGAGATCCACTCTTGAGACACGTTAACATTGTTTCCCTAAATCCTAACCAATTCCTTTTATTCTAGGGACTTCTGAACAATGTCCCAAGGAATGAACCACCTTTGATACCACTTTATCACGACCCGACCCTACACGGGCTTGAGCCGCAACTAGCCCAAGCCTGCCTCCACAGGCCAGGGGCTGGCGAGCAGTGCCGAAGGCACAACAACTCAGAGAGGCCTTTTCCAATGTACCTGTACACACACACGTAGCACACTCAATGAAATAGTGTAGTGTAAAAGAAAAGACAAGCTGAGTAAAGTAAAGGGAAGCTGCTATAAATAAACCACAATGTGCATCAACCTCTAAAAGTACAATGAAAGTGCTAAAAGTAAACTGAAAAGAAAAGGGAAAAAACACGCACCCAACTAGAAAAGTGCCACAACCCATCAACAGGTGAACAAAAAGTAAACAGCTAGAAGGGTCTCCCACCTGGAACCCATTTACGACCACCGCACGCGGTCCAAACTACCGAACTCCTAACCTCCACTGAATTCACGACCAACCTGTCCGTCATCTGCAAGGGCACACCAAGTGCGGGAAAATCCAAAGAAGGGGTGAGTATAAAAAAAATACTCAGTAGAATGCCCCGAAGGCTCGAGGGAGGAACAAAGGAGGTACCAAAGTGTGATTAGTAGATCAAACAGGGAATAGAAAAGGAGTACAACTGAGAGTGTGATAAAGAGTAAAACTCAACCCAACAAGAGAAAGGAGATAGACTCGTCCAGACACAAGGAGATGGAAACAATGAGAAGATGAACTTCTCGTCGAGTCTTCGATACCTATATAAGGAGAGTAGACTCATCCAACCACGAGAAGCTAGACATGGAAAGCACGTGGCATACCCCGCGTGTCTTCGCCTCTCTTGGAAGGAGAGTAAACAACCCAAGAAGTGGGTACTAGAACAAGGTATATATATATATATATACATATTCTCAACACGAATCCCGAACAAGACCGTAAGGGGATCTCCATCCTGTAGCTCAGCCTAAGAAAAGTGAGTCGCCAACGGTCCCAGAAGTAAACACCATCGATGCTCAGTATCCCGCATGTCTGACCCGAACTGCAAGACAAGGGGCTCAAATCACCGTACCTCGACACTATCCACTTTGGGCGGAACTAACTCGCCCACATGGTTTTAGTTCACATCACAAGGACGCGACTCGGTGGGGAAAGTGCCCCTCGTACTTGAGAGTTCTAGGTGAAGTCAAACCACACCTCGTCACTGTCACACAGTCGAGAGGTCTTCTCAAATTCAAGCCATCACATCACTGACCCATACAAACAAGGGTCCCGCTCCGGTAGTCATGAAGTAAAGCCAAAAACTACATAGTAGAAAGGACTGAGTATGGAATGTCAATGGGTGACCCACTACCCAGCCCTACTGGAGTGTAAACCCTAACAAGATATTGGGTGACCCACTACCCATCCCTTCTGGAGGG
The DNA here is from genome assembly GCA_963277665.1 of Viscum album. Lineage (NCBI taxonomy): Eukaryota > Viridiplantae > Streptophyta > Magnoliopsida > Santalales > Viscaceae > Viscum > Viscum album. The sequence goes on from OY728140.1 coordinate 1,955,245,830, forward strand.
TAAACCCTAATACATCATCAGGCATCCCACTTCCCAGCTCTGATGGAGGCTAGAACTGGAATAGGTCAACATGCAACCCACTGGAGGATAGACATGGAACTAGACGACAGGCGACCCACTACCCAGCCCTGCTGGAGGGTAGACCATAAGAGGTCGTCTGGTGACCCACTTCCCAGTCTCTACTAGAGGGTAAACCCTAGAAGTCAGTGAGTAACCCACTGCCCAGTCTCTACTGGAGGGTAATCCCGAAAAAGTCGATGTGCAACCCACTGCCCAGCCCCGCTGGAGGGTAAGCCTGGAACTGCTCTGGCCATCTCCACTGGATGGTACAATCACATGCCAACAGAACTCGGAGTGGATATTGTGCAACCACCCAACTACTGAACAAAACTAGGGGAAACCAATCAAACCTGATGGTCTAAACCATCGAGAATAGAGGGACCCTCTACGTCGCGAGAGGTCAAAGGTACATAAAGAAGAACATGGCATGCACATGGGGACCACACGATGTGTGGCCCCCAAGCCAACTCCAACCAAGCGCAAAAACGTTATCGGGTACAAAAAACCTCATGTACCACCAAGAATTCCCGTATACTCCCAGAGTACACCACGTTCCAGCCAAAAGGATTTCGTGCACACGCCACCCAACATCAACGCGAAGGTGTAATGTAACAACTCCAACCTGCCACCTCAACGGCTGAGGCACAACCAACCACATCTCTTCAAGCACTTACATCACTCACACGGGAGTGCACGCGATCACACGACAAGGGTCCACTACAAACATGGTAGAAGAATCACCACCGAGGCACCCTTCATATTTCCACATTTAATAAGATTGCGTATGAGCCTCTTCTCACCTGAAAAGATTACACCATTGTAATCCCAATGGAAAAACACGCGAGATAGACTACTTACTCACCTAAAATGGTCAACCGGTGAAAAAGGTACTATTCACTGTAGTTGGGTCGGGTGGGACCCACACCATGTTCCCTAAAAAGGTCGGGCGAACTGTTCCATCACAATGCTCTCGAAAAAAAACGTCAAAAGCACTACTCACTTGAGTGGAACAGATATCAGGAAAAAAAGGCACATTCTGTCACACCGCACACGAGCGGTGCTACGTGGGACCCGCATCCCAGTCCCGAAACACAACAAACAGAACACACCGTTGCGATTCTCTCGAAAAAGCACACAAGATGGACTAATCACTTGTTCAAAACGGTTACCCGGTGATAGAGATGAAATATCACCGTCAATGCCCAAACGGCCCTCGTGGGCCCCTCACCATCGTGCATAATTAGGGCGGGTGGATTGCACCATTGCAATCCCCTCGGAAAAACATCCATAATCGACTGCTCGCACGCCCCGAACGGACGTCCGATGAGAAAGTTGCTAAACGCTGCTCGCAGTTCAAAAGACGGCCCGTGGGGCCCATGCCTCAACTCTGGTTTCAGCGCCTGAAACCTCCCTAGAAACCTCCGCCTCGATGCCAGGGCCGTAACACCACTAACAGCGCCCATTTCGAACATCAGATGTGTCCGTGATGTCCAAAAAAAGAATCCCCGGAAAAAGCGCCCAACCGCTTGACGGTGTGTCGTGCTTCCGAGGCCCCTATCTCGGGGATTGAAATCACCCGAAACCATCTCAAATTATTCCTCTCATTCCAAGGCACGCACCGCCGCAGGCGGCTCACGAAACTGGCTCCCGGTTTATGATTTATTAAAATATAAATCATTTTATAATAATAATAATAATAATATATTATTATTATTATTATAACCTCTTTTTTCTTTTTTTTTTCTTTAACCAAAAACCAAACCGGCCATTCGGCCGGTCTTCTTCTCCCGACAGGACCCGCAGCGTGCGGGTCCTTGTCGGCCAGCTAGGGTCCGTAGACCCCGGTCCTCCCTTGCCTCCATCGGCTGGCACAGCCGGCCGACCTTCCGCGCCGCCTGCACGAGACGCCCGCGCCTACCGCGACGCACACCAGCTCGCCCTCAGGAGCTCACTGCCCGCCATCCCGAAGCCCCGACGCCTCCTTCTTGGTCCGGCCGAAGGCCACGGCTGCCGAGGAGCCCCGCCGTGCTGCCTGCCGCCGTCCGCATCCACGGCTTGCTACCGCTCCTCCTAGACCGATGCCCCTCGACTGTTCTCACTGAAGACCCACGTCGCTGCGGCTGAACCCTCGCCGGACCACCCTCCGGTCTGGCCAGATTCACCAAAAAACCCAAAAAACCCCCAAAAACTTTGCCGGAGGTTTACGAATACCCCGAGACCCAAAATTTAATTCCGAAAGAAGCATCGGAAAGCTCCAAATGTATACTACGTAGATATGTGCTTTGATCGAAGCTTAATATGAAATTTGACTATGGATATTTAGTTCAATGGAAGGTGTTTGAAATTAAAAACGAAATAGAAAAACTCTTACCTCTTGGGAGCAGCCCGAAGCTTCTCGCTCGATCCGCGCCCCACCTCTCGATGTTGCCTTGATCGGAGGAGGGAGGTGGAGGAGGTCGAAGGGAGGGCTCCTTGGTTGCTTGGGAGTTCTTCCGCCAGAGAACCAGGGGGAAGGGGAGAGGGTGGTTAGGGTTTAAAAAGAAAATTAATTAAATTTTAATTAATTAAAAACCCCCAAATTTAACCCGCATCTGAAATATCCAACGGGGTCGAGGTTAAGCCTCCCCTAGGGGAAAAATCATGCTTTGAGTGAAACGACTGTATCAGAATTTGATTCCAAGCTTCAGTTCAAATTTTATAAGACTGAACGCCCAAAACCTCCAAATTACGAAAACGCCCATAGGACCATTTTTCACAGATGACCCGCGCCCGCGAAACATACACCCCTCCTATGTTAAACGGAATGCTCCGAACTCAATTGTTCCCTCGTTTTTCCAATCCGAGCCACCGTTTAAGAGATACCTGAGTTAAGCCGTTGAAAGAATAAATAAATTAATTAATTTATTCGTTTAACGTTCCGAAAGCGTGCGAGGGGTCCAAATGTCCCGCGCCGAAAAGTTTTATGTCGTTCTTAGGATAAACACCACATTTCGGACCCATCCGTACACTCAGATCTCTGATCTAGATCACCGTTTAGGAGTTTTTTCTTTTATTTTGCGTGTCCAGTGTGAACACACTGAAAATTTAATTCCGGCCACACCGGGGCTCGGAATCGCACGCCGTCTGAGGGCGCTGCTCTGGAATAACATCAAGAATATTCCAAAGTCTTTCACAGCAAAAACCGGGTTCTTACAACATAACAGTACATAGTTAAGGATGTAACACATTGATGTTTTCAGTAAAACGAAGTATCATATTTTGAAAATATATTTGTTGATATAAGGACTGTTAATCCCTTCATTACTAAAAGTTATTTTCATTAGAACCGATTATTTCTCTATGATGATTTCTATGTAGTCCAAAAGAGTTTGTTGGTGGAAATTATACAATGGAGAATAGGATTGTGTGGGGGATTTTACAAAATTCTAAGTCTTCTGCGGGAGATAGTCCATGGAAGGGATTTATTGGGGGCACTATTGGACACAATGAAAAGTGTATGAAATGTTTATTTGTTCAGTGGTGCATCATCAGTAATTGGATGCTGAGGTGGTCCATGAAGGAGAAGTTGTTTATGGAAGAATAATTTATCCATGAGGTAGGGATGGTCTGTAGAGGAAGAGGTACTCAACAAATCTCTAGCACCATGCAGTGTTGCTAAGCTTACAAAAAAAGAAAGGTAGTTCTAGAATGATTAAAGGGAGTGTGAAAATGAACGAATAGTTTATGAAATTAATTTCCATAAACCAAGTGGAAAAGTGGATTTCATATATTGGTGAAAACATGAATTCAATAGAGAATATATCTATAATTCAGGATTTATGATTTTATGAAAATTTAGGGACCTATAAGTCCACAAACTCTGATTATATCCCTTCCAAGAGTAGTGAGAAAAGGAAGAGGAAGACAGTGATCCTTTCTACCAGTAGTGATATAGAGAAAGAGGTATACGTAGTGACCCTTGGGAAAGTAGTGAGATAACCCTAAACCTTGTAAAGGTCATGAACCTTGGCATACAAGTGATCTAGACCAAACATCATTATTAGAATTGAGCCTTAGTGAATTTGGTACAATTCGTACATTTACATTGTATGCTTCTTGGATGTATCCCAGTGAGGGAAATCAAAGTAAAAATCTCAATGTCCATGTGATTGATTTATTGATTTACTTACAGTGCATTATCATCAGATAAAATAGAAATGGAAGTGATTATTATAGACAAAAAAGTGAAAAATTTTACTCTTATAATAATGTGGTCAAGATCCAATGTGTCATGAATAATTTTTATAATAATATCCATTCCTTGATTCACCCCCACCCCCTATCAAGGTGTCTATGAATCTTTTAGACATAACACTATGCAATTTAGATTAATGATTACAAAATATGTTAAAAAACGATTTAGTTATCTGGCTTTCATTTTAATCTCAATCACTAAAAAAATAATTCTCAAATAGATTTATGTTTCAATTTTCACCCTCAATTTTTTTTCGATTAGGTTGTTAATTTTGAGTGATCATGTCTTATATTGCAATCAATTTAAATAAGTTTGTTATTTAATAATATTTAGAAATTTTAGGAAATATATTTTTATTTATGTTAGTTATTTATAATATGAAATGGTGATTATTTTCATTTTAATATTTTATCATGATGATTTTTATTCCCTTGGGTTTTTATGATATGAAAGATAAACTATTTACTTTTAATATTTTATAAAACAATTTTTTATTTCAATGGTTTGGTTATTAAAAGTTAATTAATTTCATTTAAACATTATAATAAACACATTTTATTTATATGGGTTCTTAATGATGTGATAGGTGAATGGTTTTAATGTGAAACCCATACATATGGACGAATGATGTGTTGGGTAAAATATATACCTATAATGAATTGGTTAAATGTTTAAATATAATTAGATATAGAATGAAAATAACTATTTAGATGCACGTAATTTTTGGTGAAATTGCTTGACTCATGAATGTTATGTGTACATTGGGACACTTTAGCTATCTTGAAATCATGATTTCATTTGTGTGACTCTTGAAAGTAATTTTTCCATACTCTATATTTCATTCAATAATTGAAAGAAAATATTAATTTTTATTATTATTATATAATCATTCATATTTAATATTAAATATTGTTAAGATGTGTTATGAATATTTGGTCTCCATGTGAATATTTATATATCTAAGTTATTATGACAGGTACATTGATTCTCAATTATGTTTTATTATAATCACTCATGATGATATTATATTTTTATTAAGATCAAATTTTTGTAGGACCACACACTCAATGTATTTTTTTATTCCTCTATTATAGAGTATTTGAGCTCAACAAACTTTTTATTTGTTCATAGTCCATGTTATGAAGATGTGTTCGAAAAGTGGGATTATTTGAGGATGGTCTAGTATGGTGCACTTAGAAATGATTGACTAAAAGTATTGTAAAATAATTTTATTTTGTAGTGAGTCTATTATGACAATATAAATATTTTTCTTTTGGTTGTTATTAATGTTATTTATCAAATGTAATGTTGATATCATGTATAATTTGTAAAATAAATACATGTTTTGCTTGGTTACCAAAAAAAAGTGTAGTTTGAAAGGGGACGATATGGGTTATTTTAATAAGAGATTTTGGAGTGGAATTTTAACAAATTTCCATTCCATAATTCATAAGGATTTCATTATTTATAGGAATTTGGGATTATTTCAAGAAATAATAGATAAGTAATAAGGGGATTCCTAGCCATTGCATGTATATTTTTAGTTAAATTCCAAACCCACTCAAGGATTTAATTTTCATATTATTAATAACATTCAATAATCTCACATATCAGAGTCACTATAAAAACAATTGAAATTTTGCAATCATGAAAATCATGTAAATGTAGGTGAAATACATTTATACATTATAATCACATGGTTTTTTAAATCTTTTAAAAAATCCAAATAACATAAAAGTAAAAATTATATGCACATTGGGAAATTTTAAAAATGTGGATTATTATAATACAAGTTAAATATGCCATGATAGGACATTATAGTACCGCACTGTTATCCAATGTTTAAGGATAACCCTTAAATCTTTTCCAAAGTACTTGTGTTTCTATCCCTATAAGACCTTGGAAAAAACCCATTAGAAGGATTTCATTCTTCATAGTCACAAAATCCCTTGATCACTCAACACTAGACAATCATTATCTTTCAATTAGTGGAATCCATCAATCATAATGACTGAAAAAAACAAAATGAAAAGTAGATAATTAATGAATTTACAATAACAATATCAAAATAGAATTTTATAAAAACAACATTTATAATGAAATATTAAAACTATTAGAAGAACACTCGATAAAAAGATATAGAATTCTTAAAAACCCACAATATCTTTCTAATTTTTTTTCCTGTTCTTACAATAGTGATTCTAATATTCAAAGAAATATTATTTACTGAAAACAATTTAATGGTTAGAGTTTGTGTTCTTTAAGGTCAGTTATAATGTAATTATATGCTAATTTTAAATAATCTAATGGACACAATTTATTTTCACATCTTCTAATTATTTTAGTCCTACATCGGTATAATTCTTATATATCTGATGAAATTAAACTTATCAAGAAATTTATTTTATCAAATATTCATCCGATAACACAAAAAAATCCATGAAAAATAGTTAATGTTTGAAAAAAATTCTAATAACTTTATTTATATTTTTTAAAAAATTACATATATAAATAAATAATTATTCTTACCAACCTGCCTAACCATTATAATATATTTTAAACCTTTTCCACTTAATTAAAATTGATTTTTTCTTCACCATAACAACTCTTTTTTTGGTATATTAATATTATCACTAGAAAAGAATTGACTTTATTAAATAATTTTAACATATAGATATAAAATTTAGATTCCATTTAATGAAATTTAATTTCTAAATATAAAGGATTTAACATTTAAACGAAGATATAAAATATTCAGAAAAATTGAATTTTTTTATAAAAATCAATTTCTTAAAATTTCATGTTCTAAATACAGTTTTATATCAATTAATAATTAAATTAACATGAATATATTTTTTATACATTGAAATGTTTTATTATAATCATATTTTATAAATTAAAAATTTAATTTATTGATATAAAAATTATTAACACATAAAAAATGTAGTTTTTTGAAAAATCACCCTTTTAACATTAAATGATTTTAATCACAATCTTGGAAAAATTAATTAATCAAATTTTCAACATTAAATTATCTAGTACTAAAATATTTCATTGAATTTTATAAATACATCATTCCATTCTGTAATAAAAATAATAATATGTGACGAAAAGATAAATATTTTTCCATAAAATATTTTAATTAAATACTTTCAATTTTTAATTGAAAAATTTAAAATTATTTATGAATTATATTATTTTTCAATTTTTAATGAAAATTACTTAACAGAAATATTACTATTCGATGCCAGTATTTAGAAGGAACCCATATTTATTGACCATATATTCAATGACCATATTTCTAATTACCACATATCCATTTTCCTTAAGTTCAATGAAAGTGTTACATTCCTTTTTATAGCCTTACATACATATTTAAAATAATTAAACATATTAATATACATTATTATCAATATGTATATTTTATTTCTAATATTTTTTCCATTTTTTGATAGTTTTAATCAATTATATGATATTCAATGAAAAAATGAGGGAACGTATTTCATGTTCATGGTATTTTCATTGATTTTATTTTTATTACACTTTTTTTTAATAATGTTATTTATTATTTTATTATAAAAGTATTTATATTATTATCTTGTGTTATAATATTTTATCTTAAAAATATATCATGGTTGTTTTATTTTAGTGTTGAGTGGGACCCAAAAAATTCAATATAGTATTTATTTGAAGGGAAATACAAAGTAAATAGTAAGGGAATTAACCCATAACATTGTGGAAATACAACATATAATTATGAATTTTTTTAAAACAAAAATAAAATTATATTAGACTACAAAACCCCAGAACTAATCATGGTACAATCATCCCCATTATTATTTCATACTAAAAAAATTCCTAGCTCCCCATTTCGATTATCCTAGAATCCATAATAGAATGTTTCTACTTTATACCTTGGAAAAATGAAATATGTTAATCATATAATTTGTCCGTATTTATTAAATACATTGAATATAAAACATATTACTAGGGAATTTCTAAGACACTATATTGTGGATAAAGAATTTTTGAAAATATTCTACAAATGATGACCCCCAAAAACCTCTTTTCCTGTCAATACCTCACTTTTTTTGAATCAATTAATCAAACCATTACCTTTTCCTATTTAATTTCTTCTTGAAGATATTTTTCATAGTGTCATGTACTATAATGAATTGATTAGAAACCCAAAACACAATATGTTCTTCATTCTCTTTAAATAGTACCAAACTCCGCTATTTACAATCCTTTACTAATATATTTCAAAAAATTATATATCCATTACCACATTTAAACAAATTAAATTAATCTTGGTTTTAATATGATTAATGTGATGACAATGTGTAAAAAAAAATAAATTAATAATGAAACATGTCTCATCTAATTTGATTTAAACCCGTAATCTCCCTCTTTTAGTCAAAAAAATTCTTGGGGAACCTTCACATTCAAAAACATTCCTAGTAAAAATAATCTCCACTATTAAATTTTATTATAAACTATAGAATATAAATCAATGATAATCTAAACAATAATTCATCAGTTAATAATTTATGTGCCTACACGTCTGAATATAATTTAAGAAAATAGATCAATGAATATTTTGATCTAGAATGTCTATAATAATAGATAACACTCATGTTCAAATATCATTCATCTTCAAAATCACAAAAATATTACTATACATGTTCCAATAAACTTCATACCCACATACTCATCAAATAATCATGAATATCTCTTGAACATAACAACACACACCAATATAGAGTAAAATCATGGCCTTCCCCTTTAAAAGACTCCATATAAATATATACCGCAAAATAAGTGACTTATCCTCTACAAATAATATATATCATAAAATATATATTTATATCTTTCTCTATATTTGATCACAACATTGAAATAAAAAGTGAGTGTGTGAACAAAGAAGCATAAAATATCCATAAAAGACTGATTTTTCACTATCTATATTAATATAAAACGATGACATTAATACTTTAGAAATGGTTTAGTAAATACATCTTCCATGGTATAGATTGTAGAAAAAAGATCTAACATCACTACCCTTTTATTAATAACATCCCTTATGAAGTAGTATTTGATATATTTGTACTTTGATTGAGAATATTTCATATTATTTAGTGAAAAATTTATCAAGCCTTTATTTCCATATCCCATTATATGTGATAAATTCAATTTTATATTCAGTTCTTCAAGATATGTAAGAAACCACTTTAATTGAGTTATTTTTTATGTTCTAAATTTTTTTATTCTTCTAATATACTCAATATAATTGAAGATTGATACTTTAAGTTCCCAGACACACTTTTTCTCTAAAGATTAATACTCTAGCTAATGAAGAGTTTCCATTATTAACTCTAACTGACCTATCCATATTGTAAAATCCATATAGATCAAAGCCCTCATAGTTTTTTATATAATATTCAGTTATTATAATTACGATTGATATATGACATGACTATTATTAGTGTTTAAAAAATTATTAACTCCAAAGTTTATTATTTATATAGTATAGTTTAAATCATAGGTTGTATCTATAAAGGGCTGAAAAATTCAATTGTCACAATTTTCTAAAGGGATAATCGAATAATTTCAAAATGTGAGCAATTAAAAGTAGTTTAATCATGTAATTTTTACCCATGATATGAGTCATGATGGTTTTAGGGGTTTCATTTATAGTTTTTAATGTTATATTTGTCATTAAAAATAGATCCATATTATTCATATAATTAGATTAATGATGGAATCCATAATCATTTCATCATTCAACATATATTGAAAGATATATTTCAGTTTTATCTATTAATAATTTCTTATTTTCACTAATAATTATTGTATGTGTTAAAACATATAAAAAAACACCCAAAAATAAGAATCCTAATATACTTATGAAAGGACCAATCAGGTGAGGTACCTTCCAAGAAAATCAATGATAGTTCACCACCATCAAACATGTATCGTAGATATCGACATTCCTAGCTATAATTACTTATATTTTCCAAAAAAAATTTGGGATAATATATGGATTATTTTTTGATCCAAATGCTAAGATGGGATTAGATTATAAGGCCCATCTATCTCAGAATAAAACAACGAAATATATTTACCATTTTAATATCACTGATAAAAAAAATTTCTTGAACAAATAGAGATAGCTCTTGAATGGGATCCTAGATCAAAAATATGGGGGTGTCCTCAGAACATGGCTTTTACTATATGTGATACATAACCTTTGTCAGCGCATGTTTTTTTTCAAAATAGTTCATGGGAACAAATGACTAAAATAAATAGATATTTTATTTTATTTTTTATAATTTTCATGTAGTCACAGATCTCATATATAAATTCACAGTTATAGAATTTATTAGGGTTAGAGGTAAACCCTAGAGACCTAGAGAGACCATTAGAGAGCGTTCTGGGAATAAGGCATCAGATTATAAAATTTTCATGGGCTGGTGTGCCAACAGAACTTGTGGATCTCTCTAATGATAGTAACAGAAGACTATTCTTCTATAGTGATTGATGAAAAATCTAGGCTGGATGTTGAATTTTGATTTCCATGCTGATTGAAGGAGGATCAATTCCATGAATTAAAATTGATTTGTGCATCGTATGCTTATAAAATTGATGTAATTGTTTAGTTCATTATTTTTATCACTCCTCATTTTCATATTTATTAAAAAAATGGATCAATGTTGAATGAATTATGTTTTAGGTTCATTACCCACATTTGGGTCTTCGAGAATTCTCCCATGCTTCTTCACACATTTATCATGGCACATTTACCTCGCTCATGATATGATAAATAACTAGTATTTAGAAATATAACGACCATTCCATGGCTCAACAGATCGATAATGTGGTTTCGGGTCATGATCGAGGGTATGATCGAGGATCAAAGATGGAAGAGGATGTCCAGAGGAGGATCCCAATGGATTGTGGTGACAATTCATATAGGATTTGGTGGTGTGGCTATGGATGATGAAAGTGGGCATTTAGTGAGGGGATTCAATGCCCATATCTACAATCTAAGATTAATATAGTCTTAAAAGACTTTGATATATAGATTATGGTCATAATGGGGTCTTTAGTTAGGAATATAATATAATATGCAGAACCCACATAATCTAAAGAATATATGGTTATATGGAATGTAATTTTTCGTCAGATGTAGTGTGGGACCCCAATGTTGCACTAGGGTTACCCTGTAGAGTTCAATATCACACATCATGTGACCCTATAACATCCGAAGGAAATGTGATGGAGACTCAAAATGTTCCTTCGGGGATACTTGTACATGATCCCGCCAAGTACACCAACGTGATCAGGTTTACACTGACATGGCCAAGTGTTCCTAGGTTGGTACACAAGAATGACCAACAGTACATGGGAATTTGAAGACAACACATGGAAGGTGTTAAGGAATCTCTATATACCACATAATATTCTTAACTATAGTTTATATGTAGATATACAATCTGTGGGAGGAATCACCACACCATATGGAAAACGGTTGGTTGAATGTATTATGTACCCCCAGTACATGTCGTGTACACCACTAAAGGTGTTTTTTGCCTTTTTTTTCTTTATATGAGGCCAGTATTGGTAGATTGTGTTCCCTTTGTCCATTTTTCATAAGGGTACAAAATATTATTATTTACATATATCAGGAATTTTATACCCTCTAGAGGATGAGTCTCAAATATAGTTTGTGATATACCCCTCTAAAATTGGTGTGAGATCCTATATCATAATTCTTCCCTATGTGGATTCTGTGGAATCATCACGTCATCCATAATTTGAGCTTCAATACTCTAATTAGAAGGTTTTATTGATATGTTTTGGGTATCATTGTTATATAATCCCTTACAAAGCCAGTTGTTCCAGATTTGGTTCTTGGTTTCCCCCAGCAGACCTAAATGTGATCCACTATCTGAGTGTCAAGACATACTAAGACCAATGATACTTATGGGGTGGGAACATTGATGTTGACCTCTTATATTAGCTTCTACAGTAATGGAATGGCTTGTGGAGTGGATTCTTCCATAATGAACATTACATTAAGAAGAATCATGTTCCTGTGAATTGGTTATGACTACCTAGTGGTGCAGAGTCCTTCCTCAAAATATCTGGGTTTTAAACTATCATTCATTTATTTCAATATTTTTTATGAGTTTGTTATACTTAATTCTTGTTGTTTATTATTTTTGTGGTGTCCTACTTGTTATTGTTATACTCACCCCTTGATTGGATCTACCCACACATGTTATGCCTCAAGAAGGTGATGAACCATTTAATAGTTCCCTATAAAGTTAGCAAGAATGTGGTGTGTAGATTGAGGTTGAATTACCATGGGTTTTCTAGGTTATTTGATTTTATCATAGATTTTTTCTTGGAGAAGGTTGGAATTTTTTCAGTTTCTGATTAGACTTGTATTTATCTCTTTTTACACATTAATTAATTTTTATACATTAACTTTTTGTGTCATTATAGTTATATGAATTAATTTGTTTTAGGTGTTTTATATTTCATTAATTTATGTTCCTGCAGATGTGTGTGTTCATATACGCACATTAGGATAATTCCTCCAATGTGTTGGATATTCCTACATGAAATTGCTAGCCATCCCCTGGAATATTGGATACGTGATTAGGGTAGTTTCGGTTTGGAAAACAATGAATATTGTAATGAAAGTGTGGTATTTGAGTATTCGGTACTACCTGAGGAAGATAGTATATGATATTTGTTATGGGAAACATTGTTAAGTGTTTAGAGTTTGAATTTCAAGCCATAGAATCTAGTATTGGTAGAGGGGACAACATATCAATACAAAATGAATTTGGTCACCTACATTTCTACTCAATATATGTATAAATTGTTTACAAGGATAACATTTTTGTACAAGGATATTATAGTAATGATTTGTGGTTTCCATTTCCTTCTTGACTTACCTACCAATATTTAATGTTTCACTGTTGTACAACATGTTTATTTCTGTAAGAATCTGCAAACATATCCATTTAGGATTTTATTATGAGATCATTAGGATAATCATTCAAGTGATGATGCTTTAGTATAGTGGCCTATATTGGGGATGGAAAACTGTGAATGGTTTACCTACTATTCCACCACCTATTGAGTAATAGCTAGCACTGTAAATACTAGTTGAGTATTCCCATAGGCTGAGTGAACTGCATGTGTTTGAGAGGTTGTGACCTCCTAGGATTTTTGGGGAACCATATACCTAGGTTGTTTAGGATTTACTGGAAGAAGTCACTCATTTTATCCACCTTAATCATGTGGAGTCACTAGAGGCGAGTATTCATGATAGATCTACAAGAATATGGTGGATTTTAGTGACTCAGTCACATGTTGAAACAACTGCCTTCAGGTTAAAATTTGAGCATATATTGTTGGAGGTGTTTTTTATCTATACATTTTTCATTTAGTGTGCATACTGGAGAACCTGCATCTATAGTAGGGATGATTGACCATGTTAGAGTACTCAGTAAGGCATACTAATTTTTTTGATACTCCATGGATATAATGTATGACCCATTTTTCAGAACAATGAACTTTTATTAGGTCTTACACTGGGATATCTAAGAGGTGGTGATATCTCTCTGCATTCCCACCTATGTTGGGGTTCTAGATCAGACCTTTGTGTTTGAGAAATTCTTGGAATATTAGGAACCGAATTTGGGTATCAGTAGCTTCAACCCAAGGGAAGATACCTCAACAGTAGGTAGTCGAAGGCAATTAATGGGAACCAAATGTTTCATATTCTCTAAGAGATTAATTTAAAAAACAATTGGCTACACCAGGCTATCGGGATGGATAAAATTGGTCAGGGAGAGGCAGTGTGTCTCCTTTGACATTCAAGGACATCTTGTTCCAGATTGTCCTACCCATTTCATAGAGGATTGAGATATTATCAAGGGAACATCATGAAAAAGGTATATTTTGCCTTATTTTGGTGTATCAAGAAGTGCATGTGGTAGAAATTATAGAAGAGTGGAAGGAGGTGGTCAGATATTTGACATACTACCACCACCACCCCAGGTGGTCCACTATAGTCATAAGAAGATGGCTGTCAAGGATAAGGATATCTTCATAATAGGGAGGAATTTGACCCTGAGACTCCAAGGATGATTTGAGATATGATCTATATCTTTTTTACATTAGATAGAATATTCATTGACATAGGTGCGAGTAATTCCTTTATTTCTAATACATTGATTCGAAACTTAGAGATTCTGGTTGATCCCTTGGCACGACAATTGTGGTTCGTGACTCCGACATGCGGTGGCTTAGTGGACGCCCACTTCTAGAAATGGTGCAATATGATGCTTGGTGGTAAGATCATTGAATTGGATCCCTTATAATAGTGGTGTGGCCTTATAATGTTATCTTAGATGTGGACTAGCTATTCAAAGTTCATTCCATGATTGATGATATTTGGTGGAGGATAAGGTGTCTCTATAGTGATGGGAAGAGGTTTTCCTTTGCAGGTTAAAAGGAAGCCTATGAGGAGTAGGAAGATCTTAGCCATAAGAGAGTGATGTTGATTACTCAACATTTTGATAACATTACTCTTGGGGAAGTGGATCTATGGGATACCAGTTTACTATAGTGCTGGAGGAGTATGAGAATTACTTTCATGAGGATGTTCTTCACTTGCCTCCCCACTAATATCTAGATTTAAGAATTGACATACAACCCATTAATGACATGATATCTACACCAGGATATCAGATGTCCCACAATAATCTTCTTTAGATAAGGGTGCAGTTATAGGACATGTAGGAGAAGGGCTATGTCATACCCAATATTTCCCCTTAGGAAACACCAGTGTTGTTCACTAATATGTCTTATGGGAGCTTTAGGTTTTATGTACACTACATGCTTTGGAACTAGGTGACCATGATGAATATGTTTCCACTACCAAAGATCAATGTAATTTTTGATTAGGTGAGAGAGGTGAGATAGTACTCAAACAGTAACATTAAATTATGCATTCACTAGCTATATGTATGAGATGAGGATATACCAAATACAACATTTAGATGCCTCTACGGTCACTATGAGTATTTGGTGTTTCCCTTTAGCCTAAGGAACTCCCCAATAGTGTTCATGGGACTCCGAAACTAGATCATTTAGTCTTACTTAGACCAGTTCAAGGTGGTCTTCATTGATGATATACTAGAGTATATGGCATTTGATGAGTAGCAGAAGATAAACATAATTTTGTCCTTGGAAACCCTACAAGGGAACTATATTTATGTAATCCATCGAATTTCCATTTTTTTATTCTGGATGTCAAATTATTTGGACACATTATCTCAAAGGTAGTAGCAGTGATGGGCCTATAAATGTTTTAGGTGGTTTTGGATTGGGATCCACCCATGATTGTTATTTAGGTGAAGCGTTTCCTTGGGTTTTCTGGGAAATATCGATGTTTGAACCTAATTTTTCTAGAGTATCATCACCCATCACTACTGGAATGTGGGTTTTTCCCCACAGTTACATACCAACGGTTTCATAGAACCATTGGTAAAGGAGGTTTTTCCCAACGGTTCATTAGAACCGTTGGCATAGATGTTCCCTGGGAGGTTTTTCCCAACGGTTCATGAGAACTGTTGGGATAGATGGCTTTTACCAGGTTTTTGCCAACGGTTCATCAGAACCATTGGGATAGATAGCTTTTCCCAACGGTTCATGAGAACCATTGGGATAGAGGTATGCTTTGGGGAGGTTTTTCCCAATGGTTCTAGAGAACCGTTGGGATAGATATGCATATGCCAACGGTTTTTAAAAACCGTTGGCAAAGGTTCTCCCCAAATTCCCACCCACCTGTTCTCTCCCCTATTCACGATACACAACCCTAAAACGGGAGCATCGGCCGATTTAGGCGATTTTGGAGGTACTGACAGCCGGACCTTGAATCTTCCAGCTCTCCTTCAGGTTATTCTTCTTCTTTATCTGAAAACGTATTCAAATGTTTGGATAGTATTTAAATGTATTTTCATTTTTCCCATCAGTTTAGGCGATTTTGGAGCTACTGCCGTCCGGACCAGCCTAAGGGTGAGTTTTCTTGAAAATTCCTTTTTGGATTTTACCCCTTGAACATGAGATGTCATTTGTGAAAGGTTATATAAATCGAATTGATTGTTCGATTTCTGAATTGAATTGTAAATTAAATTAATTAAGGGTATTTTATGGTTTGCATTCCCCTTTTAACACATGAATGCCAATTATTTTTAACACATGTTTTAATTGTATTGCCTTGCCAATGTGAGTAAAGTAGAGACTATGCTATGAATCTATGAAATTGGATTGAATTTATCTTATATTTTATGTTACCATGTTAGATATATTATAACTAATTCATGTGATATCTTTATAGTCTTGTTAGGAGTGTTCTATTAAAAATTCCCATGTGAGTGCTTGAATTTTCATTGAATTGCTAGCCATTATGAGTTATGTTGAGACCATGATATGGAATTGATTGATTAAGAAAGGTAATCTCATTATCTTGTCATTACAACATGAGTAAATGAAGCTTCATTCTTTTCAGGTTATTATTTGATTGAGTCGCCATTTTGAGGTGAGTTGTATTAAATAACTTTGTTTTTGACCTTGGTATGTTTAATGAATTGTTTAAATGAAATGGAATTCATTAAATGATTAATAGTAAATAGTGATACATGGATTCTATTAGGATGCCAGGTATATAATATTGTTTCTATTAACTTATACGCTTTATGTGATAAATGGATTCACAGGGGAATTCCACGGATAGACTCATTTCTTTGAATATTGATTAAGCCATGGGTGATACATGGATCCAAGGGAGGGATTCCATAGATAGACTTATTGAATGTAGAATTATATTCCAATTGATACATGAATTCTTATGATAATTCCATAGATAGACTTATTGAATGTAGAATTATATTCCAATGCTATGCGTCTTGTGTGGTGGTGGTGTGGTTTATGTGTTTTATGGTAGTAGTGAAGTGTGTGATTATGTAGTTAATGTGAACCCATAGGTTGAGTATTTTGTGCTATCTATATATCATGTATTTTTATGTTATTTCTACACATTCCCAACCAGAGTTGGATAAACTTACCAACGATCAGAGGTTTTGAGTTATGAGTATTTTTTCTAATATCTAGGATGGTGGTTATATGTTTGGATAGCTACCATGTCTTCCCTACTCTTCCTTCAAAAGTGATTGACCATGTGTTTTTAGGCAAGATGCGATGTGATTGTCCATGTGTCTTCAGGTGAGATGTACTATGATTTCCCTAGTGTTTTTCGGTGAGGTGTGATGTGATAAGGCTATAATAAGATGTGGCATGTGGTTGGGGTCATGTAGGGTAGGAGGATGGCACAAGGTTGATGTTATTCATGTTCATGATACCCTACTAATATGGTTATGGGATGAGTCATGCTGTTATGTGATATAACACATTAAGTTCTTGTTGGTTTTACATTTTTTCAATAACACATTTGTATATTTTTTTGACATGTGTAGTTGATACCTTGATTATTTTCTTCCTTTATCGTTTACTTAAATGTATTTTCTATTATAGTTAATGCCTATTGAATTGTTTATGACAAAATGACTTATATAAATTCTTTTTACAGAATGGACAGAAGTTGGATGTATGAAACCGATCGGATCTCAGACGATTTTCAAAACAATTTGGAGAGCTTTATAGATTTTGCATTTCACAATGCTTCAGATAGTGGTCGCATACACTGCCCATGTTCCAATTGTGTTGGTAGACCTTGGTTGAGCCGTGAAGAAGTCAGCTACCACATAACCAAAAATGGGTTTCAAGCAAACTACTTTATGTGGTATCACAATGGGGAGAAAACGAAATCTCAAATTGGTGATGATCGAAATGAAAAGACTGGAATGGAGAATTTGTTAGATGATCAGTTTCCGTTTATTCGTCATCATGAAAAAGAAAGGATTTCGACTCAAGAAGACTTCGATATGAGGACAGCTGATGCATCTAGTGAAAATGACGATTTTGATAGGGTGAAAAAATTGAATGATGCTTCCACGACTCCAGTATATCGACAATGCGATAAAATGAAAAAGCTGGAATTTTTAATCCGATTATTTCATGGGAAAACTATGTATGGGATTTATAATATAGAAATCGATTATATTCTTACCCTCTTGAAGGATTTACTTCCAGATGATGCAGATATTCCCTCAAACCACTATATGGCATGGAAGTTAGTTGAGGAACTTGGATTTTCAAGAAACAAAATTCATGCTTGCCCGAAAGATTGCAGTTTATTCTGGGAGGAAACCGCTGAACGAAATGAATGTATAAAATGTGGCACATCCCGCTGGAAGTCAAAATCTGATGGAACACCATCTCGCATTCCACATAAAGTAATGTGGAACTTTCAATTGATCCTCAGACTCCAGAATCTTTTTATGTCTGATGACATATCAATAAAAATGAGATGGCATGATACCGAGAGAAAGAAGACTGATGATGAGTTGGTTCATCCTGCAGATGGATTTTCATGGAAGAGATTTGATGCTCGACATCCTGATTTTGCAGCTGACGTGCGTAATGTGAGTCTGGGTCTTTCATGCGACGGTTTTAATCCGTTTGGGCAGATGCTTACTTCGCACAGCACATGGCCAGTTTTTATACACATTTATAATCTTCCCCCATGGTTGTGTATGAAAAAATCTTTCACTTTCATGAGTATACTCATATCTGGTCCTTCTGATCCCGGCATTGATATTGATGTATACATGCAACCTTTAATAAAAGAGTTGAGACTACTTTGGGATGTGGGTGTGCGCACATACGATGCATGTTTGAAAGACATATTTCAGATGCGCGCTGCGCTTATGTGGACAATCAATGATTTTCCGGCTTATGCAATGATGTCTGGATGAAGCACGAAGGGAAAACTGCCATGTCCAGCTTGTATGAAGAATACACGATCCAGAAGACTGAAACATCGTTGTAGTTTCAGTTTTATGGGACATCGACGATTTTTGCCAAAGGATCATCCATATAGAATGAATCGTCGAAGATTTGATAATACTATAGAGACCGATGATCCACCTCAGCGTATGTCTGGAACTGATGTGCTTAATGAATTGAAAGATTTCAGTTTTTCATTCGGGAAGGGTCAAATGAAATATGGAAAGAGAAAGAATGTTTTCACAGAAACCTGTTACAATTGGAGGAAGATGAGTATCTTTTTTGATTTGCCTTATTGGTCAACCAATTTGCTACGTCATTGCTTAGACGTAATGCATATTGAAAAGAATATATGTGAAATGTTGCTTTCAGTTCTTCTAAATGTCAAGGGGAAGACAAAAGATGATTTACGATCTCGACGTGACTTCGTGGATTGGGGCATCAGACCAGAATTGCATCCTGTGCGTATCAGTGAAAATAAATGGAAACTTCCATGTGATTCTTATGTGATGACACCTACTGAAAAAAAACAATTTTTGGAAGTATTAGAGACTATTAGAGTTCCTGATGGATATTCAAGCAACATATCTAAACGGGTCAACAGAAGAGAGTTGAAGCTAAAATCTTTGAAGACTCATGATTATCACGTACTACTGCATGAGTTGCTTCCAATAGCAATCCGTCATCTTTTGTCCAATAATGTAAGGGTGGGTGTTATTCGGTTGTGCCATTTGTTTAGAGATCTTTGTGCTAAGAAGTTGTCCAAGTCTTTCTTGCAAAAAAATGTTGACAGATGCCCCATTAATTTTGTGTGAGTTGGAGAAAATATTTCCCCCATCATTTTTCACATGCATGCTGCATCTGACTGTCCATATTCCAACTGAAATACTTCTTGGAGGACCTGTTTCTTTTCGTTGGATGTATCCAACTGAAAGAAATATGTTCACATTAAAGTCTTATGTTCAAAACAAGAATCATCCTGAAGGTTCTATCGTGAACGGTTACTTAGCTCAAGAATGTATGGATTTCGGTTCAATGTATTTGTTTGATCTTACTACAAGAATGAACAGACCAATGAGAAATGAAGAAGAACAATATGAGCAAATTGAACCCAGTTTTCCATCACTTCCTCAAACCGGAGGAATTCCTGGATCATATACATTGAAGACATTAAGCCATGAAGAGCGGGAGATGGCACATCGCACAGTTTTGTTCAACTGTGATTTGTTCGATGCCTATATCAGGTAACAAAATTGAATATGTATATCTTACATATATATCTGTTAAACTATTCATATTTTTTTATCTACAGGGAACATAAAACAATGATAAATAGGAAGCATCGTTCTTTATCTTTGAGAAGGAGAGAGACTTTGCATAGCAAAGAGTATTCTGCTTGGTTAAAATTGAAGGTAAAAATATTACTGTTTAAATTAATTATTTCAATATTTACTTAAGTTTAACTATCATTTATATTGCAGGTATTGAGTTTGTCTGCTGACTCTGTCTCTGAGGAAATAAGAGCTTTGGCTTCTGGTCCTAATACCGTGGTTCGTGACTGTAAATCAATTGTTATCAATGGGTACAAATTTATTATCACTGAACGAGCCAAAAACATGAGAACACAACATGATGGTATTATGGTTACTGCCACAACAGATTGTTATGCCAGTGCATCAGATAGTAGACCGCGACTTGAAAATGTGGGTTATTATGGAGTCGTTGAGAAAATAATAATATTGGATTATTACTCTCATGGACGAGTCACAATGATGAAATGCCATTGGTTTGATTCGATGACGAGACATGGCACATTTATTGATGATTGTGGATTTCGAGTAATTAATATGACCCGCACTCTTGCAACCGAAGAACCATATGTGTTGGCATCAATGGATAAACAAGTTTTTTATGTCAAAGATCAACTTCAACCTGAATTTGGTGTCATAGTTGAAGTAATTCCAAGACATATTTTTGATGATGCTGATGATGGAATTGACACTGTCCCTATTGCCATTGGAACCAATCCATTTATATCTTTTGATGACTCCAATAGCTCAATTGTCAGAGTTGATTGTGAACCTAAAGTTGTGGTTGGAAATATATAGAATCATTCATCCATGTTCTCAATTCTTTTGGTTTACCTCGAGTTGGGTTGTTAAGGTTGGTAATATTCATATTTATTTAGTATTTATCACAAATATGTTTTAGCTGACTTGACCGTTATGTGAATTTTCAATGTTTATTGGTTGCTGTTTTATTTGAATTGCATTTTCTAATTTGGAATTGAACTATATTCAAACCAAATCAAACAATATTTCTAACTTGGTGAACATTACAACTTGTATGTTTTATTAAATTCATTCAAGCTCTTCTAAAAAAATTGATAGCTAAATTACCAATGAATCCCCTCATTCCCTCATATATTTAGTTTTTTGGTTTACACATTAATTTTCTTTTTCTAATTAATTACATATTTGTTTTCCAATGCAGGAAATGAAGCCAATTGAAGAGAGAAGAAGAAAAAAAATGGCGGAGAACAATCGTCGGATGGAGGAGATGGGCATTCCACCATTAGTGCCTACAGTGAGTACTTTATTTCAAATATATATATATATATATTTACAGAATATATAATGTCATGTGATTAATTTTTTTTGTTAACTTTTTTGTAGGATCCACCATTACGTCAACAGTTATTCGACGAGGAGCCTAGTACTGGTCCTAGTACTCAGGCCGGTGGTACGAGGAGGGTTCGTACCAGAGGTGGACGTAGAGCTGCGCGTGCCCGACTAGACCCTGCCCCTCCCACTGACATTTCAGCCTTCCCACATTCTGATCCCGGTGTGTCGTTAGGGACACACGAGATATTTAGACCTCCCATGTTTTCGCTACCTTCTGCATCTTCTACCCCATCATTTTCACATCCCATGATGATTCCCACTCCCCAGTCAGCATCAGGTCATACAGCTGTTCCATCTTCTTTTCCTTCTACTTCTGTCTCTCCGAGCTTTTATATTCCATCGTCTTTGACTCCTGTTCCACCAGAGGGTGTTCCATCAGGTTCTGTGGATCTGGCGCCACTCATTGATCATACTAGCGCAGGTATATTTATAAAACCCTAACAAATTTTTATAGCAATATTTATTTTCATTATAACATGTTTTGATAAAATATTTGTTTTTCTTTCATGACAGATACATCTACTGACAGGAGGCGCGGGCGGGGCCGTACACGCATGCGTTCGGTGTGGAACCGTCGCACACATGTTATGGTGGAATATAATGAAGACAATCAGATGGTTGAGAAAACAGGGCAGCAATGTCGGAGTTTTATGGCGACGCTTGCCAAATACTCCGACATCATTCCCGTCAGCCCGCTGTTGTGGAGACATTTTCCACATGAGGTCAAAGATAGAGCTTGGGCTGAGATATGGGTAAAAAAATATGTTGTATTTAATGCCATGAATTATTTCTGTATTTATATGAATTAATATTTTGATTTCAGCTTCGATTTAATTTTCCTGATGGTGAGGGTGCACGACTGGCACGTCTAAAGGATTTAGGAGAGCTTTGGAGAGCCTACAAGAATGAGCTGTATATTGGTTGGCGTGCTAGAGTTGGCACTGAGTTAGAGGCGGTACCAGTCGTGGATGATTGTCCTATAGAGCAGTATCGTCAGATGATTACTAATTGGATGAGTACCCAGTTTAAGGTATGAATTACATTTGAGGTATTTAAATAATAACTTTCAAATTTTGCATTAATATTATCCTTTTCATTATCGAATTTTATTTAGGAATCATCTGGAAAAAATAAAAAAAACATTGATGCAAAAAAATACCTCCATACACTAGGACGCACGACGATGTAGGATCATGAGAGGCAGCAGATATGACAATTGTTTATAAGTTTTCTTTACGACTTACATTTACTTTTGTTTCCTCAATTATTTAATCATTTGCTAAAATTTTTATATAAATTTTGTTTTCAATGTCATTTTATAGGCAAGTACAAAATTTTGAAGGACGTTTGCCTCGAGCAAAACTGTTTTGCTCGAGTAGACGAAAAAAGGATGGAAGTGCTGTCAATGAAGCGACTCAGCAGTAGATTGTAAGTTTTAATCTGTTGATTTTATATTTTAATATCTATTTCGTAACTTAATAATATATTTATATTTGTAACAGGATGCTTTAGAGGCCCTCGATGCCCAAGAAGCAGACAATTTTGGGCCATCTGATCACTTACATCAGGTGTTGGGAGATGATCATTCTGGCAGAGTACGCTGCCGACCTAGGATAGCCCCGACGAGGTATTGGCCTGCCTCAGGTACGAGTTGTAGTGCCACCGAGCTGCAGCAAGTTAGGGCACATGCAGAACAGGCTGAGAAAAGGGCCACAGAGACGGAAGAACAGTCTGCTAGGGAAAACAGTGCATTTATGAAATTTATTAAAGTTCTACGTCCAACACTTCCAGCAGAGGCCAGCCCAACGATTGATGAATACATGTCGTCGATACATTCTATATATGGTGCACCAGGTGGCAATTCCAGTAGTGGTCAGGTCGATGTCCAGCTTGAAGATGATGATGGAAAGGAGTCTGATGCGGAAGAGGAGGGAGATGAGGAGGGCGAAGGCGAGGAGGAAGGCGCTGTGGAGGGTGAGGACGATGAGGAGGACGATGCCGAGGGTGATGATGATGATGACGATGATGGTGATGGTGATGCTGATGTGGGACATATTGATCCGTTACATTTTTGACTTATATTACTGAGATTTGATGTTTAATCTATTCTAGTTGTTGGTTTTATCTAGACTCGTAGTATAGTATTGGAGTTGAGTTATTTTTATATATTGTCTGTTTTTATGGATGTTGTTGTCTTTTAGTGGTTGTGTGTTTGAGAACTCCCTGGACAACCCCCCTCATTCTTGGACCCTGGACAACCCCCCCCTCCCCCTTGGACCCCGAACACCCCCCAAACACCCCCCGGACAGCCCTGCGGACAGCCCCCTGGACAGCCCCCCGTACAGCCCCCAACCCTCCACCCTAGACCCCGGACAGCCCCCCGGACAGCCCCCCGGACAGCCCCCCACCCTTCCCCTTGGACCCCGGACAACCCCCCAAACACCCCCCGGACAACCCCCTGAACAACCCCGGACAACCCCCTGAACAACCCCTGAACAACCCCTGAACAACCCCCTGAACAACCACCGGACAGCCCCCTAAACAACCCCGGACAACCCCCTGAACAACTCTCAAACACCCCCCGGACAGACCCCGCACAGCCCCCCCACCCTCCTCCTTGGTCCCCGAACAGCCCCCCCAGACACCCACCGGACAGCCCCCCCGGACAGCCCCCGCGGACAGCCCCCTGGACAGCCCCCCGTACAGCCCCCCGTACAGCCCCCCGTACAGCCCCCACCGGACAACCCCCGCGGACAGCCCCCTGGACAGCCCCCCGGACAGCCCCACCCACCCCCCCTTGGACCCCGGACAACCCCCCCAAACACCCCCCGGACAGCCCCCTGAACACCCCCGGACAACCCCCTGAATAACCCCCTGAACAACCCCCGGACAGCCCCCTGAACAACCCCGGACAACCCCCTGAACAACCCCCAAACACCCCCCGGACAGACCCCACACAACCCCCCCACCCTCCTCCTTGGTCCCCGGACAGCCCCCCGGACACCCACCAGACAGCCCCCCCGGACAGCCCCCCGGACAGCCCCTCCACCATCCTTAATTTCATTAGCTCTGAAATGTTTCATAGCATGATCAACTAAAATCTAATCCATACTAAATATGATATAAAAATATTCTATATGAATTTCCATAAGATTTTCAGTGAAAACAAAAAGTGACATACGAAAAACTGACCAAACGCATTCGAAATGTGTTGATGCTTTAGGACAACGATCCATGGGTCATATGTGACGTGTACGAATCAACCCCCGCCTCAATCCGAGTCGCGGTGTGGCCGGGATCAGTCTAAGTGGCTCTTTTTGATTAAAATGGACATCATTTTAAGTACATATGGAAAACCGACCAAACGAATTCGGTTTCCGTTGAGAACGATCCATGGGTCATATGTGAGGTGTACGAATCATCCCCTCCTCAATCCGAGGCGCGGTGTGACCAACACCGCTCTAACTGTGTCTGTTTTGTTTAAAATGGGTAGGATTATAAGTGAAAAGAACTGGCATACGCAAAACCGACCAAACGCATTCGGTTTCCATTGAAACTTTAGGAGAACGATCCATGGGTCATATGTGACGTGTAACAATCAACCCCGCCTCAATCCGAGGCGCGGTGTGGTCGGAACAACTCAAACTGTATGTCTTTTGTTTCAAAAGGACATCATTTTAAGTGAAAAACATCAACTGGCATACGAAAAACCGGCCAAACGCATTCGGATTGTGTTGATACTTTAAGACAACGATCCATGAGTCATTTGAGACGTGTACGAGTCAACCCCGCCTCAATCCGAGGTCGTCCGCTATGAATTTGATCGTTTGACGCCCGTTTTGGCCGTTTATGACACCAGAACTGCGTTGTCGGTCACCGCGCGCAACACGGCACGTCCGATTGACGTGCTGTCTGCTGCGACCACTTCATAAATCACTCACCCGTATTTTGTCGTCTGATTTCAGGCCATTCTGAAATCGTTTCGGCCCGTTTGGACCCCCCTCACGCGCGTTTATGAAGCGCGCATCAATTAAAACACGAATATTGAGCCCGTACCGCGCAAACCGCACGTCCGATTAACGTGCCGTCTACGCGTACATGTCACGAATAATACTTTGAATGTTTCCCGGTGGTTTCAGGTCAATCCGAGGTCGGCCGCTATGAATTTGACCGTTGGACGCCCGTTTTGGCCGTTTATGACACCAGAACTGCGTTATCGGTCACCGCAGGCACACAGCACGTCCGATTGATGTGCCGTCTGCTCAAACACTTCAGAAATCACTGTCCCGTATTTTTCGTCTTATTTCAGGCCATTCCGACTTCGTTCGGCCCGTTTGGATCCCCCTCACGCGCGTTTACGAAGCGCGCGCATCACTTAAAACACGAATATTGAGCCGTACCGCGCAAAACCGCACGTCCGATTGACGTGCCGTCTGCGCGTATGAATCACGAATAATAATTAGAATGTTTCTCGGTGGTTTCAGCTCAATACGAGGTCGTCCGCTATGAATTTGACCGTTGGACGCCTGTTTTGGCCGTTTATGACACCAGAACTGCGTTGTCGGTCACCGCGGGCACACGACACGTCCGATTGACGTGCCGTCTGCTCGACCACTTCAGAAATCACTCACCCGTATTTTTCGTCTGATTTCATGTCATTCCAACTTCGTTCGTCCCTTTTGGACCCACCTCACGCGCGTTTACGAAGCGCGCGCATCACTTAAAACACGAATATTGAGCCGTACCACTCAAACCGCACGTCCGATTGACGTGCCGTATGCACGTACACGTCACGAATAATAATTAGAATGTTGCATGGTGGTTTCATCTCAATCCGGAGACGCGGTGTGGCCGGCACCACTCAAAGTGTCCGTCTTTTGTTTCAAAAGGACGTCATTTTAAGTGAAAAGCATCAAATGGCATACGGAAAACCGACCAAACGCATTCCGAATCTGTTGATAATTTATCCCAAAAATCCATGGGTCATATGTGACGTGTACGAGCCAACCCGGGATGAATCCGAGTCGCGGTGTGGTCGAGATAAGTCTAAGTGGCTCTCTTTTGTTTAAAATGAACACCATTTTAAGTACATACGGAAAAAACGACCAAACGGATTCGGTTTCCGTTGAAACTTTAGGAGAACGATCCATGGGTCATATGTGACGTGTACGAATCAACCCCGCCACAATCGGAGACGCGGTGTGGCCGAAACCACTCAAAGTGTCGGTCTTTTGTTTCAAAAAGACGTCATTTTAAGTGAAAATCATCAAGTGACATACGAAAAACCGACCAAAGGCATTCGGACTATGTCGATACTTTAGCACAAGGATCCATGGGTCGTATGTGACGTGTACGAGTCAATCACGCCTCAATCCGGGGAGCGGTGTGGCCGACACCATTCTAACTGTGTATCTTTTGTATAAAATGGACAGGATTATAAGTGAAAAAAACAACTGGCATACGCAAAACCGACAAAACGCATTCCGAATCTGTTGATAATTTATCACAAACGATCCATCAGTCATATGTGACATGTACGAGCCCACTTGGGCTCAATCTGAGTCGCGGTGTGGCCGAGATCAGTCTAAGTGGCTCTCTTTTGATTAAAATGGACATCATTTTAAGTACATACGGAAAACCGACCAAACGCATTCGGTTTCCGTTGAAACTTTAGGAGAACAATCCATGGGTCATATGTGAGGTGTACGAATCATCCCAGCCTCAATCCGAGGCGCGGTGTGGCCAACACCGCTCTAGTTGTGTCTGTTTTGTTTAAAATGGGTAGGATTATAAGTGAAAAGAACTGGCATACGCAAAACCGACCAAACGCATTCAGTTTCCAATGAAACTTTAGGAGAACGATCCATGGGTCATATGTGACGTGTACCAATCATCCCCGCCTCAATCCGAAGCGCGGTGTGGTCGAAACAACTCAAAGTGTATGTCTTTTGTTTCAAAAGGACATCATTTTAAGTGAAAAACATCAACTGGCATACAGAAAACCAGCCAAATGCATTCGGATTGTGTTGATACTTTAAGAAAACAATTCATGGGTCATTTGAGATGTGTACGAGTCAACCCCGCCTCAATCCGAGGTCGTCCGCTATGAATTTGACCGTTTGACGCCCGTTTTGGCCGTTTATGACACCAGAACTGCGTTGTCGGTCACCGCGCGCACACGGCACGTCCGATTGACGTGCCGTCTGCTCGAACACTTCATAAATCACTCACCCGTATTTGTCGTTTGATTTCAAGCCATTCTGAAATTGTTCGGACCCATTTGGACCCCCCTCACGCGCGTTTACGAAGCGCACGCATCACTTAAAACACGAATATTGAGCCGTACCGCGCAAACCGCACGTCCGATTGACGGGCCGTCTGCGCGTACACGTCACAAATAATAATTAGAATTTTTCCCGGTGGTTTCAGGTCAATCCGAGGTCGGGCCGCTATGAATTTGACCGTTGGACGCCCGTTTTGGCCGTTTATGACACCAGAACTGCGTTGTCGGTCACCGCGTGCACACGGCATGTCCGATTGACATGCCGTCTGCTCGAACACTTCATAAATCACTGTCCCATATTTGTTGTCTGATTTCAGGCCATTCCGACTTCGTATCGGCCCGTTTGGACCCCCCTCACGCGCGTTTACGAAGCGCGCGCATCACTTAAAACACGAATATTGAGCCGTACCACGCAAAACGCACGTCCGATTGACGTGCCGTCTGCGCGTACACGTCACGAATAATAATTAGAATGTTTCTCGGTGGTTTCAGCTCAATCCGAGGTCGTCTGCTATGAATTTGACCGTTGGACGCCCGTTTTGGCCGTTTATGACACCAGAACTGCGTTGTTGGTCACCGCGGGAACACGACACGTCCGATTGACGTGCCATCTGCTCGACCACTTCATAAATCACTCACCCGTATTTTTCGTCTGATTTCATGTCATTCCGACTTCGTTCGTCCCTTTTGGACCCACCTCATGCGCGTTTACGAAGCGCGCGCATCACTTAAAACACGAATATTGAGCCGTACCACTCAAACCGCACGTCCGATTGATGTGCCGTATGCACGTACACGTCACGAATAATAATTAGAATGTTGCACGGTGGTTTCATCTCAATCCGGAGACGCGGTGTGGCCGGCACCACTCAAAGTGTCCGTCTTTTGTTTCAAAAGGACGTCATTTTAAGTGAAAAGCATCAACTGGCATACGGAAAACTGACCAAACGCATTCCGAATCTGTTGATAATTTATCCCAACAATCCATGGGTCATATGTGACGTGTAAGAGCCAACCCGGGATGAATCCGTGTCGCGGTGTGGCCGGTATAAGTCTAAGTGGCTATCTTTTGTTTAAAATGAACACCATTTTAAGTACATACGGAAAAACGACCAAACGGATTCGGTTTCCGTTGAAACTTTAGGAGAACGATCCATGGGTCATATGTGACATGTACGAATCAACCCCGCCACAATCGGAGACACGGTGTGGCCAAAACCACTCAAAGTGCCGGTCTTTTGTTTCAAAAAGACGTCATTTTAAGTGAAAATCATCAAGTGACATACAAAAAACCGACCAAAGGCATTCGGACTGTGTCGATACATTAGCACAAGGATCCATGGGTCGTATGTGACGTGTACGAGTCAATCCCGCCTCAATCCGGGGAGCGGTGTGGCCGACACCGTTCTAACGGTGTATCTTTTGTTTAAAATGGACAGGATTATAAGTGAAAAGAACAACAGGCATACGCAAAACTGACCAAACGCATTCCGAATCTGTTGATAATTTATCACAACGATCCATCAGTCATATGTGACATGTACGAGCCCACTCGGGCTCAATCCGAGTCGCGGTGTGGCCGGGATCAGTCTAAGTGTCTCTCTTTTGATTAAAATGGACATCATTTTAAGTACATACGGAAAACCGACCAAACGCATTCGGTTTCCGTTGAAACTTTAGGAGAATGATCCATGGGTCATATGTGAGGTGTACGAATCATCCCAGCCTCAATCCGAGGCGCGGTGTGGCTAACACCGCTCTAACTGTGTCTGTTTTGTTTAAAATGGGTAGGATTATAAGTGAAAAAAACTGGCATACGCAAAACCGACCAAACGCATTCGGTTTACATTGAAAGTTTAGGAGAACGATCCATGGGTCATATGTGACGTGTAACAATCATCCCCGCCTCAATCCGAGGCGCGGTGTGGTCGGAACAACTCAAAGTGTATGTCTTTTGTTTCAAAAGGACATCATTTTAAGTGAAAAACATCAACTGGAATACGGAAAACCGGCCAAACGCATTCGGATTGTGTTGATACTTTAAGAAAACGATTCATGGGTCATTTTAGACGTGTACGAGTCAACCCCGCCTCAATCCGAGGTCGTCCGCTATGAATTTGACCGTTTGACGCCCGTTTTGGCCGTTTATGACACCAGAACTGCGTTGTCGGTCACCGCGCGCACACGGCACGTCCGATTGACGTGCCGTCTGCTCGACCACTTCATAAATCACTCACCCGTATTTTTCGTCTGATTTCAAGCCATTCTGAAATCGTTCGGCCCGTTTGGACCCCCCTCACGCGCGTTTACGAAGCGCGCACATCACTTAAAACACGAATATTGAGCCGTACCGCGCAAACCGCATGTCCGATTGACGTGCCGTCTACGCGTACACATCACGAATAACAATTTGAATGTTTCCCGGTGGTTTCAGGTCAATCCGAGGTCGGCCGCTATGAATTTGACCGTTGGACGCCCGTTTTGGCCGTTTATGACACCAGAACTGCGTTGTCGGTCACCGCGTGCGCACGGCACGTCCGATTGACGTGACGTCTGCTCGAACACTTTAGAAATCACTGTCCCGTATTTGTTGTCTGATTTCAGGTCATTCCGACTTCGTTCGGCCCGTTTGGACCCCCCTCACGCGCGTTTACGAAGCGCGCGCATCACTTAAAACACGAATATTTAGCCGTACCACGCAAAACCCACGTCCGATTGACGTGCCGTCTACGCGTACACGTCACGAATAATAATTATAATGTTTCTCGGTGGTTTCAACTCAATCCGAGGTCGTCCACTATGAATTTGACCGTTGGACGCCCGTTTTGGCCGTTTATGACACCAGAACTGCGTTGTCGGTCACCGCGGGCACACAACACGTCCGATTGACGTGCCGTCTGCTCGACCACTTCAGAAATCACTCACCCATATTTTTCGTCTGATTTCATGTCATTCCGACTTTGTTAGTCCCATTTGGACCCACCTCACGCGCGTTTACGAAGCGCGCACATCACTTAAAGCACGAATATTGAGCTGTACCGCTCAAACCGCACGTCCGATTGACGTGCCGTATGCGCGTACATGTCACGAATAATAATTAGAATGTTGCACGGTGGTTTCATCTCAATCCGGAGACGCAGTGTGGCCGGCACCACTCAAAGTGTCCGTCTTTTGTTTCAAAAGGACGTCATTTTAAGTGAAAAGCATCAACTGGCATACGGAAAACCGACCAAACGCATTTCGAATCTGTTGATAATTTATCCCAACAATCCATGGGTCATATGTGACGTGTACGAGCCAACCCGGGATGAATCCGAGTCGTGGTGTGGCCGAGATAAGTCTAAGTGGCTCTCTTTTGTTTAAAATGAACACCATTTTAAGTACATACGGAAAAACGACCAAACGGATTCGGTTTCCGTTGAAACTTTAGGAGAACGATCCATGGGTCATATGTGACGTGTACGAATCAACCCCGCCACAATCGGAGACGCGGTGTGGCCGAAACCACTCAAAGTTTCGGTATTTTGTTTAAAAAAGACGTCATTTTAAGTGAAAATCATCAAGTGACATACGAAAAGCCGACCAAAGGCATTCAGACTGTGTCGATACTTTAGAACAAGGATCCATGGGTCGTATGTGACGTGTAAGAGTCAATCCCGCCTCAATCCGAGGAGCGATGTGGCTGACACCGTTCTAATTGTGTATCTTTTGTTTAAAATGGACAGGATTATAAGTGAAAAGAACAACTGGCATACGCAAAACCGACCAAACGCATTTCGAATCTGTTGATAATTTATCACAACGATCCATCAGTCATATGTGACATGTACGAGCCCACTCGGGCTCAATCCGAGTCGCGGTGTGGCCGGGATCAGTCTAAGTGGCTCTCTTTTGATTTAAATGGACATCATTTTAAGTACATACGGAAAACCGACCAAACGCATTCGGTTTCCGTTGAAACTTTAGGAGAACGATCCATGGGTCATATGTGAGGTGTTCGAATCATCCCCACCTCAATCCGAGGCGTGGTGCGGCCAACACCGCTCTAACTGTGTCTGTTTTGTTTAAAATGGGTAGGATTATAAGTGAAAAGAACTGGCATACGCAAAACCGACCAAACGCATTCGGTTTCCATTGAAACTTTAGGAGAACGATCCATGGGTCATATGTGACGTGTACCAATCATCCCCACCTCAATCGGATTCCACATATAATTGTCATCTAAATTTTAAATTGAATTATATATGAATTATGTATGTTTATGAATTGTAATTTAATTATGGATGTGTATAGTTTCAGGATCCATTATATGTTAAATGTGTATGAATTTGTTCGTAATTGTATATGTATGTTTTATTTTATTACAGGTACAATAGTTGGATCTAAAATGAGGTGAAAATGAGGCCTGATGAGATGAGAGGTGCCTGATGTACAGGGGAGAGGGGCTGTGCAAATTGCAGGCTGCTGCAATTTGCAGCATAGGGTATGCCAACGGTTTTAAACCGTTGGCATATAATCCTAAATAAGTTTTTACCAACGGTTCAATGAACCGTTGGTAAATATCTCTTTTCCCAACGGTTTAGAACCGTTGGTAAAGAGTTCACCCATGGAAAACTATCCCAACGGTTTTGAAGAACCGTTGGGATAGTTAAGGTATATTTGGTTTTCCCAACGGTTTGGGAGAAACCGTTGGAAAAAACTATCCCAACGGTTCACCCAAACCGTTGGGATAGAGTGCCTTCTGTCAGCCTACCCCAACGGTTTCCAGTAAACCGTTGGGAAAGGTTTTCCCCACAGCTTACTTCCCAACGGTTGGGAGAACCGTTGGTATATCATATACCAACGGTTTGAGGGGCTTTCCCAACGGTTGTGAACCGTTGGGAAATAGTGTATTTCCAGTAGTGCATGTTAACATTGACTAGGAAGGACTATCCTTTTGTGTGGAAGGAAAGATTAACCATTTTATTTCAGGTGTTACGGAATAGGATTATAGAAACCCCAATGTTGATCTTTCCATAGGAGGGTGTCATGTACGTACTATTTTTTGATGCATTAGAGACTAGGATTTACCGTGTTCCGATGCAGAGACATATGTTGATTTCCTTTGGTTCATGTCAGTTGAGACCACATGAGTAGACATACAAAACACATAATCTCAAGCTAGAAGTGGTAGTCTTTGCACAGAAGTTGTTGTGACACTCCCTCTACACTAACCATAGGATCCTCAAATATATATTCTCTCGTGAGGATATTTACTTGAGGTGGATAGCTTGAGTTCATGTTAGACTTTGAATTTAATATTTCCTATACACTTAGTAAGGGGAACATGGTAGAATACACTATTAGTATCATATCTTGTTATTAGTTATTGGATGAGGCATTGGAGCGGTTAGCCTCATTGAAGTTGTCCTTAGTGGAAAAGGACTGTACCACATAACTAAATTTGATGGTTGTTACCACTATTCTTATACCACATGTTAGGAATGATCATCAAGGAGATACTAACTGTAGAATCATATGCTCTCAGTTATCTACTAAATGTACTTTTAATGGATATTATAAAGGTGGGGAACATGCTATCATTTTTAGAGGATGGATTGTGGAACCCTTGACATTGTGGGAGGAGGTAAGAATGGATTTTCGTACATCCCCTTTGGTGGTTTCCAGGTATGTAAAATATAAACCAGTACCTCTAATTTTGTTGAATGGAAATGAAGAATTTTGTTGTAGTGATTGTATCTTGGTTCCACACATTTCAACAAGTGAAGGTTCAACACCAGGATCTAGGCAGGTCTAGATCAACCCATAGATGTTCTAGGGTGGATGTGGTATGGGATTTACCTAAACATCATGACGAGGATACAAAATATGTCTTCATGAAATGATTCTATTTGGGTGATGAAAGACAAAATCATCAAGTCATACAAATTCATAGCTATTAGAGAGGAGAGTCCAATATAGTGGTTGGGATGCTTGTGTATGAAATTGGTAATTTGGATCCATGGGATTCTCTTGACGATTGTATCAAAGAATGATGATTTCTTCCTGTCCTGGTTATGGAGACTATTTTAGGTGGCATTTGGGACTCAGCTGAATTTGTGAATGACACTTCTCCCCAGATAGATGGCCATACATATCATACTATTCAGATATTAGAGGACATGATGTAGCCTTTCATGTTGGATTTCAAACATTGATGGGAGGATCATCACCATGCGGTGGGTTTTTCGTACAACATCAACTACCATTCCACTATTGGTATATCACTGTTCAAGGACTTCTACATGTGAACCTATAAGTCTCAAATTTATTTGAATTACCAATTTGAGTCCAAATTCATGGAACTAAAATTGTAAATAGATACCACATAGAAGGTTGAAATCATCCATGAGTGGATAAGGATTGCCTAGATTCATCATAAGTCTTATATAGACTGACAATATAGACCTATGGAGTTTGAGGAGGGGGAATCTATGTTACTGATAGTCTCAACATGACATATATTTCGAGGATTTGGCATATGAGACAATCTATATCCACGATTAATCATTCATTTTTTGATATTGATTATATTTTAAGAGGTGTAATACTACATAGTACTGCCTCTATAGTTTGACTGGGTACATGACATCTTCCACGTGTTGCAGTTGAGGAGTTATTTTCACCTTGAATAACATGTTGTCAACTATGGTGAGATGAACATCGATGAAAGAAATACTGTTTCTTAGAACTCGATATAGATAGATGAAACAATGGAGAGGGTCCTTCCTGGGATACTGATTCCCTTTATGAATGTCTAATGGATGCATGAGAATCTTCAAGAGGGAACCTAAGAGTTGGAGACCTAGATGCGAGCCCACAACCTACATCTTTTTTAGTATGATTTTATTTTTATAGGATGAAAATCATTAAAACAGGGAGAATGTGAGGAATCTAATTTTTCATATATTATTTTTGGATAAATATAAATTATTTTTGGATCCAGGCACTCAGAATGGGTAGGATGGAAAGGCCCAACGAGACCAGAATAAATATTTGAAATATATATAATATTTAAATGTCATGTTCACAAAAATTTCATAATCATTTATAATAACTATAAAATGAGGCCCCTGATCTGAAATGCAAGGGAATTGTAGAGTTCAGAAAATTTGTTTTACCCTCTGAATGAAAAAACGTTTTTAGAATGGGGTTTTTGTGAAAAATATATCATGGAAGAAAATGAATAAAGTAAATAGATTAATTAATCAAATTTTGGTGTAGAAACTGGGAACATATATAAATAAATGATTATAGATATGTCTCATGGTTGGATTCTAAACCCTAGAGAACTCAAGAGAACATTCGATAATGTTCTTTCTAAATGATTCCAAATCAGATTAGGATCAAGGAATAATGTGGAAATAGAACATGTGGGTATTTTCGACTACATTGACACATGATTATTCTTTGATAATTAACAATACAAACTTTAAGTGATATGTTGATGTGTGATTTCAATCACGTTTTTTTATCCTATTTGAATGTTTATCAATTACTCAAACAAAAAATTGATTCCCACTTCAACGGTAGATTAAATTGATGAAATTATTTTATTTGTTTAGTTATATCCCTCCATGTCACTCTATTTCTTAGAAAACAGATCTTGGAAAGATGAAAAACATTATGACGTTTCTTCCACACATCTGGTGGCTTATGTATTTGTCTCCCACTTATATTCATCTTCATCGTAGTAGTTTTCATTGTCCTGTGATTCAATGAATACCTGGTATTTGGTTATTGCATGGCCATTCTTCAGTGAAACCAATCAATACTATAGGTTTGATTCATGATAAAAGGAATGATCAAGGTGTAATAATGGTTGATGATGAACAAATAAGGATTGGAATGGATTTGATTTACTCATTAATCTTGGTTTCGACAATCTAGCTACTGACAATCCACATAGTCATTTATAAAGAGTGTTTGAATCCTAGATCTAAGATATCTAGTTACTAGAGGTTTGGAAAACCCCAAATTTTTTGATTCTGAGGAGAACATTGGCTCTAGACACATGGATAATTTCACAGAGGATAAATAGTGGCGTTTTGAAAAACTTGGATGACAATGTGTGTAATTCGGTGATATATGTCACATGGTACCCCCTACTATGTTATTAGGGTTTTCTCATAGAGTTAAATACCACACACCATGCGATCTTATCTAATTCCATGTGACACTTATGGGAGACTTAGTGTGTATATTTGGGGATACATGGACACTAGAAGTCTATGTAAATAGAGAAAAGGTGTATGTGGGCATGAACAAGTATGCATAAGTTGGTACATTGGAATAGACAGTGGTACATGGTCATGGGAAGATTCCACAGGGAAGGTTTCATGTGATCTCTCAATGCTATGTACTATTTCTACATGCAGTATATATAGATATTTACATTCCATGTCAAGTAGAACCACACGAGTAGGACATGGGTTGGCTGAACACGCAGTGTTACGCTAGTATACACCATTTACCCTGTTTGAGGGGGGTTTTCATCCCTTTGTTTCTTCATATAGGACCAATCATGATTGAGTTTGTTCCCTTGGTTTGTTTACCTCAAGAATATAGTGATTTACAACATCCACATCTTAGGATTGTGATCCCATCTATAGGATTAGTATCAGATAGAGTTCATGGTGTCCCTCTGTGAAACTGGGATGTTATCCTCTATCATCGTTTTACTGTAGGTGGTATTTATATAATCATAATGAATTCAATTTGTTGGGAATCAATCATGCATCTTGTTAGAAATATTTTAGGGTTTTTGTTATCATTGGAAAATAATGCCTTACATTGAGGTTTGATCAATATTGGGTTCTTGGTTTCCCCCAAAAGTATTGGGCATGACCCCAATCTTTGTATTAGGGTCTTTTATGACCAGTGAGAATACTTATGTGGGAACCAATGATATTTACCTCTTGGATGAGTGTCTACAGTTATGGAATGTGTAATGGATCAGATTAACAAAGAATAGAAATTGCTTCAAGAAGAATATTATGGTAGGTAATTGGTTTTGATTGTGTGGTGGCGTGGTGTCCTTCCTGTGTATATCTGGTTGTTTTTCTGTTAAGAATTGATTATTAAATATTTTTTATGAGATTAATATACTTTATAATTAATGTTTAGTTTTTTTAATGTTCTTCTATGTATATTTATACTTATCCTTCTATGGTATCCTCCCACACATGTCATTTATTATGAAAATGAAGACCCATTTGATGGTGTCCATAGAGGAAATAGAGTAGGTGGTCCATATCTTTAGAGTGATAGACTGAGGTTTTTTCAAGGTGCTTTCATTTGTTAGTTTTTCTAGCCTTTGGAGTTGGATGGACTCTCTAAATTTTTGTTGGGATTGTTCTCAGCCAGTTTTTCAGTTTCATCAATTTATTATCAGACTCAATTTGTGGGATCATTGATGAATGTGTGTGTTTGTTTCAGTTGTTTTATATTTCTTCATTTCATAATATTGGAGATATGTTCATGTGTATAGGTATATTTGGATAATTCATCCCATGTGTGGTATCCAACACTGTGTTCCAGTTCCTGGTCTTTTGGAGAGGGGATTGGGGTTGTCTCAGTTCGGACCTCGGTGGTTAGGGTTGTGACACTAGCACTAATACATTCCTATTAAAACATATTTAAGATAAAATAAATTTATATAAAACTATAATTATTCACCAAAGCATCATAGAAATAATAATTATTACTATCATTAACATAACTACGCTCAAACTACTATCCAACTACCAAATGAAGAAAATAATTAATAGGGAGGTAACATTCTTCACTGATGTACCATACTCCTCATTTTTAAAAGGTTATCCCCTGTTTCCCAATTCCAAAATATATTTGACCATCCATTATAGAAGAATAATATAGTGGGATGAAAAAATAGTTTACTAAAGAAAAATTATCAATCATGAATAAAAAATAAAAACAATCTTCTCTAGATACCTCCAAAATTCATTTCTTTTATTTGATTCCTTTTACCTCCAATATAACTGTTCAACCCCTATGAGAGTATTCCCCCATTTTAATTTCAATATCATCACTGTTATTTTTGTTTCATTAAAACTCAAAACATCAGTTTGTATACTCCCTATATAATTATTCATTGGGACTTCATA
The DNA here is from genome assembly GCA_963277665.1 of Viscum album. Classification (NCBI taxonomy): domain Eukaryota; kingdom Viridiplantae; phylum Streptophyta; class Magnoliopsida; order Santalales; family Viscaceae; genus Viscum; species Viscum album. The sequence continues at coordinate 1,955,284,248 of OY728140.1, forward strand.
AGTTTCATTGTTCCTAAAATTGATTATTTTTGATGATATCCATTATCATCTATAAACTCCATGTATATTCTAGATGATATCAATTGTAGTGATTAATAGTTTTAATTTTAATATTTTACATCACCACTTGAACTAACTTTCTCAAGAATTTTTAAGAGGGTATGGCCCTTATGAATCTTTAGAGAATTTCTTTCCATTATGAATAACGTAAATTAGCATTACAGGCATAGAGACATAGATGAAATTCCATAACAGAAAAAGATTTTAATTTCACATTTCATGCTTGTTTATTGGTGACTCTAATGTACTATCTGAAGCAACATTTATATATCATATGGATTACAAAAATTACTTTTACATTTCTACAGGTGATTATAATTACATTCATATATCTATTAATGACCATTATAAATCACCTTACATAGCCATATTTAATCCACTTATTCTTAATTATAATTATGAATGGTTCTCCATGGATAAAATTTATATTGGGTGGATCATAATTTTGATTCATTATAAATTGGAAAGACTCTTATTCATCCCAGGGTCTCTGTATAATGAATCTTTTTCACAGAGTATCATTTTACAATTTCTCATATAGTTATTCATAATGTCTCTCATATACTCCTGGAATATAATTGAAAACTCTTAGTAATTGAAATATTTACTTTTACAAATCCAAAAAACTATATCATTATCCTTTTCTAGTTTAAAGTTATTTTTTCATATTGGTCCTCTACTTCCAAGGAGATGCATTCATATAGACTTATCTATATTCATACTATAGTGATGTAACAAACTTATTCACCTTAGAGGTAAAATAATAATTAATGTTCAATAGGGACCCATTTATTATTTTTCAAAAAAATTAAATAAAACAATTAAATTCATGGTCTTGGATATTTTATGTAATATAAATTAAATATATTGAATTTTAACTTTAAAATAAAAAAATAAAAAACATATTTAATAATTAATGGTGAGGGAATAAAATTAATTATATATAAATAGAATATAATGAATTTATAACCTTAATAGAATCACTTCCACTTAATCCCTGGACACCTATACAATTAAAAATCCGACATATTAATAATGCAAAAATAAAACTCCAATTAATTTTATTTCCCTTTTTTAGTATCCATTTCACAAAAACACATTAGGATTTCAACATATTAATTACTCCATTTTATTAATATGGTTTGATCACTTAATTTACACTATTTTTTATTTCCTTACACTCCTTTATAAATATATTTCTAAAATTATGTCTCCCATCACATGAAGTATGGTTTGTATAAAATGCTCTTTTTTTATTCCAAGATCATACAGGGTTCACCATAGTTTTAATGAGTATCTAAATTTCCACCCAATGAGTCATGTAATTGTTCTTATCCAAAATGTATTTCAACATTTTTCTATATCTAATGTTTAATAGGTTTTAATATAAGAATATTAAAGGAAGAATCAGAATATTTGTCTCTAATTTTAATTAAAAGGCATCATTTTTATTTTACGCTCCTGAATGGAATCGTCACTCCCCACATTATTAGTCATTAAACTTAAAAAAATCTCATTTTAATGGGAAACTAAAAAATTTATCACTTGATCAATTATAAATATTTCATATATCTATTCCCCCAATATCATTTCTTCTATTTTTTAAATTCTAATTAGATTTCAATTTTGAGGGTTGAGAGGATCATCAATTTTCAAGAAATATTATCAACTTCCACTCCCGGGTTTAGAATATAGCTTCCTTAAATTATATTAAAATTTTATTATTTATAATGCCTTTCCAAAAATAGTCATTAGATATTTCAAAATAAAATATTTTATATTAGCACATGATTAGTATATTATTGTTCTCATTCAACTTCTATTCAGATCATCCATCTACCCCCACATTTGAGTTCTTATATGATCATGTATTTTGTTTTAAATCATTGTAGTTAGAGATTTTGGTGTATTAAAGTTGATTTATGAAATTTTTGTTCACATATTCTTATGAATAACATGGTTCTGATATCATGGTTCTAAAAAATATAAGTTAATTATAAGAAATGATATTTTTATTCATAAGAAATACTAAATCATTTTCAATAGAAGATCCTTAATTTTCAATGGGTTTTAATAGAGTCTATAGAATGTTCTTGTTATTTAATAATTAATTGATTCTTTCAAAAGGCTAATCAATATTAATGAAAATGTAAAAATCAGTTTAAAATCCTCTTGGGTTAGTAATTTTAATTTACAAGAGTGTGTCTTTATTGGGGATTCAAAAAAAAGTTGTCTCTCCATGAATTTATAACACATCAAATATGAAAACATGTTAATATATTAATTAATCAATGTTGAGTTCATGGATCAAATATTTTTCTCTTAATTTGAAAAGGTATAAATTTTAAAAGGTATTAAATTTTAGAAAAAAAATCATAAAATAAAAATAAAAAATAAAGACACAAAAATTGAAAAAAACATAAATTCAAAATTCCAAAAACAGTAAATGTTTCCCACCCCAATAATTTAATAATGTAATATCATTAGTTCATTATAATAGATATATCATTTTGAGAAATTGTAAAAATAAGGAAATCAATAAAAATAATTATCATAATGAAAAAATATGGTGTTTTTAGTAATAGATAGGTTAGAGGATTGTGAACCCATAAATTGAGTTCCAAGGAATATTTCCATGATACTTATTCAACCTATGACCATAAATAGAGAATATAAAATCATCCTCTTGTTTATCTATATATATATAAAACAAAATGGATACTACTAGTTATAATAAATGGAACATACCATCTAGAAAAACTTTTTCCTCTAATTTTCTTCAGTTTGAGTTTTACTATATATATTTGTACCCTATATTTAGGTTATTTTTAATTCTTCTTGGAATTATCCAACCATGTTCTTTAAAAAAAATATTTTTTGAATTCCACTCTCTAGATTTCTTCTAACTTTAAATCATTATAAATTCTATTCTATCAAGATCATTCCAAATAAAAAGTAATCTTCCTTAGTTCATAACACACCAATTTAAAAGAAAACATCCCCAAAACATTAAACATAAAGAGATAATTATTATTTGATTTTTTCATGAACTATTATAATAATAAAATAAATTTTACATCCTTTGGATCTGGTCCATCTTATTTTTTTATAGTATTTTCGTGGATTACTTTTATATTTATGTTTGAATCAATAGCTTGTAGGTCGGTTTTTTGGTACTAATGTGTTGGTGTTATGTGTTTCACTCTATACATATGCATTAAAGTACCCATACGCCTATTTAAAAAGTTTTTTATTTAGTAACTACTTATTTCCTTGAGGACTATAAATATGAATATTATATTACTCAGAATAAAATTACAACATCAGAATCATTAATTTTAGTGGATTTTAAATCACATTTTTTTGATGAAAACCCCATAACTAAAATGATATACTAATTTACAGAGGACAAGGGAAAGTATAATTTTATCTCTTCACTCTATACATAAACTATGTCATAAAATTTTAGTGTCCTTTGAGGAATTTCCTATCTATTATAGATATTTCCAATGTATTGAATATGATCCAACTTCACAAAAAAGCATTATCATCATGAAATATTTTATTCCAATATATCCCAAATTCAATAATTTTTTTAGTAGTTGTCTGAGGTGTAAAGTGGCCTCCACAATATATGGTTTGAATAAATTCTAGGAAAAAAGTTCATTATTCTAATGAAGACATATCTTAATCAATAGATTATTGGAAATATTATAATGTTATCGGTCATCCCAGACATAAACCATTTATTCATCCGCAAGTTTAAAGTCCTAATGATAGATCAAGTGAGTTGGAACCTGGGAGATTACCAAAAAATTCACCATATCTGTATAGCATGGTTTTTATCCATTATGAAAATTTATATTCCCTCATCAAATGAAATCATTTAACGGTTCAATGTGTAGAATTTAATCTTATGTAGTATGGGGTGCCCTGCCAAAGTGGTCCACCATCTGATTCTCAACACTTTTCATATATTTATTATATTAAATAAAACACAGGAGAAACAATATCATACTATCTGACATTGTTTTAGATTCATCCTTCATCATCATTTATATATGTGTTGTATGTTCTAATAAAATAGTCACCGTATTACTAAAAATATTTTATCTAAATTTATCAAATGAAAAAATACATCTAAAATTAAATTTCAATTTTTTTATATTGGATCTTGGTTATATATAGGGTTATTGAATCATAAGGAATGATATGATGTTTTAAATAAATTATTTAATAAAAAACTACTATAATATCATGGTTTAAATAATTATTAATGAATTTTTTTGTATACATTATGATGCATCCTGATTAGTGTTATATTATTCTTACAAATGAATTCAATAAAATCATTCATAATATCATGTCAAATTTAAATTTATAATATTTTAAGATAAATATAGATATTGGTAGAAAAATATTACTAAAATAATTGATAAATATTATACATAATACTTTATTTCCAATAAAATATATTCTATGATTTATAGAAGTAGGGTAAAGTAAACATTTATAAATTCTATTTTAAATTTAACAATCCAAATACATTACTGTGAAATTATATGACCTTGAGTAATTCCTCTTTAGATCATGAAATTGAAAATTTCAAAAATAAAAACAACTTTTTTTAATTAATGCTTTCAACAAATTATACAGATATCCCAAATAGTGTTCGTATGAATTTTAAAACATGGTAAAATCATGAAACCATACCTCATGATTGTCTTTTATAAGTCATGTGAAAATACATACCACGGATCTTTGAAATTTACCCATTTTATTTAACAATGAAAATATTTTTATTAGATAATTGATTCATCCAAGAGTACATGTAATATATTTCCCCTAAGGTGTAATAGGCACCCAGAATTAGGCTATAAATCCATCTTGAAAACAAAGGAGAGTTTTACAAGGATATTTTTCTACTATTTGGTTATCAAATAGAATAATAAAAAAATAATTTATATGTAAAAGGTTAAATTTCTAATTTTCAATACAATCACTCAAGATATTGTTGACTCTAATAAAAAATTTGTCATTCTACTAATTATTCATAATGATTAGTCCAATTTAACTGGGCACTAAATTAATGATTCCAGCCCATCATGGTCCAGAGATTGGGTAGATAATTCTTAATTTAAAAAAATTTAAATCACATGTTTAATTAACCCATTCATAGTTGGGTTGAGTGTTATGAATGGTTTTCTAAAAGGTGTTGATTATACATAAAGAAAGATTTTATAAAGCATATTTTTTGACAAATTCTAGGAATTTAACCAAAACTGTAACAAATTTCCCTCAAATTTCCCTCTAAAAATTTCATTAGATTCTTCTCTTGATTATGATTTTTTTTGATAAATGGACACATTCATATTGATTCCATAAATTAGTAAAAATATTAAAAATCATTTGGAGAAGATTTAAGCTTCATATTTTGGGGATGCAATAATGTTGAAATCCAATTTTCTCTACCCACCATTTTAACTTTTAATTATATTATAGATATTGAAATTTCTATTCTATCAAATTTGAATAAACAATAAAAAAAATCATATGTATCCTCATCCTCACTAAGTTGGAAAAGATTAGAAAACTTCTTCAAAATTTTTTATAAACGTTTATCATCATAATCTTTTACCCAATTTAAGTTATTTTATGTACATACCATATTTTACTTAGTGATCTGGTTCCATATAGTGTGATACAGTTAAATTATGTTCATCAAAGTATTTCATGCTATCAATATTGTTTATGTGGAAATTTTTATCACTAAAATCGATTGTTACTGTTATTTCATATAAATGTATTTTTTTTACTGTTTTCAAGAAGGCACATCATAAGATGATAGGTATTTTAGTTGCGGTTATATACAATTCATTGATTAGCACATAGATACCTGCTGGGATTGTCAAATTTTATAATTTTACTTGATCCTAATCTACAAATCCATCTAGTAATGTAGTCTATTTACTTTCAATATAAACAAAACCCTTTTGGGTATTCATTAACTTATATTAAAAAAATGTATAAATACATTGTGGAAATGGATTAACAAAATCTATAAGATCACACAATCAATCTTTAAAATACATAGATCCAATTTTATGAAACAATAAAATGTTCCCAAACATTAAAATTTGGTTGGAATATATTATTTGATCAATGATAAAAATATTATTCCCATGATTACAATGTTATTCCATATATGCCTCCCTTTTATAGAGATTAATTCCTTGAGGAACAAAACATATTTTTGAATTTTACTAAGAGATGTATGTGAATGAATATTTATTACCACTTTCTTAAATGTTCCATGAATATAATTATGTATTTATCCCTCTAATATTTTATAGTATTGGATAACTCATGTGGGAAATGGTAGTGAAAGTGATCTTATTTCCATCTTTTACTTTTCAATAGGGTTTGTTGACATCTTCTTTCCTTTTTATGGAATATTTACCTTTTCCATATCATCTTTTTCAATTTGATTTTTAATATAAATTTATCAGTTACCTTTAATTTTAATTATGGACACCCTTTTCTTATTTATTGGGATGGTTATATTGTGAATCATATTTTTGAAATGGGGTGAAAATATTTACCAAATATTTTTATTATCAAGATTAAATTACTATTGAGGGTTGTAACTTATTGAGCTATTAGTTTTCATATATTATTGGCCAATTAATTGGTTTGTTTACCTTACTGTTTATTTAATTTCCTCACCTATTTAATTATCTCATTAATATAAGAACCATTTTGGTTTTGTATAGGTGGTTGAGAACTTGTTAAGGGATCCTCAAAGGGTTTCTATTATTGAAAATGAAATGGTTGGATGTTTTGTTGGTTATATGGATTCTTGTATATTTTAAATAATCAAAAACGTTTTTGAAATTGTTGATAATGGGAGTCCATTCTCCAATTTATTGAATCCAAAATCAGTATTGGATTTTAAAGGTGTCTCTCTATCCTAAAATGGTGATACTAGAATTTTCATTACTAATAAGTAGCTACCCAATATGAAATTTACTATATCTTATCACATTATTCAGAATTATGGATTGGATAAGAATAAAAACTACATAAATTTAATGGATTATGTTGTTCATTATATTGATTTTGAATGACCAATGTTTTAATTAATTATTAAACAAAATTTCTAAATGATTATTTCACATACAAAATTAGAACCAAATGAATAAAGACAATTTTAGTGTAGCTATAAAATAATGAGGTATAAAAAGTACTAAAAATATGAAATATATATAAATAGATATAATATCATTAAATAGAAATTTTTTTAGTACAACTATTTAACTATTAAAATAATATTATAATTATCATATATGTTATAAAATGTATATTTTTAATTTTTAATGTATTTATTATTAGAAAAAAATTTATAATAATATATAATATATTAAAAATGATTTCTTATGAAAAATATTTTTCATGACATTTTATAATTTATTTTAATTTTATGCTTATACATTTTTGGATGTTAATTTGAAAAATTAATATTATTTTCATTCATATTGAAATTATAATTATAAGAATTGTTGATATTTTTCAAAAAAATTAATTTTTAGGTGAAATGTTAAAATAGTAATTTTATTAATAGTGTCATTTTTATGATTTTTTGTTATTATATGAATAAATTGAATGGTTAATAATTTTAATTTTAAATTTTATTTAATTAATTATGATAAAAAATATAAAATACTACTTTAAATTTGTTAAATTATTCCCAACATTTTGGATGTTTATATATGGATTTGATGAAAAATAAACTTACAACTCTCTTTGTTAAATATATATAAAAAGATTTTATGAAGTTCTTGAATTTATATATTATTAAATAAATAATTTATAAATAATAATATTAATTTTAAAATCATTCAAGTCAATAATATTGATAATTCTTTCCCAATCATAAATCATATTTCTTGAAAGATTTGTTTTTCAAAAATAAATAGGATTTTTGTCCATAAATTTGCTAATAGTAAGATCAATATCCAAATACATGGAAACTTAGTTTAATAATGTTCTTATTAAATTTTATAAAATAGTTTTCATAAAATATAATATGTCCAATTTCAATTTTAGGTGGAAAATTTAGATTACACGGAATAATTATAACTACAATGATAATATTGAACAAATTATTTTAAATTATCATTTCACTAGTTAAATGGAATTTATATAAAATAATAAAATAAAATAATTTGCTTATTGAAAATAAATTTATTTAAAAAACACAATATAAAATATATTTATTCTCATTTAATTGGTAATCAATAGTAAATAAGATTAAGAGTCCAAAATGATCAAAATCTCATTTGTCTACTAAACCTATTTTTGTACCCAACATTAGTTTTGGTTTAAATAATAATTTTATCATATTTAGGAATTTAATTTGATTAAATATATGTTAATTTCAGTTCAATAATGCCCAAATTTTTATATGTCTGTTATGTAACATGTATAATAAAACATAAATTCTTATTTTCGAAAAAAAACTTAAATAATTTAAAAGTGAAAAAGTAAAATGTAAATAAATATTGGTAAAATCAATATAAAAAGTTTATAAAAAATGCGGAAACAAACATTTCTTCCATTAAAGTACCAAGGAAACCCAAAAATAAATAATTATTAATATGGGGAACCATTAACCTTCTAATTTTGTCAAGGAATTAATGAAAATTATGGGTGTTTCCAGAAGTCCCCCTTTTCTCCCCTTATGAAAGGATACAACTTAAAAACATAGATGATACACCTATTGTTTTATTTAATACTTAAAAATATGATAATATACTATCCCAATAACCTTTTCCATAAATATAATCCCGTTTTAACTAATAGTTATTTTTATTTCTTCAATTCCATGTTATCTTCCACAGGACGAATCAGTCTCTGATGTAAGCATTATCTCTTGTTAAAATTTTATTTTTAATATTACTATTCCATATACCTTATTAGAATAATAATAGGATTACTTAATTATCATTATTAGAATAAAAAATAGTTCTATTAATGATTAAAATCATATTTATTCACATTATTCAATAATGAAAAACAAAAAAGAACATCTTCAATGTATTGCGCAGACTACCACATCCACAAAGTGATGTCATTTTTATTCATTACTAATTTTCCAGGAACTAATTTCAGTAATTATATATAATTATGATATATATCATAAAATATTTATCCATAAATTTCAGTTTAATATTTAACATCAACCACTCTCACACATTGAGAAAATTGAAAGCTAATTGTGTGTACCTGTAGATTACCGCATCCCCAATGAATTATTTTTCAATTTTCAACAATATTTTCATATATTATCAATAAATATTAAAATATTGTAAATAATTATAAAAATATTAAAATTATAACCATATTATTCTATTATATTAATAGTATGTCAAAATAAAATCATTCTTAACCATACTCGCCAATCTATTTAATGCGTGTTCAAATTTGGGTCGCTTTATTTACCTACGTGAACAATATTTTAAAATATGTTTATTGATGAATATTGAAACATAATGAATAATTTTATTGTATTAAATTAATGAAATAAATATTTTTATATGTTTCTAGAAATACTACATTATGTATGTAACTTATTTCTAATGTACCATTTCGTTTTCTAGAATTACTGAAATAATCCATTAAAAATTCAGTTTCCATATAATGTAACAAATACAAATATGGAATGAAATAATAAAATTTTTAATCAATATATGATATATATTATATAATATTAGATTATATATCAATAATTAAATTGGAATCAAATTTTGGGTAATGATATCAAAATCATTAAACATGCGCAAAACAATTAATCTTATTTACACCAAATGTAAAGAAGATATTACAAAAAATAGATCAAGAATAAAATTTCTATTAATGAAGAATATAAAAATTAATATATATATATATATATAATTTTATTATATAATTAATTAATATGTTTATCTTTATGATACAATATTTTAAATCAATTCCATTGAAGTTAATGTTATTTGAAATGGACTGGGTAACTAAAAATCTTTTCACTTTGTTACACTTGTTTTGTATGAAATTTGTTTTTACAAGAATTTACTATTTAAAAGATTTTTTTTTATTTTAAATATATGAAAATGTAGTATTTAAAATAATTCAACTTCAATGAAATATTAACATTTAATTTTTATGGAATGAAATGTGTACTTTTAAAAGGAGACTCGTAACCATGAATTTCACAATGATAAATATGAATCATTTTAAAAAGATATTTTCTTTATTATTATTTTTATTATATTTAAGTGATATATATAATTTTTTTATGTTTCATGTTTCAATATATACTGTTGAAAAATTTGACTATTTTTCTATGACATTATTTTTGTATATTATGATTTTGTTCTTGATGTTATTGTATATCAATTGGGTGTTTGGGGAAAACCATTTCCATTAAATGGATTCCTTATTAAATGTGAAATATTTTAATTTTATATGTTTTAAGAAACAAATTATTATTTTATGAGTTTATTATGTGTTGATTTTTAAATTTTCAGAAACCAATTTTATTTTTATGTGTTATTTAATGAAGTGATGATTCTTATTCTAAGTGGATCAAAAATGTATAGATTATGAGTTTCTTGAAACCTATATATATATCTAATATATTGGTTAAAGGATTATATCTACTAATATAAAAATTTAATTTAAATTGGTGTGCAAGTAGTTGGTTCACGAAGGTTATATGTGACTGTGTTTATCTCCATTGAAAACGTGTTGAGTGAATCCACCGGTGGGTATCCAGATAAATAGAGAAAATAAATTATATATTAATGATTCGTCCACATCTAAAAAAATAGTTTTTATATTAAGTATGTATCCTTTAAATTATTGTATAATTATTTATTTTGGATATACTATTGATTCACTTTTATTTTATAAGGTTTCATGGGTGTTTGGGGATTGTTCGGAGCTTGAAACCCTGATCGGTGGTGAAAAATAAGGGGTCACATGGTTAGTAGAAATCATGTGACCTAGCACATATGGTCTATCCTAACAATTTGGGGATGGAAAATGGGGTGATGTAGGGAAAATGGTTTTCCCTAACCATGTTATAGGGGCCTCACACTGATAAGAAATATTTTTCGTTTTTATCAGAGGTGATTCACGTAGTGAGGGAATGGTTCCCTTACTATATGACCTGACTATATGGGTCTTTTCTGCCATTTCAGGAATGAAGTTTATGTATAACCAGTTGGAATATCTGAGTAGAAGGTGTTTACTGTTTTATCCAGAGTTTTAATTTGAAGCAAAAATAGAGCAGTCATATTGTGGGTAGTCCAGCTATAACATAAGATTGTGGATCAGACTAGTTACATGATTTACAACTGATACCCTAGTATTAGAGTGTAGGACTATCTATCAAATGCGTTACATTTGTTGTAGCCACCACTATAGTATCTAACTTTTATGATACAAGTTCTTCACAACCCATTATAACTGTATCTATCATGGAAACTCTCATGCTAGAAATTAATATTACTATGGTGTAATGACCTTGGATACACAATTGGCATTATGGTTAGAGGTATCACAAAAATATAGGGACAATCACATTGATGTAGGAAGTTTCCCATTATTTTGATACCATTATTTTCTTGATATGGATTACATAGATGTTATTATCAGGATAGATTGGTTGGTCCCATATCATTTCTTTCTAGACATCTATCGCAATAAGGAAACATATACATCCATATTTGGAACTTGTTATCCATATAAGGAAAAGTGGATTTTCCAATTTAGTACTGCTAGACTAGAGTATCCTTGTATTGGTGGATTTTCCTCCAATATTTCTAGTCTCCTCTTGGAGGGGTTAGGAGTACATATGGAAACATTCCTTTATAATATATTGTTTCATTGATTGGAAATTTTAATAGCTTACCTCCTATTAGAGAAGTATATTTTATCATTGATCATGTTTTAGGAGAATCCCCAATGTCCATTACTTTTTATATAATGGAAACTATCGAGATCCAAAAAGTCATCAGAAATTTTGAGAATATAGAGGCCGATGGTTTATACGACCTATCACATTTCCTTGGGGTGAAACCAAGCATTTTACCAAGAAGGTGAATGCGACCCTTTTCTAATGAATGTATTACAGAATTTTGAACTAGCTTAAATCAATAACCTACACCCACTACCTCGAATAGATGATCTCTTTTACCATCAATGACTAGATAGAGTATTCTCAGAGATCGACCATAGATATGAATAATATTTTTTTCAAGTCAGGCCATGTGACATACCTCATACAACATTCGATAAAAGATATGGTATGTTTGAGTATATCAATATGCCATTCATTATTACGAACTCACATGTAGTTTTCATGGATTTTATGAATAGGGTGTCCCAAACCAATTTGAATTATTTTTTCATTGAATTATTGGTTGAAATAGTAATGTATTCTCACAATTGTAGAAACTATGATCATAATCTTGAGAACATTTTGAATACATCAAGAGAGAATCAAAATTATGTTAAGCTAGGTAAGTTCCACATCTAGGTCAACAACAGTCACTTCTTAGGTCACATTATCTTACAATCAAGAGAATATGTTGGCCTAAAAATGGTGCGTGTTGTGGTTTTATGGGAGAAAACCAGGAATAAGTTATATATATATAGTTTCATGGGGATGGATAGATATTACATGCATTTCATACATGTCTTTTAAAACACTTTTTATTATTATTATTGGTCACATAATTGTGGTTTTCATGTGATTGTGGTAACAGGAGTGTAAGAAATCCATTTATGGGTTGAAATTCATGATGTCTTTGGAAACTATTTAGATTCTGCTTGAGCCTGGAAGAGGCTACACAGTGTTCTATGATAAATCAAGAATATGATTCGGTCTATTGATGTTGTTAGAGGATAGATTAATTTCATATAGATATCAACAATTTAGGTCTTGTGAGAGTAATTTCCAGTTTCAAGACCTTGAGATTGAAGAAGTTGTTCATGCCTTACTTTACTGGAGACACTATGTTATGTTTGAGCATTTTGTGGTGTATACAGACCACAAAATCATGAAACATATATTTACACAATGTGACATGAATCTCAAATAGAGAATATGGGTCGAATATATTCATTCCATAAATCGTGATATTCTATATATGCTTGGAAGAGATAATGTAGTAAATGATGCGCATTGTCAAAAAACATAGGCACATTACATGAATGAAGAAAGTAAAAAATGGAAATTAATGGCTCAATTTTCTAAGATAAATATGATGTTTCTTGATATTAACAAGAAGTATTATCTCCTTGCCTTAAAAGTTACATCCTCCATCCATGATAAGGTGAAGATTAAGTAATTTTATGATCATGATAGCTTGGTTCTCTAGGAGAGAATTTCGAGTAAAGACCCACATCCAGAATGGTCTATAGATAGTGATTATATTTTATATATACATGGCCATGTAAGGGTTCCTATAGTTATTATAGGGGGACTGATTTGAGTGTCCCATAGTTCTCATTGGAAAATTTATTTAATTATATCAATGATGTATTGAGATATGTGATGCATGTTTAGATATCAAGGGATGAAACACAAGATAACTGGCATTATAATAGGTGTTCCGCTTGTTAACAAGTGAAGGTGGATCACCAGAGTTATGCATTATTGTTACAGTCACCTCCACTTCAATTATAGAAATGGGAATATGTTGACATGTATTTTATAATCAGCATATCAAGGATGCCTCGAGATATTGACACATTTTGGATTGTCATTTATAGAATGGTGAAAATATCCCACATCAATCCCATCAGATAGACTTTCTCTGTTGATGAGCTATAAAAATTATATATCCATGAGTTCATCTAACCACATGGGGTCACTTGTACTATCATTTTACGTAGGGTTTCTGGTTTCACATGAAGTTTCTAGAAGGGGTCATAGAAATTAATGGGTATATAGGTACTTATAAGAATAGATTTTCTCCAACTGACCGATGGATCGTTAGAAAAGACTATATAGGTTTTGAGGACCTTCTCCATTCATGAATCCCTAAATTTAGCAATTCTTTGTAGAATCATATACATAAATTAGGTTTTTATTAAATTAATAGCTTTCAAGAGTCAATTTAGATGGTTTATTTTTGAGGCATTGTTTAGAGGGAAGTTCTAATAAACCCTATTTTGGAAATAGGTAAGAGAGGCATACAAACTAGGTTCGTGTCTCATGCAAGAGAATTCAGAGTAGTTATATATGATTAGAAAGTGTATGTCTGCATCTTAGTATAGACATAAATTCTATGCCAGTCACCATTGATGAACTCCTTCTTGTTTTTATATAGGTATTTCACATGCATGAGAATAGATGAATATAGAGGGAAGGGAATCGATCATCAGGATTTTTCTTGGTCCATTTCAGATTCCTGAGAGAGTTTGGTTAGTAGTTGATCAGTTTTTACTCCATTAGAGGCATTATTCCATGCACAAAATCATTCATATTTCACATCACTATCATTATCATTCTGACCCTTCTGACACTTTTTTTCTGATGGAGGCTGAGTTAGATTCTAATTATACATTTTAGGAGTATCCTATATGAATTTTTGATGGGATAACGAAGGATAATTGAGGTTTTTATATCCATTGAGTATGGTTTCTATAGAATTATGACATTTTATAGGACAAAATGTGGGAGTTAGAGTCATATGCATGTGCCCAGTGGTGAAATTTATTATTAGAAATTGTTTCACCTTCCATAGAAGGGGAAATCGAGGATGTGTTCCCTTAATATGTAATACTATATTAAATAGGTTTTTTATCTTAGGTATGGATACTTTTAGTTTTATGTCATATTCATTATTTTAGACCCACTATGGTTGATCATTGAAAAAAAAGGTTTTTTTGTGTGTGTGGGGTCTGTCCAAAGCACGAAACCCCAGATGCGGGAGAACAAACTAATCCACATAGTTAATTGAAACCATGTAAACTAGCCCATAATGTCTTGTGTATCTGTATGGGGCTTGAAAATGTGTGAAGAAAGATGCATGGTTTTCCCTAACAATTAGCTAGGGGCTGCATGCCCATACAAAATGTCTGCTTTTTTTAAGGGAGGTGGTTCTCATAGTTGGAACATGGTTTCCAAAATCATGCTCCCTATCCTTAGAGGTACCCAAATTAATCAGTGATCCAGACATGGTTGGTTAATAGTTTTTACAATTGTGCAACCAAATAACATGCCTCTATTTTCGGGTAAAATTAAGAAAATACCCATAATGATCTAATATTTTTTCCTTCTCCCTCATTGGCTCATTCTAGCACATTGAATGATCCCCCCTAACCCTTTTTAGATCCAAATATCTCTTTTATTTTTTTTATCACAAGCTCTAATCTAATGTCTGATTTGATCCCCATTCATCACTTTGGATGAACTTTAATATGAAATCAATTTCTTTTGATTTGTTATTAATTTATTTTATCCTTGATGGATTTATTTTAATACAGGCTCATATTCCCTATTTTCATTATGTTGATATATTCTACAAATTTCATCCAATATAGTCCAAACTAATGGATAACACTAGATGAGGAGTGTCCAATGAACATAATGTACGTGCTCTGTAACTAATCTCTCATGTTTCTACATTTTTAAAATTACTATATGGTGTGAAATGTTATTTAAATGTGTGTGGCATATTAAATCGATGTGTCTTTCTTATAATCCTCATTATCATATTTTAGAACCCTTTCTATAAATCATTATCACATCGTTGGAGGTGAAGACCCAAACTCGTACCACTCTAAGAAGGGTGTTTCCTTATATAAGAATTTAGTGGATGGTTATGATCTTTTATGCCATTGTTTAGGTGTGCAATTAATTGAACCTATTAATAGTAATCACCTCAATAAAATATTGAATTATGAGTTGTAATAGTTATCCTTGTATATGATAATGTCACTTGACCCTTCTATGGTAAGTGTTTTAGTATAATTTGATGAATCTTAATTATGAATGGAGAGTATAATATTTATGTGAATTGCAATAATTAAATGTAATTAAATGGATTGGTTGCATGTCTGTAGTGAAAAATTCCATTCTAAATGGATGGTTTTGGAGTAAACCTAATAAATTAATTATAAATTAAATAAACTAATTAATGGTTTTATTCCTAGTAATGCCTTGTCACACTAATGAAAGGAATGAAATTAACCAAATGAATTCTTAAATTGTATGATTATTACATATCCTAATTTATATACTAAATAAACTATCAGGTTCGTATTATATATGGACCTAGAAATATTTATAGTTGTTGTCAGACTCCAACCAACCTTGGATTCCTAATGGAATTCCTTGAGCACTTGTGCATTCCATTCTAATTTAGGGATATCGGTTTCTAAGGGTGAGACCCACCTTAGAACCCAATCCATGTCTATTTGTGGATAACCAATATGATTCATTCAGATCCCACCATTATCATTACTTGGATACCTTAGTTTCACTCTTGGGATCATGTATGATTTATTGGACACATGGCACCATGGATGCACCCATTGGGCCCTTTAATTGCTTATCATTTTTACTATGTATGAATTCCATGGACAGGGTTATAATAATTTGATAGTGGAATTACATGGATCATTCCCCTCGTATTACCTTTAGACCCCTTGTAGTTAGGCTACATATTATTACCTAGTCGGATCAACCCATGACGTCAAGGATTCCTTGCTTAATACCTTGGATTATATTTATTATTTTAATCATTAAAGGATGGAATGTTATATTTTGGATTCTCTATTATTATTATTATTATTATTATTATTATTATTATTATTATTATTATTATCCTCACATGATTTCTATGCTAGTTAGAAAACATATTACATACTATATGAACAAGAACATAATTAAGAAATGAAATGATTACATGTTCAAAGATATTACCAACTCAGGATAATGTAGGTATTGGGTATTTTAATTTTTGTAATAGTTTATATACATACCTTTACACTATTTTGGGATATATTAAAATTCATTGAATATATATATGTTTTTGGTGGTGGCCTACTATTATTTATATCACACCCTATCAAGATCACCATTGGTACCTAGGCAGGTTACATGTATACAATTTTTTAGAAGGGGAAGAATCCTTATTTACACACCTCATATTTTATGAATGAATTAGGCTGAATCTTAGTGGAAAATAGTCAATCTGTAGCTCAATATGATTGGATATTTTCTGGATTATATTGTTAATTTTGTATAGTATGTATTCCCCACTTCCATGTGTACCTATTTTCTAGATTTATAGATACATTAAATACACTACCATGAGATTTTATGTATTATTATGAGCTACTTTAGTTGTTTATTATGTCTATTTATTTCCAGAATGGAATTTTACTAGTCTAGTTTCTATAGTGTATGCTTTTACTATGTTATCTATTTATATTACTACATCCTCTATTTTACTATTTTGTTCTTTTCTACTCTACTCTGGTAATGTGGGAATAATCTCCCAATATATAAACCCTAGTCCCTCACATCTAGTTAGAATACTTTAGAATTCATGGAGATGTTCATGAGGTCTTGTAACAAATTAGCCTTAGGGAGCCAATGAGAGGAACTTGAGTTCAGGATGTCATATGACTTTCATTCTAATATTTATATCATATGTTTTATGTTTCATGTTTTCTATTATCATTTCATGGGAACAAAATTTTCATTTTAATGATGATATATATTTTTCAAGCTTATGGTAAATGCATTATAATTTATTTCTTCTAAATTATATATTTTTCATTTTCATTCAGTCAATATATTTATGAACTAACCATTTTGGCATTTTCTATATATGATTGTATTAATAATTTGGGCTCAAAATTATTAGGGTTTCCCTTATATTGTATTTTAATATGTTTATATCTTTTATAATTTCTAAGAGTGGATTTATTTTATTCATAAACGTCCAAAACATATAAAATATTTATTTTGTGTTTTCTCTTCTGTAAGACACTAAACCTATAAATCATTGGGTTATCCATATCTCTGTGTATGTAATAAATAAAACTTTTTTAAATGAATTATTAAAACACTTTTTGGTATCACTAGTTGGTATGAGAGGGGGTTATAGTGAATTTATAGATTATGATGAGAAAAAATTAGATAAAATCCTATAAAAAGGTTTTAGATAACTTTATAATATTTTTGGTAATGAATGAATTCTGTTATTTCCCTAAAAGTACACTATGTTTTGGATTATAAAATTGAATTTTGTTTTGGTATAGATGAATCCTTGTGAAATAACCCCTAAAAGTGTTGGTAGGAAAAATCTCAACCTTCATTCTATTCCATGGTGAATGATCCCTTACCACACACTGAGTTTGATTCTCTGGAGGATATGATTAGGTTAGTTCACATTTTATTTATAAAAAATTATTAAGGGTTTGGTTATAATGTTAAATATAATTTTTATGGAAAATATGGTAGTGAAATAATCATAGAAATATTATATTGGAACATTGGATTTTGGTAAAGAATAATATAAAAATTATTTTGGCGTTATTTATTATTTGTTCTTAGTTTTATATATGATAAATTTATTAATTTAAGTATACACCTGTTGGAATTTTCAATATTAAGGATATGGTAAAAATAAAAAGGAATTGATATTATGGTGTATGAAATGGACAACATGGTGATTTTCTAAATTAAATAGGAACCGGAGTTCAAAATATCATGGTAATTCTAACTCAACTCTCTCATGTTAAGAATAATAACATGAATAATATTAAGCTTCATAATTCAACAATAACAGTGAAAAATTATATTGAATCCTTTATGCATCAATAATTTTTATACCTTATGGGTCCATCAAAATTATTGATTCTAGAGAAATAGGTTAATGTCATGAAAAAAATATTTTCCCCTATTAATGCTCAGTGAAAGAGAAACTCATTTTAGAATCCTATTTGCGGGAAGGTGAGGTTGAAAAAAGTGGAATTTCCTCAGGAATATAATGAAAGGTGGGATTAAATTATTTGAAGTGGTAGGATTTTATGGGAACACTATTCAGTCTAATGATCTTATAGATGAGTGGTATAGGCTCATGATTCGCATAGAAGAGACCTTGGTTCAAAATCGACCACCAGGATAATTTCAGAGTTACTGTATTAGTTGTTATAGAAATATACCATTGTATTAATTTGGTTATACGTGCCACATAATTAGACCGTTAATAAAAAAAGACTTTGGGCTTCCATAGGACTCCATGACATAGGGATTGTGGGATAATATAAAGCAGCAATTGTGGTAGAGTGACTAGTCAATAGATGAATCACAACAAGTAGGTAGTGGAACTCGTGACCATGACGTATTATTAGATGGGAATCTCAAAAGAGATATAGGTGTCTTTGAACATATCAATAATCCATATAACATATTTTTATAGGGAATTAATATTATATATAATTTTATAGTGGTGAAAAAAATGATGGTACATGGTTGAGGGGGTGACAAATCCTATGAATGGTGATGACCAGATAGCTGAAGCGATGCTTTTGGGTAGGCAGTGTGGCATTTAGACATTTAGTAATTACTGTATTGGTGGTAGGAATGATTAATGGGTGAGTTAGAATATATCTGTTTCCCCTATACCAAGACATGGGTTAAATATGGGTTATCTTTGATTTCTTCATGTTTCAGAAGTCTTATGAAACAACTATAGGTAAGGGGATCACAATGATAAGATCAAGGTCATGATATGATGTTTGGTAGCTCATCTTGGGCCTTCGGGTCACAACGACTTTGGGATATCAAATTGTAATGGATCTTCTTACCATTGAGGATTTAGGGCATATAAGGGTCACCACTAAAACATATTTAAAAGAGTGGTTTATTTCCTTAATAAAATATATGGTCATTACCCTAGTTATTAATTAAATGGAATATTATTCACTAAATATTTCTTTAAAACTCTTAGAATTAAAATGAAATGAGTAGTCAATGAATTGAAACAAAAGGGAGATGATTATATTTGATCTCATGAGGTGGAATTCACTAGACTAACAAGTCAAGCCCATGAATATATCTATAGACTAAAAGATAAGATTAATATATTCTTTTTGGTTTAAAACCATATCTCTTGAATATGTTAGCAATAAAGGAATTCAGAATCTATAAGGAAGTTCTTCAGTGAGTGATTATTGATGATTTATAATAGGGAGACTGATTTATTTTGAGGAATGGAATATATATATGGAGTATCATGAAATCCTTAATGAATACTTTCATGGTGGTAAAAATTTCTCGTTAGATACATTATCATTTTTCTCAAGGAATCACTAGGATAATTTCATTAAAAGATAGAGGTTGTGTTACAAGTGTGGTAATGGAGACCAAAAGGTTATTGATTAGTGAATAAATAAAAAAGGGATCAATAACATCACTATGGGGATGATGGTCCCATATCATGATATACCCACTATTCCATTCTTCAATTTATAGGGGTATGGTCATTATGTGAATTGATAAACTAACCTTTGTATTAATGATTGGAATAAACAATAACATCCTCCTAAGAAGAAAGGAATAAGTTTGGGAATATGCCATTACTTCTATATATGTGGAAAAAATTAGGAAGTTGTGAAATGTCTATTCATTATAACCTATATAATAGTGAATTTATTATATTATTCTAGTTCATCACATTGATTTATATCTTTCAGGATTTCATAGAATATGAATCCCCCTCCTAAAACATTTTAAATCAATCCATCTATAAAAATACCCATTAGCATCCTAAATGAATCCAAGGTGTACATGTCCTCACCTATCAAGATTTGTGGGGAGATAATTTAACTAAATATTATTATTCTCCAAATATTTGACTTCGACATTATTCTGGGTATGAACCAGATTTTATTATATTAATATTTTACCAATTATTGTGAATTGGAAATATCTATTCATATCCCTAATCCTCTAGATATCATGTATTTATTATTGGATAACACTATATCTTATTTGGAAGAAAATTTTATTATATGGTACATAACAATGAGAACCAATGGGTTCTTAGTTGATATTATTAGGGTGGAAGTCCATAGTGAAGGAAATCCTATTTTTTGATATATTTAGATGTATATCGATATTAATTTCCTAGTATTCTCCCCAACGCATGTGGTTTGACTCTCAATCAAACTAAATCCTATATCATTTCATATCTCAAAAACACATAACAAAATGGATTATGTTTATTTAGAAGAGTTAAATAAGAATTTATAAAATAATTTTGAAAAGGGGATCATGAACCCAAATTAATTACAATAGGGTTCACTAGTACTATTTATAAAAATATATCTCAATCAATGCATCTCTACATCAATGATCATGTTATGACAAAATAATGTTAGAAAACAAGTACTGCTACACAGTATTGGAGAATAGTTTCACCAACGTAGTGGAGCTCAAATCTTCTCCATGATTGACCTCTTTTTTGGATATCATTTACTTCAGATAAAATAGGATGTTATTCCAAAGATGATATTGCGGATATGGTATAGGTACTAGGAGATTATAATGATAATATTTCGACTTACCAATTCCACAACTATATCAATTGATCTCTTGAATAGATACTATAGAGATTACCAAGATCCATTTTTTGTAGTCTTTATAGTTGATATTCTAGTATATTAAAATAGTAAAGAATATAATAATGATCTCTTAATGACTATGTTAAAAACTGTAAGGATGGAGATACTATATACAAAAATAATAAAATTTTATTTTTGGATACCAAATGTATAGTTATTAAGTTATTTCATCACAATAATTGGTATATCTATAGATCTGTTAAAGATTGAGGTTATTGAGTAATGGTGTAGACCAACCCATGTGATCAAAATCCAATTTTTTCTTAGTTATCAGGATGCTATCATTACATTATGATAAATTTCACATGAATAACAAATCCATTAACCATGTAAATATATAAATTAGTTTTGTTACTTTAGAAAAAATATTTTGAGGAATGTTTCAATTGTATTATAGAAAAGTTGGTAAATGCACCGATGAATACATTAAATTGTAGTGTTTCTGTGTTTTTTGTTTAAAATAATGCTTCATTTGAAGGATTGGGATGTATACACCAATAAAATTGAAAATTTAATTACTTATTACTCATACCAATTAATTACTAATGAGAAAATTTACTTGTTCCATGATTTGGAATTATTGGTGGTGATCTTTGCAATAAAGTTTTCATGGAATTACATTATGTTGAAAATACAGAAACAAAAACAGATCTAAATAGATTAAAATATATCATTATGCATGAGGAGAAAAATCTAACCAAAAGGAGATGGATAGAGCTGTTCAATGATTATGATTGATAGATCCATTACTATAATGAGAAGGAAAACAAGGTGCCTGATGCAATGAGTAGAAATTATCATACTACATTATCCATGATGAGGATTGAAAAATACCCATGACAAATAGATCTAAAAAGTATAAATCATGATTTCCTAGGGTATGTGGTTAAATATTAACTTTCCCATGTTTCTTCACAAAACAATATTTACTTAAGGATGAATGTATCATAGAAGGTTGATGTGTTACTACAAAAGAAGGTAGATGATATTATAGATTACTTATTTGTTAAAGAATGTGTTATAAGGTTCAGAACAATGATATTTGTCCCATTTTTACAAAAAATTGAAGAATATTATTTTGGGTGAATCACATATTTTATCAATATCTATCCATCATAGTGGCATGATGATTTATAAATATTTTAAAAAAAACTTCTTGTGTGATAACATGAAAATAGAAACAATGGAGTATATATCTCGATACATGGTATGTCATCAAGTTAAAGAAGAGAAATAGAATCAAAATGGGATCATGAAACCATTACCGACACCAAAATATAAATGTAAAAACATCACCCTGAATTTGATCATAGGGGTATCCATGACATATAAAGTTCATAATTACATATGAGTTATATTTGATCTCCTTACAATGTTAGGAAATTTTGTTTCTATTATACAGGATTTATCACAAGATAACATTGAACAGGTATACAATAATGATGTGGTTACATATCACGGATTTAACCTATCTTTTATATATGATCGAGACCATAGGTTTAAATAAATATTCAGGAAAAGTATTCAGTAAATTTTGGGGATCAAATTGAATTTCTTCCCTCCTTATCAGCCTCAAATAGATGGTCAGTTTGAGAGAACCATTAAAAATTTAAAAGATATGCTGAGATCTTATTCAATGAGTTTCTAGAAATGTTTTGATCAATATATTCCCTTATAAATGTTCTCATATATAATTAGTTTTCAATATAGATTCTATTTTTCACCATATTAGGCATTGTATAGGAAGAGATGTAGAAATCTAACATTGTTGGACGAATTAGGGGAAAGGAAGTCGATAGGGCTTGAGCTTGTTCAAAAATTGATAGAGAATGTCCAAACTACATACTTACATATAAATAAGGAATATAATAAAAAAATATATGAATAAAATGTAATACCAAAATAATTTAAAATGATATATTATGTTCAATAACATATATGATTCGAATCATCGAGTTTAAACAAACAAAAAATATTAACATTTAAAAGTGACCATTATAACCTAGTCACTAAATTAAACTCTATGTATATGATTAATTAATTTTGGAAATTAACATAAAGGTCATAATTAATATATATTTATTGACTAATTCCAATTAAATAATCATTTAATTTTTTATTAAAGTCATTTTATTCATCAAAAAATATGATTCATTCAAAATTATGTTTTTCTTTACTTTTATTAGTGAATATTGCAATTAATTTCGATAAGTTATTGTTAATGTGTTTTAGAAAATTTTTTTTTATTTAATTCATCATGTAATAATAATATTTAAATTAATTTCTGATTTTTTTTTTGAATTGAGTGATTTTCAATGAATAATGAAAATATAGATTTATTGAAAAAATAATTATTTGTTTAAATTATTTAATAAGTAAAATTATATTTAAGATTGTTATTAAAATTTTATTAGTATAATTTTGTTAAAATAATTCAATTCTCTTTTTTTGAAATGGATTTATAATTTAATTTAGCATAAAAAATATATATATTTAAAAATTTCAATTTTATAAAAGTCAATGTTCATTGATTTTATCCTATTTAATTTTAAATGAAATTATACCACACGTGCATGTTGAATTTTTAAAAATGAATTTTTTATTTGGAATTGTCTGGTCAATATTTAGTAAATAAAACCATTTTATTTTTTAATCAATCTAAGTAGTGAACAATGTAATTTTTATTTCCATGAAAAATGGTAAATCGTGTAATTAATGGTTAAAAATAAAATCATAAGGACAATAAAATTAAAATAAAACATGAATAAATCTTATTTTATGAATATATATATTCCATAAGAATTGAAATTTATAACTTATGATCTTTTCAGGACACTTGTTTTTGATTATTACTTTTATAATATTTTATGTAATGAAATGTCAAACACGTCAACCTCATATAGTTAATAACTAAATATTTTTAATCAGGGGTTATATAGAGTAAAATCAGAAATATAAATATTATTTTGAATTATAAATTAATAATCTTAGTCGTGGTTTTTTTTTATTTTTAGTGAATAAATAATTATGTTAATTGATTTCAAATCACTAATGTTGTAATTATTTAATTAATAAAAAAATTAAAAAACTTTAATATTCAAAATATCATAATTAATATATTTTGTGATGAATAATGTAATTAAAAGGTTTTTACATGACCATGGATGATTTCAAATATATTAAAAAAATTATTTTCAAATTATAATTCTTATCTTGATATTATTAATGTTAAAGTAATGAATAGTAATTGAAATTGGTACTTTGGATATTTTGTTGTATACAATATTTTATTAAATGATTTAAAATGATTTAAAATATTTATTTAATCCAAATGAATATTATAAAGTATAAAATATCAAAAGAAGTATATTTATGGGTATTTTTTGAATTTTTTTATTATTATATTGACCCTCTAAGTGTAAACATTTATTTTTTCTAGGTAAGAGTTATTAGTGTTAAATGGAGGTTATAACCAAAATATAGGGTTATAAATACCTACAAAACATTTATAATGCTAATTTTATGAAAATATTTATATCAATACTCACGTTATCTTTAAAATAAATCACTTTTGATCTAATTTAAAATGAAAATTAATTTATATTAATTTAATATTTTGAGAAATTCCATGAGGGCCCTTCCCCCATCTTATAAATGGTCAGCATTTTTTTCTCAATATTTAATACTTTAAAAACTATAAATTTCTGAAAATAAATCCCAAAATACCTTTCTAGAATAAATACCCTCATTTTAGAGGCCTTATATTTAGCAATAGACCAATGTTATAAGGTTTGAGGTTTTATCCAATGGTGGTTTTCCAAAGAAGAGGTATAATTTTTAAACACTTATTTTAATTTTTTATTGTATCTAATTAAAATCTTATTCAACCATTAAAAAATATTAAACAAATATAATATGTATACATTTATAATACATTATGTTAAATTTAGAAATTATATCAATCTATAACCTCCATAAAATGATAAAAGAATTCATCATTTGTTTGTACCACTAACAACCACATCAAAAAACGTTGTAATTCACACAACTAAAAAATGGGATTATCTAGCACTAGCAATTTAACAGTGCTAGATAGAAATGATGTTAAAGAAACCCTTTATTATCAATAAAAATATTATATTAAAGAGGGACCTTAATAGTGCTATAAAAACAGCAGTTGAAGGAGGACATTACCAGATCCTTTTTACAAGTGGTGATAAAAGCAAACCATTTATCTATGCTTTTAAAATAGTGCTAAACCAATAAGCCTATTTATCTAAAGTTATGAAGAAGCACTTATAAAGGGTAGGGGATTATCAACGCTTTTTTAGAATCGCTGATAAAGACAGACCTTTATCAATTCTTTTGTATTAGCGCAGATAAATGTACACATCAAAAAAATTATTTCATTAATATTAATATAATAATAAAATATATATGCCTCAATGAATTGAGATCTATGCCTCAAATATAGAGATAAATCACTATAAATTTCTCTCAATTCCAAAAAGGATTCTTTAGGCCTCCAAAACTATGTTTTTAGATAGTGTGCCATGATTTATTAATATTTTTTATATTTTCAGCCTCGTATAATGGGGTCTTAATGTATTTTTTCGGTGGAGGAAGAATTTATTCTCAATTATTACATTCATATTAATATTATTGTTTTGAAATTTTGTCATTTTTCAAAACATATTTTTATTTTTAATTAAATATATGCGTGTTTAATTTTGTATACTTATAATAAATCACTCATATAAATACATTTATCTCCATATTTATGTGAAAATTTATATTCTCATATATGTAAAAAAATACATATTATAAAAATGTATTTTAAAAAATATCTAACTATTTTTTACGTTATACATATATATAAAAATATTAGTGAATTAATAAATAGATACATATTTATATTCTATTTTTTATGTGTAAATGAATATAACATATAATATACTTAAATAAATATAAGTATATATATCCCAAACAAACAAATATGTTTTATATATGTATTTGAAAATAATTACTTAAATATATGAATAGAAAATATATTTAAATATATATGTATATATATATAGAAATATAAAAAAACAGACAAAAACATGGTGTAATGGTAAAGGCATTCCATCATTGAAGGATAGGTGCATAGTTCGAATCTAGGTAGGCATTCATGAGGATATAAATTCAAAAAGAACTGATAAAAGTGTCGGTGGGGTGAAAAGAACATATATTGATTGTGGGAGTTCTTCTAATGTTGTCATGGAAGCAATGATAAAGTGGGTCATGATCATGAATGTCTAAAAAATATAATTTTATCCCTTTATTAGCACTTCCTTTATAAGTGCTAAAAAAGAACTGTAAAAGGTCCCCTTAACCGGGCTTAAAAATGTGATGTTAAATGGGACATTTGGAATCAATTTTTTAGTATTGATAATATTTTGGGGCTTTTAACCATTCTTTAATTTTCAATAATTTTTTAGTCCTAATAAAGGCATTTTCCAACACGGTTAAATGTCAATTTTGTTGTAGTGTAATTTTCCATCAATGTATCTCTTTATGGGTTGTAGTTATAGAATTACTATTTATATATGATGTTAATTATATATTTATAATTTAAAGAACATACATTATTATTTAGGTTCTTACCTTTCCATGCATAATAAAATCACCACTTTTTTCATGTATATCTGTGAACAACCATGGCCACGAAGTGATGTGAATCATTTTACATCACATAAAATGGATGATATATATGAAATCATATCTAGAGAATTTATATTATATATTTTATATGGTTATAAAAATTTAATGATAAAATAATACATACCTGCTGTCAATAGCGCTGGTTTAAAAATGGAAACGTTGCTCATGCATATGTATGACCTACCTGCACCATGACTGTAACATAGCTCAATATTCCTAACCACATTTAATGGTGATTTTTAAATTTATAATTGATATATAAAAATTATAAAAAATTCTTTAAAATAATTACTGAAGCAATTTTGTTATAATATTTTTGAACATATTCAACCTATTGAAGTCATTTTGCACTTATGAACTGAATATGGTCAATATGTCCAACGTGAACTTAAATTATTATGTAACTTTATGAAAATCGTAAAAATCCAAATAAAATTAATAATAATAAGGAGAAAATGTTTGAATAATTTAAATATTTAACATAAGATTATTATTTAGGAAGATTAATAATGTATGTGATGAGTCAGACTTAAGGTAAAATATTCTCATCACACATTTATTTCTTTCAGACACATGACTTATACACTACATGTTTTTTTGGGTGTTTATATACATTCCATGAATGTATTTTGTTACTATTCTCACGAATATTAGAGGACATATATATTCATATTTATATATTGGTTGCATTGGGATTATGATTAAATGTCACCAAAGTGGTAAAAGTGTATTTCAAAATCTCATCATTATTTGGAATTTGTTATGTTTTGACTTTTCATTGAAACATTTCTATTTCATTACAATGTTTTTTACAATAAATATGAAATATTTTTAAAATTATAATAAAATTATTTTAGAACATTTTTATCCACATTGACATTTTTCAAAATGGTTTTCATGTAAAATTTTGTTTCTAATGTCGGTTCTTTGTGAGTTTTCCAATGTAAATAAAAAAGGATTTTTTTTGACTTATATGGCTTGATAATATTTTACCACTATCCTGATACATCAATTATTTGATGATTCATTTACAATTGTTAATGATTATTTTAAAATAAAATGTTTTCATTTATAAGTTTGATTATTTTAAAAAAATAAATGATATTAAAAACAAAAACTTATTTTATGAAATATTTTTTCAATGTGATATTTAAAAATAATTTTCCATCTAAGAGGACATACTTTTTATGGTACATATAATTTACTAGGGATGTGATCCATGGAAACCATCTTTATTTTACTTTTTATGGTTAGGTTTATGATGAAAATATTTAAAGTTTATGAAACCCAGTACTTTTCTTGGTTTTTGATATGGGAAATATTTTAAGATCATGTGGCTAAAATATGGTTTGTTTTCTTTATGTTATGGGTTGGAGCTATATATAAAAAGAATTAATTGGATACTATATTATATCTCATGAGATAGTTATGTAAAACAACTTGATGTGCATTATTCATTATTAGAAACTAGTCGATGTGATTGATCTGTTTTAGAAAACAAGTTGATGTTCTAGATCTGTTTTGGTAGAAACGTTGATGTGCATGATCAATTATTTGAAATAGTTGGTGATTCATAATGTGACGTTCTTGGTAGTCGACATTGACATATGAAATGATTTCTATAATTTTGATGATTCCACACTCATTTTTTAAAACACCATAATGTTCATTATTGAGTTTTGACGATTTATCAATCTTATTATTCATATATTTTATAATGATAATGATTTATGACATAATTCATGTTTATGATCTTTTTCAGATTTGCTATGAACATTTTGTGTTATTTTCACGATCTTATCCCCTTATTATAATCTTATTATTCCGCATGATTATCAATTATGACCTCTCATTTTTACCCTTACTGATCAGTTGACCTCACCCTTTATTAGGTTATATTTTCCCAGGTAATGAAGAATGCTAATAAATTATTATTTTTTAGAAATATTTAATATTTTTTGGGTTTTTATGGGATATGTTGAAAAAATAACAAGGACTATAAAAAATGAGAATAGTGGGAGATGATGTTGGCATTTATGAACCATTTGTTAATGAACACATGTTGTTTAATGTTTTTCCTCACTATAAATCTCTAAAACTAAATGGTTCTTTGGTATGTAAGTGATCCAATTATTACATTTGATATTTTGAATTTTCAAGGAAGAAGTAGTCCATATTTTTCTGTATCAACTTAAAATATGTAAAATTATGTATTTAGCACCATATCTGAATATACAGTTTTCATGGTATTATAGTTTCTGTTATATTAGGGTTTAGAAAACTTTTTATAGAGATATTATTACATGACAAGTTTACATAAGAGTGATGGATACCATAATGGGTATAAATGTTTTAGGTTGACCATTAGTTTTGATTCTTATACCCCACTTGTTGAGGTTATATTTGAAGGGAATTAATGGAGGCTAAGGTTTTTTATATAGGTATATGTAACCCTTATATTTAACATGATGAATTATTTTAGGAAGAATGAATTTAAATTTTTTGGACATAATATTTAAAGTTATTTATAAAATTTATGGTATATATGATCTTTTATTTTTAGGTAATTATCTGTTATTAAATTGATGGGATTCAATAAATGTATGAGATATCCTTTTGAGATAAAAAAATTTCCTTAATGATGAAAATATTAAGGTTATATTATAGGATATTTATCCCATTTATTGTAATTTTATAAGGATTTTGTTATTATAATTTTATAATACAATAAAAACATCACGACGGGTGACAATCAGTCACATTCAGTAAGGACCTGAGGTTTGAACCCACATCTGATGGGTGATAAGGTTGAATTGCCTACCATTTTCCCACATTCTATCATCGTTAATATTAAATAAGGTTTCATTTATGAAACTATTTGATAGATATATTTTTTAGATTTGGGAACAAATGTTTTTTTGAATAGATAACTATGGGATTGGAAATTTATTTGGTGATTAAATGATTATTGTTATTTCTAAAGAGGATCACTATAACTTTTGGGATCTTTAGATAATTAACGTTAATGACATAATATGTGATTATCTTTTAGAAACATATATGATTATAATTTTTATTTGTTGTGATTGTGGTGATTTATGGAAATTATTATCATATCATAGATATCATGTGATTAAGTTAATTACATTTTGGTGTCATACTTTAAGAGTGATTGATATTATAGGGGGATAAATGATAAATTTAAATTGGAAGATAATATGATCAAATACTTTAAATTTCTGGGTTTCTATAATATCCTTGAATACTATGAATAGTCATAAGTATTTCTATTTATTAAATGATCTACATAAAACATTTTTATTACTATTGGATTTTTTAAATTAATGTAGTTTTCCTTAAATGAAGATTTTTTATTTTTGGGAATCATCTTATTATGTACTAATATTTTCTTATTTTTAATATATACAGATATATGGAATAAAAAATTATTCATTTATTTATTTTTTGATCCGTAGAAGTTGATTATAATGCTTAATGCATGGATAATTCCTCTTGAATACTCATAATTTAGAGAATCAAATGATATTGTGGTGAAAAATGATTATAAGATGAAATTATTCTTATCAGGTAAGTGTATATCCCTATTTTATATGTATATTTTCTAATGGGATTCCCTAACTCAAGGAAAATGATCGTGAAATAAAAATGAAAACTTTTTACTTTTCATATAGAAACATTTGGGCCTCTTAATCCCTCACAGAATTATGGTTTTTTATGGTTATATTTTTCATGATTCTGTACTCTATCACTCTCTATCTTCAATGTTAATTCTTTTTCTCTTCCATATCCATGAAAACACTTAACACCAATTTTTCCAATATAGAAACAAAGTATGTGTTATTCTAGATGACCTTCATAATTTTTGTTTTCTCTTTTTAAGTGGAAGATTTTTTGACCTTATTACATGTGGAATTTCAATGAAGATATTTTAAAAATTCAAAAACTTATATACCCATACCAATAAAAATAATAGATAAAGAAAATTAATAATTCAGTGTTTGAATATTTAATAACCCTATATTTAAAAATGGGAGACTATGTTTAATAGGCTATAAATATGAATCCCTGAGTTTAAATGAACAATGAAATATTGTTATTTAAATGTGACCATTATAAAATAGCTATTAAATTTGAGGGAATGTAAAGGAATAAATAATTTTATAAAAAAATATAAATCACATACTCAATAAAATTTAAATAAAAAGTATTAGAAAATAATTTCTTAATTTTTATTAATGTCATTTTATTATTAAAAATATGTTTTCTTCCAAAATGAGTTTTCCTAAATTTTATGAGTGAATGTTTTAATGAATTTCTAGAAGATTTTTAAAATGTATAAAAATAATAATTTCATTTTTTCATTAATCATGGTAAAATTATTATAATATAAATATCTGTATAATTTTTGAAAAGATTTATATTTTCAATGAATAATGAAGAATAATTATTTTAAAAAAAAACATTTTTCATTGCATGAATTTAAATATAAAAATTATATTTTGGATTAATATTAAAATTTAATTAGTTAAATATGTTTTAAAGTGATTGAATTTTGTTTTTTAATTCATTTTATACTTTAATTTCATGTAAAAAAATTTATTTAAAGTTAGAATTTTTTTTCAAAACACTATTTTCATTCTGTGTTGCATGTTTAATATTAAATTAAATTCAGTTAATTTTTTAATGCCCAAATTTTAAAATGGATTCTATATTTGTAAATAGTGATTCCAAATTTAGTAGATATGTCTATTTTATTTTTTGGTCAATTTGAATAGTTAACTTATTATTTTTTGATACTATAGTAAATGGTAAATCAGTTAATTCGAGGTTAAAAATAAAATGATATAAACTATAAAAAAACATAAAATATTCTGAAACATTATGTAATTCCATTATCTAGTTCATAATAATTTAATTGTATAATTTATTATCTTTTGGGTTTACTTGGATGTGGTTATGACATTTATAATATATTATTTATCAAAAAGTAAAACATCTCAACCCCTTGTTTTTAATAACTATAACATTTTTAACAAGAGGTTATCTATGGTAATTTATTGAATATATATATGTATATATATATATATATATATAAAATTATCTTCATATTGGTAATTATTGTCTTAGAGGATACTCAGGAGGGGGGGGGGGGGTGAATTGAGTTCCTATTAAAAATTTCTGATTAAAAAGTTTTCTATTAAAAACACCTAATTTAAAAAACAAGTTAAACTGTAGTAAATTTATAAATATTATAAGTGTTCAATTAGTTTCTCAAAGATTTATTATTTCTAAGTTAACATAAAATAAATATTTTGTTAGCTTTTGAAACTAACTTACTGGATAATAATAATTAAAAACACTTGCTAGTTCAACTATCAGAGATACATTAAAACAAATTTTCAATTCAATGTAATTAATATTGGAATAGTAAAAATAGTTTAAATTGAAATAATATTCATAGGGGTATTAACCAAGTGGTTCAGTATCAAGATGAGACTTAGTTCTCTCAAACAGTTTATATAAAACATTGATCCACACCCTGGATTGGGGTAAACAATAGTACTAAGACTATCTAGGTACTCATACCCCTACCACAGTTCTACATGGGAAAAACTATAACAATCTAACACTAGCTATCCAGGTCACACTTGACCTATACCACAATTCATAGTGGGATGCATGATGGTTTAGAAATTTTGAGTGAGGATTTTAGATATCCTCTAGTTTTGCTTAAGAGACAGTGTGTGTTCAAGATAAATAGAAGCCCACACAATGCTCAAAATGTTAATAAACAAATCACAATAGAGATAATAATATTGAGATGAGTTTGGAAAGCCCTATGTGATGGAAATGCAGCTCTGGACTCCTTTGGAATGAAGATGATGTTACTTTGATTTCGTCTCAGGAATTTGACTCAAAAATAGAGTATCGTGGTTCTGTTTCTTGACTTCTAGTTAAAGGTGTTTTTCTTGATATTGCATTAGTATTTGTAGCACATCAATGTACTTTAAATCCAAGTAATGTCTTTCTTTGAATCTCTCATGTATCTAATCCTTTTTATACCATGTACATCTCTTTGTGTATCTATATTTTGTATGCATAGCTTTGATGTTCCTTTTATAGCTCATGCTGTCTGACATAAGGCATGATTAATTCTACAGGTACGAGGTATAGTTTCCTAACATCCAAAAAACATCATTAATTTATAACATTTTCCTTAAAAGCACCAAATATGACCATTGATAATAAGAAAATAGAAATATAGTTTAGAGAAACAATGACTGGTTTCCATCGGTAGCTCTTTGTATCAGTGGAATTTTATTGGTGGACTTGTAATGGTAGTTCTTGTATCAGTAGCTATTACTATCAGTAACGATAGCTTTATGTATCAGTGACTCCGTGTTGCTGTAGTTCCTATTATTGGTAGCTCTCTTGTATTAATATCTCCTTCTATCAGTAGTTCCACGTATGGGTAATGTCTTCTATTGGTACTGCTCCTTCTATCAGTATCTTCTTATGTAGCGGTAGCTCATTCTATTGGTATCTGTATATACCGGTGACTTTATATCGGTAGCTGTCTCTATATGTATCAGTGGCCTTTTTTATAACAGAAGGCTTGGTCCATTAGTGACCTTATTTTAACAGTAGCTCTTTCTATATCAGTGACTCAAATACTCGAATGCTTATAAAGTATCTGTTTTATGAATATCATTTGAGTTAGTATCAAGATTAATCATTGTTAAACATTTATAAATATAAATAAACATTTAGTAACATATTCCAATGATATGATATGATTATTTTCATATTCATGTCAACTCAATAGCATGATGTCATAATTTGAATGTATAATTAATATATAGATAGACTTTATTTGGGATTATCAAATCATATCTAAACATAATTGAGATTATCAAAAACAGTTGAGCCAACAATAATTAATTATTAGTGAAGAAATAATTACCTTAAATTCTTATACAACACCAATTATCTAATTATTCAATTATAAAAAAATCAAATAAATGATATTAAAAATATTAAAATAAATAAAATCTGATGTAAATAATTTAATGAATGAATTTTAATAATAAAATTGAAATATTAAGAGTAATATAATAATTTTTTTTCCAATTATATCTTTTATATTGATATTATTAAATTTATAGTAATTAATAGTTCTAAAAATTGTCATTTTGGATATTTCGTAGTATATAATATTATATTAAATGATATAAAATTAATAAAAATCATGTATTTTTTTTCCATTTTTTGTTTTTTTGAAATATTTTTTACATTCCATTTAAGTGTATTTTTTCATTTTTTTAAAATTATATTGATCCATAAAGAGTAAAATGTTAATTTTAAATGTAAGAGTTAAAGGGGTTAAACATGGGTTTTAACAAAGAGTTTCGGGTTGTAAATATAGTCAAAAGGTGTTTAATATTTAGTTTATGTGTATATTTAGACCAATAATTATATTATATTTTAACTAACACAGTTTTGAAAAATTATTAATTGAATATTAATTTAAATTAATTTTATATTTTGTGAAAATCAATAAGTGCCCCTCCCCAATAAAATAAAATAGAATATATTCTCCTCAATCCTACCCACATAAAAACCTATTTGGGTAATCCAAAAACATCCCAAATACGTTTCTATAATATATAATCTCATTATAGATGTCTTATTTTAGGTATAAAAACAACATTATAAAGACAAAGGTGTCAATAAAAGGTTGTATTCCAAAGAAGTAGTATAATTTTTATCATATTGTTTTATTTTTTGTTTCTTAATAAACCTCCTTAAAATATTATTTAACCATGAGAAAATAATAATACTATAATATGTATATTATTATGTTATTAGGTTAAAATAATATCCTATATCAATCTCCAAATCCATCAAATCCGAGAAGAATTCATCATTCATGAGTATGGTGGACTACTGCCTCACGAAATGATGTAATTCTTTTTCCATCACTAACTATCACGAAATGTTATAATAATCAAATTATTTTTTATATATTATATTTATTAAGTAACTATAATCTTAAAAATATAATTTATCATTTTTTATTAACATTACCTACAAAAAAAAATTATAATGTCATTTGTGCGTACCTATGGACTACCACTTCCACAAAGCTATATGATTTGTTTTTCATCACACAAAAATGATATATATATATATATATATATATATTTAAAAAATTAATATGATATATATGATATTGTTAAATTTATTTGAATATAAAATAATACTTACTATATTTCTATAATGATCATTGAAAAATGGAATCATTACTCATGTGTACATACATCATACCATCTACATGATTTTAACATAGTTCATTTATTATGACCATATTTCAATATTATATTTACTAAAATAAATGATGTATATAAATGATAATTGTTTCATTAATATCATTATATAGATGAATGAATAATTCTTTATTTAACCATTGTCAACCTACCCGATTCAATATTAACTTATGAATTGAATTTCGTAAAAACTAATGAACTGAACATAAAGTAAAATAAAAATATATATAACATGGTTATAAATAAGACAAAAAAATTTAAAAATTAATCTTAATTTGGTGAAATTTTTTCCAAATTTTATTATTCATGAATATATAAAATGTTCACAATGATTTAGACAAATGATTATGGATTTTCATCTCACTATTAATTATATGGTACACTTTCATTATATAGTACTTGTTTCTTTTGTATGGTGTATATAATGAATAGGAATTTATTTTATTATTATTTTAATGAATATTATGGGATATAAATATCCATATTAATTACTTTCATTCATGGATCCTATGATACATAAGTAACAAAAATGATTAGGGTTTATTTAAAAATATCTTCATTATTCAATATTGTTTATATTTACGCATCTGTTGGGGTATATTTCACTTCAATGTAAATGTTTTATAAATATTTTTAAAAAATAATTTTAATCTTCTAGTGAAATTATTCAAAATATATTTTACCTGTATTTAATTATTTAAAATGGTTTTATAGGATTTTTTTGTGTTTTTCAAAATGAGGTTCACTGTCACTTTTTTGATAAAAATATTAAAGGAATGTTTTTTTAAATTATATGATATGAGTGGATTTTTACACAATCATGATAAATTTATTATTTGAATATTCATTTAAATTTTGAATGTTTTTTTATTAAAATGTTTCATTTATAATTGCACATATTTTTTAAATGATAATTTACTTTAAAAAGGGAAACTTATTTTTATCAAGAATTTTTCCATGTGATCTCTCTAAATCACTTTCCATATAAGATGACATATTTTGATATTTATTATAAATTAATGTGGGGTATTACTCTCGTATATCATCCTTAATATTTATCTAAATGGTGATTTTGTTATTATAATATTAAAGGGTTATGAAACCCATTTAATTTAATGTGTTATAATATGATGAATATTTTAGGATCTTGTGGCACATATATGTATGGTTTTCATTATGAGATATGTGGGACCGATATCTCTCTATAATTAATTGGCTAACTTATTATATCAAATGATATATTCATAGGAAACATGACAATGTTCTTGATCTATTTTGGGAAACACATTGAAGTGATTGATCTATGATTAGAAACAAGTTGATGTTCTTGGTCTGTTTAGAGAAATAAGCCAATATGATTGATCCATTATGTTAAATAGGTTGTGTTTCCAGAAAAGATGGTATTATATGATAACCTGGACATATTATATAGTTTCTATAATTATGACTTTTGGACTCCTCATGTACTAATCATGTTTTAATGATCAGAAATCTTATTCAACAAGGTTAAATCCTGTAAATTATATCAAATCATGTGTATTATTGTTTGAGTATTCTCATACTTTAGTAAGATCCATTCAAGATCCTAATCGATCTACATTCAGTTTATTTTATTTATATTATCCTTGATTTACTTTTATAATACCTTATTTGAAAAATGATTATGTCTAATCCATCCTATGATCATCATTACTTATGTATGAATACAATTATTTTGAAATTTCTAAGACACCATGAGTCTGCCACTAGTTATGCTTTTCTGGATATGTAAATCAGACACTGTGACAATCAGACACCATGAAGGATCACACACCAAGACAATTAAACACCGTGAAGGACCAGACATCATGAAAATCAGACACCATGAAGGATCAGGCACCATGAATAATCAGACACCATGACAATCAGACACCGTGAAGGATCAGACACCGTTACAATCAGCCATCGTGAATGATCTTACACAATGAACAAGAAGACACCGTGATAAAGAGACACTGTGAACAAGACACCGTGACATCCAGACACCGTGAACATGAGACACCATGAACAAGACACCAAGACCAACTCAGAAATAGTGTGAAGGAGACAGAGTTTCCATGAAATACTATGACACCATTTCCTAATATATTTTTTCATCTTCCAATTTAATATGTAACGTTAATATTCGAAGATTTTAATGCACTAACATAATTAATGTTTCTTTGTAGACATATCATCAGACCGTATGAGGTACGAGGTATAGAATACATGGAACCTGTCAGCCCCAAAACATGCACTCCAAGATAAAAGAGTAATGAATCCTAGAAAAAGAAAATAAGAGCACACCCCAAAGAATAATATGGTGGGCATGAAATTGAGAACAATTTACATTTTAGTGAATTGGATCATGAAACTAGATTCTTCTAAAAAACACGAAGCATACTGGAATTCTGAGAACATATTCACACTTTTAAGCATGAAAAAGAACACAAGCCAGATCTGTCTGACTTATGACACTTTGTTTTCCAGACGAGGACTCAATTTCTACATCTGCTTCATTTCAGAAATATAGAGTTTCAAATACTAACAATTAGAGCACCTCAAAACCTATCTCAATATTTATGCTTCCTTGTGTATCTTTTTATTATCTTTCGAGCAGTGCATGTTTCTGTATAATAACACACTCTGTCTCCTGCATCAAACTGAAGGATACAAGATATATTCACTCAAAAATTATTTTAATCTTGTGTATACCCACTGATAAGTGTGGAAGATGTCCCTTTGTGGATTTATATTTTGTACCCACAATGAACTATAGAGGAGTTCCCTCTGTGGCCTAAACATTCCTGTGTACTGTTTTTAATCATGATCCAGGGTGTGGATAAAAGTTTATTTATATAAATATTTTGGTGGAAGGTGATCACTAAGTGGAGTGGATTAGGTCTTGGCTTGAGACTGAACCACTTGTTTCATCTCCGCTGTGTTGCTTACTTTAGTTTACCCAGTTTAAATGCTCTATTATTTAATTTATAAATCACTAAACTTAATTTGATATTTAATCATGGAAAGATCTTATAATTTCTTTTTCTTAGTAAAATAGTTTCAAAAGTAATATTAATAACTTTTAATATTACTGAGAATTAATCAATCTTCTAAGAAGTTATTTAAATAGTCAAACTCTTATAACCGTATAACCATGATTAACTTGGATGTATTGAACTTGAAAGGGAAATCATTTTAAGAATACTTTTTAAATATAAATTTGTATAGATACTCAATTCACACCCCTCTTGAGTATTCTACTCCAACCAACATTTGGTATCATAGGCTGTTTATTAGCACTCTGTTTAATCTTATTCTACTGTGATTGTAGTTGAACTCTAAAGATCTGTAAATTTCTATTAATTCTAAATTTATATTTATTTTAATGTAATTAATTATTATGTATTATATATTGGAATGTTCTGAAACCAACAGACTACCATTCCTTAATGGAACAAACTATGCTCAATGGACATTTAAAATGAAAATGCTTTTAGAGAGTATGAGTTATGAAATTTGCTTATCCATTATAGATGAATACAATATTCCTACAACATATAGAATAAACTGGGATGAACCTACCAAAACATCCAACAATAATAATTGAAAAGCTATGAATGATATATAATTCTCCTTAGGAGATGAGTAATTCAATAGAATTTCTACCTGTAAAACTGCCCATGAAATTTGGGATACCCTATCTATCTCACATGAAGGAACATGTAGTGTAAAAGAAATGAGACTTAATACTTATACTATCAAATATGATTTTTTTAAAATGAGACCTGATGAACCTATTTATAACATGTATCTTAGGTTCAATTAGATTATTAGTACAATGATCTATCTTAGAAGAGAAGTCATTACCAAGGAAAAAATCATGAGAATCCTTGGATGTCTTCATGAAAGATAGAGGGGAACCTTTGTCTCTATTATGGAATAATGAGACATTAGTAGGCTACCTGTAAAAGAACTCATTGGGAAACTAATGATGTATGAAGAAGAACTGAAAGTCAACAAGGAGAAGGAGGACGAACCAAAAAGGAAATATGTTGCATTCAAGACCACCACCTCTAAACACAAACAAAAAGTGAAACTGGAAGCTTCTGTAGAAATATCCACTAGTGAAAAATCATCACCTAATTGTGATGAGGAGATGGACCAATTAGCCATAATATTTAATAGATTTTACAAGATGAAGAACATTTTCATAAAACCTTACTTCAAGGGAAAATATGACCAAAAATTAAATTGGAAGAAGGACTAGAAAAGTAGTGACAATGCTGATGAAATTTTATTCTATGAATGTAAGCACAAAGGATATATCAAGGCTGACTATCCGAAGCACAAGTACAAAAAGAAATATGAGGACAATGAAATTATGTATAAAAAGGGAATGGAAGCAACCTGAAGTGATTTTGAGGATAGTTCAAACGACTCAGAAACATCACATGATGAACAAGACAAAAAAGGAAATATGTGTTTTATAAAAAACACATCTGAGGTAACACTAGACTCCTCTGAACATGATTCATACTATTCTAGATATGATTGTGACTCTGAGAACATGACTAATGAAGAAATGTTTGAATTCTGTAACATGCATGAGGAAACATGCAATGAACTAAAAGACAAATATACATCATTGAAGAAACAACATGCTCTCACTATGATAGTTAAATGTGAACTCACAACTGAAAAAGGGAAAAATGATCAACTAATCAAAGAAAACAACGAATTAAAAATGTCTAATAAGCAATTTAGGAATGACCTTGAAAAGCTTACCAATGGGAAGAGTACCCTTACTCAAATAAAAGGAAAAAAATTTCCACTAAATACAAAATCCGGAATTGGTTATAAACCTGGAAAAAGAAATGTTGGTAGAACAAATTTTGTTTCAAGATCTAGGACTTATAGTTTTACTCCCAATTTTGGACACAAATCATCTAATTCAAGTTATAATCTATCAACTATTTCTAGTTTTTGTGGACCTAATAGAGTTTATTTTTCAAATACAATACATAATGCTTATAAGAAACCTATGAGGAAAATATGGGTTCCCAAAGCACTTATCACTATTAATACTAGACCCAAACATGTATGGGTACCAAAATCTATTTTTGTTTGATCTTTTTATAGGAAATCTTCTTAAAGTGTTCCTGTAATTGTCTATGGTACTTGGACAATGGATGATCAAGACACGTGACAAGAGACTACTCATGCTTCAAGAATCTAATAAAAATAGATGGAGGACACATCAAATTTGGTGACAATTACAAAGGAAAGATTATTGGACGTGGCCAAATCGGTAACCCTAATTTAGTATTGATTTCTAAAGTACTGTTTGTTGATGGATTAAAATATAATCTGCTCAGTATCTCACAGTTATGTGATAATGGATTTCATGTTAGATTTGAAGATGATGCCTGAAATGTCTTTAATTCTAATGAAGAATTAGTATTTTCTACATTAATAAATGAAAATGTTTACTTTGTTGACATATATTCCTTATCTTTTCAAAATTCTTCATGCATAAGTTTATTTCATAAAGAGTCCTGACCCTATCATAGGAGACTAGGACATTGTAATGTTCACTCCCTTAGAAAGTTAACTAGAAGAAGCATAGTTAAAGACTTACCCAAACTTCAGTTTCCAAATGAAAAAGTATGTAATCCCTGTCAAAAGAGAAAAAAACACGAAGTTTCCTTCATACCAACGAAAGAAGAGTCAAATTCTCAACCTCTAAAACTAGTTCACATTGATTAATTTGGACCATCTAGAGTTTATAGCTTGAATGGGAAGCAGTATATTTATGTTCTTGTAGATGACTTTTATAGATATACTTGGACCTTCTTTCTGGATCATAAGAGTGAAGCCTGCTCTTATTTTTCTAAATATTCCATGTCTATAGAAAATCATAGTGGACTTGGAATTAAATCCTTAATAAGTGATCTTGGACGTGAGTTTGAAAATCATGAGTTTGAATCCTTTTACCCATAAAACGGTTATACTCACAATTTATCTTCCCCTAGAACACCTCAACAAAATGATGTTTTATACAGAAGAAATATAACCCTACAAGAGATTGCTAGAAAACTATCAGTTAATATTACCTACCTATTTATTTTTGGGCTGAAGATGTTAATACAACATGATATATAATCAATAGAGTGTTAATCAATCATATTCTTAAAAGGAATCCTTATGAGTTATTGAAAAATCAAAAAACCAAGGATAACTACTTCAATGTTTTTGGCTGTAATGTATATATTCATAATACTAAGGACAATATTTACAAATCTACATCCAAGAGTGATG
This sequence comes from Viscum album, assembly GCA_963277665.1. Lineage (NCBI taxonomy): Eukaryota > Viridiplantae > Streptophyta > Magnoliopsida > Santalales > Viscaceae > Viscum > Viscum album. The sequence continues at coordinate 1,955,326,391 of OY728140.1, forward strand.
AAGTTATATTTTTAGGATATTTCATGTCTAGTAAATCCTATAGAGTGTTCAATAAAAGAACTAAATGTGTGGAAGAATCTGTCCATGTAAAATTTGATGAAACATATCCAAATGAGCCTAAAACCTCTCTAGAAAACCTGGAAGATGATGTATCAAATCTGAAAATTAATTCAAAATCCTCAAAAACTTCTGTGAAAGAATCAGTCAAAACATCCAATTCTGAAAATTTCTTAGAACCTGAACCTGCTAATGAACTCGAAATCACTTGTCCCTCCTTTTCTAGAACTGTTAGAAATCTTAAAGAACCATACTTTAGATGATTTTGTAGGAAACCTAGACAAAGGAACTCAAACTAGATCTTCTCTTAGAAATCAGGTTGAACATCAAGTATTCTTGTCACAACATGAACCTAAAAACATTAAAGATTCCATCAATGATTAATTTTGGATGATGACTATGCAAGAAGAACTTAATCATTTTGAAAGGAATAAATTTTGGAAACATGTTGAACAACCTAAGGAAAAATTCACCATATGAACTAAATTGGTGATTAGAAATAAGGTAGATGAATATGTTAACATAGTTATAAATAAGGCTAGATTGGTTGCACAAGGCTATAGTCAAGAAGAAGTAACTGACTATGAGGAGACCTTTCCAAAAGTTTCTAGACTTGAAGCCATCAGAATCCTTCTTGCTTATGCTGCACATCTGAATTTAAAACTATATCAAATAGATGTTAAGAGTGCATTATTAAAGGGGTATTTTTCTGGGGATGTCTTTGTTGAATGACCCCCTGGTTTTACAAAGACCCATTTTCCAAATGATATTTTTAAATTATAAAAGTATTTATATGGTTTAAAAAAAGCTTCGAGAGCCTAGTATGATAGATTAAGTAATTTTCTTATTTCCAAATGCTTTACAAAAGAAATAGATGATCCTACCCTTTTTATAAAACTAATTTATAATGATGTTTTAGTTAACGAAATCTATGTAGATGACATTATATTTGGATCCTCAGGAAATTCCTTATGTCTTGATTTTTCTAAAATGATGCAAATCGAATTTCAAATGAGTTTAATGGGTCAACTAAAATTTTTTCTCTAATTTCAAATAATTCAAAATAATGATTGAATTATTTTAACTCAATTTAAATATACCAGAGATCTTCTAAAACGTTTTGGATTGGATAGAACTAAAAGTTTTAACAATCCTATGAGTACCACTTGTATGTTGAAACTTGATAAAGATGGAAAGTATGTTGATCAAACCAATTATAGATGAATGATTTGAAGTTTATTCCACTACTCTACTAGTCGACTTGACATTATGTTTAGTATGTGTATATGTTATCATTTTCAATAAAATCCTAAGGAACCTCATTTAAATGCTGTAATGATAATTTTCAAATACCTCAAGCAATCACCCATTCTAGGACTGTTCTATCTTAGGAAAAAATCATTTGAATTAGTGAGTTATTCTGATGATGACTTCAGTGGATGTAAGTTAGATAGAAAAGAGCACCTCTAGAATATGTCACTTTTTAGGAAAGTCACTATTATCATGGTGTAGTATGAAACCCAATTATGTTGTAATATCTACTGTGGAGACTGAATACATAGCTGCTAGTAGTTTTTGTGCACAAATCTTTTGGATGAAACACACATTACAAGATTATGGATATCAATTCAGGCATGTACCTATAAATTGTTACAACACAAGTGCTATTAACATCTCAAAAAATCCTATTTCACATTCTAGGAAAAAGAATATTGATGTAAGACATCAATTTTTGAGAGATCATTATCAAAAGGGAGATGTCACTTTTGAATTCATTGGTAATGAGTATCAGCTTGCTGATATATTTACCCATCTAATAGATTTTGAAAGAATAGACTACATTATACATGAATTATGCATGATAAATCATAATTAAATTTCTTACTATTGTATATCTTATTGTTTCATGTTTATGATCTCACAATTAGTGCTTCATGATTACTGTCTCGATGTAATGATCAGTTCTTGGATGGTTCGTGGTTATGATGAAAAGTTGAAATGTTTATAAAACCCATTTTATATCATAAGTTCTAATATGATGAATATTTTATGATCTTGTAGAGTTCATATGTATTGTTTTCATTATGCAACGAGTGGTACTTGTGTCTCCCTCTAATTAATTGTGTAATGCTTTATTTCTCATGGGATTGTTTTTTGAAAAAAAATTATTTTATTAATCCATTATGTGAAACAAGTTGATTTTCTTGTTCACTTATAGGAAACAGTTTTTGATGCCTAATCTAATGGTCTTGATAGTTAACCCTTAGAAATTAATTGGATTATATATATATGATGATTCCACACACATTTAGGAAAATAATTATGGTTCAGGATGGTCTTATGATTATTATTTTTTTTATAATTAATTACTTTTGATTTACCAATGTTTTATTCCATAGTTTATGTTTAATATCATAGTTAGATTGTGTATGAACATCTTATTTTATGTGCGTGATGTTATAATATTATGATTTCTCTATATTTTCAAATATCAATAGATTTATATCTCCCTTCATTACCCTTACTGGTCATTTTATATCACCATTCCATTTTTTTCTTTTATAGGGTTATGAATAATTATGGTAAATTATTTGCATTTAGAGAAGTTATATATTTTACGAATTTTATATGAGATATTGAAGACATAAAAAAAAGTACATAAACAATGGTATATTGGGAGATGGTGTTGATATTTTTGAATTAGTTGTTCATAAACCCATATTTGTAAATGTTTTACCTATTCTATAAAACTCTAAACTCAAAAATTCATTAGTTTTGTAAGTTATCTAATATTTTTTTAGCATTTTAAGTTGTTTTGATGGAAAATATTGTGTCACATTTTTTATATTAAATTATGATTTGAAAATTTTATGTTATTAGCATAGAATCTAGAAGTACAGAGTTTGGGATGTTACAAACAATCATCACAGATATCTTGAATTTGATCTTGTGGAAAAGGAATATCTATGCATATCTCCATGGAAATGTGTTAAGAGTTTTGTAAAGAAAGAGAAGTTAAGACCTATTAAAATTATTCTATTCAATATCACATATCATTTTTAGGATAAGATATATCACATTACACATACTCAATACCTCTCCCAAGTACAATATGTGTTTCATGTATAAACTTTGTGGATGTACATCCTGGAACCATCACTTCTACTACACTCGAATGGTGTGAAACTGGAAAAGATCTATCCAATGAAGAATAACCTATAGTTTTCCTGGATCATATAGATGAAACATTGTAGATAAAGAACCATTATTTTGTCAAATATATATGGAGAAATAATAAGTTATATGAGGACTTGTGGGAACTTGAGGATGTGATTATTTATAATTACCCTAATTCTTTTCTTTAATGTAATAAAATTTCCAAAATGAAAATTTTTTAATGTGTTGAATGAAACGATCTGAGTTTATTCCCATCAATAAAATATTTTTTTCGATGCAATTATCCACATTAAACAAAAATTCCATTTGATTATATAACATTTTATGGAATTTGTAAAATTAGAAGGTAAAAATAGCAGCAATTTCTTTTTAAACATATATAAACAGATATAATTAGTAAAAATATTGACATAATTAGTACGTATGGGAAACATTTTAAATCCTTCCCTATGTAAAAAACGTGTTCTGTAAAATTTATATTTTTCAAATTCTATATATTTATGGATGAAGCTAATTTTAATTGATTTTTTATTATCTGAAAAAACAAACATAAAAGACATTTTATCAAAATATTTAATGAATTTATTTAGATTTTACATTTAAAAATTTATTGATTTGAATTTTAATAATTAACATAATTTTTATACTTGAAGAAGTCATATTATAATAAGATAAATTTATTATATTTTTTGGTAAATTTACTTTTCTAGTGAAAAGTTAAAATACTAATTGTATTAATGTCATCAATTTTATAAAAATATTTTTATAAAATGATTACATTGAAATCTTTTGAATCCTATTCGTATAAAATTATATATTGTAAATTATGATAATGATGTTTTCAATACCATGTTAAATTTATAAACCTAATCTCTACATTTTGAATGTTTATATAAAGAGTTTATAAAAATAGTGTTTTCAACTATTTTTTGAATATCATTATTACATAATGAAATGGAGTTTTTGATTTATGTTTATAAATAATTTTTCTAAATATTAATAATTAGTATAATATAAATTTTCTCAGTATAATTAAAAAATTTATTCTAATACTAAATCATTTTATCATGAAAATAAATTTTTTCAAAAACCGTTCTTTACATGTTACATGAACAAATGATAAGATTAATCCCCTATACGTACACATATAATTTGATAAAGTAATTCATATATTTTATATAATTATTTTAATAATATTTAATATCCGAAATCTCAGTTTTAGATATTTAATTTAGATTATTAAGATTAATGCTAAATAACACAATAATGGTGAAATAGATATTTTCAAATTATTATTTGATTAATATCAAGGAATTTATGTCAAAAAAATTAAATATAACTCATTTCAATAATGAATGTAATATGATATCAAAAAAAATTAAATATTTTCACACCCATTTGTTTTTAGTCATTTCTAATTTAGATTATGAATCTATAATGGCTAAAACGTCAATGTCAACTAAAAACGTTTCTCTACATATTATATATATTAATTTAAAAGTCATATTTATAATATTTTGTAATTTACATAAATGAGATACTTGTTAAATTTACTTCCATCACTATCAAATTTATTTATATGTTTTATTTCACATGTTTAGTCAAAAATAATATCATATAGTTAATTGAAATAACACTATAAAATGTTCAAACCACATTTGTAATTTTTTTTACATTTATGAAACCATAGAGACCAAAAAAATCAATAAAGGTTAATATTTTCATCCATTTATCATATAATAGTGTTATGGAATTATAGAAAATGAATTCCCATTTAATCTCCATATATTTCTATCTCAGAAAAATAATCCCATGGTCACTAATTTTTTTCATAATACCTTTAATTTGAAGGGAACAACCAGGTGGAAAATGGAGTCTCCAATTTAAGTGTTTTCTGCTCTTACGATTTTCTTCTTAATATTATTCATCAAAAAAAATTATCACTATAATAATATTTTGTATTATGTAAAATTATTATAGAAAAATTTAATTATTCTTTTGGTTCAACCCTTTCTAATTAATTGTCATCCACTTAAAAAAATAAATTAAAATCGTATGTGAATTTAGCAGAAAACCACATCTAAAAAATAACATCATTTTTATTTCATTTCAACTTTTCGTGGATAGAATTAACAAATTTAATGATGAATAAATATGATATATATATATATATATATTATATAATTAATATAGTTAACACTCCACTTAATATGTACCTTCACCCTCTCACACATGTATTGAAATAAAGACACTAATCTTGTCAATGTGTGGATTACCGCCTCCATGATGAAATTGTTTTCATTAATCATCTATATTTTCAGAAATTATATAAAAACAAAAATTATTTTTCAAAATCATAAAAATATAAAAATAAATCATTATTCATCTATTATAATGATCTTAGGTCAAAATAAATACCTTATTAACCATACTCTCTAATTGATTTAAATCGGGATCATGTTTTGGAATATTTAACTACATATAGGAACAATGTATCAAAATATTATTATGTATGAATAATGGAACACAAAATATAATTATTACTATATGGTTCTATGAATAATATATTATGTATTTATCTATTTTTTTAATTAACTGTATTGTTCCATAAATTACTAAAATAAGCCAATATCAATTAGGTTTTCACATAATGTCACTAAAAACATTCTTGAATGAATTATCTAAATTTTAAATCAATATAGGTTATATATTATTGAATTTTAAAAGTTGAATAAATAATGAACTTGGTATCAAATTATTTAAAATTTTTGAAAATTATTATACAGGTGAAAAACCTTTAAAGCTACTAACACCCAATTTTCAAAAGAGATTAAATAAATAATAATTCAAAAGAAGTATTGTAAATGAAGACTATAAAAGAGAATATATTTGGATAAAGTTTTAAAATAGGTAATTATTATTTTATTCATAATGATATAAGAGTTTAAATAACATCAGTAGAAAATATTTTTATATATATTGTTCTTGGTAACTCAAATAGTTTTCTTTGAATTGTATAATTTCTTATTTGAACATAATTATTTCAAGAAACTCCCTTTACCATGATATTCTAAATTTTACTTATGGGGATAAATAAATTGTTACAAACACCATTTGCATGAATGGATTCAATTCCACATTTATTTCAAATAAATAATATAGATGAAAAGTGTCCCATAATGACTAAATTTACTATGTAAACTATTTTTTTTATATTTCATTTATATATGGTTATTTTACTACCAAAAAATGATCTCTCTCTAATGAATTCACGTTTCATGTTTCAACCTATATTATTAATTTATGTTATTATTTTTGTTGAAAAATATATATTTTTCAAGTAATTTAGATCATGATGTTATTTAATACCTTTTTTATGTTTTCTATAACCCATTTTACCTCAATTTATTCGTTATTAAAATTAAATAATTGCGACTTTTTATTTTATGTGAAACCAATTTTATTTTCACGGGTTCCTTGTGTGATGATTTGGAAATTTTGTGAAACCCATTTTCATTCTATGGGTTGTTTTATGATGTGATTATTTTTTATATGGAATTTTTTTTATAGATTATGATATTGGGGCATGTATATCCCTCGTTAATAAATTTGTTACTTTTTTATATCTATTGAGTCTAGAATGTTATATAAATGGGTTAGAAGGAATCTATGATTAAAATGATTGAGTGTGATGGAATTTAGCTTTACTCATAATTTTATTAGTGAATAGGTTGTAAGGTTTCCATGATCCCAAAGATAATATATCATATGTTATTATTATTCCACTCTCTTTCCTCTATTTATGGATCAGTTGTTCTCTTTCATATTTTATTTTATCATTCTGTGGTAAAAGTGATATCATTTGAGTGGTTATGTCTATTTTTCATGCTTATGGATATCTATCATGGATTTTTTTTAAATCATATATTTTATATTAACATGATTTCTATAAGTTTATGGCTTAACCATTAAGGTATTTGTTAAATTAAACTATATAGATCATTTAAGACCACTTTCTTATGTATTCTACTCCCCAAGATTTGAATATTTTTATCTTTCCTCTAATTTACTATAGTGAATTAATTTTATGGATAAATGTTCCAAAAATGATAAATAATTGTTTTTATGTTTCCAGACACAATGAATCTAAACCATTAGGTCCCTGGGTTATATAAATATATCTGGATGTTTTAATTAAACCATGCTTTGAGGGATTTATTTATGTATGTTTGACATGAGAAAATTCATATTTAGAGACAACTATCTAACCTGGGAGGTTATTTCCATCAGAATACACTCTATATGCGATGATCAAAAAGTTCTTACCCCATTATATCCTCTTAACCAGTATATATTATACTAAATTATTATTAATTGTGGTCTATTAAATCAATTTTTCCACTAGCATCTACTAGATAGTTATCAAACACAACACATCCCAAAAATTCATGTAGTATATACCCGTCACTATTAAGAATTCGTTGATAAAAGAAGACTATAATATGAAGATCCTCTATACATAGGTGTGTACAACTAGAAACTAACTTCTAAAATCATTCATAGTGATTATATAATGTCTCTACCAAATAATGTCTTATTGAATATATCTCTATTATGATGGTTTATCCCTATTATTTGTGGAAGAACTTCCATTAGATGATTATATGTAGGTCAATCATTCTATTTACCTATCTAGGATACTCAATATGAAATCATTACTTACCTTCTCCTTTTAATGATAATAAAATGACTATCCATTTATCATTCTATTCATATACATGTCTAGAATTTAAATTGGAATATACCACTGAGAATTATATGATATTATTATATTAAAATTCAGATAGAATTTATTTAAATATTGGATGCAATTATATTATACCATTCATTAGTTAAATTTAATTTAGTAGTACATGAATGTAAATATGACTGTTCAAATAAAGATTTTTTTTGGGGGGGGGGGGGGGGTTAAAAGAACATAGAGTTCCGTTTGTGTGATTTACTATTATTTTAAATTCATAATTAACACATTGAGTTTCACTAGAGTCTATAAATGAAATGTGTTCAGTTTTTTTGAATATTATGTTTGTATAGAGTCACTTTTTTAACTTAATAGGAATCTCTAAATATCTAGGCCATATGGAAGGAATTGGTCAGTGTTAGATGGAGCCATGAAGCTTTATTATTATAATTTTCACACTAATGCACCAGCAACATTCCCAATTTATTGACACAATGGTTATGGGGGTGAACATATATATTAAAACACAATTTTATTATGTAAGTGTTTATATTATAGTGGAATGAATTTTTTGTATATAGAGGTGATAAAATTACTTCCCCATAAATAATTAAAGGCGTTCTTGAGTGAATATTGGTTGATAGATTATAATCATTATGAATAATTGAGATTAATCAAAGTGAAATGAGTTGATGGGTTCTATGGTGAGATTACCAATTGTATCACATTCCTTATATTTAGAAATAGTTCACTCTTATTCTTATTAATTTATAAATAAAAGATTATATAATCCTTTCATAATTCACCCTATGTTAAATAAACTATTAGTTTTGATAAATACATAACCACTTCTTGATCACCCCTACATCCTATATGTGTTAAAGGATATAAAATGACCCAAAAAATAATAAAAACACCCAAAATACACAGAAAAGTATAAACATGTAATGTTATATCTTATCAATTCATTTATAGTTCACCACATCCATATATATATAAACATTCTCAAGATAGACACTAAATAACATAAAATATTCCCTTAAATAGAAGATAAAATGTATAAGGGTGGAATTAAAAAATTTTACATAAAAAAGAATTAAAACAACAAGATTTATATACTTGAAATAAATCATAAATAGACCACTATATATTTTATAAAATCAGAAATTTTAAAATGCTTCTCTTTCCCATACCAAAAAACACCAAGTTATGATTACCCATATTTTCAACAGGTAGAAGATAATGGAAATAAATAAATAGAATATTATATTAGTGGTAAGAAAAGAAAGATTAGAAACTCAAAATTTTCATCAACCAATCTTTCTCATCTATACTATATTTTTTTTATAATTTTTATCTCCATCATTACAAACCAAAAAAATAAAATATTCAATCCCAATTGTATTTTAATATCTTCAAGTATATTTTATGTTTCCTCTTATCCCTAAAAGTTGTATAATTTTATCAATGAAACTATAAACAGATGGAAATTGTGAGACTCATTGTTCTATTATTTGAGGATCTCTAGTCAATATCCTTTTGTATATACAATCACCATTTGGTTTCCATAATATCTTCACGGATTTACTTAATCTTCAGTTCTATAATATATTATCCCTATTAATGCATACCTTTCAAAGGATTTGGAATGAGTTATAAACCATATTTATCCTTATATTAAATACCTTTACCTTTACAAATAATCAATATTACAATTTTTCACTCATAGAATAGAAAACCATTCTCCTATAGGAAATCAACATCAATTTCGCATATCATGGTAGAACATTGGCTATATTTTTATATTTTACAAAGTAACCATTATTTAACATGGTAATCTTCATAATTACTTTTACATATATAGGGTATCTTGGTATTAACTTTTCATATGGTCCAGTTACCATTACCAATCACAAAATAAGAAAATCATTCATCTATTTCTTTCTAATGAACCATTATTATTTTTTCAACATGATTCATAAATATTTTGGGAGGATCAAGATTTTTATTTAGTGTAAATGGTAATGAATCATTCACATCTTAAGGACTTAGTAAAATGACTCATTCTATGACCAAATCGTTTCCTTATTTCTCATGTAGAGGATCAGAAAAACTATTAAGAATTCTAATAAATTTTCTTATTACTCTTACATATAGAAATATTTAATTTTACAAATTATAAAACAATATCAATTTTCCTAAAACAATTTAAGGAGAATTTTAATTATGATATCTCTACATAGAAATTAAATTATACCTATTGACATGGAAAAATTACTCCCTAGGTTGGGTAATCGTCTTCTTTACATTACGTATAAATAAAATAATATATATAAATAGTTTTCCATTAATTTTATTCAAAATTTTGGATATGATTATGAAATTAATTTTACCCATTATTAAAAAAAATTTCAGAATAAAAAGAAATGAATCATAAATCCTTGAACAATATTATAGTAATTTAATAAATAAAGTTGAGTAAATAAAATGAATTGAATAAAGATAAAAAATGATGAATTTAATTTCTTTACCAATATACCATAGAGACATCTATGTTGTAATGAAGTTAAATTCATTCAATTCACTTTCTTATTGAAAAGGTAATGTGGAAACACATATACTGTTTGGTCTGGAAGGTTTCAAATAGAGTAAAATTTTGATAATATTCTTCAACATTTATTGAATCATTTATTTACCATTATAATAGTTATAATGTTTTATTACCAAAATAATTTGATAAGAAACTACCTTTTAATGTTAGATTATAATATTATTTAATAATTACCAGTAATTTATATATTAATAAAATAATATATTATATTCATAATGAAAAATTTCATATCATATGATGAATATCATATTTACCAAAACCAAATTACCAAATATCACCATCATTTGAGTAAAAAACTCATCGGAAATGAAATTTAAATTCATTTAAAATATAATTCCAAATATATGAAAAATAAAAATGAAAGATTAATTTTTAATTTCCATAATATATGGTTTTTTCCTATAAAAAATCCAGTTCTTTCCAATCCAAAACATGTTTTGAATACAATTATCCCAAATATTTTATTAACACATATAGTTCCATTTTTGTCCAACCAACTCTAACTTCATAATATTAAATAATTATTACTATATAATTCTAAATATAAACATCCTCTTCAATCAATTATTGTTGTGGGCCTACATTACATTCATTTATAAATTTATTTTCCTTGAGATGAAATATTTTTGAAAATACTTTTGGTATCAAAAATCATACCCAAATAAATTTTCTCATCAATGTATATCAGTTAAACTTGAGAATGAGATTTTCATAATAAATCTTGATTTACTCATAATCCATTCACATATATCATTAGATATAGAATAAAAATCCCACATCATTCCAATAACATTTTTTATTCATATTATATAATAAATCTTATTATTTTTATTCCAAATATTATAATACTCTTAATTAAATGAATTTTACAATACAGGATCCTTCAATTATTCACTCATATTTCTTGGTTCAAATTTATAATATAATGTGGTATGTTTTTCCCTCAATTATAAAAAAAGAAAAACTTAATATCTAAGATAAATCTATACATTTAGACCTCCAATAACATTCATCCTCTTAGATAATCTATTTTTTTATTCTTCACCTCAAATGGTTCAAAAAACTATTCTATATAAAATCACTTAAGGATTTTGAATTTGAAATTTTTTTATTCTTTTAACTAAAAAATTATATTTCATATCTGTATCTTCTTGAACATGTTCTTTTTTATCATAACCAATTAAATTATTTTTCTATAACATTTGCATTCTCAATGTCAATATTCATATATGTTTTATTTTTATAATACTCATATTATCTACCATTGAAAGGAAAACAATGGATAGTTTGACCAAACCATAAATTTTCAAATATATACTTGTTTTATCAAGTCAAATAGATATTACCAAGGATATAAAATACATTTAATTACCTGATTATGGGATTATTTACATTCAATATTTCATAACATAACATGTATAAATTTCTATTATATAAAAACATGATTTAAATATTAATCAATGTCTTAATTGTTTTCCTTCCAACGAATCATGATGTATTATTCTCCAGCAATATCATTTGAGCTATATGCATTATTGGGTTGTTCATGTTTTCATGGGAATAGTTTCTTTATTGGATTAATAATGAACTAAACTCATATTGAATACACTTATTTTCAAAAATAATCATAAAATTTTAATCATTATCACTCATCTTCCTCATTTTTATTAATTATCTCTAAAGAAAAAATTACCACTTATATACATTTCTTTAGAATAACTTAATCACTTTCATTATTTTTATTTGTGAATAGAATACCAAAAAATATAATTTTTCTTAATTAATCCATAAAATAATATAATAACATATCAATATTTTTTTTATTTCTTCCTCACAGTCCTAAAAACATTTGAATAAATAATATTCAATAGAGGAGAGTTGAATCTACATCTTCTTGTGTGAGGAAATAAAAAACATTCACTTTTATCTCATATAACAAATAAAATGTCATTATCTCTTACCTATTGGAACATATAAAATATTTCCATCTGCATTATGTTTTTCATGTTTGCAAGGACATGGTGGAAAAGACATAGATACAATAAACTAATTTTGCACATTTACACTCAAGTAGATTTTTTTAAACATCTTCTACATGAAACTTGGTTTCTATTGATCATTGTTGTATATTAATGATATTTCATAAAGTTATTCTCCTCAGAATGTAATCATATTTTTTTTAAAAAAGTTCTTCATTCCAGTCATTGTGATGTTGTCAAAAATAATAAATAGTGTGATTCAATCCATTTATAATAATAATATTATTAAAATTTAACAGGATATTAAATCACCATTGAGAAAAATACTATAATAGTTATTGATTATAAATCACTGATGACTCTAAAACATTCCATAATATTTTAGTGTTTTATAATATTAATGTCACATATCACATGGGATAATATCCCTTTAACTAGAATCCATGATCATTCCATCTATGAATCGTTCAATATTAATTTCAAAACAAGTGATTTTTCCTTTAATATTTCTATTTTATTTTTAACCTTTAATGAATTTTACTTCATACTAAACTGATCCAAAAAATTGTCTTATATAATTTAACATAATTATAATCATTTTTAGGCCATTAATATTTTTATTTCAAAATATACAATTCAATATCCTTATTCAGTTTTTTTGTATTTTTTATGATATTGTATCCCCTGGTAATATTGTGTCACAGCCAACTTATACCTTCAAAATTATCATTTTGTTTGAAATACAACTAATTAAACTATCATTTGCATACCTATTTTCTAAACATAATACAGTGCTTGCAGTAATCATAAAATAAAAATTTTCTTCGATAAAAATATTGTGCTACTAAATATGTCACATACTGGATTACATACTCATTCCATTGATTTTGGATCATTTAATTAATAAACTATGGTATATTACGAACACATTTATCTATTCATAAAACCTCTTATTATAATTTTTGACATTTCTATTTGTTGAATATTTTTAATTTAATTTGGAATTTCAAGAATTTTCATATTTATATAATTATTTTCCTTCTTCCAAAACCTTCAATTTGAATTTAACATTATATATTTATTTTATTAAAATATTTAATTCCTTTTTTCCACTTAGTGAGGTATTTATTAACTCCCACAACCTTTTCACCACTATATGTATTAATTATCAGAAACAATTTCCTTCAAGATTTGTTCATCTTCTTGAACAATTTATATGGATTTAAACATCAAATATTTACTTTTATTTTAATTAATAAATAAATTCAATATAATTTTCACTATATTTAATCATATCTTACATATTATTCTTTAACTTGTTTTATTTAGCGATAAATACCTTTAAATAATTTTTATTGTCATGAACTATCCCAGGTACCCCTGTAACCCGATAATGGAGACGACCATTTCATAACCAGAAGGGCATTATCGATCCCCATGGGCTAGCGTCTAGCACCTGGAATCATACAAAATATAAGTGGGAATGATTTTTTCCACAATAATGTGGAAAAGAATTAAAAAAACAGTGCGCATATCAATAGAGAAACTCCACTAGGTGTAAAAGTACCAGAACATAATGAGGAATAAAATACAAGGTAATGAAACCCAAATTACTAAACAAGAAAATAGCCCTAAGGTCCCTAAGGACACAACTCACTACATTGAAAGATCAATATCTAGATGCACCTCCAAGAGACTTTTTCCATTTACTCTAGCCTGGAATATGAATGTCTACAAACACCCGAAGAAAAATGTAGGGTGTGAGAATAATCCTAGAAGGATACCACCAAATATTCCATAATATATGAAAAGTGTAGATTATATATTGAAAATATTTTAATTTTAAAAATAAATAGGTTCATCAATTCAAAAGTCTATTTAAAGAAAACATGCTAAAAAGTATCTATATGATGTAAAATCATTAAAAGAATAGGATTTACATTACTAGGGTTGAATATTTCAATAATAATTGCTTAAGTAAATAATTAATATAAACCAATTTATATATATTTAGAAGGAATGTAATGTAGTTACATCAAATATTGGCACATATTTTTATCTCAAATATAAATAAACAAGTGTGCAACATGGTCTTATGACATAATGTATGATAGCAGTAACCAGGTATTGGATTCCTCACTCTCTATGTGACCTCAGAAAAATATATATACACATTTCCCTATGACACTGGGAAAAGGATACTCGTCACTATCCCATCGAGGTTGTGACCAACCACATGTATGTTTTAGAATGTTGTCAGAGCATAGAGTGTATCTAAATAACCTACTTACCACCTAAGTCTTGCATGCACTCTTACATGATGGGAGAACTATTTTATGACTTCTTAAAATATTATCAATCCCATTATTCCATTTCCAAAATTCAAATTTAATTCCATTTATATCCATAATAGTTTTTTTTTCATAAAATCATACATTTTTTAGAAGATAAAAACACCAGTTTTTATCAAATCATTTTAAGCTATTTGAAAGATTGAAATTCATCAAAACCAATTCCAATATTTTAAAAATTTCATTTTTTCATAATTAAATTCAAAGATTTAATTGAAACTATTTCAATCAAATCGAAAATTTAAATTCAACAATGTAAATAACTCAATTTCTATAATCCAACCCCAATTCAATGGAGTTGGGTGTTTCCATGTTTCCATTCCAAAACCATTTAAAATCGCCCAATACAATGGAATTGTGTTTTATCAAAAAAATTGAAATCAAGGTTATAAATTTAAATATAATGTTGCAATTTAAATCAACCAATAAAGGAAATGGTAATCAATTTGAAAAAATGGGACAAAACCAACTACATCTTTTCTAAATAATGACACACACAACGACACCAATCAAAAAGAATAAAGGTGTAAAAGACCTACAAAATAGACCTAGTAGCAATATCAAAAACCATAATAAATGGGTCCATCAATCACAAGATTATCCATTGAAAAATCAAGAATATAGAAAGATAGAAACATAAATAATGAGGGGGAACACTTTCCTGGGACTTACACCGCAAGAAGAATGAAGATCATAAGCCGTTTGGTTGGATTCGAAAAGAGTTCAGTCTCTAAAAAATGAACCAAAACTTCTCTAGGTTGAGATCCATGAAGTCTGGAATGAAAAAGACCATGCGAAACATTCTAATGCATGAGTTTAAGATGGGAATGGTCTGAGTTACGATGCATACCTTGGAGTCACGATATGTAGGCCTCACTAGTTAAGTATGGCGAAAAACCCATCATCTCAGGTAAAAAATTTGATATTTATCCTCTACATGATGTGTACTTTAGGTACATAGTTCATACCAAGACATGATGTGACATACCAATTCACGAACTAAAACTACCCCCAAGTACACAATGTATACTTTAGGTACACGTGGTGTACATATTCTGTAGTCTGCACTAAACCCAAAAAAATCACATAAATGTATTGATAACTGAACGATGACTTAGAAAAGGTGGAAAAATTAACTATTCAAGGAAACACAATTTTACAATATCCCCACCATAAAAACATTTTATCCCCCAAAATTCCAATGAATAGTCTTCCACGCCATAGATATTAGTCCACTGCTCTCTAATTAGTTCCTCCATCTCCTACGTATCATGAGAATCAGGACCATTCTTCTATAGCACAAAAAGAAAAGGTATCATCCTCCCATGATGTACCTTAGTCACAGAATCCACTATATTGACCGGATGATTAGTCCAAGATAACCTAGGATCGATCTCAAGATCACTCCAGCTCAGAAAATGAGATGAATCAAATAGATACTATCTCAACTATGATACATGGAAGAAATTATTTATAGAAGTTAGATGTGGTTGATGTTCCAGGTGGTACGCAATATTCCCCACCTGCTCAACAACCTCGAAAGGTCCCACAAAGCAAGGTGCAACCATCCCATGATTCCCAAGCCATTAATGACCAAATGGGGTGAATCTATCAATAAAACCTTATCAGCACATGAAAACTCCAATCGTATATGACTTTGATCAACATAAAACATATATTGGCATTGTGCTGTTAACATCACTTGATGAATTAACAGAATTTTTTTATCTCCTACAACAATCTTTTTTCAAACATAGATCTTTGATCAACCTATGACCAACTTAATAAAGATTTAGATGATCGACTTTACAAGGCCTTAAAAGGTTCCATTCTGATCACGAACTGTTAAATGTTTTTATAAGATAACTCAACTCGGCCCAAATGATCATCCCAAGCCCCATCAAAGTCAAGAACATAGGCATGAAACATATCCTCAAGACTCTGTATATCTCTTTTTTCCTGGACATCCAAATGCGGATGTTAGGCCGTGCTAAAAAGGACCAAAGATCCCAGTCCATCTAGAAGGTGTCTCTAAAATAAAAAAGTTAACAAGGGATCCCTATCAGAGACTATAGTAGATGGATCTCCATGAAAATGATAAATATCTTTCCCGTAGTGATATCTTAACTCCTCAACATTGGCCATATCTTGAATGTGTATAAAGTGAGATGTCTTGGTCAAACAATGGATCAAAAACCTTATTAATACTTATTTATTTGCGTATGAGGAAACATATCCAAAATTTACATAGAGATATAATTCCATTTCTAAGTAGGGACTAAAGTGGTTGAAGTAAACCTGAAGGTGTCTGGTGCTCGAGATTCACCAGTTGGCATGTATAGCAATGAGAGACAAACCCGACAATGTCCCGTCTCATACCTAGCCACCAGAAATGCCACCTGAAGTCATATAACATCTTAGTGTTTCCTAGGTGCACAACCCACTGAGAATTATATAAATCCCACTTCAATTTCTTTCAGGCTTCTAATGGCACCACAAAGCGATTCAGATAGCATATGACACTCTCTTTAGAGAAAGGGAAATGGGAAAATATATCCCCACTATAAATAGAATCTCTAATTCCATGATACTCATTCTCAAGCCCTTCATCATGAAGAATTAGCTCGAGAAGGGTAGACATCAAGTGTACTCTGTCTAAAGAAACATTAGTCCCTTTCTCTTGAACTCTAATATAAAATTTTGCTAAGAGATCCATCAAATTCCATTCTGTTGAAGATTCTCTCACTACCTGGGTTAGTACTTTCCTACTAAAATCATCAACAATGAAAGCACCTTTCCCTTAGGTATAGGCTATTTCAATGTCGAAAGGCAACAAAGACTCAACATAATGGGTTTTTTATAACATTTAAATCATTTTAAGAGAAGTTATAAATCAGGATTTTGTGGTCTGGATACACAATAAAAAATTCCCCAATAAGGTTGTGCCACCAAATTTTAAGAAATCTCATCATATGTTAATGTTCGACATCCTGGGAAGTATGATTCTTCTGGTGTGGCCTAAGATGATGCGATCCATATTCTACTACATGATCACCCTACATAAGAACATGGCCCACGCCAGAACCTGATTTATCACCAAAGACCACATAGACCTGCTCGGCTTCTGGAAGAGTTAACCCTGGTATAGTAGTCGACAGATGTTTTGTAAAGACCCGTAAAATTCAAGGGAAATTTTTCTTAATTTTATTTGGGATTTTACAAGAATGCAGTTTCTAACGGCACCTGATTCCGAGGCCCAGTTAAAGTTTATCTCAGGTACGTTCAGTGAACGAACGAGCCGGATTTCCTAACTTTTGAACCGGTGCTCGAAATCGAAATCTGAGGGCACCGATGAAACCACAACGCTAGTAATTGCTTAGGAAGACCTTTATTAGAGTTGCGTTTTCTCGGAAGGAATTGTTAAAAATTAGGGAATTAAATGTTAGTTAAAATAAATTGTGTGCAAATTTATTTTATCCATGGTAGTTTAATTCTCTCATGTGAAGTTGTTGGTGGGGCCCACAACCACCCAACTTCCCATGTGAGGTTATGAGGGCGGTGGGGCCCACACGAGCCCCCATCCTCTCATATTACATAACTCCTCTAATGTCCCTCTTAAGTGTGTAACCTTTAAAACATCCCATTTAATTTGTGACCTTCCCTATCCCCACATTTATTCAATGCCAACTATTTAATTTAATTAAGTGAGTTATGTTTTTGAAATTTTCAATTTTGAAAGGCTTGACTTAAGATAATAAAATGAGAGGGATCTTATTTTATTAGGATGGCTTGTGGTGTAAGGGGATTGGGGAGAAGAAAAATCTATGTCTTGAAGTTCATCTTCTTCATCGTCGAAGAACGCGAAGAACGCCGAGCCTTCGACAAAGAACTCTGTCACCACAAAGGGGAGTTCGTCGTACCGTCTTCTTCCCTCTCCACAGCCGGTGAGAGACACCATCCTCGGAGATCGATGACACGACACTGTGTACCGCGACACCGATGTCTCTCTTCTCCCTGACACCGATGACGCTTACGGAGTCTTCTTCCGCGACGAACCTTTGTTCATCTCGTTATCAAGGTAGGGGTGTGTTTTTATTTGAGCAATGCTGATTCTTCCTTTGTTTATATTGACCCGCTTGCTACCAAACTAACGTGGAAGGACTGGGCCAAATGAACACTGCCCGATCCCTCCGCCGTTTTTGTGAATGTTTTGTGGGATCTTCGTGTTCTTCATGAGTGACGAACACCAGAATTTTGTGAGTTCGTTGTGTGACGCAACGATACAAATTGAAGACCCAACATCACGACGTCCTAGTGAAGGTGCGATGACGATAGTGGGTGACAGATCAAAGCGGAACGGGATGGACCGACCCTTGACCGTTCTTCGAGCGGGTGAATCAAATCGTGATTTCGGAGCCGATCAGAGGCCCGAAAACACCGGAGACGATTACAGGATATCAGAGAGACATAGTGTCCGATGTTTCGTGATGAATGGACCATCAGAACGAAGAATGGAAAACATAGGAGGCGCGCTGGCCGGAGGCGTCAGTTTTGGAAAATTCCAGAATACACGACGTGTACCTCTGACGAACACGCCGTGTAGTGTGGGAGTACTGCGGCTTGAGTTTCGGGTTTAGACAAGTAACACACGGTGTGTGACCCTGGCCACATGGCATGTAATCTCTATGTAGAATAGCAGAAGCAGCTTCGCGAGACATGGATTGTATTCTTGAAAATACACAGACACGGGCAGCAATACACAGCCAAGAGGCACGGCGTGTATTCTCTTCACAGAAGGGTAGAAGCGGCTTCACGGGACTCGGTGTGTATTTTGGGATACACGAACATGGAATGGAGTACAAAGGCATGTACTCCACCACACGACCAGGCGTGGCCAGCATACACGGGGCCAACCCCAGGTGTTTGGACACGGCGTGTAACCATACCACATGTCAGGTACATACTTTTTACACGAACAACCCATCGACACGGGCTGTGGTACACGGACAGTACCCGTGGACAGAAGATAGGATGTGTAACCATACCACATGCCTTGTAGTTTCTTTTTTACACGACCAGCCCTGTGAAATGGGCCATAACACATGGGCAGTACCCGGTGTATGATGAAACGACGTGTATCGTATATCTACACGTCGTGTACTTTTGGAAAATGGTTTGGTCGTCTTGTTCTCTATGACTTGGGAAAGTTTTTCTTGGTTTTATTCTAAGATGTGGGATAGAACATTGGGTTACATCATACCTAGTCTTCCTGACGGTTGATGTATCCATCCCTTTGACTCGAGGATAGGATCCTCCTGAAATGAGCTTTCTGTGTGCGGGAACCCTAGAGCTGGATGTGACTGCGACGACAATGAAGACTGCATGGTAATCCTCCGTGGGTTCGAAAGCGATGACTACAACACTCAGCGATCCTATGTGGATCAGTGCCTACCAATCCTCTATGGGTCAGCACTCAGCAGTCCTGTGTGGGCCAGCACATATCGATCCTGTGTGGGTCAGATCCTGTGTGGGTCATTGCGGGGGTTAGTACCTATCGATCCTGTGTGGGTCATTGCGGGGGTTAGTACCTAATAATCCTATGTGGGTCCAACGTATTATATGAATCAGTGGCTATATCTGATCATCTCTATCATCTTACGAAGAAGTATACTTGTGTGAGCTGAGTCTTGACTTCCAATCTTATCGACGATAATATTGATTTGATATCCAGTGTGGATTATGATGTACATTCTTGTGTGGATTGGGTTGGGAATTCCTATTTAGAATGGGTTATGTTTTTTAGTGTGGACTGGGTTTTACTTGGGCTCAGATGTTGGAGCCGAACTGGAATTGATTACTTAGGTATATGTATGGGAATATACCTAAGTAGTGTTTGATGTTACTTTGTGATTGTATCTTTCTTTTTTGGATTATCCTTGTGGATTTTGGGAGACCTTCGGGGGTCTCAGGGTCCCTACTGAGTAGCGTATACTCACCCCTGCACGGGATATGCCCGCACTACGTTGTGTTCATTGCAGACGACGGACAACGCTGATCGTGGTTGAGGCTTGCGGAGCAAGTCGGTACCTGGAGGTGGACCACTGGGTGGGACGTACTCGGAGCGGATGACTGGACCCGGGGAGCTGAGGAGACTATCTGTATCCACCCTTCAGGTGGGACTTCCAGTGGACAGCTCGACATTGTGTCTTTACTTTTCAGTTGTTGTACTCCGTTTTCCAGTTGTACTTTACTTTCAGTTTGGGTTTGTATTTTGGCCCACTTACATTTCCGCACTTACTATTGTACCCAGTTTTACTTAGTGTTTACTTCTTCTTGCTCACTCTTTGTGTTTGTTTACTTTATAAATGCAATGCCTTCCCTTTTTATCAGGAATTATGCCTCGGTGCTAGTTTCCAGCCCCTGGCCTATGGAAGGAGGGGTTGGGGTAGTCACGGCATGGGCCCCGAGGATGGGTTGTGACAAATTGGTATCAGAGGAGTTTAGTTCTACCGCAGAACTCATGACTCTGATCTTTTTCTATGTAAAGCAATAGTGTTAAGAGTATTGAGTGTGGTTATCAGTCCATGGAGTCCAGTGTTGGTGCGGAGGCCGATATATCCGCACACCAGAACCCTAACTTCTGATTTCTGACTTAATGCATGAAAAAATTGATGGCATGTGTGTTTCAAATTTTCTTTGTGATTACTTTGTGTCAGCTCAGAAGTTATACTGTATTAACCATGGCGCACCTATTTCTTTTCAGGATAGCCCCACGATGGAATCCAGCTAGGGTTCCGTGTTTTGTACGTGACGAAAGCCCACCGAGCGATGAGGCCTCGGTGCAGGGCCCTATTACTGCGGAGGCACTGGCGTTACCACTACCCGCCGAGCCACCGATGCTACTAGCCCTAGCCGCTGAGAGTGAATGTCGCCTTGGTGCACTGCACGAGTTTCATCATCACATACCTCCCAGGTTCTGCGGGGATATGGACAATCAGGCAGCCGAGGATTGGCTGGAGGCGGTTGTGCGAGTTTTTAGGTTAGTGGGGACAATAGCTGACCTCATGGTGATCCTCGCAGCGAGCCTCCTCCACGCGGCAGTAGGCAGATGGTGGAGTTTGATGCTTCAGGTGCACGACGAGGCATCACTCCTCTGGACGGACTTTGAGAGCCTCTTCTGCTTAGATTTTGTCCCAGCCACCCTCCGTGCGGTGCACATCTAGGAGCTTCTATAGCTGCGGCATGGAAGCATGACGGTCGCACAGTAGTCGGCGAGATTTACCGATCTCTCGCACTATTCGACGGACATGGTATGAGACCCATTCTTCCAGGCCCGGACCTTGGAGAAAGGATTGAGGCATGAGGTCAGGGAATCCCTGATCTCCATCAGCATTCCGACACAGGCAGGGGTACTGGAGCGAGCCCTTCTCATTGAGAGATTTCTTGCTAAGTCTACATCAGCAGCGAGACCAACCGCAGGGCGGCACGTAGCAGAGTCTTCTACAGCTGGTAGTCGACGGATGACTCATGGATCTAGGCAGACCAGACCCTCAGGCGGACGACCTCAGGACACTGGCTTGAGGTGTGGGGCACATAGCGCAAAGCCAGTCTTTCGAGAGGCAGATAGTGCTACACATGCAGCGGGCATGGCCACATGGCTCGTGCCTACCCGACCTGCCGTGCGGAGGAGCAGTAGACAGTTGAGGGACCACCCAGGAAGAGGCAAAGGGTCGACTGTGGCAGTCTGATGGGAGTATGCGGATGAGGCAGGGGAGCTGGCCGAGCAGTAGGTGGTGGGCGACAATTTGAGGCTCTACCACCACCACCACTAGGAGGTCCACCCCGACCACAGGGAGCTGGCGGGAAGAGGCAGGCACATCTTCAGGCAGCGGAGGCCTACGACCACGGCGTGCCCGATATGATTCGAGGTTCTATCTATGTCTACTCCACCCTTACTATAGTTCTTATAGACACAGGATCGAGTCATTATTTCATTGCTGCTTCCCTTGTTCGGAGCTCGGAGATTCCAACGGAGCCGTTGGCTCGATCCTTACGGCTAGAGACTCCTACGGGAGGAGACTCGATGATTACTCACTGGTGCCGGTAGTGTGAGCTTACTCTAGGAGGCGAGAGCTTCGGCTGGGATCTTCTTGTAGCAACGTCGAGGCCTTATGATGTCATATTGGGAATGGATTGGTTATCTAGAGTCCATGCTCAGATCGACTGCACTAGGTGCAAGGTGCGATGTGTTCGCACCGATGGGAGCAGGTTCACCTTCACCAGTGAGAAGGTAGCCTTTGCAGTGCAGGATGGACTCACGCAGAGGAGAGGAAAACCCATCACTCATCAGTTGGCTAGCCTCATCCTAGGAGCAGTTGACGTTCGGAGTTTGATCTTACCTGCAGTGGTGGATCAATATGCAGATTTTTTTCCCGACGACGTTCTAGGACTACCTATTCATAGAGAGGAAGATTTTTATATTGACCTGTACCCAGGGACAGCCCTGATATCTACCCTAGCATATCGGATAGCTCCCTCCAAGCTTTGAGAGCTACGAGTACAGCTGGAGGACTTGCAGAACAAGGGATTCATCTGACCCAGTGTTTCACCCTGGGATTCCTCGATATTGTTCGCCAAGAAGGCGGACGGGAGCATGAAACATTGTGTCGACTATCATCGCTTGAACCAGTTAACCACGAGGAACAAGTATCCTCTACCAAGGTTTTATTACCTCTTCGATCATCTCAAGGGAGCACGGTGGTTCTCAAAGATAGACCTTAGATCAGTCTATCATCAGCTCAGAGTTCGAGACGAGGACGTGCAGAAGACGACCTTCAGGCGTCGGTATGGACACTATGAGTTCTTGGTTATGCCTTTCGGCGTAACCAATGCTCTAGCAGTGTTCATGAGTCTCATGAATAAGACATTTCAGCCATACCTCGATCGATTTGTCATGGTCTTCAACGAAGACATATTGATACACTCGATGACTGAGGAGGAGCACGCCTACCACCTGCGGGTTGTACTAGACACAATCCGAGAGCACCATCTTTATGGTACGCTCTCGAAGTGTCAGTTCTTGATACATGAGGTCCACTTATTGGGAAACGTCATATCTGAGGCAGGAGTTGCAGTGGATCCTGCGAAGATCGAGGCAGTGCTAGCTTGGGAGCCACCCAGGAGTGTGATGGACGTGCGGAGTTTCTTGGGACTAGCTGGGTACTACCGGAGATTTGTGCCAGACTTCTCCAAAGTTGCGGCACCACTTTCAGATTTTATGAAGAAGGGGAAACCCTTCGTGTGGTCAGAAAGATGTCAGTAGAGCTTCCAGGAGCGGAGACAGAGACTTACCAACACACCTATCCTGAGGCTACCAGAGGAGGGAGTAGGGTACGTAGTTTACTGCGATGCATCAGGGACCAGACTCAGATGTGTCATGATGAAGGAGTGGGTAGTGATCGCCTATGGATCACATAAGTTGAGGCAGCATGAGCAGAACTATGCTACCCATGACCTGGAGTTAGCAGTAGTGGTCTTCGCTATGAAGATTTGGCGACACTATCTGATGGACGAGCGCTTTATAGTCTACTATGACCACCAGAGTCTCAGGTACATCTTTTCACAGAAGGACCTGAATCTGAGACAGCGGTGATGACTCGAGTTCCTCCAGGATTATGACTTTGAAATAGTCTATACTCCTAGAAAAGGGAACGTGGTAGACGATGCTCTCAGTAGGAGGACAAGCATTCAATTACTTGGGGAGGCGACAGAGTAGCTAGCCGCTTTGTAGATATCCTTCATGGATAGTGATGGAGCAGCCTTTCTGCAGTCACTCATAGTCACTCTTCTACTACTACAGTGGGTCAAAGAGGCACAATGTGGGGATGTTGACTATGAGACATGGCATGCGCAGATATCCTCCAGACATGCACCTGATGGGTTCTCTATAGGAGGAGAGCACGACGTCCTTTTTAGAGGACGTACCATGGTACCATTTGCTTTACGGGAGGAGGTGTTGAGAGAGTTTCACACTTCCCCTTTAGTGGTACATCTTGGAGTGGCGATGATGTACCAGGATCTCAGATGACAGCACTGGTGGGCGGGTATGAAGAAAGCTATGGCAGAGTTCGTTTCTCGATGCCTCACCTGCCAGTAGGTGAAGGCAGGGCACCAGGTACTAGCTGGCTTGGTACAACCCTTAGAGGTCCCGGAGTGGAAGTGGGACAGTATATCTTTGGATTTCATGACTGGACTTCCACGCACTTCCAGAGGTCACGACTCCATTTGGGTGATTGTTGACCGACTCACCAAGTTGGCCCACTTCTTACCCATCAGAGAGCAGGGCTCAGTAGAGAGCTTGGGACGTCTCTACGTTCAGGAGATTGTACAGCTTCATGGTGTGCCATCATCTACCGTCTCCGATCGAGATGATCGCTTTACTTACCAGCTTTGGAAGGGGTTGCTGGAGGCATTCAGGATGTAGATATGTCTGAGCACCACATTTCACACTCAAACGGATGGTCAGAAGGAGAGGACCATTCAGACTCTCGAGGACATGCTCCGCGCATGTGTCCTCGACCTTGGCCGTATTTGGGAGGACCACCTACCCTTTTTGGAGTTCGCGTACAACAATAGCTACCACTCTACCATCGGGATGGCACCATATGAGGCATTGTACGACCGACCTTTCAGATCACCTCTGTGCTGGACAGACCATGGGGAGTCAGCACTTGTGGGACTGGAGATGGTCCATGCCACAATAGAGAAGGTTCAGGTCAGCCAGGAGTGGATGAGGATAGCTCAGAGCCGGTATAAGTCATATGATGACAGGAGGTGGAGACCACTAGAGTTCGAGGATGGCGACCACATCTTTTTACGAGTCTTACCTCGACATGGATTACAGAGATTTGGCTGAGGCGGCAGGTTGTCTATGCACTTCATCGGACCATTCCAGGTCCTTAGAAGGATAGCCGAGGTGGCTTATCGCTTTGCTCTACCACCTCATTTGCACCAGGTGCACGATGTCTTCCACGTATCTCAGTTGAAGAGATACGTGCACGACCCGATGCATATCATGGACCATGGGGAGATGGACATTGATGATGGGGCGACTTTTCCGGAGGTCCCGGTGGAGATTGAGGATAGACAGGAGCATGTCCTACGTGGACGGTCGATACCTCTAGCGCGCATCAGATGGTAGCATAAGAACCTCCCGGAGAGTACATGGGAGCAGGAGGCTCAGATGCGTGCACAATACCCACATTTGTTCCCCTAGTTTATGATGTATGTTTAGAGGGATGTAAAGCCCTGAGGTGGGAGTAATGTAAAGACCCATAAAATTCAAGGGAAATTTTTCTTAATTTTCTTTGGGATTTTACAAGAATGCAGTTTCTGACGGCACCTGATTCCGAGGCCCGGTGAGCCCGGATTAATTATTCGAAGTTTAGCTTAGGTACGTTCAATGAACGAACGAGTGAGATTTCCTAACTTTTGAACCGGTGCTCGGAATCGAAATCCGAGGGCACTGATGAAACCGCAACACCGATAATTGCTTATGAAGACCTTTACTGGAGTTGCGTTTTCTTGAGAGGAATTGTTAAAAATTAGGTTTTTAAATGTTTGGTAAAATAAATTGTGTGAAAATTTATTTTATCCATGGTAGTTTAATTCTCTCATGGGATGTTGTTGGTGGGTCCCAAAACCACCCAACTTCCCATGTGAGGTTATGAGGGTGGTGGGGCCCACAAAACCCCCCATATTCTCATATTCCCTAAATCCTCTAATCTCCCTCTTAAGTGTGTAACCCTTAAAACATCCCATTTAATTTGTGACCTTCCCTCTCCCCACATTTATTCAATGCCAACTCTTTAATTTAATTAAGTGAGTTATGTATTTGAAATTTTTAATTTTTAAAGGCATAACTTAAGATAATAAAATGAGATGGATCTTATTTTATTAGGTTAGCTTGTGGTGTAAGGGGATTGGGGAGAAGAAAACTCTAAGTCTTGAAGTTCATCTTCTTCCTCGTCGAAGAAGGTGAAGAACGTCGAGCCTTCGACGAAGAACTCTGTCACCACAAAGGAGATTTCATCATACCATCTTCTTCCCTCTCCATAGCCGGTGAGAGATGCCATCCTCGGAGATCGATGACGTGACGCTGTGTACCGCGACGCCGATGACTCTCTTCTCCGTGACGCCGAGAACTCTTACGGAGTCACGACGTTCTTTTCCGCGACGAACCTTCGTTTATCTCTTTATCAAGGTAGGGGTGTGTTTTTATTTGAGCAATACTGATTATTCCTTCCTTTGTTTATCTTGACCCGCTTGCTACCAAACTAACGTGGAAGGATCGGGCCCAACGAACAATGCCCGATCCCTCTGCCGTTTTTGTGAATGTTTGGTGGGATCTTCGTGTTCTTCATGGGTGACGAACAGCGGAACGTTGCGAGTTCATTTTGCGATGCAACGATCCCAATTGAAGTCCCAACATCACGATGTCCTAGTGAAGGTGCGATGACGATAGCGGGAGACGGATCAAACTGGAACAGGAGGTACCATCCCTTGATTGTTCTTCGAGCGGGTGAATCAAATCGTGATTTCGGAGCCAATCAGAGGCCTGAAAATTACGGAGATGATTACGGGACATCGGGGCAACTTAGTGTCCTAAGTTTCATGATGAACGGACCGTTAGATCAATGAACGGACAACACGGGATGCGCGATGGCCGTAGGCGTCGGTTCTAGAAAATTACAGAATACACGGCGTGTACCTCTGACGAACACACCATGTAATGTGGGGGTACCGTGGATTGAGTTTCGGGTTTAGACAAATAACACCCGACGTGTGACCTCGGCCACACGGCGTGTAATCTCTATGCAGAATAGCAGAAGCAGCTTCGCGAGATGTGGCTTGTATTCTGGAAAATACACGGACACAGGCAACAATACATGACCAAGAGGCACGGCGTGTATTCTCATCACAGAAGGGTAGAAGCGGCTTCGCGAGACTCAGCGTGTATTCCGAGGATACACGGACATGGAATGGAGTACATGGGAATGTACTCCACCACACGACCAGGTATTTCCAGCATACACGGACCCGACCCCAGATGTTTGAAAACGGCGTGTAACCATACCACACGCCGTGTACATACTTTTTACATGAAAAACTCATCGACACGGGCTGTGGTACACGGACAATACCCATGGACAGAAGACACAGCGTGTAACCGTACCACATGCCATGTACTTTCTTTTTCACACAACCAGCCCTGCGACATGACCCGTAACACACGGGAAGTACCCGGTGTCTGATGACACATCGCGTATCGTATATCTACACGCCGTGTACTTTTGGAAAATGGTTTGGTTGTCTTGTTCTCTATGACTTGGGAAGGTTTTTCTTGGGTTTCCCCTAAGACGTGGGATAGAATGTTGGGTTAGATCATCCCTGGTCTTTGTGACGGTTGATGTATCCATCCCTATGACTCGAGGACAGGATCTTCCTGAAACGAGCTTGTTGTGTGTGGGAACCCTAGAGCTGGCTGTGAATGCGACGATGATGAAGACTGAATGGGAATCCTCTGTGGGTTCGACAGCGACGACTACAACACTCAGCGATCCTATGTGGATCAGTGCCTACCGATCATAAGTGGGTTAGAGCTCAGCGGTCTTGTGTGGTCCAGCGCATACCGGTCCTATGTGGGTCAGATCCTGTGTGGATCATTGCGAGGGTTAGTACCTATCGATCCTGTGTGGGTCATTGCAGGGGTTAGTACCTAACGATCCTATGTGGGACCAACAACTTAGATGTATCAGTGGCTACATTTGATCATCTCTATCGTCTTATGAAAAATTATACCTGTGTGAGCTGAGTCTTGGCTTCCAATCTTATCAATGATAAGATTGACTTGATATCCTCTGTGGATTACGTTGTGAATTCCTATGTGGATTGGGTTGAGAATTCCTATGTGGAATGGGTTATGTTTTTCTGTGTGGACTGGGTTGTACTTGGGCTCAGATGTTGGAGCCGAAATGGAATTGAAGACTTAGGTATATGTATGGGAATATACCTAAGTAGTGTTGGATGTTACTTCGTGATTGTATCTTTCTTTTGTGGATTATCCTTGTGGATTTTGGGAGACCTTAGGGGGTCTCGGGATCCCTACTGAGTAGCGTATACTCACCCCTACACGGGATATGCCCGCACTATGTTGTGTTGGTTGAAGATGACAGACAACGCTGATCGTGGTTGAGGCTTGCGGGGCAAGTCGGTACCTGGAGGTGGACCACTGGGTGGGACGTACTCGGAGCGGACGACTGGACCCGAGGAGTTGAGGAGGCTATCTGTATCCACCCTTCTGGTGGGACTTCCAGTGGACGACTCGACAATGCATCTTTACTTTCCAGTTGTTGTACTTCCTTTTCCAGTTGTACTTTACTTTCAGTTTGGGTATGTATTCTGGCCCACTTACTTTTCCGCACTTACTATTGTATCCAGTTTTACTTAGTGTTTACTTCTGCTTGCTTACTATGTTTGTCTGTTTACTTTATAAAGGCAATGCCTTCCCTTTTTATCAAGAATTACACCTTGGTTCTAGTCACCAGCCCCTGAACTATGGAAGGCCGGCTTGGGGTAGTCATGACATGGGCCCCGAGGATAGGTCATGACATGTTTCATCTCAAAAAAATAACTCTGAAATTTGTCATCCCACATAGACTTCACACCTTTCCGAGTCAGAGAATTTATCTACGAAGCCATCTTTGTGAATTCCTTCACAAACCTATGGTAATATTCAGATAATCCCAAGAAGCTCATGATCTTGATTCCATTTCATGGTTGGTCTCATATCATATCATCCTTCACCTTCATAGGATAAACTGATAAACCCTATTCAGTCACTACATTTCCAAATAATTTCACTTCTCTAATCTAAAAATCACACTTTGAATGATTTGCATAAATATAGTGATTTAATAGAACAATCAGAACTATTATAATTTGTTTCATATTATCTTCCTCATAATTGGAGTTGGAAACAATTTCATCTACAATGACTAAAACAATGGTATCCATATACTCATAGAAAATATTTTTCATTAAATCCATGAAAAAAATTAAAATCTGTCAAACCAAAGGGTATAACAAGGTACTCAATGTGCCCATAATTGCTTCGATAGGTGGTTTTATAAATATGAGATTCTTTGATCCTTAATTGATCGTAACCAGATCGAAGGTCGGTCTTTGAAAACCACATCACACCTTTTAACTGATCAAACATATCCTCAATCTGTGGTGATGGATATTTTTTCTTTATCGTAAATCGATTGAGCTTATGATAATAAAAACATAAGTGAAGATAATCATTAGCCTTCATAGAAATGAGAACCGACGCAACCCATGGTGACACACTTGGATGAATAAATCCTTTCTAAAGAAGGTCTTCCATATGAGAATTCATATCTTTCATCTCAAATAGTTTCGTACTCTAAGATGGGATAGATACCTGTTGGGTGCTTGGAATTATTTCAATATAAAACTCAACATATCTCACCAGTGGTAGACTAGAGAAATTCGAAGGGAACACATTGTAAAACACGATGAAAACTGGAGGAAGATAACCACTAATTGATTCTCACTCATGGCCAAAAGAAAACATTGATATCACTTTCCCTAACTCCAGATAAGATGGCCTGGCTCTCCCCGACCTTGGGTCCCATTCTCCTTGAAAAAACAAGGGGCACATCACTGGGGGTACAAAAGTATACCAATAAAAGATAAAAATAAATATAGGATTTATTGGAAATGTACAATTGCATCCTAAATGTGACTTTAATAGATTTCATATCAAGAACTAGAATACTCTAATCTATCTTGACATCTAACAGAGAGATGAAAAATTTAGGACTACAATGAGTATTCTCTCTCTTCATACCAATGGGTGTAGTAATATCCATTGCACAAGATAATTTTTCTATAGGAATATTAACTAGGAGAACAATATGGGTTGAAAGAAAAGAGTTATATGCACCAGTATCCAAGTGAGAAGTCACTAATGATGAAGAAATGGTAATAATACCTCTCAAAGTCACTAGAACCGTGAATGCTTCCACTAGAAACACTTCCACTGCCTGAATAATATTTGTCATAGATGCCTTTGGCTAGAACCCTGTTGAATGTGAAGCATATGATTTCTCTGTAGTGTTGATAGAAGCATATGATATTGTCCCACTGCATGGGGTAGTGAATTGTTGGTAAAACATCACAAGTTCCCTGAACATCCACATGAGCTATAGTTCTTTGGTGTCTCAGTGAAAACCCTCCTAGAATGTTCTTGATTTCCACAATGGTAACAATTTATAGAACATCCTATTAGAGCTTTAGGAGGTTTGGAATGAATCTTCCATCAATAAAATCCACGAGGATCATCAGGCTTCCATTTTCCTTTAGTGTAACCAATACTACCACTATGAGAAAAAGGAACTCCCGTCAACCCTAACTTACTAGCCATGTCATTCTAAACCATAATCACCATATCCGGCACATCAGAATATGTGGACAACTTCATAAATAAAAATAGAGAACAAAAATATGATAATAGCATAAACTCGAACTATCATACCTTCATTAACCCATTAGATAAAATATCAGGAGAAAACTACACCAACATTGAAAAGGGGGTTGAATACTCATTCACGGTTTTATCAGCCCGCTCTAGCATGAAAAATACTACCGCATTATCCAACACCATCGACTCTAGATAGAACTGATTGGTAAAATGAACCTTGATGTCTTTTCATTATAATCCCTCATTTTTCCCTATCGTCAACATCATGTCCCACCTTCTCCAACTAGGTCCCTCTATTATGATGGTTGCACACTTCACTTTGATCACTTCGGGTGTCTCTAATAACTCAAACATACATTCTATATTTCCCAATCATTCCAAACCTTGTTGAGGATCATTGGATCCTTTGAATAACGGTGGCTTCTCAAAAAGGTTCACTTGAGAATGATATTAAAGAACATCCCCCTAAGGATCCACTATAGGATCCAAAGCAAGAACTGGAGGTGGTGCCTATCCTAGAGCTTAGACAGTGCGCACAATTACCTCATCTAGATTTGGGTCAACAACATGATTTTCTTGAGGAGGTTTTTTCAGCATTCATTTACTGTCTCTAATTCGCATGTCTCCACAGAGGGATGATTCTACAAAACATTAGAATATAATAGGAGAACATTAAAATAACACACAAACTGAGTAGAAAGAGAAAATATTCACAATGGAAGGGACTAACATTATATTGATTTCAACTAATCCAAATATCTATAGGGAAAATACTTGAACTAATCTACATGACATATTTCTCTAACCACACCTGGTGACTTAAGGTTCATTGCTGTGAGAGCTGGTTAGGTAGTCAATTGCAAGTACCTCCTTTTCCACGACCAGATCACAAAAATGAATACTAACTTCAAGAAATAGGATCAAAAGACTCCTCTAATACAAATTTTTCACAAACCAGTCTGGATACCCTAGTAACCTGATAACCATGATGGTAATAAAAAAAATGGGATTTAGGGTGAAAACCAAAAAGCTGTAGGATACCACCAAGTATTCCTTAATAGATAACAAAAGTTGATTATCTAATGAAAAACGTTAAATTTTTAAAATAAACATGTTTGAAATTCGAAATAATATTTTATAAAAATCTGATAAACAGTTTTGATATGATGGAAAATTCATTTATATAACTCTAATTACATTACATGCGATGAAATATTTCAAAAATAATTTATTATGTAAATCATTTATATAAAATAGTTTATATAAATTCAGAAGTCATTTAATGCAGTTTCAATAGACATTGGAATACATTTATATCTCAAATATAAATAAACAAGAGAGCAACATGGTCATCTATCAAAAGTTATGATTGTATTAATCAGCTATATGATTCCACATTCTCTATGTGAAGTTAGAAGAATGTGTATACACATGTCCCTTTGACACAAGCCAAAAGAGACTCATTACTAACTTATTGGGGATGTGACCGCCACATGTATGTTTTACAACGCTGTTATAGAGTAGAGTGTATCAAAATAATGAACTAACCACCTGAGGCTTTGCATGTGCTCTTACATGATGGGTGAACTAATTCAATACTACTTAAAATATGATCAATCCCATTCTTCCATTTCAAAATGAAAATTTCTTTCCATTTAAAACCAAAATGTGTTTTATTCAAAAACACATGCCTTTTGAAAAGATAAAACCACCAGTCTCTATCAAATAATTTTAATCCATTTTAAAGTTTGAAATTCATTCAAAATCAATTCAATCCATTTAATAATTTAATTTTCAAAATTAAATTCAGAAATTTAAATGAAATCATTTTCATCAAATCCATAATTTAAATTTAACAATTTGAACCTGACAATTTTCATAAACCCACCACAATACAAAAGAATCGAGGTTTTACATGTTTTCCTGACAAAAGAATTTCAAATATCTCAATAAAAAATTGGATTTATCAAAGAATTTAAAATCAATGTCGAGAATTTGAATTTAAATTAGAAATTGAAATCAACCAAACAATACAGTGGTAGTAAATTTGAAAAAATGGGCCTGAACCACCTACATATTTCATAAAGAACGACACTCACAATGGAACCCATAAATGAGAATGAAGGTGTAGAGGACCTATAAACTCTTCCAAGTAGCATTATACAATAGCACAAGACATGGATACATCAATCCCATGATGATCCAATGAAAACCTAATATGAATGGAAGGGTGAAACTTGAATAACGAGGGGGAACACTGACCCAGTATATGAACTACATGAAGAATGAAGATCCCAAGTCATTTGGTTCAATCTGGATGAAGTTGAGTCCCTCACAAAATGCGCCAGAACATCTCTAGGTCATTAGACATGAAGTATGGAATGAAAAGGACCGAGCGAAATAGCCAAATGCATGACGTTAAACTGGGAGTGGGGCAAGAGATTATGCGTACCACGGGGTCATGAATTGAAGGCCACATTGGATAAGTACATCAAATAACTTATCACCTCGGGTTAAAAATTCGATATTTATCCCCTAAAAGACATGTAATTCAGGTACATTGTATGTACCAACACACAGAGTGACCTCCCCATTCACAACATGAAACCATCTACAAGTACACGATGTGTACTTTAGGTACACAATGTTAAGTTTAGGTATATGGCATATACCTATTCTATAGTCTGCAGTAAAACCCTAAAATCACATAAAATGATTTTTATCAGAATAGGGACTTAGATAAGTTGAAAAAGTACCTATTCAAGGTAAAAACATGTTACAATTATCCTTCAATAATTTTTAATTCCTTTTAGGATGGGAAGAATAAATTTCATTTGATGTATGAGAGTTTTAAATTTATTATTCTATTCCACCAACACTGAGAACTCTAAAATACAGTCCTTGAACATTTACATCTATAAGAACATTTTCATAGTTAAAATTTCTTTTTCATTACAAACATCTTCATCATTAGTGAATTTGTTTTTTTCCAATTTAACAAATAGAAATGTTTCTCAAACTTAACATGAACTTTTAACATTAGTTTTTTCATTACCACAGTCTTCATTATGAATATTAGATAAGAAATGTTTCTGGTTGGCTTCTTTTGGGATTATTACTTTCCCTATTCAATGAAAACTTTTATTTATTTAATTTTCATCTCTTTTTTTGTGGTAACTCTCAATGAATAATTTTCAAATAATCTCTTGTTTCCTTCACCATTTAAAAATTATCATAGAAATATCCAATAGCCAGATATATTAAACACTCGAATACAGCCATTCCATGTTACCATATTTTCTTCAAAACACTTCAAAAGTTGAATGAAATGGACCTGTCAGGATTTATATAAACATATTCATCATTGATTGAATTATATTCTTCATTTTGAATTTTTTTAATAGTATCCCACATAATTATATAAAAGATATATCCTTATAATTCATATCCATCTTCTCGTGAGTGCATTATTTATTCAATTTAAATTTAGTTCATATGTTATATAAGTCATTTGAATGAATATTTTCTACATTTCCATCATCAAGATCAGATATCATTGCACCTAATTTTTCAATAAATACATAATTTAACTTTTTAAATATAGTCGAGCATTTTAGAGCCTCAATAAAGCCAATATTTTTACTGATTATTTATTCTTTTCTTATAAAAAATTTATTATCATAATCATATTCATACATTTGATTATATTCAAACATAAATTCCAAATTTGTAGATTTCCCTTTGGACTTTGATAATTACTTTATAGATTCTCTCCAACTTATCCTATATTCTATTAAATGCCTTAATAACATTTAATTTTATAAATTACTTGTCAAAATATTGTTAATGAATATAGTTACTATTATAAAAGTTATTCTGTATATTCTTTTGATCAACCACAATCATTTCAACTCCTTCTGGATAAGGAATTTTACAATTGATAGAAACATCAAGCTTGTTCCAAAATGTGAATACTAAGAAAGAAACATACTTATAATTTGAAATATGATAGTTACTTTCATCAATAATTTGAATACCATTAATATTATATGAATTTATTTAATCAATTAAAGACATAAAATTCAAAATGAAATTATCTTTTATAAATAGAGAAAAAACAACACTTAAAAAATAATGAAGCTTTAATGTCATTTAAGGTAACATGACACATTGTTATGATAGAAATTATAGATACCTGTACTAAAATTGGTATTATAAACCTCATGGATTTGTTGGGTAATTTATTTTGTGAACTAAATAATACTTTTTAGTTCATAATGCTTTATAAATGACTGCAATTTTGACATTACTCATAATAAAAATAATTTAATTCACATAATTCAGAAACCAAACA
This sequence comes from Viscum album, assembly GCA_963277665.1. Taxonomy (NCBI): domain Eukaryota; kingdom Viridiplantae; phylum Streptophyta; class Magnoliopsida; order Santalales; family Viscaceae; genus Viscum; species Viscum album. Next base: position 1,955,362,228 of record OY728140.1, read on the forward strand.
TGAATTTTATTATAATGTGAGAATTTAAAATTTATATGGATAAATATTCATTAATAATGATTACATCCTTCTAATGACACATATAATATAATTTTATTTGATCCACTAATCATCATAAATATAAATGAGAAGTGTTAATCCTTGAATTAATTTTAACTTAATAATTATCCCAAACAATGTTTATATCTCTTATAAAATTAAACTAATAATATCCATTTTTTCTATAAAGTTACTCTTAAAACTCTAAAAGAAACTCCCATTTGATAGAGATGAACTCCAATATCACATATTCAGATAGTTAATATTTATAAAATAATTATAGAACACATTATTTGACTAATGAAAATAATCTTCACATCATCAATAACATATCTTAATGAAATAGAAAACAATTAATCATTAATCAAAAGGAATATTCTCTAAACATAACTTCCCAGTCCATAACAGTCCACTTTATCTTCACGAGTAACAATATATTGAGTTATTTCTATAAATGAACTCTTCTATATTACTTTTTTGAAAATGTATATAAGCATCATGTATTAATTGAGTTCATATTAAGGATATTATTTGAGATATCTATGGAGACATAACATCAAAATCACATCGTTTTAGATGAAGTGATTTTGAACTATATACATTTTGGAACATCATGAATTATCCAAAATTACTTTATATATATTACCGTGTTAGATATTATGAGTTTATTACTTGATTCTACTATCACACAAGAAAATAGATTTTTTAATCCATAGTTTCGTATGAATAAAACCAATAAATAAGAGACTAAGGATTTTTGGAGTATATTATACCTCATGGTGATGTGTTGACATCAAATAGGAATACACAAACATAATGAATGGATAAATTCTTATAATATTTGTAACACCCGAGACTTTTATGTTATATAAATCATCACAGGAATCTTTTTCTACACAACACTTACTTGGCTTGCTTTACACGCAATCGCGACCTTCCTCGATAGCTTGCGTCGTACGCAATACCGAGTTTCACTAAACAACAATATACTATTAAAACTAGCCGTTATGAATAGTAATAACCACTTTTTGAAATTTTATAAATTTTATTTTTCAAAATGGACTTCATTTTTGGACTCAGAATATCGAAATTAGCCTAGGGTGAAATTTTGGTATTTTTCTGAAAACTTTCAATTTTTGATGAATAGTGAAACCACTAAGTGGTAGGTTAAAAAACTGAATTTTGCATAAAACTTAATTTTACCGCTTCTGTGAATGGAATTTCAAAAATCCGACAGACACGGTTAATATCAAGGTCTAAAATGTGGTTCAATGAGATGAAAATAATTTTTGGTGAATAGTAACTTTTTACTTTTTTTTACCACGGTTAATAGTAAATAGGGTAACTAAGGGTAAATATGATATTACTATTACCCTAATACGTGTCCTAATCCTATTGGACAAGTGTATTTCGACCAAAAACAAACTTAGGAATAAAATATGACCATTTAGGCCCACTTGGGTTAGATTAGGACATTTATTATTAATTTATTTAAAGAAGCGTTAAAAGAGTTAAAATCAAAGTTTATTTACTAAAACATTTTTAATATGGGGTTATACATAAGATAAATTCGATTGTAAATATTCATTAGAAAACTAAAAGGATTTCCTACATGATGGTATTTTATTTTTAATTTTTAGACATCAAATAATTTAATTTATTTATGACACAAAGATGATGCAGTAATTATCTTGTTAACGAAATATTGACATAATTGATGTTATAAACACCAAAATAAATGTAATTTGAGACTTTTTATGAATTCCACTAATTTTATAGGTTACTATGATATATTAGTGTTGATTTAATCAACTTGGTTCGAACATATAATTCTGTTATGACTTTTACAAAAAATCATATATCAAATAGTGTCAATATTGACACAAAATAGTTTTTAAATCAAATATTATATTATTAATTGTTATTTTATTCCTAAAAATATAAGGTTCGGCCAAATGACTTAGATAAGGATATATATATTAATAATAAACAATTTGGGGTTCGTTTGGCATGTTATAGTAAGTGTATTAACCATATAGTGAAAGAAAACAAAAAGACATGGTAAAAGTTAAATTATTTAACTTAGAGTTAAATCTAATTGATAAGGTTAAAATAATATCCTAAACTTGTCTAAATTCTATTGGTTGATAGGATTTCGACCCATCCCCACTTTAGCTTCGAAATAAGACCCTTTGGAACCATTATAAACCGATTTTGACTTTAATATAAAATAATATTTTGAGATATTCCTAAGGTGCCCCTCTCCTCCCTTATAAAAGGGCACCTCCTCCCCCTCCTCCTCACACCAAATTGAGCACTCAAGCTCGGCCAACCCCTGCCATTTTCTCCTCTCCACTTCCCTAGAATAATCCTAGAGGTCCTGGTCTTCTCCAAAGACCAATCTTAGCTCCTTAAGTGGAGGATTCAAAGAGGCGTTCCAAAGAAAAGGTAATATCCATTACCGATCTTTTCAATTTCTTTCTTCTTCAACTTCTTCTTCTTTAGTTGTTTCATGATAAAGTAATAACATCAGTATTACTTACATACTGATATGTTATTATAAATATGAAGCAACCCTAATTCACCTTCTATCCATCCTACGGAAAAATGAAATCACCGCGCGTGCGTACGTACGGAATACCGTCTGCACGCCGTGGTGTAATCTATTTTCCACCATCACCTTACAAGGATGGGTATAATGGTGTAATGAGTAACTATTTATGATTATTATAAAGTAATATTGATACTGAAATAATATATATATATACTCCAATACAGTTCCACGATCATAGGAACGATATCATCACTCGTGCGTACGTACGGAATACCGTCTCCACGATGTGATGCGACTCGTTCTACATGATCATCATTACATAGTAATTATATAAATGAATTGAATGAATAAATATGATATATGTTACACTAATACCATTCTGGATATAAGGTATCTATAACCTTAAAAGAAGAATAAGAATGTATTCGGCAAAACACGCATAAGAACAAAAGGCAATAAAGACCCGAGTAACAAGTAACAATGAAATATTACTATCAATATGACCATATATGATATCATATTAATATGTATGATTCTGGAATAAGTCAATAACATTATTTAACCATTATACAGGAGCTTCAGACACGTACAAAGCAAATTGGACCTAAGGTAAGGGAAAATATCACAATCTCATTTTTATCCGAGATTGTTTATTCGTAAGTATTTACTGGGGTGTATTTTATCATCCACATCCATGTTTCATCAATATGTAATATTATTTCCATCCACCTACAATTGTTTAAATCCATTTTTACCCTTCAGTGAGTTTTTTAGTAATATGTACGAAAGGAATCCTTTGTCGTTTTTCGTACGAGGTACTTTTTGACTTTTCCGACAAAAGTACGAAGAATGTTTTTTTAACTTATATGGCATGAATGGATTTTTAAAACAAAATTTCCAAGAATCTTCCTTTACAAGTTTTCAAGTTTATTTTTAATCAACTTCTTTTATTTTAAAGTTGTATGGCATGTTATGAAAGGAAAAATGTTTTTGAAGAAGAAAGGATATTTTCCTCAAGAATGGAGTTCAAGTGTTTTATCAAAATTATTTTCCATCTAAGATAATAAAGGGTTTTGTTTTATCCCTATTATTAAATTGATTTGATCATGTTGTGATGGAATTATTTTTATAAATTACTTTATCTTATATGAGTTGTTTTATGATGTCATGTCGTTTAAGAATCCCATTTTTATTACATGGGTTATGCTATGATGTATGTTTTATGATTATGTGGCACACATAAGAAAGGATTCATTATAAGATGGGTGGGACCTATATCTCCCTCCAATTCATTGGGTAAAGATTTTATATCTCATGAGATAGACATGGCTGGAACGGAAGGTTATTTCGGTTCAGTGATACAGGACTGAAACGAGGAGTGAACTCGGTTCAGAAAGGGACTTTGTCCACTAAGATAGTCTTGGCAATAAGTCATGACTAACAAGAAATGATTTTCCATGATTATGTGTGCATTCCACAAAGTTTCAAGTTTCATGTTATGATTATGGGGATCTCATTTTCACTTCTATGATTTATTAAGATTTTATGATCCCTTTTGCAGGTTATGATTTTAAAAAGAATATGATATGATTTTTATTTCCTTTATTGCCCTTGCTGAGCATTTGAGCTCACCCTTTTATGTTTCCTTTTCCCCAGGTCAGGAAGATGGATATTAAGTAGAATATGCTAAAAGGGACCCTAGATATGATGAAATAAATGGGAGACACTGTAGAAGATTTATGAACCAGTTGTTTATGTTTCCCAGTTTCTAAAGACACTATACCTATACGGTCCTTTGTGGTTTTATCATATGTTGTAATAAGTGTGCTTCAATTTTGAAGTATTAACAATGTATGTAAAGTATGGGTCGTTATAGTTGGTATCAGAGGAAAGGTATAGTCAACCTTTGGAAACTAGGATGTGAAAGCCTTAGTAAGAACCCTAAGGATAAGTCTAAGCATAGAACACAATCTTAGTGTTTTAGAAATGGCCTTGAATAACCTAGGATAAGACCATAAGCATGAAAATTTTATTCTTGAATTATGTGGTTTCCTATTATAATTAGTGTTGCTCACACTATTTTTCTTGGTTTTAGTCAATGGCTGGAACCTGAAGGAACCGTGTTAATGCGGAATGCGATGGGCAATGCAATGATTGTCCCCCTGAGCAACCAAACAATATGGGAGATGGAATGAAAAATCTTGTAGCCATGCTCACACAACTTTCTCAAGCTATGAATCATGCAGGATTTCCAAATGAGCAAAGGAGGGAGCAACATTCTGTTGAATCCTTCATGAGGCAGCGTCCACCTTCTTTCAGTGGGTCTACTGATCCATTAGTTGCTGAACAATGGATTAGTACTACTGAAAAGATATTTTCAGTTCTTCAATGTTCTGAACATGATAAAGTCATCCTAGCAGTGTATCGTTTAGAAGGAGATGCTGATCAATGGTGGAATCTTGTTAAGAATACGAGGCAAAGGGATGAAATTGAGTTTATGGAATGGGACGAGTTCAAGAACTTATTTTTCAATAAGTACTTCCCTCGTATTCTCCGAACAAAGATGGAGAAAGAGTTCCTTGAACTGAAGCAAAGGGATGATGAATCTGTTAGTACCTATGAAGCAAATTTTACAAGACTTGCAAGGTACGCTTCTGGTATTATTATCCAACCTGAGAGTAAGATCGATCGATTCTTTAGTGGCTTAAAACCAAGTCTTCGAAGGGCGTTAGCCATAAGGGACTTCAATAGCTACGAGGAAATCGTTCGATGTGCTCTCAAAGTCGAGATGGAGATTGGAGTAACCCATCAGTCACATGGGTTTGATAAGAAGAGGAAGATGGAATTCAAAGAAAAATCTAAAGAGCACACGGAAAAGAAGATGAGCTTTTCCTTATGCTCAAAGTGTGGAAAGAAACATGGAGGGAGTTGTCTTAAAGGGACAAGTAAATGTTTTAAATGTGGAAAAGAAGGTCATCGGGCATTTGAATGCCGTGATAATGGGAAGAAGATGTCTAATGATGCAAACAAAGGAAGGGATACACAGAATGATCCTACTACACTTCAATGTTTCAAGTGCAAGGAGATGGGGCATTATGCCAATCAATGCCCAAATCCAAGGGTTGATGATGATGGTCGACGTCAACAAACTCTTAAGGCTAAAGACAAAGGAAAGTCACATGCAATTTCTATCAGCGATGTGGAGTACGATAACGATGTGGTGAAAGGTACACTTACCATCCACTCTAAAGTAGAAAATGTTTTATTTGATTCTGGATCCACCCACTCTTTTATTTTTGAAGACTTTTCTAAGGGTATCACCGTATTACCTCAACAATTAGATGTTGAGTTAGCTGTGACAACACCTAATGGCACATCAATCGCATCAAAAGTTTATAATTCTTCTCCGATCGAAGTTTGTGGGAAAGTGCTTCCTGCAAATCTTGTGATCCTTCCTTTAGTGGAATTTGATGTGATTCTTGGTATGGATTGGCTTTCTCTACATGGAGCTCATATCAATTGCCAAAGAAGGGAAGTCACATTTCATATTCCAGATCATTCTACGATCGTCTATCAATGCAAGGATGAACATAACCTTCCAGTGGGAATTCCTTCCATCTTATGGGTCATGATTCCACTAAATGAAGGTTATTTATCTCAAATGGTTGGAGATAAACTTACGATTAAGAATATGCCCATTGTACGGGAGTTTGATGATGTCTTTCCGGAGGAATTACCGGGTCTTCCACCAAATCGTGAAGTTGAGTTTTCAATAGAACTCGTACCGGGTGCTTTGCCTATTTCAAAGACACCTTATAGAATGGCCCCAATTGAGTTGCAGGAATTGAAGAAGCAACTCCAAGAGAATCTTGATAAGGGATTCATACGCCCTAGTGCGTCACCTTGGGGAGCACCTGTTCTATTTGTTAAGAAGAAAGATGGATCAATGAGACTCTGCATTGATTATCGAGAACTTAACAAGATCACTATCAAGAACAAATATCCTCTCCCACGCATTGATGACTTATTTGACCAACTACGCGGAGCTCAATACTTTTCCAAGATTGATCTTCGTTCAGGGTATCATCAATTAAGGGTCAAAAGGGAAGATATACCAAAGACGGCTTTCCGTACAAGGTATGGACACTATGAATTTATAGTGATGCCATTTGGTCTTACTAATGCCCCTGCTATCTTCATGGATCTAATGAATAGAGTCTTTAGAGACTATCTTGATCAATTTGTGGTAGTCTTTATAGACGATATTCTTGTCTATTCAAAGAGCAAGGAAGAGCATGAAGATCACTTGAGAATTATATTGAAGACCCTGAGAAAGGAGAAGCTTTATGCCAAATTTACTAAGTGTGAATTTTGGCTTCAAAAATTTGCATTTTTGGGTCACATAATCTCAAAAGAGGGGATATCTGTGGATCCAGCAAAAACAGAGGTTATCGAAAGATGGTCGAGACCAACAACAGTAACTGAGATCCGAAGTTTTCTTGGTTTGGATGGATATTATCGACGTTTTGTAAAAGATTTTTCACGATTATCTAATCCACTCACCAAGTTGACTCGGAAAGGAGTTAAGTTTGTTTGGACAGAGGAATGTGAAGAGAATTTCAAGGAGTTGAAAAGAAGGTTATCCAGTGCACCTGTGCTCACACTGCCTTGTAGTGGAGAAAGGTTTGTGATCTACAGTGATGCATCCAAGAAGGGATTGGGGTGTGTTCTTATGCAAAATGATATGGTGATAGCTTATTCCTCACGACAGTTGAAAATCCATGAGCAAAATTACCCAACACATGATTTGGAGTTGGCTGCGGTAATCTTTGCATTAAAAATTTGGAGGCATTACCTTTATGGTGAAAGGTGTGATATTTATACTGATCATAAAAGTTTAAAGTATATTTTCACACAAAAGGAGCTGAATATGCGTCAAAGAAGATGGTTGGAGCTGATTAAGGATTATGACTGCTCAATCCATTACCACCCTGGGAAAGCAAACAAGGTGGCAGATGCATTAAGTCGACAAGAACATGCTAGTTTATCCATGATGAGGATCACAAAAGATCCAATATTTATGGATTTACAAAGTATGGATCTTGGAATTATAATGGAAGGGGAAAAATCTTATCTTTCTCAAATGAATGTTCAACCATCTATACATGTGAAGATTAAAGAGGCACATAAAGAAAATGTCGAGTTACAAAAGAAGGTGAGAAATGTTCCTGAATTCAACCTTGATTGTGATGGGATAATAAAGTTCAGGAATCGGGTTTGTGTTCCTCCCATCCCCGAATTAAAGAAGGAGCTGCTGGATGAGGCTCATAGTTCATCATTCTCTATTCATCCTGGAAGTACGAAGATGTATAGGGACCTGAAAGAGTACTTCTGGTGGGATGGCATGAAAAGAGATGTTGCTGAATATGTCTCTCGATGCTTGGTTTGTCAACAAGTTAAAGCTGAGAGACAAAAGTCTAAGGGGATGTTACAACCATTACCCATACCCGAATGGAAATGGGAAAACATCACTATGGACTTTGTCACAGGACTTCCTAAAACATCCAAAGGCAATAATGCTATCTGGGTCATAGTTGATCGTCTTACAAAGTCCGCACACTTCATTGCTATTAGAGAGGATTTCCCTCTAGATCAGCTTGCCAGGATATATGTAAAGGAAGTGGTAAGATTGCATGGAGTACCACTTTCTATTATATCTGATCGGGATCCGAGATTTACCTCGAAGTTCTGGCGAAGTCTGCAGCATACTCTGGATACAGAGTTGAGTTTCAGCACTGCTTATCATCCCCAGACAGACGGTCAGTGTGAGAGGACAATTCAAACCCTAGAAGATATGTTGAGAGCTTGCTCTATGGATTTCAAAGGAGGTTGGGATCAACACCTACCTTTGGTGGAATTTTCTTATAATAATAGCTTTCACTCCAGTATTCAGATGGCTCCTTATGAAGCTCTCTATGGAAAGAAATGCAGGACTCCAACTTGCTGGGATGAAGTTGGGGAAAGAAAGCTGTTAGGACCTGATCTCGTTGATGAAATAGCAGAAAAGGTCAGAAATATTCAACAACACATAAGAGCAGCTCAGAGTCGACAGAAAAGTTATGCCGACAACCGAAGAAAAGACCTAGAGTTTGAAGTGGGCGATAAAGTGTTCTTACGAATATCTCCCTGGAAGAGGGTTATGAGATTTGGAAAGAAGGGGAAGTTGAGCCCTAGATATATCGGTCCTTTCGAAATACTGGATCGTGTTGGGAAGGTAGCTTACCGATTGGCGCTTCCACCGAATCTCTCTCAAGTTCACGATGTGTTCCATGTATCTCTCCTGAGAAAGTACATACCAGATCCTTCACATGTACTTAGCTCAGAAGTTGTACCGCTGGAGCAAGATCTTTCTTATGAAGAACAGCCGATAGAGATTCTGGATCGTAGCGAAAAAGTCCTACGAAACAAGACCACTCTCTTGGTGAAAGTTTTATGGAGAAACCACCAACTTGAAGAAGCTACATGGGAGCTTGAGGATATGATGAGGGAGAAGTATCCTCATCTGTTTGTTACAAAGTGACGAATTTCGAGGGCGAAATTCTTTTTAAGGGGGGTAGAATGTAACACCCGAGACTTTTATGTTATATAAATCATCACAGGAATCTTTTTCTACACAACACTTACTTGGCTTGCTTTACACGCAATCGTGACCTTCCTCGATAGCTTGCGTCGTACGCAATACCGAGTTTCACTAAACAACAATATACTATTAAAACTAGCCGTTATGAATAGTAATAACCACTTTTTGAAATTTTATAAATTTTATTTTTCAAAATGGACTTCATTTTTGGACTCAGAATATCGAAATTAGCCTAGGGTGAAATTTTGGTATTTTTCTGAAAACTTTCAATTTTTGATGAATAGTGAAACCACTAAGTGGTAGGTTAAAAAACTGAATTTTGCATAAAACTGAATTTTGCATAAAACTTAATTTTACCGCTTCTGTGAATGGAATTTCAAAAATCCAACAGACACGGTTAATATCAAGGACTAAAATGTGGTTCAATGAGATGAAAATAATTTTTGGTGAATAGTAACTTTTTACTTTTTTTTACCACGGTTAATAGTAAATAGGGTAACTAAGGGTAAATATGATATTACTATTACCCTAACACGTGTCCTAATCCTATTGGACAAGTGTATTTCGACCAAAAACAAACTTAGGAATAAAATATGACCATTTAGGCCCACTTGGGTTAGATTAGGACATTTATTATTAATTTATTTAAAGAAGGGTTAAAAGAGTTAAAATCAAAGTTTATTTACTAAAACATTTTTAATATGGGGTTATACATAAGATAAATTCGATTGTAAATATTCATTAGAAAGCTAAAAGGATTTCCTACATGATGGTATTTTATTTGTAATTTTTAGACATCAAATAATTTAATTTATTTATGACACAAAGATGATGCAGTAATTATCTTGTTAACGAAATATTGACATAATTGATGTTATAAACACCAAAATAAATGTAATTTGAGACTTTTTATGAATTCCACTAATTTTATAGGTTACTATGATATATTATTGTTTATTTAATCAACTTGGTTCGAACATATAATTCTGTTATGACTTTTACAAAAAATCATATATCAAATAGTGTCAACATTGACACAAAATAGTTTTTAAATCAAATATTATATTATTAATTGTTATTTTATTCCTCAAAATCTAAGGTTCGGCCAAATGACTTAGATAAGGATATATATATTAATAATAAACAATTTGGGGTTCTTTTGGCATGTTATAGTAAGTGTATTAACCATATAGTGAAAGAAAACAAAAAGACATGGTAAAAGTTAAATTATTTAACTTAGAGTTAAATCTAATTGATAAGGTTAAAATAATATCCTAAACTTGTCTAAATTCTATTGGTTGATAGGATTTCGACCCATCCCCACTTTAGCTTCGAAATAAGACCCTTTGTAACCATTATAAACCGATTTTGACTTTAATATAAAATAATATTTTGAGATATTCCTAAGGTGCCCCTCTCCTCCCTTATAAAAGGGCACCTCCTCCCCCTCCTCCTCACACCAAATTGAGCACTCAAGCTCGGACAACCCCTGCCATTTTCTCCTCTCCACTTCCCTAGAATAATCCTAGAGGTCCTGGTATTCTCCAAAGACCAATCTTAGCTCCTTAAGTGGAGGATTCAAAGAGGCGTTCCAAAGAAAAGGTAATATCCATTACCGATCTTTTCAATTTCTTTCTTCTTAAACTTCTTCTTCTTTAGTTGTTTCATGATAAAGTAATAACATCAGTATTACTTACATACTGATATGTTATTATAAATATTAAGCAACCCTAATTCACCTTCTATCCATCCTACGGAAAAATGAAATCACCGCGCGTGCGTACGTACGGAATACCGTCTCCACGCCGTGGTGTAATCTATTTTCCACCATCACCTTACAAGGATGGGTATAATGGTGTAATGAGTAACTATTTATGATTATTATAAAGTAATATTGATACTGAAATAATATATATATATACTCCAATATAGTTCCACGATCATAGGAACGATATCATCACTCGTGCGTACGTACGGAATACCGTCTCCACGATGTGATGCGACTCGTTCTACATGATCATCATTACATAGTAATTATATAAATGAATTGAATGAATAAATATGATATATGTTACACTAATACCATTCTGGATATAAGGTATCTATAACCTTAAAATAAGAATAAGAATGTATTCGGCAAAACACGCATAAGAACAAAAGGCAATAAAGACCTGAGTAACAAGTAACAATGAAATATTACTATCAATATGACCATATATGATATCATATCAATATGTATGATTCTGGAATAAGTCAATAACATTATTTAACCATTATACAGGAGCTTCGGACACGTACATAGCAAATTGGACCTAAGGTAAGGGAAAATATCACAATCTCATTTTTATCCGAGATTGTTTATTCGTAAGTATTTACTGGGGTGTATTTTATCATCCACATCCATGTTTCATCAATATGTAATATTATTTCCATCCACCTACAATTGTTTAAATCCATTTTTACCCTTCGGTGAGTTTTTTAGTAATATGTACGAAAGGAATCCTTTGTCGTTTTTCGTACGAGGTACTTTTTGACTTTTCCGACAAAAGTACGAAGAATGTTTTTTTTAACTTATATGGCATGAATGGATTTTTAAAACAAAATTTCCAAGAATCTTCCTTTACAAGTTTTCAAGTTTATTTTTAATCAACTTCTTTTATTTTAAAGTTGTATGGCATGTTATGAAAGGAAAAATGTTTTTGAAGAAGAAATGATATTTTCCTCAAGAATGGAGTTCAAGTGTTTTATCAAAATTATTTTCCATCTAAGATAATAAAGGGTTTTGTTTTATCCCTATTATTAAATTGATTTGATCATGTTGTGATGGAATTATTTTTATGAATTCCTTTATCTTATATGAGTTGTTTTATGATGTCATGTCATTTAAGAATCCCATTTTTATTACATGGGTTATGCTATGATGTATGTTTTATGATTATGTGGCACACATAAGAAAGGATTCATTATAAGATGGGTGGGACCTATATCTCCCTCCAATGCATTGGGTAAAGATTTTATATCTCATGAGATAGACATGGCTAGAATGGAAGGTTATTTCGGTTCAGTGATACAGGACTGAAACGAGGAGTGAACTCGGTTCAGAAAGGGACTTTGTCCACTAAGATAGTCTTGGCAATAAGTCATGACTAACAAGAAATGATTTTCCATGATTATGTGTGCATGCCAAAAAGTTTCAAGTTTCATGTTATGATTATGGGGATCTCATTTTCACTTCTATGATTTATTAAGATTTTATGATCTCTTTTGCAGGTTATGATTTTAAAAAGAATATGATATGATTTTTATTTCCTTTATTGCCCTTGCTGAGCATTTGAGCTCACCCTTTTTATGTTTCCTTTTCCCCAGGTCAGGAAGATGGATATTAAGTAGAATATGCTAAAAGGGACCCTAGATATGATGAAATAAATGGGAGACACTGTAGAAGATTTATGAACCAGTTGTTTATGTTTCCCAGTTTCTAAAGACACTATACCTATACGGTCCTTTGTAGTTTTATCATATGTTGTAATAAGTGTGCTTCAATTTTGAAGTATTAACAATGTATGTAAAGTATGAGTCGTTATAATATTAGTATTTATTATGTTTTTATAGTTTCCATTTATGTGAGTTTTCTTTTTAAAATATCTATGATTCCCATAGTAATTATTTTCAATATTTATTTATCCAAAGGTTTGAGATATAGTAACTATTTATTTTTATCTTTTTATTAGAAACATTTCCAGGGGTAATGATTTGGAAGATTTTGATAATTATATTAAAGATGATCTCTTGGGTAAGATTATTCTACTCTTTATGTCCAAAAAATAAATACAATGATATGACATGAGATTTTGAACATTTTGATTAAAGTTGTTACTAGTTGAAAAATAACTCTATCATATAGATTTTTGAATTGATATACATAATAAATTGGTTTAAAAGTGAATAGTTTTAGTTATTGCAACTATGATATAATTGAATAATATTTTTCTTCGGATATATATTTTCATATATAACCATGATTAATAGTCACATAATTTCATTATACTTATTTTTATTAAATTTTAAAAGTTGGTTAAGAGTTATCATTGAATTTTTTATTTCCCTTGTGTTTATTATATATTTTTATATAGATTATGTGAAAAAATTTAATTTCCAAACTGCATGAATACTAGAATGGGAAAAATTTATAATTTTTTAATAACAAGAATTATATCACCTCTTCAATTCATTATATTATGAAAACATTTTGGTATTGGATCTAATATCTATATTTTTTCCTTATAAAAAAATATAAGAAAATAATATATTGTTAAAATGTTATGTGGAACAACTATCAGAAAATTATTGAAACTAAATTATAGTAAGTCACCCATCATTGATGGACCTAATTGTGAGTACTAGGGAGATAAGACGATGAAATTTATTATTAACCCTCATGTGTATAATAATGAGATGATGATATGAAATTAAAATAATAAAGAGAATCAAATTCATAAATTTGCATATGAAGAGAGAGAGATGAATATCAAGTAAACTATAAGATATGTAATATGTTTCGTTATTCCGTGATATAGAATATTTATTTTTATAAATCTTCTGATGATTAATCTAATATTATTTAGTTGAATTTTGAGATTAATAATTTTGGAATATCCAATGTACATGAGATTATAATAGTGATTATGGATTCTATGTATCATAAATTTGATTTTCTTCCAAGAGAATATTTTTTTATAGATAAATCATATGTTTCTATGTGTTGATAATATCATGAAGGATTTTAGTGATAATGATATGCAGAATGGTATGTTATTTGATAGGATTATTTATATACATTCCAAAGAGAGAGAATCTTAGATGAAAATGATTTATGATTTATATTATATTTTTTTTACTAGGTCTTGATTATCTTATTAGAATGTAAATGATTTATAGGAAGAATTTGAAAGGTTATAATAACAAATATTATAGTAATAAGGAATTATCTATTCTAACCAAAACATTTATGGCTACTAATTATGAAGCAAATACATCAAATAATCACTTAGATGATAGTAATATAAAACTTTCGGATATTGAATTTAATCAAATTTAATGGTGGATGTTTTAGATGAATAACATTTAAAATATAAATAAAATGATATAAGTGATATGAATTATATGTATAATGAAATATATGATACAAATTATTCTTGAAACATAATTTTAAAGGAACAAAATTATCCCAAAAACATTAATAATTTTATTTCTAGAGTGAAAAGGAATGATAAGAATAATATAAAGTCAACTGATAAAAATATAAATAAATTTTAAAACTCTATGGATATTTTGAATGTATCTTATTTTCTTCAATATTATAATTTTTATCCTAGTAATGATAGTAATAATTTAACTTGTTTATACACTTATGTTCCCTTGAATTAAAAATGTTTTATGGAATGACCATATCATATATCACATGATGCTTATCTACTATATTGTGAAGGTTCTCACTATTACTTAAAAGTGTTATAAAGTTACTTTATCACATGAATAAGGATTTATGGATATGGTAACTATAGAATATCTTAATAAAATTCCTTTAGATTATATCTACCCTTATTCATAATATGACAAGGATGATATTTCCCAACCATAGGAATCGATGAATGATTATGTGATTGAAGTCGAGAAAACTTATCAAAATATATTTTAGAAATTACTTGTGGCTAATGTAGATATTTCAAAATCATAATGTTTAATTTCAAAAGTGTAATTAAAAATTAATTGAGAAACCTATTTAATTTTCATTATCAGAATATTGGAAATATGTTATTAAACTTAATTCTAAAATTGAATGTCTTAGGAATATTCTTTTTAATTTTTCATTAAGATGGGGGAATTTTGATAATACTTATGACATAATGAATACACATCATGGTGAGTTAGTAATTTTTAGGTATTATTATGGGAATACAAAATTTCGTACATGAGGATAGTAGATAAATAAACATTCCTTAAATAAGGTTCAATCATATGTAAATTTTAAGGTTTTTATTTATAAATAACTATCAACCATTTGACATTTTATATATGGGAATATGGGGGTTATGACTCTTTTTTCAATCTTTTATATACTTAATAAAACTCAGGTATCGAATTCTTAATTTATTTTTTAGAGTTAGATATGAATAATAGCTGAAGAAATAATCGTTACATGTTAATGTGTGGCTAATTTTATAGGTTTACATAAAAAAATAATCATTTTAATGAATTTTACAATATTAAACTCATTTTCTTTCTAATAAAAAATTCTCCTTATTTATTTTATTCCTTTATAAAGGTGGATTTTTTTTATCTTCTTGTTGTAATTTTATGATTTCCAAAATTTTAATTTGAAAGATAAAGAAATTTAAACTAAGCTTCCAAAAACATATTCATTATAATATGATCATTAGGTGTGTCAAAAATAAACAACCAGAAGGAAATATATTTATTTTTTATCTTTCAAAATTAAGAAAATAAATAATTATAGTTTTATCCCATTTTAATTATATATATATATATATATATATATATTAGTTTTTAGGTGACTTGAGGAAACTTAATTAATTCAAAATATCTAAACCGTTTGTGCCATGTCATCGATATTTTTATCATCAAATTTTTATTTCTCATGGAATAATCATGTAAAATTACTTACAGGGAAATCATACATAAAATGATGATATATTTTTAATGTTATGATAAATAATAATCATTTATGAAGTGGGGTTTTGTTGTTTTAATGATTAGAGTTTGTTGAATTTCAATGTAAAAAATTTATATTCTATCTAGTAATTTATTTTATCACAGTTTTATTCTACAATGACATATTTATATGTTGAGGGATAGAGAAATGTGATGTCTAAAATACAGGGAAATCCGTTTCTGTTTTAGTAATGAAATGTTTTAAAGTAGTTGTTCTATTACATGAAGGCGATTCTTTATTTTCTTAACATAATCTTTTTAACGATTCTATGATATTCAACATAGGTTAATATTTTAATATATTGTTCATTATAAAATATAATGTGAATAATATAGAACATGTAGATATGAAATAATGGATTTTATTTATTTGATCAATGTATGATCACTTCTATTGAAGGGTGATAATGATTCTACAAAACAATCTGGATGTTTATGTTTTAGGTTTTTTTTCTATTCTTTGATAAAGTTCAATGTTTTTATGTTTTTGTGAAATTATATTGAATATAACTTTAAAAGAATAGTTAATACGAATAATATTATATATCCATAAATCATGTATTTTATATTGACTAACACTATTAACAAGGATGAAATAAAATATTTTTTAACCTTTTTAGCATTGAAATATATTATATTAATCTATCAGATTATTAAAAGAATGATGATAGTCTATAAGTCAATAGAAAAAATTTCATTTAGAAGATAATTAAAGAATTTTTTTTTGTAAATAATATCATAGGTAATGGATATAAGTCAATGTAGAGTATGGTTATTGAGGAACTTTTTTTTTAAATACAGAAAGTAGAAGAAACCTAGAGTTAATGAATCCCTTGATGAAAAATCTAAGAGGTTTTTAGAGAATATTTGAGATTAAAATAAAAATTATTGATAATAAATTTGAGAAAATATTACTAAATATAGTATTAAATAATCATTTCATTTTAAAAAATTGGAAGCTATGGCCCTGAGATAATAAGAAGATGAACAAAAATTGTCATATAATATGAATATGATTTCATTATTGTTAAATTAATCAAGAATTTCTCGTCCACCAATAGATATTATAGAGGTAAGTTATGATATTCCAACACCATGGAAGACATTAGTTATTTATGAAACTCTATTAGAAAAATAGAGGAGTATTTTAATGAAAAAAGATGTTCAACCATTTTATGAATATAATTCACAATCACTATTTGATAAAGGAGAAATATGATGGGAACTATAACTAGTTATTAAATATTTTGTGTCTAACAAATCAACCTTATATGAAGTTTCAATTTATTCTTCACTTGAAATCACATAAATCTGAAAAAATTTATACATCCATTATTTTATCAGAATAATCGACCCAGAATGATAATTATGCTTACGATGAAATAAAAAAATTAATAAAGGATATATCAAAAGAAGAATATTGACTGTTAAAAACAAATGATCTTATAATATTCATGAATGGTAAGTCTTTGGAGGAAAACAACCATAATAAAGATGAATGGAATGATATTGAAGTTTATGATGTATAAAAACAACAATAGTATGATAATATCCTTGATAATTATAATGTTTCTCCACAAAATAAAGGAAATTCTAAAATTAGTCAAGATTGTAATGATGTTAAATCTAAATTTGAAAAAATAACAAATAAATATAGATGTAACCTAGAAAAATTTAAAGATATGTTTTATTTATTATTGAAACATATGGATATAGTGTCCAATTATATATTAATAAAATAAAAGATAAAAGATATATTATGTTTTATTCTAGATCTAATTATGGATATTCATGTTAAATTAACATTGAATTAGATCATAGATTTCCATTGTAATATCAAGATCATCTTATCCAATTTCAAATAGGTTTTCCATGAGAATTTATTATATTTGAATATAATAGATATAAATAAATAAATAAATAAATATATATATATATATATATATATATATATATATTAAGGAGTGGGGAAAAAATATTCAGAAAAAATTCACGATGAAAATAATGTTCTTAAGAAGGAATTAGTTTATCTTAAATGAGTGATGGATGTTCAGGAACAAAGGTGGAATGATCATAACTAAATTTTAAAGTGTTAATAAAAGATGTTAAAGATGCTTAAATACATGGACAATAAATATCTCATAAAAAGAATAAATTCAAAATTACAATTTAAGTTGAACATTTAATGTGTTGAATGAAATTTAATAATTTTAATATCAATAATTATTATTAATATTTAAATATAAAAGTTTTTTAGAAAATAAAAATGGTGTATAAATATATCACAATAACATTATTTTAAAAATTGGTAGATGTTTTTTCAAGTTATTAGTTTCTTTTTATGGGGGAGAATGTTTTTCTTATAAAATCATATTCGTTGAGGTGGTTTTAAAATTTATATGGGTTTGTTTCATTTAATTTTATTATAAATACCATTCATTGATCATATTTGTATTTTAACATGTTAGAGAATAATGACTTATTTTCATAAATCAATTATTCTATATTTCTAAATTTGAAATTCGTAATGTGATTCACCATTTATATGAGTTAACTTTAAGAGTGTTTTTATGATATCTATGTAGATTTCTGTTTTGTATCAATTTATTTTGGTAGAATATTATTTTATCCTTCTACCATTAATAATTTTATTGGGTCACTTGTACTATATTTAATAAAATATCAATTTGAAGGTTTGGGGTTTGTTATAAGTGACAAAAATACTCGATGTCTATGGAGTTTACCATTGAATTTTTGTATGGTCAAAACCTATAAATAGGAGAAAAAGTAATTGATGAGTAGATGTCGACTCATAAAGAAGTTATAACTTTCTATAGATGTTATGTACCATACTGATTTGGTATATTTTTATAATTTTGGATTTGGTGTGATCTAAAATCTTATATTAATGTGAAGATTCATTGTAATAAATATATATTTCCCATTATGATTATCTTCTTCTAATCATTCAGGATATAAAAGTTTAAGTGATATGAATCATTGATTCAAAAATTATTTTTTGATGAATCCATGAGGATTACCACATGGATAATTTTGATTAAATGGTCAAAGAGGATCTTGGCAGTATGAGTCTACTATTGTTGATGCATATCAAGAAATTATGACTATAGGACTTGAGATTCCAATATTTTAAATTAATTTTTATTCTAGTTTCAGAACATGTGTATTTATAGATATAGGTATTGATCCTCATACAGATTTTGATTAAATGTGAAGTGCATTTTTAATTTGAATAATAATTTTTTTTAATTATACATTTTAGTGGTTTGTCGATTTTCATCTAGAATATCATTAAATCATTAAATTTAATATTTATACAGGTTTAATTTAACTAGTTTAAAATTTTTTAAGTGTTATATTCAGAATTTATTATTTTTATTTTATTTATTATTTATTTCTACTCGGATTAATTCAGACCTTATAAGTTTAAAACTATATTTTTTGGGTATTATTAGTGATTATGTTTGTGAAAACATTAATTCACCCCCAATTTAATCTTTTATAGATAGAAAACATATATAAAATCAAATTATAGGTCTTTAAACATTTATAATTTTTTGGATTCTTATTCATTTAAATATTTTATTATTTATTTTTTCCTTCTCCATTACTATTATATGTTATAGTCTCTTAAATCCATGTGACACTCTCTCCATTATTCACAATGACATAATTCACTATCTATTTTATTTAAAACTAAAATTCAAAATTCAAAATAAAAAAAATATAAAAGGCCAAGTATTTCATCTATAACATTTGAAATTGGATCATTCTATAAGTTTTTCCATTAATATGATTTAGGGAATCAAGTAATGAGTTTTTATTTCCCATGAGTCATTTATAGATCAACATCTGCCAATACTATTTAACACGGGTTTTCACACATAGAATTGAATACTAGGATGTCACTAAGTCATAATTATCATTTAATTCCCATGAATAATTTGATATTACCCATCGATCATGATAGACAAGGACAAGGCATGTTATAGTTATCCATATTTTCCATTCCTGACGTAATCCATGATCAGATCCCTATTTCTATTATATTGGAATCCATTCTTCAATATATTTTTCCTTACAACATGGAATACTAAAATTTTTCTTTGATATAATATATCCTCATTTTTAGAAGGTCCTTGACTCATCATCATGTGACCATTAAATTTTAGACACTCCCCTTGGATGATATGGGTTTTCTCAAAATAAATTAGAGACCATGATCCCAAAATATCATATTTCATGGTGAAAAATGATTATTTTTTCAATGATTAACCCATGGTTTCCACTATGAAAATTTAAATGTCATAAAAAGAATATTTTTATTGAGAAATAGATTATTACATGCTCTAACCAATACTATGATATATTTTAATCTACCATTAAAAAAATAGATCAAAAGTCATCTCATCAACTCCATCTATATCCAAATATATTTAAAACATACAATTAATATTTACTTCATCTAAACCATAAAAATTCATCAGTTATTGAATATTATTCATTTGGTAAAAAGTGTGGAAACAAGAAATGATAACACTAATATCTGCAATGAAATATAATTCACTATAAGCAAATATTACACATTTTTTATGAAATATATTCATTGAAAAATAAATTTAAACTCTCAATATAATTATTTTTTAAAATATTAGAAAAATTAATTTAAAATAATATAAAATTAATTCTGTTCTTGAAAATTATATAACATAAAATCATAGTCATGAATTTAGTTGTGTCAAGGATCATTTCAGAAGATCATGTTGACATATTTAAGGTATTTAAAGAATAATTTTTCATGTTATTTTAAAGTATTTATGTGGATAAGATATTTTGGTCATATCTTTTAAGAATGTTCCTAGATCAAAAGAAGGAAACAAATGGATACTATCAGGAATAATGTCTGGTTTTGAAACTGTAGGTTTCACCAGCTACCTGGTTTCATATGGACAGTATCTCTAGAGTTAGTAGGAGTATA
Organism: Viscum album; assembly: GCA_963277665.1. NCBI lineage: Eukaryota > Viridiplantae > Streptophyta > Magnoliopsida > Santalales > Viscaceae > Viscum > Viscum album. The sequence continues at coordinate 1,955,383,192 of OY728140.1, forward strand.
ACAAAAACCGGTTAAGGTCCACTAGATATCCAATAGATAAAATTGGATAAACAGGGGATAATTTCAATAATATCTTGATCCTATGTATTCTATAAACATTATAGTGTCATTTTAATGGATAATCAAAGATGAATAATTAAATGGAAACCACATATTTTAATTACCTATTGATTCAACATAATGTATAGCTTAAATTAAATAAATTTAAATGCCTTATTATAGCCTATAAACATGATAAAATATAAAGTTGGATGGATAAATAATCAATGATCTAATCACTTCCATACCAATGATGTAAATATTGATATTTATCACCAATAAGAATGGTCTTGAAAAACCTTATATATATAGTCATCAAACTATTAGAATATATTCATCCATAATATATATATATATATCATATAATTTTATACTAGTTCTTATGAGATATTAGTTATTGGAATTGTAATGGGCTTTCATCAAATTAAACATTATTTTTCCCATATCCTTCATTAACAGGTTCTCACTACCCCAAAAGCGAGGGATGCATTACATGACATCTGATGATATTAAATAGGGTTACCAAGACTATAAATGCAGCGATGAGTTTCTTGTTATCAAGAAAAAATAATGGTATAAATAAAAAATACCCTCTCCACTAAATAAGATAAGATATAGGGGCTCACATCAGGTTATTACCGATCTCTATTATAAAAATACTATTAGTTCCCTTGTTAATTTCTTCATCAATAATTTATTTTCTACCAGACATCAAACTCTATATGCATATCTCTATAAATTTTATATGTCCATTTCTAATATGGATATTAATTTATTAATATTAAAATTTTATTTTATTTATGATATTTATCAAAATTAAAAACTTATCACATTAATGTCTATCAGGTTTGAATTTATATTTTGTCACAACTTTTAATTTTTAAAATAAAAATTCTCCCCACATATCTATATAATTAACTAGGACCTGATTTGGTATTAGAATTTTTTTTAATAATAACTAGTTTTATATAATCACTTTAGTATAATAGAATTTAACACATATTCACATTCTACTACCTTTGATGGAATTAATTATTCCTATTGTAAAATAACATGTAAATTTTTTATTAGCATTGATTTAGTCCTTTAAAAAATGTCATGCATTAATATACCCCAGGAAAATAACCATACTATATGTGGAAAGAAAATGATATGAAATCAATTTTTAGTATTTTAAAATCCAAATATTCTTTAAACTATGGTCGTGATAAAAGTGAATTTAATCGTGTCTTCACAAGAAGGATTACCATGAAATTTTGAAATTTCATGTTGTCATTGATGAATGAACCAAAAATTTAATGACATTAGATTAGATATGTATATAAATATTTATAAAAGTTTTCTATTCATCCTATTAAATACATTGATAGTATGTTTACACACTTTAATGAAATATTCACCCATTTAGTCTATGTTGTGGATGATTTTTCGAAAGAATCCATAGTAAAAAATGATACATCGGGTATTTCCATGAAATATGGAACCCAAGGGAATGTCAATATGAGATGAAAAGGATAATTTAAATTTTTTTTCAAAGAGGTTATTTAATCTCAAATGACTTATGAGTCTACTATGAAGTGAGAATTAGAGAAATAATCCAACAATGACAACAATGTAACAGAGGAAATTTCCCTCAAGGATACTAATGATGACTCATCTGGAGTTGATTTTCAAGAAAATTTTCATCTCAGTAACATCATGAACAATTATAATAATAAAAATAATTCTCTTTTAGAAAAAAAAATACATCCAAGAAGGATTTGACTATGGTGAATAAATTTCACCCATCAATCAGTTAGAATCAATTAGGATTATATTGGTATTCCACCTTCAACTTAATATCAATGTCCTTCAAATGGATGGTAAAATTAATTTATTAAACATTTTATTAATGAAAATATTTTATTGGAATAAAAAATAGTTTATGAAACTCCTAATATTTATAATCATATTATTTAATTTAATAAAGTATTTTATCATTTAAAACGAAAACCTAGGAATTGGAATAAATCTTTAGCTACATTTGTTTTATTAAATTAATTTTAAAATGGTAAAAGATAATTTAACACTTTTTTATATCATATCTCAAATTATTTGTTACCTACATAAATTTAATCAAATTATGTGATTTTTGACATGACAAATGAATCTCATTGTTTTGAATATTACGGAACAAATTAAATTATAACTTTAAATGGGTTTTTTGGGTACACTCAAATTCATTCTTAGTTTTCAAATTTATCAATTTAATGGTGGTATTATACAAAATAAATGAAATTTAGAAGTTGAAATTTTCAAAGCTTTTTCATATATCAAGATAAATAAAGTATTGCAGCCATGAGAAAAACCTTTAAGATTACATTGGATGAGGCTAATAATTTTGTCAACAAAAAAATTTATAAGTCTGATTAGAAGTATAATTAATCATTATGTGACCAGGGAAGGTATCATTTTTAGTGTTTTTATTTTTTATAATTTTAAATCTGTTCCAATGAATCCTATCTTAAATTGTTTTGAACAAATTTCTGTATTTGAAAAGGAACTAAAAATGGATTAATTTATCCAAAATAAACTTAACTATATTTTACATGTTTTTTATGAAAAGTTTTGTCGACGCTGACTATATAAGGATATTAAAAGTGGGACATTCTTCCTATACTGAAAATCCCCCATCTCATGTATTAGTTAGATGAAAAACATTTTTTTTCTTTCTACTAAAAAACCCTAATACATATTCATTGAGAGTTATTTTACAGAAATAATGTTGATTAAACACACTCTATTTTAATTTACTCTTACATAAGATAATATACCTATTATTTGTGACGACAATAGTTCCAAATATTTTTTTTCAAGAACTCCGTCTAAAATTCAGAAACTAAACAAATTTATTTTAAGACCAATTTATTAATAGTTCACTTCCAAAAGAGTGATATCATATTAAATTTTTTTAGGATAGACATTAAACTGGAAGATATTTTCACATAACCTCTAACATCTAATCATTTAAATTTCATTACTAGTGTCTTACAAATTGTAAACATAGGAGTATTTAAAAATTAATATGTATAGATTAAGTAATAATTTCATAATTATTTTAAATATTCAATTATTTACTTCTAAAAACCTAGATATTCTTGATTTATTTTGAATTATATTATTTTATTTCACTCTTAGATTAAATCCATATATCTCACTTATTCATTAAATTTAAGGGGATCTGTAGCTCTTAATTTTTTTAAATGTTCATCAAGAGAGATAATTATTTGTAAATTAATAGTTAGATTAAAATTTTAATTTTCTTATTTTTTAAAGTCCTATTTTATAAACCCAGTACTTTTATCATAATGTTATTATTTTTTTTAAAACTAAATAATTTCTTAATCATTTAAAAAAATTATTATGTTTTATAAAATATTATTTGATAGAATGTTTTTCCGAAACATATATGTGAAATTATGTATATTCTCCTCATTTTTTTCTAAACATAGTATCTCTCTCTTAATGGAATGTTAATGTTGATTAAAAATCCAATATATAATTTCTACAATAATGATTTTTTTGAGTTATCATAGAGAAAATGAATTGGGAGTATGATTTCATTGTATGTTTTAACCTCTAGATAAATTTTTTCTATAATATATATATTTTTATATAAAAATGTTAATAAATCAATACATTCAGTCCCAAAAAAGTTAGGTAAAGCCCTGAAAAAATCGGAAGAGACACAACTATGGGGGTCTAAAGTAATGAAGGCCAAGGGCAACCATTACATTCAAATTATTATTATTATTTTGTATGTCCTTTACTTTTTCTTTAATTTTATTCTTATTCATTTCTATATATACTTTTTTTTCACTCTTAATTCCAAATTTAATCATTCCTCTCCCTCTCCCTCTTTATGAAATTATCTTATTAAAGGTTTGTTTTAAAAATATCAAATATTTTAATTTTTTTGTTTTAACTTTTGATTTTACATAAATTTTTCAAAATCTATTTTATTTTAACTTGAAATTTATTTTCTATCTCAATTTATCTTTAAAAATTATACCTAAAAACAACTCATGAGTTTTTATTCAAATAATTATCTTCGTCATTGATTTATTTTTTAAAAACAGAATAGGGTAAAAAGTATTTGAATATTATTTATATGTATTTCAATAGATTTTATCATAATGGGGGTTGTGGTGGAGATCATTTCCTCTTTTTATATATTGTGATTCATTTTACCAAGGGGGATGTTATGTTTTTCTTTTTGAATTACTTTATTAATTAATAAATGCAGTGTTAATAAAATAACTTCTCGATACTTCTAATTCCAATTTCCATAATTTATTTATAAATATGTAATTTAAATTTATTAATAATACTTATGAAATTTTTTATTTATCATATCAATATCACTTATTTATGAATTTTCATTTTGCATTGATTTTAATTTTTAAAAGGGGAATTCACCCCTTCTTCCAAATTTTCATGGTTAATAAAAATTCACATTCATGAACCATCATTATTTCATCATAGAATGAAATATAAATGTTAAATTTTATATTAATTTTAATAGGATAATTATTTAATTTAGTTATGAATCATAAAAATGTTGATAGAATAATTTAACACCTTCAATGTGAATCCTTTTGGATCAATATTCATATTAGTATCAATGAATCAATAAAATTAAATTGTAAATTTTATATCTTTATATTGTTAAAAATATAGTGTAAATGATTAATATATTATATTAATGATATAAATATAAATTATTTATGTTAAATATTTTATGTTATTATTTATTATATTCAACATAACATATTGTTTTTGGGATTTATTAATTTTTTTATAAAGGATTATTTTTCAATAATTGAAATATTCTATATAGATAATATTAAATATATTATATTGACTATTATTTATTTTATTTATTATCAAAAACATATTTTTTTATGATTTATATCATTTTGTATACACGATATTGTTTTTAATTAAAATATTTTATTTATAATTAATTTATTATTTTAAACATGTTATTTTTATTTTCTATTATTTTATATTTTATATTTAGAGATATTTAATATATTATATTGGTATTTAATATATTTTAATTGTTTTGTAATAAATTTTATACTCGTGATAAATATATTATATATAAGTATAATATATTATATTTAATAAATATTTGGTTTGTTTGAAATACATTTATATATATGTGCGTGTTATTAAATTTAGGAAATTATCTTTACAAAATGTTCGATATGTTTTATTTATGTATAATAAATTTATTTTATGGTTAACATAATTTTTTTTAATAAATTAAATTAATTTATAATAAACTATATTTAAAAAATAGAGAATATCATTTTTTATCTTTTAAAATATATAGGGTTTAACATTATAATGTTTTTTATATTTATTTTTTACAATGATTCTGTATTTCATAAATAAACAAATTCTATGTTTCCTTTCTTTAAGATGTTTTAAACTAATGTTTAGTTTTACTTTTTTCATAGGAATGAGTGGTTGTATGTAAATTGTGAGTGGATAATCACGTATCATCTAATAGAAGTGAAGGAAATAAAAATTAAAATGTTGATAGATGCTCATATGTAGTGTGTTTTTTATATTTAATCCATCACTAAACTTTTGAATAAAAAAAATTAAAATATGTTATATTATAGTATTATAATGTTATTTACATATTTATCAACTTCCTCAAACCAAAATCCTCTTAACTATTGCTCTGAGATGGGTCAACCCATAGCCTCAATTACACCACCCCATTCACTAGAGGTTTCCAATGATAATAGAGGGTGTAAAACATAATATGGGGAGACTGTAATATATTTAAAAGTGTAAGACACAAAAGATAACATATGAAATAATGGAAAAATGAAAAATTAATCAGGAAGATGAATTAAAAACCATTTCCAAAATAGGTTACAACCACAACCAACAATAACTATGCCATGTCATGCTAATAGTACCAAAAGTGAAATGAAACAAAAAATAAAGATGAAAATATAAATCCCAAAAATGGGTCATTACTCCATGTTAAGATCACTAACCATGAACCTCCCCAATCGAAGTAAAATCCCAACCAAGGGTCCTTTACCCTTGTCTAGACGTACAACTATGCAATCTTCTTGGGTACCCAATGGTGACACAAGAAGTGTGTGAGTGAAACATAGTATGACACCACCAATGATGTTTGTAGAATATTTAATCTATATATATTGCGCATTAAAGTACTAAAAAATCTTAATAGTTGATAACACTAGTTCCATTAGTTAAAAATATTCACATTAAAAAATTTCATCACATTTTCCATGGGTTATGAATTAATATCATTTACAATATGACCTAAGTTGGTAAATTAATATGAATAAGGTAATAAGTCAAGTTCCTTATCTCACAAGGGATAACAATTTTATAATTAATACATCACAATTTCTATGGATCCTCAGTCTAGGAAGTACCATAAAATGCATATGTTAGGGTCATAGAACCTCAGTTTGACTCCCAGACCCATGTATCTAGGGGCGGCATTTAGAGACTTAGTCATCCCCAACTAATGGGATTAGCCTCCGTCTGTTATCCCACAACACCATACCATGTTCAAATTATTATATATCTATTTACCACAAAAACCATATCATATACCACAAACAACCAATACACATAACATTTAAAATTCACATTTCACACAACATATGAATCATCATCAATCCATGGCCCATTAGAAAAATTATTATTTACATAGAATATCCAAATCAACCATTTCCATTTTTATGAATTAATATATTTATGAATTTCCATTACAAAATTAGAAGCCATTTGTCATATTTCCAAAAATCCATTTAACACTTTTTCATATCACGAAAAAAGATCCCTTATTCCATTGTCATGAAGAATACACAACTACCCGTAGTGTATCTTTATAACTCAAACAAATATTTCAAAATATTTTCCATGGTCTCTATTTTAACAGAAATATACTTGCTTCTTAACATTTTGGGTTTTTATGTTCAAGTATTTTGTCACACCCTATATGTGGACCTAAATTGGTCTAATTAACCTCGATTCATCCCATGAGGATAATCAGAGTTTCAATTAATTATTTATCCAATATTAATAAATATCAATAAATCCATCAAATTCAAAGTGATTGAAAAAACTAAAAACTCAACCAGACATGAACAAGTCAACAAGAGACTATGGGATATTACTTGTAGACCACCTACCAATATTTTAAAGATGATTAAACACTAAACATTAGTCTTTGAATATGATATAAACAACCCTTCAGGCCCCAAACTAATATCATATAGAAAAATTAGGGTTTAAGATTAATAATAATAATAATAAAAAACACAATCCCTAATCTAAAAAATGGAAGAAATAGGATCATTATAATTATATAGAGCTTTGTTGCACACCCAATAGAACTCCAAATGGAATATAATCAAAATATATTTACCCATAGTAATCCTTGCTATAAATGGTGCATCACTAGGGTTACTAAATATGAAATTGGGTTAAGAAATTGGTTGAAACACGTAAAATCATCAAAGGAAAAAACTGTATGATTTCACTTTTAATTAGGAAAACGTGTTGGCCAAATGCTATTCAAAACCATGTCCCAACCATGCTAATTACTCTATCCAAGAGGGGTCCATTTTACATGGGTATTTGGGGAAACTGAAAAATTTGAAAAACTTTGTGCCAGTCATGAATAATGGCCCTACCTATGATCGTGTGGTTTTATCTACCCATTTTCATGGTATACATAACTAAACACCCCACCTATTTTGAATCATGGTTCGGACAAATGGTTACCTATAAACCTATCCCAAGCATAAAACTATCAAATTATATATAATATACCCATTTGTTTCAAGTCCCAAACCCATATGGAAACATTTATCATCCATGTACATTTATTAAATATTCAATTAACAAAATTTAAATGGTTTAAACCAAAATTTTAATTGTGTCATCCCTCAACAATGTCCTTGATCTTACAGACTCCAAGATCATACAAACTCCAAACATTATAACATATCATAATTGAGTAAACATATGTTGCATCATTGAGATTCATATGTAAAAAATATATGAAGCCACTATACTTGCATATTAGACTCCCTCTCCTATGTCTCTCCCCGAACCTTAGCATGATTCCAAAAACCTCAAACCAAATGCGCAACCTTCTTCTGCAAGAATTTCCCATTATGATCCACAATAAGAACCATATTCTCCTTAAAGGATTCATCAACCTCATACCAAACATCAACCACATGAACTCAATAAGGAATCCTCATAAACGTCATCCTAAACTTCGAAACAAGGAAGCATCACATACAACTTCATACCATAATGGAAGATCAAATCATCACCCCATCGACCAGATCATATCATAAAATCGTGGGACAAAACACATTGCACCATTAAATTTGTATTTTTAAAATACAAATGGTGATCCAAGCTCTTCAACACTTGAATAAACACACATTTTTCCAAACCATATTTTTAGGCCTATATTGATCCACCGTTTGAGTCTAGATGATCCTATTCCATAACTGAACATCCAAAACACAACCAAAACACTCAGGGAACCCAATTGATCAAAATCTTAGTCAAATCCTATCTTTAAGGCTAAAAAACGAGAATAGTGATTACATAGGTCCACCAAACCTAAGACACTGGTCACATCGTCAACTGGACCATTTCCTAATATGGTCGTCCCCACCATGCACTATAGCTCACCAACACCATATTTTAGTTGTTAAAACCCCCACTATTGAAAAAGGTATTCATAACCTCAAACAAAAGTTCACAATATACATTATACATTTCCAAACTCACCCTACCTATACATCTACGTAGACCCTACTCAATATTGGCATTCGACCGTTCTATCAAAACTACCCGAAATGGATATGCCTGTACAATCCATTATATACCAATAATAGATTTTCCTATTTCTTATTTTCACATTCTCCAGGTCTACTGATACTCATGATACCAATGTAATAAGAGCAAGAATACAAGGCCACATTACCCAAGAGACCCATGGGAGTGCCGATCTTGTGGCATGATGGGGCACCTTAATCATTTCTGTCAATTTTTTCTCTCAAACAGCAGGTTACAAGGTATCCTCAATGACTCCTTGATTAGGAGTAGCAACACCATTTTCTTATCAGTTAGGGAACTTGAGTTTTTCTAGCCACTTAGGACAAGGTGGAGGTCATGGCCATAATGGTCTGACAGAGGGTGGATCAGCATAGGGTGGTCAGGTAGGGTCACTGGGCCACAGTGCAGGTCAGACTTTTATAGTCGACCAGAGCCAGCATGAGAAGGATCCTGAACCATCTATAGTTTGAGGTAAGATCCTAGTTTCCTCAGTTTTACCTTCTTCTCTTTTCAATATAGGTGATTCCAATGGTTTCATATCTGTTCTGTTTGTGAGATCCTTAGGATCTGTATCCATTCTTTTGTTGATATGTTAACGCAAGACACTCCCCTGGGGACAAGAACTGCCAGCTTACATCAGTGCAAGGAATTTATTCTTGAGGATAGTGGGAGTCACTTCTTATGGGACCTCTATGTCATATATATGATGGGATATTATGTCATTCTTGTAATGAACTAGTTAGTTCCCTTCCAAACAGTTGTTGTTTTTTATCGTCGTAGGGTGAGTTTTACATCACCAAATGGCATTATGATTCTGCATAACGGTGAATGGGATGTCCATGCGAGTAGATCGGGACCTGAGCATCATGGGTTTGAAGGAGTTTTAGCCCATATTTTTAGTCCACATTTGGATGACAAAGGGACTTCACAATTGGAAATTCCTCCAATGGTGGATCATTTCAGGGACATCTTTCGAGAGGAATTTTCATGTCTGCATCTAGAGAGAGTGGTGTAATTTTCTATTGAGCTCATTCTAGGAGTGGCACCGGTGTCCCTTCCTCATTATAGGATGTCTGCACCATAGTTACAAGAGATCAAAAATCATTTTGGAGGAGTTGCATACGGAGGGTTTCATCTGACCTAGTACTTCACCCTAGGGTTTGTCTGTCATTTTTGCAAAAATGGTAGACGATTCCCTCAAACATTGAGTAGATTATTGGAAGTTGAACATGTTGATGTTCAAGAACCGATATTCCTTTCCAAATATTAATGATCTCTTTGATTAACATCGAGGATACTGGGTGTTCTCGAAGATTGACATGATATCCCATTACCATCAGTTATGTGTTGGACCATTTGATATACCTCTTACATCCTTTTGGAGTTGGTATTATCTATATGAGTATATGGTTATGTCATTCATTCTCACAAATGCACCTTCAATTTTCATGGAACTAATGAACTGAGTGTTCCATCCATACATTAATTATTTCATGGTAGTCTTCATGGATGATATCTTGGTGAACTATCACACTCGACACGACCACAATACCCATCTTGAGATTGTTTTGTATACACTGAGAGACTACCAGTTATATGCTATGCACTCAAAATGCCACTTTTGGAAGGACCAAATTAACTTTATGGGTCATGTTATATTAGAGACATGAGTATCAATATACCTGGAGAATATGAGATTTGTTGTTTCCTATGAGTAACAGAAGAAAGTTTTTGAGGTACAAAGTTTTATAGGGGATAGATACTTACAAGATACATTTCATACCAGGATTTTTGCACCTAGTAGCACCACTGACAGGTCTAGGTAAAAAAGGTGTGAAGTAATTATGGTTAGATTATTGTGATTTAGCCTTTCCTAAGCTGAAAAGGAGGTTGACTTCAGCTCTGATACTAGTTTTTATGGAATCGGGAAAGTGAAATATTGTTTACTCTGATGAATCAGGTATCGGGCAGGGAGCAGTGCTTATACAGGGGGAGGGAGTCTTTGCATACAGAACTATACCATTGAGGCCACATGAGAGGAATTACATGACACATTATCTTGAGTTGGCTGTAGTTGTACATGCTTTACGATGTTGGAGACATTATATTCCGGGAGAGCATTTTGTGGTTTTCACCGACTAAAAAAGTATCAAGTATATCTTCACTCAACATGACCTGATTTTGAGACAATGTAGGTGGGTTGAGTACCTTCAGTAATTTGACATTGAGAATACCAAAACTCCTGGTAAAGGCAATGAAATTGGTGATGTGTCGTGTAGGAGGACTCAGATATAGGCAGTTCAAGAGTCGAGTAGTGAGTGACAGCTTATGGCTCTATTCGCTGAGATGCATCTAGAGGTACACGACAGACCGGGGCAGATGTTCCTCTCTTCAATAACTATTACCTATACTCTACTTGATCACGTGTGAATGTGTAAACTATCAGATTATAGAGGCCATGTTTTATGGGAAAGTGTGTCAGGAGAGGACCCTATTCCTGGATGGACCATAGGCGAGGATGAGATCTTGCGTTTTCATGGGCGTGTATGGGTGTTAGCTAACATACGGGAGGAGCTGAAGCTGGAATTTCATTCCTTAGATTGGGCATTTCATCCTTGTTTCACCAAGTTGTATTGTGATTTACACCGTCAGTATTTGTAGCCAGGTATGAAGAGATATGTTATTGGTTTTGTGATGATGTGTTCCACCTATCAGCAGGTGAAGGCAAAGCATCAACGACTAGCATGGATTGTGCAGTAGTTACACATTTCTGTGTGGAAGTGGAATGCTGTCATGATGTATTTCATGACAGGTTTAACCAAATCTTCATGAGGGAATGATACAAAATTTGTTTTCATTGACAGAATCACGAAGTTTTCTCACTTCATGCCGATCAAGGAGACCTTCAGTGTTGATGAGTTGGGAAGGCTGTAAATCTGAGAAATTGTACATCTACATGGGTTTCCAAACTCCATTGTTTCAGATAGGGATGCATGTTTTACTTCTAGGGTCTGGAAATGGCTATAGAAGGCTTTGTGTACAAATGTAATTTTCTGTATAGCTGACCACCCCCAAACAGATGGCTAGTACGAGTGTATGATTCAAGTGCTTGAGGACTTTCTTCGAGCATGCATCCTTTATTTTGGAGGTTCGTGGGATAAGAACATATCTCTTTTGGAGTATTCATTAAATAATAGTTTTCAATCAACTATTAATATGGAACCTTATGAGTATTTGTACGGTAGGCCATGCCGATCACCCTTATACTGGATGGAGGCATGAGAGGTAGCTATGTTGGGACCTCATCTTGTCAAGAAAACCACAATGTCTATTGTGTTGTTTCAAAAGAGCATGGATACTACACAGTTACGTTATAAGTCTTATGTAGATCTACGGAGATGACCTCTGGAGTTCAAGGTCGGAGATCAGGTTTTCTTATATTTCACACCGAGGTTGGGACACAAAAGGATTAGGAGATAGTGAAATATTTCACCGAGATACGTCAGGTCATTTGAGGTTTGAGAGAGAGTCAAAAATGTTTCGTATCAGTTTCAGTTACCTCTGAGGTACCAGTCTATGCACGAAATATTTCACATTTCTCAGCATCAACGTTACTTGTCAAACCCGTCTCTTGTTTTTGCACCTGAAGATGTTGAGTTAGAGGTGGAAACCTCATTCGAGTAACAACATATATGGATTACTGATCGAAGTGAGAAGGTTCTCCATAGCTGGTCTGTTCCTCTGGTACGAGTGCCATGGCAAAAAATGTGAGTAGAGGACGAGTCCTAGGAGATGGAGGACGATGTACAATCATAGTGGCCAGAGCTATTCAAGGATTCTTCTTCTACGCCTCCTTACTAGGGAAATTCAACGATAAATTTATTTAAAGGGGGAAGTTTGTAAGAGCCCAAATCTTATTTTTTAGGATATCTTTTTTTTCTCGATGTTTTAGAGAAAAAGCGGAGTTTCAAAAATTTTCTTGAGTAAACTTTATTTACTTATTAGTACATGCAGTGTACTCAGTTGCTGCAGGTGACCGTGCACTATCTGTGTAATGGCCGAGTACATGGCCATGTGGGGTGACCTGGAGGCTACCTAAAGCGAGGACCACTTAAGGCAAGTACATGATGTGTACCCGTGATGTAGATATTGTGCACTTTTCTTTTTATTTCAATAAATGCACCGGGGTTGCGTCTACTCGGAAGAAATGTTTTCTTCTTTGTCCATCTCATCTAGTAGAGACCATGGCTGACCAATCTTCATTGAGCCCTCGGCTCATCATCCGTTCTCGAAATCAAACTCTTTAGGTTGCTTTGGAATTGCATCAGTGATTTCTTCCTTATTGAACTTCATCTCTTGATTTATCATCTTTAATGAGATATCCATGGTTGAATGTTTTTATCGATTTTGTAGATATGTGATGTTTTAGGTTGATTCAAGCCATGAGGTTCACATATATCATCTGTGCGATGCCGAGGTAGGTGGTTTCCTTATTTCCATAGATAATAATTGAATTTTATGTGAAAAAGTTCCCAATACCCTTGTTCAGAGTATTGTGTGGTTATTTTATTTATCCCTACTTTTTCCTGTTATACCTTGTTTGTTTGGATAGAGGTTAATTGTTTGTGAATAGGGTTAAAATTTCCATGTTATGGATGGTTTTCTCATGTTTTCTTGTTTTGATAGAAGGGTCTAGCTATCCCAGTAAGCTATTTGCCTTCCATGCCCTGTATTGTTAAAATGGAGTGATTTTATCTGAAATGTTTTGATATGATATAGATTATTTAGCCATGTAGTTCACGAGGTTTACCTTGGCTATCATAATTCTCTTTTCATGACTAACTTACACAGGGCCATGTGAACCTGGTGTTGTAGACCATAGAGAGAATGGACATTGAAGGCTTCTCCAGAGTGTCTATTTACTTTTACGTTGCGAGACCATATGGGGTATGAATGTATATTCTCACTCAGTGTGTTTTTAGTTACACATTGTGAGAGAACAGATGGAGTTGAACGTTGAGTACTTCCCCAGAGTGTTTATAGTTACCGATACTAGACTATAGGGGAAATGATGGTGACTGCTTTCTCAGAGAGTCTTTGCTAAAGATGAACCATAGGGTTAGACTACTTGTACTTCCGAGAGGGTTGCTTGTGTTTTTTTTGTTTAATCTAGAGGGGTTAGGCTACATGGACATACCATATGGTTACCTTTTTATGATTACCTACTTACTTGATATAAAAAAATTGAATTCAATTGAAACTATATGATGGGTTACTATTGAGGACTTCCTTTCTTATTGATAATTTTTCATATTTCCTTCCATATATATTCATTGACTATTAAGAATAGATATATGGCGGGTTTCTTTTTTGTATTAGTCTCACAACATGTTTGGGTCATGATTTTGGGGCCAAATAGATTATGTTGTTGCATGTATAGATTATTTAAAGCACCCTTCTACATCAATTACTTGATTGTGTTGGAGCTGGAGAGCATGGGACCAAGCTGAGGCTTGCGATGTAGAGGATTAGTTTACTTATTTTTCTTAAACTATGGTTTAGTTCTGTATTCATCATTTTGATGTGTTTGGATTCGTTCCTAGAAATATGTATCATGAATCAATATATATGTGCCCCAGTTTATTTATTCTTGTCTTATGTTGTTTAACCATTTATGGTATTATGACTACTTCTGCTATTGTATATCCGTTTGATTTCCACTGCATTACTCTGCAAATGAGGTCATAGTTTCCCCACTATCTCACCTAAGGCACATTCTGGTAGTCAGAAGAATCCTGCATTCATGGAAATTCACTTGAGGCCATGTCACCAACCGAGTACGGGGCACCACTGGGCAGCACCCAGAACCGGGACGTTACATTTTTAGAGTAATTAAATAATGTTTTTTCTCATAAATAAATAATGTATTATCTGATTCTAAATTGGTTTTTGATTTTAATGGGGTGAATAGTCGTTGTTGGAAGATACATATTTATGTTTGACTTGATTCAGGGAAAATTGAATCTAAATTTTGGTTTAGGTTTTTTTGACATAGTGTGTTTACAAGGTTAACAGTTCAGGTTATGGATGACTATTTAATTTTTGGGGATTTACTTTATATAATTGGACCAAACTATGTAATGATTTATTTCCTAGGTTAGAAAATGATATGGATGGATACAATTCATTTTAGTTTCATCAAATGATTAATTGAAATTCATGAAAATGAGTTATTGGTTTACTCATCCATAGCACGGGGTTAATCCAAGGGTTCCAAAAAAAAAACAACCAAAAATAATATGAGTAGCGAGGTTAACATAACTAAAATGAGAATTATTGTTTTACATTTATATGGAATGAATTAATGGATCAACTAAATAAGTGTAATTTCAGAGAATTATTTGATAATGTAAATCAATAAATGAAGTTCTAAAAGTAATGAACTAATGTGGTAGGTAATATAAGGGGTAAATTAAAAATTACAAATAAGTGGGTGTAAATTTTTATGTAGTTGATAAAGGTATATTTTGGAATCATTGTGATGAACTCTATAGGAATGATAATGTTTTATATGGTAGTTGTATGTAAGTAACAAAGTATACGATGAGATAGTTATAAAAGAAAAAATTTTAGGATATTGAACCATTGATTAAACATTATTGAAATTATATGTCATTTATGTGTCTTTATTAATAAATGACACAACATAAATCGAGTAGAACTCTCTATACATATATATGGTTTTGGGTACTAGGTAAACCCCCAAAATCTAGAACATTTTTGATATGGATAATTAAATACACTGAATGTTATACTCTACCTTTTATCCATAATTTTTGATGTTGTTATAGTTAGGTTATCACGTTGTTTTGGTATGAGGTATGATAAGATATGGTTGTGGAATTATGATATTATGGTATTGGTATGATGTGGTTTATGGATAAGGGAAGGATGTTATTTCTAGTACATGTGTCTTTTGGACATGAGTGTGGCTATATTGGTGGGTAAGTTGTTGTATGGTACCATTATAGTTAAAATTAATTAATTTAATTTTATTTATTCCTTATATTTATATTTTAGAGAGTGTGTTTGGTGTAAGATGGGTTTGTGGATTTATCTAGGAAAATAAAATGTGCCAATTTTAGTATTTCTTAACATAATATTTAGTATAATGTTTCCCTGTTGACATAATGGTTATTTCAGTGTAACCATATATGTATATTTATATTCTAACACTTAATTTTATATAATTCAATTTTATATTTTTTATGATATTGTGGGAGATTATGTTGGACTTTACTATCTCATTATTTATTAGATGATAAATGTTAGTTCAGTTGTTTCTTCTATTTGGATTATTTATATATCTACATATTGAATATTGGAAATATTGGTTTATATGGTTTGTTGAGGAATAAAATATATTTTATTTTAAAATTACTAAAATTAGTGTCATTATTCAATATCCCAATGAATTAATATTTTTTTCAATAATCATATAGTGGATGATGAAAAAAATATATCAATATTTGATATTTTTCTTATTTTAAACAACTTTTATAGAAAAGTTGTTTTTTAATTATTCAACTCCAAAAAAATGTTAAGGGAATGTTTCTACACACTAAAATTTAATGAAAGGCTATTGAGTTTTGGAAGGTCCTATTCTATGACATGAATTTAGTGTATATGTTAGTAAAAGAAAATCATATTAATTTTTTTTAAAACATGGAAAATATTATGTATCCCTTTATCATGGGTAGAAAAATATTGAAATTTTTTGAACATTGATTAAATTTAACATTGTTTTTAATGATATATTTATCATAAATGGAAAGGAATTATAATAAAAAATAAAAAAACTATCTAGAGTAGTTCTCAGGTAAATGGATTTATAATGACGGTAAAATTTAACAGGTTAATATTGGTTGAAGAAGAAGATGTGTATTCTTCTAAAATGGAGGGATTCTAAATGATTATATTGAAAAGATTTATTAATCTTTAAAATTTTTTTGTTGAATTTCCCCTTCATTAGGGGTGGGGATAAATGAGTAATTTATTTATGAATTTTGTGGATCTAGTAAAGAATATAGTATAGAAAAAATTGATTCGTTAATTGTTAAATAAAATATCAATGTTTCAAAGGCCATCACTAATATTTATTATATTATTAGAGATGATGATATATTCATTTTTTAAGGATGAAAATGTTATTATAGAAAATAATTATTGTTGGATATCATGAACATGATATCTTTCTAAAAGAGGAAGTGGAAAATAGAAAATAAATAAAATAAATGGGACCTTGAGGAGTTCTCTATATAACAAAATTTCAATGAAAAAATGTATTCTATAGTTCCCAAAATCAAAAGTCATCTATAAATAAATACAAAAAACTAATTAGTATTGAGAAGATTTCAGGAATCATATAATATCCCACATATAATGGAAACATGGAGAGAACATTTAAGGGTTAATTTGAACTTTAACTTGAGAGAAGTGTAGAACCTTCTATGTTATACATAAATTTAATTGCTAAAAACAAATGATTATTTTTTAGAAGAGATAATTGAAATTGTAAATCACCATTAAAATCATAGTTGTACATATATGTAACTCATTCTAATATGGTATTATTTTGAAATTATATTTTTACAGTTAATATAAAATTTTTTCAATCCAACTATAGTTTTACTAGTTATGTTTGCTTTTATTATTTTATATATCATGAAATAAATATTTTTTATTGAAATGATTCTAGATACCTGGGAATATTTTTGAAATTACATAAATATAATTCAATATAACCAGAGGATTAATTTACAGTTTAAAGGGTCCACAACATTACCTTATCTTAATATGACAAGAAATAAAAATTATTAGAGTATAATCATAATTAAATTAAAGTGTGAAAGAAATGAAATTTCTTCCTGTTGTGTTCTAGTATACTAGTACTCAATAATGTGTGGTGGAATTTCATAGAATCCTATTATTTAATCCTAAAACTTCTTATTATGTAATTTTAAATAACAGAAAATATCATTAATGTAAATAATCATAATTTTCATTCAAAAAACACATATTTGATGAATAAGTTAAAAATAATACTCTTTAAAAAAGATTAATTTAATGATAACATGTTTCTAGACACTCATTATTGTTCGGTATGTCACATAAATTCATTAAAACTCTAGAATCCTAACCATTATATAACTCCTAAAAATGTGATCCTTATAGCTCAACAAATTCCATGAGCCACGTAGTATTCAACAACTCACCGTAGAAGAATATTATAACAAAGGTACTACCAAAACATTAAATCATATAAATTGAATAATTATGTAACATAGTGTCCAATGAATTTTCTTACCCATATATGTGACAAACCATCATATTTTACTTGATTTTAGAGATGTATTTATGAGAGTTTCCTGATTGAAACAGTGTCAGAGTATTTGGAATGAATCAATATAAAATTCTTCATTATCACCTAGTTTAAAAAAAACATTCATCTTATTTTACTGAAACATAATCCATGTGTACTGGTTCCCCACTTCATGTATGTGTGTTGTCTAATGCCTCCGAGGGTTAGATCCAATTATGATTGAAAAAAGGTAAATATTATATGTATATATTATTTAATGAAATTAAATTGTGGTTAATATTTTTACTTTGATTCTATACATATACCTGATTTAGGTTGATTAGTGGGTACTACTAGTTGCATAGGATCTGATGGATCATTGACCTATATAGTAGGTGTTAGGAAAATGTTTTATCATGAGGTTAAGAATGTATTGACATATAATTTGAAGGGGTATAAAAGTAAAATTCAAGAAATAATGAAGTATCATGAAAATAAGTGGGCAGAGACATCCATGGAAAATTTTAATATGGATGGTGACTGAGAGAAAACCTTGGATAAGGAAAGGGAAATTGAGGAGGATTAGATGTAAATAGTGGTGGAAATATAGTTTTTGTAAATATATAGGGTGGTTATAATGCAAAAATCATATAAGAACGTATTATAGATGGTATATCTGATGAAGGGACTAGGTTTGATTGGATATCATGAGTTGTATGATTAACTCTAGTACCACCCCCTTGCATTATATAGATGAGAACCACTGCAAAAATATTTGTTAGAGAATAAACGTTTCATGGTATTTTATGAGGACACTAAGTTTTATTAATGTAATTTTTTATAATTATTTCATAAAACACATGTATCTTATAGAGAACCTGATGACAACATTATTCTCATACATAAATAATTAATTATGTAGTATTTATAGAAATTAAGAAACCCATTCTATTAGAATAGTAACCTAACCATTGGAATCGTAATGTTACCATTGGCAGTATTAATATAATTTTCACAATAGTAACCTCATCAATGAAAGTATAAACAATATATATGAGTCTTATAAGTGAAAATATGATATAATGATATCATTTTATAAGATATAAAATTTTATAAAAATAAAAATTAAGTGTTGGAATTTTTTGATATGTAAATGATTATTTAAATAATTATTATAATGATTTTAAAAAATATTTCTTTAAAAAAGTTTGAGAAAATAATATTTTGTTTTTATTATAATTTTAATATAATTTTATGAGACATTAATTAATTTTTTAAAGGGTCATAAAATCCATTATCATATTATAATAACTATTTTTTGAAAAAATGATGAATTTGTTTAAATTTTTTTATCGTATATATAACACTATTTTCTTAAGATGGATTTCATTTTATAAATATAAATTTAGAAAAAAATTATATTGTTTTTTTTTGTATTTTTCTAAAATAGTAGAAATTTTGTTGAATAATGAAATATAGTAATTAATGGTATAAACTGAATACATGAATCTTTGAGTAAAGGATAAGTTGTGGAAGATATAAGAACCCAATACCTAGAACTCTGATTCACTATTTAATAAATTTAGTCATTGGAATCAACACTATTGATGTACCGGAGACAACATAATAAACTAATGAATATAAAAATTCAAAATACCCCTCCCCTCAATTAATAAATTCAACCCCTCACCTCCCCTACTCTTTATCCCTTTTAAGAATTGTATATATTCTATTGTCTTCCCAATAAAATTACTAAACATCTTCCACTTTTACAACACACACATTTATAAAACAGATACCAAACCCAAGTGCCTTAATGGGGTTCTCAATAATACAACATTCAAGAGGTAAAATCCTCAATATTTCTAATTTATTTTGTTTATTTTCTAATCATATTCCCAAATACCTAATATAATTTTAAATGATTAATTTATAACAACATATATACTAAAATTATACTTTGTTAACATATTATCCATCTTTAAATATATTATATTATGCTTTTATTCTATAAACGAAGACATCATCCATGATATGTCTGTTCACCACCTTCATGAATGATGAGTTTTTGTCTTCCATTACTGCCTTCATGGCTAGTCATAAAACCATTATTATGGTTAAAACAAGATTATAATATATTTTATATGACCTTTAAATTTTTTTTAAATAATATATTGATATAATTTTAAATTAAATGAAACTATTTTGTTTTGGTTAGAAAAACAAAAAAAATCAAATAAACATTTCTCATTAATGTTTTATCAAATTAATCTTCATCTTACTAGAAAAAAATGATATACGAGACTATTTAACATTAATGAAGTTAATTAATAATATATAATTTACATTATATATACTTATTCCCATTTTATAAGAACTTCTCTAATTAGACACAAATAAACTGACAATGTAACACGTAAATAGAATGTTCCCTGACAGACAAAATTGTAGTCTATAACTCATAAAAACCACTATAAATGAACTCAATAAAATTTTAATATTTAAAATTCATGTATAATAGTTTTTGAATTATTTAATAAATTAATATAATTTTATGATTGAGGATATTATGTAAAAGTGTAGAATGTATTCATACATAAGGTAAAGGGATTCTGGAACCCAACTCCTCTTCTTTGGGTTATCCCTCTTTCAGGACAAATTCCAATGTGGATATTCAATTAATATTCTTTAAATTCAATTTCATTATTCTCCAATTTTTATTCTTGGGGATATACATGTTTCCAGATAGGTTTTATGATATATATAAATATTTTCAAAAGAACAATTCACCCCAATGTATATGTTGACTCCTCTGAAGTTATTTATTCTTATCTCAAAAGTAAATATTTCTATACCAATGTTGTCTTTCAATTTTGAATTTCAGAACCACAAGATTATTCATGAAATAATGATTTTTAAAATACTTATGAAAAAAATAGTTTCTATGGGTTAATTTATTACTATGACTATATTATTATTATGTTAATATTATGATGTGATGGGTGGGCCCAAAATTATATATCCCTCCAATGCATTAGGTATGATTATTTATCTCATGAGATAATGTATAAAATCCATAAAAATGAAACAATAATTGTTTAAAATAATTTTTTATGAGTATTCAAATATTATATCCATGAACAATATGTTGGATTTGTTTAGAACATTGTATGGTATTATACCACTAAGATATGATGTTTTATTTTTATACATTACTACATTTCACGCCTTTAACCAATATTTCCATTAGACTATTGATTATGATACTGTGATTATATTTTGATGTTGATTATTATGATCACCATTTTTTAATTGATTAATTATATTTATTCATCAACTTACATGGTTTTTATATCAACAAATACAATTGATGTATATCATCTGGTGACTATAAGTACAAAAAATAATGTGAGATTTATAAAGATATAGAATAAGATTTTAGATATATGATTATGTTTTATTATTTTTTAGGTTATGTAGGTTCTTAATTTTCCTAAGATACTAAGTATTTGGATCCTGGATTTTACTAATTTTATGTTGTGTATTTTGTAAATTATGTAATGGTAGTGTGATAAAAGTAGGTTAACTATAGTTGTTTTTGAAGCAAAAATTAGTTAATTTGGGATTTCGAATTAGAGAATGTTAGTAAAAACCCTTAGAATAAGGCTAAGTATATATAAATATCAAATAATACTTGTTTCAACATAATTATATTCATTAAGATCCAATAAGATATTACTTTAATGTTAATTTCACAAAATTATAAATTATTAAATCCGAACATGTGACTTACAGTTTTTTCAATGCTTTTCTATTTTGGAAAATGGTGGAACCAAGAGAATCTAGGCCAACAACACATGTAAAGAAAAATGAAAGTATTTCCCAGACAATATCCCCAACTCCAAGGGAGGTGGTGGGGGAAAAATAATTTCAATGTTTACCCAATTATCTTTGGCTATGAATAATAACTTGAACAATGAGTAATGTGTAACACATTGAATTTCGAAAAGAAATATACTATATTTAATAGGAAGTATGGAACAAAACTACATGTTTTGAAAGGAATATAAACTCTTTATTTATTATGGTATATTTAACATATATATTTTATAGCTATTCCTACATGGAACAATGGTGTTGGATTGAGTTACATGTAAGAATACGACATGTGTAGAATGCTAGATAGTGTTTTACTAAACAATATTATATTATTAAAATCACTTCTCTTTAATATAATAGGACAAAACCTTGCTATTAAATTGTTATTTATGAAAATTATTAAAAATCATATAAAAATATATTTAATAAATTATTGTTTACCTATAAATTATAAATGAATATAGATACTAAATTAATATAAATGGAATGTTTTTATAAGAAAATGTTATTCGGACCACAAAATCATCTCATTAAAATAAAATAAATTAATTAAAATTAGTGAGTGATATTAATATAATCTATATATTATATATTCTGTAAAATCTTTTTGACATTCAATAAATATATTTAATAAGAACAAGATAAGAACAAACCAAAAAATATCCATAAATATATATATTTTTATAAAGAAAATTATACAATATTTTAATTGAGAACATATTTAAAATATGAATTTTGAGACTTTTATAAATTTGGTTACAAAACATAATATTTTATTTTGAAATAAACATGAAAGAAATTATCTAATGTTGATTTTTTGATATTTTTTAGGGAAGTTTCATTTTTTGAAGAATAGTGAAAAATACTGAATTTTAATTCAAAACTTTTTATTTCATGCAATTTATTTATAAGGATAAATTACATATTAAATTTTTTTTGAAGTATAATTATATCTATTATATATAAATTAAGCCATTTTTGGTCATTATAATCAATTTCACTTTGAAATTGGACATAAAAACATAGCAATATTTTTAACATTTTTTACTTTTACTACCCACACTACCATCACATTGGCAGTATTAATTATAAACAAATTTTTTCCACTTATATTACTATAATTTGCAAAAAGGGATTCCATATTTTCAATCAGAATATTTTATATTGTCTAATAAGGAAAATTTTTTGACTAAATTTTTTTATGTAAATAATTAAAATTTAGTGTAGTGATTAAGAGAAAACTAACTTAACCTAGAACTAACCATAAATATAATACCCAAAAAGGCCTATAAAAATGTACAAAATCCATTTTATATTCATATTTAGAATATATCTTCATTTTTCACTATAACATCACTTTAAATTTTTAGGTACTTTTTTATGTTTCTATGTACCTCTAATTTGGAGTAGTGACTTGGGGGTGAATTTGGGTTAACTTTTTAGTAAAACAAAAGGGAAATGGATTGTGCACGGTTTTTGCATGGTTTGACAAACCGTGCGACCAAACCGTGCCAACCAAGAAGCACTGGATAGAGAGGTATGCATGGTGTGCACACAGTTTTACAAACCGTGCGACCAAACCATGTGGACCGAGCATCTCTGGAGAGTGAGGGCCACATGGTGTGGGAACGGTTTGAAAAACCGTGCGCCTTTTCCCAGGTAAACTGTGCGCGCAGTTTTTAATTCCAAAAATACCTTTTAAAATCACACGAACCCCCGGGACTCCCATATGTTCGACCTTGGATCAGTCTTGACTCATTTTGGGTCTTTCCAAAGCTTCTAAGAGAGATTACATGGCAATCAGAACATCTTTCTTCGAGATTGAAGGCTCAGATTGAAGATCTGCTCTCCTCCCGGTAAGTGGATTTCATCCAATTGCATTTCTCGTTTATTCCTCTATCTTCCCTTGATATTTTCATGGAAGATTCCCTTTGTTTCTAGGAATATTTACCTATGAGTTGAGGTATAGATCTAGGATTTTGAATGTAGATATTGTTTTCCAAGATCTTGTTTCCTTTGATCATAATTTTGGTTTTAAAATTTTAGATCCAGTTTTTGATCGACATTGTTGTGTCGCTCGGTTTTTGGGGTTTCTCGTTGGGAAAACTATCATCAATAAGTTGAGTTAGGTGGATCCGTCCCGTATTTCCAAATTTATTATCCTTGTATTGCATGGTTTATTTCAATGGTTGATTTAAATTCAATTTCTCAAGTTACATTCTATTAAATTGATAAAAACTCGATTCTATTAAATCAAGATATTTGAAATGATTTTGGAATGAATATTTGGAAAACCCCAATTCCATTGAATTTGGTGTGTTTAGGGAAATTGGATGATTTAAATTTTTTAATTTAATTGGTGGATTTGATGGAAATAATTTCAATTAAATTGTTGAATTTAATTATGGAAATGAATTTGTGAAATGATGGAATTGGTTTTGAATGGATTTTCAAACTGGTGAAATGGATTGAAATGATTTGATAGAAACCCATTGGTTTTATTTTATGAGAAAGGAATGTTTTGAATAAAACATGTTTTGGTTTTAAATGGAATGATATTGGAACTTTTAAAATGGAATAATGGGAACGATCGTATTTTAAGAATTCTTAAATTAGTTCTCCCATCATGTAAGAGAGCATGCATGCATTAGGTAGTTAGTAAGTTATTTGGATACACATATGCTATGAAAACATTCTAAAACATACTTTCGGTGGGTCACATCCCCGAAGGGTTGGTGAAGAGTCTCCTTTGGCCAGTGTCACAGGGACGTGTGTATACACATTTTGCTGAGTGCACATAGAGAGTGCGATATCCTATAGCTGGTTAATACTATCGTACCTTTTGGAAGATGACCATGTTTCTCACTTGTTTATTTATATTTGAGATATAAATGTATGACAATGTTTGTTGAAAATGTTTTACATGCCTATTTAATTTATATAAACTGTTTTATATAAATGTTTTATTGAAGCCATTGTTTTAGAAATATTCCATCATTTGTAAAGATTTTGCTTAAAGTATTTTTTTATCATTTCAGAAATGTATAGCATGATTTGTTAAAATATGCTTTTCTATTCCCAAACATGTTTATTTGAAAATGGAAATCTTTTATCTAGATAATCTATATTTTTCATTTATTACAGAATCTTTGGTGGTATCCTACTGGGCTTAGGCTCACACCCTACTTTTGCCTTAGGGTGTTTTTAGACTTTCTTCTTACAAGTTAGAGCAATGATAAGGGATCCCTTGGAGGTGGATCCTATTGTTGATATTTAGACTTGGTGAGTTGTGTCCTTAGGGACCTTGGGGCTGTTTTCCCAGTTTTAGTACATGTATTTTTGTACTTTGGCATTTTATGTCTCATTGTAATCTGGTACACTACTCCCAGTGGATTTTCTTTTGTTATGCATACTGTTTTTTATACTCTTACTTCTGCATTCTTGTGGAAAAACCTTTCCCACCTGTATGTTGTACGATGCCAAGTTCTAGTCGCCGACTCGTGGGGATCAGGAACGCCCTTTGGGCTATGTCAGGGCCAGCTCGGTTATCGGGTTACCAGGGTACCCGGGCTGGTTCGTGACATTGTCGATGGGGATAATTATTTTAGAT
The DNA here is from genome assembly GCA_963277665.1 of Viscum album. Lineage (NCBI taxonomy): Eukaryota > Viridiplantae > Streptophyta > Magnoliopsida > Santalales > Viscaceae > Viscum > Viscum album. Next base: position 1,955,408,991 of record OY728140.1, read on the forward strand.
AATAGAAAAGGAAAAACATGGGTATAATTAACTTTTTTATTAATTTACAAGGATTAGACTCCTCCTCCAATATAAAAAGGCCATCACACCTACCACTTCCTCAAACCTATCAAAACACATTTGATCGACCATGATCTCAAAAACTAGGTCTAAAAAAACAATACAGTCAACCAAGAGGCCTCACCATGGGCATGAATCCATCTACGAAATCCTATTCGAGTAAACAAAAAATAGTTTCCCAAAGAAGAGGTGAAATCCTTCCTCAAGATCTTTTACATTATTTTAATTTTACAACCCCTAAAATGTTATTATAACATTTTAAAATAATAAACTAGTTATTATAAATAGATTAAGAAATTTTTATATTTAGATTTCCTCCTACTCATACACACACATCCATCATATTGTTATCGAACTTACTATTCTTGGGTCATGTGAACTACCATTTAACGAAATAATGTCATTCATATTTTCATTTTCTTCCATTCATGGTTGAAACATATGATAGAAATTTTATTTTATGTGATATATATGATATTTCTATTTTATTTATGCTTTTGAAATTTTTCTGCGGAACATAACATTATGATTTCCTTTTTAGGGGAAGACTAATACATCGGTTGTTGTAGTGTAGACTAACACCTCATAAATGTAATGTGATTAATTCACATGATAATAATAATGTATAAAGGATAGTTTTAATTAAATACATGCGATATAAATGAAATATATATTTTATTATTGACATAATTTTAATTTTGTAAATGTATCATATCTTTTACTTTAGTACCCTTTTCACAAAATAATAAGTGATAATGTTGGTAGAGGATGTGTCAACTACCACATCCTCAAAACAGTGTGATTACTTTTACATAATAAGAGTTTTGTGTTTATGTATATATTATTATATAACATTATATTTTTGAAATAATAATCATTATATAAATATATAATTTCAATTATATTTTTTTTCAAAGTGATCATTGAAAAATGGGAACATTACTAATGCGTATGTACGACCTATTGTCTCTGTTATTCTATTTTTGTTTTATTTACCATAACCATATTTTGTTATTGGAATTAAAATTATAAAAATGTATAAATATGGTAATTATTTCATGATTATTATTCTAGATATCTTTATATAATTAACCCTCTGAACATATTTGACATACCAATATTCATTTTTGACATATAAAAAAATATGGTCAAAATACATGATGTAAACTAAATTTTCTATATAGTTGTTTCTAAAATTTTAACACTTGAAAAAAGTAATTATAAAAGTGAAAAAGGATCTGAATCAAGTTAATTATTAACATAATTTTATTATTTATGAATACGAAGACACACATGACATGTAAGACTAAAGGTAAGGAATTTCGTATCAATTTACAATCCATTAAAACTCATTTGTTATTATTCACAAATTCACTTTTATTTATTTTATATACTTCCCTTTAGAATTTTATATTTTAAATCTATTTATTCTCGTGTATTATATGTTTCATTTATTATTATTCCATTTTGGGTATTATAATTCAAATGTTTCTAAGTGGTATGTGACACTTTGGAGTGTTTCAATATTATTTTTGTCGAGAATGTTTTAACGACCTTGCAATGGTGTTTCCATTTATAAATATCGGCACCCCTTGTTATTATATATCCTCCGATAAGGAGATATTTATAAATGTATATTCATTTTTATATATGGATATTTAGAAAGTCATATTATTTATTCATTGAATTGATTATTTTATATGAGGAATGATTTGCATAGGCAGAGATGGGTGGTTCTCAGAAATTATATATCCCCCTGATGCATTGATAAGTTCTCATGAGAAAAATAAGTTAACAAAATTAATGAGGTTTTGGCCCATAGTTTTAAACCTTCTTGTGGAATGTATTTATAATATAGTCTTTCACTTGATTAATTCATTATATCTAATAATTAGTTATTTTCTTCATAGGAGTTTTAGTTATATTTTTTTATTATCCATGATATTTTCGTATGATCAAATAAATATATTCATTTAATTCTTAGTTTATTTTTCTAGTTTTATGTGTTTTTAGTTTATCACTATTCCACATTAATTTTTCTTTATGAAGTTAGTTAAATTTAATGTGTTCTTAGTTATTTACGATTACATATTCTTATTGACTCATTATTATATCCATTGTACATACCCTTACTGAGCATTGGAGATCATACTTATTATGTTTCCATTCCACATGTTATGAAGATGAATCCTTTGAATGAGTCTCAAGGATATTGAGATTTTACTTGTGTTAATTTTTATTTAATTTTTCCAATATATTATGGGTTTCATTTTTTTTAAATTTTCCTTCCAAAAATACAAAAAATTTGATTCCCCAAGATTTTCTTCCCCGTAATCATGCCAACATAACAAAACAGTGCATCAGATCCCGGCTTATGAGTTCAGTGCATTATAGTTGGTATCAAAGTAAGTTTAGTAGTAACCTTGGAAACTAGATTAAGAAAACACAGATTTGGAAACATTATTCTATGATAGAAATTGTGAATCATTATTCATGAACATCCAAGAATTTTGGTAAGGTAGTGATTATATGGGTATTCTTAGAAATATATAACTTTATGGGCTCTACAAGTGGAAATGGCTATGGAATAGATGTACCTCAGGGTAACAACTCTGAAAAAATGCATCGAGACTATCAATAGTGTAACCTAATTCATGAAAACATGCCTTACTGTGAACCATGTTTGACACTCACATGGGATATGTTTAATATAAATCAAATTTTATTTTCAACCCATCAAGAAGTATTTAAAATTAAAATGGTCCCCAAAGAAACAAGTTTATTATTATTTGTTTAACTTTGACATAATTTTTTAATTTATATTACGTATTTTACTATTTTGGGTCCACAAATTATGTTTTATAATGATAGGAACTAATTTATTGGATATAATCATTTCAAAACAGGCCTATAAGATGGAATATAAACCTCACTATTGTACATGATTTACAGATTAAGAAGGATCATATCTTTTATGGTCATAGTACAATATTTCAAAGGGAAATAATCTCCCATGAAATAAAATCATACAAATAAAGAGTGTCATGTGACAAAGAGATGACTAAAAAAACTCCATGTCATTTGTATTTGAAGTAAAGAAAGAAAAGAAGATGATAAAAGGTCAATAGATGCTTATATGGAAAAATGGAAAAAGTATTTTCCCACATTTATAATTGAGGAAAGAAACACCGATGTAGTTTCTTTAATGGAATGTATGTTTGTTATAAGTGTGGATAAAAAGTTTATAATGTATGATATTTCAGGGGAATGAAATAAAATTACAATGTTCAATGCTTCTACTATATAGATATGGGAAAATACCCAATGTTTCATGCATAAATGGAATATACCATAAATGTTTCTAATGGATAATGGATAAGATTACAATATTACCATATATGAAGAGGAATTATCAATGTGATTATGTTTTGATTAAATAAATAGGTCATTTTAGATTTTATTCAATGATGTAGTATTTATGAGATATATGAAATAGTTTAGGATTTTACTATAAAACACTTTCATTAAATATTTGACATCACATACAAAATGGTACCAAGAAAATTTTTTCAGTGTCAAGTTAATATTTTTTGGAAAACATACGGTTAAGGGAATAAAACCCTTAAAATGTTTCATATATTGATATGATTATGCTAGAATAAATAGATGATTTATTTAGATAAATTAAATTGGATTGTAGAAAATATATCAAAAATTATTAAAGGTTTTTTGAAAACATATTTTTCTCTATCATTTATGGATTTAAGAACATATTCAGATTTATTTAATATATCCAATAACTTGTTAACTACTTAAGGAAAAGGATGAATTGAAGTTTCCAATAATTTTATATGTAAATTCATGTTATTACCATATTTATAGAGAATAAATGAAGATGGTGTTCACATATTTAGTATAGATGATTAAAGAGCTACATTATATTGATTTAAGTATAATGATAAGTTCATTTTGGAAATTCAGTGACTTTATTTCTAAAAGTGTTGGATCATAACCATTAATAAAATTTTACTATTTATGAAATGGTTTAATGTATTACATCACTATATAAAGAATCTTATCCTAAGACATGACGTAAAAAAGATCCAGGAAAAATTCACGAAAATGACTATGTTTATTAAAATGTATATTTACCTATATTCTTATATGGTGAAAGAATTATGTTACTCTAGAAAAAAATGTCTTGAATTAAAAATGATATCCCATTAAATTATTATCCAATAAATAAAATGGTACTTTATAGGGTCTGAGGTCCTTGAATTTCCATTGATCATTTACTTTCTCATGACCAATGACTATAGTTATTTACTATTTTCTTTAATTCTGATGTTTTTACCACATATATTAAACTACTTCAGATCCAAGTTATATTGAAGTTATAATTAAATTTATATATTATTAATAATATATGTTATTGACCATATTTATATTGTGGGACATTCATGAAAAATTATTCTAGAATATCAAACCATTGATTAGTGAGATCATGTTGAAAATGCGAGGACATAATTTATTTTAATTTGGGAGAAGGTAACACCACAAAATTATAATATAAGGACATTGTATTTAATAGATTGTATAAATTGAAACACTATGAGTAGAAAAAAATATATTCCATTAATTTTATTTGATATATTTGAAAATTCTATTCTATATATTTCCCCTTATAGAACAACGAGTTTGGCTTGTGTTGCCCACAATCATGATTTTATTACATGGCTTGCGTAACACACAAGACAACGTTTTTTGGAACAATAATATATTAGTAAAATCATTGTTATTTAACATAATATGGTATAACATTGTTTTTAAATTATTAGTTTTGAATAGTATATACTAACTTATAAATATATATAGTTTAAATAATTGTTCTCCAATTAATTCTAAATTAGTATAGAAACCAATTGTATATAACTGGAATGTTATTATAATTTTTTAATTCTCATAAAATCATTTAAGCATAATAAATTAAATTAATTACAACAATTCAATTAAATTAATGATATATATATATTGTACTAAATAATTTTTTTACATTCATCCAATATACTTTAAAAGCATAAGATAAGAAGAAACCCAATATTACGTGCAAAAACATATATTTTTATAAAGAAAATTTTAAAATTATTTAATGGGAATACTATTTTAAATATGAATATTAAAAAATATGTAAATTTAATATGGATAAATAATAATAATTTTTAATTTTAATATTTTTAATTAGTAAATAGTTATTTTGTATTATTTTTTCATAGAAGATTAATTTTTTGATGAATAGTTAAAAATACCAATTTTAAATCAAAACTACTTTTTTGTCTCATTTATTTTAAAGGAAAAATTATATTTTATTTTGGTTTAAAGTAAAATTATAATATACATATACATAAATAAATCCATATTAGGTCATAGGAATGAATTTCATATTAAAATTGGATATAAAAAACTTATAATAATTTTTGAACATTTTTACTTTAAAACCCATCATTCTCAACCAGTCTATGGGTTTAATTTTAAAATAATTTATGCCACTTTTATGATCAGAAATTTTAACAAGGTGTTCCATATTTGGAATTAACATAATTTATAATTTATAATAAGTTTAATGTAATTTTTTATAGAATAATTTAGTTATTATAATTAAAATTAATTCATTCAATTAGGATAAGAATTAACATATCAAATAAATAAACAATAAAAGTAAGGGCAAAAAATAAATTAAATCTTTTTAAAAATCCATTTTATGTTCATGTTTATTCCATATAATCCATTTAATCTAATTTCATTTATTATTGGATCCAATTTATATTAGATTTATATTGGCGGATTTCCCTTCTTGAAAATTTACAAGGAAGCCACTCCTACCCCACTATAAAAAGGAAATCACCCTTCCCACATCCCCACACCTATAATGATGTTTTTCTCAACAAATAATTTTTCAAATATATCTTCAATATATCTCAACCTAACCTATAATACTCACCTTGTGATGAAATCCATCCAAAGAATATCTATAGTGAAAACTAAAATGAGTTGCCCAAATAATAGGTAACATCCTTCCTCGTGTTCTTTTTTTATTTCTATTATACACCCCTAAAATTTTAAAATTTGATTAAAAAATGATAAATCATTATCATTAATATAATTAGTTTTTTATATTAATAGTTCAACCTGCACATACAAAAATTAATATCAAATGGGTTACAAACTTACCGTTCGTGTATCTAGTGAACTACAACCACACGAAACGTTGTCATTCATTTTTTACATAACCATTTTTCATGGTTTGGAATTATAATGGAAATTATTTTTAAATATCTTATATTTTAAATTTATAATTTATTTATCTTTAAATATTTTTTATATAGAACATACAATTATTCTTTCGATTGTGTGGGAATATGATAACATCATTTGTGGAATTGTGGACTACCGCCTCCTCAATGAGATGTGATTTATTCCGGAGATACCTGAAATGTATATTGGATGGTTTTAATAAAAAATATTTGACATTAGTTAAATATATAATATGTTCATTACATAATTAACCTTAAATAACTTTAATAAATCATTTTCTTTATTACACTTTCCACACTGTAAAAAAAGATAAGGTCAATCGGGCAGATGTAGACAACTGCCTCCTAGACACGATGTGATTCATTTAACATTAGAATAATTTTACATATAAGTATATATAGTTATATAACAATATATTTATGATATAATTATTATTCTATAAATATATAATATAACATACCTTATTTCCATAGTGATCAATGAAAATTGGGAATGATACTCATGCGAATGTATGACCTACCATTTCCATGATTATAACGTTTGATCAATTTTCATAACCATATTTAATAATTATATTAAAATGTATAATTTATGTATAAATATGATAATTATTTAATGATTAGTATTTTGGATATTTTTATATAGTGATCCCTTTGACCATAAATGACTTATTAATATCATTTTTTTCACATAAACTAAATATAGTCGACAAACCCTATAAAAATATAATTATTTTAGTATTTGTTTTCAAAATTTTATCAATTGAGAAAATAGTAATGATAAAATGAAAAAGGGTATGATGAATTTATATAAGAAAGATATTTGTATTATATAGGAATATAAAAACACATGTGACAAGTCATACTCAATGCAAAGTATTTCATTTAAATTTACACTCCATTGAGACTTATTTGTCATCATGAACCAATTCACTTTTAGATGGTGTATATACTACACTTTAACATTTTAAAACATTAATATCCTCATTATAATTATATTCTATGTTTTATATAATTTTATTACTTTAATGAGATTATTATTCAACAATTTAAAAGTGGTTGGGGAAACCTTGGGGTGTTTGATATTTATTTTCCTCAAGATTTTTTTGTTAACCATTCAATGGTATTCCAATTAATCAATGTAAAAAACACATATTTTACATTATATTACATTGAAGAAATGTTTATAACAACATATAATTTAGTAAATAAATATATTTTTTGTGGAATCTTTTTTATAAATTGAATCAATTATTCGATATACGGAATGCTTTGGGAAGGAAGTGAACGGTGGGGCCCAGAAAATATATAGACTCTCTAGGAATTGACATGTTCTCAAGAGAAAAATAAATTGGTCAAATTAAATGGTTTTCTATCCTTATTTTTACACTATCTTGTGTATGGACTTGATGTCATGTTTTTTCATGTGTGTTAGACACAACGTCTAATAATTATATATTTCCTCCACAGATATACCAGTTATTATTGTTATTATCCATGAAATTTTCATATGATAAAATATATGGATGAAACTCATTATTAATTAATAAATATAATGAAATGTGTTGTTAGTTTCTTACCTTTAAATATTGATTATATCTTATATAGTAATTTAAATGGAAACCATTATCAGGTATTTAACATTCCATATTCTTATTGATTTATTATTTCTTATATTATACATACCCTTTATGAGCATTTAGGGTCTCCCTTATTTTGTTTTCTTTCCCTAGGTTATAAAGATTAATATTTTTATTTAGTTTCACGGATTCTGATCTTTTACTTATGTTATTAATTATTGAGTTTCCCAAATCCATTATAGTGTTTTTATATGTAATCTCATATTTCTAAACTGCGAAACATTGATTCATTCAGGAATTTATTCCTTGTAATCATTATAATGTAAAAATATAATGGGAGGGATTTGTACTTATATGGTTAGGGTATTACATACAGTCTTCCTTTACCCAGGAATGAGATATTATCCATTTTTTCCATTATATAGAAATCACCATACACAATTAGTGGGTCTTCCAATCAACATGTTGTGGAACAATGGGATAACTCAGTGTAGAAGATCATTTATATGATCAACTACTCTAATGTAGAGAAGGCGACTCTATCCATCTATCATTTAGATATAGTAGCTTACCAATGATGGGTATTGATAAATAACTCCAATCCAAAGGATTAAATTGAAGAGATGGACTGGTGATACTTTATGAAAATATTTCTTTGCAAGTATTTATCCACAAATCGTAATAAAATAATAGAGGTAGTATTTATAAAGATGATAAAAAAGGTATATGAATTTGTCAGATTTTATGAAGAAAATAACACTAGTAATTCAAGATATTCCTTGTATTTTCAGAAAAGATAAAAAATAGAAATATTCTTTAGTCATTTTAAACAACACCTTCAAAATGATCTAACTACCCAAGAATTTAGGAGTTTTTGATAAATGATTATATATTCACTTAAAGTTGATATGTAAATAGATAATGATATCGTGGATGTAGAGATATGTAGAGAATAATAGAGTTTCAAACTAATGGGTCAAATAAAAAAGAAGGAAATAAGATCTGTCCACCCTCATTTCAAAAATTTGGGAAGAAGAAATATGGAAATTATCTCAAAGGGTCAGAGAAATTATTGAAGTGTGAGAGAGAAGGACACCAAGATCTTGAATTTTAAAGAGACATAAATAATCTTTCCAACATTATGGATGAAATTAGATCACCAACCATGGTTCAATTCTTCATCTATCTTGAGCAAGGAAACTATACAAGCCAGTGCACTAAAGTACAAGTCATTAAGGGTAATCGGCTTTAGAAACCACTGAAAATAATGGATAATGAGGATTCATATTCCATTAAAATGTACAAAGTTGATAAAGAAAAGGAATTCATAAAATATAAACATTATATTCAATCAAAAATTGAAAATAACTTATTTTATATCGGTTCTATGAATTTCCTTATTTTCTAAATTTTTTCAAGAACTATAGAATTGTATCCCTAATACCATGAAATAGAGTTATCTATAAAATCAACTACTGGTGAGATCATTGAAACCCAAGTGTAGGACTATTCTTAGGTTGGTGTATATAAAAATATTCTTCATGTTAATATCTTAGTACTCCCCTTGGTGAATTCGACATTATACTATGGATTAGATATCCTAATGTAGATCAAACATCAACTTTCGGGAAAAGTTAATATATTTTCATATTCAAAATAATAACATGATCATCTATAAATGAATAAAAGCACAAGTATATCCATTTGAAAATACCTCAATAGTTTGGGTATTGATACCCAATGAAGAATCATACCTCACATAAATGGCTGAGTCAATGGATGGTATCAACATAGTGGAAATTTCCTTTTTTAATAAAGTGATGTATTTCCAAAATATTTACATGTATTTACCCAGCTCATGAGATATAATTATAAATAGAACATACAGATAGAACCACTCCCATCTCAAAAATACCCTACATGATGAACCTTATATAACTGGATGATTAATAGAGGAAACTATATGAAAATTTGGATAAAGGGTTTATATACCATAATGCATGACATTAGGGTGAACCAATACACTTTTTAATGAAAAAGGATTGATCAATATGGTTGTGAATAAACTACCAGAATCTAAATAAGATCAATAGAAATATCAAGTATCCTCTTCCACAGATGGATAAATTATTTGATAATCTATAATGGGATAAGTATTTCCCTACGGTGGATCATATTTTTGGATATCATAAACTAAAGGTGATGAAGGAAAATATTCAGAAGACTACATTCCAAAAATTTTATGTAAATTTTTAGATTATAGTGATACAGATTAGGATTCCTAATTCCCCTTCAATATTCATGGATTTGATTAATAGAGTCTCTAGAGAATACTTGGAAATTGTTCTGGCTGTTTTTATTGATGATATTATCGTATACTCCATGATAAATAGAGAACCTAGTGGAATATAAGGACTATGTTGGAAGCATTAGTGATAGAGAAATTTTAGTCCACATTCATCAAGTGTGACTTATAGTTGATACATGAAACATTCATGGGGAACATAATCACAACTCATGTAATTTTTTTGGATTATGCAATGAGAAAAGAATTTAAAGAAAGACACAAGCCCCCTATTGTCAAAAAAGTACAATGTCTTCTTCCCTTAATAGGGTACTAATTACATTTTGTTACAAATTTCTCATGATTTAATAGAATTCATACTATTATACCATAGAAATGTATAAAGTATGTCTGGATTGAAGAATATGGGGAAATATGTAAGGAACTCAAGAAAATTATAATAATTTCAACTACAATCACAGTACCAAAAAGCTGAGATTTATTTGTGATATATAGTGATACATAGAAGAAATTATTAGGTCATGTACTCATTGATTATGATAAACTGATATCTTATGACTCAGAAAAGTTGAAGATCCACAAGTATAACTACGTAAAACATGATATACAGTAAGAATCTATGATTTTTCGCTTTGAAATATTTCATTACTACATATATGCTGATAGGTGTGACACATATTCTGATCAAAATAAACTAATGTTTATTTGTATCATAGAAGGAACTCAACATGTGTTATAGAAAATAGTTAAATATAATCAGGGAAAATTATTTCTCTATTAATTACCATCTTGGGAGGGAGAATAATGGAGCTGATACACTTAGCCTAAAATAACCTACTACCTTATCAATGTTGGGAACTGACATAGACCCCATCTTTATGAATATGAAAAGGATAGACATGAAAATCATAACTATAAGGAATATATCATATTTTTTAAAATTGTTACCCAGCCATATATCCATTAAAATACCAAGAATGAATAAAGGTATTACATAAAACTATAAAAGAAGGTGAAATCTATAAAGTAAGGGAAGAAACATGAGTCACACATCAATGATGATAGTATGATTCATTTCAAAACTATGCTTTTTGATCCTTCATCACCTGATGTAAATAATGATATATTTGATAATTTTCATAGATCATATTTCTCTATCAATCAAATATGTACCAAAATAAACCACTCTCTTTGAGATAACCTGAGATCGAAAATCATGAAGAATGATATTATGGAGTATATATCAAGATATTTCGTATTTTAGAATGTTAACGAAAATCTACAGAATTATAAATATATAATAGAACCATTACCTATACCCATATGTAAATGGTATAATATCTCTATAAACATAATCACTAGTCTCTCAAAAAAATATAAAATAATGATTGGGATATGGGTTGTGGTGGACCGTCTCACTAAGACTTTCCACTTCAATAACATTTACAAAGATTTCTCTCTTGAATAACTGTCCATGATATTTGTGAAGGAAGTTGTGAAGCTGCATGGGCTTTTATGTTTGATCATATTTGATCATTATCCAAGGATCACATCTAAATTTCTAGGAATAATTCACCATTATTTTCAAACTTAATTTAATTCCAGCAAATACTATCACCCCAAATAGATGGAAAATCTGAAAGGACTATTGAAACTCTCAAGGACATGATAATATTCTACTCAATGAAATTGAAATAATGATGGAATCCCAATCTCCCATTAGTTGAGTTATTATAAAATATAAAAATACACTCAAGAATTCAAATGGTTATTTTATATGATCTTTATGGGTAGTGATTTTGAACTCAAACTCATTGGGATGATGTTGGTGAATAAAAGATATATAGACATTATATTTTGCAGGATTTGGACAATATAGTTGAAGGAATCCAAGAATATATAAAACCCATTTAGATTTTGTAGATGAGTTATGCCAACAACTTTCAAATACACATGTTTTTTGATGACGGAGACAATGTTTTCCTATGAATATCACCACTGAAGATAATCATGCATCTTGGAATGAAAAGGAATCTTATCCCAAGTTACATGGTTCCCATTGAGATATATGATCATATAATAGTAGTAGCCTATGGGAATGCACATCCACAAACCATGACTTCTGTTCCAGAATTATTCCACGTGTCCCTATTAAGATAATATATAATATATCCCTCACATTTACTTACCTTCAATGTGGTGAAGCTGGAAAACCATCTATATTTTGTGGAGAATATGGTGAAAAATATGGACTAGTTAGATAGTGTTCTACATAATAAGACCAGTCACATGATAAAATTACTATAGAGAAAACATAATTATGAATATGTGACATGGAAATTGGAGGAATCAATGAAGGAGGAATAACCTCAAATATTTTCACATTAATATGTTGTAAACAATTTGAAGGATTAAATTTCATAAGGGGGAAGAACCAAATGGAACAATTTTTTTGAATGTAATATTTTTTATAATTATGATATAAAACACATGCATCACATATAGAACCCAAGTAAAACATTATTCTCAAAAATGAAATTGAAATTAGTGGTATTTATAGAAATTAATATATATGTACCCTTAGTATAGTAACATGGACATTGGATTAGTAATATAACAATTAGAAAAAAATAATATATATGTTAAAATAGTAAACACACCAACAAATCTATAAAACAAATCTAGATATCCAATATATAAAATTATTATATAATTATATCATGATATAAGTAAATAAATGTTTTAAAATTTATTTATTAAGTGTTAAGATGTTTATAAAATGTAAATATTTATTTAATAAAAAATAAAATGATTTAACTGAATATTTATTATCATAAAATATATTAGTAATTTATTATTTTTTTGTGTAATAATTTTATGATAATTTATTGAGATCTTAATTAAATTTTCAAATGTTAAAATTATCAATTATAATATAAAAACTATTATTTTTTGATTAAATGACGACTTTATTATTATATTTATTTTCTCATATTTATAAAATAACTTTTCATTAAAAAGGGTAAATTTTTTAAATCTACACACCGGAAAATGGTTAAAGTTAATTGTTTGGTGTTTTCTAAAGAAGTTTAATTTCTAGTAAATAGTGAAATATGGTAATTTACAATATAAGCTAAATACATGAATTTTTTAGTAATGGATGATGGATGGATAATATAAGAACCCATTATCTCAATGTATCATTAAATATTTTCTATATTTAGTAATAGGATTAATCACAATTAATATTTATGAGATAGAATAATAAACTAATGATTATAATAAAAAAATACAATTATCTACCCCTATAAATCCCACCCCTCACCGCCTTCTCTCCTTAAATATTATAAGCCTAGAATATTGTCTAAATTATTTCAAATTACATTCCCAAGACTATTACCCACAACCAAGATTTATTGTTCTCAATAAAATAAAAAGACATGCGTGTTAAGGTTGTTCGCAGGGAGACAACATTCAATAGGTATAATCCTAAATATTTTTCTTTTAAAATCATTTAATTTCTTATCCTCTCCTCCACAACCCCATCCAATGTGTAAATATTACATTATTATAATATTTATACAATAATTTTGTTATTTTAATTTCATATCAATCATCAAATATATTACCTTCTCTTTTTATACTAAAAATAAAAACATTGTCCCTGATATGTCGGTACACTGCCTTCATAGATAATGAGTTTTGATTTTCCATTACATCATTCAGGGCTAGTCAAAGGACCATTATTATAGATAAAATATATTTTAATATGTATATTCCAATTTTTTAATTTTATGGAACTAATTTATTGACCTAATATTAAATTAAACAAAACTAGTTCATGCTGCTCGGAAAAGCTTCCAAAATCAAATAAAAATTTATTATTAATGTTTTATCAAATGAATTATACATATTAAAGAAATAATTCTATATAAGATGATTTATACTCTTTAATATTAATTAGTCACTGTTAATTTCGTTTTTGGATACTTATTCCCATTTTATAAAAACATCAATAATTATAAACATGTAAACAGACTGTGAAACCATGAAAAAAACCCTCCCAAAATGATCAAATTGAACTCTATAACTCATTAAAATGCCCATAAATGAATTTAAAAAATTTTCATAATCAAATTTATGTATAATTGGTTCTTAATTATTTAAATAATTAATATATTTTGATTATCTACGATATTATTTGAAAGTGAAAAATGCATTCATACATACGGTAAGGGGATTCTTAATCCCAACTCCCTTTATTTGGGTTATCCCACCTTTATGAAAAATTTAGTTTGGATATTCATTTTTTGGTCCATAAATATAATTTCAGTTTTCATCATTTTTTCTTTTCTATGATATACATGTTCATATCTTGGTTTTATCCCAAATATAAATATTTTCAAAAATAACTCCATTCTCCAATATACATCTTTATTCCTCTTGAGTTACTTATTATTGACTCAAAAGTGATGATTTCTATACAAAATATGTTTTCAGATTTTTTATTTTGGAAGCCTGTGTTTATTCATGAAATCATTACAAATGATTTCTATATGAAACATATTCATTTATATGGGATAATTAAAAAATATGGAAGTAATATATAAAATTTGGCATGCCTGATTATGAAAATATTGCACTACTGGAATTCTTGGTAATTGCAATGGGATATTTATGACGGAATCCCGTCACAAATAGGCTTTAGCGACGGGGCCCCGTCGCAAATAGCCTGTTGTAGAAAACGATGTCTCAAATACAATTAGTTGCGACAGGCCCGTCGCAAAAAATGTTATTTGCGGCGGTAAACATATCAGTCGCAAATAAGATCTGATTATATGTATTGTATATACAAAAAAAATTATCGAAACAGGCCCATCACAAAAACTATTTGTGATGGGCTATTGTCCCAGAGCAAAAAATATATATATAAAGCTTTCTGCGATGGGCCCATCGCAACTAATTATTTGCGATATGAATGCTTGACCGTCACAAATATGGTTTTGAATATATTTTGTGAGGCTATTTGCGACGAGATTCCATCACAAAAGGTCTCGTCACAAATAATGAATTAATTTTTAAAAAAATAAAATTTAATACAATTACGATTAATGAAAAAATAATATTACTATTATTAAAATAATAAAAAAATAAAAATATTAAAATTCTTAATATTCACAAAAAATATAAAAAAATATAAAAATATTAAATATTAAATTATGTAATATTTTTACCCATATAAAAGACAGAAAATGTAAATAATTCATATTACAATGTTAAATTCAAATGTTTGTAACCTAAAAAAATCACTGGGGGGTCGTCTTCTAGAGGAGGTTGAGGAGGTGACAAAGATGGTGGAGGAAACTCCATCCCTAAACTACGAGTCAGACGGCGCATGTACTCCATCTGCTCGTGAAGTTTCTGCTACCATCGAAGCATCTCCTCCTCGTGCTGATGCTGCTGCTGCTTCTGCTACCACCGACACATCTCTTCTTGCTGCTTCAGCAAAATATCTATATGCTCAGCCTAAGCTCTCAACTGCTCCAAATACTCTGAGCCAGAAGATTATGCCTCTCCACGAGCTCCTCTCAAGATGGACGCCGACATCGTAGCAGTACCATAATAAGTATCAAGAGTCAAATGAGAGCCGATGCCTACTACTCTGCCCTTCTCAAAGACATACTGAGTTGCCTGTATCCATGCCGCCTCATCGAAACGGTGAGTACCGGTCTGCTCAGTCGTCTCATCCTGACCCTCATCCTGTGTCTGAGAGGTCAAAACCTCATATGACTCCTTCAATTCCAATTTAAAATTAAAATTGTAAAAATATTTTATGCAGTTAATTGTTAAACTGAAAAATAATACTAACCACAATATGACACTGATGATCATCTCTAATCTCTCCAGTGGCTGGATCACTTTACATCCTCTGATAAACGTCGAATTCCGTAATATTAGCATCCACGACTACCTACAGAAATATAAAATAAATTGTTTATATTTAAAGTTATATAATATTTTAAAAAAATATACTTACCAGATTCTCTCTATGTGAAATGAATGTATTCCTACCGGCTCGATGTGTAACCTCCTGTCTCCCCTAGTTCTGTCGTCCCACTGAAGATCTACCCTAAAATCCACCACCCAACAAGTGTAAAAATAATCTTTCCAAAACATGAGATGAAATGTACTCTAGTCGGTGGGATCCACACGACTCATCAAATTCTTTCACCCCTGCTTTCTTAATGGCTGTCCTTCTAAAATTGTGCAAAAACTGGTAGAAACGGTCATGCATAGAAACCTACCATGCCGTGTGGATAGCGTCGCGCATGCTATCGTCGATAGGATGCCATAAACCGTACAAATAATTTATAGTATCAAGTTGTTAATAAAATAAATTTCAAAATAAATATTTCTTATTTAAGTACTAGCCAATGATGGAACATGTCACATCGCACATCAACGAGAATCTATTCCCATGTGATCCATGGATGAGAAAAATAATTGCGCAATATTGCGCTCCCCAGTCTGATGGCTACATGCTGAAAACTGTGAAAAAAGAATAAATAATCAAACAATTAGTATATATTTAAATAAATTAATGAAATATAATTAAAATATACAGGTTACCATACCTCCATGTGTGTGGATCGAAACCAAGATGTGGAAGTCACTCGGGGATAGGGTCAGGAATCATTAGTCGCCTGAGACCGCGCCCCCTCCGCGTACCTCCTGAACCAGAACTAAGCTGACGCTCAGATGATCCCACATCCGCATCATCCAAAGCTAGCTCAGCCTCCTCTAACTCACACAATAGATCAGAGTCAATCTAAAACACAAAATTATTGTTGCTAGCAGATAGTTGAAAATAACTATTATATATAGATATATATTAGTTATGATTATAACCATCATTTAACTATGTCAATGTTCATCTTCATCCTCTTCTCCATAGCTGTCAATGTTAATGTCTTCATATTCCTCCTCAGCATCATCAATATCCATATGATTTGCATTTTAGGCATCTCTTTCCATTTCAAATTCATTTGTAACCTCATTAACATCATCATCACCATAGATCCTTAATTGTGGGGTGTCATCGTCGATATTCACGTCTATTTGTGAATCTGATGGATTTTGAGCAGTCTCTTGGAAAATTTCAATTCCTTCCACTTCAGCGAAAACCATATTTTGTTTGAGTAAACTGATTTTCCTGAGATTTAATTTTTATTATGTTCCACCAATCGCTCAAGGCTCTTGAAGTAGTACAGTAATTTTCATAATAAATTTGATGTGCCTGTTGAGATAGTAAAAGTGGTTCATTTACTGTAATAAGACTTTTATATTTAATATCGACGATTCCATGGGTCAGATGAACACATAAACCTCTCTCAGTATCCAACCGCCGACATTTAAACATTGTTATGTAATTCTGTAATAGATAACACAGCTCAATAATTTCATCCAAAATGCCTTAAAAGTCAACTTCATTTTCTTTGTGATGTGATCCTCTCAAAAACACTGAACTGTTCGTTGTTTTTTTTGATTCCCCATATGCATGTGTATGAAATCAAAAACCATTCACCACATATTCATTATAACATTTAACCATTTTGGATGGTGGGTTACTCAATATACACAGTCACTTATCAATTTTTTCAGCGTATTGAGACACCTAAAATTTTTTAAAAGAATTATCAATATAATAAATAATAAACGGAATTGATATTAAACCATCAATAATTTATTTTACCAGTTTTTGAAACCATTGAGAAATTTTTTTTGACCGCGTTATTCAAGAGCAGCTGCTATAATTTGTGGAAGTTGTTTCTTGATATGATTATCATATAACCTATAAATAAAATAAGTTTTAACACTATGAAATTAATTATAGAATAATTGATAGAAGAACTCACATGACAAATGATGTCATATCTTCACGGTTGAGAATAATGTATGTATGAGCTCTATAATGTTCATCATCTGAAATCCATTGTTCATGACCTCCATTGAAACCAAGATTTGGCTGATTAAGAACTGTTAATTGATTGTCTATTTCATCATTAACATTCCCTTCATTTTGTCCCATGTGATTCTATTTTGAGGGATATTGAGATTAAAAATAATGAGTACAGAAAAAAGCTATTTCCTCTTGAAAATAAGCTTCAGCAATTGAGCCTTCAACCGATGCTTTGTTACATATTTTTTTCCTAAATTTCTACATGCATCTCTTGAATGGGTACATCCATCAAAACTGTACTGGACCACCACATTTAGCTTCATGTGGAAAATGTAATATCATATGTTCCATTGAGTCAAAGAAATCCAGCAGAAAGATTTTCTCCAGTTTACATATAATTACAGCAACATCTTCTTCAAGTTTTATTAGTGCATCATAGTCTTTTGTAGCTGCAAAAATGTCTCGAAAAAAATATGATATGTCTATTATCGAATCCCAAACCGTAGAATTCAACAAAACTTTAAATCAAATCCGCATAAGTCTTTCCATTATTACATGATAATCATGACTTTTTAATCCTGTAATATAACCATTCTTAACACAACTGCCCAAATTGGAAGCATAGCCATCTGGAAGACTCAAATCTGTAATCCACTAACAAAATAATAAGCGACTCTCTTTGGATAGTGTATAAGCTGCATTTGGCTTCATTAACCTCTGTGATCTAATATTTTCAAATAATTCAAATTCTGGTTGCCTGCAAATTTGGGCAACATCTAATCATGCCATTACAGTATCTTTGGTCTTACATATTGTATCAAAAATTATATGAAATAAATTATTAAAGAGGTTCTTCTTAATATGCATAACATCCAACATGTGGCGGACCAACAAATCAGACCAATATAGAAGATCCCAAGAAATGCTCTGTTTTATCCAATTATTTTCTTTCCCAAATCCATGACTTTTTTTGGTTGACTGTTGGACCAAATGTGAGGGGGTGTAATGAAAATACAATTGATTTTAACTCTGTACATGAGATCATCTTTGGTGGTTCATCCCTTTCAATTGTACCTTTTCTGAAATAAGATTTGTTCCTCCAAAAAAGATGACCGGTTGGAAGAAATCTACGATGACAATCAAAATAGAAAGGGTTTTTTCCATTGACCAGTATAAAGGATTTTTTTTTTCATTCATACAGTAAGGACATGATTTCATACCATGTGTAATCTGAACAGATAACATGCCATATGCCATAAAGTCACTAATCGTCCACATCAATGCAACTTTTAATATGAAATTTTGTTTCGCAGCAACATCATATGTATTAACACCATCACTCCACAATTCAGTTAACTCATCAATCAATGGTTTCAAATAAACATCAATATTCTTTTTTAGATGTCTTGGGATTAATAGATTCAAAAATATATAAGGATCCTTTATCAACATCCATGGAGGAAAATTGTACGGAGTTATAAAGATAGGCCAACATGAATAATGACTACTATTAGAACCAAACGGACAAAAAACTATCAGTAGAAAGACCCAATCGTACGTTTCGGGATTTTATAGAAAAAGACGGATGCAGACGGTCAAAATGTTTCCATGAATCACCATCAGATGGATGATTCATGCTTTTATCAGGTGAAATCTTGGTTTTGTGCCATGACATCATTGACGCTGTGTTCTGAGACATAAATAAATGTTGCAACCTGGGTGTAAGGGGGAAATATCTCAACTGTTTTACTTGAATCGAACTAGACATCCCTGGTTGAGCTTCTTTATACCTCAATTTTCCACATGTGGGACAAATATCCAATGACTCATTTTCGCCAGAATATAAGATGCAATCATTTGGACATGCATAAATCTTCCAATAAATAAGGCCCAGATTACGAATCATCCTCTTGCTCTAACAGTAATTTGCAGACAACACATTTCCTTTAGTTAATAGTGTTTTAACCAAAGAAAATATCTGATCAAAACAGTTTTTTGACATTGCATTATATGATTTAATAGCCATAAATTTTGCAACTGCTTCTAATTTTCTTATCATGCAACCAGGATATAAAGCACCCTCAGTAGACCTCAACAACTCATAAAATTTTGATGGTGGTAACTCAGGAGTTAAATCAATATCACCGCGAGTTTTAGTTTGTTGCACAGATGGACCTGCAACATCATGTACTAAATTTTGAAAATGTGATGGATCCAGAATCAAGTTATTAAGATCTTATCTAGAACTACATTCACCGTGTTGATACTAAAAACATAATATGGTTGAAAACCAAACCACAAGAGATGTCCCCCAACCTTGTCAAAAGTGGAAAACATTATCAGACCACATTTTTGACAAGGAAACTTAATTGTGCCTTCTGAAACATATTCTGGTTTTGATGATGCAAATTCTAAGAAAACTTCAACACCCTGAATATATACAGTATTTAAAACAAAACCATTTGGATTTTTGCGTTGATTTATCCAAGCTCTATCATCTAATAATGATTGATGTCGACTTCCATGTTCCATATTTTTCTACATAAAATATGAAATCATCACTATTTTTGAATAGTTTGAAATTATAAAAACACTATCTGAAAAAGAAGATAAATAATTACAACTACTTAATAATTATCATTAATTAAGGGCGGCACAATTTCCAGTGGATTGAAAACTACTCTTTTGTCCGATAGCTCATTTAATTGCATCTTGCTCGCACCTATTATTGCTAATTGTTGCTAATTATTCCTAATTATTCCTAATTATTGCTAATTATTAAAAATTAATACTAATTGTTTCTAATTATTACAATTTATTACTAATTATTACAATTTATTACTAATTATTACAATTTATTACTAATTATTACAATTTATTACTAATTATAACTAATTATTATTATTTATTACAAATTTAGCAATAATTAGAAATACTTAGCAAATGGAAAACTGCTTGAATAATGAAAGGAAATTTGGTAATCATCATTGTGGAGATGATTACAAATTTTTGCTTCATTATCCAAGTAGATTTCGTTTCCTAATTATTCCTAATTATTCATAATTATTCCAAATTATTCCTAATTATTCCTAATTATTCCTAATTAAAGATAATTATAGCTAATTATTCATAATTATTGCTAATTGTTTCTATTTATTGTTAATTTAATCTAATTATTCCTAATGATTTCTATTTATTTATAATTATTCCTAATTATTACTAATATTACTGATATTACTAATTGTTACTAATTATTACTAATTATTAGTAATTATTACTAATTATTACTAATTATTACTAATTATTACTAATTATTACTAATTATGACTAATTATGACTAATTATTACTAATTATTACTAATTATTACTAATTATTACTAATTATTACTAATTATTACTATTTATTACTAATTATTACTAATTATTACTAATTATTCCTAATTATTCCTAATTATTCCTAATTATTTCTAATTATTCTTAATTGTTGTTAATTATTCCTAATTATTCCTAATTATTTTTAATTATTGCTAATTATTGCTAATTATTGCTTATTATTTCTAATTATTTCTAATTATTTCTAATTATTGTTAATTATTCCTAATTATTTCTATTTATTCATAATAATTACTAATTATTCATAATTATAACTAATTATTCCTAATTATATCTAATTATTCCTAATTATAGCTAATTATTCCTAATTATAGCTAATTATTCCTAATTATAGCTAATTATTCCTAATTATAGCTAATTATTCCTAATTATTGCTAATTAATACTAATTATTGCTAATTAGTACTAATTAGTACTAATTAGTACTAATTATTATTAATTATTACTAATTATTACTAATTATTCCTAATTATTGCTAATTATTCCTAATTTTTGCTAATTATTCCTAACTATTGCTAATTATTGCTAATTATTCCTAATTATTCCTAATTATTGCTAATTATTCCTAATTATTTCTAATTATTGTTAATTATTCCTAATTATTGCTAATTATTGCTAATTATTTGTAATTATTGCTAATTATTCGTAATTATTGTTAATTATTCCTAATTATTGCAATTTATTACAATTTATTGCTAATTATTTCTAAATATTGCTAATTATTGCTAATTATACCTATTTATTGCTAATTATTTCTAATTATACCTATTTATTCATAATTTTTACTAATTATTAATAATTATTAATAATTATTACTAATTATTACTAATTATTACTAATTATTACTATTTATTACTAATTATTAACAATTATTACTAATTATTACTAATTATTACTAGTTATTAATAATTATTATTAATTATTACTAATTATTACTAATTATTACTAATTATTTCTAATTATTGCTAATTATTACTAATTACAAATAATTATTCATAATTATTCCTAATTATTCCTAATTATTCCTAATTATTTGTAATTATTCCTAATTATTCCTAATTATTCCTAATTATTCCTAATTAATACTAATTATTAATAATTATTCCTAATTATTTTTAATTATTACTAATTATTACTAATTATTAATAATTATTCCCACTTATAACTAATTATTGCTAATTATATCTCTTTATTCCTAATTATTGCTAATTATTCCTAATTATAGCTAATAATTCCTAATTATTACTAATTATTCCTAATTATAGCTAATTATTCCTAATTATTGCTAATTAGTACTAATTATGGCTAATTAGTACTAATTATTACTAATTATTACTAATTATATAAATTTATTGTTAATTATATCAATTTATTCCTAATTATATCTAATTAATATTAATTATAACTAATTATTTATAATTATAACTAACAATATCAATTACTTAGTAATACTAAATATAAATAAAAATCAATTGAAATCTAATTAAATTAGAACTAATAAAAAACAATTTAAATTGACAATAAAAAATATATATATATATATATATATATATATATATATAAATACCTTAAACATTGATATTATGAAGATATTGACACCCTCTGATTTCTCTCGTCTAAAAAACTTCAACAAAAAAAATTTCTTTGAAACTGAAGAATGAAGAAAGAGGGAAAGCAAGATGTGAATGATTTGGCAAAAAACGGATGGGGGTATATATAGATTAGATTAGTTGGGAAGGGGTTATTAGCGACGGGCATCCCGTCGCAAATGGTGGTAATTGCGACAGGCCCCGTCGTAATTACCCTCACCCGTATTAATTACAGTCAGCGGTTAAAATGTTATTTCCCATGGGTCTCATCGCAAATTGTACCTGCCGACAGTCTTTTTGCGAGGGGACAATATCCCCTCACAAAAAGGTATTTACTGCCGCTAGGTATTTGCGACGGGACCCGTCGCAAATAACCATACACGGTTTGGCATGCAAGCCGTGCGGTTTGGCGCACAAGGTGCGACAAACTATTTGCGATGGGAGACACATCCCAATCACAAATAATATTCACGTGGTTTGGCGCGCAAGCCATGCCAAACTATTTACGATGGGAGACGAAATCCTGTCGCAAATAACCAATTATTTGCGATGGGCAACTTTAACGGTCACAAATAGCTTCCTGGACAGGTTATTTGCGACGGGAAGAAATCCTGTCGCAAATAACCCATCGCAAATAGTTGTTTTTCCCGTAGTGTTATAACATAATGGTTTGGAAGAAAAATATATATACCTATATTGAATTGGTTAATGTGATGTATCTCATGAGATAATGGAAAATATGTGTAAAATTTATGCTATACTTTTGCACAGTCATGATGTTATGATAACATGCATATGTTATTCATGAACATGGTGTTATCTTTGTTCACAACTATGTGTGGTATTTTACCACTAAAACATGATGTTTAATTTCTATGCATTTCCAATATTAATTCCTTCATCCAATTTTCCATCTGGATTTTGATGATGTTCTTATGCGTATATTATGATGATGATGATTGTTAAAACTCATGTTTTTTTATTCATGCCCCTTATTCATTCTTTAATTGAGCTTTTAGATGACCTATTTTCATTTATTTATATCCTTAGGGGATTATGTGAACTTTGTAGAAAATTTTATTTATAATGAAAAGGAATAATAAATAAAATAAATAATTTTTTTTATTTTTAAGGATATTTATGTGCCTAATTTTCCTAGTTAAATAAAACTTCAGATCAATGATTGTATAACATTTATATTGATTATATTAAAAACTATTTACTATTCATTTATGAAAATTAAGGCCACAATAGTTGTAGAACATAATAAAAATTGAAAAAAAACAATTATTTGAAATTATTTGTCATATATGTATATATATATATATATATTAGAAATAGAATACTGAAAACACGCACTAGATGAGGATCACCCATCTCCCTCATGTAGAGAATATTTTTAGATATCCTCTTTATTCATACCTCTTCAATGTTTTTAATTTCCTTCATATGAAAAAAATTTCATTTATTTATAAAGGCATAAATTATGTGAAATACAAACTAGGAATAAGATGTGAAAAGACCTAATTAGGGAATGCCAATTTTGAAACCAATAAATGGATACAATGTGAAAATTTTATAAAAGAATATATAAAATATCATAGAAAACTTAACTTATTCTAAATATAATGTTAAGAATGGGTATGTTATTATTTTATTTATCTATTTTCAATTATATCCAATTTAGTTTTAGGTCAAGTAGTTATTTTTGTAAATTAATTATTTTATTTTTTTCATTTTTGGGTAAGTTCTTTTGGTTCAGATTTTGTGTTAGGTTAATTGGACATTCTTTGGTTAATTTATTTGTTTCATTATTTTTTATTTTCATTGTAATTGGTTTAATATGATTCTATTCAATTCATCATGATTTTAAATCAAATCATAATTTTTAGGTAATGTTTTTTATTATCTAATACTGTAGTTTAATTAAATATTATAAAATGAAACTCAAACATAATTGAAACAAATTTATATTGAATGTTGACATGAAGGTCAAGTTGGATAAAACAATTTTTGTAATAATCATAATTATAATTTGAATAGTACTAACCTGAAAACCCCAAGTTGAGATAAAACAAAATAACTAAGATGACATTTATAATATTCTATATATTACCCACCACAAATTTAGGTTCATAATAGAATTGAAAAATTAAACTATTAGATTCATCAAATGGTAAAAAAAATGACATATGCCAATGGGGGTAGGGATGCGATAAGTTTCATCCCTGACATATCCAAAAATATGTTCTAGTATTACTTAACTAATGACCAAAATTAATATTTCAGATGATCATTTAGAAAAACAATATTCCTCCCCAATTATGGAAATATATATAGATTATTAGTAGTAATAATTTAATTCATATCAATAACGAAAAGTCCAAAATCACAAATAAATGTTCAATATATCATCATCGAATCAAACCACATTCGTTTCCCAATTACGACTCAACCTTGAGAGTAATAATCCTATATTCATATCTTCTCAATAAATATATGACAAAATTAATTTTCAAATTGTGGTATAATATATAAGACAATGGAAAAATATTCTATTGTGGAAGCTATTATAAACCATCATGTTTTGTTCTCATGTTTGAAACATCCCCGATCCGGGTGCCACTCAACTGGTGCCCTGAACTTGGTTGGTCACATGACCTCCAATGCATTTCCCTAAACGCCAGAGGCTACCGACTAGCAATGAGGGCCTAGGTCTAATAGTGGGGAAACTATGCCCTCATTTTCCAAAGTGTAGTGCAATGGAAAAATATAAACATACCAAAAGCAGAAGCAGTGAACAATACAAGCTGAAAGTACAGCGGTACTGAAGCAAAAGATAACTAACAATCACATATCTAAGATGATGCAATATGTCCTATTTGAAGAATCCAGTCAAAACAGAATACACTGAAATCAAATACAATATAGTAAAAAGTACCAAGTACAGCAAAGAAAACTCAAATAGTACAACAGGAACTCAGCAGCATCGCAAGCCTACGCTTGGTCCCATGCTCTCATACTCCTCTGCAACAATCATGTACCTGTGTAGAGACCCTTGACATTATTGATACCTGTAGCAATATAATCTGTTTAGTCCCAAGACATGACAAAAACAAGGTGTGATAAATAAATCTTAGTTGGAAACCGCCAAAGGCATGTGCCCAACTATCAATGAAAAGGTGCAATAGCAGTGTGCAATAATAAAATGCAGTAAACTAGGAAGTACTGAAAAGTGACTATCTCTACTACTTACATTTCAATTTTAATAATTATTTAAAAAATCCAAGCTTGTTCTTTATCATGGTAGGTACAACATAAGAAATCACCACAGTGAATCTTCAAAGTAAACATTGTCCTCAGACATGAAAATCCTTAACTTCAGGAAAACAAAATCGAAACCCTCATGTGACTACCCACAGGCATAATGAATATTTCCCTCAAGTATACGAGATGTCTCCCTCAGGCACAAAAGCTACTGCCCACATGAATGAGAAAACTTCACCTCAGGCTAAACAAAACACTACCCTCAGGCTAATCAAAACACTTCCCTCAGGCTAAGAAAGTAATCGGGCCGAGCCCAACACATAAGCAAACAATTGACATATGTTTCCTCCCCTGAAAACTCAAACATTCTATAATCATGGCATACCCACGGGTATCCTAGCCAAACAAATAAACAAGGGAAATGCACCCACAGGGTTGCCCTGGATCGAGGCAACGATCCCACACAACAATTTATACATCTTCATTAGATTATCTATGAAATTATAGATATCTTAATAGCTAAGGCCTTAGCCATTTGACACCCTGAACATGGGTGTGTAGCATAAATGTACACAAAATAAACTCAACAGTTGGAAATGAACACTAGACCACCTTCCTAAATATCCTCTGATTTATATATGTCAACGACGCCTCACGAAACAACCAAGAAGGACATAGATCTGGGATAAACATTTATCTGTTCAAACTCAAATAAGTTCCATTTGGGAAAGAATAGGAAGTAAATAATCAAGGAGAGGGAAGTCCTTACCCGCGCGGTCCAAATGAGATCGTCTATGGAAGAATCAGATTCACAGTGAGAATTCGGGAGCTCCTCCAGACCTCAGACATCTCTCTCGATGCTCCTATGGAGTTTTATGCCACCTCTACTGAATGGGTAGTCTACTTCTAGTTTTTAATGAAAAAGCATAACTACACAGTGTGTACTCTCAAGTACACGGCGTGTACTTTCCTTTTAACAGTTCACTGGGGGCAACTCTCCACCGCCGTACTATTCATCTGCCGACAGATTACACGGTGTGTAATACTAAGTACACGGTGTGTACTATCTGTTTTATAGTACATCTAGAGGCTAGTCTCTTCCGCCTTACTGTTCAACTTCCGACTGATTACAAGTCATGTATTACTATGTACAAGGTGTGTAGTTAGTTTTTACACCCTGAATCACCGAAAAGCCTACACACCTTGTATTCTTATCCCACATGGCTAAAGTATACAATGTGTAGAAAAGTACACAGTGTGTACCCATAAATTTTTGTATTTCCCCCAATTTTCTTTATTTTCTAAAAAACGTTAAAGGAAACGGAAAATAAGAAACCCATGCCTCTTGAATAGGAACCAGGTTCTTACAAACATCCTCCCATAATGTAATTCGTCCCTGAATTGCCCATTCAACTATGGTGACGATAAAACTGAGAACAAATCTGGCCACTGAGCACATACGTCGGTCTCCCGCTCTCAGGATTCTTCCTACACTCGTCCATGCTTCCATGGCACCCATACGAGAGGAACTGACCGACCTCAGAGAAACTTTGTGCTCCTCTCAACAATAAAAATCAGATTCTCCTCAAAGGATGCATCACCCTGAAGGTCAACCTCCTCAGGCTGAAATACGTGAGATGGGTCTGAGTGATGACGACACAGCTGAGATACATAGAAGGCATCGTGCATGGCCTGATACATTTGGGGTAACTGCAACCGATAGGCAACTAGCCCCACTCTCTCCAGAATCTCAAATGGCCCCACATACCCCGGTGAATGTTTACCCTGTCCCTTTATCTTCATGGGTCACAAACTTGGTGAAACAGACATGAAAACCTGACCCCCAAACACAAACTCCAATGGTCATCTGTAGTGATCAGTATAAGATTTATGATGAGACTATGCAGTAGACATATGCTTTTTAATCAATTAGACCCACTCTAAAGTCTCTTGTATGAGACATGGCCCAAGTAAAGCTGCCTCACCTACCTCGAACTGGCACAAATGTGATTGACATGGACTACCACACAATGCCTTGTAAGGTACCATATATATTGTTTCCTGAAAACTATTATTGTAGGAAAACTTGACCAGGGGTATGTGCTTCTCCCAAAAGCCCCCAAAATCCAGGATGCATGCACGCAACACGTCCTCTAGCACCTGTATCATATGATCTGACAAGCCATCAGTCTGAGGGTTGTAAGATGTGCTCAGAATCACCTTTTTACCCAGTTCCATATGAAAACTCTATCGGAAATGAGATTTAAAACGAGCATCCCAATCAGAAAATAATGAACGAGGGACCCCATGAAGACGTACTACCCCTTGGATATAAAAATTCTTGAACTGGTCAACACCGAAGGTCTCCTTGATCGGTAAAAAGTGAGATACCTTTGTAAGTCTGTCCACAACAACCCATATGGAATCATTGCCTCAAGGTGACCTCAAAAACATGGTCACTTAGTCCATCACGACATCATCCCATTCCCACTCCAGAATGGGTAACTTTTGAAATAGTTCAAATGGCCTTTATTAATCATCATTCACCTGCTGATAGCTAGAACATATTATAAAAAACTAGCTACCTATCTTTTCATACCCAACCACCAATACTGATGTCTCAAGTCACGATACATTTTGGTAACTTCCGGATGCACTGCCCAAGATGAAGCATGAAATTCTGGATTCAACTCCTCGCGGAAATCCCCTAGAACCCACAATCGTACATGGATATGCAATACCTTATCATCTCCTATCGTCCAAACATGAGGAGGTTCCTGAGTTGCCATCGACTCCTGTAGAACTAGGCCTTCTAAATTTTATAGATGTCTCATCCACACTCTATCCCGGAGGGTGGAAGTCACATCTAAGGATGCAAGATAGGTTCTACCCTGACTTTCATGCACCTCCAAATGCATCTCAGAGAACAAATACATAAGCTTCCACTCACCACTGTCCTCCTACACTACTAGTATCTGAGTCCTCATACTTAGTGAATTAGCTACTACATTACCCTTACCAGGTGTATAGGCAGGCCCAATGTCGATGTACTGAAGGTATTCAACCCACATTATTTTTCTCAAATTCATTTCACGCTTAGCGAAGATGTATTTTATAATTTTGTGGTCTATAAAACCACAAAATGTTCTCCCAAGAGATAATATCTCCAAAACGTAATGCATGAATAACTTCTACCAACTAGAGATCATGCGTTGGGAATTCTTCTCATGTTGCCTCAACTGTTGAGACCCATATGAAACTACTCAATCGGCCTACATCAACAATGATCCCATACCAATACTTGATGGATCATAGTAAAATATATAGCTCTTCTGTTGATCTGGAAGTATCGGGATTGGTGCTGATTTCCACCTTCGCTTCAGCTCCCGAAAGGCTGTCTTGCAAGATTCTGACCAAAAAAACATCATATCCTTCATAGTGAAACCCATCAATGGCACTGCTAAGTGGGAAGGGTCCTGTATAAAGTGCCAATATTAACTAGCCATCCCCAAGAAACTCCGTATTTCAAACACATTCTTAGGCTGCTCGAAGGAAACTACTACTCTAACTTTTTTCTGGGTCTACTACAACTCCTGCCTCTAAGATAATATGACCCAGGAAGTGTATCTCATCCATCCAAAAGTGGCACTTTGAGAGCTTAGAATACAACTGATGCTCTCTCCATGTACTCAGTACGATCAATAGATGGGTGGCATGGTCATGTCGAGTGTGAGAGTACACTAAGATATTTTCCACGAAGACCACCACAAAAGAATCCAAATATGGGTGGAACACACAATTCATCAGAGCCATGAAAACTACTAGCTCATTCATGAGTCCGAATGGCATAACCAAGTACTCGTAATAGAAAATATCTTCTCCGAATGGTTATGAGAATTATATCTGATGTTCTAATGTGAAAATGATGATAGCTAGATCTCAAGTCAATATTTGAGAACACCCGGGCTCCTCGATGATGATCAAAGAGATCAGTAATCATTGGTTAGGGATATATATTCTTAACCATCAACTGTTTTAGTTTCTGATAATCCGTGCAGAGTCTGAGGGTAACATCCACCTTCTTCGCAAATAGGGCAGGCGAACCCCAAGGTGAAGTACTGGTTCATAGGAAACCCTTTGCTTGTAACTCCTATAACTGCCTCTTGAGCTCCTGAAAATATGTATAGCCATCTTGTAAGGTGGAATGATCAAAATTACCACTCCTGGAACAATATCAATATAGAAATCCACCTCTCACTCCTGAGGAAGACCAAAAAAGTCGTTTGGGAAGACATCCCTGAAACGATCAACCACTAGAGGGAAATCCTTTTGACAAGTTCCCTGGTCATCCAGATAGAAAATCACAATCTAAGCTGCACTCCACCTCTCCCATGATGGTCTTATCCAGCACGGCTCCCCTGGACATCCCATTCACCATTGTATAGAAACTATTCGCCCTCAGGTGACATGAAACTCACCCTGTGACGATTGCAATCCCCAAAGTCTTAGAAAGATACCAAACATCCCATCCTGAGAATAAGATCATATCATGTCATCTATAAGACATAGAGGTCCTATAGAAAGTGAAACCCACCAACCTCTAGGGTGAACTGCTTATAGTGACGCACACCTACCGTTTTAATTCCTAATGGAGTGTCTAGTGTCATGATATCAGAAGAAGAAGAAGCACTGAGCCCAAGTCTCTCCACAATAGGCACATATATAAAGCTATGTGTAGCACCAGTATTGAGAAGTATAGAAGACAAAACAGAAGAAACTATAATAGTACCTCTGACAGTGGAAGGTCTGAGATCCTACTCCTGTTGGGTCTGTTGCACTACATATGCCTTTCTAGTGTCGCGCCCCTACGACACAGCCTGGCTCCCCTGAGTGGACCAGCCCTGCTGTCTTTGAGATCCTAGTGTCTGGCTACCACGGCCATGACCACCACCTCGGCTTGAGCATCCTGACGTATTCCAATTCCATAACTTGCAATAAGTTGTTGGCCCTACTCTTGAATTAAGAGTCTTCACAGAACCCCTATCACTAGTTACTGGTGGAAACAACCTGCAAAAACGCTGAATATGACCCGTCCTACCGCAAGCTCAACACTCCACTGGGTCATGTGGACACATTGGTCTATTGTTCCCCACATTACCACACTGGTGCCACATTACCGGGCCACCCGAGGAAATATTCTAGTTAGTACTTCCACCGTGAGAGAAATATATCTTCCTCTTCCTCTTAGCGGTAGAAATAGTACAAGAGACCAGTGCCGAACATCCCATGACCGCACCACTAGTTTCCTGTTGGTTCCAATCAGTAATCAACACTGGTTTCACAATAGCATGAACTATAGGCAACCTGAAAACATTCACCAGTGCTCAGATGTCATACTGAAGACCATCCTCAAATCGTCTAGCCCTCAACGTCTCATCACCCACCAGAATAGGTGCAAAAGGCTATATCTCGGTGAAGCAGGCAGAATAATCAATCACTGACATGGTGCCCTACTGCAGATTCATGAACTCTCAAGCATGATCTTCCCTTAGCATCTCTGTAAATCAAAAGTTATAGAAGGCTACCTGAAAATCTTCCCACACCATGTCTCGGCGATGTCAAGTCTGGGTGGTAACATCCCACTATCCCTTGGCGGAATAACGCATCATATAAGTAGCGAGCTTGACCCTCCTCCCAGGAGGCGTCTCTAGATGCTCGAAGGTCGTCTGCATAGAACCCAACCATTACTCCGCTACCTGTGGTATTCCATACCATGAAAATGTAGGAGGATTCTATTTCTAGAATATACATGACTGCTCTACAATATATGTGGAAGATGATGGTGCTCTCTGGAAGGTCTTCATGAACCGCATGAAGCCTTCACGGAAATGCGCATCAGCGCCAACGTCTGGTATAACGGCTGACACCATATTTGGCTCTGCTAGAGTATCCATAGGTAGCCCATTGCCAACCACCTCTGGAGTATAATCATTGCCGCTCTCTTGGAGAACAGCCGGTGGTCATCTCAATGACATGAATCTATATGGTCAAATACACGCCTTAGATTAAGATCATCAGGGACTAGGAACTGGAAACATAAGAATGGAGCATGAGAAAGAAAACTTTCATGTTTTTTAAAACAAGACTACACAGAATGTATAATAACTACATGACATGTTTCTTTATGTCTTTCACATGGGTGTCTAAATCTTCCAGAACTGGTCATGTAACACCCCAAACACACGGCATGTTGTCCTTACACATGGCGTGTACTTGAATTTTCATCCCCTTCCCAAGTCCTTCTACTCGGCTAAGCCACACGACTCCCCTTAGAACGAGACTACATGGGGTGTATATGGTCTACAAAAAATGTACCTTTATGCCCTTACATTGTCGTGTTTTGATGTCGTCTTGGGCGTATCCCAACCCTAGGTATATGGTGTGTTACACCCGCACATGACATGTACACCACCCCATCACCCCAGCCACACAGCTATGTCCACACAGTCTCTCATCGGTCTAGACTACACAGTGTATCCCATAGATACACCGCATGTACTAGATGAGATTCGCCAACCCCTGTTGTTTGTGACACGGCCAGATACATGACTCAAATTACACGACCTGTTCCATATTGACAAGGCGTGTACTGAAAGAGGTAACACCAACACATATTTTTAGTGACATAGCCAGATCCCTAGATTAAACTACACGGTCTGTTCGGCATTGACACGACGTGTTTAAGAAAATATTTCTCCATCAGTGTTGTTAGTCACACGACGTACATAGGGTCAACATGACCCGACGTGTACAATGGGTACACGGTGTGTTTCCTTGAGAGTTTCCCTATCCCATGTTTTTGCCTACACGACCTATGACACAGTTTAGAACTACATGGCATATAATTTTGATACACAATGTGTACTTAATTTTTTTCAAATTCTTCCCGAACAGAAGAGTTCATGGCGTGTTTTCATAGAACCACACACCATGTTGTCTGGGTTTCTGGGAACTAGACCTTATAAACTACTTCAAGGCCCCCTTTTCATGACTTTCATGCATTGGTATTCCAAATTCTGATCCTTGGGGGACCATAATACCCACAAACAAAATTTTAGCACCCGAACCTTCCAATTTTTAGTACAAAATGAAACAAAAAGGCTAGATCATGATTTACTAAATTCCGGTCCAAGAGAGCCCATACTTCCCAGGAACCAAAGTTTAGCTTCCATAAACCCAACCGTAACTTAAACCAATACCCTATCAACAGTAGGAGTATCTATTAGGGCTCCTACCACAATAAAATGCATTTTATAGCACAAAATCTATCACAAGAACATGCAATTTCTAAAGCACCTACATGACATGGAAATTATGCATGGACTGTGATTTTAACATGTGCCTAAATGATGCCTAACATGGAATTCCCTCATCTCATTGGGTAGTGACTAAAATAGAAAACAGTATAAAAATATAAATAGCACACCATAAGTTCTTCACCCAACTGTGAAAATCAGATCAATTGTAAAGTGAAAAATCAGTAAAATTGTAACACGATGTAAATTGGATTTTCCCTATAAACGGATTAGTTAATCCCAAGCACAACTTATTTCCAAGTACATATTATGTCATATCCATGGCTATAGGCTCCAAAAAGCAACTCAAGAAGAAAAAAAATTCCACTGATACCACTTTGTAACGTCCTGGATCCTGATGCAACTGAATGGGTGCCCTGATCCTGGTTGGTCACATGACCTCAAGTGCATTACCTCAAACTACAGAGGCTTCGGATTAGCAGTGAGGGCCTAGGTTTGATAGTGGGGAATCTATGCCCTCATTTTTCAATGTGTAGCACAGCAAAAAAATATAAACATACCAAAAGTAGAAGAAGTAAACAATACAAGTAGAAAGGAAAATGATACTGAAGAAAAATATAACAAAAAATCATATACATGTATATATGATGATGCAATATGTCCTATTTCTAAGAAAGCATTTAAAAAAGATACACTTAAATCAAATACAATACAATAAAAAGTACCAAGTATAGAAAAGCAAACTAAAACAGTGCAGTAGGGACTCAACAGTATCCCAAGCCTAAGCTCAGTCCATTGCTCTCCTACACCTCTACAACAATCATGTACCTATGTAGGGACCCTTTACCTTATCGATACCTGCAGTAATATAATCTGATTGGGCCCAAGACATGAAACAAATAGTGTGTGAGAAATAAATCCCAACAAGAATCCACCAATGGATCGTGCCCAATTGTCATCGAAAAGGTTCCAAATCAATTTGCAATAATAAAATGCAGTAAACTAGGAAGTAATCAAAAGTAACTATCTCTACCAGTTAAATTTCCATTTTAATAATTATTTATCAATTCAAAGCTTGTGATTTAGCATGGCAGGTACACCATAAGAAATCACCACAGAGAATATTCCAAGTAAACATTGTCCTCAGAAATGCAAATCCATATCCTTAGGAAAACAGAATCGAAACCCTCAGATGACTACCCACAAGTATAACGAATATTTCCCTCTAGTATACGAGATTTTTTCCTCGGGAACAAAAGCTATTGCCCACAGACATGAGAAAAGATGCTCTCAGGCTATATGAAACACTGCCCTCAAGCAAACCAAAACACTTCCCTCACGCTAAACAAGTAACTGGGCCGAGCCCAACACATAAGAAAGTAATTTATATAAGTTTATTCTCAAGAAAACTCAAAAATTCTATAATCACGTCATACCCACGGGTATCCTGGAGAAATGGATAAACAAGGGAACCGCACCCACGGGGTGTCCCTAGATCAAGGCAACGATCCCACACAACAGTTTATACATGTTCATTATATTATCTATATAATTAAAGATATCTTAGCGGCTAAGGCCTCATCCACACGACACCCTGAACATGCGCACATAACACAATTGTACATAAAATCAACTCAAAAGTTGGAAATGAACACCAGACCACCTACCTCGATCACCTCTGATCGATATACGTGAACGATGCCTCCCGAAACAACTGAGAAGGACAACAAACTGGGAAAAACATAAATCCTTTAAAACTCAAATAACATCCCTTTGGGAAAGAATTGGATGGAAAGACTCAAGGAGTGGGAAGGCCTTACCCGCGAAGTCCAAACGAGATCATTAGAGGACGAATCAGATTATCGGTGAGAGTTCGGGAGCTCCTCCAAGCCTCGACCATCTCTCCTGGTGCTCTTATGGATTTTTCTACCTACTCAACCGAATGGGGAGGCTACTGCCCATTCTTAAACGAAAAAAAATAACTACATGGCATGTAATTTCTTTGTAATTTTTCACTGGCGGCAACTCTCCACCCCCTTACTGTTCATCTGCCGACAGATTACAGGGTGTGTAACACTAAGTACACAACGTGTACTATTAGTTTTTCTATACATCTGAAGGTTATTCTACGCCACCTTACTATTCAATTACCAACTGATTACAGGACATGTATTACTAAGTACATGTTGTGTAGTTTTTTTTACACCTTGAATCGCTGACAAGCCTACACACCCTATATTATCATCCCAAATGACCAAAGTACACGACGTGTAGAAAAGTACACGACGTGTACCCATAAATTTTTGGATTTCCCCCATTTTCCTTATTTTCTCAAAAACAATAAAGGTGAATGAAAATATAAAAAACGTTCCTCAAGAATAAGAACTGGGTTCTTACAATGTTCATTGCTCATTTAATGATAATATATTTGTATGAATTGATCATAATTGATTATCTTTCTCAAATAAAAAGATTATGAAAAAATATTGTATTTACTCAGAGAAATATTTAGAAAGAAAACTCAACACTATTCATCTAAATTATTTAAAAAATTTATTAAATATTAGTTTTTTTATTTTATTGTAGAAATAATATACCTTAAAAATGAACTAAGTAGAAAACTCGTTTCCATGAAAATTATCCATCCTAATCAAATATAGAGAAGTATTATATATATATATTTTTATGTTCCCTACATAAAATGATAGATATAGTTTAACACACAAACACAAATATATATATATATATATAATTACATGTAATGAGATAACATATATATGGTACGTTTACTTACCTAATGTTGTCGTTGAACAAATCAAAATAAAATCAAACTCATCAATTTTTAGTCATTCTAACATCAAGGCCTTATGTATTCAACATATATAATCCATGACTTACCCTTATTTAGTGAAGTTATGGAAAATAGTTTCAATTTATTCATGATGATATTATTCATTTCTCATGGGTCGGTTTCGTATCATTATATCATCAGGAAAATACAATAAAACTAAATCCATGAATTCCTAATCCATGTAATATTTAAAAAGGAACCATCAAGATGACTCATATTTGAAACATAATTCAGCAATGTGTATTTATTTATTTAAATTAGATACATGCAATGAAAAAGAAAAGGTTATTTAAGAAGTATTTCAATTGGAACATGGATATTAAAATGCAGCATGAATGTGAAAATTGATGGAGGAAAAAGTTTCTATAATATACAGATAATTAATTGTTCCTCTACCTAAATTTTTTAATTTTAGGAAATATTTAGACATATTTTAGCACAAATATCTCTGTAATATTTCCATAATTAAAAAATAACCACAATTTTATTGTTAAATTGAGGATGAATGATTTCTATTGGAATCAACTCATGAAAAAGGATGAGACAATCATGAATATTGAATGATTTCATCTTCAAAACTCTTCCATCAAACCATTTTCATATGGTGATTCAATCAAAACATAGATCCCTGATAGTCTCTAGTATTCCAAAAATTTATTTTTTATAGTTTCATCATATTATAAGCACACATAACATTCCATTTATTTTAATTGATATACAAAAGATGTAATTTTGATATGATATCCCATTCCACCAGGTCATGATAAGATATTAAATAATATATCTTCCATCCACTTGACATTTTGAATAATTCAAATAGACATTTAATGAATATTATTTTAATATTAATTACATATAAACAATGAATTAACAAATTGGATAACCAATAAAGAAACTAATTGAATATATATTTCTTCTTCCACTTATAATTGGATTTAGTGGAATAATTATTCAACTTTCTATATTTCGTCTGACCATTCCTAAATGGAAAACTGACATCTTACAATTCATTATGAACATATGTTGTAGATGTATGTTGAAGTGTAGTTTTAGGATCCACATTGATTTCAAATATTAGATGATTATTTTAATATAGATAATACTTTACCAAGTATCAAATAAGACTATTAAAATTGAAATTATGATGATACATGATTCTTATAAAATGTGTATTCTTCATAAAAACAATAGATAAATTTTTTCCATCTTGATCCATCCATAAATCATTGAAAAATAAGGAAAATCATATATCATCCACATATGTGCGACACTCATATGAAATATTTAGTTCAAATAAGAATTGTATGTGTGGACACCCACATTAAAAATATTCTTCAACTCTTTAATAAAATATTTCATCTATAAATATATATCATTTATAAGATCATATGGTATATATTTTAATATACTCATTAATGTGAATGGATTTTTCAAACACACCCATGGAGGATGGTTGTAAATTTCTTTCATAGCCAACCATAAAATGTGACAAGTAAGAATAAAACCAAATGAATTAAAACTATCAAATGATAGTCCCAACAACACATTACCCATGGCAATTAAAAAATTAGGTACTCAAGCATAAAACATATTTCATGATTATAAATATATAGGATGAAAAAATTCATCATTATTCTTATTTTTATCATTATCATGAAACCATGTATTTATAGATATTTCATCAGATATTAAAAGATGTTGGAGTTTAAGAATCTCGGGAAAGTGACACATCACATTCTATGGAACTTGATATGGTGTTCCATACTTAATTTTATTTCATAAATATGTTTTAAATTTTGTACAATCATTTTAGTCTATAGTTACCTCTTATAATATGACATAATCTTTCTGGAAATCATGAATTATTTTTAAAATCCATGTTTTATACTAAAATAAATTCCATATAATTTTTTTAGAGAATATATGCATAAAATGGATATAAGTCCTTCAGAAACCTAAGATTATAATCCATGGAATTATTAGAAATTGAATTCATTGTTTTCGTATTAATAAGTGTTATATAACATTAATACCATTTAATTTTTCCACATTACAGATAAAATGGAGTCATGGAATCACCATTCAATTTTTTCTCCCTTTGAGCATCATCATTTTCATTATTATCTTGTTGGATGTGA
Organism: Viscum album; assembly: GCA_963277665.1. Taxonomy (NCBI): domain Eukaryota; kingdom Viridiplantae; phylum Streptophyta; class Magnoliopsida; order Santalales; family Viscaceae; genus Viscum; species Viscum album. The sequence continues at coordinate 1,955,447,760 of OY728140.1, forward strand.
ATCCATTATTTCTTTTGATGATGAAAAAATGGAAACCAAACATCTAATAACTTCTCTTATATAATCCCCTCAATCTTATCATAGACATTTTAATATTTTCTTTTCTCCCAATTGTGTTGATAAGTTTTTTAGTTTTTTGGGTAATCTTTTTTTATATGGTAGATGAATTCTTCATGACATACATATTTTATTCAAATATAAATCTAACACTAAAAGTTTATATGACCTCTATATAAATAATTGCTAAATGAAAAATATGAAAAACTCTCAAACATTTCAGGAAAATTTATTAAGATATGATCTATATCATTAATTCAACATCTATTGATTCTTTTAAAAAATGATATATATCATATCATAAAAGGAATGATATAATATTTAAGTCCAATAAAAAATATAATTATCGAATCATGAAATTTTCCCTTAATTTTAATTGAATTTAAAAAAAATTAACTAATATATAAATTAAACCCATTTTAAATCAATAGCTAAATTTACACATAAATACCAAATTTAACATAAATGAATTGAAATTTATAGAAACAACATAGATTATCCAAAAAACATAAATTTGATAAGGAAAATGACCCATTTGATGTAATTAAAACACTATACATATCATTTATAACCTTAAATTCATAATTCAATCACATGAGATAATAAAATATTATATATAATACCAAAATATTGAATTACATTATATAAATGGTTAATAAATATAACTTAGACCACACAATAAATAATATATATGGCATAACTAAAAAACTAATCAATATGAGAATTATGATATAAGAGATAACAACATATATCAACCATGAACCATGGTATTTATTGTGGTCTAAAGCTATCAAGGTAAAAACAAAACATGGAAGTAGTTGAGGTTGGACAACAACAAGATTACATAAATAGTAATCTTAGTTTTTAGTATGTAATGAGTCATATCAAATTCATATCCATAACAAATCAAATAGGGCATAAGGAATAAGAAAACATCTAATTTTACATGTAAAAATAAATGAAAATATCCATTATAAAAATATTTTTTCATAAAAAATTAATATAATTTAATAAATATGTTCACGTAACAAAAAAAATTCCCCCCATATTTAACCATTAATGAAAACACGACCCACCTATATATGAAAAACATATTATACATTTCAAGTAAAAACATGTTTTAGAATTGAAATGGCTAATTTTAATTATTAAAAAACATTCAATTTAATAATTTCCTAACCCACTAATATTTACCAGAAATTAAGCTTTTTATATTCAATAATTAATTATTTTTCTCATATGTATCAAACATAGTAGTTTTTTCTATATTATATTTCTATATAATTATAGAGAAACTGATTTAGAAAAAAGCATGATGTACAATATAATTTATTAGAAAATAAAGTGGCAAATATAAAAAAAACTTAACCTTATTCAATGAATCTAGAATATTGCTAACAAAAAACATTCTTATTTAGTGTATTAGACCATAAAAAATAAAAATAATTATTTATAGAGGAGACGGTGGATTTTTAACTGACCAATCTAATGTTCATGAAGAATTGAATAAAAAAAATAATTGAGGATACATTTGATTAGGAGGGGAATAAAACTAAAGTGCACATTCTAATAGGGTTAAATGTGTATGGGAATGATATATGAGTAGGGGAGCCCCAATTTTGGGGAAATTTGTGATGGCTATGAAAATAAATTCTAGAAACAATTTTTATAGAATTACGCTATACCAACATATTTTTATAACCGTTTGTATAGATTGGATTATAGAAATGGTATGTCAAAACCATTTTTAAATCCTTAAAATATATATATAATACAAATGGTTATTTAGAACCATTAGTATGAGGGTGGTTTAAATTTTATGGCATAGTATTATTCATATAGGTCACTTTTCCATGAATCGAGGTTTTTCAAGAGAAAATAATGTGGATGCGTTCGTTGAAGCTAGATGGTAGGATCCTATTATTATATTCTTGAGGTTCCATAATGGATTATGAGTTTTTTATAACATTCAATATAAATTGTGTTTATATATATTATTTAATTAGACATCATGGCTTAATATTTAAGATGTATTTCAATCTTTGGTGGAATTTACTTATGTAATGGATATTGTATTTTTTATTAATTAAAGAGGGGTTTTCACATTTACTGAATTCGTGTTATTAATAAAGGATAATCATAGAACATAACATTATAGGCTTGAATTAATTATTTTTGTTATATAATAATGTCATGAAAGTGGGGGTTTGTAGTAATATCTAGATTTATTTTAGTCTTGCAGAAACTGATAGAATAATTTTAATGGTTTAAATGTTTCATTGATAAAGGGATACCCCACTATGGTTTAGTGGTTTTGAAACCATAATAGTGATGATGAATGCAATGATGGTTTCCCTATTTGGGGTAGATTTATATATTCAAATAGGATGTTATTTTTCCAAGAAAATAACCAATTCAACACATGTAATGAATTCTATAATAGTGGGGGTAGTGGTGTATGGATGTATTATGAATCTGGAAATTATATAAGATTTGGAAATGGGGAATGGATTTTTCATAGTATGTATTCCATGATGTGATGGATTAATAATTCCTTATCATTAATAGGATGTGGCATTATGGGTGTAATTAATGTTGTATCTAGTTGAAATATATTTTCAAATATTTTATCAAAAAAATAGCAGAGAAATGTAACATGTGTGGTGGTGGTAATTTTACATGGAATATGAGTAGAAATATTATCCATTTGTATGATGATTTATTTTCTAAAATAAAATCACATATCTTATGATCTGAACACAACCATTACATTTTCGAATCATACAAGGAGTTATTTAAAAAACTAAAATAATCACGTATTTTATGAACATCAAATCTGTATCCCACGGTTCCAAACACTGTTGGTAAAACTGGAGGACATGGATTCCATAGTGGAGTGAACACATAGTGTGAAATACTTATTTTGAGAAATTAGTAATTCATGAATAAATGGATATTGGAAATAAATGTTATATTAATGGGTAATTTTAATCATTTATAATGAATTAATATATAGTCTCATTTTAAGATAACACAAATCACTTGAATAAAAATAAATTTAGAAGACTTTTTATGGAATGTCGATAAATGGAGAGACAATAAAGAAATAATTTTAATAGGGTAAGAACTATTTCATTATGAATTAAACAATTTGGAAAGAGGAGACGTTTTGAGGCACAAAATCCAACATTTATATTTTATTGTAATGATTAATGTATAAGTGTTACTCCCACTATTTTTTTTTCTTTTTATCTAATTGATACTCATTGTGAGTGATCGCTATATAAATATTTTTATCATCCTTGTCATGATGTAGTGTGTGGATAGGTAATTTTGGGGTGTAACCCTTGGATTAGTAGTGATATGTTATTAAAATCTTGAAATTACAAAACTGAGTTGTGCATTGATTGTTACATTGATTTTATTTACTTTTATTATTTTAATATATCCCTTAGTTGTTAATCGGTTTCAAAATTTTTTATTTCCATGTGTTTACATTACACAAATAGATTGTTTGGGATATGTGATTGATCAAAAAAATATGAATAATATATAAAAATCTATGAACATGGGTTATTTAATGTATATATGAATAATCACATACCTTAAGTCGCTCCCCAATTAGGGTGTGTATGTGGCCACTGATTTCAAAATGTAGTGTGAGAGCCATATATTTATACATGGTGAATACTTATAATGAATAAAATTAATAATGAGATCATTTTCATCCTAAATAACATAACAATTTCTTCGGATTCAATGAATAGATTTAGTATAATATTATGATATCTCACCTAATATTTATTAGACCAGATGTTTTCTACAATGTTATACATAAAATATTTATTACTAAACCCATATATTTTTCATTGATTGAAATAGAAATGATGTTTAACATTGTTTTTGTGATGAAAAAAATTATTTATCCGATTCATTTCCAAATCAAATATACATGAATGTTATGATTCAAACATTATTAAATGTAATTTGGGGTAAATGTGACAAAATATATGAATCATATAGTATTTTTAAAAGTGAAAAATTGGTATTACTATAGAGAAAGGTATATAACACGAACATGTATCACAAATAAAACATTACTGGGTTTTCTAACTAATTTATTGATGTTTTATTAACTATTAATGGACTTATTGATGAAATTATAAGTGTTCAGATAGTGAATAAAATATTAGAGAGGTTTCTACACTTTTATAATCAGATGGATCCAATGCTAGATAAATCATTTGTAGTGGAGTTTTCACTTTTTTATTGTAAATGTATCTTGGTAAAATATGAGATGAATTTGATTTTAATTGTAATTATGTTTAAATCATCTAATGAGATATAATTAAAACCCATATGTAAAATTAATAGTCATTATGATAAAATAAATATAAGAGGATGTATGTATTGGAATCTTTTTCCCTGTGGAATGTAAATGTATGAAACTAAATAGAAAATTGGAGGATATTTTAACAATATCTAGATTTTATTGTGGAATGGTGGGAATATATCTAAATATTTCTCAGGAGGTATGAAAATGAAAATGAATAGTTTTATTGATCAAAAAATAATAAATGATTTTTTTACCCATATAAATGATCGTATTCCAAGACAATTCTTCAATGTACTTCCCACATAAGAAGAATAGTGTTTAAGGAAGGGAATAATGACAACATTTTATTTACTTAAATTGATACTGAATTCAAATCAAATCTTGAATACACAGTGATATAAATGGATGAGAATAATGAAAATGAAAAATTAAAATAAAAACCAATCAGAAGGTGTGGTTGATATCAATGTGGAAACCGAAGGTTCTCTTGAACAATAAGATTTATTTTTAAGGAATAAGATTTTATTTTGAAGAAGAATAAGAATATATAAGTATTTTCCAAGAATCATTATAGATTTATAGAAATGTAAAATATGAAATAACATGTTTTTAGAATTTATTGGAAGAATATAGTGTCACTCGAGAAACATATAGAATATTTTTGAAATTAAATCTATAAAGAAAAATGCAGTGCAGAACAATTTCAATAATGATAATATCAAGGAGCATGGGAAAAATATTTAGTCACTTCAAAATGAAGTTTTCATTTAATGTAATAATCAAAAAGATGAAAAATTCGGATCAATATATAAACTATAATTTGAATCATTTTCAGATGAATGGTTCAAATAGAGAGTTGAATGAGGCATAAAGACAATTAAGAATGTGTTTGATGATAAAATAGTCAATTATATTGGAAAAAGTGGAATTTTATTTAATGCAAAAACATTTAAATTTTGGATAGTGAATTTCATTGATAAGGGGAATATTTTATTTATATAAATCTAAACTATAGAGAGAATATCAAGGATATATTATATATTAATAAGATATAAAAATGAAAAATAGTTTTGAAATGATCATTCCAGTGATAAATATTAAATTTTGTGGACACTTAGGTCACATTATTACCTATAACCATGTTTCAGATGATTATATTAATAGTGATATGCTTGATAGTAATCCATGTAAAAATTAGAGAATTATATTTAATATTTTAAAAATCATTTTATATATCAAAATATACATGAATCATTGTTGGATGCTCGTTGGGAGGAACTACTCGATGCCCCGGGTTATTTCCCTAAAATTTAATATTAGTGGAGGGGTTGTCTCACCTGATAATGCAGGATGGTTATTTATATGAAGATTTAGATTCCATATATGATTTCAAGAGTATTGAAATATTCCTTCATTCTTGTCACCACATTGAGGGAGAATGAACGATAAATATCCCCATGCATGAATTTGTGGAAGAATTGAAGTTACCTGATCCCTGTCTGATTTCTATGTTTTTTTTCATCAACCCTAAATAATTTTTTTATCACACTATTAAAACTAAATGGGACATATGATGTAACATGGTTTTTGGTCTGTTGGAGTCTCACCAGTTGATCATAATTCTTTTAGAACATGAAATGTTATTGTAGATCATATCTTAAGATTTTTAGTTCATAAAATATTTTTGATTATATTTTTAGGATGTTTGGTGATATATTCTTAGACCTAGATCTTATGAAGTATTATATATGGGTTATATATAATGTTTTTCCTCATTTGTTTCTAGAACCAACTGATTTTTTTTATTTATTTTTATATATTTTTCAATGTTTATTTGTTTGGATTTGGGGACTAGTAATCCGAGTCACCATATTTTTTCCCGCATTTGTGTTGAGATTGACATATCAAAACCCCTAAAATACTTAATATGTATCATGATAGCTTTGGAGAAAAGAATAATGGATTCCTTGTTAAGGGTGATTCCCCGATCTAGTTCATCCATTTATTTTTATATTTTAGACACTTAGTTTAGAGAATATTTTCATACTAGTTACTATGTTGATCTTATCCACCATACCAGGTTTAAGGAGGTGGAAATGGAACCCTAGAATGACCCATGTCCCTTAGTTTCTAAGGTCTGAATTTTATTTTATGAGGGTATCATTATAATTTTATTATATAATGTATATAACACATTTGTAGGAGAGGAATAACATCCTTGGATTGATATAAAGAACAATATTAAGAAATTTCATGATAATCACAACATCCATGGAGAAGGGATGTCGGTGGTGTAATGTAATATGGAACAATAGGTTTATAAGGATGGAGATACATTAAAGGGTTTGTTCTAAGACATTTTTTGAAACTGATGAACATGAGAATATTCATATTGAATATGAGAACTTTTTCACAGGTATGAAACATGGAAATAAGGCCCTTATCAAACAAGGGTGATTCTCTATCCTTTTAAAAAAATTGTAAAATGTCACAATTATAAAAACAAATTTCATTGATTTATAAGGGATAGGTCAATGAGAAAAAAATATAGGTAAGTATCATGGGTCTATCAATGGAATTCCATCTGGTTGAATTCCTAAATATTATAGTGGAATCCTTGGAGGAACATGATTCAAATCCTAAATCCTAGTGGGGAATTCCCAAATATTATGAAACTAAAACATATCCTCATATGGTTTTTGGTTTAAATTGTATAGATGAATAAACTATTCTAATGATTATAAAAGAGGAGTATTATTCCTTCCTTGATAATCAAAGAGACTATAAATTTTCATCCCATTCTAACTTCTTTAAAAATATTAAATTGACTTATGATTTTTTGGTTAAGTACTATCTTGTGGATTGTTATAAATCTAATTGAACTCATTTTCATGTTGTATTGGTAGATAAAATTAATTCAAACATGAATCATATCCTCTGTGTCCCCAAATAAGATCTTCATAGATTGTTCTTATTACGAATAATGTTATATTCCTTAACTTTGATCTAATACCTTTTAATGTTCATGATTTTATACAGATAACTAATTTTTTAATTAATAATTTTTTGGATAGTCTATAGTGATAACCTGAATATGATATCAAGGAAATTACTTGGAAATATCATCTTTAGGGAGATCTAATGTTTTCTTAATGAGGATGATGAGGCTAGAGTTTATTAATTTTGGATCAATTATTATTTTTATTCATCATGAGATTTTGTTGCAATATAGATGTTGGGTTGATGGTTCTTAGGTTGAATGAAATATGACTTTATGCTTAGTGTCGAACCTTGGTGAGTGATGTGTAGTGGGTAATCCAAGACTTGTGTATGTGTTTCAATATCTTTTATTTGTAAATTTTTGGTGTTTTTTATTCATCTATTTCCCAAAAAACCTAAAGCGGAGTTTTAATAAAAAAACAAAAAAGAAATTTTATGGATATATATTAAAATTATCATAATTTAGTTACAAATCCATTGATTATTTTAACAGAAAATGGAAAAAATGATATAAAATATAATAGAGTCTCCCTAGAACAACAGTGAGAATGATTCCATTAAAAAAATATTTTTCAAATTGGAGTAACAATATTATTATACAACTACTTATATTGAATCTATTGAATATAAAATATATGAATTCTAAAATCAATTAGGCATTTTATGTAAATAAAATTGATAAAAATAGAGAGATATTCCAGAAGATATTTTTCTAAAATAAAAATTTAATAACAACATATGGCTTCATAATAGTGTTTACTCATCCCACATGATTAAAAACATAAATCATTTTTGGAATGTTAAATTTCAATTTTATGGAATATATTTTGTTAGAATGATGATGTTATGACATCCGAATTAATGGTATATTTTCATTGTGTATGTATTTGATGAATATAAATAATTGAAATTAATATTATTAAAATGTTTTGTGATATATTAGATGAAAATTGTTTTGAAAATAGAAGAATAATAAAACATCTATTACGTTAAAATTTTATAATGAACTAAAAATTCATACCAAATAGGGTTATGAAATAATAAAATATTAAAAGGGAATTTTTTTACTAAAATTAGCATCTCTTGATATATTTTATTTTCATATAAAAAATTAGAAATTTTTTAATATGAAGATTAAGGCATGAACATTATTTTTTTATCAATAGTGTAAATATATTATTAAGATGAATTTTAAATTTATCCAAAATAATTAATTTAATTTTTAATAGTGGAAATAAATTAGTTTTTATCAACCATAACTTTTATAGAATTTCGAAAAAACAAAAAAGATAGAAAAAAGAATGAAATATTTTCTTTTTAATATATAAATATATAATTTGTAATACAAATCACTTAAAATTATTATATTGAATTTATAAAACACATTTTGATCATTTTGGAAATTCATGTTTTAAACCCCTGAGTTGAGGTATGTTCCACATGATAATAGTGTTTTATGATTTTGTATAGATTTATTTTTTTGTGGAATTGATAGGTGAGTTTCTTGGATAGTTTCATAGTAGTTTTCTATTTTAGGGTTCTCGATATCCAGTAACACACCATAGTAGTGGGGGTGTTGTATGGGGACTCTTCTTATGCTACACGAGGAGACCAAAACACATGGGTTGCTAAGTATGACTGTAGTTATGGAACCTTGAGAGTCACATTATGAAACATGGACATAGATTACTCATCACATAGTGAATTAGGGTGTAGTGAGTATAAAGATAATGGTGTTTCAACTAAAAATTATGGTGGAAAGATGTGTTAAGTCTCATAGGTTTGGGGATATTGAAAGAATCATGAACATGGTGGATACCACCGAGCCATGATGATGGTTTAACAAGATTTTGAACACGCATTTAACATTTTGATCATATGGTAAGAGTTATGGTTCAATGATTAATATCATTAGGATAATTTTAATTAATTTATTGATCATAAAGAGACCCTAATAACCCTCACTTTCCACTTTTTCTTGTGTCTTTGGAACTGGATATTTTTTCTCCTATTGATGAATTCCCACTTTCCCTTTATCAGGTTTTTAGGGGTCAGATTATAGGGGATTTATTCTAACTCCCTCTCTCACACCCTTGTTTTGAGGCGTGTAATTGAGAACAATAGATTGATGGATTCTCTCCCTTATTAACATATTCTTAAACCTGATGTACTATATTTATTAAATCTTTTAATTGATTATATAAAAGAATGTTGGAATGTTTCATAATGGAAGACCCTCTTGATTTATAGTTTTTAAATAATGGTTATTTAATAGTTTTTTAATAACTCCTTAATGATAGGAATTTATATTATTGGTTTGGTTTAATACAAGATGGATGTTGAATTTAATGTTTTAAATAAATGATGGGATTTATTTTGAATTAATTATCATGTTAACTTAGAAGACATGGGTAGAATTTATTTACGGTTGAATTAAAATAGTATTTTTGGTGAGGACATGGGGATCAGTGCCATACTAGAGGCATGGGAAGTTATATCACATAGTAACATCATGGTGATGGAAAAATCATAGCTCCTGTGTATTTGGATATTCATCCAACTTGAATGTGTCCATGAGTGGAAGAATATGCAGAGTGATATGATGGTATAAAATATTCTACAATTATGTTTTATTTTTTTCATTGGAACATTATTTTTATGTTCCTCTATTTTTAATAAACTATATTTTCAAATATGAGCTAACTTGTTCATTTCCAAGTGGTTTAGTTGGGATATATATTGAGGATATTCAACTATGTATAAATACACATATCCTTGATATTAACATTAGTGAGTATGAAGGTTTTTTTATTCATATCCTTGTAAAAATATTGTTATTTTTTTTATATTTTAGATCGTTACAATGATACTTTCTCATTACGGTGTTTGTATCATAGATATTCTCAAATTGTTTAGCTAGATTGACACCACATCAGTGTAACTATGTCTGGTTGTCATTTTTTTCTTGACTCTCATTTTTTATTATCTGTCTTTAATAATATGGTATTGTTGTTTTATTTTTTTATCATTTGATTTTTATGGTTTATTATCATACATCACATGGTAATTTTATTTGTTTTTTTATTTGTAGGGGTTATATAGTTTATAAATGGAAAATCATCCCCCATTATGTTTGAAGTCCTTGGATTTTTTTTCATAAATTGGTATCTTAAAGCCATCACCTATGTCTATTGGTAGATCTAATATTCCCATTTTTTATGTTTAGGTTTAGGATATGATAAATAGAATTATTAATGGTTGGTCCATCATATTGGGATAGTAGTAAGGGGATGATAAATTTTGAAACAAGTAACGTATAGCAAAAAAAGATAGAGCTAACCAATTTACTCTTAACATCAGGTTATGAGGATCTTTCTGGGAACAAAATGTTTTTCAGAAAAATATAAGTGTTTTCTTTTTCATTATCATGGGTTATGATGTTGAATTTAGAATATCATTCAATATTACAGTTCCATCCCTCTAGGAGTTCATTGCTCATATTATATTTCATGATTATTTGAAATGGGCTAAAATGTTCTTTTGTTTTTAATGATTTTGAATATTCTAATCCATCAGTTTACTAGTTAGTGATGAACTATGGTTTTCAAATTTTTAGAGGAATTTCATTGGTTAGAAAACCTAGATACCAATCAGAGGTTGAAGAATAGAATGTGGTTTCATCAGAACCACAAGTGAACCAAAAAATTATCAACGTATTTTTCAAGCCTTTCAAGATATTGATTAGGAAAATATTAAGGAAAATTTTTGAGCTATATATCATTATATGAAATTTCAAAAACATAATTCCCCAACCATTCTTGGTCATTAAAAAAATAATAATGAAAATTTTTGGCTTAAAAAAATGAACAAAAATTTTGATTTTTATGAAACCCTTAATATCTTAAAATTGTAGTCTTCAGTCTAAATGATAGAAAGTATTGCATGAAAAATGTGGGATTTAACTGCCCATGATAAATTCAAAAATGAATATATATGGGATGGAAATTTTTTACTTTTCAAGAATGTTCTATATTTACACCATTAGGATGGCTAGAAGGTCAGATTACTTCAGTCCTAAGAAATAAATTAAATCAGTGATGAAGTTTGCTGCAATTTTTTGAAACATAATTCATTTTTCTTTCGAGATGGATATTATTGCATCCTTGAAAGATCAAATATTTTATTTTTGAATATAACCAAAAAAATAATTCTATGATATTTTTCCTCAGTATTATCGATTATAAAAAGATGGATAATAGAGTAACAATGGATGAATGGGTTTTTGTAGATAATCCTAATACATGAAGTATGTTTTTATGTATAGGAATGTGTCAGAATTATAATTATGGGAACACATGTAAGGGGTAAAAAAACATTACAGGATATATAAAATCATAGAAAAATCCCTTTAAATCAATTAAAATTCCTCCAAAACCAAGTAGAAAGCCTAGATGTTATAAATTGGGTTAATTCGAGCATATTAATTGAGATAGTATGGAACCACCTAAAACATACCATGACTATAAAAACATGGGATATCTACAGTGTAATTATTGTAACTCTACACATTTTTTATGGAAATAAGTCTATTGTATGTTTTATATATTATGTTTCAACACCCAAATCATATCAAGAATAGTTCTCCTCTATAGAACAAGTGAACTTGTGTGACTACAAAAATACCATCACTCCTGAAACCATGAAACTATAACACTGAAGTATAGAATTAGAGGAATTGGGTATATAGTTGAATGTTGTAGAGAAAATTATCATGAACATCATATCATGTATATATGTAAGCCCCATTATCCTAGAGAAATTAGTCAACTTATTTCATTAGCACTAGATAAAAGAAATCAAATAAGAATAGAACAAATAATTAATATTCTTGGTAAAATATATATATACAAGAATCTCATATTACATTTTAAGAAATTACAACATTGTGAAAATAAATACCATTAATCATTGAACACATTTAATGAATTATTCTTTATATAATTGGAAAGGGAAAAAATAAGGGTGTTCTAAAATTCTATATAAGGGTAACATAGATCAACCACTGTCTAAAGTGAATAAGGAATAATCTATTTGAAAATTAAAATATATTATTATTTAATAAATTCATATAAATAATCACATGATCTTGAAGAATATAAATGGATATTATAGCAATATAAATAATCACATTGAAATGAGTAACTGATTTCCCAATGAGAGAATGAATAATACCGAACATCATTAAATTACCATTCAGGCATCATGAAAATAAATATTATATAAATGGGTAAGGCCTGGAAAAACTCCCGAACCATTTTTCCTCATGAGACCATTTAATACAACTAGCAGATATATAATTATAGACCCCACTCATCACTTAATAATTAAAATCCATTCACTATATGAATAAAAAATACAACCAAATCAAAATAATTTATAATAAATAATTTTCCATATTTGAAAAGTTGTTTACAGAATGTAAATTGTTTCCCCTCTCAAACTAATCATATACCATTGAAGAAAATATTTTGGATGATATTATTATATTGGAATCTGGATAAATTATAGTTTAAATCAATGTATGGTGTAATATAAGATACCACATTTAAAAGACCACTACAATATTTCTTGAGGAAAATTCCATTTTCATTTTGGAATCATTTATTAAAATTTTAATAATTTAAAAAACATTAAGAATATCCTTTTCTTTTGAAAAAATATTGGAAACATGTAAATGAATCTTCAAAGGAAATCATATTCATAATATAAAAAAAATCCATTCATGTGTTTTATATTAAAACAAAAATTCGATTAAAACCTTTGTTATAAGGTACCTAATTTGGAAAATGAAAATTAAATTAATTTCAAATAATTGGAGAATAGTGAAAATATTATTGAAATTTTTTTTATAAAAAACATAGACAATGAAGGAAATGATTCTGAACTGAATGAAAAGAAGGGTTGTTTTTTATTAAAATAATTATTTATATATCTTCAATAATTCATGGATAGGAATGAAAGGAATAGCTATAATATGAAAAAATACCTATTGGATAATAAAATATATTAGGTTTAAGATATAATGATCATATATTTACCCTAATATATTATTAAACCAAAACAATCCTAATTAATGATGAGACTGTGAGATAAACCCTTACCAATGTCTCAACATACATTAAAAGATATTTAACCACCTATATAATAAATATAGTTTTATTATATATCTACTTATGAAAAAAATATTCTATATAATTACATATAAAATATTTACAAATAAAGTCTAATTAGCCATTTATAACTAATTATTTATTATAATCAATATTACAGTAAATGAAATATTCAATTTTCATGTATGATTGAGTTCAATTATTTGAATTCCTGTACCCTGAACATTGTTCCCCAACCACTTTATTTTTTGGCATGATATAAAAAATTAAACAAATATATATATATATATGTATATATATGTATATATATTGAGTCATCCAGAAAATGTTGATATCGAAAAATGAAATACATCATTCCTGGAGATGGTAGAAAGTTTATACGCATGAATGATGTTACCATTTTTTGACAGATGGAAAAAATAAAGTAAAATTATAATTCAAAATTAAAATAACATAATAATATATTAAATTAGATTTATATATTTATTAAATAATACATTTTATCCATCGATGTAATGTGGTGATGATAACATAACTACACCGATTCGTAGAGATAGTAAGATATATACAAACTTGATCAATGTTTTCACCTTTTGTATGACTAATATAAGGTGGATAATTGTAGTTATAGATTTATAATAATAATTAAGTATATTTATTATATTTAATTTATTATTTTATAACATATTACAAGGGTTTATTGGAGGTACAATAAGAAATAAAATTTAAATCTATCTGTTAAGATTTATACCTCTTTATCGAGAAACCTCCTTTGGATTAAAATGTAATCTATAAATTGATTATATTTTGGAAGTAAAATATTTCATATTATGCGTTAAATGATTATATAAAGGTAATATGGTGTTTTTTTTCTGATATGGAGGGCTTAAAATGTGTGAAGAAAATAACAAAATAGGATCCCATTTTTATGTGAGAGGGGGGAACCCTGTAAATTACAGAGAGTATTAAATTAATATAAATTAATTTTTATAATAAATTGATTCATAGTTGATATATTTTTAATATAATACGAGTATAACATTAAATCCATCCATTTTTTAATGTCTAGACATGTTTAGGTGAAATTTTAACCCGTTGCGGTTAGTTTTAATCCGTCATTAATGTTTTTAAAAATTACCATTATATAAACGTTTTGTACTAATTAAGGGTCAAGAATCTTTCCATAAAAAGAAATAATGAACATAAATAGTGAATGGTTTATATTCTAAACCATATCTGATTAATTAGATCGAATATATAATATTCACAAATAATAAATATTTAAATAAAATATTATTTATTATAAAATATCATTAAATTCATTTTTGGAATTATTTATTTAGATTGAAATTAATATAATAAGTATTGAAATGAAGTTATAATATAAAACACCAAATCAAACATAATGTGTTACATATTTTTATAAAAAAATTGTGACACAATAATTAATAAAAATTATTTTAGTTTTAATATTTTTAATATAATTTATTTTATATTTCTATTAACTGAATAAAGTGTAAGCATTTTATCTAATTATTAAATTACTAAAAATTTATAAGAAATTGCCATGAAAAATTTTAATTGATTTATAAAAGAAATTATTTTAACTGAACATATCAACTATATAGAAATATATAAAATTTTAGAGATTTTAATGTTAATAGTGTGGAATTTTTATTTTATACAGTTCTAAGAATTATATAAAGGTCCCATTCCAAGAAAAATGTCACTATATAGTCATGTATTTGATAAATAGATATAACTTTCTATACTGTAATCATGTAATTAAAAAAAATTCATGTTTTAGAGGAATTTTAAAGCTCTATCTTAAAGTTATAACCCTATTTTACCCGATTTACCCTTAATTAGGTGATTAATATTTATCAATGTTATTATTTAAAATGTCCAAAAACAAAAATGTCCCTTTTTAAAAAAATAATAATTATATTTCCAAAAATAAAAACAATTTTTGAAGAGTAAATTCATATAAAGTGAATAATTTAATGTAAAATTAATCCAACAATTCCATGAAAACTAGTTGTCAAAAAAAAAAAGTTTTCAAATGTATATATATATTCTAATATAATCATCCAAAAAAATTATAAAATTTATTTTAATTATATTTTATACAATATGAATTAAATAATGTTACTTTTTCCACTATTTAAAATAAATTGGAGCTCTCTAAACACATTGATGAAATAGAAAATTTTGAAGCAAATAAATATGTTTTACCATTCCTAAAAAATAAATCATATCCAAAAATTGTCAAAAATTATATTAATGATAATTGTTACATGAATATTTGAAAAATAAATTTATTTTTTCGATATTAATATTCTTAAATTGTATAAAATTAATTATGTTTTTAATGGTAAAAATAAATGAATCAATTATTGATGGAAAATACATATTTATATCATATAATGACGTCAATAAAAATATTATTGATTCATCTAAAAAAATTTAATGTTTTTATTTAAAATTAAGATAGTTATATCAATACCTTCTAATCAAATGTCTCGGTGATAAGTGCCACATTATATTATATTATTTTAGTAGTGTATCATTGGTTACTTAAAGCTAGATGTTGCATTTTATGAAATCTATCATGTATAGTATTCTGTATTTCTATGGTTTTAAACACTACAACATACAAAAAAAATCCCTATTTTTTATATCTTCAATAAAATCATCAATTCTTTAAAATAACTTTGTTGAATATACTTGTTGTACATATAGATAATAATACATCAATTTCAAACTAGAAGTGGGAATCATAAAAATTACATAAAATAACACATAATCAGGTTACCAGATATAAAGAACATCAATTAGATGTAAAAATATATAAATGGATAGAAAAAATAACATATAAGGACTAATATAGTGTGATAAAAAACACATTCATGATCTTTTTAATGACTAATAAACCATAAATCCACGATGTTTTAAAAATATCATCGGTTCATCAGAAATGAATGTTATAAGATAAAATTTTTATTTCAAAATTCATTTCCAAGATTTATGAATATAATTATCCATATATACGTCACACATAAAGATCTATAATTAATTTTCAACTGTAATTTCACCCTTTATATTACTTCAACTAAAATCTTAACTGTTTCCTTGAAAAATTAGTATTCAAGATGAAATTTTCTTTCATAAAACACTAAAATTATATTCTAATGGAAATCATAACCCATAATACAATTATAAGTTATTACTCATGTATTTAGTAAATCCAATTTTTCATCAAAATATAAGGTAATCCTTAAAATTAATAAAAATTAATATGAATAAATAATACATTAATTTTAAAATTCAATAACAAGACTAGGGGTTTAATATAGATCATTTCATAAATAATTATCATTATATACTAAATTATATAAACATTAATTATTGTTTTAGCCAAAAATGTTACATCATACCTTCAACTTATATCTCTAAAATGAGAATATAATTTTGTGAAAAAATAATCCTTTACATTAAATCTATATTTTATATATTCTTCAACCCAATTTTTTTTAAATATCATTAATCATCTTAAATAAAAATTAAACACAAGGATTTAATCTTGTAATATTATTTCTAAAATGATCATAATAATTATCTATCAAATAAATTATGTGAAAAAATAATTACTAATAAGTACATCATAATTGATTCTAGTAGGAGTTGCACCATTTTCTCTATTCAGTTTTGGGTTTAGACCCAACAAACTTTTAGGATATGATAGGATATCATCCATCATACAAGTTGTCATTTTTTTGAAATAATAATACTAAAATTTATATAAAATTCCAAAAAATATGATAAAAATCTTAAAAAATATCATTCAACATCAAATAACTTTTTAACCACTAAAATTATCTATATAAATTTATTTAGCCCCAAATTAAATAATTTTGGTTAACTATTATTACCTAAAAATAAATCATTATATTTACTCTAAAGATAATAAATAACATTTAACATATTTCCAAAAATATGAAATCATTTTTCATTATATAACATTATCACTAAAACAAATAACAAATAAAAGGGTTTTACTTCCATAAATTTCATTCAAAATATCCATAAAAATGTTAACATCTCATCATATAAAACATAAAAAGGGTTATATTTGATTTCAAACATATTTTAAGCCTATACTTATTAAAACAAGAAAAATTAGGTTTATCCAATGTCATAAAGGAATATAATAGAATTTTATAGGTTATATTATCTCATTAATCATAATAGTTTATAAATAAAATGTGAATTCACCCAAGAATATCCACTAAGAGTGTCAAACGAGGTTCACAATAAGGTTATAATAATAATGGACTAGAATTATGTTCAATATATACAAATCAACATATTTTTTTGGTTATTACTCCATGATGAATCTATACCAATAAAATGTTAAATTATTGTATCTAGATTGGGATGTTTTGGTATGAAAAAAACATATTCTCTACCTTACCAAAACATTTTTATATCATTCCAAACATGGAATTATCCCCAATGTATTTCATATGTTTATATTCCTTAATCCATGTTTTCTTAAATCAGGTTCCCATATTTTCTAATTAACTTCCTTTGATACATACTATAAATATCCAAAACCAAGTTTCTTGGGGATAGTGGTCTCATATTTATATTGGAAAGAGATAAAAGTGATCAAATCCCAAAAAGAAAATATAATTTTATTTTGGGTAAATTAGATACATATTTGAATATCACATTATATTTGAAAAACTAAAATACAACATTTTGAAATAAATAATTCTATAACCTTGAAGTCATTTAAATATTCCTTAACTATATTCTATGTAAATTGAAAAAATTAAGGTTGAGATGAAATTATATATTATAATTATGAGTAGTGAAACATAACATGATTAAATAAGGTATAGCAAACATAGAATTGTAGATAATTGAAACCACATTCTTTTTAGTCAATAACATGGCCAGATGAAAAAATATGGCTGGAATAAATAATGATCAAATAATGCTATATAAATAATAATATAATCATGAAACCTGTCCATATATACTATAAAAATACAAATAATCACATGGAAATAAAGAATTGATATCATATTTAACGAATTTATAATTTTAACATCATAATATTTTAATCAAGGCCATATGCTCAGAAATCATTTATATATGGGTATAGATTTGGAAAAATAAAAAAACAATTACAATAAAACCTATCTATTCATCAATTGGATGTCTAATTTTAGACCCACACATCACTATTAATTCAAATTTATTAATCTTATAAATAAAAAATACAACTAAATCAAGATGCATTACAATCAATATCTTATCATATTTGAAAAAATAAATATGAAATATCACTAATTTCCACTGTAAAACTGATCATAATCCATCCATATAAAAAATAGGGATGGTATAATTTGATTAAAAATATAAATAATATTATTCATCAATGAATATTGATAAGGAATAAAATAATTTTAAATATCACTGGATGATTTCTTTAGAAAAATACCCCAGTAATTTGGAAATAACTTTTAAAATTAAAAAATGTCCAAAATATGTGGGATAAAATTTTCTTTTAAATAAATCATGGAATTTTTTTTGAATATGTAAACAAAATAAATTTCATATTACTGTAAAAAGATATTATAATGTTTTATGTCAAAGAAAAAATTATGTTTTCATCTTTAGTATAAGGGTTTTCATTTGGAAAATAACAAAAATATTAGTTTTAACGCATTCTATAAAATTTAAAAATGGTAAAATAATTATATTAATAAATCATTCTATAATTTTAATAACATTTTGGAATACATTTTAATAATTATTTGGACATAGAATAAATTGATACCTGAAATAAAGAAATAAAATGTTGGGTTTTCAATAAAAAATAGTATAGATATACTTGGTACTAATGAGTGGAATACAATTATAAAACTTATAACATATAGAAATAACTATAAGAGAATAAATATATACTGGGTTTAATATGTAAATATCATATAATTCTCCAAAAATTATTTATAGATATACAATCCATAATAATGACATGATTGTTAAATAAACACTCACTCCAATCCCAACAAGCATTGAAATATATCAAACCTATTGTATATTGAATATAGAGTTGTTATATATCAATTTTAGAAATATAATCATGTAAATAATACAATATATGATTCAATTATTAAATTTTATAACCCTTTCATTAACAATGTTTTATAATAATCATTTTTCTAGTAGATAATTATTTTGTTTTTCATATATACTTAAGGTTCTGTAGTTTATTCCTCTATATCATGCTTGTGCATCCCTCATATACATAATTTTAATAATTATTTAAATGTTATATATATTTATTGAATATATTTATATTCATCCATATAATATGGGAATAAAAAAATAAATTACATTATTTATCTAAACTGTAGACTATATATACACATGAACATTGTTTCAATTTTTTGAAGGATATAATGAAAGAAATGTAAATAATAATTCTCTTTCATAAAAACATAATAATATAATAAGTAAAAGTTTAATTTATTAAATCTATCATTATAATCATCATTTTAATGTTTTGATTAAATCTAAATTACTTCATTGTGTGGATATGGTTGGCCATATATACCCATGAGTGACGTATTCTCTTTATGTAGGATGAAAAGATGGATGATAATGGTTTTTACATCATAATAAAAAAATAATTATATTTATGGAACTAAATTAATTATTGTATAATGTATACCACATATTTACTATATATTTAAGAATAAATAAAATTGAAATTTCTTTGTTATGAGTTACACATGTTCCATTAAAACCCACTATTGACATAATCCTCAATCATTGAAGGGCATGTGTTTTGGAATGACTAAAAGATCTAACATGTGGTAATTTAATATAGGAATTTATTAGGGTGGATATTGGTAGATATAGAAGGCTCAAAATATCTTTTTAAGTGAGATGATGAGGTGCCCTTTTATAAGTGAGGGTAGGGGAATTCTAGGATTTAAAAAAGGTTCTAAATGAATATAAATTTTGACTTTTAATAATGTAACAAAAATTTAAAATATTTACAATATTTGAGTGATGATAAATATTTATAAAATAATATTAAAAAATATATATGTTTATTTGAGGTTTTGACTCATATCTATTAGTTGTAACCCCCTTGTTAATCATTTTTATAATTAACGAAATATCAATGTTTTCTATGATTTATGGGTCATAAGTATTCCCAAAATGATATGTCATTCATAAATGATAAATGGATGATATTTTATTACGTATCCCATTCAACTGTATAAAGATAGATTTTTAATTAATTTAAATCATTTAATTGATTTTTTTCATCATAATATATCATTAATCAATTTTTTTGAATTTTACATTTATATTGAAATTAATGTCACCAATATATTCATGGAAATATAAAAGAAGCCTTTTAATCTTCCAAAATTTTTTATATATATTTCATGGAAAACGACCATAATAATTCAACCAAATTGGGTTATATTAAATATTTTCAAATGAATTTTTTTTAATTTTCTATTAATTGAATAAATATGGTGTGATGGTTGCATAATTATTGAAGGTAATTATTCAATCACAAAATCATGTAAATAAAGTACCAGGATAAGAACTAATTTTATCCAAAAAATAAAAAATCACTACCGAAGATATAATCTTCTTATCCCCAATAAAAAATATTTATTAAAATAATGACATGATTGTGATTTTTTATGTTTATTCATTTCTTAATATAATATAAAGGTCATAATGAAATATAAATTCATCCAAAGAAATATATATTATAAAATTGTATGGAAATTTTGAAATTGAACTAATTAAATATGATAAAGGAAAGTGTTACAGAAGGTTTGAAGCCATATCCCAAAATTTTAACACCTTTTAGGTCATTATCCATAACAACTGAACATAAATGGGAATTAGTTATTGAATTGGATTATCATAATTGTAAATATGGAATCCATTTATCAATATTCGAGTCACATATTCTAGATTTTCATTTTGTTACAAACTAGCCCATTTAAATGTAATAGGTTCCATTATTGTCATATCAAATGTAATAGGTTCCATTTAAATGTTCTACTTAATACTATTGGATCCCAGTAAAACTGATCATAATCCATCCATATAAAAAATAGGGATGGTATCATTTGATTAAAAATATAAATAATATTATTCATCAATGAATATTGATAAGGAATAAAATAATTTTAAATATCACTGGATGATTTCTTTAGAAAAATACCCCAGTAATTTGGAAATAACTTTTAAAATTAAAAAATGTCCAAAATATGTGGGATAAAATTTTATTTTAAATAAATCATGGAATTTTTTTTGAATATGTAAACAAAATTCATTTCACATTACTGTAAAAAGATATTATAATGTTTTATGTCAAAGAAAAAAATTATGTTTTCATCTTTAGTATAAGGGTTTTCATTTGGAAAATAACAAAAATATTAGTTTTAACGCATTCTATAAAATTTAAAAATGGTAAAATAATTATATTAATAAATCATTCTATAATTTTAATAACATTTTGGAATACATTTTAATAATTATTTGGACATAGAATAAATTGATACCTGAAATAAAGATATAAAATGTTGGGTTTTCAATAAAAAATAGTATAGATATACTTGGTACTAATGAGTGGAATACAATTATAAAACATATAACATATAGAAATAACTATAAGAGAATAAATATATACTGGGTTTAATATGTAAATATCATATAATTCTCCAAAAATTATTTATAGATATACAATCCATAATAATGACATGATTGTTAAATAAACACTCACTCCAATCCCAACAAGCATTGAAATATATCAAACCTATTGTATATTGAATATAGAGTTGTTATATATCAATTTTAGAAATCTAATCATGTAAATAATACAATATATGATTCAATTATTAAATTTTATAACCCTTTCATTAACAATGTTTTATTATAATCATTTTTCTAGTAGATAATTATTTTGTTTTTCATATATACTTAAGGTTCTGTAGTTTATTCCTCTATATCATGCTTGTGCATCCCTCATATACATAATTTTAATAATTATTTAAATGTTATATATATTTATTGAATATATTTATATTCATCCATATAATATGGGAATAAAAAAATAAATTACATTATTTATCTAAACTGTAGACCATATATACACATGAACATTGTTTCAATTTTTTGAAGGATATAATGAAAGAAATGTAAATAATAATTCTCTTTCATAAAAACATAATAATATAATAAGTAAAAGTTTAATTTATTAAATCTATCATTATAATCATCATTTTAATGTTTTGATTAAATCTAAATTACTTCATTGTGTGGATATGGTTGGCCATATATACCCATGATTGACGTATTCTCTTTATGTAGGATGAAAAGATGGATGATAATGGTTTTTACATCATAATAAAGAAATAATTATATTTATGGAACTAAATTTATTATTGTATAATGTATACCACATATTTACTATATATTTAAGAATAAATAAAATTGAAATTTCTTTGTTATGAGTTACACATGTTCCATTAAAACCCACTATTGACATAATCCTCAATCATTGAAGGGCATGTGTTTTGGAATGACTAAAAGATCTAACATGTGGTAATTTAATATAGGAATTTATTAGGGTGGATATTGGTAGATATAGAAGGCTCAAAATACCTTTTTAAGTGAGATGATGAGGTGCCCTTTTATAAGTGAGGGTAGGGGAATTCTAGGATTTAAAAAAGGTTCTAAATGAATATAAATTTTGACTTTTAATAATGTAACAAAAATGTAAAATATTTACAATATTTGAGTGATGATAAATATTTATAAAATAATATTAAAAAATATATATGTTTATTTGAGGTTTTGACTCATATCTATTAGTTGTAACCCCCTTGTTAATCATTTTTATAATTAACGAAATATCAATGTTTTCTATGATTTATGGGTCATAAGTATTCCCAAAATGATATGTCATGCATAAATGATAAATGGATGATATTTTATTACGTATCCCATTCAACTGTATAAAGATAGATTTTTAATTAATTTAAATCATTTAATTGATTTTTTTCATCATAATATATCATTAATCAATTTTTTTTGAATCTTACATTTATATTGAAATTAATGTCACCAATAAATTCATGGAAATATAAAAGAAGCCTTTTAATCTTCCAAATTTGTTTATATATATTTCATGGAAAACGACCATAATAATTCAACCAAATTGGGTTATATTAAATATTTTCAAATGAATTTTTTTTAATTTTCTATTAATTGAATAAATATGGTGTGATGGTTGCATAATTATTGAAGGTAATTATTCAATCACAAAATCATGTAAATAAAGTACCAGGATAAGAACTAATTTTATCCAAAAAATAAAAAATCACTACCGAAGATATAATCTTCTTATCCCCAATAAAAAATATTTATTAAAATAATGACATGATTGTGATTTTTTATGTTTATTCATTTCTTAATATAATATAAAGGTCATAATGAAATATAAATTCATCCAAAGAAATATATATTATAAAATTGTATGGAAATTTTGAAATTGAACTAATTAAATATGATAAAGGAAAGTGTTACAGAAGGTTTGAAGCAATATCCCAAAATTTTAACACCTTTTAGGTCATTATCCATAACAACTGAACATAAATGGGAATTAGTTATTGAATTGGATTGTCATAATTGTAAATATGGAATCCATTTATCAATATTCGAGTCACATATTCTAGATTTTCATTTTGTTACAAACTAGCCCATTTAAATGTAATAGGTTCCATTATTGTCATATCAAATGTAATAGGTTCCATTTAAATGTTCTACTTAATACTATTGGATCCCAATAAAACTGATCATAATCCATCCATATAAAAAATAGGGATGGTATCATTTGATTAAAAATATAAATAATATTATTCATCAATGAATATTGATAAGGAATAAAATAATTTTAAATATCACTGGATGATTTCTTTAGAAAAATACCCCAGTAATTTGGAAATAACTTTTAAAATTAAAAAATGTCCAAAATATGTGGGATAAAATTTTCTTTTAAATAAATCATGGAATTTTTTTTGAATATGTAAACAAAATTCATTTCATATTACTGTAAAAAGATATTATAATGTTTTATGTCAAAGAAAAAAATTATGTTTTCATCTTCAGTATAAGGGTTTTCATTTGGAAAATAACAAAAATATTAGTTTTAACGCATTCTATAAAATTTAAAAATGGTAAAATAATTATATTAATAAATCATTCTATAATTTTAATAACATTTTGGAATACATTTTAATAATTATTTGGACATAGAATAAATTGATACCTGAAATAAAGATATAAAATGTTGGGTTTTCAATAAAAAATAGTATAGATATACTTGGTACTAATGAGTGGAATACAATTATAAAACTTATAACATATAGAAATAACTATAAGAGAATAAATATATACTGGGTTTAATATGTAAATATCATATAATTCTCCAAAAATTATTTATAGATATACAATCCATAATAATGACATGATTGTTAAATAAACACTCACTCCAATCCCAACAAGCATTGAAATATATCAAACCTATTGTATATTGAATATAGAGTTGTTATATATCAATTTTAGAAATCTAATCATGTAAATAATACAATATATGATTCAATTATTAAATTTTATAACCCTTTCATTAACAATGTTTTATTATAATCATTTTTCTAGTAGATAATTATTTTGTTTTTCATATATACTTAAGGTTCTGTAGTTTATTCCTCTATATCATGCTTGTGCATCCCTCATATACATAATTTTAATAATTATTTAAATGTTATATATATTTATTGAATATATTTATATTCATCCATATAATATGGGAATAAAAAAATAAATTACATTATTTATCTAAACTGTAGACCATATATACACATGACCATTGTTTCAATTTTTTGAAGGATATAATGAAAGAAATGTAAATAATAATTCTCTTTCATAAAAACATAATAATATAATAAGTAAAAGTTTAATTTATTAAATCTATCATTATAATCATCATTTTAATGTTTTGATTAAATCTAAATTACTTCATTGTGTGGATATGGTTGGCCATATATACCCATGATTGACGTATTCTCTTTATGTAGGATGAAAAGATGGATGATAATGGTTTTTACATCATAATAAAGAAATAATTATATTTATGGAACTAAATTAATTATTGTATAATGTATACCACATATTTACTATATATTTAAGAATAAATAAAATTGAAATTTCTTTGTTATGAGTTACACATGTTCCATTAAAACCCACTATTGACATAATCCTCAATCATTGAAGGGCATGTGTTTTGGAATGACTAAAAGATCTAACATGTGGTAATTTAATATAGGAATTTATTAGGGTGGATATTGGTAGATATAGAAGGCTCAAAATACATTTTTAAGTGAGATGATGAGGTGCCCTTTTATAAGTGAGGGTAGGGGAATTCTAGGATTTGAAAAAGGTTCTAAATGAATATAAATTTTGACTTTTAATAATGTAACAAAAATGTAAAATATTTACAATATTTGAGTGATGATAAATATTTACAAAATAATACTAAAAAATATATATGTTTATTTGAGGTTTTGACTCATATCTATTAGTTGTAACCCCCTTGTTAATCATTTTTATAATTAACGAAATATCAATGTTTTCTATGATTTATGGGTCATAAGTATTCCCAAAATGATATGTCATGCATAAATGATAAATGGATGATATTTTATTACGTATCCCATTCAACTGTATAAATATAGATTTTTAATTAATTTAAATCATTTAATTGATTTTTTTCATCATAATATATCATTAATCAATTTTTTTGAATTTTACATTTATATTGAAATTAATGTCACCAATATATTCATGGAAATATAAAAGAATCCTTTTAATCTTCCAAATTTTTTTATATATATTTCATGGAAAACGACCATAATAATTCAACCAAATTGGGTTATATTAAATATTTTCAAATGAAATTTTTTTAATTTTCTATTAATTGAATAAATATGGTGTGATGGTTGCATAATTATTGAAGGTAATTATTCAATCACAAAATCATATAAATAAAGTACCAGGATAAAAACTAATTTTATCCAAAAAATAAAAAATCACTACCGAAGATATAATCTTCTTATCCCCAATAAAAAATATTTATTAAAATAATGACATGATTGTGATTTTTTATGTTTATTCATTTCTTAATATAATATAAAGGTCATAATGAAATATAAATTCATCCAAAGAAATATATATTATAAAATTGTATGGAAATTTTGAAATTGAACTAATTAAATATGATAAAGGAAAGTGTTACAGAAGGTTTGAAGCCATATCCCAAAATTTTAACACCTTTTAGGTCATTATCCATAACAACTGAACATAAATGGGAATTAGTTATTGAATTGGATTATCATAATTATAAATATGGAATCCATTTATCAATATTCGAGTCACATATTCTAGATTTTCATTTTGTTACAAACTAGCCCATTTAAATGTAATAGGTTCCATTATTGTCATATCAAATGTAATAGGTTCCATTTAAATGTTCTACTTAAAACTATTGGATCCAAATATTATATTAAATCATGTGTCATTGATCAAATGGGGTTGCATATTGATATGATTCCTCACATCATGAGTGTTCAGACAAAAATCAGGGTACATGAGTGCATTTTATTTAACTGTTCATCTTGATCTTTAATAATCAATGGAGTCCAGATTATCTCGAAAAATTATGTTTTTTATATGGATATTTTGACATAATATTGGGAATTAATTTTTTAGTGGGTTTTAAGGGCCATATAGATTTTTATATGGGACAAATAATTTTTAAATCTCCTGATGTGATGATATATCTTTTTAAATGAGACTAGGATGTCATTTGTTGAAAAAAGTCACCATCAACACCAATGATTTAAAATATTTCTTATCAATTATTAGGTTTCACTTTGGGGACTAATGACATATTTAATAATATAAATCAACCAATCATTATGGATCATAAAACAGATGTTTTTATAGAGTGGTTCACTAGTTTCCCATTATAATGGTTTGTTAAATTTTTTATAGATCTCCTAAAGAGGAAAAATCATATTTCACATCCATCATATTAGATGGTACAGAAAATTAATTAAATAATTTTCTGTATAACATAATGAATTATAAATTGAAGGGTTCATAAATCTAATAACATCACTTTTGGGTTATCTTTTTTTGATAAGGAAGAGTATTCATTTTTAGCATTTGATGAATTTATTAAAATGAATCATGTTATGATAAATAATTTATATCATCTTCCACATATTGGTGATTTCGTTTTTCAATTAATGGATTCCTGATGAATCTCCAAAAATGATATACACTCAGGATATCACCAAATCTAGGTTAATAAATATTACATTCCAATGATAGCTTCATTTTATTATTACTGTCATTATGAATATGTGCTCAATCCCATTGGCTTAAAAATTTTCCATACTTTTTCTAGGAATTGATGAATCATAACCATTATTCATATGTAGACTATTTAGTTTTGGTATATGTGGATGAAAATTCTAGTTTTTTCACAAAATCAGCAAGAACATGAATAATATATAAATACTATTATGAATTTTTATGGATCATCAAATATATAAAAAAAATCATAAATGTGAATATTGAGTAAAATAAATATGCTTACATGGAAATGAAATTTTTTAGAATATAATAACAATATTCCTCAATAATATAGAAGCTTTTATCTATTTCAAACCACCTAATAACATCCCAAAGATACATATCTTTTTTTCATAGTAATTTAATATAGCTCAATTGTTATATAATTATACCAAATCACATGTTATATAAGAATACTTATATGAAAGGGTAATTCATTCTACTAGAGTGATAAACTATCTATTTTTGATTATAATGAAAGGATCACTCTAGAACCATCTCTTATTTTTACAGAACAAATTATTGATTATTTGTTTTTTATAAAACATCTAGATCTCTACATGGTTATGTTTTCAATGAATGACACCATGTAATAGATTATGGATCAGGATAATTTTAAATCTAATAAAATTATTATTTGATCCATGAAATTGGATTTTATGTTGTGGTTCATGTATTGAAAATGCAGTGTCATTTTCACTTTGGAGATTTTTTTAATTTTTCAAAAAACTATAAATGTTTTAAATATATTCATTCACAAAAACATTGAACATATGAAAATGATAATGGAAGAAATATTTCTATATTCTTAACTGTATATTACATAACTCATCTAAAGAAGTTAATTCCATATTAGAATCTTTAAGACAAAATTCAGACAATAAATTAGCAAAAAAATATCAGGATCAATAGAAATTTATGTGTATAATAAAATATATGCATTTAGATTCTTACCAAATTAATGAATTTATTTTTTTACTTTACATTCACACTCATAATAGACTAAGCTAATCATGTAATTTATTCTCAATTATTAGATCCTAATTTCAATTAAATTACAACAAAACATATTGGGGGGAGATTATTGATATATGGAATCAAGATAAGAAAAAATTAATTAATTTTCATGATAGAATAGTGGTTTAACACTCTTATCACGAAATACATCATTATTATTATCATCATTCTAAATATGTAGTTAATATATACATCTAAAATATATACAAGGATATAAGGGGATAATTTTTGTATGGGGGTATGAGATAAATTGTGGTTTATTTTTTCTTGAAATTTACAAGTTTACAGCTGGATAAAGAAAAGTATCAATGGCCAGCTTGAATCATATAATCTTATCATTTTTATAAATTTTAGATGATTAATATAGAAATTTTCATAAATTTACCAGGATCTACTTAGAATAATGATTTGATTTGGGTGGTTTTGGACCAACTCACAATTTCATCCCACTTAATTCTAATTCATAAATATAATGATATAAAAAAATGGAAGAGATATACATTATTAATGTGGTAAAATCTCCTTTAATACTAGTTTTTTCAGCCTTGATAGAGATGATTTTTTCAAATAATGGATGTAATGATCACGAAATTAAACATTTTCTACACCATAACTATGAGCACAAAATATAATTCATAAATGGATTATTTGTTGAAATAGATGATTCATAAACTGGATAACATGATTTGAGATTCGATTAGTTATTTTTGAGGCTCATGGGAAGATAATTTTCCATTAAAGTAGTATTTATATTACAAAATTAATCAGGATACAATATTACTGGATCCATTTGGTGAATTGTTTTGTTATCATTGTCGTTCTCCACTTTTTAGTACAAGGAATGGAGAAACATCACTATTAATACATATCCTTGTTTATTCCGTGACTTCGAAAATTCATATTATTTAGAAATGAGTTATTTGGTCCAAATCAATAATAATATTATTCATATAAATGTAGTTAACCATTATCTATTGTTTTGTGAGGCAATTTATTCTTGAAATTCTCTCTAAGACTCATAAATTTTCGATTGATAAATAAAGGAATGTTTTACCATCATTATGTTGGAACTTTTGAGATTCTTGAATGAATTGGTGATCGTTATTCTTTGTTTTATTTAATACCCTAGTTTTTCACGATTCATAATATTTTTCACGTATCCCAATTAGAGAAATACTGTCATTTTTCTAGGAATGATATTCAATGGGAAAATTTGACCTTTAATCTGATACAATATTTATTCTTATATCTATTGTTGTCATTAAAAAACGTGAAAAAACATTTCACAGAAAATGTATTTCATTTTTTTATTTTTATGGAGAAATGGTTATATTCAAGTGGAGGCATGGTATCATGAGAAGGATATTCTAGGAAAATGTCTATGTATTTTTCATATGAACTCCATCCTCATGATTTATAAGGATGTAAATCCTAACAATGTGGAGAAGGTGAATTTTTTTTGAGTTATGTTATATCCTCTTCTAGTTCTTATGACTTTGTAATGTTTAATTTTTGTTATGTTAGAATTAATTAGGTTATTAGATATTTTTCAAGGTTTCACCATTTCTGGGTTTAGAATAGGATGTGATATGTTGTGTTGGTGGTTTTCTTGTACTGGGTGTGCTCTTATACAATATGGTGAAAACAAAACACCCATGTTATATGGAATGGTCAGGGTTTTAGTTCTCTATTAGGCTTACAGGTGAAACAACATCCCATGTGGCTCACAATGACTTGGTATATGGGGTGGTTAGTATAAAATGGATGTGGATTTTGCAACATTCCATGTTTTTCATCTAGGGTGTTAGTTTATTGAATGCATCGTGGCTATGGTGGACACCACAAGCTCATGGTAGTGGTAAAAACAATTTTTAAATATCAAATTTGAGAGTGGTTCTTAAGAGAGGAGTTATGTTTCTACATTAGATTTTCATGGAGGAGATTTTGACAATATAATTGACCAGATACCACAGTTAAGAAACACCATATCACCCTTTTGTTGATTTTTTAGATCCAGAAATTTATGATGAGCGCGTAGAAAACATATTACAAGTTAGTGGTGTAGTTTCTGAGAGGCCAATTATTATTGTTGTAGTAAAACAAAAACTCTCTCAGTATTTATTAACAATGAGCAGTGAAATCAAACCTAAGACTTGGTCATATTCTCTAACTTCTCTTCTATTTTTAAAAAATTATTTATTATCTATACTACATGTTTTTTCTATTATTTGGATAGGAAATATTGGAAGATATCATAAAGGAAAAACAACTTTTTTTTTATTTTTAGGAAATCTTGGGCATTGAATAGTTTTTAGAAAAAACACTATTATTAAAAGTTTTAAATTATTGTTTTGTTGAAATATTAGAAATATGATAAATTTTATCTTTTATAGAAGAGAAAAAAACTATGGTTAAATGAATTGGTGTGAGAACATGGTATACATCGGTGTTGTCTGTTCATATTTTCATTATATGGGGCCTTGTTGGTACAAAAATGGAACTTCATGCCAAACTGAAGCCACTAGAAGCTATATAACCAAGTGAAATCTTGGTAATAGACATATTACCACTCATTATTATTGGTATTTTCATTATACATGCATTTATAGATGATTCAATGTTCGTGGTTTAGGTATACGAGGTGGTATGAAGGACTAAATTCTTCTGATTTTAAATTTGACCTTCTTTAAATTTGAAAATATTTTTTATGTTCAATTATTTGTTATAAATTAATATTTTAACATAAGTTTATGTCATTCATATCCTAATAGAATGAGTTGTGATATGTCTTTGTGAATCCAAAATGGGTTTGATTTCTCTTCCACTACATGTCAAATTTAGTTCATATATATATATTTCTTTATTAAATTGGTATGAGAATGGAATCTTTTTTATGTAGTGGAGATTCATAATGAGACATCAATAAGATGGATCATGGAGATTGGACATACTCTAGGTTTTTAAAGAGTGATACAACATCAATGATTCTACGTTGTTAAATCCTCTTATTTTCTTGATTTACCTTGACATTCATTGTTTTTTCAACTCTGATATTTACTTTTATTAGTTTTTATTTGTGCTATATTATTTATACCTATGAAAAATTAAATTTCTCTTGTTATTTTTAATTTTTATTTACATATAAATTTTTAGAAAATATAAAATCTGTATCTAATGTATAATTAATCTCTTTGAATTTATTTCTAAATTTGGTGTCTTGCGGACATCACCTAGGTTTATTGAAACCTCATCTCTTCACATGCTAGTGGTTACGGTTGGGATGTTACACATGTATTATTTCACAATAGAAACTATTTTTATATTCATATATTAAAAATAAAATATCATAAGATTTAAAAAATAAATATATCCAAATGGATTTCATATTTGAAATCAAAATGTCCATATTTTTTGATAAATTCATTTTCATTTTAATGAATAAAAATTATATAACTAAGATTAATATTAATTACTACGATAATGGTTAAACCATAATTTTTTTAAACAATTACAATATTATTATTTTCTATTTTTTTCTAGTCAATAAATTAAATAGAAACTAAATAATGACTTATAATATGATTTTTAATCACACATATATATAATAAAATACATTAAACTATTTAATGAAAATAATTATGGTTAGTAACTCTTAATGAAGAAAAAGTCATTATTCTACTAAAAAATTATTTTCCTATATATTATCTATAAAAGATTCCATGTTAATATTTTAGTATTTATAAATTTAATAATATTTATTGAGGAATAAACTAATTTTTATCACATAAATTTTTATTGGATGGGTATTTTTATATTTTTTGTAAATCATAAATTTCATGATAGAATAGTCTTCATCATGATAAAATAAAAGAAAATTTTTTAAGTAAAAATGTTTTAAATAAATTACTAATAAAATTTGGAAACATTAATTGAAAGTAATTGGCATTTAAAAAATAACCATTTCCACATATAAAACATGATGTCTTCTACCCATACAATGCCACATATTACCTTATAAATTTTCTTGAATGTAAAAAATATATTTATATTTTATAATCGCATTTAAAATAAGAAGTCCACTGATTACTAGAGGTCACTGTATTCCCTTTACTTCCCAGGAAACATTGAAGAGAATTTTATAAGTCCCAACATGAGTTTTATTTAAGTCATAACATTTTATTTTAAATATTCTTCTCCCAAACATATCCTAAACATAGTAATATAATAATTTAATTATCATTCATTAACAATAGTGTCATTATATAAATGAAACAGTCATTATTTATTCCATTATATCCATATAAGGGAAAAAATATTGTTCATTTATATGTATGTACTAAATCCTCAATGAAGTATTGATTTTTTTCATATTGATTTCCCTTCATTATACAAACATCATAAAAATGATTCTAAAGCTTAAAAATAGCTAAATAATACTACTATTATTCTATTATAGTGACATAAAACACTTCCTTAACCATACTCACCCAACAAGAGTTAGAGTGTTCATATTTTTGTTGGTTAAACCACCTGCCTAAATGATGTTATAAAATAATATCTAGGATAAATATGGGAACTTGAATTATAATATTATAAAAATTCAATAAGATAATCCAGATTTTTTATTTTTTAAAAATGTTATATTATGTATTTAACTTATTTTAAAAACATCTTTTTCGATATCTAAAAATACATTTAGAAGATAAAACTAATTATATTTTCAAAAAACATAACTAAAATCCAAATAGAAGAGAAAATATAATTACAAATCAATATAATTTATCTAATTTAATATAATAAATGAACTAGTAATGATTAACATGAAATCAAAGAAGGGGTACTGAAATCAGTATCAT
Source organism: Viscum album (assembly GCA_963277665.1). Lineage (NCBI taxonomy): Eukaryota > Viridiplantae > Streptophyta > Magnoliopsida > Santalales > Viscaceae > Viscum > Viscum album. Next base: position 1,955,481,731 of record OY728140.1, read on the forward strand.
AAAACATGGGTTATGTACTTAATGTTCATCACAAATGAGGGTTAAAAAATTTATAACTATAATATATTTCCCCTCATCACTAGCCTGAGAGAAGTTAGAATTGGTACATGGTCTTTGAGGATATCCCCAAGTAGAAAAAGTTAGGAAATAAATTTCCAGGGATTCATTAATAATTGGGGGATAATATTATCTTTCTATAATAACCAATTCACCAATGCCACACTTTTCAAAGTTCCCTATAAGAGATTCATGGTCTGTACTAACCCAGCTCAAACTACACACCTCCAAAAGACCCCAAAAATAATTCTAAAAGTCTTCCATACCCTCCCATATGTAACTAGACCACATTATATACATTAAACACATATATTAATGCTTACATATTTGAAATTGGGGAACTAAATACTCCCCCCCATTGGCCTTTCAATCCCCAAAATATTGAAAAACCATGATTTTCCAAAAAAATGTTTCGAACAGTCCTCAACAACTTACTCCTAAAATTTACAACATTATTCCTAAATCAGACAATGTTAAAAAAACCCCAATTTAGACCGATGATTTTCCAATAAGAGACTTTACATTTCTTATCCAAAATTTGTTGTGGCATATTAAATTTTGAGGCATCCGGTTCTAGGTCAATGTGATTCTATTGAATCATAGGATCAAGATAAGGCTCATATTTTTTCATCTATGATGAATGAAATTTATTATACACCAAATTGTATAATGGTATAAAATTAAACCGATATTCCATCACACCTAATAATTCAAGTATCTCAAAATGGAATTTGTATTTAGTTGATAACATTTTGTTTCTTCCCAAAATGATGATTCCCAGGACATAGAGATATAATCAAGAACAAATGATCACTCATCTTGAATGACAATAGCGATCGATGATGATCTTTATATTATTTCGAATGAATCCGAGCCATGTCCATCACTTTCATGATAAAAAATCTTATTTATTGTTTCTTGGTTAGGTATTTTCCAAACTAGTGAAGTCTTACCTATTTTAATCCAATAATGTGGATACCGTCATGAAAGATAATAGAAATATTCATCAGGATCCATATGTATCAAGGTATTATAACTGTTGTTATAGGATAAATCTACTAATAATACTTTCTAATCCCATGAGCCACCCAAATCTATTACAGATGCTAGAAGCATGGATTCCAACATCTGTATCATCCATTCATATTGTACATCCATCTATGGATGCTACACTATAATCATTGCCAACTGAGTCTCAAAAACCATCAATATGGATTTACTAAAATGATATGTAAAACTTAGATATCTATCCGATACAATCAAAATTAGTACACCATGACTATTTTCCACTTATCAGATATAATTTTGTTAAAATTCTTCCACCATATTAGATTCTCAAAGAGGCATGAAAAGGTTTGAATTTGTGAGATTATCCACTATCATCGACATTTCATAGTGTTTCTGAATCATTCTTGGGATAATTGTTCCAAAATACATGGCTATTTGATCCCATTTACATATAAAAATATGTAAAGACTGAAACATACTAGTGGTTAATTGTTTCTATTTCTAAACCCACTAACAAGTTATGCATTTGGAAAAAAGCTCAACCACCTTACTTTTCATGTTGTCCCACACAAAATATTCTTTCAACGGCCTAAAAAATGTCTATATTATCGGATGACAATCCCATATTGAATGGGGGTAAGAATTATAATGTTCTTTCTTATAATCCAATGGTATGAACTTTTGAATTTGAAACCACAACACTGAACTCCCATCCATCTTCCATCCCTCAATGGTCTCCCCACAATTGATTTTTTACCTAATTATAATAGATTCTAAATCTGAGGACTGTGCCTCTTGAAAAATATTCACAAAATCTGTAAAAACTAAATTGGAATGATATATGTAAAACTACCTTAGTATTTAAAATATATGTGTATGTCTTGTATCAAAAACATCAACTGCCAAGGATCTAAATCTTGATTTTCCAACTGACCATATGAATTTCTAATTAAAGCATCTTGCACTGAAGTTCTTTTACCTACTGTATACATTAAATCAAATTATACCATTTCTATATACCCCTTAATATTCTTTATATCATATTCAAATCCATTTGTGAAAAAATATGTTTCAATCTCTTATAATCCAGGAACACTATAAATTTCATATCAAAGAGGTAATGACACTACGTCTTCAAAGCTAGGACTACAACAGCTAAATCTAAATCATGTGTGGGGTAATTATTCTCATGAAAATATAACTTCCATAATCCATAATAAATGACATGATCTCCCTATATGATAACGCCTCACAACCTAGATCCCAAAGAATCATAATACACCACATACCACTATCCAAATTCTAGAAATACCATGATCGGTGCCATTGTAATGAAATTCTTAAACCCTTGAAAAGACTTTTCACAATCCTAAATCCATTGGAATGGAAAACTATTCCTGGTCAATTTTTTCCATGGTGAACATTGTCCGGAAAAATCATGATCTAAATGTTGATAATAACCAACAAAACTAAAGAAAATGTGTATCTCAAAGACATATTTTTGTGGTCATAAAGAGACAATATCTTTTATCTTTACTAGATCCACATAATCATATATTTTTTGGATTACATGGGAATGTAAATGTAACTATTTTACAAAAAAAAATCATTAAATAATAATTTTTAATACATATTATGATCTCACAAAATTCCAAAAACTATCACCAAGAATATATCACAATCATCCCTTGTGCTTTAATACACTAATATGTCATCCATAAACACCACAACTAATGAACATAGATATTTCTCAAATATATGATTCATAAACTCAATGAATTCCACTAGTACTCATGTAGAACAAAATGCATTACCACATAGTTATAATGGCCATATCTACACCTAAAATATGACTTTCGAATAATCACTTTATGAACCTGAAATTTATGATATCCAAATTGATAATAAATTTTAGAGAGCCACTAGGATACCCTAAATTTATCAAAAAAATAATGATGGAATTAAATTTTATATAGACTCACTATCATAACTTTTTTAAGATTAATATTATACATAGTCAACTGGAGAGTATCATTCCCCTTTTAATAAATTAGTCTTATGCTTCCAATGATGATGTGTTTGTCTAAATGAACTATTTACTTTGCTGATCATTCAACTGCATTTTTAATCCCCTTAAATTTCTTGGTTCCACCAAAAAAGTGGAATGTGATATAGTACAGGTCTTTAGTAAGAGATCAATCATAAATTAAACTTCTTTTTTTTTATGTGGAAACCCTGATATATTTTTGAAAAAAATGGAACTGATCAAAAACCCATGAAAAAACTACTCTTGATCTCAACCATTTATGAAAACGTTTTTACTGCCAAATAGTATGAAATTACATCAACATATGGTTCTTACAACCCCGTTTCACTTGTATTTACAGTCTAGTCCATTATAAAGACATACTCGATGCCATCATCAGTCATAAAACTAACCACATTTGATATAACCATCGATGTGGATCTTCAACATTGTAAACCAATCCATACCTAGGATTATTTCATAAAAACCCATTTAGATAATAGAGAATACCTATATCAACTATGCTACTACAATAGTTGAATAGGATGCTTGACATATAAAGTCTCTAAATTCTATTTTACCAAGACGGTTTTGGTGTTTCAAAATTAAGGGCATAATCTCAACAATTAAACACAAAAAAATGAATACCATTAGAATAAATAAATGAATTGTATGAACCCATTTAAAGAAAAATATTTTAGAAATTTATTATTGAAAATAATTGTACCTATCACCATTGATGGTCCATATAGATCTTCCACAATAACTTTCTTTGTCAAATATAACTTCTCAGACACTAAAATATGATATTAATTTCTCTGTTGATATTTCTCTTGATGATGAGTCCTGGTATTCATTGAATCTTCATGGATATATCTATTTTTCTGATGATAGGTATTTTGATGTCATCTTCCCATTGAAGCAGAAAACAATTGTGACCAATGTCATGGGCCCCAAACACCAAACCATGGAGAATTACTACAATTTCACTAAATATTCCACATTTGATTACAATTGTTTCATACTATAAGTGGTAAAATACACTCTCTCTGAATGTGGTCGAACGAACCACATTAGAAACATCTATCATCACTCTTGGCCTTTAGAGAATGATTTACCAATATTTTAGTATAATTATAAGTCATTCCACTTCCATGGAAATAGTTTTCCCTCTCCCACGTTATTTTAGTATTATAGTTCCCATTGTTTCTCATAGGTGTCAACATGCATCCTCCATCCATAGCTCCTAATATGTACCATTCAACCACCGTCTCCCTATTGACCATCTTTGTATCATATGTTATACAGAGAATGAATATATTTGAGGGAATATTCATCCTGAATACCGATTCGATAAATCCAATCCTTAAAGAATGCACTAGCTGCCAATCTGGTTGAAAATCATAATAAATTAATAAATTTATCCACATAATATATCACTAAGTGGGTCTCCTTATTCATTTTGAAAATGTATGGCATTCTAAAAATCCATAATGTATGTGGCTATAATCTTTAGTTGAATAATTCCTAAAAATTCTCGCATGTAATGCCTTGGTATAATATATAAAGAGAAGATAAAACCCACCATTAGTAGGCATGATCCTCTGGTATATTTATCTCGAACAATACATTTAATAATACTTGTGTAGAAATGAAATAAAAGATTCAATCCATCATATTCAGAAACAACCCTTCCTTATATGGTTCCAAATCACCTCAAAAGATGTGTTGATTCGGCTTTTGTAACTAAATAGAATGATCCATATTCCTTAGTTCATCCCTTAGGATCCCAGTATCCAAAACTTGAATGTCTTGGTCTGTACTCTGAACTAGTTGTTTGTTCACCTATAGTTCAAGTGCAACCACATTATCACCAGCCTCTTCTGTTTGGTTTCTATGATTCATACCAGCTTCCATCGTGTATAAACACAAAAAACATTATATGTCTCACTCCATATAAACTGAAGTCATAAAAATTTAAATTCTACCATATAACAAGTACCACAAAACGATTTTCCCAAAATTCTATATTTTATATTGTCAACAATTTTTTTATAATTATACCATTCTTTTGAAGATAAAACAATTTTTAAAATACCATTATCATTTAGTTTTAAAAATCACAAATATGAAAACAAAATTCAATACTTTTCAAAAAAAAATTCACAAAATATAAATTATTACCTAGAATTAAAAATGCACTCCTAGTGGGAATTCATTTATATCAATGCAAGTATTAGACTTCTCAGTTAATAAACCTAGAGAAATGAGCTTAAAACTCTTATATGTATATCCAAAATACTAATATAATGATGTCCCAGAAACATGAAGTTTACCATAAATAGGTTAGTTATGTCTTTTTTATGATATATATTTCTTGTCCCAACAATATTACACCTTTCTACCACCCATCATAGTGACTATACAAGAATGAATTTCCACTCCAAGTACAATAAATGTTATGAACACGAATCAAACAAATTAATACAATTTATATGTCAAAGATTGAAGAATATGATACAACTTGTAGTATCCCTCCCCTCCCCATTGGCTTGAGATTAGATGTAATTTTGACATAGCCTTAAGCAGCATCACCAAGATTATAATGTCTAGAAATAAATGAAAAGGGATTCATCAAAAATTGGAGGATTATATTAAATTTTCAAAATAAACAACCCACTAAGATAACCCCAAAAAATAATAACTACACATTGAATATTACAATGTAATACATCTTATATTTTTAAAAAATATACCAAACTATATTAGAGTACCAAGAGGAAACCATGATCATAAAAATCAACAAGTGGATGACAAAACTAACAAAACTCATATGATTCCAAATAAACCTACTCATAATCTTCAAACAAGTTCCCAAAACCAACTCTGCAATCCATGTCCAAGTGTTAGGAAGCACTAATAATGAATGGGATACCTTACCTTTACATGTATCTTGATACATAATATCTTCAAAAGCACAAAATATTCAAAGTAAGGAGTGTGTAATGAAACTAAATATGTTTTCCCCAAATGACATCCCTTCTCATGCCACTAGGATAGAACATGTAAAAATATTTAAATTAAACAATTTAAATAAAAAAATTATCAACAGTTTAATAGTTTATATGAAAATATAAAAAAATTTCCATATAAAAATAGATTCCAATGGAAGAATTTAAACAACACTTCAAACAATTTAACATTACTTTTTGGAACACCCATTCCATGAATCACACACCCATACCCACATATTCATGCTCAAAGAAAGTTCAACACTCTTGAGTGGTGTCCAATTGATTCACCAAGTCATCACTAAATTTCTAACCTCCTTGTTCTCCAATAGAAGACTCTCATTATTTAGGGTCACATACCTTATACCCCAATGGTACATGCCCCTTATTATGGGTCACATATAAAGAAAAAACCCCCACAAACCTATGTATGCCAAAACCATGGAAAACCAATCATTTCATGAAATATAATTAAAAAAATATTTTTTGAAAAACTATCCACAAATCCTTTTTATTTAAATAAATCCAAATCCATATTTTAAAAAATAATTACAAAATAGATAAAAGAAGATCTCTACACACCAACTAATTACAATAGAACCCCAAACTATCACAACATAAGGGTTCTACCATGCTTTTAAAATAAATTTCACTAACAATTCCAAGAAATTAAATTAATTTAATACTAATACTTCATGTTCTAGTATAAAGATTCAATATTGAAGCCACATATCATATCAATTATGGAGGAAATAATGAACAGATGTAATTACTTAAAAAACCAAATTGAATCTCCAAAACCCTCTTGAGATATTATTCCCTAGTATGAATATAAACATATATCATTTTGATTTGTATCAAATTATATATATAAATATATACCCAGTAGAGTAGATCTATGATTCTATGATACAAAAGAAGATTATCTCTAAGGAAAAAAACCAGGAATATTGAATTTACATGGGATTCAGCATTCTACGCACCATGATTTGACAACAGATCCCTTCTGCATTGAAGGAGGGAGTACTCACATCCTTCAAGAGTAAGAAAAACTAAGAAATGGTTTAAATTTAATAAAAAATATTGGATTTGGGGATAAAATGATTTTGATCCACTTTTTAGGATCTAACTTTAGCGGTGCACGGTTAGTCACACAATTCAGAAAATAGTTTTCTAAACATGAAAATTATTATTTACAAAAAATCATAGAGACTCCCATTTATCTACATAGTTTTGAAAAATTATGCACTTACCAAGAGACTAATGGCTCATTTTTCTTGGTTTTATATAGGAGTTTCATGGGTTTTACTAACCATGATCAAACCACACAACTCAAAAAAATAACAAAATACATTCCAAAATACATCTAAATAATCAGAATCATCACTCAAACACATTACATATTTAAAATACATTATTGAAGGGTTACTTAATTGAAACCAGTGGGTGCTAAAATAACTAAATTACATATTCACATTAACTATTCATATATTATTTACATCAATGGTAATGTATTTGAAAAATGATAGAATATATATTTCATGACCTCTCCCCCGGGGCCCGTGCCGTGACTACCCCAAGCCCACCTTCCATAGGCCAGGGGTTGGCTACTAGCCCTAAAGGTGTAAATCCCTACAACTATGAAGGCATTTCCTTTATAAAGTGTAAACACACACAACATTGCACGAGATGGAAGGAAAAAACTATGAAAAACTGTATAAAAAGGAGTGGAGAAAAGTAAAAGGGGCCAGAAATAAAAGCCCAAAAGGAAAGTAGAAGTACAACTGAAAAAAAGTACAACTGAATAAAAACTAAAGCAGCTACTAGGTCATCCTTCGGGGATTCATATTTGAAGGGTAGGTACAAAGAGCCTCCTCAGCACTCCACATCTGTCAGTCTCCTCCGTGTACTGACTCGTCATAAGGCCCACTTATATGTACCATCTAGTCCTGCTATCCTCAGCCTTAGTCAATACTGTTTGTCGTCTGCAACCAACACAATGAGGTGTAGTCATATCCCATGCATGGGTGAGTATAACGATACTCAATAGGGACCCCAAGACCCCCAAGGTCTCACAAAATCCAAGAAGGATAACCAGAAAGTAAGAAAAAAATAGATAACCCCACTTAGGTATATTCCCATACATATAACTAAGTTATCATGTAATCCATTTCAATCATGAGGTAAAAAAAGTTATTAAATCAGCTCACACAGGTATACACCTTATGTAGAGAGATAGAGATGATCTGATATAGAAAATGATTCATCAATGCTATCAGACCCACACAGGATCCAGGGCCAGCAGTTAGAACTGTCGGACCCACATAGGATCCAGGAATAATAGTTGGAGCTTTCAGACCCACACAAGATCCAGAACCAGCTATTCTGTCGGACCAACACATGATCCAGGAACAGAAGTTAGAACTATCAGACCCATACATGATCAATGAATAGTGGTCAGAGCTATCGGACCAACGCATGATCTCAAACTATCTATTCTGTGAGACCAACACATGATCCAGGAAAAGAAGCTAGAACTGTCAGACCAACACATGTTTTAGGAATAGTCTTCATTGCACAACCAACCACAGGGTTTCCACAAAGCACGCTTGATTCTAGTAGGGTCCACTCCTCAAGACATGTTTCGACATGTAAACTTCCACTATATCCCATGAATAAGTATCTCAAAGTCATGTCTCATCACAGGGGTCTCAATGAAACAGACGGCGCATCTATCTGATGCTCAGTCTGTGAGTTATTCGCATTTCCATTCCAAGGGTCTAGTTGGATTTAAATTTCATCCAACTAGCTCATAACCCAACTATGTCCAATCCTCGAGTGGGTATACCAAAATACCCGTCTTGCTCCAAGATTTCCATCGTCGCAAATGGTTCGTCAATCAGACACCCGTAGACCATGTTATGGGTGAAAAGGTGAAATCAGGTCAAACGAGACCGGGTTCGGTCCAGCCCCATCAGAATGACCTGGCCTGACCCTGGTCTAGACTGGGGTCTAACTTGGTCTGCGGGTCCGAACCGGCCCACAGGTCCGACCCGACCCAAGGGGTCAGCCCAACCCACGCTATGTCCCGCCCATCCGGGGGTCCTCCCTCACCACGTCCAGGGGGAGGTCATGCCCCCTAGTTCCCGAATGGCATAGATGTTCGGGCAGGTGGAACCTGCGCCAGGTTGGTGCTGGTGTGTCATGCGGGACCCAGTGGGGTCTCACTGTTTCCAGCTGGACGAGCGGCCAGCTGTCTCCTCATGTGGCGCTAGTAGAGCCACGCCTCTTCTGGCGGCCCATCAGCTCAGACCACTGGTCATCCTATTTGCGGCCGGGCTCGAGTCGGCCGCTGCTGTACCACCACAACTAGGGGCCACGACCCTCCTTCGATCCACCGCGTAGAGTGGTTATGCCGCGCCCTCTTCGGCAACCCAGTGGCTCGAGTTACCGATCTCCTTCGCTATTGGGCTTGCACTGGTTAACTATGCACTACCGCAGCTACAATCCACGACTTCTCCTCTGGTGCCGCAGTTGCACCATCACCGCCAGACGTTGACTCACATCAGTTCCATCCGCCTGTGTTCTTTCTGCGGGTCACCAGACAAGCTCTGGTGGCCCGATTCTCGTTCTAGAAGAAGTCTCTCTCTCTTTGTGTCGTTGCCTTCAATCCGCAGTCATCGATGGCGAGATTCACACATTCTGGTCTCATGCTGCAATTAGCGCCAAAATCCAAAAAGAAGGCAGAGGGGTTGGTCCATGTTTTTTCGGCCTGTGCCCTCTATATTTGGGTGTTATCAAGCGGCTTATAATTCTAAACCATGATGGGAAATAAAGAACACACAATAATTAGCAAGCTTCAACCCCTACCTCGTGTCATTCGTTGGTTGTGATGATGAGGAAGTACAGATGTCGTTCGTTTTAGGTGAGGATGTCCTAATTTGTAAGGAAATCCCGAGGAAAAAGGGCGAAGAAGGTCAACATTCTTCGTTGGCATTCTTCGTTTGAGAGCCTTTTCACGTTGGAATTCTATCTCCAAGATCTCCTCCTCTCCTCAATCCTCTATTCCAATAAAAGAATACCCCCCCAAATAATAGATTATGTGGTATATTATGTTCGTTGGCATAAATTCAAAAAGAGGAGTTTAATTAATTGATGTGGATTAATCAATTAAATGGGGTTGGATGGAACCATTAAGTGTAGAGGAGATCAAAAGTTTCCCCCTCATTAATAAGGGGAGTTCTAGAGTCTTCCAACTCGGGTGGTTGCCACAAAATTAATCCACACATGGGAGGTCGAGTTCAAGTGGGCCCCACCACCATAGCCTCTCGTGGGAGGTTGAGATGTGGTGGTCCCCACCCCAACTTCCACATAGTGGATATAACCAATAAAAAATAAATTAAGACAAGAACTTAATTTATTTTCTTATTCCCATGAAAAACACAAAATCTAACTTTCATTCCTGAACAACTGTCATCGAGGTGAATGTTTTCTTAAGCGAATACCAGTGCTGCGAGTTCAACAGTGACCTCATATTTCATTTACGAGGACCAGTTCAAATTATATAAAATATTTCTCATATGTTTACTGACCGTACCCGAACAAAAATTCAGAAATTGATTCTGGGCACACCGGGCTTCGGAATCACGCACCATCAGTTTTCGCAAACTTGTAAAATTCCCATGTATTTAAGAAAAAAATTTCTATGGAATTTCCAGTTCTTTAAATTCTCCCCAACTCATGGCTTTGTGTCCCCATGAGCTATACCTCGATCTATGGGAAAAAATGGGGGGTACTGGGCATGCATCTGAGATTCTTGCTCCCATGTGATCTCCTAGAGGTTCCCGTGCTCTACGTGAACGTGGGCCATAAGTATCGACCATCCATGTAGGACCATCTCTTGTTGATCCTCAATATCCACTTGAAATTTTGTAAAGGTCTCCCCATCATCGACGTCCAGCTCTCCAAGGTCAATGATGTGTGAAGTGTCATGCACGTATCTCCACAGCTGGGATACGTGGAAGACATAATGCACCTAGTGCATATGAGGTGGAAGAGCCAAGCGGTAAGCCACCTTTCCAACTCTATTGAGGACCATAAATGGTCCGATTAATCTCATAGATAACATTCCACCATGTCCAAATCGTTGAAGACCTCATTAGGGAGAGACTCGTAGAAAGATGTGGTCGCCATCCTCAAACTCCAGAGGTCTCTATCTCCTGTCAGCATATGACTTCTGCCTGCTCTGTGCGGTCTTCATCTACTCCTGGATGATCTGCACCTTCACCGTTGTAGCTCTCAACATCTCTAGTTCCACCTGTGCTGACTCCCCAGGGTTTTTCCAGCATAAGGGTGATCTGCAAGGTCACCCGTATAACTCCTTCAAGGGTGCCATCCCTATCGTGGAGTGATACCTGTTGTTGTAGGAAAACTCAACAAAGGGTAAGTGATCCTCCCAGCTATGACCGAAGTCGAGTACACAAGCATGTAGCATGTCCTCGAGGGTCTAAATGGTCCTCTCATTCTGGCCATCTGTCTAAGGATGGAAGGCAGTTCTCAGATGTAGTTGTGCCCCAAAAACCTCATGCAACCCCTTCCATAGCCAGGAAGTAAACCATGCGTCATGGTCGGAGACAATAGAAGATGGTACTCCCTATAGTTAAACAATCTCCTGCACATAGATCCGTTCTAAGCTCTCTACTAAACCCTTCTCTCTGATTGGTATGAAGTGGGATGACTTGGTGAGTCGGTCGACAATCACCCAAATCGAGTCGTGACCCCTAGATGTATATAGAAGACCCATCACAAAGTCCTTGGGTATTACATACCACTTCCACTATGGTACCTCCAATGGTTGAACCAAGCCTACTGGTACCTAGTGCTCTGCCTTCACTTGCTGACAAGTGAGGCATAGAGAGATAAAATCTACTACTGCCTTCTTCATACCTATACAACAGTGCTATCATTGGATGTCCTGGTAAATCATAACCACTCCTAGATGTACCTCTAGAGGGGATGTCTGAAACACCCTCAGCACTTCCTCCTAAAGTGATGCTGGCACAATAGTACGTCCTCTAAAGTGGATGACATGCTTCCCACCTTCAAAAAATCCATCAGGTGCCTATCCTGTGAATATATGAGCACATCGTGTCTCGTAGTCAGCGTCCCTATTATGAGCCTCCCTGACTGGCTGAAGAAGTGGGGGAGTAACTGTAAGAGAATGAAGGAAGTTTGCCCCATCTCTATCCACAAAGAATATCTATAAGGCAGCCAGGTTCTTTGTCGCCTTTCCTAGCAGCTGTATACAAGACCTCCTACTGAGTGCATCTGCAACAACGTCACCCTTCCCAGGAGTATAGACTATCATGAAGTCGTAGTCCTAGAGGAACTCAAGCCATCAGTGCTGTCTTAAGTTCATGTTCTTCTGAGAGAAGATATACCTGAGACTCTTGTGATCAGAGTACATGGTAAAATGTTCACTCATTGTATAGTGTCTCCACATTTTCAAGTTGAAGACCACTGTTTCTAACTCCAAGTCATGGGTAGCATAGTTCTGCTCATGTTGTCTCAGCTTCCGAGAACCATACGTGATCACTGCTCGATCTTGCATCAGGACACACCCGAGTCTGGTCCCGGATGCATCGTTGTAGACTACGTACCCTATGACTTCCTCTAGAAGCCTAGAGATTGGGGCACTAGTTAGCCTCTTCCTTAGATCCTGAAATCTTAGCTGACATCTCTCTGACCATACGAATGGTTTCCCCATCTTCATCAAGGCTGATTTTGGTGCTGCAACTCTGGAGAAGTCTGGTATGAACCTCTGAAAATTACTAGACAAACCCAAGAAAGTTTGTACCTCCGTCACACTCTTTGGTGGATCCCAAGCATGTTCCACCTCAATCTTCACTGGATCTATTCCAACTCCAGCCTCCGAGATGACATTTCCAAAAATGTGATCTTCTTGGATCCAAAACAGGCACTTCGAGAGCTCACCATAAAGATGGTGCTCTTGGAGTTTTTCCAGTTCTACCTGCAAATTGTAGGCATGCTCCTCCTCAGTAGTCAAGTAGATCAGAATGTCATCGATGAAGACTATGACCAAGAGATTGAGGTATGGCTGGAAGATCCTGTTCATGAGTCCCATGAACACTAATGGAGCATTGGTTATGCCGAAGGGAATAACCAAGAAATCGTAGTGGCCATACCGACACTGGAAGGTCGTCTACTGTAAATCCTTATCTCAAACTCCATGCTGGTGATAGCTTGATCTGAGGTCTATCTTAGAGAACCACAGTGCTCCCTTAAGCTGATCAAAGAGGTTGTCGATCCTCATGAGTGGGTACTTGTTCTTCACCATCACTTGATTCAGGCGACGATAGTCATCACAGAGCCTCAAACTCCCGTCCAACTTCTTGGAAAATAGAATCGGGGATTCCGAGGGAGAAATAATGGTCCAAATGAATTCATTCCCCTGAAATTCCTCTAGCTATTACCACAGATCACGAAGCTCAGCGGGATCCATCCTATATTTTGGTGTAGATATCAGTGCCGTCCCGGGGTACAAGTCAATGTAAAAGTCCACCTATCTAAGAGGAGGTAGTCCTGGAACATCTTTAGGGAAAACATCACCGTACTAGTCCACCACTACTGGATAACTTGGACTCTCCACATCAACTGCTATGAGGGTAAGGTAGGCCAACTCATGAGTGATCGGATGCACCCTCCTTTGAGTAAGTTCGTCCTGTGCTAAAAAGGATCCCTTCTCACCAGGGAAAGTGAACCTTGGTTCATCTGTGCGGACACACCACACATTGCGCCTAATACAGTCGATCTGATCATTGACTGTAGTTAACAAATCCATACCCAAGATGACATCGTAAGGCCTTGACTCCACTATGAAGAGATCCCAGCCGAAGCTCTCACCTCCTAGATTATGCTCACACTACTGGAACCAGTTCATAATCATAGAGTATGATCTTGCAAGAGTCTCTAACAGAAAGGATCAAGCCAACAGCTCCGTTGGAATCTCCAAGATCCGAACAAGGGCAGTGGGAATGAAAGAGTGACTGGAACCTTTGTCTATATGAACTGAAACTAAGGTGTAGTAGACATAGATCGTACCTCGAATCATCTCCGAAGCACCATGGTCATATGACTCAACTTCTTGGAGATGAGCTCTCCCTGTCCACTTGCTCCCTGCGGTCAGGGTGGACTTCCTAGTGGTGGTGGTGGTAACTCCTAGAAATTTCACCCACCGCCAGCTACTCAACCAAATCCTCTACCACGTCCTCCTGTGCCCTGTAGACCGCCTTGATCGAATCTTTGTCTCTTCCTGGGTGGTTCTTCGACCATCTTCTCATCATCAGTACGACGGGTTGGATAGTCACGAGCCATGTGACCCTGCCCGCCGCAAGAGTAGCATTTCCTGATCCTGGCATGACTAGATCTGTCTCATGTGCCCCGCACAAGTGAACCTGTATCCTGAGGTCTTATACTAGTTTTCCTGGTCCGTTTAAACCTCTGTGACATCTTCTACTACCAGCTACAAAATATTCTACTGCATTTCGACTAGTGATGGGTCTCGCTGTTGGTGACTGCTCAAAAAGGAAACTCCCTAGTATTAGGGATCTATCTAACACTCCCGCCTACGTAGTGATGATGAGGGAGATCATTGATGCTCTGATCTCTCGCCTGAGTCCCTGCTCGATGGTCCGGGCCCTGAAGAATGGGTCTCACACCATATATGTGGAGTATCACGAGAGGTCAGTGATCCTCACTGAGTATTGTGCCACAGTAATGATACCATTTTGTAGATATAGTAGCTTCTGTATACACACCACATGAAGTGTGGCTAGGAAAAACTCCTCCCGAAACAAGCTCTTGAAGTCCACCCAGAGTAGTGTCACCTTGTCATGAACCTGGAGCATTAGGCTCCACCATCTGCCTACTGCTGCTTGATGAAGACTCACAACAATGATCACCATTAGGTCGGCCAATGTCTCTACCAGTCTGAAGACTCTCAACATAGTCTCCAGCCAATCCTCAGCTGCCTATGGGTCCATCTCGCCCCTGAACCTTAGAGGCCTTTGGAACTGGAACTCATGAAACACACTCAAGTGGCATGCACAATCTGATGCTGGGGATAGTCGTATCAATGGACCAATGGGTTGTGGTACCACTGGTGCCTCTACTGTGATAGGGCTATACTCCGAGGCCTCGTCGCTCGGTGGGATGTCATCTTGTACAACTCTCAGAACCCTGGTCAGCTGTCTACGTGGAGTTATCTTGAAAATAAACAGGTGCCCAACAGTAAATAAGTTATACCTGGTGCGCAGACTCAAAGAGATCACAAATAACACTCTAAATACACACATGCAATCAGTGTTTTTGTACACTAAGTCAGAAATCAGAAGTCTAGGTCATTGTTTATGTATATGTTGGCAACTGCACCAACATTTGAGTCCTTGAACTGAGAACCACACTCAGTACCCTTAACAATATTGCTTCATAGAAAATAAAGACCAGAGTTTTATGTTTTGCGGTAGAACTGACTCCCCTGATACCAAATTGTCATGACTCGTCCCCTAGGGCCCGTGCCATGACTACCCAAATCCCGCCTTCCATAGGACAGAGGCTGGTGACTAGAACCAAATGCGTAAATCCCTAAAAATGGGAAGGAATTTCTTTTGTAGAGTGTAAAAACACACAACAGAGTACGATCTAGAAGCAAAACACTAAGACAAACTCTATACAAAGGAGTACGGAAATGTAAAAGGGGCTAGAAATACAAGCCCAACAGGATTGTACAAGTACAACTTAAAAACAAGTACAACTGAAGAAAATGTAAAGAATATACTAGGTCACCTTTAGGGATTCATACCTAAAGGATAGGTAGAGATAGCCTCCTCAGCACTCCACGTCCGTCAGTCTCCATGGTGTACCGACTCGTTGTAAGGCCCACCTCCAGGTACCATCCATTCCTGCTATCCTTAGCCTCAGTCAGCGCTATCCATCATCTGAAAAAAACACAACTAGGTGCGGGCATATACCGTGAAGGGGTGAGTATAATAATACTTAGTAGGGACCCCGAGACCCTCAAGGTCTCACAAAATCATACAAGGATAATCAAAATGTAAGAAAACAACAAATAAACCCACTTAATTATGACCATACATATACCGAAGTTATCATGTAATCCATCTCAATCATTAGGTAAACACAAAAGTGACTGACTCAGCTCACACATGTATACAACTTATGTAGAGAGATAGAGATGATCAGATATAGCCACTGAATCATCTAAGCTGTCAGACCCACACATGATCTAGGACCAGCAGTTAGAACTATCCGACCCACAACAGATCCGGGAATTGTAGTTGGAGCTGTCGGACCCACACATGATCCTGGACCTGCTCTTCTGTCAGACCAATACATGATCCAAGAATATATGTTAGAACTGTCGGATCGAGACAAGATACAAGAACAGTAGTCAGAGTTTTCAGACCAGCACATGATCTAAGAACTGATATTCTGTCAGACTAACAAATGATCCAGAAATAGAAGTCAGAATTGTTGGACCGACACATAATCCAGGAACTGTCATCAGTGCACAGCTAGCCACAGGGTTTCCACAAAGCATGATTGGTTCTTGGTAGGGTCCGCTTCTCAAGCTATGTGTTGACACGTGAACTTCCACCATGTCCCACAAAGAAATATCTCAAAGGACTGTCTCATCATAGGGGCTTCAATGCAATAGATGGCGCGTCAATCCGCCGCCTGGTCTATGAGTTATTCACATTTCCGTTCCGAGGGCTTGATTGGATTTTTGTTTGATCCAACCCAGTGGTACACCAACTATGTCCAAACCTTGAGTGGGGTATACCAAAAGAACCATCTTGATCCAAGATTTCTATCACCATATACGTTTAGTTAATGAGAAACACGTAGCCCATGTTATGGGTGAAAAGGTGAAATCGGGTCAAACGGGTCTGGGACAGGTCTGACCCAGGCGGAGTGACCCGACCCAACCCGGGTCTGGACTGGGGTCCGACCCGGCCTGCGGGTCAGAACTGATCTGTGGGTTTGACCTAGACCTCAGGTCCGAACAGGCTAGAGGGGGCGGCTCGGCCCGCGGGGGTGGCCCGACCCGTGAAGGCGGCCCAACCCCCACTGGCGACCCGACCCATGCTGGGTCCGGGCCGCGCTGGGTCTGTCCCACGTAGGGTCCTACCAGGTGTCCTGGTGGCCCACAGGGGTCCGCCATTACCACTTTTAGGGGGAGGCTGCTCCCCTTAGTTCCTGAATAGATAAGTTATTCGGGCTTTAGGAACCGACACCAGGCTGGAGCCGGTTTGTCATGCGGGACCCAGCGAGGTCCCACTGTTTCTGACGGGCCGAGCGGCCAGCCCTATCCACACGCTGCTCCGGTTGCGCCTCACCTCTTCCGGCGCCCCAACGGCTGGGGACACCTGTATTCCTCTTCACGGTTGAGCTCGAGTCGGCCACTGCTGTACCGCCACAACCAGGGGTCGTGACTCGCCTTCGATCCACCGCGTGGTGCGGTTTTGCTGCGCCCTCTTCGACAACATGCAGCTCAAGGCACCTGTATCCTTTGTGACCGGGCTTTCGCCATACGCCTATTCACAGCCGTAGCTAGGGGCTGCGGCTTCTCCCCTAGTGGCGCGGTTGCATCACCGCTACCACACGTTGTTGCACATCAGTTCCATCTGCCAGTGTTCTTTAAGCGGGTCACCAGACTAGCTCTAGTGGCTTGATTCTCGTATTGGAAGAAGTCACGATCTCCTCAAGTTGTTGTCATCGATCCGTAGTCATCAATGATGAGAGTCCCAAATTATGGTCTCATGCCGCGATTAGCGCCAAAATCCACAAATAATGCGGTGGGGACAGGTGGTGATTATTCGGTCCACACCCTCAGCGTTAGGGTGATATCAAGCAGCTTCAAATTCTAAACCATGATGGAAAACGAAGAACACGCAAAAATTAGAAAGCTTGAACCCATAAAAAAAATATTTCATTGGTGGTGATGAGAAAGTTGTATGGACGTCGTTCTTCATAGGTGAGGATTTCCCAGTTTGGAAGGAAATCCTGAGGAAAAAGGGCGAATAAGGTCGGCGTTCTTCATTGGAGTTCTTCATCAGAGAGCCTTTCCACTTTGACATTCTATCTCCAATAGCTCCTCCCCTCCTCAATCCTCCTTTCCAACAAATGAATAGCCCCTCCCCCCCCCCCAAAAAAAAATAGATTATGTGTTATATTATGTTTGTTGGCATAAATTCAAAAAGTGGTATATAATTAATTGATGTGGCTTAATTAATTAAATGGGGTGGGTTGGCACCATTAAGTTTAGTGGAGATGAAGAGGCTCCCCTTCATTAATGAGGAGAGTTTTAGAGGCTTCCAACTTGGGTGGTCCCAACCAAATTAATCCACACATAAGAGGTTGAGTTCGGGTGGGTCCACCACCATAACCTCTCGTGGGAGGTTAAGGTGTGGCGGTCCCCACCCAAACTTCCACATGGTGGGTAAAACCAATAAAAAATAAATTAAGACAAGCACTTAATTTATTTTATTATTCCCACATAAAACCCAAAAACTAACATTCATTCCCGACTAACTGTATTCGAGGTGAAAGTCTTCTTATGCGAATACTGGCGCTGCGAGATCAACAGTGACCTTAGGTTTCAGTTCCGAGCACCGGTTGAAAAGTTATAAAATCTCACTTGTACGTTTAATAAACATACCCAAAAAAACTTCAGAAATTGATTCCGGGCATACCGGGGCTCAGAATCATGCGCTGTCAGTTTCCACAGACTTGTAAAATGCACATGTATTTATGAAAAAAAATTCACGGAATTTCCAGGCCTTTACAATATAATCTTAATTTATTTATGTTTTTATATAGGATCTTAGAGTGAATTAAACTATGTTGTTAATCATGGTAAGGGTTCCTTGTCTGAAATTTCAATTCCATGTGATATGTGTTTTAATAACACATGTTCTCCTTTTAGAGTGAAATTACAATACCATTATAATTTCATAACATGATTCTATAATTTCAATATATTAAATTTTCAATTATATGTTATTTTTCACTTAGGGTTTAGACTTCTTAGCAACAAATGCAATAAGGGTTTTCATAATCAATTTCAATCAATTCATTTACAATATTACTTACTAAACATTATTATTCCATGTTTGATTAACATAGGCTAATGAATACATTATATATTATTTCATTATTATCTAAAAGTGTTTTAAATTCATTACATTGGACATAACTATCAAATGATTATCTCTTCAAATATTATTTTATTAAGATGGTTTCATTGTCTCAACTTATATTTCATGAGAAGCGATTATTATTATGAACAAAAATTATTTTATATGGTGTGTATAAATAATTTTTTTATATTATATCATGATGTTTTTTTCTGTAATTGTATATAAATTTTAATCCCTTTCTCTATAAACATGTTTTATTTATGTTTTACTGAAGTCAAAAGGTATCTTTTACCATCCTTATTTTAAAATTGAGATTTGTTAAGTGTGATAAACCATCTTCGGAATTAATATGTTATATATTTTCAAGGTCACAATATTTTTTTTCTTTTATGGTTATACTTGTTGATGTTTGTTCCACCTTATCTTGTTTTAAATTGGATTTTTTATTTTTTAAAATCAATGTTGTTCTGAATAAAGGTAAATTTGAAACAATAAAGGGAAATTATATTTGCCTCTAATTTTATATTTCACTGATCATTTTATTAATATTCGTATTTTTTTGGAAAATTCAATAAATTCATTTCAAACTACCATGACTTTTATTTGATTTTTTGATAAATTTTTTGTTAATATTTTCAACAAAGTAATTTTTAATAAAATAATCACTTGTTTTCATTTTTATGTGAACATTTTTTCCCTACCATTTTCATTTTTTATGAAACATTATACCAAAATTTTAATTTTTTTAAAAAATATTTTTTCTCTTATTTTTATTAAAAAATTATTTGAATATTATTACAAAAGATCAATGATATTTATTTTCTTCCAGTGTGATTATTTATTAAACTCATTATTTATTCCATTTAAGTCATTCTACATTGAAATATATTATGATTGACCCAAGATATTCTCAAAACAATACAATCAAACTTATTTCTCTCGATGGATTATCAAAATATTCTTTTCTATGAGAGGATTAATCACTCACATCATTTCATTATCCTAACCATTCACTTTTAATTGACATATATATTCTTCTAATTCATTTCATTTGTTAATATCTGATTCGTTATTTAATTGATTGATGGGTTTTAACTATAATTTCATGAGTTTATTGATTTTTGAAATTATTTAATAAATTGTATTCCTTTTATCAATAAAGAAAACCTATCATATAACTCATCCTATTAACTGATGGGTATTTTCATATAATGTTGGTAAATATATTTTGATACCCATTTATTTTACATGGCTATAACATGTTATGAATATTGAGGAATTATTATTGGTTTCCTTAAGTTAATCCAATTAAAATAGATTTGAATCATATTTTCATTCTATGGGTTCTCTATGATAGAAGGAATCAATTGATTTGATTTGGCACCCACATATAAGGATAATAATGGGTAGGGTCTTATATAACTCTCTAATGAATTGGTTAAATATTTATATGTCATAAAAATAATATTTAGGAAAAAACATTTATTTTTCACAACAACAAGTGTTTACATAATTAGATTTATTCAATACATAAAGGGTGTAATTATTTGGATTCGCTCACAATGTGTTCCAATGATAATATTTGTGCCACATATTTATAGTAATTCTTATAAAAATATCATATTGTTGTGGTTCATTCATATTGAATCATGTTTCCACATAGTTTTGATTCATTTATTTTATCATTCCATGCCTTATGACATGATTTCTGATTTATGCTTTAATGGGTAACCCATGGTTATGTGTCTTCCTTATACCCATATGATCATCTTAATCACACATTTTATCTTTAAATTATTATTGGTTCTATTTACCCATAGTGAGCATTCGAGCTCACCAGTTGTATTTTTATTTTCAAAGACTATAAATAAAAGTAATAAGTTTAATGTGTCTTGAAGAGTATATTATGTGGATATCTTATGGGATATTTTGAACTCCTGTTATGAAATAAGTAGTTCATTATATACTGGAAAAATATTATATTGTAAAAAATTAAATTGTTTTTTTAGTCAATGATTTTTCCTAATTCTCTAAAATCATAAAAAAAATATCATGGGAATTTATTTAATCCATTTTTTATATCATATAATTATGGGATGATCACATTCCTAGGACTTTATAGTTGGTATCAAAGAAGGGATTACATATCATTAGAGATTATAATTTTATTATCTTATGATTTAAATATGATTAAGGGGTGTTAAGTTATGGTTGGTCAGAATTTTATTGGTATAAATAATTATTTTTATTAGGTGAGGTAATTTCGAATATTTTAGTGATTAGTAATTGATAAATTTTTTGAATACCCATTGGATAAGTATAAATGTTAATTTAATGTTTAGGATAATATATTTATGTTTTGGTAGAGTAGATATTTTGTGGTTATTTGATAAATTACATCCCTATGTAACATTTCCTTGTGGATGAAGCTATGTCAAAAGTTCTCCTAAGGGTAATCATACATAAAATGACAGTCTAAATATCATCTCAATCTTCACTCTTGTGTACGATGAGTGATTTTTAAATTCCACACCTATCTTTACAATGCTAAGGGGTATTATTTTTTATATCATATTCTCTGTACAATCCATTATGAATCATTTTTTATGTCAAATAATTATGTTACAAAAAATGAGACAACAAAACATTAATTAATCTATATTAAATCGAGAGTTATTTAGGTTGAACTAAATTTTAATGTTATATTTTTAAGAGTATGTCATTTTGAGGTGGAATTTTCCATGAAATTACCATTCAATAATTATCTTACGATGGTCCTCGCTAAATTTAACTCCTTTCAGTTTTAGTAATGTGAAAATATCAATGGAATCAAGTTTATGATGGATTACATGGAAAACTCAAGGATTATCCCATTAATAATTTAATTTGATAAGAGTGAGAGTGAAAAATATATTGGTTATTCATAATCATCTATGTGAAGTTATAATTATCATCATAACCTAAGTTGAGTTCTGAAACACAACTAATAAGTGAAGTATTGAGTCTTACAGATGTTCTATTATTGATTTTGATAAAGTAATGAAGATTCAACTTCCTTAATTTCAAAAAAATGTGATGAATCACTTGGGTGAATGTATAAATGAATTGGGAGAAATTTTATTATTGGAAAATGAGTTAATAGGGAAAATAGTTTCTACTAAAAACTAAATCATTTATTGGACAAAAGAAAAGGATATAGATTTTATCTAGTGGTACCACTAATAGTAAAATGTCTTAAATATGTGTAACAAGGAAATTATCCCAGTTAATTCTCAAATATAAAGGATAAATGGATGATAAGCACTAGTAACACCCTTGAAAATTGATATCCAATCCAACCACAACTGCAAAAGTAGGTACTAAAAAATATATAAAATTAGGAAAAATGATCAACTACAAAAGAACTAAGAATTTATTATATTTATATTGTTCAACCAACTCTTATGTAACTATAAACTTTACTAAAAAGATTAAATAAATGCCTTGATGAGTAGATTATGAAATATTAAAAAATTATATTGGTATTGTTATTATATCCAAAGTATATATGTAATGTTTTCTTCATTCATGGAATGTTACACTTCTATTTGGGATGTTTTATCCATTCTAATATATTCTTGATGGATAAATGGAGATGGAGATATAAAGTGGTGTTGTATGTGGTTCACATCATGAACTGAATTAATAAATTGAATTGGAGGTTCATGAATTGTATAGATAGAATGTTTCAGAGCATTTATTTGACAAAGCGGGGTAGCTCGTGAAATGGATTCACATCATAAAAGGTGAATTCAATACAAGTAATTACATGAATGTGAGGTGAAAAAAATTGGTGGCATTTATAACATTGTATTAACAGTGGATCACACATCATGAAAGTGTTGCATGATGAAAAAGGTCAGGTTCCAGTTTTTTCAATCCTTTTTTCTTTCGAATGTAATTTATTTTGTTATACCTCTATCTCTAATTTATAGATTAACCTTAAGAAATTTTTCATTATCTTCCTAATCATAATCTTTTTGTTTGATCCTTGGGTTCCAGTGGATTCCTGCTGGTGATTCATGGTAAATTATTCACTATTTTTAATGGTATTACATCTATTTTTCATCCTTGATATGATTTAGTTTTTTGGTACTTTATTTTATGTGTATGGATTTTTTTGACAACAATCTTGTGTGGTGTATGTTTATCTTTTATTCCCTTGGGTGGAGGTGGTTTCTAGGTAGTTTCTTCTTTGCCATAGGATGCATATAATGATTGAAAATCCTCATTGAGTTAGGATATCCTAATTTCCACCATTTTATGTTCTATGTAGTGAATTTTCATGCTTTTTCATACTTTTGTGTTAATATTATTGTTGATCATAATATGACTATTAAATTTTATATTTTAATTGATTGGTATGGGGGGTTTACACATGGTTTACTACATTGATATATGTTGTTGACGATATTATTCATTCTTATATTTAATTTAATAAATAATGGCTATTGAGAACATTTTTCACTATAGTTATTATGTTGTAATGGACCGTGTTGAATTTTAGTGTGATTAAAATCTAAACAAATGATACAAAATTAATATTTTTCAATTAAATGAGTTTCCATGTGATTTTGGTTTGTGAGATAATACAAAATTAGAATGATGAAGTAATGTGATGAAGCCCTGGAAGAATTTTGGATTTATTTTTATAATGATATTATATACTCTTGTGTGTTAGTATTTTCCTATGTGTCTTGGGATATTGTACATGGATGGGGGGACTAACTGGGTTGTGGGATGTGTGGAGCTGTGATGTAGAAGTTTGTTTGAATCGATGCGATGATGGAATTTGTGGGATTTGGTTATAGAGTTCATATGTGATTATGGTGTGTAATTTTGTCATGCATGGGGGAAATGTTGTTTGGTAGTTATAAAGTGTGTTTTCTCAGTAGCGTTTGTCATGAGAGACATGGTGGTGGAACATGGATTGTAGTGTTTGTATGTTGTGGTTGTACAATGGATGGTTGTCATTTTTGAGATGGCTTGGGAGATGTGACACAATGATGATGGTGGATGTATTGTTTTGGGGTGGTGGTTCTATGAGTTTGGAAAGATGTAGTGTTTCTTGATTGACATTTTTCCCAGATTATCCATTGTATGGAGTATGATGAAAAACAAAACAAAACAGGTTATAAGATAAACAAGATGAATAAGAAACATATTTGTGGTAATTATAGAAAATTGAATAAATGATTGATTAGTGTAATATGAAATGAAATTTCTAATTAAAAAATGTGTCGAAACCTATAATTAATATTTGTAAATATTGTTCGTCTTGTATGGATATTGTGTGGAGTTACATATAGTGGTGAAAGAATTTGTGATGGTTAGTGTGCGGTAAGATAGCGGTGATGTTGATTTTTCTAGTAGAGTTTATATTACCCATATGTGGGATATTTTGTGATATATATATATATATATATATATATTGTATGCATATATTATTTTCTTACACCCCTACTTGAGTTGGATAACCTTACCAATGCACAATGGTTCTATGTTATGGGTGTTTTCACAAATATCTTGGGTGATGGGGATATGGATGGATATATACCCCCTTCTCCCCCAATCATCCTTCAGTGGTAGTGATAGTGGTAAGTGTTAAAGATTACCGAATTTCAATGTGTGGACCCGATGTATGTGGGTGGGATATGATGTGATTTCATGTGTAGCCTAAGTGTCTGATGATGGTATGGTATGTGATGTGTGTCCCATGTGTTTTCAGGTAGGATGTCATGTGATATGATGTGTTGGACTAGTTCTCAATGAGTGATATGTAATGTTCATTGATGTGATAAGTGGTTGGGGAAATTTGTGGTAGGAGGAGGGAATGAGGTTGATTGCCTTTACATTAATGATACCCTACTTATTTGGTAGCATAAGTGATGTGATGTGCAATGTGGGCCAATTGACTGTGGGTGTGATGTGATGTGATGTTTTGAGTAGGTTTCTGTTGGTGGGATGTGAATTTATGTGGTATGCATGGAAGGGAATGGAGAATAAGATGATCATCATTGGTCCATCAGAGGGGAAAATCAATTGGAAAGGAGCAGGGGATCTTTATTTGTAATGATATTGAAGCTATATTATTATATTTTATTTGAGATTCAGTGAAAGATCCATGGTAAGGTTGGGTTTTGACAGATGACATGTATACGATGCTTGATGGTTCTGAAATATGTTCACTAAAATGATAACTATTTTCACAAGTGAAAATGAATCCTCAGATATGTACCTAAAAAGTATAAATGTTATGATCAAGCTATATATAAATGGAATGTCATGTATCCATGATGAATTTCAAAACTGAGCAAGATATAACTATCTGGGATGGAGGTAATGTTGAATTGAAGCCATAAATATGTATTTCTTTTTTATAGTTAGAGACATTTTTATATATGTTTTTTACTTTATTCATGCATTTTTGGATGGTTTTTGGTTTATGTTTATATTTTATTCTAGATTTTTTTTATTTTTATCCAATCTCCTGATACAGTTTCATTTATAGAGGGTAATGTCTCCCATATTGTGATAATTTTATACACTTGGTTCTAGTCCCCAACTCGAGTCCTACATGAGGTGGGAGTCACATGTCATCATATGTATTAACTAATTGCAGTATATTTGGTGTGATGGGTTTTTTGTAGAGTTGTATTAGAGTTTTGGTTGAGAGGTAAGATGTAGTTCAGAGTTATGAATGCTGATTTTTTTTCATGGTTTGGTATATAAATGGTTTGAGTTGAACTTGGTGTATGACATAGGTCAGGGAGACTTGTCAAGATAGGTTAATTTAGGGCCACCATGTTCTAGTGCACTAACTTGGAGCTTATTGGATGATTATGTCTGGTGAACCTGTTTGATGAGTAGATACCTGAGAGAGGTATGTGAATCATGATCACATGTTTTCATTTTTAAAAAGAGTATTTTTAAATTAAATTAATTAAATAAATAATCATTGATAAAAATCAGTTTTACCAGACATAGGATGCTATCTATATTTTGATAAATGTCTTATTTACAATTCACATGTCAGTCATGTATTATATGTTTAGTAGAGTGGTCTCATTGATTAACATATGGTTAACCCGTCATAGGAGGACGAGGTATGGTAACCACCTTTTCATCTCATTCACTGAAAGGTATTTGAAATGAAAAAGGGGGAGTTTTAGATCTAGAGACATAGTGTTAGGTGGAGGATAATGATATCATTTTTTGAATTATCTTAGCACGAGATGGGTTTTGGGTAATGTTTATAGTTTTTTATGAAGGGTGATATGATTCAGTGGTTGATGTTATTTTTTGGTGACTGCAAGGAGGTGGATGTGATGGGGATTTACATTAAAAATGTGTTCCAGGATGATTTTATATTGTCGATGGTGAGGGAATCCAAGTGGCCTAGGAATATATCCCTTCAATAGGGGAGTCTACGTGTTTCGGAGATTGGCATCAGGTTTATTGACCACTACACATTTCACTTGATATTTTCCAAATGGGGTGTCCAAATAATAGTGTATGAAAGATGATTTAAACCCATTGATCAAGTTTTTTGTCACATTAATCATGCTCCGAATGTATATATAATTTCAAATAATGGATTTTTCTATTGAGAAGATGATTTCCTTGGGAGCTAATCCTTACCAGGATAGTCAATAGTGAATTTCAAGGAGTGGAGCATCATGAAGTGGTTTGAAGGTGTTTATGAAGTATCAGTTTTCTTAATAGGGAACTAGACTTGACAACTTCATTCCTGAACATCAAGGATATATTTTTACCATGTTCCTTCTGGGGGTTTATCATTTTTGGTCACTATGCTCAATGTATTACTATTAAGGTAGGAATGTTTCATCTGGGTGGTTAGGCCCCAATTAAATATTAGTAGCTTCCTCTTAGTTAGCTTTATAAGTATAATCTACAAGCTTCTATTTCATAGCGGATATTAGGTGGAGTAAGTAGGTAATACCATTGATAGTCACCATCCATAAGAACTAGGAAATATGGAGACTATAGAGATGTGAAATAGAGACGTAGATGAGTTGATCGTGGTCAGATACACATGTTATAGGTAGTAGTACCAGCATATCATACAATTTTTGGTGGCATGGTGAGTTCATATTCTACTATTTTTTGTCAATTGTTTCATTCAGAAACCCCAAAATCATTTTTCCTATTCATTGATCTATATGTTGTGACTCAGTGTGGAGATTATTCATGTTCCATTGGTGTTATCTACACAGTTTGGAGGTCAGGCTTATTTTTTTGACCTATGTCGGGGTTGTAGACTAGATATGGGGAAACACGAGTTAGTTTTGTATTATTATTTTTTAAATATATCCATATGATATTATACTAGTTATGTAATTTTTATTTATTTAATTCATTCATTGGCCTCTCTAAATATAATATTTAATTTATGATGTGGAGATCCAATTATTAGATTTCTTTAGAGAGTGAGGTTATGAGTTGGGAGGTTGGAAAGTGTAGCCTCATTTGTCATATTTGTTATATATTTCATCAATATATTATGCAGGGAGTTCCCTAAGAAATTTGGAGGAGATCCTAGAGATCATCCCATGAGAGGATATGACACAACTCCCTCAAAGTGATATTGAGTTAAAGATAGAGTTATAGGTTGTTAATTCTCCTATTATAATGGTTTTAAATCAAATAAAACCTATATAGTTTCAAAGTGCGAGGTTATAGGTGGATTATTAGATGAATAGGGGTTTCATATTACCTAGTATATATCTATGTGGGGTTCTCCGCTATTGTTCTCTATGATGTAGGATGGTAGTTTGTCGTAGGGTGTATACTACCAGAGGTTGAGGTTGGTAATGGTCTTGAACTGGTACCCTCTTCTAATGGTAGTAAAATTTATCAATAAATTGAGAGATGATAATTGGTTCCCTATGATTGATTTATGGTCATGATACCTCTAATTGAGGATAAAGGAAGGGGTTATCCAGAATACTATCTTCCAATGGTGGTATGGGAACATTTTGTTTGTATTCATGTTGTCTTCTATTGTGAATACACCAACTATGTTCATAAGTCTTAATAACTCCTGGTGTGTGTATTGGACATGAGAGGTGTGTTTACTTGAGCATTTCTTGTTTAAGAAGTGTCTTGAAGTGGAAACACTGAAGATTGAGGATTTTGTTTCCACGTAAGAACTCTCAAATATAGAAGAAGTTCAAAATTTCATTGGTCTTATGGGCGATTATCATTGTTTTGTTCATGATTTATCTTGATTGGATGCCCCATTTTCTGTGTAGAATATGATGGACCTAGTTATTTTGTTGATTGATCAAGTCTAGGAAACAATTGTCTAATTAATTGAGAATTCAGTTAGTTCCCTAGTTATTTAGTTTTCATGGGAGAGTGTTGTTTTAGGTTTTTAATAATGTATCATGTATAGGAATGTGATGCAAATTTTTTAATAAGAGATTGGTCATATCTAATTTGTATAGGGAGTTATTTCCCCACAAGTGTAACTATTCCTTCCATGATTTGGTGGTTTAGAATTTTTCACCATACAAATGCTGTGGAGGCATTACCTCATCTGTGATTGTTTTTTGGGTTTCACAAACCAAAATAGGATGAGATATATTTTTGATAAATGTTATCTAAATATAAACTAGAGGAGGAGGGTGAATTTTGTTTTGGATTATAGTTTTGTGACCTATTATATTATTGTTAATGGAAAATTTTTTATTGATGCATTGATTCAGAAGCCCCAATAAATTGTGGCTACGGAATCTGTGGATGTTTGGAAAGGAATAGAGAAGCTTTCAAAAATGTGTCTTGACATTATTGGGAGATGTGTTCAAGGAATCTTTACATCAGATTATCGTAAATATTTATTTGATGTAGAAGGTGGTGGAATTATATTAGGGAGACATAATGGTAGTGGTTATATTAAATCATGTTTTCTATGGTGACACACTTAATTTATATTAATAGGATGATCAGAATCATGTGTTATTCCAGGGGAGGTTATTTTTCATGTAGGTGACATGTGATGGAGTTCTCCACAGGCTTTGTAGATTGGATTTAGTTGTACATCCTTATGGGAAAAATATTTATCATGGATTGAGGTGATAAAATTGGCTGATGTTGATGAAATAATAATTGTTGTAATTTTTTAAAAAATGTTAGGTTTTCCAATATATGAAAGATGATCACTATGATTTCAGAGATTTTTTGTTGTCCTTAGATGTCACAGAGTGGAAATGATAGGAAATATCAAAGGATTTTGTCCTAGGGTTTCCATGAGCTAAAAAATGATATGGTGTGGTCTGGGTGATATTGGAAGGGATAAAGAAATCTGCTCACATCCAAGATATCCATGAGTGGTGTGTTGTGGGTGGTCTTCTAAGGTAGTACAAGGATGATGTGGTTATGATCTATTATTTTTCAAGGACCATAAAATCTAATTAGGATCCTCATTTTTTCAAATGATTCTTTAGGTGATTATAGAATGATTTTCCTTCTAGTTTCACCATAGAACTACATTCCACCCTCAAGAAGATGGAAAGATAGAGCAGACCATCATTATGCTAGAGGTTTTATAATTGGTATACATCATTGATATTTGGGGATATTCTATATGATACCTTACTTTGGTGATGTTTTTGTACAAAAATAGTTGTTATTCAACTGTAGACATGGATCAATTTAAGGAATTGTATGGGGATCCATGTATCTCTCTATTATTCTTGGTGAAGGTTGGGGAATCGGAAATTCTTGGACCTTCTGTGGTTCAAAGTGATACCAAGAATATATAGTTAGTTCTAGAAAGTATGAGTGTGACACATTATTTTCATAGGGCTTATACTTATCACAGATAAAGGACCTTGTAGTGCATGGTTTTATATAATGTGTTCTTGGGTGTCTCCCATCAACTTGTGCAGTAGATGATTCATATATGGGGTAAGAATTCTCCCATTTTTCAGACATTTCAGGTATTGGTTCATGTTGAAAATGAGGTTTATTTCATGTCATTTTCACCATGTTTGAAGAGGATCCATTACATCGTCCACAATATCTTATCTTTTCCGGTATCTTCATGATGAATTCCATGTTTTCCAATTGGAATATTTAGATATTGAGGATATGATTATGTTCTTAGATAATCCAGTAGATAAATAGAATCATCGATAGAAGGTGCTATGTAGATGAACCATTCCTATAGTTTTTATGTTTTTGAGGCACGGTGTCCTAGTGTCATGTACTTTACAGGGAGATATAAGGATACATACCAAGTACCTCGATTTATTTTGAGCATTATTGATTTAATTTTTTATTGGATGATGTGATGTTTGGATCATGTTATTGAATGAGATCTCTTATTTTCCAAGATGAGTGATGTGTGATTTGGAATCCACTACATGAATAAGGTAAAAAATGAGTCCAAATCACAAAATATTATACTGTGATGTGATTAATACTGTGTGGATGCATTAGTGATGCCCAGAGTAGATAGTATATTAACATGGAGGATGGGATTCCCAGATATACGTGCACAATGTAGTTCCATTTTCTAGATGTGGTAGTTGTTTGATTGGGACTTGTAATGTTATATGTGGTTGTGAGGTTATGTGGTTACCTAGGGTGTTTTTATGAAAATTTTAGTCATGTGAATTCGGTTGGTGGTATAATTTGAGCTCTGATGAAATCCTATTGAGGTTTCTTATAAGAGGTTGTTTGGACCCCTTTTATTTTCCTAGGCGTGTTTTTGAATCATTAGTATTAGAATAGATTGAGGGGTATCTAATGTAATGTTATATTCCCTCTCGACCTATTACATTGAAGTTTGGGTAGTTGGAGGAATTCAAAGGATTTCTAAAGGGATTTTTAGAGCTAGAGATGAAGAGTGTCGTAGCCAGTGGATCACGACATGAACAAGATTCATGACACAAATTAGAGATTAACAACTTTTTATAACTATCTAGTTTTAGTTATCTTATGATGGAGGGGGGATCATATGAAATGGATTCACTTTTTTAATGGTGTACTCACAACTTGTAACTAATTCAGCCCTAGGTGACATAAATTCTGAAGGAGGTTAGAATTTTTGAATACTTGTGGATTATATGTCATGAAGGGGTTACATTACAAGAATGTTGATGGCTCTATTTTTTAATCCTTTTATTTATTCAAAATTTTTAAAATAATACATACCAATTTCTCTCCCATTTCCAAGTAGACCCTATATAAGTATTAATGATCTTACAACCCTTATTGAATTTATTTAATCCTTCATTTATGATTGATTCCAAATTAATATTTTTATTGTGCTATTTCAATCATCCCTTATGTTCTCCTTCCATTTTTTCCAATGTTTTTTTCAATGGTATAGATTTTTTATGGTGTTTTTCTGGGTTGATTTTTCACAACCCTTTGGTGAAATTTAGGTTAATACATGATTACCATATGAGGCAATGTTTTTTGGGTAGTTTCTCTTTTATACGTTGATGTGCATCGAGATAAAAAAGCTTTTTGGTGAAGGGGATCCTAATTCCCACCTATTAACATTCAATGTGTTAGATTTTATTTCAATATCCTACCTTTGGGAGGATATTAAGCCTCAACCACATTTGATAACTATTTATTTTAATTTAATTTATAGATATGGAGAGTATATGTTTGATTTACAATAGTGATATATGTGTTTCATGACATTTTGTAGGCATGTTACAATTTCTAAAAAATAGATTTTGGATTCATGGTTTGCACTGTAGTGTAAATGCTATACATTCCCTTTCTGGGTTGTTGTGTGACATACCCATAAAAATAAAGATAAAAATATATTTTTTCAAATAAACCACCCCTTGATTTTTTTCAGTGATAATACCAATTCCAGTTAAATAAATAATCTGATGAATCCCCTAAATAATTGTGGATACTATTTTGTGCTTTTATTTATTTTTTGATTGTGATTACAATGTTTCCCACCATGGTTTGTTCTATTATACTGTAATAGAGGTGACCATATAGTATGTGTGATGTGTGGGGATGTGTTGTAGTTTCTGGTCAACATGGATGTGATGTGGCATGTTTTGATATATGGTATAGAGTGTTTTTTTGTGGTTACGGTGAATAGAGGTTTGATGCATGATAGAGATGATGTGTGGTGGTAATTAATAGATTATTTGTGTGTGATGATTATGTTTTAATATGTGGTTTTGGTAAGTAGTTGTCTCATAGTGGTGGTTCTTCATGTTAATATAGGTTTCCTAATGTGAAATTTTCATAGTGAGATAGCTTAGCGATGTGACATGATGATGATGGTTGATATGCATTATAGTGGAATTGGTTTTTTGAGTTCATCCCTTTTTAGTCTATCATGGTTTAGATTGCTTATCAACTATCAATTGGATAAACTGTGATGTTAAATGAGTCCAAATACACTCATAGATAAATAAGATGGATAATATACAGATTTGTGTTAATTGGGTAAATATATTGAATAAATGATTGAGAACTGTATTACTAAATGATTAAGATAATGATAAAATTTTTGTAGACATGTAACTGAAAATGGGAAATTTTATATGCATTGTGTGTTTGTATTTTCGTGGTTCATATTATGTTGGAAGTACTTGTGATGGCTAGTGTGAGGTATGGTGGTTGTGTTGTTTTATGCACTAGTGACATTCATGTGAATCCATGAGATTGGAAATGTTTTTTAATATATATCATGTCTCCTTATGTGAATTTCATATGCTCCCCACCCATGTTGGATAACATTTCCAATGCTTATAGGTTCATAATTCTAGTTTTTTCCAAAATATCTAGGGTGATATTGTTAGAGATGGTTGTTTAGCCTCTCTCCCCCACCCTTCCTTCAACTAGAGTCATACATGTTAGTTTTAGAGATTACCCATCATAGATGTGTAGCCTAGGTGTCTAAGGGAAGTGTGTGATGTGATGTAAGGAGGGGTGTTGGAGTCTTTTAGAGGGATGTGATTTGTTGTGATGTGATGTGTGGCGCATGTGTATCTGGTCAATATGTGGTGTTATATAATGAGTTAGAATAGAATTCCATGGGTGAGATTTGATATGGTATGATGTGATATTTAGTGAGGGTCATTCATGGATGGAGATGTGACTGTGGTTGATGTACATGGAATTCCTGATACCATACTTCTTTAGTTCTCAATGTGATTTAATGTGTTGTTTTCTTCTAGTGTATCTGTGTAGGATGTGCTAATGAGCCCGTACCCGGGTGGTAAGGGCTCCTCCTTGTCATCTAAGAGACCCAGGTTCGAAACCAGGTGGAGGTGAATTTTTGGGGTACTGTAGTAGGCACTATAGTATTATTGTAGAAGGTATTGTATCAGCCAAAACTATTCACACGATGTTGGCCTTTGAGCCACCGATTTGAGCCTATGGGTTCAGGGCCTTCGGTTTAAAAAGTAACTTCAGTCCTCAGGGCATTGAAGGCACAAATATAATGGATTATCCCATTTCAAATCAACCAGTCACCAGAAGGGGATCATAGAATAGTGTATCAATTACCTGAAGTTGAGCTAACCAGATTGGAATAATGAGAGGTTATGACATCTGCGATCGGGACCAGGCATCGTGAATCTTTGTACTGGGAAATTATATCCAACTAGAAATGTATGTCAGAGAGCTCGGAAATCAATGATGTAGATGTGAGGGAGGGGTAGTTCTACTGGGTTTCGCCTACAGGTCATGTATGGGGCATATTATGCCTCTAGGCCTTCAGGTCTTGTATTGGCCTTCTAGTCATGTCGGGCCTTGTTCCATGGGCCTATGGGTCATGTGAGGGTTCCCATTAAACCCTTAAAAGGGGGATTATCCATAATAAAAATTAGTAAATTATGCCTTTAGTCCATTCAGGTGATGTGTGTTGGAGGTGATATGATGTGTTATGTGTGGAAGGGATTAGAACATTGGGCATTCAATGTCGGTTTCTAAGATAGGAAAATAAATATAGAAGTCTCATTGGGGGCCTCTCATTGATATGAAATAAATGATATCTACTATATATAATAATTGTGGCCTTCCATTTACCACGTGTCCATCTCACATTCAACCACATCCATTTCTTCCTACATGTCAACACTCCAAGGCTCCACAACCCTCATTTGCTCCCATACTATTCCATATTCTGTATCCCACTCCCTCTCCTACTCGGGTTTCAACTCACGTGTCCTACGCACCCCACAAAACCCTGCCTCCTTCAAGCTCCATCTACCAGTTACACTGCTCTCCATCCTCCTCCTTCTCCAAAGTTCTCATTATCCTGGTTTCACCTCACCTCTCCACCATCTTCCTTTTCTCACTTGAGCTCGGTTTTCACCTCTTCATGACCTAGGGTTTTTTAAAATCGCAAATTCCTGTGTGCACTTAATTCAGTATCCCCAATATAGGTTTTCCTCATCATATCAATTTCCTCTCCCCAATCAAGGTTCTATATTTGGTTTCCCCAATACAGGGTTTTGTTTCCTTCAACCTGCACTACGTTATGTATTTTCTAGATCTGTCCATCAGCGCCTCCCTCTGATTCCATTCACACTCACCCCCATGACCACCATACAATATTAGGTTGACTTCTACCTCCACTTTACAATACTTTTCATTACTCCTCCGACCATCATCACCTCCAACGATTCATTAATTATCACCTATGACTGATGATCCCCAAATGCCTATACCTTCCAACAATCATTCCCTCCGTCCACTACCCGAACCCAAAATGAAAACAGCTCCCATTTTTCATCTACTACTTCAAAATTTCTTAAAAATGTATGACTTCCAACTTCTTTATCTACTCGTCGATCGATAATGTATTTTACATACAATGTGTTGCCACTGATGCTTCCATCGATTGAAATAAGTAACCCAAACTCCATCAACACTACATGACGCTCCCAGAAACCCTCAACTCATCCTCTAATTTTTATCAGGTATGATATCTTTCATTAAATTTTTTGTATTCATTATTGTCATTTCTCCTTTATGATCTTCGTGCCTCTTTCTTGGTATTTTCAATTATTTCATATGATGTTAAAATTCAATTTTTAACTAGTGAATGCTTATCTGTTTTTTTGGTGTCTGCAAAGTACATAGAGAAAACCAACCAGCTCAAATGTTCATTTATTTTTGTGACATTGGGAATTTGTCTAGCGTTGTCTCTCAAAATATAACTTCACCCCTTGATGTGATCAAGAAAACATTATAGATCTAAATATAATTCAATGATCTTCTTTTTCTACAAACTACATTCTTAACCATAGCATATAATCCATGAAAACAATAATCTATGAAAATGATACTATCAACGTATTTGTATGTGAAAATCTTTTTTATCGAAAAAAGGCAAATGAGATAAATAGTTTTTTTCTTCTAATGGATTGGTGCTTGGTTTTCACTTTTTTATGTATACAAGGATCAGTATGATGATTTGTTTGTTTCTTGATTTCTCTATTTCAAGCATTCATGTTTATTTTTCTATAACCTAGAACATTCTCTTGTTGGTTCACTGAGATGACTAATATAATACTTTTGATTATGACCCACATTATTCTTCCACCATCTCCCAAAAATGTTCAAATTCCTACTAATCGGTCTACTTGTCCATCAATACTATATTTCACATACAACAGGTTGCCATTAATGCTTCCATCAAAGGCACTAGGTAACCCTACCTTGATCAACACCACTAGCCTCTCCCAGAAACCCTCAACTCATCCTCCAATTTTCATCCTGTACGATTCCATTCTTTCAATTTTTTTCATCATTATTTTTATATCTCATTCCTAATATTTGGGACTCTTTCATAGTATTTTGAAATTATTTCAGATAACGTTATCATTAAATTTTGAACTGGTCAATGCAGAGCCGTCGGTTTTGGCGTCTGTGGAGTACATTGAGATGATAAACCAATGTAATCATGCATTTATTTTTGCGATGTCAGGGCCTTTTATAGCAGTGTTTATTGAAATATAACTTCACCCCTTAAAGTGATCAAGATAAGATTCCAGATCTGACTATAATTCCATTTTGTTAAGGTAATCGAAGGAAGACATCATTTTTTTTGTTCCTGTATGTAGTATTTTTGATGGATACATGTGTGTTTTCATAAACATAAATTCATATATATTTACTATAAATTGTTTATTCTCTACAATATTACTTCTGATTTCTTCTGATTTTTTTACTGATTGTAGGAAAAATATAGTCTTAATAGGCAAACAAAATATATATCCAATGTACTCTTAAGGAAACCTTTTCCTCGAAGATAACTTTTTGGATTGTTCATTTGTTTCTTATTAACATACTACAAATTTTATGTTCAGAGGCATCATTTTTAATTATTCATTCATGTGGTTCTCTATACTGAACTTCCTGATAAATTTGTTCATACAATTATCTGGATTAAAAACATTGATATGCCATATATTATTTTTACTATTTTCTTGTGGTTCATGATTAAAAAGTTCATTCATTGTGCTTATTTGGATGGTTGTAGACCAATAATTCTTGGGTTTAACATTTTTTCTACATTAACTCTTATATACATGTCTCTTGTTCTATGTTATATCTTATTAATCATCTGGTTTCCAATTAATTACTTTATAAGAACTCTCACTTATGTTGTTTTGTTGATGTTAAGGGGTGGATACTAGGAATAGGTGTTGATAGGTCTTGATGGACATAGTATTGACTTCACTGAAGTTGAAGTTCTAGAGGAACTACAAACATCACTCAATAGAAACAAGATGTCGTGGTTCTTACTCTGAAGACCACACCCCTTAATGGACTGGGTTGACATGCTGAAAGTTTCCAGCTATGGAAAGGATAACAAGAGCACCTATTCAGGGTTTTAAACCCAAAAATATAGTCAATAACCTTTTCATTTATTCCCTTTAATTGTTTTACAATTTAATTTCATATTTTTTTTTGTGTTTTCTGGGATGAAAAAATGATGGACAACAGCTCATGCACCTGTTGAAGATCAAATCGTACTATTATTGTAAGCATAATCAAACATCCATGTTTGTGTTTCT
Source organism: Viscum album (assembly GCA_963277665.1). NCBI lineage: Eukaryota > Viridiplantae > Streptophyta > Magnoliopsida > Santalales > Viscaceae > Viscum > Viscum album. The sequence goes on from OY728140.1 coordinate 1,955,519,157, forward strand.
ACTTTCTTTTCAATGTTTTTGATGTTTTACACCACCCACTTTAAGAATCTTCCTTTGTTTTATTTGGTTATCTACAACAAAGATTTTTTATTAATTTAAACTATTTTTTCCATGCCTTGTATATGGAATCAATGAATGATTTCAGTAGTGGTAAGTCACCCATTCTTCACATTCCATCATCCATTTATATTAATGATAATGTTCCAGTTTCATACCTCATATTCCTAAATTTTTTATTACTATGAATCAGTAGTACAATAAAATTATTTTATTTTTATACTCTATGTAATAGGTTCTTAAATATTCTACTAATTAGATTCTGGATAGAAGAGTTAGGAGTGGGCGACAACGCCTTTCTCGGGAAGTTAAAGTTGCACCGCCTCCTCCGCTATCAGCTAAAAAGAGAGGATGGCTATTTGTGGTAGAGTGAAAAACAAGATACTCCTAAAACAAGTAGATGAAAATCGAGGAGGAGGAAATGTGGATGCGGCATAACAACTCATGAGAAAGGTTTAGGCACTTAATGCTAAAAAACACTACTGATTCAACAACCATAGACTGAAAAAGTTTTGTTTCTTGCTCTAGAGAAAATGATTGATATTTGTGAGATATGTGTATCATTTCTTGTGGGAAATGCCACTACTAAGAGAAAACGGTCTCACATCATAGGCAAGCAACATATCAGTTATGTCATGGTATGTGATTTCATTAAACCTTAAGACTTTTCTGGGTTTTTAATGGAAATAACGTTATACCACTACAAGAAAAATTCTTCTATATGATTCCCCATTCAAACATATATATATATATATATATATATATATATATGAATATATAGGTTTTAGTTAACGATTGGTATGCCTAATGGTTGGTATATTAATGAATAAGCATATCTTGTTTAGTAGGGAAATTGGTGATGCTTATATTTTGATTAAAGGAAATGCCACTAACCAATATTGAATGAAGGATGTCATGTGGAACACTACTACTTATAGGTGATGAATTCCATCACATCCTTTAAGAAAAGGAAATTATCAACACATCAGAATCCATTCTTTATATCAGGAAACTATACATGATAAAGAATGTATTTTCTATAAGAAAATCAGTAATTTAGTTATGGTTGCTCTAATGACCCAATTTTCTTGGTCCAACAACATGAGAATATTATATGTTGATGTTTCGGTTCTGGTAGGTGATACCAAGGAATCTATTCTGACGAACAAAACTTCCAGTCTAATGATTTTTGGTATAGTTGATGTACCATTTCCAGTTTTTTAGAAAATAATTTCTCCTGTGGAATGATTTGAGGCGATGATACAGAATGAGAAGAAAACCTCCCCCACCGTCCGCTTGATAAATATGATGGAAAGCCTCATGGGTCTTCATTGCGGTTTGGTCAAGAATGGAATCAATCTCTCCATTCGAGATGTTCGCACCAGCCATCCTTACATTGACATCAAGATGGGAAAAAAGGTCGGTTTTCTTCCTCATCTGATTTGATTTCCTAGATTCTTCTAATGGAGTCACATGCCTCGTTTCAGATCAAATAGAGACCAGTTATTTGATCCATTGGTATTATTTTTTAGTTTTCTTCTCCTGTATAAATATTTAATTATTCAATGATAAAACTTAAGACTCTACTTATCAATAAGAACATCAATCTTGAATGGATTGATGATCTAACTATGTCTGTTTCTAATCCAAATTTACCAATCAAACTGTTTATCATTTCATTTCTAGATCAAAAAGTCACTCTTTACATAATTGAATCTCTATTTCGGTGTCTATCATACATAAAAATTATTTGAATTACTGTATTTAAGGAAATGATTGAAAAATATGTGTTTATTTTGGTCTAATTGGAAGGATAGGATGTACAATTTTCAGCTTCATTACATCCTGTGTGTGACAAAAAAATGAATATATAGTCTATGCGTGACCAAAAAATATTGGGGCCAAAAAACAGAGGATAGACACTATTTGTGACCAAAACAATGCTTGTCCATTTTAAGTACTTTCAATTAATCAAGTCATTATTCCTATAATGGATTGGTTAGTCTATTGGGATGATTCATATATAATGCATGTTCATTTTATGTTCACCAAATTCTTCATTTCACATAGTAGTTTGTTACGTTAAATATGACATTCTGAATAAATAAATGACCATTCATTTTGTTAGTTCATAAATTTTCAGTACTTTAATTATGAATAATGGAAAATGAGAATGCATTTTTCTATTAAATGGACTAAAAAATACATTTTAAGTTCAAAATATCAACTCAATGGACTAAACAATCCATTAGTAGTTCAGACAGTAGTTTGTTCTATAGAAAATATGATGTTCATACAATACTAAAAATTGATTGCTTAGTCCATTTTTAGTTATGGAGTTTCTATTATCAAACCTATAAAACCTGAATCCAATTTTTTCAAAAGAAGTAGTATAGTCCACTAGACACATAATTAGTTTCACATGTTATTTATATATAAATAATTTGTTCTATGGAATCATGACTTATCAATTAGTCACATTATTTATTTATTCTTGCAGATAAAATTGGTGTAGATCTTTAAGATACACTACATTATGTAGAATGTCATTTAATAGAGGTTGGTATGAAAACATCATTGTTACAAAAAAATGTATATATAGCACGTGTGTGACAAACAAATTTTGGGGCAAAACAATAGAGGATATGCACTATGTGTGAAAAACAAAATTCATGTGCATTTTTAATACTTTCAATTTAAAGAGTCATTATTCTAAAAATAGATTGGTTAGTTCATTGGGATGGTTCTTAAACAATTCTTGATAATTATAGATTCAAAAAATAATGCATTTCAAATATTAGGTACAAAAATATGCCATACTGAATAAGAAAATGAACTGGAATATTGTTAGTTCAGACATTTTCAGTACTTCAAATATGAATTAATGAAAACAAAAATGAAATTTGTCTATTTAGGGGACTAACCAATCCATTTTATGTTAAAATAGTATATTCAATGGACTAACAAATCCATTTGTGGTCTATACATTTCTTTAGTTTATATAAAATATGAATTTTATACAGTACTGAAAATGTATTTCTTAGTCAAATTTCATTAATGGATTTTCTGTTCTCACCCATTTGGAACCTGACTCCAATCTTTTCAGAAGCAGTAGTAGAGCCAAGAAAACACATAATTAATGGCACTTGATATTCATATATAAATAATTTCTTCTATGGATTCATGACTTATCTAATGGTCATATTATTGTTTTTTGTAGATAAAATTATTTCAGAACATATATGATGAAGCTTCATTGCAATATACTTGACATATCTTTTCCATGCACTTCATATTATATAAAGTATATGCATGTTGATTATTTTTCTACATTATATAAAATTACATTTATAATTTATACAAATTAGATTATATATATCTTGATGTTTCTATATCATTATTGTAAAATACTTAAGATAAAACCAAAAGATGAAAAGGAGTTACCCATTTAACTTTCCATTTTAATCAATCCTTCCCATCACCTGGTGAACTATGTACTCTGGAACAAAAATTGTTCAAGGGGTATTTTTAGGAACAATATAATCTTATTCATTCCACACCATCTAAGAATCATGGTTCGATGGGGAGAAGAGAGAGTTAAGTCCATTAAAATCCAGTAGAGATACATTACCTACCACCTTGCTAGTTGGGGAAGGATCGAAATTCTGCATGGGTTTGTTGATATTATAAAGAACACAAATATCCTTCCTATTATGTCTCTTCTTGACACTACTAAATGGTGTGTTTGTTATCAGTTTTCATGTGTTCTATGTAGTATACTACATGTATGGGTCTGTTTGTTGTTTGTTTTCAGCATATAGGCATATATCCCAACATCATTTCACTTAATATTTATTGTTATTTATAGGTAATTTTGTGAAAACATATCACATGGCACCAAATATAACCTTATGATAACAAACTCACCCTAATGTTATAAAATATAATCAACAAAAAATTTAAGTTAATCAACTGTAAAAATATATTGTTTTTTGTTGTAGATTACCTGTATGGGTTTTTTCATTATCATTTTCCAAAATATACACAAATTTTCCAACACCATTACCTTTAATTTGTTTATTTTTATAGGTAATTCTGTGGAAAAATGGTGCACGTAGACAAATAGAAACTTATGTTATCTAACATACCACAATGTTAGAAAATTCAATGAATTCCCAAATATAGGTAAAATGGCAGTTAAAATATAGTATTTTTTTGGCATATTACCTATATGGGTGCTTTTGTAAGCATTTTCGGGCATATAGGTAGATTATTCAATGATATTTCACAATTTGTTTTGATCTGTACACGTACTTAAATGAAAACATGTGGAATTCAACCAAATATATTCTTATGTTTACAACAACATCATCTTACCCAAACCCAATGAGACATGGAGACTCCATCAGGAGATTACATCCTCTAAAATGGTCATAAAATATTTTATTATAGATGGGATATGAGTCACCCTGATGGGAAATTCAATGTTTGTCTTCTATGTTCTAGATGAAAATAAATCCTATGAAATGCACTAAACATTCTGCTGCATCTATATTTCAATTGATGAGTTTATCTATTAACAAGTCATTATCAAATAAATCTTAATTTTGATCATCATGGAACACATCATTAACTTCATTTCATTACTTAATATCACTATTTCCATTTTTAGATTATAAAAGTCCTTCAGCGAAGGTCTTGAACTTAGAGGTGGTCATGAAGGATCATACAAAGATCATGTGTTTCAAATAGCAGCCCGAAGTGTATTGGAGTGTCCACTATGTTGATACTTCCTTTTTGTTCTCATTTAATGATTTATATTAATTTTTTAATTATTCTTTAGATGGTTTGTGCTTGGGGAAACCCTAATTTCTAAGCATTGAGGTATTCATTAAAGTGGATTTCAAAAATGTGTTGTAGTGGATTTATCTTACTAAAAGATAACAAGTTGAAGACTGTTGGTGGAATGGAGTCTTTACTGTAGTAATTTATTGTGTTAGTGTGGTATTTTAGTTCGGATGTGGTTTAGTTCATAGAATATTGATTCATAATAATTAGTTCAGAATATATTTTTCATTGATATAGATATATATATTTTTATTTATATTCAATTTTCAGATTCTAATCTTTACTTTTTGAAATCTTATTTCTATGTTGAGTTGTCTTCAATACAAAAAAAAAGATGTTTGCTGAGTGGTCAGTAAACTCTTTAAAAAATTAATGTTATATTTGATTATCCCCCTCCCCATGTGTATCCAACTCATTGGCCTGCACCTCCTCATCTACATTGGATTTCAACTCTCCATCTACCTCAACATTTGCCTCCTCTTACACATCTTCATCAGCCTCCACTGATCCTTGAATATAGTTATGAGGCCATTATTCATCACTTCATTTACATCTTTCACAAATTTATTCTTTTTTCTTTTTTTCCATCCAATTTTATCCTTCTATACAATCATAAGATTACCATTATGTATGATGATGACAGATTAAAAATATGAACTCCCTAATAAAATACATTTTATATAAACCACATCAAATTATTAATGATACGTCATGATTTTCTGAATCTTTTTATATCTTGTTATTTCATTTTATTTCATTTTCATATATATTTTCGAATTCATGTTCTTATTTTTCATTTCTTTTCATTATAATCTATCACTAAAGATATATTTCTATCATATTTTATGAAATTTTCATTATTAACTACTCTAAATAATAAAACACTTTTGAAAATGAAATTTTAATTATAGTTCTATGTTTATGCACGAGTGAAGTACTAATGATACAATATTTTAGGCATGATTTGGTGAGAGAGCCATGAGGAGGATGGGTTTGGTTAGATTATTATTGAAAGTGCTTATTGGTTCAGGTGTATTTCAATGGTGCATTATCATGGACTATTAACATGTGCACTTGAGACCTTGGATATATCCCTATAGAGTATACATGTTTTTCTCACCATACGTATGTATACTGTGTTTCATTTTCCCAGTTGAACATTGTTCCCCAAGGTGAACGTTACTTGCTATGATTGAAATTCAATTGAGTTCCTTTCAAATATTTTTCTTTTTTTAACATTATTTTTGACTTTTATATGTTTCAATTTTACATTAATCATGAATATTTGGATTGTTTTTTGTTTCTATTTATATTTTTAATCAAGTTATTTAGTGTTTTTTACCCTATCTCTTGATACCATTCCATTAATAGTATCTAATTTCACCCATACTGAGAAATAATTATACCTTCTATGCAAGTCACAAACCTAGAGCCTATTGGAGTCAGGGCTCGAGGGTCATCTTCTATCCCCCCTCATTATGGTATCTTTGGGGGAGGGGAAAATGAAAATATAACATCACAAAAATATATGTTTATAGGAATGTACATCCAATAAAATAATATTATCCTCCCATTATCCAAATTCTATGTGATATTAGGCATGGAGTGATATTGTTGACAAAGACAACATCATCACTTCCATGATAGGAAAAATAATAATACTAAATCCCATTAACAACAATTAATAGAGGGATAAATATTAAAACCCTAATAAAATTTTATTATTTAATATTGGGGTATTTATCATAATAAGTAATAGGAAAAGTCGAAATTATTTATATTATTATTATGAGGAAAAATACGAGTTCAATAGTCAAAAAAGGATAGTTATTATGAAACATCTTTAGAAATTAAATCGAGAGTCAGTTATATTTCACATACAAAATTAAATATTTAATTAGTTTTGAATTACTAAAAAATTTAAGATGGAATTTAGTTATGGTGGGTTGAGGGGATTTAATGACCTAAGAGTTCACTTTTTATTTTCATTGAAGAAATAATTGTTTCTCACCTTGATTCATACAAAATATGAAACCAAAATGTATTGAGAAATAATACATTAATATTATCATGAATATTTTTGAAGAGTAAAACCTATATTAAATAAAAATAATGTATTTAGGAATAAATGAATATAAAATTGGATTAAAAATACTTAATGTGTTAAAAATTAATTTACTTAATAAAATTAGTATATATATATATATATTATTTTCATTTAAAGATAATTTTATAATAATTAGTATCATATTTATTAAAAAATAAATTAATTTACCTATAATAAATTTTAATGTTATCTTTGGCTGATTGTTTTTTATTTTTTTTAGAAATATTAAAATTTTTAGAGAATAGTGAAATTTATCTATTTTTTTCTAAAACTATAATTTTGTTAAAATTAATATACATCATGAATGTTAAAAAAAATGGGAAACATATTTTATAAATGTAGCATTTTTAATTTGTAATAATTTTTTAAGCATATTTATTTTCACATTATAAAACTCATCGTTAGCATTTTTGAAACTCATTTAATATTAAAAAAAAAAACAATTTTTATGTTCTTACATTAGACATTAAAGTTTATCATTTTTTTAAATTAAATCAAATGAAATGTATTTAAAATTTAATGTAAATATATATATATTATATAATTATTTAAATTCAAATATTATGTATAAAAAAGAATATAATTAGATTAAAGTTAATTACCATGGTAATAGTAAAATTGATATTTGATAATGAATTTTTCCTTTAATATTATGTAATTTAAATCAAATCAATTAAGTAAATATATAAAATATTATTAATATAATGTCATTTTTAGACAAAAATAAAATTCTATTAACAAAGAATTAATTTTTTATCAATACCAAAGAATTTTTCCCACACTTAATGAATAAAATAAATTTTTCTACAAATTATTTTTCCAATACACTATTAATATTAATTTAAAATTTAATTCTGCAAAATATTTATAATTCTATAAATTAAATTTAGAATAAATGAATATTAATCACCAAAAATATTTTCATGATTGGTAAAGTTATATATTTAGTTAATAATAAATTAGTTTTCTCAAAACTGGTTACAACACTATAAACAATGAAATGGTAAATATAAAATGTATGAATAAATTACATAAAATATGTTTAAAAAACTATCCAAATTATTTCTAGGGAATTTATCAACAAAAAAACACCCAAAAATCAATTATTCATCTCATCTTGGGGCATTTCGATTTGAAAAGTATCATGCTATTATAGAAAAATAATGGGTCTTCCCAAAATGTCCCTTTTTAAAGATAAAAGGGGATCACTTACATCCTTCAAATTATATAATTTTACATAAAATTTTATTTCAGACCCAATATTATTCACCAATATTAGAATTATATTTCAAATTTTAAATTCATTTATCACTATAAGTTATCTTAATAAATTCATTTCTGTGAGACTTTCCAGAGAAAGTCCCAAGTCCCAACATCAGTATTTAATCTATAACTTTTTATTAAAAATCATTATATTACTATCCTATCCATTAAAGATTTATATAAAATCCTCACGATATGTATTATATAAAAATATTATTATATAAATGGAACTTCAATGATTTATTTCTTCATATCCACTTGTTAATACAATATTACATTGATATGCATAAATGTAGGCTTTTTCCTCCGTGAAGTATTTTGAAAATTTTTAATGTTGATTTTAATAAATTATAAACAAATAATAACATATTATTAATAAATAAATAAATAAATATATATATAATATTTTTTTATTAAAATTATATTATACACTTCTTAAACCATAATCACCCCTAGAGTTATAATGTGTTCTTTTATGGGTTGGTTTGACCACAAAATTAAATATTTCTATAAAACAATGGCATGTATTTATAAGGGAAAATAAAAACAAATATGATTATATATTAATAAAAGGTTAATAATTTTTTATGTTAATGGAAAGATTATATTAATTATTTATCTCAATACAGAAATTTCATCTTCGATCACTAAAATTACTACAATATCCCGACAATGATTCCATTTTTAAAAATTATAACTAAAAAATTATGGAATGGGATTAGAAATTTTTTAAAAAAGATAAGTATTTTATTCAATCACCATAAAATATCTATTAATGAATAAATAGGTATCATATTACTTGTATCTAAATTGATATCATAAAGTAAGAAAGAATAATTAATGACACTAACACTTGATGGTTAAAAATATATAACCAACTAATATATTAACAAAAAGTCACCATAAATATATATTTAAAATTTAATTTATGTAAATAATTTTTTTGAAATCGAATATTATGATATATATGTTTGTTATACTAGATCATAGAGTTCATTTGAATACACAGTGAATCGTGTTATGGGTTATTTGTTTCATATTTCAGTTTCTTGAGACATATTTATGGTATACATAATGTTATCTTTTGTATGATGAAAAATCTTCCAAATTTTCTTTTAAAAATGATATTCAATAATCTATTGAATTTTATTTTAATCCTGGGGTTTTGATCCAAAAGTTACAATACTTGTATAGTTTTTTGCTGAGTCAATTTTCATTCATTGTGTTACCATATTTTTAATGTAATATATTTTTCCAATAATTATTTATTGTAAAAAATAAATAAATTATAATTAATTAAATTCTTAATTTCTATGTTTTTAAATTCGAACAATATAACCTCATTATCAAATAATTCTTACATCAATTTTTATGTCACTTGATAGGGTTTCTGGGACATAATTCATATTTCATGAGAGACTATTATTGTTTGCACAAATATACATTTTCATTATGTATATAATTATTATCATTGAGATTATTTCATTAACTTTATTTTATAGATGGAGTTTAAGGTTTAGTTTGAAGATACTTTTCCATCAATTTATTAATTTAAATATTTTTCATTACAAAAGGATTCCTTTCCTAAAGTCATTTTTAATTATGAACTCTCAATTGTGATAAACCAACTAGTAAAACTTTGTAGTCTTTATTTCCATGATCAAAATAATTTTCTTACCCGTAATATATCATAGGTGTTCCTTTTTATCCTTGCGATTTTTTTATTCTAGATGTTATATTAACTTTCTAATCAATTTGGTTTTAAAAAATGGAATTTTAAATAAAATAAAAGAGAAAGTACATTTTTAGTAATATTTTATCTTCAAATCTATATTTTACTGATATCCATAATATTTTATTTATTAAAAAAAATTCAAATTCCATTAAATTATTTTAGTTTTTTATAAAATCATTTTAATATCTTCCATAATGGTATTTTCAAAAAAAAATATTTTTTTGAATTTTTATGTGAACATGTATTTATTCATCATTTTAATTTTAAATTAAATTGTGTCTATATATTTTATTGATATTTTATATATTTTTTTCACATAGATTTATAAAATATTTCTCTTAAAATTATTTCAAAATATTGTTTTTTTTTCTATATTGATTTTCTCTAAAACTATCGAAATTTGATTTTTGTCTAAGTTAGTATTCTTAATCTTATCATATACTTGATTGGGGATATTATTCAAATGGTACGATTCAAATTATTGCTATATATGACATATAAAATGTTATTTTATATTATAATAATGACACATTATTTCTTTCTTCCATAAGAAAGTATCAACCATGAACTGTGACAACATTTATCCATATTCCATTCATTTGTGAATTTAATGTAATAAATATGTTTGATTTATGTGTGTCTACATATATTCATTATATTTATAGATTAATAAAATTATTAAGTAAACAATATAAATTTTTTCTAATGGGTGTAAATACCAAATTCCACTGAATATTAATTGAATTATATTTACATATAATGGTACAAACTATCATTGGAAACCCATTTATTTTACATTTTTTTAATGATTTTATGTTTTGTATGTAAATATGAATAATTTACTTATTGGGATATATTTTAAAATGATATTAAACCCATTTACATTCCACGGGTTACTAATCATGTGATGAATGAATCTAATTTTATTTCCATGATTTATTTATGGTATGATGAATCAAATTATTTCATGTGGAACTCATATATGAGGATGGTTATATGTGGGGTCTAATATTTCTCCCAAATAAATATGTTAAGGATTTATATCTCTTTATACAATGACTCATTGATATACTGCGGTTTGATAACAAATAAAAGTGTAGTCATACATAGATTTATTAACAAAAAAAATGGTTGAAACTCTCGTATTTTTTCACAATGAGATCTTAATATTATATTTTTATAATTGTGTATTCTTATACATTGATCAATATTTACTATCATGTATTATATTTACTGAGTCTCATTTCCAAAAATTTTGTTATTAACTTATTTTTTAATTTCATGTCTTATTCCTTGATCTTTGTTCATTGATTTTTTGGGTATAAATGTATTACTTTTTATTATTATAATTATATACTAAAATTATAATAAATTATTATCTTTGATTGTTATTGAATATGTTTTCCATTAATTTTTGGCATCCCTCCTTTTTATGACATAAAAATTCATTACATTACACAAAATTGAGGATCTTTAAGGTTTAGTGTGTTGGAAACCAGGAACATAATACATAAAAACAACATAAAACATTCTTCTTAAACACTTGAAAGGATTCTAGTTAAGTTCATCCTAGGTTCATTACTGCATCTCATAACATGGGGACATACATCAAAAGAAAGGGTGAGAAGAAGGCCCAGTAAGGGAATCAAGAGAAACATTTTACATGTAAACTTGAGATACTTCAATAAGGTCATGAGAAGAACTTAAAGGCATGAGAAAAAAATCATGATGCATATCATAATAAAAATAAAAAATTTCATAACATGAAGATGTGGCTACAAAATTTAACAAATACAATCATTTCCGTTTCACCAAGGACTATCCCCAAGGTGTCAATAAAAATTACCAAGGTTATTCAGCAAGGTATCATTCAAAATGGTCATCTCTTGAGATTAAGTCTTTACCCAATGCATTGGAGCGCTATCAGGGAGCACCCTTAAATTTTCATTTATCATCATGTGAGCCACATATATCATCATAAATCATTTCATAAAAAACCCATATAGAATAAAAGAAATGGGTTTCATTTCATAATCACAACATTTTAAAAACTGCTTTAAAGACATGATCTTTATGTCACTTTAAAACCCACAGAAAAGAAAGGTGGGTCTCATGTATGCAAATAAAAGAATTTAAAATAGAACAAATTGGTATATATGTGAATAACCCTATAGAATAGATAGCTTTGAGTATTCACTTAATTAAAGAAAATAACTTTAAAAAAGGAGAGAGACATTTTGAGACGGAAATTCTGCAGCATAACATATATGTTACGAGGTTTTAGAAAACAGTAAAAAGAGAGGGGACATAGGTCATCCACTCATAAATGATCCATAAAACAGTTGGGGAACAGAATATAAAGGATTTAATAACATGTTAATGAAATTTTAATGATATACCATTTGAAATGAAAAACATGGAAGGAAGACAAAAATTAGATTTCTCTTATGAAAATCCGGCAGCCTAACGATGTCAGTTAAACTTTAACAAATATGAATTGACAAGATCAAATAGGGTCTCTCATCATATGAACATAAAAGATCATTATGATAGATATAGAGATCATACCTCAACAGAAAAAGGAACTTGGAAGACTTGAAAATAAAATTTAACTTGAAAATGTGAAGGGTGAAAGAATCTGTTACAAAAATTTCGGCAGCCTAACGACGCCACTTAAACATCAAAAAAACCAATTGAAGAGATAAAATAGGTTCTCTCATCATATGAACACAAATGATCAGTATGATAGATATATATATAATAACCAAACAGAAAATGGAACTTGAAAGACATGACAAGAAAATAGAACTTGAAAATGAGAAGGGTGAAAGAATCTGTTACCAAAATTTCGGCAGCCTAACGACGCCACTTAAACATTCATAAAACGAAATGATGAGAGTAAGAGGGGATATCTCATCACATGAACATGAAAAGGGAAGTAAGAGGAATATAAAATAAAATCATCCAACATAATAACATGGATCATAAAGGAAATGACTTAAAAGATATTATTTGAAAAGAAAGAGAGAGTTTGGATCCCTTACCTTAAAACGTAACTCTTAAAACTCAATGGTTGGGACATTGAGGGCTCGGGGGGCACCTTGGGAGGACTCCTTGGGAGGTAATGAGACCATATCTTAGTTGGGGGAGAGTTGGTAGTCGAATTGATGAGAGGATGGCTTGGTATTTATAGGGAAAGTGAGGGGACAAGGCATTAATGGCCAAGGGACACCTCATTGGTGGTTTTGGCAAAACCATGGGCTTTCCAATGGTATTTTCCCATGGTATTGGCCACTTGGGACACCTAATACCTTATATTACTATTCAAAAGTCGAACATATTTATTACATACTTAATACATCATTTAATGATGTCAATAAACACCTGTAACATAAAAACTGTAATTTCACTATTCATTGAAAATTCAACTTTCTCAGAAAAATCCCAAAATTTCACCTTACCCAAATATTGATGCTCTGATTTAAAAATTGAACTCCATTTTGGAAAAATAATTTTCTCAATATTTTTAATTTAATTTTTAAATAAATTTACTACTCACTGAAAATTCATTTTCTTCAGAAAAATCGCCAAAAATTATCTTAACATAATATCGATGCTCTGAGTTCAAAAATGAAATCCATTTTATAAAAATAATTTTCTAAATATTTTTAATTTAATGTTTAATTAAAAAACACCATTCACCTGAAAAAACTAATACTTGACTAATAATTTATGAAACTGTTATTTAACTATTTTATTGAATCACATTACTTAATCAAGGTCCCTAGATTATATTAATTCTATCTTTAAGTGAGATTACTAATCCATTTGGTCACATTACTAATCCTAAGCATAAAATTACTATTCATAATTTACTATTTATAAAAAATTAAGTTGATCTTATTAGACTCTAAATTTCATACTGAATATAATTGTAGAAGACCATTTTTTGAAAATCATTACACATTTTTAATTATTTAAGATTTACATAAACGTTTTTTAAAATATCCTTTCTCTAGGATTCACCAAAAATATGCATACTATATTTATCCGGACATTTGAAAATTCATAAACTTCATCATAAGAAGAAATCAAAATTTTTATTTAAAAAAAATGATTACACAAGGCAGTTACGGTCTCCTTACATATCCCCTTATCACACCAGCATAGGAACTAAGTGTAAGGTGTGCTAAGGTGAGAGAATTCGAGGGAGGCTCAACCAACATCGCACAAGTTGTAATTTCTATCAGTTTGAACTTCTCGCAAAGGCGATTTTGTTCTAGATTCACACGATGAAGTTCGGTTTGGGTTTGGTCCAGAGCAAAGCCCATTGGTGCTACCACCTTCCCATGTTCTGTTATATGGGATTCGATCGGTCCAAGACTACTAGGTGAGGACAATGAATCTTCTTTCTATATTAATTAACCAATATCAGTTGTATCTAGAGACAAATATCGAAATGTTTAGTTTCTAGCGGTTATATTGACCAATGGTCATATAACAGTCAAAACCCAATAGTCTCATTTTAATTATACTCATGTTATCAAATGAAACAGTTTTGTTGAGTATAATAAAATAAAATAACACAAAAAAATAGGAAACAAGATTTATTCAAAATTTCAGGTCGTTACAATCTTCCCCCCTTATGAAATTGCGTCCTCGCTTTTGATATTTCATTGAAAGTCCCACACTGGAAAAGGAGTCAGTAAAACTATTACTTCAAAAGAACGATAGGGAAGTACAAAGGTCACCCGAGTTAACCCACACTAGGTTTCTATGTAGGAAAACATGGACATAGAGGAGAAAACAAAGGGTCATGTTCTGAGGGAGAGTGATAGAAAACATGATTAGGAGAAAGTTAACCACGAGAAAATCCCAAACTTATGATGTGTGTAAACAGTCATTGATTACCTAGTAGGAAACATAAATCAATAATGTTTTTGTTTTACGTTCCTTTTCATAATTTTGAGGAATTCATTTATTACATAGAACAAAAACATAAGTAAATATATCTACCTTCAAGTAGAGTTTCATCCTTTAATAAGTTTCTACCAAAAATAATCTTTTCTCCAAACGCTGAGAATTCAAAAACACTTGGTCTCATCAAAACACAAGAATCATCTTCTTGAGAGTCACGTAATCCACAAAAGATTAACTATCAATTTCTTCTATCTTTAAACATTATCCCAAAAAAAGAAAGGGTAAGATAAAACAACTCTTCAAAAATAAAGAATCCCATAAGAAGGGAAACAAATTTTAAATATTAAAAGTCCCATGGTACTACCCAAAGTTCATCATAGACCATTCCATAAATAACTGTCCCTAAAATTCCTCAAAATACACCAAACTAAGATTCAAACACAATTATAAGAATGATATCATAACATAGCCTTCCAAGATAGACTTTATCGTTCATCTTCAAACAACATCAACCACTCTTACCATTTTATAACAAAAGTAACTAACCTAATCACATTTTACCCAAGATAGGTTTATCATTTCCATATATAACCTAAATTACTATAAGTCCACCTTAAATTCATCGACTCTTCAAAATACAAGTCAACCTTTACTCCTCAAATAAAATACCGTAGTAATCTATATACCTCGATCAAATAGGGTTCCCAAAATAGTGAATGTCTTCCAAAATAATAATCATCTTTTAATCCCCTAATCACCCTTTTTTTAAGAAGAACAACTTCACTACATCAACATGTGGTACATAACAGTAGATGTTTTCCTTAATGATATAAAATCATCTTAGGTAGTTACTCGATGATCTTAGAAAACATAAAAGATATTCTCATAGAGCATGAACTAAAATAAAACATGACATAGACAATTATTACGAAGAAGTTACATATACTTCAGTCATCATGATCCATCTTAGAATAGGACTTGCATTGTTCCCTTGTCCTCGAAGATTGCTGATGCTCATCATGCTTCTCATCCATTCTAAGAGTGCATTGCCTTAAATAATGACTAACTTCTCCACATTTACGACATCAAAATGTATAAGGTACATTAGATCGAACCTTATCTCCATTCATCACATTATCCATTTTTTAATGTAATTGGATACATTATGCCCTATCTTCCCACATTGAAAAGATCTCCCGGTTCCTTTGTGAAATTCTGCTTGGTGCATCTTCCCACAAATTTTGCAAAAAATAAATTGGGTCTTATTTCCCTTATCAACTTTATCATATGAACATGCTTGAGACTTTGTCTTCTTCTTCCTTAATGAATTTGGGCATTCAACTAGGTACCAATTATTAATTTTTTTTGATAGTTGGTTTGGAATAATCACAATATGTTCAACTTGATCTTTCGTCATCTTTGTCACATTAATAAGGCAATCGTCACATTTCCTATCACATTGGTCGTTGGGACTTGCTCTTCCATTTCTCTCCATTAACTATGAAAAGAACGTATAATTAGGGGGCTTAAATACTTATCCAATAATCATGAAAAGGAAAATTAAAGCATAGAAGGATAAAATTGTAGAAGAAAAGTATACCCTAACTTGTGATCCCCTAGGTCCCAATCTAGGTTATCCATGATCATATATTTTTATGTGAATCTTTATTTTATTTTATCTTTGTTCCTTTAATAATGGTTCATACTAAGCTTATGGATTTCCAAAGCATATCCCCAGGGAGTGTCGTAACCCAGAGTGCAACAAGGCCCGTTGTCGTGTACCAGTTCCCATTCGAGTCTAGCTCAAAGCGGTGTTTTCAGGTTCTACCCCTATGTACATCTGTGCCAGAGCCACCTCTACCTGCTCGTATCCAGACAAGGATGTATTTTCTTGGCAACCCCTTACTCAATACTCACCAAAATACCAGGAAGATTTCCTATATTTAAAATTTTTTTATTTGGTTATTCCTAAAGTTTTCATATCATAATTTCCACAAATAACTAAACCATCCATTGATACCAACTGTGGCATCCTGCCTTTTTATGACATAAACATTCATTACATTACACAAAACTGAGGATATTTAAGGTTTGGTGACTTGGAAACCAGGAACATAATACATGAAAACAACATAAAACATTCTTCTTAAACACTTGAAAGGCTTATCCTTAAGTTCATCCTAGTTTCATTACTGCATCTCATAACCTGGGGACATACATCAAAATAAAGGGTGAGGAGAAGGCCCAGTATGGGAAACAAGAGAATCATTTTAAATGTGAACTTGAGATACTTCAATAAGGTCATGGAAAGAACTTTAAGGCATGAGAAAGAAATCATGAGGAATATCATAATAAAAATAACATTTTTCATAACTTGAAGATGTGCCTACAACATTTAACAAATACAATCATTTCCGTTTCACCAAGGTCTATCCCCAAGGTGTCAATTAAAATTACCAAGGTTATTCACCAAGGAATCAGTCAAAATGGTCATCTCTAGAGATTAAGTTTTTACCCAATGCATTGGAGCGCTATCAGGGCACACCCTTAAATTTGTCTTTATCATCATGTGAGCCACATATATCATCATCAATCATTTCATTAACAACCCATATAGCATAAAAGAAATGTATTTCATTTCATAATCATAACGTTTTAAAAACTGCTTTAAAGACATGATCTTTGTGTCACTTTAAAACCCACAGAAAAGGAAGGTGGGACTCATGTATGTAAATCAAAGATTTTAAAATAGAACAACATGGTTTATATGTAAATAACCATATAGAAGAGAGAGATTTGAGTATTCACTTAATAAAATAAAAGAAATTTAGAAAAAGAGGGAGACATTTTGAGATGGAAATTCTGCAGCATAACGACTATGTTACGAGGTTTTAAAATACATTGAAAAGAGAGGGGACATAGGTAACCCACTCATAAATGATCCCTAAAATAGTAGGGGAACAGAATATAAAGGATTTAAGTACATGGTAATGAAATTTTAATGACATACCATTTGAAATGAAAAACATGGAAGGAAGGTAAAAATTAGATTTCTCTTATGAAAATCTGGCAGCCTAACGGCGTCACTTAAACTTCAACAAAAATGAATTGACGTGATCAAATAGGGTCTCTCATGATATGAACATAAAAGATCAGTATGATAGATATATATATCATACCCCAATATAAAAAATAACTTTAAATACTTGAAAATAATATAGAACTTGAAAATGAGAAAGGTGAAAGAATCCGTTACAAAAATTTCGGCAGCCTAACGGCGCCACTTAAACATCAAAAACATAAATTGAAGAGATAAAATAGCATCTCTCATCATATGATCATAAAAGATAAGTATGATATATATAGATATCATACCCCAAAAAGAAAAATGAACTTGAAATACTTGACAAGAAAATGGAACTTGAAAATGAGAAAGGTGAAGGAATTCGTTACAAAAATTTCGGCAGTCTAACGGCGGCACTTAAACATTCATAAAACAAAATTATGAGAGTAAGAGGGGATATTTCATCACATGAACATTAAAAGGGAAGTAATAGGAATATAAATGAAAATACTCCAACATAAGAACATGGAGCATAAAGGAAATGACTTAAAAGATAGTATTTGAAAAGAAAGAGAGAGTTTGGATCCCTTACCTTAAAACGTAACTCTTAAAACTCAAAGTTTGGGACCATGAGGGCTTGGGAACACCTTGGAAGGACTCTTTGGGAGGTAATGAGACCAGAGAATCGTTGGGGGAGAGTTTGGAGTCGAATGGAAGAGAGTATGGCTTGGTATTTATAAGGAAAGTGAGAGGACAAGGCATTAATAGCCAAGGGACACCTCATAGGTGGTTTTGGCAAAACCATGGGCTTGCCCAGGGTATTTGCCCATGGTATTGGCCACTTGGGACACCTCATACCTTATCGTACTATTCATAAGTCGACCATATTGATTACATACTTAATACATCATTTAATGATGCCATTAAACACCCGTAACTTAAAAACTGTATTTTCACTATTCATCGAAAATTCAACTTTCTTAGAAAAATACCAAAATTTCACCTTAACCAAATATCGATGATCTGATTTTAAAAATGAACTCTACTTTATAAAAATAATTTTCTAAATATTTTTAGTTTAATTTTTTAATAAAAACACTATTCACCGAAAATTAATTTTTTTCAGAAAAATCCCCAAAAATTATCTTAACATAATATCGATGCTCTGAGTTCAAAAAATGAAATCCATTTAATAAAAATAATTTTATAAATATTTTTAATTAAATTTTTAATTTAAAAAAACTATTCACCCAAAAAAACTAATACTTGACTAATAATTTATGAAACCGTTATTTTACCATTTTATTGAATCACATTACTTAATCAAGGTGACTAGATTATATTAATACTTTTTTAAGTGAGATTACTAATCCATTAGGTCACATTACTAATCCTAAGCATAAAATCACTATTCATAATTTACTATTCATCAAAAATTAAGTTGATCTTATTAGACTCTAAATTTTGTACTGAACATAATTGTAGAAGACCATTTTTTGAAAATCATTACACATTTTAAATTATTTAAGGTTTACATAAACTTTTTTTTAAAATCTATTTTCTCTAAGATTCACCAAAAATATGCATACTATATTTATCTGGACATTTGAAAATTCATAAACTTCATCATAAGAAGAAATCAAAAATTTTATTTAAAACAAAGGATTACACAAGGCAGTTACGGTCTCTTTACATAGCCCCTTATCACACCAGCATAGGACCTCAGTGTAAGGTGTGCTAAGGTGAGAGAATCCGAGGGAGGCTCAGACAACATCGCATGAGTAGTAATTTCTATCAGTTTGAACTTCTCATGAAGGAGATTACATTCTAGCTTCACACGATGATGTTCGGCTTGGGTTTGGTCCATAGAAAATCCCAGTGGTGCTACCTCCTTCCCAAGTTCTATTAGACGGGCTTCGATCGGTCCAAGACTACTGGGTGAGGCCATCAAATATTATTTCTATATTAATTAACCAAGATCACTTGTATTTAGAGAAAAATATCGAAATGTTTAGTTTCCAGCAGTCATATTGACCAATGGTCATATAATAGTCAAAACCCAATAGTCTCATTTTAATTATACTAATGTTATCAAATGAAACAGTTTTATTGAGTATAAAAAAATAAAATAACACACAAAATTAGGAAACAATATTTATTCAAACTTTCGGGTCGTTACATAATTAGTATTATAGCTCTTCCATTTATTATTATTACACTTCATTAGGTTATGTGAAAAAATAATATGTATGATGTGTTAATAAGTGTATCTTAGGTGGACATTTTTAGGAATATGTTTAAGGATTTTTATGGACAATGTTATTTCTTATATTATTAGAAAATGTTTATTAATTGAAAAATATATGGCTTTTGTAAGTTAATATAATTTTCCCTATTTATATAAATGTTTAATCCTTAATGATATAGAGAAATTGTGTAATAGAATATTGTTTATGTCATTTAATAATGAGGTAGCCATGGTTATGAGGTTTTATATATGGATATTTTTATATTATTATAATTGGAAAGAAGAGGCCTTCTTGAGATGAATTTAGAATCCTAAAGGCCTAATATGTTAATGGGATTTGATGAAATCTCTTGAATGTCTATAAAAATTATAACACATGTATCAAGGAAATATTAAATCAAAAGAAATACTTAAAAATAATTAAATCATTGTAATTCATTTATATAAGGTTAGAGATTAAATTCAATATACTTTTATGAGGACAAGGAAGAAGGAAATTGTAACCTTAATAAAGAAGAGGATAATGGATTTTGGATCATAAGGGAATATTATCATACTACAACTAATCTTAGAGAATTTGTAAATATTAAATGAAATTATTGGAAATTATAATCTAAGGCATGATCTGGAGATGACTTGTGTTGCACGAATGAGAGTGAAGTTAGTGAAAAATACATAAGGATTGACAAAAATTATAGCATTATAAATTCCTTTTTATCTTAACATATATATTTCTTTTCTAATGAAACATCTTAAGATATAATACGAGTGATATTTAACTTTATTTGTTGATAATTACATATTGAGGGGTTTTATTATGTTTATTTAAATTGAGAAGGATGTTATGGAATACATTAATATATTGCATATGAATGTTGAAAAAGAATGCAAAATATTAGGAAATACACACTACTCATATAAAGTTATTGAGTAAAATTTCAATTGTTTTTATAATTAGTTTGATAAGCCTATCATCAATGATGATGATTCAGCATTGTGGAAATATCAAAAAATGGATCCCTTGAGAGGTGAAATGGGATGGGACAGAAATATGGAAAAATATTTTCTTTTAATATTGTTTATTTTACATTATAATTAGAAGGGAGGGGTTCATGTTGAATTGTATACAAAAATTAGATAACCTTGGAAGAACATATACACCATATGAGATATGTAATACAAGTATAGAAGAACATATACACTTAAGGTTGATTGATATTATTTATTATATCTTGAATAATAATGAAAGGAGAGGAAAATATATAGATTTGGATAATGATTCATTGTTTGTCTTCACAAGAAACAATAATTCCTCTAAATGTTCTAATACTAGGTTGAGTTAAACAATATAGAGAAATTATGGGATGATATTGAATAAAATAATGAAAACAAATCTATAAGTAAAAACTTAAAAGAATGATACATTGAATATGAAGTTATTATGGTCAATTATAGTGGTTTTAGAAAAACAAACATTGGATTAGAATTCTAATGTTGAATCAGATAATGAAAAGGTTTCTCAATATAATCAATCAGAGACTCATGGAAGAGGAAGAAGAGTTAATATTGATTAATTTATTATAATTAAACATAAATATATTCTAATTAAACCTCATGGGATGGGTAATGTAGAGAAAACTAGTATATTATCATAGTTATAAATAAAACCATTCAAATAAATTAAAAAAGACGAATCATGGGTCAATGTTATAAATGACATTATGGATGAAATAGAAAATTAATAAATGGGTGATCCTATGAAGTGTCTATGAAATAGCAATTTTATTTGAAGAAAATTAGTGTAAAAAAATATAGGATGATCATGGATTAATGGTACAAAATACGGTAGGATTATTTTAGAGGGATATTCTATAATCAAAGGAAAATATGGGGAAGAGATCTTTTAAATTGTGGAGAGACATGAGTTGATATTACTTTTATATAAAATTTATTTTTAAAAAGTATTAAATGTGGGTAAAATAGGTGTGAATATGTTATTAATGAATTGTGTTATCATATAGTATGTTTCAATTGAACAAAAATTTGGATTTCAAATTGGAGATGATAAAATAAGGGTGTTTCAATTTAAGAGAGCATGATATATATTAAAATAGGCACTTTTGTCTTAGTATGTTTGATTAGTCTCAAAGATGAAGAAGTTGAAATTCAAGATAAGTAATGTTCATTAGGGAATATATATGAAAGTATAAATATATTTGTTGTTCATGTTACAAATATAGATTGAGGATATAATTTTTTTCAGGAGAAATAAGAAATCAACATATGTCATTATTGAATTGATGAGTTGTTAGTTAAATATTTCCATTATTATTAAGCTCTAATACGTTACCGATATGAAATTGAATTAAAGGATATATGTAAAATCATATGTTAATAATAATATATAATAATTGTAAGGAGTATATTAAACATATATGATTTCAATCATCCTTCAACTCTAATCACAATTGAAAAAAATCTAAGAAAACCTGAATATGGAAGGGATTTGTATCTGACTTTATATCAGATAATAATTATAATATTATTATATGAGATAAAAATATGGTTGAATATAGTGTATGTTCTTTATTTAACCTCTCTATCATGTAGTAATCCCTAGATATGACATAATTGTTTTTAAAAATAAATCAATATATATTTAGTAGAGTCGAAATATGTGGTGCATAATTTTTTTTATAATGAATATGATATGATCCTTATTTAAATAACATGAGTTATGTTGAAGATAAATGAGTATTTCACTCAATGGAGAAGTTATAAATGGTATATCCTTGTCCTACATGAATTACTACACTTTATGGGATGAAGTCACTATACAAAAATTTACCAATATAGGTATATGGTGGTGACAACCTTCTATCCTAAATAAGACACAAATATCATCAATTACTAGTGAAAGGGATTAATATTTTTCATTTTCCTATTATAATACTCTTTATAACTTTTCTGGCCTTGTAAAATCACATCTATTAGATAATACAATAGATAGTGACATATTATGTTCTTTGGCTCTAGTTAGATTACTCATTGAGTTAAAAAAGGCACCCATATCAAATGTTATGAGAAATATAAGTATGAAATTATTAGGAAGGATATTTTACTAAATTTTCTCTAACAAATAAACATACGATCTAAAAAATCCCTTATTCATAACCCTCTAAAGCCCATTGGTTCACTTAACTGATTATACTAGTGTTACCAATATACATTTCACACATGTTCTACCACTTTATCACATAAACCGTATAGATGTGCTATACACAGGCCTTCCGAAAATCCATAATTACATTATCGATGTCCATATGAAAAAAATTATCAATTATTTCACATATTCCATACTGGATTCCCTACCACTTATAGTTTACTACACACACCCAATATTTTGTAAAGCTATGAAATGACACTCTTTTAAATATTTTGGAACCTGAATAATTTTTTTTTATCTGAGTGGTTACAAAACTAAATTCACCTGTGGATGGGTTACATAGATTATATTGAAAATAAAAGGACCCCACATCTAATCAATTTATAATAATTTTCATTCTAAATTGATACTCAGGGAATGAGAGCACATAAAAGAAATACATAAAATCAAAAGCATTCCAAAATTTACCTTTCAGAGTTTTTTTAATTAAAAATAGATTAGAAGTGAGATAAAGTGAATATATCCCGTGGTTACAACGTGTATTGGTAGAATTAACACTGTCATAGAGAATAAATAATTATACATTGTGAATTCGAAGGGAGACTATGGTCACACTATACAATTCCATGTCCAACCATCAGAAGTCCAGTGAATCAAAAATATTCCCATGTAGTATGACTAGATTTACTATTTCCTCATTGCTAAGATTTAAGGTTACACCTTGGGATATTAACTTTTCTAACCAACCTCTTTCCCTTTATATACATGCCTAACCAAATTGAGCTAGTCTATAATGCATGGGATTCATTCCAAATTCCCCAAGTCATGATCAACCATTTGATGTGATATCATAAAATTATACCCATCCATTATCATCTACAATTGAAAAATATAATTTTTTTTTGAGTTTCAAAAAAAAAAATCTGTTAGGCAGGTTTAATAGGGTTTGATTCAAGATACTAAAAATATCATTCATGATCTGAAAAATTCCTTTAGTCAAAACAGTACTATTGGTTATCAAAATATATTGGGTAAAGGAAATCCTCTTGGTTTCCCAAATTCCATTAGTCTGATTACCCTCTTTATTTACCAATTTACTTGAGTCAATATTTTATTATTTGATTCATATGTTTCTTGAATTAAAATCCTTTTCATTTTTTCGTAACATTAAATAAGTAAATATTCTTTGTAGGTTTCAAAAAATCCATGAAAATTATTCTCTTTTGAGAATAAAAAATTCATTCAGTTAAAATTCTATTTATGGGTTTTCAATATTCGTTGATTCAAGAAAATTATCTTGGATCCCTGAAATTTTGACCACCTAACTCATATGTCAAGTTAAACTAAAAAATATATCAAATGCATAAGTCCCAGACCCAACAATTTGTATTTACCTTTATGTAGTAGTATGCATTCTTGAATATAAACTATATGAAACTGGTCATATTCACATAACCTTAAAATACAAGAATCAATTGTTCATGGATAAATGAAAATTAAACAAACCATTATTATAATTAAAATATTAATATAAATTGTATGATGTACTTGATTAAATAGAACTAAACTATGTGAGTTTTGGTGTTAGAGATAATTAAGAACCCCAATCCCAGTCATAATCCCATTAATATAACAATTTATACCTCCCTTTGTGGTAATAAATTCTGTAGATCAATGTTTTAAGGATTTAATGTATATAGTAATAATTTATTTAAATTAAATGAGAGGAAATATAATTTCCATGTATACTGTTTTGTTAGAAACATGTTTCCAATAAATCATTTCCTCCAAAAGGGTTTCTGATATTGTTACCAAAATGGATTTCATGATCATGTTTTAAATTTATAATAGTGTCATAGATGAGGAAATATTACAGTCTATATGATGAGCTGGCCACCCATCCAATAATATGGAAATTTTTTATTATCACTATCCTTATAGATCGATTGGTCACCCACCTTTAGAAACAATGAGTGAGAGATCAACCAAATGAAAACAACAGATCCAAAATATATAATGTATCATAAATAACTAACTAAACCATATAGATACTCTCTATAGTGATCATAAATCCATAACCCCCATTATGTTATTAGGAGTATAAAATAGATATATTATTTATGGAAGTAAAAAACATATAAAAAAAGAATTATATTTTTAAATAAATACATTTCAAACAAAAGTATCGATAGAAGAACAAAATTCATAATTAATTATAATCAGAATGTATGTAAGGATATTTATAAACAATAATCAAATACCCTTGGAGAAAACCAAGTATATATGGTTAGAAGAGTTTTTAACCTACCACCACTCTCATTATATTCAATCAAAAATATATTTATCTAAATCAATGGTTCACTACAGAAAAGGGAATTAATTATTTCAATACTAATGTAAAAAAGTGGATATATTTTTATCCCAATAATCCACATGGATCATAAAATACAATGACTATAGTAAATTCTATCTAAATAACATGTATTTAGAAACCATTGAAATCATTTTTACAGAGGAAACTCATGTTCTATAAAGCCACAAATTTAGAAAATAATATAATCGCAGGGGGTTAATCATGATAATATCATTAATTATTATTGTATGGTAAATTAATACCTATACATTCCTGATGTTAATGAAGAATTGGTTCCATTTATGATTTACATTTCGAAAATACACATAATAAGGACCCTCAAAATATTCTAAAGAGTGATGAAAATTTGGATAAGGATGATGATGAGGTATGCACAAAGGATTTCACTTTTATAGATGCATATAAAGAGATTTTCCATAACTAAAATTAAATGGAAGCCCCAGATTTAGAATCTTCATCTAATACAATATGAACCAATGGGAAATGATTTTTATATATTCAAAACCCACCCCCACATGAAAATATTGAAACCTTATCCATTAAGGAATGATTTTCAAAATATCAGGCTAAGAAAGGTATACTCAAGTCAACTAATACAATGTCTCTCAAAGGGAACATATATAATGAATACAGTTTCCAGGTTGTGATAATACCACCATTATAAATGCCAAATTTGTAATAATACTTTTCTAAACAAATAAAACTATATTACTTCCATAAATAAAAATAAAAATTATGTAATCATATTAGATTAACTGTAACTCCCACTGACTAATAATAATTTCTATCTCTTGGGATTCATTAGGAACAATAACAAAATTCATTGGGAAAATTATATGGTGAATCATTAATGGGTAACATTATCTTAAGAGGAAAAGAAATAAGTATAAATATTGGATTCTATCAATATATAAATATAATATATTTGTTAATGGATTACACTATTACAATGAGGGAAGAAAATATACCCATTGTGGGTGGACTTGAACCCTCCTCAAAATTATTGTAACTCTAATTTACCAATAATTAATGTCACATTAGACCTTGAGAAACTCCACATTGATTTTCTATTCAAGCTGGATCCAATGGAGGAAACATCATAATAATATTAAGAAACCAAGATCAGATGAATATTTGGACCAATACAGGTTCTTATATTTATTTAGTAAAATAATTTAGTAGAATGATCTATTACATATTGGGATTATCACATCCATGAACCCAATAATGGTACCATTGTTTCAAATAAAATATTTTTATATTATTTTATAAATTTATATTTTTTCATTGATAAGGATGGGTTTTTGTACGGTGGTTTTACAGTAAATAAAATTCTATACTAAATTTTAATTGAGTATAAGGAAACTTTGGAAGGGGATTACTATAAGTAAGATTAAGAAAAAGTAGAACATATAGTGGTCTATTGATCATAAAATCATTGGGTGGAAGGCCTATAAATAAAAAATATTTTATTACTTGTTTTCAAATAAATATATATTTTATGACAAATATAGTTATACACAATATGGAATCAATCTTTTTTTTTCACATTATATTGTGGTTTTTGATAGTGGGCGTGCCATGAAACATCGAGCTTCAATGAACAATGAAATAAAATTGTTTAAAATTTTTCTATTATAACATAAGAGTTAAATAGTCAAGTATAAATATTATTAATTAATTAATTAAATATTAATATTAATTTCTTTGGAAAAATAATTTTATTTATAAATATTTTGTAAATAATAAAAAAAATTATAAATTTAATTACATTCATCAAATATATATTTTAATAAAAAATCATTTTATTACATTTTAGGATAAAATACAATAATTTATTTATTTAAGTTTTAAATTTTTTTTTGATAATGTATACATTATTTGATAAATCATCAAATCAAAAATAAAATAAGATTGAATTTTGTGATTTTTCTGAAAATATTTAGTTTTTCAATAGAGTTAAAATATTGTTTTTTTGAGTAAATATAATTTTGTTTCAATAAATAAAATAATTATATTTAATTATTATGTTTCAATGTAACATATTTACTCTATATTTATATTTTATCTACATAAATACTATGGAATCAACTTTATATTAGTGTTTTTTATAATTTTATTCTTTGGTTTAAAAATGGTTTTTTCTGAACACTATTTCAAAGTGAATAATGTTTCTTTATTTTAATCAATTATAATAACCTATAATGAGGAATGTTTTAAATAAAAGATATATTATATATATCATTAAATTATAATTTATTTTCATTCAATGATTATTATTATACATATAGTTTATATAAGATCATATTGTGCTCAGAAAATATGTTTCTCAAAAACCCATTTTTTTCATTGTGTTTGTGGGATTTCATTTAATTTTTTTTCCAATTCATCATGATAAATTGAATTCAATACTTATATTAAAGATAATTTATATTATAATTTCTGTTCAAATTAATGTTTTACTATAATGAATTGTGATAACTATAAAAACTATTTTTCATGGTTTAGGAAAAATTGGTTTACTAGGGGTTAAATTAAAAAGCTAAGGCTTACAAAATGACACGACATAAGAATACATAATAATTAATGGAAATATTTCCATATAATAATTTATAAATTATAATATAGAGATATTTTTAATCTATTTCTTGGAAATTTCATTATTATTTTGAATTCTTCATGGAAATTTCCATGCAATTTCCAAATGGGTTATTTTCCTGTACTTGTAAAAGGACACAATCACCCTTCATTTATATAAAAATAAAAATCCATATAGTTCATCCACAACATAAACACCCCTAAAAACATACTTATATAAGTTCAAGATATTATGGTCCTCTCAAAAGAAAAACATTTGGGTCCTTAATAAGAGATTAAAAGGAGGTTCTTATAAACAATGCTAATTGTCTTCACAATTATTATTCAATTTATTTCTAAATTTTACACCATAAATATTATCTTAAATAACAAACTATAACAATAAAATAATATATTATATACCTATATGTTATTATATTATTGTAATCACCTATATTCTTCACAACATCTATCAAATGGGATATGAAATAATAATTTGTGTCCATGGTGGACTTCCACCATGTGAAACGATCTAGGTTTTTTCCCATAACCACACTTGAAAGATGTATATAATGATGTATATTACAAATATATATTATATTTATGAAATTAATATACATAAATAATTATGATATCATGTATACATTATGTCTTTCCATTCTGTGGGGGATAATATAACATCGCTCATGTTAATGGAGGACTGTCGTTATGTGAAGCGATATCATTCATTTTTACTTACTCATTACACAAAAGGAATTAAGAATAATTTTAATGAAAACAAAAAAAATATATGAAATAATACTTATTATTTAATGGTAATATATTATTTTCCTTAATTTTCTCAATCCATCTAGAAAATGTAAAAACATTAATGTATACGTTCAACCAACTATCTCTATAAATGATGTATTTCCTTATATATATATATATTTTACAGACTGATTAAAATACATATATAATTAATTTTTATGATATTTATATTATTTTTTTAAAAAAAGTATATTATTTAATCAATATAAAATAAAAAAAATCTTAAAAACCAAATTAAAAGAGAAATGAGAAACAAAATTGTTCTTACCTGAAACGTGATTTTAATAATTAATTGTTAATAAATTGATTTTAATATTTCAATGGTAATCCATATATGGTATTATATATATATATATGGTTATTTAATATATGTATATCAAAACATTTTTTATTATATAGAATGTTTGAACCTCTATAAAGGATGTCTGCAATTAAGTTATGAGATTTCATGTATCTCTTTAATATTATAGATACATGACAAATAAGAACTCACTTCTTTTGCGAGGTGTATATATTTCCCTATTAACATGTTATACAATTGATATAATTTTTTCCATGATAATTATGTTTTTATTTTATTTCGTTATTTATTATGTCTTATGATTCAAACATATATCTAATGTTGAGAGAGATTTTTGTCTCATTTTTTCTTCATAGGAACATACACTATAATACACACATATTTTTTTATATGTGGTCTATATACAACCCATATTTCATGTAACATTGATTATTAATTTATTTAAACAAGTTTATATGTTTTTAATTATCTTGTCCCTTTATAGGTATTTTGATTCAATGTTTCCAAAGTGGTAATGGTTTTATGATATAATCTCATGATTTATTTTGATTGATTATGATGATACATACATTGATAAAATATTATGATCTACCTATCAATAATTCTCATTATTTATATTATAGTAGTGTTATTAATTTTATATTAATGTAATATGTCGCGACCCATCCTCGGGGCCCATGCCGTGACTACCCCAAGCCCGCCTTCCATAGGCCAGGGGTTGGCGAATAGCACCAAGGCATAATTCCCAATAAAAAGGGAAGGCATTGTCTTTGTAAAGTAAACAACACCACAGAGAAATCAAGAAGTAGAAGTAAACACTTACTAAAACTGGGTACAACAGTAAGTGCAGAAAAGTAAGTGGGCAAGAATACAAACCCAAACTGAAAGTAAAGTACAACTGGAAAGGGAAAACAACAATTGAAAGTAATGCCGCATCCTCAATCCGTCCACTGGAACTCCCACCTAAAGGGTGGGTACAGATAGCCTCCATAGCGCCTCGAGTCCAGCCGTCCGTTCCGAGTACGTCCCGCCTAGTGGTTCACCTCCAGGTACCGACCTGATCCGCATGCCTCAACCATGATCAGCGCTGTCCGTCGTCTACAACCAATACAACGTAGTGCGGTCATAGCCCGTGTAGGGGTGAGTATAAGATACTCAGTAGGGAGCCCGACACCCCCGAAGGTCTCCCAGAATCCACAAAGGATAATCCACAAAGAAAAGATACAATTGCGAAGTAACATCTGACACTACTTAGGTATATTCCCATACATATACCTAAGTCATCAATTCTCGATTGGCTCCAACATCCGAGCTCAAGCACAACCCAGTCAACATTGGAAAAATCACAACTCAATCCACACAGGAAATCATAACGTAATCCACACAGGATATCAAGTCAATCTTATCGAAGATAAGGATTTAAAGTCAAGATTCAGCTCACATAGGTATAATTTTTCATAAGATGATAGAGATGATCAGATGTAGTCACTGATTCAACTAAGCCGTTGGACCCACACAAGATCGATAGGTATTAACCCTCACAATGAATCAAAAAGTATCGATAGGTAACTAACCCCCGTAATGACCCACACATGATCGATAGGTAACTAACCCCTGCAATGACCCACACAGGATCGGACCCACACATGATCTGTAGGCGCTGGCCCACATAGGACCGCTGAGCACTGACCCACACAGGATCGGTAGCACTGATCCATGTAGGATCGCTTAATGTTTTAGTCATCACCGTCGAATCCATGGAGGATTTCTGCACAGTCGTCATCGTCGTCGTAGTCACAGCCATTTCTACGGTTTCCACACACGGCAAACTCGTTCGGGAGGGTCCGCTCCATGAGACGAAGGGCTGATACATCAACTGAAATATAGTCCAGAGTTGATGTATCCAAAAGTTTTGTATCGTCAACAGGAACTCAACG
This sequence comes from Viscum album, assembly GCA_963277665.1. Classification (NCBI taxonomy): domain Eukaryota; kingdom Viridiplantae; phylum Streptophyta; class Magnoliopsida; order Santalales; family Viscaceae; genus Viscum; species Viscum album. Next base: position 1,955,550,564 of record OY728140.1, read on the forward strand.
TCATAGGCGGCGCGTCAATCGGACGCCCGGTCTGAGAGTTATTGGTTTTTTTGTCCCAGGGGTCTGGTTGGTTTTTAATTCAAAACCAACCCAACCGTACTCCAACTGCATCCAAACCTCGAGTGGAGTAAGCCAAAAGGTCCGTCTCACTAAGAGGGATCCATCAAAGTCGACGACACGCCAATCGGACGTCCGGAGCTCAAGTTATAAGCGTTTCCGCTCCGAGGGCCCGGTTGGTTTCATGTACGAACGAATCCGGATGAACCCGAAGTCCTCCAAAACTTGAGTGTAGTATTCCAAAATGACCGTCTCGATCCAAGGATCACATCGCAGCTGACGGTGTGACGATCGAAGGTCTGTAGCCAATGTTATGGGCAAAAGATCATGAGGGGTCCTGTATTAGGGGGTTCGGGCCCGGTCTGACCCGGCCCAATAACCTATGGGTCAGTCCGAACCTAGTCGACCCGTCCCGGGTTCGGGTCTGGACTGCTTGGGCGCACCCCGGCTCGGCCCAGCGGACCGGCCGGGGCAGCCGGCCTGGCACGCTGGCGCGCTGGCGCCAGCCAGGTGGCTTGGCCGTTTTGGCCGAGCGGACAGGGGTGCGGGGGAGCACGATGCCCCCCGCCCGTTTGTAATCTACGACCCCCATGTGGGGGGCCGCTCATTTCCAGCCAGCCGGGGGTTTCAAACCCCCGGTTCTTCCTCTGTCCGGCCGGCCCGCTCCGGCCGGCCAGCTGTTGCACCACGAGACCGGCAAGGGACAGTCCCCCTGCTCCGACGCCAACGGCCCGGAACCGGCCGACGGTTCCCCTGCTCCGCCGCGGCCTCATCCGCGGCCTTGGACCGTCTGGCGCGGCGAGACGACACCACACCCCTCCACTGCGGCCCCGCTCCAGCCGCGGTGTTTTTGGGGTTCTCCAGCGTGGCACGATGGCACCATGTTCTTGTTCGATTCAAAGGCGCTGCGCGACGGCGCCACACATACCTTGCCGCCTGACCCTGCGCAGTGTGACGACTCCGTGCCATCCTCGTTCCATTCAATCACAAGGAAGACATGATAAAAGGGGAGGAGGGTCGGCCGTGTTTTTGTGGTCCGACCCCCTCCTGTTAACTGGTAACAAGCGGTCCAAAAGTACGAGGAATGATGACTGATGAAATTCACGAAAATAAACGCATAAATCCCCTACCTCGTCGAATTGTTCAATGAGGGTTCGTCGCGGAAATAACCGTCGCGGAAGAAGACGTTGCGGATAGAGAGAGTCGAGTAGCAGGGAAATTATTCATCGACGTCGCGTCGTTGATCTCTGAGGAATCCGACGTTCTTCGCGTTCTTCGCGTTCTTCGTCAAAGAAGAAGAAGTTCTTCAAGATCCTCAACTTTTCTCCAAATCCTCCCAATGCAACAAGTTCCAACCAAAATAAAATAAGTCCCTTACTTATTTTATTAACATAACTTAAGCATTTGAAATTCAAAAGTTGAATTAATCCACTCAATTAATTAAGTCAACTTGACTTATTAAATGAAGGGTTATGGAAGGTTAGGGAAGATGAAGGGGTGAGGTTCGTGTGGGCCCCACCACCCTCATAACCTCCCAAGGGAAGTTGGGTGGTTTTCACCAACTTCCACTCAATGATTTTAACCACTTAGAGAAAAATAAAATTGATGCTCAATTTTATTTTACCTTCCACAAATTTTTTAACAACTTATCTAGTGAAAACGCAACTCCGAAAAAGGTGTTCCTAAGCAATTACCGATGCTGCAAATCCATCGGTGCCCTCAGAATTTGATTCCGGGCACCAGTTCAAAAGTTAGGAAAACCTGCTCATTCGTTCACTGAATGTACCCGAGCTAAAGTTCGGATAAAAATTCCGGGCACACCGGGCCTCAGAATCAAGTGCCGTCAGAAACTGGGTTCTTGTAAAATCCCAAAGAAAAATATGAAAAAAAATTTCCCTTAAATTTTACGTGTATTTATGTTACTCCCACCTCAGGGCTTTACGTCCCCGTAAAGATACATCAAAAACTAGGGGAACAAATGTGGGTACTACACACGCATCTGAGCCTCCCACTCCCAAGTGCTCTCCTAGGGGTTCCCGTGATGCCATCTGATGCGCACTAGAGGAATCGACCATCCATGTAGGACCCTCTCCTGTCGATCCTTGATCTCCACTAGGACCTCCGCAAAAGTCACACCATCATCAATGTGCAGCTTTCCATGGTCAATGATATGCGTCTGGTCGTGCACGTATCTCCTCACCTGAGATACGTGGAAGACGTCGTGCACTCAGTGCAAATGAGGTGGTAGAGCCAGGCGATAAGCCACCTTGCCAATCCTGCTGAGGACCTGGAATGGTCAGATGAACCGTGGAGACAACTTTCCACCTCGGCCAAATCTCCATATACCACGTCGAGGAGAGACCCGCAAGAAGACATGGTCTCCATCCTCGAACTCTAGTGGCCTCTGCCTCCTATCAGCATAAGACTTCTCCCGGCTCTGGGCTGTCGTCATCCGCTCCTGGATGACCTGGACCTTCTCTGTCGTGATCTGGACCATCTTCGGTCCCACAAGTGCTGACTCCCCAGGGTCTTTCCAGCACAGTGGAGATCTGAAAGGTCTATCGTACAACTCCTTGTATGGTTCCATACCGATGGTGGAGTGGTAGCTGTTGTTGTACGCGAACTCCACCAAGGGTAGGTTGTCCTCCCAGCTGCGACCAAAGTCGAGGACACATGCGCGAATCATGTCTTCGAGAGTCTGAATGGTCCTCTCCATCTGACCATCTGTCTCAGGGTGAAAGGTAGTACTCAGACGTAGTTACGTCCCAAATGCCTCCTGCAACCCCTTCCATAGCTGGGAAGTAAAGCGAGCATCTCATTCAGAGAAGATAGATGATGGCCCACCATTAAGCTGTACAGTCTCCCGAACGTAGAGACATCCCATGCTCTCCACTGATCCCTACTCTCTGATAGGTAAGAAGTGATCCAACTTGGTGTGTCAGTTGACAATCACCCAAATGGAGTCGTGACCTCTGAAAGTGCGTGGAAGTCCAGTCACGAAGTCCATAGATATGCCGTCCCACTTTCACTCCGGGACCTCCAAGGGCTGTACCAAGCCTGCTGGTAGCTGGTGATCTGCCTTCACCTGCTGGCAGGTGAGGAATCAAGAAATGAACTCTGCCACAGGAATAGACTGAAAAGTGCTCACCATCAAATAGTGTTGCCACATCTTCAGAGAGAAGACCACTGCTGCTAAATCCAGGTCATGGGTAGTGTAGTTTTGTTCATGCGGCCTCAACTGACGTGATATATAGGCGATCACTGCATGCTCTTGCATCAGGAAACATCCGATTTCGGTCCTTGATGTATCGCAGTAAACTACGTACCCAACTCCATCCTTTGGAAGCCTCAAGATAGGCACGCTGGTCAATCTCTGTCTCAGCTCTTGGAAGCTCTACTGACATCTATCTGACCACACGAAGGGTTGCCTCTTCCTCCTTAACGTTCTAAAAAGCTGCAAAGATTTCGCCTTTTTCGAAAAGGGAAATCTGGTCTCATCCCATGGATGAACCACATTCCTTGCCTAATATAGTCAATCCCGTCATGATTAATTAATTCATGCCATGGATGACGTCGTAAGTCCTCGACGCTGCTACCAAGAGATCCAACCGTTACTCTCACCTCCAAGGGTTGAGCCACACTGTCGGCATCAGTGTGTGGTCACTGGGACTCTTCCAGTAAGAATCTCATAAGTGAGGGTCAAGTCAACAGATTTTAACCGGTATCTCTTAGTATTAACATACAAAAGACAAGAAAGCAAACGTCACCAATGAAACTGTCTTTTATTACTTCAACTCAAAGTAAAAGGACACAAGGAAACACAAAAAAAGATGCTAGAGGCATTATGGTCAAGGGCCTCTATGCCTGGAGCTAGTCCCACAGTTGTCCACCCTCTTCTAGAGCTCCATGATCGTAAGCTTCAGCTGCCTGAAAATGTGCTCTCCGCTATGGTCGGGGTGGACCTCCTGGTGGTGGTGGTGGTAGAGCCTCAAAGCGTCGAACACCACCTGCTGCTCGGCCAGCTCCTCTGCCTCGTCCACCTGCTCCCTGCGGACCGCCACGGTCGAACCTCTGCCTCTTCTTGGGTGGTTCCTCAACCGTCTGCTGCTCCTCTGCAAGGCGGGTCGGGCAGTCACGATCCAAGTGGCCCTGCCCGCCGCATGCAAAGCACTATCTTCCACTAGTAAGACTGGCTCTACTACATGCGCCCCACACCTCCGAGCCAGTATCCTGTGGTCGTCGGCCAGATGGCATGGTCCTCTTGGACCTCTACGAAATCTGTCTACTACCAGCTGCAGAATACTCCGCTATGTGCCGGCCTGCGGTAGGTCTCGCTGCTGGTGTAGGCTCATCAAGAAAGCTCTCAATGAGAAGGGCTCGCTCCAGTACCCATGCCTGTGTCGGAATGCTGAGGGAGATCAGCAATGCCCTGATCTCATGCCTCAATCCCTGATCAAAGGTCCGGGCCCGAAAGAATGGGTCCCATACCATGTACGTCGAATAGCGCGAGAGATCTGTAAATCTCGCCAAGTACTGGGCGACTGTCAAGCTGCCCTGCCACAGCTGAAGAAGCTCCTGGATACGCACCGCACGGAGGGTGGCTGGGACGAACTCCGAGCAGAAGAGGCTCTCAAAGTCCATCCAAAGAAGAGATGCCTCGTCATGCACCTGGAGCATCAAGCTCCCCCAACTTCATGTTGCCGCGTGCAGGAGGCTCGCTGCGAGGATCACCATGAGGTATGCTGGTGTCCTCACTAACCTGAAAACTCATACAACTGCCTCCAGCCAATCCTAGGCTGCCTGAAGGTCCGTCTCCCCACGGAACCTGGGCGGTCGCTGACGCTGAAACTCATACAGTTCACTAAGGCGATGTGTATCGTCAGCGGCTGGGGATGGTAGCATTGGTGGCTCAGTGAGTAGCGGTACCGACGGTGCCTCTGCTGTCAAAGGGCCATGTACAGAGGCTTTGTCGCTCGGTGGGATGTCCTCACGTACAACGCTCGGAACCCTAGCTGGCTGTCGGCGTGGGGCCATCCTGAAACAAAACAGATGCGCCACGGTCAAACAATATACCTGGCAAGTTGACACAAAGTCATCACAAAGAAAACTTGAATCACACATGAAATCAATGTTTTCATGCATTAATTCGGAAATCAGAAGTCAGGGTCCTAGTGTACGGATACGTCGGCCACCGCACCAACACTGGACTCCCTGGACTGAAAACCACACTCAATACTCCTAAAACTATTGATTAACATAGAAAAAGATCAGAGTCCTGGGTTCTGTGGTAGAACCGAACTCTTCTGATACAAATTTGTCACGACCCGTCCTCGGGGCCCGTGCTGTGACTACCCCAAACCCGCCTTCCATAGGCCAGGGGCTGGCGACTAGCACCAAGGCATAATTCCTGATAAAAGTGAAGGAATTTCCTTTGTAAAGTAAACAACACCACAGATCAAGAAAGCAGTAGAAGTAAACACTAAGTAAAACTGGGTACTACAGTAAGTGCATAAAAGTAAGTGGGACAGAATACAAACCCAAACTGAAAGTAAAGTACAACTGGAAAGGAAAAACTACAACTGAATGTAAAGCTGCAGCCTCAAGCCGTCCACTGGAACTCCCACCTGAAGGGTGGGTACAGATAGCCTCCATAGCTCCTTGGGTCCAGTCGTCTGCTCCGAGTACATCCTGCACAGTGGTCCACCTCCCGGTACCGACCTCCTCCACAAGCCTCAACCACGATCAGCATTATCCGTCATCTGCAACCAACACAACATAGTCCAGGCATGGCCCGTGCAGGGGTGAGTATAAGCTACTCAGTAGGGACCCCCAGACCCCCGAAGGTCTCCCAGAATCCACAAAGGATAATCCACAAAGGAAATATACAATCACGAAGTTACATCCGACACACCTTAGGTACATGCCCATACATATACCTAAGTCACCAATTCTCGATCAGCTCCAATATCTGAGCTCATGTACAACCCAGTCCACACAAGAAAAATCATAAGTCAATCCACACAGGAAAGCATAACGTAATACACATAGGATATCAGGTCAATATTATCGAAGATAAGGATTGAAAGTCAAAATTCAGCTCACACATGTATACTTCTTTGTAAGACGATAGAGATGAATAGATGTAGTCACTGATTCATCTAAGCCGTCGGACCCAAACAAGATCGATATGTACTAACCCCCGCAATGGCCCACAAAGGATCGATAGGTAACTAACACCTGCAATGACCCATAGAGGATCGATAGTTAACTAACCCCCACAATGACCCACACAAGATCGATAGGTAACTAACCCTCGCAATGACCCACACAGGATCAGACCCACACAGGATCTGTAGGTGCTGGCCCACACAGGACCGCTGAGCACTAACCCACATAGGATCTGACCCACACAGGATTGGCAGCACTAATCCACGTAGGATCGCTGAGTTCTGTAGTCGTCGCTGTTGAATCCACATAGGATTTTTGCACAATCGTCATCATCGTCGCAGTCGCAGCCAGCTCTAGGGTTTCCGCACACAGCAAACTCGTTCGGGAGGGTCCGCTCCACGAGCCGAAGGGCTGATAAATCAACTGACACATAGTACGGAGTTGATGTATCCAAAATTTCTGTATCGTCAACAGGAACTCAACGTCACAGACGGCGCGTCAATCAGACACCCGGTCTGAGAGTTATTGGCCTTTTCGTCCCAGGGGTCCGGTTTGTTTTTAAGTCAAAACCAACCCGACCATACTCCAACTGCATCCAAACCTCGATCAGAGTAATCCAAAAGGCCCGTCTCACTAAGAGGAATCCATCAAAGTCGATGACACGTCAATTGGACGTCCGGAGCTCAAGTTATAAGCATTTCCGCTCCAAGGGCCCGGTTGGTTTCGTGTACGAACCAACCCGGCTAAACCTAAAGTTCATCAAAACTTGAGTGTAGTATACCAAAAAGACCGTCTCAATCCAAGGATCGCATCGCAGCTGATGGTGCGTTGATCGGAGGTCCACAGCCCATGTTATGGGAAACATACCATGAGGGGTCCGGTATTAGGGGGTTTGGGCCCGGTCCGACCCGGCCTGATACCCTAAGGGTCGGCCCGAACCGGGTCGACCCGTCCCGAGTCCAGGTCCGACATGCTTGGACGCCGCCCGACCCGGCTGGCTTGGCACGGCGCAGCCTGGGCGCGGCTCGGCCTGGCCTGGGAGCGGCTTGGGCGTGGCCCGACCCGACCTGGGCGCGGCCCAGCCTGGCGGACCGCCCAGGGCAGCCGGCCCGGCGTGCTGGCGTGCTGGCGCCGGCCAGGTGGCTCATACGTTTCGGTTGAGCGGACAGGGGTGCGGGGGGGGGGGGGGGGGGGGGGTGGGCTTCCCCCCGCCCGTTTGTCATCCGCAGCCCCCATGTGGGGGCCCGCTCATTTCCAGCCAGCCGAGGGTTTGGAACCCCCAGCTCTTCCTCTGTCCGCCCGACCCACTCCGGCCGGCCGGCTGTTGCACCACGGGACCTGAAAGGGCTTGTCCCCCTGCTCCGACGCCGGTGGCCTGGAACCGGCCGCCGGTTCCCCTACTCCTCCGCAGCCTCAGCCGCAGCCTTGGACCGTCTGGCGCGGCGCGACGACGCCAAGTTCTTATTCAATTCAAAGGCGTGGTACGATGGTGCCGCACATACCTTGCCGCATCATCCCGCGCGGTGCGACTACACCGCACCATCCTCGTTCTATTCCTCCACAAGGAAGACAAGATAAAAGGAGAGGAGGGTCGGCCGTGTTTGTGCGGTCCAGCCCCCTCCCGTTAACTGGTAACTAGTGGTCCAAAAGTACGTGGAATGATGAAGAATAAAATTCATGAAAGGAAATGCATAAATACCCTACCCCGTCGAATCGTTGAGTGAGTGTTCATCGCGGAAATAACCGTCACGGAAGAAGCCGTCGCGGAAGGAGAGAGTCGCATCGTGGGGAAATGATTCGTCGGCGTCGTGTCGTCGATCTCCGAGGAATCCGGCATTTTTCACATTCTTCACATTCTTCGTTGAAGAGGAATAAGTTCTTGAAGCTCCTCAACTTTTCTCCAAATCATCCCAATGCAACAAGTTCCAACCAAAATAAAATCAGTCCCTTACTTATTTTATTAACATAACTTAATCATTTGAAATTGAAAAGTTGTATTAATCCACTCAATTAATTAACTCAACTTGAATTATTAAATGAAGGGTTATGGAAGGTTAGGGAAGATGAAAGGGTGGGGGTCATGTGGGCCCCACCACCCTCATAACCTCCCATGGGACGTTGGGTGGTTTTCCCTAACTTCCACTCAAAGATTTTAACCACCTAGAGAAAAATAAAATTGATGCTCAATTTTATTTTACCTTCCACAATTTTTTAACAACTTCTCTCGTGAAAAAGAAACCCCTGAAAAGGTGTTCTTAAGAAATTACCGGCGCTACGAATCCATCGGTGACCTCAGAATTCGATTCCGAGCACCGGTTCAAAAGTTAGGAAAACCCGCCTATTCGTTCACTGAACGTACCCGAGCTAAACTTTGGATAGAAATTCCGGGCACACTGGGCCTCAGAATAAAGTGCCGTTAGAAACCGCGTTCTTGTAAAATCCCAAAGAAAATTAAGAAAAAAAAACTTCCCTTGAATTTTACGGGTCTTTACATAATAGTAATTTATTTTGAAATAATTTTTAAATAAAATTATTGAGAATCTATTTTCATGAATAACGTACGCTATTTATATCTTTTGTCAGAATTATAGTTTGTTTTAAAACCATGTTATATAATATGTTTTTAAATTTTATAACTATTATCCTTTGATTTTAAAAATTATTTTAAAAATTTTATATTATTTTAAATTTTTAAATTTATTATCCTTTCCAAACAATTTACTTTTTTCATTAACTGAAAATTTGAAAAGAATCTCTATTGTTAATATAAAATATATGAACATTATTTCTTTTTTTCATGGATGGTAAATGATTTAAAGCTTACCTTCCATGTATTAAAAAATATTTTCAATTAATATTTGTAAAATAATATTTTCTAAATGTTAATAATTTATATAAATAATATAAAATTTAAATGGAATTTAATTTTTCTTATGTTTTGAAATGTTTTTTTCAAAGTAGAAAGACTATTTTTCTAAAGAAATGTTCTAATTTATCATCCAATATAATTTTCCATATAATTGAACATCCTTTTTTCTAATTATCATTTATTATTGATATGATTGAATGATACCATTCATATTATTTCTATATAGGGTTAATGATTGTGATGAAGAAATTTTTATGAAGCCCATTTATTTTTCATGGTTTTTTCTATGGTTAATAGATGAAATATTTATGAAATCCATTTTACTTACAAGGGATAACATATAATGGTTTGAAGAAGGTTTTATGATATAGTGGAATACAGAATAATGTATTTAATTACGAGGCTTGTGAGACCTATATCTCTCAACAATTCCTTAGGTAAATATTTATATATACTGAGAGAATTATGGGTAATAATTAAATGGGATTGATCCACTATAGGAAATAGGAGCATCCTAATCTAATATGGGAAACTTGTGCTTCCTAATCCACTATAGGAAATAGGTGTATCTTAATCCACATTCAGAGATAGGTATATCTTAATCCACGATTTTTATTGACATGGTAGTTAAATTTTAAATATGAAATGTGTTGGTCGGAGTGGACACTCAAGAGGGGGGTGAATTGAGTTCCAATTAAAATTTTCTGTTAAAAACAATTTCTAATTAAAATCCCCCAATTTCAAAAATAAATTAAACTGTAGTGAATTTATATAGAATATAAAGGTTCAATTAGCTTCTCAAAGATTGATTAATTCTCAGTTAACTTAATCTTATGATTAAATTAACTTTTGAAACTAATTTACTGATTTATAATAAATATAAACACTTGCGAATTTAATTATCAAAGTAGCTTTGAAGATAGATTATATTTCAAAGTAATAGCAGCGGAATATGAAATAAATATGTATAGTATGGATATAGAGTATAGCTATAAACACAGAGAAGTAACCAAGAGGTTCAGTCTCAAGCCGAGACTTAGTCCTCTCAAAAGTTTATATAAAAGTGATCCACACCCTGGATCGAGGTTAACAACAGTGAAAACACTGTCCAGGTCACAAGACCTCTACCACAGTTCTACGTGGGAAAACAAACAACAGCAGCCAGCTGTCCAGGTCACAAGACCTCTACCACTATCCACAGTGGGAAGTGAAGTGTAAAAGGTTTGCTGAGGATTTACAGATCCTCCAGTGAAAGTACAGGAGTCAGTGTGTGTGTTTAATACAGCAGATAACACACACTGCTCAAAATGTAGAATAAATAAATCACAGAGCAGAGATGTAGAGTTTAGGAATGGCTCTAGTGATTTCAGTGTAGCACTGGACTCGTTTTGGAATTAATCAGAAGTGATTCTGAGTCCTCTTCTCGATTTTGTTTGAGAAGCAGAGTGTCGTATGCTTCAGGTTCACAGGCAGTGAGATGTAGTCGATGAAGCTCTTCAAAAATTCTATTGTATGCACACGGCTCTTCTTGAGTAGGCTTGATTGTATATTTGATTCTGTCTTGCTTGGTTCTTCTTGTATGCACAGAGCTCTTCTCGAGTATGTCGTATGCTTCCTTGTCTCTGTGTGTGTTGTCTCTCACTTCTTTGCTACACTTTTCTCTTCAGCAGAGTCTTCTTGTATTTATATCACGTGCTCCGTAGGATAGAAAAGGTTTCCTTTCCGCAGGTACGAGGTACGGTTTCCTGACATCCGACAACCTTTATTAATTAATTGTCAGTGTATTAAAATATAACTAATATGACCGTTGGTTAGAATAAATAAAGATAAGGATAAAGAAATTCAAACAGTTGTTTATGACTGTTCAAGAGATCGGTTGGTCATCAGCATTAGAGTAATGATCGGTGACTCAGATAGATCAGCATCGGTCTGTCATCTGATCGGTGAGTCATTTTGATCAGCATCGGTCTGTCATCTGATCGGTGAGTCATTTTGATCAACATCGGTCTGTCATCTGATCGGTGAGTCATTTTGATCAGCATCGGTCTGTCATCTGATCGGTGAGTCATTTTGATCAGCATCGGTCTGTCATCTGATCGGTGAGTCATTTTGATCAGCATTGGTCTTTCATCTGATCGGTGAGTCATTTTGATCGGTGATTCCTTGGATCGGTGACTCATTTGCATCGGTGACTCATTTGCATCGGTGATTCATTTGCATCGGTGAGTCATTTGCATCGGTGAGTCATTTGCATCGGTGAGTCCTTGGATCGGTGAGTCTGATTGATCGGTGAGTCTGATGGATCGGTGACTCTGATGGATCGGTGACTCTGATGGATCGGTGACTCTGATGGATTGGTGAGTCTGATGGATCGGTGAGTCTGATGGATGTTGAATCCAGAAGGCTTCCAACATACTTTGTAAGTTAATAAGCATAGTTAAAAAACATGATAACTGATTCATTCATAGATTGGAATTATGTTTATGAGACATCAAACCAGATTAAGCATCAATGAGTTGTGATGATTTGTGATTATTAAAACATCAGTTATAAACATGAAATCCGCAATCTTCCAGAGGGCTCAACAATCTCCCCCTTTTTGATAATCACAAATCTTCATATATATATAATAAAATAGAAAAAAATCTACCTCTTAAAATAACATTCCCATATATATAGTATTCAGATTTCTCCCCCTGAGATATTGATCTCCCTCTTCATATATAGAGTACTCCCCCTTAGATATATATTTCCCCCATTATATAGATCTTTCTCCCATTATAGATATCTTTCTTTCTCCTTATATATATCTGCTTTCTCCATTATATATCTTTCTTTCTCCTTATATATATCTGCTTTCTCCATTATATATCTTTCTTTCTCCCCCTTTGGGATAATCAAAAAGGAGGGAAAACAGATAAGGGAAAAGAGAAGCAGGGTGCAGGCAGGATAGAACATAACACAAAGGAAAAACAAATTTGATAAAGTCATAGAAAAAGATAAGCATTACATAGAGCATCCCATCAAAAACAATACATGGTTATTTGTTGGGATACAAAGGGGCTTTCCCTTTATCCTTGGGATCAATGGTAGGGAAGGTAGAAGGCTTGGAAGCAGGATGTGGTTCACGGAGCTGAAGTGGCGGCAGGACAACTCTGGCAGGTGCAGTTGGAGGTGTCACAGAGGGTTGTTGAGAAGGAGCAGGAGCTGGATGAGAAGCTTTCTGAGAGACTGGCCGCAATTGAGATAGAGCTTGGGCAACAGACAGCTGATTTGGAGCGACATCAGAGGCACTGAGAGGTTCAGAAGTAGGGAGTACAATTGCAGTGGCCTGTGCATCCAAGTAAGGCTTCAACAGATGAATGAAGTCCTGAATGACTTCTGCTCCATACTTCATAGCTTTTTCAAAATCATCCTTGTTTTCCATGAACTGTGCCAAGGAAGGGACAAAATCTTGCAATTGGCGAACTTGAGTGTTGAAGGCCTGAGTGACTGGAGGTAATTTCAGATTCTCTGCCAGGACTTTGAAGTTTGCAGCCATCTCATGTTTTGTATAAATCTTGGAAAAGAAAGCATAAACTTTTTCCTTGATCTCTTGCAGGGCATTCTTAGCATCTGCTGAATATACTAAGGGCATCTTATGACTATTATCACAGAGCTCTTTCATCCTCTTCAGAGATTCTAAGTCAAGAATATTTCTAACAGCAGCTAGCTCTGTATGCACAACTTCTCTGAGAGCTTCTATCTCACGAGTAGTGATTTTGGTTACCTTGCCTGTACTGGCTTGGCCGACTATATGAGTTAGTTCAACTTTCAACTTCCTCAGATCAGACTTGTTAAGATGTTCAATCAGATTTCTTAAAACTTCCATCATACCAGAGATGGTTGATCTGAACTCATTTGACAGAGAAAGTAAGCTAACTTGGAGATCCTTCAAGGTTTGATTCAAAGAGGCTATGTGCCTACCAACAAATTCACCCGTAGCAGTCAAGTCTGGCTTGAGAACATCTGAGACTGCCATTGAAAAAGCTTTCAAGGAATTTTCAGAAACTTGTAGAGATACTTGATGAAGGGCATTGGAAAGTTCTTCTCTGACTATATCTCTCACAGTGGTTAGCAATTCAGTCTTAAACTTATTAAGATCAGCTCGAGAGATTTCAGAACCAGGTAAATTCACATTTACAGGATCATCAGTAGGAATAGACCTTGCTTCTCTTGGAAGGTTCCTTTTCATAGCTGCAGCAGATTCTGGAAATTCGTCTTCTTCCTCAGAATAGTCTAAGCCCAAAACAGCATATCCAGGGTAGTCATCCCACACAGCAGCACACAGGGTGTAGTTGGGTTTCTCATAGCATGCTGTTCCACTGATTTTTGATGAGTCAGTCTTGCCACTGATATGGATTTCTGGTACTGACTGAGGTTGTCCTACTTGATCTTCAGCAAGACCATCCACCGGTCTGTTGATACCATCAACAGAAGCTTCAACATCATCAGCATCATCATCATCACCATCATGATTGTCTTCAGTATCACCTTGCTCATTATTACTCAGCTCAGAGGCTTCACTGTGATATTCCTCAGTATCAGAATCTTCTTCATCATCAAGAATAGGTTCTGACTCTGGTAGGGTTAAGGGTGGACTAGCAGGTCCAAATTCTATTCTTTTCTTGGGGCTAGCAGTGTCTGGATCACTCCTATCATCAGGAGAAGACACACTTCCTTCTTCAGTTGCAGCTTTTTCTTGCTCATCATCATCAGAATAAATTGGTTCCTCATCTGGTTTTAATCCAGGATCTCTCACATCCTTTGGCCTCTTGCCATGATCTATGGGATTGTAGGCTTCATACAACTTATCTTCATCTGCAACCCAGCACTTCTTCCATGGGTTCCAATTGATTTTCATCCTCTTGCAGATCTCTTTGTTGAGACAGAAGGTACGCTATGTTTCAAAAACTTCATCATCTTCATCAACACATTCCAGATTCTGGAGCATAGTAGATATCATTTTTGAATAAAACAATGCTGTGGCTTTCTTGGAAGGTTTCAGCATACTAGCTATGTGGACCATCACATATCTACACAGATTTATCTTTTCATGGGTTTTGAGCAGAAAAAATAGAAAAACATCTTGAAACTTAACAGCAGCAAAATCTCCTCTTCGAGGGCAAAGTTGGTGCTGAATAAACTTGAATAGGAGTCTGCTTTCACCATCTAATTCTGACGCTATGATTCTCCTCGATTCTCTGTTTCCAGTTAGAAGCTCTAGCGCTAGCTCATAAGAAAAATAGTCAGTGACTGGGGGTATATTGCCAGCATAGTCCTCATATCGACCTTCATGAGGTACGTTTAAACATTCAGCCCACTGCTTAGATGAGAAAGATATTTTCTTTCCTTTTACAACCGATGACATCCTAGCAGCTTCCACACCATCAAGCGTGATTTTCAGGTTCATGTAAAACTCATGTACTAGCTTTGGATAATCTATTCGGGCGTTGTCTGAAAACCAGTCTATCCATCCTTGCGATTCAAGAACTTGTAGCAACAGGGACTTACTTGACAGAAGCCACGCCGAATTTACTTCTTTTTCTGCAGCTACAATCCGAGTTTCCAGGTTCGGATTTACTGAACGTTGAGAGGTACTGCTCGACTCGCCTCGAGCATGCTTTGAAGGTACAGGGCTATCTGGTCCTTTGCTCGGTCTCTTTTGCTTAGCCATTTGAGGATTTGGAGAGGCAGGAGTTCGAAGGTTCGAAGGTTCGAAGCAGAGGGGAAGAGAGGTTGAGAGGTTCGGCGGGAAATGAAAGGTCAAAGGTTTAGGGAAGATAAATAGCCGCGTATCATTTACTTTATCATTTAGGGTTCCCATAAAAAGTAAGTTACTAATTAATAAAAAGTAGTTTTAAAAAAAAATCGGTTTGACAGAACAGTGTGACAGATCGGTTCCACAGATCGGTTTCACAGATCAGTTTCACAGATCAGTTTCGCAGATCAATTTCACAGATCAGTTTCACAGATTAGTTTCATAGATCAGTTTCACAGATCAGTTTCACAGATCAGTTTCACAGATCAGCTTCACAGATCAGTTTCATAGATCAGTTTCACAGATCAGCTTCACAGATCAGTTTCACAGATCAGCTTCACAGATCAGTTTCACAGATCAGTTTCACAGATCAGTTTCACAGATCAGCTTCACAGATCAGCTTCACAGATCGGTTTCACAGATCGGTTTCACAGATCGGCTTCACAGATCAGCTTCACAGATCAGCTTCACAGATCAGTTTCACAGATCAGTTTCATAGATCAGCTTCACAGATCAGTTTAACAGATCAGTTTCACAGATCAGTTTCACAGATCAACTTCACAGATCAGTTTCACAGATCAGTTTCACAGATCAGCTTCACAGATCAGTTTCACAGATCAGTTTCACAGATCAGTTTCACAGATCAGTTTCACAGATCAATCATACACAATTCTCGTTTAATAAATTTCATTCTTTCAGAGCATATGGGCTTTGTGAAGATGTCAGCTAATTGATTTTCAGAACTAACAAATTCTAGAGAAATATCTCCCTTCTGGTAATGGTCTCTTAGAAAGTGATGTCTGACATCAATGTGCTTAGTTCTAGAGTGAGACACAGGGTTTTTGGATAAGTTGATTGCACTAGTGTTGTCACAGTTAATTGAAACATGTTTAAGATCAAATCCATAATCCAATAGAGTGTGTTTCATCCACAAAATTTGTGCACAGCAACTACCAGCAGCTATGTATTCTGCCTCGGCAGTAGACAATGCAACTGAATTCTGTTTCTTACTACACCATGATACTAGGGATTTTCCAAGCAAATGACATGTTCCTGATGTGCTTTTTCTATCTAACTTACAACCAGCAAAGTCAGCATCTGAATAACTCATTAACTCAAAGGACTGTCCTTTTGGGTAAAACAAACCTAAATTTATAGTATACTTAAGATACTTAAAAATCCGTTTAACAGCTAATAAGTGTGATTCTTTAGGATTAGCTTGAAATCTAGCACACATACATACACTAAACATAATATCTGGTCGACTAGCAGTAAGATAAAGTAAGCTTCCAATCATACCTCTGTAATTGGTTTGATCAACTGGTTTCCCAGTTTCATCAACATCCAATTTACAGATAGTACTCATAGGTGTATTACTTTCCTTAATACTATCCAATCCAAAACGTTTTAAAAGATCCTTTGTATATTTACTTTGATTTAAAATAATACCATTTTTAGTTTGAAAGATTTGAAATCCAAGAAAATACTTAAGCTCTCCCATTAAGCTCATTTCAAATTCATTTTGCATAACTTTTGAAAAATCAGTACATAAGGAGTTTTTAGAAGATCCAAAAATAATATCATCAACATATATTTGTACAACTAAAACATCTTTAGAAATTCTTTTAATGAAAAGAGTTGGATCAGCAATCCCTTTAGTAAAACCTTTTGAAATAAGGAAATTGCTAAGTCTATCATACCAAGCTCTTGGAGCTTGTTTCAAACCATATAAAGCTTTAGAAAGTTTAAAAACTTGATTTGGAAAATGGGGATTAGTAAATCCAGGTGGTTGTTCTACAAAAACATCTTCAATTATAAAACCATTTAGAAATGCACTTTTAACATCCATTTGATATAATTTGAAATCCAGATGTCCAGCATATGCAAGTAAGATCCTAATGGCTTCTAGTCTAGCTACAGGTGCAAAAGTTTCCTCATAGTCTATACCTTCTTCTTGACTATATCCTTGTGCAACTAGTCTACCTTTGTTTCTAACTATATTTCCAGATTCATCTATTTTATTTCTAAACACCCATTTTGTGCCTATTGTCAAAGTGTCCTTAGGTCTGTCAACTAATTCCCAGACTTTGTTTCTTTCAAACTGATTTAATTCTTCTTGCATAGCCATTACCCAAAATTCATCATTGATAGCATCATTGATATTTTTAGGTTCTGACTGTGAAAGAAAAGCTTGATGTTCAACCTGGTTTCTTAGAGAAGCTCTAGTTTGTGTTCCTCTATCTAGATTTCCTACAACAGCATCTAAGGGATGGTTCTTTAGAGTCCTAGATGGTCTTGAAAAGATAGGGCTAGAAATTTCAGGTTCATCTAGAGATTGAGGTTCAACAGAAGCAGATTCTGGAGAATGTCCAGAACTGGATGCTTTTATAACAGGTTCTTTAGATTTATCATTAAGGTCCAGATTAGACAAATCTTCTTCAAAATTCCCAAGAGAGGTTTTAGGCTCATGTGGATCAGTTTCATCAAATTTGATGTGAACAGATTCTTCCACACATTTGGTTCTCTTATTGAAAACTCTATAGGCTTTACTAGAGATAGAGTAACCTAGGAAAATTCCTTCATCACTCTTGGATGCAAATTTATCCAGATTATCTTTAGTATTCAGAATAAAGACTTTGCAGCCAAAAACTTTGAAGTAGTTTACCTTAGGTTTCCTATGGTTCCACAACTCATAAGGGGTTTTCTTTAGAACAGGTCTGATCAAGACTCTATTAATGACATAACAAGCTGTATTAACAGCTTCAGCCCAAAAGTAAATTGGCAGGTCATATTCATTGAGCATGGTTCTAGCAATTTCTTGCAGGGTTCTGTTTCTTCCTTCTACTACACCATTCTGTTGGGGTGTCCTAGGGGTAGAAAAGTTATGAGAATAGCCATTGAGTGAGCAGTAAGATTCAAAATCTTGATTTTCAAACTCACGACCATGATCACTTCTTAGGGTCTTAATCTTGAGTCCACTAAGATTTTCTACATACTTGGAGTATTTAACAAAGTAAGAACAAGCTTCACTTTTGTGAGCTAGAAAATATACCCAAGTATATCTAGAAAAGTCATCTACGAGAACATAGACATAGTGATTCCCATTTAAACTAGAAACTCTTGATGGTCCAAACAAATCCATGTGAACCAATTCAAGTGGTTGAGAAGTTGAAACTTCTTTCTTTGATTTAAAAGAAACTTTGTGTTGTTTTCCCTTTTGACAGGGATTACAAACTTTGTCTGCTGGAAATTCAGGTTTGGGTAAGTCTCTAACCAAGTTCTTCCTAGAAAGTTTTCTAAGTGAGTGCACATTGCAGTGTCCTAATCTTCTGTGCCAAAGCCAAGACTCTTTATGAAAAGCATTTAAACAAGGAATGTTCTGTTTAGCTAAAGAATCTAAATCAACAGCATAAACATTTTCATTTCTTAAAGCAGAAAATACTAAAACATTTTTAGAGTTAAAAACATTGCAAGAATCATTTTCAAATTTAACATGAAAACCATCATCACATAACTGAGAAATGCTTAACAGGTTATATTTAAGTCCATCAACAAATAAATCTTTAGAAATCAAAATTGAATCAGTGTTACCAATCTGGCCTAGGCCGATGATTTTTCCTTTAGAGTTATCACCAAAGGTGACAAATCCTCCATCAACTTTTATTAAGCTCTTGAAGCAAGAATAATCTCCAGTCATGTGTCTTGAGCACCCACTGTCTAAATACCATATCTTCTTGTAGCAGCTCTTCAAGCAGGTCTCCTACAAAACAGATTTAGATGGAAGATGATTTTGGTACCCAGATCTTCTTGGGTCCAGACAGGTTAGCCAATAACACTTTAGGTACCCATATTTGTCTAATGGGTCTCATATAATTTGTAGAAATAACATTCTTTGAAAGATAAACCTTATTAGATTCATAACTATGAATATAACTGGTTGAGGCATAAGAAGTTCCAGAATTAACTATCTTCTGTCCAGATTTAGGAATGAATCTAGTTTTGGCAACTTTCCTTTGTCCAGGTTGGTATCCTATACCAGTAGTGTATCTAGGTGCAACTTGCTTTCCTAGCATTTGTGTTAGAGTATTTTTACCATTGGTGAACTTCTCTAAGTCTTTCTTGAGTTGCTCATTAGACAATTTTAGTTCAGTATTCTCTTTAAGCAGCTGAGCATTCTTTTCTACTTCTATATCCAGATCAGATTTATGCTTAACACTTAAAGCATAATGTTTCTTTAGACCTTTATATTTATCTTTAAGCTCATTACATGTTTCTTCTAGCATGTCACAGTATTCAAACAATTCAGATTTTGACATGTTTTCTGAGTCAGAATCTTCTCCAGAATAGTATGAATTAAAAGCAGGAGTCTCTGATGTTACCTCAGAAGTGTTTGTCATGAAACACATGTTGGCCCGATTCTTTTCAGAGTCTGAAGATTCAGCTTCACTTGTGCTGTCTTCTGAAGCACTCCAAGTAGCCTTCATGGCCTTCTTGTACTTGTTATCCTTGTATTCATATTTCTTTTTATACTTCAGCTTTGGACAGTCGGCTTTAATGTGTCCTTTCCTCTTGCACTCATAGGAGACAACATCATCTGATTTGTCATTCTTCTTCCAATCCTTTTTCCATTTGCCTTGTTGGTCATACTTTCCCTTGTAATTTGGTTTCATAAAGAATTTCTTTTTCCTATAGAACTTTTTTGAATCTCCTGGCTATTTGATCCATCTCATCATCACTATCAGAATCATTCTCACTTTCCTCACTGCTTGTACTTTCATTGATAGCTTGAAGCTTTTCCTTATCCTTATTCTTTGAGGTTGAAGTCTTGAAGGCAATAGGCTTCCTTTTAGGTTCATCATCATCTTCTTTATTTACTTTAAGCTCTTCCTCATACATCATCAGCTTACCAATTAATTCCTTGACAGGTAGAGCACCAATGTCACAGGATTCTCTAATGGAGACAGAGGTTCCTCTCCATCTTTCAGGTAGACATCTCAAAATTCTCATAATTTGTTCCTTTGCTGGAACATCCTTTCCCAGAGAGGTCATTGTGTTGACAATTTCATTGAACCTGAGATACATATCAGAAATGGGTTCATCAGGTTTCATCTTAAAATTATCATACTTAATAGTATAGGTATTCAATCTCATCTCCTTAACATTAGTTGTTCCTTCATGAGAAATAGCTAAGGTATCCCAAATTTCATATGCAGTTTTACATGCAGAAATTCTATTAAACTCTTCATCTCCTAGAGCACAGTACAGAGCATTCATAGCTTTACAATTGTTATTGTAAGCAGTCTTTGTAGGTTCATCCCAAGTAGATCTAGCAGTAGTGGGAATTTTGTATTCAGATTCAATAGCAGTCCAAATATCAAAACCTATGCTTTCTAGATGAATTTTCATTTTCAGTTTCCACTGAGCATAATTAGTTCCATTGAAGAAAGGTGGCCGGTTAGTAGCAGCACCCTCAAGTCTATTATCCATGATATTACAAAAAGAATTTTAAAGAGATAAAAATTTAGAAATAACAGAAATTTTAAGAACTTTAAAATACAACTAAAATCACAGTTCAAAAGCAGAGCACTTTTAGAAAGTATTTACTTCCTCTGATACCAAGTGTTGGTCGGAGTGGACACTCAAGAGGGGGGTGAATTGAGTTCCAATTAAAATTTTCTGTTAAAAACAACTTCTAATTAAAATCCCCCAATTTCAAAAATAAATTAAACTGTAGTGAATTTATATAGAATATAAAGGTTCAATTAGCTTCTCAAAGATTGATTAATTCTCAGTTAACTTAATCTGATGATTAAATTAACTTTTGAAACTAATTTACTGATTTATAATAAATATAAACACTTGCGAATTTAATTATCAAAGTAGCTTTGAAGATAGATTATATTTCAAAGTAATAGCAGCGGAATATGAAATAAATATGTATAGTATGGATATAGAGTATAGCTATAAACACAGAGAAGTAACCAAGAGGTTCAGTCTCAAGCCGAGACTTAGTCCTCTCAAAAGTTTATATAAAAGTGATCCACACCCTGGATCGGGGTTAACAACAGTGAACACACTGTCCAGGTCACAAGACCTCTACCACAGTTCTACGTGGGAAAACAAACAACAGCAGCCAGCTGTCCAGGTCACAAGACCTCTACCACTATCCACAGTGGGAAGTGAAGTGTAAAAGGTTTGCTGAGGATTTACAGATCCTCCAGTGAAAGTACAGGAGTCAGTGTGTGTGTTTAATACAGCATATAACACACACTGCTCAAAATGTAGAATAAATAAATCACAGAGCAGAGATGTAGAGTTTAGGAATGGCTCTAGTGATTTCAGTGTAGCACTGGACTCGTTTTGGAATTAATCAGAAGTGATTCTGAGTCCTCTTCTCGATTTTGTTTGAGAAGTAGAGTGTCGTATGCTTCAGGTTCACAGGCAGTGAGATGTAGTCGATGAAGCTCTTCAAAAATTCTATTGTATGCACACGGCTCTTCTTGAGTAGGCTTGATTGTATATTTGATTCTGTCTTGCTTGGTTCTTCTTGTATGCGCAGAGCTCTTCTCGAGTATGTCGTATGCTTCCTTGTCTCTGTGTGTGTTGTCTCTCACTTCTTTGTTACACTTTTCTCTTCAGCAGAGTCTTCTTGTATTTATATCACGTGCTCCGTAGGACAGAAAAGGTTTCCTTTCCGCAGGTACGAGGTACGGTTTCCTGACATCCGACAACCTTTATTAATTAATTGTCAGTGTATTAAAATATAACTAATATGACCGTTGGTTAGAATAAATAAAGATAAGGATAAAGAAATTCAAACAGTTGTTTATGACTGTTCAAGAGATCGGTAGGTCATCAGCATTAGAGTAATGATCGGTGACTCAGATAGATCAGCATCGGTCTGTCATCTGATCGGTGAGTCATTTTGATCAGCATCGGTCTGTCATCTGATCGGTGAGTCATTTTGATCAGCATCGGTCTGTCATCTGATCGGTGAGTCATTTTGATCAGCATTGGTCTGTCATCTGATCGGTGAGTCATTTTGATCGGTGAGTCCTTGGATCGGTGACTCATTTGCATCGGTGACTCATTTGCATCGGTGAGTCATTTGCATCGGTGACTCATTTGCATCGGTGAGTCATTTGCATCGGTGAGTCCTTGGATCGGTGAGTCTGATTGATCGGTGAGTCTGATGGATCGGTGACTCTGATGGATCGGTGACTCTGATGGATCGGTGACTCTGATGGATTGGTGAGTCTGATGGATCGGTGAGTCTGATGGATGTTGAATCCAGAAGGCTTCCAACATACTTTGTAAGTTAATAAGCATAGTTAAAAAACATGATAACTGATTCATTCATAGATTGGAATTATGTTTATGAGAGATCAAACCAGATTAAGCATCAATGAGTTGTGATGATTTGCGATTATTAAAACATCAGTTATAAACATGAAATCAGCAATCTTCCAGAGGGCTCAACAAAATGGATTTCAATATTTATGATTATTCCACACTTTTATGACATGAGCATATGGTTCATGAATGATTAATGAAAATTTCTCACTCTTATTGTCCATGTTTTTTGAAATAGTAATTTTTTATTCAAGTAATTTTTTATGATCTATAAAAGGTTAGTTATTGAAATCTTACATTATATTCATGATAACATGTTGTATTGTTATATTATACATTAATATGATTATATATTATATATCCCAGGATTTCCCATACAGATATTTTGAGCTCACCAATTCTTATTTTTCATTTCCATAAATTTATGAAGAATGGTTCAAATCATATTATTTTTAAGAAAAATACTAAAGATAATAAATTTAAAAGAAATGTTGTTTATATTTCAAGAAATAAGAACATTTTGTATCTAGTTTCCATAGATGATATTCTATTATGTTCCCTAGGAATTGATTTATTCTATATATTGAATTTTTACCTAAAAATATGTGATATTTATGTTTGAATATCTCAGTTCATTATACTTGGTATCATATTATAGGTTTAGTTTTCCTTTTTATAATGGGACGAAAAAATATTATAAATATCCCTAGTGATATTTAAAAGGAGTATTCTAGGGATATGTATAATTATAAGTCTATTGATGATTCCAATTATAGGAAAATGTCTGCAAATGTATAAAAAACATTTAGTGACTATTTTATAAGAAATCACAGCCCTGTATTTAATCTAAAAGTGAATGTTTCTCTACCACTAGACTACTTAGGGGTTAAAACTCTAAAAATGGTGCATTGAGATAATGTTGATAATCATCTGATGCATAAAAATAAAATTAACAAACTCTTTATGATCCATCATGAATAATTTAATTATAAGATGACTGAGTGAACAAGGATAAGACTTAGAGGACATGTATTAAAAAGAATATGTCATCATTTATACATCTTTTAAATGATTTTTGTATATAATTTGGTTTCCCACTATAAATATTTGAAGTTAAACTATTGTTTTTGGGTTTTAGTCAACGACATGAATTAGAAGAAACATGAATAATGATGAGTTTGATAGAAAATGTTTTGATGTGAACCTAAATGGGGTTATAAGTAGAGTGAAGGGTATGATGATTACTCTTAACCAGTTATCACAATATATGACATCCAACTTTTATCTCAACCAAATCTTGGATTCACCAACATTGAGTAGGATATAGTTTTATAAGACCTAAGGGGGTGCATACCATAAAGGAAGGAAGATCCAATTTCAAATATGTCTGGAATGTGGAAAGAAGTAGTAAATAAAATGCTTTAGTATAATTAATTTTTTTTCTATTTGGAAAAGAAGGGAACATGAGAACTTATTACTGAGGAACAATGAAATGACCAGGTTATAAAATAGATTGGAATATTGGTCTCTATAAGGTACTATAAATTGATAAATGTTTTAACTATATAATGTAAGGGTATTATGTATATTTATTTCCTATAGTAAAATCTCATGAATTGGGTCAGTAAGGTGGTGGAAGTAATGGTTTTGTTGTGGATGATGAAGAGACAACAAATGAATTATGAAATGAATGAGGTATTAAGTAATAAAACAATGAATCCTAGTTAATGGTTTCAGAATGATGTAGAATTATTGTAATATTTTAATCAGAGAATTAAAAAATTATCAAATATATATGTATTTTTCAGTATTAGTTTTTCATTTTTTATTTTGAAGAATATGTCGAATGGTGGTGATGATCTAGAAAAATAATTAAAATGTAATATTTAATTAACAACACATTATTATAGGAATGATAAAACATGAAATTTATTTAATAATGAGATAATGTTTTGGTATAAAAAAATGAATGATATGGAAAAATAAAATTTGATAACACTGATTATTAATGAACATATTAAGGATTTGTTCGATGATGTGAATTATGATATTTTATATGGACTTTATGCCCTTGTTTAAATTATTTAATACCTTAAATTTTATGTGTTTTATTTATGAAATAAATAATAATTTATATTTTCTAAAAGTTCATATGGTAAATCACTTTATCACTATTTTTCATTAGAATAAATGAAAAATGTATTAAGATGTTTAGTATCTAAAATTTATGATATTATATATTTTTTTTAGGGGATTAATGAAAAGTTGATTTGAGAAATTTAGTGGATTTATTTATAAAGATTTTATATTTTAATATTTTAAAAGGGTCTTAAGGATAACCATTTATGAAATGTTTTCAGTTGAAAATTGTTTGAGGCTTTTGAGATTTATGTATTAAATCACAATTTTATTATTTATGAATATTGGATAACAAGTGCTTACCATTTTGTTAAAATGATAAATAGAGATAGATGAGATGAATTATAATTTTATTAAGGAAAAAATGATCCATTAGTGATTTAAGAATAACAAATTCAACATCATTTTATGGAGTAAGAGATGAAGTAGAAATAGATAATTTCATAACCAATGGGCGAAATGTTTTTTATAAAATGGAATTAAATAAAGTATTCATATATTCTCATGAATAATATTTATCTTTGGTAAAAGGATCCTAAAATAATTGTTTATCATATTACAAAAAATTTAAGAGAAATATCAATAAATATTTTCAAAACTAGTTTTATTATGTTTTCAGGTTTTTATTTTCACAAGATCATTCACATTCATTTGATCAACAAATATTTGTCACTCCACATCCTTATTGGGACATTGAATATTTAATCAATGTAAAAATATTCATATTCCACCAATGTTATCATATGTGGAAACCCAGTTATGAGTTGCATTAGTTAACCTCTATGTTTCCAATATTCCATTTTTGGGTTAGTTTATTATTCATTTGAATGATGTGGGTTTCTATGAAGAGATTATCAAATATTAAACCTTTAACGTCAAAGGTTATTTTTGAGAGGGAAATTCATTTTAAAGGATGTGGAATGAAACATCATGTTATTGTGTAAATTATTTTTTATCATATTAACATATAGTTATATATATATATATATTTAAAAATACAAAAAACTAATATTATCTTTTGTTACTTAGTAAAACATGTTTTTCTATAGTAATTGTAACATGCAACACCGGGATTTAGATAATTATATAATAATATAATTTTATATATGACCAATGTTACATAACTATTAAATATTTAAATATGATGTTTATTAACAAATTTATAAAAAATAAAAATAAATATACCACTCAATATTATTTTATTTATAATTTCTCTGTAGAAAAATCCATTAATTTTTAGTAAATTCATTAAATTCATCAAATATATGTTTTCTGAAAACATGATTTTTATTTAATTTTATAAGAAAAAAAATTTATTTTATAGATATTTTTTGAAAATTTATTTTATAAAGTAAAATTTATTAGCTTATGTTCATGTTTTGGCATTTTTTGGAAAATATTTATTTTTCTCTGAATAGGGAAAAATAATGATTTTTGTAGAACCACAATTTACTTTCAATAAATAATGTAATTTAAGTAAAATATCAAGGTTTAAAGTAACATATATATTCCTCAATAAAATTTAATATACTTAATTATTATTGAATCAAATTCATATTAAATTAGAGTATATGTTGGTTTTTGGGTAAACAAAACGTTTTTCTTGAAACAATTTTAATATGCACAATGATTTTTCATTTTAAGTAATTAATATAATCCATATTTATTACTTAATTGTATTACATGTATGGATTATATATATATTTTAATTTATATTTATATATTTATATTACTTATTATTATATATATATTTAATATAAAATCATCTTTTTCTTTCAAAATTCAATTCTTGAAAACCTGATTTTTTTTTTCATATTTGATGGGTTTTTATTAAATTTAGTTTTAAGAATTTTGGGAATATAATATTTTAAAAAAAATGAATCATTATTTTGAATAAGAATAATTTATATTTTTAAAAAATGTGAAATTAATTTCTGACATTAATGAATAGAGAAAACAATAAAAATTATTTTCTGTAATTATGGTAAAATTGGGATTTCCAGGTGATTAAACTAAAAATATAATGGTATAAGAAAAATCCAAAACATGATAAAATCTTAATTTATATAAATTTTTCCTTATTAAACTTATTAATATTGAATATAGTGTGATTTAGATGCTTTTTTTTGGGAATAATGTTTTTTGGATTCATTTTAGAAATTTCTCTATAGTTTTCAAGTTGGATGATTTACCCCGTATAGAATATTCCATTACCACAATTCACATATAAACACTTATAAATGAATATAGTTTAAAAAAACTTCTAAAATTCTATCTAAAAATTTGTTATCCATGTTCAAGTGCTATTGGTGTTCCGAAACACCCAACACTAGGGTTCTTAATAAGAGATTCAAAGGATGATCATTTAAGAGAAGGTAATTATCTTCCCTAATGTTCTTATTTTTACAGATTCAATAAGAAATTAAAAATCCAATAAAATAAATAAATTATCTAATATATGATATTATATTATTAAATAAATTAATTAAAATATATCTATATGAACTTCCATCAAAATGGGACTTGAAATCATCATTTTAGTGTACAGAGGACTAACCCCTCATGAAATGATATATGTTTTTTTCCATAAAAACATTTGAATGATATATATAATTATATATATTAAATACTAATTTTATATTTATTTAATTAATATAAATATTTAATTAATATATCAAATATAACTTCTTTCTTTCCATTCAACAGGCAATACAATAACTTTTCACATGTGTACGAAAGACTACAGCCTGTTGAAGTGATGTCATTCGTTTTAACATGTGATTTAAATGGAAGGTATTATGTATAAATTTAATGAATATACTTGATATAAAGTACATAAAAATGATACCATATTTTAAATATATTCTTTACCTTTAATATGATAATCAATTTTGAAAATGGAAATTGTGTTCATGCGTATCTATGAAATGTTGTCTCTATAAAAGATGTATTTTATTTTATATATCTAGATTTTATTTATTTATATAAATTCATATATAAAAAATGTATTGAATTTATGTCATTTTTAACAGTCTGGAAATTATTTAACAATGAACTATTTAAAATAACCCAAAACACAAAATCAAAATATAAATGAAAATAAATTACCAGAAACATTGATTTCAAAATGGAATTATTATTAAACAGGTAAATAATGGTTAATAAGTAAACCATTATGATATTATATATTTATTAAAGGTTCCATAATATATATAATAAATATGTATTTATTATATAGTAGTTTCAAATGTGTACAATGGATGTCGAGAGTTAAGGTAGGGGATCTCTAGCCAGTCTTTTATTTTTGGGATAAGTTTCCCAATTCACCACTGGTTAGTTTTGTGTGGTGTATATACATAGTCTTTTAAATTTTAAATATTAAATATAATTATTTTAAAAATAATTATTGTTTAATTTTATAATATTATCTATTGGGGATTATGATTGAAAGCATTGCTAATGCGAGATGGTATTTTTGTCTTAATTTTTATTCTCTAGGGAATACATTATGTTATGCTCACATAGACTTCTATGAGGTGTATATAAATTCTTTTTTCATGTAATATCATGAATTTATTTATTATAGAGATATTATAATTCCTCTTAATATTATTTATTCATGGGGTTTATGATAAATCATTACCCATGTGTTATTGGTTTTATGATACAATCTCATTTTTTATTGAGATTCTATATGATTATGGTTTTAAATAAGAAATCACCAGATCTAACTCAAAATAATTCTGATTAATTTTATTATGCTATGGTAATTCAGGATATTGTCATGTAATTTTACACATTTCTCACTCCTTGTTTCTTAAACAAACTATGAAAGTATTTAAAAAAATCTATCTTTTCTTCCATATTTGATCAGAAATCCATATTCATCCAATACCATGTTCACTAAAAATGGTTTCTCATTTTTTAACTATGATTCAATAATTTTTAAAATTAATTTTTTATGTTTTTTGGGTTTTAAAATTGATATTTCATTTCTCTTTAAAAAATTTATCATTAGGATTTGACCAAAAATGTGAAGAAATAATTATTTATAACTTCTACTAAATGAACATTATTTCTATTTTTTATGACCACTCAATGAATTAATTCTTCATTAAAAAAATTTTAATTGTAGTTTTTAATGAAATTTTTTTATAAATATTTGTGAAAATTTTATGTGTTATATAAATTATTTCGACTTGAAATTGATTTTTAAAATGCTTTATTTTTTAAAAAAACTGTTATTGAATGTGGAAAAACTATTATCCTCAAATAATGTTCCATGTGATCTTTCAAAATAATTTTCCATCTCAGAGGAAATACATTGATGTTATATATTATTTAGTTTGGATAATAATTATTTATACTAACATAATTCATTCTCTCGAGGGTTAATTTTTATGTTGATGAAATTTTAATGAAACCCAGATATTTTTCATGGGTTATGCTTTGGCGATTAAATGAAAAAATTAGTAACCCATTTTTTACATGAGTTTTGATGTGTTTATATGAGGAACGTTTTATTATTTAATTGGACACATAATTATGGTTTTTATTACTATATTTTTTGGAATCGTATACCCCTCCAATGAATTGGTAAATTTTTATATGAAATGTGATAATGATGGGATCATGTAGATGGGCATGATATACTACAGAAAATGGGTGAATCATAACCTATTATTGGAAACAGGTGTGTCCAGATCAACTATGGGTATAGGTTTTTCCTGATCCTCCAAATAGAATTGGTTAATCCAGATTATAATTTCACAACCCAACTTACCGTCAAAATAGTAGTCGAACTAGTCACCACTTGACCTCAAACACACCTCCATGTATGCTATAACATGTCGACCAGAAGAGAGGGTGTAAAGGTTGTATAGTGGGGATACAATTCCCACATATTAAATGTGTGCAGTGTTAACAGATTGTAAGAATCAGAGAATAGATGAAGCAGACACAAAGTGATAATCAAAGCAGTAGAAGAAAATTGTAATATCAACTGAATAAAGAAAATAGCCAATACAAGTTCCTATAATTCATGCATATCATGGTGATATATATATGAAATAAGTATAAAAAACAACCTGATTTACATCTTAGTACAAAATTAATGAAAATAACTAATGTCCCCAAGGGCGATTTCCATGAGCATCCTGATCTCCCACTTAGTCTTTTCTCATAACTCCCTGGTATATGGAAACATCCAAATCTAATGTCCACAGTCCTACAAACAATTGGTGTCTACATAGGCACCAATGGTTCCTAATCAGGGTGTGAGATAAAATCTCACTAGACTGGCACCCACTGGTGTCCAACCCAAAATATGCAGTGAAGTACAATTAAATAGAGTGCAGGTAGAGAATAGTAAAAACAGAATTCAATATATAATCAATAAACCATCCATGTTCCTAAGGGACACCGGACAACGCTACCTTCTTCGGCTCATGGGTGATAGAAGAGTCTGAACAGGATATATATATATATATATAATAGATAAATAAACTATTTTTTGAATTTTTTTAATTCTCATTATTTTGTCATTTTAACCATAGGGTTTCCATGGACACCCTTACCTCAATACGAACATCATCTTAAGATGAAGCCTAATGCATTACCTAGGTAATATCATATAATAGTACTTGTTTCCACTAATTCTAGAGATCAAAGTATTAGAAAGTGATGTGATATCTCAACACCTAATTCGAATCATGGTGATGTTTGATTTATTATAATTCAAGGGAATATTTTTGAGTACTCTATAGCCTAGAAAGTCAAAAGGATTGCACGGTCCTTCATAAAAAATCCTAAGATCATACAATCTTCTTCCTCAATGGATTAAAAGTTCCTTTTGAATGAAATAGAGGATCACATGGTCCTTTGAAAAACAAATAGAATATCACACAATCTTCTACCTCGAAGGCTCACACAGTCTTTTGGAAAACAATCATAATGTATATAATTGGTGTGAAATGTCATGTTTATAAACCCAAAATCCATTTTTTCACACACAATCACTAGTGTGTACTTACATCTGTATTAGAACACCATGTCTAACACCCAAAAAACAATTTTTCACATGCAATCACATCTGTATTTCCATGTTAACAATCAAAACTCCCATAGACTAGGGTGTATCAAGAAAGGAATAACTAGATAATTCTTATCCTATCAATTACAGATGTGGGTACATTTCATATAACAAGAAAAACATGTAAAAAAATTAAATGGCCTTAACATTAGTCATCCCATGTGGGCACATAAACAAAGGGTGAAAGTCATTCATATTATGGAAAAAATCAAATCAAGGCCAAGCTCAAGGGATTTCTTTTAAAATACTCACTTGGGATTTTTAATCATAACAAGCACAAAAATATTCAAAAAGGATTAGTTATAATATATATATCATGGGATAGGAATTAAGAAGATTTATATGCATTCAAAAACCATTTGATGGAAATTATATCAACCAAATCACATGGGAACAATCTTATAACGAGATTATGAAACATAAAAACCTACTACACTATGTGTAAGAGTTAAACTCACATGGTCATGATAGTATCTATCTCTCATGGGCGTAGCCATTCAAGGAAATAACATGATTAATCATGAAAGAGCATAATATGGGCCATAGGACTTAGTCAATCCTCCCTTCCAAATTAATTAATGTAATTCATCATTTTATATGAAAATCAATTTATTAATTAATATCCCATGAGAATGGGAAAAATTCACCAAAGGGAGACTATGTCCAAATACATTCATGGTCTGTTTAACAAGAAAACCTAGAGGATTTATCCAGTTTAACAATCTATCACGCAGGACATATAATTGACATAACATACATGAGAAACATTAATTAACATCATTCACTGGTCATGAAATAGCCTAGTATATATCAATTCCAGTAGGAATACATATGAAGAACTCAAACCACACTAAGCATGATATAACATCTATCACTAATTTTTTGTTTGAAGGTAGTAAACCACTATTGGATGGGGTTTTCTACAAAAACATTACATTATCAAAAAACATTCTATTTATCAAATTTAAAAATTTCAGTAAATCCATGATTTTCCACAAATCTAGAAAACTCATAAATAATATATTTAAAGAAGCAACTAAGGGATTATTTAGTAAAGAGTCAAATATATAGACCCTAACTTAATGTAGAACCATGATATCCAATTATGATATTGACATTTTCAATCTATGAGTTGTTGCACCCCCATAGAGAAAATTCACCTTTTCATACATATAAGGAAAGCTAGACACTATACAAACGCATTTAAGGCCATGATAACGTTCATCAAGATCCTTACATATATTCTTATATGCATATACTAGCATCCACTAACCTATACATGTATTTTTCATATATATAAATAGGCATACCATGACCTATACATGTATTTTCCTACTATGGATGAAATTACACGTAACAATGGAACCCTTATATATATATATATAATTACCTATTCATATACAAATGTGTCCCCTAAGGCCTAGTCACTCGAAAACACGCCACATAGTTCAACGTACTACACATTAATTACTTGGATCCTTAAATCATCTAAAGTCCCCAAATTGGATGGTGTGAAACCACATAAGAAAAAAACTTACCCTGATTAATATCAGCAGACTAAAACCACCCAAACCACCTCACCTTTAGTGGTAATTTCAAGAATCCTTTAGAGCACGTTTCAAGAGACCTTCCACATGATGATAGAAAACAATTAATCGAGGAAAACCACATCAACCCAAAGATATAGTTTCTTCATAATATCCTAGGGAAATGGATAGGCCAAAATCAGCCAAAGAGATGTAGGAGAACAAGGGATAAAGCTTTACCTTGTATATCTGGAGAAGAATCATGAAGGAACCATGATAAATCGACGGATGAAGAGGGAGCTGGATGTGGGGGTCAAATCACACCTCAAAGGGGAGGGGATGTTGGCCGTGTCTCACCTCAAAATGGAGAGGGAGAGGATTCCCTATTGTTTCTTATAATAACAAAAAATAAAAATAATACTAATAATATAAAATTAATAATATTAATAAAAATTGTAATTATAATTATAAAAACAATTATATTATTAATATTATTTTCATTATTAAAACAAAAATGTTCTGATGCTTAGTTGTAAAATTCATCCCATTCAATAATTTCCAAAAATTAAAAAACACTCATAGATACCACTAGGTATAAAAGGAATGATTCTAAAATCTATACACCTTAAAACTTCTTGTCCCTGATAAACCTTCAAGAGCTATGACAATATCACCATACTATTTGAAGTTTAGAGCTTTCATTCCAACGATGGCACTGTGTTTCCAAATTCCAAATGCACACTGGACCATCTCATATGCTCAAGGTACTTAAGCCTCTAAAACATTATCCAATGCTCAAATTTCAACATAAATCCTTGAAGAAACGTTTAACTGAGCCCACACAACCAGATAAATGACCACATCATCATCTATTTAATCATATGTATATTGTGTCTTTCCAATAACAATATTAGATTTTGATGTCCAAATACAAACAATGGACCATCCACCATTGTAATTTCCAATAAGGGCATGTTTTAAACATTATTGGGACACTTCTCACATGAATTAGATAATAGGTAAAACCGATTAAAACTAAGGACATAACAAGAATCTCATCAAAATAATGGTCGAAACTCAATCGGAAAACAATAACTAGCCACGTAGGCTTTACTCAAAAGACATTGTTGATCTATAAACCAAAATCTCCCAAAAACTAGTATCATGGAATTTAAAACATTCCATCACCTGACATATACCACAACAAAAAAGGGAACATGCGAAACCATGTTTGGCTAAACATAAATGAAGATGACTGGCTTAGATGGCTAACACATCCCTAACAGAACCACAAATTCTTCCTCACCAAGGCATTCATTAGAAATCACATGTACGCACACCTTTGTATATACCTGAATTCCTATGAAATTCTCATCACAGGATAAAAAAAAATCTATTTCAAAACTGTTGTTCCCCAACACAAATGAAGGAGAAACCCAAAGACCCACATATCCCACATACAACCCAGATAACAACCAATTATACCGCCTAATGACTTTTCAAAAATTCGTGTGAAGTATTACTTATGATCTCTGAGGGCATCATGGATGGTGTCATGATAGGAGACATGATCATCACTAATCAAAGACAACATGAGGATATCAAGGGTTACCATAAAAAAACGTCTAAGCCACTATTGGTGGTCCCATTACCAATGCCCATCATCACCTGCCTGCATGTCATCAACCAAATCTCTAAGCCTATCCCACTCGAGGAAATCTTGTTCTTTTAAATCTTTCTAATAAAACTCTACCAAAAAACTAATGCAGTTTCTATATGGTTGTGCATACTTCCATCCTCATCAATTTCATGATTCCAAAAAATACCAACATATATCAGATCTGTTACAACACTGCCCACCTTAGGAGTGTCCACATCTTCTTAAGAAATTACTATCTAATCACAAGAGTCCTAGTTCCGAAACTCCATAATCACACATCTGACACTTGATGAACTTCAATCACCAAGTGAACATCTAACATGAAATCCTAAATTTAATCCAACTGACATATAAAAACACTAGAGACCCATAATGTCCTCATGACCAGTTCAATTATCTAACCTTAACGCCCTAGTCACTCTACTCCGGGGATAACCTAAGAACATCTTCATCATTTCAAGATCAATGATAAAACCAAACTCGAAAAGTTTGTTATATTATAAAATAATCAATTGATATCATGTATGACGAAAAATACATCCTTGTGTTCTCAAATGAAAACTGCACATCATTTCATACAACCATTAACTTGGATATAGAAATACCAGGTCAGTATCACTAAAGAATAGAGAGATTCAAATGACCTCCGGGGCAGCTGACAACTCTTAAGGAACATTGAACCTACTGAACCAAGAATGACATGATACTTGTTCACATATGAAGAATCATGGTGAAAAGACCACACATCTAAATAACTGTGTATTTTTAAATCCTATAAGTATTACATGGGACAAAGACAGCCAAATAGAACCATCATCATGAGATCATAGTGGAAGTAAAACATCTCAAAATATAATGGTTCTACCTTTCACAACTAGTCCATTAAAAATCATACAAATTAACCTTATCCCATGATCATGCATAATAGAGTCACTATGCCCAAGATCCATGTTAATTCCATTCAAGTCATTGATAAAAATTAAATATCATATGGATGATTTCACACATCTCAGTTCCATGACATACCATAAGTAGTATTTAAAACTACCCATCTGTGAGGATTCAAATGAAGGATTCTACTTCATGTTACAATTTATATCCACTTAATTAATTTGTTTCAACCTTTTATCATATGAATGAATTTTAACAACCAACAACTACTATTTCAGTATAAGGCACTTTGGTTTTAAGCCAGTTATAATAAAATACCTCCTTGAGAATTTAACATTGAAAAGAATTCAATCATAAATAGAAACCTTTTCATCTAAAATCCTATTAATAGAAAGGATTCCTATGGGGGTCCCATTTATTCAACATAGTTTCTTCAAAAAGCACCCCATAATAGTTTATTTTGTAAAAACATTCCCAAACAAACTAACATCAGTTAGTTGATATTTTTAAAAATTAACCAACCATTCACGTTCAAAACATAATAGCTTTCACATTTATAATCATTCTCAAACATGCAATTTCTATACAAAGGCTTGGACACATAGTTTTCCATTTACCAATCCACAAGGCTCATATACACCTTTCAGTTGGCATTTGGATCCCATTAATTGAAAACATTCAATTTTAACATTTAAATAATTCATCCCATCTTCACTTCAACAATGAATATAAATTTATATATAATGGTCCAGAGGTGGTTTGTGTATATGGGTAACCCTTTTCCAAATCTTAAAGTTCCCATACACATTATAGTTGATAATTGGATCCCACTTAAACTATAACCATCAATTTCAACATATGTTGCTAATTTACAAATCAAGACAACCATTTTATGACAAGCACAAAAAATTGGAATATTTAATCAAATCATGTAACTCAACAAGAAAGACGTGCTAAATTAACATTATGCTAACATATTACCTCAATATGTACAAATAAATTATATAATCAGAAAAGGCATGAAAATAAATTAGTTTGCATCCTAATAACGCAGCTAAATTGCATGGAATATGCATGGAATGCTAGTTTCTATGTTCCTAATATAATGCATGTCATGTTACCTCATTCCCATTCTGACTGAGGGTAAAATAACATAAATTTCATAAATCCCTAATACATGGAAAATACACCATTCACCCAAGTATAAATCAAATCAACTATATTATCAAATAGTGTAAAAGAATTCCAAACCCTGGACACATGGTAATTTCCAATACATGGGGTGATCAGTCCCACACACTGATTTTAAGAAAGAGCTGACACATCCATAGTACCTTGTTTACCAACCAAAAAACTGTAAGAAAAGGAAAAAAAATTTAACCTCTAATACCACTTTGTAACGTCCCATCCTCGCTTTCCATCAAATTGGTATTCAGACCGGTCACCACATGACCCCAAGAGCGGCTACCCATACTTTAGTGGCTGCTGACTAACAATGGGGGTGTAATTGAGATTCAAGGGGGAAACTATAAACTCATTTTCAATGTGTGAAATGGTAATAGATAGTAAAATATAGTGAACAATGGAAGAAGATATAAAGTGATAATCAATGTAGTTCAAGAAAATTGAAATATAAACTGAATAAAGAAAATGGAGAACTCAAATTTATACATTATATGCATGTCATGGTCACACATATATGACAACAGTAAATAAAAAACCATTCATTAAAATTCACTAAAAAATTAATGTAATAACATAAATTCATAAGGCTGATCCCAATGAGCATCTCAATCCCTCGCTAGGCCTTCTTTTCTTAACTCCAAGGTATAAGAAAATAGTATAGTCAAATGTATATAGTCCTGAAAACAAGTAGAGTATACTCATGTACCAATGTTACATAATTATGGAGTGAGATAAAATATCATTAGGCTGGAACCCACCTGTTTCTAGCTCAATCTATGCAGCGAAAAGTAATTAAATAGTGTGATGGTATAGAAAAATAAAAAACATAATCGAATAAATAAACAATAACTTCTCTAGGTTCTTAAAGGACACATGATGGTGATACCAACTTCGACAATGGCTGGAAAAAGAGTTTGAAGATGAAAAATTTATATACACATAATGCATAAATAAACTATTAATTTCATTATTAAACAATTTTTATTTTATTAATTTAACTCCAGGGTTCCTATAGACACCCATACGTCAGTAGTAACTTCATCTCATACCAGAGCCTAAAGTGTTACCTAGGTAATCACATATCTAAATACCTGCTTTGACTCATAAAGAAGATAAATGTATTTGAAGGTTTTATGGAAGTCTCTACATTTAATTCAACTCAGTATAGAGTTTAAATTATTATTGTGCGAGTGAAGAAATTGGATTACTCTGTGGCCTAGAATGTCAGAAGGCTAACATGGTCCATAAAAAACCACCAGAGTCTCACAAAGTATTGTTTTTAAAAAGATTATATAGTCCTTCATAAAAATAACATAATCTCACACCATATTCTAACCTAAGGGATCACATGGCCCTTTAGATAACAAACAAAATCTAATGTAATCTTCTTCCTCGAAGTCTCACACGGCCCTTCAAAAAAATCATAATGTATATCTTTGGTGTGAAACGTTATGTCTATAACCCTAAAATCCATTTTTTTCATTTGGTCATTAGTGTATTCATACATTATGTATAGAAATCCATTTCTAACACCAAACAACTATATGTACACACAAAGTAACATCTGTATGTCAAACATACCAATCCAAAATCACAAACACAAGGGTGACTCAACCAAGTACCAACCATATAAGGATTTTCATATCATTTAATCAAATGGGTACATTTATCATGACAAGAAATATATGTAAAAATAAACTATTACATGGCCTTAACATTAATCAACTCAAATGGGCACATAAAAAATGGGTTCAAGTCATTCTTATTGAGGGAAAAGAAAAACAATGCCATGCTCAAGGGCTTTCCTTTAAAATACTGAAATGGCAGTTTTTATAATAACAAGGACAACATTCTTAAAAAGGGATTAGTTATAATATATCTTACATGGGCTAGTAAATACAGAGCATACCATTCTTTCAGAAGACATTATATAGAAATTATATCAATCAACTCACATGGGAAATAGATTTTAATAATCTTCTTTAACCTAAAAACATACTACATGACATGGTAGTGGTGAGATCACCTGGGAACAGAAGTATCTATCTCACACAAGTTAATCCATACATGGAAAGACATGATCAATCAATAAATGACATACTAAGGTCCATGGGTCTTAGTCACTCATCCATTCCCAATTAATTCATTTAATTAATTATTTGATATATGAATCAATTAAATAATTAACATTCCATGACTTGGGGTAAAAACACACCAATGTGTGTCTATGTCCAATTCCATTCACGTTCCTTTTAACAAGAAAACCCAATGGATTCTTCCATTTTAACAAACTATAACACATGGAATAGACTTGACATAGCTCCCATGGGAAACAACATTTAATTACAATTAGGTAGATGAAATATCATACCACATATCAATGAGAGTAGTAAGTCATATAAAGAACTCAAACCACACCAAGCATGATATAAAATCTATCAAAACTTATTGGTTTGATAGAAGCTCACCTCTATTAGAGGGTTTTATTATAAAAACATGACTCTATCAAAATATAATCCATTTATCTCATTTCAACATTTCATTCAAGCTATGATGTTATATTAAACTAGAAAACACATAAAAGCGACTTATTAAAAGAAGCAACTCTGGTATTCGTAAATAATGATTCAAAGATAAATACATTTCCTCAAAGTGGTACCAATCCATCCACTTATACTATAGTTGATTTATAGATATGATATGATTCACCCCCAATGAGAATACGCACCATCGCATACATATGCAGAAACCTATCCCCTATTCACATAACAACATAGACATGATCATGTTCAAGGAGATTCTAACTTATATGATTATATGAATATACTAGCCTCCAATAACCTAAAAATGTATTTTTATATATATGGAAAGGAACATCATACCCCATACATGTATTTCATTACCATGGATGAAATTACATGTATCAGGGGAACCTATATATATATATACTTACATATGCATACACATGTGAGTCTCCTTAGACCTAGCATCTCAAAACCACATAGAAGAGTTTAACAAAACACACATTAATTACATGGAACACTAAATCATCAAAAGATCCCAAATTGGATGGTGAGAAACCACACAATAAGAATAAAACATACCATGAAACAAATCTTGAAGAAAGGAATCACCAGAACCATATTGCCTTCAGGGATGGTCACCAGAATCGACAAGAACACAACCCAAGAGACCTTCTTCCTGACCCTATAATAAATTAATTAAAGAAAATTTCATCAACCAGAACCATGGGGTTTATTCGAGTGTCATAGGGTGAAGGATAGGTAGAAATTGAACTATTAAATGTAAGAGAACTAGGGAAACGGCTTTAACTCAAATATATGGTGAAGACTTGTTATATAACCATGAAGAATCTATGGATGAAGAGGGAACTAGAGTTGGGGGGTCATGTTGCACCTCAAAGGGGTGGGTGTGTGGGTCTTGCCTCACCTCAAAGGGGAGTGGGTGTTCCTCTTGTTTATTATAATAACCTAAAAAAATACTAATAATACATATAAAAATATTAATAATAATTATTTTATTATTTTTATCATCATTTAATAAAATGAATCATTCTTAGTTTTTAAAATCCCTCAAGTTCCGTATTAGAAAAAAATTAAAATCCCCTCGTAAAAACCTCCCAATCCAAAATGATGGTTTCTAAACATATCAACTATTTTTTTGGTCATGGTAGTTAACTCTTAAATATGATGTGGTTTTACATATTTTTTTATTATTCTAGATATTTATGTTATGATATTATAAATCATGTTTTACTTATTCTGATTTCTCACTCTTATAGAGGATATTTTCAAAAATGATAATGTTTTATTCAATGAAGCATGTTAATGATCTATGATAGGTTCGATATAATCCAAATAAGATATTTTTTTGATAAAAAACTCTTATTATTATCTTATTATTTCCTATGGTCATAGAATTATATTTCCCATGTTTACCCTTACTAACCATCTAAGATCATACATTTCTAGGATTCATTTCCCCAATATATGACGAATGGTTCTAAGCATGGTATGATTATAAGGATTCCTAAAGGAAAATAACAATCTGGGAGATGTGGAAGATATTTTAACAAATAAGAATATTGTGTATATAGTCTCCAAAGACACTAAAATATTACTTTCATCATAGCTATGTTTCTTTGGTATTGAATACATTTCTAATGAAGATGAAATATTGATTCATGAAAATCATGGGACTTTATACTTAGTATTAGTGTATCAGTTAAGTAAAACATTGTAAAATAGTAAGATAAAACATTATTGGTATACCTAAGGATATTTCAAATTAATTTTAACAAATATATATAAGGAAAATGATATCGACGGTTAAAAGTATAGGAAAATATCTTCATATTTTTTTCATGGATTGAGTGACTATTTTTCCACGAAATTACATCACTATATAAATAATACATGTGGATGTGGCTTATGGACATATGTGGCTTATGGACATATATTCCTTGGGGTAATAAATCAAAAAAGGTGAAATTGTGCTAAAGTTGATCATCAATGGATGCATGGCAAAGGGTCTTCCTAGACATCATGTTTTAATCTCTCAGGGGATATGATTTAGTAATTTACATTCACATAATAAACCATCATGAATGATTTAAATAGATGATGACTATGAATGAACATAGATAAACAGAAGGTTTTATATAATAAAAAATATTTTTTAATTTTTTGGACATCCTATAAAATATTTTTCACAATCCTATTCATTCCCACTCTGTATATTCATATTCACTCTCTACATATTCGTTTAAGTCAATAAAGGTAACCTAAATGTACTAGATTAACATTGATTATGATAAAAAATGTCATGATAAAAAAATGGTTGATGATTAGAGTGTAGGTTATCATGATTATTCAAAATCTCCTTTAATGATATATTATTGACAGCTTGAATCTCTACCAATTCATGCACTCAAAAATAATTATATGGTTAGATTTCATCAAGAGATCTGGTGGTGGAGACTATAGAGGAATGAGTATTCATTAGACTCTTTGATATGAATGTTTAGATAAGAATTTAATATAATACATCAATTGAGTAATTATACATTTTATATGTGTAAAATATGGGAACAAAAAAGTAATTTCCAATGAAAAGGGATAGGATATATTAAACAAATTGATGAGATTATTATTCCCACTATGTTATTACCAATGAATTATTGGTTTAACTATTATACTTAGGAGCATTATGAAAATTAATTTGTTATAGTGAAATTTCATGAATATGTTAGAAAGGCGGTGCAATTAATTTTTTTTATTTATGTTAAAGAGACTTCAAATTAAATTTAATAATAATGAGTTATTAAAGAATAATATGATGAATTATTGTTAATTAATTAAGAATAAAGTATAAATATTGTAGTGTTTATGTATTGTAATTAACGAATTATTTATCATAAATTGTTTTTCTGTATATATTTTTTGTTATGGATTTAGATGAATATATTAAATCTGGATTATGACATAGAAAATTGATTTTATAGAAAAGTGATATTTTATTTAAAAGAAAATATTATGGGAAATATAATCATGAATATATTATAGATGTTGATAAAATGATGTTAGCATGAAAATATTATTGATATGGTTATGCGGAATTTGATAAAATTGGCTATCTTGGAACTGATTAATGATTTGAAGATAATGTGGTTTATTATTTCATTGATAGTGTTTAATTTTTTTTGAATAAATTAATATCTCAAATAGTCAATGTTCAATTTATGTACTTTGGTAGGATATGTTTTTAATTATGTTTTCATGTTAATTAATGTTATAAATTAGTTTCAATAGAATACATGATAACAATATTAACGTGATTGGTATGTTAACCATAAGGGCTTTGTAATATTTTTTTATGGGATTAATGATATATTGATTTGGGAAAATTTAATTAACATATTCTTAATGTTTGGGATTTGAATATTTTTAATGTTTCATAAGGATATCCTTTAATGAAATGGTTTCTGGTTAAATTTGGATAAGGCTGTATAGATTAATGTAATATTTCACCAAATGTTAATTTATGAATATGGGATAACCAGTACGAATGATTTTTTAGGATGAAAACATGAGATAAAACAAATGAATTTTAATTATATTATGGATATTATGATCTTTTAACGATTGAAGAATATCAACTCCACCTTTATTTCCTAGGGTAATATATGAATTTTTTGTTGGCCAAAACACAACCAAAGGTTTATATTGTTCCTTTAAAATATAATGAAGTCAATAATGTATGACATCTCATGAAAATTATACAAATTTATAAAATGGATCTTGAAATAATATTTTATCCCATTATAATTATCTACAATGGTATTTATGTCCATTTTCACACCTTTTATTTATTATCATTTTAGGTTGGTGATTTTCACAAGATCATTCACATTATTACGATCAATGATCTCTTCCACTCTCCATAATTATTTGGACATTATTATATTATAATTTATAAAATACTTCACATTACACCTATGTTATCTTATGTGGAAACCTATTTATGAGTTACTTTAGGAAACCATTATGAATGCAAAATTTCCATTTTATTAGAATTTGTATCAGTATGTTGTACAATATGGATTTATATGATTTTACTTTAATATGTAAAATGTTTGATAACCAAGAAAATTTCATGACTGAAATTGAATTGGGGGGGGGGGGGGTAGAATGTGACATCCCTATATTTTATGAAATATATATTTTTTCAAATTATTTTAAATTATTAAATAGCATGAATTATATGAAACATTGATTTTATTTTATGTTTCATAAAATAATAATTTAAATTGATGGTGTTCATGACATGAAACACTAAGCATTAGAAAACCATAAAATAATATTACATTATGAATGAACTTTATACCAATGAAATTAAATAGTAGAATATAAATATTATTTAATAATTTATGGAATATTAATGTAAATTTCCTACTCCCTATAAAATTATTTTTAAATACTTTTCATCTAATAAATTGATTTTTACTAATGTAATTACTTTCATGAAAAATATTTTTTTTTCAAAAAATATTTGAGTTGGTTTTTATGATAAAATATTATCATTAAGATATAGATAATTTAAAATTTCTTATAAAATTAAATTCATTTTGGAAATAAGCATATGAAAGTTACCTTTTAATGAAATTTGGGTTTTTTTGGAAATTATAGATTTTTCTGTCAATAGTGATAAATACTTTTTTTGTATAACTATCATTAATTTTCAATAAATCATGTAACATATGTTAACTAATATTATTTAAAGTAACATAATGACTCTTTTTTATATGTATTGATGTTATTTACTATTTAATCACATTTATATTGGATTACTGTATAAAATTATTATTTTTTGTAGTAATGGGTTGTTTTAAAACCATTTTAACGTGCATAAGGATTCTATATTTTATTTAATTAATATTATAAGTGATGTGGAATGTATTGAAGGAAATTTATATATTATATTCAATAAAATTTTAATTTATATTCATACAATGATTATTATTAGATATAGAGTTAATATAAAGTCTTATTGTGCTTGAAAAATACAGTTCCTGAAATCCGTCTTTTTAGTTGCGTTTGGGTTTTTAAAAAAAATTAACGTTACCAACATTTGAATTTTATTATTTTAATTGACATTCATATTTTTAATCATCAAAATTATTAGTATATAATATGATCTATCTAATTTTTTACCATCATGAATACTCAAAAAAAAATTATTTGTTATGGTTAATGTAAAAATGGGTTTACTGGGGAGTCAAACTAAAAAGAAAAGTGTTAAAAGTGAAATTAAACATACCAAAATCCTATTGAATGGAAATATGTACATATTTTATTTCCCATAATATAATATATTGTCATTTTGGATGATTTTATCTTGGTACAGAAATTATTATTTTGGATTCTCTTGGGAAATTTCGGGGTTGTTTCCAAGTGGGTTCCTTCCCACAACTTATAATAGGCCACCAAAAAACATAACATATTCAAACGTATCAAGAATTTTGGTTAATTAAATACATAAAAATTAAATCCAAAAGTACATATACATGTTCTATATCTTCTGGGACTCTCAAAAGATCAACACCAAGGTACTTAATAAGAGATACAAATAAGGTTCTTCTATGCGATGGAAATTTCTTTTAATACTTTTCAATTTTTATTTATTCTTACTAAACCATATGTTGTGTATTTAAACAGAAAATATAAAATCAAAAGTATAAAATATATACTAAGATGTTATCATAACATCTTAATAATCTCTATCCCTCTCCACTTCAATCAAATGGGATATAAAATTACTATTTACGTGTATAGAATTATACCACCTCATGAACTAAATTAGTTTGTTTTCTACCACCTTATTCCAGTGCTGAGTATAATTATGGATTTAAAATAGTTATAATATATTTTTGAAATTAAAATTATTACATTATTATGATACCAAATATACCTTATTTTATTAAATTCATTTGGTGATATGATTATGTTACTCATGAGTATCAAGGATTTCCACTTTGTATAGCTATGTGATTCGTTTTCACTTATGCATTACATTAAAAGTAGTTTGGATATATTTAATTAATATATATGATATATATGAAATATTAATGATTTTTAAGGGAATTATAATATTATAGTTATATTGACAATATGTTGAGGTAATGAAAACAACGAGCAAGCATTTTTATAACCTAGCATCTCTATGATGAATGTATTTCATTTTCTATATCCATATTTTTGGAACTTATATAAATCGAAATATATAAAATATTTATGATATTTATATAATTTTTTAAATTCTTGAGATTATTTAACTATCACCAAATTAAAAGTATCTAAAACACCAAATCAAAAAATAAAATAAAAAACAATTATGACCCAAATAGTGAATTTAAAAAGGAATTTTTGATAAATGGGTAACAAAAGATATTAATAAGGCAATATATTCTAATATTTATCTATTATTATATAATATATGTATAATAATTCTATATTTATTATATTGGTGGTTTTATCAAGTATATGGGATGTTGAAAATTATGGTAAGGGGTTTCTAGTCTCTCTT
Source organism: Viscum album (assembly GCA_963277665.1). Lineage (NCBI taxonomy): Eukaryota > Viridiplantae > Streptophyta > Magnoliopsida > Santalales > Viscaceae > Viscum > Viscum album. The sequence goes on from OY728140.1 coordinate 1,955,595,408, forward strand.
ATATTTTTGGGAGACATTTGGAAATTCACAACTCATTACATTTGTGAGGTGTATATATGGAAATTTGACATGTTTTATCATGAATATAATCATTTTAATGATATTTAATGTTTTATTTTATGATATTAATTATTTATATTAATGGTTATAAATATTTCTAAAGTGATAAAGGATTTGTGCCACAATTATTCTTATTTGGGATATACATTACGATATGCTCATATCATCCTTAATAAGGTTTATACACATCCACATTGACATGTAATATAATGATTTTATTTATTCACATGATATTATATAATTATAAATGTTATTATTTATTGGGATTATGTTTCAATGTTACTCACGTGGTAGTGATTTTATAATACAATGTCATCATTTATCATGAATATTTATGATTATTCATACAGTGATGAAATTTAAGATCTAAATCTCAAAAAATTCACTAGAAATTCATTCTCTTATCATAATTATTTAAATTTAAAAGTAATAGTACCATTTTCAATCTTTATTACTTAAAATAATAGATAAAAATATTTCTGTGAAATTATTACATTATTTCACTCTTTAGAAGGAAATATGCTTTATTCCAAAACTACGTTTAAAAAAAATATATTTTCAATAATTTTTTACTATTCCATTATAATTCCTAAAATATATTATATACTTATTAAAAATAATTATTAAAAGAAATATTCATTTTTTATATACAATATCAATTTTAAAAAAAATTTGAAAATAACCATTCTTTTTAACACGCACAAAATGGACTGTATTTAATTATGTCAGGCCCACACAATGATATCAGTCTTCACATTCAAGTAATAAAATTTCTATTAAAATGATTTTTTTTCATAATATTGGTAGATTTTTAAATTTGAAATAAATTTTTTTTAAAGGAAAATGAATTTTAAATTAATTTATTTTTATGAATGTTTTTTAATGAATAAGGGATAAATTCATCAAGAATTGTTTTTATTGATCTTAAAAAATAAAATTTCATCTGTGAATATAACCTTTGATGTTACTTATATTTCACTATTGATAATATTGAATAACACCTTCTCTATTGTTTCAATAGATTATTATGGTATATATTAATTGAATTTTTATGAAAAGAATTAATTTACATCGATTTATGCTATGGTTAATTTAGAAAAAGATTATAAGACCCATTTTCTATATAAGGTTTATAATGTGTTTATATGTCGAGTTTTTTATGATATTGTGGAACCTAAAAGTTAATTTTTTATTATGAGTCTTTTGGGACCCATATATCCCTTTAATACAATGTGTATATCATTATAATCTATGAGATAATAAGGGGAAATAATTTTATTGGGTTTATCAAATATTGGAAATAGGTGCATCTTGATCCACTATGGGATACATGTGTGTCCTAATCCACTATCGGAATTAGATGAGTCTTTATCTACTAAGTTTATTTTCTTTATAGATAACCATGAAATATGTAACGGGTTTATGAATTTATTATTGTTCCACTCTTTAATTCCATGATCTTATGATTTAATACTGATTGATGATTATTTATCAATCTTATGGCCAATGTTTATAGAAATGATAAATGAGGAAAAATGTTCTTGATCAATGAGAGGTTGGGTATATACCACCTACGATATGTTCATGAACAAATAAAATTGTTCTTATATTATCATTTCATAGGATCATATAATCATAACCCTCATAATTACCTTTACAAAACATTTGAACTCATGATTTCTTATGTTTCCATTCCTCAAGATATGAAGGGTGGTAGTATATAGGGTATGTTTACCAATAGTACCAAAGTAATAATCTTTTTGGGAGATATGGAATATCATTCACTAAAGAAGAATGTTATCTATATATTATGGAATTACACAAAAATGTTATTTTCATTAGGAAAATTTTGTTTTTTATATTTAATATTCTTAAAAAATGAAGTTATTTAGATATATGATAAACAAGAGTATTTATTGGTCTTCTAGATGTATTGTAGTTATATAGTGTCTATATCAATACTAGAGTGTGGAAATATGTTTAATAGGGAATAATTGAACTTTGGTGACTCTTGAGAATATATTCCATATCACGTTTAATATTGGACAAGCCTAATTTTTTATCTTTTTGAAGCTTATCCCCTTTTTCTACTTCACTCATTTCGTCATGGTTCCCTATTTTTCCCCACCACATTCTCCCTTCAAGTGTATTTCACTCTTTTTCTGATGGATTATGGATTATGTATTATTTAATTAATTATTAGTCCATGTAATCCCCATCATTTTATTATTGTCTCTTTATTTAGATTTTAATTTTTATTTATAACATTGAATTAGTTCTCACATTTTCTATATCACCAAAGTAATAGGGAATTTAATTTTATGGATTGATTTAATTATTTTGAATAAAAAATACCAAATTGAGTTATTTTTTATTATTTCTCCACTATATTGATAAATATCTATAACATTGTGATTTATAATGTTTTTTATGATAAGAGGAAATAATTTGGGTATATTTGGGTATAATCTGAATAATACATTTTGTAAATTGTTGATTGTAATTATTTTTATAGACTTCTATCAATGTTATGGATTGGTTTTGATTTTTTTCTCAATATGATTATTTTATTAAATTATTAAATTGATTATAAATGATTAATGTTTTTTTCATGTTGATTAGGGAATGTAATATTAATATTTTTGTATATGAAAAGAATCTTCTAGGCTATGTAAATAGTAGGTGGTTTATTTTGAATCTAAGTCTATTCAATGATGAAAAAAGAGTCTAGTTTCTATCTTTTGTCAATACAAAATTATTTGATTAATTAGTTTTAAAGGAATGTAATCATATAGTGAGTGATAGATTCAATGAATAATGTTGAATCATTTCCTAGTTCTTGAAAAATTTTGGGGTTAAACTATGGATGGAGTAGTATTTTTCAAGAAATATGGGTTTTAAAGATTGAATAATCTAAAACATGGTAAAGGAAATAGTTTCACAAAGATTCGGATTCATAAAGTATAATATTTTTGAAGATGAGGAGAATCACGAATGAGTGGTGGTAAGATAGTGTTCTTCCTGGCTACGAGAAGGTTAACGAACACAAAATGGGATGAAGGTAAATCATCATAAATACAATAAGATTCGTGAATCAGTAAAATTACAATGAATGATTTAACAGAAAAGAATATACATGAAAATGAGGGAAGAGGTTCTTCAAATGATAAATTGGAGAATGGGATATTCATTAAGGGATAATCCTACAAATAGGTGGTCACACATACTTCTTTTTTCAAGAACATAATTTTTTGATAGGATTTATCATTGTGAATGAATGAATCTTGGGAGATTCATGAATATGGAATTTTTTGGGAGATTGGGAATAAAAAAACACCAATTTAGTATTTATTGATGCTAATGATTAAAAAAGAGCTTCTCAAATACTATAGGATTCACATTGACATAGTGTTCTGTAAAGGCTATGAACTTCACAAAGGAAGTTAGAATTATGAAAGGTTATTAGATTTGTGAAGGTTGGGACCTTCACAATGCTATGTTTGTTTGTGAATGATTCAACTTATTTGAATCATAATGGGGTTTTGGTGAAGGCTAAGAGTTTTTCAAAAGTAGTGTTGAACATTTAGTTTAAGTGAACAGTTCTTTCTACTATGTCAATAAAGTTCTTTGGTGAAAGTATAGTATGATGCTAATTTAGTGTCATGGCATAAATTCTCTTTCTACTTATGTAAATTCATGTCATTAAACTGAGTAATAAATCACTCATCCCAATGATCTAGTGGTAGTCGATATAACTGTGCTGATGGAGGTAGTGATATTTCCCTAAAAGTTTTGTTTAGTTAGTGTTATCAGAATATAAAGACTATGTATTATCTTATTTTTTATTAAACAACTAGTGAATATTAATGGATTTCTATATAATTGACACACTAATAGAATAATATCCTTACACAATCCATTTTTGGTGTACCAAATTAATGTTGTGTGTTTTCTTCACTAATTTGAATGTTCAATATATCTTGGATTCCATTAGATTGGTTTTTAACGTTCTTACCAAAGAGGGAACATGATTTTTCACTTTAAGAGAAAATGAAGAAACCTTGATTTACCCCTCACCTCTGAGGGTCTTCTGGGGTCCTACATGTGGCATTAGAGAGAACTTTTTATTGTGTAAAATATGTCCCATGTTGTTATGGTGAATTCACTAAATTTGAGGATATTAAAACTCATTGATGGTAGAATCATTCATATTTGGATGAATCAAATGAGATCTCATCTAAGATCCCTTGGAATCAAATATATTTATCCGACATCATTGTAGACTTTTTCTGTGAATTTACTGGTCAATATATGAATAAAATAAATAGAAAAAAATTCTTGATGATGATGAAATGTCTCATAATTATTTTATGAATTCATTATTTTTTCAAATCTATTTGATGGTGATGGGTTTTACTGTTGAAAAGTCCAATTTGGAGAAAATGTAAAATATATATGAAGGTGATAAAAAATAAAGGAGGAGAAATATAATGTATTAAACAATCAGTTGGATGATACGTAAATACATCCATATGAAAATGAAGACAACTTGATTAATCGCATAACTAAATTTTTTGGTTGTATTTGAGTAGGTGGGAAAAAATTTAGGGATATAGAAATTTTTAAGAAAACCATGATAAGGCTCTCACCTATATATTATCCAAATGTTTTCTCTCTTGAGGAAATATATTTGCTTAAGGTTTATCTATTGGAATTACTATGTAGTACAATGTCTTATGAAACATTATTAAACTAGGAATATACATCCACTCGAGTAAGCAAGTAATAATAATTAAAATCCATGAAAAAAATTACTTCTATAGACATGTTGAAGATGTTGAATATGAATATATTAATTTATTTTCCAAGTAATTAAATAGAGAAAAAGGGTTATTTTATGTGAATCTAAAATTTGTTTATTTTTGTAATGGAAATGTTTGGGACATTGAACCTCGATTCACATGGAATTTTGATTTCATAAAAAGTGAATATGAAATCATGATGAAGCCTCAAATGAGGATCTCTATCATTTGAGAAATCAAATTAGGAACTAAATTCAATATAAATGGAGATTTATTTAATGAATAATTATAAGATAAGATCTTTTTGGATGATGATGAAATAGAGTTTCAATAAAAATGTAGAGCATCCATGATGTATATGGTAAAAAAGTAGACCCTTTAAGAGATATATATAATATTTTGATTGGGTTCATTGATAACAATGTATTTATGAGTTTGAAGAAGAAATGGATTGTCTAGATGTTTTGGTAGAAGAGCATTAAAAAAAATAAAATCATATAATATTTTTTTGAATTTAAAATCAGCATTGAAAATGAGAAAAAATTCATCATTGACCATAAATTTAGTCTGGATGAAAATTTCATGATAGTTTAGTGAATTGAAGAAGAAGTAGTAACCTTAAGGATTAAACAAGAAAGTGAATCAAAATCAAATGATACAAAGAAGAAATTATATTTTGGAAAATTTTCACATATAGATATGTTATAAATATCTAAAAAAGTTTCTAAAGAAGGTGATACATCCTTTAACTATCATAGATCCACATTATTGGTAAACGTTGAATAGGATATGATGTGGAAACAGAGAAGACTAGAATTAGGATTATCGAAAATAAGAGTATGTATAAATTTTCACATATATCAAAGGTTCCTATTATTCCTAAAAATAAAATCTTCCAACCCAATTAAAAATAGATTTGAAAATAATCCTAAGGTGTCCATATATGATATTTACTCAAATAAATTTAAAATAGAAGAGAAATTGTTGAAGAATGTAAGTAAGAAGATGTTTCACCTTATGATATCTAAATTCTATGGCTTTCTAGTTTATAACATGTCATACTATGAAGAGGAAATTATAATTCTAATCGGGGAAGTGTCTTATAGTCAGTAAAATGACAATGATACCATATCCATAAACATAGAGAATACATAGTGTCTATGTATTTTGTTTTTACTATTTTTACTATAGAGATAAGGTTATTCATTGTATGAAGTGGAATGGTGGTGAGAATAACTATAGATCTTTGTAGACAATAAATACATGTCAACCAAGTATAATTTCCCTTTATAATACATATTATCCTATTAGAGTTGAATACATGGATAATAAACCCATGAATTTTGTAATCATATTGGAAACAAAATATATATTTTTTCACTAATTCATATATCTCAGGGAAAGAAAAGTAGAAAATCAAGAAATTGAACCTCACAGAAATAGAACTCAAAGCTACAAAGAAGAGTTGAAATATATTCTCACAGCATATTATTATCCTACTATACATGAAATGCATATTTTTTGAAGAATTTTATTTAAAGGGTTGATGGAACAGTGAGATTGTACAATGAAATTTCTTTATTGTCAACATGAAGTATAAGTACAAAACTAGAAAATGGTGAGCTAAAAAAGCTATAGTTCATTATATAAAAATGGTTGAATAAATATCACCTCAGTGTGAGTCAACTATGTGATTCATTAATGTTAGTTAAACTTAATTATATGGGGAGAACAATCTAAGTAAGTGATGGTAATTAATAAATGAATGTATGTACAATAGATAGTAATTTATACCATATCGATAGTAATGAGTATACTTTTTACCTATTAGTTATTGAAGAAAACAACTTGGTGAACTATATCTGGGGTCAGATTAACCAAATGAGAATAAAAAAAATATATGTGATCATGATTTGTGTTGTCATTCTCAATCTAAAGCTCAATGCTAAAAATACATGTGACACATCAATGTGAGAATGTTGGTCCGGATTCCAGATCATCTGAAAAATAAATGGACATCAAACTTGTTTTATCTCATTCACATAGATGTATGTGGTCCAATTAATGTGGTTGGAACATATGGGGAGAAGTAATTCATTATTTTTATTGATTAATATTGTAAAATGTTTTTTATGTCTATATAGAGAAAAAAAATCATGTTCTTGAATTATTGAAGAGCTATTTCCAAAGATATGAGAATTAAACAGGCCACACAATCAATATTATTCAATATTACACCGAAGTAGAATACACATAGATCAAATTTAAAAATTATCTCTAGGACATTGGATAAATCAGGTGGTATCTATAGTGAGAACCTATAAAAAATGTTGTGTTTGAATACATAATTTTTCATTTGAACAAAATAGCTAGAACATTGTTGATTTAGTGTCATGTTTATCATCATTACTGAAAATTGAATGGTCAAGTATATGTTCACACTCAAAATCAAACATTTATTTTTATAGGAGAAATATAGACATGATATGATATATGATATGGAAGGAAGACCTTTTAGTAGTATTTTCTTTTTTTTATGTAAATTGTTCGTCCAAAATAAATATGGAAATCATGGAATTTAGGGTGTTTATATAGATGATAGAACATTCATGGACAATAAATGTAGATTAAATCCAATATATTTTAAAATAATCATCTTCTAAAGATGGTGGAAAGTAATAATCTCATGAAATTTGGGGATAAAATCATATGTACTTCATAGAGATCATACATTGATATGATTGAAGATGAAAAATATTGTAAAAAAGGGAAATATTAAAATGAAGAATGATTTGAAGCCATGAAAAACAATCTAAGATCACAATCTAGATGAAATACTTGAAAGGGAATCCATTGGTAGATAATCTTCGTCAGATCTTAATAGGGAAAATAGAAGATAAGAAACTGATCTATACATTATCAATGAGGATTTTATTACACCATCACAGACAAGGAGAGTGAGGAATGAACTTCCTTAATCTTTAATATCAATTGTGGAACCTGTCACGAACTAGCCCGGGTACCCTGGTTACCCGATAACCGAGCAGGCCCTAACATAGCCTGGAGGGCGTTCCCAATCCCCATGGGTTAGCGACTAGCACCAGGAATCACACAACATACAAGTGGGAACAGTTTTTCCACAAACAATATGGAATAAATGAAACAAGGCAGTATGCATAACAAAATGAAACTCCACTGGAAGTAATATACCAGAAAAAAAGAGGCATAAAAATACCAATGTTCAACAATCGATGTACTAAAAATAGGAAAACATCCCCAAGGTCCCTAAGGAAACAACTCACCAGGGACAAAACTAAACAGCTGGATCCACCTCTAAGAGATCCCTTCCCTTTGCTCGAACCTAGAAGAAGAAAGTCTAAAAACACCTGAAGGAAAAAGTAGGGTGTGATCCTAAGCCCAGTAGGATACCACCAAAGATTCCGTAATAGATTCAAAATATAGATTATCCAAAGATAAGATTTCAATTTTCAAATAAATAGGTTTGGCAATTCAAAAGCATATTTTAACAAAACCTGCTATACATTTTCAAATTATGGAAATAAAAATTTTAAGTAATGATTTTACAAATGATAGAATATTTCCAAAGCAATGGAATAAATAAAACATTCATATAAAACAGTTTATAAAAATTCAGCTGGCATGTAAGGCAGTTAAAAAGTATTAACGTAAATTTATATCTCAAATATAAATAAACAAGCATGAAACATGGTCATCTACCCAAAGGTACGATAGTATTAACTTGTTATAGGATTACACACTCTCTATGTGTACTAAACAAAATGTGTATACACACGTCCCTATGAAACTGGAAAAAGGAGACTTGTAACCAACCCCTCAGGGATTTGACCCGCCACAAGTATGTTTTAGAAAGTTTTCGTAGTGTAGAGTGTATCCAAATAACTCAATGATGACCTAAGGCTTGCATGCACTCTTACATGATGGGTGAACTATTTTAAGACTGCATAAGAAGACGATCAATCCCATTCTTCCATTTCAAAAGTTCCAATTTCGTTCCATTTAAAACCAAATAGGTTTTATTCAAAACATGCCTTTTCACAAGATAAAACCAATGGGTTTCTATCAAATCATTTCAAGCCTTTTTCATAATATTGAAATCCAATCAAAACTAATTCCATTATCACACAATTTATTTCCACAATTATATTAAACAATTTAATCGAAATCATTTCCATCAAATCCACAAATTTAAATTAAACAATTTATATCATCAAATTTCTATAAACACACCCAATTCAGTGGAATTAGTGGTTATCTAAATTTTCACGCCAAAACCAATTAAAATACCTCGATTAACTAGAATCGACGTTTTATCAATTTAATTGAAAGAAAATTTGAGAAATTTAATTTAAATCAACAATTGAAATAAGTCAAGAAATATAAGAATGATCAATTTGGAATGTCAGGACGGAACCACTTACATCAATTTATTGATGGGAGTTAGCCCAACGAGAAACCCCAAAAACAGAGCGGCACAACATCATCAATCAAGTTCTGGATCTAAATCCTTGAAACCAAAAAATAAGATCAATGGAATCATGATCTTATAAAACTAGATCTAGATCCACAATCCTATATCTAGATCTCAACTCATAGGTTTAAATCGATAGAAAACTGTAGAAATATCCCATGAAAAGATCAAGGAATGATAGAGGAAAGAATGAGAGAAGTAACCGTTTGAAATCCACTTACCAGTAGGAGATAGGATCCTCAAACTGAGCCTTTAGTATGGAAGGAAGAAGTTCAGGACAGCTTGGAATATCTCCGGGGGGATTTAGAAGCACATAAAATGTTTCAAGCCCAAGAAAAGGTCAGAAATATAGAATTTCTATGGGTTCATGTTGTTTTAATAAGGATTTTAAGGAATTAAAAAACCAAAAGATGGTTACCTGGATATAGGCGCACGATTAGGAAAACCATGCACCAACTGTGCAGAACCCACTATCTAGGTTTTGAATGATGGAACTATTTGGTCTCATAGTCTGTCAAAACATGCATAAACCATGCAGACCTCTCTGTTCAGTTCTGCATGGTCGGCACGGTTTGGTCGCATAGTTTTTCAAACCATGTGAAAACCATGCACAAATCACTATCCTTTAGTTTTCCTTAAAATTTCACCCAAACTCACCCCAAGTCACTACTCCAAAATAGAGGTAGTTAGAAACATCAAAATTACCTGAAAACACAATGTGATATTACAAACTCCACACCATAAGATATTTTTGTCCCTAGAAAGCCTAGGACGAAACCTCCATGTCAAAAAGATGAGGCCACTGCTCTCTCATTAGTGCCTCCCCTTCCCACATCTGATGAGAATCAGAACCATTATTCCATAGTACGTGAACCAGAGGTATCATTCTACCATGAAGTACATTGGTCTCAGAATCAACAACCCTGACTAGTTATTTAGTCACAGATAAATCTAGTTCAATCTCAAGATCCCTACAGCTCAAAACATGAGATGGATCAGAGAGATACTTCCGCAGCTGTGATAGATGAAACACATTATGTATCGACGTCAGCTGTGGTGGTAGAGCTAGATGGTAAGAAACTTTCCTGACATGACCAACAACCTCGAAAGGTCCGAAAAAATAGGGACCAAGATTCCCTTTCCTCACAAGCCATCAATGACCTAATCTGGGTGAAACATTCAAGAACACCTATTCACAAACTGAGAACTCTAAAGGTATAAAATGACAATCAGCATAATAATTGAACCGACTCTATGCTATCAACATTCTCCAAAGAATCAACTGGATCTTAGCTGTCATCTCTTGGACCAAACTCGGTCCAACGAAGGAACGTTCACCAATCTCCGAGCAACATAAAAGAGATTTACAAGGACGACCATACAATGCCTAAAAAAGAGCCATTTTGAATGCATAATAACAACTATTGTTATAAAAAATCAACTAGCCTCAGATGATCACCCCAAAACCCACCAAAGACGAGAACACATGCACAGAGCATATCATCAATAATATAAATAGCTCTATCTATCTGGATATCTGACTATGGATGGTAGGCTGTGCTTAAACGGACCTGAGATCCCAATGCCTCTTGAAGGCCTCTCCAAAAGCGAGAAGTAATCTAAGGATCCCTATCAGAGAATATAGTAGACAGAACTCCATGAAAATTAACAATTTCTTTCACATAGATATTTACCAACTCCTCAACTTTGGTTGTATCTCGAATATGTATAATGTGAGCCGACTTGGTCAGCCTGTCGATCACAACCAATATCGCATTCTTCTTCCTCTGGGTATGAGGTAACCCAACCACAACATCCATAGATATTTCATCCCACTTCCATGTAGGGACTGGAAGTGGTTGAAGCAAACCTGAAGGTTTTTAGTGCTTGGATTTTACCTGCTGGCATATATAGCAACGATATACAGTCTTAGCAATGTCTCATCTCATACCTAGCCACCAAAAATGTCACCGCATGTCATAGAACAGTTTCGTGGTTCCTGGGTGTAAAACCCACTGAGAGTTATGGAAATCCCCCATCACATTCTTCCTTGATGATAACGACATAACGTAATAGTTTCGAGAACATAGAACTGCCTCTTTAGAGAACAACCACTGGGTGTCAGTCTCCCCACCATAAAGAGAGTCCTTAATGCTATGGAATTCATCATATAGTTTTTTTCATGAATAATTAACTCAATGAGAGACGATGTCAACTGAACACTGGCTAAAGAAACTTTATTCCCCTTCCACTAAACTCAAATTTGAAACTTAGCATAAAGATCCATAAAAATACAAACTTATAAAAATTGTTTAACAGCCTATGATGGAAGTTTTTTTTAACACATATGCAACTACAATCCCTTTCCCTAGGGTATAGGCAATCTCAAATTCTAAATATTACAGGTAATCCACCCAATACCTTTGGCGGAGATTCAAATATTTTTGAGAGAAGATATGACTCATGATCTGGTGGTCTGAATAGACAGTAAACCATTCTCCCTAAATGTAATGCTTCCCACAATTAAGTGCGTTCATTAAATTTTCAAGTTCAAGTTTATGGGTAGGATAGTTCTTCTCATGTGGATTAAGCTGACTAGATCCATAGGCGACAATATTATTACCTTGCATAATGACACATCCCAAACCTAACCCCGATGCATCACAAAAGACCACGTAACCTATCCTAGCCTCAGGAAGAGTTAACACTGGGGTAGTAGTCAAAAGATTCTTTATCACAACAAAAGAACTCATACATTAATAATTCTAGGAAAAATTAACTCTCTTTCGAGTCAGAGAAGTCATTGGAGAAGATAAATTTGAGAAGTCTTTAATAAATCGACGATAATATCCTTCTAATCCCAAGAATCCTTGAATCTTGAAAACATTTTTTGGTTGTTTCCAAGTCATAACATCTATTACATCTCAGGATCAACTGATATTTCTTGTTCTGACATGACATGTCCCATGAAATTCACTTCCCGAATCTAGAAATCAAACTTTGAAATCTTGGTATAAAGTTGGTGATTTCTTAGAAGACTCATAACTACTCTAAGATGATGCAGATGATCCTCTTCAGACATGGAGTAGACAAGAATGTAATCAACAAAGACTAACACAAAAGTATCTAGATACTCATAGAAAACCTTGTTCATCAAAGCCATGAAAACTTTCAGGAGCATTTGTTAGGGAGAAGGGCATAACAAGGTAATCATAATGGCCATACCTACTCCGAGAAGCAGTCTTATAAAAGAAAGATTATTTTATCCTCAACTGATGGTAACCGTATCAAAGATCAATTTTTGAAAACCACATTTCCCTTTTCAATTGATCAAAAAAATAATCAATTCGTGGTAATAGATATTTTTTCATTATCATAACTCAATTGAGCATGCGATAATCAACACCTATGCGAAGAGAACCATAATCCTTCTTGGAGAAGAGAACTGGTTCTTCCCAAGGTGACACACTCAGGCATATAAAACCTTTCTCATGAAGATCATCTAACTAAGACTTCAGTTTGTTTAGTTCAGCTGGAGTCATTCAATAAGAGGGAATAGAAACCAGTTGAGTACCAGGCATTAAATCAATAGAAAAATCAACCTCCCTTACTGGTGGAAAATAAGAGAAGTCAGAAGGAAACACATCGGGAAACCCAGCTATGACTGGAGGAAGATCACCACACATTGAATCTATCTCTAGATCAAAAGAAAAAATTGATATAACTTTCCATAAATCTAGATAAGAGGGTCCATCACTTCTTGACCTTGGGTCCCATTCTATATGAAAAACAAGAGGAACACCACTAGGTGTAGTATGGTAGACCTGTCGAAGATAAAAATCGATCCAGGAATTATTGGAAATGAGCCAATCCACCCCAAATATGATGTCAAAAGATTTCATTTCGAGAACCAAAAAACTCCAAGCATTATCAACATATGATAGAGAGAAGACACAAGAAGGACTACAGAGACCCTTCACTTTCATTGTGTCAAGGGGTGTAGTAATATCCATCACACAATATAAAATATCCATAGGTAGATTAAGTAGATTAACAATATGGGTTGAAATAAATGAGTGAGATGCACCATTATCAAAAAAAGCGATCACTAAAGATGGAGATACAGTAATGGTACCTCTCACAGTTGCAGGACCTGTATCAGCTACCTCTGGCGACTCATCCACTGCGTGAAGAAGTTTTGTTCCGGATGCCTGTGGCTAGAACCCTTTTTTACGTGAAGCATTTTATTGTCCCATAGTTTTTGGATGTGCTGATGATCCTTTTCCAGTACATGAGTAGCGAAGTGATGTTAAAATATCTGTAAGTGCCCTAAACGTTTGTAGGAGCTACAGTTCTTGGGTGCCTTAGTGAAAACCCTCTTATAATTTCATGGCATTCCACACTGATAGCAAGTCAATAAATCCCATACTAGTTCTACCGGATGTCTAGAAATACTCTCTTGTCGAGAACTACCATGAGAAACATTGTGCTTCCATTTTTCTTTAAAGGAACCAACACAACCATTAGGAGGGAAATGAACTTACTTCAACCCTAACATTCTTTTGAGGTCCATCTCAACCATCATCGCCCTATCCAGCACATCAGCATAAGTGGGTATCTTCAGTATGAAAACCATAGAATGGATACCTGATTGATGTCCCAACTCAAATCTTCAATCCTTCATCTTCTAATTAGGTACAATATCAGGAGAAAAATTTATCAATTTCGAAAAGCGATTTGTGTACTCCACCACAGTTTTTTGGCCTGCTCAAGCTTGAAGAACTCCACAACCTTAGCCAGAACCATTGATTCTGGATAGAACTGGTTAGTGAAAATAACCCTAAAGTCATTCCACTCCAAACCCTCATGTTTCCCACCTGTCACCATCGTGTCCCACCATCACCTACTTGGTCCCTCAAGCACGAAGGTGGCACACATCACCTTAATCAAACCAGGTGTCTCCAAGAACCCAACAGACGTTCAATCTTACTCAACCATTCCACAGCTTGTTGAGGGTCAGTGGAGCCTTTGAAAACTGATGGCTTCTAGTGTAGGAACTCTTGAGAATGATTTTAGAGAATATCACTATGAGGATCTATAGCTATATCACGAACATGAACTGGAGGTGGTGCTTGTCCTAGAGATTGGATAGTGCGAACAATCACCTCAACTAGACACAGATCCACAATAGGACTTGCATGTTGAGATTCAGCAGTACCCTCTTTTTGGATATGATTCCCACATCTTATCAGAGGCAGGAGGCTACACAACATAAAAAGACATTAGATTAACACTCAAATGGAGTAACAAAGAAAACTGTTATTAATAAAAGGGATTAAAAGATTTTGATTCCACTCTATCCAAATCAAAACAGGGAAAATAATAGAACTAAACCACATGTCGTATTTCCCTAACCAACCATGGTGACCTAAGGTTCATTGCGGTGAGAGATGGCCAGGCTCTCAATCACAAATACCTCTTAAGTCCTGACAAGAATAATCAAATTCATACTATCATCAAGGCAATATTCTTAACCTGCCTCTGATACCATTTTTTCCCGAACCAGCTCCAGTACCCTGGTAACCCGATAACCGAGACGACACTGACATATCCCGAAGTGCGTTCACAATCCCCATGGGTTGGATACTAGCACGTGGTATCACATAACATGCATGTGGGAATTGTTTTTCCACCAATAATGCATAAGAAAAGAAACAAGACAGTATGTATAAAAAAAAGAAACTATACTTGGAGTAATGAACCAGAAAACAAAGAGGCATAAAATGCCCAAAGTACTATAACCCATGTTCTAAAAATGGGAAAACAGCCTCAAGGCCCCTAAGGAAACAAACCACCAAGAAAAAAATTTGACAACTGGATCCACCTCCAAGAGATCCCTTCCCTTTGCTCGAACCTAGAAGAAGAAAGTCTTAGAACACCCAAAGGAAAATGTAGGATGTGATCCTAAGCCTAGTATGATACAACAAAAGATTTTTTAATAGATTAAAAATATAGATTATCCAAATAAAATCTTTAAATATTCAAATAAACAGGTTAGGAAATTTAAAAGAATATTTTAACAAATCATGCTATACATTTTCAAATGATAGAAATAAATATTTTAAGTAATGATTTTAAAAATGATGTAATATTTATAAAACAATGGTTAAATTAAACATTTATATAAAATAGTTTTTATAAATTCAGCTGGCATGTAAATAAGTTCAAAAGTATTGGCATTTATTTATATCTCAAATATAAATAAACGAGCGAGTAACATGGTCATCTGCCAAAAGGTACGATAGTATTAACCAGTTATAGGATTCTGAACTCTCTATGTGAACTCAGAAAAATGTGTGTACACATGTCCCTATGACACTGGCCAAAGGAGACTCCTCACCGACCCGTCGGGGATGTGACCTGCCACAAGTATGTTTTAGAATTTTGTCATAACCGTAGAGTTTATCCAAATAACTCACTAACTACCTAAGGTTTGCATGCACTCTTACACGATGGGTGAAATATTTTAATAATGCTTAAAAATATGATAATTACCATTCTTCTACTTCCAATGTTCTAATTTTATTCCATTTAAAACGAAAATAGTTTTTATTCAAAACATGTCTTTTCACATTATAAAACCAATGGGTTTATATCAATTCAATTAAACCCATTTTTACCAATTTGAAATCCAATCAATACTAATTTCATCATAACAAAATTTATTTCCACAATTAAATTCAACAATTTAATTGAAATAATTACCATCAAATCCACAGTTGAAATCATCAAATTTCCATAAACACACCCAATTCAATGGAATTTAGGGTTTTACAAATTTTCATGCCAAAACCATTTCGAATACCTTAAATCACTAGAATATACTTTTTATCAATTTAATTGATTGAAAATTTGAGAAATTTAATTTAAATCAACAATTGAAATAAATCAATAAATACAAGGATGATCAATTTGGAAAGTCTGGACAGAACCACATACCTCAATTTATTGACGAGAGTTATCCCAACAAGAAACCCTAAAAACTGATCATCACAATGCTATCGATCATGTTTTGGATCTAAATCCATAAAACTAAAAGATAAGAACAATGGAATCAAGATCTTGTAAAACTAGATCAAGATCCACAATGATAGATCTAGATCCCAACTCATAGGTTTAAATACATAGGAAATGGTGGAAATATCCCAAGAAAAGATTAAGGAATGATAGAGGAAATAATGGGAGATGTAACAGGTTGAAATACACTTAATAGGAGGAGAGAAGATCCTCAATTTGAGCCTTCAATCTCGAAGGAAGAAGTTCATATCACCTTGGAATCTCTTTGGGGGGATTTGGAAACACCTAGAATTTTTCAATCCCAAGCCAAGGTCAGAAATATGGAAGTCCTGGGTGTTCAGGTGGTTTTAAGAAGAATTTTTGGTATTAAAAAATTGCGCGCACAGTTACATGGATAGAGGCACACAGTCAGGCAAACCGTGCACCAAATGCACAGATCCCATTTTCAAGGTTTAGAAGGTTGGCACGGTTTAGTCGCATGGTCTGTCAAATCATGAGCAAACCATGTGGACCTCTATGTCCAATTCTACATGGTTGGCATGGTTTGTTCCCATGGTTTCTCAAACCGTGTGCAAACCATGCAAAAATCATTTTCCTTTAGTTTTTATTAAATGTTCACCCAAATGCACACCAAGTCACTACTCCAAAACATAAGTACATAGAAACATCAAAAGTACCTGAAAACGTAATGTGATGTTATAGAACCAGCCTCATTTGATGAAGTATTAAATATTGAATCACGGGTTAAGTCCCTATATCATGAATAAGATCAGATTAAAAATAACTAGACATGGTATCACATTTAGAGACTTAATGTTAACAATGTTATTGGAACAAATAGTATTTTTAAAAACAAATTCAATGAGAATGTAATTTATATTTGAGACAAGGAGTGAATAGATTGTAAATGATATTAATCGATTGAAGGGTTTGATGTTTAAGAAATATTATCTTTAGTAGATAGACTAGAGATAATAAATATTTTCAATTCCATGAAAATTTAAATGGTGTAAAAAGTTTAGCTTATGGATGTGAAATAGAAATTTGGAAATAATTTTTATCAAATAAGAAGTCTAAATTGAATATCAAATGGGATTTATGATTGGAAATGCTGAGACTATGATTTTTAGATTATATAAGGGTCTTTATGGAATGAACTAGGCACCATAATCCTGGTATTATTAACTGGATTCTAATCTCAATATTCATTAATTTAAATGATGATTTGTTGATCATAACCTCTAGTTGAAAAATTATAATAAAGATCAATTTATATTGATTGACTATGTGTATGATATTATTTTTCGCATATGAAAAATTTGAAAAGTGAATAAATCTTCTGATCCCTGATATCTAACTTCGACATGTCTATGACTGTTAAACTAAAATACTTTATGGGGATGGAGGTGAATCAAAATACGTATTATGACACATTTCTCAGGAAGGGTATGAACGAGATATGTTGGAGAAATTTATTGTCCATGATTCCAAACCAATGTTGACTCCGATTGAGGTTATGAAAATGTTACGAAATCATGAAGATTGAAGATCTGTGGATCCCACCATATACAAGATAATAATTGGATGTTTATTATACTTGTTAGGAACACAACTAGATACCATGTTTGCAACATTCATAGCTTCTTTATTCAAAGTAATCAGAATGAAATAAATTTTTTCATTATTGAAGGCAATAATTATTTATATTCAAGGTAATATAAATTATGGTTTATAATTTTATAGTAGTAAAAGATAATTAATTATTAGCATTTTTGATTGATGATTGTCCTTGAGATGTGGTCTCTATTATGTCAACATGTTGTAGAGAATTATCTATTGTAATAAAATGTTTAGTTTGGTTAATTAAAACATAAGAAACAACTTATCTTAGTATACAAGAAGTATTATAAATCTCTACTACAAAATAATCCACCCTACTATTGTGGATGATGAAAAAACAACATGATATTTGAGATGGGGTGAAACATTTAATAATGATTTACTATGACAACAAAGAGCACAAAAGACCTTAAAAAAATCCAATTCTTTAATCTCATAACAAAAATATTGAGATTAGTGGTCACTTCATCAAATAAAAATTTAGATATTCCATGATTAATATAAATCTTGTTGGAACTAATGTCCAATTCACTGATATCCTAACTAATCACATGGAAGCAACAATGTCTTGGAAACATTAGATAAACCACAATGTTCAGCCCCTCACATTAATTGAGGAGGATATGTTTGGTCTTTTATCCCCATTTTTATTAACTATTTTAACCAGTTTGTTGATGTGATGTATTTTTATGGTAGTGATATGATCCATGCATAGTTTTTTATGAAATAAAAGATAAAATAGAGGTTTATTATGTTTATTTTTTAAGGGTGAGATACGTGGACTTCAACTATTTTCATGATTGGATGGTTGAAGTGTTCTATCATGAAATGATATTTTATTTTATCTTAGTTGTTTTCTACATTGATATTTTTAAATGTATACTTGGATTGATGGATGAGATTTACTATGATAATAATGTTTTATATTGAGGATGGTACACTATCTATTTTTTCTATAGATTTATAATACATCTAATGGTGGATATTTTTGGAAACAAGGAAAATAATAGGAGGAAAGAAATTATTGTTTTTGTTTATTTTTATTCCACACATCGTTGATCAATTAGTTTTCAAGGAAAGTGATCATACAATGAAATATGGCTTCAGTGTTCACGGTGGTTTCATTTCCCATTATTTTATATCTTTTTTGGTATATGTTGATCATGTACTACCATGCATCACAAATTTTTTTTATCTAACATTGAACTCCCAAAAATAAGGTATTGTCATGAATTTTGAAAAGATTGTGTTTTAGGAAGGTAAATATTTGTAAAGGCCAGGAGCATCATGAATTAATGATAGAGAAAATGTGTTCTTATCACTATAATATGGTTCATGGACACATGATGGGATGATGGTAAATTATTATGAATGTGATAAACATCATGCATGAGATATATTTCACTAGAGGTTCCTGAATACTTGTAACATCATGAGAATGACTAAATATAGTCACAAAATGGTGATTGGGAGCACAAGATCTTCACAAAGGTATAAACCTCAAAATAGTATTCTACACCCACTTCACTTGTCGTGAATAAAATTTTAGAAAAGGAGAATCATTTTGAATTAATGAAGGCATAGAAATTCATGAGTGTGTAATTCTTTCTCGGTCTTTGGAAACATGAAAAAGCTACATTAGTGTTTATTTATGCAAAGTATTTTTAGAAAAATTAGTTTCACATGAATTGTGAGTTTCAATATGAGTTAGTATTCCATGAAGGATTTGATTTTTAGAAGGGCAGTGAGCTTTGTGATGGATGTGATGTTCCCACAGGTTTAGAGATTCGGGAAGGTCTGTGGGTTTTTAAATGATGGAATTTCTTTGAAACATAAAGGGTGTTTACCAACAGGATGGAGGTTAGAGAATAGTATTGTTGAAAATATTATTTAAGTGAATAGTGCATTCAAGTACATTAACACTGGTCGATAGTTCAAGAAGAGTCACATGCATATCCGAGACAAATAAATAAATTAATAATCTACTAATGCGACCATTGATTCGTTAAAATGAGTATTAATTCACCCAAGTTAGTTATCTAAGGAGAGTTCATGGATGTGTTCTGTGGTAGGAAGTGTGGATTCCATAAAATTCATGTAAATCCAGTGTGCCTAGCACATAGTGAATTTGTCTAATCTACTATTTTCCATAATAAATAGTGGAGATTAGTGGATTTAGTTAGGACCAACACACTATATCTATATGATCCTTGGACTATACCTTTTTGGTTAATAATGTAAAACTATTGTACTGTCTCCCTTTATGTGAATATTTAATAATTGCATAACTCCATCATACAGGTTTAACAAGTTCATACAAACTTGGGAAGAATATCCTTTTATTAAATAGAAAATATTGACCCACTCATTTTCCAGTCCCCAATAATGGTGTTATGGAGTCTTATAATTTTGACATTTATGAGATTTCCTAGGAATATCTTTGGATTTTTATTTGAATATTTTGTTCAATTTTGTTACTGAAATTATGCATACCTCAAAAGATGTGAATTAATGGGTTTTAATGAATTCATTAATTTGATATTTAAATTATATATCTAATTAATCTATCTTATTTTCTAAGAAAATTTTTTTACATTAACCATTGATTTTTTTTAATGATTGATTGATAAAAACACATTAAAAATGAAATTTTTGTAATTTTTTATGTTTGTATCACTACTAACATATATATCACGGTTAGATGTTCTTATAAGTTAAAGTTTAATCCTTTAATTTCTATATGTAAACTTATAAATGGTAGAGTGATAAATATTATCCCTGAATAATTATTTGGTGATGAATAATATAGATTATTCTTTTACCCAAATGATGCAAGTAGTTATTTAGTGAATCCTTGATCCATTATTTATTTATGTTTGGATAATTTAAAATACCACATTATTTTAAACATTATTTTTTATCACAGTAATATTATTTTTTTTTGTTATTTATGGTTGTAATTGATCGATGAACTATTTTCATAGAATATAATTATAGTAAAATAGTGCACTCATTTAAAAAAATATACATTAATTATATATTATTTATTTATTAAATATTTGTTCTTATTTATTTATGTAATGCATGTTTTTGTTGTTTCCACTAATTGTAAAACCTTTATTTTGAACAATATTTGAATCTATTTATATTTTATATTAAATAAATTTTATAATGGTTCCATGTATTATACCGTTACACAAATGTTTTTATTTTCCGTCATTTATTTGTGCTATAAAAATACATTATAAAATTATAGGAACATATAATTACCATTAAACAGCTGGAAAAATATTCATGACACCTTTATATAGACATTAAATGGTACCATTATATATTCTATGTAATTTACAGGATACCTCTATATGAACTAGATTCATAAAAATCCTTTAATGAATTCTATTTTACCTTTATATGGACACATTGATTTATATTTCCATTATGTGTGTTTCAAATTACCATTATCTTGTTTACATTACATTCACCATAAATTTACATATTGAGTTTTATTACCTTTACAGTGAGAGATTAGTTTCCTTTATATTATAATTAAATACTAGATTTCTGTTCTATAAGAAATATATGACATTTTCATGAGTTCATTCTTCAATCCTTTTTATAGAAAATGGAATTTATATTTTTCCTTTATAGGGATTTATAATCTGCCTTTATTATGTTATATAGACAAACCCTTCTGAAGGTATATGAATTTTTCTTTTTATTTTCTATGAAACCGTCTTTACATAATACACTGAATTCTCAATATAACATTACAGAGTCTATATGGAATTATAATTTTTAAAATAATATTAACATACCTTTATATAGCATTACAGTATACCAATATATAGGTTAAAATATTAGATTCACTAAATTTTTTATTATTTTGATATTCCTAATCACTATATACTCATTTTTTATTTCTTTATCATATAAATACAAATTAATTTTATACATTATGTGAAACAACTTTTGAAGAGTTTCATGTTAAATTAAATAATATTTATAGGGGTTCATTATTATTTTATAATCAAAAAATAATTGTATTTATATTTTAAATTATTTATAATTTTAATGGTAAATCTATCATGATAAACAAGATTTATGAATGTTTTATAGGATGAATTATTTGTTTTTTTTATTGTTTATTCATTTAAATCATTAATAATATTTTCTAATATACCATATATATTCTTAATTTTATTCAAGAAATTAAATATTATTTGGCTATTTAAATGATAAAACATAGAGTTTATTATTTGATACGATTTAGATGATAAGAACATTATTTAGTAAATTTATTGTTTTTCATTATTTTTCTAATTGTAATATTCTGACAGTATGCTTTTATATTTTTTGAATATTAAACTTTTCATATAGGTATTGAAATATAATGTCAATGAATTTTTTTATATCATCTACATGATGTTTTTATTGTTGTAATATAAGAAATGAGACCACATATATTAAAAGTGGGGTTAATAGACAACATTTTTGGTCTTATATAATGTTTCTAATGCTTTGAAGTTACAAGGGGTGATTATTGAATTTGAGGTGTGATTCAAAGGGATGTAAAATTATACGCTACAGTACAACATATTTCAAAAATCATAGCTATATTAAATTATTTTTCTATTGAAAAAGCTTATTTTCCATCGAGAATCATTGTGACTATCCTAAAAGGCCTTGAACCATTTTTCATATCTCAAGTGTTATTTATCCACAATTTATTATTTTGTAACAGTATGAAGAGGGTTTAGGGAGTTTTCATCATGTAATATTATTGGTTGTAAATTCTCTTTAAAATTAATGGTATAGGTCTAAAACATTAATATATTGGATAGATGTGACCCAAAAATGAAAAGGGGTTTCCTATTATGGATATAGGTGTGAAAAAGTAAGGTTGAAAACTATAATAAATCCCCTTAAAAAATAATTAATGTTAAAGTGGGTTATATTTATATTTAAATTTTAGAGGAATGGAGAATTTATATTGAATCCTATTGGTCCAATCTACAGTAAATTTTTTTTTAGCATTTATCTTTGTGGATATAATTTTAATAATTTCATCATAATATTTGTGGATGAATTATTTATTTCAAGTATTGATAACTTTATATATTATAAGACTTATACTTGGATTATTTTTAATTAATTAAAATTCACCCCTTTAACCCATTTCCATCACACATATGGGACCGAATTTTTTTTATAATAACATGGATTATTTGAGTATTGTTGTGGTTAGATTCTCATATTATTATGATTAATACTTTTTTTAAACAACATATTTAACCTATACATAACTATCCAAGGGAAATATATTTTATAGTGATGGTTTGAGTAATACATAGAATTAAATATATAAATATCAAATAATTCTAGCTGAATATTCAATAAATGGAAAAATATCACACAGTCTTGAATAGTAAAGGATTATTGTGGATGGATGCTAGGAACATATTTATATTATGTCATAAAATATATTCATCATAGTTAGTAATATTGTTCTAATATAGTAAAATTATTATACATACCCTACTTAATACATTTCCTCATAAAATAGGGAAATATTATTAATTGAAAAGGTATTCATAGGTTCAAATTAAGTACAAACATTGGCAATATCCATCAAAGACCACAAGTGATAACATGATAAGAAAAAGGGGATGAGAAAAAAATCAAGGTTCATAATGGTCATAAAAAATGATAAAAATCTCACATTATGAATCATATCATAATGAATCAACCCAAAATAATACATGACTAATAATTGTATGGAAAATAAAACAATCTTTATCGATAAGAGCATTTTATTGAAAAGATAATCTCACATAAGAGTGTGTCACATTCAAATAAATTGAAATAAAATTTCATTGGTACCCACCAAGGAATCAATAACATATTTGGTTTGGGCTATAAATTATTATACCATCTCGGTTTTGGGTTAAATACCCTTCTACCCTCATGGGTTTAGGATAAATACTTATGTAACCTTAATATTATGATATAAAAATAAATTATCAAATGCATTTCAGGGATTTAAAAAATCCTCAAAACACCTAGAAAAAATAATTCATAAATATTCCATAAGAACATGAAATCATTCATCATTCATTAAAATCGTAGTTAAATTATTGGAATTAAATGGGTTTCATGATAAATATACTAAAAACATCATAATTCCATCATCAGTTAATTAACTCATGATAAGTAACCAGTTTCAGGAAAATTTATTAATGAGAATCAATATAATATGTCAATAGAAAGATGATGGTTGGTATTATAAGATGATATCCCAAAGAATAATATAAATAATTAAATTATGTGGACTTATATTTATATCACCATTCTAAATGTAATAAAAATTTTCTTTGAAAAAAAGTGTAAATATCTGTTCATTTTATAAACATTTAAATCTAAAATATCTAAAAAAAATTTAAAAAAAGTTTTTTAAATATCCATGAAATAACGTTAAATAATTTTTCTAATAAAATTAATGATTTAATTAAAATTTGTTCAAACTATACATTAAATGAAAACATTATTTTCAAACTTTTATAAAAATTAAAAAATGATCATTTTATTTTTCTAAAAAGATTGATTTTAACAGTTATAAATAATATATAATGTAATATAAATAAAAATTTTCATAAAAACTTTAGATATAAAATTCCATAAAACAATTTGAATAACATGGTCATAGAAGAAAAATGATCATAACTAAGAGAGTAAAAATGAGTTTGGCTTTTTATAATATCATTATTTTGATATTTTCAGTACCAAAGATTGTATAAATTAAAATTGAATACTTTAAACCTTATAAATATGTAAATAGAACATAATACCCCTGAAGGATATTCAATCATATGAAATAATCATTAAAAGGTACATTAAACCATAAACACTAATATTTATGTTAAATGATGAAATAAAAATTTAATGAAATATTAAACCCAATATGTATTCAACAATACACAAGATTTTCATGGAAATTATACAAAATTTTATCTTTTGGAAATATATAAACCAAACAATATAAAAATCATGTAAAATATAAAAGGAATATTGGTGAAGGGAAATTTAGATTATTAAACACTTACAATATTAGTATCACAATAATTTAAAGAACATGAATAATGAAATTGAGATTGATTTTTAAATCCCTTTAATATCAATTGTTTTAATAAAAACTTATATGGGGAAGAATATACAACCCACACTAAAAAAAGTGGAGAATATGGTATATGTCTCAAAAGTTTAATCGTGATATGTCCAACCCCTACCTCAAGTCTAAAAATTATTATTTTTTGTTCAAAGCACCAGTCAAATAAATTTACATTTTTATACATATATTCCTGATCCATAATGGAAGTTGTATTACTATATATCATTACTATATAACTTAACAAACATATTTATGAGAAAATCTTCATTAAAATGAAGATTCTCAGGGTCAATTATTTTGTTTCCCATTAATGTTTTAGTTTATTGATTCCATTAATTTTGACATGGTCATGGTTACATAATATTAATTCTATCATGACTATAATTTTTATTTATTATATAATTTCTTAATACTATCCTTGTAAGGTGGTGATGAAAAATGGAATACATTTTTTCATGGAAACTATAATACATATGTATTCATATGTGATGTTTTCATTTTCCAATAAATGGAATGAAATGAAGTTAAATACTAAATTATAATTAAATGATAATAATTATGTTAAAAATAATTTATTAATATATTCATTTAACATATCATTATAAGATTCCATGAGATTCAATGGTGAAAAATTCATTGTTCATGGAGGCAATAGTCTACATGTAAACACAAGCGATATATTCATTTATCAATATGATAGATTGAAAAGTATAAAATATTTTTTCAATAAACATATTAACATTTATACATTATGAACACATATATTTTAATATATAAGTAAAAAATTAGAATATATATATTTCTAAATATTTTAAATAAGAAGATAGAAAAACAATTAATATTAAATTTGAGATAACTTTTGAATAAAATTTTACTGTATTACAAAAACCTTAGGATATAGTGGTTGAGTACCTTACGAATATCCATAATAGAGATTAAATAAATATTTGATTAGAAATTTTTTGATATTTTGCTTAAATAATTTAATTAGAAGTCTTTTTCTATGGGAAAGTGGTGGGGGTGTGTGTACTTGAGGATAAATGGGTTTTATAGAAAACATATTTATTATTATATCATTTTAGACTATTTATTTTGAGGAGTGATAATTATAAATTAAATTACCCATTTAATGTTAAAAAGGATGTATTTTAGATATTATAACAATTCAAAAACTAAAAGGTAACATTTACCAACATCATTGAAATTCAATAATCAAGACTAATATTTTATGTTAATAGAATATAGATAAGTCTTAAATATTTCAACAGAATGTTTAGAAACCAATTAATACATTTAATGTCATTATTTTACTAATTTAATAATTAATTTATGATAATAATTATTTTTATAACATTTTATGTTAGTTTCACATCTTAATGATTTTATTATGGTTTTTTAAATGTTATAATGATATTTTTATAATTATAAAAATATAAAATTTCTCAAAAAAATTCTTAATACCCTCCCTAAGATAATTTTTACATGGCCAAATAGAAAATTAATGTCATTTTATCATTTAAAATTCTTATATATGTAATAATATAATTCTAATATCTAAAGGCCAACAAAAAAACCCAATATTGAAAAAGGATTTTTGAAATATAAAATAAATATATCTCATTACCTTCGTAGAAACAACCGTTATATGTTTTTAAATTAATCTAGTTTAATATATAATCAGAAAATGTTACAAATAAAATTTATTAGAAGGTATTGATATAATTTTTTAAGATAAAACACATTACAAAGATAAAAATATTTGTATGAAAAATATCTCGTTTACCATAAATTGATTTAACCATTATTTCTAATAAATTTATAATCAATTAATGAATGAATAATAATTTTATTATATATATAAGAAATTAAATATTAAGTAAATTTAATAATCTAAAAACTATTTTTTAAATAATTCATATAATATAAAATCAATACTATGTTTTTAAACAAAAAACTTTTGTTAGTCAATTACAATTAATGAAATAATTGATGTGATTACATACCTGGTTTTATTAATTATAATTTTTTTAATTTTCATATTCTATATTTCATTTTTTATTATAATAATGTATTATTCACTTTTGTTTGGTGTTTTCAGTATCACAATAAATCTAACGTCTGAATTTATTAAATAGAAAAATTAGGTTAAAATCCCATTGTGTTATATTCAACCTCCTTAAAAAAGTTTAACCCACTGAATTTTAATTATCACTTATTTATGAAAATATATAATGATTTTATTATTATATTTATTACTCAAGATGATGAATCATGCTGATTATTTTTTTAATACTATGAAAATCATTTATTATTTAGCTCATAATAGAGATCACAATGATATTATGTTTCTCCTAACCTTATTAAGCTAAATACCACTTACAAAGAATTATTAAGACTCATATAATGGATTTGTTTTCCAATTAATTCATATAATAATCCCCAAACACATAGAATATCATAGTTTTATTTAGGATAACAAATTTTATATCTTTTCATTCTCAATTGATATGGGATTTATATAGTTACACGAAATCCTTACAAAAATAACATAAATTTATCTTAATGGGAGAATAAAAGTATTTATAAGAATATAATGCACAAAAAATATTCTTATAATAGGGGTTATAATCATGTATTGAAATCATCATATCACTATAATAATTAATTTATACTTAGTAATCTATTCATTGGTTTGGTGATTTTATGACCTTAGAAATCTTCAAGATATAAAGGAGTGGGTAGATCCAGAATCAAATAGGTAAATTTTAGTTCATCAGTGGATTATGCATCTACCTTACAAAAAATCAATATCAATACCCACATAAGAAGTTGTTATTGTATAGTCTGTGCCTTTTACCCTTGGATGAGGAGCTCACACACATTGATATTCTTTATTAACCCTTGTTTTAGTACACATGATGTAATATTTCCCATACTACAAATAAGTGATGCATTGTAGTGTGAGTGGTGAATTTAGAAGTTATTATTATCCATTAAATTAATTGGATACATAATCATATAACATCAGCATTCCTTTTATCAATGACCATATATTCTGATCATGAATAATTAACCAATCCCTTGATAAAAACATCCATGGGTTTCTTTCCACATTTTTAGCCGGTAAAGAGATAATTTTCTTCCCTTAAAATGTTTTATTATTTGGATATCCTATAAAATTAATCTCTCTCTTATTATCCCCAATACCATGATAAGGATGAAAGTATCCACCCTATTTTATTTACATTTATAGCACACGAAATGATTTATACAATGTGATAAAAGTATATTATAAAAGTTTTTTTATATACTTGGCCTTAAACAACTAAATAATTGAACAACATTTAAAACAATAAAAATGATAAAACCAAAATAATTTATTCAACATATAGTAAAATGGGCCTCAAACATTCTAATGGATTCATCATCCTTCTATTTCAGTATGATAACTTCCTAGCCTATTTTACTGTAAAGAGTTTGTGGAAAATATTTAATGAGTAAAATCTTATTAAATTGTACTCATGTCATGGAATAAAGTTCATTCACATTCATATTATTCTTGATAATATTCCCCCATTTATAAAAATCACCATCTACAAGATACAAAAACCAAACTAAATGTCCCTCTATTTGATCGATAGAGTACAAAAATAGCATTTCTACAACATTGATCCATTTTTAATGAATTTAAGGATCCTAAGAACCATTTAATGATGATGGAAATTAATATATAAAATAATAAATGTTGTTTTATTCCATCCTTTGGTCATTTAGATGCTCAATATGAATCCTGCTACTATTTATATTTAGTAAGGTTGGGGTGAGTGTAGCTATAATATTTCAAATCCCAACCATAGTTTAATTTTTATTTTTATAAGGAT
Organism: Viscum album; assembly: GCA_963277665.1. Classification (NCBI taxonomy): domain Eukaryota; kingdom Viridiplantae; phylum Streptophyta; class Magnoliopsida; order Santalales; family Viscaceae; genus Viscum; species Viscum album. The sequence goes on from OY728140.1 coordinate 1,955,624,523, forward strand.
GGTCATTGGATTTCCCTTCACATTTTCATGTTCATAATATCATCCTCGTTCTTGCCATTAACTATAAACTAATTGCTTTGATTGAGCACCATGAATAATTATCCTGAGTCTGCAATCTTATGATAATTAAAATCATTCTGAATATTTCATAAATAATGACACCATATCATCCTATGACACTTTATGCTCATCCTATTTCACTTTTAATTCAATATAGTTTGTCTTATGTTTTATCCAATCATTCCTCATAATGGTTCACAAACAGAATGTGAATTGACTAATGAGTGCCCCTGGGAATTCTCAAACCAAGCATATAGTTATAAATTTTTTTGTGCACTAGGTTATGAAAAATTTAATACCCTTAAATCATTTTCAAGTTTATTACTCTTAGTTCAATCTATTCTAGATCCAATATTAATTTTATTGTTTCCATATATGGATTTCTTTCTATCAAAACTACACAATACCTGTTTTACCAAAATTTTTGGATAATGTTCTATACATAATTCTATCTCTAAGGGTTTATGGCTGTGATCACCTCAGAAGTGTGTGATGGGTTATTAAAATCATTTATTTTTGACATGATTGATGATCAATATGATATTTACATAACAATAAATTTTGTGATAAATAAAATTCAATCAAAGAATATTGGAAATGGATAAAACAACCAAACCATATCATAAGATCATCGCATGTTATTTATAAATAATTTAATAAATTTATTAATTACATTTTGAGAAATTCATTTTTCATTGACAGATATAAAAATAGAACTACATTTTACTGTCATTACATTTTATGAATTAAGAGAATATTCCCTCTAGTAGTGATACACACATGCTACAAAACTCTATAAATGTCTATATAGGAATATTCAGTTTCTATCCTGATAGAATATATTTCCTGTGTCATTTTCCATTAATCACTATGATAATAACTTCCATATAATTATATTTAATCTCTATATAATCGAGAGTGTAATGTGGAGTAAAACCACATTATGTTCATTAGAGTGTTATTGTAGATGGGAAATCTCTAGGGATTTGATAGAATTCATTGTATTTATTATGAATATAAAAATAGATAAATTAGTTTTCTTTAAAAAATAACATCATTGGGTTTATATACCTCTATGATTTGAAAAAAAAATGTTTTATAAAGATCCCATTAATATTTATGAAATCTATGTGGAACCCCATGTCTATAATAATAATATTATTATTATTTAAGGACATGTGAGAAATTGGAAAATTAAAATTAAATATTATTTATTTGTAATAATATTCAAGATATATTATTTCTGATTAGACTATTAAAATTATTCCACCATTCCTCCAAAATATTTATCGATACATAAATTATGAATATTTAGTTGATCATTAAATATCACTGAATTAATTTCAAATAAAAAATAAATATTATTTTAATTAAATAGTAAATGAATATTAATTAAATATTTTTTTTCACATTATGTTATCTCATACAACTAGTGATCGAATATATGTGATCAATCAAACAATAATAAATAAAAACCACATCTTGGAAAAGTAAATAATCAACATGTAAAAAATATATATTTATATAACAAAGATTATGGATCAACGTAGTTTGTGACCCACAAGGCATCATTCTAAGTTGCATTATGTGAAGAAATATAATTTCCAAGTTGTGTTTATATATTTATGTCAATGTATCCATAGAGGAAGAAGAAAATTATATAATGTCATAATACCTCATACTGGAACTCACTATGTAATATAATCCTTTTATGACCATATCTCTAATTAAGTAAGTTACATGCTGGTGCCATCAACCAATGTTATCTATGTCTCTTTTATTGTTTCTAAAAAAAAATTTACATATAGAACACAATGTCCACAGATATAATTTGGCTATACTATTTCAATAAATGGTCCTCAGATATCAATATAATTTAATGAACAAAAGGAGAAAATCCTTTCTCTTATAATTCATTAATTCCATACTACTCATGATACACCCAACATAAGAAACCTCACCTCATTCACATAGATCGATATTTTCCCCAAATAAATAAAAAAATTCTACTTATATTACTCTTTATAACAATCACAATGTATAAGGATCTATACACACAAATGTAAAAAACATCAAATGACCCATATAAATGTTGATTTTCTAATGTTGGGTCTCATTATCAAAATATCCAAATAGATATATTATCAAGGGAATACACAATGAGAAGGCCGCTTAATGTCATATCAGTCAGTAGCCATGAGAGAGATTATCAATTTTTTCCCAAAAATGATATCATATGACAATAGAATATATATTTTAAGAATATTGTCCTGGAACATCTTGATTCTTATCATAGTTAGGAACTGCTCTGATCTTTCAGTATGATAACTACTCTTAAGAAATTATCACATACTGGGTAATGAATATAAAGAAGCATGATGTTACTATAATTATTTTAATATTTTGAAATATGAATATAAGTTATCATAATGTACAGAGAAGTTAGTTCTAGGGAATTAAATCCTACATATTCATACTTACATAAGATCCAACAATTACTAAACATATGTCCATTGACATCCAAATGATACTTGTGATTATGTTTTGATAGGCCTTTAGGAAATGGGTACTCTCTGTTTTCTTCCATGGTAACCTTGCATACTATATCTTCACCCATCTAAGAAAAATCCATCAAGACGTGATACTTCTAATGTATTTTTTCATATTTTTATAACTTTAGATATTTTTCAAGATCCACCACATCTGTATTATCACAATACAATGTGATTTTTTATTTCTTTTATGGTACCACCTCAAGATCCAAGAAAATTTTTCATATATAAATGGCTTCCATGGCTAATCTATATGCCACTATATACTCAGATTCTGCTATAGAATCAGCGAAAAGTAGTGTCTTTAAACTCTTCCAGCTCAAAGCTCCTCTATTGAGATAAAAAACATATTCAGACACTCATATTAGATCATTATGTACAATTTTAAAACAATTATTAGTATAAACCATGATTTCCAAATCCCCATATCCTCTATATATAATGAACATATTCCTATTTCTTCTAAAATACATGATGATATCATTAAAGGTATATGAATTTTTTCACGTATATATTCTGGATATATTACAACACTGTTCAATGCATAAAAAGTATCATGTATAGTTTATAACATGATATACATGATTGATTCTATTGTTACAGTGTACTTTTTCTTATTCATTATGATTTTATCCATGTTTGTTTGAGGAAATATTTTCTTAAAATTTTGTATACTATGTGAACGTGGAACCAATACCCTATTGGATTATTTCATACATAATCTCTTCATCATCTAGATAATGTATAGTCTTTGACTTTGTTCATGAAACCTCTTATATCATTCACAAGTTATTTTTATCCCTAAAATATAGGTTGTTTCAAAAAATTAATTCATGGAGAAGCCTTTATTGTAGAGGTCATTACTACAATTTATGGATGGTATTCCATTTCCAATAAGTAATATGTCACCAGAATATAATACTAGGATAATGAAAATATTTCCATGAAACCTCTTGTAATGTCAAGGATTACATAAATTCATAATGAAGTATTTTTTATAGTTTCATGGAATCAAATGTTCCATGACCTGGATTCATGCTTCAAATCATAAATGGATCTCTACAAATTGAATTTTTTTTGGGAATCAACTAAAGTAAAAAACCCTTCTAGTAGTGTCGTATAGAAATCTTTTTAAAGGTTAAAATTATAGAATATAGTATTCATATCCATATTCAAAATTTAATAGTCCTGGTAAGCTTCTATATCAAGTAGAATTCTTATGGATTTAAACATGGAAACTAGTGAAAAGGATTCTTGGAAAGAAATTAAAAAATGACTATTAAACCCATTATCATCTTGACTTTATTTAGAGGAATTTACTTTACCTTCCTTGTTTATTTTTATCTTGGATAAAAATTTTCACCCTATGGTATTTACAATAACTAGAATATTGACCAGAACCCAAACATGGTTTTGATATAAGGAATACATTTCAGAATTCACGGATTCTTGTCATCATGTAGCTTGTGGTCTCTCTTCATAGTCTTTTTAGGAGACATGGTCATCATTGTCAATCAATAATGTGTATCCATTTCTAGTGACTTAAAACACATATCTCATTGGTACTCTTACATATCTATTTATCATACACAATATAAGGGTTTTAGGAATTACATATCTCATGGGGACAGTGGAATATGTTCTTCTAATAACTCTTTTATATTAAGAGCATCAACAGAATTGAATTCAATATTTATCCTATTAAACATTAGGAGGACGTTCTTCCTCTCAAAAAAGACATCTTTTCAGTGATAGCCACTTTTTATTTGAGGGCTTGTATTGGATATATCCCATTGTTTCCATAAAATACCCAATAAAGATACACTTTGTTCCTAGAGGTGAAATTTTATTACATAAAAATGCCTTCAAAATGAATTCCAACCCAATATAGTTGTGTATTATAAAAAAGGTTTCCTTTCATTCAATATCTCAAATGGAATTCCTTTTCCCGCTTTAGCTGGTACTTTTTTTTGGGTTTATTCTTCAGTTTGTAATGCATATCCCCAAATGTATAATGGAAATCTTTATGACACATAATCAACCTTACCTTATCCGACAAGGTAAAATTCCTTCTTTCAATAAAGACATTGCACTATTTTGTCAATGGTATAGTGAGTTGAGATATAATCCCAAATACCCATAAAAAGTAGATAAACTAATGGTTATGATAGTCACCACCTCAATCAGATCAAATTATCTTTATCTAATATTCATGTTAATTCCCTTTTTCATTCATGAATTCGTTGAATTTCTTGAAGGAACCAAACATATAACTCATCATGTTGACATAAACATATCTTCTAAAATCATAAGTAAATGTTATGAATTAAGAATAGCCCCCACTATCTTCTACTAGAAATCCTCCACACATATCAATGAGTTCCAATCATAGAAGCAATGTGGCCCTTTCACCCTATCCAACAAATGGAGGTTTGTTCATTTATATTGTAAATATACATAACATTATTTATGTGTTTTACCTTATAAAATAGTAGACAATGATCATCATATAACATTGTAAAAAAATTCTTATTTACATGTTCATGATGTTAAAGCCAATTCTGGGTGTTATATGATTTTTGTAAACATGATTCATTTTCTATTTCTAATACAGAGTGATCATAATTTTATGCATAAATACCTTTATTAAAATGAGCTATAACAGAACAAATGTTTTCATTTTCAATGAAACAAATTTTATTTCAAAACATGAAAATAAAATTATCCTCATCTATGCATGAAACTAAAATTATGTTCCTAGTAACAGTGGAAGTATAAATTAAATATCATAAAACCAATATAATTATCATTAACAACTAATGGTGGTAGTCACCAATGGCTATAATAGAAGGATTATAACCATTATAATATTTAAAATCCATCTCTCCTCTAGGAATCTTTCAGAACTTACTTGGTTCTAACATTTGGATATATATGTGACAACCACAAGCTATATCTTATACCTAGTGGATTGATATTGAAGATTAAACTTGATATTAAATATATCATTATCACCCCCTTTCTTCGGGATTAATTATTTATTCTAGTGGATTTTCTTTCCACATAGAAATTATAATTCCTCATTTTCCCTTCTTTAAATTTATATCATCCTCTTCTGGGATGGATGGTTCTTGGGTGCTTTAAAAATGTTGCGAGTCTTGGGAAACCTTTCCTGGTTTTAATCTTTTTATCCACCATAGGTACTATGGTTTTTTATACCTAATATCCTTTTCCCCTTGTAGAATCAACAATAGATGTTTTAAAAGAATCTTCTCATTTTTATCACATTATAATTTACAATAATGATGTAGATGTCCTTGGGAAGTGGGGAAATTATGAGATTAGTAAGCATCTCATCCTAAAATTTAATCCCTAAAATGTCTAATTGTTAAATATAGCATATAAGATTAACTATATGAGGCCCATTTTTCAAAAACACCTCTAATATTAGTTATTAATAATGAATTAGAAATATCATATCTACATTGTCCCACCTTCACTTGATAGAGATCCTAAATGTGATACATCATTCTATATAATCAATTTCTACATGTTTCTTGAAAAGATAATTGGACCTGGATAGTAGAACAAATCAATAAATATGAGTAACATCATTAAAATGATTTTCATAGAGAGATTAAACTTCATCACTATACACGTTACTAGGAAAATCATGAATATTATCTTCTATCAAATATAATTACATTTTGTGAAATAGAAAAATGTATAAGTGCCTTTTCCATTATAGGAAAATAGTGCTGGTGAGAATGTGTTCCTCTTAATTTAGGAATAAAAATTATGTGTTTTATTCCATTTTATTATTGTTTCTAGAAATTATAAGAACATATATTTACTAAATTATGTAATTAAATTTAGTAAAATAATTAAATATTATATTTTTAAATCTCCCACTATTTTGTCGAAACCTAGTAGTCCCCACCACTAGTATATGGAATATCATGTTTCTTAGAAATTGTAGTGGAAATGATAAATACACCCATATCATTAGCCAATTTGGTTTGGTCAATTAATTTTAAGGGTTTTAGCTATGAATTTTAATTGAGAACTATATTAACTCATTGTTCCATGATCTATTTAATGGATTATTCATTCCTGAAAACCATAAATTGGATTTCCTCAACCATTGCTTCTCAGTTACACCATTTCCTACTTAGGTAGCCAACCCCTTATGGGAAATATTTTATATTAATCCAAAGCATCATGTTATAATTCACAGATAATTTAAATCACCCCAAATGTTTTTTACAAACATCAAAAATTAGATTTTTTTTAACTGAAGTAAATAATGTATATACCGACAAAGAATTTATAAATGGGGAGTATTATCAAATCATACATAAATTCAAATTATTCCATTGATTACTTTTTTATGTTATGTATATTTAAATAAGTTATTAGCGTTGTTTTTTATAATATTTATGCATAATCAAGATTAATTTATCTATACCTTTCATGTTTTTAATTAATTTTTTCATGTGGTCACAAAAAACCACTATATTTAAATAAGCATGAAACGTGAAAAAAATAAAATTATATTGTGGTACAATCATGGGAATCTACTCTTTACTAGTTTATCTAGTTGATGATAAATAAACCATTGACCTAGGAGAAAACATTGTGATCCAATTAATTTTTATGTTACAACCATCTACCTGTCCATGAGTTTATCTATCATGGATCTGTATCACCTCAATCCCAAACATAAACCGCCACAATCCAACACTAAAGATTTTACTCACATGTAGGTGAGAGGAATGGATTTACCCAAACAAGACTGTTTCCACACATCCACTTATATAATAATAGGAGAGATGACACACATGACAACAATTTAATTTTAATAATAAATTAAAAGGAAACCACCCATATTATAAGGTCAGGCCTAAGATCATGATCATCTATATAGGTTCAACGAATGATAGATTTATTAAAATTATTAGCCACTTCTTAGTCATCATTTTACGATAAATATCGTATAAAAATTTTAATTATTTTTTAATTAATCATTACATTATTCATAATTATCATCATAATTTCCTTAATATTCTTATCCAACCAAATTTTAAACAAGTTAAATAAATTTATTTTAATATAACTATTTACATAAATGTACATTGGACATATCATGATCACTACCCAGCCAAACTACCCAACATGTAGTATACTCATACACTATTTACTCTTGTGACATGGGGAATATAAAACCAATCATATACATTCATGAATTGTATGATGAAATTAATGATTACAATGATTATATGATTTTTCTCAAATGTATTATACTTTAATGTACATAGTGTAATAACTTTAATATGACCAATAAAATATATTTATATCTTTAAATTATATATATATTAATTAAACACACACACACACACATATATATATGTATATATATATATTAAAAACGATCACATGGTGTGTCATATCAACTTAGTGAACACACACAAGAACATGTTGACAAGGATTATATATTATAACAAATAAATTTTAATTTTGTACAATTTGGTATAAGTACATGGTGTTTACAAGCTATCCCCATGGTGTCTACTATTCCAATTGTCTATCAGAGTAACACACCTAGGGACTCAACATGTAACCATTGTAATGAAAATATTAGAGTATATAGATATTACATTGTTTTCAGGGCATGTGGTATTTGAGATACATGATCACTAGTATGCTAGGCCATGTAATAAAATAAATGACCCCTCTCTGACTAAAAGACTACACATCGTGTACGTTGATTAAACAATGTGTACTATAGCTTACCATGAACCAAGATGGCCCAGTCAACATTTGATGTATAATTAAATTATGTACATATAAAAAATACACATTCCAAAAAATAAATATGATTTAATTCTTGTGGAATGAGACAGTAGTACATGGCGTGTGACATTATGTTACACTGTGTGTACTCTATTATTATTCAGAATGATTCCTTAGCACCTCTGTATGGGTTATTTGATTTTATTTCCTTAATAATATTAATCAATTTTATTATATTTAATAGAATCAAATATGTATAAGTTGATCTCAGAATTCATATTTAATAATTATAAAATTGGATTTGAAAACCAATTTCTTATGTGTAAATAAATAAATGATATCTAAATATTTATAAAGAATTATTTGACCACTGTGATACCACAAAAAGGTTCCTGGAATAGTGTATGTGTGTGATGGGACAACGAAACCATTTATTTTTTCATGATTGATGATGATTCCTATATTTAAAGAATGATAAGTGTCGAGATCAACAAAATTGAATCAATGAATAAAGACAATAGATTGAATGCCGAAACGTGGGCACATTATCCTAAAATATTATTTATAATTTATTTAAGAAAAAAAAATAATATTGTGTGATATGAATTCATTATTGAATTTTTGGAAATTTTATCTACATTGTATAGTCATTGTGTTATAGTATTCCAGATCTGATTCCCTGCATTGGTAATCCAAAAGTTTTTGACAAGTCACATAATATCTCTGTAGGAATCCACCAGTTCTTGCACTGTAGATAAAATCACTTTAATTGTTAACCTTTGATCATTAGGATGAATTTTTTTAAAGGATTATACCTTATCTCGGATGACTCAATAGTTTATGGTGGATGGCGACCACCATCTATTCATGGAACTGTTCTTAGATAAGGTTCCCTCTAGGGATTGGAGATGATTCTCTAGATCTGTTTTTCACAAAAAAACAAATGATTTTTCACACTTTAAAAACAATATAATTGAGTTTATATATCTCTATGGTTAGAAATAAATAATTTTTATTACCATTTAGTAATTTTTCAATCTCTTTGGAACCCTATATATATAATACTAATAGTAACATCATTATTTCATGACATGTTCTAATCTCAAAAATTAAAACTAAATATTATTTAATAAAATAATATTCAAAATATATTATTTATCACCAAACTATTATAACTTTTTCTCTATGCCAATATAATATTTATTGGGCCTTTAATAGTGACTATTTATTTATTAAAAAATATCACTACATTATTCTCCAATAAATAAATAAATTTTAAATTTAATAAATAGAAAATAAATATTAATTTAATATTCTGCACATATTATATTTTATTGAATTATTGGTGATGGAATATAAGGGATCATGTAAACAATAATAACTATTCATCCACATATAAGAATAATGTTGTAAAAACTTAATAAATAATTATTAAATAATATATTATTTATCTCAGAATCGGGATATAGTTAGTTTGTTACCCTCTACGCCTCTTTATGAGTAGCATTTGGAAAAGCAGCATAAATTCCAAGGATAACATCTGGAAACATGATATGGAACCCATCGAGAATGAAGTAAATTATAAAGTTATATAATAACAAATATGAATTCTCACTACGTAATATAATATTTTTATCATGATAACTCAAATCATGTAGGTTTCATTATGGTTCTTTCAACCTTTGTGCTTGTTGTCTCCTTCTTTGAATTTATAGAAATCAAACTTGCCTTTAGAAACCCATGTGCATGGGTTTATTTAGGATCTATCATTTCAATCATGGGACATGAGATATCAAAATTCATTAAAAAATAGAAGGAACACATCATTCCTCACATTATACATTAATGGAATATTACTCACGACATATCCAACATTTCTTAATTCACTATGAACATAAGTTATCATAATTTTTGTCAATACATCAAAGTACATGACATATAATACTCATTTAAAATAACCATAAATTCTAAAGATCAATATATATATATATATATATATATGTATATAGGAATATTCAACAAAACATATAAATTTTTATTTCATGCATGTAGATATCATTCTCATAATATCCTAATATATATATTACCAAGGGTGTATAATAGGATAATGTTTATAAAATTCCAATGATTCTCCACCTCTGATATCATGTATCATGTTTTCCCTCAAAATATGTTATCCATCTATAGAAAATATATTTGAGTAATGATGTAATGGATGTTTTGGGTTCTCATCATATTGGGGAACTAAAATGAACATTTAGTGCGACTACAACTATTTAGACAATATCACATACTACATTACATATAAGAACAATCATGATGTGATAATAATTTTATTCATATTCAAATCAATAAATATAGGTTGTCTTAATGTATTCAAATGTTGGTTCTAGGGAACCAATTCAAAATATGTTTCCAACAAATTTTTCTAATATTAATCCTTAACAATAACTAAATCCTAGTCCAATAAAACAAGGAAAACTATAACTTAAATTCATAAAATATGAAATAATTTTGTATTAATAGTCAATTCATGTCATAATATTTTACATCGCATAACAATAATAGGTTAGGGTCTTCGGAGACATGATGCATAATTGAAGTATTTCATAAAATATCTTCAGCATCTCCTAGAAATTTATTTTCATGCAATACCTTCTTAAATATGTCCTATTTAATATCATTATATATAACCTATAGAATTATTAACCAAATAATCTGTGACCTCATAGGACCATTAAGGTTGAACATGGAATATATCAACTTATGGTCATAAGTAAGAACAAAAAAATAATAAGTTCATGATAACATAATAGTGGTATAAAAAGTCTATACCCATATACATAAATATAAAATCATGATTATGATAAAATGGATTGACATAACCTAATACATTAGTCACAATGATATGATAAAACTAACATAACAATACTACATGTTATTATCAAGAAATCATAAGCCTATAAATCATATATAAACCCTACATAATAAATATTCATGAAATAATAGGCCTTGCATAACCACTTGATTAACTTCTGGGGATTTGATTGACCACCCCAAAATCATTATGGCATGTTCTATTCATATATGTATCACTAGACTCAAGATATTATGAACATTACATACTTTATTGAAAGTCTACAATGGTCCCACTCCGAACATAATAATCACTATTCTTATATATTAAAAAATAAAAATAAATCCTTCATCATTCCATCATATATTAATTGACATATGGTAAGGAATATGGGTTACATGATAAATTCCTAAAAAATAAAAAGTATAGACTCACATAATTAATTCAAAAAAAAATAAATTTGATTCCTCATTTTTTATAAAATTAACTATAAACAATTTAGAGAAAAACACATATAGTAACATTAGTGCATATACCCATTGTAGAATATAAATCTCTAAATGATTTTGAAATTAAAGTAAATCATTTTTATAAAATCATTAAAAATATGTCTTGAAATAATCAACAAATATCAATTTATTTGTGTGACCATTGAAAACATAAAATCATAGAAATAATATGAATTTTATTTTTCCGGGAAAAATCAAGATTTTCTTTATATAATCATGTTAAAAAATTCATTTCATGAGTGTAAAAACTCCATTAATTTTGAATATGTTAAAAGAAAAAAATATTTTCAAACTATTATAAATATTCAAATAATTTTCATACATATTATCATTGAAAATTTTAATTGTAATTATTTTATGTCAGGTGAATTCTAGTATATAGGGAAATTCAAACACATGTTTTAGGTAAAAAAATTTATAAAAATAAATTAATACATGAATAAGAAGAATAGGATTCGAGACCAAAATGTGAGAAATAAGGCCATATTTTAATAAAATCACTGTTTCAACATTTTTAGTTTATTTGTAGGAAGAATGAATAGAAGAAATTAATTCCTTTAAAAATAACATTAGAGAAAAATATTTTTGTCATTGAATTGGTAGAGATGATATGTTCCACCCTAAGGATATTAAATCATAAATAATTTTTATTAAAAGTAAGATTGAAACATAAACACTTATAGATTATTTAAATTTTGAATCCAAAATTTCATGAATGTATGAGCATATGTCAAATTTATAAATCCCCTTCATAAAGTAATCTTAAAAAAATTATTTTTTATTGTTTATAATAAAATATTGATGAAAAGCGATGAATACATAAAATATCTAAAATGGTGATAAATTAAGATGTGGATACCCATAATAAGATAAGTTTATATTAAATCAACAGAACATATTAAATATAACTTGAGAAAGATTTTTAGGTCCATTTAGTTTCATATAATTATTATAAATAAATATTTTAGTGAATAATATGCACCAACCAGCACAAAGAATTTTCAATATTACATTGGTCACAAAGGAATGAATGTGACATTTGAAATTGTCACCTGATGTCCGGACATGATTTGTACATGTAGAAAAAATATATAATAAATGTAGACATATTATAAATATATAATAATAAATATTCATATTTATTTTAATAAATATCATTCACTAATAATTTCATATAACCCTTTTTTATTAATTTTTTTAAAAGAAATATTTTTAGTGTTAATAGTTCTATTTCAAATGTATATTTTGGTTTTGTGATTTAAATACTTTAACCATACAAATGCTTCAATATTCATAATCATTTCTTATATATACTTGTTTTTTATTATATTAACATTCAAAAATATATATTTATGCTGATTATGGTAAATGTAATTTGTCACATAATGAAGATGATAGACTATACACATAAAAGAGAGACATTTTAATTTTTCAGTCAAAGGAAATGAATGAAATATGATAATAATTTATCATTATATAATAATAATTACATTCTAAAAATCATATATATTCATTAAATATATCGTTATAACCATTTATGAGTGTTTTTTGTAAGAAAATGAAACACGTCATTCATTGATGCGGTATTCCACATGTTCCCAGAAAAAGAAATTTCATCATTTTTTTGGACAGAAAGAAACATGTATAATCTTATATTCATATATATAATAAATTTTATATGTTATATTATTATATATCAAATATATAATAAATTTAGTAAAAGGTAAATATATTCTAACAACATAATGAATATGAGAGAAAAAGAAAGAATATATAAACGAGGTTTCCTCTTTGATAACATTTTACATCTCCACTAAAACCATGAGGGATATGGATTGAGTACCTTCAAAATATCATGTAAATATCTAAGAGACATAATATAGTATAAATTTCAATTATTTGGTAGTTTAGAGGTAAATTGTATGTGTTTCGTAAAAGGAAATTAGTGGGATATTTGAAGTTGAGGATAGAGGTGTTTTTTGGTAATACATATTGATTATTTTAAATTTTAGTCCTTATAAATTTTTGGGGTGCTTATTCTTTCTATTTTAATTTTTTATTATTAAAAATATGATGTTTCATAGAGATTATAACTATTCAAATAGTAAATGGAATCACTAAGTCACATCATAAAATGAAAAGAATAAAAAATACTTATATTTTAGAAAAAATGTAACATTGGTTTCGCAATTTCAAAAATAGGTTTATACAATTAATCATTGTAATTTTAATATAATTATTTTAATCTTCAAATTTATTTTGGGATAAAATTATTTTAAATAATTTTTTGTCATTCTTGCAACATAATGTTGTAATCAAATTTGTGGTATAATTAAGAAATTGTATTTTTTCAATAAAAATCATCTTTTTAGAAAAATTCCAAAAAAAAAATAACATTACGATAATTTAAAAAATATGAATACAAAAAATAATTTCATTTTATGAATTATAATTCCTAATATTTTAAAAAATTAATTCTAATATCAACAAATTAAATAAATAAAAACCATTTTTGAAATAGTTTTGAAGCATAAAATGATATTATTTTCATTCATTAACTTTTTTTAATGAATAAATGATTTTTAATTTACATTATGGGATACAATATCAAAAAAAATAATCCATAAAATTATTGTTAGATTTTAAATTAATTTCTTAAAAAATATCTTTCACCCTTTAATACATTTTTTCAAAATAAAACACTTTAAAATGAAATGATTTGATATTTATTTATAATAAATTAATAAATTTTTAATGATTATATATTTTTACTAAAATATATTCTGCATTAAATTAAATTAATTTTTAATTTTGTTTAGTTTATTGTGAAACAAAATTTATTGAACACACTTAATTTATTAAATGGAAACAATATTCTAAAATACCATGGTTTTACAAGGTTTCTATGGGGAATATGAATACATTGAATCCATCACTCCAACCATAAATAAATAGTGTTAATTTCTATAAATAAAATAGAAAAATATTTTTTTAAAATGGAAAATATTCATTATATTTGGAAATTCTGATAAAAGCCTATTTTATTCCAAAAAAATTGACACTATTAAAATGAGTTTTTTAAATGGTCATAAATATTAACATCATTTCAATGTTATTAATATTAATTATTTTCAATTATATAATTTTTAAGGAATATAATCTGTTATAATTCTCATGATGTTTGGGTAAATCATGAGAAAACTACATTAGCAAAGATAATTCCAATGAGAAAAATTTTTTTTGTAGAAAAAAGTTGACCATACCCAAATGGTTAGTTAAAAAATAAAGAAAGGAAGGTTGAAAAAAATTATGAAGTAGAAAGATGTAACGTCATTATCTTACATATAAGGTTATTCTAATGATAACATTAATTATTCAAATCAAACATATAATGAGTACAAGAAAAAATTAAAAATTAAATCAAATTATCTAAGGATCAAAAATCAAGTGAAGCCTATAATTAAACAAGATAATGTTTTTTCTTCTTGGAGTGATATAGAATTTTATTATTAAAATTATTTATCGAAAAGAACAAAAGAAAATGGTAATAAAATTAATTTTTTAAATATTCTATGGTTATTCATTGACATTTTCTATCATGATTCATATGCTTGAAAAATTGGGAATATCAATTTAGATGGAATCATGGTAAATAACGATGATTCTGATTATTCATTAATTTCAAAAACAAAAAATATTAAATATATATAACCAAATTTTTACTCTTATTAAGAAAAAATTAATTGAATTATACATATATATACAAATTGAGGAAATTTTTTGGGAAGATAAAAAAGAATAATAAACATTTTTTGAAGATAAAATGTCGAATAAATTTATTCTAAAAATTGTATTCATCAAACAGAAAATGAAAAAATTAAATATTATATTGAATTATAGAAAATAAAATTGTTTGATTTACAATATTACATGAATAAAGTATAATCAGAAAATAAAAATGTTATGATTGAAAGTAAAAAATATAAAAATATTTTTTCGACTTTTAATAGTAAATATTTTGATAAATTTTAATTTATCAAAATCAACTCAATGATTAAATTTGAGATTAAATGTTTTAATAAAAATTTATATATGGGAAAAAATTAAATATAATAAATATTTTAGGAAACATCTTGTAAAATGATATTCTGATTCAATTTCATCTGTTTACTATTATAAATATGATGATTATTTTCATTATGAATATGCTTTTCATTTAATTTTTACTCAATTTATTGGTTATAAATGGTATTTCGTATGAAAAAAATAATATTAAGGATAACATATCAAATCTTTTAGTATATAGGATTTTTAAGAAACTTTATACTACTTTGGATGGACCAAAAATTGTTTCTATACCATTGTAAAATGTGTCATTGGTTTTATAGAAAATGGTAATCATTTAATTATTCTATCCACAAAATGAAATTGAACATGAAATCCATGATATGATGCTAAAAATACCATAACTACTTTTTTACATTGATATATAAAAATGTGAAACAATGTTATCCTTCCCCAAAATATAAAATCAAACTAATATATTGTTTCACTTACATACCAAAGGAATATTTAGAATCAGTTTTTTAGAATATTATGACAATATCATACATAAAAATCTAGATTATTAAAAAAATCATGAAAATATAAATCTTAAACCGGTATCTTATTTACATCCAGCAACCTTATTAGGGATTTCAAACTGAAAAACATTCTTCATGTCATGGGGAAAATTAAATACAAGAATGGTGTGCTCAAATTCGTAGAAAGGTTAAACATTAAAGTATGATTCCAGCCTAAATTAAGATGTATCATACTTATTTTCATGTATTTTTTTACCCATGTTTTGACCAAACATTGGATGGGTCATTATTTGGGGTCATTTTAGGTGAATTTGGATAATAAATGAATCTCATGGGTCTATAGAGAGTTTAATCATGGTTAAGGAAAACCATATGGATTTCTATCTTAATATTTGTACACCATCACCTTTTACATTATTTGTGACCTTGAAATTGGATAGTATTAGTGGCATTGAAATTGTTTAGTGATTAGATTCTTTACGTCATCATTTCAAGAGTTTATTGCATGTTTTAATTTTTGGATTATATTTTACATATAGTGATTTTTTTGGATTATTGAATGTTTTCATTAGGTTATTATATTGATGATTGTATTCAAATATTTGGAATGCGACATTAAGGAACACCTGATATTGTTTGGGTAATATAATGATGATTTTGTAAACTTTTTCTAAATTTATGGACATTGAATTTGGTTATACATATTTTGACGAGTATTAAGTATAAACATTTATGAAAATGATTAAGATAAATTTTGGGAGTCACTATTGAGGTGTTATATATTATTGCCTTATATTGGACAAACAGGGATAAAAATTTCAATTTTTGGGTATATATAGAAACACAATAAATGAAATTTCATTATTTTATTGATTTAATGATATGTTAAATTCTTATTTTATTTCTTATTTCATTAAAAAGACAACTGGATGTTAATTTTATTGAGTAAGATAAGAGTTATAAACTTATAAAAGAAAAAACTTTTGAAATATTGTTTGTAAAATAGAATGATATCATGTAAGGAAGATTTATTTTGTTCTCAGTTTAGATGGTAATGAAATTACTCCACTCTTGGAAATGGATCTTGAAATGGAAATTCAATCCTATAATCTTAATTTCCAATGAATCATTTTTTTCTCTCAACAAATCACATATTTATGGGTTTTAAGGGCTTATCATTCCCTTAAGAATTCTTTTTATTTTGATCTGTGATCTCTATAACAATATGTAATTATTTATGCTTTTCTTCCATGTCCATATCATTGTTTGCATCCCCTGTTCTCTAATAAGGAAACATACTTATGATTAATTCTATATGACATCTGTAATTTAATTTCCATCTTATCAATTAGATTTTTATTACCTCTTTTATCCATATGGGTTCCAAAAAATGTTATATTCATATCTTAAAACCTTAATTTCATGGTTCATTATTAAATTTTGAGGATGAACATTATTTAGGGGGGTAGAATGCAACACCAAAATGTTTTAAATAATGAAAATTCTATTTAACAGAGTGTATGACACAAAAACCTAGATTAGAATAGAATTTAACATCTTGATTCATTATGACATATTTAGTTTTAAATAAATTTAATATCTTTGATATCATGCAATTAAAGAATCCTTGGTCTTTAATGAAACATGATACTCCATTAAAATATTATTATTTATGAATGATGTTTATAATATAACTGTTATGTTAGAGGGTATGAATAATAATTAATAAATTAGGTAAAATATATCATTTAAACATATGTAAATAAATTAATATATATTTATTTATTATAAATGAGATAAATATAATCTGAATAAAAAATGTTCTTTGAAAAAAATGACTATTTCAAAGAGGCTGGTTAATAGAGCATTAAATGCATAAAATAAAATTAATATCATATAATTCTCTAAAAATTATTTTCTAAAATAAAAATCATTTTTTAAATCAGAATGTAAAAATTTTCTTTGGGTGAATTTTTCATTATTTTCAAAAAGATTAATTTTTTCGATGAACATTGGAAAATAATGAATTTTTACCAAAAATTTCTTTTTCATAAAAATTACCAAAAAAGTTATGTCATATTTAAAATTTATTTTAATTTTACATTATATAAATTGTATTACATAATAACTAATTTAGTATATTGGAATAAACTTCATTATGAATTATTATATTTTTAATTTTTAAACGTTTGAATGTTATTCTTTAGAAATTTTTTATGCTCATACTAGATTAATTTAAAATTAAATTCTACCACTGATATGAATTTAATTTTTTAAAATGTATTACATATTTGGAATAATAATTATAATTTTTATTATCTAATATAATCAGATTAATTTTTCACCATAATAAATAGTAAACATAGAAATAATTAATTAAGATGATTAAAGTAAAAATACATTTGCCAGGGGTTAAACAAAAAATATATGCATTAAAAATGGAATAATAGCTAAAAAAATATGTTTTATGCATATAATAAGGTTTAATAACTTTTAATGTTCTAGTATGACTCATTTTGGTGGATTTATTCATGATAAAAACATGGGTTTAATTATGTTGTTTTTAAAATTTTAATTGTATCCTCTACCTCGCTTATAAATAGACACCCTATCTTCCCCAATAAACTTATAAAAACCCATTATTTACATAAATACCTAACCAAATATATTCCTTAATCTTATAATATTAAATAATAGAGTCCATTTTTATTATAATTCCAATCTATGGTGGCTATAGTCAAAAACATAAAATAGTTATTCAAATATGATATAGAATTTATAGTATGCATATTTTTATTATTTAATATTACAACTCATTAAAATATTATTAAATAATGATAATATAATAACAAAAAGATATAACATATTATAAAAATAAATAATATTAATGTAAAAAACTATGTCTATCACCACATCCATCAAATGGAAAATCATACCATCGATTGTGTGTATAAAGGACTACCGCATTTCAAACTAATGTAATTCGTTTCCCATCACCAAAATTGAAGGATGTATATAATAGTTGATTTAATATAAGTATAAGATAATTATTCCATTTTATAATTCAATAATTATTTTTTCAAATATACATCAACACTTTCCACTCTATTTTGGAAGACTAGAGGACTATCACCTTACAGAACGATGTGATTTTATTTATATAAATTATTTTCATGGAAGTTAGTAAGGATAAATTTTAGGAAATATATTTCATATTTATAAAATAAAAATAAATCAGGAAATATAATATCACATGTAATTTCATGGATTCCAATCCCTTGGAAAACAACAACGTTTCTCATGTGCACATTCAAATATTCACCTCAAAATAGCAACATTGACTAATTTTAATTTAAATTTTACATTTATGGTAATAATGATGGATTTATTAAATATAAATTATATATATCAAATTATAATTATTTTTTAAAGGAAAATTAATTAATTTTCTATTCATCCATATAGAATATTGGAAACATCATTCAAGCGTATGTACTGCCTACCATCTCTGAGAACTATTTAATCCATTTTCTATATCTTACTTTTATATATTATTATAAATACATATATAATAAAAATATATAACATTAAAATTATGTTTTATACTCTGGATATGTTTTTTTCATGATCAATTTAAATACATTGAAATTACCGAACCAAAACATACATGAAATGTGATGAAATTATCCAATGAAACAGTGCTTTAAGAAAGCGTTTTTATGAAACGGGTGACAAAAGACTATCATTAAAAAATATTTTTTATGATATATATGATTAAAGTTCTATATTATATTTATTATAGATCAATATTTATTATATAAAAGGTTAAAACACAAAAGATGGATGTAGATCCTTAGGAAAATATTTCACTTCTCACTTTTACTTCCATTAGAAACATGTCATATAACAATTTCATCCTTTTTAAGAGCATATATATTCGAGTTTGATATATAATATCAAGAATATATTTATCATCATGGTGTTTATACTATCATTTTAATTTATTTCTTTTAGGTGTCTTATGATTAAAATGTTAACTAAGTGTTAATGGATTATTTTACAATTTCATTTTTATTTGAGATTGTTAATGTTTAAGTCTCCATTGGGGAAATTATTTAATATTTTAACCAAAAACACTATATACACACAAACAAACGTATCCTCTATTTATTCATGATTTTTCTCAAGTAAAAAAATAATTTTTTCGAATTTTAGGTACTTAAAATTGTTGAGAAATTATTTTTAAGAAAATCACTATTTATTTCTCTATTCGGTTTATAATCCATTTTCATCAAAATATATTTTTTTAAAAGTGTTTCCAAAAATATATTTAAACTTTTCAAAATTAATTATCAATGAAATACTTAACTATTTGGAGTTATTTTTTTTAAAAAAATTTATATTTATATCATTTTTAAAACATGTGTCTTTGGATTTTATAGAAAATGAAAAATTAATATTTTTTATATGTTTATAGAATGAATGGAATATCCTGTTACCAGGACTGCACAATGTTATAAATACTAACATCATAATTTCCAAATATTATTTTCAAAGGAATATATTTTCAAAATTTGTTTTTCATATTTATTAAAAAAACAAATATAATTTCAATCTAAAAATGTTATTTTCATAAAAAATTATTTCTGTGACATTCACATAGTATTTTTTTACATCAATGTAATCAAAAAAATATTGTAAATAATTTCAAATGATGATTGCTGGTAATGAAATTAACATTTTTATATGATTTGTGATTATTTTGAACCAGGATGTAATATTTTATTACGAGTCACTATATTACTCTAGATGTTTTATCATTATGTTAATTTGGTTGGGGTAAGATTTGACATTTCATATGATATATTTTCAATATTAATATTTATGTTTTTTATTTTTCTCCACATTATTATGATTATTGCATTAGAATTATTAATTTAATGGTGTGGATTGGTTATATATGTCCTATCCATGAATTAAAAATTATAATGAGACAAATCCGATGGCCAAATTAGAGGGGGGGGGGGTGTTTCTAATATATTAATATTTTGTTCTGAATGGTCATGACATTATCTGAAATTATGAATTCCATTATTATTATATTAGTTATTAATATCCATGTGATAATTTTAATAGTTAGAATATCCTTGGTTAAGTGTCATTCTCAAGTGATTATTTATCTAGATTTATGTTATAATTATTTAATCTGGCCATATTATACTCAATTTACTATTTAAATATATCGTGTTTCACTTATTAACAATTATGCATTAATTATAGTAATTTATTCATGATCTATTCCACTATATGATTACCCTTATTGATCATCTTATACAGCTTCTTTATTATGTTTTATTTTTCCTAGGATAACAGGAAGTGTTTTTGGATTGATATATATAAATATGTGAAGGGGAAAATGACATTCTAATAGGAAAAACATTATACATTTTATGTTTTCAAATGCATGTGAAAAAATTTATGTATCTAGTTTACAAAAACTACTAAACCATTCGGTCAATTTAGATTCACTAATATACATTGTACCAATATAATAATTTAGACATCTACTCTAGACTACTCGAGTATCGGTCATTAAATTTGTAATCCATTTGTAAATTCAGTAGTTATAATAATATTTTAATTCGAGTGGTGTAAAGTGAGTTACATTGGTAGTTATAGTACAATTATTTACGAACCACCATTCCATGTTAATTTTTTAGATACATTCCTAGGGTTCTATGCACTGTCCTTCCCTATATTGGAGACATGACTTGTTGTTACATTTTATTCCCCAATTCCTAAGGTGGGAGGCTCTAATCACTTTTATCAGTGATGTTAGATCCTTGATCAAAATAGGATGTTGGGATATCAGAACCCCTTAACATGGATTCCTCATGGTTGATTAATTAATTGTCTCAGTCTCCCACATAGATATAAGACATGTTTAGGAAACATATTCTCAGTTCAATCTCGATGTTGATTCCTATTAATTACAATGCCTATTTTTCAATAGATAAACAACCTTCTATTACAGTGGATAATAATTTTGTTCATGTTTTTTACAATGGGTTGGTTGGGAATCTATAAAATCTCCTCCTTTTAAATTCAAATTCATATCATATAAATAATCATAGGTGAAAAAACTATAGAATATCGAGTTGTTCATGAGTTAGTTGTCACCATGGTTATAATTCATCCATGTATTTTTTTCTTCGGGCCTCCTATGATTATTA
Source organism: Viscum album (assembly GCA_963277665.1). NCBI lineage: Eukaryota > Viridiplantae > Streptophyta > Magnoliopsida > Santalales > Viscaceae > Viscum > Viscum album. The sequence continues at coordinate 1,955,647,110 of OY728140.1, forward strand.
TATGAGGTGTGGATTTTGGATCAGGGAATAAGTTTAAAATATTGTGGAGGCAGATGGGTTATAACATTATTATTTTACAGGGACAGATGGGTCGCAAGGTTTGATGACTTTTAGTCATAGATTTATCATTAGATTAAATTTTTATGAGCAAAGATAGGTCACATATTTATCATATTATGTGGAAACATGGGTAATTGTTTAATGACATGTATTTATTGATGATCTAAATGTTTTAACATATTATGGGGAAATATGGGTCATAGTTCAAATGTATTTCATCAAAATATAAGCCATAGGTTTAATGTCTTGTGGGGATAGGTGGGTCATAGTTTTAACATATTGTGGGGAAATATTAGTCAAAATTTAAAATTATTATGGGAATAGATGGTTTATTATGTGTATTCCTGGAAGAAAAGGATTAAACATGATTAGTTTGGTTAGGTGTTTCTTAATGGGAATATGATCAGACATGAATTTTTTGGTAGGTTATTAGGGCTGTAGGAATGATCCTCTTGGTGGTTCCCAATATACATTGGTGTGTCGAGATTGAATATGATGGTGGTGTCATAAATACCCTGCTAAGGAATAATGATCAAACCCCATGTAGTTTGATTCCACAATTTTAGGACACGAGACTAAACTGGTCCATGCATTTTAACATCATGTGGTAAGGATGATGTTGTTGTGGAAGGGGTATCCATGAGGTATGGTGTGTGGCATACATAAATGTAAAAATTGGTGGTCCTTCAGAAAGGGTGACATCCCATATAAGGGAAGGAGTGAAAACCCATGATGATAGTTTAACTTAATGTGGCAATGAAATTTTCATTCATCATAACATCATACAACTAGGATTTAGGGCAAGACAATGTTATTTAATTCATCTTAGGCATTTATAGGAATTCACCTTGATGGGGATGGTGTCATGATGATTGTAATATTTCAAAAATAAATATATACTTAGATATATTAGAATTTTTTTATGGTGATTCCACCTTTAGGGTTTATGATTCCATTACCCATGCACCACAGGGCAGAAAATGGTATAGAAAATGTTGTGGACGAGTAGAAAATATTCGGCCTATTTTTAGGGTACCTATGCATAAGAGTAAATTTTTTTAAGGTACTTATTATTTTCTCAAACCTCTAGGGAAATGACCCATGTCATCCATGAAGCTTAAGGGTTGTTGGGTCATGTAATAGAATGTATTTCTAAAAACAATTATTATAATGTGCACAAATGGGGCTTTACGATCCATAGGCTTCAATAAAAGTACATCACTTGGATTTGAGATATTTGGTTTTCTAAAAAAGTTAGTGTCAAGCAAATATTTTAATTATGTAATGGAAAATTATCTTGTATAAATCCAACTATCTATGACAATTATTTCAAAATTAACTATTAATCTCAGGCCCAGAATATTTAGTTCCCATATGAGGTCATTCACATAAGGTCTCTACCTCTAAGGGTTAATGGAAGTTTGTTTTTATGTGATGATTCAAAAAAGTGGTCTTTATAGGAGAGAGTGGTGATTATTATCCCATATATTCATTCCCCATGTGTTGGTGTGAGGTTCTACATATACTCTAAAAGGGCTGTTTATGTTATGAAACATTGATGTGCTATGTTAAAGTGTTCTTAACTTACTTCCCCTTTTTAATGGGGAACAACTACACAACATATGGGTTTTGAGGTCACCTTTTACGAATAACTTTATGTTAACACATTTGACATTTTTCATGAAAAGTCTCTTTATGCGCATATTTTCCTTGGAAAATATATCAGGATAGGGGAGTACTTGAAAATGTTTTAATCTTCAGTACCACCTTTGTCACACAAGTCTTATGTGAATCGATCCATTTCTTTTCATGCATCACACAATAGTTGTGTTAATATGTCTCCCTGACCCCATGATGTTCCTTTTGGTTGGATCGCATACTCAGTTCATTCAAAATTGGTCCATCGTGGTTTGGGTGATGTTTTTTTGCCAAAAAATTCCCACCCACACCAATACGAGATGATGGGGACCATAAATTTTCCTTCTAAGTGAATCATGAAATGGGAAGGATATTTTCTCATGGACACACAACAATAATCTTGGTTCACACAACTATGTTTTATGATTGTATAAATAGATAGACTAATAATTATAAATATAGAGAGGTGTACTGACACATAATTTTATCAATGAAATTTACAATCTTATAATTATTTGATGTGGTATAAAGCACACCAATCACATAGAAATACACACAAATTATTAATCTCATAAATAAATAAAGATAAATTATTTATAAAATACTAACAATAAATAAAAATATAAAAGATGTGAAACAAATATAAAATATAAAAATTAAAATAATAAAATATGAATATACTCAATCAACAATAATGACCAAAATCATGAAAAAGATATTAATATTATAATTCATTTTAGTAATGAAATATTCCTTTTGAGGTTTAACTGTTATATACTCTTGTGAGAAAATATAATTTAATGAATTATAAACAGAATAAGTTGTATTTATTTGAATTAGTTAACATATATGACTATTTTAAATCATACCATTGGAATATGAACATGATCAATGGAATAGTAATATGAAAGTTATGAAAAGTAATCTAACCACTACAATAGTAACCTAATTTATAAAAATAAAATACATTAACTAGTTATCTTATAAAATTAAATATGATATATTTATATCATGGAAGAAATAAATAATATTTTAAAACATGATAAATTTATACATGGAATTCATTGAAAATATAAATGTCTTAAATGAAACTTTTTAATGAATATATTGATATAAAAGAATTTTTTTCTATAATATAGATCCATAATTTAATATAATTATTTTTATATTTTATAACATAATTTTAGGAGACCATATTTTTTAAAGTTTAATAAAATCAATTATAATATTAAAAATAATTTTCTTAAATCAATGGGTATTTTATTTGATAATTAAAATTATCATATTTATAAATTTATTTTAATAAATTTGATTTATAATTTGATATAATAACATTGAAAAATTATAAGGCTTATTTTTTTCTTTATTTTTCAGAAATAAATGATTTTTAATGAATATCAAAAATGGTAAATGACTGTATTTTACATAATAAAAAAATAAATAATTTGTGATTCATGGATTATGAAAGAACCCGTTAGATATATCTCTAATGAATAAGTTTATATACATAGTCACATGAAACAATTCTATTGATATTATTTATCCACAATAATAAACAAATGAGAATTGAAATAAAAAACAACCCTTTCCCCGTCTAATAGATACCATCCCTCACCACCCATTTTCCTCAAACCTTCTATGACTTGATGCTTGAAAAATATATTCCAAACACCCTCGTCCTCATATGACCCCTTTCCATGTTTTTCTTATCATAGATAAAAATTATTCCATGTTTATCAAGATGTTTTTCAAGGAGGTGATATTTAACGGGTAACGTTATCAAACTTCCGATTTTGAATGAAAATAAATTGTTTATTATCATAAACCGACTTTAAGGGTGAGGGGAACGCAACATGATGTGAGCGACACAAAACATTCAAATATTCCCGCATAGTCCATGAACCAAAGGCTAAAAAACCAAATTCAATATATAGATAACCCCTCCCCATCATCAGTCATTATAAGACCAGCTTTAACCATCACATTTCTGCTCGACAAGCTGTCTCATGTATGACTGCATGAGCTTTTTACGATGGAAATTTCCATAACCTCTCATAAATCCAAATGAAAATAGAAATAGGAAGAGAAAACTAATTATTAAATAACTCTTCTAGAGGATACCTGTAGGTGAACTGGTTACCTTTCCACATTTACCATAGACCATAGTACCACAATATAAAAACCCTTAATATAAATTCCACATGACTTAAATAATCAATGACCATACTGCAAAAAACATTACAAATCAGACCAATAAACAACAAGGATCCTTCCACCTTATCAGAATCACACAATCCATCATGAAAGAAATCAACAACCGCCACCACAACCAACCACACCACCACTGTAACGCCTGAGCAAGACAACCACAAATCACAACCCAGATCCAAAACATGAACCTGTATCGCATCCAATCGCACAACCAAAATAGAAAAACATAGTCAGGGTAGAAACAACAAAAACCATCACCAAAAAAATAACCTGAACAAGATCCACCATTATCCTGAAACACAAAAAATGTTACCACCTTCAGGATAGCGAATGATGACCAGGTCCACCCAATATTCCCGTATATGATGCCAAAATGTGGTGGTGAACTTCATCGCAATGGTTGGAAACTTGAAAAATGGACCCTCCCTGCACTTCCTTGGGAGCCCTGCCAAGTTTGAAGGGTAGAGCATCAAAAGACCAAACAATTATGAGATTCATTGATTTGTTCAGGACTACATAGTGACACAATTCAGCCACATGAAGAGACATTGCACACGATGAGATCACTAGTTAAAGTGCCGAGGAGAGGAACAAAACCGGCCTACAATGACACCGTTTTCAATGCTCTGGTGGTTATACATTCATGTGGATGAGATATGTTTTTCTATTACCAAATTTACAGCAGGTCATATAACAATTATTATTGTTAAATAGTGTTTTTATAAGAATATTATAACTTATTTATTGTTTTGTATCTAATAAATAGTCAAAATATTAAATAAAAAAGATATTATTTTTTGAGAGTCTGAAAACCCACCAAAATAAATTAATCATTAATAATTAATGTTTTTTAATTGTATCACACAAAATATAGAAAAAAAATTTATATTTTGGTCAATTTTAAAATATATATGTTCATTAATACCCATTAATTTCTTATCCAGAATTTTATTTCTATTTGTCAAGAATTTGCAAAATAATAATCATTTGAACTGATGATGGAATCATGAAACGAATGCTCTCGTAATAATGAATATAAACATTTTAACTCATCAAAATAGGAAATAATTTAATCATAAAAATTATAATAAATATAATATTAGTATAATTGGTTCATAATGAATAAATAAATTAAACTAATTTTATTTCTAGTATTTTAATTGAAATTGCAGAATGCATTTGGACATGAGGTAAGAGATCTCTCAATACCTCTATATTTATTTTAGGAAACACTTTATCTCCATATTCTGAAATTTATATCTACATTTTTATTATTAAATTATTTTATATTATATATATATATATATATGTTCCAAAAATATATATCAATCTCAATGAATCAATTTTTATGGTGATATTCATGTTTTAAAAGGTTCCCATCCCAATTCTACTTGACAATAGAACCTAATTAAGGTGAAATTCAATATTTCTTACACCATTTCATGTACAATATATAAAATATTTTAGCTACACATATTTTCAAAAGTCACTTATATTTTAATGAAAAATATTAAGATCATTTTTTATTTAATGAAAATAAATATTCATTTATCCTCTTTAAGGACTCATTTAATATTTTCCCTTGTACCGTACCAAACTGGCACATTTGTAAAGATACATAAACAATCCTTTTAATTTTTTTCACATTCGGAGGAAATCATTAATCATCATATTTTTGTATTTTCATTTTATTATTGAAATATATCGATTTTTAACTTTATTTCATGAATATAATTATGATAGGACCATTGGGTATTCCATATTGATTGATTTTGAAACCCATTTATTTCCATGGGAATAACTTATGTTTTTTAATTATATTTGATTTCAATATGTGGAACACATATTCATGTTCATGGTATTATTGGTGAACAAAATTCAATCTAGTTAATTGGGTAAATTTTTTTCTTAGGAGTCATTATGCATGGTATTTGGGAGTAAACCGAATATATTATGGGACAATATCCTTCATGTGAGGTCATCATGGAAATTAGACTTGACTTATGTTTATCAGGTGATATATGTTGCTTCTATATTCCAATATTTCACTAATTATAAGATTCCATGTTCTCTATGTTATTACTCTATATGGTTGTTCAGTATCCATACCTTTTAGGGAAACTTGTAATGCTTTCTGACTCACCTTTCGTGCTTCTTTTCAAAATTTATTCCCATCATTGGATTTTTAGTTCATCCCTTTTGAATATGTCCTCCTTAGGTTATATTATATAGTTATAGAAGATCAATGGGAGTTTAGATCTCATTATGGATATATATATATATATATATATTATTCTATTAGAACCTTTTCTAATTATGTAAATAGTCTTCAAATGAAACAATGGTTTTCAATCCATTGTTTTATCTTTCTGAATAAGTATGATTGAAATCACAAAATAATATTGGTAAAAGTATTTTCTATATGTAGTTGGTATTAAATGATGAATTAGTTTTTTTTTGTATTTGGGATATACAATTTTAGTTATAACTATAGGGATAATTTTATCACCATGGATAAACACTATTTAATCCTGTGAAATCATATTTTAGGATGAAATTTTCTTTTATATGATTATCCTTTTATTGTAATAGTTTCGTATTTGTATACTCATTAGAAAATTATTTAATCCACCTAATTTAAATTTTGATTTTTTAGTTAATTCATTGAAATGGGAGATCCCATTCTACCAACCAATTTGATATGTAATTTGAAGATTTTCCAAATGAGATGAAAAACCTGATGGGAATGGGAGATCAGAACATCATGATAGTACCTTCTCAACATGCTCAAGTTATAAATAATAACATGAATTATGCATCACACAGTACTTCTATTAAGATGAAAAATGATGAATTCATATAAATTATGTGAAAAGGCCTACTAATTTTAGTGGATTAGATGATCCCCTCTTTGTGGAACAATTGATTAACTACACTAACAAGATAATATTTGTCCTCACATTATCAATAGAAGAGAATGTTTTATTGGAGTTCAATCATTTTTTGGGAATATTATCATTATTATATGTTCCTAAAGAACATTAATTCTAAAGTGTAAATTCATTCCATGTAAAAGGTAGGATTCATGAAAATATTTCCCTAAAAAATATTTTCCCCAAACTCTCAGACTTAATATGGGGTGGGATTTTCATGGATTGGAGAAAAAAGAATTTGTTTCTATTAGGGAATATGACGAAATATTCACAAGTCTTTAATGATAGTAATCAATATTTCTAATAAAAAATGAAATAATTTTGGGACACTTCATTAGTGGATTAAACCCGAGTCTTTGAACATCCTCAGTGATTCAAGACATTGAAAGATATGGGGATACATTCTATTATTCACTTAATATAATGATATAGATTGTATAATATTAGTTGTTTCATGAAAATGAAGAAGAAAATGGAATTTAATATGAGAGTATAAAATGATAAATAACTTGGTGGAATGAAAACATAAATTCTCACATCTAAATAGTGTGGTACAAAGAATCCCAAGGAATACCTTAAGGGATCTAGGAGACACATCAAATATAGAAAAGAGTGATATGAAGCTAATCAATGATAAATTGATATAAAAAACCCTCTAATAAATAGGAATAAAGGGTGGTTCATATTCATACTCAGGCAACATTATAGAGTTTCAAATATATGGAACACATATATTATGAGATATGATTCTATAAGACAATTGTTGTTTGAGAAAATATATGAAAATCACAACCCAGGTTGAAAGTTAGGGAATGTGAAATCAATTCTTCTCAGGTTCTTTAAAAATTATTTTGTTAAAGTATGATGTTTATTCATTATTTAATAGAAGAAATTATTTTTTATTATGTTTATACAAATTCTTTCATAGCACTTTGTTTATTATTACTATTCATGACAATGATACAAATATAGAGGTTTAGTTATCCATGAATATAAAAAGTTGTGGAGACATGGTATCTACAGAATATTATACCCCCAAATAAATTTTTCTGGAATAAACCATATATAAATTTTTTTGTTTTACCAGAGTTTAATGCTATACTGGTCATAGATTGACTATCTCAGTATAAATCCAACATCAACTATCAAGAGGGGGAGATCACTATTCCAATCCTAATGAATCCTCCAATTATGTACAAATAAAATACAACGGATCGATATTTCTAGGAATATCCTTCTAAATAATTGATAATATTAACTTATGAGAAATCATATCTAACTACAATCTTTTTGAAAAATTAGAGGATCACACTTGAATTCATGACCATTGTGGGGTACTATATTGATGTGTTTTGTGAATAATTTCAACGTCTTATTCTATACAAAGATGTTGAGTTATAAAATGAACTTATAAATCGATATCTACAATTATAAAAGACTACTTATAGTATGGAAACTGTTAGGATGAATGAAATGAAGATCTATTTACAAGGAAATGAAGAAAATAGTTTTATGTGCCTGAGTGAATCTCCATGGGGAGTGCTAGTCCATTTGATTAAAAAGTAGGATTGATCAATGCAAATCTTCATTAATTATCATGAGGTAAATAAAATCATGATAAATAATATATATCTAATAACAATGATAGATGTATTATTTAATCAACTACATGGGTCCCAGTATTTACCTATGCTAAACTCGATTAGGATATCACCAATTCAATGTTATGAAGGAATATATTTCCATGACCATATTTTGAATGATATAAGGACACTCTGTGTTCATAGTGATTCACATTATACTCACTATAGATATTGTTATTTTAATGGACCTAATGAACAGATTAAATAGATATTTCAATGAAAAAAAATTTTGTTGTCTTTATAGTTGACAATTTGATATACCTGATAGAAAGGGGGTTCATGATAATAATTTGAATACTTTTATGAAGACATTCTGAATGGAGAATATATATGTCAATAGTACATTAAATGTGAGTTCTAGCGGGAGAAGGTATCATTTAGGGGGAATCATGTAACATGAATTGGTATATATATGGATTCCTATATAATAATACCAATTGAGTAATGTCCCAAAAAAGAATATGTAATAGAGATTCACAGTTTCCTTAGTATAGATGGGTATAACTGAAGATTTGTGACTATATTAATGTGATTGTAAAACCCACTACCCATCTTGACTCATAAGTGAGTAACTTTTTCATCTACAAGTGAATGTGAATACATCATTACTGAGTTAAAAAAGAGGTTTATCACCAAACAAATTCTTACGAAACCCATATGTGTAGAACTATTTTGGTATAAAATGATATCTCAAAGAAGGAAATTTTTTTATATAGATGAAAATTGGTAAAATGTTATCCTAAAACTCATGGAATAAAATATTTATTGAGAAAAAAATTTCATATATGATCTATAGTTAGTGGTTGTGATCTTCAAATTGGAAATATAGTGGCATTAACTAGATGGGGAAGAATTGTGAGTTTTATACTAATCAAAAGAGCCATAAATATATATTAACACAAAAAAAATTAAGATGAACTAGATAAGATTAATATAGATCTTTAAAGATTATGAAATCTCAATCCACTACCATCTTGGTAATGAAAATAAAGTGGAAGATTCACTATGTTGAAAGGATATTAAAAATTATCCAAAATGAGAGTTCAGAAGGATAAAATATTCTTAGAATTTAAAAGGATAGCCTTGTGAATAAAAAATAATGGAAAATCATCATTCCTTTATTAATTTTTTCCCAACAATCACTTTTATAGATGATATATGATACAAAAATAGATTATTTGGATATTCATAATAAGTTGGAAGCTATCTAAACTAAAATATTCTATGTGATTAAAATTTATGAGGAATGATTCATGAGATTTGGGTCATGACTATGTGTACTATCAAATCCTGAGATGAGGAGGGATTTTTTGAATCATTCACATAGATTTAACATCTCAATATGCCTTTTTATAAAAACAAATATTTTGATATCTAAGAAATCCATTGGTGGGACCATATAAACAATGATATCACTGAATATACATCAATGTGTCTAGTTTTTCAGTAGGTGAATGATGAATGGAAAAATGAAACTGAGGGGGTGATGCAATGATAACCCATACATATATTGAAGAAGGAAAACATCACCGTAGATTTTGTAACTATATATAAAATAAATATATTAGATATAATGATATATTGGTTGTTATGGGATATCATATTGAGGCTAGTAAGATTATTGAAATTTTATAGGACTTCTCAATTGATCATCATGCATAGATATACAACATAGATTTGGCATGTTTGTGTGGAGTATCTATATAAATTTTATATAATCTATATCATATATTTTCATAAATGTTTTTGAAAATTATCATACATGAAGTAAAAACTATGTTGAACTTTAATGCAACTTTTCACCCCCATTCTGATGGCCATTCTAAGCAGGCTATTTAGACATTTCAAGATATGGTAAGAGAATGATTGATGGACTCCAAAGGAGAAATGGCTGAACATAATTCTATTTTTTAATTCTATTACAAAGAAGTTTCTAAATATGTATCCATATGGATACATATATATCCATTTATAGGAAAAGATTTATTACACCTGCATGATGAAGTTATTTTGGTGAAATTTAGGATTCAAGGACCAAAAATTGTCGAATAAATAATATAAATTGTGAAGACCATTCAATAACACATCCAGGATTCTAAATATCAAAAAAATATCTTTGAATAAAATCATCTACAAGACCTAGAGTTTGAGGTGAGAGATAATATACTCTCCTGCATATAACTATGGAAGATATTCATGAGATTTTGGAAGAAGGGAAAGCTATGTCCCAGGTACATTGACCCCTTTGTGAATCTTGATCACATGGTGTAAGTGAAATATCAACTAACACATCAACCAAGAATGTATCATTTACATGATTCATTCCACTTGTCCCCCTTGATGAAGTAAAACAATACGATCCATCACATATACCAGTTTGAAAATGGTCTCTATAATGAGACCAATCTAAGAAAGATATTTGACCGTAGAGATCATGTTTTATGCAACAACACTACACACTTAGTCAATATACTATATAAGAATCATAAATATAAATAGGTGTCATGGGAACAGTATTATTAGATGAAGGATAAGTGACCTCACATAATTTCATCTTAGTATGTAAAATATAATCTTTAGAGAAAATTTTAATAAGGGGGAAGAATGCAATGTGACATAATTTTATCAATGAAATTTTCCATCTTAATTTTTTTTCATATATTATAAAGAAAATAAATCACATAAAGAAAAAAAATTATTCTCATAAATGATTAATGATATAATAGTCAGAAAAGAAACCAATTATAATGTAAAATATTATGAAGGGATAAATAATATAAATTAAGATAATGAAAATAGGATAATTTGGATCTTCTTGATCCACTAGAATGATCATAGTCTTGATGAAATATGTAGAAATATACCACAATGTTAATAAAAAAATTTCATTTTAAAAAAGATTTTATAAATAAAAATGAGATTAAATGAATATTAATGAATAATGAATAGAATAAATGGTACTTATTAGAATTAGTGAACCCTATTGAAAGTTATAAATCTAACTATTTCAATAGTGACCAGACCATTATAAATATAATCATACAATTAGAAATCGAAATCAGATCCTTTGAAGAGTAAAATCACTTCTGGAAATGATAAATATTATTTTTATGTATTATATAATGATATTATTATATATATTATTGGTGACACAAATATTTTCTTAATGAAAAATTAAGTATGGGAATTTCATTAGAATGTAATTATTTTATTTCCAATTTTATAATGAATATAATGATTATAAGAAAAATTATTTATTTAAAATGGAATAATAAATTAATATTTTACTGTATTATAATTATAATATAATTTTATGAGACTGTAATTAATTTTTCAATGGGTTATATAATAAATTATATTTTTAAAAATAAATATTTTTTGAATAGATTTGGCTCTAATTTAAATATGAATATTCTAAAATTTATTAAATTATTTTGATAAATTTTATTTCATATTCTAAATCTACATGGTATCAAATAGTTAGGGTGATTTTTTTGAATTTTCTAAAATAGTTGATTTTTGGTGAATTCTGAAATAATGTAATTTACAATATTTAACATCATAATAAAAATAGATGAATTTCTAATTCCTGGATGATGTATGAACCCATTATATAAAAATAAAATGACCCATTTACTATATATTGATAATAATCATCACTATTTATAATCTTGAACCAATATAATAAACTAATGAGTATAATAATAAAAAACACCCCTCCCCTCCCCTTATAAATAACACCCTCACCACCCCATCTTCTCACACCTAATAATCATTGAATCATTAAAATTATCATACAATAACTTATCATCCCAAATATACAAATTTCTTTGTTCTTCTATTCTCACCAATATTCCAATTCCACTTCAATCAATGTGTCTTTTAATGGGGTCGTATTCCATAGGTAACATTCCCAAACTCACTTTTTATTTTCTTTTCATATTTTATCATCCAATGAACTCATTAATCCATAAATGAATAATAAATATAATATTATTTATATAGTTAAATGTTATATTTATAATGGAATAACATTTATCAATCAAATTTCTAATCTCCTATAATTTAATGAAACAAACCCATTGTTCAAATTGTGGTCGTTTAACTGTCGCCATGGGTAACGAGATTTCATTTTCCATTACTTCTTACAAGGGGGTCATAGAACTCTTATTATGGTTAAATTGTATTTTAATAATCGTATTATGACTAATTTTATATTATTGAACTATTATATAGGCATAATGTCAATTAAAAAAAATACTATATTTAGATGGTTAAAATAATGCAAAATAATCGAACCATTTATCATTAACATCTTCTTAAATGAATCATCAACAAGTTAGATAAAATGATATATGGGAACATTAATATTTTTTAATTTCATTAATACCCTGTAATTTTACATATTGTGTTTTAGTTATATTTTACAGGAATATACATAATTATACAAAATGGACCAACCAAGAAACAATGAAATGAATGCTCCCAGAGAAACATAATTGGACCATAAAACTCACTGAAAAGGCCACAAACGAACACAATAAAAGTATAATAAATAAAATAATAATATAATTGGTTCTGAATTAATTTATTAATTAATATAATTTTATTATCTTGGAAATTAAGTTCATGTGAAGAGCACATTTAGACATATGGTAAGGGATCTACCTAAACCTCCGTTTTTTACATTGGGTAACTCTTTATCTCCCTTAAACTCAATTAGAATTGTCATTTATATTTTATAATTCCCTTATATTACGTATATATGTTAAAAAAATACATATATAATTATATGGATAAAAAAAATTTATTATGAAAAATTATATGTTTTTAAAAGGTTCACTTCTCCATTCCACATGAAATAAAAACCTGATTAAACAGAACTTCTATATTTCTTGCACATTTTTTTGTAAACTCCATAAATTTTTTTAATTAAACCATATTTTCTAAAATTACTGATTCTATTAAGAATAAATTTTTTAATTCATTTTTCTTCTTATGGAAAAAATTATTAAACTATCCTCTTTGTGGACTCTTTTTCATCTATACCCTAAAACTCTAATAATGTGGTTCTTTTTAAAAGTTTCCTAAATACTTCTTTACATGGTTTCAATTCAGTTATAAAAACTTATTCATAAAATATTATTTCATTAATTATTATTTTATAAGTATGATTTAATCCCTACATTCATGGATAAAATTATTATACACCATTTTGTTATTCCATATGGCGGGATTAGGAAACCCATTTCATTACTTGGGTTACCAGTATGTTTATTCCATATGCTTGATTTCATTATGTGGAGATCATATGAATGTACATGTTATGATGGTTGAACCTATATATCAGTAAAATTAATTTCACAATTCTTTGTGTCTTGAGATGTTATTTATGGGAATAGAGAGTAAACTTTATCAATTATTTGACTCTATCAACCATGTTACATCATCATAGAAATTCTACAAGAGTCATGTTTGTGTCACGATATTTGTTTCTAACACATTCCTAGATATCTATGATAATATGATAATATGATTCCATGTTATATGTGTTATTAATCCATATTTTATTTATTTATGACTCATTTATTTTATGTTATCACATTTTTTCTTTTAAATCTGGTTATGTGCTTTTTTTATTTGTTTATTACCTTACTAATATTTTTAGCACTCTTTTTTGTCTATGTATTACCCTGATTATCAGATATAGTTGTAATAGTGAAATGTGAGTTAGGTTTTTGTTATATAGAAAAATAAAAAGAAAGTTTATTATAGTTTAATTGTTTCTAAATCTGTAACTAGACTTCTAAAGGAACCCGGATTTGCATTCCTTGGTTTGTATTTCACAGATAATTACGGTTAAAATCCTGTAATTATTTGTGTAAAAGGAATTTGATGCTATATTAGGGGACCTTTTTATAGCTACAATACATCCCTTGTTTGTTAACACAACTATCAGGATTAAAAATCATTATCATTCATCCAAGGATTTGGCTGACAATTTTCTTTACATGAAATAGTATTCATGATTTAGTCTAATTTTTTCACAACCACCTCACATGTTACATGATGTGGTGACATTCCATGATGGAACACAAATAATTTTCACCTCTATATAGGAATCCTTTGAAATTATGAAATTCCAAAACCCACTAATCTGTCATTCAGTAAAGATTCTATCATGACCCAAAGGGCGCAAACCATATGGAATTTTAAAATTTCCCATGCAAGATATGTTTCTTGATAAAAGGGAACTCCATTACTTATTAAAAAAATCCTAAAAGTTATAAAATCTATAAATCACCTTCCCCAAATTAAATTATATTTTATTGATGATGTTGTTATCTGAACCATCAATGATAACATACCACAACTTGGGATTTATCTTCATGGCCAAGTCACCTTCTGGAACATCCCTACTTTTGGTCATCCTTCTAGAGAACATGAATAATCCACTTTCAACAATATTAGTGGGAGGAAATGACGATGATTGAGGAGATTCGAAAGGATGAGGAGTTCCTATACCACTAATATTATGTCATTTAAACCAATATATTTGATAATAACATTGTATTGTATGCAGATATGGATCTACAGGTCATGGAAAATCAATCAATAAGTGGGTGTGAGAATATTGGGAATTCATTACTTTTCAAGAGTATGGGGAAATGTTATTCCACATAAGTTCATAAAAACTAGTGATGAAGTCCCATTTCAACATATACTGTTAATATTAGATGCTACCATAGCTTCTGATCAAGTGGTACCTAGACACCAAAACCATCTATATTCCCCGATGGGGAGGTGGGGATGAACTATTTGGACTACTATTGTATTAGATGCATCTCACTAATGGGATTACATTATGAAAAAGTTCTCCCAGTACCTAATTTCTATGTAATAGGGAACAAACCCCCATTGTAGATCAGAGTGTCTTAGCAGGATTGAGCCAAGTATTAAATCATTATAATTCATTTTATTATAGAATTTAATTCAAAAAATGGGATAGGTTCGTTCATGAATAATCTAAATCTAAAGAATCTAGGTTAGATAAAACATTGTCCAATGACATAATAGATGAAAAAATTGAGATCCTACTAGCTTATCATGTTGGAAGGGAACCACCAGAAGTGGTGTAACTGCCTGAAGGAAAGCTTCAAAATGGTGGTTCATTATTATGGATTTATGGAGATATTCCATTGTGATTGGTTACAACCAGTGATTGATGTGTCCATAGAATTATGTCTTGAGATGCTAGTAATTAAAGAAATCATGTAATCCAACAACTGGGTGATCATGGTATTACATTTTCTATACTATGGCCTTCACTCATCAACATCATCAGGGTTTTACCAATGACTCTTAATGATTTTGGGGTTATACTTAGTATTAGAAATACAAAATTCTTTATATTTGAAAAGTTATTGAATAGTTTTGGTGAGATGGTTGATATTTTATATTTGATTCTAGGGTATATTCATTATCATAATGCCTTAAGGGGAATATTTCTAGTCACCAATAAAGACAGTAACAATTATTGTGAGTAGTAAAATATATCTTTGTTTAGTCAAAAATTTGGATGCATCTAGTAGAAGAAATAGAAATTCTATATAACGATACATGAAGAAATGTATCCCTATATCCATTGATAGTTGTGGTGGATGTTAATATTCAATTGAATGAGGGATCTAATCATGATTCTACGAACTCATGTCAATGTTGGTATCTCTAATAATTTTGTTAAATATTTTATAGAAACATTTCTAAATGAAATCCTAAGTTAACATGTTTTTAGGGTTGTATCATCAGGTGAGGCACATGAGTAGTTGGGCAATATAAGGTTACTTTTCAATTTACAGACCAAGAATCAAGTGCAATAGATATACATTTAGTGGGGGAATAAAATGGTTGTGCTTCCCCCACACCTCCTGATGCGATAGTCCTCCCACAGAAGTGACTACAAGAGTAGTCTAATATCATTCATTATAGAAACATTTCTAAATGAATAAGGGAGGTAATCATGTTTCTATCAACCCGTGTCAATGTTGGTATCTCTCATAATTTTGTTAAAAATTTTATAGAAACATTTCTAAATGCAATCCTATTTTAACATGTTTTGAGGGTTGTATTGTTAGGTGAGGCACATGAGTAGATGTGTGATATAAGGTTGCTTTTCAATGTACTCCCCAAGAATAAAGTGAAATAGTTAAATCTTTAGTGGGGGAATATAATGGTTATGCTTCCCCCACACCTCCTGATGCGGTAGTCCTCCCACATAAGTGACTAATAGAGTAATCTAATATAATTCATTATAGGGATAGAAGAACCAAGGGGCCCCATGAAAGAAGCTCTGGAATCTATATTATAAAACATTTTCTTAATCCTCTCCAAGACAATGGGAGTCAAGGGGATGTTATTGTTTACTATAGTGGAAGAAATATTATGGAAGAAGTTGGCTTGGGGGAGTGGATTGTGCTGACAAAGGAAAGGCTATCTATAATTACATCCATGGTGAACATTGATGAGAGATTCATGCACTCACAAATATGGATGTCGTGTAATTCCAATGTGTGGGAGGTAATAATGCCACTATTATAGTGTATGTGATTTTTGGGGGTGATCATGAGGCGTCATCATTAACCAAACGATAAAATTAGGTGCATCAAACATTCAATATCAAAACATTGGTAGCCATGGACTTGTAATACTGGGAATCATCCACCGATATGGAAAGCGACAATAAAGTGGATAGGTGTCCCTTGAGGGTGATGACTTGACTAATCTTCTTTTAGAAAAGGAAGGATTATTTTTTTAACCTTATTCTATATTCCGACCAATCATATCCATTTTTTAGGATATTCATTTTTATTTTAATTAATGTTGGAGCTAGCTATAGTGGAACTAGGGGTCCGAGTCATAGGGGATAAAGTGTTCCTCAATGTGAACCAATGGTAAAAAATCAGAGTCCATGAAAGAGTCCTCCTTAAACAGAGTGTCTGATGATAAAGTCTGAATGGTTGTCTCAGAGCCCCCATTTCAAATAGTCATCTACATGTGACCACTACCATTTATTCTAATTATGGATAATATTTCTAGTGAGCCAGACTTCCTGGAGTGAATCATTATTTACATCCCCATGCCACTGGGTAAGAGGAAACATCAATTAGATTCATACAATTTTGAATTCCATGAAACTATTTGATTCTAATGTTTCTATATGTTTTTAAGTATCTCCCAACAAGCTAGTATTAAGAATTTCAACACTATTTTTTGAGATTCCTACCATTTTCAAGGGATTTCTAGTGGTGGAATCCCCATTTGATACACCGAGACAAGACTTCACATAAAATATTTACCTTTTATTATATTTTTTCCTTTACATTAATAAAATTTTCCAAATCCTACTTCACTGGTCAAACTAAAATTCATTTTTCTATATAAACATGGTTCCATAGAGGGCGTGCTCCTAATAAACTATTGTTGTTATAGAACACAAGCAACCCAATAGAAGATATAGCTCCTAGGGATCCAGTTTCTCAAGATTATCAGAACTTAATCTTTGGAGGGAATCCTATAATAAATATAGGTACTGTTTCAAAGGAATAGGAGTACATTGTTGGTGAAAATGTTGTTTCTAATGAATATTCATATCAAGATGTCCTCCCTCATGACCTTGATCTCAAACCATCTGAATAGATCTAGTGGAAAGACCCTTCAACCGCTATTTTCAAGGCCATCCCAATGTATGGATTCATACCACCAAAGGAATTAGATGATTCTAGGTTTGTTTTTATTGTAGAGAGACTCATTTTTGGCATAGGGTGTAGATTATCATGAAAAAAATTGATACCCACAATTAGAATCCACATATATTAATATTTATGGAGTCCCACCACCACTTGATATAAATTGTTGGAACTAAATGTGTGGACACTCGTACACACTATACACTACTCTATGGAACTCTCTTCGAGTGGGTTAATGTAGAAAGTCATTATTTTTAAATTTCATGGAATTAGAATTAATAAGATTGTACAATGAATATATTGGTGTCTGATAAATACATTTTTCAACAAAAATGTAATAAAATGAGCATATAATCATTTTAAATTCCTATGCATTTCTCATCTTCCCATTAAGGGGCCATCTAAAAGCTTCCAAATCCCTACCTAAAGAGGAGAAATCATAGATAGTATAATACCATGTAGAGTGTTTTTGAACATAAATCAGGTCCATTGAGATTATTCATATGGTTGAGTAGTAATAGCTGAAGCTCAATAAGCAGTAACAGTTTCTAGAGGTCACATTTCATTGGATTATTGGGATGAATCGACCAATTCCTCATGCATATCCCTAGAGATGTTTATATTTGCTGGAAAAAAAGAGGGGATCTAGTGTACAGATGAACATATCATGATCTTATAATTTTTTTCAACCCAAAAATTATTCGGAATGTTTTTTTTCTTCAATTTAGAACATCACATAAATCAATAATAATAATAAAACTATTCCCTTATCTCACATGAGTCATTCTATTTGTAGGAAATAAGGGAAAATACAATATTATAACATATATTAATTTTCATGGAAATTAATGAACACCCGTGGTCTGAAATAATAATTTACAACTATGAGTTTCAGGAACATGAAATCATTAATTAGAGAGTGGGTCCCTCTTCCAAGCCAAAATTCTATCTCTATGTGCACATGCAGACAAATGGGTTAATGCTAATGGTGTGTAATACTAACCGAACAATGGTATTGTTGGAAGTGAGTCAATTTACCATGTACCTAGAAAACAAATGGTGGTTGAATGATGACTAAGGATAAATCCAGGGCATGATTAAATCAAAGAATGAATTAAAAATTTTAAATAGATGTGGAAAAATAAATTTATGTTGACCCCAAAGTTTGTTTAAAGCACAATGCCTATCCGAAAATTAAATACCATGTCCTTCAAGGAAATTACCTATGAGAGTAGGTGAGCTAGTTTGGCTTGGATTCATTTACATCTAGGGGAAACTAAGATGTGAAGGGTTTATGTAGGATCCAAATATAGTGACTTGATATTTTTGTTAATGAACTTATCGAATGTTTAAATTAATCTTAATACTCTTGGAATTTATCCACCAATGATTTGAGATCATTGGGTAGGTGTATCTTTAAGAAAAAATTAGACTCATCTTAAAAGGGTAGTATCTTCTCAAGTGTCAATAAATGTTCAATAGATATGAATAATGTAATATATGACCAACATCGAAAGGGGAAATGGGGCTTCTCAAGTGAGGACCTAAGGTGCTTCTCATTTTTACATCAGGAAATGCGGATGATTGACATGAGTTTTAACATTATATGGTGAGGATGATATAAACACAATTTAATGTCATATGGTGAGGATGTTTTAAACTCAATTTACAGTCATATATTTAGGAACACATAAACATATTTTAATGTAATATTGTTAAAATAATTTTCACATATTTTTATGTCATACAATAAGGATGAAGTACTTGTATTTTAATGTCATATAGTGAGTGTGATGTTTCATATTGTTTAATTTTAAGTTTTCCATAAATTCATTAATTACTTGTGATAATACATGAATAAAACCTATCAAGAAAAAGAGATGGATGGTTCAATAGAGTAACCAAATAGGGTTTTTCCTAAAGAAGCTCATGATTCAAAGGTAGATTAATATTTGGATTTAAATTTTTATTGAACTGATGGGTTCAGTGAGCACAAACATATTATTTTTTGGGGTCTATAGTGGGTCCATATTATCTTTTCACAAGTTTACATATATAAACATATTTTTTTATATTTCATAAGAGATAAAGAAGTCGTAGTTTGAATCATTCTCATGTTTCCCTTATGGGGTTTTAACATAAAAAACATTTAGATCTCTTGATTTTGTATCTCAATGTCAAACGATTCACACCATGATGCTACAAAGAGTTTATGGTCTTAATGCTTTGTTGATGGGGTTGAAATTATTTTAAATTAATAATGATCAGACCAATACTACCTGTTTAAGGTCATAGATCATATACTATGTCACTTCTAATAGTTTAAGATCTTAATTCTTGGACCAAGATGACTATTTTAATATCATAGAGCATAAACCATAGGGATACAAATAGTCTAACATCATAATGCATAGATAATGCTTTTTTTGTGTCATTAGAATGTGATTGGAAAAATAATACAGGTAACCTTGGATAATAGGGTATCCTTTTAGTCCTTACCCCAGGAAAAAATATGAGATAAAACATTCAAAAAATTTAAAATCGTGATGCATGGAACATGGCTCCTAATCTAAGTTAATAGTGTTTGGACCAAAGGGGAAAATATTCATCTAGTTATTTCTAGAGGAAAACTCCATACCAACTCTTATACATATGTGATCCAGGATTTATTTGAGAAACAAGGGTTATAAAATAGTTCACATTTTTTAGGGGTGAAAAAGAAAGGGGGAAAAGTGAGGAGCACAGGGAATACCTATGATGGTATATCATGAATTTGATGACCTAGACATTGAAAATAAATTGACTTATTAGTAGGGAAAAACTATTGATCATGTTTTTAAATCATTTTAAATATCCATACTAGTCAAATAAAGGGAAATTAGTTGTTGTATTAAGTGTTGATAGGGCTTGTAGCATGTGATCCTATTACCGATATATGGTATCATTCAAGGTATGTGACTACGAAGTTAGGTGTGCTAACATGTCTAGACACCATTATGGTTTGGAATCCAATTAATATCAGAATTATGATTATAATTCTAATCAAGAAAATCATTAATTGTGTACATGAAAGTGTGGAATTTCATAGATGGAATATTGAGTACCAAGGGATCTATTCTTGTATGTGCTCAAATGCACCAAATGAACATGCCAGTTGGAGAGGATCATTCCTGAAAGAAAGGGGGACCCATAATTGGTCAATGGTTGGTATAAACCAATTATATATGAATTTTTCATCACTATGTATCACAATGGAATATAAATCAAGACACAGGTAGTATTGGGATGTGGTGAGGTATTAGGCGGATGTCGGAGGGGAAGTTTCCTCTATGGTGTTGAAATACAATAATTTCGTATTATCCATACAAAGCATACTATATTAATTTCATATGGCATGGATAAATTTTCGCTTTATTTGAGGGGTATATCAAGTTTTTTACATCCCATTTTTTATATATGAGGCATCGTGGTTTCATAAAATATATGAATAAAATTTAATGTTTTGTATTGAGGATGTCAGTATTTTTCTACTTATCTCACACTTGGTATGGGACACATCCAATATTTATTACCTATGGTAAGTTAGATGTTTAATATCCTGTTCTAAGGACATTAGGCTCTATAATGAAAAACACATACAACTAAAAATATGACTATTATTAGTTCATGTTTATGGAGATCATATCATATGGGTAGATTCTAGTCCAAGGTCCTAAATCCTAGACCAAATGGTCCTTAAGACCAAATATTGATTATAAATTCTAAAATAGTGATAAAATTATGTAAAAGTTGCACAAAAGAAAACATTTTAAATGAAAAACATAAAAAACCATACCCAAGTTGATGTTATGTTGTTTAGGTGAAAAAACCATTCGAAAAACTGACATTGGAAACTAGACCTATGATATTTGATTCGGTTGTTTCCACGTATCCCATGGGAATGAGAATCAATCCATAATTGTTTTTTTTTGTCTCAATATATTAGCAGACCGACACTGGTAAGGGGTGATCCTATCCAATTATGATGTGATGATAATGAGAATGGGGGAATTGGATTACTGAATAACTGAGTGTAAAGAAAACTATGTCAATAAAAAGAAATAATGAGGATGGATTCACATTGTTTAATGTCATAATGATTTAAATAAGAGTTGGTACAATTGGTATGTTAATGTGATTCATGAGTGTCATACACCGATTAAAATAAGGATACATGGGAGATCATCACCCCAACACAAGGAAATACTAAAACTTGTCAAAATGTTTGAGGTCGAAAGTTTTCTATTAGGGGGAGGCCCAAAAAATATGTTGGCGGTGAGGCTATGCCCAGGATGTTGAATCTAGGTATACTTATAGATCAATCAGGCATGGGAATCAATCACTTAATAGTTGAATGACTTGGTGTAGTAGGAGTCTAATTATATTAAGGTGGTGTCCCCCTAGTTGAGGACACTGAATCATCACCTATTTTTTATATGAGGAATCCCAGTTTTATTTAGGTCAAGGATTAATGATTAACAAGTTATGCTAACTATTCTAGTTTTTTCATCATACCATAATAGTTATTTGAAGAATCCAACTTTCATATGTGGTAAGGCTATAATTTAACCTAATGTGTTTAGGGAATGTGTAGGTCATAGGCATTGAGCATCCCGCTCCTTCCTTCCTCATGTAAGATCATGAGGGAATATCAATTAATCAGTGAGTTGATGAATATAATTGTAAATTATAAATGAAAATGAGGATTAAAATGGAGTATAGTGGTGTTAACACCACAAAAAATGGGTAGGATTGTGAGGAATTCAAGGATGGTGTTGAAGAATGGTGGTCTATGTGTCACTTCATAATGCAAAGGAATGGGAATCAAGATATACATTGTTCTAGATTGTGGAATGGTAAAAGACAAAACTCAAATATAGGAGGGGGTATAATGTCAATTAATAAGTGGACATATGTTATGTAGTTTAAATGTCACACATAAAGTTGTTGGCTATGATTTTTAATTTCATGTATCTATGACCAAGGGAAATTTTGGAAATAATATAATGTCATGATGATGGGGTTGTGAATGGTTTGTGTTATGGATTTTACATTTGGGTCTATATAGGTAATCCATTATGTGAAATGAGTGACATAAATGACCTTATGACACCTAAAAAAATCCTAAGTCAAAATAAACATAGTTTATGGTTGTAATGATTGGATAATAATGGGGAAAATGGTTTAATGGATGGTGAATGTAATCCCCACCCCCATCCATAAGGGAAGTGTTAAAGATGGATTCATGTATGGGCCCAAATATAGGAGGTCAGGGTGTCACTATGTATCTCATGGGATTAAGGATCATGTAAAACATATTTTTATAATGGTAGGAGACTAACTCTGAAAGGGAGATGTCATCTCTATTGAGTATATTGAATCATATCATATTTCTCATATATGGAATCCTGAATTTATATGGTTTATGGCTACAATTGTTTATCTTCTACAAATGAATTTGATTTTTTATCTAATATTAATCATATGATGTATCACGATTTCGTAGGGGGGTAAGTATATAGTTTAAATTTTTTATTGAAGATTTTAGGATTTGAGTGTATTTTCATATAACTAAAAACATGGTATCTAGTTTTAGGTCACGAAGCATTGATTATAGGTACATATACTAGTTTAATTTTGTAGAGATTTTTCAAGGGTGTTGGTGTCCTAAGTAGTCTTGTGTAACATGAAAGAGTGATAATATAATGTGACATGATGTCCCAAGACACCATTTTCCATGAAAAACTCAAAAAAACCATACCCAAATCTACTAAAGGATGCTAATGGTGGAATACCCTATAATGAGATGATAGTGGAGGATGTAACTAGTATGTGATATTTTGGTAATGCTACGTATCCCATGGGAATGGGAATAAATCCATAAGTAGTTTTGTAATTTTACATGGTTGAATACCAATGATTGAAAGTGAGGTTATCAAATCTGACATGGGAAATAAGAAATATCATCGTTACCATAGAGAATCCCATTATTTTCATAGGGAATCCAATGTTTTTTACAAAGGTTAAGGAAATTGTTTATTTTATTATCAATATAATGTTGCAAAGAAACCCAGGATTTTTATACATAAATATGTCATTATTTTCAATGATTATTCATTACCTTACACAAACAAACTATATTGGTCCATAGAATAGTAATGTTTTTGGAAATATAAAAACATGAACAAATGGTCAATAGGAAAAACTAAATCATCTCACACTATGATATTCATAAATTCCACCGATATTTTATATATAAAAATTAATACATTTATATATAATGTGGGGAAAAAAACATAATAAATTGTGATATTAGATGATAAGTATGGGTAAAAATGAAAGATATATTAAAATAACATAAACATAAGTGTATTAGAACATTATAATAACATTTCAAATCCACACCCTATATATTCAAGATCCTAATCATGAGTCATGGAATAGTGATATATATTTCATAAGACATGAATCATAAGGTGATTAATGAACACGATTCATGAAATCCTAACATTGGATTATGTCATTGATTTATTGGTGTTCAAAAAAGGATAGAAACCCATTTCTATTGATATAAAGGATCACTACCAAGGATATCAGA
This sequence comes from Viscum album, assembly GCA_963277665.1. Taxonomy (NCBI): domain Eukaryota; kingdom Viridiplantae; phylum Streptophyta; class Magnoliopsida; order Santalales; family Viscaceae; genus Viscum; species Viscum album. The sequence continues at coordinate 1,955,671,978 of OY728140.1, forward strand.
GTGGAATATTGTCACTCCCTAAACCATAATTGTAGATAAGGATCAATCCCATGTTTATCAATGTTAAAAACACCCAAACTGAACTGGGTTCACACCCCATTATAGTCCTATCTATATAAGGTGTTATAAATATTTACCCAATTTATTATAGGAAGATATAGGTCCCACCCGTCTCATAAATAAATCTTTATTTGTATGTTCTACAAGATAATAAAAATTCAATATATCACAAACCGTTAAATGAAATGGGTTTCATAAATATTTCATCATATCATAACCAAGGTAAAATATATAAGTTTCATAATTATTTTAACCAATTATCGTAGAATAACCCAGGGAAAGTAGTGGGTTTTATGATAATTTTAATATTCTAACATATATGGAAAAATAAGTGAGTTTCATAATAATTTTATCATGGTATAACCCATGAAAAAATAATTGGGAATCCTAAGAATTTTATCATGATTTTACCCATGCAAGTGGAAAAAGTTTCCAAAAAATATATCCATCATAAACATAAATAACTTGATAAGGAATAAGAGTGGAATCATTGGACTATATCCTCAATAAGGTATAGTAAAAATCAACTGATTTTATCTTTTATTTTAAATTATTTTGATTTATCATTTATTCATTTATGGACATAAATATCCTTTCCACATTGAATTATAAATTTCCGATGCAATTGTTTTTTGAAAAAATAGTCACAAGAAAATAAAACCTAAAAACCAATAATGTAAGTATCAATGAAAATAACATTCATGATTTTGAGATGTTTGGATCATTAAATACATATTAAAGAAATGAATCCTTTCAATTTTTGAGTAAAATCCAAACATTAATTTCATGGAAAATGACAAGAAGAATCATTTTAAAAACATTTTGTAAAAAATTTAAACATTGGTAAAAATATATTTTAAAAATCATTGGATAATATAAAACATTTTTACAACATTTTTTGATAACTTTTTTTTGAACGAAAATGGTCTTCCATATGAAGAGAGAAACAAATTCAAATTTTTTTAAACATTTTACATATTATTTTATATACCAAAGCATAGAAAATGGTACTCTTAAATCTAAATTTCATTAATATTTTTGGAAAATAAAATTAATTAGTTTGCTAATATATGGATCATAATATTTTATTATAAGAAATATAATGATAAAAACTACCGAAAAATAATTATAATGTACCAAAAAATTTACTACAATTTTTTGAAACATGTTTTTGATTAGCCTCATTAAGGAATAATAAAAAATGGAATGTGATGTATCATGTATAAAATTAAATTCATGATAATACATCACAAAGGAATGAAATACACCACATGAAATAATAAAGTAGAATAACATAATGTTGTCCTCAATAAAATAAAATTGAGACTAAAATTCATTACATTAATTCATAAAATCCATATTACAGATTAAAAACAATTATTTAAAAATTATTATTATTATACATTTATTAATAAAAAATATTTATATATGTAATAATACTTATTATTTTCATAGTCCCTTATATTTCCCATTTATTAAGAATTTATTATTAAAGTTACATTTCACGTAATAGAATCTTTGTATTTCGTATATGTTTTTATTTGTTATTTTTGGTATAGTTAATTGGATAAATATTTTATCATCCCCCTAATTTCATAAAAAACCTAAATATATAATTTATTAATTATATCTGTATTTAAGGTAATACATAAAATATAGAAATAAAAAATGAAAAACTACATTCCTGGAAATGATAGACCACCTGTATAAATGAACATTGTTTTCATTTTCTTATTGTATTGAAAAAAGGTAAATTTTATATTATTATTAAATAAATGTTTTAATTTAATATATATGAAATATTTTTATTAAACCCATAAACATTACCTTAAATGTAAATTGTGATCAAATCACATCACTTCATGGGGAGGTAGTTGGCTACAAACACGATTGATGTTATCGTATTCCAAAAGAGTGGAGCGAATATATGTATGTGGGATATTACATTTCAATAAGTTTAACTACATCATAAAATTCATACAAAAATAATAAATACATCACAATTAGTATCCTTCAATGGTGGTAACATAAAAATTAATATCATTGATTCACGAAATTGTAGTCTTATATACTCATGAAAGATGATTTCAAAACTCAGTTAATGGAAGTGAATATGGATGTTGTTAATTACTTTTAAAATATTATTATATTAAGGATAATGAGTTTTGAATATTAATGGTATTATAATAATTAAATTTGGTGGAGTAAGAAACAAAAAACATTCGTTTATGAACATTACCACTTCTTCTGGTATCCTTATTATATTTTCACAATAACCCATCCTTGGATATAGATTTTTCTAGAAAAGACTTATAGGTTGAGAAGAGGTTTGTTGGGAAGTTAAACTTCTATGTATTTTCATAAAATGAGTTTTAAGGTTTTAAAAATATTGTATTGGGTAAACCTTTTATGAGTGAGATGAGTGACACAATTGTAATTTTTTAAAAATAAAAAGGTGTACCCATGTTTCTATTAGGACACAAGGTTTAAAAATGGATAATAATAGATAATATATCTGATGGAGTACAAATATTTATATTCAATAAGGTTTTTACGTGTTCTTGGTTACTTTTAAGACATATTTTCTTTGTTTAACCATTCTTTCCTGTGGTAAACACATTTTTACCTTAACCGTGGTACACAATTTTTAATATTATTTAGGTTTATTTTGGAAAAACATTAATTTATCTTTAAAAATTAGTATAATGTATGATTAATTATAATATATAATCATTTTTGATCAATTTATTTTAGTATGAAATTTAAATTCAGAATTATCCCACATATATGATGAGAAAGTAGGGTTTTAAATTTAAAATGTTCAAATGTTTACAATATTTTTATGTAATAATTCTATGTGAAGGTGATTATAATGACCTAAATTGGATAAAATTATTTATTTTTAAACTAATTTTAACTTAAAATCATTTTAAAATATTATTTACCTTCATAAATTTATTTAAAAATGTAGTTTTCAATTAAAATTATGTATTTCTTTATATTTACCAAAAAATGAATCCTTTAATAAAAATAAAAAAAATCCACCTAAGAAAATATTAACATTTTGAATTCAAAATTTCTTTATATTTCAAAAAATAAGTTTTTAAAAATTTTAATGAATTAAATCTATTATTGTTTAAAAAATGTAACAAAAATAATTTTTTTAGAAAATAGTATTTTTGAATCATATCATGATTTAAAAAAAATTATTTTTTGTTTATCTATATAATTTCATTATATAAAACAATTCAAAATAATAGTTAAATTTTAGTGATTATTATTTATCTTAATAATCATGATGGGATAGTTATCATGGTTACATTTGAATAATAATATGAAAAGAATATTATGGTTTTGAAAAAAATCACTGTCATGGGAAATCTAAGTTAACGCAGTGTTTCATGTAGTCCAATTATGACATAGTTGTGCATGTGACACAAAATTAAGATTTTTTTTATTTTAAATGATATTATCAAAGAAGATTAATTAATTTGAAAAATAATAACAAAAAGTCTAGTTAGTACATTCTACCACCATTAAAATGAATTTCTCCCTAAAATTTATTCACTTCGGTACAAAAAAATTTGGATAATTCTATGTCATCATATCCTCATGTTCCCATGTAGCTTCCTCAAACTAGTGATTTGACCATAAACATTTTTCTAGCTGAGTTATCCTCCTTTATAAAACATTTTTATATGACCCATAATATCCACAAATTGTTTCATATAGGGAAGATATTCTTTTATTGATGTGACATCTAAGTTCATTACATGTGAAGGATCTATAGGTATATCATCCAGATAGATACATGGAAAACATCATGGAATTGAGAGATGTTTTTTGAATGATCCAAGTGATAATCTACAGCCCCGATACAATCACATGTTTTAATTGAGATGATATTCTAGGGGCTATGTTTCCATTCTTTCAGGATCTCATAACCTTATTACTTAGATAAATTATTAGATTCACATTATCACTAACTTAAAAATATAGATCATTTCCATGATTGTCATTATAAATTTTTTTATTGACTCTGAGTATACATGATGTGTTATTAAATATATTTATTATTCTCTAACATTTCATCACCTATCTTAAGTCCCAATAGTTTTTACTTCCAAAATATATTCTATCTAATTTGAGATCTATAATTATTTCCATGGAGGTATTCATAAGGACACCTATGAATACTTAAGTGGAAGTTTTTATTGAATAAAACATCTACTTGTGTAATTTATTGATCTCAATTGCATTTGAAATCCTGATAATAATCTCATAGTATACCCTATAGGGATTGAATTGTTTTTTAAAGGGACCATATGTATGAGGATCATATATAGTGTGGAAACTCAATTATGTGACATGATATTGCTGATGTCTTTTGAATAACATTTAAATAATCATCTCATCTCATTCAGACAAAATGGAATGTGCTACTCGACAGAGCAATAATAATTATTAAATTTATATCTAGGGAAGCTAATCTACATAAAAGTATTCTATAATGATGATGAATTGTGATTACATTGTATGTTGATTGGCTACAACCCATAGAGCATTATTCCCTTTAAAATTCTGGTGGATTCCAATGAAAAAAATACATGGTGATGTTTTCTCATTTCCATTTTAGTATTTCTAATAGACATAACATCCCCTTATACGTTTTTCTCTCATCATTAAAATATTGAAATAACAGACATTGAGATTCAAACTCTATGATATCTCCCTTTATTCAATCCCACCAGAGGTACTCTTTCAAATCTCTATACATATTTATATTTCCTGGATGGATATATTATGAAGAACTATATGCTACCCCAAATTTTTTTATTAAAATATAGTATAAAACTAACGCATACCGGATTCATGAACCATATCATCCCATCCTGATCAAGTCTAAACATAGGAACATTACTGATTTCCATTTTCATCTCTACATGTTCCTTGAATGGATAACTAACCATGACATAAATAGATGGTTGAACATTCAATTGATCAAGATATGAATTTCTCCTTATTATAGGATTTCTAGATACATCATTTTTAAATCCTAAAATATTGGATCATTTTTTAATCCTTATCATTGATAAGATTTCATGATCCTTTCAACTCAAAAAGTTATCCTACCTCATTTCTTTTAAATGGTTATAATGTATAGAGGAGATATAATTTTAATTATACCTAACCATTATCTTTGTTTCATATTCAACTCCTTTTTTGGGAATATGTTATTTATAATTTTATGATTAGTATATATATATATTAAATAATTATAAATTAAGATAATTATTCTATATATTAAATGAAAATATTATTGTAGATAGGTCCAAATCATGAGTTTGATTATTTGTCTAACAAATCATCAATTGTAATGAGTCAAAATATATAACCTTTTTATTCAACCTAAGAAAACATTTCAATCTCATATTTGATGTTATAATATAAATTAATAACCCTTATCCACTATATAGTGGAGTAAGAACATGCGTAGTGAATGATCATCTCTTCAATTCCTCGAAATTTACCTCACATTCATATGTACATTGGAACTTGCCTCTATTTCTATTTAACATGGTTATATGATAACATAGTCATGATAAATTCACTAAAAACCAATGATAATATCCATCTAATCTATAAAAACTACATATCTAAGTCCCCATGGTTGGAATGTACCTACTTTCAAAAACCATTGTATTTGATAGATCTACTGATATACCCTATCTTATAATTATATCAACCAAAAATGGAAACAATTTTAGAAGAAAATCATAGTTGTAAATTTTTTCATATAAATTTTCCCTCTATAGAATATTTTTTACAATTATCTTGTGGTATTCATGATCATCAATGATATTTGTATATATATTAATATCTTCCATAAAACCACCCCCATAATTTTAAATGCATTATCTAAAGAGATGATTCATTAAGCCCCTAAAGATAGTTGGGAAATTAGTAAGACCAAATAGAATCATAATATATTGATAGTGTCTATACCTTGTATGGAATGATTAATTGTGTATATATTCTTTATTTGACATGAATTTATAATAAATAGATCAAATCTCAATATTGGTATTGTATTTATCTCCACATGGTTGATCATAAAATTCACCAACATAGGGATGATTATACATATAATTATTTTTTGCCTTTTTCAGCTCCCTATAATCAATGTACAATTGCACTTATGCATATTTATTTTTATCAAAAAAGAACATGTTCTCCCCAATGTAAAAATTTTAATGATTGAATCCCTTTTCAAGGTTTTCTGAGAGTTTCATTTCCATTCTAACTAATCAATGAAGGATATTTTATATGGAGTTATCGAAATTGGTATGGAACTATGTATGCGTTCTATTATGTATATAACTTCACATTCAAGTGGATGAATGGGATGATATTCCAAAAAGACATCAAAAAATTCCCACACAATAAGCATACCATCGATTCCAGGTTTCTCCACAACCATTTATAATAAAAACAACCCCTTCTTAATGGGAATTGTGATATGTAAAATGGAAGTAATCACTCTAAAATTTGTGTACTTACAAACACAATGATATAATATTATAGTTTCATTTTGATAATCAAATATAATATAACTTCTTAAAAAATTGATGTGGGGATTATATAGGTAATTTCAATGCATTCTCATGATAACATCAAATTAATCTGTTGGGTATATGACCTATTTTTCAAGAATCACATTCCAACCAATGTCAATTGAAGATGAATCATAATCTTGAGATGCAGCCATTTTATCATTAGGTGTTTTCCATGGTAATTTTACATCTAGTCATTTTGGTGGAATCATGAAGATCTAATTACATTATTTTGAAATGAAAGATTTGTTTGAACCAAAGTCTAATAGGAAATTATTTATTCAAGATTTGATAGTAAGAGTACATTTCACAACATATTTATCACGCCATTCATAAAAATGTATGATAATCTATAATTTCAAATAGTCGATCAGCTTTAGAGGTTATTAATGTTGATCATTATAGGTAAACTTCAGATTGGTGTACTAAAAAGCATAATTCCTATAATCCTTTCATATGATACAATGGAGTGTGGGTGGTAAATTTTGTGTAGAATTATATATATTCCTATAATAGGCTAACTTATTCGTATAATAATAGAAATAACTTTTTTGACGACCTTCTATTCAATAATTAATACATTGACTAGTTCCCAAATGGAAATTTCCCCCATGTGTCTTCCCATAGAATAAAAAAGGAAATACCATATTATTATTTTCATGGTTATTAGATTTTACATTTAATTTCATGTAAATGTTTAATCAAACTCATGATTCTTATAAGTTTCTCCAACCTCCTTTTCAAAAATTATAGGATATCAAAAAATATATTAATAGATACTGAAGTCTCGTACATATAACATCCTTGAGATGATTTATTCTAAATCATTAATGAATTTATAAATCTTAATTTCATGTTGTATCACAATACCTTAAACATTCCTCACTATTCATGTAGTATTTTCTACATAGGTACTAAGAAATTAATCATCCTTTTTATCTACTCAAAGTACTCCTTCTTCATATTTTTTAAATAATATGAAGAATTTTTTTACTAAAAAATATGTTCTAGAACAGATCCCAATTCATTGAGTTAATTTCATCATGATTCCTTATATTCCTGATAATATTTAACCATTGATCTGCTTCACTATCCAAATGGTAGATATCCAAAATGAATATTTCATGATTCAATCATTGGGGAAAATAAAGTATATTTTCAGTGGTGTTGATCACTTTATAAACAACTAGTAAATCAAATTTTCAACCAAAATAAGATGGATGTTTCCTCATGCCATACTCAATAGAACATTATTCCCTATTTGTATTTTTTTGATGTTCACAATGATTCATGGCTTGAGAAATTTTTATGATCATAAAATGATATTTGGTATTCTATCTCCCATAAAATTTGGATTATTATGAGGAACATAATTTTATTATCTAACAAACTGAAACCTAACATAGTTCCTTCACCTTCCATCCATTCAATAAATAAAAATATCATTATTTAAGAAACAATATTTATAATGGGAATCAAATACTAAGTAAAAATTCCATAAATGATGTCTAAAGGATGAAGAAATCTTTGTCATCCATAAATAATTAGGTATATCATATAGAATTTATAGTCATCATCTATTGAAATTAATCATGAGGGTTTGTAATGAGTTTCTAAATTTCAAAAGCAACCCCCACCCAATATGTCAAACTAGTTGTGAAGTAATTCCCATTTTTTTGCACCATGTGATGATCAAGTATATATTAATGTCAAATTTTCCGTGTAATTACCACAAGGTTCCTCTATGGTAGATCCACATACACTTATAGTATCCAGATGTTGGTAGAATTTCATGGAGTCCACTTTAGATATACATTACCACAAATCAAAGACATTTTTCTATACATCAGATCATCCTTATTTTTATCCTCTGATATATCCTTATGAATATTCTTCAAAATATCCCTATATATCACACTAATGTTTTATCATCGTAGTTTCAAAAGGTTGACCAAAATTATTATCTAATACCGATTATACAATCCCAAAATAAACATGAATAGATATTATATCATTTTTGATGAATATTCATTACATTAAACTCACACACACCTGAGGACCATAATAGTTCAACGCCTTTTGAATCATCAAATAAAAAAAATATCTATAGGGAAATTTCATCATATCACTTTGATCATCACAACTATAACCCTTCTTAGATGTATAATAATTAAAACATTTCTTCAAAAATTTGGGAAAGATAACATAAAAAATGGCGATCTCAGATACTCAGTAAGGGTAAATATGGGTGATAAAAATACATAACTTGGAAAAAAAGGTTATGATAAAAGGATAATGACATTTTAACATCATACCATTCATATAAAATACTAAAATCTTGAGTCATATAATGTGGATTGAAAGATCATATGAATAGAATCATAGTTGAATAGAAGGACATGAACCATGAGTGAAAAAATCACATAATTCATAGATTTGTGTCATAAAAATATTAATAAAGTTCATTTTCATATATGAAAAGTACAAATTATAATGATATAATAGTGAAATGGGTTCACTAACCAAACCATCATTATAGTCAAGGTTCATTCCAAAGACCATCATAGTAGGAAAAGTCCCTTACTAAACTGGGTTTACTCCCTAATCTAGTCATGTTTATATCATGAGATATAAATATTTACCAAAACATTTAAGGGATATATAGTTCACACCCATATAATATTAAAAACATTATTTATGTTTTCCACAAGATCATACTCATTTATAATATAATAAACTAGGAAATGAAATGAATTTTATAATCATTTAATTATATAATAACTTGGGGAAAAGAAATATGTTTCAAAACCATTTGATTATTCAAAAATAGCATTAGACATGAATGTAAGTAGGGTTTATAATCAATTTATCATAGTATATCCTATGGAATAAAATTTAGTGTTCATAATAACTTAATCATGGTATAACTTGTGGAAAAAAATATTGGATCATTTGAATTATATAATGGTATAACGAATGGAAGAGAAAAAATTTCCATAATCATCTTGCTATAATAAACATAAAACATCCATAGGAATAATAATAAAGGTGTCCCTATATCATATCTCTAGTAAGGCATATGTAACATCAAATAATTCCATCTTAGAAGGAAAATTATTTTTATAGATCATTTAAACATTTCATATGGAAAATATACATTCCACTTTAAAAAACCATCAAAATATATAACATTTTGATATTATTTTTATATGAAAAAAGTAAAAACATTCCAATAATATTAAATTATTGTAATTGTGGTGATAATGGGATATTCCATTCATTTTTGATACGTTAAAAAAATATTTCAATCAAATCTGTAGTAAAATTCAAATAAGAATTATTTTTGAAAATAAATTTAATATTCCTTTCAGAACAAATTGTAAGCACAATTAAACATGGTTAAAAAATATCTATTAATGAATAATAAAGAATTACAAAATTTAAATAATTTTTTAGAAAATTTTATTTTTGGAAGCGAATATATTTCCAAATGAATTGAGAAATAAAGTTGGATTTTCTTAGAAACATATTCTCAATTATATTAAGTAAAAAAGGGTTGAAAAATGGAACTATTACATAAAAATATCATGAATGAAGAGTGTCATAAGAAATTTATGATTTTATTGGGATACAAATCATATGAGTTTTTCACCGTAAATGTAATCATACATAATCCTTATAAATGACATGATTGTTTTGAAAAATCATTACCACTTTGGTTAATTTGAATCATAATCCCCATTATGTTATAAAATAATATTAGGCTTTTAAAAAATGAAAAATAAATTGATGAAATAATATGTAGAAGGGGTTGTCTATACAGCTCATGATAGAATTTCGTTGCATAATATAATGTATGTATCGAAGAAGGATAATTAAGAAAAAATACATTACCCAAAGTCTAGAATTCTGTATTACACATCCACACCTCTTTTATAATAAATATATTTCAATTATATATTTACTAAATAAATTTATTCCTATATATCAAACCATATATTATTTTCTTATGACCATTTATTACCCATTTATTAATGATTACATATTAATGTTATGTTTTGGGTTATATATATTCTTCACATATCTTTTCAATAAGTATTTTTAGACTTATAACATTGAACATGATGTAATAAAATCAATAATTTTATCCACTCTAAAAATATCAAATATATTATTTATATATTTATATAGAGTAATAAATAAAATTTAGTGATTTAAATTGAAGTTCACGGTTCATGGAGACGATATGTTGTACCTATGCGTGAACGCTATTTCTATTTTCTTGTTGGATTGGAAGAATGAAATATAATCAACATAATACCATTACATAATAATTTTAATGTTACATATATCAGATTTTTTCATTAAACACATCATTATTTCCATCCACCTAAAATTTTAATGAATCATATTGCTTCGTGAGGTGGTAGTCCTCTGAACACACAAGCGACGTTATCGTTTTACGTCAAACTGGAGAGTAAAAATGTATGAATAATATAATAACTACGAAAGTATAATAATATCATTAATATCATATATAAATTATAAATCCATCATTATATTCATCCATGATAGGTGGAAATGGTAAAATGAATTACATTGATTTGTAATTCCATAGTCTGTCGTACATAAGAAATAATAATTTATAACCCATTTAATGGTGTGCATATGGTTTTAAATCATTCCATTTATAGATAAATTTTTTGTATATGGATTATAATTAGGATATTATATAATTAGGGTATAATAAAAATCACGGTTGGTGGTGGAATAAAGAAAACATAAAGCACTCATTGAATAATGTTGCCTCTTTTTTCAATTATCCTCCATATGACTACAATAAATGACTACCACAGTTAGATAAGAATATTCAATAATTATTATAGTATTATATTTGTGATGTTTAAAAGTTATTTAGTCTATTCTAGGTAAAAAAATCGTTTAATGTTTGAATAATAGAGGAGAGGTTGTCCTTTTATATGTGAGGTGAGTGGCACACCTGTTCCATTTCTGAAAGTAAAAATTTGTATTGCTGTATTTATATTGAAATGGGGTTAAAAAATAGGTCATTATAGATAATATATAATATATGTTCTAAATTTTTCCATAAAATGTGTACATGAATGGTTTCTGGTTATTTTTAACCCTTATCATTTTTAGTTGAAACCCATTAAACCAATTTTAACCATAAGCGATGAAAATAGATTTTACTATTTTTAAATATAATTTCTGTAAAAAATAACTGGACCTTGTTAGATAATATAAATTTTTAAGATTATAAATATGGAATATAATTAAAAAAATTCAATAAATTAGTTTGGAAAATTATAATTTAAAATTAATCACACAAATGTGATAAAAAGTAGCAGTTTAAAGAGAAAATGTTCCAAATTTTAGAATGTTTTTATATCAATATTCAATATAAATTTATTACAAAAATATAAATTGTATTAATGGATGTTTTATAGAACTAATTGAATTTTATAAAACTAAAATATATTTATAATTTCTAAAGAAGTTATTTGAAAGTTTTCAATTAAAATTCATTATTTACTACTATTCATTAAAAAATAAAACAGTTTAGTAAAATACCAAAAATTCCCAATTAGGTAATTTTAAAAAGATAACTCAAAAAATGAAATTTATTTTATCAAATTAATTTTCTGAAAGTGTAAAAAATAATTTTTTTTTATTTGATAGGTGTAAAAAACAATTTATGTAGAAAATAGATTTTTTGACACATTTAAATATTTTAACAAAAATTATATTCTTTTTTACCAATATGTTTTAATTACATCAAACCATTATACCTAATATTTATAAAATATTTTTTTAAAATTTATCTTAGTAATACTAAAAAAAGGGTTAAAAAATAAGTGTTTGAATAATAATAATAATAGTAGATCATTATTCGGTTAAAACTCTATGTCATGAGGAACACAAGCTTACCCACTATTGTGTATAGTGGAAGATTAAATTGTTTTTTCGTGTAATGAATTATTAATGTGGTGTTTCGAGTAACAAAATCTGTCGACAAAATTTACTTAATTCAAAAATATTCCCAAAATTTAATGGTGTTACATAGTATTTTGTTTTTTTGATCATCTCACACTTATTGTATGAGGCATCATGTTTTAATATCACAAGTTAAGACCTTAGATTAACATTATTAATTAAAAATATTTTTCTTTTTAGTTTAATTTTATAAAATAGGTCTATTGATGATACTAGTTTAAGGCTATGGAACTTCGACCATATGGGAAGAAAATTATTTAAGATTATACTTCCTGGACCAAAGGTTTTGAAGTTAGTTGATGGTTGAAAATATTGATCCCTACTTTCTAGAATTTATTATTTCATAGCATTGACCATGGTCCAAATATTTATGATTTTATTACTTCTGACCATGGTTGATACATTTTAAAGTCACATAGTCGTGAATTTGGTTTCGATATGATGTTCTACTTGGTAAACTTAGCATTGGTGGAAGGTGTGATGTGTTTTCCATATATGGTGATCAAGATATATACTCCATTGGAATTAAAATTATGTATATTGTAAGGTCATTCTAATTTTGGTACCACTTTTGATGACTTTTTTCAGTGCATCATCAATGTTATGAGATCCAATATCATCTCACCCTAAAGTAAGGAGGGGAAATGAATCTCTTTTTGAATGCTCACTCTATCATGTTCTAGTGCATCAATAATATATGAAAGGCATGAAACCAGTATTGTTAAAGGTGTTCCACCATAGCTTGATAGACTTATATAATTTTTTATGTTGTATCTTGGTAATAAATAGATATAAAGAGTAAAGGAAATAGAGCATCGATGGGTAAGAAAACCTTTGTTTCATACACAAAGGATTATGGTGTCACATGGATGAAATTTGTAGTAATCATATGATAGACCCAAATGGTGTTTAAAATCTTTTCGGGGAAAAAATTATTGTTATATAATGAAATATTTTGAAGGATGATAGTGAAGTTATTATTTAATTCCATTATATTATTATTCTTCAGGGTTTTTAGGTGTATGTATGGTTGGAACGTATGTTGTAATTGAGATTTATTTTCATTAGCTCCAAATCCCAGATGTTACTTTTGTTTTCTTTGAAAATAATGTGGGGCATCCTAAATAGGTTGATGATGCTAGAGATCAAAAATTAAATCATGAACTAGTTTTTGACTTTCTAGAGGATAATAACTGCAACCCTATTGAAAAGGAGTCAATTGTTGTCATAATTAACCGATACTATTAATATTTCACATGTTTATGGGTCCCACAAAATCAATTTCTTAGACTGAAAAGGGCCTCTAATACTTCATATTATGGAGAATATTTTTATGTCGATGAAAAAAAGATATCCTAAACATGAAATTCTAGAAATCAATGGGAGTACTCAATATAGTCTTAAACTGTGGTGGGCCAAAAGTAGCCCACAGACTGAATTTAGTGGTATAGATTCAATCCTACTTCATTAGTTCAATGAGATCTTGTATGATTGTCTAACATGACCTGAGATATCTCTTTACCATGCATGCAATGTAAGATAATTCCATCAATCCCAATCCTAAAGAGGGTTTTCTAAAGGTTAAGCCCAATATAGAGTGAATACTATGAAATATTCCATTGGATTCCCTATATATTTGTTTTTTTTAAAATGTGATAATTCTATGTTTTGGTAAAAAACAATGGGAGTCTTCATATTACGAATTTCCTTGAATGTGGAAAGAATTGAGGGATTAGAAAATGATGTACTATCAACCAGTTGACAGTCCTTCAGTTTTCAATCATATGAATTAGCAGGGGTGATGAACCTATATAGTGGAACACGGATGACTAGTTCATACATATTTACATTAGAAATAGGTATTCCCAAGAACGATAATGTTTCAGTTTGACCATTTGAGACTGAGGAATGTGTGTCACCTTTGACGAGTAATAGAATTTTTCTACCAACTAACAAGTGTATTAAATCAACATAACAAGATATTTATTTATGATTATTTTGTCTCAATTAATATATTTTATTTCATGATCATTGCCTCCCTTCACATGTAAATAAGGGACCTCAATCTCAAGGTCCAACTAAAGGAAAGTGAAAGGAAACTATTATTTTTCCTCATAATTAGTGAAACATTCTTACAATATGAATGTGTTTGGTAATACAGCATTAAGAAATGTGAAGAGGACAATTTATAGGCATATCCTCTTGAGATTAGGGCCATTCATCCTTCTACACTTGAGACTCTGAAAGTTACCACTGAAACTAATCTTCCTAAAAGATGTTAAATTCACTGGGAGAATATATTCAATTGAAATTTAAACATCTAGGGGTAGTTCTTTAGGGACTATATGTGTGGACAAGAAGTGTAGATATTCCTAGATTTTAAGAACCTTATATAAAACATAATGTTTGACTTCTGGAGGATTTATACCTAGCACCCCAATTGTCCCATCATCATGGGACAATTGAGGATATACATTATTAGGTAATCTTGGGACACCAGATATATAAAAAGATATTGAAAATAATAATTTAGCATCTACACTACAAACAAAAGTTTGTGGAGACTCTAATCCTCGAGGAGAAATGTTTATCTAGGTCAATGTACGTGTAGCTGAGATTATAGTGGTTTTTTCCCGACCCTTATTTATTAAATCGGATAAAGGGAACAAATGAAAAAATCAATAGTAGTCACATAAAATACCAAGATATTTTCTGTAATGGGTGGTATTAAAACAATAAGATCTAGTATGTACCTATTAGGGTCCTAAAAATAAATTATGTCACCCCTCATCCAACTGGTAAATTCTTCCTATAGTGACATGACTTTTTATTACGTAACTATTACATCATTTTAATGATAATTATTAAAATAGTGTTACAAATATTATATCCAAAGGATTATAATATTGTGAAAATTAGGACTATACACCACTTATCCATAATAAAACATACAAGTTAATTTAATTCCACATTATCAAGTTTCTTCATAGCCCTCACCTTCTCCTATGTATAAGTAATCACATAAAGATATACATAAATGAAATGGGTGAGATAAAATCGGAGTGAGGGGATGAATAAGGGAAGATATTCAATATAAAATTGTTGAGAATAACCATCATATTATAATAATATGATCATCATGAAAATCGTGGGAGTTTTTTTTATATGGAATAGAATGTGGAAATGCATAAAATAAAACCTCATGTCCTAATGTTCAAATACCATACATAGTGTTGAAAAAATATGGAATAATTTTTATGAATGACACATGTAAAAATTCATAACATCATCATTTTAAAAAACATATAACATCATGTCTATATATACTGCATATTAGCTTATGAGATAAATCACATCACCCAATTCATTAGAGTGACATATAATTTCGTGTACACCTATCACATCACATCATTTACATAATCCTACATGCCACATATAATTTATATCAATTGAATTCATGAATAAAACTACATGATGAAATTGGTTTCATAATGATTTAATAAATCAATAATAAGATTCAGGTCCCTAAATGAAAATGGGAAAACATATTTGGTATAAGATTCATCTTTCTTCAGAGAATACAAAAACTAGAGAGAAATAAAAATGTTTTTTGGAAAGAAGTGTTATTTTTGAAAATAATTTTATTTTTAATAAAATCATACTTGAAACATGTATATCCTTGAAAAGGAAAGGGAAGGACATTGAAATTTCTCTTCAGTTACATTTAAGGAATATCCCCAATGAAATTTGGAATTATAGAGTGATAACCCCAAGAAAAAAAGTTAGGTTTTAGAAACCCCTTACCCCATGTCTAAATGCCTTACTCACTAATATATTCTAGGTAATTAAGTTAAACTAATTAATAAATTAATATAGAACAAATTATAAATTTAATTTACTCATTACCATTTTATTAAATTGTTTTATTTCTATTTTGACAATATATGGATTTCTATTTCATCCTTTTGAGTACCTTCATTTTAATTTTTTTCATGATCTACTCACATGTATACATGTATGGATGCTCATGTAACATGACAATAATTTTCTATAATTGAAATTATATGTTATTAAGGAACTTTTAGAAGATTAAATGGCCTTATATATAATTTGATTTTGGGTTATGGGGATGATTTATTAAATGAAACATTAATCAAAATTATTTAATTTATCTATATATCATTTTATTTAATATCGTGATTATAAATTTGTTCCAAAATATTTTATAACTTATATAGAAATATTATTTGACTATAATTTTTTTATGACTATCATTGATGTTGGTGGTGTAAAATGAAAATTACTTGTCAACAATGATCACAATTTGACACCTTTGAGATGATGTTTTCATTTTTAAAATAAATGGGAGTGGATTTTTATGACAGATATTACATTAACAAAATAAAATTCTAGTATATATGAGAAACATGACTTTTTATTCCACTTGGATATGGTGTGGAGATTATAATATTTGAAATGAAAAAAAAATTGAAAAGAAAAAATATAACGAAAGAAGATATTTCATCTTGAATTTATTCTCCATGAGTAACACCATAGAGAGATTAGGTTATGTCATTCTTAGAGACCCAAATCTCATAGGCATAGGGGAGATTATTGGGGAAAATACTGGTTAGAAATTTGATAATCCTAATGTTTTGAAAGATGTGATGATTGGAGGCAGAGAGGGGTGGTATTTATTTGGGAGGAGATTGGTTTTTTATTACTTTTTTCATTAGTTTTTTTGATCATGACTATCAATAGTGTTCATTTCCAAGAACATGTACACTAAAGAGAGATTTATTTTTATTTATTATGCTGATTACATCATCAATGAACCAAAAAAAATATGTATTTATCTTCAAATGTTAAATACTATATATTTAAATATTTCACTATTCAACAAAAAATAAAATATTTTAGGATAATCCTTAAAGTACACACTGACCATTTATAAAAATGTAGAATTTACAAATGAACACCATTCTTCCAAAATAATGTTACATATATGATAAATTTATGTTTTATTAAAATAATCATTTAATATAAAAATACCACTTTTAAAATTATAAACATTTTAATGAGCCATTGAAAAATTAAATATGTCTTCATAAAATCTTCCTTTATTCATAAGAAAAATTTATAAATTTGTGAATATATTTTATGAAAATAAATTTGAATTTAAATCATTATATAAATTATAAAATTTTAAATAAACAATTTCGTTTTACAAAAATAAAAACAATTATTTTATCATTTTGAGAGCATTTAATTAATTGTAATATTAAATAATTGTATCATCTTTTAAATCATAAAATTCCTAAATATTTTTTAGTACATTAATAGGTCTTGTTAATATTCTATTTTCATGATTAAATTCGTAATGGAAATGTCACTAATCCAATGATCAAGTTATTCTTCTATCCGTACAGTTTTCATAATTTCTATGAATATGATATATTTCATTCTCCATTTATGAGAATAATTTTTTAATGGCTATATCTATGATATGTATGTGTTATATAACATATTACATAATTATAAGATAGTAAATTCTATTGATAAATGTTTGGTTCATTGCATTATTCCCCACTTTTTGAAATTTCACCCTTGATATTTCTTTTTATATAAACAGGTGAGTGTATTAGTCTTTCATTGCTTCCTCTTGTTCCCATATCAACTATTCATTGTAATGATTCCTCCACATCACATTGACAAGGTTATTAGACTTATTGCATAGGCAATTGTCTCTTCTATCCAAGATCAGTACTGGTTACCGATCCTATGAGAGTTTGTTCTCTAGTTATACCACCTATAGATTTACAAGTGAGGGGTCGAGTAATTACATTCTCAGGACAGTTACATGGAGTCAAATTTGGTGGAGGTGAAAGTAGATGGGACACTAATCTTATGGAATCAAGGATCTAAAAGGGTCCAATGTACCTTGTGATAAGATTGAATATATTTTCAAACCACATGACTCTCTTTGAGGTTGATATTTAGTGGAATACATTTTCTCCAACATCAAACTCCAAGTCCCTATGATTATTCTCACAATAGATATTTTCCAACTTTTGAGCAGCATCAATATGTTATTGTATATCTTGAAACATCTCTATAATTTCATGAAAAAGATCAAGTCTATGTATATGACATTCACTAACATCATCCCAAAATGTTCTTACTGTACATTGATTTCCATATAGAGCATTATATGGATCCATAAGAATACTCAAGTTGAAGCTATTATTTTATGATAACTCAACCAATGCGATATGTCATTCATATTCTCCTTTGAATTCCATTGAGTGAGGTAATATGATGTCCTTAATGTTCTGAATAATACATTCAGAGTAGCCATTTTCCTGGGGGAGATAGGTCATGCTGAAATTCAATTCATTACTCAAATCACACTGAAGACTTGCCTACAAATTAGATGAAACCATTGATCACAAACATATTGGATTAAATGTGAATCATCATGATGTATTACCAATTCCCTTATATAATAATTTTGATATTTTTCAAGAAGAAGATATTACAAAATATCAATAAAGTGGGGTGTCTTGGTGAGTCGATCGTTAACTACCAATATCATATTGTTTCCTTTGGTAGTTTTTGGGAGACAAGTGAAAATTTTCATAGTGCCATGATCCCATTTCTATATAAAGGAATGTTTCATCATCACATAGTACATTTTTCTCTTATATTTAACTTTATAACATATCAAGAACATTGAGGTATACTCTGCCATCTCCTTCTTCATGTTGATCCACCAGAAGTGTTCTAGAAGATCACAATACATCTTGGAACTTCTAGGATGGATAGAGATATTTGAGCTGTGTTAATTATCAAATAGCTAGTTCTTCAACTCTAGTGATGATTCTTTATAGATCCTTCTTCAGAAATGAATTACACCATCATCATCAATACAAAACTTATATTTCTTCCCTTCCTTTACTACATTCACCTTCTTTTGTAGCTTCTGATCATCCACATATGGGTCTTTAAAATTATATGAGATAGATAGATGGTAAATAATTTGCGAATTGTAATATTTATTCCCCATATTTACTATTTCTAAACCCATCCTTTGTATATCTATAATGATACGGTCTTTCTCAATCCGCATCATGGATAGAGTTGTTGTTTCTTCTCTACCAAGATTATCAGCTATGTTGTTTCCCTTTCTCGAATGGTAATGAATAGAGTAATCATAGTCCTCTATTATCTCTAACCATATTTTTTAAATCATTTTTAGTAAGATATTTGTGAATATATACTTTAGAAACTTTTGATTTATATATATTTTACCCTTCTCACCATAGATATAGTTCCATCATAATTTCAAGGTAAAAATCACAGACGTCAGCTCCAGATTATGTGTCAGGTAAATCTCCTCATGGATCATCAACTAAAATTTAATTTAGGCTATCACATTATAATTATTAATGAGTATAAAACATATACTTTCACTGAAGAATCATTGTATATTGAAAAACATTATCCACTTATTCATAATTAGATTAGATATGTGGTGATCAACATCTTCTTTATCTATTTTAATATTTCTTCACCTTCTTCTATGAAAATGTAAATTACCCACTTCCCTATTAACATATTTAGAGGTATCTATAATCATGCGAAATTTTTCAAAAATTGTTAGTAGTAACTAGTTATGCCATGAAAACTATGAATTTCAATGTCAATAGTGGTTATGGTCCATTCCTCAATTACATTTCATTTTGACCGGTCCCAAGAATCTCCCTCACTTTTTATCACATGTCCTAAAAATGTAAAATGAAAAATACAAATGTCACACCTTATGTATATGGAATACAATTTTTCCTTCATTAATGTCACCAAAAAAATCCTTACATGTTGTTCATGTATGACCTTTCTCTTACAGTAGATAGAAATATTGTCGAAATACACTACCAAGAATTTTTCATGGTACTATCTAAAGAATCTATTCATCAAATCCATGAATATTTCTTGGGAATTAGTATGTCTAAATGGAATCACTAGAAACTCATTGTGCGTTTAAAATTTTCAATAGAAATTATACTAAATATCATCATCCCAAAAATTTATTAAATGATATATTGAATGAAGATCCTCATTTGAGAATTATTGAGTTATTAGTAGTTGATATATAAAGTGATCAATCTAAGGATAATGATACTTATTCTCTATAGTTATATTTTTGATTTCCTGTTAATCGATACATAACTACAGTGATCTATACTTTTTAATTAAAATTAGAAATGGTCCACCCAAAGGTGATTAACTAGAGAGTATAAACCCTTTGTCCAAACAATATTTTATATTATACTTCAACTCCTCTAGTTTGATATAGTCTATCAAATAGGGTTATTTTTATAAAGGATTATCTATGAGTATGAGTTCTGTTGAGAACTCAAAATCATGATATTGGGTAATTCCAGGTAACTCTTTAAGAAATACATCACTATATTCCCTCACAATGGAAATTTCATCTTGGTTGATACCATCCTCTGACTCAACCATTTGAGTGAGGTTTTATTCTTCACAAGGCATCAATACCCATACCATTAAGTTATTTTCTATTGGAGATCCATGGTCTTCCATGAATTTGTAGAGGATCATTGGAGTGTTCTATATTTGAAAAGATATATCCTTCTCCTTATGGTTTATGTGCGCTCTATATAATGAGATCTAATACATCCCCAATATATTATCAAATTCCACTAAGTGAAGTATCATGATATTCATTGGATTAATCTTCCCACATAACCCTATAAGAAAATATTCCATCAATTGCATTTGAATGATCACAACAGTAGGTGTTTCTATGTATATTTGTTCTTAATGGTATCATGGTTGTGAATCTATCATTCTATAAGTCTTGCAGGATATAAAGGAATGCATAAAACTCTAAAAATAAACTTTTTCCATTGTAGAGTGAATTATAAGTGTACCTTGTATGAATTCCTTATCTTCCTCTACTTTAGAAGTAGTGATGGAATAATATTTCACTTACTCCTTTGGATTTAGTGGCTGCTGACACTAATTTCCCTCAAGGTCTAGAGGCTTAGTTTACTAGCATGCGTAGTTCTCTTGCACCTAAAGATGAATAACATAACCATGGATGGTGTTTCCTTTTCCTCCGTCAAATTTTCTAGATTCTTCATATCTCTTTGACATTCATGAGTTTAGTGGGATTCTCTCCCAAACATACAAAATATTTCTATACCTTTGAGGTAGTTTCCTTGATAGTTCGATATATATTTTTTCTTTTGTATAATTGATAATTCATTTCACCTTTTTCATTAGATCCTCTATCTTGAAACTCCATATTTCATTTCTATATCCATAAATATTGGACCATTCTCCAAACTACCTCCACATAAAGAGAACATTATAAAAACGTCTTCATAACTCAAAATTATTGGATTTCTATAACATTTTGATTTTGTAGTTTTAATCAAATATAGGATCTATATTCTCTATATAATTTTTTAAATAATCCCCCAAAGGATTACCTTTCATGCCTTGTGAATATTCCTTCATAATCCATGAAAGAATCACTTTCCTTTTCCTTCATCTCAATGATTACTTTATACATATATGTTTGATAATTTTGAGGGATATAATTGTTAATAAATATTCCCATAGTATAAAAACTCAATATCATTTATTGTTTCCTTCAGATTAGTGTTCTTAAACAATTGTCACTTTTTATTGAGATATACGTGAAAAGATAGTCAGATAGAGTCACACTCTCCTTCTCAGAATAAATAAGCAAATAAAATATCTTCTCCATTGATCTAAACAACTATTCTATAACTAGTAGATAAAAAGATATACTAAACATTGGTGTAAATTTTACATATATAATTTATCATCAAGTTTTTTTCATATTTGATGAATTAGGTCATTCAACATTATTTAAGTAATTATTCAATGCCAGACATAGTTGGATAAGCATCGATACAAAATTTTGAACAACACCACCCAAGGCATTGGGATGTAGTTTGGGAAATATCTACATTGTCCCTAAAAATAGTTTTTTGGCCTCATTTTACATGGTTCCCAAAAATTCTAAAACATAAATGGTTTGAACAATACACATGTGAACAAGTTATGAATAAATAATTTTTTTCATTATGAAAATAACTTTAATGGAATATATTATAGGATACCGATGTTTGAAATATATCTAAAAGAATATTCTTAGATGTTTATATATTTAACATCATATACATAGGGTTTTCACTAATGTTGCCTAATATTAATTCAATAATTAATTAAATACTGATCCAATATGAAATATTGAGACCTAACGTTTTCATTAATTATAATTATATATTTTTAAAGAGAAACAATATAATAGTGCTACACATCTTGGATCCAAAGTTAATTTTTCTTGTTAAAATTAAGACCATATATCAATTATGAATAATAAATTGTAAAAACTAAATTAATTAATTCTTCTCCAACTTCTTAGCTTCCCTTGAGTACTCATTATTATATGTAATAACCTATGGATCTAAACTAGTGAAATGCGTGTAATAAAATCCCATTTAGAGGAACAATAATGGACATGGATCAATATAACAAGGGTGAGAAGAATAATCATATCACAATCATGTATCATAATTAATATCATGATTTAAAACATATGATAAGGCAAGGAATGTGTCAATGCATAGAAATTAAATATCACGTCCTAGTTGTCAAATATGACATATAGTTTTTAAAAAACCTTGAACCATGTTCAAGGATAACATATGTGAAAAATAATTACATTATAATTGATAAATATTTATATAATAACGTTCACATATATTCCAGATTATTTCATGATATACATCACATTACCTAATTAATTTGGGTCCTAAAAAATTCTCAGTGCACCCATCACATCATTAGATTTACATAACAATGCATGCCACATAGAACATATATAAATTTAAGTCTTAATGTATCCCATGTAAAGGATTGGGTTATATAAGGATTAAATAAATCATGAATAAAAATGGGGTTCATAAATAAAATAGTAAAAAAATATTTCATAAAGGATTTATAATTCTTGGGTGATGAAAAATAATAGGCCTCTATACAAATCAAAATAATTATATAATAATTCTTGAAACGCTTCATTGTATTTTTCATAAAATCATAATAGAAACATGTTTATAATAAAAAATTAAATTTAATAACGTGGAAATTTTATTTAGAAAACTTTTATGGAATATCCTCATAAAAATGTTGCATGAAAGAGTGATAACCCATATAAAGGATGTTGTGTTTGAGAATCATCTTACCTTATGTATGAATTATTTATTCTATTAATTTTCCTAGATAATAAAATTATTTTCACTAATTACTAAATCATGAAAATTTTAAACATGAATTTTATTTTTTATTATTTTAATAAATTATTTTATGGCCATTTGTTGAGTTATATATTTCATTTTCATCATTTCAGGAGAGTTTTTTTCATGGTTTTAATTATCGGTTCAAATGTATACACGTATTAAAGTTCATGTAAAATGAGAATAATTTTATAGAAATCAAATGTTATATTTTGAATGAACATAAAAAAGAATAAATTGTACTATATATCCTTCAGTTATATGTTATGGGTACGATTTTATATATTAAACCATACTAAAATTTATTTAATTTATTTTTTGCAGTTTTTATGACCATGAAGAACTTATATAAATATATTTATTATAATGTTATTATATTGGAACAATAAAATTATAAAACTTATAAAAAATACCAATTAACCATAATAATTTTTTTACCAAATATTATGTAATTAAGGTAAAATAAACCAATATCGTCCATGATGGCAGTAAATCATCACATTAGAGACGATGTTTTCATTTTATAATAAAATGAAGAGATGATGAGGTTTGATTATTGATAACACATTAAAAAAATAAAATTACATTATATAAAATATAATTGAATTTTCATTCCACTTGTAAATGTTTATTTGATTATACAAAAAGAAGATAAAATATATAGAAAACAACAAAACAAGATTATACCTTTTGAATTTTTTCTCTTTGAGGTTCTCCTTTGGGAAATTTGGAATGGAATTCTATTGGTAATAGAAGATTATAGACTTTTAGAAGAGACATTTATAGAGTGTTGGGTCGGAATTGAACAATATTCAAGTCATAAAATGTGTGCTGATATGTGGTTGAGAAAAGAAATATTTATAGGAGAGGAGAATGGTTTTTGATTATTTTATTAATTAGTTTATAATTTTGGTACCATACTATCAATAATGATGATTACCATGATTAATTGCAGTGTATAAATATTTGTTGATAAATATTATGATGCTTACATCACACATGAATAATTTTTTTATTTAGCTTAACATATAAAATACCAAAAATTATAGTGTGTAATTATTCAAAAAAAAATTAACTATTTTACAAAAATCCAAAAAATTAACCCTAACAGTTTTTTTTGACATTTTAAACTTTAAAATAAACTCTATTTTTTAAAATAATATTATACATATGTAAAGTTTAATTTTTAATTGAAAACATCATTTATTAGAAAAATATGATTTTAAATTTTTAAACCAGTTTATAAAACATTGAAAAATTAAAAAAGGTATCATAAAAAATATTATAATAATAAGACAAAAAATATTATTTCATGAATTTATTTAATAAAAATAAATTTTCATTAAAATAATTATATTAATTATATAATATAAAATAAAAATATTTTTTTAATAATTACCAACTCTTAATTCATAAATTAGGAACTATTTAGTGACTTGTACTATGATATAATTATATAATATTTTCATTGACAAGATGACTAAATTTTATTTATAATTTCTTAGGTGAGGTTAATATTCTATGGGCCACATTACTATTACAAATGGACACATTAATATTCTAACATTTTGCTTACTATTCTAATGGTGTAGGTAACTTTATTTTTATAAATACCACATATTTCATTCTTTGTTTATAATAATAATATTTATATTGGGATATCTATTCGATGTGTGGTTTTTATACCATATAACATAATTACATGAATGGATGTTTTATTTATAACATTTTATGTCCTCACAATACACTTTTTTCAAGAGCCCTGATATGATTATATGCATGCCTATTACATTTTCAATAAACTAGAATGAGTCTTAAAAGTTTCATCGATGGACTCAAAACTACTAGATATTTCGTGCCGGAGACATTGGATTAATAAAATATATTTTCTCTAGGTATATATCGATGTCTTGTTATATTATAACAATGATGAGGAATATTCCATAGGTAACCCTGAATATTTTCTTTAAGGGGTTCGTCTTTATGTACTTTGAGGAGATAAAAATTAATCTTTTATCAAGATCACTAAGATAGTCATAATATTGGCACGACTTGACCAATAAATCAACCATGTAATAGTCCACCAATGTATTTAGAATCACCATAAAGATTTCGTTCATGGAAAAGTAGTATATGGATCTATAATTCTCCATTTATGAATGTGCCTCACATAGTTATTTTTAAAAAAAGAGTGTCTCAAGGATTGAGACCATTTATGGTATATTGACAGGCTTAATCGAAACATAAAAAATCTATTGTAGGCGAATATTTTATCAAATTAAAGATCTCTCCTTTTCAAGGGTGTATGTGACTCTATTGGATGATTCCTTGGGGCATGGATAGTGCTAAGAATATATTGTTAATGGATAAATGGTTTTCTTTGATAAACTGATGGTTGGGTGCTAGTCGGCTGGGTTTGTGCCTCGGTTGGATGTAGATGATAACAAAATGATTCTTGCTAATTTTCCTCAGTGAAAAATAATATTTACATAAGGGTCATTCCAAATGTAGTGGACTAATAGGGCTATACTTATTGATCATTGTGTAACTATTTCTTCTTGGTTGCATTATAATGCATAGAATTATTTTATGTGCTAACATTATTATTCAATCTTCTAGAATTTACTCTACCTCAATATTAACAAAATATTCCGTATGTACCTAAGGAGTACATATAGAAATACTCATTATTCGGTGACGTGACTTTTTCCACTAGTTTAAAAAAATATGAAAGTGTATTCATAATCCACATTTGAATAATAATATAGAAATGGGAATACCTCAGGAATGTCTCTCAACTTTAGAGGAATTATGTATCTAAGGGTATGTGCTAGCATCAACATTTTGGAGAGATTTTTATTTCCCCAATGACATTGAAATCTATTCTAGGAGGCCATGATATAGACATAAATATAATGGTCAGAGAAGGTATGGGAACCATTGTGTTTTTAACTTACTCATGATGGTATAAATGATAAAAGTTTTACAAAAGATTTTCTTTGAATCCATTCCATCATTTTACGTACGTGTTCCATTGATGGATACATGTTCCCACTCACTAGATTCATTGATACAACATTCAGGGTCATCAAATATATGCTCCACCTATTATAGTACATATTCTAATAAGAAAAAACGAAAATATAAAAGGTAATGTAAAAAATATTTGAATATAATGAATAATTTTATTGTGTGTCATAGATTCTATGATATAAAATATTATCAGGGTGGCCAGCAATTTTTTTCTTTATAAGGTTTTAGCATTTTGGAAACTTTTCGATTCAATTCTACAAGGTGTAGGTGAAATATCATGACACTTGTGAAACATTATATTAACATGTCTTATTATTCCAATCTACAATAGAAAACATGGGGCCAGGATTTTTTGGGGGGATGAAGCCACATTTTCTAGTCAAGGTGGATGTTCATAGTGAGTCTATTGCTGTCGGGGCTACATCGAGTGAGTATGCAATTAGTATAGCTACACACAGTGAAGCTCAATTGGTAAAGGTCCTAGTATGTGTACTAGATAATGTGAATGTTCTTGGAGAGTGGTTTTTGTATATACATTTATAGGCCTCACCACCATAGTTGGAAGGGTAAATTATATAATTATTTTTTCCACTATAATTCTTTTTCCAGATGCTATGATTTTTTGAAGTACTCTCGAAAACTATCTAGGTAGTTCTGGGAGAATAGGGTAAATAAATAATCATCTATGATTTTACTTTTAAATAATTCATTATATGTTATTCCTAGGAAAGAAACATGTTAAATGAATATGTGAATCCCTTCCACTTGAATAAGAACTCAGAAACTCACTCATTAGGACTATATTTTCATTTGTTATGGATGTCATTTCTTGTGTTTATTGATGTGGATCTGAACTAGTTAATGAAATATCAATTAATGGCCTCCAAACTATCAACAGACCCTGTGGGCAGCTGACTATACAAGATAAAATAATGTTCATACAATATCAAGACAATGCGTTGGAACAAGGAGGCTTCTTACTATGTGAATTCCCTATCATTGGGCATCACAATTTGGTTAAATGGGCCGAATGTTGTAGTGGGTCACTCATCCCATTAAACATTTTAAATTTCGGATTAAAAAACTCTTAGGGTGCTTGATCTTGGTACACCCATTTTGGGAATAAAATTCCATCATTCAGAATTGAAACCTACTTCATTTCCAATACCTCGAGATATAGTAAAAGAGTTGATATCATGTCATCTTTTGGATGATTTGTTGTCACTAATTCATTAAAAGGATCATAGAATCAGGGAGATGAATGAACTCGATATTATGGTGGATAATTACATTATTTAGTCATGGTGGGAGATTTATATATCGATCACTTTCCATGTCCAACAGACTCTTCCCTAATAGGGTCTATGGGGCAACAATGTTCAAATTGAGGAGTTTGGATGAGGAGGGTTGGGTATCATAGTATAAGAGGGACTATTTAAATAATTTTAGTTTCATAATTAGGGAGCTACATAGATATAACCTTAGTGGATATCCTTTTATATTTATCAAGTTCCAAAAAAATAAATCACTCCATGTGTCTGAATCATCTCTTGGGGAATCCTCAGAAAGTATGGTGAGCCTGGAAGGCCCCATTCATTAATCAACGTTCCAAAGGGAAAACAATATTGTCTGAATGGTGGGAATCTCTAGACCAATCTACATTCTCATTTGATTATTACATTCACTTATATAGGTTGTTTTATTGTACTATTTCACCAATTTATGCGGGTTTTCCCTGTCATGACTAGAATTAATGGCTCTGTTTTGCTAATACTCTACAGATTTGATGGTGACCACTTTCACTATGGTGGAAGTATTGGATAAAAATTCACTATTAATTGGCTAGATAAATTGAAAGTCCCTTCATTTAGTAGTATTGGGATGAAATGGAGAGTATTATACTACCCCCAACATCAGATCAACACATGTTGATAAACCACTTTCATGACCTAGTGAAAAACAATGAAGCTCCTAACCCATTTACATTGGAGTGTCTAGAGCTATCCATATAATTCAGGTTATTAATATACAAAGAGTTATATGATCTCAACCCTCTTACACTATTTTTGAATGTCAATGAAATGCATATGGCCCCTTGGATAGGTTATCAAATTGTCCCGATGGTGGTGGAATGAAACACATATATTATAGAAAAATAATAAAACCTTTTGAATAGTGAGGGACTCTAGGATTATTTTTTGGAGTTTTAGGTGTCCAAAACAAGATAAATAGTTTTTATGAATACATTAGTTCCCATATGTTCAATTTTTCATTTCTAGGGAGATTGTCTTTCTCTTATTTAGGACGATCCCTAATGAAAACATGGCTAATTAAGGGAGGTGGTATTGATAGTGACCATTTTTTGAGGATATACTAGGGGAACTACATGGTTCAAATATCTTCTAAATGATGGAATATCTCTCATAAAAATAGCCAAATTCATTATCATATCAATAGAGGATGATCAGTTTTTGAGTTCCTCATGTGTGAGGGTGGAATAATCCCTTTGAGGCCCTACATAGTGCTTTACATCATTTGATGGTGACAATATGTATCCTAACATCTCTCTAACTTCTATTATTGAGGTGGAGAGGTGGAAAACTAATAGTGGTAAATAAAATTTAAATGTGAGTCAATTGAAGAATTATAGAACATCTTCTACCTAAAGTTATCTGTTATGAGATTTAGGGACATTATAGAATTTAGTTTTCTGGATTATAAATCTAAATCAATGGAATTCTTCACTAAGGAAAACCTACCATGGTGAAAGGTCCCTCATCGAGTCACCTATATCTTTAGAGTCTAAATTTTTGATTGAGATATGATACTTCCTGATATCCCACCTCTGACAGCATCTGACTTCTACAAGGAAATTTTGGGAATGTTTCTTGGGTTCCCCACTTATGTGTTGTGACTAATGTTATTGGAGATACCATGATGATGGGTATTCTCCCTCCTAAACAAGGATGGTTATTTATAAAAGTGAATGTTTTTAACATGTGGAGGGACTATGTACATGGTTAGTGGTAGTGAAGGGAGTACATCCTCAGTGGTATTCCTCACTACAAGATGTACCATAATAGCTACCTATGTCATTGGTGACTGAGAGAGTCAACCAATATTTCATGAGAAGAATTTAGTGTCTCAATATGACGGGGGTTAATATGGAACCTCATTTAACATTTGGGGGATGTGATGGGATATTATAGAAGTTATAGGGGATAATTAAGTTGTAGAATTTGACACCTATTAAGAAATATTTTTGGTTTATCCCAAAATATCGGCATCAGGTGTTCTAATTCTGGGCTGGTGGAGTAGGGATAGAGTTAAACCCCAAAATAAATAGTGGGATCAGTCTGTATATGAACCAATTATGTTGAGTGGGATGTCTCTAGGGAATCACCGTCATTGTGGTCATTATTGGTGTGGATAATACATACCTTACCTCTTGAATATAGGGGATTGAGGTCTTAGAGTGATTTAGGTATAGGATTCTAATGTGGTTCACTACTGGATCAGGGGTGGTTACCCCTTGTTCTTCCCTCTGTTCTAGTAGTGTTGGTGAGCTATGAATTTCACCCGATCATGGATGTCTATTACCCTATAGGGAATTCCTATTTTTTATTGTATCTATTATTAAGTCCATTGATCCACCTCATCTGGATATGCTCAATGTGTGATGTGGGGCACGGTTATCATGTAGATGATGACATAGTGGATGTAATTATAATGGACCATAATTTTTATACAAATATTTTATATATTTTTAGATGAATATTAATTAAATAACATAACAAATACATGTTAAAACTATAATGGTCTAATGTATTTGGAAACAAATAATAAAAAACAAATTGGTTTATAAAATATCTACACCACCTCCCTCATATTTCCTTCATATCTAAAATAATATTTTGAATTATCATACATAATACATTTAATAATATCTTATAAAAAAGAAACATATGAAAGGATTACCAAATATGATTAGTAATATTAAATGTAATGTGATTAAAATGATTACTATATATAATATGAGTATAAAGGTATAATAATTTTAATATGACATTTGTTAAGTATTAATTATATATGAAAGACCATAAAAATGGGTCATGTAATAAATAATAGTAGTTCTTAAGACATACACAATAATAAAATAAAAGAAAATGATCCATGGGAGCATAATATTGTTATAAGTATTTGAATTTTTGGAATATACATAATCATTGGAAATCATTTCCATATTAGTCAAGGCTCATTTCTAATACTATAATAGAAGAAAAAGTCTTGTACTAAACCAGGTCCACACCATGATCTAACCCTATCTTATAGATTCATATTTAATCCTCATTCCATAACTATCTTATTTAAATGGGTTCACTCCCTCATTTAATACAACTCTTTTTGAACATGGTTCATTCCCTATTCCAGTCATGTTTATCTCATGTGAGAGAAATGATTACCCAATGCATTTCATGGAGATAAAGGTCCAACCTATAAAATAATAAGGAAATACTTATGTGTTCTACACTATCATAAATAATTGATCATATTGGAATCCTATAAATTAGATGGGTTTCCTAAAAATATTACTAATTCATACCCCATGGAAATCAAAGTGGTTTTAGATACTTTTCATCATAAAATAACTCATGGAAAATTTATTGGACTCCTAAATATCATGAAATCATAAAAAAAAATTATCCAAAGATATAATAAGGACAGTATACTTTTATCATATCCATATAAATAGATAAGTGACATAAAATATTATAATCATTGATGGAAAATGGTTTTTAAATATCAAAAAAAATTATTATTGAGGAAAAAATCTTTCTATTTTTAAATATGTTTTTCAACACTAGTAAAACTATAAATGGAAACATATTATGTGAAATGATCCATTTTATATTATAAATGAAGATTAAAAAAGCTAGATTGTCATGATGGAATGAAATTATAGTCATTATATATATGTTAAAAAATATTCCATCCATTTTTTGGGAGAGTCACAAAGTACCCTATTTAGAAATTAAAAAAAATTATTCCTTTAAAACAGTTCAGAAAAAGGTAAAACACTAGAAAACCCACTTTATAAAATTATAGGAGAAGAGTAAAAAAAATTGATTTTTAGAAGATATTGACATGGAAGGAAAATATTTACCCGTGTACTTTTAGTTGAAATTATTCTCGAAGAACGATGAGATTCTGAAAAAAATACTTTCACCTTTGTAATCAATTGAATCATATTCCCCATGAAATAAAGAATCAATTATGTATATGTAAATTCCACAATTTTCAGGATCAAACTAGTAATTGAAATTAATGGGAAGTATATACACCATAAAAAATATACATGTAGTGTATAATTCATATCTCTAATAGAAATAAATGTGAGACAAATAACCCTTACCTCTAGGATTCTCTCTCTTTGTCCATGTTCAACCTTACTCTTCCATGAAAATATTCATTTCGATCTCCACTAAAGCGATTTAGGTATGGTCTTTTTAAAACTCAAAAATCCTCTAGAACTTTTTAGGGATATTTATAATAAATATTATTATGGTATAGTCAATGTAGAAACATATGTGTTGTGTAAAGAAGTGATATAAGAAGAAACCTTTTATAAATTATGTGAGTTTAAATTTTGGAAATTCTCAATTGTATAAATTATAATAAATTTAATTTCTATATTAATAATAAAAAAGTATATGTATTCCAATATATAATAATATGATTTTATAATATCATAAAAAATATATTTTAATCAAATACTTATCTATTTGATTAAAATTTAGTTAACAAACTGTAAGTTTAACTATGATATGCAATTTTTTAATATTAAAATTTTGTAAATCCTACTTATATAGTTTCAAGGAGACCATAAATGGACATTAATGGTAAATGTTTAATATATGATAACAAATTTGTATTTTTTTAATATGTTTATGATTTTTAAATAATATAATAAAATATTATTCACATAGAATATCCTTATAAACAATTTTGACAATATTCATTAAATGGACATTTAAAAATATAAATAAAACTTGAAAATTTAAAAAAAATTATTATATACCTAAAATTTTAAGGTCGTCAATATAATTCGTGGAACTCTATATAAATATGAACTTATATTAATTTAAACATTTTTGTCATCATTTATTTTAATTTTTTGGAAAATGAATAATAACCCCACCAACATCGTGTAAGAATTTAGGGTAATTATTTAATTTTTAAAAATTATTAATAAATTACCATTATGAATATAAATATATTATATTTCCAAAAAAATATTTATAGTTGATAATATTTTCCTATTAACCCCATATTAATAATATTATACTTATTAAAAACAAAAGTGTTTCATTTTACCTCTTTATTTTATTTTAAAAATATCAAAATCAAATAACTCAATTTAATAGATTAGGTGTTATTTATTTAATTAGAGTCATCTAAAAAAAATATGTTTAAAATATACAATATTATCCTTTATTTTAAATCTAGACTAACCCATTTTACTCTTTACTAGGGTAATAAATTTTACCATTATAACTATTCATATTGACACCATTAAAAGGGGATTAATTAACTATTTTGAAGAACATATTTATAAAAATTTCATTCAATTTATATAATTCCATACATACAAATGTAAAATTATAATTCAAATGTAATAACGCAAAATATGATAAAAACTACTTTTATGGAAAAATACATTTTTGAACATAAAATTGGATTTTTTCTTATTGTAACTGTAGAAAAATGTTTTTGGAATTCCTAAAATATTCGGTCTGGTTAAAAATATAAAAATTTCATTATAATTATTCACCAAGATTAATTTAATATAATGATATAAAATTCAATTCAAACATAAAATTATTTTTCAGGAAAAAAAATTGAAATAATTTTTTGTTTTAAATTATAATAATTTGAAAACTGTTTTTGTTATTTTATATTGTATAAATGATATATTATCCATAATTTATTTATTACTATTCAGACCCACCATGATAAAGGCTAGATGATAATGGGAATACAGTAGTGTTACACATTTTGTTTAAACTCAATGTTGTGTGCAACAAAATCTATATAATAAATGAAATTATTTAAAGTGAAATGTGTAATAAAAATATCGAAGAATTTCATTCTACCCCAATTAGAATAAAAACCTTCATCATAAAAATTCGCTCAAATACTTATAGATGTGGATTTCTCTGCCTTATTACATTCTCAGGGTCCCATGTCGTTTCCTCAAATTGGATGTTTCTCCATTAAACTATGACCCAGAGAGTGGTTATGTTTCATAAATATTTCTCTATATGATCCAAAATCCCAAATAGTTATTCATCATAAGAATGATATTACATTAGAAGTAAGAAATATGGGTTTAGTACATGTGATGGATTAGATATTTACTTCCTCAAGAGAGAAAATTGGAAAACATCCTGTACATGAGAAAGATTCGATGGATGTATGGATTGATAAGAGAAAATCTCAACATGATCAATAATTTTAATAAGAACAATATACCTTGGTCTTAGATTTACCATCAATAAAAATATCATCACTCTCTTCTTAGGAGATATTCTAATAAATAATTTTTCGTCCACTTAAAACACTACATCATTCCATCAGTGGTCTTCATTACATTTTTTGACTCTAATATACACTAATGTGTTGTTTAATGGATTTAAATTTTTCTACCATTTGCTTGAGTAGATAAATTCTCAATATCGTTTCCTTAAACACATTCAATAACATTGGATTTATAAACATATTACTATAGAAGGGTTCGTAAGGATCCATTTGTATACTTGAATGATTATTATAATGGTATGAAAATACTACCACATGTTGGTTATAATACCAAATACCATTGAAATATATAATGAATGATGTCAAAATGTCTTATAGAGTTTCATTGGTTCCCTCATTCCGACGATCTATCTAAGGATGATAATAAGTACTAAAAATTATCTTTATATCCCGAGTCTATAGAAGACATATCCTAAATAGTGAGGTAAACCAAAGTTCATGCTCGAATAAAATGGATAATGGTACTCCATAAAATCTTAAAACATTATAGATATATATTGTGGAAAGATTATAAAGAGAAAAATATTTAAAATAACAATTAAGTGTTTCACCTTTGTATGGTTATCTACTATAACCTATATTGAATTATTCCCTTTAGATGTTCTGGGGAGCCCATGATAAAATTCATCTAGATGTTTTACGATTTCCATTCCTATATGTGTAATGGGTGTAATATCCACTTAAACATATGAATCTCAGCATTAACATGATAAGAAACCAAGAACCAAGAATTATACTCTAAAATATCTCTCTTTATTCCATCTCACTAGAAATACTTTTTAGGTCTCAAGAAATATTTTTTCTTCCAAGATGAAAAATGAATGATTAACTACTTACCTCATCCAAAAAATCCTTATTTTAACACGACTTTTGAGGGACCCAAACAAAATTATTGATTTATTTTATTCTATAAAAATAAAACATTGACTCATGAACATTTCTCACCTTCTTTTTCTGATATAAATCTTCCTTCTTCACTTTGTTAATCATAAATTGTAAACGTGATTGAACATTCATTGATGAAATATTATATTTATCTCCTTTCTTGAATATTTCCAAATCTCTCAATTTCAAATGTATTGTGGGCCAATGGGAGATTATTGGAAACCCACTATATTATTAAGGGTTTTAATTGTAAAAAATTATGTCAAATCCAGTTAACCATGTATAATCATTTAAATAAAATTCATTCAAATTTTAATATGTATAACTATTTCTATATAAGATCACATATAGGTTTAAACAATTCTCCAAATTTTTATTTTGTAAGATAGTCTATGAAGAAATAATTTCTATGTATGATATAATGACATTAACATTAGAGATGAGACACTGAAAGTTCAACTGAGTCATTGATATTAAAAAAGACTCCGTGATAAATGAATCACCGACAGTGCAATTGATAGTGTGAAAGATGTATTGTCTCACCGATTGTTCAAATGTGTCACCATAAACTCAATTGCATCATTGATGCATGGACATAATGATTCAAGGAATTACCGTCGTAAGGACATACTGATGCGTTGTGCTACAGACGCAAGGTCTCACCATTAGTTAAAATTAGTCCCTAGTGCAAGGAAAGTCTAACAGAATGAAACTATTATGGAATGAGTCACTGACATAATAATGTATCGACAGAGTACTCACCAATGGACTATTTAGATTTCTTGTTATTTAATATTATTTCAATCAGTAACATTTTGAGTGTTTTAATCCGAAAGATTAATTTAATATTTTTTTGAAGAAATCATTAATGAGGGTTTTAGAAGTATGACATACAACATATACCTCAAAACAAGCACTTTTTTTGGTCTGCAAGAATATAAAATAAATAAACTTGAGATGAAAGACTTATATAGAACAAAGCATCACATGAATTAGATACACAAAAATATATGAGTAGACATGGTAGTAGACCCACACGATAAACATATAGAAAGGAAGAACATGTGAGGAACCCTTATTTCCTTCTTGATTTGAACCAGAGAACTGATGTCCACCAATTTTCAAATATCTATGTAGAATTCAATAGAACCTAAATAAAAGAACATCTCATAATCCTTAAAGACAAAACAAAGTGCTCCAATACACTCTGTTTTCATTGTATGCTTCTAGAAGAAGACTCCATCTTCAACTCTGATACATCAGTGAGTCCAAAGTTAAACTGTATAACACACAGAGCCTTCTATACCATATCTAATTTTTATTTCTCTATAGTGTACCTTTTGTTACCTACCCGAAGAGTGTGTTAATCACTATGTAAAACACACCTTACCTCATACATTAAATTAGATTATATGAGATATCCTCACACAACTATCATTTTACACTTTTTTATCAAACGTAAAACTATTGTAGTGGTCTTGTGTGACCAACTGGTATTTCTTTCCCCTAGTAGAACTATTGTAGAGGTATTCTAAGTTGAAAAATGGTAAATTGTTGTGTAATCCCCAATACTGGGTGTGGGTCAAAACCATTATCTATATAGATTTCTTGGCGGAAGGTGATCACCAAGTGGCGAGGACTATGTCTCAGTTTGAGACTGAGCCTCCTGTTTTATATCTACTGTGTTTTAAAATTTAGTTTTCTATATTTTTACCTATGATTTAGAAAACTAAATTTCACATTGATAGTTACTGTTATCTAGTATATTTAAATATTTTGGCATAGTAGATTAGTTTAAAAAGTTGTATCAATATCTCATATTGATATAATTGAGAAATAATCAATCTTATGAGAAATTATTTGAATAGTAAAACTATTATAAATTCACTACTTTGATTAAATGACTTGTTATGTTTTTAAATTGGGCAAATAATTTAAATAATATTTTTAACATTAATTTTTTATAGGAACTCAATCCTCCCCCATGTTTTGTGTCATACTCCGACCAATATTTGGTATCAAAAGAAAATTTTAAAATACAATTTTAAAATGTCACAAAGATATTTCAAATCATCTCAACTGGGATTGTTTTGTGTTCAAAATATCACAAAATTTCTTTTACATCTAAATTTGTATTTCTTTAAAAATATTTTTTTAGTATGGATAACAGATTGTAAGGTGCTACTAAAAATTGACCTCCCTACATTAATGGAATGAACTATGCCTAGTGGATGCTTAAGATGAAAAATAATTTAAAAATTATGTCTTATATTTGTCGGATAGTAATGGATGATAAATAAGAAATAAAAAATAATTATAGTAATACCTAGATTGATTCCATAGTGTATTATTATAATTATAATTACAAAGATCTGTATGATATGTTTTCTACACTAGTAGATGAAAATTTTAATTGAATTTCTTCTTATACTACGACCTATGAAATTTGGGACACTTTAGTTATTTCACATAAAGGAACTTCTAATGTTAGTGAAATGAGACTTAACAGTTACACTATTAATTATGATAATTTTAATATGAAGCCTGAAGAGCATATTTCTGAAATGTATCTCATGTTTAATGAAATTTTGAACACCATGATCTCTTTTGGAAGAGTTATTAGACACAAGGAGAAAATTATGAGAATACTTAGATGATTACTAGATAGATGGAAAGGGACATTGGTATCAATAAGAGAATCATGTGACCTCATAACTTTTCTAGTGAAGGAGATGATGTGCATGTTGATGATGTATGAATAAGAAATACAAGGAAACAAATAAGGGGATGATTTT
The DNA here is from genome assembly GCA_963277665.1 of Viscum album. Taxonomy (NCBI): domain Eukaryota; kingdom Viridiplantae; phylum Streptophyta; class Magnoliopsida; order Santalales; family Viscaceae; genus Viscum; species Viscum album. Next base: position 1,955,710,336 of record OY728140.1, read on the forward strand.
CATTCAATTCTACAACAACCAAGCAGAAATAAAAAGCTCAAGATGAACCTGAATGTTTATGTAATGAACAATATTCAATAGAATAGATGAATAGTTGGATCGAATAGTATTAAGGATACTAAAATTTTGTAAAAACAATAAATTGTTCAGTAATCCTAACTACAAAGGGAAGTAAGATAATATGGTCCATTGAAAAAAGGATTGTAAAATAAGATAATCATCAAATGAAATCATTTTTTATGAGTGCAAAAGAATTGGCCATGTAATAACTGACTTTACTAAGCTAAATTATAAGAAGATGTATGATGATAAGGACATAAGGTATAGAAATTCAATGATGAAAATGTGGAATGCTTCTGATGAGAGTTCACGTGAATCATAATCCTCTCATGATGAAAAGGCTAATAAGGATAATATATTTTTTATGAACAACACATATATGGTAATAGTAAACCCTCTGGAGTCTAATGCATACAATTCTAGAGATGAAAGTGATTCTAAAAACATGAAAAATGGGGAACAGTTTGAATATTTCAAAATATTATAATATAGTTGTAATGAAATAAAAGATAAATACAAATATTTAGAGAAAAAGTTTGTTTTTTACTTCCACTTTTAAATTTGAACATAATATAGAAATGGAGAAAAATGTTCAACTTTTTGAGGAAATTATTGAGCCTAAATGGTCAAATGAGCAATTAGAAAAGGATTTAAAAATATTTACCAATGGTGAAGATATCTATGTTCAAATGTTTGGTAAGAAGGGAGCTCCATAATATACTACTCGAATAGGATACCAACTAAGAAAGTAGAATATAAAAATTACACATTTCATATCAAAGTCTAGAAAATATAGTTTTGTTCCTAGTTCTGGAAGATTTTCTACAAGTTCCAATCATGAAAAATCTTCTAATATTTAAATGATTTCCACAAAAACTATAGTATATTCCTCAAATACTTCACATATGGATTATAGGAAAACGTTGAAGAAAATTTGGGTTTCAAATTCTCTTATAACTAATATTATTAGACTCTAAAAAATATAGTTAACAAAATATATTCATGTCTAATCTCTTTTATGTAGGAATGCTATTATAAGAGCTCTTATAAAACCCCATGGAACATGAACAATAGATGATATAGAAAAATGATATGAGATTAATCTTGCTTATGGAACATGATTATGTTTGATGGTGGGAATGTCACTTTTTGTTACAATGAAAATGGAAAAAATCATAGGCCATGGCTAGATTGAAATCTCCAACTCTTTTTTAATTCCAAAGTACATTTTTGATGGATTAAAACACAACCTACTATATATCTCCCAGCAATGTGAGGTTGATTTTATTGGTAATTTTGAGAATGATTCATGTAGTTTTTTTATACTAAAAATGAGTTAGTATTTACTTCTCATAGAAATGAGAATGTTTATACTGTTAACTTATATTATTTGATTTCTCAAAATGATTCATTTTTGATTGATTTTCATAAAGAACGATGGATTTGGCATTTGAGATTAGGGAAAGAAAATATGAACTCGCTTTGAAATCATACTGGAAAAGTGATAGTCATGGATCTTTCTAAATTTTTGTTTCCAAATAACAATGTATGTAATCCTTGTCAAAATGGTAAACATCACAAAATATCTTTCAAACTAAAGAATGAAGTGTAAAAATATAATCCTATTGAGTTGGTTCACATAGACTTTTTTGGACTATCTAGTGTTTCTTGTCTAAATGGGAAGTACTATGTCTATATTATTGTAGATAACTACTCTAGATATACTTTGACCATAATCTTAGCTCACAAAAGTGAAGCTTTCTGTCATTTCACCTATATGCTAGAACTGTAGAAAATCATAGTGGTCTTAGAATTAAAACCCTATGAAGTTTACATGGTCATGAGTTTTAGAACAAGGGATTGAATATTTTTCTCACAAAATTTCTATAGTCGTAACTTATAATCTCCAAGAAAACCCCAAAAAAATAGAGTTATAGAAAGAATAAATAAATCCCTAAAAAATTTCTAGAACGAGGAATAGTGGGTATAACCTACCTATATACTTTTGGGATGAATCTATCAATACAACATGATATATATATAATATATTATTTATTAGAACTATCCTTATGATAACTATTTATGAATTGTAGAACAATTGAAAACCCAAGGATAACTACATCAATTTTTTTCATGATAGAGTCTATTTTATTAACACTAAATATAATCTTGAAAAATTTTCCTCCAAGAGTGATGATGGAAATTTCCTAGGTTATTCAATTTCTAGTAAATAATAAAGAGTCTACAATAAGAGAAAAATATTCAAAGAATAATCTTTACATATAATATTTGATGAGACATATCCATGTGAGTCAAATAAATATCTTGAAAATATTAATGATGATATCTCAAATCTGGACATCAATACTAAATATTCTGAGCATCCTATTAAGGGATCTGTAAATCCTTCTAGTTTTGGAATTTCCATCGACTCTTTCCATGATGATTGTGACCCTGTATAAGAACCTGCTGTAACTAGACCTTCTTTTTCTAGACCTGTTAAAACTCTCAAGAACCACTGTTTAGATGATATAGTTAGATATTTAGAAAAAATCACATATATTAGAGATTATCTCAGAAATCAGGTTAGACATCATGCTTTCTTGTAAAAAATTAAACCTTTGAACATCAATGATTCTTTCAATGTTCAATTTTGGGTGATGGCTATGCAATAAGAGTTAAATCTATTTGAAGGAACCAATTTATGGATTCTTGTTGATAAAACCAAATAAACCATGACTATAGGTGCCAAATAAGTATTTAGGAATAAAGTAGATGAATTAGGTAATATAGTTTGAAACAAAACTATATTGGTTGCATAAAGTTATAATCAAAAAGAAAGGATATACTATGAGAAAACCCCTTCACCAGTAACTAAACATGTCGAAATTATAATCTTTCTTACCTATGAAAAACATCTACATTTAAAAAAATTTCAATTTGATTTCATGAGTTTATTCATAAATGGTTTTATAATTGGAGATTTTTTTTTGAACAACATCTCAGTTTTACAAATCCCAACTTTCCAAATAATATTTTCCAATAAACTAAAGCACTATATAGTTTAAATCTAACTCCAAGATCTTGGTATGATTGGCACAACATTAATCATATTGCTAACATTTTTACAAAAGGTATTGTTGATCCTACCCTATTTATAAAACAAATTTCAAAATATTATTTAGTTGTACAATCTTTGTAGACGATATTATTTTTGGATCTTCAAAAAATTATTTATGTGTTGAATTATACAAGATGATGCCAATATAATTTGATATGAGTTTGGTATGGGAACTCAAATTCATTCTGGGATTACAAATATTTCAAAATAATAAGGTATTGTTTAGAATCGAAGTAACTATTATAAGGATTAAAAAACCATTTGTCTTTGAATGAAATAATATAAGTGACACTACAATTAGTACCACTTGTATTTTCGACCATGATGAATATGGTAAATATGTTTATCAAACCACATAAAGAGGAATTATTGGGATTTTACTCTTCTTAACTTCTAGTCGGACATATATTATGATTAGTGTGTTCATTTGGCATATTTTCAAGAAAATCCATAATAATCTCACTTAAATTATAGCAAAAGTATATTTAAATATCTCATATATAGATCCAATTTATGACTATTTTATCCTTTAAGAAAACCATTTTATTTGGAATGTTATTCAGATGCTCACTTTGGTGAAAGCAAGCTAGGTAGAAAGTGAACCTCTGACACATGTCATGTATAAGGTGTGTCTCTAGTTTCACTATGTAGTTTGGAAGAAATATATATTGATTTATCTACTTCCAAAGCTGAATAAATAACTAGTGGTAGTTGTTTAGCCCAAATTTATTTGTTGAAACGCACATTACTATTCTATGGATATCAATTCAAACATGTCCATATATATTGTGATAACACAAGTTCAATTAATATTTCTCAGAATAATTTTTCATATTCTAGTGAAAAACACATTGATGTATGATATCACTTTTTGAGTGATTATTACCAAAAAGGTGATATAACATTATAGTTAATTGGCACTGAACATCATCTTACTGAATTTTTATCTATGCCCTTTAATTGGGAATGAATGAACTACATTGGACATGAGTTAGGAATGATGAATCTATTGGTCATAATGTTTTTATTCCTCTGATAATTTTACATGAAGTTGTTATTACAGCACTAGAGAATCCATACATGTAGTGTAATGTCCACATTGGTAGTATAATGTTGAAAATTTTATACCAACACCATTATTTTGAAAACACCAATGCTTTTTCATCCCAATACCTTGTCATGACGACATTGATACATTTTCATGATGACATTGGTGCCTTATCATGACAACACAATTATTATAATAAAAAATCTACCATGCCAATACTGACAACAAGATGTTTTTGTCCATTTTATGTGTTTACCAAAACAACAAAGTTTCATTTATTATTTAATCCCAGTTCACAATTTTTCAATTTCAAATGTCATAAATGATATAAATTTGAGCCAATTCACTCAACTCATTTACCCTTACACTCACTCAGTAGTTCCTATCTTTACCTCTATACGATTCACTTTTCGACCTTCAAACCAATCTATCGGAATGATGCATGTGAAGCTTGTTCTTAAAGGTGTTTAAGGAAACACGATTCATATAACTAAGAAATAGAAATTATAATCAATCAATTTTTATAGAAATTTTAATCTAGGTTAGGAAAACAATAGAGTAACTCCAAAAAATGAGGTTTTTTATATTGGTTGTTGGAAGGAAAGTCATTGATTCTCATTGTGTTACATGATTAGGGATGACTTTAGTGATTATCACATAATTAAAGACCATTTTTTGTTGAATTTATTTCATATGTATTCCATGAATGTGGAGTTTCATCTAGAAGGATGTTATATTTTCTAGATTTTGTCCATTATGAAAGGAAAAATAATCTATTTTTCATCTAGACAGTGGGATTAATGTATTAAGGTAAACTATGAGTGTGTGTTTGATAAATTTCAGGGTAGTTCTCCACCTGAGAGTGACTTTTTCTTCTTTGAGTCAGCTCTGAAGAAGATTAATGGAAAAAAATAGCATTAGAGAGACATTGCTACAGTGTTAGATTGGGAGTGCTGAATTTTATTCACCTTTATACGACATCAGATCTGTCTGAGGAAAGAGGAATTTTCACCTCTAAAGCAAGAAGATGCTTATTTGTTTTATCATCAGATAAAAGGGATATAGATAAATCTATGTAGATCCCTTTCTGTTCACATAAATAAAATGATAAATCCTTCAGGGAAAAATCACTATTTTATCTAAGGTTAATATCATCCATATTGATGGAGAAAGGTTGTGTTAGTGAAGTAGATGAAATGTTTTCTGATTGTAGTGGGATCTGCTTATTAAATGAGATCTGTAAAAGGATGATGATCAATTGGAACCCATGGAAGAAATAATAGGTTTGGTATGGAGATAAAATTTATGATAATTTCATTCCAGTGGACCATCCGTCTTGGCCAAGAGATATTCCAGATCCTCGTATGGGACTAGATGAGGATGTTAATTACAATTTATATGAAGAAGATAATCCAGCCACACCAAATAGAACTCATAGGTCACCTATTGTTGATAGTAATGATATTGACACCATAGAGTCTCACAATGGTTTTTATTTTTGACCTCCAAGTCCACCTCTTTCTTTACCCCCAGATGAACCAACTCTTGTCACTAATGTAGATGAGGAGTTTGAATTATTATGCGATGTAGATTATGTTAGAAAGTCAGGTAGCTTGGAAGATGAATCCGAAATAGAATAAGATGATGTGATCAAAGAATAATAAGATGGTAGGGGAAGTGGTAGTGGTAGTGGTAGTGAAAAGTAATAAGATAAAAAAATGCTGATAGAAATGAAAATGGAGAGCATGCCTCTAGATATGGTTATTATGGTTAATACAATGAAGATGGTAGTGAATGTAATGATGACCATCATGGTGATTATCAAGATGGAGATATAGAAATGGTTGATGATTTGTTTCTAAAAATTGTTTCAGAACCTTCTAAAAATACTGTTGATGAAAGATGATTTGTTGCAACTCAAAGAGAAGTAAATGCTAAAATGATCCATGCATGTTAGTTAGTATATGACATAACGAGACCTCATGTTGAGGGTGAGAAACCAGTGGGGGATAATATATTGAATGGGGTACACATGAAATTATATCTCTAGTTGAGAGGGAACCTCATGATAGATGACCTCATGATGAGGGGCAACATCAAGCTGGAAGAGTGAGACTATACACTATCACCCCTTTGGATGATGTTGTTCTGTATGAATGGGAAAGGAATCCTATATATGTAATACTAGGTATGGACTATGAAGACTCAGTTGATAATGGTTTTTGTACCGGGTGACAAAGAATTAGGGACTAAAAAACTTCAAAGTGACCCAGTCACTAAAGCAGAGTTTGAATGGTCTAACCATGAAATATTTTTTACTCTAAGTTTATCAATTGATTCTCAAATGGTACATGAGATTAACAAAGCTACAATGGATTACACTCAGCTGAGTATTGAAATGGAATATCTCAAATATTCAATTAAATATATGAATATGTTTGTACAAACTTCTTCTACTCCAGTTCAGGAAGTTGGTGGGAGTGAGCCTGATGTAGTGAAAATTTTAGAAAAGTTTATAACTGAAACTCAACCCAACATAATCACAATAGCATAATCAATTATTGTAAAACCAACCAAGATGTGAAACGACATGAATGGGATTGTCTCTAAAATAAATAATCATACCACTGAGTATCATGGCTTTCTATAGATTGTTCTTAAAGCATCTACGATTCATACATTAGCTACTAATTTTCATTCAACATTGGTTCAGTTATCTCAAGCCTTGGACATGGAGGTAGATAAAAATTTGGTATAGAAGATATTTAAGCCATGTTATATAATTCTAGATTGTCTATCCTAGAAAAAAAAATTATAAGAATGGTGAACATGTCCATGATATGGTCAGGCACTTTTCAAAGAGTGCTGAGATTTCCAATGCATAAACTAAAGAGAATTGGGATTATTATTTCAACAATATTATTAACAAGAATCAGTTTAACAATCATTTTAAGTATTTCAAATCTAATTTGACACTTCCTCTAGTGACTAGAACCTTAAAAGGCCATGTATATTAATTTAACGACATCACCCCAGTTCCTGACATGTTCCTGGGGAATAAAGGTAATTTTGAGAAATCTATTATGTATGTTGGTGAAATAATTTAGGATTTCATCAAGCTATTGAAAAAATACATTCATGTGTAATGTGAAGATATTTTAGTGCCAACTACTGCACATATTGGACCTGTAGGATTAGGGCATCCACCTCAGATGATATTTATTCAGGCATTTAGTAAGATTCGACATATAATCCAAGAGAATATTAAACCTCATCTTTTGTAACAAAAAACCCATCCTTCCACCTAATGTTTTAGAAGGATTGATCATACCTCCTATGAATATTTATTTATACTCTCATACCTCTCACCCTCCACTACCTACTAGAACTTTGATTTATCTCTATGATAGTAGGAATGAACATCTTGATCCTAACGAATAAGGTGGATGATTTTTTTTGATAGGTATTAGGTATTGTACTTGTGTTTTATTTTTCATAGCCATTGTAATTCTATATTACATCATTATTTAACAGAATTCAATTCTCTTTCATTTCATGTATTTTTTTACATCAATTTTTTTATTTGATGCATGTTATTTCATTGATACCCAATTCCTTCATGATTATTCTTCTGATTCAATTTCATTATTGATTTTTCCTTTTAAATCCCATGAACTTTTTTTATAATCCCAAAATAAGGATTAAATCTTGGATTTATCTAGAATTGTCCATATTTATTTCCCCTTTTATGTCATTCAAATATTTTTTTATTTTCTTTACCACTTATTACAAATGGGAAAAAACGCATTAGTTGATGATAATATTTTTTTGTTTCCTTTGATTCCAATATTCTTTATTTTACCTCTAAACTATATCTATATATTGATAAAATTACTAAATAATTGGAGAAAATAAATAAAATGATTATATTCCACATCAAATGATTGTACATTATAATTAAATGATTTGTAATCATCAAAAGGGGGATATTGTTGGACGCTAGGTGATTGTTATCAAAAGTCTATAGTATTAATGGTTTTAATAACAAAAAAATAATGTCAAATCCTATTAATCATGTCTAATCATTTCAATGAGGTTTATTTGTGTTTTAGTCTGTGTAATTATGATTATTTATTATCATATATATGTTTAACACAATATGATAATATTTATGTTGTAAAATAGTCTAAGAAGAATTACTTCTTATGTCTAACAGACTCACACCAAATGAATGGATGAGTCACCGATAGTTCAACTATATCGTCAACAATGAAAAATAACTCATGGATATATGACACACCGACAATGAAATTGACACAACGATAGACTGACTATCTTGCTGATAGTTCATAAATGTCACCGAAAAATCTATTATGTAACTGATGCAAGGACCTACCTATGCACGAAAATACAGACGCAAGGAGTTACTGATGCATGGTGCTACCGATGCAAGGACTCATCGTTAATTAAAATGAGTAACTAACACAACGAGTGACTGACGCATGGGAAGACCGACAGAATGAGATTATGATAGAGGACTCAATGATAGAATGTTTAAAATTATTTTTATTTAATATTATATTTAATGGTCACATTTTGAGTGTTTTGAGTTACTGATTAATTTAATTTTTTATAGACATAATTATTAATAATTTCTGAAGAATGATGTATAATATCTACCTCAAAACATGCACACTGTTGTTGTATAGGAATATTTAAGAAAAGGAATCAAGATGAATAAAAAATACAAAGCAAAACATCACGTTAAAAAGATACTCAAAATGATACGAGTAGACACAGTAGAAAACCCTCACGAGCAACATATAGAAAGAAAGAACACATAAGGAGCTCATCAATAATACTTGTTGTGAACCAGAGAAATTTTGTCCACGAAACTTCAAAAATCATTGTAGTATTCACAACTACCTAAACAGAAGAACATCTTATCTTCTTAGAAGTCAAAGAACAGTGCTCAACGACACTCTATTTTTAGTGTCTTCTTCCAGAAGTAGTCTCCATCTACAACTATGATAAATCCAAGAGTCTAGAGCTGAATTACATAACATGTATATCCTTTTGAACCCCTTCTAATTTTTTTTTGAGTTGTGCCTTTTATTACATTCTTGAGCAGTGTTTTCATCTCCTTTTAAAACACACATTGTCTCATGCCCAGATCTTTAAAATTTTAGAAATCATCACACAACTATATTTTTACACATGTCTATACCATGTTGAACAGTGGTAGATGTTATGTGTAACCTTGTTGTATTTTTTCCCTAATAGAACTATGGTAGAGGTCTTTTGACCTGGACAGTTGTCAAATATTATGTAATCCCTAATACAGGATATAGATCAAAAGTTCTATCTATAAAGATTTCCTGGTTGCAGGTGATAACCAAGTGGATAGGAATATGTGTTATATTATGACTAAACATATTTTTTTATAGCTCTTGTGTTTTCAAATTTATTTTTCTCTATTTTTTACCTATATATCCAAAAACAAAATTTCACGTTGATAGTTAGTCTTATATGGCATTTCTAACTCTTTCGTAATATGAGATAAGTTTCAAAAGAGGTATCCAAATTTTATATTATTACAAGTAAGAAATAAACAATCTTATGAGAAATAACCTAAACATTTAGAGTATTATAAATTCACTACATTGATTAAATGGCCTATTAAGTTTCAAATTGGGGTAAAATTTTATAAATGTTTTTAACGTAGATTAATTATAGTAACTCAATTAAACTCATATTCATTTTCCTACTTCGAGAAACATCTATAAATGTTGGGTCTTTTGTTATGAAAATCATAGATAGGAAACTATGACAATTTCATCTCAATGTATCTATCCCCTTATTTACATTACTAAGGTGGTAATGTATTGATTAGTCATTATCTATAATAAAATCTAACCCTCTGATTTGGTGAATATTCGACTCCTTATTTTTGAATATATACAATAATTTTTTTGGATTAGTATATCACAAGTTTATCCATAATGATAATTCTTCCATAACATTAATTAAATGATTACCACAAAACACTAAAACATGAGTTAGATAATTTATTTTCAGAAATGTCATTTTTCATGAGACAAGTATAAAAATATATCATTTTTCATCCAAATGAATCCTAATACCTTCATATATACATCATTATAGTTTATGTACAGTTCTCCACTATAGGGAAATGTATGCTTAGGGGAACTGACTAAACTTATGTTTAGTTCATTAAAATTTTCTTTTAATTCATTCATCTAAATAAACATGGATCACATCCAAGTTAACATGGTGAGTGTATTAGAAATTCAAAAGAAATTCTACAAAATGAAACAATAATATCCATACAAATAAAGAAAAATTATTATTTTAATTACAATTGTTGGTCAGGAATATTGTTAAATCACATCAAAATTTTATGCATCTATAGATATTCCACCTTTTGAGATTACGTTCTCAAGAAATAAAACCTTATGAATCCATAATTCAAACTAAGTAAATGTTTTATAAATATTATCCATTCTCAGGGTCTTCAATACAATCCTCAGGTTATCTTCATGTTCTTATTTTATCATTGAATATAATACAATATCATCAATTAATTATACCAAAACATGATAAATATATTATATAAATAATATTTTCATTAAATCCATGATGATAGTGGGGGAAATTTTAAAACCTAAAGGAATAACTATAAATTCATAGTGTCTATACCATGTATAGAATTTCTTCTTTTGTATATATTTCTTTGTGACACTCAATTAATGATATCCAAAAGGGTGATAAATCATTTATAAGATTTAAGATCCATGTAATTCATCAAATAAGTCATAAATAAAGGAAAGATGATACTTTTTCCTAACATTGATCTTATTATGTTCTCGATAATTAATGAAAATTATCATTGATCCATAATTCTTTTTAAAATGAAAAAAACATTCACTATAAGGTGATTCACTAGAATTTATGAATCCATTATCAATATTATATTATAGTTTCTTCATTAAATCATGCAGCTCAAACTGGTCAACTCTATACAAATTCATTGAAATGGAAATAACACCAGGTATGAGTTAATTTATAAAATCAAGATCATGATTTGGTGGAAGACATGGAAATTATTATGGAATGAACCCAATAAAATCCTATAAAATTTATATACCCTAAATTTAGAGTTTCTCCCCAACTCCCTAAGATATATAACCTTCATTGGTATAAATTAATACCTAGAATATGGAAGTAATTTCCATTGGATGTTCATATTTATCCATGCACTGATATAAGATCGTAGTTTCATTCAGAATATGGACTTATACCTCTCTTCCCTGATAATTAATATGATTTTTATATCACGAAAGTAAATCCATGCCATGAATCATAAGAAATTAATCTAAAGGATGAATCAAAAGATTTTTAGGAAGCACAATTCCACAAATATCAAATATTAAAGAATTATAAATAGAAGATGTTAGTGTTATTCTATTTGAAGATTTTACCTCTAACTCGTCATCTAATCATTGATGTGATATTTCTATAGCCTTCAAAAAATTATTTATAAACAAATATTATGTGGATCTAGGATCAAATAAGTCTTTAGTTATTATATATTGGATTATAATTATAGAATTCACCACTTAATTATCATACTGCAAATATCATATAGTGATTGTTGAATATTTTCTTTTTTTATTTGCCTTAAGAGGTTGTTGATATCGAACATCACCAATAACCATCATATTTTGGAATTAGTTAGCATTATTTATATTTTGCGTACACATGAAAAATTAAAATATGGGAGGTAAATTATATTCATCCTTCTCTATATTTGAGTGATTAACTATTTTTTGTTTCATTTTTAGTCAATTTTATGATGGTCATCTTTCCCACATTAAAATCATTTATGAGTCCAGGTAAGAAAATATCATCCATGTTTCTTTAAATATATTTAAAATAATTGAAATCTTATATACATCTGGTCATTTTTTTATATTTTCCCTTGAATTTCATATTTATTTTTTATTAAACCAATGAGATTTATACATAACTCAATCCTCCATTTCCACCTTGATGGCACATCAAATGAATTATTCACAGCTATCAAATTCCCATATTAAAAATTACCCTGATAAATATTCTTATAAACATAGAAGAATAAATCAACCTTCCATTCAGGTTTTTGGATAATTATAGAAGCCTAATTCACATGTCTAATAAAATACTTTATCAGTTCGATCTGATTCATCATCATATTTCATTAAATCAATGAAGTCCTTATAAAATTTATTTTCAAGGAAATGTGGAAATTAGTTATTGAAAGATATTTTTCTTGAACTCCTCCCATTTTATGGAATCAATTTCATGCCAATTCCTTATATTCATGATATTATTCCATGATTGACCTGCTTAACAATACAAAATATAGACAAACTAAATGAATCTCACATTTTTTGGAACATTGGAGAACAAAAAATATCTTTTATGTGGTGGTGATCCATTTTCTCTTACTAGTGGATCTAAAGATTCACAGATAGAAGATGGAGACTGCCTTTTCAATAACTCAATATAATGTTTGTTCACACTATTCCCATTTAGATGTACTCTATGATTCATATCTTTTGAATGTTTCATGAAAATATAGATAATATTTTTAATTCCTACTCTCATAAAATTTAGTTTCATAAGAGGGAAATCATTTTTTTCCCCTCAACTTCCACATTGACATGGTTCTTTTAGGATTTTTCCATTAACTAAAAATAACAAATCAAAGTGTTTGGAACACTAATCATGTTGAGAAGACCTCATAATCAAGTCAAATTGCTTAAAAATTAAAATATATGACACCATTGGCATAATAAATGGTTATTTATGATTGTTACCAAAATCCAAACATTATAACCTATACTTTATTTATCATTATTATTCATACTAATGTTTTCCGACCATAGATTCAAAAGGGTAAATAAATATTTCTATAATAGAAAATATAAAAAAAATACATCTCATAAAAAGATACTATAATTTTTTAAATGAATATTAACTACATAATATAACAAATACTTTATAGTACCATATAGGTCTTGCCACTTTGGAGAATTTAAATCATAAAAACCTAATCCATAAAATATTTAAAAAATCTCCCCCTAATTTTTTCCATACACAGAAATTTTTATCATATAATACTTACTAAGAAATTTCAGATACATGAGAAAATAAATATATGAATGGGTGAGATTAGATGATCAGTAAGAGTAAAATTGGCTGATGGAGATAATTTCATAAGAATAATATGAAAATAATGCTATGCGAACATAAAAAAACATTTGAAAATAATACTAATCATAACAATGATTAAAATATAGAATCATGGAAAAATTCATGGTAGTTCATAAGGCATAAATGAAATTATAATAAAAGAAAATGATCTATGAGAGAATAGTATTGGAAAAAGACAAGAAATTTGTGTTATACACCTAGGCCTATAAAAACATTTCCATATTATTGAAGGATCACTTACAAGACCTTAATAGTGGAAAATTTCATGTAATGAACATTGTTTAATACCAATTACAATACTACCTAACCAAAACAAGTTTACTCCCTATTTAATCCTTTTCTTACTGAACTAGGTTCATTCCCATTTCTATTTCAACTATCTCATGGTATAAAAGTCATTACACAAAATATTATTGGGAGTTATATGTCCCAACCATCACAAAATAAAAACAATACTTATATTTTCTACATGTTCATAAATAATTCATCATATCATAATACATGAAAATAAAAGGTGTTCGAAAACATTTTTTCAATGAATAACCAATGGAAAAGAAAACTGTTTCCAAAAAATTCATCATAGAACAACTCCTGTAAAACTAATGGGATTCATAAATATTAGGATGTAATAAACATTAACCATGAAAATAATTAATAGTGATGTAATTCTAGGGTAATATACATATTATATAATAAGTCACAAAATATAATTTAATATTATATGGAATGCTGGGTTTTAAGGATAAATTCAAATAATTATTGAGTAAAATATCATTTCAATTTTGAAATAAATATTTTTAAATCATTAAAATTATAAAGAAAAATATATTTGTTGAAATGAACCTTGTAGGATTATAATGGACGCTGAAAAACATTAAAGCATTATGATGAAGGGAATGGAAATATCACTAATTCTTTACAAGAATTTTTAAAAATTTGAAATCAATTATAGAAAACAAGGTTATGGAATGGAAATATGTACTAGTGGATACTCAATAAAAAAATATCGATTATTGATGTTATATTAAATAAACCCTTTCTAATTTTTAATCAGACGAATCATATACCTTATGAATGAAAGAAAATTACATGGAAATGTAAATTCTATTCTATTATAAATAAGACCCACAAAGGGAATTCATGGATTGTATATACACCACACAATTGAAACAAGTAGTCAATAAGCCATATTACTCATAGAAATAAATTTGAGAAATAGATCCCTTACCTCAAGTATTGTCATTATTTATTTACATCAAAACCGCGTATTATTCATAATTTTCCCATTAAATATACTCTAAATGGATCTAGAATAGTCTTTTTAGAAGACAATGAACTCTATAATATATCTATGGATGTTTAAAAGATAAATTGGTTTGGGATGGAAGAGCTAGTATGAACCTATTGGAGTAAAAATGTATAGGTGGAGGTGCACTTATTTAATTGTTGTGAGAAAACATTTTCAATTCCTCAATAGATTAAATTATAATAAATTAAAATTTTATCTAAATACTACCAAATAGACATTTATTTGAACATAAAATTTTATAATATTTTAATCTAGTAAACCATCATAAATTAAACATGGTTTAGTGTTATTTTAAACCTATCACACTGATTCACCGTTAACTTATTTTTATTTTAATTATAATTAAAAAAATAATATTAAAAGGTTTTGATATTTAATGATACGGTTTTAATGTGACCATAAATGGATAAGTTAAGAAATTTTAGACTATATCATAATATATTTTTATTTTTTAATGATTGTTATTATTTTAAAATAATTTAATAAATTCTTAATCCCATAAATTATCATTAATATTAATTTTTATAGAATTCAATCTTTTAATTATAAAGAAAAAAACAAAACATGTTTAATTCGAACTAACTAATTTATAATATATCCAATACGTCAATTTTTTCGTTAGAATTTTTGTATCAATTTAAATATCTGAATTTATAAAACTGAAATTTTTTATTATCTGATATTTTCTTTTTTTGTAAATTGAACAATTACAGCATAAATATCTTTTAATAAATGAAGGTAAATAATTAATTTGTATTAATTGTAAATAAATAACCATGATGAGATAAATCAATTATCCTTCCAATGAATATTTATATATGATCAAAACTACTTTTTAATAACATATTAAAAATACAATATTTATAAAAAATAAGAGTGTGACATTTTGTCAGAAATTTTTAATGTTATATAAGTAATTTTTATGGAAAATGGTGTATTAAATAACTAAAATATGAAAAATAGTTCTAATTTTTTTTATCAAATATCATCCAATTAAAATTAATATCAAAATGAATAGCCTTATAAATATGTTTTAATGTAGATTAACCCATTTTAAACATTATCGAGTTAATAACTTTTACCACAGTTACTATTATTATTAATAAAACAATATAAGGTGCTTAATCACCAAATTTTAATCTATTGATTATAAATATTTATTTAAATCTATATAATTCATTAACTATATATTTATAAAATAATTTTAATGTTAGTGTAAAAAATGTGATAAAAATGAATTTTTATGGAAAATACATTTCTATATATAAAATTGGATTTATTCTTTCCTTACTCATTGAAAAATATTTCATTAACTTTTAAAATATTTGATTTAGAAAATAATATATAAATTTCATTAAAATCATTCATCATGATTAATTAGATATATTGATATAATATTCATAGTACACCAAATATAAATTTTTAGAAAAAATGTCACATTTTATTATAAAAAAATTTGTTTTAAGTTATATTCATTTCAAAATTAATGAATTTATATTTTAATTTATAAATATCATATTTTTCATAATTTATTTATTATTATTTATAATCCCCAAGGAAATGGTTATATGATTACTAGAATATAATATTGTTAAATGTTTCATTTAAATATATTATTGCATGCAACATATTCATTTGTTGAAAAAAAATTATTTAGATATAAATATTTATTAAAATGATTATGGTTTTACAATCATGGTAGGAATTAGTCATGTCGGATTTTTTCACTAATATTTAACAATCCCCAATGCTTATTGGGATTGGTTCCCCAATTTCTGGTATCTTGAGTCTTTTAAGAAATTTATATTCATCAGTTAGAAAGGATAGAGTGAAATAGATTAGAAATTCCATAAACAGTCCATTCATTATAAAATAGGAAATTATTATATTATGATGATTTCATATACTAAGGATTCCCAAGATTATGTTTCCCATTTCAGAAGAGAGATTCATACTAGGCCCACCTAATTTAATACTCATACATGGTGCTGAATATCTAGATCGTGTGACATTTAAAAATGATTGTTCCCCAACATTAATAGTCCCCATAATAGAAGTAGAATATATTCACTTCAGGTCCACCATTTTTATTTCATACATTCTAGTGGGGTTACAGGTGATCTTGATACCTTAAAGAGATGTTCTTTCTCATTTTACCACATTCTCGATTTTCCAAAGATGTTTGATTCCATATCTTTTATTTTGTATTTCATCTCTCTGTTCAAAATAAGATGATGGGACATTGGATACTCCTTCCAAGTATTTCACCTTGGAGATCATCTCTTAGATCGGGTCTCCCTCATATATTAAGACATGTTCTAGAGGTTTCATCTTGTGGTGGAATCCAGTTAATTACAATGATTTTATCTTAGTATCACAACACCCTTTGGATAGAGTGGGATGTAATAATGTTAATGTTTGGGAATTTTTGGACATTGGGAAGGTTGGACATTGGGAAAAGTTTCATGTTTTAAAGCCATATTAATCTATAATGGGAAATATTTTAGAAATTTATGTTTTTCCCTACCAAATAATGAAATATATCTAAAAAGTATTTCGAATCTAGGTTCTATGTCTGTGCTGGAATCTATGGGCCAATGAGCCTCGACATGGTGATATTAAAAATATTATATATATTTTGTCATTGGTGCACAATTTCATTTTAAAGATGTATACCTATTTAGACAAGTCTTAGATTTTCCTTTTATGACTTTCTTTGGGATCATAACACTACGTTTACTGAAGGCGTGACCAAAAACATTGTAAGTGTCAGGTGTCCGTTTGAAGGTGAGTTGGGTAGGGGCATTAAGAGGATATTTATTTAATAAAATTTAAATCAATAAACCATGCCCCTTCTCACTTTGATGCACATGTAGGGATCTGAAGCCTCGTCTCCCCCAATTCCATTCCCTTCAATTGATAGACAAACCATGGCTAGAAGGTGAAACTAGGTGCCGTTTTTTATGTCGAGCATCACCGGATTGACATTTAGTGCATCCCAAGTGCCGTTCTACACCATAAGATTTGATTTTTTTACCTTAAAGTAGGTAGTTTGGCATTTTAGTCATGATCCCTATATTTTTTCTTCATTCATAGGTTTTTTGAGCTCTTAGATTCTTTCTACGAACAACTCGTGGGACGATCTATGTGTTTCATGGAGAACTGGTGTGATTAGAGATGTTTGTAGGAAATTTATGATGTATTTTCCAATATATATATATATATTGCAAAACATTTCATCACACTGTGTATTCATCCCGTTCATGGAAGATGATGTTCTAAGGTTTTCACATCATTTATCGGGGGTTACCAGATATGTAGGGTCCCTTGTCATTTGGATTAGGAAAATTGCCAGCAAATCCATGTAATAGTAGATGGTTGTGTAGTATAATAATTCCAAAGTACAAGGAAACATAGTCCGGTACATGTTCTTGGGTAAACCACATGGCCAGGTGGCCAAATAAATAGAAAACACCCTATAGTGTGGGTTGCATGGCATGTAAGGGACGCGGCTCACTGGACCATGTCAATGAGAAACACGACCAGGAGCTGGGTGAAGCTGGACACGACAGAGACATTCATTACCCAATGTGTACTCATACAGGTGTAGGTAAATTGAGTAAAAAGGTTACACATCCAGCTGTTTGGGTGGGATAACATGTCGTATATACCGCTTTACACATACTATATCCTGGAGGATCATCTTGAGATCTTCTCTCTCCCATATCTCCTCCTTCAGATTTCGGATTCAGTCCAATGAGTAGTCTATATTGAGTAGTTTTTTGTGTATAATGCAGTGGTGGTCATAGTTTTGGCCTATAAGGTGTGGTGTGATGGCATTGTTGTATGGTTCATTTGGAATAATGAATACTTGACTAAATTGGTTGAGTGGGTCCCACTGGTTATTGTTAGAGATTTATAGACTTGAAAGGTTGAGTGGATCCCCTTGGTATCTACTAGTGACATTTATAACGATAAGGTTGAGTGGGACTCCCTGGTCTTTAACATCAAGGGTTTTCAGAATGACGTCCTCTTCACTGGATTGTGAACCCTATTCTACTACTTTGCATACCTACATTGTGAGGGTATCCTCACTTTCTAACGCGAGTGTTCTCAATCTTCATAGAAAATAGACTCAACAGATTTAGAGCATGTGTCGGATCAAGAGACCCAGCAGGATCCTGACATCTTTACGTTTTCCTTAGTAGGGTTCTTCGAATAAGTGTGGCTAGTATTTTCTTGATCATTGATTCTCTACCAAGTATATTGTTCTAAGAAGGAACATAGACCTTAATGAGCTATGGGCACATACTCTTTCTCTTTGTATTGAGGTACAATTATTCCTTAGGTGATATATAGTGACATTTTTATTGGTGGATTTCACAGAATCGGTGTGACCAACCCTGCACAGTTTTTGATCTTCTAATTGGTGAGTAATACAAGATTCTGGTTGTTGTGTGATACCCCTTTCTATGTTATGTGTTTCTAACAAGGTTTCTTAGTGTCCCCCAATGGACCATGGTTGTGGTCCCCTACCTGAGGAGTTGGTTTTTAGCAACATGGTGACTTCTTATGTGGCATTGTTCATCGAGGGTTCCCTTTTGGATAGGTACCATGAAAGTTGGATTGGGTGTTCCATTATTTATTATTCCTAATAGAGTGATATCTCATGGATGAGTGTCATCTTGGATGGTGATGTTGACTCCTTGAATACATGTTATTGATGCTCCCCCTCTCATTCTGCATTCCATCATGGTTGTCTAGGCCTTAGGTGTGTGTACTATGAGGTATGATTCTACCTTAGATCCTATAGTAGGAGCATGTTTCTCTATGAGGTCAGTACCTCATGACACTGTTGTGCAATTTACATTGGATATTTTATTTGTCTATAGTGGATAATCTATAGTTTAGATCATTATACTTGAGAGTCTATTCTATGTATATTTTGGTATGTTCTGGGAGTCCCCATGGTATGTGTCTTTTTGTTAACCAACCAGGGATGTTGGGATGTATAGTCGTGTTAGGCAAGGATGGTCATAAGATAATTTTTTTCTATCATTTGTGTTCCGTCAGACTGGGTTGAGTTAAATGAGGCCTATTAGTTACTACCTGTTTTGATTTGTGGATTGGGGGAACATATTGGGTACTCTTATACTCACCTGTGCACGAGCTTTTCTGCATGTGTTGTATCTTATGTAGACCCTAGGTCCTTCGATGGAGTGCTAGTAGGACCCAGATCAGGAAGAGCATAGTAGCTTGATTGACCATGGTTTTTCCTATAGTTGTACCATGGAGATTACTGGTGGGAGATTGATAGTGATGTCCTCCATGAGAGCTAGTTGGATGATTTTGATGTTTTCTTTTGGTGGGTGTGTATTTTTTCCACTTTTTATCTGTTGTACTCCAGTTGGGATATATGTATGAATTAATTTTATTTTTTTGTAATACCTCTATTTATTTATATGTACTATTTCATTGAGGTGTATGTGAGTGTGTGGGTATAGGTACCTTAGGAAAAGTTCTACCATGTGTCTGAAAGCATACATGGAGGTAGTTTCTATCCCCGACCTCTTGGAGGTGGGATTAGGGTGTTGCATCTTAAGGCCCACTAGTTCAGGTCATGAAAATGTGGAATCAGAGCTTGTTCCACTTTCGGATCGTAGTTGTGTGCTTGGTTTGGGTTACATAGAGAAAATGTTATGATATTTCGAGTTCGAATATTAGGCCAGGGACTCATGTGTCGGTGCATGTAGAGAACATATGCATTCACATAGACTATGATAACCTACCATTTATCTCGGTACATTAGGATTCTGGTCGTAGGGAAATAATGCTGCATGCACCATATAAGAATGTATTTTGGGTTTTTTCTATCCTTATAGATTTAGATCCCTAGATATTCACTTTTATTATGATTCATGTTGAATTATTTGTAGGATGATTCAATGTTGACGGCCTTTGATGATCCCACAAACACGTTTGGATTATGACATGATGCATGACGAGGTCACCAAGTAGGTGCACGGTCATGAACTAAGAACCTTTGTAGTTATGATGTTGGTGGATCCATCACTCATCAACTAGTACATGGAAATACCTCTATGGGTTCAGGTGCATGTTGCCTATCAGACTGAACCAAGTATGGATTAGACAATGTTTGATGGTGAGGCTCTTAGGTCATGCACATACCATAAGATTAATAGGGAGTGTTTTCCTAAGTTCCATGTCAATAAGGTCCTGCACTTATCACATGTGCAATATAGAAGGCGCTGTTGTTTTTTTATGCATTCCCATTCTCGAACTAAGGATCTACGCTATGGTTTTGGTCAATATTTGGATAGGATCATCTTTGAAGTGTCATTTAGGGACATCTTATGAGAGATTGTTCGACCGGTCATGTTGTAGGGG
Source organism: Viscum album (assembly GCA_963277665.1). Taxonomy (NCBI): domain Eukaryota; kingdom Viridiplantae; phylum Streptophyta; class Magnoliopsida; order Santalales; family Viscaceae; genus Viscum; species Viscum album. The sequence goes on from OY728140.1 coordinate 1,955,731,561, forward strand.
GAGGGTTGGTCAACGTACCATCTGGGTAGCAGTAGTAGTTTCATCGAGGGTTCTCAAGTAGAAGACGAGGAATTAGGGCTCAAGTGTCTGGAGGTGGCTGGTGTGTGGATTTGATGCCACAAACCCTACCCCCGGGTTTTCCAAGCCATTATTAGGGAGCTAGTGGAAAAGGAATTGGGTTGTTTTAGGTTCTAGATGGATTTTACCAGAGGCTCCAGATTAATATAGGTATTCTCTGTGTCTGCTTAATTCTCTACAATTAGATTGTTAGACACTTTTGAGAGTTATTGTTCACTTTTCAGTGCTATTATATGGTTTTTATTTTTGAATATGTAGGTTTTTGGTGGATCCCCTTTTTGGTGTTTCACTTTGTCGCGTCGAATGCACGAGGAAGAGGAAACCTTCCCCCACCGAGATCATTTTTGAGATGTGATGAAAACTGATCTATTGAGTCAGATCCACCCGAAGAAGAAAATATCAAGGAATGGTGTATTTTTCCTATATACACATGTGTTTGGATCATTTTCTTGGGGGCAGTTGGTATCCGTAGGTCCTAGTTAGACCTAGTGTGAGAATCTTGGAATGCCTTTTTTGTTCAATAGTACCCCTTCATGTTCGGTGTCAGCATATATGTAGGATGCTAGAGGTGGTTTTGGTGTGGTTTTTCATGGCATCAAATTAGTAGGAAGGATTAAACTATCCCCCACTAAGACACATCCTTGAGACATGATAAAAAACCATGTGGTTGAGTAATTAATTCTCAAAGATGATTTTCTCGAGGTGTGCTGGATGAGTTCCTTTGACCTATGAGTTTGAGAGTAGTTTTATGTCTTGGCGGTGGTTTTTGTAAGGGCTTGTTAGACACATCATGTATAATTGGGAAACCCCATTTGCTCTTTATGTAGGGGAATTGTTATTTATCATATCTTGATGTTTTTTTGAGGTATCATGTGTTGGGATGTCTAGTAGGCATTTTTGTGATGGATTTTACATAATGTGGGGAGTCCATCAAAATTCAGATTATTGAAGTTTGTACCAATCATGTAGAAAGATGGGGTAAAGAGGTGTTCTCATTCCCTTAGAATTGTTTTGGTCTTGTAATATTTCATTTGGAGTTAGTTGAGGTCTCTTGGGGCTCATATTGGGTCATTTTAGAGTGGGGATGGTGTCCCTAGGTGTTCTATGATGAGTTCTTCTGTTTGGGTGGATCTCATCGAGGGTTTAAAGTGTTAGTGGAGGAAAAATTCTATCTTTTTGGCCCAACCCCCAATTTTTTTTGTTGGTGAAGGTTGGTGAGGGGTCATTTTTCTAGACCGCTGGTAACTCGTGTGGTAGTAGTTGGGGGGTTTTACACCTCTCTCTGCTATGCAAACATGAACCCCTTGTTGCATGATGTTTACCAGGTGGTTGTTCGATTATGTGTGGTTGCGCATGAAGGTTTCCATAGTGCATGACTGTTAAATGAATGGGAACCATTGGTGGCATTTTTGGTGGTCTTTGGGTGTTTTGGTTAAACATGTTTCATGTTTGTTACATCACAAAAACGTTTGGTCATCTCACTAACAAGGGAGTCCCAGTAGAGAGCTCCCGTCTGTTACCAGGTTCCATGGATTTCCCTTTTCAAGGAAGAAAACAATTAATCTGGGGAGATGTAGTGACATTGGATTTACCTGATATACTTTGTAAACTTTCTATAAATCATTCAAAATACATGTGCTGAGTCAGTGCACGAATTCAAGGTCTGATGAGCCTTGGCATGGATATATTAAAAATAATAAATATAATTTATCACCCATGCATAGTTTCACATGAAACATAGATGAATCACGGGTGCAGTATCTAGTCAAATTTATGAGAATGTAATTGGGTTCATAACAATGGGTTTACCCTAGTAACAGCATAAATTTTTTTATTGATGGATGTCAGGTTGGAGGCGAGTCAGGATTGGGTGTTAAGAGGATATTGATTTAAAAATTAATAATCAACACCATATTCCCCTTCTCCCTTTGGTTCACACACATGGAGCCAATGAACCATATTCCTCTATTACTATTTCATCGGTCTATGGATGAACCAATGTGAGGAGGTGCCACAAGGTGCTATTTTTTTTTGCTAGTGAATATCAGATAGAGAATCTGTAACACCCCAGGAAAATAAAGAATATGACATTTTCATATTTATTCATATTTGTGAATAAAATATTAATATAACTTTAAAGGGGACACTATGCTCGATGGCGTACCCAACACGCAGCAACGAGTTTCTTGGGAATCTTATGTTGCAATCTAATAATAAAATAATATTAATTTAAATGGCAGTTAACATGTAGCAGTTGTATTGGCGGGAATGGATAGAAATAACTAAAATATGATTATATATGTTTTTAAATGTTTTTAAATTTATCCAATAAAAGATAAAGGCTTAAAATACGAAAATAATTCAATTTTAGGCGTACATGCCCTAGTTTTCACTAAAGGTTCACTTATAACCTTTTAATGGAGAGTCATCATTAAATATAGTTTTGTTCACTCTTATACATCCTTTTGGACCAAATAAAACTCTTATTAAGAATTGGGACATCAAAATTTACTTTGTGTAAATTTTTGGTATCTTTCTGATAAAGTTCATCTTTTTAAATGAATAGTGTAAAATGTTGTATTTTAATTCAAAACCACTTTTTAATTTAATTTATTTATATGATTATATTATCTTTTGAATTTGTTTTAAAGTGAAATTAGAATATATGTTTACCATTAAATCCAATAGTGGTCATTGGAATTAATTTCACATTGAAATCGGTCTTAAACCAGTGTCAATCTTTTGATACTTATTGTTTCATAAAAACACGCTATTTGATCTGACAGTGGGAATTAATTATTAAATTAATTAATGTGAGTTATATGTTTTGAATTTTGTAAAATAGACTAAATTTTTTAATTCTGAATATCAAATATAGCTTAGGGTGAATTTTTGGGATTTTTCTGAAAAACTTCAATTTTTGATGAATAGTGAAACCACTAAGTGGTACTCATAAAAACTGATTTTTCCGTTTAAATAAAATTTTTCCATCTTTTTGTTTTCAATTTCAAAAATCCGACATACATGATTGTCATTAAGAAGTAAAATGTGGTTCAATGGGATAAAAATAATTTTTTGGTTAATAGTAACTTATTAAGTTTTTAATCGCGATTAGAGGTAATTAGTGCAATTTAAGGCAAAAATGATATTATAATAAAATGAAAATACCTTGACACATGTCCTACCCTTATTTTATGTGTCATGGCCGACCAAGGCAATCCATGGGTCAACTTGGGGACCCCATGGAGCCACTTTGGTTGGGAAATGACATAAATAACGTTTTATTTAATGTTAAAGTAAAAATGACACACACATGAGATGTTTTACTAAAACAATTTTTACATGGGGTTATAAAAGTCAGATTATTTACTATAAATATTCCTTTGAAATATAAAAAGATTTCCTACATCATAGAATATTTTTTATAATTTTGAGACATTAAATAAATTAAATTATTTATGACATCATGATGATGCAGCGATGACCTCATCATTTAACGATTTAAATAAAATGGAACGATAATGTAATATCTAATACCTACACATGTCCAAAACCTATTGGATGAGTGGATTTAGAACCCTTATCACATTATCCTCGAAACACATCAATGTGGTACCTCTTAAATCCGAATACCATTTTCAAATAAAGTAACATTTGCTTACTTTCCAAGAGTGCCCCTCCTCTCCTCTTATAAAAGGCCCCCACCTCTACCTCCTTACCCACACTCCCAAAGCCTTTGGCTCGGCCAACCCCTTCTCATTTTGTCTCTCCAGATCCCTCCCTTACTACTTGAAGCCTCACTTTGGGCATAAGTCTTCCCAAGTAATCCTTTCAGCTCAAACCAAAGGGGAGTTACCCGATTTTAAGGTAATGTCGTCACTTGAGTAATTTTGTTTTATTTTGCTTCTCAAAACCCCCTAAACTCTTTTTATTCATTTATTTTGTAACAAATACAGTATAATAAATATAATATGATGTTTTTATAAGAAGGATTCGAGCTAAACTTTCAAACACCTACATCTAATGGTTAAAGAACATACTGTTTTCTTGGATGGCGAATTTCGGCCTCCCAAAATGATGATTGTTCAACATTCTTTTAACACATTCAAAGGTGGCCATTAAGATGACACTATATTTATATATGATATATAATATGTTTATGATTTCTTTAAGCTTCTATATTTTTCATTTTGGGCATACCTTTATGGTTTCCATTGTGGGTAAATGCGATATCTTCATTTAAGGAAGTGCGGACTACCGCCCCCTCAAAGTGATTTGATTCGTTAATACCATATGTGGTACGTATAAAGGATATATTTAATGATATTATATATGATATCATACTGGAATTAAAATACTATTATGTATCACTATGTTTTAATTCCATTAAATATGAAATAGAAATGGAAGTAGCGTTCATGCGTACGTACGGCTTACCGTCTCCATGAATGGTACATTTCATTTCTTATCTCAAAATGTTATGTTTTAGTACATATATATAATGGATATATATGTAATATATTAAATCAAAATTATGGATATAATTCTGGAATTATAACATATATATATCTCTCTCATTTTGTTTTAATTCCATTATTATGACAGAAAATGAAAGTAGCGTTCATGCGTACGTACGGCCTACCGTCTCCATGAATGGTGCTTTTCGTTTTTTATCTCCAAATGATATGGAATAGAATGAAATGAATATTTACTGGATATATATGATATTTTAATCATTAATACTATTCTGGAAATTATTTACTTATAACTACATGGGCAATCTTTTTTCAAACAAGTTCATTTTTGACTCATGTACCAAACATCGGCAAAAATGTCTGATATGAACTAACATTATTAAACAATTATTATAACATTATAATATGTGATATGAACTGAATAATAATCTCTAAAGGAGGTACTAAGGAAATTATTAATTGACCAAAGTTTATTATTCAGGAATATAAGGAAACGAACAAGACAAGTTGGACTTGGGGTAAGGGATCCTACTCCTCTCTTTCTTTTTAAGTACACTCTTTTATGTCATTAATTCTAAGCTCATATTTATTGTTATTGGGATGTTATTTTATATTACTCTTACTTTAATTTTTATTTTCATATGATGAGAGACCCTATTATCTCTCATCAATCCATTTTGGATGTTTTAAGTGGCGTCGTTAGGCTGCCGAATTTTCATAAGAGATCTAACCTCTCTCATTCTCTTTAAGTACTCCCCTTTATGTCACTTATTTTAATCTCCTATTTGTTATGATGGGGGATGTTCTTTTATATTCCTCTTTCTGTACATTTTATTGTAATGTGATGAGATACCCTATTTGATCTCATCAATCCATTTTTGGAAGTTTTAAGTGGCGCCGATAGGCTGCCGAGTTTTCGTAAGGGATTTTTCATCTCACATTTATACCCGTGAAATTTATGCTACATTTTCCACAATTTCCTTTGAGTGGTTTATGTACTGCCCATTATTTTACTCATTGTGTAATATAATTTCTTTTATGATTATTTACATCAATGTTGTATTGTCCTTTCACGAGGTGTATGTTTCGAAAGATACCCATGTCGGTAAGGGAACCATTCAGCCTCCTCTTTTTAAAAGACTTATTTTGTTATGTATTTTAATTCACAAAATATTATTTTGGGATATGTTCTTCTATATCCTTATTGATGTGAATTTTTATGTCCAAGTGATGAGATACCCTTTTTGTCTCTCATCAACTCTTTTTCTGAATTTTGAAGTGACGCCGTTAGGCTGTCTAATTATTGCAAGGGAACTTCTGAACCCAATTTCGATTCTTTGGGATAAACTTGTACACCTTCAATATGTCCTTCTATGATTATGTGTGAATGTCCTCTGATTATTTTACACTTAATATAGACTTATATTTGGTGTATTCATTTGTCACACATAATTATGTAATTGATTTATCCTTAAACCAAGGATACCGTCTTTGTAAGGGAATTCGTCTCAATCTCCTTTCATTGAGGAATATTTTGTTTTATACACAACGTTATTTTATACGGTGTATAAACCCCTTTGACTGTTACTTTTATCCAAAAGTAATCTTTTTATATGAAGCATTTTACAAAACGACAAAAGGGAATGTTTTTGTCATACGTATGCAGCAACAATGACTTCTCTACTGCCGTGACCATTATTTGAGTTTTGGCTTCCTCTACAAGCCACACCTTCTTTTTAAAAGAAAAATAAATACCATGTTTTACCTTTATTTTATTTTGGTATTGAAAATGGTTTTCATAAGGTTTTTTTTATATCAATGTGTTTTATTGATATCTTGTGATTGAAATGTGGAAATGTTATGTTTCCTTTATGCATGTTTTATGTGATAAGATTATGTTATGGTTCTTGGGAATTGTTATGAAGACGGGTGGTTCCGTGATAAACTAAGGGCGGGTGAGCCCGATATATCTCTCCAATGCATTGGGTAACGCGGAGGAGTGAAATGTTAAGGTATCTCCGAAGAGATTTAGGGAATATACTGTGATGGGTATTCCAAACATAACCAAGAGGGTTACTCCCTACGTAAGAATGTTATGAATGCCTCAAGTTACCTTTATGTCTTATGTTTTCTATGATTTATTCTTGGGTTGATGAGGTATGTTAAAGTGCCTATGTTTTATGGGTAAAGTATGATTTCATTCTTATGTATATATGAACTCATATTTACTTTCCATATTTTTATAACCCTTACTGAGCTTTTTATGCTCATCCCATGTTTTTGAAATGTTTTTCACAGGTCAAGGGAAAGGTACATGATGTGATTATAGTGTCAAGGATGTGTCAAGAAAGAATCCATGTTTTATTTTCACTATGTTTCCGTTGATGGGAAGAATGAATACTGTCTTTTATGTAACCACTTTGTTTAAATGTGGAATGTAATGCAAGTTTCATGATCTAATTCTCTAAAACTCTAAACCTGAAAAGATCCTCAATGTGTAATCTTGTAATAACTCAAGATTAAGTAAGGATTAAGGCTGGGGCCTTATAGTTGGTATCAAAGGTCGGTTTAGATAACTTTAGATGTTAGGGTATTCTTTAAGCATAAGTGACATTACGATAATGGTTAGGATTTCATAAAGAGTCCTAGTTTTAGATAAAGTGAATGAGTAATTATATCTTAGTGTTTACCTTCCTCATTAGTACATGATGGTTTTGTTGATATACTCACACTGACATTTCTGTTTTTAGTGAATGGATGGATCTAGCAGGCACCAAAGAGACAACAGGTTTGAAGGAATCTATGGTGGTTCTATGATTAAGATACTAGATAAAATGGGGGATTCAATGAGAAAACTCGTGGTTGTTCTAAACCAACTATCAAGGAGTCATGATCAACCACTTGAACCTTGGTATGATCTTTAATGCATCATGTACGAGATGACCAATCCATGTGGAAGTTCAGGTAATAATTATAAAGGTAACCATTAGAGTTTATATGATCCTTACTTTTGAGGTAATTATGGGTTATTATATGATATGCTGGAAAATGAAAGGCATGAGATAAACTTGAGGTTAAAATATGTTATGATCATTTGTAATGATTTTATCTCTTTTTGGGGAATGATTTAAGAATTATATATTTTTGGAAAAAGGACAACACGCAGACCGTGTGACAACCTGTCGCCTCAGACAAAGCTGCGGGAATCGAACCCACAACCAAAGTGTGACTGGTATTTATCGCCTACCACTGGACTACGTGAAGTCCCTGGTTAGATTGACCGATTCTTTTTAGTTAGATGATTTTATGAATTAAGAGTAAGTTGATTTTGGGGTTATTTATGAAAATGATTAACCTATCATGGAGGATATGTGATTAGGTTAATTACTTTTCAATACGATACTTTAAGAGCAACTGATGTTGTTTGGAGATAAATGTTACGATTTAACTTGGAAGACTATGTGAATAAATCTTTCAAATATTTGGGTTTCAATATTAGATTGGTTTAATTTGAATAATTTTGTGGACAAATTGTTTATCGGATGGTCCTCGTTGAACTTTGGGTTTTGTTGGACAAATTTTGAGATTAAGAATATATTTTCTTTTTATAAAGGGTTATCTTTTTTTGGATTTTCTGATCTTGTAATAACCTTGTTGGTTTTGGTTTTGGTTAAAGTCTAAAGACATGGGAAGTATATAGTTCTCTTTTGTGGATTAGGTGACTCTCTAGAAGTTGATTATAGTACTATTAATGTGAACAAGTCTTCCTAAATACTCGCCTTTTTGGAGAAAATATGAGTTTGTGTAAGGAATCTAATAAAAGTTGAAAGTCAAAATGATAAGTGATTATGTTTCCTTATGAATAAATTTCTAAATAAAAAGTAACTTAAAACAAAAATGTTGTCTATTAAATTTTCCTATTGGGGAATCGAATACCGTTTAACCCATCACAAGTTTGTGATTTTCTCATGGTTAACTTTCTCCTAAACATGTTTTTTGTCACTCTTCATCAGAACATGACCCTATGTTTTCTCCTCCATGTCCATGTTTTCATACTTGCAATCCTAGTATGGGTTAACTCGGGTGACCTTTTTACTTATCTTTCTTTATTTTGAAGTGATTGTTTTACTGACTCTTCTTCCGATGTGGGACTTTCAAGGATGTTTCCAAGCCCAATTTTAAAATTGCGAGGACGCAATTCCCAAAATGGGGGAAGGATGTAACACCCCAGGTAAATAAAGAATATGACATTTTCATATTTATCCATATTTGTGAATAAAATATTAATATGACTTTAAAGGGGACGCTATGCTCGATGGCGTACCCAACACGCAACAATGAGTTTCTTGGGAATCTTACGTTGCACTCTAATAATAAAATAATATTAATTTAAATGGCAGTTAACATGTAGCCGTTGTATTGGTGGGAATTGATAGAAATAACTAAAATATTATTATATATGTTTTTAAATGTTTTTACATTTATCTAATAAAAGATAAAGGCATAAAATACAGAAATAATTCAATTTTAGGCGTATATGCCTTAGTTTTCACTAAAGGTTCACTTATCACCTTTTAATGGAGAACCGTCATTAAATATAGTTTTGTTCACTCTTATACATCCTTTTGGACCAAATAAAACTCTTTTTAAGAATTGGGACATCAAAATTTACTTTGTGTAAATTTTTGGTATCTTTCCGATAAAGTTCATCTTTTTAAATGAATAGTGTAAAATGTTGTATTTTAATTCAAAACCAATTTTTAATCTAATTTATTTATATGATTAGATTACCTTTTTAATTGGTTTTAAAGTGAAATTAGAATAAATTTTAACCATTAAATCCAATAGTGTTCGTTGAAATTAATTTCACTTTGAAATCAGTCTTAAACTAGTGTCAATCTTTTGATACTTATTGTTTCATAAAAACACGGTATTTGATCTGATAGCGGGAATTAATTATTAAATTAATTAATGTGAATTATATGTTTTGAATTTTTTAAAATATACTTCATTTTTGAATTCGGAATATCAAATATAGCTTAGGGAGAATTTTTGGGATTTTTCTGAAAAACTTCAATTTTTGATGAATAGTGAAACCACTAAGTGGTACTTATAAAAACTGATTTTTCCTTTTAAATGAATTTTTTCCATCTTTGTGTTTTGAATTTCAAAAATCCAACATACATGATTGTCATTAAGAAGTAAAATTTGGTTCCATGGGATAAAAATAATCTTTTGGTGAATAGTAACTTATTAAGTTTTTAATCGCGATTAGAGGTAATTAGTGCAATTTAAGGCAAAAATGATATTATAATAAAATGAAAATACCTTTAAACATGTCCTACACTTATTGGATGTGTCATGGATGACCATGAAAAGCCATGTGTCAACTTAGGGACCCCATGGAGCCACTTTGGTTGGGAAATGACATAAATAACTTTTTATTTCATGTTAAAGTAAAAATGACACACACATGAGATGTTTTACTAAAACAATTTTTACATGGGGTTATACAAGTCATATTTTTTACTATAAATATTTATTATAAATCTAAAAAGATTTCCTACATCATAGTATTTTTTTTTATAATTTTTAGACATTAAATAAATTAAATTATTTATGACATCATGATGATGCAGCGATGACCTCATCATTTAACGATTTAAATAAAATAGAAAGATAATGTAATATATAAGACCTACACATGTCCAAAACCTATTGTATGTGTGTATTTCGAACCCTTATCACCTTATCCTCGAAACACATCAATTTGGGACCTCTTAAATCTGAATACCATTTTCAAATAAAGTAACATTTTCTTACTTTCCAAGAGTGCCCCTTCTCTACTCTTATAAAAGGCCCCCACCTCTACCTCCTTACCCACACTCCCAAAGCCTTTGGATCGGCCCAACCCTTCCCATTTTGGCTCTCCAAATCCCTCTATTACTACTTGAAGCCTCACGTTGGGCATAAGTCTTCCCAAGGAAGCCTTTGAGCTCAAACCAAAGGGGAGTTATCCGATTTTAAGGTAATGTCTTCACTTGAGTAATTTTGTTTTATTTTGCTTCTCAAACCCCCTAAAATATTTTTATTCATTTATTTTGTAACAAATACAGTATCATCAATATACTAGGATGTTGTTATAATAAGGATTCGACCTACAATTTCACACACCTACATCTAATGGTTAAAGAACATACTGTTTCCTTGGATGGCGAATTTCGGCCTCCCGAAACGATGATTGTTCAACATTCTTTTAACACCTTCAAAGGTAGCCATTAAGATGACACTATATTTATATATGATATATAATATGTTTATTATTTCCTTAAGCTTATGTATTTTTCATTTTTGGCATACCTTTATGGTTTCCATTGTGGGTAAACGCGATATCTTCATTTAAGGAAGTGCGGACTACCGCCCCCTCAAAGTGATTTGATTCGTTAATACCATATGTGGTACGTATAAAGGATATATTTAATGATATTATATATGATACCATAATGGAATTAAAATACTAATATGTATCATTATGTTTTAATTACATTAAATATGAAATAGAAATGGAAGTAGCGTTCATGCGTACGTACGACTTACCGTCTCCATGAACGGTACATTTCATTTCTTATCTCAAAATGTTATGTATAAGTACATATATATAATGGATATATATTTAATATATTACATCTAAATTATGGATATCATTCTGGAATTATAACATATATATATCCCTCTCATTTTGTTTTAATTCCATTAATATGGGAAAAAATGAAAGTAGCGTTCATGCGTACGTACGGCCTACCGTCTCCATGAACAGTGCTTTTTGTTTTTTATCTCCAAATGATATGGAATAGGATGAAATGAATATTTACTGTATATATATGATATTTTAATCATTAATACTATTCTGGAAATTATTTAATTATAACTACATGGGCAATATTTTTTCAAACAAGTTCATTTTTTGACTCATGTACCAAACATCGGAAAAAACATCTGATATGAACTAACATTATTAAACAATTATTATAACATTATAATATGTGATATGAACTGAATAATAATCTCTAAAGGAGTTACTTAGGCAATTATTAATTGACCAAAGTTTATTATTCAGGAATATAAAGAAACGAACAAGACAAGTTGGACTAGTGAGGTAAGGGATCCCACTCCTCTCTTTCTTTTTAAGTACACTCTTTTATGTCATTCATTCTAAGCTCATCTTTCTTGTTATTGGGATGTTATTTTATATTAATATTACTGTAATTTTTATGTTCATATGATGAGAGACCCTATTCTCTCTCATCAATCCATTTTTGAAGTTTTGAGTGGCGCCGTTAGGCTGCCGAATTTTTGTAAGAGATCTAACCTCTCTCATTCTCTTTAAGTACTCCCCTTTATGTCACTTCTTTTAAGCTCCTCTTTGTTATGATGGGGGATGTTCTTTTATATTCATATTTCTGTACATTTTATTGTAATGTGATGAGATACCCTATTTGATCTCATCAATCAATTTTTGGAAGTTTTAAGTGGCACCGATAGGCTGCCGACTTTTCGTAAGGGATTTTTCATCTCACTTTTATACCCATGAGATTTATGCTACATTTGCCAAAATTTCCTTTGAGTGGTGTATGTACTGCCCATTATTTTACTCATTGTGTAATATACTTTCTTTTATGAGTATTTACATCAATGTTTTATTGTCCTTTCACGAGGTGTATGTTTCGAAAGATACCCATGTCGGTAAGGGAACCATTCACCCTCCTATTTTTAAAAGACTTATTTTGTTATGTCTTTTAATTCACATAATATTATTTTGGGATATGTTCTTCTATATCCTTATTGATGTGAATTTTTATGTCCAAGTGATGAGATACCGTTTTTATCTCTCATGAACTCTTTTTCTGAATTTTGAAGTGATGCCGTTAGGCTGTCTAATTATTGCAGGGGAACTTCTTAACCCAATTTCGATTCTTTGGGATAAACTTGTACACCTTGAATATGTCGTTCTATGATTATGTGTGAATGTCATCTGATTATTTTACACTTAATATCGACTTATATTTGGTGTATTCGTTTGTCACACATAATTATGTAATTGATTTATCCTTAAACCAAGGATACCGTCTTCGTAAGGGAATTCGTCTCAATCTCCTTTCATTGAGGCATATTTTGTTTTATACACAACTTTATTTTATATGGTGTATAAAACCCTTTGACTGTTACGTTTATCCAAAAGGAATCTTTTTATACGAAGCGTTTTACAAAACGACAAAAGGGAATGTTTTTGTCATACGTATGCGACAACAATGACTTCTCCGCCGCCGTGACCATTATTTGAGTTTTGGATTCCTCTACAAGCCACACATTCTTTTTAAAAGAAAAATAAATACAAGGTTTAAACTTTATTTTATTTTGGTATTGAAAATGGTTTTCAAAAGGTTTTTTTATATCAATGTGTTTTATTGATATCTTGTGATTGAAATGTGTAAATGTTATGTTTCCTTTATGAATGTTTTATGTGATAAGATTATGTTATGGTTCTTGGGAATTGTTATGAAGACGGGTGGTTCTGTGATAAACTAAGGGCAGGTGAGCCCGATATAGCTCTCCAATGCATTGGGTAACGCGAAGGAGTGAAATTTTAAGGTTTCTCCGAAGAGATTTAGGGAATATACTGTGATGGGTATTCCAACCGTAACCAAGAGGGTTACTCCCTACGTAAGAATGTTATGAATGCCTCAAGTTACCTTTATGGCTTATGTTTTCTATGATTTATTCATGGGTTGATGAGGTATGTTAAAGTGTCTATGATTTATGGGTAAAGTATGATTTCATTCTTATGTATATATGAACTCGTGTTTCCTTTCCATATTTTTATATCCCTTACTGAGATTTTTATGCTCATCCCAAGTTTTTGAAATGTTTTTTACAGGTCAAGGGAAAGGTACATGATGTGATGATAGTGTCAAGGACGTGTCAAGAAAGAATCCATGTTTTATTTTCAATATGTTTCTGTTGATGGGAAGAATGAATACTTTCTTTTATGTAACCACTTTGTTTAAATGTGGAATATAATGCAAGTTTCATGATCTAATTCTCTAAAAATCTAAACCTGAAAAGATCCTCAATGTGTAATCTTGTAATAACTCTAGATTAAGTAAGGTTTAAGGCCGGGGCCTTATAGAATCAGTGCGTTAAATGCATCATTCTGCACAAGAATATTAAGTGTTTCACCTTCGAGGTAGGTGGTTTTACATTTTAGTTATGATCATACTATTTATGAATTGTTCAAAGATTTTATATCCCTTATATTCTCGTCAGGGACCCTTCATCGGTTGATAAGTGCATTTCGGGGTGAATGGGGGAGATACTGTCTATACACAAGGAATTTTCGAAGGCTTTTACCATTTACATGGTGTGTAAATCAGTCATACACACATTGTGATCATCCCATTTTGGGAATATTATTTTCTAGGTTATACATGCCATGTACTGGGGGTTACATGCCATGTAGTAACCCTCATCGTGTGGAAGGGGAAAACATCTAGTGTAGCCATGTAAAAGTACACGACCGTGTAGTAGAACAAGAACAATGTACCTAGACACAGGGTTCAGTACATGGTCTTGTGTAAAAAACATTGTTAGGTGACTATATATCCCAAACACATCATTTATTATGGGATGAATAGTGTCTAAGCGACACATCTAGCTGGGTCACTTGAAGGTGAAACATCATCGGGGTCCATGTGAATATGCACAAAATTCGTACTTTCTTTACATTTCATGTACTCCTATGTTAGATGAGTATCATGTATAAATGTTACAAAACCAGGTGTGTGTTGGGTATCACTGACCGTGTGGACCCATTTTCATGTTCTGCATTTCATGAGGATCTACTTGAAATCATATACCTCTCATATATTTCCCATCAGGGCTCAAATTCAAGCCTATTAGTTACCTATCCTGAGTATTTTGTTTTTCATGTACAACATGATGGTGGTCACAATATGGTGATAGGAGGAGTTGTTTGAAGGTGTTTTTGTGTGGGTCATTTTGGAAAATTACACCTTGACTGGCTGGGTTGATTGGGTCCCCAAGGTCTTCATTAGATAAGTTTATCCAGGTATGGTTTAGTGGGTTCCCTAGTCTCTATTATCAATTTTTATACCAAAAAGGTGTAATTGAATCACTAGTCATTTTCATTGAGGGTTTTCAGTATCACGTCCTCTTCACTGGATTGTGACCCCTCTTCAACAGTTTTTCATATGTGTAGTGTGGGTGTCTCCCCACTTTCTAAAGTGAGTTGTCTCAATCCACTTAAATATAAGACTCAACAGATTTGGGGAATATTTCTCATCATGGGGCCCAGTGTGATCATCACATCCTTAGGTTTTACCTGATAGGGTTATTGGAATTTGTGTGACCAATACTTAGCTGGGAATTGATCATGTAACTAGGATCATATTATAGTTAGGGAGTGATCCCCAAGGGAGCCCTAGGCGTAGACCCTCTATCTATATGTCGAGATCCAATTCATCCTTCAACTACCTATTGTGAAATTTTCCTCAGTTGATTTCTTAGAATCATCATGAAAAACTCTATAAGGGAGTTGATCCTAAACTAGGAAATCTATACATGATTTCGGTTGTTGCGTTATACTGATTTCTATGTTATGTGTTTCTGGATAGAGATTATAGTGTCCCCCAGTAGACCATTTTTGGGATCCCTTACAAAAGGATTAGTAATTGGTTTAGTCAATGGGTTACTTATTCCGTTGTGTTGTCTGTATATTCCCTCACAGTAAGGTACCACGAAAACTTTTGGGGGGTTTCATTATTTCATTTTAAATATAGAGTGACATATCTCGGTTGACTTCTATCTAGGATGGAGAGGTTAACTACTCGAATGTGAGCTATGGATGTGTCCCCTCTCATTCTACATGACATTATGGATGGCTAGGGTCTAGGTGTTTTCTATAATGGAGGATACTCCCTTTGATCCATGAGAAGGATCCCATTGTTGTCTATGAAGTCGGCACCTCATGGGAATATTTTAAGTGTTATGTTGGATTATGGATTTGGCTACTGTGGATAGTATATTTTTGAGAAAATAAAACAATAGATTCTATTGTGAGTATATTTGAGCACATTCACGGAGTCCCCATGAATGTGTTGTTTTGTTGACATGTTGGGGACGTCGAGATGACTAGTCATGTTCGTAGAGGATGGTCTCGAGATAGAGTCTCTCTCATATTTGGGTTCCCTATGGATGGGTTGAGTTAACTAATGACTATTTGTTAAACACTATTTATTTTGGGTTTTGGGTTTCTTACTGAATATTCTTATACTCACACATACATAAGTAGTATATCCATGTGTTGTATCGTCTTTAGACCACATGCCCTTCGATGAAGTCCCAGTAGGACATAGAGCATGAAGAGTATAGTAGCTAGAATGACCTGGGATTTTAACGGAGTCATACCACAGAGCATACAGGTGGGAGTTTGATAGCGATACACTTTTTTAGAGAAGGTTGGTATCATTTGACGTTTTCTTTTAGTGGGTGTGTATTTTTACCTTTTATACTTCTATTTAACTCTAGTTGGGATAGATGTATTCAAGAATTTTAGTTATATATATATATATATATCTACATTGTTGAATGGGGGTGTATGTGGGTGCGTGTGTATAGGTACCTTAGGATAAGGCCTCCCACATGTGTGATTGCCTTATAGATGCTAGTTTCCTACCCATGTCCCATTGGAGGCGGGATTGGGGGGTTGTGGCTCGAACCCCATTGGGTTGTTTCATGGCACATACTAGGTGAAAACCCAACATCATCCTATGTAGATCATGATTTAGATGGAACCAAGGGTGTAACTATTCTGAGTATTTTTACCTCAAAAATATCTTTTATATTATATGAGGTAATTATTCTGGATCAAGTAACATGTTTAATGACTTGAGGAGTCAAATGGGATTCATATTTAACATCATATAGGGATTTATGGGTCTCATGATTGATGTCTTGTGGGGATATATGGGTCACATTTTTACTATCTCGTAGTGATAAGTGGTCCATACTTTTTAAATAATAAAGGTATAGAGGGGTCACAAGTTTATCATCTTGTGGGGATATATGGGTTATAGGTTTATCATAATGCAGACATAGATGGATTGAAGGTTCAACACCATGTGGGGATAGACTTGTAACAAGATTAATTTCTTTCATGGTTATATGGGTCATTTTGTGTGTCCCCAAGGGGGAATATTATCACACAAGAAAAGTTTGGTTCAATGTATCCATACGGGAGAATATGGTCACACTTAAAATGTTGGGGGGAGGTTGGGGAACTAAGATCAAACTTCTGGGAGGTACCCCATATGTGTCACCATGTCAAAATGAAACCTCATGGAGGTGTCCAATGTACCATATTGATAAAAAATTTTCAAAACTCTTGTATTTGGTTCCATAATATTGATATGTGTGACATGACTTATCCATGTAGTTTAACATCATTCAGTAATGATTATTGTGTCATGGAAGGTGCATCCTTAATGGATTGTGTGGGTAATTATTAAATGAGTTTCCAGGGGGTACTTGAAGAATATTGAAATCCCACAGAAGGGGGGAGGGACATCCCACAATTATCATATATGGGGAATCCCATTATCATTTATTGATGTAAGGACAAAATTTAACTTCACGAACATTGGATGTTTTTATGATGATTAACATCATATGACTACGATGTGTGGATAAATAGTTTTACATCATGCATATCCAACGTAGATATTGGTACACCCATAAGGGGAATGTCTTAAGGAGATTGATATATTTGAAAAAATGAATTTCTAATGAGATAGGTAATCCATTTCCCTTAGTGACTACACCATTAAAGATTATGTTTCCATAGATCTTTCACCAAAGGGAGAGGCATAGAGTAGACAATACCATGGATACATATAAATTACGTGGCTTGATGTCAGGTTTCCTATTATTTGCAGAAATTTTAGTTAATGTTACTATTATTAAGGGAAAATATTTGAAAATTTCATAAGAACTCAATGAATCATATGAATAATTGGGTTCGTGAAATTATTTTTTTTGTGCACAACTTATTATATTTTGTAAAAAATGGTGTAGTGGGAGAAATGAAATCCATTAAAAGGTCATCACATTGATTCTAAAGGCATGATTGCATGAAATGATTAGATTCACAATAATCTTAGTGTTAAATTAAGGCTACAAATATTGAGTGAACATGACTTTCCTTAAAATGTGTCATGTGAAGAACTCTCAACCACATGATAAGACACATTGGGGCCCAGCGATGGTAGGTTATGCGAGGTTTCTACAATTGATTTTCATTGAAATTTTGATTCATAACAATGTTTTGGAGGATATAATATTGCGAGCAAGAGTGGAACTTAATATTTTGGATACCCATGAACTATGTGTTGGGGTGAAGTTATATACAATTCCAAAAAGGAAATTTGATGTTATGATACTTCATCATGGCCCATAAAAAGGATCTACCCTATTATCATTTTGATGGTTGGGATTTAACATGCAATATGTGGTATTCAACATCAGCATTCTAACAAAACTATATAGCTTTGGATATTGATTTTTCCACATGATTATATCCTTTTGTGAGAATATGACTTGGACATAATTTCGTGCTTCAATAGTACTAGATAGAACTTCTTATCTACACTTCTATTTTGTAATTCAATTCATTTAAACATGGATTTTATTGTTTACATTCATCACTAACAATTTTCATGAAACATTCTCTACAAATATTAGATGATACATTTTGGGGGATCACAAACAATGTTGATGAATAATTGGCAATTTGGAGAATAGGAAAAAAAATTGTGCTAAAAGTTCCTTCAAATGTTTTAGTAAAGATATCGTTACATAACATTTTATCTTGTATGATATAAAATTAATTGACCTATATGTAATGTCAATTAGATTTTTTATTAGTGGAATAATATCAAATTAGTAATTTAAAATGGTTATAATTAATTTAATAAATAAATATAATTAATTTACTAATATATTTACTTCTCAAATAAGTTTTGAAACATCAATTTACCACTATTTCAAAAGGATTTGAACATTGAACAATATTTTTTAAAACCCTTGAGTTGAAACTTTTTTGTAAGAAATAATTTTTTTGAATCATATTTAGTTGATTAATTTTTCAAAGTATAATTTAAAATTTTAAACATTCATAAGAGCTTTAAATTAAACATGTACCCATTAATTCCCTATAATGAATCTTCATGATGGAAACCTGTCTTGAAATACTCTACTAATAAATTGGTGTCTTAAATTGAACACATACACCCTATTCAATTATTTATTTGAGATACCTTGGGTTGGTATTTTTTAGGAACCTTACAATATGTGGTCTCTTACCTAATATTTACTATTTCATACTAGTTTTTAACCTATCAGTGAGTTATAGTATTTTATTCCTCACCTCTACTAAACTATTAATTTCTACTCAATCCAAAACATTGAAATAAAAATATTATCCCCCAGTGTGACTAAAAGAAAATGTTAGTACCCAACCTATGATATTTTTTCCATAATAAATTTTTAGTGTACTAAATTAAGTAATTTAATGATATTGGATTAATCATGATTATTTTATGTTTACATGTATCTTTGAGTTTTGTTTTATTGGTATTATCAATAATTTAATAAATTCAATAGTGTATATTTTTTTTATTTTTACATTGGTTAATGCATAAATAATTTAACTATGTTATTTCGTAACATAATAAATTATGTTGATTGATATTATTATATAATTTTCGGAGCATTTCCACTATTTTATTTTTATAATAATGTTTAGAAAGTGTTATATGGTTTTTTAACAAACTATAACATGGTTATGTTATTACTGAAATTATTGTGAGTCTATTATGAATCATTGACTCCATTACACCCCTTCCCCCAATCTATAGGAGTGATGATTGTTACAATACCCTAAATATAGTATTCAACAATCCATTCCCTAGATTAGAGCATGTTTTTTAAATACCTTTGGGTTATATTTTCATGGTTTTTTTTGAAATTGTTTCCCAACTACTTTAATTTTACATCCCAAGTTCTATTTTGGTATCAGATGTGATAGGTATTGAAACTCATTGCATACATAATATTATTTTTTTACTATTATTTTTCTTAAATTTAAATATTTATATACTAACTCAAAATATTATTGATTAATAACTATTTTAAAACTATTATATATATAGTAAAAACAATATATTAATTCAAAGCGAACACCTCATTTAAAAAAATTTATATTTTAAAATGTGGGTTTCATATTGTGTATTACATTCTCACACCCTACCCGTGCTCTTTTTTGGACCTGAAGATTTCATTGTCAATTTTATTGGTTCCTTGATGTATTAATGCATATATTTATTATTTTTTTGTTTTACATGTTCATGATATGTATGATTTTTGTTCATGTGGTGTGGGAGGTGGAGTTTGGTGTCCATGTTTGAAATTTAGCCTCATTGAATAATTTGAGAGCTTAGTATTTATATTTTGTCTTATGTGTCAATTTTAATTGTATAATGATACATTAATTCACCCATATAAGTAAATAGTCCACTTAATAATAATAATATTACTTATATATTATCTCTTGTATAAGGTTTTCCCTAGTGAGATAATCATTCTCATTCTGTACATTAGAATTGGTGGCACAGGTCGAAAACTCCTAGCAATAGGGGAACACCCTTGCGAACAATTTGTGTCATAGACTAATATTTTATGAAGTAATCAGGATAAATCCCAATAAAGTGGTATCTAAGAAAGAGAATGAAATAATTTCTCACTTAGATCTGTTATGATGGTTGTGATAGAGATAATATTGGGGAAGGATAGTTTGAACATGTGATGCAACCCATAAAATGGAATCATGATCCTCTATATGGTGGATGTTCATGTTTCAAGATATGTTTGCTTCGTTATGTAGGGAACGAAAATGTGGATGATGTAATAGATTAATTACCATGGAAATAGGTAATTATATATAATGTTAATAGGTATTTATTGGGATTCAATCTAAATATTTTTAAATTAATCATGAGTAGATTTCTAATTATTGTCCTAATATGGAAGTATGTTATACTATGTGTAACACCCCGAGATTTTATGAGATATATTATTTTTAATTTCTTTGATTTCTTCTATTGTACACTACACCATGATTGTATTGTACTATACGCAACACCGTATTATGTTGCAGTATATGCAACACTATTCTTGGCTCCTTTTACACACAATTTCAAATTTGGTTTGTAGAAATTATTCTACGCACCATTAAGTATAGATTTTGTTTAATTTATAAATGAAATAAGTTTTTATTGTGTTATATGCAACACTAAAGGGAGCTTTCACTACACACAACCCTGACTTGGCTATCATTACACATAATCACGACCTTCCTCGATAGCGTGTGTAGTACACAATACCGGGTTTCATTAAACAATGATATATTGTTATAATATTATTATGAACTAGACGCTAGGAATAGTATTAAATACATTTTTAATTTTATAAAATTATTATTCATCTTACACATTTTCTAGAATATTTTATGAGAACAAAATAAAAATGTTAGGTAAAAGAAGTATTTTTAAAAAATTACAGTTTTGCCTCCTTTTGATGATGCCCACGTTAAATCTAATTTTTGACATATTTATAAGTCCAATTTGAAAAAATAAAATTCTTATTTGGAATCAGGATATAAAAATTTACTTGGGATAAATTTTTCATATTATTCTGATAAATTTCATATTTTAATTAATAGTAAAAACATGATATATTTTAATTAAAAACAACTTTTATCATCGTAATAATTTATATGGTTAAATAATAATATTTAATGGTTTTATAGTATAATAGAATACATTTTTACAATTTAATATAATTTATGTCATTATCCTTGATTTTACATTGAATTCATAGGAAAAATCCATTCAATCATTTGCAATGTTTTAACTTTTGAAAATCGTTTTCTTAACGACGATATTAATTTTAATTTAATTTCTGAACCTTCTGTGATTTGAATTTGGAAAAATGTATTCTATATTTGGAATCATTAGATCCAAATTTTGTTAATAGGCTACTTTTTATTTTTGGGCACTATGAATAGTAACTATGGTATAATTTATTTACCGTAGTTAAAGGTAAATCAGGTAAATAAGGGAAAATATAATATTATAAAATTACCCTAACACATGTATTAAGATAATTAGACTATTATATTTTATCCTAAAACATACATGGGTCGAAATGGAATATATTTGAACCCACTTGGATGTGATTAAGTCCTTTAATTTATTTTATTTAAAGGAAAGTGAAATATGTCTCACTCAAACATTAATAATTAAAGTATTTTCAATATAAGGTTATACAGAATATAAATTATATTATAAATACTCATTTGAATCTAAATTGTTTTTAATTGTTACGATAAATTATTTGTAATTTTTAAGAAATATTTAATTACCTTAATAGCTTATACATTAATGATACATAAATTATTTGCTTAGTGAAAAATCAATAATATAGTTTTTATTAAAGTAATAATACCCATCAAAAGGCCCAAACACTTGAAAAAATATTATTGGTCGATTATATCTATACCATAAGCATCCATGGGTTGACATGGGGACCGTTTGGAGCCATATAAAACAGAATATGACATTTATATTATTTTATTTTAAATGATGTTAAAGTTGTCACCTTAATAATTTAATAAACATAACAATTTATATGTTGTTATTTTAAGATTATAACTTCTAGTAAAAGTATTATTATGAAATATATTATATTTATCGTCATCATAGTATTTTATTTTTAATATTTATGCAATAAATATGTATATTAAATAATTATGCAAAAATGATTTATTAATTATTTAATTTAGAGAAATATCAAAAAAATGGTTTTAAAAATATTAAAATAAAATTTATATGAACTAATTAATGTTCTCCACAAATTTTATAGATGAATATGACATGTTAGGAGTCTATTAAATTTTTTTGGATCGAATATATCCTCTATGTGGATTTTATTTAAATTCAAATAAATTAATAGAGTCAAAATTGACACTATTATTATTTTATAAATATAACATATTATAAAATTGTTTAAAAATCACAAAAATATTTAATAATTATAAATTGAAATTTATATGGTATAAAATTTCATAATGTATCCAATTATAGAATATTCACAACACATAAGAAATTATTTATAACATTTTAAAAATTAAAATATTATTACCACAAATAAAATTAAATAGATTAAATAAGGATAAACCAGGTTGATAAGGTTTAAAATAATTTCCAAACATGTATAAATTTTATTGTTTAATGATATTAAAACCCTATATTATCGTATATTTTGATTTGAGTCATTTTTGGAGGTTTTTAAGTGGGGTTTCAATTTATTATAAATTAATATTTTTGAGGTTTCCAAAAGTGCCCATCTCCTCTCTTATAAAAAAGCACCTCCTCCCTCTCATTCTCACACCATTTTGTGCCTTCAAGCTCGGAAAAATCCTTAAAATTTTTCTTATCCACTTCCCTAGAAACATTATAGAGGTACTGGCCTTCTTCAAAGACTAACTTTAGTTCCCTAAGAGGAGGTTTAGAAGAGGCGTGTCAAAGAAGAGGTAATATCTTCTACCGATTCTTTCAAGTTTCCTTCGTCTTCAACATCCTATTATTTATTTTTTCCATTATAAAGTAGTAAAATAAGTATAAGTATTATAATTATATCATATTATAAATATTAAACAACCCCATTTCACATTTTATCCATCCTACAGAAAATGAAATCACCGCGCATGTGTACGTACGGAATACCGTCTCCACGTCGTGGTGTAATCTTCTTTCCACCACCACCTTACTTGGATGGGTATAATGGTGTAAAGAATAGCTATATATGGGTTTTATAACCTCATAATAATTTGGAGATATTATATCATCCACTCCAATTCCATTCAATGATTATGGGAACGATATCATCGCTCGTGCGTACGTACGGATTACCGTCTCCACAACGCGATGAGATTCATTCTCCTTGGTTAACCATTAAAGTATGATTATAAAGTATATATATTAAATAATCATGAAATATATTACATAATAATGATACTGAATTTATTTACATATATGTTTCATTTACTTAATTTCATTCAATTCAATAAGGAAACCAAAACAGCGTTCATGTGTACGTACAACCTACCGTTTCAATGAACGGTGTATTTCATTTTAATTTATCGATCTATCATAAATATTTATATACTGAATATATATTATATATAA
This sequence comes from Viscum album, assembly GCA_963277665.1. NCBI lineage: Eukaryota > Viridiplantae > Streptophyta > Magnoliopsida > Santalales > Viscaceae > Viscum > Viscum album. The sequence goes on from OY728140.1 coordinate 1,955,755,493, forward strand.
ATCATGTTTTACATTCTGGAATTAATTAAATCAGGATATAAGTAATAATATCAAGAACAAGAAGTCCTAACACGTATGATAAATGAAACAATTTTACCCAAAACGCTGCTTTAACATAGAATTGGAAAAAGACTGGGTAATATAAAGTCATAAGTAAATCATATATGATATAATAAATAATACTATGGTTTTGTTATAAGTTAATAATATGTTTAAATCCACTATACAATATTTTTGGTCATTTATGGAATAAATTGGTCCTAAGTTAAGCGATAATTTTGCAATCTCATTTTTATCCAAGATTGCTTATACATAAGTATTTACGGGGGTTATATATTTCATCCATGTCCATGAAAATGTTTTCATAAAGTTTTTAATATTCTTCCATGTATGTTTAAATTCATTCTTACCCATCTTTGACTTTTACTTTGTGTTATTCAAGGACTCTTTCTTTTGTTTACCATATGATGTACTTTTTGACTTTTCTAGAAAAAGAACAAGAAGAATGTTTTTTTATAAAGAGTGGATGGATTTTTACGGTTGCATAACGCCTTATTTTCATGAAACTTCCTCTACAATATTTCATAATTATTTTCAAAAAAATAATTTTCTTTTAAAATTGCAGGCCATTTTGTGAAAAGAGAATGATTTTTAAGAAAAGAGGATATTTTCCTAAAGAATTCATTTCAAGTGTTTTATCAAAAACATTTTCCATCTATGATGACATTATCTAGTATAATTATGTTTAAAGTATAATTTATCTATTACTTACATGGATTTATTTATCTTAGGATGAAATTATATCCAATTGTTTTATATGGATTATGTTATAATGGGATGATGTTTATGAAACCCATTTTATTCTTTAGGGTTATTATGAATGATGTATGTTTATTTTGTGGCACACGAAAGAATGATTTCATTATGAGATGGGTGGGTCCTATATCTCCCTCCAATGAGTTGGGTAAGGATTTATATCTCTTGAAATAGACATGGCTGGAATAGTAAGTAAAATCTGGTTTTGTAATATAGGGCTGGAACAACAAGTAAACCCGGTTCAGTAATGGACATTGTCCACTATGATGGTCTTTGCAGCAATGCCTTGGATACTATGGAAATCATAACATGTTCTTAATGTATGCCACAATTACAAGTTTTATTCCCATTATATTTTATCATGATTAATATTCCTTAATGATCTATGTCTTACATATTGTCATGATTTATTTCACCACTCATCATTTTGATTTCTAAACATTATATTAATGTTTAAAGTTAAAATATATATGGTTTGTTTTATTTTCTCCATGCTTACCATTACTGAGCATTTGATATCACTCTATTTATGTTTTCCATTTCCCATGATATAATGAATGTTTTTAGGTAAGAAAATAATAGGAAAATATCTTTATGGGAGATGTTGAAGATCTTTCACCATGATTAGAAGATCGTGTTACAAGTTTCCAAAGTCACGAAACTATTACGGTCCTTGGGTATCTGTTTTTGAATTATTTATTCCAAAAAATTAATGGAATGTCCATGTAGGGAAATCTTGGGGCACTATAGCTACAGACACGTGGTCCCCATACTAGGGCCCACCCATGTGCCCACACGGGTCATCTGACTAATGAATATCCCCACAGGCCAACAGAAGTCCTTTACAATGTGTTTTATCCTCAATCACACTACAACGCCCCCGACCTAGAAGCCACTAAACCTTTGCTCTGAGCGGGGTGGTTACATGACCTTAAGCGCGCCTCCCCGCATGCCAAAGGCTGCCGACTAGTAGCGGGGGTCTATGTCGTCAAGTAGGGAGACTATACCCCCTTTTTTATCAGAGTTATCCACAAAATAAACAAACCGATAGCGGAAACAATAATCAATAAAAAAGGAACATGTATAACAACCATTTACAACAATAAAATATGCCAGGTCATACTACAAGTGCAAATGTGAACAAAATCCTAAAATAAGGACAACGGCCAAAATCCCCAAAATGGTCCCGACTCTATGTCCTGATCCTCTACCAAGTTCTACCCATGTCCACTCAACTATCTAGCATGGACCCTTGCCTTTCTCCAGACCTGCAGACAGGAAGTATGCTTGGGTACCTAATGGAAGCCTGAGCAGGGTGTGAGTACAACTCAGTAGGCCACCACCAATGGTGTCTACAAAATATCCAGTAAAAACAAGTAGTGCATATAAAAGGAATAAGAATGATAATTACCAAGTACTTATTTCCGGCGCCTTTAACCAGTTTAGAGCCAAAGCCATTACAACTTCCATTACCATTCATTATGCACCAATTATCATCACTTAACATTTCATCACATATCCATGGGTTAATCACATACATTATGTTACTTGGGTTTAAGGCCGACAGTCACAATCAAGAGGGTAAACCCATCATTATCCTATCTCACTAGGACTAACCCACTCATTATAATCATATACTCACCTCGAAGCCTCAGTCCGGATAGATGCAAATATTAGGAGAATAGATCCTCCGTCCTCATTCCTAACCAGTGCATTTAGGGTGGAGTTCAGAGCATCAATCTTTACTCAACCCGTGGGCGTAGATCCCCAAGTCATACCCCATACTACCAAGCCATGTCAACATGCTGGTATATAAGTAACCATCAACCTGACATACCATTGCCCTTAGGCAAACACCATTCACAACAAACAACACGAGAATTCACATTATTCCTTAACCCATTAAAACCTTACCATTTCATATCATTTAACCATTCACCCAATTCACATGTGTTATGATTATCTCACTACGAATTCTAAACTAAACCCATAATCCATCACATTATGGTCTTTATTCAATTTACACATTAACCCATTTAACCCATTCATCCTTCCCACAAATAAACAATTCAACCCATTTTATATAACCCAAAGGTTATTACCAAGTCTAGGTGCATCACTTAACTTCTATTCCAAGTTCAACCAAACATGACCACATATTCATCAAGGTCTCTACCCATTATTACAACATGGTCACTTGTTCAATAACATTCCTTATGTTCGGGAAAATCTGGAACATCCCATGGATGGACCCAATTAGGTAAAGTCATTCCCGATGCATCCCATGTGGATCGTGAGAGTTTCCATTTACCATTTAAAACGCCAATATTACCAAACATAACAAGGATATTCAAAATGTAAACAAGGGAAATCAAGAACAAAACTAAACATGAAGAAATACCCAAATAACTAGGGGATGTCACTTGTAGTCCACCTACCTGGAAACTTTGGTTGAACGCACCTTCAATAGAGTCTTTAGACCTTGATCTGACCAACATTTTGAGATTCAACCTAGAAATCGCCCAAAAGATAAGGTTTTAGAGCTTCAGAACAAGTGAGAGAGAAGATAGAAACCCTAAACCAAAAAGATAAGTAAGGATGTGATTAGCCTTTCCCGAAGTTTCGATCCTCAACCAATGGTGCTCTAAACAGCCAAGAATCGAAGGAGAACCACCCATGGGAATCTTGGGTCGGCCAAGTTTTTCACTAGGCTTGGGAGGGGATGAATGGAGGAAAATCCCGAGTTGGGGTTTAAAATCCCGGAGTGGAAAACTTGTAATTTTTCCCAAAATTAAAAAGCCACACGGTTTGAATAACCGTGCGCAAACTGTGCGCATTCTACTGCCCAGAATAGAAGGGTTGCACGGTTTACCTGGGTAGGCCACATGGCTTTCCCTGGCCGTGTGCAGGCCGTGCACCCTGGCCTTTCTTGCCCAGCTTTATTTTCGTCCATGCTCTGATCCTTTGAAACACTCTCAAGGCCTCTCATACTTTCAGAAGAAATCCCTTGAAACCCAGAACAAAGGATTAAACCAAAACATAATGAAAACATACCCTTCCAAAAACCTGGATCTTATAACCTCCACACCTTATAAAAGCTCGTCCTCGAGCCGAGTTCCCAAGCTTCAATAGCTCCACAGAAGAGAAGAGTTCGGGCCATTGAGCCAGCATATCTGATTCCTGCTCCCAAGTTTCTTCCTAAACTTTTCCATGCTTCCATAGTACTCATGATAATGGCACAACCTTGCTCTACAAGATCTTTTCACTACGATCCACCACATGAACCAGATGCTCCTCAAAGGATGCATCAGCCTTAAGCTCCACATCCTCAACATCAACCACGTGAGATGGGTCAGGGTGATACTGTCGAAGCAGTGACACGTGAAACACATCATGCATCCTACCATACCGATGTGGAAGATCCAATCTAAAATCCAATGGTATGATCCTCTCCACAATCTCAAAAGGGTGCACATACCTAGGCACCAACTTACCCTGCTTTTGAATCCAACGGTGACCCAACCTTTGTGACCCCCGAAGGAACACTTTATTACCGAACACAAACTCTAGAGGTCTATTCCTCCGATCTGTATATGACTTCTGTATACTCTGAGCCGTATCCATCTGCTTCCTAATCAACTTAACTTTCTCTGAAGTCTCCTGCACGAGACCTGGCCCCAACAACTAAGATTCACTAGCCTCTAGACAACACACAGAGACCTATATGGCCTCCTGTAGAGTACCTCAAACGGTGCCATCTGAATCATAGCCTGAAAAATGTTGTTGTAGGAAAACTCAACAAATGATAGGTGCCTCTCCCAAGAACCACCAAAGTCCAAGACACAACCCCTTAACATGTCTTCCAACACTTGTATCGTATGCTCCAACTGCTCATCCGTCTGCAGGTGGAAAGACATACTCAAAAAAACTTGTGTACCAAGCGCCTTCTGCAACCCTTTCTAGAAATGCGATGTGAAACGCGGATCTCTGTCCGAATCTATGTTTCGCAGAACACCATTCAACCACACTATCTTTCAAACAAACAACTCACCCAACTGGTCGATGTAAAGGTCTCTTGAATCGGTAAGAAATTTTTCACTTTTGTTAATCGATCCACAACAACCCAGATTGCATCATTCTTTCACGTAATCCTTGGATTAACCATGACAAAATCCATTGTTACATCATCCCACTTCTATTAATAAATGGGAAATGGATTAAACAAACCACTTGGGCGTTGATGCTCGACCTAAACCTGATGACAAGTAAGGCACTATACCACAAATCCCGCAACGTCCTTCCGCATTCCAAGACACCAAAACTTCCTTCAGATATCACGTTACATCTTGGAAAAATGAGGATGCAATTCCCACTTTGATTCATGGAACTCACACATCAACTCTTCCCACACACACTTTGGCACAAACACATGATCCTGAACCTGAACAACACCTTCCGCGTCGACGATCCAACCAGAAGGTAGCTCCCCACCTTTAAGATTTTCCATCATGATAAAACACCTAATATCATCAAGTTGACCTTCCTTAACTCGACTCAAAAGCATAAAATACATCGTTAAGGACGTAAGAGTGACATTTCCACTCTCCTCCTGCACCTCCAGGTGAATCTATGAAAACAAAGCCATCACCTTCCCCTCGGTGCTGGACTCCTGAACCAACTGATTCTGAACCTTACTATTCCATGCCTCAGCCACACTATTTCCCTTTCCTAGTGTGTACAACAACTCAAAGTCAAAATACTGGAGACATTCAACCCATCTTTGCTGCCTAAGATTCAGATCCCGCTGTGAGAAGATGTACATTAGGATCATATGGTCGGTAAACACGGTAAAACGTTCTCCCAATAGATAGTGCCTCCAGCACCTCAAGGCGTACACTACTACAACCAAATCAAGATCATGAGTGGGATAGTTCCGATCATGGGGTATCAACCGCCTTGACCCATAAGCCACAACCCGCTCATCTTGCATCAATACAGCCCCAAGTCAGATTCCAGACGCATGAGAAAACACAATGTACTTCTTACCTGGCTAAGGAACGATCAAGATATATGCGGTCATCAACTGCTTCTTCCTCTCTTGGAAGGAATTCCCACAAGCCTCAGACCACTCGAACCTTATTCCTTTCTTGGTCAAGCTCGAGAGTTGTGCTTCCATGTGAGAAAAATCAGGAATGAACCATTGATAATACCCAGCCAAACCAGAAAACTCCAAACATCAGAAACACTCTTGGGCTACTCCCAGGATACAACTGCCTGCACTCTCTATAGATCCACTGTCACACCTACCTACGAGATGATGTGACCCCGAAAATGAACCTCACCTATCCAGAATTGAAAATTTGATATCTTGGTAGATAGTTGATTCTCTCTTAGAGTACACAAGACGATATCAAGATGTTGGGCATGATTTTCAGGGGTTTTCGAGTACAGTAAGATATCATCAACAAAAAAACAAAAACCGATCTAGATAGGGATGAAATATTCGATTCATAAAATCCATAAACACTGCCAGTGCATTGGTCATGCTGAAAGGAATTACCACAAACTCAAACAACCCGTACTGACTCCAGAAAGCTGTTCGCGACATGTCAGAAGACCTCACCCTTAACTGGTGATAACTCAACCTCAGATCAATATCAGAAAACACCGATGCACCCCTCAACTGATCAAACATGTCATCAATTTTAGGAAGAGGGTACCGATTTTTCACCGTCATCTAATTCAACATTCGATAGTCAATACATAGCCTCAACGACCCATCAACCTTCTTTCCAAAAAGCATAGGGGATCCCCAAGGAGACGTACTTGGACGGATAAACCCCTTACACTCCAACTCCTCAAGCTAAACCTTTAGTTCCTGGAGTTCTGCTGGTGCTATTCAGTATGACGAAATCGAAACTGGCTCCGCTTCCGGCAGCAACTCGATCGTGAACTCAACATACCTCTCAGGGGGTAACCCTGAGAAATCCTCAAGAAACACATCCTGAAACAGATCCACCAGAGGAGGAAAATTAGATTATTTTCCTCCCTTATCATCATCAAAAAATGAGACATGCCACTAGAGATGTGAGTCCACTCATCTATTGACAAAACGACCCCACACACCCTGCTCAAATATCCTATTCTCCACGGTGGACATAAACATCACCCTCATGCGACCTGAATGATAATCTGTGACGATAACAGTATATATGCACCTGATAAAACACTATCCCATACATTCCCAAGATTAGTTCAAAACCTAACATCTTGAGAATGAAAAAGTCCCACAAAAAATGATACCCACCAACTTCCAAGTCACATCCCCTTAACTGCTTGATATCCTTAACCCGCACTCCCAACGGGGTGTCAATTGACATAACTCCACACACCCCCTCCACAGGTAATCCCAGAACTACTATAAGGTGAGAAGAAACAAAAGAGTGGGTGGAACCTGTGTCAAAAACGAACTAGAAAATGTAGAAGCTATAAGGATCGTACCTCGAATAGTCGATGGTCCTTCCTCGCCATCACCAGGCACAAATTGAACTGCCTAAAGCTGACCTGCCCCTCTACCCTGGGCTCCAGCCTGAACACGCTACGCTGCACTACCATGCTAGCCTGAGCGATCTTGCCCTGGGGTTCCACGTCCACCGCCCCTTCCAGTACGACCCGTGGAGCTCCAACTGCCTGCCTGATACGGGGAAACTGATCACCTCCCCATACCCAGTACCTATTTTTCATCATCATGATCACCCACATACCGAGAGTTCCTGAAGAACCCTACACATGCCCCATCCTGCCGCACGAATGGAACTCAACTGAAGGTCAAGGAAACTGACCATGCATCTACCCCAACCTACTGCACTGATAATAGAACACCTGGTTCCCACACTAAGAGGCTGAACCGATCTTCCATCCACCTTGCTGGAAACATCTCAAATGGTGCTTCCGACCTTCTGAAAAAGCACCACTTGTCCGCCCAGCTGGCACAACAATCCCACCACTAGAAGCTCCCTTCTGGTTCCCTTCATATATGAGTGCCCGATCCATCACCTCAGCAAACATATTCAAGTAGAAGATATTCACTTAAGACCTGATCTCATGTCTCAACCCAACCTCGAAACCCCTTGCTATCACTGCTTCATCCCCAGCTAACACTGGGATGAAGCGTCACAAATCAGTGAAGCGACTATCATAGTTCATCATCGATATCGATCCCTAAGTCAGGATCATAGACTCTACAGCCAGCTGCTACCTCAAAGTCTCTGGGTAAAAATTCTCTAGAAAATTCTCCTAGAAAACGTTCCACGACATCCCCTCAGCCTGCTCGGTCTGAGGCTGAATGTCCCACCAAGGCCTTTCCTGGCCCCACAACATATAAACGCACATCTTTACTCACTTTTCAACAGGGGTCTTCAGATGATCCAGTATCCTCTAGAAATACTCTAACCAGAACTCTGCTACCTCTAGCCCACCCTCTCTAGTAATGGTCGGAGGGTGTTGCATCTGGAATTCCCTGGTCATCTCAAACATACTCAGTACAACCCGCCCTGGGTTCCGATCCATCATCTGCATATGGTGGGAGAAGTTCTCTCAGAACTGGTCTTCTCTACCTTCATTGATCACCATATTTTCATTATCTTCTACCGGAGGAGTGTTCTCAGCAACATCCTCTCATTTCCCAACTGGCAATCGACGTCGTGGTGGAATCTTTCTATATTTCCAAACACGAGATTTAGCACACATACCATAATACTTTCACGACTTCCCCAAAAATCTATTTACTAGCTACAAAAACCCATTTTCATATTCTCATTTAACAAAATTAGCACCTGAAATTCACCGCCCCAACTATCCCTACCACTAGCCATGGTCCACATGGGGTAAACCACCATACGCTTCCACCAAACTCACAAAACGTTTTATAAAAACATTTCCACTTCGTTTCAAACCCATATGTTTCATTAAACATCATTTATCCACTTGTATTATTTCATTATTCACATTATTTCTTGGTTTCATGAAATGCATGCTGCACCCTACCTTCCTGCCTCACACACCCATCCGTGCGTGTGCCTAACATGATGCATGCCACCTATCTCCCTAGGTTCCTACAATGATGCATGAATACAAATCCTTGTTTCGTTAATGCCACGATCCAAATATCATAAAATATTCACATCAATCCACATGTGCATCACCAAATGGTGAAATATCATCGTCTGTAACAACACACAACCACGAACAACATTTCCCACCCAGGGGTGACTTGGGTTTTCCCCCGTACATAGGATAGCTACTCCCAAGCACGAGCTCATTACCAAGGCTCGACAAATATTATCATTTTGAAACCTATCCCAAATAACAAGACGTCAAAGAAGGAGAAGAAAAACCTCCTCTGATACCACTTTGTAAAGTCCCCAACCCGGATGCCACTAAACCGATGCTCCGAGCCGGGTGGTTACATGACCTTAACCATGCCTTCCTGTAGGCCAAAGGCTGCCAACTAGTAGCAGGGGTCTATGTGGTCAAGTGGGGAGACTATACCCCCTTTTTTTTAGAGTAAGACACAATAGACACAAACCGATATAGGAAATTGTAATCAATAAAAAATGATCATGTACAACAACCATTTAAAACAATAAAATATGAAAGGTCATACTACAAGTGAAAAAGTGAACAAAATCCAAAAATAAGGAAAATGGAAAAAATCCCCAAAAGGGTCCCGACTCCATGTACGGATCCTCTACCAAGTGATACCCATGTCCACTATACTATCTAGAAAGGACCCTTGCCTTTCTCCAGACCTAAAAACATGAAGTATGCTTGAGTACCTAATGGCAGTCCGAGTAGGGTGTGAGTACAACACAGTAGGACACCACTAATTGTGTCTACAAAATATCCAGTATAAACAAGTAGTGTATGTAAAAAGAATATGAATGATAATTACCAAGTACTTATTTCAGGTGCCGTTAACTAGTTTAGATCCAAATCCATTACCACTTGCATTACCATTCATTACACACCCATTATCATCACTTACCATTTCATCACATATCCATGGGTTAATAAAATAAATTATGTTACCTGGGTTTAAGGCCGACAATCACAATCAAGAGGGAAACCCCATCATTATCCTATCTCACTAGGACTAACCCCCTCATAATAATCATATACTCACCTCGAAGCCTCAGTCTGGGTGGTTGCAACTGTTAGGAGAATAGATCCTCAGTACTCATTCCGAACCAGTGCATTTAGGGTGGAGTTCAGAGCATCAGTCATTACTCGACCCGTGGGTGTAGATCCTCAAGTCATACCCCATACTACCAAGCCATGTGAACATTCTTATATATAAGTAACCCTAAACCTGACATACCATTTCCCTTAGGAAAACACCATTCACAAGAAACAACACGAGAATTCACATTATTCCTTAACCCATTAACACCATACTATTTCACATCATTTAACCATTCACCCAATTCCCATGTGTTATGCTTATCTCACAACGAATTCAGAACTAAACCCATAATCCATCACATTATGGTCTTTATTAAATTTACACATTAACCCATTTAACCCATTCATCCTTCCCATGAATCAACCATTCAACACATTCTATATAACCCTAATGTTATTACCATGTCTTGGTGCATCACCTAACTTCTATTCCATGTTCAACCAAACATGACAACATATTAATCAAGGTATCTACCCATTATTACAACATGGTCACTTGTTCAGTCACATTCGCTATGTTCGGGAAAAGCCGGCACATCCCATGGATGACCCCAATTAGGTAAATTCAATCCTGACGCATCCCATGGGGATCATGAGAGTTTCCATTTACCATTTTAAACGCCAATATTACCAATCATGCCAGGGTTATTCAAAATGTAACCAAGGGAAAGTAAGAACACAACTAAACATGAACAAATACACAAATAACCACGGGATATCACTTGTTGACCACCTACCTCAAAACCATGGTTGAACGCAGCCTCAATTGAGTCCTTAGACCTTGATCCGACCAACCTTTGGAGATTCAACCTAAAACTCACCGAAAAGATAGGGTTTTAGAGATTTAGAACAAGAGAGAGAGAAGATACAAACCCTAAACCAAAAAGAGAAGTATGGATGTGATTAGCCTTACTCGAATCTTCGATCTGCAACCAAAGACGCTCTAAACAGCCAAGAATCGAAGGAGAACCACCCATGGAAAGATTGGGTTGGCAAAGTTTGTCACTAGGCTTGAGAGGGGATGAATGGAGGAAAATCCCGAGTTGGGGTTTAAAATCCCAAAGTGGAAAACTTGTAATTTTCCCCAACTTAAAAATGCCACACGGTTTAGCCACACGGTTTGAAAAAATGTGCGCATATTGTGCGCATGATACTGCCCAGAATAGAAGGGTTACACAGTTTTCTAGGGTAGGCTACATGGTTTTCCCTAGCCGTGCGCAGGCCGTGCGCCCTGGCCTGTCTTGCTCAACATTCTTTTCTTCCATGCCCTGATCAACTGAAACACTGCCAAGGCCTCTCATACTTTCAAAAGAAATCCCATGAAACCCAGAACAAGGGATTCAATAAAAACATAATGAAAACATTCCCTTCAAAAAATTGAGATCTTACAACCTCCACACATTATAACATCTCTTCCTCGAGCCGAGTTCCCAAGCCTCATTGCTCCACCGAAGAGAAGAGTTCGGGCCACTGAGCCCGCATATCTGATTCCCGCTCCCACGTTTCTTCCTAAACATTTCCATGCTTCCATAGTACTCATGATAATTCCACAACCATTCTCTGCAAGATCTTTTCACTATGATCCAACACATGAACCAGATGCTCCTCAAAGGATGCATCAGCCTCAAGCTCCACATCCTCAACATCAACCACGTGAGATGGGTCAGGGTGATACCGTTGAAGCTTTGACACGTGAAACACATCATTCATCCCACCATATCATTGTGGAAGAGCCAATATATAATCCACTGGTTCCATCCTCTCCATAATCTAAAAAGGTCCCACATACATGAGCACCAACTTACCATGCTTTTGAATCCAAAGGCGACCAAACCTTGGTGACACACGAAGGAACACTTTATCACCCAACACAAAATATAGAGGTCTACGCCTCCGATATGCATACCACTTATGTCTACTCTAAGCCATAGCCATCCCCTTCCTGATCAACTTAACTCTCTCTAAAGTCTCCTACACGAGACTTGGACCCAAAAACTCAGATTTACCGGCCTCTAGCTAACACAACAGATATCTACATGGCCTCCCATAGAGTGCCTAAAATGGTGCCATCTGAATCATAGCATAAAAACTGTTGTTGTAGGAAAACTCAACTAACTATAGGTACCTCTTCTAAGAAATACCAAAGTCCAAGACACAATCTCTTAACATGTCTTCCAACACTTGGATCGTATTCTCTGACTGCCCGTCCGTCTGCGGGTGGAAAACCATACTCAAAAACAAATTTGTACGAACCGCCTTCTACAACCCTTGCCTGAAATGCGATGTGAAATGCGGATCTTGGTCCAAAACTATGGTTCGCAGAACACCATGCAACTGCATTATCTCCCGAACATACAGCTCACTAAATTGGTCGATGTAAAGGTCTCCTGAATCAGTAAGAAATGAGTGAATTTTGTTAATCGATCCACAACCACCCAGATTGCATCATTCTTCCACGGAATCCTTGGAAGACCCATAACAAAATCCATTATTACATCATCAAACTTCTATTCTGGAATGGGCAATGGATGAAACAAACCACCTGGGCATTGATGCTCGGCCTTCACCTGCTGACAGGTAAGGCACCTTGCCACAAAGCCTGCAACTTCCTTCCACATTACAAGCCACCAAAACTGCCTTCAGATACACGGTACATCTTGGTAAAACCAGGATGCACTACCCAATTTGATTCATGGAACTCACAAATCAACTCTTCCCATACACACTTTGGCACAACCACACGATCCTGAACCAGAACAAAAACTTCCATGTCGACGACCCAACCAGAAGGTAGCTCCCCACCTTTAATCTTTTCCTTCAAAATCAAACACTCTGGATCATCAAGATGACCTTCCTTAACACGAATCAAAAGAGTCAAATCCACCCTTAAGGAAGTAAGAGTGACTTGTCCAATCTCCTCATACACCTTCTAGTGCATCTCTGCAAACAAAGCCATCACCTTCCACTCGGTGCTGGACTCTGGAACCAACTGATTCTGAACCTTCCTGCTCCATGCATCAACCACACTATTTCCCTTTCATGGTGTGTACACCAACTCAAATTCAAAATACTGGAGATATTCAACCCATCTTCGCTGACGAAGATTTAGATCCCGCTCTGAGAAGATGTATATTAGGCTCATATGGTCGGTAAACACGGTAAAACGTTCTCCCAACAGTTAGTACCTCCAACACTTCAAGGCGTACACTACTACAACCAACTCAAGATCATGAGTGGGATAGTTCCGCTCATTGGGTCTCAACTGCCTCGACCCATATGCCACAACCAACTCATCATGCATCAACATAGTCCCAAGTCCGATTCCAGACACATCACAAAACACAATGTACTTCTAACCCAGCTCAGGAAAGATCAGGATAGGTGCGATCGTCAAATGCTTCTTCAACTCCTGGAAGGCATTTTCACAAGCCTCAGACCACTCAAACCTGATTCCATTGTTGGTCAAGCCCGAGAGTGGTGCTGCCAAGCAAGAAAAATCATGAATGAAACTTTGATAATATCCAGCCAAACCCAGAAAACTCTAAACATCAGAAACACACTTGGGATGCTCCCAAGATACAACTGCCTGCACTTTCTCTAGATCAACTATCACACCTACCTCCAAGATTATGGGACCCTGAAAATGCACCTCTCCTATCCATAATTGATAACTTGATATCTTGGAAGATAGCTGATTCTCTCTTAGAGTACCCAAGATGATATCAAGATATTGGACATGATCGTCATGGGTTTTCGAATAAACTAAGATATCATCAACAAAAAACCACAAGCCAATCTAGATAGGGAAGAAATATTCTGTTCATCAAATCCATAAACACTATCGGTGCATTGGCCAAGCCAAAAGGAATTACCACAAACTCAAACAACCCGTACCGACTCCAGAAAGCTGTCTGCGACACGTCAGAAGACCTCACCCTCAACTGGTGATAAATCAACCTCATATCAATCTTAGAAAACACTGATGCACCCCTCAACTGATCAAAAAGGTCATCAATTTTAGGAAGAGGGTACCAATTTTCACCTTCATCTGATTCAACTTCCGATAGTCAATACATAGCCTCAACGACCCATCAGCCTTCTTTCTGAAAAGCATAAGAGATCCCCAGGGAGACGTACTAGGACGGATAAACCCCTTACGATCCAACTCCCCAAGATGAACCTTTAGTTCCTGGAGTTCTGCTGGTGTCTTTCGGTATGGTGGAATCGAAACTAGCTCTTCTCCCGACAGCAACTCGATCGTGAACTCAACATCCCTCCCGGTGTTAACCCTGAGAAATCCTCAAGAAACACATCCTGAAACCGATCCAAAACAGGAGGAAAATTAGTTATTCTCCTCCCTCATCATCATCAAGAATTAGAAATTCCACTTGAGCTTTGAGTCCACTAATCTGTTGACAAAATGCCCCCACACACCCTTCTCGAATATCCCATTCGCCACGGTGGAAAAAAACATCAACCTCATGCTACCAGAACGATAATCTGCGACGATAACAGTCTATATGTGACCTATAAAACACCAAACCATCCATTCCCAAGAATAGGTCAAAACCTAAAATCTCGAGAATGAACAAGACCCACAAAAAATTATACCCACCAACTTCCAAGTCACATCCCTTGCACTACTTGATATCCTCAACCCGCACTCCCAGCGAGGTGTCAATTGACATAACTCCACACACCCCATCCACAGGTAAACCCATAACTAACATTAGTTGATAAGAAACAAAAAAGTGGGTAGAACATGTGTCAAAAAACGCACTAAAAAAAGTAGAAGCTACAAGGATCGTACCTCGAATTGTCAACGGTCCGTCCTCGCCATCACCAGGTGAAAACTGAACTACCTAAAGCTGACCTGGCCCTCTACCCTGGGCTCCGGCATGAACACACTGTGCTGCACTGCCATTCTGGCATGAGCGATCTTGCCCTGGTGTTCCAGGTCCACCGCCCCTACCAGTACGGCCCATGGAGCTCCAACTGCCTACCTGATACGGGGCAAATGATCCCCTCCCCATACCTAGTACCTGTTTTTCATCATCATGCTCACCCTCCTGCTGAGCGTTCCTGAAGAACCTATGCACATGCCCCATCCTGTCGCATGAACGACACTCAACTAGAGGTCAAGGACACTAACCATGCATATTCCCCAACCAACCGCACTGATAACAGAACACATGGTTCCCACTATGAGAGGCTGACCCTCTCTTCCGGCCACCTTGCTTGAAACATTCCAAACAGCACTTCCAACCTTCTAAAGATGCACCACTTGTCCGCCCAGCTGGCACGACAAGCCCACCACCCAAAGCTCCCTTCAAGTTCCCTTCATATATGAGTGCCTGATCCATCACCTCTGCAAAACATCTTCAAGCAGAAGATATTCACTTGAGACCTGATCTCATGTCTCAACGCAACCTCGAAATGCCTTGTTATCGCTGCCTCATCCCCAGATAACACTGGGACGAAGCATCACAAATCAGTGAAGCGACTGTCATAATTTATGATCGATATTGATCCCTAAGTCAGGATCATACACTCTGCATCCCACTCCAACCTCAAAGTCTCTGGGTAAAAATGCTCTAGAAACTTCTCCTGGAAAACGTCCCACGACATCCTCTCAGCCTGCTTGGTCTGAGCCTGAATGTCCCACCAGCGCCTTGCGTAGCCCCATAACATATAAACAGACATCTTTACTAACATTTCAATAGGGGTCTCCAGATGATCCAGTATCATCGAGATAGAATCTAACCAGAACTCTTCTGCCTTTGGTCCACCCTCTCCAGTAATGTCCAGAGGGTATTGCATCTGGAATTCCCTGGTCATCTCAAACATACTCAGTGAAACCCCCCTGGGTCCCGATCCATCATCTGCATAAGGCGGGTAAAGTTCTCTTGGAACAGGTCTTCTCTACCTTCATTAATCACCACATTTTCGTGCTCTTCTACCGGAGGAGTGTTCTCAGCAACATCCTCTCGTTTCCCAACTGGCAATCAACATCGTGGTGGCATATTCATTCATTTCCAAACACAAGATTTAGTATTCATACAGTAATACTTTCCCGACTTCCTCAAAAAGATCTTTACTAGATACAACAACCAATTTTCATATGCTAATTTAATAACATTAGCACCGCAAATTCACTTCCCTGACCATCCCTACCGTGAGCCATGGTCCACATGGGGTAAACAACCATGTGCTACCACCAAACTCACACAACTTTTTATAAAAACATTTTCCACTTTGTTTCAAACCCTTATGTTTCATTAAACATAATTTATCCACTTTTTTTATATCATTATTCTCATTATTTCTTGGTTTCAAGAAATGAATGATGCACCCTACCTTCCTGCCTCACACACCCATCCCGTGCGTGTGCCTAACACGATACATGCCACATATCTCCCTAGGTGCCTAAAATGATGCATGAATACAAATCCTTGTGCTGCTAAGGCCACGATCCAAATATCATAAAATATTCACATCAATCAACATGTGCATCACCCAGTGGTGAAATATCATTGACTGTAACAACACACAACCAAGAACAAAATTTCCCACCCAGGGTGACTTCGGTTTTCCCCCATACATGGGTTAGCTACTCCCAGGAACGAGCTCATTACCAAGTCCAGGCACATATTATCCCTTGGAAACCTATTCCAAATAACAAGACCTCAGAGAAGGAGAAGAAAGACCTCCTATGCTACCAATTTGTAACGTCCCCAACACGGAAGCCACTAAACTGGTGCTTCGAGCTGGGTGGTTACATGAACTTAAGTGCACCTCCCCGTATTCCAAAGGCTGCCGACTAGCAGCGGGGGTCTATGTGGTCATGTGGGGAGACTATACCCTATATTTATCAGAGTAGGCCACAATAGAAACAAACTGATAGTGGAAACAATAATCAATAAACAAGGAACATGTATAACAACCATTTCCAACAATAAAATATTCCATGTCATTATACAAGTGCAATAGGGAACAAAATACCAAAATAAGGACAATGGCCAAAATCCCCAAAATGGGCTCGACTCCAAGTTTGGATCCTCCACCAAGTCCTACCCATTTCCACTCAACTATATAGCAAGGACCCTTTCCCTTCTTCTAACCTGAAAACATGAAGTCTGCTCGGCTACCCAATGGCGGCCCGAAAAGGGTGTGAGTACAACTTAGTAGTCCCCCACCAATGGTGACTAGAAAATATACAGTATAAACAAGTAGTGCATGAAAAAGAAATATGAATGATAATTACCAAGTATCTATTTTAGGTACCGTTTACCAGTTTAGAGCCAATTCCATTTCCACTTCCATTACCATTCATTACGCACCCATTATCATCACTTACCATTTTATCACATATCCATGGGTTAATCACATACATTATGTTACACAGGTTTATGATCGACAATCACAACCAAGAGGGTAAACCAAAAATTATACTATCTCACTAGGACTAACCCCCTCATAATAATCATATTCTCATCTCGAAGCCTCAGTCCAGGTTTATGCAACCATTAGGAGAATAGATCCGCATTCCTCATTCCTAACCCATGCATTTAGGTTGGAGTTCAGAGCATCAGTCTTTACTCGACCTGTGGGCGTAGATCCTGAAGTCATACCCCACACTACCATGCCAAGTTCCCATGCTTATATATAAGTAACCATCAAACCTCCACACCATTTCCTGTAGGCAAACACCATTCACAAAAAACCACACGGGAATTCACATTATGCCTTAACCCATTAGCAACGTACCATTTCACATCTTTAACCATTCACCCAATTCCCATGTGTTATGCTTATCTCACTAAGCATGAAACACTAAACCCATAAACCATAACATTATGGTCTTTATTCATTTTAAAAATTAACCAATATAACCCATTCATCATTCATATGAAACAACAATTCAACCAATTACATATAACCCTTGGGTTATTACCAAGTCTAGCTGCATCACCTAAATTCTATTCCATGTTCAACCAAACATGCCAACATATTGATCAAGGTCTCTACCCTTTATTACAAAAAGGTAACATGTTCAATCACATCCCTAAGTCCTGGAAAAGCCGACACATCCCATGGATGACCCCAATTAGGTCAAGTCATTCCCAATGCATCCCATGGGGATCGTGAGAGTTTCCATTTACCATTTTAAATGCCAATATTTCCAAAAATTCCAAGGTTATTCAAAACGTAACCAAGGGAAATAAATAACACAACTAAACATGCACAAATACCCAAAAACTATGGGATATCACTTATAGACCACCTACCTCAAAACCGCGGTTGAACAAGCCCTCAATCGTGTCCTTAGACCTCGATCCGACCAACCCTTAGAGCTTCAACATAGAACTCACCCAAAAGATAGGGTTTTAGAGATTCATAACAAGAGGGAGAGAAGATACGAACCCTAAACTAAAAAGAGAAGCAAGGATGGGATTAGACTTAACCGGAGCATCGATCTTCAACCAACGACGCTCTAAACGGACAAGAATCGAAGGAGAGTCACCCTTGGGAAGCTTGGGTCGGCCAAGTTAGTCACTAGGGGTGAGAGGGGATGAATGGAGGAAAATACCGAGTTGGGGTTTAAAATCCCAGAGGGGAAAACTTGTAATTTTTTCCAACTTTAAGAGGTCGCACGGTTTGACAAACTGTATGAAAACCGTGTGCATGCAACTGCCCGGAGGAGAAGGGTTGCACGGTTTACCTGTGTAGGCCGCAAGGTTTTCCCAAGCCGTGCGCCCTGGCCTGTCTTTCCAAGGATTCCTTTCTTCCATGACCTGAGCCCCTGAAACACTCACAAGGCCTCTAATACTTTTATAAAACATCTTATGAAACCCGAAACAAGGGATTCAACCAAAACATAATGAAAACATACCCTTCAAAAAATAGGGATCTTACACACACACACACACACCATAGAAAACTTTCTAGAAGGTCACCCAGGGTGTGTGTGAGTGAGGAAAAACACACTGGAAAGGACTTGTGTTGTCCTGTGGGGATAGTCATTAGTCAGATGACCTGTGCGGGCACATGGGTGGGCCCCCTTATGGGGACGGCATGTCTGCGAAGAAACTGGTGGTACCTGGCGGGCCAGGACCTGATGGCCATGCTAAGGCGGGGTGTATGTGCTGTCACCAAGACCTAGTTGTCACACTATGTGCTTACATGTGCTTGTCCATATTAATACCGAAATTAATATGGGTTTTTTATTAATTGAGAAATCAATTTTTTATGTAAATATTGTTACCCTACATATATATATTGGTGTATATTCAGTTAACGCGATCAAAAAAATATTTCTTCCCATTAAATTGTATTTTTTTACCTCCAATTATAGCTAGTCTATCTAGATTAATTCTTCATTATCGACCTTTTTAAGAATAATGTAATCATTAACTATATGACATTATTAATTCTAATTGATTCTAATTATGAATCCAATATGTTTTGTTTTTTTAGTTATGATAAAAATTATATCATTCAATTGGTTTTTTATATATTGAATGAATTAATTGTTATATAAACAAATTTGAATTATTATTGTTGATATTATTTGTTAAAAAATTCATTTCATTCAATATCTATATATGGGTTTCATGTAATTACTTAGTGTTTTTTTGAGAAATATTGTGTGAAATACCTCATGGTTACATTCAATTATCAAATGATGGTTATATTAATGATAAATTTATAAAACATTTTATATTTTTAAAACTAACAAAGGAAATTATTCTTTCAAATGTAGTGATTCACGAATAAAATTTTGAAATTATATTGTTAATGGAATTGAAATATATTAATCATTAATGTATTTATAATAACATGTGTTTTATTTGTGAAATTATTTGTTGAAATGTGTTCTAAAATGGGTTTTCAGAATAGAATTTTAAAATTTATTTTAAAAAACAAAAATATAATAAACTAGAAATGGTGTATAAATATAATAAAAGGTCCTAGGTATGTTATCTAGTGGGGAGCACAATAAGATAATTTTATTTAGAGAATTGTTTTTCTAACCCAATTGAAAAGTCTATAAATTCATAGAATCATAGTTCTTATTTGGATTGTTGATTATATTAAAATATTATGTTTCAAAATGAATAAATAGATTTTGTGGGATGTCATATAGTAATGGAATAATGGGATATATAAGGGCCATGTTTGATATGATATGTTATTTTCTTGAATGACCTTTTTAGTTTTAACTTTTCATTGAGTATGTGATTGTGTGTATTTTAGTTAGTGAATAGTATATGTGAGGTGCAATTTTGGTTATAGAATATAATTATTCTAATATATTGAAAGGTATGAAGACTTAGAAGATCATGAATTAGTGAAGTCCGGTGATTTTCATGCGTAAAAACATTATGGTGAGGATTCTAGTTGTTACACATTATCCTTACAATCAATTCAACATTACTCAATTATTTTTTTCAATATTGGTTACACTTTTTTATTATAATTAATCGTTGATTTAGGTGTCAAAAGTAATGAACTATCATTTAAAAATAATTATATTAAGGTTCGTTTTGGACTAGGGAGACTATGTTGCAGACCCCCGGGTAGTTAACCATCACCCAAAAGGAGACACTAGGGTGTGGCCCTGTAATGGGTGGAACATGTAATAAAAATTATCATTAACCAGGTTGGTGTTACATTTCACTATGTAAAGGTAACAAGTATTATCTTTACAATGGTAATGTTTGTGTATTGGTGATAATGTAGATTACACAATGTCAAAGGGATTTTTTGTTTAGAGGAGGTATTGTTAAGGGGGTTTCCACTATGAAATGAAAGACCACATCAGAGATATGAGAATTTGTGACATAGAGGAGAGATGGCTTGGGGTTATAACCTTACACAACAGTAATACACATAGAAACCAATTGATCTATAGTATATAAATTGGAATATTTGAATAAGGTTTAATCATACATAGACCCTAGTGGATATATATTTTCATGACATAGAGTTGGTGATGCACTATATGGTTTGGTATTAGAGGGTATATTATTACGTCATATATTAGGAAATGCTATTGTGGCTTTGGATCTCATGTCTATAATTTTTCTTTCTCTAGGTGCTCCACAGCGTATAAAAATTTCTATTTCATAAAGGGTGTATTTTATAGACTCCATGTCATAACTTACGAGGTTAAACCATGTTGTTAATTTGGGTAGAGGGGTTGTGTAAATTCTAATAGGTTATAATTCATTCCATAAACTAGATGTATTCATAATAGTTGTGACTATGAAGGAATAAACTTACTATAACATGTAGGGATGTGTCCCGGTCTGTGTCTACCAGTATTATTAAAAATCTTTAAAAAAAATTCAACTTGGTAAATTGAATTTTTTATGTTTTCATCACATATATTTCATCTACATTAATATCAAGTAATGATATATCTCAACCCTCTCAATCTATCTTGGAGCATTCTTATTTTATCCTTTATGATTGTGAAGGATTCCTCTTGGTAAATTTATTCAGATCTATTGTTTCTATCATTTTAATCATATTCATTACTATTCTTTCTCTAATAGGTACTTCAAAACCTAAATATATTATTCACCCGAAATGAAAATTTGGTATTTTTTATTCTAGGGATTCAGTTTTCTTGTAATTTTTATTCAAGTTTTTTTAAAGTGGATATGCATTGGTACTTATGAATGCGATGAGACTGAGGTATGTTTCCCCTTTATTAGCCTTAGAATATTCAATCCATAGTTTATTTTTTATTAAAATGTATGTTTTTGATTTAAAATGATAATACTAAATGTGGTTTCAGATTAAATGGAATGCAATATTGTACTTCACATGGTTTTTATTGAATTCAATGGTTTGCCCATTGATTTTAATATATTGAATTATTGTTTGATGTAACCATGAAAACTGCGGGTTTTATAAAAATATCTAATGGAATTTATAATGACTTATAAAATTAAATAGGTGTTTATAATATTTAAATTGGTTTAATATTTTTAATTTTATTTCATATGGTGTATTTTTTCCTATAAAAGTTATTTTTATAAATTCATTTTGAGAGAATTTGTGTATGGCGGGATTGGAACATTGAAAGATATTTTATTGAAAATAACATAGAATATTTCCGTATTAAGTTTGTTTGGAAATGGATGATAGTTTACCTGAAATTGGAAACATATATTATATTATTGTTTTTATGAGTTATGTGATATTTAAAAGAGTGTTTCTCAGCTATTGGAAATGATGATTAATCTTGTTTAATATAATTTCTCATGTAAATACATTCATGTTATTTTTTCAAACTATATATTGTCTCAATACCAACACCATACATCATGGGAACCCAAATCATCTAGTGAAATTTCTAATAACACATGCTACACTATCAAATGTCCATTCACTATATTGTTTCCATAATTATGTATAAAAATAGCTATAGGAGTTGACCCCTCAGTAATTCATGGCTACGAATAACATTGCAATAGCATGATTAAATTTTATCGGGTTCACCATATGATGGATTGAGTTTTAGTATGTTATAGAACACCCCCTTGATGTTTATTTATATAGAAATTGAGCCCTGGTGAAAGGAAAAACACCACGCCTTAACATGAAAATCCGGTCTTGGCCCACCAAGTACCACCAGCTTTCCCGCAAACATGTTGTCCCCACCCTAGGGCCCACCCATGTGATTGAACCAGTCATCTAACTAATAATTTCCCCCACAAGAAAACATATGTCCTTTCCAGTATTTTTCCCCACTCACTCACTCCTTGGGAACAATACCAAAAGGTCACACTTCATGATCACTACAACAGGCCCAAGATGCTTAATTGTGTAGTTCTAATCAGGTAGGCTCTTAAAAATTAAGGTGCACCTTGTTGACCTGAGTCATATCATTTTTTCATTTAACCCTTTATCGTTCTGGGGTTTTAAATTTACTCCTCCTTTAGAGTACAATGTACTCATTGTGGGTTGTAAAGACCCATAAAAATCAAGGAACATTTTTTCATAATTTTCTTTGGGATTTTACAAGAACGCAGTTTCTGACGATACTTGATTCTGAGGCCCGGTGTGCCTGGAATTTCTATCCGAAGTTTATCTTGGGTACGTTCAGTGAACGAATGATCGTGAATTACTATCATTTGAATCGTTGATCGGAATTGAATTCTGAGGGCAACGATGGAACCGCAACGCCGGTAATTTCTTAGGAACACCTATTCTGGAGTTCCATTTTCATGAGAGAAGATTATAAAAATTGTGGAAGTTTAATTTATAATTTAACTACAATTTTTATTTTTCTTTAAGTGGTTTAAGGCTTTGGGTGGAAGTTGGGTAACTACCCAACTTCCCAAGAGAGGTTATGAGTGTGGTGGGGCCCACAAGAACCCCACACCGTCATATTCTTAAACCCCCTTCAACTCACCATTAATTTTTTACAACTTATGTTTTAATTAAGTGAGTTAAGTGTGGATGTTTGAATTTCAAACTCTTGAAATTAAAATTTTATATAACGTTAACAAAATAAGAGGTGAGCTTATTTTATTTGGGGTTGGAACCTTATGGTGGATTTTTTGGGAGAAAAGACTAAGGACTTGAGAAAATTCTTCATCTTCGATGAAGAACGCGAAGAACACTTCAGTCTCCGACAATGAACACCGAGTTCTCGGAAACCGATTACACGACGTCGTGTACCGCGATGCTGACACGACTTCCTCCTTCCGCGACGTCTCTTTCCGCGACGATTTTTCCACGAATAATCCTCATTCGACGAACCTCCGTTCAAGATTGCACAAGGTAGGGGGTTTATTTATTTTGTTCGTGATTTCTAATCTAACATTCTTCTTGAATTTTTGACCAATTTCTATCGATTAACGAGAGGGGGGCCGGACCGCACAAACACGGCCGACCCACCTCCTTTATCCCTATTGGTTCTTTGTTGGATTGGTACGGAATGGTGTGGTTCCGACACACCACACGGAATCGTGCGGTAAAGAATGCGCGGCGCCGTTGCGCCATGCTGTGATATCGAACAAGGACGCGGCGCCGTCATGCCGCGTCGGAGAAACCGAAAGACACCGCGGCTGGAGCGGGGCCGCGGCGGAGCAGGGAGACCGGCGGCCGGTTCCGGGCCGCCGATGTCGGAGCAGGGGGGACCGGTCGTCACTGGTCCATGGTGGCAGAAGCCGGCCGGCCAGAGCGGGCCGGCCGGTCATGGAGAAGCCAGGGGTTACGAACCCCCGACGGCAAGCTCAAGTGGCCCCCATAATGGGGGGCCGCGGATACAACCAGGAAGGCAGCCCCCCCCCCCCCCCCACGCAAAACTGCTCGGCTGTAACGCCCCGACCCCAGCTACCCAGAGTCAGTGCATTACTTCGTAACATTTGCATGATCACAAGAAAGATCAAAACTCGAAAGACCGATTGGTTTAGTAGCCTTGGAAACACTAGATATATTTCATAAGTTTTACATTACATCATAAAATGAAAAACTACTACAAAAATATAATGTTTCCACAGTCCACACTAAAATCCCCTCATAATATCCCTACAGGTCATTCATAACTTACATCTTCACTTCCTGGGAAAAATAAAACATAGAAAAGGTGTGAGCTCAAATGCCCAGTAAAGATAACAATATAGCGGAAACTTTCATAAATAAGAATAAACATTTAAGGCAATGTATAACTAAAAAAAAAGCCTTTTAAACATGAACTTTCAACATGGTATGGCATAAATAAAATGAAATAATTCCATTTAATTATTCACATGGATATTCTACTAATCGAATAATCACATGCAAAAATCAATAACCACTTTCATAATGTTGGAATGCATAATGCTAGACTATCATAACCACATAGCCAAGGCCTCGTGCCAAGACTACAAATAAGATTTTGTCAAGGCCTTGTGCCAAGACACTAGTTTGTCTCATGAGACCTACCGATGCATCGAGGAGCTATAGCGGGCTCCACCCGTCACATATTAAGTCCAATGCATTCCCATATGAAAAGGTTTAAACATAACATAAGCATTCGTATTAAAACTAGCATACGAAATGTCAATAATTTCACCATAAACTATGAATTGTATAAAAATAGCACATCCACAGTCAAACATTTCACAAAACCTTCAATACAATATAGAAGTTTTGTATCATAATAAATTAACTTCAAATAATCTTAAAATCCATCAAAGGATGTTGACATAGATGAAATCAAAATTCTTTTTAAATAAATATATCCTTTTATTTTGAAATCATTTAAGATCCATATAAAATAAAACATTTTCTTTGAAAATATTCTTATAAGCTTGTAAGGGAAGCTTTGAAGATTTTATAACGGCGGAAAATAGCCGCACCCGCCGTATAAGTTTAAAAAAAACATTCTTACCATAATTCGGTCGAAAAGGTTAAAAAGGACCTTGTTTTGAAAGCGACCGAAAGATTCCTTTATAAACCACTTATAAAAGTTAAAAAGGGTATAAATGACTTTAACTCATATTCTAGTAAATAGTAAAAATGTTTTGAAATACATTTTTAAGAAACATGGATGTGGATGATAAAGAGATCCCAGTAGATTATTACGTATAAACAACCTCGGATAATGAAGAGATTGTGAAATAACCCTTACCTTGTACTTTTCCTTTGTTGGGGTAGGTTAACCTCCTGTATAATGGTGAAATAATTGTTATTAAATTATACAAGAATCATATACATTAATATGATATCATATATGATCTTTTAATATTGATTTGATAATAATATCTTAGTATTATCGTCGTTTCGGGTGATAACCGATTCGTTCTTTTTAAATGTTTGGTTACGTAAGACATGTTTGTAATGGATAGATTATATCTTATTCATAATCAGAATGATATTAACATTATTTTTAACCCTAAAATGAGAATAATACATGAATGGATACGATGGAGAATGAATCTCATCGCGTTCGTGGAGACGGTAGTCCGTACGTACGCACGAACGCAACTTCCATTTAATTTTTATTTTAAAAGAATCAAATCCAAATGATACTTAGGTATATTACTATTACAGTATAATATAATATTTTATATATGTTACTTAAGTTCATTAACACCATCCTTTATACGTTCCATGTGTGGTATGAACGAGTCATATCATTTTAAGGGGGCAGTAGTCCGCACTTCCTCAAATGAAATTATCGTATGTATATACAACATGAAACGAATAATGGTATGAAATAAAATGGAATTACAGAAGCTTATATATAAAATATATATCATTAATATCATATTTAATTACAGTGCCATCATAATGGCCACCATGAGAGGCGGTAAGATGTATTTGAACAATCATCGTTTCGTGAGGCGTTAGTTTGCCATCCACAGAAACATTATGTTCATCATCCATTAGATGGAGTTGTGTGTATGTGTAGTTTGAATCCTTCTTATAACAACATCCTAGTATATTGAGGATACTGGTGTTGTTACAAAAGAAAGGAAATAAAAAGAGTTTGGGGGTTGGAGAAGCAAAATAAATGAAAATAATTTAAGAGAAATCGTTACCTTTAATTTTGGTAACTCACTTTGGTTGGAACCAAAGGACTTCTTGAAATGCTTTCTGCCTAAGGGAAAGATTCAAGGAGGAGTAGAGGGATGTGGGGAGCTTAGTTGGGCAGAGTTTGGACGAGCCAAGTGGCTTGATAGGTGTGAGGAATGAGTAGAAGTGGTCTCCTTTTATAAGGGAGAGGAGGGGCTCTTTAGGAAAGAGTGAAAGTATTACTTTATAATATAATTATATTCGGTTTATAATGGTCCAAAAATCATTGAGGTCGAAGATAAGATGACTCATATTCTAAATAACATCATCCAATAAGAATTGGACAGGTTTTAGATAATATTTTAATCATTATAATCTTATTTATTTAAATGATTTATTAATGAGGTAAACATTGCATCATTATTCTGTCATTAATAATTTAACTTATTTGATGTCTAAAAATTATAAATAAAATATCATTATGTAGGAAATCTTTTTATCTTTCTAATGAATATTTATAATCGAAAATCCAACATGTATAACCCTATGTAAAAATTTTTCTTCTAAACGATGTAAGCTTATGCCATTTTTATTTTTATTTTAACTTTATTAATATAAAGTGTCCCTACCACATACAAGTGGCTCCAAGGGGTCCCCAAATTGACCCAAGGATGCCCATGGTCGGGTATGTGTCCACCAATAAGGTTAGGACACGTTTTAGGGTAATTTTGTATTATTATAATATTATTTTTTTAACCCTTATTTACCGGATTTACCCTTTAACCATGGTAAATAAAATATTTACCGCAGTAATTATTCAAATTGTCTAAAAATAAAAGTTACCTATTTACACAATTTAAACATCCTGATTCCAAATATGGAATCCATTTTCCTAAATTCAAAACACAGAAGTGGCAGAAATTAATTTAAAATTAATTCCCGCTGTCAAAACAAAAAGCGTGTTTTTAAGAGATAATAACTATCAAAAGATTGACACTTGTTTATGTTCGGTTTAATTGTAAAATTATGTCCAATGACCAACATTATATTAAAATGTAAAAATATATTCTAAATATACTTTAAAACCACTAAAATTCATAATTTATCACTATTAATTATTTTTATTAAAAAAGTTGTTTTTAATTAAAATTTAGTAATTTTCACTATTCATCAAAATATGAAAGTTATCCGAAAAGTACCAAAATTTCACCTTAGGCTAAATTCGATATTCCGAGTCCAAAAATGAAGTCCATTTTCAAATATAAAATATATATAATTTCAAAAATTAGGTATTACTATTCACAACGGCTAGTTTAATTAGTTGTGGTGTGTGTTAGAAGTCGAGGTTGCGTACAACACACGCTATCACATTATTCGAAGGGAAACGTACCGTAGAAGCTTAGGGTGTTACATTCTCCCCTCCTTCAAATAATTGCGTCCTTGCAATTTCTAGGGTATTACTGCATAAAAAGAATCGGGTGGTTCTTCATCATAAGTTCCTCGGGTTCCCACGTTGCCTCTTCCATCTTATGATTTCTCCACAAAACTTTTACCAGACGCGTCGTACGGTTTCTCAGCACTTGTTCTCTCGTATCAAGAATCCTGACAGGCTCTTCACAATAAGACAGATCGGGTTCCAGTTCTAATTCCTCATAGGTGAGTACATGCGTTGGGTCAGGCATGTATTTCCTCAACAGAGATACGTGGAACACATCGTGAACTTTGGAGAGACTTGGCGGCATTGCCAATCGGTAAGCTACAACCCCAATTCGTTCTAGAATTTCGAAAGGTCCGATGTACCTGGGACTCAATTTACCTTTCTTACCAAAACGTATGACTCCCTTCCACGGAGATACCTTCAGGAAAACATGATAACCGACTTGAAATTCCAAATCCTTCCTTCGATTATCGGCATAGCTCTTCTGCCTACTTTGAGCTGCTTTGATGTGATTTTGGATTACTTTCACCTTTTCCACCGTTTCCTCCACCAGTTCTGGGCCTACAAGTTTTCTTTCACCAACGTCATCCCAACAGGTTGGTGTACGACATCTCTTTCCGTATAACGCTTCATATGGTGCCATCTGAATACTCGAATGGAAGCTATTGTTATAGGAAAATTGTACCAGTGGTAAATATTGATCCCACATACCCTGAAAGTCAAGGGAGCAAGATCTCAACATGTCTTCTAAGGTCTGAATAGTCCGTTCTGATTGTCCATCTGTCTGAGGGTGGTAAGCAGTGCTCAAATGAAGTTCAGTATCCAGGGATTTCTGAAGACTTTTCCAGAATCTTGAAGTAAAACGAGGATCACGATCAGAAACAATCGATAGGGGTACTCCATGAAGTCGCACAACTTCATTAATATATAGTCTTGCTAGACGTTCCAGGGGTAGATCTTCTCTTATAGAAAGAAAATTTGCTGACTTGGTAAGACGATCAACAATAACCCATATTGCATCGTTCCTTCTAGGAGTCTTTGGTAGCCCCATGACAAAGTCCATCGTAATATTGTCCCATTTACACTCCGGTATGGGAAGAGGTTGCATGACTCCTCCAGGCTGTTGCCTTCCAGCTTTCACTTGTTGACAAACCATACATCTTGACACAAAATCAGCAATCTCCCTCTTCATGTTGTCCCACCAAAAATGTTCCTTCAAATCTCTATACATTTTGGTGCTCCCAGGGTGTATAGAGAAATTGGAACTATGAGCGTCATCCAGCAATTCCCTTTTTAGATCAGGTATATTGGGAACACAAAGTCTCTTCCCGAATTTCAAAATTCCATCTTCATACACAAAGTCTCTCAATCTCCCATCATTCACAACTTTAATCTTCTTTTGAAATTCTTCATCATCGGTCTGGGAACTCTTAATCCTTTCTAGTAAAGATGGTTTGGCAACTATTTGAAAAAGCATTGATGTTTCACCTTCCCTAGTTATTCCCATGTCCATCTTCTCTAGATCCATGAAAATTGGATCCCTTTCAATTCTCATCATGTTCAAAACACCATGGTCTTTTCTGCTCAAAGCATCTGCCACCTTGTTTGCTTTCCCCGGGTGGTAGTGTATCGTGCAATCATAATCCTTGAGTAATTCAAGCCATCTCCTTTGCCTCATGTTGAGTTCTTTTTGTGAGAAAATATACTTCAAACTCTTGTGATCAGTATAAATCTCACATTTTTCACCATAGAGGTAGTGCCTCCATATCTTCAAAGCAAAGATCACAGCTGCTAACTCAAGATCATGAGTAGGATAGTTTTGTTCATGAATTTTCAACTGTCATGATGCATAGGCAATAACTCTATCATTCTGCACAAGGACACAACCAAGTCCTTTCTTCGATGCATCACTATAAATAACGAACCCATCATTCCCCGATGGTAGAGTCAATATAAGAGCATTGACTAATCTTCTCTTCAGTTCTTCGAAACATTCTTCATACTCTTTTGTCCAAACAAATTTAACCCCTTTACGTGTGAGCTTCGTTAATGGGTTAGCCAATCGGGCAAAATTCTGGACGAAACGTCGATAATAACCTGCCAGACCAATAAAACTGCGTACCTCAGTTATACTCGTAGGTGCTGGCCATTCTTGGATTGCCTTGGTCTTAGAAGGATCAACAGAGATTCCATCTTTGGAGACAATATGGACAAGAAAAGAAATCTCCTGAAGCCAGAATTCACACTTGCTAAACTTCCCATATAATTCATGCCTCCTCAGAGTCTTCAAGATAATGCGCAAGTGATTTTCATGATCTTCGTAGGTTTTGGAGTATACCAAGATATCATCAATAAATACCACCACAAATTCATCGAGATACTCCTTGAAAACTCTATTCATTAGATCCATGAATATAGAGGGTGCATTAGTCAATCCAAACGGCATTACAGTAAACTCGTAATGCCCGTACCTGGTTCGAAATGCTGTTTTCGGAATGTCTTCCTTCTTCACACACAACTGATGGTATCCAGATCGAAGGTCAATCTTTGAAAAGTATTGAGCTCCATGCAGTTGGTCAAATAAATCATCAATACGAGGTAGGGGATACTTGTTCTTTATCGTTATAGCATTGATCTCCCTGTAGTCGATACATAACCTCATAGATCCATCATTCTTTTTAACAAAAAGAACAGGGGCTCCCCATGGAGAAACACTAGGGCGAATAAATCCCTTATTACTCAATTCCTCTAGTTGTTTCTTTAGTTCGACTAACTCTACAGTGGCCATTCTATAAGGGGTTTTCGATATAGGCCTTGATCCAGGAATCAAATCAATGGAAAACTCAACTTCTCGTTCTGGAGGATGACCAGGTAAATCTTCTGGAAATACATCTACAAATTCTTTCACAACAGGTACATCCTCTATTTGAACATTCCTTTCCTCATCCGCAGTTATTTCATTCTCTTCCTCCCCAATAATTGAATTTAGTTGAGCTACTGGGGGTGGATCTAAATAAGAATTAGGTGGTGACGATTCTGCTCTAAAAATAAGGTGTTCCTTATCATTATCATCAAGAATCGTAACCTCTTTCTTCTTACAATAAATCTTCGCATCATAGTCCGAAAGCCAGTCCATACCGAGGATTATATCAAACTCAATCATAGGTATGACAATGAGATCAGCAGATAAAGAAAATTTATGTGCTCTAATGGGGACTGATTTACAAAACTTTGTTGCAATGATACTTCCCTTAGGAGTTTTAACTGACAACTCCCTTATTAAATCAAATTGGAAGTATCTAATTTTCTTAGCAAACTGGGAAGATATGAAACAATGCGATGATCCAGAATCAAATAATGCATTTGCTAAACTTGAGGAAACCATTAAATTACCTGCCACCACGTCTTTCGGAGCTTCTACCTCAGCAGTAGTGATAGCATAAGCCTGGCCTTGATCCCTTGGCCTTTTCTGAGGTAAGTTCTCCTGACGCTTAGGACATGCATTTGCATAATGCCCCATCTCCCTGCAATTGTAGCACTGAACGTTGGTAGCTTCCTTCTTCCCCTTGCAATCATGAGCTTGGTGGCCTTTTTCACCACACTTGTAACAGACTCCCATTCCCTTCAGGCAAGCACCGGGGTGTTTCTTCCCGCATTTACCACAAGATGGATATTCAACCTTTCCCTTCTTCCCCTTATTCCCATTCCCAGATTGATCAGCAGGTCTCTTCTTCTCTTGCTTTGCTTTAAAGTCATAAGACTTAGAGAATTCCTTTTCGGTCTTGATAGCACATGAGACAATGTCTTCGTACGATGAAAAGGATTGTGAGACTAATGCTCGACGGAGAAATGGTTTTAACCCATCAAAGAAACGATCAATCTTACTTCTTGGGTTGCGAATATAATCTCCAGCATACCTCGCTAACCTTGTAAAGTTAGCCTCATACTTTGCGACATTCTCATCCTCCTTCTGTCTCAGACATAGAAATTTCCTTTCCATATCTGCTCGATGGTCGCGAGGAAAGTATTTTTCTAAAAACAGATCTTTGAACTCCCTCCACTCCATATTTGATACTTCATCATCTTCCTTCATGTTTTGAATCAATGACCACCATTGATCAGCATCTCCAGTGAGGCGGTAAACTGCCATGATAACTTTTTCCCTTTCACTGCTCCCCAAAGCCTGAAATATTTTCTCTAGGGAATTTATCCACTGCTCGGCTAATAAGGGATTTGTATTCCCATTGAACGTTGGTGGTTGTTGCCTCATAAATCGATCTAACATTGATCCTCCACGCTGCGGATCAGGGTGCTCCATACGGGTAAGGTTATTATTCATAACCTGAGTAAGTTGTCCCAGTATAGTGATTAGCTGATCAGCACCAGTTACATCACCAGCCCCACTATAATTATCTTGAGCAGGAGGGCAATCCCTACATGGAGTGCGTGCATTGATACGGTTTCCATTTCTTCCACTAGGCGCCATTTCTAAACAATAGCATAAACTAGATCAGTTTATGAATCAAAATACATAATCCCATACTTATAAAACACTTAACATAAATTGAACTATTTATGGATATAATCCATAATCATAAAAATGTTTTCTTTGAGGAAGTATATACTCATAAACCCTTCATAATGATTTGTAAAGAAAATGAGAGTTATCCTAAGCATATCCCCCGGGAGTGTCATAACCAAGAGTGCAGCAAGGCCCGCTGTCGTGCACCAGTTCCCGTTCGAGTCTAGCTCAAAGCGGTGTTTTCGGGTTTTACCCCTAGGTACATCTGTGCCAGAGCCGCCTCTACCTGCTCGTATCTAGACAGGGATGTATTGCTCGGAAAACTCACAAAATCTCTACAATACCAAAATTCTAGGAAGTTCTTCTATACTAATCCTCAAAGTTCATCTTAGGTCTACGTGCTCTAATCAGAGTTTATCTAAATCTAGCTTCCAAGGTTTGTACTAAACTTCCTCTGATACCAACTGTAACGCCCCGACCCCAGCTACCCAGAGTCGGTGCATTACTTCGTAACATTTGCATGATCACAAGAAAGATCAAAACTCGAAAGACCGATTGGTTTAGTAGCCTTGGAAACACTAGATATATTTCATAAGTTTTACATTACATCATAAAATGAAAAACTACTACAACAATATAATGTTTCCACAGTCCACACTATAATCCCCTCATAATATCCCTGCAGGTCATTCATAACTTACATCTTCACTTCCTGGGAAAAATAAAACATAGAAAAGGGGTGAGCTCAAATGCCCAGTAAGGATAACAATATAGCGGAAACTTTCATAAATAAGAATAAACATTTAAGGCAATGTATAACTAAAACAAAAGCCTTTTAAACATGAACTTTCAACATGGTATGGCATAAATAAAATGAAATAATGCCATTTAATTATTCACATGGATATTCTACTAATCGAATAATCACATGCAAAAATCAATAACCACTTTCATAATGTTGGAATGCATAATGCTAGACTATCATAACCACATAGCCAAGGCCTCGTGCCAAGACTACAAATAAGATTTTGTCAAGGCCTTGTGCCAAGACACTAGTTTGTCTCATGAGACCTACCGATGCATCGAGGAGCTATAGCGGGCTCCACCCGTCACATATTAAGTCCAATGCATTCCCATATGAAAAGGTTTAAACATAACAAAAGCATTCGTATTAAAACTAGCATACGAAATGTCAATAATTTCACCATAAACTATGAATGGTATAAAAATAGCACATCCACAGTCAAACATTTCACAAAACCTTCAATAAAATATAGAAGTTTTGTATCATAATAAATTAACTTCAAATAATCTTAAAATCCATCAAAGGATGTTGACATAGATGAAATCAAAATTCTTTTTAAATAAATATCTCCTTTTATTTTGAAATCATTTAAGATCCATATAAAATAAAACATTTTCTTTGAAAATATTCTTATAAGCTTGTAAGGGAAGCTTTGAAGATTTTATAACGGCGGAAAATAGCCGCACCCGCCGTATAAGTTAAAAAAACATTCTTACCATAATTCGGTCGAAAAGGTTAAAAAGGACCTTGTTTTGAAAGCGAACGAAAGATTCCTTTATAAAACACTTATAAAAGTTAAAAAGGGTATAAATGACTTTAGCTCATATTCTAGTAAATAGTAAAAATGTTTTGAAATACACTTTTAAGAAACATGGATGTGGATGATAAAGAGATCCCAGTAGATTATTACGTATAAACAACCTCGGATAATGAAGAGATTGTGAAATAACCCTTACCTTGTACTTTTCCTTTGTTGGGGTAGGTTAACCTCCTGTATAATGGTGAAATAATTGTTATTAAATTATACAAGAATCATATACATTAATATGATATCATATATGATCTTTTAATATTGATTTGATAATAATATCTTAGTATTATCGTCGTTTCGGGTGATAACCGATTCGTTCTTTTTAAATGTTTGGTTACATAAAACATGTTTGTAATGGATATATTATATCTTATTCATAATCAGAATGATATTAACATTATTTTTAACCCTAAAATGAGAATAATACTTGAATGGATACGATGGAGAATGAATCTCATCGCGTTCGTGGAGACGGTAGTCCGTACGTACGCACGAACACAACTTCCATTTAATTTTTATTTTAAAAGAATCAAATCCAAATGATACTTAGGTATATTACTATTACAGTATAATATAATATTTTATATATGTTACTTAAGTTCATTAACACCATCCTTTATACGTTCCATGTGTGGTATGAACGAGTCATATCATTTTAAGGGGGCGGTAGTCCGCACTTCCTCAAATGAAATTATCGTATGTATATACAACATGAAACGAATAATGGTATGAAATAAAATGGAATTACAGAAGCTTATATATAAAATATATATCATTAATATCATATTTAATTACAGTTCCATCATAATGGCCACCATGAGAGGCGGTAAGATGTATTTGAACAATCATCGTTTCGTGAGGCGTTAGTTTGCCATCCACAGAAACATTATGTTCATCATCCATTAGATGGAGTTGTGTGTATGTGTAGTTTGAATCCTTCTTATAACAACATCGTAGTATATTGAGGATACTGGTGTTGTTACAAAAGAAAAAAAATAAAAAGAGTTTGGGGGTTGGAGAAGCAAAATAAATGAAAATAATTTAAGAGAAATCGTTACCTTTAATTTTGGTAACTCACTTTGGTTGGAACCAAAGGACTTCTTGAAATGCTTTCTGCCTAAGGGGAAGCTTCAAGGAGGAGGAGAGGGATGTGGGGAGCTTAGTTGGGCAGAGTTTGGACGAGCCAAGTGGATTGAGAGGTGTAAGGAATGAGTAGAAGTGGTCTCCTTTTATAAGGGAGAGGAGGGGCTCTTTAGGAAAGAGTGAAAGTATTACTTTATAATATAATTATATTCGGTTTATAATGGTCCAAAAATCATTGAGGTCGAAGATAAGATGACTCATATTCTAAATAACATCAACCAATAAGAATTGGACAGGTTTTAGATAATATTGTAATCATTATAATCTTATTTATTTAAATGATTTATTAATGAGGTAAACATTGCATCATTATTGTGTCATTAATAATTTAACTTATTTGATGTCTAAAAATTATAAATAAAATATCATTATGTTGGAAATCCTTCTAGCTTTCTACTGAATATTTATAATCGAAAATCCAACATGTATAACCCTATGTAAAAATTGTTCTTCTAAACGATGTAAGCTTATGCCATTTTTATTTTTATTTTAACTTTATTAATATAAAGTGTCCCTACCACATACAAGTGGCTCCAAAGGGTCCCCAAATTGACCCAAGGATGCCCATGGTCGGGTATGTGTCCACCAATAAGTTTAGGACATGTTTTAGGGTAATTTTGTATTATTATAATATTATTTTTTTAACCCTTATTTACCTGATTTACCCTTTAACCATGGTAAATAAAATATTTACTGCAGTAATTATTCAAATTGTCTAAAAATAAAAGTTACCTATTTACAAAATTTAAACATCCTGATTCCAAATATGGAATCCATTTTCCTAAATTCAAAACACAGAAGTGGCAGAAATTAATTTAAAATTAATTCCCGCTGTCAAAACAAAAAGCGTGTTTTTAAGAGATAATAACTATCAAAAGATTGACACTTGTTTATGTTCGGTTTAATTGTAAAATTATGTCCAATGACCAACATTATATTAAAATGTAAAAATATATTCTAAATATACTTTAAAACCACTAAAATTCATAATTTATCACTATTAATTATTTTTATTAAAAAAGTTGTTTTTAATTAAAATTTAGTAATTTTCACTATTCATCAAAATATGAAAGTTATCCGAAAAGTACCAAAATTTCACCTTAGGCTAAATTCGATATTCCGAGTCCAAAAATGAAGTCCATTTTCAAATATAAAATATATATAATTTCAAAAATTAGGTATTACTATTCAAAACGGCTAGTTTAATTAGTTGTGGTGTGTGTTAGAACTCGAGGTTGCGTACAACACACGCTATCACATTATTCGAAGGGAAACGTACCGTAGAAGCTTGGGGTGTTACATCGGCCGTTTGGCTGAGTGCCTGGACAGCACACTAGGCGCATTGTGCCCAGGCCTGGCCGGGCCACACCCCAGCGGGCCGGACCCGGACCCGGTTCGGCTCGACCCCGGGGGTATCGGGCCGGGTCGGACCGGGCACGAACCCCTTAATAACGAATCTTTTCCGGTAAGACGCACATAACTTGTGCTACTGGCCTCCAATCGATGCACCATCAGATGAGATGCAATCCTTGGATCGAGACGGTCATTTCGGTATATCACACTCAAGGTTTCAGAATACTTTTGGTTCAGCCGGGTTGGTTCGTACACGAAACCAATCAGGCCCTCTGAGCGGAAACGCTCATATCTTAAGCTCCGGACGTCCGATTGACGTGCCGTCAACTTTGTTGGATTCCTCTAAGTGAGAAGGATATTTTGGATTACTCCACCCAAGGTTTGGATACAGGTGGAGTAAGTTCGGGTTGGTTTTTCCATAAAAACCAACTGGGCCCCTGGGACGAAAAAGCCAATAACTCTCAGACCGGGCGTCTGATTGACGTGCCATCTGCGACGTTGAGTTCCTGTTGACGATACAAAACTTTTGGATACATCAACTATAGAATATGTGTAAATTGATGTATCAGCCTCATGGATCGTTGAGCGGAACCTCCCGAACGAGCTTGCTGTGTGCGAGAACCCTAGTGTTGGCTGCGTTTGCGACTGTGACGACGACGACGACTGTACAGAGATCCTCAGTGGATTCAACGGCGACGACTACAACACTTAGCAATCCTACGTGGATCAGTGCTACCAATCCTGTGTGGGTCCTATCCTGTGTGGGTTAACGCTCAGCAGTTCTGTGTGAGCCAGTGCCTACAGATCCTGTGTGGGTCTGATCCTGAGTGGGTCTTTACGGGGGTTAGTTACCTATTGATCATGTGTGGGTCAGACCCTTACTGGATCATTGCGGGGGTTAGTTACATATCGATCCTATGTGGGACAGACCCTTCCTGGGACATTGAGGGGGTTAGTACGTATCAATCCTTTGTGGGTTTGATCACTTAGATGAGTCAGTGGATATATCTGATCATCTCTATCGTCATACAAAGAAGTATACCTGTGTGAGATGAATCCTGTTTTGATTTCCTATATGGATTGTGTTGTGCTATCCTGTGTGGATTTACATTTTTCTTTCCTATGTGGACTGGGTTGTACTTGGGCTCGGATGTTGGAGCGAACTTGAATGGATGACTTAGGTATATGTATGGGCATATACCTAAGCAGTGTCGAATGTTACTTCGTGATTGTATCTTTCCTTTGTGGATTATCCTTTGTGGATTTTGGGAGACTTTCAGGGGTCTCTGGGTCTCTACTGAGTAGCTTATACTCACCCCTGTACGGGCTATGCCCACACTACGTTGTGTTGGTTGCAGACGACGGACAGCGCTGATCGTGGTTGAGGCTTGCAGAGCAGGATGGTACCTGGAGGTGGACCACTGGACGTGACGTACTTGGAGTGGTCGGCTGGACCCAAGGAGCAGTGGTGGCTATCTGTACCCTCCCTTCAGGTGGGACATCCAGAGGACGACTTTACGTTGCGGCTTTACTTTCAGTTGCTGTTTTTCCTTCCAGTTGTACTTTACTTTCAGTTTGGGTTTGTATACTGGCCCACTTACTTTTCCGCACTTTCTGTTGTACCCAGTTTTTACCTAGTGTTTACTTCTACTGTTTGCTTGCTCTGTGGTGTTTATTTACTTTACAAAGGTAATGCCTTCCCTTTTTACCGGGAATTACACCTTGGTGCTAGTCACCAGCCCCTGGCCTATGGAAGGCAGGCTTGGGGTAGTCACGGCACGGGCCCCGAGGACGGGTCCTAAAAAATTTGTATCAGAGGAGTTCGGTTCTACCATAGAACTCGGGACTCTGATCTTTTTCTATGTGAAGCAATAGTGTTAAGTGTATTGGGTGTGATTATCAGTCTAGGGAGTCCAGTGTGGGTGCGGTAGCCAACGTATCCATACACCAGGACCCTGACTTCTGATTTCCGACATAATGCATGAAAACATTGATTGCATGTGTGTTTCAAGTTTTCTTTGTGATTACTTTGTCTCAGCTCACCAGGTATACTGTCTAACACTGGTGCACCTGTTTACTTTTTAGGATGGACCCACGACGGCAGGAAGCTAGGGTTCCGAGAGTTGTGCGTGACGACAGCCCACCGAGCGACAAGGCCACGGTGCATGGCCCTTTGTCAGCAGAGGCACTGGCGATAGCTCTACCCGCCGAGCCACCGATGCTTCCAGCCCCAACCACTGACGATGCACATCGCCTTAGTGCACTACATGAGTTCCAGCGCCAGCATCCACCTAAGTTCCACGGGGAGACAGACCCCCAGGCAGCCGAGGACTGGCTGGAGGCAGTGGTGAGAGTTTTTCAGGTCAGTGAGGACACCAGCAGACCTCTTGGTGATCCTTGTAGCGAGCCTACTGCACACAGCAGTAGGCAGATGGTGGAGCTTGATGCTCCAGGTGAACGATGAGGCATCTTTCATCTGGACGGACTTTGAGAGCCTCTTCTGCTCAGAGTTCATCCCAGCCACCCTCCATGCGGTGTGCATCCAAGAGATTCTTCAGCTCCGGCAGGGTAGCTTGACAGTCGCCCAGTACTCGTCATGATTTACCGATCTCTCGCGCTACTCGACCGACATGGTATGAGACCCATTCTTCCAGGCCTGGACCTTTGAGCAGGGATTGAGGCATGAGATCAGGGCATCGCTGATCTCCCTCAACATTCCGAATCAGACAGGAGTACTGGAGCGAGCTCTTCTCATCGAGACCTTTCTTGCTGAGTCTACACCAGCGGCGAGACCTACCGCAGGGCGACACGTGGCGGAGTCTTCTGCATATGGAAGTAGACAGATGTCGCAGAGGTCCAAGCGGGCCAGGACATCAGGCGGACGACCACAGGATACTAGCTTGAAGGTGCAGGGCACACGCAGCAGAACCAGTCCTACGAGTGGTAGACAGTGCTACGGATGCGGCGGGCAGGGCCACATGGCTCGTGACTGCCCAACCTGCCATGCCGAGGAGCAGCAGACGGTTGAGGAACCACCTATGAAGAGGCAGAGGATCGACCGTGGTGGTCTGCAGGGAGCAGGCAGACGAATCAGAGGAGCTGGCCGAGCAGCTGGTGCTGGGCGACGCTTTGAGGCTCTACCACCACCACCACCAGGAGGTCCACCCCGACCTCAGGGGAGAGCAAAACTTCAGGCAACTGAAGCTTATGATCATGGAACTCTGGAAGCAGGTGGACAAGTGTGGGTCTAGCTCCAAGCATAGAGGCCTTTTCCCTTTATGCCTCTATCTTCGTTGTTTGTGTTGCCTTATGTCCTTGTACTTTGAGTAGAAGTAATAAAAGATTCTTTCAATAGTGACATTTTCTTTCTTGTCTTTTGTTTGTTAATACTAAGAGGTGCTAGTTAAAAACAGTTGACTTGACCCTCACTTGCGAGATTCTTACTAGAGAAACCCAGTGACCACACACTGATGCCGATAGTGTGACTCAACCCTTGGAGGCGAGAGTAATGGTTGGAACTCTTGGTAGCAGCGTCGAGGCCTTACGACGTCATCCATGCCATGAATTAACTAATCATGACTGTATTGACTTTATTAGGCAAGGAACGTGGTTCATCCAGGGGATGAGACCAGATTTCCCTTTTCGGTAAAGGATAAATCTTTGAAACTTTGCAGAACGTTAAGGAGGAAGAGGCAACACTTCATGTGGTCAGACAGATGTCAGCAGAGCTTCCAGAAGCTGAGATAGAGATTGACTAGCGTGCCTATCTTGAGGTTGCTGGAGGAGGGAGTAGGGTACGTAGTTTACTACGATGCATCAGGGACCGGGCTCGGATGTGTCTTGATGTAGGATTGGGCCATGATCGCCTATGGATCATGTCAGTTGAGGCAACATGAGAAGAACTGCGCTACCCATGACCTTGAATTAGCAGCAGTGGTCTTCGCTCTGAAGACATGGCGGCACTACCTGATGGGCGAGCACTCTATAGTCTTTTCTGACCATCAGAGTCTCAGGTACATCTTATCTTATAAGGACCTGAACCTGAGATAGCGGCGATGGCTCGAGTTCCTCCAGGACTATGACTTTGAGATAGTCTATACTCATGGGAAGGGGAACGTAGTAGCCGATGCTGTCAGCAGGAGGACGGGCATTCATCTACTTGAGGAGGTG
This sequence comes from Viscum album, assembly GCA_963277665.1. NCBI lineage: Eukaryota > Viridiplantae > Streptophyta > Magnoliopsida > Santalales > Viscaceae > Viscum > Viscum album. The sequence goes on from OY728140.1 coordinate 1,955,796,315, forward strand.
ACAGAGCAGCTAGCCGCTTTGCTGATATCCTTCGTGGATCGAGATGGATCAGCCTTCCAGCCTTCCTTCAGTCTCTCACAGTCACCCCTCCACTACTACAGCGGGTTAGAGAGGCACAGCATGGGGACGCTGACTGTGAGACACGGCGTGCACAGATATCCTCAGGACATGCACCTGATGGTTTCTCCTTAGGAGCAGAGCACAACATCCTTTTCAAGGGACGTACCTTGGTACCAGTTTCTTTACGGGAGGAGGTGCTGAGAGAGTTTCACACTTCTCCTTTGGCGGTACATCCTTGAGTGGTGAAGATGTACCAGGATCTAAAATGACAGCACTGGTGACTGGGCATGAAGAAGGCTGTTGCGGAGTTCTTTCTCGATGTCTCACCTGCTAAAAGGTGAAGGCAGAGCACCAGGTACCAGCAGGCTTGGTACAACCCTTGTAGGTCCCGGAGTGGATGTGGGACGGGATATCTATGGACTTTGTGACTGGACTTCCATGCACTTCCAGAGGCCATGACTCCATTTGGGTGATTGTTGACCGACTCACCAAGTCGGCTCACTTCTTACCCATCAGAGAGCAGGGATCAGTGTAGAGCTTGGGACATCTCTACGTTCTGGAGGTTGTACGGCTTCACGGTGTGCCGCCATCTATCATCTCCGATCGAGATGTTCGCTTTACTTCCTGGCTTTGGAAGGGGTTTCAGGAGGCGTTCGGGACGCAGCTACGTCTGAGCACCGCCTTTCACCCTCAGACAGATGGTCAGACGGAGAGGACCATTCAGACACTCGAGGACATGCTCCAAGCATGTGTTCTCGACTTTGGTCATAGCTGGGAGGACCACCTACCCTTGGTGGAGTTCGCGTACAACAACAGCTTCCACTCCACCATCGGGATGGCACCATACGAGGTGTTGTACTGCCGACCTTACAGATCACCGCTATGCTGGACAGACCCTGGGGAGTCAGCACTTGTGGGACCAGAGATGGTCCAGGCCATGACGGAGAATGTCTAGGTCATCCAGGAGTGGATGAGGATAGCTCAGAGCCAGCAGAAGTCTTATGCTGATTGGAAGCGGAGGCCACTGGAGTTCGAGGATGGCGACCACGTCTTCTTACAGGTCTCACCTCGACATGGATTATGGAGATTTGGCCGAGGCGACAAGTTGTCTCCACGCTTCATCGGACTGTTCTAGGTCCTCAGCAGGATTGGCGAGGTGGCTTATCGCCTGGCTCTACCGCCTCAGTTGCACCGGGTGCACGATGTCTTCCACGTATATCAGCTGAGGAGATACGTGCACAACCCGACGCATATCATTGACCATGGGGAGCTAGTCATTGATGATGGGGTGAATTTTGCGGAGGACCCGGTGGAGATTGAGGATCGACAGGAGTGGGTCCTATGTGGACGGTCAATTCCTCTAGTGCACATCATATGGCAGCACAGGAACAATCAGGAGAGCACTTGGGAGCGGGAGACTCATATGTGTGCTCAGTACCCACATTTGTTTCCCTAGTCTTTGATGTATCTTTACGGGGACGTAAAGCCCTGAGCTGGGAGTAATGTAAAGACCCATATAATTCATGGAAATTTTTTTCTTAATTTTCTTTGTAATTTTACAAGAACGTAGTTTCTGATGACACTTGATTCCGAGGCCCGGTGTGCCCAGAATTTCTATCTGAAGTTTAACTCAGGTACGTTCAGCGACCGAACGAGCGGGAATTCCTATCTTTCAAACCGGTGCTCGTAATCAAATTCTGAGGGCACCGATGGAACCGCAGCGCTAGTAATTGCTTAGGAACACCTGTTCCGTAGTTGTGTTTTCATTAGAGAATATGATAAAAATTGTGGAAGTTTAATTTATAATTTAACTACAATTTTTATTTTTCTTTAAGTGGTTTAAGGCTTTGGGTGGAAGTTGGGTAACTACCCAAATTCCCAAGAGAGGTTATGAGGGTGGTGGGGCCCCAAGAACCTCACCCCTTCATATTCTTAAAACCCCTCAACTCACCATTAATTTTTTACTACTTATGTTTTAAGTAAGTGAGTTAAGTGTGGATGTTTGAATTTCAAACTCTTGAAATTGAAAAGTTATGTTATGTTAATAAAATAAGAGGTGAGCTTATTTTATTTGGGGTTGGAACCTTGTGGTGGAGGTTTTGGGAGAAAAGACTAAGTACATGAGGAACTTCTTCATCTTCGATGAAGAACGTGAAGAACACATCGGTCTCCAACGAAGAACTCTGAGTTCTCGGAAACCGATTACGCGACGCCGTGTACCACGACGCCGACGTGACTTCCTCCTTCCGTGATGTCTCTTTCCGTGACAGTTTTTCCACGACGAATCCTCGTTCTATGAACCTCCATTCAAGCTCGCACGAGGTAGGGGGTTTATTTATTTTATTCGTGATTTCTACCCTGACGTTCTTCTTGAATTTTTGACCAATTTCTATCGATTAACGAGAGGGGGGCCGGACCGCACAAACACGGACGAACCACCTCCTTTATCCTTGTTGGTTATTTTGTGGATTGGAATGGAATGGTGTGGTGCCAATGCACCATGCAGAATCGTGCAGTAAAGAATGCGCGGCACCGTCACGCCACGCCGTGAAATCGAACAAGGACGCGACACCGTCGCGTCACGTCGGAGAAACCCGATGACACCGTGGCCGGAGTGGGGCCACGGCGGAAGGGGCGCAGCGCCAGACAAACCAGGTCCGCTGCTGGTTCCGGCCCCCAGCAGAGCAGGGAGACCGGTGGCCGGTTCTGGGCCACTGGTGTCGGAGCAGGGGGGACCGGCCGTCGTCGGTCCGTGGCGGAAGAAGTCGGCCGGCCAGAGCAGGCCGGCCGGTCATGGAGAAGCCGGGGGTAAGAACCCCCAGCGGAAAACTCAAGCGGACCCCATAATGGGGGGCCGCGGTTACAACCAGGGGCAGGTGCCCCCCCCCCCCCCACGCCAAACGGCTTGGCTGTTTGGCCGAGCGCCTAGCCTGTGCGCTGGGCGCGCTATGCCCAGGCCGGGCCGTGCCAACCCGGCCGGGCCGCGCCAAAGCAGGCCAGACCCGGACTCGGTTTGGGTCGAACCAGTTCGGGTCGACCCCGGGGGTATCGGGCCGGGTCGGACCGGGCCCGAACCCCTTAATACCGAATCTTTTCCGGTCGGACGCCCATAACATGTACTACGGCCATCCGATCGACGCACCATCAGTTGAGATGCGATCCTTGGATCAAGACGGTCGTTTCGGTATATTGAACTCAAGGTTTCGGAATACATTGGGTTCAGCCGGGTTGGTTCGTACACGAAACCAACTGGGCCCTCGGAGTGGAAACGCTAATATCATAAGCTCCGGACGTCCGATTGACGTGCCGTCAACTTTATTGGATTCCTCTAAGTGAGACGGATGTTCTGGCTTACTCCGCCCGAGGTTTGGACGCATGTGGAGTATGGTCAGGTTGGTTTTTCCTTAAAAACCAACCGGGCCCCTGGGACGAAAAAGCCAATAACTCTCGGAACGGGCGTCCGATTGACGTGCCGTCTGCGACGTTGAGTTCCTGTTGACGATACGGAACTTTTGGATACATCAACTCTGGACTATGTGTCAGTTGATGTATCAGCATCACGGCTCGTGGAGCGGACCCTCCCGAACGAGCTTGCTGTGTGCGGGAACCCTAGTGCTGGCTGCGTTTGCGACTATGACGACGACGACGACTGTACAGAGATCCTCAGTGGATTCAACGATGACGACTACAACATTCAGCGATCCTACTTGGATCCGTGCTACCGATATTGTGTGGGTCCGATCCTGTGTGGGTCAGCGCTCACCGGTTCTGTGTGAGCCAACACCAACAGATCCTGTGTGGGTCCGATCATGTGTGGGTCTTTGCGGGGGTTAGTTATCTATCGATCCTGTGTGGGTCAGACCCTTCCTGGGTCATTGCGGGGGTTAGTTACCTATCGATCATGTGTGGGTCAGATCCTTCCTGGGTCATTGCGGGGGTTATTATATATCGATACTTTGTGGGTCCGATGACTTAGATGAATCAGTGGATATATCTGATCATCTCTATCGTTATACGAAGAAGTATACCTATGTGATCTGAATCATGTTTTGCTTTCCTGTGTGGATTTTGTTGTGCTATCCTATGTGGATTTATGTTTTTCTTTCATGTCTGGACTGGGTTGTACTTGGGCTCGGATGTTGGAGCAAACTTGAATGGATGACTTAGGTATATGTATGGGCATATACCTAAGCAGTGTCGAATGTTACTTCGTGATTGTATATTTCCTTTGTGGATTATCCTTTGTGGATTTTGTGAGACCTTACGAGGGTCTCGGGGTCCCTACTGAGTAGCTTATACTCACCCCTGCACGGGCTATGCCTGCACTACGTTGTGTTGGTTGCAGACGACGGACAGAGCTGATCGTGGTTGAGGCTTGCAGAGCAGGACGGTACCTGGAGGTGGACCACTGGACGGGACGTACTCAGAGTGGTCGGCTGTACCCGAGGAGTAGTGGAGGCTATGTGTACCCACCCTTCAGGTGGGACATCCAGAGGACGGCTCAACGTTGCAGCTTTACTTTCAGTTGCAATTTTTCCTTCCAATTTTAGTTTACTTTCAGTTTGGGTTTGAATACTGGCCCACTTACTTTTCCGCACTTACAGTTGTACCCAGTTTTTACTTATTGATTACTTCTACTGCTTGCTTGCTCTGTGGTGTTTTTTTACTTTACAAAGGCAATGCCTTCTCTTTTTACTGGGAATTACACCTTGGTGCTAGTCGCCAACCCCTGGCTTATGGAAGGCAGGCTTGGGGTAGTCACAACACGGGCCCCGAGGATGGGTCGTGACATGGGTCCTACATCTCAACCCTGGTAGGTCACTGTACTTAAGGATAAGTACCACCTTTATTACCAAATGTAACAACTAAGCCCAAGTGACTACACAAACACCCCACCGTAACTTGATAGTCTGGTCCTGGTCTGACAGGTACCACCAATTTCCTTGAAGACACAAGGTCCCCACCCTAGGGACCATCCATGTTCATGAATGGGTTGTCTAACTAATTATTGTCCCCACAAGAAAAACTATCCTTTTCAGTGTGCTTTTTCCTCACACCCACACACCATGGGAAACATACAAGAATGTCAACCATCATGATCACTACTCTAGGCCCTACACACATAATTGGGGAGTTCAAATCAAGTAGGATCCAAAAAAGGAAGGTGCACCTCGTTGACATGTGTCATATCATTTAATCATTTAACCCTTTATCATTTTGGGGGGTTAAAGTTTATTCAAATGATCATTGATACATTTTTGTTTAATGTTTTTTACTTAATTTCATTATTATGATAATAGATTATGAAATTTTTTAACATTTCTCTTATCTCATTATTACATTCATTCTTATTATCAGGACAAAGTTTTGGTTATTATAGTACATAATTTCTTTTAAATTAAAATCCAATGACATAATGTAAAATGAACAATGAATAGAGACTAATCTATATTTTTTTACATATAAATACATTTTAAAAAATATTTCATGATATTTATTTTCCACATATATGTTTTAAAAATATTATCTGAAAAATAGAGTAGTTCATTTTTAATGTAGATTATATTTTTAATGTAAAAGTGTGATATAATGTGGCAGTAATTGAAAATAGTTGATAAAATCCTACTCTTATAAAGAGTATTTCAAAATATAATGAATAAAATATTTTATTTAAATCTAACACCTGTGGTGCGGTTTTCATTACATAACTATTAAGTATTTTACTCACATATATGTGCATAATATAGTTTCAGGATCAGGTTCAGGGTGTTATTTGATCTCTATTAAGTGATGGTGTTTTTAAGATTAATGGTGAACTTAGGGTCATTTGGAGATTTCATTGGTAATTATCTTTTATAGTTTTCTATTGAATTATAATTATATTTTCATAGAGGACCCCTTCTAAATTGTATTATATAATAATTGTATGTTTTTATTTTAATTTTTTTAAAATAAATGGAGGCATGAATTGGTCAACCAATTCATTCCCCAAAGAAATATGTTTTTATTTTAAATTTTTATTTATTTATGTTCGATTATTTGTTTGGTTATAATTATTAAAATGATGTTATTTTCTACTAGATCATGGAACACTATATATTGAGTGGAAATCTAGGATCTTTAGCATATATTTTTCTACTTTGGATTTATATTTATTGGGTGAAATCATTTTTATGAGTTCATAGTGCTGCTAAAGGGAATGTATCCATCTTTTCGGGATCTAGAACACCCCTTATGTAAATAATCATCAACAATAGGTGTGCAATTTAGGTGTGTCCCAATGTTGGTCCATGAAAAAATGGTATCAAGGCCTAGGTTATTAAGGAATCCTAGTTTATAGAACAACATTTTTATATCATACGTAATGATAGATTATATGTAGTGATGTAAAAACTTTTGAGGATGGTTGGTCAAGATTATTGAGACATTTTTAACATTTTTATCCTTGAGTTACTATGTGTTTTTTGTGCCTTATTTCTTAGATTTTAAAATTTTCTTAATTTACCTCATGTTTCTTTTGTATTAATGGGTTTTAATTTATAATAATGATATAATAATTATTTAAATGGTCTTAATTATTTGTATGAAGATAATGATAGATTCATTGGTAGAATATAGTGAGATCATTGGGACTAAAAAACCATGTAGATATAGATTACATTTCTTGACGTAACTCTGAGTGGAAATTGTATAACTGAATCATGGTTAGTCAATCTATGTATTCATGTTTTGTATGACTAGTATTCCAACATAATTAGGGTTTTATTTCATTTGGTTTGTTGATATTCATCATTGGGATTATGAGATTTTAAATAATGGTAGATATTTTTAAATACATATAGTTTTTTAAAATAATAATTAATCTTTTAATATTGGGAGAAAGTGGGAATCATATTTGAAAAAAATGATTGATAGTTTCAAAAAGAAAATAGTTGGGATGTGAATATCAAAAAATGTATTCATGTTAGATTTTTTTATTTTTAAATTGAAATATTTTGAAATTTGAAAAGATGGTGTCTAAGGATAATTTAAATTAATAGTGTTTGGATGTGAATGAATTAATTTAATAAAAAATTTATAGAAAAATTGAATATTATTTCTATCTGATATTTATAGTTTGAAAAAAATGATATTATATATTTTAAAAAGTGTCATAAAAAAGATATACGAAACCCATTTAGTTGGTTATGATATTATTTCATTATATTCAATTTTTACATAGATATTTACTTGTTGGATAGTAAGTCTTGAGTTCGGATTTTGATTATTCAATTTTTTTCTCTTCTTGAAATTTAGGGTGAATATCAATTAAATATCCCTTGATTTACAAGGGAATTTTATGGATGGTTATCCACATGTGAATCTTTTAGATAACTAAACTAAATATTTCTATTTTGTGCTTTGGCTGATGAATCATCTTTTATTTTATTTTTAGTACGTTCTTATAAAAATAGATAATTTTTGTAGTTTATTGAAATGTCCTTTGGTCTTATTGACATTCTTGAGTATCTAAAAATCACATTCGTATCCACTATGAAAAAAATTGAGTTGGAATTATCGATATTTTGTTGCTCTAACTAATACACAAGAACACATTTCTTGGGATAATTTTATTCCCTCCATAAAAAATAGTATTTCTATGAGTCTATAAAAGTTGTTATAGAGATGGGGTTAGATATTGTCCAATTGGGAAGCTGATTGGTGTTGTATTAGGTTTTCCATTTTAAGGAATCCTCTTACAATTCAAAGTTATTTAGAGAAAATTACTTGAATCATCAGTATTTTCAAAGAGTCTCTATCTATATATTTAATTAAGGATTCTATTTTTCTAAATGGTATTATATAAATAATTTTTTTTGGGGTCTTAAAATTGAGTTAGTACATGAATAAATTTAGTAAGTGACTACTACTTCTTATATTTATATAAGAAGGGAATGTTGATCTAGTAAAATAAAGGGTATTTTGAATAATTATAAATAGTTATTCATTGGTTTCAAGTGGACTTATTTTATATCATTGAATGATTTTGAATGTTAATAAATGATGTTCCAAAAGAGTTTTGAGTAGGTCCATAAAAATACATTAACTAAGAAATAACTAATGACATATCATGGTGGTGGATATTTAGTTCATATATATAGGTTTTTAAAGGATTCAATAAGGAAATGAGTAGATCCATATATACATATATGAAGGAACCCCATGCTTAATCTATTGAATTTGATGTTTACTAATAAATTCATTGAGGTATTATTTTATTTTATTTATTATTCCTATATTTTTTATATTCCCAACTCTTAAATTTATGATCTATTCAGTATGTTATTTTGGGTTTTAATGAATTGGTTGATCTTATTGTGTTTACTGTATTCTTGTGTAAATTATTATTCATCGATGGATTATTTTAATCTTTTTTTCCATTTTTGGTATAAGTTTTTGTGTGAAACTAATTTCATATTTATTTTTTAGGGTTTTTTTGTTTTTTTATTAAGGGAAATGGTGTCTTTGTAGGTTTCTAATATGGTAGTGTGATCACCATAGTCAACATGACCACATTTCTATTTGTTCTTTAAAAAATTACCTTTACGAGGAATGTATTGTTGAAGGATAACCTAATTGTTAACTGTAGTCATTGAGTTAATGTAAGAGAATATTTGAGTTTATAATCGGAATGTGGTCCATTTGATTTAGTGGTTGATGTTTTTTAATACTTGTTTTTAGAAGAGATTTTCTTGTATATGTTGAGACATACCATTATCTAAAAATCAACTGATCTTAAACAATAATTTAGGGGAATAAAGGACTATGGGTGGGGGAATTTCACACATCAACCTCACTTTACCTATTATTTTATATAATTTCATATATTTTAATGTTTTCCCCAACATCAGGGGTTTTGGATTTTTTTGGGAATTTTGGGCGATGCACTGTAGAATTTAATCTACTATAGAAGGATATGGTGAGGCCTAGGGAAACTATACTTCAATCCATAGGTGGTAGACCACATCAATGAAACTTTCACAGGGGTATGGGGGTGTGGTACAAAAAGGATCACATCATATCCAATAGTTATTTATGAGGTGGGTATCAAATTTTATTGTATTTGGCAATCCATATTAACCCATACATCGGTGCCAAATTCATATGGGTGAATTCACATACCACACAAAAATAATGGGATATCAAGTATAGATGGAAGATGCTGAAGATTTTTTAGGGAAATTATCATTTTTAATATAATATTTTTTACATAATTCCTTAACAAAATATTATAATAATATCTTTGTTTTTTTATGGTTTTGTTTCTTTGAAAATAGGTATATGGGAATGAATTACCTATGAAAAAAAATCATATACCTATTTAATCATCTTGAAATAATTCCTTTTGTTGGAGAGAAATACCTCAAGGTTACATTGCAATATTTTTTCAATGGTTATGTTTTTTTACAATGCAGGATTATAGGGTATTTTGTGGAGTTATAATGAGTTTAATAACATAGTATATTGAAAATGATCCATGAAATATTTATGGATTTGCTATAATTGTTATATAATTTGTGAATAAACACAAAGGTGTATCAAAAACTAACGAAGGAAGGTTTGTACTCTTCAGGGCTATGAGAAGCTATGCGAACAAAAAATTTTCGCAAGATCTTTGTGAAATAGTGATCATCATGAACAAGATAAGTGAGCTCCTTTAAATAGTGATGATCTGGATGGATGATTCTAGAATTATAGGTAACCCCTGTAAAGTTTCCTGTAAACCCTCAGAAAACTATCTCAATCAATAATTAAAATATTATGATTCTGAATTTTTTAAATTGATTCACGAATGTTGTTCTTGGAAAATATTTCACGAAGAATGGTAATTGATGAAGGAATGTAGTATTCATATGAATTTTGTGATAATTGAGAAGGATAAGTGATATTAATGAAGTATTTTTGCTTTTTGAAGGATGGTTGAGCTTCATTAATGATGTGATCATCCCAAAAGTTTAGGTGTTCGTGAAGGCTAATAGAGCATCACCAATGGAAGGAGCTTCGTAATGGTAGATAGAATTGAAAAAGTGTTCAGAATGGAATTCTTAGTGAATATGGGGTAAACTAGTATTCATTAATTAGATGAAAGTAGTACTTCAAAATATCATCTATCTTAAACTATGTATGTATTCATTATTAATAATGAAGGGACTTACCAGCCCATAACATGTGTGTGATTTCCTTCTAGAGTAGTGACAAAATGAAGAGGAAGAATGTGATCTTTTCTCCTAGTAGAGAGAAATCGAAAGAGAGTTAGGTTGTGACCCTTGGGAAGGTAGTGAGATTTCTGTAAACCTTGTAAATCTAGTGATCATGTGCCTCTTTGTTATCTAGAATGATCCATGTATTTTGGAAGTGAGTCTTAGTGGATTTTGTAAATCTTCATAATGTTGTTGTCTGATCCATAGATGTATCATAATGAAAGAAAACCAAGTATAATATATATGCCTCATCCATGATTTCATTTCTGTTTATAGAGTTCTACTAGAAGGGGTAGAAGAGTGTTTTTTATCAATAAAATAATATATAATGGTTTAATAGTTTTATTCTATCATACCATAATTCGACCCCTCTTAAGATGTTTAAAATAGTTGGGGTCGAAATTTTCCTTAGATCTAAAGGTTGAATGTTAGTGTCTCTTTATCAGTATATGAAATGGAGTTTTTCAGTCACAAATGGATTCCTATATTTGATGTATTTTTTTCAATTATGGAATAATTAGTAGTTTCACTACTTATGATCATTACAAATCGATGTCTTTATAACATCAATGCAAGGAATTTCAGTAAATATCAATAGTGGTCATTTATAATAAGCTGAATGAAGGTAATTAGATGTTGACACTTGAGGAATAATTTATTTTGGGAGATCTCAATCCCATAGAAAATATTTCAAGGTGATTTTTATCAAGTCATTATTTAAATGATGTAAAAGATTATTAATATTTATAAGGGTGACTAAAAACATAGATAAAGAAATCTACATGTTTATGGAACAAGTATGGTGATTTTAAATGGAACCTTAATGAGTCTATTGATTAATTATTTGACAATATAATTTTTTTTGGTGGAGGATATGATTGGGTATGGATAAATTATTGAGTATATATATACTGTTAAGAACATATTGAGAAGACTTCCACCTTAGTTCAATTGGAATGTTTCTATATTTGATGATAATGAACCAATAGATCTGTCATTAGATTGCATGAACAATACTCTTGTTTTAAACGAGATAAGAAATGATGATAACAAGTCGCTGGAAAAAGGTAAGTATAAAGAAGTGGATTTATAGGTCATGAAGAAGAAAACTAATGAATATGGGTAGGAATAATAAGACATATATGAATTCATGTCAAACCATTTATCAAATTTACAAAGATGAAAAAGTAATTTCAAGGGAAGACTCTGACTTGCATGATTTGGATGAAGAAATGTTTGACATAATATAGTGGGGAGGCTAAATAATTTTCAAGATGATGACGTGGTTGAAGTCTAAATTACACTGAAGAAATCATCATTAATGTTAAAAGGTAAGAAAATTATCAAAAAACATCTTACAAAAAAATAGACTTATTTCAGAAGAAGTCGATAGTTAAGAAGAATATAATGTTGATGTATTTGAGGACTACAAGGATCATAGAGAAATTTATAGGGTGGAAGCATTTTGAAATTTACCAAAATATTGAAAAGAGACATTGACGAGGGAGAATTAAATGTAATGTTTTACCTTTATGTCTAATTTGAAGTGGCACGTTACGAAATAGACATTTACATGGCCAAAATAAAGAAATCCATTAGGTTGGTTCATGACGCCAATCACATTATGCATGAGAAATAAGAAGAGATGTCTAAGATGATTGATTAAATTGAAAATCATAAGTCATGAATGATAGTAAAGCCGGATTGAATCAGTGAGTATATGGTCAATGTTGATGAATAAAAAATGGTGATCTATTATTTAAATAATTTGGTAAATGATCATGAAAAAATAATCAAAATTATAGATGAGGAGGTTGTATCCTCTTAAAGGAATGTGAAAGATTGGGAGAGAGTATTGACTCCCACATAAAATGTAGAAAAGACAGTATTGGATGGAAAAATTAGAGTTCAAATATCATGTGAAATAGAAAAAGGATTGGAAGGAGAAGAAAATGGTAAATCAGAATGTGACAACTATTGTGATGCTAGATTGTAAACAGAATGTAATAATGGTTGAATTCAGACAATAAGCACCCGACCAGAGATTAAAGAATGATTTTATTATGGACTATAAATATAATATTTAGAAAAATCAAGGGAAAACTAGTTGTGCATTAGTGAAACATAGGAATGAACACACACTAAACAATTTTGTTTTGTAAATATGGGACATTGAAAAAATGTCAGTTCCCTTGCAAAACAATTATCAAAAGTAACAAAACTAACACATAAATCCATATCAAACCAAATATACCATGGTATAATTTAATATTCAATATTTTCTATGTGGAAGAGTCATACTCATTGCATGATATTTCTCATCAACAATGAAGATGATTCTGCCAAAGAAGAATGAATATGGTCATATGAAAAATAAAAATACATCATCAAATGACATAAAAATGAAACATATATTTCCAACTATACTAGTTGAAGCTAGTATATAATATTTTAAGGAAGGTAAAGATTATCAATCTTTATCAGGTATAAGGTAAAAAACATGAATAAAAAATTAGATATTTGAATAGGTAGTTCTTGTATATATTACTTTCAAAGTATCGTATCAAACTTCAATATGGATAATTGATAGTAGATTCACCTCCCATTTGATAGAAAATAAGGATCTTTTAATCAAAATCAAATATGAAAAGGAAGTTATTAGGATATTTGGTATTGATTAAGGCATAAAATTTTTTGGCATGGTAAGAAAATGTTGGAGGAAAAATACATGTGACATCAAGATGTAAAGATGTTGAAGGTATTAGTCTACACATACTATGTGTTGGTCAATTATGTGATTCAAAAATTATAATATGATTTTCCAAGAAATTTTGTGCTATCATGGAAAAATATGGTGAGGTTTTTTAAAGGAAAGTGTATTAAACTAAATCTCTATATTGTTAGTGAAGAAGAAGATATTTACTTTTTGTCTAAGTATGAAGAAAACATGTTTTGGAAAAAATGTCTTGTCACATTTTCCAAACATCCATGGAAGACCTGGTGAAATATGATGTTGCATGAAAGATATAGAGCTCTCACTAAGTTATACGGTTTTGATAGACGTGTTACTCAAAAGTTCATCAAACCATCCACTCCACCAATGATGGGTTAGGGACCTTTTTCTTTCCCAAAGGCTCATCGAGCTCTTTCTCTGCCTCCTCCAATCCTAATATCAACTAATTTTTTCCCTAAAGATCATTATTTATGAATTTTACAGATATTTTTTATATTTTTCTAAACCATCCAATATCACCCGAAGAGTTTACTAAATCCCAATATCTCTTAATAATCATTGTCATTGCAAAGTTTAATAAATGACATTCATCGGTGGAATATTTTGAAAGGAATGATTTTAGATTATGGGATATACAAGATCATACAATGCTGTATTTACTAGGGAAAAATCATACCATGATTCTTTTTTCAATAGAGAACAACCTGATAAAGGCGTGGTCTTGTACTCCACACACTTTCCATGGATTCTAGTTTTATCTTTTCAAGTTGTCCTTGTACATTCGAATCAAGTGTTATGTACCAAAAATATAAATCTAGGTTAGTCTCCTTGAACATATATTATGATTAAAAAATACTTCTATTTTGAAAATGATAGGAAATATAGTAGGAAGACATGTGTGTTCTGATATTGAAACTAGGTTGGTTATTCATCCCATATATATTTGAATCTATGAGGAGGTAGAAATCTCTATAAGGCCAATTGATCTAATTTGGATTACTATTCGAGAGGAATTCTGACATAAGAAAACATGTTTTCTTTGAGTCTTGGACTGATTTTTTTCCACAGTGTTAGCAATTGGGTCATACAATGAATTTTTTTTGGAATGGGAGGTATTTGAATTCAATATCAATAGGTAGTGACAAAATTGTAGTCATTGGTCCTTATTAAGGATGGATGGAGAAAACATCTATGTGTGCCTCTAGGGATCAGCCAATGACAGATAAGTTATAAGACAAGAGAAAGGGGGGGGGAAACTGAAGGTGGAAAATATTTTTAATCACCTAATATAGGATATGAGAGATGCAAAATACAATCATGTGGGTTTAGTTGTAACATGTGAAATAAGTGATAATGGTGATTTGATCTCAAATTCCTAAACATATTCTATAGTATTCATGAAGAAATTAGTATCCACCTTGAAGATGAGATTTAATAAACTGGTTAATAATGTTATAAGGATGGTTAATAGTGGAAGGAACTAAGACATAGTGCCTATGGTCAGATTAATTCTAAATATTGGTCTAATCTGATAGGTATTATGTTATGTCTCAACTTGAACGACTATTCTTCAAACTCGAGTATTGATGGGAGGGTAAAGATAAACACAAAATGTCCCCCCAAAATTATATTTTGATAGAGAAACACAATCCTTGAATGATAATGCAATAATAGTTTATAATACTGTTCTGCACAACCCAAGGAGAAAGAAGGGAAATAATGAAAACCAAATCCTACGTAGTTTCATTATCACTAAGAAGAATAAATAAAATATAAGTAAAGAATACTCATATCTACCTAGATGAATAGATACATGATCAGTCAAAAAGGTGGTAAATATAAGGTATAGGACCTGTATATAGTGCGAGGTATAACAGGGGATCAATATATATGAGACACTGGCACTAAAGATATTGAAAATAAAGTTATAAAGGTTGAGTATCTCTCAAATTTATTTGAAGTACCTAAAAGGGATGCAGAATAGAAGAAATCAGAACACCATGGGGAGTTACTACTACACTTCAAGGATGTACAGTCAGAGAAGGAGCATGAATTCCCTTATGTATAATAGGATAAGATATCTTCATGTTTGGATAAATATTTTTAGTTTCTCATGAACTTGGGAAAATAATTAATGGGAAATTGTTTAGTGATTAAGGCCATAGAAGAAGTCCAAGAAGAGGTTACAGTTCTTCTATATGGGAATAAAGATCATTCTCAGTGAGAGGGATCCATAGTTTCATAGCATAATTTGGAATTTATCATGCAATCAAGTGAAGAAATAGTGGATGATTTTCTATAGATTAATAATTCAAAATAGGGAGCAAAACAATTATGGGAATATTGATCTTAGTGGACACTTAAAGGGAGAAATGTGACTACATTGAAAATCACGACAACATATTGATAATAAGTATCAATTTGGGGAAGTTCCACAAAGGTGAAAACATTAATACATGGTATTTTATGGAATATAATTTTGAACAAATATTAAAGAATGATCAATGCACACGAGTATATTTATTCACTAGAATGTTTTTAGGGATAATTATTCCAAAATGCATAAAATTTCCTTCAATAATTCAATTGTATCTTTCGATGTTTGATATATATGTTTTCATGAGTCTCACTTTTTCCAATAAATGTGTTTTATAATAATATTATATTTTAATGTGTGGGATGTTGTTCGAGACCTCCCTAGGTTATCACTTGATCATACTCATATGTGTGACACTTTTCCTCAATGGATGATTATTTAAATGAAATATAAACCATAAAAGAAAAGGTAAAAAATGACGTATTTGGTGCATATTGATGTGTTAGGACATATTTCAATATGATCATTTGACGTGATGATATATTTTTTTCTCTTCATTTAATACTTTATCATAATGTCATGTGTTTCAATCATCACTCACAAATATGAGGTGCTCTATTCCATAACAACATATCTACTTGGAGTTGAAAAGGGTTTATGTCATAAAATCTTAATGATCTAAATAGATGATGTTACAGTTTTAACAAATATCAAAGTTATGGATTATCTCAAGAAATATGGGATAAGGCACCATGATTCATCTATAAGATATCCACATTAAAAGAAGTAATTGAGAAAATAAATTGAATTATCAACAAAATGGATAGAACAATGATTATTTAAAAAGACATTATAGAGATGTTTTAGAAAGAACTAGTATTGAAATTCTTCTACAAATCAAATATAGAGTTATTATGTCTGAAATTATAGAATAACCAATTTGATGTGTGGTATAGAAGTTATCCAATGTTGAAGTACTTTCAAGTCACTAGAATTTAGTGTTTCATTGTCTGAAAGGAGAAACATATTATGTTTGAATCCTATAGAGATGAAGGGATATTCCATGGATACTTCAGAAAAATAAAATCATATAAACTTTGAAATAAGAGGATGGGAAAAGTCGTTGAAATAAATGATATAACTATAGTGTAAATTGAGTGGAAGTTGTAGAAAATACATGATCAGTATCAAGAGGATAGTGATGATGAGGTAAGCAGGACAAGTGTTATTCCAATTATAGTGGTTGATTCAAATGAAGATTAAAATAATGGTAAGGAGGAGGACTAACCAGTATCTATGCAAAGATTTAAGATAACTTCTAAAATTGATAGATAGACCATAATTTGTCATCATAGAGCCTCAGTGCAGAAATGGATGATCAAAAATATTTAAAAAAATATTTTCGATATCACAGGTAGATCCCAAAATTTATGAATAAGAAACATGATAGGACAAATAGATTTTTGATTTGATATAAAATCATGACCAAATTTAGAGGAATAAGAAGTCAGATATTTTTTAAGGTAAATATACAATAAAATAATCATTAATAAATGGGTCTTTCACATCAATATGAATGAATATGGAAAAGTTATTTGAATCAATGAATGACTATTGTGTTAAGGGTACTCCCTGGTAATGGGTGTCGACACTTATAAAAAATTGTCAACTATTTCATGGTTGGATACAATAAGATTATTAATATCCATGATATTTCGAATAAAGTCCAATGTTTTATGGATGGATATTAGGAAATAATTTATGAATGGGATTCAATATGTAAATGTTTTTAATGAGTATCCAGATAGATTTTATTTTCATGAAGATGAGATTAGAGTTTGTCTGATGAGAAAAGAACTATATGGTTTTAATAAATAACAAATAGCGTGGTAGTCATGGACCAATTAATTTTTTTTAGGAATATTGGATTTCAACTTGATGGAATTGATTGAAATATATATGACAACAATGAAAATAATAAAAGGATGATGTTGCTGGTGAATGTAGATAAAAAAATCATTTGTGGATTAGATGAAGCTTAGTGCAAAAAGTACACAAAATCTATGAAAAGTGAATTTTAAATGTAAACCATTGGTGAAGAGACATTGTTTTCTTGGTTTACAATTAATGAAAGGAAAAAATGGAACATTAATTTATCATTAAAAATATACAAAGGAGGTTTTGATATTGTATGGAATGGATAATTTCAAGGGGATAACAATCATGTGGTTTCTCAAATGAAACTATCATGAGATAATGAATTAAATTTTGTTAATTTCATTGAATATAGGAAAATCATTGGTATTCTATTATACATGAAATGGGAATTACCATTTTTTTCTCTATATTACAAGAACGAATATATCAAATAAATTCCAAAAAACTCGCATAATTTGTAGAAAAATAATACCTTGGAAAATCACAGGGAGGGTGGATTTTGGTTTCATACATAATGAATAATATCTTCATTAATTATTATACTATAAAAATATGGATTGGGTTGATTTAGTGGAGGATGGGAAATAAAAAACATATAATGAATTCTATTAGGGAAAATTGTGTATTTCATTTCCTATAATGAAATAATATTTTATTTCCTTCAGCACTGCTGAATATGAATTCAAAGAGAATACATAGTCATTAATTATGTTATTGTGTATGAAGTAGTAACATGATGAAATGTTAGTTTTAGGGAAGTCCCTAATTAGAATCCATTGTGATAATTCAAGTGATATAAATCATAGAAAAAATATAGTCCATCACTCTAGGACAATGAAAACTAAGATAAAGTATAATTTTATCAATGAGAAGCTGGAGTAAGGTCCTTTTAATTTCTAGTATGTGCCTATATAACTACAGGTTACATACATTATGAAAAGTTCCTTACCCAAAGTGGTTATTGAGAGGCATCGACTAGATTATAGAATCTAATAGATTCCAAGGACATGAATAAGTGTGTATATCTGACCCCTCTCCTTGATTTTTAGATTTCTTCTCCTAATGTGGTTATATATATTTTTATTTTATTGTAGACCACGATGAATTACCATTCGGTTCATTGAAAAAAAGGAATTTGTATCTATAAAAGGGGAAGAAAATATCTTAATCAAGGCTGGGGGAGAAGCTGATTGTAAAGTAGTGAATTAGGGAGAGTTTTAAATATTATGATGGTAAATATGATTTATTAAAGGATATAAATCATGACATATGACGTTCATGATTAAAACAAATGAGTGGTTTTGTAATTAACTGATTCATTGATAAACTTTTATGTCAATCTTGTTTATCATGTCAAGCATAGATAATGTGGGATTAGAGTGTGTGTTGAGTAAATAATTTACCAGTATCTGAATATCATGATGTACACTTTGGTATAAGATGAATGAATTTTTAATGAGGTATCAAAATGTGATGATGTGCCAATAAACCCAAAGTGGAATATTTTTTGGAAAAAATCCCCCAAGGCAACATTGCAATATTTTTAGGATGGTTATATGTTTTTAAAAATCATGTTTTCAAGGTATGTTTTGGTATTATAAAGTGTTTTTTGACAATGAATGTTGAGAAAGATCCATGAAAATGGAATGGGTTCATAAAAATGTTTACAGAAAACTATGTACACATGGTGACCTCATTTCCCAGTGTTTGCCAAATTTTTTGGGGTTGTAATCTATGGGATTTCTATCATCCCAAAAGATATATTTAATTGAAGGAATTAAATAAATATAAAAAATTATATTGTTTAATAAAGAGTTTATTTTAAAAACATCATTTCTTGATGGTCTGGATCATTGATAATGAGCATCTTGAATGGATGAACTTAAGAAGACACTCTCTGTGACTACAAGAAGCTTCACAAAAGGAAAAAATTATTTGGAGATTCATTATATATGGATCATCGGAAAAAATAATCGCTAGATACATGAAATGGCGATGATATTAACTTACGCTCTTGGGATCAGAGTAAATGTATATAAATAGGCCTCTAACACCTTAGAAAAAAAAGATGAACCACTAATGAAAATCAGTATGATATTAATTCGTGAAGGAGATTCACAAAGGCTATTTTTGAAAAAATGTTCACAAAGAAAGGGAATTCATGAAGTATATAAAAAGTGACCAAAATTATTGAGCATCAAGAAGGATAAGTGAGATTATTGACTATTTGTTTCCTCACAAAGGATATTTTATCTTTGATAAAGTGGTGTTCATGAATTTTGGGGCCTTGCGTTGCGAAGTGATCATTGCGAATGGATAGATATTCACAAAGGTTGTGATCATACAAAAAGTAATCAGAAGTTATTCTCCATCGATTCTAGGGTATGGGGAATTCATCAAGTGAATGAAAGTGGGAATTCAATAGAGCATCTATCTATAAATGAGGATGTCTTCTTTATTGATAATTAAAGAACCTCCAAGTCCCTAAACAATGTGTGAATCTCTACTAGAGTAATGGGAAAATGATGAGGAAGAAGGTGATCATTTCCACCAGTAGTGAGCTATTGAAAGAGAGTTAGTCAGTAACCTTTGAGAAGGCAGTGAGATAAACCTAATCCTTATAAAGGTAGTGAGTCTAGGAATAGATATGATCAATCTAGATCTATATATTTTGACAGTGACCCTTAGTGGATTTTGTACATTGGAAACATGTCAATGAATACTCCATGGATATTTCCCAAGGAGGGTGAACCATGTAAAATTGATGTGTCTCATGCATAATTTCTTTCTCATTAATATATATTAATGGGAAATGGAGGTAAGAGTGTTTTTGGTAATTGAAAAACAAGATACAAAGGGTCAGTTATTTTAATCTGTCATATCTTGATCCACGCCCCCTCTTAGATTATTGAACTATGTTGGCATAACACCATATTATTTCATCATAGGTCACCATACTATAATAGATTTCTTAGGGATATAAAAAAATAGAAAATTATGATCATTAAGCACGGTAAGGGATAAAAAATAGAACATAAGGGGTAATTATGGATAAAAACGATTCATATCCTATGTTTAAAATCCTATGTATGGGTTTCAAAACATGGAAATGTGGGAATAATATAAAAATGAGAAATTAATTTTCATATCACCAAAATGTTTTCATAATGTGTCATAAACCACATTTTATGAGGTTAGTCACTAATGTATAATAAAAAATGTAATCTATAGAGGTTAATTATTTACCCAATACATTATATATCAATAATAGGGCACCATTAATTTGTATTAATTACATTATGCCATATAAATAATATATGATGAAAATGAATTCCATCAATTACCAGTCCAGAATAATGAATAAGTTTCATGTAAATGTCATTGATTTCATAAATTCTCAAAGAAATTAACATTTTCATATTTTGAACCTATAAGATGGGAATATTTGTGTGAAAGATTAAAATCCTAATTTCATTAAGTATAAATAAATATATAATAATAAAATACAATGAATTTATTTTTATGTATTCACAATATAAAAAGATTCCTTGAAAATCAAAGAACTGTTCTTGTAGTATAAGAGGTATACAATTCTCTTTATAAAATATTCTTATTGAGAGATAATGAATGTCTTCTAATAATAAAAGAACATCTGGCTAGTATTGTAATGATAAAAATTGAAAGTGAACATTTTAACATGGAAATTATATGACGTACTACAAAATAAAAACATGGATAAAAGGGAGGGGAACTGAATCCCCTCACTTAGGTACCAGTTACAAAAAATAATGGTGAGATTCCTTAATATCTAACCCAAAGGACTTAGTAAGAGAATAATGGAGGGATGGATGTGCTAATGATCTTTTTTTGAATCAAATGTGGTGGATTGTTGGAAATTTATAAAAAATAAAGGACAATTGTACATAAATTTGAAAATATTGATATTGGATTTCTTGTTTTGGAAAATACGTTTTCCATGGCCCCCATGAGTTTTTATAATGATTTATAAAATATAGGAGTTATTTTTTTCATATTTCTATTTGATAGGTCGAAAAAAATTTATATAGTATCTTTTAAATGAAAAATTATGTTTTCAGAAAATAATATTTTTAGAAACCATAATTTTCATTTTAGACTATTGGAATATTATTAACATGGTTGGAATTATATTATAATTATTAAAATAAATTAGTTTAATAATGTAAAGTTTCATATTTTTTATTCAGTATTATTAATTATAACATATTTATGACAAATTAATGATGTCAAAAAATATACTGAAGACACACAACTTCATTTTTACTATTTACTATAGAATAAATTATTTTATAAAATTCAAAAACATCTAACCAAACATTAAATTTACATGATAATTTCATATATATTTTTTATTTTATGAAATAAATACAATGTATGAGAAATAATAAATATAATTATATATTATATATTCCGATGAAAATTTAATCATGAAGGGAAACAAAATAATTATTTACTTTAAGGGTTTTTGAATTCTATAATATCATATATATTTTTTCTTAATGAATATATGTATGTATAATAAAATACATAATATATAATAATAATAATTCTGGTGTTAATTTTAAATTTTTATTTTACTATTTGGTTGAATATTATTACTATTCTAATAGTTATATGTAGTCACGATTCAATAATTGGCTGACATTTAGGTTTAAGTAAGATCATATGCGTCATGTTTCCCATTTACACTCTACATAATCTCCATCAATCTCATACAATAACTTTAACTACATATCTTATAAATATTTTACACTTCCTTCATAATGTATATCATATTCCTAATTCTACAATTTCATCTTAAAGTTATCATAGTTAGAGTGATCTTTAACGTATAATTTAAGATATTGGGATTTCCATTTGTGTACTGTTATTCTCATTTTATTTGTATTCATATTCTATTATTATCTACTATATTAAATATTATTTCATTATTTGTATTGTAATTTTGAAATGAAATAGTAATTCTATGTGATCTGAATGAGAAAATAATCATTGAACATGAGTTTTTTTCTAATAAGATAAATAAATTTTAGGTTGTTACATTCCCCCCAAAAAAACTTTTTTCCCAAAATATATTCCCCACCACAAAAAAGTGAGTGTATTTTACCATCATCAATTCATTAGGTTCCCAAATTTTTTAGTAAAGACTTGATTTATACTTCCAACAATCACGAGTCTTGTTTTCTTATTCCTCAAATATTTGTAGCATTCATAATTAATCTATATAAATAATAAATTATATAAAAGTTATTATTCCAATTGTATACCACTTGTGTCACGAATATGTTTTGGCTATGGTATTTACTAGTTGAACTCGGACACATGGATGATTATTTGGACATTGGAATGATTTAGAAGAAATTTTAACTAATTGGAAAGTACACTAACATAAATTGGAATCTAAAATGGTAAAAAATATATTGAACTTTGATTACCTTTCTTTCATGATCTCATGACCCCCTCAATAGTGATATTTTTAGGCATAAATGATCCCCAACATGAAAGTATATGAAATTCCATTGATTTTCATCACAATTATTTAGTCAACTTTGAGAATACTTGTTATGGTTCTTGAAAAACTTATATCATTGTTGTAGAATCATTCACAATGTCTAGTCCTAGTATTTTTCATTATCCAAATTTATTAGATCATGTTGGATGATTATTCCTTTTCACATATTTTACTTCATAATGATCCATATGAATACTCATCTATTATTATTAGATAATTAGAGTATTTCAATATATTGGCCCCGACTCCCTTGAAAATAAAATGATAGGCACTAAACATGTCTTCCATGGTTAGATTATTAATATTATACTACACATTTGGTTTTAGGTTATAGGATGTGTTGATGTTATCTTCGATATTCAAAACCATTTGAAGGGTCCTCTCAAATTTATATGTAAATCTATGATCCTTGCATGAGAAAATTGATAGTAGTGCTCTAGGAATTAAAACATCTTCACAAATATATAGACAATCATGGATCTAAGTAGATATATCCTTTTGTATAATGATGAAATGGTTATAGTTTTCTAATATATAAAAAATAATCCATGTGAATTTATTTTTATTATATGTTTTAGAAATGAATGTAGAAAAGTCCATAGTAATATTTTTTAACATCAATATAGGTATGAGTACAGGTTTCAATAATACGTTTTTATAGATGGAACACTACCATCAGTTTCTTAAGTTTAAAATATCATACATAGTCATCAATATAATCATATATTTTTATCCCACCAACAATGATATAATATATTTCTATAAAATTTATTTCTCCCATGATGTATAGAGATCATAGATCGATGACTATCATCTATAAAATATTTCCTAAACTCTATAATAGATGTGATACATAGCCTTATTAAAAAACTCAGAACTCCCTCTTGATCAACATTAATATTTTAAAAATTCCAATTTTTTACAACATATATCTTTATTTCCAACATAATATTAACTCTATGCGCTTTATTTACCTTATTCAGTAATGTTTATTAGGAAATATTTTTTGATAATATTAATTAGGTTTCATCCCTTAATTATACCATTTCCATCATTAAAAATTCTTTAATTAGTGGATCCCCATCATTCCTCAGAATTTCATGAACCCAAGGGTCTTTCTGACTCAATGAATTAGTGAATTAATTAGATAATACATGGTAATAATGAATAAATCAATCATATTTTTTAATAATAAATAACTATATACTTTTTACAATGTTATATTCATATTTTTTAAATTTATACTTCATACATTTATTGTCTATATACATTCAACACATCTCTCCATTAACATAAGATCTCCATATCGTTAGATCAAAGATATAATTATCTAACTCCAAAAATGAGTATGAAAATTCCATTATTATATTGATAAGTTTCTATATGAGTAGAAAATTTTCTTATCAGTTTTCAAAAGTTCAGATCTAGTTCCATTCAATGATGTATTCCTATAAAAGAAAATTTTTCCCACTAGATGTTATATTATCATATGTTCAATAAAAAACTTCTTCTTTTGTTATTGGAAACATTCTTCATACATAGTTTCCTAGATAAGAATAAGAAACTTTCTATTTTAAATTGTTATATGATTAGAAATATGTGAAATTTTTTAGAACTCATATATAGTAACCTACTTGATCAATGAAGAGACAAATCTGAGTTATTATTTTAGTTCAAGGTGACTCCTCATTGGCCTTTTCCTTTGCGTGATCAACCAATATTCATTCACTAGAAATAATGTGTCCATGTAATAAAAAATATTTTATAAATAGATAAAATTTATTGAATTTACCAAAAATATTTTTATTAGATAGTGTTTATAATATGACCCTTAGATGATCCCAATAGTCCACATATAATTTTGAATATATAATAACAAATATTTTTATAGAATGTGAACTTTCTCAAAATGACATGCGTCTTTTATTGAGAATGAAACAAAATTAATAGTTTATAAAAAATGATTTTTATAGTTGTCACCTTGAAAAAGAGATAAGATATCGTCATGGATGCCATTACACCGAGGAAACATCAATATAATGATCTATTTATTAGTGATCCCATCATCCAACTAATTTACTACATGATATGCATGCATGATGATGAAGTTCTTAGATGTGAGAGAGTCTATGTAATTGATCCATTTAGAAGTCAAATTCCATGAAATATGAATAATTCCACTTCTAAAATATTTAACAATAGGGGTGGAGTCACATTACAACCACATGTTGAGTTATCCTTACTACTTTTCAATTTAAAGCACAATTATAATGTCAACCATTTCAGAGTCATGTAATGTGGGTTTCTAACAAGGACCATAAAAGAATCCCACTACATCACCATTGATGATCATACCTAGATTAAAGGTCCATATTAGGGAGGAATTGATCCCCAAGAAGTTGGTCAAAAAAATCTTCCAACATTGGATGATTTTATTTTTTCATCAAATAGATCCCATTAGGTTTTCTTTAATTAATTCATAATTAACGAGATCTATCCTTCTTCTCCAAAAATAGAATAAGTTTTCCCCAAGGAGATACACTCTAACAAATAACACCATTATCCAAAATATCTTCAAATTTTTCATCAATTATTATAATTCCAAATATTCCATTATATATTGTGTCTTTCATATTTCCCTGGATCCATGTATGATTTCAATTGAGAACCATACCACTTATTTTCGGGGATCCAAGATAAGTCATTATGAAACACATGAATCTATTCATGGAAAATATGTACATCTCATATCGTTAAAGATTCATTTTCACCCACATATTCACCAATAATTTCCAAAAATAATTCAATATTTGGTCATTTATAAAAATACTCAAGCTATTATATCTATCCCTTGAAGTGAATTTTAGGTTGTCTCATTAGGATAACTATAATTTACTTTATTATGGTGTTTTTCTTTAATCTATACATTAATAAAACATCCATCCAAATTATTATTTCAAATTACATAATTGGATTGACCACTATAATTGCAGAGAGATTTTACTCTCCAATATTAATAGGAGAATATATATAAATATTGTATGCTTGAATAGATCATATAGTAGTTATAACAGAAAATTTTAGAAACATTATTACTTGTATTAATATGATGACCATTAAAAATTAGAATGAAGTAAAAAATTCTATAATAAATAAAATCAAACTATATACTTTCAATATTTGAGTTTATGAAAAGTATACCTTCAATTATATCTCCCGGAGCCTCAACATTAGTCAATGTAACTAAAAATCAACAACCATTCTCTTTTGGACTATTCTTGCTCTGATGGGGATTTCTAACAATTATCTTCTAATATAGAAATTTATTATATAAATCTTCATTCTCTATACACATGATGAATTATACTTTATGTCTTACATTAACAGTATTCTCTAATTCATTTTATGTTTGGTGTTTGGGATTTATATCTACATAAATGTTTCGAGATATAAGGCTCTATTTTCAACAAATGTAGCACTTTCCAATCAATTTCCTTAAATTGTTTGAATAGTTTTTCCCACACATAATCCACACATGATGTTTTTGTTTCTTCCATTATTTTTTCATAGATGATATAATTTATATACATTTTTACTATTCAAAACTTCATATCATTTTGTCCCTGAGAACACTGAGTATACTGAATCTTCAATTATTCTTTTATATCACACTACACAATATCCTCACAATCACAAAAATCATGGATTTTATGAGATTTTATTAGGCGACAACATAATCCACATAGAAATTGATTAATCTTCCCATAAATATAAATGAAAAATCTGGATTCATTACATGTGTGACATGTAATGTTTATATCATAATTACCAATAAATTAATTATTTTGGATTTTCTGACATCAAACTAAATTAAAAATATAATTGTTTGAGGAAAATACTTATTGAAAATTATTTTTAATGTAATACCAATATACATCATTCACCACATCCGTCGATTCATGTTCTTCGCCAATTTCCACCATTTGATAACTTCTCAGCCTATGTTGTAAACTACCAAAATATGTTTATCCGACTAAATAAATGGAGTATGAAATATATAATTCTTTATTATTGAACAATCATTATATGATTAGTGGGTTAGAGGTTCTACAAAAATTGATGGTTGTTTACTCATAAAGGTTACACATGGTACATGTTTCATCCATTAAGAATCTATATTTTCTTCATATGTTTAAGGTTTTAATACATTATGTCACACTAGAAATATATTTTTGATGTATAATAGTCTTGATATCTTTCATAACAGGATACACCATGTTTTAATCAAACCGTGATATACAAAAAAATATTACAATATAAATTTGACCATTAAAACTTAATCGTTAAATTAGAAGGTTTGAATAGTAATAAAAATCTATTGAAAGGTATTAATAAAATATTTATATAATGTAAATTTACTGATTCATCTGTAATAAATATTTACAAAAATTTATGTAATGTTATATTTTAATTCAAAATATGGGTTTTTTAAAAATTATAGTAATTGAAATTTGTGTGTGTGTAATATAATAAATTTATAATATTTTTATGAATTTAATTTTAATAAAAAATAGAAATTTTTTTAATCAGAATATCAGTATTAGATTATGGTTATTTTTATCCTATATTTTAAAAGAATTATTTTCCCACGAATAATGAAAATATAACAAACTAAAAAAAATTCACATATTATTTCATGATTTATAAACATAAATATCAATTAATTAAAACCAAAAGATCATAAGGTCAAGATAATTTGGAAGAAAAATTTCATAATACATTGAATGGAAACTAAAACGTGAAACCCATATTTTTTTCTCCTAAATTAGATCCCAAAACAATTTATGCTCAAACAAATACATAGGATAACCTAGAGAATACATAAATGTAATGGGTTAGCTAAAAATCCCTGAAGGGAATATACTTGATAAGTAAACATAACATGTGAGTTAATGATAAATCATGATATCAAAAAATATAATCCTAATGAGTAAACAAAAGGAATCAAAATATAAATAAAATAGAATCATAATATTAAAGTAACATATGAAATGTCAAAGTAATATATAACATGATATATACACGGGTCAAGGAGAACTGCCTATCCAATATCACATGGTAGAAAAATTATCATGATTGATTAGGTTTCCTCCATAATACTATAAATTACGTTCCATGAGAAAAAATATTTACACAATGAATTTGATTTCAATCTGGGTGCACCCATTATTGCAAGTATGTGTTTATATGTTTCCTAAAATGAAATCAATCTAAATGTATAAACCTAAAAATTGACCACAGAACAAAATGGTTTTTATTTTGAAATTGGATTTATGGAATGTATTACCCCATCAGGTGAAGAAATAATATTATATTTATATATCTTGGAGACATTTATACAAAATATTTTTCATACCATAACATTTAAGAGAGATGATAGCTGAATTTGAGAGAGAATAATCCTAACTAAATTAAAAGGGTGGTTTAGATAGAACCCATACCTTGATTTTATCTTATCACATACATTTATTATATATATGAAAAATAATACCATTATAATTATATACTTTATTATGAACCACATTAAATTTTTTATACATTTCATATTTAATTACATAATCATTTTGGATCATGTTGTGCATTTTGACGATATTCAGCTTATATGTTTAGAATTACTCTAATAAGGTGACTAAGGTAAAAGAAATTCTTAATTCACTATATCCAGAATAATTATAATGACATAAATAAAAAAATTGTACAGAAATTAAAATTTATATGCCAACCATAAAATATTCTTATGAAAAATTAACTATGTGATAATCATGGAGACAGTTGATAATAAATACGCATAAGTAACGTTTCCATTTTTTAATGTTCAGGAAGGAAAGAATATGGGTGTTATATTATCATTTTTAAATTGTTATTATATCAGAAATAACATATTATTTCATTATTTACACTTATATATACCATTTATGTGATCCTTTAATTTAATCTGAATCACTTTGCTTCACAGTTTTCGTAATCCACACATGATAATGAACAACATTATAATTAGTTAATGAATAGAAATGTAAGAATGTATATTATATTTTAATTTTAAAGAATAATAAATTTTAAATTTAAAATATATATATATATATATATATATAAACATTAAATACATAATCAGAACCATCTGTGAGAGGTGACTATATAAATAAATTAAATCAGTTTGTGAGGCGGTAGTTTTCATACACATGATTATTGGGTTTGTTTCAAAATTTATGAATGTAGAGATGGATTTAGGATGTACAATTAACATAATTAAATCACATTATAAGGGATATATTTATGAAATTATATCATCATGGATTATATTATTTTAATGAGGTGAAAAAATAAATAAA
The DNA here is from genome assembly GCA_963277665.1 of Viscum album. Taxonomy (NCBI): domain Eukaryota; kingdom Viridiplantae; phylum Streptophyta; class Magnoliopsida; order Santalales; family Viscaceae; genus Viscum; species Viscum album. The sequence goes on from OY728140.1 coordinate 1,955,825,545, forward strand.
ACACAACGCATGTTCAAGAATGATACATAATTTTTGGAAAACTGATTTATGTTTGCATTAAAATCCCTCCGAGGAGGGCCTTTTAATTGGGGAATTTCATCTTGGAAATTCTAAGTGATGTATGTATTGTATTTGGAAAATGATTATTTTGATCGAAAATTTATTTTGACAGTGAATAAATTGGGAGTAGATATTTCCATGTAAATGCGAGGAGTGATAAAATTGTAAATACAAGAAACAATTCAATAATATAAATTCACGCTCAATGAAAAGTGCCTCATAATTTTTTTAAATATATATTATAGGGATGATAAGTTAAAAAAAGATCTAACATTAAAAAATAAAAATGTCTTATCTTTGTTTTTAAAATTATTAATATGGTTACCGCCTTTTATAAATTTAGTTTTCTCTATGAGAAGTAGTTTTTACCGAGGTTATTTATTATTTAAACCCAAAAATAAATAGATATTTGTTAGAAAATTTTGAACCAATGTTTATAATTATTAAATACAATTTATCAAATAAATATTATTATTTTGGGAAATAATTATTTATATAATAGCATGTAACGTGAAAAACCCCATTTTAGCATTAACCATATTAATTAATTGTTTCTATTTTTACTATTCATGATGAAAAAAATAGATGGCCATATTAAATAAAATTTATTATGAGGATTCCAAATATGAAATGAATTTTATCAAAATATATTATAATAAATGGGAAAATAAAATTTAAATTAAACCTGAAAACCCTGGTAAAACACTGGTTTCATGAAATTATATTTTCCCAAAAATAGATGATGTTATATTTAATCTCTGAATATTAATACCAATTAGTTAAATTTTAAATCAAATAAATAGAATTTAATCTATAAATTTCATTTAAATAATTCCTTACATGGGGTTATTTTAATTAATTAAATTAGTTAAAATCATGGAATATAAAAATAGTTATCAAGAAACCACATTCTTAAGTATTAAAACAATATTATATCAAAATCATGAAAATTAATGATTAAAAAAATTATTATATTATTATAAATAAAATTGTTCAATTTCACACTAATTAAAAATAAAAAGTATATTATAACTATAAAATTACATAATTTAATGAAAATGAATAATTTTTTTTGTAAAATATATAATTTTCACTATTCACATAAAATCATTCATTTAATAATGATCCCCAAATATTAGCAATAGTTAATTTTAAAATAAAAATTACAATAATAGTGATTATATGATCAAATAATTTTTTTTAATTTTCTATTAATTAATTATAATTTTTTTTCAAAAAAAATAATAAATAAATTTGCAGAAGAAAAAAAATTTATAATATAATTTATTCATTAATAATTTGAGGCTTATATCTTAAGAAATTAACTATATTATTAAATTTATTAAATTATTTATATATATTTCATATATTATTTAATCTTATTCCTGCTCAATAATTTTTCAAGTGGCTTAAAATGGTTATATTTATAGAATAGTGATTTATTTGGGCTTGGTGTTGGATTTGTATACACTATCAATCATAGTGTTCATTTTAAAATTTCATTGCGTTACAAAAAAAATAATGTTTTGGTAATAATGTAATATCATATCAATAAAAATTTAATATCAGTTCTATAATTTTATTAATTTAATTATAATGTAACATAATTCACCTTTAATTAGACATAATTGTACAATAATTTAACAAATCCCCATTATTCATGATTTTTTATACGTTTATTATTGGAAATAAAATTACATTATTATATAAATTGTTTTTATTTTCAGTTTAAATATATATATCAAAATTGATTTATTCCACATAGTTAAATGATGTTTTGAAAAATGAATTCCATAATTTGAATTAGGAGGTTCAAATTTAGGAAAAAAATCCCTTTTATTTTTATTTTTACTTATTGTAGTTGTTGAAAATATTTCTCACCCTGATAAGGGTAATACTGATAAAACCAAGTTAAAACTATGGGGTACGACTTTTAAATCTCTAGATAACTTATTTTAATATATTTTTTTATGTTTCATTACCAAATATATTATTAATCCGTTATATAATGTATTTTAGATAATTATTAAGATATGGGGAGCCATGAATAAATTTTATGAGAATGAATTTTATTTTATCCCCATTCAAAACTATTTCTATTTCACTATATTTAATAGTATGTTTGGAAGGTTATATTTCATTTTGGATTGATCCAAAAGTCTAAAAAAATAATTTTTTTATTAATTTATAATATAAATTTTTTAAATTTTCTTTTAACATTATTTTTTTTTGTAGAATAAAATTTTATTCTTAAAAAATAATTCTTCTAAAAAACAATTTTCAATCATTTTGTATACATATATAATATACAATTTCAACCACCTATAGATTTTCAATATGATAAGAATTAATTAAAATTTATAATCAAAGTATATATATTTTATTAAAGGTCCTCTATCACTATTATTCATATAATTAATTTATCATGGTAGAAAATTTAATTTTATGTAGTTATGGTTAAATTGGTTTTAATGGGGGTATAACTGAGAGATAAATTATATAATGTATCTAAAATTTCTTTTAATCGGATTGGTTTTGTGATTTTCAACTGTATAACATCTTATATATTAATTTTATGTGATTTGGTTCCACATTAAATGATTAATATATATTTTATATTGAAATCAATTATGAAATTCCATGTTTTCCCATTCATTTACTTATAAAAGGGAACCTCCTCTTCTTTTTTATTCAAAATATTTTGACACTGTATCATAGTAAATATATACCATTATTAAATTATATCTTCCTTAGATAATTTCTTGATGGTTTTCACTTCCCATAAGACCATCCTAATATATTTTTAGTTTTAAGCCAAAGGATGTCTCTCAGTGAAGAGTTAACCATCTTTACCAAATCATTAAAAGTTTATTTCATTATCTAATTCTTTTTAATATTTTATAACCACACTATATCATATATATACATATATTTTGTTATGATTTTTGTGAAAACCATTTTCCACTATCTTTCTATCAAATGGAAAATGAAGATATCATTCTGTGTATGTGTGGAGTACCACATCCACCTTGCTATGTGAAGAATTTTACATCAGCACCTCTCACTGATTGATATATTTATGGATTTATTATATATATTTATGATATTTATAATTTAAAATTACTATTTAATGATAATATATCATATATATATATATCCTTTTTTTCATTTGATACTAGATGAATAATTCATTTGTACATACAAACTACAATCTTTCAGTGATTTATTTCGATTTACTGGTCCTCATTTTATAGATGGTACTAAAATTATATATAATGAGTGTATATGATATTTATATAATGAATAATATTCTATAAATGATGAAACCAATACCATGATTCATGGATCATAACAATTAAAACAAAACGGACATGTGACATAATTTAGTCGACACATGTAATGATAAAAATAAATGAAAATTGAAAATAACATTTTTGTAAATGTTAAAAGTATTTCATATATGATATTATAATTATTTTTATAGTGGTTATATATCTTTATAATAAATTTAATTTTCATATAAGAGGATAGATTAATTACTTATAATGTCAGACATGATGTAATATTTTATCATCTCACCTTTGTTCTTCTGAGAAATTTTCAATATTTACAACCTATTTATATAATGTGCTGTATATAGTTCCATTCTATACGATATATCAGGAATATATTTATAATTTTTATATAAATTTTCCCTTGATGTCAATTTTTTTCTTGGGATTGAGGATTCACTAATTCCAAATTTTTAAGGTTTTATTTCACAGTCTCATCCTTATTAAATATTGTAGATGTTTCCATTTTTAATGGGGGAATTATATGATATTTAAATTTTAAATTACACATGTTGTCATCAATATTTTGTATTTATGGTGATTTCATGTATATTTTTTTTGTATCTATAGACATATAGAGAGGGGAAAAATCATGGTGGTGGTCGGATTAAACATTTTTACAAAGCCTATTATAATTATTTTATGATATCATTATCATATTGGTAATGAATATTAATAACCAATGATACTTGAAGTCATAACAAAAAAAAAGTTATATTTATAAAAGCAATGAATATCCAAAAAAATTTAGATTTTATTTTCATGACCATAAATATCTATGTTTGATTTGAATACGTCGATGATGACATGATATGACAGAATCCCCAAATCTTCAGTAGTATATTGGATTAAAATTTTCAGAAATATAAACGACATTCAAGACACACTTACTTTATCTCGATCCAAATATTCCATTCATAAATAATAAATATTATTACAATAGAACTAATACTATAATAATTGGATCCACAGACACATATAATGGTTTTATGTCTTTAGAAACTAGGGAAAATAAATAACTGGAAAATAAAGGGTCTAAAAAATTTCTCATTATGTTCTTCACAACTAACACCCATTATAAAAGTATCTTACATAAAACCATTATTCAGAACATGGGTATGGGAAACATAAGATCGAGTGATATTAAATTCATATTAATAAGGGATATAATAGATTTTAATCAATTATAATAAGTGAGAATAAGATAAGAAATATTGTATAATAAAGTTTCAGTTAATTAAAATAATAATACCAAATAAGTCACAGGACAATAATCATTAAACATGGAAGAAGGTTTTTTCAAATGAAAGACATACTACATAAGGCTGTGTAAATATAAATAATAATTCATGAACCTTGAAAATATAATATAATAATAATCATTATGTTTTTGTCATATATATAAGCATAAGAAATAATTTCTTTAGTTAAGGATTACATCTAAAACTATCATATTGGATTGGGTTTACTCCCCTTTCCATCATTTCCTTAGTCACGGTTTACTCCCAATACTATCTTCTTCGATAAGGTTAAATAGTAAATTTTTTTTAATCCCCACATAGGTTTTTATATGTCATGATATATCAATAATTACAAAATTCACTGAAAGAATATATAAATTTTTTTCCACCCATCACATAATAAAAACCATTCATATGTGTTCCATATTATCAGAAAACATCCCGCATATTATCATATCATAAACTATAGAAAGGATATTGTATTCATAAACATTTCATATTCAAAAAAATAAATAATTCATTAAATGAATGAATAATGATCGTAACATTGGATACAATCCAATGTTTTTCATATGAAACATAAAAGGGTGATGTAATTGATGAAAATACCATTAAAATAACAATAACAAATTTTACAAAATATAAAATTTTAATTTGGAAATACATTATTTTAATTCTAAACATACCCTAAATATTAAAAAAACTTCCTAAAAAATAACCATTGAAGCATATAAAAGAAAACTCAAATAAAATAGATTTCATGATATTGTGGAAACTCAGTCATACGGTGTATATAAAATGAAATCTTCCATTAAACTTTTTGATAATACCATGAAACACCTCACATGAAAAATGACATTAACATTCCTTTTAAGCATTTTTATAGAATGTAAATAAAGGTTAAAAATTAATTAAATAAACAATTTAAAAATATTAAAATCATTTTTGAAATAATTTTTAGAAAAAATATAGGCATAGACGAATTTTTTCTCATCTCAAGAGGTAAATTATGCCAGTTTTTTATAAAATCATTATTTTGTAATTTTGAAAACGTAAATAGAGGAACATGGAAGAAAAATAATTAATCTCACCAAATAAACATGGTATGATAATATAGATAATATTTTGGATAAATATATACACTAATTATTTTCTAGAACCATATTAATAATTATTATATGATACATGGTTTACTTCTAAATTTTTTTCTCTTGTTCATTAAAAATATTTCATTATCGCCATCATTTCAAGTGGTAACTACTTAATTTATCATGAATATTTTAATTCAACACATATTGTACATGATATTTTATCTAGGATAATTTATATACATAATTTGAATAATTATATAAATATCATATATATTAATTATTTATATATTTATAACCCATCATATAATGAAAAAAATAAAAATGAATTGCAACACTATGTGGAGATGATGCTCTGTACGTACGAATGAGTGATGTTTCTAAATTTTGATGGACTGAATGAAATAAATGTAAATACTAGTTCACTATTACAAAACCATTATTAAATAATAAATATCATATAAATGTTTATATCTGACATATTATCCAACCATTAATTATAGTGGTGGGAAATGAATCTTATCTCTACATGGATGTGGTAGCCCACACCTCATCACGGGTGAAACTTTAATCTCTCATTTCATAGATAAAATTTGTTAAATAGTTATTACCTCATTATAATTAAATATTATAGTAAATATCATTGTTTATTAATAATTTTCTTTTAGATAATAATATTTTGATCTATAAGAATAAATGAATTTGAAATATCATGGTTACGATTTTTACCTCTTCTTCAAAAGTCCACCTTTTAAATACTCCACAATCATTGAAGGATTGGTCTTAGGTAAAGAAAAGTATATATAATATTAATTTTAGAAGTATAGTAAGTATTTTCATTAGGTATTTGTCAATACAGAAGAATCAATTATGGTTATAATGGAGGATAATTGGTTCCCCATTAAAATGGAATGGAGGTACACAATTTTAATTTCATAAAAGATTTCAATGGTATAAAGTAAATTTCTAATTAATGTTGATCTAAATGTCAAATAAATATAATATTAAATATAATATTTTTATATATCATCGGTAAATAATAACTATCCTGCATTGTGTGGCAATAATACCCTTATATCTTGGTTTAACCCCATAGTTAACTCGTCTTAACCATATTAGTTGTTCTGATTGTTTATTGTTTTTATAATTCATTTTGGCCTAAAATTTAGTTGAAAATATTAAATTATATTAATTTTGATTATTAAATATATTAATTCATATTATTATATTAAATATCGATAACATACAAATTTTTATTTTATATATTCTTCCTGACCACGATGAAAACTCATTTTAGAAAAATGATTTTTTATGAATAAATATAATTTAGATCCATTAATTACATACTAAATACCATAAAATTAATAGAAAAATAAATTATTGAGCATATATTCTCTAAATTTTAATAAAATAATTAATAAATTGTGATTAATTGAATTTATTATATTAAAAAAAATTGTGTTCTTAATAATGTTATTTTGAAAAATATGTGTTTTCTACAAAATATATACTAATAGAATAATATAGTATAATGAATATTCCTATGTAATTAATTATATTATTTATATGTAATAGATTATTATGTAAAGTTTTTATCAAAATAAATACACAATGTGTCTTTTAAATGAAAATAAATAATATTTAAAAAAACTTTGTATCCTTACACTATTCACTGAAAAACAATTCATAGAAATGTTCTAAAAGATATCCCTAATATAATTTTGAAATGATTTTTTGGAAAATGATATTAATTTACTCAAAATAAAATTTCAAAAAAAAATGTATGATGTAATTATATTTTTCATGCATACAATATAATAAAAACTATTTTCGAAGAAAATGTATTTTCAATAAATAGAATGAATTTAATTAAAATTGAGAACTTATATATTATGGTTTTCTCAATTAATTTGAAGTATTTAATTTTTTTTTAATTTTTTCCATAATATTGTTATTTTTATTCAGATCAATTGATTTAATGGATAAATTATAAAAGATTATCACATCACAGTTTTTTTAGAACCAGGGTTGCATGTAATGAATATTGTAAAATAAATCATGTTAATTTTGAAAGAATACATATAAAACCATGCGATATTACATCCTTTAAAATTCAGTAAGTTTAAATTATTTATTAACCATGTTACACAACTACTTCATCACTTTCACAGGCTTGTTATGTTAAGGATCATTCATAGTTTATAGGCTTATAGGTATCTTCATAAAATAAAATCATATTATCCTATCTCTACTTATAATGAGAATATGATTGAAACAATAATTCTATTATGATGCATTTTTTATCATCATTTATATTCAAAATATATACTATTTTATAAAATATTTACCACTCACTAAGATTTATGAAAAATTTTCTTCCTCAACACAATATTCATAACTCTTCATATCGACGCGATTATAATTCACTGATAAAATTTTCTTTTTATCCTATATATAATTTATATAAGGATAATTCCATTATGTAATTATCGTGTGGCTCTATTATTCTTGAACTCATTTTTGGAACTAAAATTACTTCTTTTCAAACTGCTTCCTCTATAATATATCCATCCAAGAATATCTATTCACTTTATTTGGATGTATAGTATATCATGTTCATAAATAAATACCTTTTATAAATATAGAGTGATTGAGAACTACAAACTAAAACATGAAGTCCTATTTTTTCTATCTCATAAGCTTGATCAAATAACACTTTTTATACAATTATATGAAAAAGACAACATTAACATATACCTTTGCATGTATCTCCTTAAGAAAGAAATTTCCACTTATGTATCCCCTTCCATGTAACCTGAATCTTGAAACCACAAGTGTATGACCACAATAACAAACATCCCCAATAATATAACCCCACACACAATTTTCTAATTGTAATACCAATGTTCATGATATAACTTTTCATAAAACATTATGCACGGGACTATTTAGTGCATAACCAGTGGGTGCATATATCCTTATATAAGAATATTATATTTCATAAAAATATATTAATATATATGATCCCTTGAATCCTCCACATGTTTTATCATAAATATTAAGTGTTTCAGTAATCATATAACTCCATATGCTCTTTATATTCACAATCTACTAACCATAAAGATCTATATAATTCTACTCTATATAAATAATAATTCTACCTTGATAATCACTTGAAATGATTAGGGGTTATTTATATTTTAGTTTACACCAAAATAAACTATATAAAATGTAGTCATATATCCATTGGAATAACTCATACATTGTAAATCTGATGACCAAATCATATAAAATTATAAAAATAATACAATCATCTGGCTTTATATGCATGCTGGGTATTGTATAATTTTTTCATGTAATTCATTCTTCCCCTGACCGAGCCATTTCAGAATCCCACCATTAACCAAAATCATTAGCTTCTCTAGTGTTACCCTATTCTAACTTTTCTTACAACAAAACCATGTTATTTATTTATGTTCTTGACATTTACCATGCATTGGAAGCCATTTATTCAACACCAATGTATCCATTATTCACACTCTACAAAATAATGGATAGTGAGAACATTTTTTGGACTATTTGATCACATGACCCAATCAAACACATTTGATTACATGATCCCAATATGGTTTGGTTCTCTACACAAACATTCACTACAATCGGCATTCAAAGGTTTTCAATGTGACTCCAATGATATGCATCACATGACTCCATGTCATGATCTTTTCAAGAATTTATAATTTAATTATATATACATAAATAATGAAATTATCTACCTTAGATAGCTTCAAATCTCTTATGGGATTCGCATGAAATGTCCCTCAAAGGAATATACCAATTCCCATGATGACCATTATTCAATTGTTTCATTCACATTTAATGTGATTGTATAATCTAACACAGTTAATGTGATCATGTGACATGTGTTTGTTTATTTGATTTCCAAAAGTTCATATTGATAAATATCTCCACAAAATTTTACCAAGTGTCTTGTTTAAACTAATGCTTCTCACTTGAATTTCTCACATGAAACTTTCAAGCTTATGTTTTTGTCTCGATGTATAATTGCGGCAAAGTTACATGACACATAAATGATTAGGTGGTTGTTTTTCTCTTACCCATGAGATAATATGACATTTTCTAGCTTCTATGATCCCCAAATTCATTAAATGTTATGAGACATGACAACCTTTATTGGGTAATTTATTCTCTTTAAATAAAAAACACTAGGAAATATCAAAAACAGAAATTAATCGTCTGTGCTTCATAATTAATGCTTTGTACTAATTTCATACACATCAATATTATAATAACAACAAAAAAATCACAATATTCAAACATCATTCATGTTCAGGATACATAATCATCCAATATATCCATATAAAAAATTCTAATTGTGTAGAAATATAACACTAAACATAATCCTTGGTCCAACAATATCTTTTTTGGTTTCTCTTTATATATTTTCATATATACATTAGTCATCTAATACATTGATGGTATTGGCGTAATGGTTATATGAAAACTTTTATAGGGATTTATGAATCAATTTTCTATCTCTTGATAAACTTTTCCTTCTTTCTTAACGTCCAAATGCAATAACCCATACATATCTTGATGACATCCCACTTCTCCTAATGGTCTCATTAGATTTTACATCTATGAAAACTTCACAATTGAAATAATAAATAACATGGATTCATTGAATCTAAATTCACTTTATGTGACCCACACTATAATTGCACACTATAGAAGAGATTCCATTACCTACAGATTTACTCCACCCTTAATAAATGTTTTCCACTCGTCTAACAATCATAAATATTGAGTAAAACATGTCGGGGAACATTGTTATATTCCAATCATTCCAACTTAGATATTACAAAAATTTAAGCCTGAATACACATTCTTGTTTATGGATGGGAATTACTAATTGACTTTAAGAAAGTAAAATCTCAACATAGAATTGAGTTATTAAAAAATCTGCTAAGCACACCTTCTCAGAACTCATTATATGAAATAATTTTTAAGTCAATTAACAACACTTCTTTCCATGTCAGTCACTTACTTCCATATACCACAAAACATAATATTATTTCCATTGATCAACTATCCAATTATTTTAATCAGAATAACACCAATTAGTTCATGAATATATATTTATATAAAATTTTGTGTGACATAACACACAAAATATCCTATAAAGATAACATTTACATATCAATTGGTATACTTGATATTCAATAATTCACTAATTACACTTATCAAATGTGGCTGAATAGACTTTTGTTATTATCAACAAATATCCTTCATAATATCTTGATTTAAAATGAAAAAACATATTAATATGAATTGTATTTATGATTCCAAATTTAAACATAGTCTTCAAAATGGGGTGAATAATTATTTTGAATTCTAATTTTTTCCATAAAATAATTATTTTATTTAGTGTTTCCATATGATACAAAATTGTTATAAAAATATATAAACATGAAATACAAGTAATATCCTGGAAATTTAAATGTAATTTTTACTAAATTATAATGATTATTTCGAATCCATTAATTTAGATAACATGTGATTCCACGGTCTGAGATGACCAAAATAATTATTTGAGCCTTTTATAAATAGATCATCTGCAAGGTTTTCGTATCTTTTGAACTAGTGAGAAGATTAAAAATCCAAGCACACCATTGCATTTCGAATGGCGGATTTTCCATTGGAAGGACTTCTCCTCGACCGGTGCAGGTTAAGGTTTAAAGTTAATTTTTGTGCATTTTAATGGAAAAAATATAATAAACATAAGAATGTGTATTTTATTCCAAAATAATATTTTTAATGTGATGAAAAGATAGTTATTTCATTTCATAAGTGAAACAACGTAATTACGTTGCGACTCAGCGTAACAAAAACCCTGAAACACATTTTCTTAAGCTAATGGATTACTAGGTATACAGGATTTGGATAGGACCCAAGAGTTTTCTATGAATATTTGAAATAATATCATTGGTTAATGACAATAAGCGATGAATAAAATATCCCCAATTACAATGAACGCCCCTCATTGAAATATTTCACCAACAACAACGGATTCCAGACCGAGGATCAATGAACACTGACAGTACGACTCCATTAATCCATTAACAATCAAATTTTCTATGTCTGGGATAATTTATTTCTGATTCCCTCGACTCCTTGTTCTTTGATGTGAGTGAAAACTCAGATCAACCAATTAATAGGTTGACATGCGAATATATCTTGTTTGTAGGATGGTTTATATTGTGGGGATTTGAATCAGGGTCATATATTTTTTTATATGATCAATGCATTAACTTTTAATCTCATCCCCTTAGAATTAAATTATAACATTTATGGATAGGGGATAACATGGAAAATGCTTATATCCATCTATTTTGGGTGTTTTGGGGTTCTTCTAATTCTTTACGGAGTAATGATCCAGGATGTCGACTATATGGTGGTTGTGACGACAATACATGGTACAAGAGGGACCACAGTGATGCATCAAACCAGGGTTTGAGGCCACATGCAATGTGGCAATAGAATGGGAATTTCATGGCCAAGAGGCCCATTGTAGTGGTGGAAGGCCATGACTAGTTGGGTCATGGCAGTAGTGGAGGCCAGTAGCTCGAAGGCTGGTGGTGGATGAACATGCAACAACAGCCATATGCAGTGAGTAGAGGTCATGGCCAGGAATTCAATAGTGATGTGGTGTAACAACTTTTGCAGGTTTCCATGTCATGCCTAAAGGACCAAAACTCAGATGTGGGTGTGTACTGGCATACAGTATGTGGGACAACTTTTGGGGGAGGTATCTAGCCTAGTTCCGGCCGCATTGACTGAGAGAGGACGTGGTAGCCGCCACGTTTGGGAAAGACATGCTACCCCCCCTCAACAGGCTAGTCTGGGTTAGCAGGCTAGTGTTGTGGGAAATCCCAAGCATGGCCATGGCTGGGTAGGGTCGTGTTGGTATGAATGGGTCGGGATGGGCCCATAATCCAACCCACCAATTTTCACTTTATTTCCAATAACATTCAAACCGTACATCCAATTGATGATACGTTTATAGTGTTAGGACCCTTAAAATGAGGTGTACATATTGAGATAATCTATGTGGGATTTTATGGAAGTCCACATATGACATTTTTTTTGACAATTATGTTCTTCCAGAATAATCACGCTATGTGTGGTAATCATATAGCTAGCTGTGACGAGAAAACAAAGAATATGAGTCTATGTGACTTAGTGGGTCTAAGTGACTCAATGAGTCTAAGTGAATCAATAGGTCTATGTTACTCAGTGAGTCTAAGTGAATCAGTGTTTCTATGTGACTTAGTATGTCTATGTGACATAATTAGTCTATGTGACTTAGTGGGTCAATGTGAATCATTTGGTCTATGCGACTCAACAATACTTGTTGTTCTATGATTATGTCTCCTAGTATCAATTTTCTTACTTTATATTTATACATGAATGAGATAATAATTATTTGTGTTTAATGTATTTTTTGGTTATTCTTTTGTGGACTTTCCTTTGTGATCTTCCCTTTTTTGTTTTGGGGTTTTCTATTGGGTATTTTTTTACTCACCCCTACACGGGCTTTGTTAGTATGTGTCGTGTCTTAGGTAGATGACCGACACATTGAAGGAGAACTAGGTGGTCCTGTACTAAGTCATACCCAATGTGATCAAACATGTGACTTGTAATCTTATGGAATTAGGCATCTACACTTCACCTACCCTTCAGGAAGGGTTTTATTAGAGACAGGTTTCTAGTGACTTGTGTACGCTTTTTTACGGCATTTATTTTTTTTGGGTTTGTAAACTTGCACATTTTGTTTTAGTTTTGTACCATTAATATTATTGGATTCCTTAGTGGCATGCATGGTTTACATATTGTATAATTTTCGTCATTTATGATTCTGCAGTTGCGTGTGTGCGTACAGGTTTAAAAGGAAAGCATCCCATTTGTGAGATATGCCTACTCGACACTAGTCAGCGACCCCTGAGCTATGGAAGGTGGGATTTCGAAAGTTACAACACATGCCCCACTAGTCTGGGACATGAAAGAGTGGTATCAGAGAGGTTTTGAACTAAATTTGGACTGAGAGTCTTTGTGATTTGGTTTGGGAAAACACTGTTTAGTGTTTCAAGTACGGCTTTCAGGCCACAGAATCCAGTGTTGGTGCAACAACAGAATTATCCATAGCAAAAGAATATGGGCACATACTTCATGAATCAGTACATGAATGCAATATTTGCAGTGAAATATATAGTAAATGAATAATATAAGATTTTTAATGTATCCACTTTTCCTACATAAGTCATCTCACGAGGTGTATTCTATTGACCGTAGTTCTTCTTGATCTGTTTCAGGATTACTCCACACGGACAGCCAACCTGGTGTGCATTGTGTGATGATGGGATAAAGGTGGTTCTTAGAGATAGTCCTTATGTATGGCTATCATTTTCTTTGTGTACGAGATGATGATGTGTAGAATACAATAATTAGATTTTGGTATGGACACTTTGATTTCTTGCTGATGTCATTTGACAACACCAATGCCCCATCAGTGCTCATAGGACTCATTAATAGGATCTTCCATCCCTAACATGACGGGTACATTTTTCTATTCATTGATGACATACTCGTGTCCTCAATTTCTGAGGAGGAGCATGAAACAGATGTGAGGATGGTCATAAATACACTCCAAGAGCACTAGTTATATGTGAATCCCTCTGTGTGTCATTTTTTAATTAATGTTTTTATCTTTTTAGGAAACACCATTTTTGAGGCTGGAGTTATAGTGGATCCAGTAATGATAGAGGCATTGCTCTCTTGGGACCCACCAAGGAGCATGATCGATGTGCAAAGTTTATGCGGTTTGGTGGGATAATATTGGTAGGTTTTTCCTGAATTCTCTAGGATATAAGAACCCTTATCGGCTTTGACTTGGAAGGGATACCCCTTCATGTTGACAGAGAAGTGAATGAAAGGATCCCAAGTGTTAAGTAAGAGACTGAAGTGTTCCCCCTATTGATAATTCTTGAGCACGGAAATTGGTATATAGTGTTCTATTATGCAGCATGGACCAGAATAGTTTATTTCCTATTGCATGGGAATGCAGTGATTGCCTATGGGTCATGGAAATTGTTGTATAATTTCTAGAACTATGTGACCCTTTGTCAATGAGTTAGCAGCAGTGGTATTTAATTTGAAAATGTGGTAACATTACTTGATGTGTGAGTGGTAAACCATCTACTCTAACTGATAGAGTCAATGGTATATATTCTCCTAGAATGACATAAACATGAGGCATCGACAGTGACTAGATTTTCTCTAGGATTATAAATATTATATAGTATAATCTCATTGGAAGGGGAAGGTGGTTTTCAAAACACTCATCAAGATATCCAGGTTGCAGTTTCTTAGTGAGGCGTTAGAGTTGTTAGCCATGATGAAGATATCCTCCATAGATGGTGACGAAGTAGCTAACCTTTAGTCGATGGTTTCCAGTCCTCCACTCATACAATATGTTATGGAGGTACAACTAGGGTATGTCGATGATGATACCCGACATGCTCAGTTATCCACAAGGCAAGCCCTGAATGGAAATTTTATAGGTGAGGAGAACACTTTACTTTTCATAGGGTGAACCATTGTACCCGTGACGTTGAAAGAGGTGGTTTTGATGGAGTTCCAAACTTCCCCTTATTCGGTAAATATAGGAGTGTATAAGATATACTAGGATATTTGTAATCATTTTTGGTGGCCGGGGAAGAAGAAGGTAGTGGAAAAATTCTTTTCCTAGGTCCTCACTTTTCAGTATGTGAAGGCAGAGTATTAGGTTCTAGAAGGCTTGGAAAAACCACTCGAGGTGATTGAGTGGAATTTGGTTAGTATATCAATGTGATTCATGATAGGTCTACCACACATGTCACGGGGGCACGATACGATATGGGTGATCATAGAAATAGTCACAAAGATGGCCCACTTCCTATATAATAGGGAGTGTAGTTTGGTAGAGTGTATGGGATGCCTATATGTTCAAGAGATAGTTATTCTTCATGGGGTTCCTTTGGCTATTGTTTCAGATAGTGATGCTTGCTTCACATATTATTTATGGAAGGGATTTCAATAATAATTTAGTATTTAGTTACGCCTGATCATGACATTTCATCCACAGACGGATGGCAAGATGGAGAAGAAAATCTTGGTTTTAGAGGATATACATCATGCTTTCATCCTGGGCGTTGGTTGCATTTGGGAGGACCATATACCACATGTGGAGATTTCATAAAAAAAAGCTACCACTCCACCATTGGTATTGAACCATTCGAGGAACTCAATGGGAGACCATGCGGTTCGCTGCAATACTAGATAGTCCCTAGGTAGTCAGCACTCATGCTCCAAGAGTTGGTATGGGATACCATCGATATGGTGTATATCATCCAAGAGAAGATGAGGACTATAAATATAAAGATGAAATATTATGTTGGTAAAATATAGAGGCATTTGGATTTAGAGGGTGGAGACAGCATGTTCCATTAGGTCACCCATTGACATTGATTGTGGACATTTGTCTTGGGTGAAATGATGTCTCATAGGTTCATCAACCCTTTATAGAATTTGAGAAGAGCTGGAAATGGGGCATACCACATAGCTTGTCCCCAAAAGATAAATCAGGTGAATTATGTATTTCACGTGTCGCATCTAAAGAGGTATGTACTAGATTTATCAAAAGTCATGGACTGGGGTGAGATGTACAATGATGATGGGTTAATGTTTGAGGAGTTTTTGATGGATATAGGGGGTAGATTAGATTAGATCCTTCGTGGATGGTAGATTACTCTAGTACGCATTCAGTGGAAGCACATGAATATCCTAGAGATAACATGGGAGTCTGCAGTAGATATTTGTGCACAGTATCCCCATTTGTTTGTTTTGTTCTTGTTTTGGATTTCCGGGATGTAAAGCCATAAGGTGGAAGGAATGTAATGTCCCTGAAATGTTCATTTATATTTTTTTTAAAATTATATGGATTATTTTGATACTATTTTTTGATATGAAATTTTATTCTGAGGCTTTGGGATCCCTGAATTATGTTTTATTTTTTTTCTAAATTGAAATCATGTACGGTTTTGGTAACATCTAAACCATTGGATGGATTAAAAATATGATGGCACCATTGCATTTTGAACGAAGATGTTTCCTTAGGAAGGACCCAACGTCAACCGTAACTATATGATGGTAAAAGATAATTTTCAATTATTTTAAGTGGGAAATTAATCATAAGAAATATAATTTTACTCAAAATGCATCGCAACATTGAAATGACTTCTCAGCAGTTTTCTATCATAAATAAAACAATGTAACGATGTTGTAACTCAATTTAATAAAAATGACAAAATGTGTTTTCATCATTTAACAAAATATCATGGATACCAGATTAGGATATGATCCTATAGATTTTTTTATGCTTTGAAGGAATTTCATTAGTGAATAATGAGTGGAAATAAATGTCAGATCACAAATGACAACCAATGCCCCCTCTGCTTTGAAGGATTTCAACAAAAATGATGGATTCCAAATTGAAGAATGATGAGCGATGGTAGTGGGGCTCCAATAATCATCGAACGATCAAATTTTCCATGTAGGGTTTTATTTCAATGTGATTTATTCATTTCCACATTCATTGATTTGAGTGATGAACGCAGATCAACCCATGAATAGGTTGACCCACAGATCAATTTCATAGGTGGGATTGTTTATAATGTGGGAATTTGATTTCAGGTCATCCATGTTTTCATGTAATCAATGCTTATAATTGAAAACACATCCCCAATGAGTTCAATTATAACCAATATTTATTGGGACTGTCGTGAAAATGTACCAAATCCATCCATTTTGGTTGTTCTTTTGTTCTTGATATTCTTCGTGGCATAATGATCCAGGTAGGCCACAATCTGCAGTCCATGAGGGACTGTGTCAGTGTCTCATCCCACAATAGAAGGCCTTTTGAGAAGGTTGTTCCATGCAAGGATGGTCGTGGTCACGAGGTCCTTGGAGTCTTTGAAAGACCGTAACTAAAAGGGATGCGACATCAATGGAAGTCCCCGACCAAGAAGGCTGTAGCATGGGTGGAGGCTACCAGCGGATGAGACCATGACAACATCCATGGGAATTGAGGAGAGAATATGACCAGGTAGGTTGTGGCAGTGCAATGTAGTAGTGTTGGAGGGGGTACATCAGGATGGAAGACCCGATGCTCATCCACGAGTGTCCACCGGCATGTGGTCCATGGGACCACAGGTGGGAGAGGCAGCTAGCCAGCCAACAACTACGTTGACTGGGAGAGGACACGACAGTAGCCACATCTTGGTGTGACATGATGGCGCCCTATAGTGTGTTGGGATGGGTAGGCATGCCGACACCTGGACAGACCAAGCTAGTTGTTTCCTAGCCAGGTCGGGTCGGTCCGACTGGTTCAGGAGGTTCCCATAACCCAACTATCCACATTTCACATAAGTTCCCATAATATTAACTTCGTATGTCTGAGTGATGGGCTATTTATAGCATTCTATCCCAATTGAAGAGGTGGTTGTTTTCAGATACTCTAAGTTGATTTTCATTGATTTCGACATAAAACTATAGGTCTGTGGATTATGTTCTCCTAGAAAAAGCATGTTATGAGATGGAATCCAGTGGTTGGATATGACAAAAAGACCGTGACTAAAAGTCATCTGACCCAACGTATCTACATGACTTAGCAAGTCTACCTTACTCAACAGGTCTAAATGACCCATTAGGTCTATGTGACTCAGTGGGTCTATGTGACTCAGTGAGTATAAGTTACCCAACTATTCTAAGTGACTCAATGGGACTAAGTGACTAAAAAATAAGAATAGTTCGATGATTATGTCTAATATTATTACATTTCATAAATTAGTATTATAATTCTGTGGTCTGAAAATAATTCATGTTT
The DNA here is from genome assembly GCA_963277665.1 of Viscum album. Classification (NCBI taxonomy): domain Eukaryota; kingdom Viridiplantae; phylum Streptophyta; class Magnoliopsida; order Santalales; family Viscaceae; genus Viscum; species Viscum album. Next base: position 1,955,844,269 of record OY728140.1, read on the forward strand.
ACATTCAATTATTGTTATTCTTTTGTGTTTTTTAACTTTTGGACATTTATTCATGGTTTTGGAACTTTATGATGAGTATTTTTCTACTCACCCATGCACAGTCTTTGCTCGCATGTGTCGTACTTTTTCTAGATGATAGAAATTTTGACAGAGACCTAGGTGGCCTAGGACTAGGTGGTTCCCATTGATATTAGATAGGAATGGCATACTATTATGTCTTAATGTAGCTACAATTCACCAACCCTTGTGGTATAGTTTTCTACAGATGGGTTTCCAGTGACTTCTGTTCTCACTTTTGATAGCTTTTCTTTTGTTGGTCTTGTATACATGACCCATTACTTTAAGTTTTGTATTGTCACTATCAGTGCTTGTCTTAGTTGCACGCAAGGTTGAATCATTGTTTTAATTCTATAATATATGGGCTTTCATATTTTTGCACTCGTATAGATTTAATGTTAGAAAATACCATTTATGTGATATGCTTAATCATCACTAGTCACCAGCCCCTGGCCTATTGGAGGCAGGCATGGGGTTGTCACTGTACGAGCACCATAGGGACGGGTCGTGACAATACATGAATTTTATTAATTCTACACCAATATATCATCTCTTAAATATCAAATACCACAAGAAAATAGGATGATATGAATGGTGGGATATTCAATATATCTTGGAACTGCCAGATCATTAAAAAATAGAATTTCTTGTTCTTCAGCATCTGATTAAGGTATTAAATGTTATCTACTCCTTTCATTACATATAAGACTCATAGAATAATATTTTCTTATCATACTGGTTTCATGAATTTGTTTTTTGATTTAAACTATATTTGAATTTCATGAACTAAAATCTTCTTGAAACAAGTATCCAAATTTAACATATGGTCCTATGTCCTTTCAGAAAACACATACCCTATTGATTGTATCCCACCTCACAAATTACCAAATCATGAATATATTATAAATAGATAAATTTATTTGAAGAGGGGTTCTTCATGAATATTCAAATAGAGGATTTTTTGTTTTCATGATGGAATAAACAATTTCTTCAAGATTTTCTCCCAAACATCATGGTAGGGCTTCATTTGATGACCCCGCTTAGTCAAATTTCTCTTCGTATAAATCCTTTAAAACATCATGACATTAACATAGGATCTTTTTTTAATTCAACAAAGAACTATTGATTCTTATAATATCTATAAATAAACCTATACAATTCCAATTAATCTTTTCAGATATTGTATCATTTACTCCATAAATTCCAAATCTAATTTTTTTGTGTATAGGTTCAATGGTGTTCTTCCACTTCACTGTATTAGAATTTAACCTACATTTATAAGTTTTAAAAATTGATTATCTACATGTATTCTACTCCCAAATCCTCTTCCATTAAAGGTATATTCTCATTCTTTTATTTTTCACACTTTCTCAAGGTTTGTGAATGAACTAAATAAGAAATCAGTTCACCCCCTTCTAGAATACATAATATATTCTCTATCATTTTCCTTTTATGGTGGGGCTGTATTTACATGTGAGGAAATTGTACAAACAAATTGAGTAGTGTCACCTATTTTTCTTATATACTACTTTCTGTTATTTCAAATAGGATTTTTTTGATTGTAACCAAATCTTTTCTTGTTATACCTTTAATTGAGCGTTGTGTTTTTAATACAAAAATTATGAAACTGTTATGATACTAATCATGTCACTTACTAGGATTGAAAAATTTGTTATATATCAATGGATTTGAGGACCTAAATATAACTTATTTTCCATTAGTATAAGCCTTTTAGATGTAATATATTTCTAAACTAACCTGATAACCACATATATAAAATATTATTTTAAAAACATGTCTAATATCTTCATTTATCAGTTGAGATATATTTGTCGATGATGTTCTTGTTTTGGAACATTAAATATGGGAATACAGAAATATTATCATAGTCATTAAAAGTCTTTTATAATGGTATTGTGTTATTCATACTTTCTACTATTATACTTTACAATCATGTTTTTCAAATTTCATTTTTTATTTTAAGATTCAAAAATATTCATCCTCTTATGTTTGGATTTTACATTTAAAGCATTATGGTTTCCACTCAAAGTTTTTTTATGGAGGGAAACTATACATCATACATTATTGTGATAAAGTCTTATCAAACATAGATATTAAATAATTTTTAATGAATTTTCATTACATTACACAAACACGCACCAGAGGACCACAATAGTTTATTGTACATGGAAACATAAAAACATAAAAAAGATAGTTTATAGTAAAAAAATCATATCCTCCTATTATCATAAAAACTACAAAACATCATGGAAATATCTTATGAAATAATTTTTTCATAATTTTGTATAAGGAAGCATAAATAACTTAGATATCAGATTCTCATTAAGGGTAAAAATGGGAGATACATAATCATAACATGAAGACAATGAGATGATAACATGAACATATAATTTGAAAATTATACCACACATCTCAAAGATCATATTCATGAGTGATTGAATAATTATTGGCAGCTCCTAAGACATGAACCCAGAGGGCATAAAATTAGCATAAGATGTTTAATTGTGCCACAAAAATAATAAAATAAAATCACTTTAATATTACATAAGGATCATCAACTATAATATTACATTAGAATATATTCCCTCCATAACCCATCATAATAATAGAGGTTCAATCCCAATACCACTATTGGAGATAAAATGAGTTACTGAATTTAGATTACTTTATATTCATGTCCAGTCAGTATTAGGAGATTCAAATCGTTATCTAATTCATTGATGAGAGATATAGGTCCCACCCATATCCTAATGACAACCACATTTATGTGATCAACATGATTAAAAAAATCATCATATAAAAACCCAAAATATGAAATGGGACTAATAAACACCACATCATATAATAACCTATAAAAAGATATAGGTTTCATTATGATTTAATTATTTTATAATAGCATAACCCATTGGAATAATGAGAGGGAATCAAAAGAATATTATCATGGTATTACATGTTGAAAAAAACTGTATTTTCTAAAAAAATAAATCATTAACATAAATTTTTTCAAGGACGAATAAAAATTATATCATTGGATTATATCTCAAGTAAGGGATAGGTAACATGAACATATGTCATCATAGGTGGAAGATGAATTTGATCAATCATATAAATAATTTCTTAAAGATAAATGTCATTTCCACATTGTAAAAAACATTTTAGATCATAGAAAATATGATAATAATTTTAATTTAAAATAAACTATAAAACATATAGGTAAAAATTTTAATTAATTTTGTTCATGAAAATTGGATGTTTCATTCATTTCATACATGTTAAAACAATTGTTACTTTTAAAATTACTGTAAAACTAAAAAAATTGTTTACATATCAACAATATGTTTCCTTTCAAAAAGATATAAAATTTAATCATGAATAATTATTTATTTTAAAAATAATTTTAGAACATTAACCCATTTTTGAAATAAATGCTTTTAAACATTGTTTTGTAAGAAAATTGATTCCGGCCGAGTAGATAAATAATGTGGTATTTTCATAAAAAACACAATTATTTTATGAACCAAATAGAGAAAATTGGTATTACTATATAAAATATCTAGAATAACATTATGAATAGAAAATTCATGTATTTACTGATAGATTAATCATAATATGTTATCATAAAAAACATAATAAAAATAATCAAGATAAATGACGAGATTGTAACATAACATCTTTACCACTTTGGTAATTTGAATTGTAATCCAAATAAAATAATAACATAAAATGAACCTTATAATATCATTTGGATGAATAAATTCATGATATTACTTGTTAAAGGGGATGTATATACACCTCGGGAATGTATATAGGTTCTTAACATAACATTATTGTCAATGATTCCATGTGAAGTCAAAAATTTAGTATAGATTTGTCAACTTTTAAACTGTAAACCCTTTAAAAGATAGATCCTCAAATGGATATATAAAAATAATTAAATATTAAATATAAGAATCATTATAAACATTACAATGATTTATCTATCACCAAATAAAGTAAACACGAGGTGAATACGAAATGTGTCTCCCAAAAGAAAAAATTGAGATGAAAATCAGCTACCTAAAATCAAGACATCCATCATAGATTTTAAAAACTATTGTATAATAAATTAAATTTTATTATAAATATATTATAGAAATACATTTACATATGTCATGTAACCAACATGGTTTTTTGAGTCCGGTCAAAATTCACCCATGAGTTCATCATTTTAATAAGTGGACATGCCCTTTTATTTATTGTGAATGGAAATAATTTATAAATGTAAATTATATTTATATCTGTTTTTTACCTTAATTTCATGATTATTACAAAGAATCAGATATTTAAAATATGTTTTGGGAGCATTGGGGGCCGAATGACCTATTTTGGGTAATGGAGAACATGGTGCATGGTTTAGGGTAAACCTTTCCCCCCTTTTAGGTACCTAAGTGGCCCGTTTTGAATAAATAATTTTCATTGTGAAAACCCATTTAACTAGGGTTCAATGTCTCACAAGATCATATAAAAATTAAATATAGAGATACCACATAGTTTGGTCACTATAAGCCTAAATCATGCAGTGGTATGATTGGGTACTACCACATAGGTTGTACCTCAACACATTAGCACACATAGTTATAGAACTATTTAGAATATCATGTTGGTAAACAATGTGGACTAGTAATTGAGGAAAAATCCCATTTTGTTTTTAAATTATGTTTTTCTTATTTCTATTCCTTCCCCCACATTCTCACGTTTTGTTCAAAAAAAATATTGGAGGAAGCCTTTTATTCCTCTTCCTCTTCACCTTGAAGTACCTCCTATGTCGGTGCTCCGTTTCGAATTTCGTTATGTGAAATAGAGTCAAAGAGTTAAGGGTAACGTCACCCACCTTTCTTCTTCAATTTTGTTTCACCTCATTGATTGATAAATTACATTGAGATATTTCACCCAATTTTTGGGGAATTTGACTGAAACTTAGATCCGTGCTAATCATATTCGAATTGGAGCTCGATATTAGAAATTCCCATGTGTCTGAGAATAAGGTAGGTGGTGTATATCTCGTTTTATTTTTTTATACACTTGGGTGGTGTTACGGGTAACACCTTTTTGGGTGTTCTGAGAAGAACCCAATTATATTATTTTGATCATATTAAAATGATATTGTGACCCATGGAAATCCATTAGGTATTCCCAATACCTATTTTTCTCTAGATAAGATGGGTCAGGGGCCATTTCTCGTTAGGATGGTTTGTTCAGGGGTGACCAATTCAATTAAAATGATTTTCATGAACATTTTTTATTAGTTAATGGATCCCAAGGATTTCAAAACGTCCATGATAAATTTATAGGTATGTTCTATTTGTGAAATTCATTTGTAGTAAATTGAATTCCTTCTTTATGTGAATTATTGTTATCATCATTTCTTGTGAAATGGGATATTTGGGAACAAGTGGTCATGACAGGCTTAGTTTGAGGTTTAGGTTTCTATGGAATCATTATTGAGAGATAATGATCACTTGTTTGTCTTTTCCCAGATTTTATGAGGGGTTTGACCATAAGATTGGGTATCAACAATGTCGTTTGAGGTGGGGTGGATTTCAGGTTGGGCATGGCGTGTGATATTGGGATGGGATGGCCATCTGAAATTGGGAAAAATGGTTGTAGGAAAATGATGTTCTAGTGTTGATGTGTCTTTGGTAATATATATTATGATTTCTTCTGACCCATGATTTCCAAAGAACCTAATTGAGTCATGTTCACATTGGTTGAATTGGTTTATAATGTAGTTTGGACCAATCGTGGGGGTAGATACCACTAGTAGTTATTCTTTGGAAATTATTATGGGGTGAATTACACTAAAATCCATATGTCAGGCAAGAAGTATTTGGTTGATAGTAATGAGAAAATCATTTGGTGGATAATGCAGGTTGTGCTTGAGGTTTTGGACTAGATTTATAATTATTTCCGAACATCATCATTCTTCTGGATGTTTTACATTAAGCCAAATATGCATATTATTTTGGGACAGATATTGTTGTGCCACTGGATTTTGGTTTTTGAGAAAATAGATGCTTTTGAGCATGGTTCCAAGGGACCAGTTCAAATTTTCTTTTGTGTTCCTAGGGGATGTAAGTTCTATTTTTGAGACATGAGGTCCAAGAGGTATATGGTGCTAGGATATATTACAGAGGTGGGACCTATGGTTTTACCTAGGACATGAAATAAGGGGTACCACAGACCATGGTCTTTGGACCCTCTTCACTTAGGTTATTTCAGCATTGGCTGAATCACGTTACACTTCATAGTGGCTATTGAGAACCAAAGTAGTATATTTATTTCATTTAAAAATAATTGACCAGCTTTGATTTCTTGTTATAACGTGTCTTCTTATTCAAATATTCTTGTTGAAAACCATTTTTTGGTATCCTAATAAGATTCATATCACACTCTGTGTGTGTCATTTGAGTCATGTGTAGACTTTATAAATTTTGGGTCAGGTAAATGATTAGCCGTAGGGGATCGATTATAGTGGTTTAATGGATGGAGTTTGGAACTGGGCAATGACGCTGTACCTACCATGACTTTCTATTTTAATTTCATTTCTATGTAATTATGCTATTTATTTATGACTTGTACTGGTTATCCATTAGCACCCCTTTTGTATATTGATAGTATTAATTTGTTAGAAATACATGCATATTCTATTATTCTTTTACAATCGGTGATTCCATATTGACTTGATTATTTATTTTCATCTTCTTTTATTTATTACTACTTATACTATTCCTCATTATTGATTGGGATTCTTTTTTTTTTCAGGCATGGTTTGAGTATCCTAAGTCATTCTTTCCACTACATGTTATACACTATTACTCAAAGTAGTATAATTGTCTATACTTAGAGGGTATAGTCTCCCCAACATGATAAATTACACCCTCATTGACAGTCATAAATGTTTTTCATATGGGGAGGCATGAATAAGGCAACTGGCACCCAACCCATTAGAACTTTTCAGGTGGATAATTTGGTCGAGGATTCAACAAAAGGTATCAAAAGAGTTTATTTTACAACATGTCATGGTATTAGTATTTGTGTTATGGTAGGATAACAAATTTTTGTTGTCAAAAATATATTTAGAAGTTGTTCATGGGTGCATAAAACCCCATTTATGATTGATGGACCGAGTATCATTGGGTGGGAAAAGTAGTTCTATTTTTCTCATTTTACGGTTTAAAGGATATCCACCTAAGGTGGATTATTTTAAATGTGATGGTTATTATTATAACATGTGAACATGGCCTAGTACAATAAAGGATGAGACCTTGGACCATGGCCCAAATAGGCAAGGTGTGATTTTTTACTTTTTTCATTTGATAGGCATAGTTTATAGTGTTTTTAATTTAAAAATGCATGTATTCAATATAAAATGATTATTCCAATGATAAATAGAAAATTACTTGTTAATGTGATTTTATTTGAAAATAAATTTTTCATTCCATGTCATATAGATATATATGAAATTTCTTGCGTCATGTGAAATTGTCCATTTATCTAATAGGTGCATGCATGTGTTATGGTTGAGGTGATTTTCATCAACAAGATTGGTCAATTCGATCATCAAATTACGGAAATGATGGTTTGACGAACAGGTGTGGCATGGGGTAATATTGATAACTAGATCTATTAGGGGTAGGTAAGGAGGCCTTGAGACCGAGATGCCAAGGGGAATGATTGAGGTAGGGGAGAGTAAGGGTAGTGATTTGACATTTCTTATTTACATCTTTCCCTACATAAGGATTTATATAGATGGTTTGTATGACTATTTGTTGGTATTCGAAGGGATCCTGTGAGAAGGATTATATGGAGAATCAGGTGGTTTATGGAATAATGTAACCATAACATGAGAAGGTTCAGACCACTGAGGGACAGGTAGAGCATGTATAGGCTCAATGGCTGGCATAGGTACAGGTTCTAGCACAAGTTCAGGAATAGGTGGGGAAAACACAATATTTCACTACTTTTGGGACATGGAATGATGAGAAAATTCGGTAGATCCTTGTACCGGTTATCCCTGGTATAGTAAGCAGTGATTAGGGAGAAGATCCATTGATGGACTATCTGATATGGGAGTTTCATTGACAACACCCACTACTTTTTCAGGGTGAGGGTGGTCCATAGAAGGCTAATAATTGGGTCAATAGAATTAAGATTAACTTTTATAATCTTGATATTCATCGAGGGAGGAGGGTCAATTTTGCGGTGTATGTGCTCATAGGTCCATCCAACAAATGGTGGGACATGCAGGTTCACCCATCCATTCTAGTGTGTTTGTCCATAAAGAATTTTGAGGCAAAATTCATTAATCAATTCTTCATGGAGACACTAATGGAGGAAAGGGATCAATAGTTCTTGGGCCTTCTAGAGGGAGAGCATTCCGTCATGGAATATGTAATGACATTAACTGATTTTTCAATTTTCTCACTAAGTTTGATAATAGAAGAATCATATAGGGTGAGGCACTTCAAATATTGTTTATGTCACCCCATTTAGGTGCATGTAAACATATTAGGATTGGCACCATTCTATGAGGTGGTGAACCATGAAATCATATTAAATATAAACATGATATATAAGTCATAATTGAACCAGTAAGAGGATTTGGGTGAATTTTTTAGTGATTATATTGATGGTATAAAATGAGGTTGATATGAGTTATAGTTGAGAGGTCTGACACGATATTAGTATCCTCTAAAAGAGTTTCGAGTATGTGTATCAGTCAGATATATTGATAGATTGAGAAAAAGATTTACTAGATAGCAACCCGTAAGGGAACAAGATGGACTCAGGCATAAGATATTAGGTCAAGATTGGTACAAGGTGAGGGAATTGGAGAATTATCTACACGTGGAGTTCGTTTCATAGATAGTGGTACCTACTAATATGTTTAGTGACTAGTGGCTAGGTTACTACCACATGGAGGATATGATTCATGACGTTGTGCTTCATAAAAGGTGCACGGTGCAGAGTTGCAAGGGTTTGATCATGTTTGTGAGACTATGGCAGTTAGAGTGACACAGTGACCATGGTCGTGATATATTTTGGTTTTTCTTCAAATGGCATATTGATTCATCTCCATTTTGGTGAATGAGGAGTATGAGGTGTGTCAATCGAATGGACAGACACTTGTCAGTTTATTGGAATCATATTAGATGTGTGACATATATATATATATATATATATATATATATATATTTGTTGTGTGATGCACCAGGTTCTATGTTTTGAGAATTGTTTGATGTAGGTTACTGAGGTACGAGACCCTACGACATCATGGAGATGTTGGAATTATATGAGGTTCAAGGAAATAGAGCACCATAATAGTGTGGTTCATGATTGAGGTTCACAGAACAGGGAATGATTTAAGCATTTGTGGGATGTGGGACCTCATTGGTGCCATGTATGACATGGAAATTAGGTGGGCATCGATGCAATGAAGAATTTGTTTAGGTGTATATGATGACACATGAGCACCTAAAGATGTGATCGAGTGATGACACATCATAAGAGGAAATTTGTTTTTAGGAATTGTAAATTAGAAAATTTTGTTATTGGGTCTTTTGGTCATGTTGAAAACCGGGTTTGGAAATTCCTATAGTGCGGATCTATCCTTAGGTAATCAGTTTATACTCTTTTGATTGGGGTAGTCTAGATATGATTTTACCAAGATGGTTATGTTCGGTACCATCATTGGGTTTCATTTGAAAGCTATGGGATGAGATTTGTTATGGTGGGGAGACTATAACGACCCATGTTTTTCAGTCAGGTCAAAATTTACTCTGGATTTGAACATTTCAATTTGTGGATATTTTTTCCCTTTATCGTCGATTAGAACTCAATTATGGGAGTTTCCTTAGTTTTATTTCATGTCTTTACACGATTCTAAAGAAATAGAAAAATACTCTAGAGTTCAGAAGAGGTTTTGGGAGTGTTGGAGGTCAAATGGCCTATTTTGAAGAATAGAGACTCTGGAACAATGTTTTCTGTAACCAATGAGCCTCTTTTTGGAAACCAGTTGGAAGATTTTCAACCAACTCAAGGTTTGGGAAAGCTATTCTATTGGGTCCCATGGTCATGTGGTCTCATCTATAGAATCTTTAGAAAGAAACATCATATCTTGTTCTTGGGTACTGTAAACCATGAAACAGACCAAATGGGTACTGCCAAATTGGTAGTACATCAACACTGTAGAACGAATGGTTAGCACACGTTTTGGAAAACCATGATGGTAAAATTTCCAACCTAGTAAATGATAAAAAATTATATATCCCCTAAATTAATTTTTTCTTATTTCCATTATTTCCTCCCTATTTCTATGTTTCTGGGCACATATAACATTGGACTAAGCACTCCCTTCTACCTCCTCAACACCTTGAGCTACATCCTCAATTAATGATGCATTTTCGTAACTGTCAAGTGAAATAGAGTCATTGAGGTAAGGATAATCTCATTCACCCTTATGATTTTTTTATTGTATAGTACTAAATCTTTTTGATTGATCTTTCACTATTTTTCGATAATTATATGCAAACACATATCTAAACCAATCTGTATTGAATTGAACTTGATATCAGACATGTCTATGAGTCTACGGTAGGTGGTGCATATCATTTTTTTTGTTTTTTAGACATTTGGGTGCAGAAACTTTTAGCGAGATTTTGGCTATTTATAGAAGGACCCCATTATATTTTTTTCTTCATATTAAAATGATCATGTGACCCCTGGGATGTCATTGGGAATTCCCAGTACATTTTTATCTCAAGTGAGTAAAGGTTAGAGACTTTTTCTCTTTGGGATGGGTTGGTCGAGGTGTCCATTTCATTAAAATTGATTTTTTAATTGTTTTTGATTGATTTCTGAAACTAGAGGAATTAAAGACCACCATGATAAATGTTTATGTTTTTTTGTTGGTGTATTTCAATTATAGTTAATAGAATTTCCTATTTAAGAGAATTATTTATGTTTGAAATTTTTTTATGAAATTTTTTTGTTTGGAATGAATGAACAATGAATGGATTTTTCAAAGATTAAGATGGATAAGGAATCAAGATTTTGTGATGATAATCAGAATTTGGGTTTTACGTGGATTTAAAGAGTGGTTTCACCATATGTTTGATCGTTTAAGATGTATATTTATGCAAATAGGATGTAATGTTGGGAACATTTCATTATATTAGGATGGTATGGATATGAAAAATTGAGTGACAAGGTCCCAAGGGCATGAGGTGCTAGTGTTGATGTGGCTTAGGTGATATATATTGGTGATTTATGCTCCCCCATGAAGAAGAAAGAGTTGAATTGAGACATCTGAACATAGGTTGACCATATTGAGGATCTATTTTTGAATAATAGTGTATGTAGAGACCCATTATAGTGTGGAATATGAAAAATTTGAGGATATCCTGTTGTAGAAATACATGTGGATAATGATGAGACTTTTGTTAAAAGCAATGCAGTCATCGGTTGGGTGCGGAGACCCTCCATGATTGAGGCTGTGGGTTTGGATTTATAATTAATTATTTAAATATCCATTATCCTAGAAATTTTTCATTAATCCAAACATGGATGTTATTATAGGATAGATATTGGTTTTCCTCTAGATGATGGCCCATGAGCCGATGGATCCTTTGAGAAGGGGTCTAAGGGACTAGGTAATATTCTCATGGGAGTGCCTATGAGATGTCAATTTAATTGTTAATTCATGAGGTGTTAGGATTTGTGTGTTATAGCCATAAGTTATTGAGGTAGAACCTGAGGGATAAACTAAAACATGACATGAGGGGTACCAAGGGCCATGCTCCAAGGACCCTCGTCACTTCTGATATTTATCTGTTGGTCAAAGTAGGTGACACTTCTTGATGGATTTTTTTCATCGGAGATGTTTGTTTATTTCATTTCCAGTAAATTGATATTCTTTGTTTTTTTATAACATGTCTTCCAAAATACATATTCTTGGTACGCACCCTTGAGTGGTATCCTACTGAGATTCATCTTTAACCCTACACGGGTGCATCAGAACATGTGTAGACATTATCAACATACGTTTAGGAAATGGATTTTCCTTAGTAGCTCGATCAATATAGATTCATTACTGGATATTGTAAAGGGACCTTGAGGGAATTCCTAGTTATAGATTATTTATTAGTTTCATTTTGGTATCAGCATGCTAAATAGGTATGACTTGTATCGTATAGCCAATGTGGATCTTTTTTTATATTTGACTTGCAAAACATGTTATGAAATGAATTCTTGTTTTGTTTAGCTGCTACAAGTGATGATGGAAGATTGATTTTCATTATTATTTTACAATAATTTTTTTACTACTACTCTTCCTATTTCCCATTGTTGAATATGATTCCTCATTGCAGGTATTGTTCCAGTCTGATGTGTCATTCTTTATAAATAATGTTATACGTTATTAATTGTAATAGTTTTATCATATATTCCCAAAGGGTATAGTTTCCATGACTTTTTAATTACACCCTTTCTTCTAGTCGAATGAATTTGGAATATGTGAATGAGCACCTATGGCTAGTTTAACCTAGACTGTTAGCACAATTTGGGCGGCTAATTGGGTTTGGGAAACAAAATTTAATAGCATATGTTATATTCTTAATACCTTTTATTACATTTCTAATACTAATTCAATGTTGATTTTACGTTCATATAATAATAGATTCATTTTTCATATATGTTTTGAATTGTTATTTTTTTCCACATACATTTATATTTATTTAATCATATCCACTATTTTAACCATGTCATAAATATCATATAAATTTATAATAAATTTATTTATAATAATCCATAGAATTTAGTGATATAAAATAAAATACACAGTATTTTGAGACGATAGTTCATTCATTAACATTAAAATTGTTTCTATTTTATTATTAGATTGAAATATGAATTGAAGATGATATATTATAATTAGAAAATAATTTTATGTCATATATATTACATATTTTCATTAATACAATCCTTATTATTTTCCATGTAATGCGTGAATTAATCACAACACCTTGTGAGGTGATAGTACACCTTTCACATGAGTGACATAATCGTACTCCAGCGAAAAATGAATGTATGAAGGTATGTGTGATATAATAATTTATGAAGTATAATATTACTATTAAAATAATATATAGAAAATAAATCCATCATTATAAACTGACTTCAATGTTGGTATTGGAAAAATTAATTACCTTGGTTCGTAAAGTGGTAGTCTTCCGTACATATGAATGATGATTTTGTAACCAATTTGATGGAAGTATAGATGGTTGTAGGTTATTTACTTATTATAATTTTTTACACATATAAGATATTCCAATAATTATATTATCATAGTATAATAATAATTAAATTAGGGGGATAAATAATACAAAAAAGATCATCGATGAACGTTACCTCTTCTTTGGGTAACCTCCATATATTTTCACCAAAAGCAATCCATGTTTGGATTTATGTCCAATATAATCCTTATAGAATGAGAGGATGGATTTGTTTTGTGATTTAAGAAGGTATTGTCTAAAAAAATTGTTTTTATTGTGTGAATTGGAGAGGAGAATGGGTGGCTTTTTGTATGTGAGGCGATTGACACAGTTGTAAATTTTTTGAGAGAATGAATTCACCCCACATAATTTTTCTTGTCACAAGGAAAAAATAATAGAAAATTATAAATAATATAAGATAATAGTTATAAATATGAAATGATAATGGCTATTGGGAATTTTTAGTTATTTTTAACACTTATCATTTTAAGTGGTAAAACTATTTTTACGTTTACGGCACTTAGTAATTTTTACTATTTTCAACATTCATTTTAGTCAAAAATTGTGTTGAATATATTAAAAAATATAGAATATAAATATTTAAATAATATTACCCATTTTCCAGAATTATTTTAAATGAATTGGAAAATTTTAATTTAAAATTAGTCACATAGATGCAATGAAAAAGATGGTTTTGGAAAAGAAAATATTAAAATGATTACAAACTATTTATATAAAAATTCAATATGAAATTTATTATAATGAACTAAATTGTTTTAATGGAAATATATTTGAACTATTTTACAAAAAATCATTTTAAAATCTAATTTAAAATTATAAATGAATTAAAATGGAATGATGTACTCAATTAAAAATCATTAATTTTATTTATTCACAAAAAAACAAAACTTTTCATAGAATGCCAAAATAATAACCCTAATATAATTTTGACATGATTATATAAAATGTTTTATATTTTTTCAAAATAATTTTGTAAAAAATTAAAAATTAATTTTATTAATGTGAAAAAAATTAAACAAAAATAATTTTTTGGAAAATAGTATTTTCGACGAATATAAAGACATTAAAAAAATTAAGTACATTAGTATCAATATATTTTCAATATATAAACCATTATAAAGAATATTCTAAAATTATTGATTTATATTAGTGTCACTATGCCAAGAATAAGAGTTATAATAGTCACGTTTAAAATAATATGTTAATAATATATCATGGTTTTATTAAAACATAATGCCCTTTGTAATACAAGTTATGCCAATTTTGTTTCTAGAACTAGACTAATAAGGTGTTGTATACATCACAATATCATAAAGTGTTTCATATTGAATAATTAGATATCATTGTTCCCTAAAACATAAGATATCAATGAAATTTAATTTATCTGAAAATATTTCAAAAAAACATGTGTTGTTACATTTACCGACCTAAAAAAGAATCTCACCGTAAAAGGTCATCACCCACATATAAAAATGAGGCTAATTATAACTCATAATATCCTCATTTTCCCACATTTCATACTCAACCATGTTTATTTGGTAAAAAATTGTAACAATGTGAGTGGTCTTGTTATGTTGACCATTTTCTATACGATCCATAATCATCCCAATTTGATCCTTATAAGAATGATCGTGTCCCATTTGTTTGACAACTAAGTTAAGTACATGTGAATGGTTAGGTATATTCTTACTCATGATAGATTCCTAGATCACATCATGGACATGATAGAATTATGGTAGAAGTGACGAGTGATAGTTTACTATTATTATACGATCAATAATTTCAAAGGAACTGATATTCCCAGGGTTCAACATCCCTTTCTTATCAAATCATGTAAAATTATTCTAAGCTGAAAATCATAGAAACACCATGTCACTAACTCCAAATTCTATATCACGTTTGAATATTTTAAAAATAAATTTTCTTCCAATTCTTATCTGCCTTGTTGTGTTATTGAAATAATTTATTATTTTCCCCCATTTCTTCATTTATCTATGTTCCCAATATCCTTTGTTCTCCAACATTATTCCATCACATTTTAGATACAGATTAATTTACATATAAAGCTTTATAAGGATCCTTGTAAATGTTTGATTGAAATTTATTGTTGTAATAAAACTCAAATAATTGATGGTGTTGATCCCTACAACCTTTGAAATCTATAGAACAAGATCCCAATATATCATCTAGTGGTTGAATTGTCCTCTCAGAATGAAAATTTGTGCGAGGATAATACGTAGTAGTAAAACTAAACTCCATATCAAGATATTCTCAATGTCAACACCAATAATTTGAGGTAAACCTCAAATCCCAAGAAGTAAAAATGGAATGTGGTACTCCATCAATCCTTAACATCTCATTACCGAGTAAAATAAAAATATGATATATAGGGAAGGAATCTCAGATAGTGATGAAGTGTGCTGAATTTTTAAGGTAATCGATAACAATCCACATAACATTAATCCCTTTATACATTTTGGGGAGTACAATGAAATGATCCATGGTGATGTGTTCCCATTAGAAATATTTTATGGGTATTGTATGTAATATATTATTTGATTTTTTTCTATTGGCCTTAAAATGCTGAAATACCATTCATTGACATAAAAATTCTTTGACATATATATTCATACCAACCCACCAGAATAATCCTTAAAAATCTATAGACATATTTCTACATAATAGATGAATAGATACTGATAAACTATGAGATTTTGATAACAATACCTTATTCAAATAAAGTACAGATTCAAGAGATACATAGTTCAGGAAATTTTTATTCTATCATGATCATGGTTAAACATGGAGACCACTCTTACCTTCTTTTACATCTCTATATCATCATTCTCATAAAATGTAATATTCATATATATATATGGTTGAAATTTAAATTGAGTAAAATATGTTTTTCCTTCCTTTCAAGATGTATAGATCTATCTTTTTAAAATATAGAAATATTATAATTTTTATTATCATCGTCATAGATGAGCATGCATGATCATTTCGACTCAAATAATCATTCACCATGTTCTCTTTCCCAGGGTGGTAATGTAATGGGTGGTCATAATATATAATCAGTTCAAACTATATTATATGGCACAAATTTTACTCTCTTAGATTAATATATTCCTTAAAAATTATGATTTTAAAAATATATATATCACAATTTTCAGCCTAAAAATAATTCATTCACATTATTAATTGAAGAATTAACAGAGCTCTACAAAAATCATGAGCTTGGTAATTTTTATCCTGAGTAAAAAATAGTATTGGTTATAAGTATCACCCTGTCATTTTTTATAATAATATATCCTAATCCCTTATTTTTTTCCTCACTATAGACTTCAAACCCTTATTATCTATACATTAGCGTAAAAATATAGGCACTGAATTAACTTTACATTAGTTCCCTGAAATTTTCATCACATTCATCTATCGAGAAGAACTTCTATCCCTTATTATTTATCATTGTTATTGTATTAGAGAGTCATGATAAATTCTCAATAAATCATTGATAATTTCCCACTAAAACCAGAAAAATAGGAACATCAATCCTCTTGTTTAGTCTACAATAACCTTCATTATACATTTTCTTTTATGGATATACTAATATACCCTCTATTGTTATTATATATCCCCAATAATGATCCTTTTCCACCAAAATTAAACCTATTTTAAAAAAAGCATATATTTTATCCTTATTGGGGTTTGTAGTTCACTTCTCAAGTAATATTCAAGCTCTTCATGTCCATTCCAATAGATAATAATATTATAGATAATGAGTACCAAAAATGATCATGAAACTATATAAAGACTGGATATATTAAATCAATAAAGATACTGGGGTAATTATTATGACCTAATGGTGTCATTATATATTCATAGTTTTATTACTTTTTACAGAATGTTTTCATTGGAATGTCAATCTTCTTGACCGATAATTGATGATATCTATAATGAAGGTCAATCATGGAAAGGTATTTAGTTCTTTATTATTGATCAAAGAGGATATCAATATGGTTAATAGGATAATTTTTCTTGAATAAACTATTTTTAAACTCACAATAATCAATGAAGAATTAAATTGTTCAATATTTATTTAAAAAAAAGAACATTCCCACCACACAGTGACACACCTGGCCAAATTATTCCAATGTTAATGTTATATTAGGGTTTCTTCTTCATTTCATTAAACTCAATTTGGAAAATTCTATTGGGAGTATTTTAAATAGCTATTTAATATGATATTATTTCTATTGAGAAAAAGACATCGATTTTTAGGGAATGATATGAAACTCTAATTGAATGAGCTCAACAAATTCATGCCCAATAGGAATATCATTGATGTTGGATTTCTTTACCACAATGTGGGAAATACACCCACTATGGCATGATATTATGACATATACAAAGGATGTGATCTTCATTGGAACTTATTATTTATCATCATGTTGATTGAAATCATAGGTTGGTTTTTGATATTAAATATGGTATCCCTTCCTCAAGAATTAATTTGGGATTTATGTAGGGAATGCCAATACGTGACCAATATTTCATCAAATTCAACTAGAGTAAGAATGAAAATATTTTTAGTAAGAGCACTCCAACCCAATTCAGCACGAGAGGAATTATATACTTAAGATGTGATCACCATACCATTAGGTTTTTTCACTTATAATTATACATCTAATAATTTCGGTGACATTGTGATTCCCTTAGAAAATTTGTTAAATATGGACTAATGGATGGATCTAGTGATAATTAAGATATTATTAGTTCTATAGTGGATGGAATGCCTACGTTTCACCATATCATTATCACACCCCTTTTCAAAAACCATGACCACATGATATTTTCCTCTGTCTCTTCCTTATATGGTTACTAATGATTATATCCATAACAAATCATCATATTTGGTCACTAGTAAGAATATTTTAGGTAATACATGATTTTAAAATAGTGATGTGTGGGTTGTGCAATATGTGTAGCTTTCCATATATTCCTATCATTATATAACTTTATCCCATCACATCATCAATCAATTTCTTGATGAATTTCCTCCCTAAACATAACACATTTAATATTACACTTAATAATTTTTATTCCAAGATTTGTCCCACACATTGGTCATAAATGAGATATCATTTTCATATCTCCATGGATCAAATATTTTTCATTAAATTGCTATTTTCCCTTCTTATTAAATCCCTAAAAGAGATATGTAATTTTATCATCTATTTATACCTTGATAGAATATCTAATAATCTATTACTAGATACTAAATATTCTTATAGAGAATTCCCTTTAACAATGTGGTTTTATGAAAATGAATAATTGACCAACATTTCTTTTACGTCAGATTATATTACAGTAAGAAAACCTCAAATGTCTTGTAAACTATTTTATAAACCAGGTTTTTATTTAGGTACAGATCCTTTAAATTTTCAATTGAAATTTTTTTTTAGTTACCTTAAGGATTAAATCTCTAAAATAAACTATATGGTGGGTCATTTTGTCCGTAGAGGAAAAGGATCATGGGACTGAATCATGGATGGTGTCCAAAGATAGAACAAGTATTTAAATACACAGTGTGTATTAAGTAGAAGATATGTATTTTCCTATCCAAACCTCATTTCTGGCATGTAATGGTTTTTTCCTAGTGGTAAAAACTTACGTTTTATAAGGCGTGTATAGTTTAAACGATGTTTAAATACCATGGGTGTGATTTTTTAAATGGAGGAAATGAATTTTATATTTCAAACAAGATCACCCCTCATTTTTAATGACATTCTAGAGTCCCTCCAATGATGATTTGTTTTTATCCTAATGATGTTATTTCATCATGTATCTCCATTGAGAATCCAATTCATTTGATTTCCATCACATTGGATAGCCACCAATTTGATCTTCATTCCATAGGTTATACACATTGTTCTTATTCCTTTAGATGAAACTATTTTTTTGAAAGTTCAGGTGACCTATTTTTAGTGATTATGAATATTATTTCATTTTGTTCCAATCCAGCACAGTCTATTGACTGATATTGGATAACATGTCTACTAAAGTCATAAGGTCGGTGGTATATGAATTTTCAATCAATGTCTTATGGTTTATAATTTTATTTTTCATTGGCCGCATTGTAATTTCACAAGGAGTTTCTCCTTAATTAAATCATCCTTATTTTCAATTGAATAAATTCTAACATAAGAACCTATCAACACCTTTTAATATTATTAGATATTGAGTACTCAATATTAACGACCCCAACTAAAGTGATTTTTTGTTAGGCCATTAGTGATTTTAATTTTGACTTCTTATGACACCATTTGGGTGTGTTTGACATGACCATTGATAAGGTAAGTATTTTCTCAAAATTAATATATTTTTAAATCAATTTTATCGAATTTATATATTCATAAATATCACTTGGCGTCATTTAATTATAAACTAAATTAAAAAGGGGTTGCATGTCCTTATATTACCATTTCATGTGTGGTGAATGGTAATGGAATGAACCAAATGAATTGAAATTAGAATAATTATTAGGTAGTATATTATGGAATATGTATATAAATTGGATGAGTGTAAGGTTCCTAATGATGTTAATATTTTTCGGCTTTATAGTAATTGTAAAAAATGAGTTATCCATGTATTTCCAATGGAATTTCCTGAGCACTCAATGATCACTATTATGATTCATTAACAAAATTTAAATTGAAGATACGCACCTCAAAATCAATTATAGTATAAATATGTTAATTACTGAATGTTGTACCAAAAATTAACTTGAAAAATTCTCTGGATATTTTAATTCAATTGATATAATCTTCATGTTCAGATTGAAATCTTTGGACACATGGAGTTATGGATTCACTCCAATGGGACCAGTCATTCTCAGCCTGAGAATACAATTGACGCTATCCATTAACCCTATTAGACCAATTTATATGGAAATACCTTATGTGTACCCCATAAATTACACTCATACCACTTATATGTAGAGTGAATGAGTTACTACTTTGAGGTAGCTTGATCGGTACGGTTAAAGATACCTTGGTTTCACCTTCGATTCCTTTCTATCAATATTTACTATTGTTGTTCTACCAAAAAAGTAACATATCGTCCAATATATATAATCTAAAAAATGATTTTAAAATTAAACAAATTCATATTCATAGAAACTAGATGATGTTGAAGAATTTAGGGGTAGTTTATATTAATTGTTATGTCAAGGGTTTTTGAACTGGGTTAAAATAGGAATTTTTAGGATCTTTTTCAATTATTGGATGATTTGGTTTTAAAAAAATTATTTCGGATTATGTTTCACAAGTTGTGATTTCTTAATGTGTTGATATCAGGAATGAGAATGTATTGAGTAGTTTTTTTGGTGGCTGGGTGGTTATCGAGAGCTTGTGATCGAGATAAAGGAATGTTTTTAGTGACCTTCATAGGGTGAATGGTTGGAAGACGACTAGTTAAATCATGAGGCCTAAATAATGTAATTGTGAGACTTAATTCTAGTGGAAATAGTTTCCTGTATGGTGTACGAAAGGTTAAGAAAATTGAGAGGGATATACAACAAGTAGTAAGATTCCTATACAAATGGTTCTGTATGGTTGTCGCACAGTTTCCAAACCTCGTATATTGAAATGTGCAAACATGTATGTTTAATGAAATAAATTATTTAATATATTTCTATTTTAATAAGTATTTAATTAAATGTTTTGGAATGGGGGTTTATTTAATTAAATTCAAGGATAATTTTAATTTAATTAATTGGTGCAAAATGGTGGATTTATTTACTTAATTTGATGTTTATAGAGTTTAATTAAATGATAATTAATTGAAAATTTTATTTAATAAAATTTAGAAGAAAATGATTTAATTAAATAAAGTAAAATCAGTTTATTTTTTTAACATTAATTAATATTGACATATTTTAGTTAAACTAGGGTGAGAGTAGAATACATAATTCATTTAATTAAATTTATTTGAGGATAATTTAATTAAATTAAATTAAATGGAGGAATTGATTTATTTAAATTATTTACGATAATTTAAATAAATGTTGATGAGTAGAAGAATTTATTTCATTAAATTCATTTGAATTGAATTTAATTAAATATGATGTAAATGGGGTGTTTGTGGCTTATCAATGAAGCATTTTAATTAAGTGATAATAATAATAATAATAATAATAATAATAATAATAATAATAATAATGGTGTTATTATTATTATTATTTTTATTTTTATTAAAATTAAATAAAATAATTTTTAGGGTTGTGATTTTATTTGAGAGAGAGAGGTAAACAGGGAGAGGTTCACAGTAAATGCCAGGTGTGATACCCCCAGATTCTTTCTTGTAGTGTGCCTCCCCCATCTCTTGGCTCACTCACAATGCACCTGATTATGGTGGTCTTATCACGTAAGTTATCTTTTTCCGCGATGTAAATCTTTCTCCATGCATTTCATTCATCGCATCAATTGTTTATACTCTCCATCACCCAGTCTCCATTAGGTCAAAACCCTATGTTGTAGGATTGATTCATTTTATTTATTTCATCCACTTTTACATCATGGAGATAATGTCTCATGACTGAATGGTCTGTGTTCTGATTACCTTCACTGAAGGAAATGCGATTCGATATGACCTGGTTCCCTGTCATCAGATTCAAGAAAGGATATATAGAAGATATTTTTGGTTTTCACACCATGAATTAGTTTCTTATGGTGTTATTGACTTGCGATTGATTAATATGGTGTCGGTTGGTCCCCACCACATGAATATTGGGTTCCAGTCATTTTTTAAAGGTGTTATGATTAATTTCGAGTTCACACACACTGTTGTTGAGGTGCGTGAACATGAGAAGATGATGGTTTATGTTATAAATCATTGTCTCATCCAATTCCATTAGGTATGGTCCTCAACATTTTATAATTAATAAATTATAGTATTTTCGTAAAATAAATTTGTTTATAAATTCGATTTCAAATGCTTTATGGGTTGTTTTTTAGTATAAATGATAGTGACATTACAAAATCACATTTCTGTAATAAAAACCTTCAATAGAGGTGCGCTACAACCAAGCTAATAATATATGGATTAGATTGATATGTTCATTTAGGTTTTTCTGTTTTTTTTCTGTTGTTTCCATTACATGTTGACACACTTGGTTAAATTGGTAATTATGAGTATTAGACAGGATAAATTTGGATAATTAATGAGGGGATTAATTATGAGATATTAAATTGCTATGTTGATAAAATTAATGTGTGATTTAATTATTTTCCTTAACATTGAAATTTAGATAATTAGTCGGGGGATTAATTATTAGATATTGAATAAGATATGATTAGATTAATAATTTGTAAATTAATTATGTTCTATGAGATTGAAATATAGATTATAAATTAGGGGAATTATTATAAGATATTGAAATGACTAATAGAGAAAATTAATTTGTGGATAAATTGTGATCTTTCGTTCTAGTTAAATTGGTATAATTAATAGTGGATTAATTAAATTCGTTTGTTGTATTGATTGGTATAATTAAATATTTAAATTAATTATGGAAATATGATATTTAGTATGAGATAATTAACTATGGATTAATTATGCACTTGAGTTTTTAGAATGTATAATTAATTTTGATATTAATTAAGAGATGCATAATTGGATAAGTGAAGAAAATTAATTGTGGATTAATTATGTTCCTTGATGTTGACTAAGATAATTAATTGTGAGATTAATTATGATGAGTAAATATTTTGATTGTATAATTAATCGTAGAAAATTAAAAATGTATCACGATTTGTGTTAATGGATTAACTAATAGATGAATTAATTTATGGAATTGTGGGCTTAGCTAATTGTGAGAATAAATAATGGATTTTGGTATATTTTACTAATAATTGGATTAGAAAGATAATGTATGTGGACAAATAAAGATTAATTAATTATTGGGATTAGATTAATTATTTCATGAATTAATTAATGTCAATAATGGATTAGGTGCTAGAGATGGAGTTCTAGACCGGGGATGAGATGCATAAATGGATATGTGAGTGGTAAAAAATGATTTTCTATGCGAGTGATATCTCTATATGTTTTTTTAGTTGTGATACATGGCATTATACACCAATGAGGTGTGCACATGAATGAGAATTTGGATGTTAGACAAGTCATTCTTCACTCAATGTATGTATTCTGATTGACAATTGTGGTGTTAGGCATGGCAATATAAACCCAAAAAATGAAATTATTTGTTTGAGAGTTGAAAATGATTAAATCAATAATCATTGGTAATGTAATAATAAATTAGTCAAAGTAAGTACTAAGTTGTTTTATTATCCATGGAACACTTCGTGCTTCACCATGAGCCGAAGTTAGTATTGAGGTACGATTAACCATTGGATGGTTGGGGATAATAATTGATTAAATAGAGAATAATTGGTAATGTGATGATACATATTTTTTCTTGACAAATATGCCTTTATGGTTCTTTTTAGACTATTATTTCGGCTATGGGAAGAAGAACGTATCATTATTGGGTGACCTTTTGGAACCTAGATGGTTTCATGGATGATCATTCAGATTTTCTATCACTTTGATATATCAAAACACTATTTAATGAAATTGAACTTTCTTCATTGAGATATAAAAACAATAGACCTGGTCAACAAAGATTTACATTTCACTCCATATTCGGTCCTCCATTGAACTAGGGTACCCTAGTTGGATTTCTTGTCGGCAGGACTGTGGGTTTTCTCTTGTTGTTGATTGCTTGTACTTGGGAGTTTGGAGTAATGAAAAAAGTTGGAGCTCATGATGATCATGAATATATACCTTGGCTCTTTGAGTCTTTTCCATATTTCTATACAGAGTTGTAAATAAAGTTGTTTTATTTACTTCATTCAGATATGTATCACCATGAAATTCATGCATTGTATAAACTGGAGTTGTCCAGTTTGTTAATTTATCTGATTATTGACATATATATTTTTTCATATCTTTTCTGAGTTATTATCTATTTCTATTGTGAACATTGAATATGAGGGTATAGTCTCCCCAATGACTTTTTGAAGACCCTCGTTTCTAGTTGGGAAACTATGGAATAATGGTAGATGTTCTTGAGGTCATGTGGTGACCGATCCGAAAACTAGTTTGAGGGTAAGCTGGGTTGGGATGATACAAAGTTGTATTAAGGGACCATTTTTCTTTCTTTTCCCTTTGTATTTATGATTTGGGGAGGTAGACAGGTGACTAGGAATGTGTTTAATCTCGGTTAATAGCCTTGCATGGAACTGATAACCCCTTGTATGGGAAATGACCATGTTCTTGGGGATGGGAGATGATTTTTATACATTTTGTGGATATAGTTTATATGACATCACATGGGGTGACTAGTGCATTTTTTTGCAGATTTTTTATTTTATGAGTTTTGATAATATTCCTTGACCTATTATGGAAAGGAATTTGCATTACATGCATCATCTTAGAAACATAGAGGTTCATTTTCCATAAAAATAACACTCCATGTAGATTCATTAATAGGATTTCTACTAATTTGGATTTTTTTCATTGGGTGGAATGCTATGTTTTGATCGGTTTTATAATTTCTTATTGTATTACATGTTTATATGATTATATTCGATTCTACCTCTGTTATTATCTTGTTTTGAAGGTTGGCCATGCTTCTGTGTTATAGCATGTTATTGTGTTGCTACTTATGATAATATTCTAGAGATGTTCTGATCGGTAAATGGATATATGAGTAAAAAATTGATTGATTCCATTTAAAAATATATCCAATTATAGTTTTATTGTGTATGGGTTTCTTATAACTAGAAATTTGTATCAAATGTATTCAAACTATTGACAAAGTGTATTATAATGTTAAAAAGTAAAATAGAAATTAGATGTGATAAATGGGATCAAAAATCCAGTAGTAAGCTGTATGGGTTCCATATCGATTGGTAGTTTTCCACCCATGGGGTTGAGCCTAGTATAACCATTTAATAATTGAAAATGGTTATAAATGTAAAAATGTTATATTTTTTGAAATGAACTATTGCAGGGTATCTTTTCAAAGATCCTGGATTTAAATAAATGGGACCCTCAGTGGTCACCATTTTAGTAAAAGGAATTTAGATGATAGATTTCCTATTTAAATAGGAATGATTCTTAATGTTAAATGTTAAAGATGAAATTTGTTAAAAATTTCCTTTTTCCAAAATGGGTGTTATTCAAAAACAATGTTCCCTTTTTGTGTAATTTTACTCGGAGTTTTCTAAAATTATTTCAAGTGTTTATAGGTTGAAATTAATTAAATAAATACATAAAATGAAAATATTTATTTTATCCTAGAGAGAAAAATTTTGTGTGACCAAGGGATATGGTTGGTGTGTATACTTTCCAAGGTACTAGTCGTGGTAGGTTTCACCCATTGAGCATCAGATTCCTTGTTTATTCTGTGAGATTTTTGTTGTTGGTACCATTGAGTTTCGTTATCCCGAGTACAGATTTTCAGATTTAATGGACTATTTTCTTGTTTTGTGGGAGATTCATTGCATCTTAACTCTTGATGTGGTAATAATTGTTGGAGAATTATTTCTTCTACAGGTTAGATATGCCTCGGGCATGGTCTGTCATTAAAGACATTCTTGGGAAAACTTTGGTGTAGAGTGTTTGGGATTTGCAATAAGGTCATCTCATTGCTTAGGATGACGTTTTGGGACCTTGGTTTTTTTGACACAGTGGTTGATTCAAATTTTCTTCTTTTATGCGTGATGTTGATGTGGTGATCATGGTTCGTAGAACATCACATGTGTGTTTTAATGTGATTCTAAAAAATAAAATTTGAGAGATACTAGTATTTATTTCAACAACATTGACACTCCTTAGGTGGGTAGTTTCACATTGTTGGTACTTAGAAGAGTTTCAGTAGCATTATTTGAAAGAACACAGATTCCTTGGGTGATATTGGAATTTAGGTGTGGTTGATGGAATATCAACAGGTGAAGCAAATCCGTTTTAAAATGACTTGACTGGTAGTAGCTTGACTATTCTGTTGGTGATATAAGATTATTCATAGTGTTCTCTTTTGATGGAGATGAGCATATCCCGTATCTTCAACTCATCTTGGAGGCATAGATGTAGTGTCAGTCATACACTATGATAATGCTTTTAAGGTTGTTGAGATGAATGATTGATTGTTTTAGGCTATACGTGAGATGTGGGGTTCATTGGGATACACCATTTGTCATGATGGGGCACAAAAATTTTAAACTCGAAATAAAAATTCATTACATGGGAAGGTCACCAGAAGTATTATAGGACTTCAATGCACATGGGGTTAGTAACATATTCATTTTAAAAAAATTTCGCTAGTTTAAGGGTTAGTGTGGGTTTATGGGTCAACAATGCCTTTCAAGGAAAGATCCATGGTTTGGGAACTACAATGTTAGTTGCTAATAACATTTTTGGAAAACCCCTAATGATTGGGTGGGTGAAGAGATGATTATGGTATCATATCATGAGTTTTGAGGGCTCGATTTTGGGACATCTCTATGTTTTGGGATAGAATTTAAGAAATGGATCAGATTTTAAAAGGCTTAAGCCGCTAGGCCTATAAAAAGTGTGTTTGAAATTTGGGAACAAAATTATATCATTAGAATGAAACTTCATGAACATAGTTGGTTGGGTAATGTTGTAGAATTTCTTGGTGGATTCATAGGGAAGGGATATTTTTATGGTGGGAAAATTGTAAAGTCCCATGTTTTTTACGAAGGTTAATACATGAATGTTTTTTAACTTTTTCATTTATTGGAATGTTCAGTTTTAAAACCAAGCATTGGGATTATTTTTGGCATGTTGGAATCATATAAATTATTGAAATCGGGCTCGAGAAAGTCTCAAGGAGTTTACCAGGTGGCTAGATGTGTTTCGAGAGAGTCAAACTATGCTAATGGAAAGTTTTTACGGTCCTGCCAAGGATGCACAGTTGGTGAACAACCTCTTAAACCACACGACCTACTGTAGTTAAGCGTGAGACTTAATTACGGGGGACAGAGGCAATAAAATGTTCTATGCATGGTTAGGAAAACTATTCGGGATTTATCTTGTGATGTAATTTTCTTAGAAACAAGGTTCCGCATGGTTGGTGCACGGTTTTCCAAAACATGCAGGTTATCCGCGTAGACAAGTCTATTTAAATAATTAAATTTGTTAATAAAATCCCAGGATAAAATGGAATTAATTAAATTTTTTTAAATGGGGGTTTTATTCAATTAAATTTATGGTTATAAGGAGTTTAATTAATTAATACCAAATGGGATATTTATTTAATTAAATTTATTATAAGATAATTTAATTAAATGATGACTAATTGGAGAATTTATTTAATTAAATTCAGTTGAAAATAATTTCATTTAATAATTTCAAATCGGTGTTTTATTTAATTAAATAAATGTTGAGATATTTTAATAAAATTAGGACTAAATGGGGAATGTGGAATTCATTAAACTAAATTGTACTAAAGATAATTTAATTAAATATCATTGAATGTGGGAAAATGATTCAATTAAATTATGTTGAGAGAATTTAATTAAATAATTATTTGTTGGATATTTTATTTAATTATATTCAGTTGAAAGGAATTAAATTTAATTAAGTGTATATGGATAGTTTGGTGTTTATCAAAGAACCATTCTAATTAAATGATAACAATAATAATATGGGAGTTATTATTATTATTATTATTATTACTGCATTAATTATTATATTTTTTTGGGTTGTGTTTTTATTTGAGAGAGTGAGGAGGGAGAGGAGCCCAACAAATTCCATGCTCGACACCCCCACAAGGACTCCCTTGTAGCATTCCACCCTCATCTCCCATCTCCCCCACTACGCACCGAATCGTGGTGGTCTATTCACTAAAGTTGTTCATCTTGGTCAGGTACACATTTCTTCAAGTGTTTCATTCTTCGCATCAGCTATTTTGGATCTCTATCACTTGCTCTCCTTTTGGTTGAAACCATATGGTTTGAGATTGACTCGGTTTCTTAATTTCATCTTAATTTTTGGTGGTGCAAATTTTTTCTCGAGACCCATTGGTATGTATTTTGATTACCATCGCTGAAGTTGAAGTGATTCAGATTGATTTTTTACAAGACCATCATAGTCGGGTATGGTTATATTCCCAATAATTGGGTTTACACTCCTCGAATTATGTTCTTATAAAGTAATTGAGTTTCATTTGATTAATTTTGTGTGTGTTGGTCCCTTCCACGCTAATCTTTGGTACGGGTTGTTGATGTTAAGTAGTTGTGATTATTTCTGAGTGTGCGTGTGATGTTTTTGAGGTTCATGTATGTGAGAAGCTTTTTTTAAGTTAGAAAGCATTGTCTTGGAAACTTCCTTGAGTTATGGTCCCCAACAATTCTTTATTAATAAAACACATTATTTTTTAATTACTTTTGTTGATAAATTTGACTATTAAAGCTGAATGGGGTGTTTTTTTGTTATTAAATAATTATTGGATTACAAAATAGAATTTTTGTTTCAAAAACCCTCAATCGAGTTCACTTCCTTCAATTAAATACATATTGATTAGATTGATATGTTCATTTAGCTTGCTGTTATGGGTTTTTTTATTGTTTCCCTTACATATTGACGCACTCAGGTTAAGTGGTAATTATAAATATTGGGCATGGTAAATTGATATAATTAATCAAGGAATTAATTATGTGATATTAATTTGTTATGTTGAGATAATTAATGTGGGAATTAATTATATTCCTTTTGGTAGTAATTTTTATAATTAATAAGGGGATTAATTATGAGATAGTGATCATGATAAATTGATATACTGATTTTTTTAATTAACTAAGTGATTTGGGATTGGAATATAGTTAATTAATTTGGGGATTAATTTTATGATATTTAATTGACTAATTGAGATAATTAATCTGGTGATTATTTGGGTTGTTTTCTTTTGGATAAATTGAGATAATTAATGGTGGATTGATTATGTGATTTTCCACTATTGATTTTGATAATTAATTTTTTAAATAAATTATGGAAAGATGAGATTTTAGATGAGATAATAAGTTGTTGATTACTTATGTACTTAAGTTTGTAATATATATAAATAATTTTGAGGATTAATTATGAGGTGTGTAAGATGATATGTTCATATAATGAATGGTGGATAAATTTTGTGCCTTGATGTTGATTACGAAAATTAATTTTGGGACTAATTATGTGGATTTGAGATTTGGATTGCATACTTGATTCTAGAAAATTTATTACAGAATGAGATTTGTGTTAATAGATTAATTAATTGTAGAACATATTAATGGAATTGTTTACTTAGTTAATTGTGGGGTTAACTAGTGGATTTTAGAATATTTCACTAATTTTTGGATTAGTAAGGTAATGGGAGTGGCCAATAAATAATGAATTAGTTATTGGAATTAGATGAATTATTTTAGTAAATAATCAATGGCTATGATGGATTAAGTGCTAGACCTAGAATTATAGACCCGTGATGAGATACATATATTGTTAAATGAGCACTAGACCAGACCTTCTATTCCAGTGATAGATATATTGGGGTTTTGGGAGTAAGACATAGAATTATACACCAATTATGCATGTGTGTGAATGAGAATTGGGGTGCTAGACATGGAATTCTACACATGATGTATGTATTCATATTGAAAATTAGGTTGTTAGCCAAAGCGATCTACACCAAAAAAATAAAATTAATGGGTTGGGAGTTGAAAATGAGTAAATAAAGAATCATTGGTAATGTAATAATTACTAGGCTAAAGTACGTACAAAGTTATGGTGTTGCTTAGGGAACACTTCGGGATATGTCATGAGTCGAAGTTAGTTTTGAGGTATGGGTGACCATGGGAACCTTGGAGATAATAAATAATTAAATAGAGAATAATTAGTAAATTGATGAAAAATATTTATTCTTGATAAATTTGACTCTTTGTTTATTGTATAGACTCTTATTTCATCTAGAAGCCGAAGCATTTAACATCTTCAGGTGTCCTTTTGTAATATGAAAATGTCGTTTATTCAGTTTTTTATCACTTTGATATATCGGTGGATAGTTTAATGAAATTTTATTATCTTTATTTTGCAATAGAAATGGTGGTCCCGACCTACTAATATTTATATATCACATTCAAAATTGGACACTATTTCACTGGGGTAACCATGTAGCCTTTCTTGTTTGTAGGACTATGGAATTTTTCCTGCTGTTGTTTTCTTATATTTGGGAGTTTGGAGAAATAGACCGAGTGGGAGATCAGGATACTCATGGAGATAAACTTTAGGGATTTGATTATCTTCCATATTTTTGTATTTATATTTAATGAATATTTTTTTAATACTTTCAGATATATATCTCCATGACATGGATACAATGTATAAATGAGAGTTAGAAATTTTTTTTATTCAGTTGATTATTCTTTTATATCTACTTTGGTTGTTTCCTGGGTTATTATCTATTTTAAATGTGTAATTTTAATATGAAGTTATATTGTTTCCAATGAATATCCATAGATCCTTGCTACTTGTTAGTATCCTCTTGAGTACAGGGAGATGAACGTGAGGTTATGTAGCAACATGTCGAGCTACAGGATCAAGGGAAAGCTTGGTCAGGACATTACATTAGTATTCATTAATTTTAATATGCCAACACAATTTAAACTTTTTATTCACAAAATAGATTTTTATAAACAATATTGGTGGTTCCCTACTATGATTTATCTCACACAAAATATAGGTTGTTGTTGGTACATGAGTAGACTATATGATAATAAGTGTTGAAAAGGGTAAGTATCATACTTCAAAAAACTGACGTCATTATTTTAGATTGGAGCTTGTCAGTAGGTGACTGGTCAAGTACTTAGGTTTCGAGAATGTATTTTTACTATTTTTCAATGAAATATCATTAATTTTACTATCTTCTTTTTATATCTTTTTATAAACATTAAATCATTGTTTTGAATATGACAAATATTTCAGTATTTTATGATTATTTATTTTTTATGCTTATTATTGTCATCCACTTCCATATTCATTATTATTATGATTCATCTTATTTGATAATGTTATATCACCATTGTTCCCCACTATGAACAGTGGGAATATTTTTCTTGTTATAAGTATCTTGCATATGGGGAGGTGTTTTTGAGGTCATGTGGCCTAACACATTTCGTTAGTCATAAGTGATATTGTTCTGGGAGTTAAAAAAGTTGTTTCAGATCTTTCTTTTCGGTTGTATTATTATTTTATAATTTTAAGTAGGACATTAAGAATGTGTCATAACATGGTTAAAAGTTAGGAATCGGAGTACCTACCCCATATTTATGGGTAAATGAAAACATCTTTGAAATGGGAAAATGTTTTTCATTATTTATAAAATTATAGTTGATGTAGTTTCACCATTGGGTGATGTACATGGACTGTTTTAATTGTTATATTTTTTTTTGAATATTGTATTTTTCTAGAAATGGAACAAATTATTTTCACTTGAATAACTATATGAACATAGGATTTACATTCCATGTATATCCTATTTCATTTATGTTCATTACATTTATTTAAATTCCTCTACAACCAGTGATTGTTAAGTGTAATTGGTTGTTATATATCCCATTGAAAACAAACAACTTCTTCTTGGAAAGGGAATTGGTTGTTTACCATGTTAACGTCAAGAAAAATATTGTTTTTTCATATATATTGATTGTGTCATATTAAATATCAAATGTCAACCCATGTATTCTATGTATCCCTAGTTAAATGAGTTGGGGTTTGGATATTATTAGAGAACTACCAATTTCGATTAATATGTTTCATGGGCCATTATAAATTAGAAAGGTTATTTCATAAAATTATAGAGAACATATTTCACCGGTTAAATTTTGAGTCTTAATTTAAGGATTTTGGTTTCTAATACATGTTTATTGATCAAATTTTATAATGTTGATAGGCATTTATAAATGGGGGATGGTAATAAATTTGATTTCACCTTATATTATGTATATAAGAACATATGAACAAAAAATTTAATATATAAACTATAAATTTTATCATTTCCATTAAATGATAAGGACAATTTCAATTTGAATGACGTTTCCCTCCTTAATTTTAAATTTGAACCCAACATACTAGAACCCCTATAAACCAAAACATGAAAACTTACCAATTCCTATAACATTGAGGGGGGTATTTGGCGAAGAATTTCAGGTAGTAATCCATCTCTCATTTGTTCCATTTTATAGATATAATATTTAGGTGAGAATCTTGTTCTATGGATTGTTACTATCATTTTTAGGGATATTTACTCATCAAAACCTTGATTCATGAGCCAGGAGGGTGGTGAGGACTAAACTCTAGAAATGGTGGGCCCAAGCATCCAATTTTACCTCTATGAGTACCAATGGTGAAGCACTTTCAATTCATGAACACAGAAATAATTAATAGATTAGAGAGAGAATTATCTTTGTTAGATGCAATATATGATGGGTTCTATTAGACCCACACTATGATGTCGGACCATACTCAGGATTACCCGCAACATCATCCTCCAATATTTTCAAGGTAGGGTGATCTATAGGCTACCGAGTCACGGATAGAATTATTATTTTTATCAATAATCATTGAGAGATTCACAAAAAGGATGTTAATACTTTCTTCCTACATTAAAACTGCTTTTATCAACCACTAATAGGATTTGATTACCCCAGTTTGTCATCATAATGGAATGGTGTGTAATGATTTTCAAACTACATTAAACGATTACTTTTTCCCTTACATTTATGAAGCTCACTAATCTAGAGAAATCATGAAACTGGAGAAAAGTGCTATATCTGTCAGAGACTGTAAAACGTGATTTATTGAGCTAAATCACCTTTCACAGCATTATTTTAATG
The DNA here is from genome assembly GCA_963277665.1 of Viscum album. Lineage (NCBI taxonomy): Eukaryota > Viridiplantae > Streptophyta > Magnoliopsida > Santalales > Viscaceae > Viscum > Viscum album. The sequence goes on from OY728140.1 coordinate 1,955,877,636, forward strand.
ATGAGATACCATGAGTGATTCACTTTGATGATGGGAATAGGTTTTTCATCCACTCTCAGGGGAAATTTATTCCACATATCTACCTTACCTGATATTGAGAACCATGCCCTTATCACTAATTATATTTTTTGGGAAGCCGATAATATCGCACACGAATATCCAATGTTGAGACTGGTTAATATTTCATTAAGAGGAATTAATCATATTCTTAATTTCTATCTTCATTGCAATGTTTTCCAGAGTATCTACAATAGTACCTCTAATATATTCCATCAATATGGACAGAAGGGGAATTTGAAATTTTAATATGATATGGACTAAGTTGAGTTTCATTTTTCAAGTTATATGGGGAGTCATCATAGGTTTTTCTAGACCATTCCACCAATTTCAAGTGGAATAAGATCCCTTTCAAGAAGCATCTTTTCAATCCTGAATAGTTATGATGCATCAATAATGATGTTAGAGAAGAATTTTCCACGAAGTATGAGTTTGAGTTTGTGGGTAGTGTATATTGAGTACTACTTTTAAATGAAATTAGAGTTGTCCTTCTAAGGTTATTTTTGTAGAACATATTGTTTTATGATAGTATAGTAGTTGTTATTATAGCTGATAACAAAGGATTAATGTTTTAGACCTTTTACTATACAAGGTACTATACTAGTAGCATCTACCATTTTATCTGCTTTATCCAATAATAGGGCCTCCCAGTCTTTTATCACTGCATCAATCATGGAATACTTTGGGATGGAAAATATATGCTTTTGTGGGGGAAATGATCCTAGAAACACCATTTTGAATATGGTTAGAGGGTACACAAAAATTTAATGACTTCTCCCTTTAGTTGGGAGGTTAAAATTTTTTATGGGACCTCCTCATCCTCAAAATGGTGTCCTTCGATTTCATTGTAGTAATGGAATGGTTGGTCCCTTATCAAGCCTATGGAGACTTATATTTCCATAATAAATAGTTCAAAACATGAAAGGATGATAGTTAGCTTCCTAAGGGTGAGTGGGATGACTAGGCAAGTGGAACGAGAACACATCATCATGGATTAGTGGAGTGATAACCAAAATTTCTAGAATTTATATGGATGATCATTAGTTATGTCAATATTATTTACACCCCATGAATGACCATGTAATGGATGATTTCACCGATGACATACCTAAACTAAAACCTAAGAGATATGTAGAGATTATAATCGATCTCATTCTAGGAGACGATTCTGTATCTATTCCCCAATATTGGATGTGAAGTACTTTGATCTAGGAGATCAATAAAAATATTGTATTTAGAATCTAAGGGTTTTATCTAACCCAATACAAATCCTTGGGGTTTACCTTCCTTTTTCCCTGTGAAAGTAGATGGAATCCAATACCTTTTTGTGGATTACTAAGAGTCGATCCATACAATTTTTATGAACAAATATCCATTACCATGAATATATGATCTCTTTGACCAGCTTTGAGGTGCTAGATTTTTCGAAAACGGTAAACATGAGATACGACTATCCTCAGGTGTGATTTAGTATCTCAAAAATACCACATTTGAATTTTGGAAGTGGGTATGGTTTATATCGGTATTTGGTTATATTGTTTGGTCTTAGTAATGTTCCCAAAGTTTTTTTGGTGTTGATGTATTGGTTTTTCCACACATATATGGATACATTCATCTTGAATTTTTTTTGGAAAACATGATGGTGAATTCTAATAATCGAAGTGACCATGATATATATCTTTAGATCATTTGGATACAGTAAGATATAATAAGTTACATTCCAAGATCCCAATTTTTCACATATATATTGAAAAGTTTCAATTCACAGGTCATATTATCTTAGAATTCAAGGGATCTCATGAACTATAAAAGGTGAGTGCTATCATTTTTTAAACGTTTTCCAAGATTGTATTGGATATAAGAAGTTTCTTAAGGAAATAGGGATATTAAATAAGATAAATAAATAAATTATCATTTCTTTAATAACCTCTTACCAGTATTAATAATAAGGTTGTGAGGTTCTTATGGGAATAATCAAGCGAGATAAACTTTTAAGAGATGAAAGGAAGGAATACGACAACACCCCTCTTGATTGTTCCTTATCATAGAAGTGGATATATAGTTTTCAGTGATGTACATATAGTTACTCTTTGATTAGGGCTGATGTTAGATGATTGATTCATGGCATAGAAGTCTAGTTATTTGAGACAACATCAGCATAATCATCTAACATAAGATTTTGATGATTCTTATTTTGTTACAGTCTTGAATTTTTTTTTGGAATTATCTAATGGGAGAGCTCTTTGTTGTGTTTACAGACCACATGATCCTAAAATATATATTTACATAGTACAAATTAAATATCATAAAATGAACATAGTTAAAATAAATTGAAAATTATTACATTATGATTTCCATATATTCTTGGAAATGAAAATGTAGTCACTGATGAGATGAGATAGAAATTTGATGTATAAGACACTCAAGAAGCCTGGGATGAATAGATTTTGGTGGGCCTTACATCTGATATGTGTTTTTTGATTCATGGGGCCCATGATAAAGTTTTTTATATCCCTAGTAGTTACCTCACCACTAATTGATAGGGTGAAGGGAAGGTTGTATTCATATCTAGATGGTTTAGACATAAAAGAATGTAATTACCAAGGGGACACACCTCTAGATTTCCCAATAGATGGAGATAAAATCCTTCATATACATGGGTTTTTTAGGGTTCTAGGTGAAATGGGAGAATAACTTAGGAGAGAAACTAATTTTTATCATTGATAAGTCCACCCATTCATATCCATGCAGTATCATTATATATGCCACTAGTATTGGTGGCCTAGGATGAACCATCAGATTATAGGTTTTATCACTATGTATTCTACATGTGTGAATTTGAAGGTAGATAAAAAGTGAAAAATGACATTTTATTGGAATTAACGGATTTAGAATTTAAATTTAATGAAATATAAATTAATTTTCTGACCTATTTTCAATGTTGCCTCAAGATAGAGACATGCTTTGGGTAGTCATGGATCAACGGATGAAGGTATCCCACATTCTTCCTAGGAGTGATACATTCAATGTTGGTCATATAAGAATATAGTTGGTCTGTGAGATTATAATCCAACTATGGGTTCCTATAAAATTGGTTTTAGATATGGATTCTAATTTCAAATCATTTCTTTGGAATGGGTTATAGAAGGATTTTGGTATCTAGGTTCTTCTTAGCATAACATTCCTCCCACAGACCAATGGTTATTCCAAAATGAATGTATAAGTGTTGGAGGAAACTATTTGAGAATGAATCATTTATTTAGAAGGTTATTGGGAGAATCATATCAATCTCATTTATTGTTCGTATAATAATAGTTTGTAAAAAATTGTTCAGATTGACCATTATGATGCCTTATATGGTAGGCCATGTCGATGACCTCTATGATAGCAAGAGTCCAGAGAGGTAGGGAAACTAATTCCTTATCTCATACATGATATTTAAGAGTTGGTCCATTTTCTGTAAAAATTGATGTCTATAGCTTAGTTAATACAAAAGTGATATGTAAATCGATCTTGAATACCCCTGGATTTGGAGATATAAGATACTATTTTCTTGAAGGTGTTACATAGGTTTTGGAATTGAAAGATAAATATGCAATGGAAGTTATCCCTCATTTTTTATCCTTTTGAGATCTTGGAGAGAGTTAGGATGGTATACAATATGTTTATTTTACCTAAAATGTTTCTTTCCAATCCTAAAATCTTCAAAATTTCATACCTTCATCCATACCAAGCTGACATATCTCATACATTGATATTCATCATGTGGAACTGGATTCCACACTTTTTTTGATGAGTATCCTATAAACATCCTTGATAGGAAACCTAGAGATGGGTTTCTACTTCTAGAACATGTGATATATAATCAAAACAATGTACTATATGTGACTTGGGAGAGAGAGACCAATGCACATGCATAATCACAAGATTTGTTTCTATATGAAGATTTACCACCCATTGAAGGGAAACTCAACAGATTGTTTCAATACATTGTAATGCTGTAAGATTCTAGTTTTTTCCTTCAAGTATAGTTCATTTTAATTTTTGGTTCAACCCATTTTTGGTCCTATTATGGCTTAAAACTGGAACCACAACTTTAGGCATGTTGTTTTTCCGTGGAGGGAATCGCATGGGATATAGAGGTTAGATTCCAAAAAATACCCAAACTATATTTAAATACACAAAATCTATTAAATAAATGTTTTTAATTTGTTTATTTAGACCCCTTTTACAACATATAATAAATTTAACTAGATGAAAAAACAAAATCATTTCAAGACATTTATAGTTTACATTTCATGTAAATTCCATCAGTAGGTTTTTTTAGGTGGAAGGCCCTCTTTTTTTGATATAATCTCATCCATAATTTTTATCTATCTTATTAGAGATTCACCAAAGTAGATATATATAAGAAGAAATATAATATTTCATCTTATATCTCTATTGGGACTTATATCTGAACATTGTTAGTTGAGTTATATTTCCATTAGTAAGATCATTATCTATTAGGAACACATCATCAGTCATCTTCCAACAGAAGAAGACATTTTGGATCAAGCTCATATGTCCTTTTTTAGGAAGTACATCTATTCATATATTTTATTCAGATATCATCCAAACTAAGGTTTGATACTATATGAAGAATCTACTATATGAATAAGGAAGGTTTTTTATGACTTATCCCTTATTATTTCACTGTTTATTAATTTCGTTAATTTTGACCACACTGTTTTCAAAGAGAGTTTCTCTTCAATTAATTTTATTTAGTTGAAAACAACTAATTTTTTTCCTATGGATCTATTCTCACATTTTTATATCATTGGGTATTGAGACTCTAATGTTAACGACCCCATCTAGGGTGCATTATTTGTTATTTCTTTAGTCATTTATATATTGTTTTCCTATAACACATTTCAGGAATGTTTAAACTGAACATGGATATGGTATGTTTTTATTAATAATTAATAAATATTTATAACAATTTTATGAAAATTATATATTTACAATATCACTTGGCCTAGTAAAATTTTAAATCACATTGACAATTGGTTTCATGTATTTATTTTACCCTGTCACACACGATAAAATGTAATGGAATGAACATCATGAATATAAATTGGCATCATTATTAAATGTACTATGATGAATTATGTATATAATTGAAATGATTATAATGTACCTAATTCTTTTAGTTATTTTTCAATATGAAAGGAATGTTCAAACATGATCCATTCTTGTATTCCATAGGAAATTCCTTGATCACTCAGAGGATGCAATTCATATTCCTTGATCTGATTATCATTGGAGGTACCCATCATGGAATCATTTCTTTCTTATATAAGGTGAATTAATGATGTATTAATCAACAATTCACATGAATTATTTTTTTGATATTAGAATACAATTAATATTCACCTTGTATTTTACATGATTTCTCCATACATGCACTGCCAAGGATTCAACCCTTTGGGACCAGTCATGTTTAGCCCATGATTATTATAGATGAGCTCAATGGACATAGTTAGTATCCTTTACTATGTAATAAATTGGGTGTACCATGTTAATTACACTCAAAACCATTATATAAAAAAATACCAAGTTACCCTAATGTGATGGCTCAACCCCTTAGGTCAAAGATTCCGTGGTTTTACCTTAGACACCCTACTATCATTTTTTCATATTACAGTTATGTTGAAACCTTTACTTATAAACTCCATATTATATACTAAGTAATAATTAATGAATTAGATTAACTATTGTTTAGACACACCAATTGAGAATGGTTTTAGAGTATATTATTTATATTTATGTACCGTAATTTTAATATAAATTCATGTATATTTAATATTGATAGACTAGAATTGAATAGATTCTATTAGTGGTGGCCTACTAGGATTTTTCGCACCGCTATCTCATCCATAATTGGTAACCCTGGAGTTTATATGAACGTAGGGGTGGACAATGGGAAGTTTACCACTTTGGAGAAATGACCTACACTATTTAAGATGGGAGCATGGTAGTAGATGATCATGCCAGTTCTTGGGGTTCATGTACAGATTTTTACTATTTTATTCTTATGAATTTCATGTATTGTAATTCATTTCTACTACCCTGTAATCTAGCTTTCTTTTAACATAAAAACATGACATCATGATTTTGAATAATATATAATTTATAGATTTTTTATTATTTACTTTAAGGATTCTTTTGATTTCCTATGACTATATTATTTTATAATATTGTGATTCCTCTTACTTATTCATTTTACATCAACAATGTGTTCTACCATCACTGGAGAGAATAGTCACCAAACTACCACACAATAGGCCCATGCTTCCAATCAGCTGCCTGAGACATTTATGGATTGAGTCCATCTAGCCAAATGGGGTTAGTTACTCAAGAGTGAACTAGGTCTAGGAGGTCACACATTTTCCTCATATGAACCAACAGATTCATAATACATTTTCCTTAAATTAAGACACTCCATAACATTCATATGAATAATATGAGGAATTTAAATATTGAAAACTAAGCTCTTGAACCTATTTCAATGGTTGGGGTCAATTTCATGATTTTTCATTAAATTTTTGATAAAATTCTACCATTGATCTACTTAACCTTACAGACATATGACAAAAAAATGATTTTTTCACATTTTAAAATTGGATAATGGGAAATGTATGTTAAATGGTACCAATCCATTTCTCTTCATCAATTAAAGTATAATTCTAACTGAAGGAGTGTGATTGTTCACACATAAAGGCATCAATAGAATATGTTTCCATCCATTACCTGATTTTATGTTCAATATGATTCATATATTGAGAAGGTTGTATGAGAATAATGAAAATATTTAAATTCCCATATCTCATAATATTTGGATTCTTGTGAGGGTAATCATTCATTATCCATCACACATAGCATAAATTAGATTCATTTGGACTCCCAATATTTAATATAAAAACACTATGTATGAAACAATAACCATGATGGGGAACCAAAAAATCCACAATAATAACATATAGGACATATAAATCATGACTCATTCTTTAATCTATAATGCTTTTTAATTGTTTCATGAAGTTTCATAAATAGTATTTGGATTTCCAAATTATTTACCCTATGAGTGGAAAACAGGATCTGAATAAAGGCCCATTGCCATGAACTAGGTGATGATCGAGTCTATTGAATTCACGATTTTCAATGTTTTTAGAATTAGGTTCATCCATTACAGAGTTACATCCTCTTGTGGTATCTAGACATGAAGATAACTTCATTGAAATCACTCGCTAAATATTTTACTAAAATTATATACATTTTCATAATCATTGAATCATACATTGCCTTATCCTTAGGAATTTTTTTGGTATATCAGTAATTCTTTCCCACCATAGTTTATGATGGTTACAAATAATATTCTCTATTACCAACTATAGTGAATCAATATTATCATAAATATATATTAGACCAGTTTTTATGAATATTCCTTACATTACACAAAAACATTGGAGGAACATATAATTTTAGTGCCTTTGGATGAATGGAAAATAAAATAACTTATACATAGGTACACTACATCATCTCCAATAACGAGTTTGAAAAGTATCACCACTTTTAGTCATTTCATACATAATATATTTAATCATGACATCGAGAAATAAAATATAGGATGGAGAGAACTCATATACTCATTAAGGGTAAAAAGCGAGGTATATAAACATAATATGATTATAATTGTATGAGAACATGAGAAAAACATTTTAATACCACACAATACAATTCAATGATCATAATATTGAGTCCTGGAATAAATATTGGTAATTAATAAGACACGGGTAATAAAAGGATAAAATATCACGAGTCATGTGATCATAACATCGATATAAGATGTAGATTTTCTATATATAATTAAGCATATAAAATCATATTATTATTAGTCAAGGAAAATTTACAAGGTTATAATAGTGGAATGGGTTCACTCCCCAAACTATCATCTTATTATAGGTATACACCCAAGACAACCATATGATAGAATGTACCTTTCTAAATCCGTTTCACTATAATTTCCGATCCTTTTTATCTCATGAGATAAAAATCCACACCCAATGAATTAGATGGAGATATAGGTCCTACATATATCATAATGAAAAAAATATTTATGTTTTCTATATTGATAATAAAAAAATTCATTATATAAAAAATCATGGAATGGAATGGGTTTCATAATGATTTATTAATATCATAATATTTATAAAAGTGATGGGTTTCATAATTTATTAATCATATCATCTTAGCCTAACCCATAAAAATATTTTCAAGCTTCATAAGAAAATTTTCATTGTATAAACTTTTGAAGTGGAATAGTTTTTAGGGACATTATTTATTCATAATCAGAAACCATTTAGAGAAATAATATCAAATTTATCATTTGATCATAGGCTATGTGAGGCCTAGGTATCATCAGCAGATGTGATCATAGATAGAAATTTATTTTAATCCTTAATTCAAAATATTTTTTGAGGAATGAATCATTTTTTATTTTTAAAAAAATTAGAAATTATTTCAAAAAAAATTATATTCGTTGAAAAAAATTAAAAACTAATAATGTTTGTCTACATAAATAATATTTCATGATGATGAGAAGATTCTTTCATGTTTTACACATTAAAACAAAGATTCTATCAATTTTTTTGGAAAAATATAAATTGAATTATTTGGAACGAGAAAATAAGATTAAATTCCAATCATTTTTGTAAAAATACTAATATGGGTTCAAATTTAAATCACGAATAATAATAAAACAATTAAATATTTTTGATACAATTTTACTAAACATTTTTATGTAAAAACAATTCTAAATGATGTGGGATATAATGTTATTTTTATTTTAAAAAATTATGAATAATTATAAGTACCAATGTGATGAAAAATTGTAAAATTACAAGAAAGTATCATGATTAACCATGGAAAAATAATATTAATGTTTTTATTTAGAGTTTAATAGTAATAGTTTATTATTTGGAACATACTAAAAAATAATCACGGTAAATTTTGAGATTGCAATAAAATATATTTTTCTTGATGTTGACTTTAAATAGTATAAACCGATAAGGAATAACATAAAATTAATATAAAAATATAATGGTGATAAATAAAATAATTCTATTTAATATCAAATGGGACAAATATACACCTCATGAATGAATATTGGTGCATAACATGACATATGTCGCAATGAGTGAAAAACTGAGACAAAAGTCACATATCTATTTATTAAATTATTAAGTGTGAACCCCATGAAAGAGATATCCTAAAATGGATATTTAGACACCACTAATTTTCATGATGATAACGATTAGATAAATTTTTGAGAAGTATATTTACCACATAAATAAAATATTTATTGGATATCGTATGTGTCTCACATAAGTAAAAAGTGAGACAAAAATATGTTATCATAAGTCTTGAATTCCAACATACACATTAAAACCTCCAATATAAAAATTATATTTTTATTTTAAATATATTAAAAAATAATATTTATATATTTTTTACCATATATGTTTTTTATAATACATTTTATTACCCTTGTAATAATAATTCCATATTATAGACACATTTCAGTTAATAATATTTATGTTTTTAATATATGTTTTGATTTTTATGAAATTTTTCAGTGATCATGATTTAATCATATCCATAATAATAAATTTTATTTTAATATAAAATATATATTACTTTTATATTTATTTATGTTAATCTATGAAATTTAGGGATATAAAACAGAATACATAGAGCATGGAAATGGTGGGACATATGTACGCATGAACGATGTTTCTGTGTTATTTTATAATAGTAATGAAGAAAGGTATATCATATATTATCATTAAAAAAATACATTTTATGTAATATATATATCATGTTTTTATTAATAATATCCTTATTTATTTCCATGTAATTCATTAATGAATCATATCACATTGTGAGTCTGTAGTATAACAAACACATGAGCTACATTATTATATTCCCAAAAAATATAAAATATGAAGTTATGTGTGATATAATAACTCAATAAGTATAATTATAACAAAAATATATTATAAAAAATACACTATAATTATAAACAGCCTCAATTTTCCTTAATGAAAAAACCAATGACATTAGTTCTCGAGGCGGTAGTTGGCCATAAACATGAATGATAATTTCGTAACCCATTTGATGGAAGTGGAGATGGTTTTTGGTCATTATATTTCGGAAAAAAACATATAATTATTTTTAATAAACTTATTTTATTATATCATCATGATATATTAATAATTTTAGAAGGAGGTGGTTGAGATAAAAAAACCATGTTGACAAACGTTACCTCTTTTTTTGGTATCCTACTTAAGATTACACAACAATCCTTAATTTTTTATAATTACATCCAAAATAAGGCATATAGTATGAGTAAATGGATGTTGGTAAGTGAGTTATCTAGATATTTTATAGATCAAAAGTTTACTATGATGTTAATATGAGAGGAACATGGGTGTCCTTTTATAATGAATTTGAGTGGGACACCTGTAATTATTTTGGAGAACAAATTACACCCTTGTTATTTTCATGATGAATTGCTCCAATAATGAAAAAATATTGGATAATGACTAAATATTTTCAGAAAAATGATTTTGGATTTTTTTTCTTTTTTAACCATTATCTTTTTTGATTACCCCCCATAGAAAGACTCTTTGATACATTAACCATGATAATTGATTTTTAATTTTTTTCTTATACATTTTCTAACATCATGAAATAGGATCCACTTAACCCATTCCCTAAGAAAGTGGGTCACATGGCCTCATGCTCTCCTCCATGTACTATAGAGGCTACTGACTACTATAAAGGTTTTAAAGGTGGTACGGTGGGGATAATATACCCACTTTTAAGAGAGGTAAATCAGAAAAAACAATAAATATACACCAATAAAATTAGATATAAAACCAATTGAAAAAATAAAAAAGTGACAAAGTATAAATAACTAAACAACTAATAACAATACAAAGTCCACTGAGGAAATTTCGGATATATGGATTCATAGTTAACTGATATACAAGAGGGTAACATGATACATAGATACAATATTTTTATAAAACTAGTTCAAATAGACCAAAAAGTAAATCCACCATAATATATTTCATCTTATTGGTCCTCTACTCCTAATCATAAAATATAAATAATCAGAATAATGATTTGGATTAATGAGATTTATCTTATTCATTTCTGTAGATGAATAATATTCTCTGGTACCAAAGGCTACTATAGTAGGATATGAGATAAACATCTCAGTAGACCACCACCAATGGTGTATAAGAGAAATCCAATAAGTTATTGTAAATAAATAGTATCGATTTAATAAAACGAAATAATATGAAATTCTGAATAAATAATCAACATGACACTCAAGTTACTACATGACACATGGTGGTTCTACATACATCGACTAATGGATGGAGTGAGAATCTCATGAGTAACTATATATTTATAGTATATTTATAGTATAATTAAATTTTTCATACACCTATATAAACCAATTATGTGTCAACATAAGTGGACATAAACCAAAGATATGAGGTACTGGAAGGAGTGGGGTGTAGCATAGACATCCATGAATAGACTAACCATCCAATAAGCTCATGAAATAGGGTACATTCCATATATCCCAAAAATAGTGTAGGACATCATCCACCACACTCAATATTGTGAGTGAGATATCTTTTTATCACTCAAAACATGTTATGTGGTTCATTAAGCCCGTTTTCTTAATAGTTTCAATGGTGTGAGACGTCATCATCTACACCTGATGTAATAGTGCATGATATCATCCTGATTAAATAATCTATTTACAGCGTACCATATACATAAAAAGGTGACATTTTATTTATAATATAAAACATTTTAAATTACATCTCATTTGTCTAAATAGTCATATTTAATGATATATGAGGTATTAAAATTAACAATGTCCATTTAAATGAGAAAAAAGGTGTGGTCATACCCCCCCACTAGAAATCATTTAGAAGAGTCCATTAAATGTATTTAATGATAGAAACCCATAATTAAGAATTCATTTCATTCAATCCATTTCATTTAAACCATTTTTATTTATTTATGGATGGGAAACCATCATCTATAATCCATTTCCTCTAGAATAAAAAAAAAGTTATTTAGAAATGGATATTGAATTCATAAGGCTAAAAATGATTTAGAAGGGGTACCATAGTCATTAAGGACATTGCTTACATTGGAAATTACATGTACAGGTTAAGAGAAAATATATTAGGATCATTGGGATCCATTAATAAATTATATCATAGAACAATTGAATCAATGAAACTACATAAATGATTAGAATAATATCAAATCATATAAACATTAAACTATATATGGGAAAATACATTAGCCACACCCAAGGGGTGTCCATAATAGATTCTAACATCCTCTAAATGATGATACAATGATCAAATGGTTTATAATAGTTTGAAATGGTCAATTTAATATGGAGAAATCAGTAAAGAGGGGTCACTCGAAAAAATTCATCATGTGGCATATAGACATAACTACAATACATCACAACTCATGGGGAAATGATGATACCAACTTCTTTAAGGTAATACAAGACTTCTCGCTCAACATAAACCTAGGAGTAGAAGTAGGTTGGATGAGATATATGAAATAGTCAAATGGAAAGAAAATAGGGAATGCAAATTGATCCTAAATTGTAAAATTAATACCAAGATAAACATAGATAGGAATGAAGAGGATTTAATATATTTCCATATGGATTCGAATTCCATTGATGGATCCTGAATTAGGAAATTGATACCACAGAACCAAGATTTTCTTGAAGAAGAGATATGGGAGAGGAAAAGAGGGTTTCATCCATTATAAATGAAAAAGAAAAAATAATGAGGGTTATATTTATAATTAACATAGAAAATAAAATTTCCCACTAAAAACTAGAGGCTCATGGTTTAGCGGCATAGTTTGTCCAAACTATAGGGAAACCGATTCTTAATACACAACTTAAGAAATTTCCCACATAGATAGGGAACATTTTTTTTAAAACATTTCAAAAATAATATTAATTTTATCTATTTAAAATATGAATTTCATCACATGGTCATGCTTCTATAGTCTCATAGTGTTAGAAAAACAGTGTGTACCATAGGACTACACTATCTACAACTGCAAGATTTAGGGAAACCATGAGGGATGGGATGAATGGTTTCTCCAAACAATATATCCAAGACATTTTTTCACATTTTAAGGCTCCAGACACTAAAAAAAGACATCAACACAACAAACACTTCATTGAAATGATTAGTCATCATTATTAGAGTTGTTTAATGGAACTTTAAAAAAAAAGAGAGTCGTAACATCATGAAATGAGAGAATAATACAACATAACAACCATAATGAAACTCTTCCTTGATTTGGTCTTATGATAGTAAAGAGGTATCATATATAATTAATTATGGACACTAAGATAGTACATCTTTTCCTATACCCTTGTCTCTTCATGTACAAGGTCATGTTTTCTATAGCAATTGTAGCAATGAAATCGAATGTCCTATTAGTGTCTTCATGCATCGATCAACAATAAAAATGGGACACTCCCTAAAGAAAGAATCCAAATATATATCAACCTCAGTTGGACTATACCCATGTGATGGATCTGGAGTGTAATGGTGAATCTATGATACATGAAATACATCGTGAAGAGATCAATATCTTGGTGGAAGTTATAGTTGGTAAGCCAGTGGTCCAATCACCTTCACATCTTAGAATGGTCTAACCAAACTTGGTTAGAGCTTAGCCATTTTATTAATATGATTATGGACCAACCTGGGAGAGACTAGCAAGAAACCATGATCTCCAAAATCAAATAAGTGAGGTTACTAGAATCTATTAGAATACGACTAATATATGGATTGAGTTTCCATTATGCACTTTCTGATCATTTGGGCTTACATTGTAGTCTCATGCATTATATTTGATCCAAGGATTGCTATCTCCCCAAACTCTAGAATACACATAGGTGAATGTGAAGGACTACCATATAAACCATCATAACGATCTATATTCATGGTATCATCAAAGCCGTTATCATAAGATAACTCAATGAGGGAAATCTGTTTCTCCTAAGAACCCCGAAGTTCATGGAGACATGCATGTATCATGTTTTCTAACACCCAAATTTGATGATATATCTTTCAATCAGTCTATGGGAGATAGTATATGATTAGAATCAACTAGGAACCCAAGGCCTCCAATAACCCCTTCTAGTGTTATGACATAAAGTGAGTGTCTCTATCAGAAATTATAGAACAATAATCTCTATAAAGGCATAAAATTTCCCTAGAAAACTATATTCCATGATAATCTACTGAGAAGGTGAATCCCATAGGTATAAAAGTGTGTAACCCTCACAAAATGATCAATGAAGAGACACACTATACTGTTGATATGAGCTGATCTAGGCAGAACATTCAAGAAATCCATAGAGACACCATCAAATTTACACTCAGGAATGGAACACTTCTTTGAAATTGCTTCTGGCCACTGATGTTTGTCCATCACCTTCTGAATGGGGGAACACTATGTGATGAATCTAGAAATCTCATGTTTTGTACCAAGCCACTAGAAATGGGGTTTTATGTCTTGATACATTTTTGTGAAACTAGGGGTGAACCAGCCATGACGATGCATGAATATATTATATCAACACATCATTGATGTTTGTTGGGACCCATAAATTCTAATGGATAAGTATGTAATAATCCCTATACAAGGTACAAACTGAATATGTTTCATTATTTGAAATTATTTCCCATTGGACATGGCCTCTGCGATTTGATAGTATCCTCATTGTCACACATTCAAGAAGAGTAGAAGTCATTGTTAAGGCTAATTGTATAGTATTAAAATGGTCCTCCTTATTCTCTATATGAATATATGAGAATAAGGCTATGTGATTCCATTTCCCACAAGTTTCTTGAACTGCATTTGTATCAGTCTTTCATCTAATAGAATTAGCTACCAAATATCATTTTCTAGGTATTTTGGAAACATCGATATCAAATGACTGTAGGTACTCAACACACCTATGATGCCTGATATTCATATACAACTATGTAAATATGTACATTATTCCTTGTGATCTATGAGAACCAAAAAATTATCACCAATTAGAGATTTACTTCAACAAGGTAAATCAATAACTTCCATATCTTGCTTGAGTTCATCAATCATGTAATTCCACATATAAGGCCTCAATAGACGAAACCTTTATGAAATGGATTGCTCTTCCTGCATCAGTATAACTCAAAGCACAAAAACTGATGCATCCTAGTATAAATTATAGCTCTTTCATGTATTTGGTAGAATCTATATCGATGAAAAATTAAAATGGGCCTTTATCTTCTAAAAGTGTCCTTTATAAGCTTATTACCATATTAATTTCACACCCTTCATTTTCAAGACCATAAGAAGTGCTGTAAGGCATGAGGAATCATAGATGAATCATATCTAATATACAACTAGCCCCATTAATCTTTAAATTTCATAGGGATTCCTGGGATTCTCCTAGGAAACTACATCTCTCACATTCCATGAGTGTATTGAAACCCATTAATATGATACAATGTGACCTAGGATGTGGACTTTTTTGATCCAAAAGTATAAATTTTTAAACTTATAAATGAGTTTATTTTCATTCAGTGTATTGAAAATGATCTCAAGAAAATTTCCAAGGACATTTCTATAGAATGAAAACACTTAGATATCATCAAAAAATTATATCATGAATGAATCTAGATACATGTGGAAAAATAAATTCATAAGATCCATGAACACAGTTGGTGCATTTTTGTTTCTGAATGGAATAACCTAGAACACATATAAACTATAAATATTTCTGAAAGCTATGTGAGGTATGTTTGAGGACCTAAAAACATATGGTGATATCCTAATCTAAAATATATCCTGGAGAACACCATCTCCACACATAAATGATCAAAGAGTTCATCAATTCTAAGAAGTGGATACAGATTCTTTAAATAGAGAAGGTTCAATATATGGTAATCCAAGAAGAGACTGGGGGTACTGTCCAACTTCATTAAAAGAACTGGTGAACCCAAATAACATGTTATGATTAGTATAAAACCTTTATCCTCCAGATCCTCCAATTGCTTCATTAGTTCTGTAAGCTCCTTAGGTTCCATCCTAAAAGGGGAATGGTCAATAGTGCTGCTTTTGGAAAAAACTAAATAGTGATCACTACCACTTGAACTAGAGATAGGCAAGAGAAGTAGTCGATAAATACAACCATGAAATAACCGACTTATGGAGGAAATCGAATGGGTCTTAACCCCTGATCATCTATGAAAATACTGGTAAAATGAGTTGTCACATTACCCAACCTCTACTACTCGGGTTCTACTATTGTCACACTGGAATGGAATTCTCCCTTATTCACATGACTAAATACCACAAGTCATGTAAACTTCACCATTTGGTGATAGCAGTTATTGTGATCTTCATAGAATACAAACTACTTCATCCCAATGACTACTTAAAATCATGTCATGCCGAGGATGAAAAGATCCCACATGAAAACGTGGACACCTATCCCATGGGGACAATCTTTGTAGAGGTCAATACCCTATAATTGTATACCTAATGGTTTACTATGCATCATAATGCAATGAAGTTTCTCAATCTGAAGGCCTGGACTCTCTATGATTCCCTCATATGTAAATGAGTGAGACTTTCCTATGTTAAAAAAAAGAAAATAGTAAAGTGGATGCCACTATAATTGTACCTTATATAGTATAAAGACTGACACTCCACTCCTCAGGCATAGGCAGTAATACATGTAACTAGACATTATTTTGTCCCTTAGTTACTACCTAACTACCTGATCAATACCTCTCTTATGCTACTGAGAATCAAATGTCTAGATACCTCTAACTCAAACACAACCTCATCCTGAATGTTTGGTGCTATTCCAACTCCCTGGCTATGTTGATCCTACATGCCCTAATCCTGATTGTGGAGTGTGTATAGATCGACACTCACTAGGAAATGATGTTAAAGTTCTAAATATTCATTTAATATGACCCATACTACAATTCCATCTTTATTCCATGAGATCATGTAAGTATTGATGCTTCTTATATCCTAGATTTCCAAATTGCTGACATATCTGAATATTTTCAATCTGAGGAGCATGACTATGGCTATGTCTAATAGTAGACCCAGACTTCCTATTTAAACATGAAGAAGAAGCACATATAGATCTTGGTACTGAACCTCCTCGACTCTCACCATTATCATCCTTAAAAAATTTATCTATTATAAGGGTATGTTGACTATTTACAAAATGGTATTCAACCTGAATATATTATTATATTACTAAATGATATATACCATCCCACCCTCAAATCACAAGATGGTTATAAGATCATCAAACCATATAGTAAAATCAATCATCTTTAGCTCTGTGAAATAAGTAGATTACTTCATTACTTACATTCTAACCTATAGAGGGTTCATAAATTCTCTATGTTAGCTGTTAGAGTTTAGAGAATAAAATATCAATTTAATATCATTTGAAAACCCCCAAAACAAATCTCTGTACAGATATTCCTGGGTTTTAATAACCCAACACCAGTTATCATCATCATGTAGAATATATGTCATGTTTTTAACTCTACTCTATATAGGAATCTCAATATTATTGAATTTAAAATGACTAGATTTTATACAATAATCAACAACATGTGGTACCCCATATCCTAAAAGGTTGGCAGGATACAACCACTATAATTCTTAAGTCAACTCAATCATACTTTAAGAAAGTAAAAAATCACTTTTCATAGTCTGTAACTTATGATATAAGTCCTCTCAAAACTGGGCTTTAGTTCACATATCAAGAATAAGAATAGGTTCCATAAGAAATAATACAATAGGAATCATTGATGACTCAAGGCATGTATCCTCAGGTACATGGTCACCACTAGCTTTAAGGTGTGAAACCAGAGGATGTCATAGTTTCATAAGTATACAGTTTCAGACAAATGTCTCAAAAGAGATCTAATAAACGTAAAATATTTCAGATAAAAAACTAGGAAAGGTGCATTTCTTTTATATACCTAGATCACACCTCTCTACATGCTCTAAAAGACAGGCCACAGTTGTTAAAAATACCAAAAAGGACAGAAGAACATAAGAGATCACAACCCACAACTATGTCCTTGTATAGGTCTAGGTATCTATGTCCGATATATAAGAAGGCTACCTATCTTTTAATTCAATAAATATTTCATATTTTTTCTTTTCAATATTTAATTCACATTAAATGGTTGAATTATGTGGATTCCCATTATCGATCCATAAGGGCCCATATCCTTTATGAACAAAAATATGTCATTTACTTAACCCACACCCTAACACGTTTGAGCCCATGCGACCAATTTTCCATGAATCAATTTTCTATAGTTGGATGCTTAAGGTGTATACATTAACCTATTCTGGAAATCACTAGTAGGTTAAAGCTGAGACATTATGTTTCAATTATGTTTTACACTATATGAAAAAGGTCTGTACATAATCCAATGAATATAAAAGGGACTAACAATATGCAACATGAATATTCACACTAAAAGTTGACGTGACATGGTAATATGTATGAAATTTTCATTATTTTTTTCCTTTAATGATTCATGTAATACAGAAAATCAATCATTTCATCTGTATATGAAGTGATACCTTATTTTAAATAATACTAATTTAATAACATTATAAAACAACAGATTGAACCAACCGTGATGTTGTTCAACAAAAAAATGCATAATCTATAACTGCAATTACCCATCCCAAGTAATTTGGGTTTTCCTATTCATGTGTCAGCTATGGGTATGAATATGATCAATTACAAATCCCCTTAACTTCTATTGTCCTATCTAGTTCCAAAATAATAAGAAAAAAGAATAATGTGTTCCCCTAATAAAACTTTTCAATGTCCTAACCTGATATCCACTTAGCCCATTCCCCAAGCAAGTAGTCCATGCAGACTCAAGTTCACCTCCCGATACTCGAGAAGAAATCGAATAGAAATCAGGGTGTAATGGATCAAATATTTTGAAAAAATAAAATATGATTATTTATTCATAGTTTATATAAAAGGAGTATAACATAGTGGAGGTAGATATATAAAAGATAGAGTAAATAATCTAATGTGAAAGCGTAAATAACTAAACAATTTATAAAAACACAAACTATAATAAGATGGTGTGGATAAATGTCTTCATGGCATGCTGCAATAAATGAGAGGGAAAGGGGAAATAAATTCAATCATGCTATTCAAAAATTAAAACACAAAAAATATTATCCATTATACTATCAGGCATATGCATGTTCTTATTTTCTTAAAATCAAACTATAGTGAAGAATATTGAAGGCCTAAATTTGGACAACTCCCCTTATCTATACAAAAAAAAATAATCTTCTCTAATAGATTATGCATCCTGAGTAAGGTGTGAGATAATATAATTAGTATCCCACCACCATGTGTTCCTATATGTAATCCAAGTAGTTCTTATAACTAAATAGTGTGCATGTAGTAAAAATAAATAATAGATAAAGATGAAAAAAATACATAATAGGTCACTCATGTTCCTATAGTACAGTTGGAAGCTCTACATGATTTTTCTCATGGATGAAATAAATGTATTAAAAGTAACTATATTTGTATATAGTAATAATTTATACCCATAGTATAGTTATATATCACATCCACCTATATGAACCATGTATGTGTTCATGTAAGTGGCTATGTACTAAGAATAATAGGTGCTCGCTAGGTTGAGGCGTAACTCATACATCCACAACCAGCCTAACACGCCGATAAGCTCAAGAAATAGGGTACTACATTACATTACAATAAGAGTGTGAGAAATCATTCATGGAATTCAGGATGTTGATTGATCCATCATGTCATCACTCGAAATAATGGATATAGAGTTTCAAACCCCCACCATAAAAGTGTCAATGATGTGAGACATCATGCTCAACACCAGATTTAAGAGATAATTAATAAATCATTCTCAAATGAACCCTTAATATCATACTACATCCCTAACATGGAATAATTATATTTATAATATACATCATGGGGATTTATCTTTCATGTGTCTCAATATCCAAGATCAATTACATATAAGGAATTAAAATTCACAATAAGAATTTAAATAAGCATAACAAAGGGTGTGGTGTTACCACACTTTAGAAATAATTTAAAATGACCCATTTAATGTATTAAGTGAAATATACTGATCATGAATAATTCATTCCAATCATTCTATTTCATTTAAAATAAATATTTCATTTAATGAATGTAAACGCCTTGTATAATCCATTCCTTGATGTTGATCCAATTAATTCATTAAAAATGTAAATTCACTTCATAATTATCAATAATCATTTAGAAGGGGTTCTTTGGTCATTAATATAATTTGATGCAGGGAAAATTCCATGTTTATGGGGTCCAAGAACATATGAGGTGCATTTAGATGATTTAAATTTTTTTACCATTGTATAACTAAATCAATGAACTAAGAAAAATTATAGGAATGAGATCCGGTCATATAAACATTTAATTATGAAAGGTAAAATCCTTTTTGAACACGTAATGAGTGTTTATAACTGCAGTCTACAACCAATAAACTACTATAAAATGATCAATGTATATGTAACAAGGTTTCATGATAGATTTTATATGAAGAACTCAAAAAAAGGGATGTTCAGAAAAATATGGAATGCGTCATTAGAGAAATGATACGAGACATCAAAACTATTATGGAAAATGATGACCCCCCATATCAAGGTCATAGATGATTCCTCGAATGTCATTAGCATCAGAATTATAGTAGGCTAGAATAGATCGATGAAATGGTCTAATTCCATGAAAATATGTTAAAATATATTTCACCTAAATAGAGAAAAAGATACCATGATAAGCTTATATAAGATGGAAGAGGATTCGAGAGCTCGCCATAAGGATTCCAATTCCTTTAGTGGATGAGGAATCAAACAATGTACCCGGAAGATATATTAACATGTATACATCTCATAGTAAAGAGATATAGGAGGATGAAAGATAGATCCATATACTGGAAATAAGAAGAAAGGGATAAAATGTAATTTTACTCTCAAAACAAGAGGTTCATGGTTTGGCCACATGGTGGGCCCAATCTATTCACACACTATGCTATAAAAACTTATTTACAAATTAAAATGCACTGTTTAAGAGCAAGGACTGTGGAACCATGTGAAATCCATATATTAAAAACTACAATATCTTGCACGATCATGCAACTAGAGTCTCATGGTTTATGGCTAATTATACGACCTCAAGCTCTCCACAGTCCACAACCATAAAATTTAGGGAAACCATGCATACTAGGTGACATAGTTTCTCCTAACCTTGCAGACAATTATTTTCTTCCCATCATCATGATATAGACTCTGAATGAGCCCCAGATGCACCTTGTCCCTCCTTGACATAATGTTTCACCATAATTAGATCTGTTTAATGGAATTAAAACCAAAAAATTGTGTTGTACCTTCATGACAAGATGAGTAGTTACCATGTTTGTTAAAACATTTAGTTGAAATAATTAAATAAAATAGAATATTATGATTCGAAATATTGAATATATTTTTATGAAATAAATCCATAGAAAAATAAAAATATTATTTTAAAATTTTCCCCAAAAAACATAATAATAACCTTTTTAAATAAATATTTTCACAATTTAATTATTTTTTATATATCAAATTTCAATATGAACATAATTCCAATGAACTAAATTGAACTAATGGATACATAATTCAAAAGTAATATTTTTTTGATAGAAAAAAATTACCATAATAAATATCTTCTTTTTGATTTAAATTAACGATATTGAATTTATCAAAACAAATTTCTAAAATTATAAAAAATTAATCTAGTTAATTTTCAGAAAAAACAATTGTTGTAAAAATAGAATTCTCGAAACACATAATGAATTTATTAAAATTTATGTACTTTTTTATCAATATGTAGTTTTTATATAATTTTATTATACATAATATTTAAAATTAGTTATTACTATTCATATGAGTAGGAATAAATTCTACATTATAATAGTAACATTTAAATAAATATATTATGAATTTTTCATTGTATCACTAAAACACAGTTTCGTGTGAAACAAAATCTAACTAAGTGTTATGTGCCACATAATATTATCTTGAAGTTGAGTGAAACACAAATTTACACTATGTAACATGTATCCCAAGAATATATTTCTATTTTTATAAAATCCATATTCCAATTAAATGAAATATTTTGTTAAAAAAATCAAACAAACAATGTCTGTTACATTATTTACCTTAGAAAAATTGATCTTTTCCTCAAGATCATTGATCTTATAATCTTTTTCCACTAGTTAATCATTCATCAAATTTTCTATCAATTTATTTTTTCGAATAATTTGAGATTATTCTTCATGTATATAACATTTTTCTTTCATCATGGAACATGTTTTATATATTCATATAGTTAGGTCCGCCTATATACTTTTAAGAAAGTTTTTCACTATAAAAAATTATTTAATAATTTCTTATTTCACTTCCCGAATGATAACCCATTGATAATCATTTTTTATTATTTATTGGATCTCAAATTTATTGTGGTATAAAATATCAATAAAATTTTTACTATACACTATAGTGACTTATTCCTTGTTAGAGTTTTTATAATGTCTAATTAAAATACTTTCACCACTAGAGAATTGAAATATTTTTTATATAGAAACATTCCATATTTGTATGAGTGGATTATTATCATGTGTCTATCTTCTTCTTCATTATGAATGGGGAACTATAATTATCTTTATTTAACCTCCTTTCTCTAGAATATATATAATCATGATTCTAGATTCATTATGTTCAGTTGATCATTTCTTTGAATTCACAAATAATGTAGCGACCCCCAAACCCAGGGTGCCTAATGAGACATGATATACTAATATTTCATTACATCATTTACAAATTAGATATCATTTCCCATTACTATGGAATATCGTGAGGCTTAGGATTCTGGGAAACCAGCTGCTTCGGATAAACTTCACTAGCACGAACCAGGCCTGAAATTTTTTAATAAAAAATGTAGGGTGAGCAAATATGCCCAGTAAGGGGTTTTAAAAATGTTTTAAGAAAACTCTTTCTCAAAGCAGTCCTTTTGAAGAGAATAAAAAACTTTTCTAAAACGAATCATTATCTTTTCTTAAAACATGAAATCCAACATTTTTTAAAACCACTTTCACAGAGAAGTACGTACTTGAAATAAGATTTAAAGTAAACATGATCAGAGAGCGCAACAGATGAAGAATAGACAATGCATAATATTTCAAACAAGGTTACTTAAATTCTAAAAATAATTCTGTGACTAAGCAGGGAAAACATCCATAACATGATTCATGAACATATACAGTTCTTTTAACAGTTTACCACATGAAATTCAGTTCTTGACACATAATTACATTTTCATAGTCATGGGAATTTTCAACTAGGGGATTTCATGTTAGTTGAACTAACCCATGGTTGAACAATTATCATCACATGCAGAGGGAATTTATAATGCCGGACTTTTCCAAGACCTTTCGTCAATACCGTATAACATACTTAATGGGTCAAGGCTAACTGCCAATCCCGTTTCCATGGTAGCACAAGCCAAGGATAACTGCCAAGACCATCACACATAACGTCTCATGAGACTCTTGATTTACCCAATGCATTGGAGCGCTGTATAATTCCGGGTAGACCCGTCACATCATTCATATTACGCTATATAATTCCGGGTGCACCCATCACATGTAAGTCCAATACATCCCTCACATATCTTGACATGGTCTTTCATTCATAGGGTTTCATGCATTCTTAATCAACCCCCTTTTCACTTACATATTCATAACTTGAAGACAGTTCAATCATAAATAAACTAAGACATGCATGCTAAAATTCGTACACCCATGAAATTATCTTAACAATTGAAACGTGGGTTTTAAGGAAATAAACACAAACACTTGACATTCCACTACATCATAATACCCAGTTAAAACAAGGTCATTCATAAATTACACATATGTTGATAAATGGGTATTTTGGGTGTTCAATTTAAAACTGTGTAAACATACATGCAGTTAGGGATACAATGTGCGTAATCAGGTCCATATTGGGGGAAATCATGTATATAATTGTGTAAAAAATCTTATTAGCACATTAAATAACATGACCCTTTTCTTTTTAAAGTTTGCATACATCATAAAAAACTTGTAATTGAAGACAAAATAATGATATATATACCTACACATATGCATGGGTTTACCACATTATACCATACTCAAAAATATTTCCCAAGTTATACATTAAACAAAAATAATGTTAGGAAAACCGAGTGGGGTTCTTTTATATAAAAAGAAATGAACTTAACTTTCATAAAACACTTATTGGCATAAAATCAATCTTGCATGCAACATGGTCGATCCATAAACATGTGTACATATTAAAGAATTCTTACCATTTTCTCAAAACCAAAATCCTGATTTATCAAGAATGATGATAAATAAAAAATTTCAATTGAAAGAACTATTTTGATATCAAACTAACCCTTAAACTTCATCATACATATAAATATGTATATAAATGGTTTTTGGGTACATTTCATGAAATAATATGCTATTGAGTAAATAAATTATCATGTTATATTGTACAAAACTAAAGATCCAAATTCATCCCTTATGAACAATGATGTACATGTACATCTATATGATTACATGTACATATACATCTTTATGCTCCAAGTAATTGCATGATTTACATGTTCATGCAATTATTCGACAACTTTATTTTTCATAGGCGAAAAGAAATTTAGGGTTATAAACATGTGAATTAATGGTGTATATATGCGTGCATCATCATATATATATATGTATGAATACAAATATATATATATATATATATGTACACACATATGAACGAAGTGTATATGCGTATAACTGTGTGTATTCACTAAAGTAGGGGACGAATTAACACAAGAAGACCTCCCCTACTCAGATTTGATCCTCGGAAGAGGTAAATGGGTATAGATAGGTTCATATGGTCCTGTATATTCTTATACACATTAATATAACAAGTGTATATAACTATGTAAAGCTTATAGAAACAGTAGGAAATGAATAATAGGATTTCCCCTTACTCCTATTTGGTTCTTCAAGCTGAGAGGGAGATCTCATGGTCTGGGTTTGCACCAGGTTCATACACACCAAAAATATATACATATAACATGTATATATATATATTTTTATATAAACCGAAGCTCAACAAAACCGAACAAAATAAAATGTGCCCCCTTACCTTAGCTTGGGGAGGAGGTGAGAAGGAGGCAATGAGGAAAGTGAAATCAGAGGTATAAACACAGAAGGTTTACCTATACACATAAAATGTATATATGTATATATATATAAACCGAAGCTCAAACAAACACCAAAACAGGACTTCACCCATACGTTTGCTCGGAGAGGAGGAGGAGAAACGATTCAGTGATGAAGACCGGTGGTTGGAGATCCAAAAGCTTCGGGTACAAAACTCTACAGCCCACGGTGCAACTGGGTTTTAAAAAAAATAGAAGAAGAAGAAGCGGAACTTCGGGGAGTCGTCGGCCCGGGTATTCGAGGCGAGTCGGTGCCTAACCTGTGGAAAGGAGGGGCAAGATAGGGTCTACTGGCCGGCCTACGAGAAGAAAGTGATGCCACCCTACCCTACTAGTTTGACGATGCAAGGAAGAAGAAGAGCGGAACGTGGGGGAGAGAGGGAGACACGGAAACAGAAAGGACGGCCAGGATTACACTGAAGTCGATCGAACGACTTAGAGGCGATGTGGCTTTAAAAGAGACGGACGACTGTGATCGGAGGGGAGAGATAGGACGACTCGGCTTCTGCGGCGCTTAAAAAAAATGGTTCAACGGGTTTTAAGAAAAAAACAAAGTTTTATAATTATTATTATTAATAATTTATTATAACATTGTTTTTTTATTATTAAAATTCAATTATTAATCTATCTTTTATTACTTTAAGGAAATTCAATAGTCAATACAAATATATTGATTTAAACAAATCATATATTTATATGTATATATATATATATATTTTATTTTTAAAACATCAATAAATATTATTAACCTTATTATATTATCATTATTATTATTAAACCATAATTATTAATTACTTAATATTACATTATGAAGGTCAATGGTTAAAAACATTGGTTAATCAAAACATATCATATTTATATATATATATGTTTTAATTTCCTTTATTATATAATTACCTTAATTTTCTTAATTAAAGATTAATATTATTGAAACATTAATCTTAACTACATTCAATCACACATAAGAGTGCGTTGATATAAATATCATCACCACAAAACACATAAGTAAAAGAAATCATAGTTTGACATAATTTCCAAAACTGTTTATCCAAGTTATAAACATTTTCATTAATATTAGCCCTTATATTTAATTTAGAGAAAAAGAATCATTTAATTTGATGCAATATATATATATATAACTCAAGAGTTACTACAAATTTAGAGAAAATAAAAAAACATCAGATTTAATGTAATTACAATATAAAACATTAATTGATCAAATTAAGAAAATAAGTGTAGTGAATAATAATATTAATTTTCACCATTTTGAAACATAAAATATAATTCGAATTTTTGGGAAAACAATAAATAAATTGATTAAATTATCATTGATGTCATTCTTTAAATATTAAATCAAATTACATAATTAACATTCTGAACCATTCGGAGGTAAGCCATTCTTATCTCCAACGGCCAAAAACAAAACATAGTGGATAGGAGAATCCAAAGGTCATATTTATAGCCGTTTGGGTTCAATGGTCGGATTAGTGTGCTTATAAAGGGTCTGGTCTTGGGGTGTCCCTCACTCCAGGAGACTGAAGGAGAAAGGAAGAGATGATTCGTGTGATTCCCTTGGTGCTCAGCACGGTTGCAGTTGCTTCGGCCATCCTCATTTTCATTCTAATGGATTTCCAAAGCCCCTACTCCCTTCTTGGGGTCTTGGTAGTTTTAAGCGGTCTCCCCATTTTTGTAATCGGGTTCTTAATTGGGATTTTTGGTTAGCTTATCTTCTTGTTTGGTGAGTGGTAGTTGTAGCCGAGATGTTACTTATTTGAATAAAAGGAGCTTTCATTCATTTGATGCATTTTATTATTATTACCATATATGTTGATTTTTTGTTCACTTAATCAGGTGAAATTGTAAAACAACCTTGTAAAAACTCAAAACATGGTTTCTCAGGTCATTACATTACTTCCCCCTTCAAAGAATTGCGCCCTCGCAATTCTATCATAAAAAGAAAAACGGAAACCACATACGTACAACATTACCGAAACAGTGGACCTGGCTCGGTTAACGGGATACCAAAGTTGGCACATAGGTCTTCCGTTTCCCTAGCCCAGATGCAATTCGAACAGTACGTCCTAAACTCCTGCTCATGAGTACTACACACGGGCTTCCATAGGGAGGCTCGTGCGGTGCAAAGCTCGGAAACGTCTGAGTAGATAAACTCCTTGGTTACTCTTCGGGCCACATCACACTCGAGGTAGTCGATAGGAATGATGCGGTTTAGGAGACCGAAAATAAAGACTTGGAACATATAGGCTAAACTAAGTTGGCCATCCTGGGTGGCTAAGAGGAAGCACGATCTGGCAGAGAAGTTCTGTGCCAGTGTAAAACACTGGAATAAGCCTTCATAGTACCTTCCCCTTTTCCTGTAGCAGGGGAGTTGAGTAGTGGCGATGAGGTGAAAAACAAGATCATCCTTTTGACATAACCAAAGAATCTCAGGACCGTTTGCTAGATCAAGAAAACGCTGGCAGGACCCTCACAGGTGGAGAAAGGATGGATAATCCACCATGCATGCCCTGATCAAGATGACTTCTACTAACTCATCGGGTAGTGATGAGAAGTTCATTTGACCAGCCATCTGAAAAACAAACATTGAAAGGAAACTCTTAACAACATTGATAAGGTAGAGACATGAAAGGATACATGAAACTTCCATTTATGCAAAAGTTTACATGACAAAGCTTGAGTTTACTAGACATACACCACAAAGAGTGGCAAAACTTCATAACTCTTCAAACCACACACAGGCAGAACAGACATGACTAAACTCATGGGAACATTTATGACGCCTCATGAGTTCAGCGTGAGGGGTATGGAGTTGGGAAACATCAGTATACACCTCTTGCCTAAGATAAAATCGGGTGGCCTCATTTTCCAACACTCCAAAGTCTATTAAATGGCCCCAGAAGCCGTAGTGAAAAATCGGGCACAGGTAAGCCGCTCGGAGGTCTCCGGCAGCAGCAACTTCTTGAAAGGGGTTATCAAGCATCGTGACAAATTCCTCGCCAGTTGTGAACACTCGAAAGAGTCCCTCGTGATACTTTCCCCGACGTGCATAAGAGGGAAATTGGGTCATCATCATTAGGTGATAATCCATCCCCAATCCCCAGTGAAGACTAAGCACCCTAGGCGAGTTTGACACGTCATGCGAATTCGGGTATAATTCATAAAGTTCTCACAGCTAGATAGAGATACAATGTTCTCTAGAGCCTCAGTGGGAAGTGACAATAGGTCGGTAGGTACATCATCCATCTGAAAGATATAAAATTTTTTCTTAGTCAATCATAGCAATACATTCAGACCACCTGGTTTTCCAGAGTTGCCTGAACCCATCCTCTGATACCAACTGTAGTGACCCCCAAACCCAGGGTTCTTAATGAGACATGATATAATAACATTTCAATACATCATTTACAAATTAGATATCATGTCCCATTACTACAGAAGATCGCAAGGCTCAGGATTCTGGGAAACCAGCTGCTTCTGATAAACTTCACTAGCACGAACCATGCCTGAAAAATTTTAAACCAAAAACGCAGGGTGAGAAAATATGCCCAGTAAGGGGTTTTAAAAACGTTTTAAGAATACTCTTTCTCAAAGCAGTCCTTTTGATGAGAATAAAAAACTTTGCTAAAATGAAGCATTATCTTTTCTTAAAACATGAAATCCAAAATTTTTGAAAACCACTTGCACAGAGAAGTACATACTTGAAATAAGCATTAAAGTAAACATGATCAGAGAGCAAAACATATGAAGAATAGACACTGCATAATATTTCAAACAAGGTTAATTAAATTCTAAAATGAATTCTGTGACTAAGAAAGGAAAACATCCATAACATGATTCATGAACATATACAGTTCTTTTAACAGTTTACCACATGAAATTCAGTTCTTGACTCATAATTACATTTTCATAGTCATGGAAATTTTCCACTAGGGGATGTCCTGTAAGTTGAACTAACCCCTGGTTGACCAATTATCATCACATGCAGAGGGAATGTATAATGTCGGACTTTGTCAAGAACTTTTGTCAAGACGGTATAACATACTTAACGGGTCAAGGCTAACTGCCAATCCCGTTTCCATGGTAGCACAAGCCAAGGTTAACTGCCAAGACCGTCGCACATAACATCTCATGAGACTCTTTCTTTACCCAATGAATTGAAGCGCTGTCTAATTCTGGGCGCACCCGTCACATCATTCATATTGCGCTATATAATTCCGGGTGCACCCATCACATGTAAGTCCAATACATCCCTCACATATCTTGACATGGTCTTTCATTCATAGGGTTTCATTCATTCTTAATCAACCCCCTTTTAACTTACATATTCATAAATTGAAGATAGTTCAATCATAAATAAACTGAGACATGCATGCTAAAATTCGTACACCCATGAAATTATCTTACCAATTGAAACATGGGTTTTAAGGAAATAAACACAAACAATTAACATTCCACAAAATCATAATACCCAGTTAAAACAAGGTCATTCATAACTTAAACATATTATGATAAATGGGTATTGTGGGTGTTCAATTTAAAACTGTGTAAACATACATGCAGTTAGGGATACAATGTGCGTAATCAGGTCCATATTGGGGGAAATCATGTATATAATTGTGTAAAAACTCTTATTATCAATTTAAATAAAATGACCCCTTTTCTTTGTAAAGTTTCCATACATCATAAAGAACATGTAATTGAAGACAACATAATGATATATATACCTACACATATCCATGGGTTTACCACATTAAACCATACTCAAAAATATTTCCCAAGTTATACATTAAACAAAAATAATGTTTGGAAAACCGAGTGGGGTTCTTTTATATAAAAAAATGAACTTAACATTCATAAAACCCTTATTGGCATAAAATCTATCTTGCATGCAACATGGTCGATCCATAAACATGTGTACATATTAAATAATTCTTACAATTTTCTCAAAACAAAAATCCTGATTTATCAAGAATGATGATAAATAAAAAATTTCAATTGAAAGTACTATTTTGATATCAAACTAACCCTTAAACTTTATCATACATATAAATATGTATATAAATGGTTTTTGGGTACTTTTATTGAAATAATATGCTATTGAGTAAATAAATTATCTGGTTATATTGTACAAAACAAAAGAGCCAAATTCATCCCTTATGCACAGTGATGTACATGTACATCTATATGATTACATGTACATATACATCTTTATGATACAAGTAATTGCATGATTTACATGTTCATGCAATTATTCCAAAACTCCATTTTTCATAGGTGAAAAGAAATTTAGGGTTATAAACATATGAATTAAGGGAGTACATATGCGTGTATCATATTATATATATGTATGAATACAAATATATTTATGTACACACATATGTACGAAGTGTATATGCGTATAACCATGTATATTCACTAAAGTAGGTGACAAATTAACACAAGAAGACCTCTCCTACTCTGATTCAATCCTCGAAAGAGGTAAAACGGGTATAGATAGGATTATATGGTCCTGTATATTCTTATACACTTTTATATAACAAGTGTATATAACTATGTAAAGCTTATAAAAATGGTAGGAAACGAATAAGAGTATTTCCCCTTACTCCAATTTGGTTCTTCAAGATGAGAGGGAGATCTCATGGTATGGGTTTGCACCAGGTTCATACACACCAGAAATATATACATATAACATGTATATATATATATTTTTTATATAAACCGAAGCTCAACAAAACCAAACAAAATAAAACATTCCCCCTTACCTTAGCTTGGGGAGGAGGTGAGAAGGAGGAAACAAGGCAAGTGAAATCAGAGGTATAAACACAAAAGGATTTCATATGAAGAAAACACATATATGTGTATATATATAAAAATCGAAGCTCAATAAAAAACCAAAACATGACTTCACCATTACATTTGCTCAGAGAGGAGGAGAAGAAACGATGCAGTGACGAGGACTGGTGGTTGGAGATCCAAAAGCATCGGGTGCAAAACTCTGATGCCCTCAGTGCAACCAGGTTTTAAAAAAACAGAAGAAGAAGAAGCAGAACTTTGGGGAGTCATCGTCCCAGGTATCCGAGGTGAGTCGGTGCCTAACCCGTGGAATGGAGGGGAAAGGCAGGGTCTACTGGACGACCTATGAGAAGAAAGCGATGCCGCCCTACCCTACTGGTTCGACGACGCGAGGAAGAAGAAGAGCAGAACGCGGGGGAGAGAGGGAGACGTGGAAACAGAAAGGACAACCCGGATTACACTGAAGTCGATTGAACGTCTTAGAAGCGATGCGGCTTTAAAAGAGACGGACGACTACAATCGGAGGTGAGAGATTAGATGGCTCGGCTGTTGCGACGCTTAAAAAAACGGTTCAACGGGTTTTAAGAAAAAAGCAAAGTTGTTTAATTAATACTTTTATTAATTTATTATAACATTGTTTTTTTATTATTAAAATTAAATTATTAATCTATCTTTTATTACTTTAAGAAAATTCACTGGTCAATAAAAATATTTTGATTTAATAAAAACATATATTTATATGTATATATATATATATTTTTTATTTTCAAAACATCAATAATTTTTATTAAACTTATTATATTATCATTATTATTATTAAACCATAATTATTAATTACTTAATATTAAATTATGAAGGTCAATGGTTAAAAACATTGGTTAATCAAAACATATCATATATATATATATGTTTTAATTTCCTTTATTAGCTAATTACCTTAATTTTCTTAATTAAAGATTAATAGTAATTAAACATTAATCGTAACTACATTCAATCACACATAAGAGTGCGTTGATATAAATATCATCACAACGAAACACATAAATAAAAGAAATCATAGTTTGACATAATTTCCAAAACTGTTTATACAAGTTATAAATATTTGCATTAATATTAGCCCTTATAATTAATTTAGAGACAAAGAATAATTTAATTTGATGCAATATATATATATATATATATATAACTCAAGAGTTATTACATATTTAGACAAAATAAAAAAAATTAGATTTAATATAATTACAACATAAAACTTTAATTTCTCAAATTAAGAAAATAAGTGTAGTGAATAATAATATTAATTTTCACCATTTTGAAACATAAAATATAATTCTCATTTTTGGGAAAACCAGAAATAAATTTATTAAATTATCATTGATGTCATTATTTAAATATTAAAGCAAATTACATATTTTAAATTCCGAACCTTTCAGGGGTAAGCCATTCTTATCTCCAACAGTCAGAAAAAAAACATAGTTGATAGGAGAATCCAACGGTCATATTTATAGCTATTTGGGTTCAACGGTCGAATTAGTGTGCTTATGAAGGGTCTGGTCTCGGGGTGTCCCTAACTCCAGGTGACTGAAGGAGAAAGGAAGAGATAGTTCATGTGATTCACTTGGTGCTCAGCACGGTTGCAGTGGCTTTGGCTATCCTCATGTTCATTCTAATGGATGACCGAAACCGCTACCGCCTTCTTAGGGTCTTCGTAGTTTTATGCGGTCTCCCCATTATTGTAATCAGGTTCTTAATTGGGATTTTTTGTTAGCTTATCTTCTTGTTTGGTCAGTGGGAGGTGTAACCGAGATGTTACTTATTTGAATAATAGGATCTTTCATTCATTTGATTCATTTTATTATTATAACCTTATTAGTTGATTGTTTGTTCACTTAATCGGGTGAAATTGTAAAAAAACCTTGTCAAAACTCAAAACATGGTTTCTTGGGTCGTTACAAATAAGATATTTTAACAAATTACGCATTATTGTGAACTATTCAATAAAAATCCATTTCATATATCAAATTTTATGTAAATTGGATCTCATAACCCATGATTTATAATTCCATGTGTAAGACCAAATTCACATAAGAAATTTATCAATGTTTCATGAACACAACTCCCGTTAAAATATATACTAGTACACAAAACCCAGTTGAAAGACCAGGATAGAATGTCTTTGTGAGTATGTAACTCTATATGAACAAACTGCTGAGTTTAAGACCCCTATATTTGATGTCATTGTAAGAATAACACTATGTATGAGACTAGTTTTCATGTAACCCCTTGGTACATATAACCTTATGTTAGATTTTTACAATTCATAACATCAGCTTATATATATGATCATTTCCCCACTCTTTCTGAGGTCAGGTTACCCTTAATGGATTATGATATTGTTTAAATCCTTCAGTACCCAATATTCCTGATGCATCCTCCTTAATATTTTTTAAAAACCAACTCATTCAGAGATATGATTATTTTTCATTGATTCAAGAATAATATAATTATTTTTTATTTATATATGATTTTCTACTGACATATATAGGTATAATGGGGTCGTCCATTTATTGGAATGAACCCAAATTTATATGTCTCATGACCACATAAATGAAATCCTCCAACTCAATGGATCATGTGAGATTCTATATAATTATGTTGATGAATGATTCTGCAATTTAAATCCATCATTGAATGAGTTAGTAGAGCTTGGAAGCAAACAGTCATCTAAAATCATCATCTTTTTCACTGTAACCCATTCTACATGGTTACTAATCCTAAATCCATGATTACTTTATTAACATTATCTTCATGGTGCATCACAAAAATATCCATCTAAACCAGCATATCCCTTCTTCACAAACATCAGAAAAAATCATCATGAGTTCATTATTATTTTATTTTACATTCTATCCCATTGAGACACTTGTGGTTAGATGTTCTATACATGATTATTCGCTTTATGAAAACCTTTTCTACAAAAGTATTTCCATCATTTCTATAGTAACTATATTTATTCTCTTATCATGACTCCATTATGTGATATATTCAATAATTTCCATTCATAAATGCTTACATAAATAATGAAACCTCTCCACCATAAGAAATTTCACTCCACATAAATGAATCATGTGATCACATATCTGGAAAGATCATATACTTCTAAGTGAATATCTTCATTCCCATGTTCCAATCATGATTTAGGAGCTTATGTGATTCAACATACATTTAATTATTTTTCTGACCTTTCTATTCTTATGTATTGCACCTAACATTACTAATCTTAGATTACCATCCTTACATCATCATGTGACCGATTCATAACCGCATGGTCCCCTTGACATTGCTACATGAAACCTTTAATATTGAGTTGTTCACACACTTAAAAATTAATCAATCATTGCATGATCCATAATCAATGATGTTGTCATAACATTCTTATACACATAAAAAATATCAGGATCCATTATTTATTTTGAGGTCATGTAATTATTTAAATCATACAAGATTTGAATTAATTTACTCCAAAATTTAATCTCCATAATATAGAAAACAATGGGAAATGATTCCTAGTTAAATTTATTTTAGTTTTTTCAAAATTTATTGATTAATATTATTTTTCAAATCCATATTTGAATAACTTCACTGAATATCTCAACCTTCCCAAATCAATTAGATTCATGGTAAAAAATTAATCCTATTTATATTCATGCATAATACATATTTTGAAAAAATATAATACCAAAAATAATTCTTGGTTTAATATTGTTCTATTTTTTACCTTCTTTGGTACTAAATAAAATCAAAAAAATTCTTTTTGGAAACTCCCACCATATTTTATCAGAATTCAATGAAATTTTTCATTCATGTTAATGATTCATTAAATATTTTCCAAATTTTACATCTCTATGATGAATGGAATATTTAAAGTAATTATCAACCATAAGATATTTTATTTTCAATATTTTTCAAAGGAATCATTTTATTTTTTCTAAATGATGTACTTTCTCTTATTATAAAAATATTGAAATGAATATTTTTTTATCATTTAACGAGTAAAATTATTATATACCTGTCATAACAATTCATTAATTGATGATAACTATATAATTTTCCATTATTTAATTAACTGAAAGTCAATTTTTTAATATAGTAGAAATTTTGACTTGTATTTTTTTAAAATATTATAGTATTTATTTTTTTATCCAATTAACATTATGAAGACTTTATAATATGGGGTTTTCATTTATTTCATCGTACATCATGGATTAGTATGACTCAATGAGGATATTATACAATTATGTTAGGAACCTAATTTCATTGGATGGTTTATGATCACATTGTTCTATTTTTGGACTGAATGAATCTACTAACATTACGTATCCTAGTTCAAAATAAAAATTGATATGTGGATTAGGTAAAAAATTTTAATTTTTTTCATTCATATGATAAATGAATAAGATATTATATGTGATAAGAGAGTCCCACTATATAACCATGATGCATCGATAGGTCAGACGAGAAAATAATACATGGGTATTTGGGGTATTACTACCTAAAAATTTATGATTTATTTTAATGTAGTATTAATGATATTGTAATGATGTCTTGGATGAAAGAATTTATTGTGTGATTATGATGTATGATATTATTCATTCCATCATTATAAATAATATTTTATTATCCATCTGATTATTTATGTGTCACCATATTCTATTATTATTATCCCTTCTTTATGAAATTAAAATTAAGGGAATATTTTATAACTGATTACATCTTCCATATTATTCAGTCTAATTTTTATTTTATGATAGATTTTGTTAATATACATCCATTACTAAGCATGTGAGATCATCGTTTATTGTTTTATCATTTCCCCTAGATACCATGAAGTGATATATGAATGAGTTCAATGATATTCCAAAATATATAATATAATTATCATAACAATATTATGATGTATATAATATTGAAAATTTATTTGTAGAATTATATATGTTTTACCATTCAAATTTAATTAAACCACATGTACTATTATAATGAAATATCTTATATTTTGAGCCAATATAGTATGATACCCCCAAAATATGGGTTACTATCGATGAGGTTTAACAACTTGTATCATATATAGGTTAGTATAACCTTAGGGAACTATATTTTGGAAAAAATATATTCAAGAACATAAAAATATAATTCAATATTGGTATATGTGTCATGAACGATCATAGGTACCCTTGTAACCCAATTACAGAGTCTGACCTAACATAGATCAAAGAGAATTCATGATCCCCATGGGTTGGAGACTTTCTCATGGAATCATACAATGTCCAAGTGGGAACAAATTTTCCATAAGAAAAAGAGGAGAAAGACAACTATGTCAATCTATATACAAAAGAAAATCTACTGGCAGTAATGTATAGAAATTGAAAATATTATTAATGATCGAATAATTACAAAAAAATTACAAAAATAGAGAAAAAAACCTACATTCCCTAAGGACAGAACTTAACATGTCCAAAGACCAATAGCTGGATCCACCTCCAAGAGATCAATTACCCTTACTCAAACCTAGAAGGAGATATTATACAAACACCTAAAGGAACAATTAGGGTGTGAGATAAAAATCATAGTACGGTCACAAAAAGGATTCTATACTAGTTTCCTACAATATATTAACCAATGGAATGCTTTTAATTTTATAATAAACTTTTTTTGTTTTTTAGAATATTTAAACAAATCATGCTATATAGTTCAAATGATGAAACACAATTTAAGAACATGCATTACATGTTATGGAATATTTTTAAAAAAATGGGTTAAAAACATTTAAAAAAATCATTATTTACATTCATAAGTCATGGAAATCAGTTTTATAAACATTTCAATACATATAAATCTGAAATATAAAACATGAGGGAAACATGGTCTTCTACCCAATTGTCACAATATTATTCTATCTATATGTATCCTCAATTTCTATGTAATTTTAGAAATATGTTTATACACATTTCACCCTTTCACTATCAATAGAAAACTCATCACCCCCTCATCAGGGATGTGACCAAATGCAGGTATTTTTTAGAACATTGTAATATCATAGAGTGTGTGAAAAAACACTACAACTACCTATGTATTTCTTGTTCTCTTACACAATAAATGATGAGAAATTTACTTTTATATACTTCTTATAATATAATTAAATCCCAATCATCCATTTCCATGAATGTTTCCCATTTATAAAAAAAAATGGGTTTCAATAAAAACATGCTTCCTTAATAAGATAATCACACTGGGTTTCTATCAAAATATTTTAACCCATTTCACAAGATTGAAATTTATTAAAAAAACTACACTAATTTAAAAATTATTTTTAACAATTAAATTCAATAATTTTATTGAAATAATTTCCAAAAAATAAAAAATATAAATTCGATAATTAAAATCATCTTATTTCGATAAACACAACACAATTCAATGGAAATGGGAATTTTTTCAGAATTTTCTTGCCAAAACCATTTCATACATTTCAATTCAAGAAAATTGGGTTTTTTTAACATCAATTGAAAGAAAGATTTTTAAATTTAATTTAAATCATTGATTGAAATGAATAAATCAATTCATGGATACTCAATTAAAGAAAATGTAAATGAACCTCATACCTTTATCCTAAATCTCAACACACATAACGACACCCATGAATGAGAACGAAGTTGTAGAAAACCTCAAAAAACAACCTATAAATTACATCCAGCACCATAAGGAATATACAAATCAATTTTAGGATGATCTATTGTAATCTCGAAGGAGGAGAAAGAGATAAATATGAAGAGTGATGGACAATGCTTACCCAGTAATCACATTATAAGTGCAATAGTGATCGAACACCGAACAAATAGAACTAGAAGAATTTGAGAGCATTGAGATCACTTTGTAAAGAAATTGGATTGAGGTAGAAGAAATTAGAGTCAAGGAGGAAAGAGAAAATTAGTTGGACATCCTATTTAAAACCCACAATTGGTGTATTTAAAGACATGTAATCGTAGTACACATAGTGAAATAGTTATGTTTCAGAATTTCTAGAAAATAGGTTTCCAAGATTTGAAAAACAACACTCCACATAAATGGTCTTTCATTCATTCATGATTTGTAACTACTCATAGTGTCATGTACCATTCATGGTCTACAACTATCATGACAAAAACACAAAAACTATCACACATAGTGTTACCTGGTTACATGGTGTGTATCACTTTGACAGCCTAAAAAAGATCCAGCAAAAGATGAGAGACCAAAAAACTCTGACATCAACATTATAAGATCCCTACCATTTATTTCTCAATCCTACTCAGTCAATAATAATTAAAACGCACAATATGGTTTGAGGCATATGTGTCAGAATGATACAAGATGTTACAACCCCCTAACATAAAAACAATAAATTCTCAAAAAGACTATGAAGATGTGTCCATTCCATAATTATGAAGCCACTACTTTCTCATCAGTACCTCACATTCCCGCATCTCATGTTTATCAGAACCAGGATTCCATTTCATATGAAGAAAAGGTATCATCATCCCCTGAAGTACCTTGGTCTCAAAATAAACTATCATGGCTAACTTCTTAGTCAGTGATAAATAATGTTCAATCTATGGAGCACTCCAGCTCAAAACATGAGATGGATGAGATAGATACTTCATCAGTTGTGATACATGAAATATATTATCTATCGATTGAATATTCAGATGAAATGATAATGGGTATGAATCATTCCCCACCTGTTCAACAACCTCGAATGTTCCCACAAAATGAGGGTAATGATTTCCTTTCGTACATAGTAGCTGGTGAACGAACAAGGGTGAATCATTCATGAACACCATGTAACCAACTAAGAAATCCAATGGTCAGTAATGATTATTAGATAAAGTCATACATCATCCAAGTTATCTCTACATTCACTGATGAATCAACTAGATCATTATTTTCATCTCATGTACAAAGTGTTTTATAAACAAGGAACTTTCACCAATCTTTGACCAACACAATAGAGACATGAAAGGTCATCCATACAAGGCCAAAAAAGGTTCCATTCGTACCTTTTAATCATTTCTACCGTTATAAGAAATCTCAACCAGATCCAAGTGATCATCCCATGCTCCACTGAAGTAGAAAATTCAAGTGTGAATAATTTCTTCAGGAATCTCTATAGAACTCTCTATCTGGCCATCCAACTACAGATGGTATTCCATGGTAAAACAGACATGAGATTTTTGTTCCTCCTGAAGGCCTCTCCAAAATAGGTATGTGAACCAAGGAACCCTATTAGAGATTATAGCATAAAAAACATTGTGTAAATTAATAATCTCTTTTTGTTGAGATTTCATAGCTCCTTAACTTTGGCTACATCCTGAATGGGTATGATGTGTGCTGACTTGGTCAACATTTTGATCACAACCCATATTAAATTATTCTTTATTTGGGTATGAATAATCCCAATCATAATTTCCATAGAGAATTTATCCCACTTCCACGGTGGGACATAATGTGGTTTAATGAATCCTGATGTTTTTTTAGTTATCAGCCTTAATCCACTATCATTTATAGTAATGAGAGAAAAACACATAAATTCACTATCTCATCCCTATAAACCAAAACATCCACTGCATATCATAGAACATCTTAGTATTACCTAGGTTATCATCCCGTTGGGAGTTATAGAAATCACTCATCACATCCTTCCTTGCCACCAATGCACAACATAGAGATTCAGATAACATAGAACACCATATTTGGAGAAAGACTTGTAGGAAACGGTATACATGCCTTAAAGAGATTCGGTAATATTAGTGAATTAATTATCAAAATGTACATCATGAAAAATCATCTTAAGAAGAGAGTATGTCAACTGAATTTTGGCTATTGAAACCACAAACCCTATCTCATGCACTCTATGAGTCTCTTTTGTATAGAGAACCATCAAATGACACTCTTCTAAACACACTTCTATAACCTAGGTTCAATGTTTCCTACTAAATGCATTTTCAATGAAATTTATTTTCCCTAGGCTATAATAAATGACAAATTTAGTATATTGTAGGTATTCAACCCAACACCTTTGGTGGAGGTTCAAATATTTTTTAGAGAAGAGGTACACAAGATTTT
Source organism: Viscum album (assembly GCA_963277665.1). Taxonomy (NCBI): domain Eukaryota; kingdom Viridiplantae; phylum Streptophyta; class Magnoliopsida; order Santalales; family Viscaceae; genus Viscum; species Viscum album. The sequence goes on from OY728140.1 coordinate 1,955,918,239, forward strand.
GTGGTCTGAATATAAAGTATATCATTCTTCAAAATGTAGTACCACCAAATCTTAAGCTTGTCAATAAATGAATCATGATCAAGTTAATGGGAAAGATAATTAATCTCATGTGGACTAAGCTGATGATATCCATAGGCTTTGACATGATCACCTTGTATACGAACACAACCCATGCTTGAACCTGATGCATCACAGATACAATAGAGCGTCGCCTAGCTTCTAGAAAAGTCAACACTGGCACAATTATCAAAATATTTTATCGCTCAATAAAATAAATCTAACATTTATCATTCCAATAAAACATCACACCATTCTGAGATAAATAATTTATTAGAAAACATGACTTCATGATGTTCTTCAGGAACCGATAATAATATTCAGCTAAGACATAGAAGCTCTAAATCTTGAATATCATACATGGTTTCTACCACATCATAAAAACCTAAAAATTTGTAAGATCAGTTGATATAACCTATTCAGAAACCACTTTCCTAAGAATTTCACTTCTTGAATCTAGAAATCAGATGTCCAAATTTTGGAAAAAATTAAGTTATTTCCTTGAAGACATAAAATAATTCACATAAGATGCTCATGACCCTCCTTGGATATATATAAAATGAGTCTTTCATCCACAAAGACTACCACAAGATATTGAGATACTCATGGAAAACACTATTAATTAACAATATAAAAACTACAGGATAATTTGTTAGGCTAAAGGTCATAACAAGTAACTCATAATGACTATACCTACTCTGAAAAGTGGGTTTTTAAATGTCAAGATTCATTTATACTAAACTGATGGTAACATGATCGATGATCGATCTATGAAAACCCCTAATATTATTTCATCACATCAAATAGATGATCAAAATATAGAAGTTAATAATTTTTCTTTACTATAATGGTATTTGATAATTCAGTAGTCAACACATAGGCGTAGTGAACCATCAACTTTCATGGAAATGAGAACTAGTGCCTCCCAAGGTGACACACTAGGGAAGATAAATCCTCTCTCAAGAATATCATCCAACTGGGACTTCATCTCTTTTATTTCATCTAAATCTATGTTGTAAGAATGAGTAAAAACTCATTGAGTTATAGGGATTAACTAAAGGAAAGACTCAACTTCCCATTCTACTAGAAAACTATTGATATCAGAAAGAAGCTCAGAAGAAAACACAACAAGGACGTGAGGGTGATCCCCACTCATTAAATACCTCTCCAGATCAAAACCATACACTGATATCACTTTCGCCAGATCCAGATTCGAATTTCTAGCTCTACATTACCTTTGGTCTAAATATACTTGAATGACAAGAGGCACACCAATAGGTGAATTAAGGTAGAACAATTGAAGATAATAATCAATATTATATTTATTAGAAATAATCCAATCCATCCCTAATTTGACATCGAGATATTTAATGTTCAGAACCAAAAAACTCCCGGAAATATTGAAATTTTATAGGGAGAATAAATAAGAGGGACTTTGCAGACCCTTATCTATTTTCTAACCAAGGGATGTTGTAATATCAATTTCACAAAATAAAAGATCTATAAAAATATTAAGCATAATTACAATATGTTTTGAAATAAACTAGTGAGATGCATCTTTATCAAATAGAGAAATCACTAATGATGAAGCTATAGTAATAGTAACACTCATAGTTGATGGACCCATATCAGTTTCCTTTAGAGACTCATCCATTGTGTGAATAAGAATCATTATGGATTCATGTGGCTGGAACCCTTTTTTATGTGAAGCATATTATTTCTTTATTGTTTTAGGAGGTGATGATGATCATACAATACTATGTAGAGTTGAAATGTTATGTAATAATCTCTCTAATTTATCTAGTATTTTGATGGTTCCAATGTACATGGGTGACTTTATGAACACCCACACCGAATTTCATGGATTTCCACACTAATTGAAAGTCAATTGACATATCCATGTCATTTTTTATTTTCTGGAATGACTATGCCATCGAGAAATATAATGAGAATCATTACTATTTCATTTTATCATGAAGTAACTTACACTGCCACTGGGAGAAAAAGGAACTCCCATCACACCTGACTTTCCAGTGATACCCATTTAATCCATTATTTACTTATCCAACACATTAGACCAAGTGGGTATATTTAGGGAAAGAACATTTGAATAGATATGTGATCAATGTCCAAAATTAAACCATTGATCTTTAATCATCTCATTCGATATAATCTATGGTGAAAATTATACATGCTTATAAAAGTGATTTTAATATTTAGTCACACTACTGTTTCTCTAATCGTGCTTGATAAAATCCACATCCTTGACAATCACAATTTACTTTGGATAGATCTGGTTGGTGGAAATAACCTTGAAGTATTTCTATGTAAATACCTCATGTTTATTTATCATCACCTTTATGTCCCACCATCTCCTACTCGGTCCTTCAAGCGTGAAGGTGTCACACTCTGCCTTTATCACATCTGATGTATCCTAGATATCAAACATACATTCTATCATTCCAAACCATTCCTCAACATTTTGAGCATCAGTAGAGCCCATGAAATCTAATGGATTCTTGAAAATAAACTCTTGAAAATCATTTTTAAGAACATCCTCTTAAGGATCCCTAGATTGAGCATAAATGGGGGAAAGAGGAAGTGTCTTCCCCAAACGATAAAATATATGCATAAACACAGCAACAAGATTCAGATCCATAAAAGAAATTTCTAGGTGATGTTCAATAGTAGCTTCCTCCTTAGATCGATTAACATATCTTATTAGAGGCATGATGATACAAAAAATCTGTAGAAAAGAATGAATTTATCATATTAACACTCAAACTAAGAAGAAATGAAAATCATTCCCCATATAAAGAATAACCAAAATTTGGATTTCACTCTATCCAAATCCCATTAGGGAAAATACTAGAACTAAATGATAAGAAGCCTCTCACTAACCACCAATGGAGGCTTTAGGTTCATTGTATAGAATGAAAGATAGAATTTCAATCACAACTACCTCCTATCTCCTGATAATATTTGAAAAACATACTAAATTTAAGATAACAATTCAACAAATTGCCTTTGAAACCACATTATCAAGAACTAGACCTATTAACCCAATATATAATCCAGCCCTAACATAGCCTGATGAGTTTTTTGGATCCCCATGGGTTGGAAACTACCACCTGGAATAATATAACATGCATGTGGGAAAAAATTCTCAACAAAACAAAGTGGAAGAGAGAATAGAATTTCAATAGGAATCAAAAGAAACTCCACTAGGTGTGATGTACCAAATGTAAATAAGTAATTAATGACCTGAGTTCTAAAACCCAGGAAACAAAATATAGTAGAAAATCTATAAACTCTAAAGAAAAAACTCGCCAAATATATGGCTCAATAGGTGGATCCAGCCTCAAGAGAACCTTTCCCCTTACTCGAACCTAGAAGGAGATAGTCTGGAAACACCTGATGTCACACATAGGGTGTGTGATAAAAATCCCAATAGATCCTCACTAAGGATTCCATAACATGATTAAATAATATATTTACCAATGTAAAGATTTCAATTTTATAATAAAATTGTTTTTTATTTTAAAGAAAATTTGAATAAATCATTCATTACTCTTCAAATGGTGGAATTTAATTTAGGTAAATTTTTTACATGTGATGTAATTTTTCAAAAAACAATGGATTTAATAGATCATTTGTATAAAAGAGTTTATATAGATTTAGAACTCATGAAACAAAGTTTTTATAACATAGATATAAATTTATATCTCAAATATAAAATAGGTGAGAAACATGGTCATGTCCCAAATAGGAAAAATAATATTCTAGCTAGGGGGATCTGCACACTCTATATGATCATAGAAATATGTGTTTACACATGTCCACCTTACATTGGACAAAGAAATCTTGTCACCCTCGCATCAAGGATGTGACCTGCTACATGTATGTTTTAGAATGTTGTAATTTTGTAGACTGTGCTCAAATAACTCACCAACTACCTATGGATTTCATGTCCTATTACATAATCAATGACGAAAAATAAATTTAAAGTATGCTTAAAATAAAATAAAATTACAATTTTCAATTTCAATGTACATTTTTCCATTTAAATCCAAAATGGTTTTGGAGAGAGATGAGCCCGTAAGGGGCTTCACGTCTCTCGGTCTTCTCCCGCCGCCACCATCCTCCTCTCCGCCCTGGGTCGTCTGGATCTCTTCTCAGCTACTTGCTCGATGCGTTTGTGGTGTGGATTCATCCTCTAGAAGCGTCGTGTGGGCTCGTCCTCTTTGGTGAACCTATTCATGACCTAACAGTCTCCTCGCCCTAACCTTCAGTCTGGTTAGGGTTTCTCTCGGCATTGCGGTGTCAGACCAAGAGGTGGGTTCATATGCTGAGACCTAGTGATGTCATTGTGGGTCGCGTCATCTGCAGGTGCTGGGAGGATCTAGCTTTTGGGTTCGATGATGAAGGCAACAACATGCTCACTGTCTCTACTTTGTGTAGTGGTAGTTTGTTCAGGTGGCCCCCAGATCTGGTTTTGTTTTCATCTTTTGGTTTGTGTTCAGTTTTCAGAAATGGTTTTGCGATGTTCTTAGTGGTGTGTGGTGGCATCGCGGTAGAGGTGAAAGTTGTGTGAACGTCAGTCCTTCAACGGCAATGGTGAGTATAAAGCTCATCGGCGATCTGGTTGAGGAGGATAACTCGGAAATGAGATGGTGTTTGTTCTGAGGTAGGTCGTGGCTCAATGCGGCACAGAAATTGAGAGGACCCATGCTTTGAGGCCATGTTCGTGGATCATGGTGCGCGATTGATTTGTTTTTGAAGGTTTGTAATTTGAAATTGAGATGTGATTTATTTTGAATGTGTTCTGATTTTGATCTTTGTATGGCTACCACTTTCCAAAAAGTGGATTTTATAAAATACCAAAAAAGTCTTGCGGGCCAAAATGGTTTTAATCAAGAACTCACCTCATTAACATGATAATACAACTGGTTTTCTATCAAAACATTTTAATCCTCCTTTATAATATTGAAATCCATTAAAAACCAATCCCTTTAATATCACAATTCATTTCAACTATTAAATTCATAAAAAATTATTGAAATCATTTCCATAACATATACCTTTTATATTCGATAATTTAAGTCATCCGATTTCCATAAACACACCCCAATTTAATGGAATTTGCAGATCTCACAATTTTCATGCCAAAACCATATAAAATATACTAGTTCATTGTAATTGGGATTTATAAAATAATTGTTAGGAAGTTTAATAAACTGAATTTAAATTAATGATTTTAATAAATCATGAAATTCAAGGATAATAAATTTGGACAAATGGGATGGAACCACCTAATTTTTTCACAAAATGGAACACTTACAATGACCCCCGTCAATGAGGAAAAAAAGTGTAGAAGGCCTTGAAACCCAACATAGAAAATAGATCCACCACCATAGGTAACGAATCAGTCAATTTCAAGATTGTCAATAGAAATCACTTTGGAGGAGATAGAGTGAATGATGAAGAACGAGTGAGAATACTTAACTAGAATCCCAATGAATGCACAACTACAATGGATCACTAAAAGAATGGATTTTTAAGCATTGGGGAGTTTCAATATCACCTAGGTAAGGATTGGGTTAGATGGAAAAGATACTATAGTAGAGGAGAAAAGCGAAACACATCCTCAATGCCTATTTAAAAACTGTATTTGGGGTATTTAATAGAATGTAATACCACTATACATCCTGAAATAATTATGTTTCATAATCACTAAAAAAACACATCGCCTCAAATTAAAAACTGGAAATCCAAATTAAAAACCATTCATAATTCATTCACGATGTTTATCTACTCATCAAATAAACTACCCTTGACGGTGTAAACATTTCACGACATGCACCAAAAAAACCTTACGCGTCGTGTAACTCGATTACACGACACATAACGCATTGTTATTTTTCAGAATAATTAGGTTAAATCATGGAGTCCAAAAAAGTTTTCAATTCACCATTATTAGTATCCTCTCACTTCATTCTCAACCCTATATAGTAAAAAAAAAGGAAAACCAAGACATATTTTGTGGCATACCAATCAGACTGGTGAAAGGGTGTAACAATAATTCTATTTTTAGGATAAAATCAAGACATTTCGGTATGATAGATAATATATTTATTTATATAAATTACAACCCTATCTTTACAATTTAAAAGGGATGATTATATAAAACATATTTCCTTAGTTGTAAAAACTATTAAAATTGATATTTTTATATCGACATGTCCCTTACACAGTGCATGATGTTTGGGCCTATGACTACACACCTAGATAGACACCCATGGTGGATATGATTTGCATGATTCACACACCATTTATGTATCATTATGAATGATTCAAAAATATTTTTATGATTTTAATATATTCCAAAAGATACTAAGATTATGATTATTAAAATATTTATTCCTAAATTTTCAATTTATGTAAGTTATTAAATAATATTTTGAATTATAAAATACGATTCATAATGTTATATACTAATATAGTTTGTTTATAAATTGGGATAAATTGAAGGAACAAAAGATATGTTAATACACATAATCAGTGTAATTATTTATCTGAGTATTAATTCAACATGGTAGATGTTAGATATGACTAGATAATGACTATATTAGTGATGTTAGATAAGGTTATTACAATTAACCATGACTATAAGGGAAAATTTAGTACTGCATAAAATGATTCGTCGATGTTGGACCACAATAGGTGGAATGAAACTCTATCATTTAATTGAATCATTAATACATTGGGAAGTAAATTGTGGATAACAACTAATGAAAATGTATTTCCAGAATTGATAAATAATGAATGAGTGAAGGTTATTCAAGAATTTAATTTCATAATGGTTGAAGATGATAAATAGTTTTTATTTATTCAAAATTCCAATGAAATTGGGTAGATAAAGAGAAAGGAATTGAATAATTTTAATGGAATAAAATTTAAAAAAATCATTCCCCATGATCAAAAAAATGACATGCAATGTAAATTAAGTAATCTATGATATAAACATGAAAAAATTATCTTCAAAATGTGATAAATTTTATTTTATTATCAATGAATTACATGGACCATGAATGTAATCCTCAGAGATGGTCATAACTTAAACCCCAAAAGGAACTCTTCTCTATGATAATTTAATCATATGATGATATGGTCTGATATTACATAATGATATTGAAGGAATATTATAATTTGAATATTTTTAATGGAAATTTTTTGAAGAAGAGGATGAATGGGAACCATAAAAAAATAAATAATAAGAAATAAAAAAATGTATGGATGTAATTAATAACATGTGATAATTTTGGGAAGAATAATCAAATTACATTGTTATATGGAAGGATCTTTTTCATAAAATAAGGAGAAAAACTCTATTATGCAAGTCAATGCCTTGGAAAAAAATATTCCAATGTCTAATGTATCAACTGCATGTATATGGGGAACTATAGAAATGACTCTCCAAAGCATTTACTGAATTTAAATAAGAATATAATATGGGATAATGGAGAAGAAAATTTAATTACTATTATTGAATTTGAAATACCTTCAGTTGTGATAATATCTTGTTTTAATGTAGCATCAAATGTAACTATTTCATTATTTAATTTGGGATCCTCAACCTTATATTTATATTTTATTTTTTTAGAAAATGTATTTTATTTCCTATAATATTTATAATGTATTTTTCAATCAATATTCCAAGAAGAATCCTTATTATAGCGAGTATACGTTAGTTAGTTTATATTATCACTCATAGACATTCCATGTTTGTAAGAATTATATTAATACCTATGTATATATTTTAAATATTCCAATTATTTTGGGGTTTAATTGGTTTTGAGGGTCTATAAAGTAGTATATAAAGCATAAAATAATCACCGATAAACTAATAATTTTATAATTTTTTGTTAGTTTACTGTAACATTTCAGTTGGTGTTATTATTGATGTTTTTGGAATTATGTAAAACATCTTCATGAGAAGGATTATTAATACTGAGTATTATCTTAAATTTTTCTTAATTAATATTTTATATTGGAAGAATAACCAAATATTCTTATTGATCATTTAACCTATTTAAATATGATTTTGTGCATCGGGAATAAAAAATCCTCTTAGTCCATTGGTGTTAAAATATGATGTTGAAACTGATTAAAATACTCAATTAAAAAGAAAAATATAATGTTCAAATATATCATGTAAGTACATTTTCTAGTGTTCTTTATCTTTATAGTAAAATAATCCTTCAAAAATAGGAAATGTATCTTGAAATATAATTTTATCCTATTATATTTATTTTTAATGATTTAAGGGTCTTCTTAATACCTTAATGTTTTAAAAATTTATTGTAATTAACTTCTTTAAGATCGTTTTCTCTATCAAAATATACTATTCATAGGATGTTTTTCACCTTTAAGATAATATTTTAAATTCGCACTAATATTATACCATTCGGGGATCCCTATTATTTGTTATGTTAGGTAATCATTGTATTTTACACATCCTATTTTCAAAGAATATTTTATTATTCCATTGTTAAATATTTTTTTCATCAAAATTATTTTTAAATATTAAACCAGTTATTACATTTTTATTAATAAAAAAATTATATTAAAGAAATTTATTCAATGGGTTTGGGGAGGGACTATTTAAAACCTTGAAAAACTATTTTAAATAAAAACTGGACCACTATATATTCTTTAACATGAGACACAAACCGTTAAGCAAATAGTGATATTCTATAAAAATATTATTAATTTAATGTTACTAGTAAAATATAGGAATTAAATTTTAAGGCTTGATTAGTAATAAAAAAATTATTAAAATATGAATGATAGTTTTTTTCAAGAGAATGTATTTCTTATTTTATTTTAAATATGTATTCTATTTTAAGTGAAATAATTTTATACCCAAAAAATGTTTTCTTCAAAATAGTATTAAATGAAATCTGTGAAAATAAATTATAATTTACTCTTAATTTTTTTTGAATTTTTTTAGGAAACTATTACCATTTTGGAAACAATCATGTCAATATTATCTGATGGTGAAATATTTTTTTCTCTATAAAATGCTATTCTTATGTGAATAATGTAAAATAAAGGTTTTTGAAAACATTTCGTTTTGTTATATTAAATAATGTAATTTAAAAATACCATTATGGTTTAAATTTGAACATAATATAACATTGGTATCATTTAATTATAAATAATATTATTAATTATATAGGAATCATTATTATATTTATTTTTTCTATATGTTCAATTTTTGGGATTAATACCTTATTTTTATAAAATCTGTTTTACATTGTGTTTTAGAAATTTGTATTAAAATTTATATTGAATAATTATTGAAATTTAATAATAAATAATGAAAACCATATTTTTAATTACGAGGTTAAAATTTCAAAAACATATCCCTTTTATATTTGGGTGTCAAAAATAGAAATCAGAGACATATTTTTTCACCTTATAAATAGAAAAATAGAAAAACCAAGTTACAACATCATGGTGAGGATTTAGAATATCTTTAAAACTTGTTTTTAGCAATTTGGGTTAGTTTTCCAAGAACGCAAATATTTTATGAAGCCAAATTATTTATTTTTGTACTTTATAATGATGTTGATACCCCTAGATTGACTTTTATGAAAAAAATTGTTCTTTATTGATATATAAAACTATATCTTTGTAGTTGAATTGAATTATTTCACTATGGTTCCATTCAATTTTTGAATGTTCTAAATTTCTAGAGAAAATTCATTTTTATATTATATTACTAAAAAAATTCAACTATATCATCATCTTACTTGATATCACATTGTAATTACCTTTTACACATACATAATGTATTTTTCTAAAAAATTCCTCTACTATTGTGTTTATAGGTATTTATTTTTATTTTATACCACAAATAGATTATTAATCTAATAAAATGGATTCCAAATTATGAATTATCTCATATGAAATAATTTAATGGGTCATATAATTTTTTTTTCATATAATTGAATTATCATGCTTAAAATTTATGATATTACAGGTGTAACTTATTTTTATCATCTTTCAGGTACATCATGACCCTAATTTTGACCGGTTGTTGTTTAGGTATCAATTTATTTTACATTTGAGACTTTTTGGAAAGTTTGGATGTTATGGTGGATATGAACAGCTGGTTCCGAATTAGGGAAAACCATGTCGTTAGCATAGAAAAACATACAGTTATGTTCAACAAACCAAGTTCCTTGTGGGTGGGTTTTATTTTGTAGAACATATTTTTCACATAGGTAGACCAACCCATGTATCCTACCCTACAAATTGTTCAACCTTGTGTTGTAGAGGATAACATGGTTAGTTCAAAGTTCTTCTAATTATGCATCCAAGCCATGATAGCATTTCAGAATCCTGGTGAGGGCCCACAATTAGGCACACAGTTAGTATTAACTATATGGACTATCCCAATATACTATGAAAAAAAGTTTTTAACCACGTGAATATTTTCATTTATATATAGATACATCCATTTTAAACCCTCATAAACTCTTATTAGACTCTAAATTGATCCTTTGGACATTGGAGGCTCTCAAGTGTGGATTTTAGCCTCTCAAACCACTTTCCACCAAGCATGATGTGTTGGATGATTCGTATGATTCCTGTCAAGTAAGTAAATTCTCATTATTATAAAATATATTATTCTAAAATTATATCTATCTTCATGGGTTATGGATCCCAATAATTTTTGGTAGATCTACATGCTGATTTTAGGGATTTTAATTATAGGAATTAATTCTTCACTGTTCTCTCCTTCGATTCCCAATTGGAGATTCCTATTTCAGTTCATTGATTATTTTATCGTGATGTAAAATTATAGTGGTTCCAAAAGCCCCCTCCAAATATTTTAAACCATGATTTTGAAGATTGTATTTTAAAAAAATTTCAAATGATTTATTTTAATTATGTATATTTGATGTTATATTTAAAAAGTCATGTATTATAGAAATAAAATAAATTTTCATATGATTATATAAATATGTTTGATTTGAGAAAATATTTCAGGAAAAAAAATTGATTTCATGAAATTGTAAGATGTTGATTCGTATTAAAAATGTATTTATAAGAAATGTTATTATTAATGGAATTAGTTTTATAAATACAACGATTTTTTTTGAAATTGAAATGGAATGATGAAACATGATATTAAAAATATTAACTATGAATATTGTTTTAAATTTTAATCACTTTACATGATTGAATTATTGAATTATTTATTAATTAAATCACATGTGAGCCATAGTAGTTAATGGATAACCATGACAAGCACACCAGGACTCGGAATCCCTAACATTGGTTTTGATGACAAAAAACTTTTAGAAACTAGTTTTGGAATGATTCCCCTGGATGTGGCAATAATTGACTTAATCCCAATGGAAATAGTCTTTGAGATGAGTACATAATTCTAGAGATAATATTACTTACTGTGTTTTGTGAGGATATTATAGAAATAATGTAACTGCTATTAGGACACAATACACGGATATTTGTTATGATTTTATTATTAAATTCCAATTATTATAAAATTTCCTCAATTCATTCACCTATTTTATGAAAATATTAATTAAAGAATATTTTTCATACATCTTCCATCATCTTGAATGGAAATTATATTTTTATTTAAATTTTGTAAATTAATTTCCTTGAACTTAATTTATTTAAATTAATAAATTTTTATTTATTGTTATGTAATTTCTTCTAGAATTTTTTGTGTAATCCCACAAGACTCTTTTTATCACACCCTACCCTCTAGTATGGGGATTTTTTAGATTATATTTTTATTATATTAAGAAAATTGGAAAGAACCACATGATATTTATTGGTGTTCTTGATGCATGAAATCTATAGAATGGTGGTAATTAGTGGAGTAGTGATCTACTCATTACATAGAGTTTTTCTATTTTCATCTTGATTGATGTTTTGTTCTTCCAATTTGATGATGTATTTTTTGACCTATATATGTATTCTAATATTAAATATTTCCATGAATAGTTATTGACATACTAATTATTTTTTATTTTATATTCTACTGTTGTATGATGATTATTTTCCCTGGGGGAAAATTTTCTACTCTGACTTCCATTGATTACCCAGTGACAATCTCCAACCCATGTGGATTGGGAATACCCATGGGTATATTTCATGAACAACTTGGGGATCTAAATTATAGGTTATTCTAGATTAGATGTGAAAAGGTGGTATCAAAGAGATGGTTTATCCTTCTATCCTAGCAGTCCGAATGTAGTATGGGATGATCTGTTAGACATGAGGTAGGATTTCATGACATAGGGGTCAGTTGAGTGAATATATTGATATCTTCCATCATAATGAGCCACAAGACACCATGGGAGTTTGGGAATAATTCCCTTGAAGAATAGTTGATCTGATTCTAGTCTTTTCCTAACTGATCTCACTATTTTTTAATCCTATATAATTGAATTCTCTCTACAGGAATTGATATTCTGGTATCTCTTGATTGAGTTGATGATATGTGTATCTTTGATGAGGTTCTCACATTTCTTGTTGATATTGTGTAGTACTAGGACCATATGAAGTATTTTGGATAGACCTCAAAAGGTAGATTCTGATGAACTGTGATAATAAAACACTCCAGTAAATTAGAATATTGTTGAGATAATGGTGATTACTATCAAAGCTCTTCTGTAAGTAGTCGTACCCATTATAATTCATGACCATGTAGTGGGACCTCTGTGATATGAAAATACAAATCATTGTTTTGTGTTTCATTGACATAAAACACCATGTTTACAAGGGTCAAATGATATTCAATATACAGATTATTGGTTAAAATATATACATGTTAATTTTGAATTAATAGAAACACTAAATGAAATAAATGTGAAGCATTATACCTTCATGATTAAGGGGTATAGTAGGTGATTGTTATATTTCATGGTTACATGGATGAAACATAAGGTCCTAGAGTTTAAATAAAATAGAAACATTTTGAAATTACAGTTTTATCCAGATACAATGGATTCAAAGTAGTCTATGGAGCTCCTTAAAATTTTAAAGAGTGAAAAAATGTTACATAGTATATAAATCAATTTTTTGAGAATGTTAATATTTCTATGGTGGTAGTGATGAAAAATAAGATGAAGTATCAAACATTCAAGATGGGTATTTGATCTTATATTTTCTATAATTCTTTCTGGTTGACTCATACTTCTTGTGTAGCAATATTTGATAATGAACTGGAGGTTGAACATGTCATGTATTGTAATTCAGGTTTGTTAGTTGTTTCCCTTACTCATAATGTTAATTCTTTTAGTTTCATTAATTTAATGAGGAAGTGTGATGAGTCCCATGGTGATCGATTATCTATGGTATCTTATAAACCTTTTGCAGTGTCTAAATTGGAAAATATTCTTCTTTCCAGCATTTCATGGTTTGGAATTTGATGCATGATTTTAGGGAGGACCTAAATATTTTTTGTAACTACATTCATTCAAGACACCTAAAAAAGTAATATCTTGCATTTTGTTACCCATTCAGAAAAATGGGCTCATTAGTTACTAAACATTCCATATTGGAATCTCATTATTAATGAGTAAAGGGGTTCTAACCCTAAGCATCAATACAAAATATCATTCAACTTGTGGAACAATATCAATAATAATATAATTCATGTCTAGAAATAGGGATAGGTGATGTCAATATATATTGAGATTTAATGGTTTTTTTATTTGATACTGTTTCATATCCTTAATTTTTTGATAGAATTGTAATTTGAATTTTCTATGTTTTCTTACATAGTTTATATATTATGTGATGGAAATTTCTATATCCATAGGATCAAAAAACAATATGTTATATGTTATCATCATTACACCTTCTATTTATCATATATCATTATATGAGATATTTCTTCCTCGACAAGAATCCACTAGTTTCCATTTTGGTGATGGGTTGGATGATTTCCTAAAAATACCAGATTGAATGCTATATCTGATGGGTCTCCATTACTATACATGGTGGGGTGTGCTATTATTTCAATGGATAATGTTAACCAAGGTTGAGAAGGTTCTAAACACCTCTTCTTGAGTATTCCAAGGTAATATTTTTGTTTTATTTTTATATAGAATAAGAATATGTCTCTTTAGATCCTTCACAAGTGGTCTTTATTTTTTATAATGTGTTTCTATCTGACTACTCTGGCTTACCACTGGTAACTGTGGAAAAGTTCTATATTGACTCAGTTTAGAGTAATTTTGTTATCTCTATTCCTTCTTTTCATATTCTATCACTTCAATTAATTATTCTAAAGACTTAACTGGATACTTTATAGGATTAAATATTATCTCACCCATGTCATTCTTATTAAGAGGTGTCTCTTCCATGTGCAATTAATGATTATGGGACACCTCAAATTTATGATTCGTACTAGAAAATAAATATAGTTATAGTAATGAATATGTAACCATTTACAAATTTTGAATATTTGGTTGAACCATTAAATAATAAGATCTGTTTTTGAAAAAAATTATATTCAATTTGGTTACCACCAATAGAGAATTATAGAATATGAAATCTGGAAGACCAGCTTTAGGATTATGTACGAACCCTATGAGTTCATGGTGATTTCTTTTGGTCTAAAATATTCTACTACATTGATTCTGTTGTTTATGAATTGGATATTCAATCATTACAATGATTCAATCATGGTAGTCCTTATATAATACATTTTTGTTTAATCTAAGATAGAGGAGGACCACATGCATAATCAATTGGTAGATCTAGAAATACAGATAAATCACTAACTTTATGCCAATCTAAAAAATTACAATTTCAAGATTTGTTATGTAATTTTTTTGGGACTCATAGTCTTAGGAAATTATTTTTAATTTTATCTTGAAATGTTGAAGGTTGTTATGATGTTGGAGAATTTGTGAATATTTTTTAAGAATTAGATCTTCCAGGGACTAGGGGTATATTACCAATTTTTTTAATGATTTCTAAAAATTGGTTTCTCTAATGATTGATCCTACTAAAAAGGTAGAAAACTTATTTAGGGATATGAAATTTCAAAATTCTATTGATGAGTTGAAATGAATTTTGAATTTTTCATCAATATTGAAACTTTTAGAGGTTGGTGATGGCTATGTTTTCTTCTTTGAAGAATCAAGCATGGTGTTTGGATATGATCACATAAAGGGTGATCCACTAGTGAAATAATAATCCAAAAATCATATCCCACGTGAGAATAAATATCCAAATCATGACCTAAAACTCATATCTATGATAAATCTCTTTTATATTTTTAAATATTAACTTTCTAAAAAACGTTTATAATTTATTCATGCCCAAAAAAGAATGAGTTATAAATTCTCATGACTATTATCTTGGAGACATGATTTATATTGCGTTCTATGGATTTATGAACTATATTAATGGTGGGGAGACCATTTTGGAGTTGTTATTGACTACTAAGGGTATCATATATTTCCAAAACATGTATGTTGTAACGTTTCTATTGAGGAAGGTGGTGATGGGTGTTTTCAAAATTTTATATTGGGTAGTGAAACCTATTACGAGGAATATGTTCTATGTCTTGTAGTGAGGATTTTGGTGGAAAGGTATGAGATGAGTTATTAATGATTTTTTTCACTTTATTATATTTGTTAGTAGTTCCAGGATGAAAAGAACAAAATATTAGGTTTTCATCATCCCCTTCATGTGCTGAATCGGTTGTTGGGCAATATTTTGAGATATTGTTTTATTATGATTGTACATAAAACTCAATGGAATAATTCTTTATGTGTTGTAGTTAATAGACTAATAAAATGGAAACCCTTTAACACCATTTCAGATAAAAAAATTCGAGTACATGGGAAGCTTGTATGTATAAAATATCACCTTAATGCATGGAGTTCCAACTATAATATTTGATGATATGATTCTCTATTTCACTTATCATTTTTTAGAGGGGGACTAATAGGAAATAAGAACCTAGGTTAGTATGAGAATGGTGTATTTTCTAAAGATTGATTTCATGATAGAATGAGCTATACATATTCATGAAATTATTATTTGTTCTTGAAATAATTACTTTGGTGGAACTATGTATAGCCACAATGAACTAATTATGTTTTCCTATTAAAATATTTTATATTATTACTTCAAGATGTAACCCATTGAGGCCTTCATTGGATTCATGTGTAAGTCTATAATTAATTGGTTTGATATTGGTGAAACTTCATTGATTTGTCTATGTCTGGTCTAAGAGATGATGAAAAATATTCAAATAATTCTTCAATGAATAGTGACAGCACATGGCCAATGTGTTCTATGTGTCATATACTAGAATGTATCTAGGTGACAAATCTCATGTCTAGATCTTGAGGGAACATGATGTTTTACATGATTTATCTGTAATTGAGAAGCCAATTCAGATCATTGATTCTGAGATGAAGGTTCTTCAAGGAATGTCTATACCATTGGTTTATGTTCCTTGAAAGCATGGTTTTGATTCACATGAAACATTAGAGAATTAATAACTTATTAGATGATAAGGGAGTAATCTATTTATTTGTGTGTCTTCTTGAAATCCATTCTTGAGAAATAAATCCCTAATGCTTGGGAGATTATAACAACATGTTATCAGATTCTAGGAACATATAGACCCTTATTTTGACCATTCATGGTTTGGGCCTCATTATCTATTGCTTGTAGAGTCTTATGGAAACTATTTTATGTTTTTGTTAATGTAAATAGTTATTAGATTGTTTGTAAAAACTAGACATTCTATCCTAGGAAACAGTAAAACCAATGTGATGGTTTTAGAGGGTGGTGCATAGTTTGAGAATTGTTATTCCAACCCATGTCACCCCCAATCCAAAACGTGCATCCTTGGGTATTGGTTATTTCATAAATTGTCACATGGTTATGATAACCATGTGATAAAACCATAAACAATTTCCATAATCCTATTGAGGGATCATGGATAGGATCATGGTTAGTACTAATAGTGCATACAAACCTAGTAGACCATGAGAATGTTTTTAACCCCTTGAAAATTTTAATTAAAATCCCATGATCCAAATATTAAACACTAAACGCCTAACACATGACCATAATTCATTCCATTAGATTTTGGAGGCTCTCTATAGAGTATTTTTCTAACCATACCACTTTCCACCCAGATCGATGTTCTGATAGATGCATCTGATTCCTCTCTACTAAGTGAAATACATTTTATTTAGAATCAACCCATATTTTATTATACCTATATTTTTGAGTTATGAATATTCATATTTTAGGTGGATGTAAACACTGATTTTGGGGACCTCTTCATCAATGATAGTGGACTCTCTTCTTCAAAACTATATATTGATTAATTATTATTACAATATGATAAGTAAATAGGCTATAATATTCTATAGTGGGCCTAGTAATATTGTTTTTACCATTAAATGTTTATTTCATCACTGATTATTAGGTCCTCATACTTTATATTCATATTTTTCCCATATCCCACCAATAGGGCACCTCATTATTAAATTTAATTTTCTTTATCATGTGATCCTGATACATATAGAGGCCTTAGAGGAACAAAACCATTACCTGAAAAAAAATCTCAAAACATGGTTGCTATCTCATTTGAAAACTCTATAATTATCATTGTTCCATGAACATAAACTATAAAAAATCAATTGGTCCTAATTACATGGACATAAATAACAAGGAACTTTTTTCCATAAAATGGTGGTAATATTGATATAGGCTTCATCAGTTAAATAAGTTACATTATACTAGTATCTCC
Organism: Viscum album; assembly: GCA_963277665.1. Lineage (NCBI taxonomy): Eukaryota > Viridiplantae > Streptophyta > Magnoliopsida > Santalales > Viscaceae > Viscum > Viscum album. Next base: position 1,955,936,135 of record OY728140.1, read on the forward strand.
AAACAAAAAAAATTACTATCTATAAAAAAAATTGATCAACACATTGGGTACAATTTTTCCTAGTACAATGTTCCCTGAAAACATGTATGATTTATCCCCTTTGATTGTTCATATATTGGAATATATTAAATCATTCAAATTCAGATTTCTCTTCCCATTTCCCTTACTAGTTTTCTCAATTTATTTGTCTATGCTATACAACATTTTACATAAAATATGTGACACTTGCCTAATCAGAAAACAATAAAATATAAATGAATGTGGAAAAAGTAGTGTCATAATGAAAATTCATATTTTTTATCCAGAGATAAATTTTAGTCGCCACTAAAAAATTGATTCCCTTTAATGGATTAGGAAAAATTTATAGTGTGAAATAGAAATGAGTGAATTTATTCACCAACCCATAGCCTTGAAAAAGTCAAGATGTTCTCTCTAGACTCACTGGTTTATGAAAATTTAAGGGAAATTTATATTTTCCCCATACATTTGATATTAAATTTCTATATGTTTACATCATATTCTTGACAAGCAATACTCTTTATTTTGAGAAGGAATCCCTTAAGAGTGATAATATTATTAATATATATCATTTTTAATAACTTTTCCCTAAGAATAGGTGCAGTATAAAATTGTGTAACATTTAAGGAAATAAAAATATTATTAAAAATTCTATCCATTATAAATTCACTTTTTACCCTTTTTTTGATTCATATTAAACTAAAGTAAATGGGTAGTAATTCACTTCTTATATACTTAAATTCCCTGATTTTATATTTTCCACATGTAATCAGGAAACCCTGATTTTAGATTCTTCTCTTTTTTCTCCCTTTAAATAAATTCTATAATATGTTCAATTAATTATATTAATAAAAACCGTATTAATGGTTAATGATGGATTCTTTTTAGTCCCTATCAAATATCAAGTTCATTTTTATTGTACTAGAAGAAATTACCCAAAAACTCCATGTACTAGTTTTTAGATAGTATATGGATTTCCCATTTATGACTAATTATTGACATATTCTCATCCATTTTCACCTCATATTTTGAATTAAGAATTCGTAGGATATGATTTTACATTTCTAAACACCAAACGTATAAGTGGATCCAACTAAATTTGATGTCACATTAAAAAAATATTATGATATCTCACTCATATACCCTTTCAAACCAAGGTATTAATTTTCAAAATTTTAGTCTCTTGAAGCGTGATTATCCTCTTGAATTACCATTTTTAATGAGACTTGTAACATAAACTTACTAAATAAAATGAGTTGATATTGTCCCCTTGGAGATAAAATATTATGAGTTAAGAGTCACCTCTTGGTAACGGTCAATGTATTATGACCATAAACTTCCCATCATAATGTTTTTACTAATTATAGTTATACTATAAGTTTGTTGGTTTATCTTATAATTCCTTAAATTGATTATTTATTCCATTTCATATGAAATAATTCTCTTATATTTGTTATTGAACTGAATAAGAGTTCCTGGTGTGTGGGTTCTACTTATTTATGTTGTATTTTCTCTGATGACCTAATAACATGATACATTTTCCCATCATAAAAATTATATGTATTTTGATTTCTACTCTCATAAGAAATATAATGATGTAAAATAACCAATAAAATAACTAACTATAACGTTCAATACCTATTTTATTATAGTATTTAGGACCCCATTCATAATTCACATCATTTTACACAAAATATAACAATATATGATTAATATGCCACCATTTATTCTACACATGATTATGATATAGGAATATATATTTTTTCTAAGAGATAATGATAACAAAATATTTTTGAAAACTATATGTTTTTTGATTAACATCCTTAAAATGTATGTAGTGACATCCGGATTATCCAACTTTTATCCATCTTGAAGTTCCATTGATAATTATATCTTACCATATGGAATCATCAATTAATTTTCATTTTACCTTTTTTAGGCCTATGCTAACCTTTTAAAATACAAGAGTCTCAAAAAATCCTCTAGAAATTTTAAAAAACTCATGTCGATATTCACCTCTTAGTAACGAAAAATCCTTGTGTAATGGTTCACCTCATGGTTGTGAATACAAACTTGATTTGGGAATAACCTCTTTGAAAAATATCATTTACTTTAGATTATCACCTAGTTAACACTAAATCCTTTAGTCACGATAGACTTCTGAGTAATAATATCCTTGACTCAAGAGTCTCTACACGATAAGCCTCTCCATGAAGACTCAACCGCAAGAACCACGTTTTTGTTCACTGAATGTTGAAATGTTCTATATCATTCATCGTAATTTTATACATTATATTCCATAAAAAAACAATGCCTAATTGGTGGAATTTTTTGGCATCAAATAATGATATTGACACATATATAATATCAAAATTATATTAGACCCACTATAATGATCAGAGATTAATTAAATATAAAGAACCATCACATTAAATAATGCAGAAGAAAATATTATATTCAATAACTACATAAGTGACTATTCAACTGGTGATGGATATACTTTAAAAAAATTTGCAATATGGTGATGTGGTAGTGAGATCCACATATCAATAATTGGTTGGGGATATTAAACATTGTGGCGGGAAATGTTACTCCAATATTCAGATGCATTTTAATTCCTTCTTAGACTAAATTCATAATACAAAACTATATTTTACGGTTAAAACAAATATATTTTTTCATGATTCATTTAATAGGCTTCAATTAAATAGATCATAGAGCTATAATAAGATACCAAATCAATATTTTGGGGTTATTATGTTGAATATTTTTAATGGATTTTAAATAAATATTTCTAGAATTAATTTTTATTCCCTAATAAATCCCATATGTAATCATTAATGAATCTGATATACATGCTCCAATCAAGCATTTATTTCTTCTTGGTAAATATTTTACATGATCCAAGGAGATGTTGTGATTGGGTCATATTATTTCTACAAAACAGACACTACTAATGTTTTGGAAATACCAAATAAATTCATTATGAATTTTATCGTCAACGCCTATATATTCTCCCTCATTAAACTCCCATATGTGTACACATCATCATCCCAATATGTCACTTAATTAATCTCCATTTTCACCCTCATTTATCATTTTCTGTACTTTAATATCCAATTAGTTAACTAAGATTTTATAAAATGGTTATATCATTATATTGGGAACCTAGGAATCATTTGACAATAAAATAGACCCACCCTCCCATTTGAATAAAATTACAACCACATGGAGACCCATGATTTATGAGTTTACAAAATAGAAGCTATCATGGAAAATCATTTTTGATCTATAATTTCTTTTATTATGAAATATAAATCCTAGAATAAGTGAAATAATGATAGTGTCACTAAATCCTCCAAATATTCTAGGGATAAACACCCATTTTAATGTGGGACTCTAAGAATATTGGGAATTATAGAAGTGTGCCTAAATAATCCAAATTCTAAACTCTACCTATCCCTTTAGATGAAAATGAGGAATCGATTCACAATGTATATCTTTCCAGGGTTCCTATTCATCATGGAATATAATTGAATTCTACCCACAGAGATATAAACTAAGGTGTAACGACCAGATCCTAGAATCCCAGCGACAGTTTCTTGTTCTAATTACTTTAGCATGATTATACAGAATCAAATATCTAAGGAACAAGAGTTTATTTATCTTGGTGAACCAGATAAATACATGAGTATTTTATTATAAAATAATGCACTAATTATTGAACATTTGTTGTTTTCAACAATAAATAATTTTATTATTAAAAAGTGGGTGATTGATGAGAAAAATACTCTATATCTTATTTTGAAGCTCAAAAATACCCTTATTTGTTATGATAATGATTTTACTTTAGGTTTATATTAGGAATTTAATATTTATAATATTCTTATTTCTGGATGAAATATTTAAGTATTTGAACAATGAGAATTAATTGATAAAGTATTCAGAAATCACTTTCAACGTGTTCTGGAATCATTGTTCATTCCTTATGTTGAGAAGAGTAGCATAAGGATGAAATGGAGTTTTTAATCTTTGAGATATCAGAAAATTATGGTAAAACAATCATATGTTATCAGAAATGTACATTTGGATGGGACATTACTTTTGGATGGATGCTTACGTTTGGCAGGAACCATACGTTTGGAAGGAACCTTACTTTTGGAAGGAACCCTTCATTTGGATGGAACATTACGTTTGGAAGGAACCATACATTTGGAAGGTACCTTAGGTTTGGGAGGAGCCTTATGTTTGGAAGGAACCTTACAATTGGGAAATCAGCAATGTATCATAGAAGGTCATTTATGTAAGTATGGAATGATAAGTTTGTTTCTTAAAATTATGGTTCATCAACCATACTTTTGTGAACAACCATACATTTGAAAGCTAAAAATTGAACTATGGTTCATCAAGAAAACTTTTATGAACAACTAGATGTTTGATTGAAATGTGTGGAATATATACAATATGGTGGAGAGTTGAAGAGAATCGTTCGAGATCAACCTTGTACTGTGAACCTTACGTTCAGAGAATGTGTGCTATACAGTTCAACCCTGTGTTTGACATCAGATGATTAAATTACAATGTTATTAAAGAAACGACATTTATTCGGATTATAAGGCTGATTTCAAGAAATATTAAAATCCTGATGTGAAAGAGATTCCTTGAGTGATTTAAAGCCGATTATTTTTTATTGAAAAGGATCAATTTAAGAGGATCTTTTCATGCCAAATTTTCAGGGGAGTTACGACTGCTCTGCTATTCATACTTTTGAATATCGTGATTCTAATGGTGACTTTTATGGATCTAAATTTAAAAGGATAATGCTCGTCTTTATTCTATATATAATTTTATTATTTTTTTCAAAAAAAATAATAGGGATGAATTATTGAAAAGAATATATGCTGTTACGAAGAAAAAAAGGCTCTGTTTTCGGAAGAAGATGGAACTCGACTGAAGATTTCCTGATCTACATCAAATATATTTTTTTGAATCACCTAAAATTAATGTGGAGAACAAAATTTCAAGATCTATTACAACTATATTGGAACATAACTAATTTTACCCAAATATTATTATTTTTGAAGATGAAGATCCATCTATTGTCAATTGTGTGCTGTTGGAATTGTGAGGAACCACTTGGAAAGTATTTTCAACAAACAAAATACTCTTTTATATTTAGTGATTATATTGTCATTCTAAGTTGTCATTTTGGTTCTGTGTATGAACCTGAACACTCTGTTTAGCCATAAGTTTGTAAAGGTTTCAAATATCTATGCAAAGTTGTGAAATGTTCTGTTGATAAGAAGACCGGATAGCTAAAATCACCAAGCTCATGGAGTAGAGCATTGGTGGAGTGGAAAACGGTATTTCTGTTCCCCGAACCAATATACATAGTGCGCCCTATGATATTTATATTTCTGCTACTAAATAATTTATATAAAGATAAAAGGACAAATCATGATCATTAGATGAAATTAAAAAAGGCACAATTCACCCCTCTTGTGTGTATCTAGTATAACCCGATCCAAAAATTGGTATAAGAGGTGGAGCTTTTTTTAAAGCTATAACAAATTAAAAGTTTTAAAAGATTATACTCAGATCAAGATAGATAATACAATATAAAGAATGTCTATTTTCATAGCACCATACATTAATGGTGAGAATTATATATTCTGGAAATCAATAATGATAATCTATTTGAAAAAACCTCGGATACAAAGTCGACTAAAAAATATTGACTCCTAATGAAATAATAGAGAAACCTAAAACATGGAGTGCAGCTGTAGAAGCTATTTATGACATGAAATCAAAGGATATGAATGAAATCATATATGTTCTAGGACCAGACATGTTTAACAAAGTATCTCAGTTCCCAACAACATTATAAATGTGGCAGACAATTTTGGTTGCTTAGGATAAAACAGAAAATGTCTGACATATGAGGTATGCTACTTCCAAACTAAAATTCGACACATTCATGATGTTTTAAGGAGAAATAATCACCCAAATTAATGAATGATTGACAGAGATTGTCAATAATATAACTGCTTTGGGAGACCCAATCAAATAAGCTGATCATGATTTGAATGTACTGAGAGTACTGCCAACTCGATGGAATGGAATTTCTGTTGCTATCAGACAATCAAAACCAGTCAAAGAATTAACAATGAGAGAGATAATTGTAACACTCATGATGTATGAAGTTGAGATGAAGGATGATGAAAATGAGAATAATGTCATGATCAGAAGATAAGACACTGCCTTAAAGGTTTAATCTCCAATAAAAAGAAAAAAGATTAAGAAAAAAAATAAAGTTGAAATCAAAAAATTCTAATTCATCAATTTTAGATGTGGAACTGGCACAATTAGCTATAAAATTTAGTAAATTTTTATAGAAATATGAAAAGTTATAAAAAGTCTTTCAAAAATGATGAAAAATAAGTTATATGCTATGATTGCATGAAGATGGGTCATATCAGACATGACTGTCCACAACTAAAAAAATATATGAAAATGAAATTATTCAAGAGAAATGATTTTGAGAAGAAAGAGAAGAAGACAATGAAAGCTACATGGAGTGTATCTGGAGACTCCAATAGATCATAAAAGTCATATTCATAAAAGGAGGAATCAAATCTAAAATCTAATATGTGCTTTATGGCAGAAACTAATGATGTAAAATATTATTATTCTTTTGACTCAAATTATGAATCAATCTATAAAAATGTTACACTTTCATGGTACTCCAACATGCTTGAAGAAGAATATGAATCTTTATTTAAGAAACACAAATATTTAAAGAATATTCTTAATGCTATTTTGGGAGAGAGATATACTCTGCTAAAACAACATCAGGAATTACTGGAAAAATATAAATCCATAAATCAAAACAATATAGATCATGAAGATAATATAAATACATTATAAACTGAAGTAGAAATAGAAAAAATTTCAGCTCATATTTTTATAAATGGAGAAAATACACTAAATGAATTTTTTGGAATGAGTGTGACTAAAAAGAAAGATATAGAATTGGTAGTAATCGTGAAAAACCTCAACTGTACAAGAATTACTTTCTGCCAAATACTAGAAAAGTAATCTGTAACTATTGTAGTGAAAAGGCCATTTATCTATGAATTGTTATTTAAGGAAACCCCAGATAAGTGGAATAAAGAAAGTCGTTGTTTCAAACAATTTATATGATTCTTTTGATTTTAGAAAAATAAAAGCATGTTGGGATTCCCAGATCATTTCTAGCTAACACAACTAGACCCAATAGAATATGGGTACCAAAAAAATCTATTTAACTACCTTTGTAAGAAGTAGGCCACAGGAGAAAAAAGACAATATGGTATATGGACATTGGCTGATCCAGGAATATGAGTGGAAATTCATCAAATTTCACAACACTAACATAAAATTATGGTTGTCTAGTCACATTCAGTGACAATTTCAAAGGAAATATTAATGACATTGGAACAGTTGGAGATCCAGAGACTGTCTCAATCAACAATGTACTCTATGTACAAGGATTAAAACACAATATGATAAGTGTATCTAAACTTTTTGATGATGGTTATATTGTAAATTGTTCTAACAACTACTATTTTGTGTTCGAAGATAAATTGCTTAAATTTAGAGCACCCATAACTGATAATTTGTATACCCTAGATTTAAATTTCCTTTGTAAATAACAAGTAAACTTCCTAACAGTTAAGATAAGTGAATCTTGGATTTGGAATAGAAGACTTGGACATTGAATTATATATTCATTAAATAAGTTATGTAATAAACAACATGTTTCTGATTTTCTTAGTCTCATATTTGAAAGTGAATGATTTTGTTAAGTTTCCAACCTTTCTATGTAGTACACTTATACGTTTCTATCTATGAAACAATAAGTTTCTTATTTTCCTAGTCTCTTGTTGAGTTTTCAGCCTTTTTATCTCAATCAAAACCCAAAACTATTGAAGAAGTCGTAGTTGATGAATGTTGGATGATAGCAATGCAGGACGAAAAAAACTAGTTTAAAAGAAATGATGTTTGAAATTTATTTAAAAGAGATCAGAACTACCGAGTTATAGAAAGAAAATGGGTCCTTAGAAATTAACAAGATGATAATGGAATAATAAATAGAAATAAAGCAATAATAGTAGATAAAATATATAATCAAAAAGAAGGTATAGATTATGATCAGACCATTTCACCTATAGCTATATTAGAATCTATTAGAATACTTTTAGCCTATAAATCTCATATGAACATTAAATTATTTCAAATGGATGTTAATTCTACCTTTTTAAATGGTTATTTATTGGAATAAGTTTATGTTGAGCAACCTCCTGGTTTCGAAAATTCAGAAAAACCAGATTCTATTTTTAAAGTTACTAATGATCTATATGCTCTTAAACAAGCACCTAGAGCTTGGTATGAATGATTATGGTCTTTTCTTTTGAAAAATGATTTCACTTTTGGAATGGCAGATCCAACACTACTTAAGAAACCTATTATTTCTAATATTTTATTTTTTAAAATTTATGTTGATGATGTAATTTTTGGTCAAACAAATAATACTCTTGGTCATGAGTATTCAAACTTAATGAAAAAGGAATATCAAATGAGTATGATCAGAGAATTAAATTTATTTTTAGGAATTCAAAATTTTCAAAAAGATTTTGGAAATGTTTTGAATCAAATAAAATATATTACTGATTTAATAATGAAATTTGGACTTCAAAACAATAGGAATTATACAAATCTTATGTTTACTAATATAAAACATGATTTGGATGAAACTGGAAAATCAGTTTACAACATGTTTTATAGTGGTATGATTGGTAGTTTATTATATCATACGACTTGCCAGCTAGATATAATTTATTCAGTATGTCTTTGTGCAATATTTCAATGAAATCCTAAAGAATTCCATTTAAATGATGTTAAACTAATTTTTAGATATTTAAAAAGAGCTATTATTCAATATTTACTTTATCCAAAAACGTCTGATTTTAATTTAATTTAATATTAAAATGTAGACTTTTGGAGTTGTAGATTATTCATAAAAAGTACCACAGAAACTTGCCACTTTTTAGGAAAATCCTTAGTGTCATGGTCCAGTAAGAAACAACACTCAGTTTATATATCAACAGCCGAGTTAGAATATTTATCTATTGGTAGTTGTTGTGCACATGTCTCATGGATGAAAAAAACTGTTATAGATTTGGACTAAATTTAAATAATACACATATATTATGTGATAATACAAGTGCAATAAATATTTCAAAAAATCCTAGTAATCATTCTTGGATAAAGCATTTTGATATCAGACATCATTTTCTAAGAGACCTTGTTATTAGAAAGGATATATTCTTAAAATTTGTAAGTACTAAAATTCAATTAGTTGATATTTTTTCTAATCCACTTCCCACTGCAAGGTTTGATTTTATTAGGGGGGAGTTAGGTTTATTTAATTTTATTTAAATTTTAAAAAAAATTAATTTAGTTACTTGTTTTTCAAATTTTAAAATTTTGTTTATTTATGTATTTTTTTAATTTCCAAATTTGAAATTAATTTGTTTAAAATTTATGCAATAATTAGTATATACGTAATTCCATGAGAATCAAGGATGTCATAAACCATTTCAAATTCTAAACTAGTTTAATTTTTTCCCTCAAAACCATTCGAGTACTTGAAAACATTTAACGATAATCCCCCTAAAACCTGAACCTTCGAAGCCCTATTACTTTTTGAACCTTAAAAATTTTACGACAGAAATGGCCTAGACCAATAAAACCGAGGTGCCAGAGACCAGCATTGTGAAGCGGTAGCACTCGGTAGGGAAGAAATATATTTTAAAGAAATGTCAGAAATCAGTAATGGATCTATCAGACAAACCTGATGCTAAATAAATCACTAGATTTTTAGAAATTAGAACAAAAGTTTAATAGTGATTATACATAGATTCTATATGAAGTATAAATCTTAATTTCTTTAAGTTGGTACAGTTTAGTCTAGGAAATGATGAGGATTTGATTGTTGCTATATGAAGTATAAACCTGATGCTAAATAATTGCTCAAATTATTCACTACCCTCATGAGAGAGATTTTAATTTTTATTTAAAGAATATTGGAGATTCTGTGCATAAGTCAGAAGATATATTGTCATTTTTTTGGAACTACATCTATATATAAGTTATTTGTAAGGGATTTAGAACCTGATCAGATGATATTTGTTATGTTTGTGAAAATTGGTATTTCACCTAGAATGTCTGAGATGGAAAAGATTCATTACCCAGATATGTATATATTTTTTTTTGGATGAGTGATATCGAATTAAAAATTTTGAGGTAGATGGTGAGGTATCTCAGTTAGTATTTCCTACCAGAGGCAAGATTGAATTTTTTATCCTTTTGGACGGTTCATCTCAAAAATTCAGTTTAACATAGATATATTATGATTGGTGGATGCTCGGGTGATATGCCACCATAGTAACATCTTTAAGGCTAGTTCATTGAGAAAAATTGGATATTTATGGAGCACAATAAAATTTACAATACTATTGTTGGAGCTGAAGAGGATGAAGAAAGTGCGTAGGTCCAACCAGAAAAATCAAAGGACAAGATAAATCAAGAGTTAGTGTTTTATCACGAGGACTCAGTTTTGAGGCTATGGTTGTATCTGAAGAACGAAGTCAAAAAGGAGATCTATTCAAAAAGACTATGGGTCCTAATCCCGTTCAAGAACCTGCTATAACAACAAATGTTTTAACATCTGGTTATCTTATAAGCTATGAGTTTGTAAGAGAATTTGCAGTTGAAGGAGAACCAATAATAAAAAAAGAAGCTGAGACAGTGTCTGGTGAAGGAGAAGCAGTGGAGCAAACTCAAATTAATCATGTAGAGGTTGATCAAGAACAAATTATTTTAGAGAATCCAATGATATATGAAGAACATGTAGATTATGCACATGGGATGAAACCTCTAGCACATAACATACATTAAGATAATGATTATGAGATTCATAATGAGGTATTGAATGAGAATTTTCTGTGGATGAGTATGGGAAATTCTTAGAGGAAATTCTGTTGAGAAACAATTATAGGGAGGGGATGGGGAAAAATCAGATGGTGAATCGTTTCCTTTAGTGTTGTTGCATCATGTTGATGATTAAAATGAGAATCAAGCACATGGTGCCTCTGATTCTGTAAATATAGATATAGTGGAACTGAAAAGAAAATTGATTAAAGCTATAAATGAGAATGTTGTTCTATGGAGAGAACTAGAAAAAGAACTTTTACATTTTCAAAGGCTGAAAGAAAGTAATGTTTCAAAATAATAAGATGAATGGTTTAAGAAGGAAATGTTAAATAAAGTTCCAATTTTTAAATCAAAGATGGTTTTGAAGACATATTTAATGGAATTTAGCTCTTCCATGGAGCAACAATTTTCATCCTTCAGAAATAGTGGGACTAGTACATCAGGTACTTCACCTGATTTAATCAGAATATTTCAGGATATTACAGTGGTCATGGAGAATATGAATGAAAGACTACATGAATTATAGTGAAACATTTCTCATTATTTAGTACTGTAAGATAATCAGAAGTTTCTAGTTCCCCAGTGGACTTCCAGTGAACCAGGAATTAGAACGATGAAGAATAATTTCCTAGAAAATTTTACACTTTTATGGAGAAGGATAGAAGGCTTCATGTGTTTTTCAGAGTAAATATGATTAAAGATATTCATTTGTTTAAGTAAAGCAGTGATGTAATTATCCAGTTGGAGGATGGATTGATGAGTATATTAAAGGAAAAATTGACAGAGATCAAGGAAATAGTTCATAGGAGATGAACCCTATCTCACACTATTATCCAACTTTGATTGCTGTTGTTTTTCATTACTGTATATATAATTTTCTTGAAATTTCTTTACTTCTCATTTTCAGGTGTTTTAATTTTTTTAATGTAATTTCTATGATAAAAAATCCAGTAGTCCAGATTCACATATTTAAAAATAGTTTAGAAACAAATTTACTTATGTTCAGTGCTATATTGAAATGTGTTATATTCCTTCTTCTTTAATTATTTTTGATATCAGAAAAAAGGGGCGGGGGTTTGAATAAAGACACCATTTTATATTTATATTTTTTACTTTCTTTAAAATTTTAATTTATTCTATTTAATCAAAAAGGGTATTACCTTAATCCTTGAATGGGAGAAATAATGTTGAACCCAATTTGGTATTTAACTTTTCAAAATTCAAAACTATATGTAATTATAACTATATGTAATTAATTTTCTATGTTAATTTTATTGGGTATTTTATGGGTTTCATGATCATAAAAAAGGGGGTGATTGTTGAGAACAATAATCTATCTCTGATTTTGATGCTCACAAATACACTTATTTTTTATTCTAATGATTTTACTTTAATTGTTTTTCAAGAATTTAATATTTATTATAATATTATTTCTGGAAGAAATATTTATGTATATAAACAGCAAGAATTAATTGCTAAGGTATTGTGAAATCTTTTTTATCATTTTTTGGATACATTGTTCATTCCATTCTATGAGAAGCGTAGCGTAAGGATGAAATGTGGTGTTTACTCTATGAGATATCAGAAAAATATAGTAAAAAATCATACATTTTTGGCAAAGTACGTTTGGAAGGAAACATACATTTGGGAGAAACCTTAAGTTTGGAAGGAACCATTCATTTGGAAGGAACCTTAAGTTTGTAAGGAACGATATGTTTGGAAGGAAAAGTTTTTTTGGAAGGAACCTTACATTTGGAATGAACCTTATGTTTAGGAAATCAGCAAAATATGGAAGACGATCATTTAAATAAGCATGGAATGATATGCAGGTTTATTAATAGAATGGTTCATGAACCTTACTTTTGTGAACAACCATTTGATTGAATGCTAAAAATTAATTTATGGTTCATCAACCTTAGTTTTATAAACAATTATACGATTGATTGAAATGTATGGATAATATACTATATTTTTGAGAGTTGAAGAGAATCATTTGTGATCATCCTTATGTTGTGAACCGTACGTTCAGATAATGTGTGCTATGCAGTTCAACCCTAAGTTTGAGGTCGGATGTTTAAATAACAAGTTTATTAAAGCAATAATATTTAAGTTGATTATCATGATGATTTCAAGACAAATTAAAAGCCCGAATTTATAGTGAGTCATTGTCTAATTTAAAGTCGGCTATATTTTATTCAAAATCATCAATTTAAGAGGAGATTTACATGCCGAATTTTCAAGGGAGTTACAACTGCTCTACTATTCAAAATATTGATTATTTAAAATCTAAACAAGACTATTATGGATCTAAATTTAAAAGAAGAACACTCTTATATATTCTATATATACCCATATTATATTGTTTTAAATGAATGGGATGAATTATTAAAAATAAGATCTGATGTTACGAAGAAAAGAAAGGGCTATGTTTTCTGAAGAAGAAGAAACTCGACTGAATATTTACTAATCTAGATCAAAAATCTTTTTGTGAATCAACAACTATTAATGTTGTGAGCGAAATTTCATGATCTACTACAACTAGAGTGACATAGATCTAATTTTTCCCAAAATTCATTATTTCTGAAGATAGGGATCCATCTACTATCAATTGCATATTGTTTCCATTGTTATGAACAACTGGGAAAGTATTTTCAATGAACAAAACACTATTTTATATTGAGTGATCTGTTTCTTGTTCTACGATATGTTTTTAGTTCTGTGCATAAACCAGAATTCTCTATTTAGCCTTAAGTTTGTAATGGTTTCAACATTATATACTCAGTTTTGGAACGATATATTGATAAGAGGATCAGATAGTGAAAATAATAATTCTCGTGGAGTAGAGAGTTGGTGGAGTGGACTTGGGAATTTCTATTCCCCAAACCACTATACATCGTGCATCCTCTGAAATTTATATTTACACTACTAAATCATTGATATAAAGGTGAAAGAAAAATCAGGATCATTAAAAGAAATTAAAAAATGAACAACTCACCCCCCTCTTGTGCGTATCTAGTATAACCTGATCCAAAAAAAAAATTACAACATTATTTATTTTATAAAGACTTGAATTTGATGATAACTCTAATCCATCTAGTAAATCCCTACATAAAATTCATAGTATGCTTCTTGGATTCATGGGAAATGAAACATTATAAGGGTGACCTGAAATTCTAAGGGAGGGAAAAGTATAACAGAATAAATATCGAATCAATGAGAGAAAAATTATAGCATAGTGATTAAATAAACTCACATTACATATAATTTATAAAAAAATAGGGATGTGAATAAAAAATATAGGGAGTTAATAAATTGAAACACATGAAATTCAAAGAACTAGATAAGGAAAAATAAATACTGAAATTTTTGAAAATAAAACACATTCCAATTGATCAATGAACTAAAAAGGAAATGTATCAACAAATATATCAACAAAAAATTTCCGAGATGAGTAATAACTGAAACTAATATGAATTAAAATTATTAATTATTGGATTCCATGTTTCCTAGGAACATGGAACCATTACCGTCAATATACAGTTTACCTATTTTAATGAAAAGAAAAAATTTATCTTATGAGACTACTTATTCATCGAGGGGATTTCATTAATCAGTCCCCAGTCCATAGGGATTCCTTAAATGGGTCCACCCTGTATATTTTATGTCCAATGTATTCCTCATATTAAATACATAAGAATACTGATACAATAATTGTAATGAATAAATAATAAAAATTTATCAATACTTCCCCAGATAATAAAATAACATTAAATATAGTCCCCATATAAAAAATGGTATACCATTTAGGAAATTAACATATCCATGATATATCAAATCAATATTTATGGGTAAATTCAACATTCAATGTGTTGGGATGGTATTTTCTGAAAAAGTATTCTATTAATATTATTGATTATGATGCTTACAAATACCCTAGTTAGATTAAATAATCATATGAGATTAAGTCTGTTTTAGGAAATTAATATTCATTGAAATATTTCTTTTGGAATTATATTCAAATTATTAATCTCCATGTATTATTTGTCAAAGTGTTTGGAATGCGTTTCTATGATTTCTAAAAACACTATTCATTTCTTTTGTTCATAAACATAACATTAGAAAAAAACCATATGCTTAGAATAATCCATATAGAAGGAACCTTGCATTCAGAATAGTATATATGGATCATCATCCATACGTATTTAGAATGGTATGTTTATAGAACCTTATGTATGGATGGATACATGCATTTGTTATGAAAAGAATGTATCCTTAAGTAATCTAATGAATTTATGAAACCCTCTATTTTAGAAACAATCATATAGTTCATCACCCTTTTATGATCAACCTAACATTTGCAACCTTTAATTTTCAAAATTATTGCTACACAGTTAAACCATATGGTAGGTAATTTTTTATTTTATTAAGGAACCCTACATTTGAATAATCAACATTGGAGATTTAAGGTTGTGATTATATCATAGATTTATACATTAGTATTAATTGAATTAAAAATACGATTTAGGCTCATTTATGACTTATTAAAATCTCTTCATGTTTGATTCAAATAACTATATTCATCAAATATAATCACACATATTCTTAGGGGATGTTATGAATCCAAGGGAAATTTTTCATATATAAATATCTGTGTACTATTAGGTGTCTTTCTTAGATCAGAAATACCGAATAAAGCTATATTCTCAATATATTCTATTGAAATTTATTATCAAACATTTCCGTTCACATATTCACTAATATTGTTTGCAATATATTTTATAGTTATGCTTTAATGAACTATTGAATCTATTATTTGACAAAGAGGCTATGATTTGAATTATATATATATATCCTCCTAATACTGCAGGAAGGTCATTGCTCATGTTTATTATGATTAATATTAAAGACCAATTGTAACCAGGATCACTTTGGAGTCATTATTTCATATAGTCATTCATTTATGAAAAATACGATCTACCTACCATCTGGTTTTTCTTCAGAAATCGTGATCTTTAAACGAAACCATCCACAAATAAAATCATTTTTTATTTATTACAGTTTTGACTTCTCTCACTTATTCCTGGTGGATTATTATATTCTTGATATATGCTAAGAATAATAGAATCCATATAAGAGAACCAGAAGGCTCTATTTATATCTTGATTGTAAATTTGTCAACTTGATACTCTTGGTTGTGTACTTGAGGTCTTTTGATATGAGTAACTTTATCCTAAAATTTACAAAACATGTAGAGATATAATTATGGAGTGGATTAAGGGATATTGTTTCCACAAGCTACAATAAAATATATTTTTACAACCATTATGTCTATTCGATTCTCATATTTCTTACATAAGAAAACAGTAAATATCTAAATAAATTTAAAATGAATTAAAAATTAAATTTTTTGAATTCAACCAAAAAGGAAAAATTCCCCCATATTATGTAGTCTTTATATTATCTTGGCCTAACAATATGTATCATATGTGAGATTTTGGGATACAGTTGTAGAGAGATTATAGAGAATATGGTCTATACAATGATTATAGAAATGGAATCTCTGCAAGCGGGTATGTCTATGGATTGTGATCTATATTTTAATTAATAAAACTATGGATTATGGAAATAAAAAATGACTATCTACTTGATAAATATGGGATTCAATGTCTATTCAAATATCGTCAATTCTTTTGGAAATCCTAAGAAACAAAAGACAAATGATTATAAAACAGAAGTCGAAAATGAAAACATTTCAAAAGAAATGATTAACATAATCCATGTACTTCATCATTTTGAGTTTAATAGTGAATCATAATGCCCTATGGCCTATGAAATGTGGCAGAAAATATTTATTTCATATGAAAGAACATAAAAAAATAGAAATATGATATATGCTACTACAATTATAATGTTTGACCCCTCTAGATTGATTAATAGTGATTGTGTTTCAAAAATAAATGGTTGGTTAATAAAGATTTTTTACAATATTATTTCCTTGGGAGATCCCATCATTAAATCTGATCATGCCCTAAATGTACATAGAGGACTACCCATAGAATAAAATGGCATGTATGAAAAAATTTAACAATCATATCCAATATATATTTTTACTTTAGATGAACTGATTAGAATGTTGATAATGCATGAAGCTAAAATGGAAGATCATGTTAAAGATCTCACGATTATAGTAAAAAGGGAAAATATTTCTCTTAATGTAACATCATAGAATCATAACTAAAAAACAAAACAATTCAAAAAAAAACATTCTAATTATTAATATTCTAATATGGAAATTGATCAACTAGATAAGAAGTTCACAAAATTATTCGAAAAGAAAAGATCCTTCAGAAAATCCATTATGATGGATGAAAGGAAACCCCATTGAAGAATGATTTTATTAATGAAAATATGTTGTGTCAAATCAGACCTAGTTTACCTCAATTAAAATATGAAATAAATATGATAGAAAAGAAATATTTGAAGAATTATGATTAGGATCATGATGTAAAAAATATTTATGAAATCTATGTGGAGTGTATCTATCGTCTCCGGCAGCTCATTGAAATTTGATTTATTGAATGATCCACTAAATGTCAAATTGAATATCTTCTTTATGCCTATGGATGAAGTAGAAGAAAAACTACACAATAATTGAAAATATAAATGGTTTATGAACAAGGGATTTTTTAGACACATGAGTGGAGAGTCATTAAATTTAAAAATATTGACTCAAATGGATGTTTGTATGGTTGCTGTTAGTAACAATACAAAAGGAAATATTTTTGAGTTGGAACTTTTGGAGAACAAAGACTGTCCCAATCAAAAAAGTATTGTATTTGTAAGGGCTAAATCACAACATGAAAAGTATTTCTTTACTTTTTCATAATGTGTGTTATATTTATTTCTCTAAAAAATAATTATCTATTTTAAATGATAAATTTCCTAAATTTATAGTAGTTAAAAATAATAATTTTTACACTTTGGATCTTAATTCCTTGTGTAAAGAAAAACTTAACTATTTAATGACTATGCCAAATGAGTAATGGATCTGGCATATAATACTCAGACATTGAAATATATTTTATTTGTATAAATTATGTATGAAATATTTGGTATCTTATTTACCTAGTATTATGTTTAAACATGATAATTTTTTTTGATGCATTCAAAATTGGAAAACAACACATCTTTCATTTATATCTATTAAAAAAATCTCTACATCTAAACTATTAGAACTAAACTACATGGATTTTTTTGGACCATATAGAGTGGAACGTTTGGCTGGTAAATTATGAGTTTATGTTTTAGTTGATTTATATTCTTGATCTAAATGGGTATATTTTCTTATACTTAAAAGTAAAGTATTCACTATCTTTTAATGTTTCTGTACGATTTTTCAAAATGAAAATGTTTTTAAAAAATTTTCATTAAGAAGTTATCGTGGGGGAGTGTTTGATAATCAATAATTTATTTTTTTATGTCCAATAATGGTATTAAACATACATTCTCGGCACCAATAAGACCTCAATAAAATTAAATTTTCGAAGTAGTTGATAGAAATGTTAAATAAATGGAAAGGCCTATGCTTAATGAATACATTTTTCTAACATATTTATGGAGATAAGCTGTAAGAAAATGTTTTTATATCATTAAATAAAGATTTAATAAGACCAATAATAAAACATACACGATATAAACATTGGAATAATTCAAAACTTAATTAAAACAAAATTAATATATTTCGATGTAACCTGTTTATATTGAATACTAATTAAATCCTTGAAATATTCAATCCTAAATCTGATGAATAATATTTTAAGGATATTCCGATAATTCTAAATCTTATATATTATCATGTAAATAGTCTAGGATTTTTATAGAATTATTTCTTCTGACGTTTGATGAAATCGATCCTTTCACTAATGAGAATGTTTAAACATAAAAAATTACTAATTCATTTGAAAACATGAGAATTGAAACCCCCAAATATAATTTTGAAAATGATAAAAATAAAATTCCATCTAGTTCAGATGAACATGAAACTAATGAACCCTAAAGTGTCTTACCTACACATTCTAGAACCCAAAAACCCATACTTTAGAAAAAATCATAAGAGAAATAAATACTTCAATTTGAAATAGAATAAATGTAACAATAACTTGTCAAAATATTTACATTTCTATCCTACTTAGAAAATAAGACTATTGAAAAATATTTGGAAGATGGGAGTTGGTTGGATGCCAGGAAAGATGAACTAAACCTATTTAGAGGAAATAATGTTAGGGAATTACTATAAAGGCAATCTAATTATCATGTATTAGGAACCAAATGGATCTTTAGAAATAAATACAATTATCAAGGGATCATAAATATAAACAAATCATGATTAGTAGAAAAAGTATGTAATTACGAAAAATGTATTCTTTATGATGATACAATTTCCCCTAAAACTGTATTAGATCCATTAGAATCTTTTTATCCTATGTGTAACATATGAATTTCAAATTATATCAGATATATGTTAAATATTTTTTTTGAAATGGATTTTTAATAGAGGATGTTTTTGTTGAACAACCTCATAGTTTTTATAACCTCCTTAAAAATAATTCTATTTTTAAACATACTAATGCTCTTTAGCGCATTAAATAAGCATTTAAAGATTTGAATGATATATTATGCTATTATTGTTGAAAATGGTTTTTAATGGGATTAGAAGATTCTACACTTTTAAATAAATCTATTTCTTTTACTATTTTATTAATACAAAATTATTTTTATGATGTAATATTTGGTTCAACAATTAAAATTCATTGTAATGATTTCTAAAATCAAATGAAAATAACATTTGAAATGAGTACGATCGAAAAAATAATTATTTTTAGAATTTCATATTTATCAAAATTATTATTGAATTTTTTAAATAAAATTATATATATTATTGAATTTTTGAAAGAAAATTGTACTTAGAAAGAGTAAGGCTTATACAACTCCCATGTGTAAAAATATAGAACTAGTTTTGGATAAGCTGGAAACCATGTTCACAACAAGTTTTATAGATGTATGATTTGTTTTTTATTATATATTGATTCTATAAAAACAACATAATTTATTTTGTATGTTAATGTGATAGATTTTAATAAAACCTAAATATTCCATTCATATTGTTGTTAAAATAATTTTCATATATTTAATTAATGTGTATGAAAATATATTCTTTACTCAAAAAAAAATATAATTTCAATTTAATTTCATATTCAGATGAAGATTTAGAGGATGTATATTTCATATAAAATGAACCATTGTAACCTATCACATTTTTAGGGAAATATTTAGTGTTATGGTTGAGTAATAACCAACAATTTGTTTCCCTATCAACAGCTGAGGCTGAATATGCATATTTCGGTAATTATTGTGCACAATTATTGTGGATGGAACACACTTCTCTAAATGTTTCCATAAATTTTAATAATATTCATATTTTATTATGTAGTAATAGTGTATTAAATATTCCAAAAAATATTATAATTATTTCATGGACTAAGAAAATTGATATTTGGAATCATTTTTAAGAGATATTGTTCTTAAATAGTTTATATCAATTAGAAATTATAAATCATGAATATTAATTAGTAGATTTTTTCATAGTAACATTCCATTGTATGTTATGATCTTATTAAGGGGTAGTTAGGTTTACTTAATTTGAAAAATTTATTCATTATTTTTTAATTCATTTTTATAATTTATTTGTTAATTTTTTTCTTTGATTATCTTTCTTGATTTTATGTTCAAACTATGTGTTTTACAAAATAATACTTTAATGAATACTCTATGTAATTATAATCAAAAACCACACAATTTCATCATCCATCAGAAAACCCTTCAACTTTAGTTACCCTTTGTTTTCAAATTTTATCACCTACTAGATCCCTCATATTTCTTCCAAACCCTAGAATTAGAAAAGCATCATCCATTATATTAATATAAATGATGAAGACCAAGTGAATAAATGAAGATTAAATAAGGGATCTAAAGAGTCATTATATCCATTCTTATAGGTTTCATTAAGGAAATTTTGTATATTTTGAATAGTTTTATGTGATGAATATTATTCTCAATAATTTTTTTCCGTTTCATGGTTTGGAATTTCTTTTTAATGAATAAAATAAATATTTTCATTATGATATTGAACTGTTGAAATTTTACCGGAATTTTCTATTTAGTTTTTGTGAAATGAGGATCCAATATAATGTTGAAGAGATAATAAGTATTTTTTAATCTCCTTAGTAAAAATAGATTATATTTTAAAATGAATCATGAAGGAGTATTGTATTTTGATCTTTGAATAATTTGGAATAATTATATCCAATCAAAAGACATCCTGTAATTAATGATTGGAATTATAATTATTAGGAAAATTTTTGTAAAAGATCTTGAGGAAGAAAATAATGTTTGTTCAATGTTTATTCAAACTTATATTTCTCATAAGGTGGTTGAGATGGAGAATATTTTTTACCCAAACATGTATATTAAGTATATATTTATTAGTGACATGAATTTGGACCTTCTAAGGAATTCGTGGAGATATTTGTGTTATTTTTTCAATTTATAGGAAAGGAGGTCATTTTATACAGATGAAAGGATACATTCACTGATATTGGTCAGAAAAAAAATTGATTCATCTTTTTTATTATAAAGTCAAATTTCATCACACTAATATTTTTAATACTAAGAAGTCTATGATTTTTTTAGTGTGATGTAAATGGTATAATTATTCATTCTGTAGCAGATGACCAAAAATATCTAGACCATTTGCTCAGGGGTAGAAGGAAACATCATGTATATTTCCTCAGTTCATTTATTAAATAATGATGTTTGAGATTCCATAATAGAAGGTATTACTCATCCTACTAGAATAAAGATTTGAAATTATTAATAAGATCATTATAAATAATTTCTAGATGAAGGAAACTGTGAGTAACTTTTCTTAAGACTAAGGAACCTAGAAGAGCCCCAACATGAGGATCCACTATTCGGATCTGGATATGCGACTCGTTCAATTTTTTTTGAAGAACCCATTTATGTTGTGGATCAAAAAGAAGAAATTAATGATCAATTATTTTAGGTTGTTCCTCATCCAAATAAATAGAAAAAACTACTCAGGTGGACCAGTAAGGTAGAAACCAATAAATGAGGCAACCAAGATCATTGATGTTCAGGATGTCTCTTCCACTAGTTATTCCCTTGAATACAATTTAATTATCTCTGGAGAAAGGACACATGTCCTTCATAGTATGTATTTTTAATTTGAAATTTTTGTGGATAAATATATAACAATTATTAAACAATCTCAGTCAAAGATTCTAGATGAAGGATTATATGATCCCATGAAAAATTATATTAGAGATCTCATAATTATGTTTAAATAGGCTTGGGAGGAGAACTTCAGTCTTCAACCAAAACGGATCTCTTCCAGGTAATATAATGAAAATTTGAAAATTTCATCTTCTTGAAGGATGTAATTATAGTCTGTTTGGACTCAGAATTAAGCGTTCAAAGAAATTCTATTTCAAAAATGGATTTGGAGGCCTTCAAGATAGATTAATTGGATCAAAATTGTAAACTGAAATCAAAATCCATATTTAAAATATATTTTGGATATTTGTAATCGTATTTGAGAAATAAATTTTCTTATATTAAATGGGATTTCAATATGTCAATAGATACCGCCTCTACACCTCCAACATCACTAGATCTGATCAGATGGTTTAAATCTATCATACTAGTAATGGATAATATAAATAGAATGATTTATAATCAATAATGTAAGCAGTTATATAATATAATCAAAGATATATTTTTTCTAAATTCACATCACGGAACCCGACATCAGGTTGCTGGTTTAAAAGTTTAGTGATAAGTCCGCCCAGTTTTTTTAGATATAGGAGAATATACCTAACTTTTTTAATGTCAGTTTCATTGAGAAGTTGAATGTATGTTAAGAGTCAGGAATTTTGATAAGGTAGTTGGAATAAATCCTTTCGGAAAGGTTACAATGTTAGACAGAAGAATTGAAAGGCGTTTTAGATGTAGTTCATACTCCACCAGAACAAGCACCAGAATCCACTCCTGTCCAAAACATTTCTCCCAATACCAAACCGGTTGTCTAACATTTTTTTTCAATACAAAACATCTATTGTATTTGTAAATTTATTATAATAAATACTTATATTTTGTTATTCGTTTCATCTTTTCTATATTTTATTATATGTTTCTCTTCATTAGTATAACCCGTGTCTTATTTATTAAAATAATACAATATAAACATTCATTTATTTTTAGGTGATAAATTTATTGTTTTATGAATTTTAATATACTTTTTTTATAACTCAAATAGGGTAATAATTGGGTTAAATACATTCAAACATAATATTAAAATAAATATTTTAATAATCAAATTAGTTTTGTGAAATCAAAATATATCTTTGTTAAAATAAATCATTTAAGCAACAAATTTTTTATATACAATAGTTTCTTTGTAGTGTTTACCTAATTCTAATTTTTATATAAATTCTTTGTATGGTTTTTTTATTATCAAAAGGGTTAGAATGTTAGACTTATGTTTTCTCAAAAACACATTATAAATCATATTGCTTTTGATGATCAAAAATACCCTTGTTTGTTTTAATAATTATATTAAATTATGTGTATTCCAAAAATCTAATTTTCCATGAAATATTTATTCATGGAATTAAATTCAAGGTGTTAATATTCAAGGATTATTCATTTAATCATCTAGAATGTGTTTTTATGTATTCTATAAAAACTAATCATACGATACATTGAAAAATAAAACATAAGGAACCACCTATACACTTGGAACAAATCATAAGGTACGAACCCTATGTTCAAAAAAGTATGAATGGATCATCAAAATTACATATTCAGATATATATGGTTAAAAAAAATTCTGTTTGAATGGATCATTAAATTTTTTAAGATAAGAAAGCATGGTTAAAGAACCCTACGTAAGTAGGGAACCCTATTATTGAGTAACAATACTATGGTTCACCAACCTTACTATTATGATCAAACTTATATTATCAACCTTACTTTTAGAGAATGAACACTACACCGTTGAGCCCTAAATTTGGTATTTTTTTTATGAAGCAATACAATATTTGACTATTCCACAATAGAGATTTAATTTTGTGAATTTTTTTATGATTTCTAAGATGGCATGGATAGAATTAATGATATCATTACCTCTCATATAAGACTGATTTAAATATAATTATGATTGATTAAAAGAACCTAATTCATTGTAGGAAGCCACTCCTATTATTAATGGAAGATATGACTCCCCTAGAATATTTTCATACTGTCATATTTGGTATATATCTAGCAATATTGTCGGATCTGAAATACAAAATTAAGTTATATTCTCTATATATTCCATCTCTATTTCTTTTGATATATATATATATATTCACATATATGACATTGTTGTTATGAATATTTATTATAGTGTTTCTATAAGGAATGATTGATTCTAACATTTTCAAAAGAGGATATGCATTTAATGTTCAACTTATTTCAACCTCGTACTCATGAAAGAGCACTACTGTTATTTTTTGTAATTAATATTGAATATCATTTTCCAATAGGATCAAATTATAGTTATACATTCATGAAGAAATTAATTTATGTAGAAGAATATATATCTATTTTCAGCTCTAATACTATAATTATAAAGTTCAACAAAAATGATCAATAAATAAAATATATTTTGATTTCTTAGTTTTTTTCACCACTCAGAATCAATCATGGTGGACTGTCATCCTCTCTATCTAAGATGGGGATAATCAGTTTAATATAAAATATCCAGAAGGCTCTGTTTATGTCTTTATTATAAATGTTTCAACTACCTACACACAATTGTGGATTTGAGGACTACTTATATGAGGACGTTTCTTGTGAAATTCACCAACCCTACATAGAGAGCACTAGTGGAGTGGACTTGGTGATCATTGAGCCATGAAATATTATAAAATTAGTGTATTTATAGTTTTTATTTATTTTCTACTAATATTTCATATATAAAAATACACTTTATATCTATAAAAATAAAAAAGGATATAAAAGTAAAGAATTGGTGATGCTTATCAAAAATACTCAAATCACCCCTTCCTGGGTTTTTCTTTTATTATTCTGACCTAACATAGTTATCATAAGAGATTTAATATTTCAAGTCGATTAAAAAAATATTCAATGAAGTGAATATGAATATTATTGTTGGGAAAATAAATAATAATCCATCTAGGGGAAATAAAGGATTGTATCAATACAAAAAATCTCTCGTGCAATCAAATAATAGGATATTATCCTTGATGAATGGAAATATTATAAAATAATCTCAAAAACATTTTTAGGAAAATATCCTTTTTTCTTTAAAAACCTTTTGAAAGCCCTTTTCTTTAAATATCAGTTTTGAAATCATTTTCAATATTATGTTATTTATTATGTATGTAATGGAATATTCAAATAAATGATGGTGAGTATATATGTACTTTTCACATGAGGTATAAGAAAATTCATTTTTCTTGGTAAAAAGGATTGAAAAATGCCTTGTTTGGAAAGCACCAAGAGAGTTTCATTAGAAAATGTGGTAACAAATAAATATGGGAAAAAGCTTCCTTACCAAGTAATTTTAAAATCATTTTCGAAAAAATTTTAACAATACCACATTTTTAGAAGAAATTGATTTCTCTCACTAAAGAGAGAAACTACATCGGGGTTTCTAAAAAATATTTTCTAAAACATCTCGAGTACCAAAGAGTGGATAAATATAAAAAATATATAAATATTTTGAGAAATGATTAAGGGAGAAAATATTAATTGTTGTATTGAATAGTGGAAATATAATTTCCTCGATTGAAAATACCATTGAATGATCCTTACATTTATTATAGAGGAAGATAATCATTAACTACTCTATAGCCTCCCAATCCACATTGAAACATTTTAAATCATAATCCTCGTAAAGAAATAATATAAAATTTATGTTTTAAAAACCAAGAAGGTAATGTAATTCATTTTATAATATATAAAAATGGTTAGTAAATGTTCTACACAAAAAAGTATGTGGTGAACTTGAAATTTATCTCAAAAAAGTAAAAGAGGGATATGAAAATCCATTACCTTGAGTTTAATTTTTCGTGAAAGTCCATTAACATCATGTATAATATTTTTTTATTAATTTAATACTTTATTGATATATTTTTTCCTGTATATCAATTATTTTATTACAATTTTTCTTATGTTGAATACATCTATATTAATAATTATGTTTACGTTGGGTGTTTTGACTAAATTTCATTTATGTGTCAAAATCAACTATATAAAGACATATATATCAAAGGGGTAAATGAATAAAATCTAAATAATAATAAAAATAAAATAGTTATCATTTTTATACAATAATTATAAATTTAAAACCAATCATTTAATATTTTAATTATAAAATTAATCATCATTATGATCATAGAGATGGAAGGTCATACGTAAAAATGTGTAACGTTCCCATTTATCATGATCATTATGGAATGAAGTTAAGAAAATCCATATCTATCTAGAATTATCATTATATCATAAATACTAGGTCATTTTATCATATTTATATATAAATATTTCTTAATGTAAAATAAATCACATCATGTCAAGGAGGCGGTATTCCACAAATCCATGAATGACATTATCACTTTTTAAACGTGAGAAAAGGTAATAATGAAAATTATATATATATATATAGTATATTTCGAGAATGGTAATTATTCCATGAATATAATATAGGGAAAATTTATGTAACATATTATTAATTGATACCACAGTTTATATATTCCATGTATAGTGTGAACAAATCACATTCCTTCGAGGGGCATGTAGTTCACATTTCCTCAAATAATGTTATCGTATTAGCATAAAATGGAATGTCTTAATAATATTTGTAATAATATGAATAAATAATTGTAAATAGATAATAAATGTTATATATATCATATATAAATTTTATTTCCATCATAATCTCCACCATGAAAGGTGGTAAATGAAAAATGAACAATCATTGTTTTGTGAGGAAATAGTTTTCTGTACACAGAAACTGTATGTTTGTTACCCATTATATATATGTTTTTTTATGTTTATGATGAGACATCAAAATAAAATCTTAGTATTATATTTTTTATACTATTTCTTGTTTTAGAGTTATAGAAAAAGAATATTTTAGGGGGTAGTGAATTGAAATAAATCTATAGAGGTTATGAAAAAAGGTTACCTCTTAATCGGTTAACTTTTTGTTTGTTTATACCAAAATGCTTCCTTGGAAGAATTTAAAACTAATTTGAAGATATAATGTTGATATTATGGATGTTGGGAATCAATATGGTAGATATTTTATGAACATATATGGATGTAAAGGTGTGATGAATTGGGAGAGGTGGTGGCCTTTTATAACAGAGTAAAATGACTCAAATGGTTTTTTTGAATAGAAGTTTCGTGTACCCATGTTTTTACAAAAACAAATTTTAAAAAAATTATATTAATAATTAATTTAAGTTTAGTGACCAAATTATTTCCATTAAATGGGGTTTTGGACAAGTGTCTAGGACATTTGTGTCATGACCCGTCCCTAGGGGCCCTTGTTGTGACTAACCCAAGCCTGCCATCCATAGGCTAGGAGCCGAGGACTAGCCCCAAAGGTGTAATTCCCTAAAACTAGGAAGTCATTGCCTTTAGAACACTTAAACACACGTAGAAATATATGAACATGAGTGGGCAATATAACCAAAAGAGTGCTAAATGTAAAAGGGGCCAGAAATTCTATCCCCACAAAAAAGGTACAAGTACAACTGAAAAAAATAAAACTAGGGAAAAAGAATGAAAAATAGCTACTAGGTCATACTCTAGGTTCCTACCTGAAGGGTAAGTATAGATCACCTCCTCATCACACCTTTTCAACCCGTCTCCTCGGTGTATCGACATGCTATATGGTCCACCACCGGGCACTGTCTAGTTCTGGTCCTCTCAGCCTCAGTCACTGTTTTCAGGCATCCACATCAAACATAACATGGTGTGGGCATAGCCCATGCTGGGGTGAGTATAACAATACTCAAAAGGGACCTAGAGACCCTCAAGGTCTCACAAAATCCTTCAAGGATAAACTTAAATGTATTAAATCAACAGTTATCCTTACTTAGGTATATGCCCATACATATACCTAAGTTATCAGGTAATCAATCTTAATTATGAGGAAAACACCGAAAAAATGCCTCAGCACAAACTAGGATTATATTCCAGGGGTAGTATCAAGTAACATCCCCAGCCACATTGTTGAAACCTTGGCTTCTGGAGAACTCCTCTATCGAGTACAGTGTGCCTTCCGCGACACCATGGCTCTTCCCACTAACCTTGGACTGCTGAGATACTCCTCCTGTAGAGTACTCCGGGTCTGCTGTGTCACCAAGGTCCTCCCCGCCGTGGGTCTTCCCCTGGACCAAGTGTGCTCTCCTTTGTAGCCTGCTAAGGTACTTATCCTATCGAGTACCGTGGGACAACCATGACTCCAAAGCGCTGCCCACTCTGGGTCTGCCACGACACCAAGGCGCTCCCCACTAAGCTAGTCGAGTCACTTCGATTCGAATTGGTCATCATTCGTCAGGTCTCAGCCAGCTCCTAGGTCTGCGCACTATGCTCGCTCGACTCTGGAAAGATCCACACCACGAGCTATTGGTTGATACTCCAAACATCATGAAGTCCCAAGATTAAGTGTCTCCAGACACCACCATGTCATAGGGGTCTCAACGCAAAAGACGACGCGTCAATCAGACACACATTCTGTGAGTTATTATCCTTTTAGTCTCGTGGGCCCGATTGGATTCGTGGTTGATCCAACCCAACCATACCTCAAAAATACACAAAAATCTACTAGGGAATAATCAAAGGGACAGTATTTATCCATTATTTCCAGCGCCGCTGACGGTTCGTCCAACGGACGTCTGGTGCCAAAGATATGGATGAAAGAGTGTAAATGGGGTGAAGAGGGCCCTATTCCGATCTGACCTGGTCGGACCCACCCTGCCCGACCCGGCTTGGGCCGGCCTAAATAGGGTTGAAACAGCCTAAACCGTTGGGTCCGACCCACCCTATGGGGTGGCATGACCCATTGGGTTCGGCCCAGTTGGCCACGAGGGAATGTAGAGAGCCGCGAGGGCAGATCGGCCGCGGAGGGTGCCCTGAGGGCACGAGGCCGCGGGCGGCGTGAGTCGGGTGGCTTGGAGGGTCGCTTGCGGGATGGCCGGTGGGAGGCATGGCCGAGGGGGAACAGTCGGCGGGCGGCACGGCTGGGGCGGTGCGGTCGGGGTGGCTCGGCCTGGGGGGTGGGGTGTGGCCGGGGGGCAGAGCCGTTGGGCGACGTGGCCGGGGTGGCTTAGTCGGCAGGCAGCGCGACCATGGGTGGGGGGTCCGTGGGTGGGGAAGCCGGGGGGCGGCCAGGGAGGGGGGGGGGCACGACCGAAGGGGGCGTGCGCCGGGGTACGGGGCCGGTTTGTCCTGGGGCGGTGCAGCGCGGTTAGGGCATACAACAGGTTTAGATGAGAGGCTAAAGAACCATGGGGGTGGTGCAGGATGCAACGACTACGGGTGGAGGTGCCATTTCCTTCGTCACCTTCTTTGTCTTTGTCGACTTCCATCATTCCTAATATCACCACAAAGGGGAACGACACAGGGGGTCAGACCTTATTTGTCTGGCCCAAACCCTCCGTGTTTTGAGTGGTAGCATAAGTCTGAATTATAAAGAAGATGATTTAGCTTACAATAATCTTCAACGTTTCATTCTAAAATTGCAAACGAACCCACGGTAAGAAAATGGCAAACGAACCCAAGGTCGGTGAAAATCGCCTCCTCAACACACCTCATACACCCATCTCCTCGGCCTACCGACACGCTATTTGGTCCACCTCCGGGCACCGTCTAGTCCTAGTACTCTCAACCTCATTCAGCATTGTCCATCATCTGCATCTAACACTAAAAGGTGCTGGCATAGACCTTGCAGGGCTGAGTATAACGATACTCAGTAGGGATCCCGAGACCCTCAAGGTCTCACAAAATCCACCAAGGGTAATCCACAAAGTATAAAATCAAAAGATAACCCTACCTCAGTATATTTCCATTGATATAAATAAGTTTTCATGTAATACATCTCAATTATGAGGAAAACACAAAAAATATGACTCAACGTATAGGGGCGTGGCCGAGGCACGGGGTGGCCGGCATTTGGGGTGGCTCAGCCTATGAGGAAAACACGCGGCCAGGGTGGATCAGCCAATGCGGGGGGGGGGGGGGGGGGGTGGACGGGGGGCGCAGCCGGTGGGCGGCTCGGCCGGGGTGGCTTGGCCGGCGGGTGGCGCGACCATGGGTGGGGGGGGGTTTGGGTGGGGTGGCTGGGGTGGCCCAGCCAGTGAGGGGGGGGGGGGCGACAGGCTGGGCGGCTGGGGCGGTGCAGCCGAAGGGGGGAACATGCTGGGGAACATGGCCAGTTTGTAACTAGGCGGCGTGACACAGTGATGGAATACGACCTGTTCAGATGAGAGGCCGAAGCACCGTGGGGGCGGCGCGGGATGAGGCGGACGCAGGTGACGGTGCCATTGCCTTCATCACCCTCTTTGTCTTTATCTTCTTACTTCATTCCTAATATCACCACAACAAATAATGTAAGTGGGGGTCGGGCCTTGTTTCTCTTGACCACACCCTCCGCATTTAGAGTGGTAGGATAAGGCTTAATTTGAAAAAAGATGGTTTAGCTTACATCTTTCTGCAACGTTTCATTTCAAAATTGAAAACGAACCCAAGGTAATAAAATGGGAAAAGTATTATAACTCAAATAATCCCCCACCTCCAGTTGATATATAGAAAGATTCATGTGGAAGAAGACGAATCATTGGGAAAGGACAGACGTCAGTGTCGTCGGCGTTTTCCTCAATCATCGGTTTGTGCGTCGATTCATCAAAGTCAAAGACGTCCTACGTCAGAGGAATTCTCGATGAAGAAGGTTGAAGATGGGGTCGGCATTCTTCATTGGCGTTCTTCATTTGAAGAATGATTTTTTCATTCAGAGAAGTAGTTATTCGATTGAGGGATTTTCTCCCAAGCCTCCCTCAAAATGAAAATGGTCGACTGATGTGTTTCCCCGAACATCAAACGTTGGAACGAATTCAAAATAGCCTAATTAAACACCTTGGGTGGTAAAATTAATTAAGGTGGGTTGGCATTATTAATGTGGAAGATTCTCAAGTGGCTCCCCCACATTAAAGAGGGGTGTTGAGTGGTTTCCTCTCCCCCCATTAATAGGGGTCGGGTGGTCCCTGCCCTTAAATTCAACATGGGATGTTATTGAGAACCTGCGTTTCCCCCACTACAATTAATCATGAAGAGGAGGTTTAGTTCCAGAGAACCCCACCTCCCAACATCCACATGGGTATTGCAAAAAAAATGTCACACACTTTTATTTTTATTTTATTCCTTCACATAAAACCCAAAAACTAAAGTTCACCCTCGACCAACTGCTACCAAGGTGAAAGTCTCTTTTAGCGGAAACCGGTGTTGCGAGTTTGAAGGTGCCATTAGATTTCAATTCTGAGCACCAGTTCAAAATTTATAAAAACCTGCTCCCACGTTTACTTAATGTACCCAAAAAAAGTTCATAAATTCTTTCTGGGCACTCCAGGCATCAGAATCACGCACTGAAATTTTTCACAGATTCGTAAAATTCACATATATTTAAAAACATTTCAAGGAAATTTCAGGACTTTACATTCTCCCACCTCAGGGCTCTACATCCCCGTAATCCACAAATCAAACTAGGTAATCATGTGGTGGTACCGAGCATGCATCTCAGCCTCCCTCTTCCATGTGCTCTCCTGGAGGTTACCGTGCTGCCAACAAACACGCACTATAGGTATCGACCATCCATGAAGGACTTGCTCCTCTCGATCCTCAATTTATACTAGAACCTATGTGAAAGTCACCCAATCGTTGATTTATATCCCTACATGATCGATGATTTGAGAAGGGTCGTGAACATATCTCCTCACCTGGGATGCGTGGAATATTTCATGCACCCGATGAGACTGAGGTGGAAGAGCTAAGCGGTAAGCTACCTCACCAACTCTAATGAGGGCCTAAAAAGGACCGATGAATCTCGGAGATAACTTGATGCCTTGGCTAGATATCCACAAACCTCATCAAGGTGAGACCCATAGAAAGACATGGTCTCCATCCTCAAACCCCATAGGTCTCCGTCTTCTGTCGGTATATGACTTCTGCCTACTCCTTGGAGTCTTCATCAACTCCTGGATGATTTGCACCTTTTCTAGGGTAGTTAATACCATCTCTGGTCCCACTAGTGCTGACTCACCTGGGTCAATCCAGCACAAAGGTGATCTGCAGGGTCTCCCGGAAAATGCGTCGATAGATTCCATCCCAATGGTAGAGTGATAACTATGGTTGTAGGCAAACTCCACAAAAGGAAAGTGATCCTCCCAGCTGTGAATGAAGTCAAGGACACATGCATAGAGCATGTCCTCGAGGGTATGAATGGTCCACTCAGTCTTTCCATCCATCTTTTGATGGAAGGTGGTGCCCAAATGAAGAAGCATGTAACACCCTAAAATTTCATCATACATTATTTCTTCAATGTAATTCAATAACTTTCACTACAGATGACACCGAGTTCAAGTGCACTATGTCTTACCAAACTAGTCGTTAAAAAGCGCATATTAATAGTATTAAATGATTTTTGATCTTTATATTATATGTATAATTTTAGAATCCATATTATAAGTTTCTTGGACTTGATGTAAGAACAAATTCATTTTTTTTGATAAATGAAGTATTTTTTTAAAAAAATTTCACTTTTACCCCCTTTTAATGATGAACCCTTTTGGAATCTAATATTTTAAACTTTTATATATTACATTTGAAAAATAAACTTCTTATTTATAATCAGTACATAATATTTTAGTTTAAAAAAATTTATGGTGTTTTTTTGATAACTTTCATATCTGGGTGAATAGTGAAAAATACTATATTTTAACTGAATACAACATTTTTAATCAAAATAATTTATACTGATAAATTATACATTTTAATGTTTTGGAAGTATAAATAGAATATATTTTTACCATTTAATCCAATACTGGTCATTGTATGTAATTTCACATTGAAATTGGATATAAATAAGTGTCAATCTTTTGATAATTATTATTTATTAAAACTTTGCCTTTTGGTTTTGTCAATAGAAATTAATTTTAATTTAATAAATGCATCTTTTATGTTTTTAATTTGGTAAAATAGACTTAAGTTTTGAATTCAGAATATCAAAATTATCCTAGGGTGATTTTTTGCATTTTTTTTTAAAACAATCACTTCTTGGTGAATAGTGAAAAACACTAAGTTATAGTTTAAAACCGAATTTTTATTTAAATAATTGATTTTTTATTTAAATTTATTTTAGGTCAAAATAGATACATAATACCTAAATATTTTCAATGTAATTAATTTATGTTAGTTTATAATAATTTTAGATATATAAAAATTTGATTTTACTTTTTACCGTCTTTTACCCATCTTCTATGAGAATTTGAAAATTTACATAAAACATAATCTTACTGCTTATATGAGATTAATTTCAAAAATCAGAGAGGAACAATTGATATTATTATGTAAAATGGTGGTCAATAAGATGAAAATAATTTTCGGTGAATAGTAATTTTTTACTTTTATTTACCACGGTTAAAAGTAAATAGGGTAATTAAGGGTAAAAATTATATTATTATTATTACCCTAACACGTGTCCTAATTCTATTGGATAAGTTTAATTCAACCTAAAACAACCTCAAGAATAAAATATGAACCAATTTGGTCTATTTGGATTAGATTAAGACTTTTATTATTATTTAATTCAAAGAAGAGTCAAAAGAGTTAAAATCTAAGTTTAATAAATAAACATTTATAATACTGGGTTACACATTAGAT
Source organism: Viscum album (assembly GCA_963277665.1). Classification (NCBI taxonomy): domain Eukaryota; kingdom Viridiplantae; phylum Streptophyta; class Magnoliopsida; order Santalales; family Viscaceae; genus Viscum; species Viscum album. The sequence goes on from OY728140.1 coordinate 1,955,970,275, forward strand.
GAATTTGACTATAAATAATCATTAAAAATATAAAAATATTTAATACATAATGGAATTTTATTTATTTTCTATTAGACATTAAATAATATACTTTATTTATGACACAATGATGATGTATTATTTACCTAATTAATGAAAGATTCAATAATTGACATTATAAATATCCAAATAAATGTAATCAGATACCTTTTATGAAATAAGCTATTTTTTTGGCTAATATTACATATTATGGTTGGTTAGATGATTTTTTGTCTAAGTAATAATGCTGTTATGAAATTAGGAAAAACAATATATCTAAAAGTGTCAAAATTGTCATAAAAGAGTATTTAAAAGAAATATTATATTATTAGTTGATATTCTATTCTTAAATAATCTAATGTTCATCCAAAAGACTTATATAATAATATATGTATCATTAATGAACCACTTGTGGTTCTCTTGAATGTATATAGTATGTTTATTAACCATATAATATAAAAATACAAAGAGACATGGAAAATGTCAAAATATTTTATGAAGAGTAAAATCTAAAGCTAAAATTAATATAGTGACCCAAACCGGTCTAAAACCTATTGGTTGAGTGGTTTTAGACCCATACCCACCTTAGCCTTTAAATAATCCATTTTGGTTCCATTTTAAACCGAAAACGATTTTATTATAAAATAATATTTCTAGATTTTCATAAGGTCCCCTCACCCCACCTATAAAAGGGCACTCACCCTTCTCATTAATTAATACATTAAATTCCATTTTTCTCATCCAAACTTTACCCAAATACCCTCTCAACTGTCCTCCCTTCTTCCTAGAGGACATACATTAGTCGGAAGTCCATCCTATGGATCCCTTTTGATCAAATCCAAATGAAGAACTCGAAGAAGAGGTAAATATTTCATCACCTCTTTCTAGTTACATTCTTCTTGCACTTCATATTTATTTGTTGTTTCCATTATGAAATAATAAATCCTATATATTCTATATGATTCGATGTTATTATAAATATGGTACACCCATATTCATTATCCTATCCATCCATTGAATGACTTGTCACCATACGTGCGTACGTACGACTTACCATCTCCACGTCGTGGTGTAATAACTATTCAATACATTATTATTTGGATGGGTATAATAATGTAGTGTAATTGATTTAAATAATAAATATAACATGATAATTATTCTTTATATATGATATACCATCCAATTATATATTATTTTAATATTAAAAGAATGATTTTGTCGCTCGTCCATATGTATAGATTACCCTGTCCATGAACACGATGAGATCCATTCCCCATCATATCCATTTAAAGAATAATTTTAATTAGATGATTAAAAATAATTTTTAAATACTTAATATCAGTCTGAAGATGAATAAGATACATCCTATCCATAAAAAGCATTACATACATAACAATTCATTTATAGGAAAACTAATCGATCAACACCCAAATGACTATAATACTAAGATATTATTAACAAAGAAATATTAAAAGATCATATTTGATATCATATTAATGTATATGATTCATCTATAACTTAATAACAATTATTTCACCATTATACCTAAGGTTAACCTACCCTCAACCATGGAAAAGTACAATTTAATGGTCAATTCTACAATCTATTTATAATATGAGGTTGTTTTTACATAAGTTTCTACTAAGACCTCTTTATCATCCACTTCCATGTTTCTTAGAATTTTATTTCAAAAGAATTTTTTACCAGATAAATGGGTTAATTAATTTATAACCTTATTTAATATTTTTTTTTGAAATGAATCTTTTAGTCGTTCTCCAAAAAAGGTACTTTATGACCTTTTCGACAAAATTAAGATAATAATTTTTTAACTTATACGGCAGATGCAGATATTATCTACCATTATAACATCATAAAAGATTCCATTGCAATCTTATAAGAATATTTTTAAAATAAATGTTTTCTTTATAATTATGTGACTCTTAAATTATTTTAAAATAGAAATAGGTATTTCTCTAAAATGGTTTTGATTTCATTTATGTCAACATCCATTGATAGATTTTAAGTTTATTTGAAGTTTATTTATTATGATACAAAACATTCATTTTGTATATAAGATTTTTTGATATGTTTGACTATGGATGTGGTGTTTTTATACCATTCATGGTTTATGGTTATTGTATGGACATTATGTATGCTAGTTTTTATACAAATTTCTATGTTATATTTCACCCTTTTCATATGAGAAATGTATTGGACTTTGTAAGTGATGGGTGGAGCCCGCTATAGACCCTCGAGGAATCAGTATGTCTCATGTGGAAACTAGATGTGGAATTGGCTATGTAAATTCCCAATTTGATATATATATTTGGCAGATGACTTAATCATTTTTAGACGTCTTGGACGAGGACTTGAAATAATGATTCAGACTGTTTGGCATTATACATTCACTCATTAAGAAATTAATATTGATGGTTCATGTAGTCATTCGACTAGAATAATACTCATGATTATTTTTTATTATGGCTTTATTTACTCAGCTCAATTTTCCTACCATAAAAGTAATCATGTTTATTATTTTTAAAGTCAAGTGGTTTCAATTATTCACCATGCATAATATTTATGTTATCTTCTGAAGTATTTCTTACCCTTACTAAGTGTTTGAGAACACCCCTATCTTATGTTTAATTTTCCTAAGATATGAAGAAGTTATTTATTAGTGACAAGCAGGAAAAATATAGGAGGCTTGGATTTTTCTGATGGAATAAATTCATGTTGAATTTCTTTTCATGTTGTAAAGTTGAACATATGTATGTATCTTGTTTTCAATAATATTAAACTGATCAGTCTTTCGAGACATGATTTCTGTGAGATCATGCCAATGTTATGTAATAATACTCTGACTCTAGGTAACTAGGGTCGGTCCGTCATAGTTGGTATCAGAGGGAGGATTAGTAAAAACCTTGGAAACTAGATTTAAAAAACTATGATTGGAGCACATAGCCCTAAGAGATACGTTGAGGATTATTATAGAAGAAATTCATAGAATTTTGGATTTTGTATATATTTTTTGAGTTTTCCAACTAATACATCCCATTCTTGATACGAATAGGTAGAGGTGACTCTGGTACAGATGTACCTATGGTTAAAACCCAAAAAAACTGCTTGATCTAGACTTGAACAGGAACTGGTGCATGACAACAGGGCTTACTACACTCTTGGTTATGACACTTCCAGGGGATATCCTTACGATAATTCTGATTTTCTTTACAAACTATTATGAAGGGTTTATGAGTATATACTTCATCAAAGAAATCATTTTTTATGATTATTGATTATATCTATAAACTATTCAATTTATGTTAAGTGTTTTACAAGTATCGAATAATGTCTTTCAATTCATAAACTAATCTAGTTTATACCATTATATTGAAATGGTGCCCTGTAGATGGAATGTGAACTTCCACAATACGTATGATCCAATGAGTAAGAAGGATCATATCTTTCATAGTATTAAGAAAAAAATTAGAAGGGAAATAGTCTCCCATGTGTTCTCAACATATGAAGAAATAGTATCATGTGTTAAATAGTTAAGTAAGAATTATCTGAGTCATATGTCTTTAATGGGATGCAAGAGGAGAAAAGGATAGTAGAGGGAAAGATGGATAATGGGAATAGGGGAAAGACGGATTTTCCCATATGTGATAATTGTGGAAATAATCACCTTGGTAAATGAATGATGGGAATGAGAGGTTTTTATACGTGTGGAGAAAAATGAAACCAAGTACGTGATTTCAAGGGTATGAAAAAAGTTTCAAATTAACAGTGCTTCATCTGCAAGTAGTTGGGACACTACACGAATCAATGTCCAAATCATCAGAGTATACCCCAAATACTACTATTGGATAATAATATAGTCATGATTCAACCGAAGATGATGAATAATGATTAGATTTATTACAATGTTATTAATGTTTTGTGTCATTTGTGTATTGTATTAATTATATATATTTTATAAGAATTATTGAGTATATAAGGATTGTATCACAATACTATTTTATTAAGGATTTGATATTATATGCTTGTACAAAAAGAGACTTAATAAAAAGATACACTTTTTGGAAAATACATGGTTGAAGTAAAGGTAATCCTTAATATGGTCCTAATAATGACGTAGTGATTTTGGAATAAGAGATGGTTGATTTGGATAAATTATATTGGATATTATTGACTTCGTTGAAACTGATTAATGATTTGTATATTCCACCATTTTTGGAGTTTACAACATTTTCTGATATAAGGTGTATATCCAGTACTCTATAATGAATAAGGGATCATGATTGTAATAAATAAGGTTTTATGGTAATTCAAGACGTTGTAGTGTTTTAAAATAATACATGATGAAGGTGTTCACATGTTATTACATGGCATAATGGATCTTCATTGTGTTTGCCTTCCTTGTAAATTTTGGACTGTGAGTTTGGATAGAATTATTTTGGATAATTCTAAAGGTTTTAATGGATTATTTTTGAAATTGGATACTATTGTTAATGTTATTTTTGGATTTTTATAAAAAGGACAACACACAGACCGTGTGACAACCCGTCATGTCGGACAAAGGTGCAGGAATCGAACCAACAACAATAGGGAAACTGGGATTTATCTCCTACCACTGGACTACGTGAAGTTCCTAGATTGTATAATGTAATTTCTTTTTTAAAGGGTCTGATAGGTGAATTATAAATTTGATTTTTGGGAACCCTATATGAATAGTATAAATAGAATATTTTTTAAGTTCTAATTTCTTTTGGACAGAAAGATAAATTTTTAGTAGAAATTATTTGAAGGATGGAACTCTACTTATCAGGGGTATATTTTTATCTTCTATTATTATATCAAGAAATTAATTCTTAAATTTTAGGTAAGTGGTCTTAAATCTAAAAACAAGTTATCCTAATACCATATGTTTTTTAGAATTGATGATATTTTAAATCATCATAGATTGATGGAATTGAGGCCCTCAAATCTACAATTGTTTATGATTGATAAATACAATCACTCCCTATAAATATTTATGTTTTTTCACCAATTATGTGTCTCTAATTTCAACCAATGTTCTCCTAATCGAGATAAGGATTGGTGGAGACTTTTTCATTCCCCTTTTCCTCTTATTAAGAATAATTTTATTAACCCAATTTTTGATGTGGCTTTTCCCATAATGGTATTTTCTATTTTCAAATTTTTATTTTGAAAGAACAATTTCAAATTGTGAGGATGAAATTTATTGAAGGAGAGAATAATATAACAGTCCATGCTTTTATAGTATTTTATTTTTTTAAAATAATTCAATAACATGCACTACACGCAACACCGAGTTCAAGCGCACCACAACTTACCAAACTAGCCATTCAAAAGTGGTTATGAATATTATTAACTGAATTTTGAACTTTATATAATCCTTATAATTTTAAAATCCATATTATGAGTTTCTTAGACACAATGTAAGAACAAATTCATTTTTTTAAGATAAAATAAGTATTCTTCAAAAAAAAAGCACTTTTACCACCTTTTTTAGGGAACCCTTTTTAAATCCAATATTTGAAACATATATATAATTAATTTGAAATAAATAAACATCTTCTTTAGAATTGGGACATAATAATATAGTATAAATAGATTTTTACTGTTTTTCTAATGACATTCATATTTTGGTGAATAGTGTAAAATACAATATTTTAACTGAAAACAACTTTTTAATCAAAATAATTTATACTGTTAAATTATGCATATTAATGGTTTGTAAGTATAAATATATTATATTTTTACCATTTAATCCAATGCATGTCATTTTAAGAAATTTCACTATGAAATTGGATATAATCAACTATCAATATTTTAATAGTTAATATTTCTTAAAAATAAAACTTTTGGTTTTGACAATGGTAATTAATTTTAAATTAATAAATTCAACTAATATGTTATGAATTTGGTAAAATACTCTTAATTTTTTAATTCAGAATATCAAAATTATCTGAGGGAAATTTTTTGGTTTTTTTTTTGAAAAGTTTCAATTCTTGATGAATAATGAAAAACACTAACTAAGAGTTTAAAATCGAATTTTTATTTAAAAAATTATTTATTTTATTTATATTTATTTTTGGTAAAAATATATACATAATACCAATATAAGTTCAATGTAACTCATTAGAGTTTGTTTACAATAATTTTAGATATATTAAAATTCTATTGAACTTTTTTCCATCTTTTACCCATCTCCTAAAAGTATTTGCAAATTTACATAAAACATAATATTACCGCTTATGTAAGTTGAATTTCAAAAATCTGAGAGATACGGTTGATATCAGTAAGTAAATTTTGTTCAATATGATTAAAATAATTTTTGGTGAATAGTAACTTTTTACCTTTATTACCATTGATAAAAGTAAATAGGATAATTAAGGGTAAAAATGATATTATTATTACCCCAACACATGTCCTAATTCTATTGGATAATTATAATTAGACAAAAAAAACTTTTGGAATAAAATATGAACCTCTTTGGTGCACATGGATTATATTATTACATTTATTATTATTTAAAATCAAAGAGGAGTTAAAAGAGTTGATGTCAATGTTTAATAATTAAAAACTTTTTTAATATATGGTTAAAAATAATATAAATTAGACTATAAATATTCATTAGAAATATAAAAATATTTACTACATAATTGTATTTTATTTATATTTTTTTGAACATTAAATAATTTAATTTATTTATGACACAATGATGATGTAGTAATTTCATAATTAATGAAAGATTAAAATAATTGACAATATAAATATCAAAATAAATGTAATTTGATACATTTTATGAATTACACTAATTATTTATGTTAATATGACATATTAGGTTTTGTTAGATGAATTGTTTTCGAAGTAATAATGATCTTATGAATTTAGCAAAATCAAAATACCAAATAGTGTCAAAATTGACATAAAAGAGTTTTTAAAACCAATATTATATTTTTAATTGATATTCTATTCATAAAAATATAAGGTTCTAAAACAAGACTTACATAATTATATATGTATCATTAATGTACAACTTGGGGTTCTCTTGTAAGTATATAGTATGTTTATTAACCATATAATATAAAAATACAAAGAGACATGGTAAATGTCAAACTATTTCACTAAGAGGTAAATTTAAAAGATAAAATTAATATAGTGACCCAGACCTATCTAAAACCTATTGGTTGAGTGGTTTTTGACCCATTACCATATTATCCTTTTAATATTAAATTTTTGAACCATTAGAAACCGAAAATGATTTTATTATAAAATAATATTTATAGCTTTTCCTAAGCTTCCCCACACCCCTTTTATAAAAGGGAACTCCCCCTTCTCTCTAATTCAAACATTCAAATCCATTGGCACTACCAAAACCTACCCAAATACCCTCTCAACTATCCTCCCTTCATCATAGAGGCAGTTCTTTAGTCCAAAAGCCATCCTTTGGAGCCCCTTTGATCAGATCAACCGGAAGAACCCGAAGAAGAGGTAAATATTTCATCACCTCTTTCAAGTTACTTTCTTCTTCCACTTCCTCTTTCTTTGTTGTTTCCATAGTAAAATAATAATTCAAGTATCTTAAATCTACTTTTATGTTAGTATAAATATGGTACAACCATATTAATTATTCTTTCCATCCTTTTAATGACATATCACCATACATGCGTACGTACGGCTTACCGTCTCCACGTCGTGGTGTAATTGCTATCCAATACATTATTATTTGGATGGATATAATAATGATGTGTATTTGATGTAAGTAATAAATATAACATGATAATTATTCTTTATATATGATATACCATCCAATTATATATTATTTTAATATCAAAATAACGATATTGTTGCTCATGCGTAAGTACAAATTCCCGTCTCCAGGAACGCGATGAGATTTGTTCTCCATGATATATATTCAATGAGTAATTTTCATTTGATAACTAAATGTAATATTTAAAGTCATGAAATCATTCTAGATATGAATAATATACATCCCATCCTCGATGCATCAGCAGGTCTCATGAGACAGCTAGACGTAGAATTTGCCTAGGCCTTTCCCAATTTGATATATGGATTTGGCCGATGCCTTCATCATTTTTTGACATCTTGGCCGAGGCCTTGACAACATGTTTCAGAATGTCTGACATTATACATTATCTCATTATGAAATTATTATTGATGGTTCATGTGGTCATTCGACTAGTAGAATACCCATTATTATGTTTTATTATGTCATTATTTACTCATCTCAATTTACCTTCCATAAAAGTATTAATTTTTATTATTGGTAAAGGCATGTGGTTTCAATTATTCACCATTTTTAATATTTATGTTATCTTCCACTATAAGGCTTACCCTTACGGAGCATTTGAGAACACCAATTTCTTATGATTCATTTTCAAACGATATGAAGAAGTTAGTTATGAGTGACTTGTAGGCATAATCTAGGAGGCTTGGATGTTTCTAATAGAATAAATTTATGTTGTATTTCTTTTCAAGTTGTAATGTTGAACTTATGTATGAATATTTTATCCAATAATACTAAGCTGATTAGTCATTCAATACACGATTTCCTTGTGATCATGCCAATGTTATGTAATAATACTCCGACTCTGGGTAACTAGGGTCTGCGAGTTACATTGCGTCCCAAAAGCCTCTTGTATCCCCTTCCATTGCCAGGAAGTAAAACGTGAATCATGATCAGAAACGATCGTCAAAGGTACTCCATATAAGCTCACAATCTCCTCACATAGAGGAATCCCAATATCTCTGATCAGTAAGAAGTGGGACAACTTGGTGAGTCGGACAAAGATCACCCAAATCGAGTCATTTCCCCCAGATGTACATGGAAGTCCTATCACGAAGTCCATGGATATCCCATCCCACTTCCACTCTGGCACCTCTAAAGGTTGAACCAAGCCTAATGGTACCTAATTCTGTGCCTTCACTTGCTGAGAAGTGAGGCATGGAGAGACTAACTATGCAACTAATTTCTTTATTCCCAGCCAATAGTGTTGTCGTTGGAGATCTTGATACATCTTCACCACTTTTGGGTGTACCACTAGAGGGGATGAGTGGAACTCGCTCAACACTTCCTCCTGAAATGACATGTGTACCGTGGTACATCCTCCTAAGAGGATGACTTGCTACGCACCTTTTAAAAATAAATCAGGTGCATGTACTGTGGATATCTGAGCACACCATGTCTCGTAGTCAGTGTCCTTATGATTTTCCTCCCTAAATCAATAATGGAGGGGGGGAAGGACTGTAAAGGAATGAAGAAAAACTGATCCATCTCTATCCACAGAGGATATCTGCAAAGCTGCCAGCTGCTCTATCGCCTCACCTAAGAGCTATATAACAATCCTCTTGCTGAGTGCATCTGCAACAATGTTCCCCTTCCAAAGATTATAGACTATCTCGAAGTCATAGTGCTGGAGGATATCAATGAAACACCACTGTCTCAGGTTCAGGTCCTTCTGAGAAATGATATAACGAAGACTCTTGTGATCATAGTACATGGTAAAATGCTCACCAATCAGATAGTGTAGCCTAATATTCAAGGTAAAGTCCACAGATACGAACTTCCGGTCATGGTTAACATAGTTCTTCTCATGCTTTCTCAGTTTCCAAGAACCATAAGTGATCACTGCTCGCTCATGCATCAAGACATATCCAAGTTCGGTCCATGATGAATCGTAGTAGACTACGTAGCCTACTCATTCTTCAAGAACCCTCAATAAGGGGGCACTAGTCAGCATCTACCTCAATTCCCAAATGATCATCTTTCATCTCTCCGAACACACAATGGGTTTCCCCTTCTTCGTCAAGGCTGATAGTGGTGCAGCAACTCTGGAAAAATTTGGCCCAAATATTTCGTAGTATCCAGACAAACCCAGGATACTCTATAAATCCGTCCCACTCCAAGGTGGATCCCAAGAAAGTACCACCTAAATCTTTACTGGATCAACTGCAACTACAGCCTCTAAGATGACATGTCTCTGAAATTGATCCTCTCAAGTCTGGAGCTGGAACTTCAAGAGCTTACCATAATGTTGGTGCTCTTAGAGTGTGTCTTGTATTACCCGCAAATGAGAGGAATGACCCTCCTTAGTAGTCGAGTAGACCAGAATGTCATCAATGAAGACTACGACAAAGCTATTGAGTTATGACTGAAAGATCTTGTTCATGATTTTATGAACACTATTGGAGCATCGGCTACGCTGAATGGAATAACCAAGAAATCATAATTTCCATACTGACATCTGAAGGATGTCTTCTACACATCCTTGTCCCAAAATTTGAGCCGGTGATTTCCTGATCAGAGTCGATCTTCGAGAACCACCATGATCCCTTCATCTGATCAAAGAGGTTGTCAATCCTCGGGAGTGGGTACTTGTTCTTCATGGTCACCTGATTAAGGTGCCGATAGTCATCACAAAGCCTCAATCTCTCATCTGTCTTCTTGGGGAATAGAATCAGGTATTCCCAAGGAGAAACAGTAGGCTGGATTAATCACTTCCCCTGCATGTCCTACAGTTGTACCTGCAGGTCAAGAAGCTCCGCGGGAGCTATCTGATACGTTGGTGTAGATATCGGTGCCATCCTGGTGTACAAGACAATGTAAAAGACCACCTAACTATGAGGAGGTAGACCCCGAACATCATTAGGGAAGACATCCTCGTATTGGTCCACCACTACAGGATACCTCAGACTCTCTACATCAATGACTATGAGGGTAAGGCAAGCCAAATTATGAGAAATCAGCAGCACCCTCTTTCGGGTAAGTCTATCCTGCGCTACAAAGGCTCTCTTCTCGACGATGATGGTAAAAACTGTCCCATCCGTGCGGACACACCACACATTGTGCCTAATATAGTCAATATGATCATGGAATGTAGATAAACATTCCTTACCCAATATGACGTCATAAGGACCCGACGCCGCTACTAGGAGATCCCAGCTGAAGATCTCACCTCCTAGAGTATGCTCACACTGCCTGCACTAGTGCATAATTGTCAAATTCGCTCCAGTAGGAGTCTATAGCAGTAAGGATCGATCCAACAGCTCCGCAGAAATCTTAAATATCTGAATGAGGGAAGTGTAAATAAAAGAATGATTGGAACCTGTGTCTATAAGTACTGCAGCTAAGGTGGAGTAGACACATGTTGTACCTCGCATCATCTCTGGGGCATCGTGATCATGGGTTTCAGCTCCGTGGAGCTGAGCTTGCCCCTGTCCACTAGCTCCCTATTGTCGGGGTGGACTTCCTTGTGTTGTGGTAGTGGTAACATTGAGAATCATATCCCACCGAAAGCTGCACGCCCAGCTCTTCTGCCACGTCCGCCTTCTCCCTACAGACATCCTCGGTCGAACCTTTGTCTGTACCTGGGTGGTCCGTCGACCATCTACTGATCATCTGTATGGCGGGTCAGACAGTCATGAGCCATTTAACCATACCTGACGCATGTGAAACACTGCCCACTCCTAGCATGTCTGGCTGCGCATTGGGTGCCCCACACAACCGATCATGAGTCACGCGGTCGTCCATCTGTATGTCTGGTCCACTTACACCTCGGTGACATATGTATGCTGCTAGATACAGAAGACTCCACTATGTGATTACTGTTAGTGGGTCTTTCTGCTGATGACTACTCTGTATGAAAACTCACTACAAAGAGGGATCTCTATAACACCCTTTCCTACATCGGGATGCTGAGTGAGATCACCAAAGCCCCAATCTCTCTTATGTCCCTGCTCGAAGGTCTCGTCCCTGAATAATGGTCCCTACACCATATCAGTGGAGTAGGGTGAGAGGTCAGTGAACATCACTGAGTACTAAGCCATGACCATGTTGCCCTGCTGTAGATGACGTGGCTCCGGAATGTGCATTGCACGAAGAGTCGATGTGAAAAAATTTTCTCGAAACAGGCTCTCGAAGTCTACCCAGATAAGTGTCACCTCATCCAGAACCTAGAGCATAAAGCTCCACCATCTGCCTATTGCTGCCTATTGAAGTTAGGTGATAAATATCACCATGAAATCGACAGGTGTCCCTACTATGTGGACAACTCTCACCACAGCCTCCATCTAATCCTCAGCCTCCTGTGGGTCTATCTATCCCCTAAACCTGGGTGTCCTCTGGAACTGGAACTTGTGCAACACACTCAAGTGGAATGCACTCTCTACTTCTGGGGCTGGTGGTATCGGTGGCCCAATGGGTAATGGTACCGTTGGTGCCTCCTCTGGTGCCTCTAATGGAAAAGGTCCCTACACTGAGGCCTCATCGCTCAGTGGGCTATCAGTGCTTACAACTCTCGGAACACTAATAAGCGATCTGTGTGGATGCACCCTGAAAAGAAACAGGTGTGCAATGGTCAAAAAATTATACCCCGTGAGCTGACCTAGTGAGATGACTTAATAAATCAAAAAGAAAACTCTTGAAAACATACATGCAATCAATGTTTTTTATGCACTGAGCTGAAAATCCGAAGTCAGGGTCCTCGTGTATGGATACTTCAGATGTCACACCAACACTAGACTCCCTGAACTAAAAACCACACCCACTACCCTTAAAACTATTACCTCATAGTAAAGAAAGATCAGTGTCCTAATTTTTATAGTAGAACTGAAACCTCTGATACCAATTTGTCACAACATGTCCCTCGGGGCCCATAATGTGACATCCCCAAACCCACCTTCCAAATGCAAGGGGATAGTGACTAGCACAAAAGGCATATTTCCATAAAACTGGGAAGGCATTACCTATAGAACCTGTAAATACACACAACAAGATATGAACATGAGTAAAATTTATAACCAAAAGAGTGATTAAAGTAAAAGGGAACAGAAATAAAATCCCAAGAGAAAAGGTACAAGTACAACTCAAAAATGATTCCACTGACGAAAAACTAAAAAAAACAGATATTGTGTCAGCCTTCGGGTTCCTACCTGAGGGGTCGGTACAAATCGACTCCTCAGCACACCTTGTCCACCCATATCCTCGGTGTCCCGACATGCCGTTTTGTCCACCTATGGGCACCGTCTAGTCCTGGTACTCCCAGCCTCAGTCAGTGTTGTCCATCGTCTGGATCCAACACTAAAAGGTGTCGGCATATCCCATGCAAGGTAGAGTATAACAATACTCAGTAAGGGCCCCGAGACCCACAAGGTCTCAAAAAATCCAACAAGGGTAAACCACAAAGTATGAAATCAATAAATAACCCTACCTAGGTATATTTCCATTCATATAAATAAGTTTTCAAGTAATAAATCTCAATCATGAGGAAAATAAAAAAAATTGACTCAACTCAAACCAGTATTTTAATCTAGGGGTTGTATCATGTATCATCCCCAGTCACATTATCGAAACCTCAGCATCTAGATAAATCCTCCTCCATCAAGTACAGCGGGGCTGCAGCGACACCAATGTGCTTCCCATTAACCTTGGACTGCTGAGGTACTCCTCTTGTCGAGTATCATGGGTTTGCAGCGTCAGCAAGGCCGTCCCCACTGTGGGTCTACTGCGTCACCAAGTGCGCTCCCCCTCATAACCTACTGAGTTACTCCTCCTGTTGAGTACCGGGGTTTTCCACGACATAAAGGTGCTCCCCAATATGGGTCTTCCATGACACCAAGGTTCTCCCCACTAGGCAAGTCGAGTCACTATGAGTTGAATCGGTCAGCAGTCGTCAGGTCTCACCTAGCTACTAGGTCTCCACACAATGCTTTCACATCTCCGGGAGGATCCTCTCAAAAAGCTACTAGTCTATACTCTAACTGTCACACATGTCCCATGAAGAATTATCTCAAAGTACCTCCACATCATAGAGGTCTCAACACAGTAGATGGCACATCAATCTGACGCCCGGTCTATGAGTTATTAGCCATTTAGTCTCGGGGGCCCGGTTGGATTCCGGCTCGATCCAACCGGACCGTACATCAACTATACCCAAAACTCTAGTAGGGTATACTGAAAGGGACTGTCCTACTCCATGATTTCCAGTCTCACTAACGGTTCATCAAATGGACATCTGGTGCCAATGATATGGCTAAAGGAGCATAAATGGGTCGTAGTGGGCCTGGGTCTGGTCCAACCCGGCCAGACCCATTGGGTCCGGCCTCGCAGGCCATGGGGGGACGCTGAGAGCCGCGAGGGCGGCTCGACCATGGAGGGTTCTGTGAGGGCACAATGCTGCCGGGTAGCTCGGAGGGCCATGGGGAGTGTGAGCTGGGTCGGCTCGGAGGGACACGAGCGGCGTAGCTGGAAGGTGGCGCGACTAGCAAGTGGCATGGCCGAGGTGGCTCGGCCAGTGGGTGGTGCATCCGGGTTGGATCGGCCAGTGGGCGGTGCGACCGGGGGGGGGGGGGGCTCGGCCGGTGGGGTGTGCGGTCGGCACTACCGTGATGGCGAGGCCGACGGGTGGCATGGCCGGGGGGCTCGACCGGCGGAGGTGCGGCTGGCGGGCGACACGACAGGCGGGCAGTGCAGCTAGGGCGGCATGGCTGGCAGACATTGTGATCCAGGGCGCGGGGCTGGTTCAGCCTAGGGCGGTGCGGTGCAGCGAGTGCGCATAGCCATTTCGGCCTAGAGGCTGGAGCACCGCGGGTGCAGTGAGGGTCGCGGTGGATGTGTGGGACGACGTTGTTGGCTTCATGGTCTTTATCTTCTTTTTCACATTCTTTAATTCCTAAGATCACAATAAAGAAGAACAGTGGAGGGGGCCAGATCTTGTTTGTTTGGACCACACCCTCCGCATTTATAGTGGTAGCACAAGGCTCAACAAGAAGGAAGAACTTATATCTTACAAAATTCCACAAAATGTTATTCCCAAACAGTAAAAGAAACCAAGGTAAGAATATAGTAAATGTGTTACCATGAAAATAATCACCCTACCTCGGGTTGATATGTCGATGGAGTTGTGGGAAAGAAGACGAATCATTGGGAAAAGACGGACGTCGGTGTCATCGTTTTCCTCAATTGTCGGTTTGTGCATCATTTTGATGAAGATGAAGACATACTATGTTAGAGGAAATCTCTAGGAAGAAGGTCGAAGTCGGGGATGAAATTTTTCGTTGGCATTCTTCATTAGAAGAAAGCGTTCTTCCATTGGAGAATTAGTTATTCATTGGAGAGATTTTTTCCCCAGGATCCATCAAAATGAAAATGGAAACTGAAGTGTTTCCCCCAACTTTAATCATTGGTACAAGTTCTAAATAGCCTTATTAAACCCCTGGGCTGGCACAATTAATTAATTTGGGTTGGCGTAATTAATGTGGATGAAGCTCAAGAGGCTCCTCCACATTAAAGAAGGGGGGTTGATTTGTTTCCTCTCACCCCATAAATTGGGGTCGGGCGGTCCCCGCCCCTAAATTCAATTTGGTAGATTATTGAGAACATGGGTGGTCCCCATAACTGTAACACCCCAAACTTCCATGGCACTCTCCTCTTTGAATAATAGAGCAGCGTGTGGTGTATGCAACCTCGAGTTCTAACACACCGCGACCAATAAAAGTAGAAGTTATCAATAGTAATACCCAATTTTTGAAATTATATAAATTTTCTATTTTAAAATGGACTTCATTTTTGGATTCAGAATATCAAAATTAGCCTATATTGAATTTTTGGTATTTTTCTGAGAACATCCAATTTTTGATGAATAGTGAAAAATACTTAAAAACAACTTTTTTAATCAAAATAATTTATAGTGATAAATTAGAAAATTTAGTGGTTATAAAGTTTAATAAGAATATATTTTTACTATTTTATCCAATGGTTTTCATTAGAGTTAATTTCACTTTGAAATTGGACATAAATAATTGTCAATCTTTTGATTGATATTTTTTCTTAAAAACACGCTATTTGTTGTGACATTGGGAATTAATTATTAAATTATTTAATTCAACTTATATGTTTTGAATTTTGTAAAATAGACATCATTTTTGAATTGGTAATATCAAATATATCTTAGGGTTAATTTTTTGTTTTGTTCTTAAAATATTAGATTTTTGATGAATATTGAAACCACTAAGTGGCAGTTAAAAAACTGATTTTTCGTTTAAATGAAATTTTACCACCTCTGGGATTTGAATTTCAAAAATCTGACATACATCATTTTCATTAGGAAGTAAAATTTGGTTCAATGGTATTAAAATATTTTTTTGGTGAATAGTGACTTTTAAGTTCTATTAATCGCGATTAATGGTAATTAGTGCAATTTAAGGTAAATATGATATTAAAAAAATATGAAAATACACTTACACTTGGGCTACCCATACAGGATGAGTCATGGCCGACCAAAAAAATCCATGGGTCAACATGGGGAATCCATGGAGCCACATGGGTAAAAAAATGACATTAATAACTTTTTATTTAAAGTACAAATAAGATTGTCACAAACATGTGTTGTTTTACTAAAACAATTATTACATGGGGTTATATAAGTTAAAATTTCGACTATAAATATTCATTGGAGAGGTAAAAAAATTTCTGACATCATTATATTTTTTATAATTTTTAAACATTATATCAATTAAATTTTGTATGACACCATGATGATGAAGCGATTACCTCATTAATTAACGATTTAAATAAAATGAAAAGATAATGTAAAATCTAAGACTTAAACTTTTCAAAAACCTATTTGATGAGTATATTTAGAATTCTTATCACCTTTTCCTCGAAATATATAAGTTTCGGACCTTTAAAATCCTAAACGCATTATTTAATAAAGTAACATTTCAATCTTTCCAAGAGTGCCCCTCCTCTCCTCTTATAAAAGGCCCCCACCTCTACCACCTTATTCACACCTTCCAAGACATTTGGCTCGAACATCCTCTTCCCAGATACTCTCTCAAATTCCCTCCCTTACTCCTAGAAGCCTCACTTTGGGATGAAGTCTTCCCAAGGAAGCCTTTGCCTCAAATCAAAAAGAGTTACCCAATTTTAAGGTAATGTCTTCTCTTATGTTATTTTGATTTATTTTGCTTCTCCAACCCCATAAACGCTTTTTATTCCTTTCCTTTGAAAAAAAAAACTGTATCTTAAATATACTAGTATGTTTTTATTAGAAGGATTTTATTTACACTTACACACACCTTCGTCTAATTGTTAAAGAAAATACTATTTCTATGGTTGGAAATTTTCTTCCGCACGAAAGGATGATTGTTTAATCTTCTTTTAACACCTCTCATGGTGGCCATTATGATGACACTATTTTTATATATGATATATATTATGATTTTGTTTGCCTTATGAATCTTCATTTTTCATTTATGTCATACCTTTATGATTTCCATTATGGGTTAATGCGATAATGTTATTTTCGGAAGTGCGGAATATCGCCCCCTCAAAGTGATTAGAATCGTTAATGCCATATGTGGGATGTATAAAGGATGGATTAACTGATATTATATATGATATTATACTAGAATTACAATATACCTTTATATCATTATGATTTCATTCCATTAAATATGAAATAGAAATGAAAGTAGCATTCATGCATACGTACGGCTTACCATCTCCATGAACGGTGCATTTCATTTCTTACCTATAAATGTTATGTAATATTATGAATGAATGTATATACTGGATATATATATATATATATGATATATATGATATCTACATCATTAATATAATTCTGGAAATAATTGATATTCTACCACATAAACAACTTGTAATTATAAGATGTTTATTTTTGACTCAAGTACCAAAGATCGACAAAACAACCATTATTAACATAAATAATTACATAATGTTCATAACATGGTAATAAGTTATATAAAAGGAATAATGAACATGAAAAAGGTTCTTAATCAATTAGAAATTAACTCTAGTTTATTATTCAGGAGGTTAAAGAACAATCGAGTCAAGTCGGATACGAGGTAAATGAACTTTTTAACCCAATTTCTATTCTTTGGGTCAATCTCCTACTTTCAAATTAGGTAATGATATTATTATATCCTACCTTGTATTTATAATTTCTTCATGTTTACTTATAGTGAATACACATAAAATATCAGTTTTATTTAAAAAATGATCTTTGTAAGGGACTTCGTCTCAATCTCTATTCATTAAGTCATATTTTGTTTTATACACAACATTCCTTTATACGATGTATAGAACCCTTTTAAATTTACTTTTATTCAAAAGAAATATTTTTATACGAATCTTTTTTACTAAACAA
The DNA here is from genome assembly GCA_963277665.1 of Viscum album. Taxonomy (NCBI): domain Eukaryota; kingdom Viridiplantae; phylum Streptophyta; class Magnoliopsida; order Santalales; family Viscaceae; genus Viscum; species Viscum album. The sequence goes on from OY728140.1 coordinate 1,955,988,511, forward strand.
AAAATGGAATGTTTGGTCTTACGTATGTGGTAACAACGACTTCTCCACTGTCGTGACCATTATTTGAGTTTCGACTACCTCTACAAGCCATAAATTTTTTAAATTGAAAGATAAATACAATGTTTTAATTTTCTTTTATTTTGGTATTGAAAATGGTTTTGAAAGTATTTTTATTATATCAATGTGTTGTATTGATATCTTGTGATTGAAATGTAGAAATGTTATGTTCCCTTTATGCGTGTTTTATGTGATACGATTATGTTATGGTTTATGATATGTTTAAACCTGTTCATATGAGGAATGCATTGGACATAATAAGTGATGGGTGTAGCCCTCTATAGCTCCTCGATGCATCAGTAGGTCTCATGAGACAAACTAGTGTCTTTTCACGAGGCCTTGACAAAATCTTATTTGTAGTCTTGGCACGAGGCCTTGGATACATGGTTATGATAGTCTGGAATTATGCATTCCATCATTATGAAAGTGGTTATTGATATTTCATGTGATTATTCGACCAGTAGAATATCCATGTGAATATGTAAATGGCATTATTTCATTTTACTTTTTCCATATTACGCTGAAGTTCAAGTTTAAACGGCTTTTGTTTTAGTTATACATTGCCTTAAATGTTTATGTTTATTTATGAAAGCTTCCGTAATATTGTTATCCTTACTGAGAATCTGAGCTCACCCCTTCCAATGTTTTAATATTTTCCAGGATGTGATGAAGTATTTAATGAATGACCTGCAGGGATAGTCATAAGGGGTTATGAGTGTGGACAATGGAGTCTATGTTATTGAAGTTTTCCACTTTATGATGTAATGTAACATTTATTAATGTATCTAGTGTTTCCAAGGCTACTAAACTAATCAGTAATTCAAGACATGATCTTTGTGATCATGCCAATGTTACGCAATAATGCACCGACTCTGGGTAACTGGGGTCGGGGCGTTATAGTTGGTATCAACGACAGTTTAGTACTAACCTTGGAAGCTATATTTAGATAAACTATGATTAGAGCACATAACCCTAAGATAGAATTTGAGGATTAGTATAGACGAACTTCCTAGAATTTTGGTATTATATAGATTTTTGTGAGTTTCCGAGCAATACATCCCTGTCTAGATACGAGTAGGTAGAGGCGGCTCTGGAATAGATGTACCAAGGGGTAAAACCCGAAAACACCTCTTTGAGCTAGACTCGAACGGGAAATGGTGCACGACAACAGGCCTTGCTGCACTCTTGGTTACGACACTCCCGGGGGATATGCTTAGGATAATGCTCATTTCCTTTACAAACCATTATGAAGGGTTTATGAGTATATACTTTCCTCAAAGAAAACATTTCTTTTTACGATTATGGATTATATCTGTAAATAGATCAATTTATGTTAAGTGTTTCACAAGTATGGAATTATGTATTTCGATTCATAAACAAATCTAGTTTATGACATTGTTTAGAAATGGCGGCTAGTGGAAGGAATGGAAACCGTATCAATGCACGCACTCCATGTAGAGATTTCCCTCCTTGTCAAGACAATTATAATGGAGTTTGTGATACCACTGGTGCTGATAAACTTATCACCATACTGGGACAACTCACTCAGGTTATGAATAATAACCTTACTCGTATGGAGCACCCTAATCCGTAGCGTGGAGGATCAATGTTAGATCTCTTCATGAGGTTGAAAACACCAAAATTTAACGGGGGTACAAATCCATTATTATCTGAGCAATGTATAAACTCTTTAGAGAAAATATTCCACGCCTTGGGGTGTAGTGAAAGGGAGAATGTTGTCATGGAAGTTTACTGCCTCACTGGAGATACCGATCAATGGTGGTCACTGATTCAAAACACAAAGGAAGATGAAGAAGTATCAAGTATGGAATGGAGGGAGTTTAATGAATTTTTTTAGAAAAATACATTCCACATGACCATCATGTAGATATGGAAAGGCAATTTCTAAGTCTGAGGCAGAAGGAGGATGATAATGTCGCAAAGTATGAGGCCAACTTCACAAGGTTAGCAAGACATGCTGCAGATTATATACCTAACCCAACAAGTAAGATTGATCGTCTCTTTGATGGGTTAAAACCATTTCTCCGTCGAGCTTTAGTATCACAATCTTTCTCAACATACGAAATTATAGTCTTGTGAGATATTAAGACGGAAAAGGAATTATCTAAGTCTTATGACAACAACGTAAAGCAAGAGAATAATTGAATGGTGGAACAAGAGACAGATAAAGGAAAAAAGGGAATGAATTATTTTCCATTATGCGATTATTGTGGGAAAAATCACCCCAGTACTTTCCTAAAAGGAATGTGAGTTTGTTATAAATGTGGAGAAAAAGGTCACCATGCTCGTGATTGCAAGGGAAAGAACGAGGCTATCAATGTTGAATGCTACAATTGTAGGGAAATGGGGAATTATTCAAATGAATGTCCTAGTCCCTAGGTAAACTTACATCAGAAAAGGCCAAGGGATCAAGGAAAATCTTATGCTGTTACTATAGTTGAAGTGGAATAATTAATGTATTGGTGCTTTTGGACTCAAGGATTATATACTGGTTATAAGAATAATGTTATATATATAAGGATTGTACTGCAGTACTTGTTGTTTTCATTAAGGTTTTTATTATGATGAAGGTAATCATATTTTTATATGTGAAAATAATAGAAACTTTACTTTTTTTTAGTAATCTATTGATACAATTGATTTTGGAATTTAGAGACCTTTTATAGAAAGTCTGGAGGGAGGTATTTTGGATAACTATAAAGGTTGGAATGTATTAAGTTGAAATTTGGATAGTATTTTTTGAGGTTAAAACATTTATGAATATTATTTTTGGAATATTATAATACTATAGTTTTAGGAAAAGGACACCTGCAGTTCAGGGGATAACCTGTCGCGTCGGACAAAGATGTAGGAATCGAACCCACAACCATAGTGTGACATGCCTTTATTACCTACTACTAGCCTACAAGAAGTCCCTGGTTATTACAAAAAAGTTTTCCTAATATAAATGGAATGTGATACAATTATGAAAAATAGAATATTTTTGAGTTCTATTACCTTATGGAGTAAAATATGGGTTTGTGGTAAAAATTTATTAGAGTGAAAGTCTAAATGACATGTAAGTATATTTCCTTAAGTTATTAGTAAATCTCCTAAATAAATTCCTCAACTTTATGAAAGGTAACTTAAAAAAAAATGTTGTCGGTTAACTTTTCAAATTGGGGAATCAATAACCGTTTAACCAATCACACATTTTTGATTTTATTGTAGTTAACTTTATCCTAATCCTGTTTTATACAACTCTCCATCAAACCTTGATGGTTTTTTTCCTCCATATCCATATTTTCATAGAATCCTATTATGGGCTATCTCTTGTGACCTTTGTACTTCTCTTTCTTTCTATTAAAGTTATATTTTTATTAACCTTATTTCCGATGTGGGTTTTCCACAAAGGTATTTTCTATTTTCAACCTATTATTTTCAAAGAAAAATTTTAAATTTCAACGATGAAATTTATTGAAGGAGGAGAGAATGTAACACCCCAAGCTTCCATGGTACGCTCCTCTTTAAATAATAGAGCAGCGTGTGTTGTACACAACCTTGAGTTATACCACACCGCGACCAATAAAAGTACAAGTTATGAATAGTAATTCCCATGTTTTTAAATTATATAAATTTTATATTCTAAAATGGAATTCATTTTTGGATTCGGAATATCGAAATTAGCCTATGTTGAATTTTTGGTATTTTTCTGAGAACTTCGAATTTTTGATGAATAGTGAAAAATACTTAAAAACAACTTTTTTAATAAAAATAATTTATAGTGATAAATTATACAATTGAGTGGTTCTAAAGTTTAATTAGAATATATTTTTACCATTTTACCTAATTGTGTTCATTAGAGTTAATTTCACTTTGAAATTGGACATAAACAATTGTCAATCTTTTGATTGATATTCTTTCTTAAAAACACGCTATTTGTTGTGATAAAGGGAATTAATTATTATATTATTTAATTCAACTTATATGTTTTGAAGTTTCTAAAATAGACATCATTTTTTAATTAGGAATATCAAATATAGATTAGGGTTAATTTTTTGTGTTGTTCTAAAAAACTTTTATTTTTGATTAATAGTGAAACCACTAAGTGGTAGTTAAAAAATGATTTTTCGTTTAAATGAAATTTTACCACCTCTGTGATTTTAATTTCCAAAATACTACATACATAATTTTCATTAGGAAGTAAAATGTGGTTCAATGAGATTAAAATAATTTTTGGTGAATATTAACTTTTCAGTTCAATTAATCGCGATTAAAGGTAATTAGTGAAATGTAAGTTAAAAATGATATTATACAAATATGAAAATACCCATAAACTGGTCCTACCCTTATTTTATGAGTCATGTCCGACTATGAAAATACATGGGTCATCTTTGGGACACTATGGAGCCACTTGGGTAAGAAAATGACATTAATAACTTTTTATTTAAAGTAAAAATAAAATTGTCACAATCATGTGTTGTTTTACTATACAATTTATTACATGGGGTTATATAAGTTACCATTTAGACTAAAAATATTAATTGGAAAGATAAAAAGATTTCCTACATCATTATTTTTTTTTATAATTTTTAGACATTATATAAATTAAATATTTTATGATACCAAGACGATGCATCGATTACCTCATTAATTAACGATTTAAATAAAATGAAAAGATAACGTAAAAGGTAAGACATACACTTGTCAAAAACCTATTGGATGAGTATAGTTCTATCCCTTATCACCTTAGCCTCGAAATATATAAGTGTGGGACCTTTAAAATCCGAAACGCATTATATAATAAAGTAACATTTCAATCATTCCAAGACTGCACCTCCTCTCCTCTTATAAAAGGCCCCCACCTCTACCACCTTATTCAAAACTTTCAAGCCATTTGGCTCGGCCAAACTATGCCCAAATACTCTCCCAACTTCCCTCCCTTACTCCTAGAAGCCTCACTTTGGGCAGAAGTCTTTCCAAGGAAGCCTTTGGCTCAAATAAAAAAGAGTTACCCGATTTTAAGGTAATGTCTTCTCTTATGTTATTTTGTTTTATTTTGCTTCTCCAACCCCTTAAACTCTTTTTATACCCTTATTTTGTAACAACACAAGTTTCTTAAATATACTAGTATGTTGTTATGAGAATTATTTTATTTAAACTTACACACACCTTCATCTAATGGTTAAAGAACATACTGTTTCTGTGGTTGTAAAATTGCTGACTCACGAAACGATGATTGTTCAATCTTCTTTTAACACCTATCATGGTGGCCATTATGATGACACTATTTTTATATATGATATATATTATGTTTTTTCATTATGATTATTTATTTTTCATTTATTGAATACCTTTATGATTTCCATTAGGGGTAAACACGATAATTTCATTTTAGGAAGTGCAGACTACCGCCCCCTCAAAGTGATTTGAATCGTTAATGCCATATATGGGATGTATAAAGGATGGAATAAATGATATTATATATGATATTATACTGAAATTATAATATACCTTTATATAATTATGATTTCATTCCATTAAATATGAAATAGAAATGAAACTAGCGTTCATGTATACGTACGGTTTTCCGTCTCCATGAACGGTGCATTTCATTTCTTACCACTAAATGTTACATAATATTATGAATGAATGTATATACTGGATAAATATATGATATATATGATATCTATATCATGAATATAATTATGGAGATAATTTATATTCTACCACTTAAACAACATGTAATTATAAGAAGTTTATTTTTGACTCAAGTACCAAAGATCAACAAAACGACCATTATTAACTTAAATAATTACTTAATGTTCATAACACGGTAATAAGGGATATAAAAGGAATAATGAACTTGAAAAATGTTCTTAGTCAATTAGAAATGAACTCTAGTTTATTATTCAAGAGGTTAAATAACGATCGAGTTAACTCGGACACGAGGTAAGGGAACTTCTTAACCCAATTTCTACTATTTGGGTTAATCTCTTACTTTCAAATTATGTCATAATATTATTATTTCCTATATTGTATTTGTACTTTCTTTATGTGTACTTATAGTGAATACATATAATAGATCTGTTTTATTTAAAAAATGAACTTTGTAAGGGACTTCGTCTCAATCTCTTTTCATTGAGGCAAATTTTGTTTTATACACAACATTCCTTTATACGATGTATAGAACCCTTTGTCTTTTACTTTTATTAAAAATGAATATTTTTATAAGAAGCATTTTTACTAAACGAAAAAAAAGGAATTATTTGTCTTACGTATGTGGCGACAACGACTTCTCCGCCGCCGTGACCATTATTTGAGTTTTAGCTTCCTCTACAAGCCATAACATTTTTATATGAAAAATAAATACAAAGTTTTAATTTTCTTTTATTTTAGTATTGAAAATGGTATTGAAAGTGTTTTTATTATATCAATGTGTTGTATTGATATATTTTGATTGAAATGTGGAAATGTTTTGTTCCCTTTAGGCATGTTTTATGTGATACGATTATGTAATGATTTATGATATGTTTAAACCTGTTCATATGAGGAATGCATTGGACTTAATATGTGACGGGTGGAGCCTGCTATAGCTCCTCGATGCATCGGTAGGTCTCATGAGACAAACTAGTTTCCTGGCATGAGGCCTTCACAAAATATTTTTTTTAGTCTTGGCACAAGGCCTTGGCTACGTGGTTATGATAGTTTGGCATTATGCATTCTATGATTATGAATGTGGTTATTGATATTGCAAGTGAATATTCGACCATTAGAATATCCATGTGAATAAGTAAATGGAATTATTTCATTTTACTTTTGCCATATTACGCCGAAGTTCAAGTTTAAAAGGCTTTTGTTTTAGTTATACATTTCCTTAAATATTTATGTCTATTTATGAATGCTTCCGCAATATTGTTATCCTTACTGAGCATCTGAGTGCACCCCTTTCAATGTTTTAATATTTTCCAGGATGTGATGAAGTATTTTATTAATGAACTGCAGGGATAGTCATAAGGGGATATGAGTGTGGACTATGGAGACTATGTTATTGTAGTTTTTCACTTTATGATGTAATGTAACATTTATGAATATATGTAGTTTTTCCAAGGCTACTAAACTAATCGGTCTTTCGATACTTGATCTTTATTATCATGCCAATGTTACGCAATAATACACCGACTTTGGGTAACTGGGGTCGGGGCGTTAAAACAATAGTTAAACATGAAGAGGAGGTTTAGTTCCAGTGGACCCCAAATCCCAACACCTACATCGTTGTTGAAAATATAAATAAAATATCACAAAATTATGTATTTATTTTATTATTTCATGTAAAACCCAAAAAAATACTTTCCCCCTCGACCAACTACCGTTGAAGTGAGAGTCTCTTTAAGAGAAAATCAGGGCTGCAAGTTCAATAGTGTCCTCAAATTTCAATTCGGAGCAGTGGTTCAAAAGTTAAACAAAACCCACTCATGACTTTACTAAACCTTTCCGAAAAGAAATTCATAAATATATTTCGGGCACTCCTGGCCTCAGAATCATACACCGTTAATTTTCCCGGACTCATAAAATTCCCATATATTTTAAAAAAAAAGTACATGGAAATTCCAGGTTTCTACAATTTGGGCCCCTATGTTATATGTTAGGTGCTTTATTAATCTTAATTATCCATTAAAAAATGTAATTAATTTTAATCACTTTCACTAATATTTATGGGTCAAAAACCAAGTTGGTATTATTATATATTGTAAATAATTTTGATTCAAAATATTAAATCCATTTTTATTAATTGTAGTCATATAATTGAAAGAATATGTTTTAAATGTAATCTCATAGGTTGGATTATTATTTGGGGTTTTAATTTAAAATCATCTGAATGTTTAGTATATTTTTACAATAAAATTAAAATTGAAATTGGTTACAAAGACATAAATATAATTGATTGAAAAAATATTATGTAATTAATCTTTAAAAATAATTATAATTATAATTTATTCATATAAATAACGTATATGAATAAGAAGTTTTGAACTAAAATTCAGTATTTTGAAGAATTTATTAAAAAATGAAATGTTCCTTAGAAATTTAAAAAATTTACCATAATCTGATTATTATGTTTTTATTTTAGATATTAATTTCATTTTGACATTATAAATAAATTAATGTTGCGAAAGTGATATTTTAAATGGGTTCTCCAATAAAAGTCAAAAAAATTTCCTTTATGAAAATATAGGTTTTTAAGTGAAAATGGAGTTTTTTTTCAATGTTATGCTTCTCAAACCTAATGGATAAATATAAAAAATATTTGAATGAAGATAAAAAAATATATTTTATTAATATAATTAAATAATTGAAATTAAATATTATGACAATACTCTTATGGAATAATGAATTTAATAATGTTTCCTTCTTTATAAAATTGGTACTTATTTTCCTTTATCTTTAACTTTTAACATAATTATAAATTTTTTATTTATATTAATCATATATTTACATAATTCATTTAATTATAATCATAACCCCTATCTTAATGGAATGTTTATATCACATCATGTAAAATAAAAATATATTATTTTTCATTAAAACGTGGTCTTACATGTAACACAATCCACTGAAAAAGGACCAACTTTTGTGTAAAGAAACCTAACTCAATGATTCATGGATTAAAACATATATAATCTAATTTAATTATTAAATAAATTATAAGGTATCTAGATATTATAGTACCTTATGTTCATGGTGTTGTTTTTCATACATAGTATCGATTAAAAGGTTCTTACTTGACATTTTTGGGGTATCAAATTCTCCCCACATAATTTAAATTGATTTCTAGAAATTTAAATTTGATCTTTGTATTATATTGTTTTATATTTCATACATATTAAATCCCCAATCATGAGAATGTTTCTTAATACATCATCTATAAAATAGATAATGGGATGTACAAATGTCACATGGACTACCTTGTAACTAGGTCTCTTGGTAAGAAAACATTAGTAGAATGTTGAGATATATATTTGGAAGGAAAGAATAAATGTTTATAGAGAGTGAATGAGGTCATAAACCACAAACAAGTGAATGATTAATATAATTTTGAGGATCTCAAATACATAAATCTGTTATGATTTAAAGGGCCATTAGTTCTATAAAAAATCTTTTAGGACACCATTTTTTTAAGATACTTATCTTAATATTGAGTAATTTTTTCACTTCAAGTATATAGTTATTTGATATATTCTTATTAAAAATTTCAGCAGTTTGTTTTGTATAGAGATATTATCTTGTTTATTTAAAATTTAAAATTTGAAAATGTGGTGAAACAATATATTTCAAAAGGATCTTAAGGCCCATAAAAGAGTGCGAATTCTAACAATTTGTTTTTAACTATCATCCAAATCGAATATGGTTAATATATTGATCCCTAATCTTAAAAAATCATATTAATTGTCCAACATTGACATTTTTACATTAATTTTTATAATCTAAAATAGTTAAAATTAACTATGACAATCCGTATTTCAGACATTGGCATGAAACCCTTATTGTCCTTTAATATTGTGTTCAAGACCCACATCCTTGCTATATTTGATAAGTTATCACTCATCTTAAAAGTTGTCATTATCTACAATCAAATTAATATAATCTCAACAAAAATAATGATATTAAACCTTGAAATAAGTTTAATCATTAAATAGGATTTTAGCTATGGTTTTAATTACAATCCAAACACATAAATACATCGTCCATTTATTTTCACATAGCTTCCTCATTGGTCTAGGGTTTTTCCATAATATGAGATGTCAGATTTCTCAATCTTGACACCTTATATTCAATCTAAATAACCTTATGTTTAACCATGACAATTATTTGTCTTTATCTATTAAAATTATTTATAATGGTTTGTAAAAAAAATTATCCTAGTCATATCTCTTATGAGTTTCAAACATTGTGTGTAATAAGACATGTTTTCCTATACCATTTTATCCCAATTGAGGCTCAAAACACATTATTAGAGTTATTACACATAGGTAAATTTTTTCCAGAATCATGTACACTTGTTGTATCCCAACAAATATTTATTTATAAGAACACACATATAATATCTACATTTAAAAAATTAGATGTTTTTATTTTATTATTATCCTAAAATTCTATCATAGGTTCATTTCCTCTAACCTCTGATTTCCAAAATCAAGTTCCCAATGTTACTACTAAACTTCCTCAAATTTCAACTGTAGTGACCAAACATAGTATGCCAGAGAAGTTGTCTGATATTAATTACATTAACATGATTACAATGAATCAAATCTTTAAAGAATGATAGTTTTGTATTATTGTGAAACTAGATACATACATGATTGATTTATTATAAAATTATACATTATTTATTACATTTTTTTCAGATAAATAACATCGGGGATAACTCTATTCCATCTTGAAAATCCATGTATATCATTTAATGTATTATTATTGGATTCATTCAGAAAAAAAATAAGGGTGAGATCAAATGATCAGTAACGGAAAAATATAGTAGAAGAAATAATGAATCAATGAGAATAGTAATTATTACATGGTATATAACTGAAATAACATTACATATAATAATTAAACTGAGAGGGAAGTGAATAATAAATATGTAAAGGTAATAACTTGAAACACAAGCAATTTTAATATCTAGATCAGGTAAATTAAGTACAAAAGTGTAAGAAACTAATACACATACCACTTAATTAATAAAATGAAAATTTAATGTATATATAGATATATCAATGAAAAATATCAGGAATGAATAATAACTAAAACTCATATGAATGAGAATGCATAATTGTTAGACGTCATGTTTCCTAGGTACATTGAACCATTATTTTCAATATATAGTTCACATATTTATATTTGAAAAACTAATTCATCCCATGATACTACTGATGCATTGAGGGGATTTCATTAAACATTACCTAACCAGTAGGGATTTTCTATTACGATCCCCAACTAGCATATTTCATGTCCAATATATTCCTTATATCAAATACAAAATATAGCTTAACAAATATATATATTGAATTTTTTTACAGATATATCAATATCTAAACCAATAATCAATTGAAATTAAAAATAAACTCTGTATTAAAAATAGTCTATTGATAAGGAAATGAACATATTCAAGATATATAAAATGAATAATTATGGGGAAATTCAATCTACAATGATTATAGGATATTGAAAATTTCAATTGGATAATCAAATGATTCAATGAGTGTCTATGAATTAATTTCTTTAGAAAATAAATAATAAACCATACATAGAATCAACAAATATGGAATTAATACATAAAATAAAAAGTGGTGTTAAATAAATAATTTATTTTTTTATGAATATAAATGATATTAAATGATCTTAAATACAATCTTCAGTAAAATTATTTTTTTTAAAAAAATTACTTTTTAAAATACATTGTATTTTGAAAACATTTTCATTAAAAATTATTCTTTTAGACATGAAATGGAAGCTTCAATGTAATGACAATGAGTAAATATGTTATTTTTATACAACGTAAAAAGCATTTCTTTATCATAATAAAAAGGTTTTGAAAACTCTTGTATTGGGATAGAGATAAGAATATTATTTGAAAAATAATGGTGAAAACAAAAACATGGGAAAAAGTGTAATAAAAAAATAAATTTAAAATATTTTTTCAATACCTTTTAATAAAACATGGGGTTTTTGAGGAATACAGGTTCTTCAACTTAAGAGAGAAATAATGACAGGAATTCTAGAATAAAAAAGTCTAAAATATTTTTAGTACCAAAGAGTTGAAAAATGGTACTAATACATGAAAATTTTAATGAATGACTATATGAGATAAAATTATATGTTATATTAAAAAATAATTTTTAATTTCTTCTAAGTGAAATAAAATTGAATGCTTATTAAGGGTTTTTAAATAAATTAATCAATAATCTTTCCAAACTATCCCAAACCATATTGAATCATTTTAAATCATAAACACATGAAGGGATAATTTTAATTGTAAGTTTTAAATACCATTAAGGTAAAAATTTTCATGATATAATATACAATGATGGGTATTAGAAACACCACACACAACAAGAAAGGGTTGAACATGAAATTTATCTCACAAAAGTAAAATGTGAGATGAAAAACACTTACCTTAAGTTTTTTTTTGTGTGAAAATACCTTAACATCCTATATAACATGATTATGTTTATTTTATACTTCATTGAGAAATAATTTTATTTTTATCATTATTTTATTTCAATTTTTATAGTGTTTTCTATACATTCATAAATATATATGTTTCTGTTAGGTATTTTGACCAAATTTTTTTTACTTGTTAAAAACTATTTTTGTAAGTCAACTATTGTCAGAAAGATCATTATAAAACTTCTCTTGAATACTAATAATGAATAAATGATCATATTTATATATTAATTATACTTTTAAATTAAATCATTAAATATGTAGGTGAGAAAAATGAATCATTATTATGATCATAGAGATGGTAGGTCATACATACGCATGAGTAATGTCCCACCTTTCCAATGATAATAATAGGAAAAGGTTATATAACCCCATATCATTATAGAATTATATTTATAACATAAATAATATAGTATTTTATCATATATAAATAAATATATAAATAATTCTATTGATGTATAGTAATCACATCATGGTGGGGAGAATGTAGTCCACACATCAACGAACGACATAATAACTTTTTATGTCTGTCAAAGGTTAATAATGAAAATGATATATATATTTATATAGTATAATTCATGAAATTTAACTAATTCATGAATACCATATATTCTTTCTTATGTAAAATATGTTTAATATATACCATTATTTATATGTATATGAATAATGGTAATAAATTACATTGTTTCGAGCGGATGGTAGTTCATAATTCCTCATATATTGTCATATTATTAAAGTAAAATGGAACATATTAGTGGTATGTCTAATGAATGGATAAAATAATAATAAATAGAAAATAAATATATTATATATATCAAATATAATTTTTTTTTCTATCATGGCCACCATGAGTGTGGTAAATCCAAAATAAAAAATTATTTTTTCATGAGCCAATAGTTCACCGTACACCAAAATAGTATATCTTTACCCACTAGAGGGATGTGTGTGTATGTCTAGGTAAAATATTATGATAAAAAATCCAATTATTTTTAGGTTTAATTTTTTTCATACATGAATATAATAATTATAGTTTTGGGGTGGGTAATGGAAATACAACTACAGAGGTAAAAGAAAAATGTTACCTCTTAATTGGGTATCTTATTTTGATTGGCACGAAAAAATATCCATAGAAGGAATTCTTCCAAGGGGGAGGAATCATGGTATATGGGAGAGATTTTGGTATTATATATTGGAAAATCATGGATGATACTATGTGGGTTGAGAGGTGTGAAGAATGGGTATCAGTGGTAGCCTTTTATATGGGAGGAAAATGACTCACATGGTATTTAATAAAGGAAAATAGGTGTTGCAACATTATTACCTACCAAAAGTAATCCAAAAACCATAGAAACTAAATAATGGAAGGTTAATTGAAATATTATTTCTATCCAATAGATTTTGGACTACTTTCATGGTCTTTGGGCCCATAAGTTAATGTTTTATTCCTTTTGGAAGATTACTTTATCATTAATAACTGTAATTAATTTTAATCCAATCCTATAATATTTTTGGTTAAAAAAAGTTTCCCTTATTTGAAATTAGAAGTAATTTTTATCCTCATTAAGGTAATTTTTTTCCATATTTCATTCATACTAGTAGAAAAATTTAATTTAAATTTATTCCAGCATGCATGATGACCGTTTGGGATTTAAAATTAAAAATGTGTGAATTATTCAATGTTTTTATATTAAATTTAGAAATAAAATTGTTTAATATTAAATAAAGTTTATTAATTCATAAAAAATTTAAAAAAAATTTTAAAACAAATTAATAGTATAATTTAATCATATAAATAAACTAGATCGAATATAACTTTCGATCAAAAATTCATTATTTTTAACTATATGTTAAAAAAGGAAATGTTTCAAAACAAATATCAAAAAATAACTTTAACATAATTATTTTGAATATTCATCAATTATGAAGCTTATTGTGACATATTAAATCAATTAATGATTCAAAATTAATATTTGAAAAGTGTTCACTATCAAAAGGTGGGAAATTTTCTATTATAAAAATATTCCCTTTTCAATTTAAAATAAAGATTGTTCTACTATTATTCTTATCCATGATAATTTATGAATATAAAAAAATAAATTATTAAATATATAACATTTATATTTCATCAAAATCATTAACTAAATATATGTAATTACTTAGATATAACTCATTTGGATGAATAAATTAAATAATTTTTACTTATCCAAAATGTTGTTTTTTTTCTAATTAACTGGTAACCAATGTATTAATATTTGATTTATATAAAACATAAATTTTCAACACTCTATTTAGTCTATTCATAACTATTAACATAATTTGATGGTTATATCATATTATAATAAATAATTATATATTTGTTTTTCTGTAAAACATGGTTTTGTGTGTAATGAAAGCCATCGAAGAATATCACTCTTACGTGAAACACATGCTAACATGGTGTTTCATGAATTGAAATATATTGAATCTGTTTTAATTATTAAATATATTATAATTATTCCAAATATTATATTACGTTATGTTCTTAGTGTCGCATGTCCTAAACATTATCAAATACAAGGTTCTTACTTTAGATTTTCAGGGCATTACACATTGTACATATACAACCACATTATTTTAAGACATAAAACTATTTTAATGTTTTTAATTTCATTGATATCTTACATTACATGAAACACTAGGTTTAAACATTCAATGAATACTATTGAATTATTATTATTTATTATGATAGTTTTTGCTAAGCTGTTGGATTGGGGTTTGGAATAGTAATCAATAAAATTTTAAAAATTATTTTTACACAATTAAAATATGAATTTAGTAAAAATCAATTTATCATAAAATAAAATAAAATCATATGAATGTAAATACAGATTATTTTTCTATAAAAATGTTTTATGCGCATGATGTGTTTTTATAATGATACATTAAATTAACCTCTATTAATGAATATTTTTTATTTAATATTAAGTTTATATATTAAATAAATTATTTTAAAAATATTCTAATATTATTTACATATCATGGAATGATGGAAATAAAAATTTTATGCTTTAAAATGGAAGTAGTTAGAAACGTTTTTGTTGCATTTTACACACTTAAAAAATGAATATATGATAAATATAGAAGTTTAATGTTGTCAAATGAATTCCAAATTTGATTCATAATAATTAATATTATTTAATATGTTCAAAAAAATTATTCATCAGAGTAAATAGTAGTTTTTAAGTATATTTCAACTTAGTTTGGTTACGTTGGGTAATTAAGTTTCAAAATAATGTTACAATGCATTAAAAATATTTCTAAAACCTAACCCATTTCAAATTGATGAGTTTTTTTATTCCATCCTCAATAAATAATACAATATAATGTAAATTTTTTCATTTTTCTATTATATTGAACAAATATTATTTTAGGTTATGAATAAATACAAAATGCCACTCTTATTCTTTAAATATCACTAATTTTGTATCAATAGGATAAGAAGAAGTTATGTTATGTTATAAATGGTTCTTTTATAGAATAAATTTTTTTATATCATTTTAACTTATTTTTAGTTTTTAGTTATTGTAAAATTACCTTAAATTCGTTTTCAACATTGACAAAGTTCTTGATCAAGTTATAAAAAATTAAATTAATAATGTCTAAAATTACTAAAGTAATATATTTTTGTTCAATAAGTATTTTCTATGGGTTTTCTAGAAAAATATAATATATTATTTTGTTTAGAAATATTACAATAAAATTATATTTCTATTTTTACATATTTATATTCAAACTATGTGAATAGTTCTGGAAATGACTTTAATGCTATTATTTATTAAAAAATAATTTATTACATAATTTAAATTTCATAAAAATATTATCATTGGTCAAGTGAATTTGATATGATCTTGATTACCATATATATTCAACTTACGCTTCAATTTATCTTCTATATTGAAAATCCTAACCCCTAATGATTAATTAAGTTTGATATTGGAGTAGTTCTTGAAAGGGTTAATGTGGTATTAAAATAAATTATAATGGTTAAAAATAAAATAATATTGTCTAAATTTTTTTTGATGATATTATCTAAAATCATATTCATAATTGATTAATAATATATCACTTTCTGTTGACATGAACATGGTCATTATTTTATATTAATTCTACACTTATGTAATTCGAAGGGTTCCCCTACCAAAGATTAAAAAAGTGAACCTAATATTATAAGATATTCAAAAAGATCAATCCTTATTTATCAAAAAATTCATAATATACTAGATTTTATAAACACGTCCTATATGTTTTTGTATTTTAAAAAAATATCTTATTAAGGATTAATTGTTAGGCCAATGAATGTTTCCCTAAAAAAGTTTTATAACTCTTAAATGAGTACATTCAATTTTCTTCAATCATACACCACATATAAATTTCTTGTATCCATTATTAAATAATTAAGTATTTATATTAAATATAATAATATTTTATTATTATTATGGATAAACCATTTTCAATTTCCTTTCAACAATATGGGAAGGGAAACATCACTCATGCGTATGTCTGGTCTACCACCTCTAAGTAGCGATGTGTTTCATTTTTCATCACCACATCCCATTGATAGTTATAATGATAGATTTACTAAATATATAAGATATATAATATATTATTATATTTAAAAATGATTAATTTTTTATTTTCATTTCATTATTTCCATCAATAAGTGGTATCAAAACTCTTACAAACGTACAAACTACCATCTTCATATAGTAATGCAATTTATTTTTATCACATCTTTACATGAATAGATTTAAAATTTGACATAATTTTTACATATTATAATAATGAAATTACTAACATTATTAATATGAAATATCCATGATCTTAGATCCGGGATCATGACTTCCAAACCGAAACATCCATGAAAAATGAACCAGTTTTCACCAAGAAAAGGCTATTTAATAAAATAAATTTTAATGAAATGGTTATAAGATGTTATAAGTAAATAATAAATTCTATGATATAACTTTTAATTATTATCTAATATAAATATACTAAATAAATTTATATTTTAAATATGTATGGAATGTCTATGGATAAAGATTATTCTTGGTTATAGTGTTAATATTATAATATCATTTCTTCTCATGATCATCTATTGAAAATTTATGTTATGGAAATAATATGGTTATTATAGATAAAAACACCATCTATTTTCTTCACAAATGGTAATTAATTTAAATTTTTATGATTAGTAATAGTTTAATCTATTTTTTAGTTAAAATTAAAGTGTAAATATCTTTCATAAATGTTGACCTTATTTCCTTTCTTGTCAGAAAAACATTTTCTTACCTGTTTATGCTCTTCGAAATTGATTTATTGATTTTTTTACATATACATATAATGTTTCAAAAAATTATGTTTCTGCGACTTATAAATTATTTACAATATTTTAAAATGATTTATTTTGAAATTTTTTTTTTGTTACTATAATTTTTACTTTTAAAAAAAGATTTACGTGAATTCTTTCTTTAAACATATACTACATAATCGAATTTTTTCATAATCATGCGTGTTTTTTAATTGATGATTTCATTACATGTTTACAATTTTATTTTCAAATAGAAATGTTTTTATAAAATTTTGATAAATTTTAGTTTAATACTTATCAGTAGGAAAGGTTATTTTCTTCATGTTTATGAAGAATTGTTCATATGAAAATATAAAGGATTTTTTCATCTACAACATCATATTTTAAGGACTTTTATCTGTCAATGTGTATATTATCCCATGATAAAATCTAATTAATCTCTTAATAGGGCTTGTGATGATAATGGTGATTAAATGATGATTTTATGAAACCTGTTTCATTTCCATGTGATAAGTACGTTGTGATGAAATAATTATGAAAGCTGTTTTTTTCAAGGATTGTGCAGTGATAAAATAATCGAAATAAAAAAATTTACATTAGATAGATTATTATATCATGAATTTATTAATTGGTTTATGATATTATGGTACAATCATTGTTTAAATATTTTTGACAAGTGATCTCACTATTATATAGCAATCTTTTTCATTTAGAAGGGATGGATAACTAAAAAGATAACTTTGTTGTGTGAGAACGATATTTATTGTTCAAAAATATTTTCCTGGACATATTCTCATATAAATAAGTTACTTTATAGAACTAGTTTCATGTAATTATTTTAATTTATAGATGTAGATTTATGTCCACAAGATTTTATGAGGTCAATATTTCAATTCTATCACTTAATGTGTAATGATATTACTATTTATACATCTTAAAAATGATATATGATTATGTTTTTACAACATTACAATGTTTATGATATCTTTTCATGATTCATGTGTGAATATTAAACATTCCCTACTCGTATTGTTTTTTAAATTTTAATGAAAAATCTGTATTTCATGACAGTGGATTTATTATGTATAATTTATAATGTAATAATTAGATATTTTATGATCATTTATGAAAAACTATATTTAAAAATCTGATCATTGAATAATATATCCCAATATTATAGACAATGGGTTGAAGTAGGGTATGTCCTTGGAAATTACTATAGTTGAAGAACATTCAAGGAGATTTGGGAGATCCTTAATGTAATAAGACATTTATATAACTAGTCTCCAAATATACATAACTATTATAACTATAGGGAACATATAATTGATTAATATATTGAATATTCATCAATAATGAAATAATATTTATATATGTAATTATTGTGTCATATATTTTGGTATCATAGAATGTTTTACTTATTTCTGCTGATTAGGATACGAATGGTTTATTCAAAACCCTAGGGATAAGTATAATTATTTGATGACATCCTAATATTTCGGTAAAATAATGATTGTTTGTTTTCCTATGTAATTCATAACTATATAGATACTTTCAAGTTGATGAATCAATGGAACATATGCACCTAATAGTGAAAAATCTAAAATGGGTGGATTGGGTGTCAATAAGGTCGTCACTAGTGTGAGATAACTGGGCCAAAGACTACACACCTTGATATGCACTCTTGTGGGATGTCCCATATTGTGTTCATGTTCACTTTATAAACCATTTAGAATTATTTGAGTATAATATGAATCTTGATAACCTAGGATAAACCTAAATGGGAATTTTTTGATAATAATATTTCTAAATTACAGACATATGAAGAATGATTTTAATGAATATATTATTTTTCTATTTAGTTATTTTAGTTTAATTTCTATACTATGTTTTTTGATTTATTTAGTGGTTGTATGAAAAATAAATCATGTGATAATAAATGATAGAGTAAATTTTAAAGATATAATCGCGAATAATCAAATGACTTAGCTGTTGGAATGAAATTTCTTCAATCTATGATCACTATGAATTTCATGTTATGGGTGGTAATATAGACAATTCATTGAGTCTTAATACATAAATAAGGGTTTAATATTCCATTGGATAATTTTTATGATAGTTTATACCATGTTTTTGAATGTATTTTGACCCACTAGTTTTTGAGTAATTGATAAACGAGATAAGAAATATATTTTCTATAATACATTGTTGAGACCATGGGAAATATTTCTTAGTAGAATATTTATTACAATGTTTATAGGATCAATGGTGGATTTTTACCAATAATTCATGGAATTAGGAAGAAATCAACTCCATGAAATGGGATTAATTTAAGGGAGTGATTATTAATATGTAATTACCTTAAACTATTCACACTAAAATCGAGAGTGACAGTTTTTTTGTTAAAGTACAAGAATTATTAAATTAAAAAAAAACATTAAAAAATCAACTGTTAATTTTTTAAATGAGGACCTATCACTTTTTATCAAGAAGGTATTAGGAATACATCATAATGGGTGTACACAACATGAATAGATGTTCTATTAATTATGACTACTCAATGATGTGAATATTTCAATGAAATTTTAAAATTTTATTATCAAATGGTATATTTTCATCAATGTTATGGAAATTTTTGTATTTTAAATAATTTATTTCAATGTAAAAGTTGTATTTTCCGAATGAAATGTTCTAATAATCTTTTCAAGGCATTTTTAATTAATTATAGCATCATCTTATGATAAATATTTTTTTATTAAGGATTTGATATAATGATATCATCTATATTCATTAATTATATGTATTACAATGAAGATAATTTATAAACGATTAAATGAT
This sequence comes from Viscum album, assembly GCA_963277665.1. Taxonomy (NCBI): domain Eukaryota; kingdom Viridiplantae; phylum Streptophyta; class Magnoliopsida; order Santalales; family Viscaceae; genus Viscum; species Viscum album. Next base: position 1,956,008,975 of record OY728140.1, read on the forward strand.
ACCCTTTTATTTCATAAGTGTTAATAGTGTTATAATAAAGCCAATTTTGAAAACTGGGATTTTCCATGGGAGATGAAATTAGGGCATCATGAAATATTGGATAAAACAAATTCCTATACTTAGTGTAAACTATGATGAATGTTTTAGGAACATTTCCCACACATATATATACTTTTCATTAAGCTATATTTGTTCCAAATAGTATATATACACCAAAATCATTGTGTATATATAGATATCTCAAAAGATAATAAAGACTATAATGTGTAATAAACCAAATGTAGTTTGGGAAATTTCCCACTATGATATTATTTGGAGTGAACCTTAATTATGATATGATGAAATTTGGAGTGAACTCAACCCACTATGAAAATCTTGGAAGTGATCCTTGATTAATAAAATCATTTTTATATTTATGTGTATTCTATACAATTATTTTTATGAAAATCTTATGTTCTCATTGATCATTTTATTTTATTTCTTAATGATTCATGTATTATGAACATCCATGATTTATTCCATGAATCAAGATTTTGATCTATGAAATATTGTGTATGGTTTTCAAATAGTATGTGGAAATTCTTATACCCATATGTTCATATTATGTTTAAATGATAATTGATATCTACCATGATTAAAATTATTTAGAATCTCATATCACCCTTTATTATAAATCTATTTCCCATGTTATGAAGAAGATTTTTATGTATTATAGGTTTGAGAATGGTACAAGTTGTTATTTACTAAGTGGGAGATGGTGTCGATCATTAATTTACATGTTTTTAGTTTCTTTAACTTTCCAATGACACTAACACTATATGATTCTGGCATGGATTTTAATACTCTGTATTGAATATTGATCAAATAACATATAATTTATATGGTAGAAATGAACATTTTTTTAAAGTGTGCCACTACTTCAAACTCTTTTTCTAGTGATAGGTAATTACCCTCATATGGCCTCAGGTACCTATATTTATAAGGGTACACATGATCATCCATAATAAATATATTTTCCAACCTAATAGTTGATGTATCATAGTTCAAGGTATAATCTATATAGAAATTAAGTAAGTTTAAGATCATTGATTTAGTCAATAAACCCTTAAGATACTAAAAATCCCTCACATTTGTTTCACATAAAAGAAATATTATCCCCCACTTATTAAAGAACATAATTTGTGCTTCTACAGGGTGAAATTATCTAATAATCCTCCTATAATAACCAATGTATTTTCTAAAGATACACATCTCACAAAACAGTTGGTATTTAAACATAGAAACAACAAACCAAAAAATATAAGATTTTAATAATACTCCAAACTCATATATAATATGTTTAAGGAAGTGTGCATGGTCGATATAAAATTAACACTACGAGATTTTATCATGTTGAATATACTCCAAATTTATTCCCAAAATTATTTCCATATATTATGTGTGATCTTCCCTCAATACAGTGTACTTGAGAATATCAATATTAAATTCCAAAAATGTGTGTATATATGGATGGATAACACAATTCATCAAGTGAGGAAATAATGTCATCAAGCTCATCAAACTAAAAGAAACCACCAAATACTTCTTTAGAAAAAACATACTCATGAATTTTCTGTGAGGTTTGTATGAAATCCCTTAGTTGATGATAAACCGATCTCAAATAAACCATGGATAATACTCATGTACACTTAAATTAATCGAATATGTTTTTAAAATTAGAGAGTGGATGTACTTTTAAACTATATCGTGATTTACAATTTTATAATCTGTATAAAACATCAATATACCATACTAATTCTCAATGAATAGGACATGAACACCCCAAGGGGATGTACATTATTTTATAAGTCTATTATCATTAAAGTCCCCTACCCGATCCTTTAACCAAGATTCCTAGAAGGATACATCCTAGAGGAATTGATAGAAATAAAATCTATGTTATGCATGATATTAGTATTAAAAGCAACCAATACCTTGTATGTAAATAGAGTGATGTCATCAGGGAATTCATATTTGGACAAATCAACCATGGGAGAAAAGAATATATACTTTCCCCCATTATCCAATACTATATTTGAAACATGGTATGTAATCCCACACATCTAGTGGTGGTTATAAATTACATGACCAACCCTTGACTTCCTCTCTCTAGAATGAAAAAAATATCACCCCTAGGATATGTGAAAAAGTATTTTGAATGATATTAGTTCATATGGACTTGATATGATACTATCTATTCAATCCCAAATATCAATTCGAATATAGTTCCTAATAAAAGAATATCCTAGAAAAAAATATCCACCAAATCATTTTTATAATTCTTTACACTATTGAATATCTTATTATTAATCTTATAATGTTGTGATAATATATATATCTCCATATAACTAAAAAATATTAAATCTCATTCCATAAAAAAATTCAGATGATATCAATGAATGAGAACCCCCTATGACTAATAAAGCATACGATAATGTTGAAGACAGAAGAACGATACCTAAAATTGTAAATAATATACCATTGTTTTTAAAATGAGTAGTTTGAATAAAATTTAAATGGGTGATGACATGGAAGTAATCATTAACTTATGTCCCCTAGGATGGGCCCCTATATTTCCCTAGGGCACCAAGATCATTTCCTATACCTAAACAATTGGTTGAACTCTATATATTCACTTAAAATGGAGTATGTAATCATACTATAGAGGAATTTACCTTTTTGTAAAACCAATCCATCAATAACTACAATAAAATACTATAGAATCCATTCAGGTTCTCCATATTTCAACATGATCCTCACTCTAAATGGTTTCAGTCACACTGGTCAAACATGGTCAAGCCTTCCACACTGAAGGAAGGAAATATAACTATCTCATTTAGGAAGAAGTTATGAACTACAAATAAGACTAGCCTTCCTCCATTAACTATGGTATAAAACATCAATGAAATTCTTAATAATTTATAAATACCCACCAAAATCCCTCCCAACATATGTCACCTACCTAAGCCTCTAACATCTCGTAGGTTCATATTGATAATAAGTTCCTTATTTGTGACATAAAAAAAAGATAGAAGATGGAAGATATTAAACTGAAATGGGAAAATATTCCACATATCATCCATAAAATTTGTAATTATGGAAACCTCATCCGATACCATCATAGAGGAATAACACTGTAGATCAAGATAGTGATTAGAAAAATAAATTTTTTATTTTCCTCCCTAATCTTAGTGCATTAATTCCATATCGTTATTTTCTCATAGGATATCTAGAAATAGGTGACATAGGAAATAGTTCTGAAAGTAATTATTGTAAAAACATGTGTGTTATTCTTTCTAAACCACGATTTCCATCCAATTTATTTATATTTTTTGATACAACTAAACAAATATATTCACTCTCCTTTTTTTCAGTGTCTCTGGATGGTCAAAGATTATATTGATAGAATCTATATAGAATTATGTGTCATGGGGTCTACTCTCCGTAGTCAACAATCTATTATACAAAATTTATGTTTCTCTCATCAGATCATATATCAAAGGTGTTGATTGGACATCCTCTATCTATTGACTGTAAAACCCATAATATGTGTTCCTAGAAAATACCATCTATAATTAATCCTGAAAAAATATGAGGATGTAGCCCTATAAAAGTTTGTTGTGATAATCTCTACCAGTTAGAGCTCTATTAGAGGTTATCATGGATTTATACCTCTAAAATCCAAACACATGCAATATAAAAATAAATTATAACAATTCTCCATAACAAATATTAGGGATATAAATAACATGCAAGACACCCCAATTGTTTTATACCTATATCGTAATAATATTATAACCCTATCTATATGTCTCTATAGCCCCATAAACACCTACTCATGTCCAAGTAACATATTTATATAACCCTAATTAATTCAATTAACATTTATATTAATGGGAACTATATAACTATTTGTGAAATAAATAAATAATAAATTAAATTTTTTAGGAAAACAACAAACATGTTATAGTTAGAATTTTATTTAAATGATCCAATAAGGTTACAATATTTGGAAACCAATAAATTATATTTCCCAAATATTAATGAATTCGTTTTAGATGAACCCAGAAATATATATGCTGAAAATATTTATTAAATCAATGCATACACATTAAATAAAATACTATTGTACCATGAAAATTTATCCAATCAAATGTAATCATGAAAATGGAATGTGAATGCTATGCGCCCGATAGGATTCATGTACACACACCCTCTTATCATTATGGCAATGAAATAGAGTAATATAAATATTAAATATAGAAATAATATGTCAATATAATGAAATTAACATATTATAAAAGTATAATCCTTGAAAATACTCTCATCCTTTGTAACATGCGACTTCCTCATTTTTGGTTTAGATACCCATTGGAACATGTTCCATAAAAATATATAAAGATATCATATTTTATATATAACTTTTCCTAACAGCAAGACAACTGAAAAAGGAATTGATTCCACTTCTTAACTCGCTAACACTATTCATCATATGGTAACCAGTTTAGACAGTTATATGGGTCCTCATTTATGCTTCATATGATGAAGGTTCCCATCTAGTAGTGAAGTAATTTTAGCAAATGGTATTGAGACAATACACTCATATCAAAATGTAATATTTGAAAATAATAATTCTAATTCCATACTCGAAATGAATAAAGAGAACAGACATCATGGAAAATCTATACTACCACCAAAACTATCAATTCAGTAATATAATGTGTTTTATACAATTCCAAAAAGATATACATAAACAATAATGGGTCATTAGTAGGTAGAACACATAAAAATACTATAATAAAATTTCAAAATAATAAAACTAGGAGATCCAACTAAATTGGTATTGAGTCTTATCTGAGTATCAGGACTTACTCTCCACACCTAATAAAAATTCACCATCATTCATATAATGAATTATCATGTCCTATACTACAACCACAATATCTGATTGGGTACAAATGTTGTCTTTAGAAAAATTAGAGTACTACTCAGAAGGTCACAAATAATGGTGTATGAAAAATGTAATCACTCCCAATAATAATTCAATATGATGTGAATAATAAATAAAAAACATAATAAACAAACCACTATTTATCATTGAGTTTTAATGTGACACCTGAGATTTATCATACCATATTCAACTAATTTCATATGTATTTGAGCATAATATTTCATTAGGAAAAAATGCTAAACCCCAGTAAGTGATGTGAGGAGTTACATGTATCTAAATACAACTAAATCCAAGGAGGTGATCCAAAATATTTTATTGTATGAAGCTACCATCGATTCCAAGTATGAATTCCTTAGAAGTATAAAGTACCCATTTTATTAATTATTCTATCTCATGATTCATGAAATAATCTAATTGAATAGGTCCATTATAAAAAATAATTTCAAGATGTAAATAAATTTTATAGTCACTAGATGTAATGGTAAATCCCAATATTCATAATATATCTACATAGTCACCAATTAAATATATATATATAACCCCCTTGGTCACCATTTTAAATATAATATCAACCCAATGATCAGGAACAAATATTTTATTGTCCAATGTCTATGTCTACACTTGTCAGTGGAGTATTTATAGGACTTGGAAGGTTTTGAACACTAGAAAAGGGAACTAAAACCAATTTATATTTTAAATAATGATCATTCTATGCCACTAAGACCCCACATAACACATATTAGAATAAAGGTTAATGATATATAAGATTTATTGCACACCACTGACCTTATGAGAACCCATATTTATTATAATAAATATTAAAGGATTTAATACTAAAATATACAATTAATAAAATCCCAAAATATATTGAGGCATAATATATTTGTTTAATTAGAAAATATAATAATAACACTAAAATTTGATATAATAACATTATTTAAATACTTTGAAACATTCTAGTATATTCCATAGCTTCTTCTAATACTGCATGAGATAAGCTGGGGATGTACATAAAAAATAGGCGAGCTAAAAATCCCAGTAAAGGAATAATAAAATTATTAAATAGTGGAGGAAATAAATTTTAGAAAATAGGTATATCATGGTTACATAAAATGGTTGATAATCATTAACATTAATATCAAATCATGATATGATATTATAACACTAGGGAAACCTACGAAATATGAGACAATATAAAACCTTACATTATTAGAATATGTCAAGGGAAACCACTAATAAATCATAACATTGTGTGTTTAGGCTATGAAATAATGAACTATACATGGTACCTAATGATTATAATACCTCACCAAACTTATTTGTGGCCTATATTGTTTTGGTCCCTCCTATCACAATTATATTAGTTATATACAATTGTGTTCCACAAATATTCCATAATATTAGAATCCATTTAATAAAATTTAATACAATGATTAGGGAATATGAGATAAATACATGAAATTATACAATATGTTATGGATAACTATATATAAGTAATACCCTTCTGTGGAAATTATAATGGGTATACACAACAAAAAATATTTGGAATTGAAAATTATGAGATAATTTTATTTTCATTATAGGTGTGCATAAAAATTCATGAAAATCATTAATGAGTGTGAATGGTAAAATTTAATTACATGGGAATAATAAAGACAACAAAAAGTTTCCTGAAATAGTATTCCAACCTAAAAAATGTAAATGAAGAGGCATAATACAGAATAAAGTATCTTAAAAAATAGGAGGAGGAAGTGAATCCCAGTCCTTAAGAGGAATCTTCTAAAAAATTTGGATGACGATATTAAAAAAATGGGAATTCATTGTGAGGGATTTAGAGAGGGATTTTGAAAAGAACATCATGACCGATAGGTTCTGTCTGAATATGAGTGGGGGTTGCTTGGTTATTTATAAAAAAGGTATGATAATTATTAATTAATTTCTAAGCATATGTTTTTGTCTCTATGAGAGAAAATATAAAATCTAAAATCCTACAAAAGTTTTGTTACCTTATAATCCTCTATAGTATAGTGTTTTTAAAATATTTACAAGGAAAATAATAAAACATCACTATATAATACTATTGGTGTGGTGTAATTAAAACATGCACATAATGAACTGATTTGAAACATAAAAATATATTATAAGTATTGGATTAATAAATAAGGATGTGTAAGAGTAAGAAAATTTCATCCAAAAAAATATAATATTAATGGATAAATCTATATAATATTCACATATTTCTTTTATAAAAGTTATTACATAAATTTTCGGCTATTGGGAATTAATAATACATACCATATAATTTTATACTGGTAACGTCCTGGACCCGGGTGCCATGCAACGGGTGCCCCGAGCCTGGATCGCCATGTGACATCATGCGCATTTACCCAAACACCAGAGGATGCCGACTAACAGCGAGAGCCCAGGTCTGATAGTGGGGAAACTCTGCCCTCACTTGTCAAAGTGTAGGGCATATGAATGTAAATAAAACATACAACAAACAGCGGAAGCGGTAAATTATACACAACTGAAATAAACAACAGTAGTGGATATAACCAACAATAGATAACAATGATGCTACATGTCTCATGTTCTATGAAAATAGCCAGAACATGTTATGCATCAATACAGTGCATCAAAATACAGAGTATATCAAAACAAGAAAAACAGCTGGCAGTGGCATCATGAGCCTAGGCTCGGTCCCATGCCCTCCTACTCCTCAGTAACAGTCAAGTACCTGTATAGGGACTCTTTCCCCTATCTACACCTACAGAAACGTAATATGTTTGGGCAGAAAGGTGTGACTCAAACAGGGTGTGAGAAATATATCTCATTAAGCACCCACAAAGGCCCATTCCCAACTGCGTGCAAATATGCAATAATAGTGCGCAGTAGTAAAATGCACTAATGTTAGCAGTACTCAAAAGTAAATAATTACCAATTATATTACCATTTTATAATTCATTTAATTCATTAAATATTATAAATCACCATAGTGCATTTCTATGTAAACAGTCCACATCCTCAGACAAACAAAACCTGACCCTTAGGTAAGCAGAATCCAACCCAAAGGTATAGCCCCCAGGCGTAACAGAAGTTTCCCTCAGTCGTAGGAAGTATCGCCCACAGGCACAGAAGTCAAGCCCTTAGGCACGAAAGGTTTCCCTCAGGCGAAATAACTACTGCCCTCGGGAAAAACAGTGCAGTGCCCACAAGCCAATCACAACAACGCCCTCAGGCTAAACAGTTAACCGGGCCATGCCCAACATATCAAAATGTAGTAAACAAGGAATTCATCTCAAGGCAATTCTATAATTACTACATTTAAGGCATACCCTCGGGTAACCTGGCCAAATGGCTAAACAGGGGAACACACCCTCGAGGTGGTTCCAGATCCAAAAAACGATCCCGACCAACATTTTATTATCACAATTTAATCACCTATTAAATTATAGGCATTAAATATAGCAATAGCCTCAGCCACACGACACCCCAACATGGGTTCGTGGCACGAAAACGCACAAAAACGCACCACATTTGGAATTTCACACCAAGTCACCTACCTTATATGTCAACGAACGTAATACATGAATGCCAACTTTAGAAACGTCCAATAAAGGCGTAGATCTGACGAAGAACAAAACCAATTTAGACGTAAATAACTTCCGTTAGGGGATGAATTGGTAAGAACCATACTATGAGAGGAGAGGTCTTACCCGTGCGGTTCCAACGAGATCATCGGAAGCCGAATCGGATTCCAGAAGAACACCCAGAGGATCTTCCAAGGTTCGGCCTCCTCTTTGGATCCAAAACAGCTCAAATGCCTCCTCGACCAAATGAGGACGCTACTGACTCTTTTAAGACGAAAAAACAAAGTACACGACCTATAATTTTGAATACACGGCGTGTACTGACTTAATTTAACTGTTCCTCTGGCAGCACCGCCACACTGTTCATCCGTTGACATGAGTACACAACATGTACTCCCGAGTTCATGGCGTGTACTGCCGCCCACCTAGCGGCGACTCCACTGCCTTACTGTTATGTCCTGCCGACTGACTACACTACATGTAAGTACCACTACACATCATGTAGTCGGTTCCTACACCCCTCGTCGCCGACAAGGCTACACGCCCCATGTACTCATCCCCACACAGCCAGAAGTACACGGCGTGTGGAAAAAGTACACGACATGTAGTTCAAAAAATTAGGATTTTTTCCCATTTTCCATATTTTCTCAAAAACACTTAAGGAAAAAGAAGAAGAAGAGGATCGTACCTCAAAACTAAGAACCGGGTTCTTAAAAACGTCCCCCTTATATAAATTTATCCCTGAATTTCCCTTCCAAGGGTGGTGAAGATAATGCTCAGAACAGCTCTGGCCACTGAGCAAGTATGTCGGCCTCCTGCTCCCAGGTCTCGTCCTGCACTCAGCCATGCTGCCATAGCACCCATACGAGAGGAACTGACCGGCATCAGAGAACCTTCGTGCTCCTGTCAACGATACAAATCAGATGCTCCTCAAATGACGCATCTGCCTCCAAGTCAACCTCCTTAGGCTGAAAAATGTGAGACGAGTTTGAATGATAGTGATGCAACTGAGATACAAGAAGTCGTCGTGCAAGGCTTGGTACTGCTACGGTAACTGTAACCGATAGGCAACCATCCCAACTCTCTTCAGAATCTCGAATGGCCCCACATACCTCAGTGAAAACTTACCCTGTCTCCTAATCCGCTTGTGTCCCAGCCTTGGAGAAACACGCAAGAAAACCTAATCCCCGACCACTAACTCCAAAGGTCGTCTGCGGGGATCAACATAAGACTTCTGAAAAGACTGCACAGTAGCCATCCGCTTCCGAATCAACTGGACCTGCTCAGATGTCTCCTGCATGAGCTGTGGTCCCATTAATGCTGTCTCACCTGCCTCTAACAATCACAAAGGTGATCGGCATAGCCTATCATATAATGCATCGTACGGTTCCATCTCAACAGTCACCTGAAAACTATTGTTATAGGAAAACTCGACTAGGGGTATATGCATCTCCCAAGAGCCCCCAAAGTCTAGGACGCATGCACGCAGTATGCCCTCATGCACCTGTATGGTACGCTATGACTGGCCATCGATCTTAGGGTGGTATGTTGTTCTCAGAAGCACCTGATTACCCAGTTCCCTCTGAAAACATTACCAGAAACGAGACGTAAAGCAGTCATCCCTATCAGAAACGATAGAAAGAGGGACCCCATGAAGACGTATGATCTCTCAGATATACAGCCTTCCGAGATCATCAATACAGATGGTCTCCTTGATCAGTAAGAAGTGAGCTACATTTGTGAGTCTTTCCACAACAAACCACACGGCGTCATTGCCACGAGGTGACCTTGGAAATCCCGTCACGAAATCCATCGCGACATCATCCCATTTCCACTCTAGAATGGGTAACTGCTGTAACATCCCAACTGGCCTCTGGTGCTCCGCCTTCACCTGCTGACAGGTGGAACACCTCGTAACAAAACTAGCTATCTCTCTCTTGATACCCGACCATCAGTACTAACGCCTCATGTCACGGTACATCTTGGTAACCCTGGGATGAACTGCCCAAGCTGAAGCATGAAACCCCCACATCAACTCCTCATGTATATCCCTTGGAACCCATACTCTTCCATGGAAATGCAGGACCCCATAATCACCTATCTCCAAACCAGGAGGAGGGTCCTCACTTTCCACCGACTCCCGTAGAACTAGGCCTTCTGAATCTGATAGCTGTCTCAACCTCACTCTATCCAGGAGGGTAGAAGTCACAGCTAAAGAGGAAAGATAAGTCTACCCCCAACTGTCGTGCACCTCCAGATGCATCTCAGAAAACAAAGCCATAAGCTCCCACTCACCAATGGCCTCCTACACTCCATGTATCTGAGTCTTCCTACTCAGTGCATCAGCTACTACATTACCTTTACCAGGTGTATAGGCAAGCCCAAATCGAAGGACTGTAGCTACTCAACCCACCTTTTCTGCCTCAGAATCAGGTCATGCTGAGTAAAGATATACTTGAGGCTTTTTTGTCGGTGAAAACCAAAAAATGCTCTCCCAACAGATAATGTATCCAACAGCGCAACAAATGCACAACTGCAGCCAACTCGAGATCATGTGTCGGGTAATTACTCTCATGTATCCTCAACTCCCGAGACCTGTACGCAAAAACATAGTCGCCCAGCATCTACACTGCTCACAGACCAATCCCTGATGCATCACAGTAAACTGTATATCTCATTCCATGTTCTGGGAGTATTAGGATTGGTGCTGATTTCAACCTTCCCTTCATGTCCTGAAAAGATGACTCGCAAGCTTCTGACCAAACGTACTTCACACCCTTCTTAGACAGACCCGTCAACGGTGCTTCTAAGCAGGAGAAGTCTTGTATGAAGCGTCTGTAGTAACCAACCAGCCCTATGAAACTCTGTATCTCAAACACATTCTTAGGCTGCTCCCAAGAAACTACTGCTCTCATCTTCTCTGGGTCCACTGCAACTCCTGCCTCCGAGATAATTTGACCCATGAAGTGAATCTGGTCCATCCAAAAGTGGCACTTCAAGAGCTTAGCGTATAGCCGATTCTCTCTCAGTGTACTCAATACGATATCAGGATGGGTGTAATGGTCGTGTTGAGTGTGAGAGTACACCAAGACGTCGTCCATGAATACTACCACAAAATAATCAAGATACAGATAAAACAAATGATTAATCAGATCCATGAAATTTGTTGGCGCATTCGTTAGTCTGAACGGCATAACCGTATACTCATATAGACCATACCTACTCCTGAAAGCTGTGAGAGGTATATCAGATGGTCTAACATGTAGTTCATGATATCCAGATCTCAAGTCAATCATCTAGAACCCTCGTGCTCCTCGAACCTGATCAAACAGATCATCTAGCCTCAGAAAGGGATATCGATTCTTGACCATCAACTGGTTTAGCTTCTGATAATCCACGTAATGCCTGAGGGTACCGTCTCCCTTCTTCACAAATAGGACCAGAGAACCACATGGAGAAATACTAGGTCGGATAAAGCCCTTTTCATGTAACTCCTCTAACTACCTCTTGAGATCTTGTAGCTCAAGTGTAGCCATACTATAAGGAGGAATGGACAATGGTGCTGCTCCTGGCACAAGTTTGATAGAGAAATCCACCTCTCGCTCCGGACGTAGACCTGAAAATTCATCCGGGAAGACTTCCCTGAAATGATCAACCATTGGAGGGAAATCTGTCTTACAAGTCGCCTGGTCATCCAGATATAAGATCACAATCTGGGCTGTTACTCCACCTCGCCCAAGATGCTCTGGTCCAGCTTGACTCACCTGAACATCCCACTCACGCTTGTATAGAAACTCGCCGCCCTCTGGTGACGTATAACTCACCCTGCGATGATAAAATTCTACAAAGGCTCGATAGGGAAGAAACCAGTCCATCCCGACAATGACATCATATCTTATCATTTATAAGACATAGAGGTCCCATAGGAAGTGACACCCTCCAACCTCAAGGGGGCACTCCTTACACTGACACACACTAGCCATCCTAGTCCCCAACGGAGTGTCTAGCATCATGATATCGGATGAAGTATAAACAAAGAGCCCAAGGCTCTCCACAACTGGTACAGATATGAAACTATGCGTAACACCCATATCAAAAAGCACTGAAAACAAGAAAAAAGATACTAGAATAGTACCTCTGACTATAGAAGGTCCGGGATCCTACTCCCGTTGGTTTTGTTGCACTGCATATGCCTTCCCAGTGCCACGACCCTCCGACACAGCCTGGCTTCCCATAGCTTTCCCGCCCTGCTGCCTTTGCGATCCTGGTGTCTGGCTACCACGTCCACGACTACCATCTCTACCTTCACGCCCTGACGCATTCCAGTTCCCTGACTAGTAAGAAGCCACTGGTCCTTCTCCCTCATTTGGAGTCTGCACAGAACCCCTCTCACTAGCCACTGGTGGAAACACCCTACAATAGCGCTGCAGATAATCCATCTTTCTGAAAGATCGACACCCCACTAGGTCTCATGGGCACTGTGGCCTATTGTGCCCCTCTATTCTACATTGGTAACACTTGCTCGGACCACCTGAAGACGCCGCCTGGCTGGTACTTCCACCCTGAGAGAGGTCCATCTGTCTCTTCCTCTTGCCAGCAGAAATAGTACCAGTAACTGGTGTTGAACCGCCCTAGCACACACCACTCGATTTCCACAGGTTCCTCTCTATAATCAACGCTTGTTTCACAATCGCTTGTACAATAGGAAACCTGAAAACATTCACCAGCGCTCGGATGTCATAACGAAGACCATCATCAAAACGTCTGGCTCTCAATGTCTCATCACCCACTAGCACGGGTGAAATACACTGAATCTTCGTAAAATGAGAAGAATAGTCCATAACCGACATAGAACCCGACTGCATATTCATGAACTCTCGAGCTCTATCATCCCTCATCGTCTCGGGAAAGAAGAATTCATAGAAGAACACCTGAAAATCTTCCCATGCCCTGTCTCTGTGATTCTCTGACCAGGTGGTAACATCCCAACACCTCTTGGAGGAATCATGTAGCATGTTAGTTGCGAGCTTGACCCTATTCCATGGAGGCGTCTCAAGATGATCGAAAATAGTCTGCATCGACCCCAACCATGACTCTGCAGCCTATGGTCCGCCATCCCCTGAAAACGTAGGCGGATGCTGCTGCTGAAAGAATCCTGTCAGCTCAACCATAGATGTGGCAGACTGCGGTGCTCCCTGAAAGTTCTTCATGAAGAACATAAAGCCTTAATGGAACTGCGCCTCCGCACCTGGGTCCGGTATAGTAGCTGTCACCACATCTGGATCTTCTAGAGGATCAACTGGTAGCCCATGGCCCACCATATCTGGAGTATATTCATTCCTGCTCTCCTGGTGAACAACTCGCAGTTGTCTAGGCGGCATGACACCGGAGGGTCAAAAGCATGCCATAGATTCAAGATTATTAAGACCGAAATGAAGTAACCAAAAAGGTAACAAGAGGAAGAAAGCATTTCAAAATTTGCAAAACAAGACTACGCGGCGTGTACACTGACTACACGGCGTGTACTTGACTTCTCTTCCCCTGCCCGGGCCCTTACACATGGCTAAGCCACACGGTTTCCGTCGAACCAAAACCTACACGATGTGTATAATATCTACGCGGCGTTTACTATGTTAATTTCCAACTTCCCATGTCATTTGTGACATGGCCAACTACTCGTCTTGACACCACACGGCATGTTACACCCGTACACGGCGTGTACAACACCCCGTTTCCCAACCACATGGATAACACCACACGGTCTGTCCTCAGACAAGACTACACGGTGTGTCCCAAAGGTACACGGCGTGTTCAAGGAGAGGTGACACTGGCCCACATTGTTAGTTACACAGCCGAGTCCCCAGGTCGCACTACACGGTGTGTCCTGAATTGACACGACGTGTTCTTTCAAGGAGTTCACCGACCCGTGTTGTTATTTACACGGACGGACTCCAGGTCACACTACACGGTGTGTTCATCTGGTACACGACATGTTTTACCCAAGCCTTTCCCTACACCGTGTCGCCGCCCACAGGGTTTGTGACACGGGAAGAGACTACATGGCATGTACTTAGGGTACACGACGTGCACTCAAAAAGTTCATTTTTCTTCCCAAACTGAAGGCCACACACGAGTTGTGTAAAAATACTACATGGCGTGTATACTGGGTTTCCAGACATTATGCCTGAAAAACATACTTGGAACCCAGAAAATACCATAAAACAACACCTAAGTGTCAAATTCCGACCCGTGAGGGACCATACTCCCCACGAATCAAATTTTGACATCTTTTATGTGTTATAACCAATACACAGTCAATGATCCACCAAATTCTGGTCGATGGGGGCCCATACTCACCAAAAACCAAAGTTTGGCGTCTATTCTATAAACAGGATCACACAAGAAAATACCCTATCACAAAGCAGGTATTTATCAAGAAGCTATCACAACAGCATGCTTTATTATCAAAAAAACTATAACAACAACATGAAAATTCCAATGCACCTAAATGGCATGGAAAATATGAATGGATTGTGATTTCTAGTATGTGCCTATATGTTGCATGAGATGGAATACCCTCATCTTATCGGGTTGCAACTAAATAGAACCCATAGATAAAATATAACAACACAATCCCAAGTGCAGCACCCAACAGTGAAAACAAATCAACTGTAAAATTTTCAAAATCAAAAGAATTGAAAAATACAAAGTTGACTAGATTTTCCCTGTACACGGGTTATCTACGCCAGGGCACAACATATTACCAACTACCGTTCGTCCTATCCCAGACTAAATCTCCAAATAGTAAGTCAAAGAAAAGAACACCCTTTGATACCTCTTTGTAACATCCCGGACCCGGGTGCCACGCAACGGGTGCCCCGAGCCCGGTTCGCCACATGACCTCAAGTGCATTTCCCCAAACTCTAGAGGCTTCCTACTAGCAGCAAGGGCCCAGGTCTGATAGTGGAGAAACTATGCCCTCATTTTTCAAAGTGTATCACAACGGAATGTAAATAAAAAATACAACAAACATTGGAAGTGGTAAATTATACAAAACTGAAATAAACTACAGCAGTGGATATAAACAACAATAGACAAAAATGATGCTACATGTCACAAGTTCTATGAAAACAGCCAGAACATGTTATACATCAATACAGTGCATCAAAATACAGAGTATAACAAAACATGAAAAACAGCTGGCAGCGGCATCGCAACCCTAGGCTCTGTCCCATGCCCTCCTTGCTCAGCAATATTCAAGTACCTATATAGGGACTCTGTACCCTATCTACAACTGCTGAAACATAATCTGTTTGGGCCGAAAAGTGTGACCCAAACAGGGTGAGAAATATATCTCAGTAGGCACCCACTAAAGGCCCGTGCCCCACTGCGTACAAACATGCAACAATATTGTGCAGTAGTAAAATGAAATAAAGTAAGCAGTACTCAAAATTAACCAATTACAAATTATATTTCCATTTTTTTATTCATTTAATTAATTAAATATAAGAAATCACTATAGTGAATTTCTATGTAAACATTCCATGCCCTTATACAAACAAAACCTTACCCTCAGGTAAGCAGAATCCAACCCGTAGGTATAACCCTCAGTCATAACAGAAGATTCCCTCAGGCGTAGGAAGTGTTGCCCTTAGGCACATAAGTCAAGCCCTCAGGCACATAAGGCTTCCCTCAGGTGAAATAACTATAGCCCTCGGGCTATACAGTGCAGTGCCCACAGGCCAATCACAACAACGCCCTCAGGCTAAATAGGTAACCGGGCCATGCCCAACATATCGAAATGCAGTAAACATGCAATTACCGTCAAGGCAATTCTACAATTACTACATTAAAGGCATACCCTCGGGTACCCTGGCCTAACAGCTAAATAATGGAACACACCCCAGAGGTTGTTCCGGATCCAAGCAATGATCCCAACCAGCATTTTATTATCACAATTTAATCACCTATGCAATTCCAGTCCTTATATATAGCAACGTCCTCAGCCACACGACACCCCATCTTGGGTTCATGTCACCAAAACACACAAAAACGCACGACAGTTAGAAATTTACACAAAGCCACCTACCTTATATGTCAACGAACGTTATACCCAAACGACGAATCCAGAAACGCCCAAGAACCGAGTCGATCTAATGAAGAAAAAAACACATTAAAACATAAATACCTTATGTTAGGGGAATAATTGGTAAGAACAATACTAGTAGAGGATAGGTCTTAACCGTGCGGTTCCAACGAGATCATCTGAAGCCGAATCGGATTCCAGAAGAACACCCGGTGGATCTTCAAAGTTTTGTCCTCCTCATTTGGCTCCAAAACGGCTCAAATGCCTCCTCTTCCAAATGAGGAGGCTACTGCCTGTTTTAAGCCGAAAAAACAAATTACACGGCGTGTACTTACTTAATTTAACTATTTCTCTGGCGGCACCGCCACACTGTTCATCCGTCGACATGAGTACACGTCATGTACTCCCAAGTACACAGCTTGTACTGCCACCCAACTGGCGGCGACTCCACCGCCTTACTGTTTTGGCCTGCCGACAAACTACACGCTGTATAAGTACCACTACACGGCGTGTAGTCGGTTCCCACACCCCTCGTCGCCAACAAGGCTAAACGCCCCGTGTACTCATCCATACACTTCCATAAGTACACAGCGTGTGGAAAAAGTACACGTCGTGTAGTTCCAAAATTTATGATTTTCCCCCATTCTCCATATTTTCTCAAAAAAAACTTAATGAAAATGAAAAATAAAAATCCCATACCTCAAAACTGAGAACCGGGATCTTACAATAGTATTTATTTTTTACACAAAAAATCAATTGTCTAAAAAAATTATAAAAAATTCAACATTGAACACGTTTAATGTGCTGATTTCAAAATTAATATATATTTCTCCAAAACAATTATCTAAATATGAGTATGAAAACTAGTTAATAAAAATTTATTTATTGGGAAAAAATATTTTTATGATAATAATATTTTTATGACCCTTATAAACATTTCAATGGAATTCATTAAATTATATTATTATTTTAATAAAAATAAATATTGCATAATAATAATATTATATAAATGTATACTTTATTTTATAATTATATAATTTATCAAAATGTGTGTCTAAAAATATATTTTCCAAAAATAAGAAGTTATTTTCTTTATATAAAAATAAACTCATATATAATTGTATATAAAAAGTCACTCAAAAGGGGGAAATGCAATCATTAATTAATTTAAAAGTAAATATAAAAATTTGTACATATATTTTCTAGATACATAACACCTCGTTAAACCACTATATCCCCCATGGGTATGTTTTGTGGTGGCAGAACATAATTGGTGCGATTCAAAACATATGATTTGAGTCTTGATCCTGATATTATAGAAATCATATTATAAATAGTTTCATTTTTTAATGTTTCTTGAATCTCATATTGGACATAGTCAAGGGGAAATCCAATTGGCACCATCTCCTTCATATTATCATATAGAAGTTCATCAATAAATATGGTCTTACAGGTTGATGCCATATCTAATTCAATCTAAGTAAATCAGACTTTATCCTAACCCTTAATATTGAATAATCTTAATAGTCACTTTATAATGATGGTATTATCAATAGTTAAAAAACCTAATGCTATTTTAAATCATACCATCTATATTTTATAATAGTACAGAATAAAAAAAATTAGTGCTTCTGTTTTCTAGAAAAATATTAATTAAAAAGGAATTTGATCATTAAAATTTGGAATTTAATATATAATGGTTTGTCTCATTATAAAACATAGGATTAAAAAATTATACTAATCATATATTTATATTGATCCAATATCAAACAATAGATATCAAGGATTTATAAAAATTTAAAATATGTGAAAATATATATAACTAGAAGACGTATCTGAAATACTAGGAGAAATTACGAATTAATGGCTTTTGTGGTATATTTACTATATACCTACTCACTGAATCAAACAAGAGCCAATACATATAAGAGATGAAAAATATCATATAAAAGTTGAGATGATTATTTCAATGGTATGTTTTAGAAATTAATTTATAGGTAATGACTAATTGACATCCATTAAACAACCACTCCCCATATTTACACTTTTACAATTTATTAACATATATGAATAATGAATTTAAATCCATTTGTTCTTCATATTTTCTCTGAAAAGCCAAAAAGAAGACACACACATGGGTTTATTATGTTCCCTCTTCCAACACTGAGACTATGTAAATTATTTGGAAATGATTCATGAGGGTTTTTCCTATAGGGTGATTTAAAAAAGGTAATACTTCCTTGTTGGGGAATGGATTACATATGTGTATTTAGTTGATGTAAGTATATTCTACCAGGTAGTTGAATCCTGAATGAGGCCACAATCCTAGTATGATCCTGCAAAGACCATCATGTAATAGGATTCAACACATGTCTCCACATAAGGGGATCCCATAATGGTCACCCATATTAGTGGATCTCTTACAGGCACACATATAATGGATTTTGGGACCCTAGGTAAGATGATCACACATAGACCCCCATATAAGGAGATCATGCGTATGAGAATCTGGTATATGGGCTCCAACATAAGGGAATCATATATAGGGTGTCCCATGTTATGGGATTTCATATAAAGTGATCTTACTCTACTTCTTCAAGAATAATAATTTTCTAAAATTTGGAATCATCTAGAATTATATGGGTTCTCCTAAAAAATATACCTGGTACATATAGCTTACCTAAAGACCATCCAAATTTCAGTCCATGTTTAGAAATAATTGAAATATATCCTCTAACAGGGAATAACATATAATACCAAACCGATCAACATACCCAACAAATCAAAAATTATATTGAGCCCATTTTGATATAGGTAATCATGATTTCATGAAAAAAAATTATCTTTAATAACATACTCAAACATAAAACAACTAAAAACATTCAAACGAAAATTTAAATCTAATATTTCTTATTTAAAACAAAAATGAAAATGAATTTTTTTATGAAACTTATGAATAATATTACAAGAAATTTAAATGGGTGTTTTACATTAATATTTTCAGTGGTATTAGATATGGTGTTAAGGCATGAAATATGTAGAGATAAAATCTATAAGACCAGCAGGTATCATATAGTATATGATGTCTTCATTTGGGAAATAATCTCCAAAAATATCCCGAGTGTAAATGTTACATGGTTTTTTATCACATTCACAGTGTCATTGGGAAGTTTATCACAACCACCACAATGTTAGAGTAAGTATAACCGTGAGTCTTATGGAAGATTATTTTAATGGAATAATGATGATGATTTTTTTGTTTCATTAACATTAATAAGATTTTTTGAGTATCTAAAAGACTATTATTATAGGGTAGAGTATAATAGCGTGGAACATCTTAGAAAATTAATCTCTATTTTTTGAGTTTTGGAGTTGTATATAGGGACTGTAGATATATTTTGGGTAGAAGGAGATAAGTTATTAAAATTTTTCCCAAACTGTTCAATAGTCATTAGTTAATTTTTAAAGATCATGAAGCTCTTATGATGATTTTTGGAATGGTACACATGTTTTTTGTAGCTAAAGTTTATGGATCTACTTATACTTGGGTTTTAATGAACCATAGCGTTCAAAATACAAAAGGTGGAAGGAATTTTATTTGGGGATATTCTCTATGGGAAACAAGGGTGATCACCAACCCCAATTAAAGTCTATTTCTCTAATGGAGTCTGGGATTTACTCCATATTCCTTATATGTATTTATGAATTTCATAGAGCGTAAATTTTATAGAGTTTCATTCGACAAATCATCCTGTGTAAAATAGATACCATGAAACACATAGGGATAAAATTTTGGAGGTGAAAACTTTTGGGGGGGGGGGTGAAGATACATGAGGTGGGATAAGAATAGTTATTCGGATCTCTCCATACTATATTTTTTTGTCCTTTTTACCAAAATTTGTTCGTGTTTTTTCCAAAATCATGGAGGTGGGTCTAGTGTCCGACATTGTTTCCAAAACACCACACACCACACCATAATACATGTCATGGTGGAGGTCAAAGGAATTTAAAATAGTTTTTTAATGCATGTGATAACCATGTATTAATATTCTTATAATCAAAATATATTTTGATTATAGTTAAATATTAGAAATGTGGGATTCATGATAAAATAGTTATGGGTAGCCAAACATCCTTTAAAAATAAAGGTCCAGATCTTCTTTGGTTTTATTTAATTTCAATCCATTGAATCTTAATTGAAACATAAGCCCTATCATTTCCAATCAATATCCCTCCATGATGATTTTAACTCCGTGGTTCATCAAAATAAATGTCTCTTGTTTTAAGGCACTCATTTCCACTGTTATCATATACTTCCACTTTCTGTTTTCTTTTAGATGTTCATGTGGTGAGGTTGCTCTATTTATTGGATGATTTCTATATTCCAGGATTATTGATTGGTATGAATGGGTTCTGAAGAGTTTCTATTTAACTTATATAGAGTTCAACTATCATTTAATTCTCTTATGTGTAGTATTTCACAAAATACATGTTTCAAGTTATGTAAATTACATGTCTCTATCTTGTTTATCTGAATCTTGGGATTACCAAACTTTTGGTTCTTTTTATAATTTCATTGAATTAACAGAAATCATAAAATTAATGTAGAAGTATGATAAATGGTATGATAATTTTATTTTTATCGTTTATATACATTCATTTTTATTTCATGTGATGATATTATTTTTTATCATTTAAATATTAATCTATTAGATAAATATAATATAATAAATTATATAATGTGTTAATGAATTTTTGAGTATGAAGTGTGGTTTTACACTTAATATTTTTTGATAATAAAAATGAATCACCGTAAATAAAAAGATTATTATTGAAGATCATAGATAATAATTAAACCACTTATAATGGAGGGATTATTTACTTGATACACATTTTTAGAATTTCATCATAACTACACCAGGGCTTGAAATTTAGTAATATTCATTTCACTAAAGTAGAAATTCACCACTTTACTCATGTATTCATAAAATAAAGAGGCAATGAACATTAGTATTTCTACATGGTTCATCCAATTTTTTGGTAAAATACTATTTTCCAAGGTTGGTTAGTCTCCCCAAACATGAATTTGTATATAAAATAAACAAAATAAAAAAAAAACCTTATAAGATTCGTAGAAATCCACACCCTGAAAATCCTGAGTAACATGGTATAATGTAGTTTCACTCTCCCTTCATAAAAAATATTTAACTAAGATTATAATTCCTTTTTAGAGAGTTTAGTTATATCAACAACAACATATATAGATCTCCCATGATGATCCATTAAAAATATTATAAAAAAACTTCTCTCATTATAAAAATTACATGGAGAAATACTTGTCAATCTCATTCAAACTCAATAAATACTCATGATTATCCATACGATGATAAAAATCATATATTTGTGGCATTAGATTCAATTTATTTTATTTCATACTATTTATGTATCCAAAAATAATATTTTTTGATGTTATATCATATTTATACATAAAATCCCACATTTCGTGCTACTCAAAATTATAGGAATTTAATTTATTCCATTAATATAATTTCCCTAGAACTATATTGTCACATAATCTCACAATAGATTCATACCCAATGACCATTATCATTTCCATATTTGTATAGTATTGAAAACATGCACCACAATCTCTTAGATATTATTTTTATTCAATATCTTCCTATCTACACCCATAAAAAACTTATACTATTCTTCTTATTCAACATATAAGCAAAAATATCTCTAATATTTTTTAGATTCGAACATTAAAAAATGAGTTTATAATTATAATTTGTATCAATACCATGAACTCATTCATTGGGATTACTAGCTGAGCATATTTACTGATCAATTTTTATGGTTGAAAATAATTATTATTAGTTAGGGTTGGGATTATAGTTGGGAATTTTTTCCTTGGGTCGGAAATAGCCATGTATTGTAGGATTTGTGCCTCTAGGTCTATAACCTATGTAATGGATACCCACAATCCTATAAAAGAGTACTATAAAATTAATATAACTATATTATTTAGTTTGGAATTTTTGTATCATTAATGAATTTTTTAATTTCAGTTAAATCTATTCTTCTTCTACACACATTTTTGATCGAACCCATCTTTTTTCCATTTTCAACATTATAAACTCATACATGGAATTAATACTCAAAAATTTATTATCATTAAAATTAATTTTCAAATAATTTATTTTGAATCAATAAATTGAATAATTTTATTGATCATTTAAACATAAAAATTTCATTGCATTTCCACACAATATTTCCTAATAATTATCTTCATATTCTTCTACAGTATACTCAACGTTGATTTCCAAAACAAATAATATAGATAATTGAACTATAAAATAAAAACATATTTAAACAATAATCATCAATTTTTATGTATCAGGTAAATATTATATAATCATATTTGAAATATTATATTTTAACCACTTACGATCATCTTAAATATCTTATGATTCATTTACTTCATAATATTTGAATTATGGAATCTCATATTTTTAAAAACAGATGGTAAGGGAAATAAATCTATGTGATCATCAGTACATATTTCCATATATGATATTTTCTTAGGTTTTATAGAGCCACTTTTTATATATTGGAATATATTTTTTTTCATTATCTCATCTGGATCATCATGTATATGATAATTTACATATGTGTTATATTTCATGTAATCATTTTCTAAAAATGTGGCGAATTCTCATAAGTAGTATAAACACCATACAATGTTTTTTTCTATGAGGGGTGATGTTTTATGTCATATGAGTATATTCATAATTTGTAATACATGATTCTTTAGGTGACCTCTAATCTATATGAAATAGTTAAAAAAATATTCAGGGGGTTCAAAAAATCCTCAATAGCTTTAAATAATAAAAAAAGTATTAAAAACAAATTAAAACCATTATCAACTCCAATTAAATTTCTATATCCCCCTTTATATTTTTTGTAAAATACACTAAAATATTTCAAACTGATTTCAACAAAATTTTGATCACATCAACAATCCTTAGAATCTTCCAATCCTAACCAATATCATATGAGAATTTTCTTACACAACATAGGCAGAGAAGGTATTTTTTGAGATAATTACATCAATTAGTGTCAAAAAATTATCGCCATGTTTTATAAATATAATCCCTTATATATAATGGATAAAATATAGTGTTAATTAAGATATCCATTCTGAAATAACCACATCCTCATATGAAAATGTACTGACCAATTGTAATATTTTCAAGAATTTTATTTCCCATTGATAACCATTATAACAATATTTATCTCCCATTTTCGTTTGCAAACCATCAAGCTATATTGGGAAAGGTCCAAATTTAATCAATTGACATGAGAGGGATGAATATAGAGCTTTAACCTCATGTGAGAGAGCCTCACTACTGGAAATGAATTTATGAAAATGAATTCAATATGATTTTAGTTACCAACTAATTTGATCTTGATATCTCCATTGATAATAATTTATTTAATATAATGATATCAAATGTAAATATGTTTGAGTATATAGTTCGTCATTCAGATAATGGCTAGATGTATTTCACATATATTGTCACAAAAAACCATCAATGTATTCTCAGTTTCAACTATAAAATAATCCAACTATAAAACCAATATTAAATAAAATGTACATGAATGGTAGGATATAACACTTTAATTAATATATAAAATATGTGTCACAATGATCAGTTTCATACTCTACCAATTTATATAACCCCTACCAAGGACGAATGTTCCCCATGTTGTAGAATTTCATTCATTGTAATCACCTACATAGTGTTATCATTGTAGACAAATGAGATGAATGTATTGTTAAATTTGTAAAAGATGACAAATTTCACATTTTAATTAACAGAGAGTAGTGTCTACATTTTTGAAATCATTTTTTATTCACATGGATCACTCTGAAATAAAGAAAAAAGTGTCAAAACAAAGGATTTATCGTGTCTAGATGATATGAAATACAAAAGAATCACAACGAGTATTCTAATTTACTTTTTCCTATATTTCCATTTTTGAGGATCTTTACTTAGTTTAATCCTTGGAAAAATATTTTTTAGAACTCATTTTGATTAATCAATACAAAAATAGTAAAAGAAATATCTACCAAGAATTTCATGTTTTAGGAATGTATATTCTGAAATATGTTCAATAAGTAATCCCAAAATGTATCTTAGTTATCCAAGTAAATACAACTCATACTGTTATTTTATTTTCGAAAAAAAATCCTCCCAAATAGACACCTTATTACTATATAATTTTATATCTATATTATATTTAATTAAAATATTTTACAATGATTATAACACATTTACATACAATTTTTTTATCAAATTTCACAATCCCAAATTTCATTATCATCAACCAGGTGTTATGTTTTAAAGGTTGGCATTTGGGAAATTTTTCAATCCATATAATTCAATTCTTAGTCCTCACAATATGATTACATTACATCAATAAGTATACTCTATATTTTCTCAATAAAGAATTATTCCTCATGGTCAACATAAGAAATGTATATTTAACATCTATTTTATATAATTTATTGTTATATTTTGAAAACACTATTAAAAACATTATAATTATTTTAATACATATTATATGAGAATATGTTTCATTGATTTTAATGCCTTTTATTTCATTACATAATTTTTATTCCAACCTATCTATGTTCCACGTGATAACTACATTATCATTATCATTATTTATCTATGAACCACATTAAGAGCCCCAAAAAATTTAATACATTGGTGTAGGTACAAGCTACCAAATTTAAAGTTATTCAATTTGATCCAATTCATAATACATAGTATCAAACCATTCATCATGATCTTCATATTCAAATATAGTTCATATTTCGAAATATGATATGATTGCTCTATGATTTCCCACAATTAGACTTTTTCTCATATGAATATGATCTCTACGAACCGTAATTTTATTTTCAACATCATAATTCTAATTTAAGATATGAAACATCATCCTCTAATTATCTAAAAAAATTCTCCATCATTAGTATGTTTGAAATCTACCTCGTTAATAATTATTCTAATATTAAATTCTATCTAAGACTTTAAGTTTTTTATTTTCACATTGTATTCCTCTAAAATATGATTTTATTCATTGGAAGACTAATTTTATTGTAATTGGTTATAAAAAAATTTGACTTATGAATTTCCAACTACCATGTGGAAATCATTTATCCTGAACTATTCTTCATGACCATTAGATGTTTCCCCTATAACGCTCCATTTGTCATGATTTCCATTATACATTCTTATTTTTGATCCTATGATCATTATAAGTTATGGAATTTCATAAATAATAATTTGAATTCTTGATGGTTTCATTTTGTAAACAGTTTCTTATGTAGTCAAAATTTTTATGGGTTACAAAATAAATATATAAGATATTTTTATATCAAATCCCAGAAACTTCATTGAAAAATACATTGAAATTTTATTTTAACATTGCATTTCCTAGCCCATCTCTAGAAAATGTTGATACATCTTCTCTATGATCCAATTCTATTTAATATTATAATATATTGATAATGGATTTTTCATTTAATGGTTATAATGATAACCATTAAATAGAAAACATCTATATTCATTCCAATTATTATATTTCAATTTTTTATTGTTATGTCCAATCTATTTTTTATTCTATACTATGAAAAATTTGAAAATATCAATTTTATATGATTTTTTATTAAAGAATAATAAATTAGTTATTTGTATAAAATATTATAATAATTTTTTGAATTATATATTACAAAATCTTAAAAAATCCATGGCTATATAAATAATTTTGTATATGTTTTTCTGTCCTAGTAGAGATAATTCCTCTCTTATGGTGGGTTTTCTTAGTCGGGAATTCCCTTTGGTATGTTTCAAAAAAGCCTCCCTGTTCTTCTGTTTTCTGTAGAAACTAACACAAAACAATGAATAAAAATTTTACTTAAAATCCTTCGGCCCATATTTCAAAATATCTTAAAATGAACCAAATGTTTATTAATGGAATTTACCATCTTATCATTCAAATGTTTTATATTTATTTACGTAGTATTATATAAACCCTATGCACCTCGTGATAGAAATGATAACATTTTTATAAATTTACATGAACATTATATTTAGATTATAACTCTATATAACTAAATTCTAATGATGGAAACATGATAAAATTGAAAAAAAGAAAAATAAAATTTTAAAAAATGGTTATTCGTGATCTTATATAATGATCGTAGCATTGACAAACACCTTTGAAATAAACAAGAATATTAGATATTCCATATACATTTTCAATACTAATTTTTTAAACATTGATTGAAAATGGAAAGGAGTGAGGGATGAATAAAATTTTAGGTATTAATAGATGGTTGAAAAAACATAGGTCCCTTATAAATCTTATAATTGGAATTTTATTTTAAATGATTGAATAATAATATAATGATTATGAATAGGAACCGTACCAATATAATAGTATCCTCAACTAGGTATTTATAAAAGTATACATATTTAAAGTATGAACTAAAAATATAAAATATTATTATTATAAAAGTAAGAATACATTTAAATACTGATAATATTAATGTTTTTTTTGTATAACACATTTGTTTTGTTTACATTTTTATGATAAATATAAAAACAATAAATAATGTTTATTATCATAAAATGGGATTATATAATAATTCTATGTTACATTTTATTTATAATATATAATTATGATACCATATGAAAATTTATAATGGTTAATCAAAGTGATCATATTATTAAAACTATTATTTTTCAATTAAAAAGAATTGTTATTTAAATATTATTATTCCCATAATGATAAAAATATTCTCTGAAAATAGATTTCATTGGAGTAATTTAAATTTTGAAAAAAATTATGGTAATGTTTCATAAATTTTCTATAATAAATAAATTTTTTTACAATGAAATACGAACACACACAATTTTTAACATTATAAGTTGAATTTAAGAATAAAATGATATTGGATGATGTAAGAATCCATTAAAAAATCACTTATTAAAATACCTTTATATATTTAAAAAAATCCATCTCCAATATTAGTCTGTAATAAAATTGAAAAATAAGTGAATTTACTACCAAAAAACCCCTCTCCTCCCCTTATAAATACCACTCACTCTCTTTACACCTTGTAAGTCTTAGAGATAACTCAAAATCTATTAATTTACCTCCCAAACCCTCCTCCACAAACCAAATGTTTTTTATTTTTACCTTTATTTTATACAATTGGGGCTTAAGGGTAGCAAAGAGGATACTTCCAATGCGAGATGTAAAATTCTCAATAGAGACCCTTTCAATTATTTTCTCCATATACCGCAAACATATTAATTCCATGAACTATAACATAGTAACACCAACATCCAAAATATTATTATATGATATTATCTTTGTTCAATTTCAATTTATAACTACCCATAAATCTATTATAGAATTATTACATTTCTCATATTATAGCCATATCACCTCTCTCATGGATGATTGATTTCATTTTCCACCACCACCCCCAGGCATAGTTTAAAATCAATTATATTTTAAAATCTAATATTAATAAGTATATTTTAATTTTCATCTAATTATGTAATTAAAAAATTCTTCTATTGATAAATAAGACGAAATAATTTCATCATGGCTAAAAAACTCACACTAATGAATAAAAAATATGAAAATAATACTAATATTCTTTAAATCGTAATTATTTATGAATAATGTCGGATATTTGGATCCTTTAAAACATTCAGAGTTGCATACAATACATTAAATTTTTCATCTTGTTTAATGGAAGAAATCTATATGATCTATCTTAATTACCAAAATCGAGTACATCCTTTGACACGAAACAAGAATGGCATTTGGAAAATTAATATAGACTCAATATTTCAATTAAATTGCAATAAACTGTTATAAAATCCTTATAATAATTCAAATATAGTTAATTGTTACTATAATTAATTTATCTAATAAATATAATATGATAATTTGGGATCTTAAATAATACTGTAGAGTTATTCTAGAATGGTGGTAACTGTTCTTCTAAACCACTCTATATTTTTTGGTCATTCCCTTTCTCCCTAAAAAATACATCATTGCACTATTAATCTCATGAATTTTTTTAATATTATGTATCAATGTGTGCATTACATATATAAATAAATATCATGACCATTAATTTTTTGGGATATACACATTTTATCAATTTCCTGATCAATCTCATTATTTAAGAAAATTAATTAAAGGAAACCTATATATTTATCACCCATTTAAAGTACCACATTATAAAATGCTTGAATCCAATCTTGCTTCCAAATTTTTTTATTTTGATTATGGGGAAATTAATTAATTATTTTCTAAAATCATGGAAATTATTTTTCCCTTATCATATTCAATTTTTCATTACCCTTTTTCATAAAACCATGCTTTATATGAACATATTAAAAATTAATACCCCTCTCTTTTTTAACGATTCATTTCAGGTGGATCCCATTGGTCTCGGAACGTCCATATTTGTCCAAAATGAATGCATATATATGATTGAATACATTATTTCAAATAAAAAATTATGATATTATGTTTTGATATTATGTAATTCATTATTATTTAAAAACACAAATATTTTAAAATGAAATACTATGTTCAATAATACATTAGAAACACAACATTGAGGTTAAAAACAATGAAATATTATTTATTAAAATGTGAATATTATAAACTATATGTTAAATTTAAAGGTATAAATAGGAATAATTTGTTTATTAAATAAATATAAATTTTCTACTCTATGGGAATTTAATAAATAATGATCAAGAAACAATCACTAAGTTTTTATTAAATTCATTTTATTATTGACAAAAATGTTTTCAAAAAAAAATGAAGTTTTTAATTTTGTATAAGTGGACATTTTAAATAACTTTTAAAAGTTTTTGAAAATCTACATGAAAATATAAATTTCTTTTTGAATTACCAATTTCTAAAATATCTTAAAATGATATTTTTTAAATTTTATAAGAAGATTGATTTGTCAATGAATAGTGAAGGATACAATTTTTTATTAAAACATTGTTTTTCATTTAATGAATTTACAATGAAAAATTAAAATTTATATTATTAATAAAATTTAATTAGATACATATGAATTTAAAAATTTTAGATATGATATTATAAAATTGATTTTATATTTAAATTTTGTAGTAAAATATTTTATATTTTTAATTGGAAATATTATGAGAACCCTCTTTTGTGGTCTTTTTCAGATTTAATTTTATATTTAGAAATAAAAATACTTTATGGTGAATTTTTATTATTTTTTTACAAATTCATAATTAGTGAGTTCAAATTTATCAACTTCATCAATTTTATTTTTAATTCAACATGAACAAAAAACTTATTAATTTTTTACCCAAGTGAAGGGTAAATCAGGTAATTAATGTATAAAAATAAAATTATTTGGACTATAATATTTCTATAACAAGTGATTAAATCATATTTTATTCTTATATATCAACCATAATAATAAAAATATTAAATTTATGACCTTTTGGGGCCATTCATATGAGACTGTAACTTTTTTAATATTTTATTTAATTAAAGTCAAACTTGTCACCCTTTTGTTATTATAAAATATATAACTTTAAAATCGGTTTATCTACAGGTCATTCTTGACTATAAATTTTATTTTAAAATATAAAGGATATATCTTTATAATGTTAATTTATTTTATATTTTTTTGGAATAATGTTTACCATAAATGCTCACACATCACTAATGTATTAATAACTCAATTTATAAAAAAATAAAATACATTATATTAAAAATACAATATTAAATTAAATTTTAAATAAACAATGAAATAAAATAATTTTCTAGATTACCATGAAATTTTTGGTATATAATAAAATATTTATTTCTAATTATATATGTTATCATGATATTATTAAATTCAATGTAAGGAGTTGTTCTAAAAATTGAAATTCATTATATTTTATAGTAAATAATATTTTGTAAAATAATAGAAAATTTTTAAAACAATATATTCAGATAAGTGATCATTATATGGTTTAAAATATCTAATATTCCTCATTTATTATTATTTTATATTTTATTGTAACTATATTGATCCTTAAAGAGTAAAAATTAATGTTGTCCCAATAAGAGTTCAAGGGTTAAAAGGGCGTTATAACCGAAAGATAATGGTGTAAATATAAACAAAACTTTTCTAATATTAATATTATAAATTTATTTATACCCATATACATATTATATTCTTAATAACACACATTAGGTCTATTTTTGATGAAATATTAATTTTTATTAATTTAATATTTAGAGAAATTACAAGACCGCCCCTCCCAACTCTTATAAAAGGGACCAACTTATTCTCAATCATACTAACTCAAAAAACCATTTGTTTTTTCCCATACATGAAAAATATATATTCCTAGAATCCATACTCCCCTTAAATAATACGTTTTTGAGGTATAAACCTACCTTATAATTTTTATGATGTTAGTCAAAGGTGGTTTTCTAAAGAAGAGGAATATTTTTTATCATCTTGTTACTATTTTAATCCTTCTTACACCAAATAAAAATATTCTTAAGCCATGATAAAATTAGAAAACTAGTTTATTTAATATACTAAGATGTTATTATACTAAAATAAAAACCTATATCCATTTCCAACATTTTAAAATGGGATAATAATACGTTATTTTTGTGTATGGTGGTCTACTGTCACACAAACCAATGTAATTCATTTTCCATCACCATCTTTGATAAGTGGTTATACAGATGGAATTAATGACTATATCTAAAATTAATTAAATATTTAACATTCAAAAAATATAAAATACAATTTATTCTCTTACCATTCTAAACACATAAAAATGATTATATTGTTTGTGTGAACGTGTGGACCACCACCTCCGTAACGTAATGTGATTCATTTTCACCACATCATAGAAATTATATATATAATATTATTTAACTATTAAATATCATATATATAATATTATTATGATTATCAAAATATAATATATTACCTACCATCATTCCCTAATGATCATTGAAAATGGAAATGTTAGTCAGGCCTATGTTTCAGATAGTTCACCAAGTTTGACACAAATGGTAGATATTTTTCAGATAGTTTAATTTTTTTCAAAGATCATTATGAAGGATTTAAATGGTAATATGTCTCCAAAAAAACCATGCTTATAATTTTGATATTAGACATGCGTAAAATTTCAATTTTTTATGTGTTTTTATATTTCAACATTATACATCAAATCAAAATATATTGTATTATATTATTTAAAAATAATTCTTAGTGGATTGAATGGAAACCACATGAAAATGTGTATCTCATGTAGTGATTTCCCTCTAATGAATGATATTGATATTGGTTCTGAAGTTGTGATGGGTGTAGATAAACTTATAACAATACTAGGACAGATGAAATGGGTTATTAATAGTAATATTACTTTTATAGATAATATGAATCTACATCATGGTGTAGAAATGTAAGAACACATTATGAGATAACATCTCAATAATTTAATGGTACTAAGAACCAATTTGTAGTGGAGAATTGGATATGTTTTTTTGGAAGATATTTCTCCATTTAGGATTAAATTAATGGGAGAATGTTGTTATTTAAATTTATCAGCTATTGGGAGATACAGATAAATGGTGATTATTGATTCAAATAAATAATGTGGAGTGAAAATAACCTACATGTAATTGAGATGATTCAATGAACTTTTCTTGAATAATACATTCCCTGTGAACAATAAATGTTTATGGAAACATAGTTTCTATATCTGTGGAAAAAGGTAGATGAGAAAGTTGAAAAGAATGAAGCTAATATCAAAAGGATAGAAAAGACTTCACTAGACCATTTATGTAACATAGTGAGTAATATTGATCAGTTATTTTATGGTTCAAAACCATTCCACTGACTGAAACTGGTCTTTCAAAATTTCTCATAAAATGATATTATAGTTTCATATGCTATCTATACTGAAAAATAAATCCCTAAGTCTTATGAATTTAATGGGAATAAAAATAATAAGATGGATTTTAAACAATATGAAATGGAAATAAGGAAATGGGGAGGATGGATACAGTTTATTTTCCACATTTTAGTAATTATGGTAAGTAACACCCAAATACTTATCTGAAGGGAATGATAGTATGTTAATAGTGTTGAGAAAAGGACAAAAAGACTATGATTGCAATTAGATGAAGGAATCCGCCAATTTTTTGTGCTATAATTTTAAATAAAGGTGGTGTTATGCACATGAAGGCCATAGATCTCAAGTAAACTTTCCACAAATAAGGCCAAGGGAGAAAGCTCTTGATTATGTGGTCACACTTGATTATGTTGATATTCCTAATGATGTTATTAAAGATACAATCATTATTTCGTCAAAAAAAATCAAATGCTTTATTTGATTCTTGATCATCTCATTCCTTTATATCGGCCTAGTTTTCCATGAAAATTTGACAATTTGTAATTGATTTAATAAAAGAATTTTTAAGTTAAAACTCATAATGGAAGAATCTTTTCAAATAATATGTGTCAATCAGTCCCCTTTGTAACAGATAAACATGCTTTAGATAGTAAATTTTTCATAATACATATAATTTACTTCTCAAATAATTTATTTAATGAATTTGAATTCAAATTATTATCTGAAAATTTATTTCAAGAAGCAAAAAGATACAATTTTTTAAAATGATGTGGACTCCTTTATATTTATCGTAGAAACCTCACCATATAATTATTATCTATATCCATCTCTAGTAGCTCCTCTGATGCAATTGTTAGTTATAAATAGAAAAAAGTATCTGTGGGTGAGGATAGAAATATTTAAATTTAGAATGTACCTATTTTAAATGAGTTACTTGATGTATTTTAAGAGGATTGACCTGGACATACTCAAGAGTGGGAAAATGAGTTTTCTATTGATTCATTCCATTTTTAAAGGCTAATATAAAAGTCTCCATATAGAATGTCCACAATTTAATTAGTATTGATAATGAAACAAGTAATGAAATTGAGTGGTAAAGGATTTATTATCCCTACCATTTCTACATGGGGAGGCCTTATTCTCATTGCCCTGAAGAAAGATAGATCCTTGAGGATGTGTATTGACTATAGGGAGATCAATTCTACTATTATAATGAACATGTATCCTCTACCATGCATTAATGATTTATTTGATCAACATCATTAATCACAATATTTTTCATTGATTGACCTTCGATCAAAAGTACATCAGTTGCATGTGAGGAATAAATTTATTCTGAAGGCAACATTTCTTACCAGGTATGGGCATAACGAGTTTATCGTACTGCCTTTTAGACTAACTAATGCACCATATGTCTGCATGGATCTAATGAATCAAGTTTTCAAATAATATCTTGATTACTTTTTGGTGGTATTTATTGACGATATTTTTGTATAATCCAAACAATATGAAGATCATGAGAATAACATCCAGATTATTTGTAATACTCTTAGAAGAGATGAGTTATATGATAAGTTTAGAAAGTATGAATTCTAGCATTAAATAGTTTCTTCTACTGACCATATTGTCTCTAAGAATGGAATCTATGTTGACTCTTCGTGGAAAATTTTGTATTGTAATAGACTAGAAAAATAAATATAACTAAGGAATATTGATTTATTGGTTTAGTAAGTTATGAGTGGTTCTTTTTTCAAAACTTTACTAGGATAGCTATCTCCCTAAAATATGATAAAAATAAAGGGTTTATGATTGTATGGGAAATGAATGTAAACAAATATTTGAATAATTTAGGAGGAGATTTGTTGAATTACACAATCTAGAATCCACTATCATGAAATTGTGGATTTATGACTTGTAGTGATGCCTCAAATAAATTATTTGGATGTGCCCTTATACAGAATGATAGATTTATTTCTTATTAATCTAGGTAGTTAGAAACTCATGAATAGATTTATACAACTCTTGATCATGATTTATCAGTTGTAATATTTTCTCTGAAGATATAGAGACTCTATCTCTATAATTAATGATGTGAGATATATACAGATCATAGTAGTTTGAAATATATGTTTAATGCTAAATAATACTACATGAGGAAAATGAGATGGATTGAGATAATCCAGGATTATGATTGTTCAATACACTACCACACATGGAAGGAAAATAGGTAGTATATTCATTGAGTTAGAAGGATCACGGGGTTATGAAAAATATAAGGATTGATAAGGATCTTCTTTACATGGTTCTAGTGAGTTTGGTTAAGAAATTATTAAGTGAGGGGAAAGTCAATACATTTTTAATTTTTTTCCAAACCATATTTACATGAAATGATTAAATTTTCTTGGTATAATGATAAGGATCATCAAAAAAAATTAATTATGGGAATAATGGGACATCAGAATAAATCACGTATGAATATAGAATCAAGAATTTTTGGAGGAGGCTATGCATTCTCTATATCTATAAGATAAATAGTCACTTGTTGGATGATGACAACATATTGATTTTATTTATAAACCATGTTAATAGTAAGATTTATCTAGATTTAAAGGATCATTTTTAGTGGGATAATATAAATTGGTAAATTACTAATTATGTATCATGATGTTTATTTTGTTAGTAGGTGAAGGCTGAAAGAAAACATCCTATAAGAGTCTCTTAACCTCCTCCTATTTTTACGTGGAAATTAGTTGGCATCAATATTAGTTATTCACTAGATTAACACAAAATACAATAAATAATGACACAGTCTAAGTAATTGATGATCAATTTACCAAATCCGAACATTTCCTCACTCTAGGGGAATATTTTCCCATGGAGTGACATTCATGACTCTATATCAATGATGTTGTAAGAAATCCGGGAGAACCAATTTATATATTATGTGATTGTGATCTAGGGATTACATCAAAATTTTGGAAAATTCATTAGAAATATCTAGATATTAGTTTCATTTGAGTACATAGCACCAACAAATTGATGGGTAGACAGAAATGTGTTTTCAAGCATAAGAAGGCATGTTAAGATCATGGTCACATTTTTTTCATGGTATGTGAGATTCTTAAAATCCTTTTCAAGAGTTTTCCAAGAAAAATTTATTCCATTATATAATTAATATGGAACCATATTAATCATTTTACAGAAGGAAATTTCATACACCGACATGTTTAGATGATGTTAGTGAAAGGAATCTTATATGCCTTGAGCTTTTGGAGGGAAAAAGGTGAAGTGAAATTCTATTCAAACCCACATCAAATCATCTCAAATAAGGAAGAAGGGTTATGATAAAAATTAAAGGAATGATTTGGAATTTCATGGTGGTGATCACTTTTTTATGAAAGCATCTCCACGGAAGGGTGTTATAAGAGTTAAGAAGAATGGGAAACTTAGCCTCAGGTATATTTGTTCATTTTGAAAATCTGGAAAGAGTAAGAGTTGTGGCATATTGTTTTGTGATATTGCCTACCGTTTATAAAGTACACAATGCCTCAGCATCTCATTTTTAAGGATAAACATTCCAGACCCATCACATGTACTCACATCATAAGGAATATAAGTATAACATGAATTATCTAACTATGAAGACCATATCCAGATTATTTACACTAATGAATAGGTGTTGAGGAATCAGATGACTAGGTTAGTAATGGTGCTTTGAAAAAATAATAAATTTAAATAGGTGGTGAGGGAACCTTAGGATTTTATGATGAATAACTACACAAATATTTTTGTAAGGAGAAGATATAGAAATTCAAAGGAATACATTTTTCAAATAGGGGAGAATTTAATGACTAAGAACTCCATGAATGGAATTTGTTTTGTTTTTATTTTAAATATTATAAAGAAGATATAACAACAATTAAAACACAATAAAAAATTTATAAATGAATAATGAATATAATGATAAATATTTCTAGAAGTTAAGAATCATATAACAATGGAATAATTACTGAACATTTGGAATAGTAATTTTACATTATGAATTGTAAACTGGCCAATAGATTATTAACCTCACCATTGAAAGTATAAATAAAATTTAACAATAATATATATGAAAATATGAATTAATTATGTCATAATATATAAAAATAATAATTTAAAAATTACTAACATAGTTTTGGAATTATAGTAATTCATATAAATTTTATTATAATTATATAATTAATAAAATTATTTGGAAGAAAATTTATTTCCATTAAATATATTCATAACTTAAAATATTTTTGACGTATAATTTTAGGATAACTTAATGAGACCTTAGAAAATTCATTAGTGTTATAAAATTTATTATAATTTTAATAACATTATTTTTCTTTTAAATAATTATAAAAAAAATTAAATTTCTCATATTCATAAAATTATTTTCATAAAATGGAGTTCTATTTTTATTTCTTCACATCAAAAAATGTATAGGGAGAATGGTTTTGATTTTTCTTAGACATGCCTATTTTTAGAGAATAATAAAATATGGTAATTTATGGTATAATACATTATAAGTTAAGCACACTATTAATTGTGTCATGAATGATGTAAGAACCATAATCTCGAACTTCCCTTATTTAGTTTAATATATTTGATGATAATTATCAATATATTCATTGTCCTGAGCCAATAATAATATATAATTGAATAAAATATTCAAAAATCACCCCTCTCCTACACTATAAATACCACCCTCACCACCACTTCTCCTCAAACATATATTCCATGAAGCATGTAAAAATTCTTTAGAAATTCCATTTCAATGTCTATTTCTAGTTTCCATGAGGGCTTTGTCTCATAAAAATACCAAAACCATTCCCCATATTGAGGTTCTCAAGGAGGAATATTCATGTGGTAAAACCCAATTCCTTTTCCTTTTAATTTATTTTAATGTTCATTTCTTTTAGTATTATCTCCTGACCTCCTATATACATATTATAATTATAGATCCATTACCATATCTATACTGTAATGATATCATGTTAATGTAATATACTTCATCAAACATGTTTATCTCTCTCTATTTTATTTTAAAAATCAAATCATGGTCCTTGCGGAGAAGATTTTCAACCTTCAAGGATAATAGATTTCCATTCATTTTTTTCTCCTTCATGGCTAGTAA
Source organism: Viscum album (assembly GCA_963277665.1). Lineage (NCBI taxonomy): Eukaryota > Viridiplantae > Streptophyta > Magnoliopsida > Santalales > Viscaceae > Viscum > Viscum album. The sequence goes on from OY728140.1 coordinate 1,956,046,833, forward strand.
TGAAGCCATTTTTTGGTTAAAAAAGAGTATTGTATATTTACTACATCCTTTCTAATCCTTTGTTAAATCATATTTTTATAATACTAAATGATAAAACAAAATGTGTTTGTTATGATCAATAATTTTCGTAACATTGTATATGATTATCACTAAATGTCTTATCTAATGATTCATAAATATACCATATAACTGAATGATATATATAATATTTTTACTTATTTATGTTTTTTATATAATATAAATTCATTCCAAGAAAATTATACACATTATTCATTAACTTACATACTCATATACATGTATACAGATCATTAAAACCGATGAAACGAGTGCTTCCATGCAATAAAATCTTATTTTATAACTCCTTAAAAAAGAAATAAAAGAACTTAATAAAATTATAATAAATCATATAAATTTATAAAAGTATATTTTTTTAATTAATTGATTTTATTTAATTATATAGTTTATTATGGTCAAGTGAAGAACACATTCTGTTATAAGGAAAGGGTTTCTACCTGAATCTTCATTTTCTTTGGAGTTTCTATTTTTATCTCATTAACCCAATGATATTATAAATTATTCTTATTCACTCCACCTAAATTATTTTTATATTATATATATATATATATATATATAAATTATAATCCTTCATTATTTTATGTGTAGATACTTGTTTTAAAAGATTCTTTCATTAATTTTTTATGATAAACAAGCCAGATTCAAGGGAACTTCACGAATTCTAACTTGTTTTCAATTGAACTCTAAAAAATACTTGAAGACCCCATTATTTTAATTAAATAAATAATTTTATTATGAAAATATTATTTTATATCAATTTTGGTTTTATTCAAATAGTTTTTCCAAAATAACTCTTCTTTGTAAAGTAAAAGAGTATTTGTCTCAATAATTATTCAATGATTTTATTAGAGTATGTTAATATATTTCAACAATCTTGTTGATTATTATGATTAATTTGGATAAATAGTTTACAAAATAATATAAATTATTTTTTTTTTATTTTTTTTATTATTATTTTGACTATATATGTAGTATCTTGATACAATTCACTGTATTACTCTGAATGGTTAGTCTTTATGTTTACTGATGGGGGAAAGTTATTTACATTTAATATGATAGTTTAAATATGCATGTATATTTTGATTATGTTTCACCATTATCATATAAGAACTGAATTTGACATTGTAACTATTCGATGGGTCCCACTATATCCCCTCAGTACATCGGTAAGTCCCTAGAGACAAACTAGTTTTCATTTTTACCCATTTATGAGTGGTCTTTGCACGAGGATTTAACAGTACAGTTAATTCCTACCATATTTTGAATTAACTCAGAACGAAACTAGTAATTTATATACCCTATGATTATTAAACTAGTAGAATATCAATGGTTATGTTTTATTACGTCATTGTTTAATCATCATTTATTCCTTCCATTTTGGGCTCATGATTTTGTTTTAATGGCATGTATACATTTAGTTATTCACTATGACATTTAATATATTCATCCGTAGTAATACATACAATTACTAAGCATGCGATATAACCACTTTATTATGTTTTATTTTCCCCTAGGTACCATGTAAATATATTTTTAATGACTTTAAAGGATAATCTAAATGTTTATTGGTGATTCACTTATATTTACTGTGTTGTACTTCATTTCAAGTTGTAATATTGAACTTATGTATGAATATTGTTTTCCAAAGATACTAAACTATTATTTATTTCAAGATAAAAATTCATTTCTTATTATGAAAGTTTAATGATGTAAGGAACCTGCTTCAGGAATATGGGGTCGGGGTCTTTAAAATTATAGACTCATCTGTCACATTCATATCATGTACAAGCATAAATGTGCCACAAATATCATACAACATAAGGATGTATTTCTATAAATTTAATCATTTTACAATGTATATTCGGGTAAATAAATGGGACTCCAATATAAAGGAATTACAGGTACATATAGGTGAATACCCATGATTGAACATTGTGATGGCTATTCACTATACTAATTATTGGCATGTAAAATCGAAGAACAATTTTGGAAATAAAACAGTTGATGCTAAAGATTTAAAGAAGTATTTAATGATATTGAAATTGGAATCTATAACTTTGAGATCAAATGATAGTAATAGATATGTGTAAGAACATATCATAAAATAAAAAATCAAAAATAAAAAGTTATAATATTTATAATTTTCTTGAATAAAGTGGAGTATGAATGAATCCCATACCGTAAGAGGGTAATTATAAAACCTTGGTAATAACTTATTAAGAGTTGGGGAAAACCATGGGAGGGATGTAGATATTTAAGTGGAATGTAATTTCATGCTAAATTTGTTTTGGTTAATAATGAATGGGAGGGTGAGTGCGTTTAAAAAAATTTAGTGGAATATTTATTAATTTATAAACAATGGTTTTGGTCTCTATATGATCAATTAATTCAAACAAATATTTAACTCATTATGTGGCCCATGGTTTCTACCTATGCGTAGTTGGTATGATTGTATTATATTCATAGGAAATGAAATCATTAAAATAATACCCTTTGTGATATATAAATTTTTCATGTTTATAATGAATTTATTTTAAAAACATAATACCTATTACAAAAATTATGTATCTCATCACCCTTTTCACACCTATTATTTATAAACAATATGGAAAAATGTCAAAATTTATTTATTATGTTGGTTATTTAACAACCTACATGATTTTTTAATTGATTGTAAAAAAATTTTAAGTAGATATTTATTATAATTTATTAGTTTATCATGTCAGCAAAAAGATAACCAATATTGAGAATTTTTTTATAAGGTAATTTATTTGGAGCTAATGTAAAAATATTTCTTCACATCAGTTACTAAATAACTCATGTGATAAACCATTCAAAACATTATGAATCATCAAGTGGACTCATTTAGGTATCTTTCATACACCTGACAACAATCATTTTTCTCTTGTATAGAAAACCAAACCCTCGTTTCTTCGATCTTGGGAACTCTAATATCACATTAAAATATTTCTAAACCATTAATATTATTCATTATCATTATTGTATTTTTTTAATATTTATCTTCTCATCTATCATTTATGCCTCACACATTATTGATCCTATATTTCATTTGGTAAAATGAAAAAATAACTTACCCTAATTTCTTTATTCTGGTGGAATCTAGACTCACATTACATTATCCACACACATTTGGATTTCATAAGCCTCATCATTGTGAATTCGAAGATATATCACATTGTTTCTCATGTAAGCATCACACATTGTCAATCCACCCTTTCTGTTAATTCATGTATTATTTCTTTTTAAATTGGTTATCGATAATATTTTTTTCATTTTTTCATTTTTGTATTAATGTGTTCATTTTTTCTTCTTATTGGATCCCCTTATTTGTAAAATTCCATGTCTACATGAATCAATCATTATAATTTCGGATGAAGAAAAAATTATTCTGAAGAGACATCATGTAATGTTAGTGAAAAACGTGTTTTTATACCAGCATATATTTTTTTCTTAGTTAGTTTATTAAATATTCAATTTTATATCTCATTTTACCATATAGAATCACAATGTATAAGAACAGAAATTAATGGTTTCTTGTATGTTGACACATCCAAACAACATTTATTCAAATGTGAATCATTCTCCTGCATTTATATGTCCCATATATTGTTTTATGAATATTAATATTTATAATTTTATAATTTTCAGAGGATATATTATTTTTATATTTAGTTTATAAATATTTTAATGGAAATTTTTTATAATTCCCTCTTCATGAATTAATTTTCTCATCAAACATTTTAAACTTTCTTTATAATATTTCCATTATTTTTTTCTACGATTTTCAATTTCACATTTATTTTAAATATTTTATAAATGCCACCTTTTCAAATAAGGGTTAATAAGAACAAATTTAATGTAATATCTTTTTTTAAATGTAATTTTATAATGATATTATAATGTAATGATCATTTATTTCTACACCATTTATTATTTAAATTTTTGAAATGAAAGAACTTTTTAATTCCTTCTACATGAATGAATTATCTAATTATTTTGTTTATTTTCAATATAATTTATCCCTTCTTAATTTTATATGGGTTTCAATGTCATATCTATTTTATATATTGTAGATATTATTATATTTGTAATAATGTTAAAAATAATTTAATGTAATATCATCTAATTTTTTCACATAAATTTACAATTAAGTTAAATTGTAATTTTCATCTAAATCAACAACTTTTTATGTTTCTTATTCAACATATTTTATATACACAAATAGTACCACTGAAATTATTTTTTATTATGGATTACAGTAAAATGTTAGAAAATCCTATTTAATTCATTTTAATTATCTTCTGTTAAATATTATATATAAGGACTGTGTTTATTTTAACATGTATGTTATACAAATTTTTCAATTTTATCATTCTTTAATGTGTGGATATATTATATCACTATAATTTATTAGAAATATATTTTTGAATTTTACACCAAATTTTCATTAATGTGGTTAGATAGAAAACAATACCTTATATTACATCCCAAAATTGATCACTTTGTTCAATGAAGTATTTATTTTCATTGAATATAGAATATAATAATAAAATTTATGTTTTATTTTTAAAGGAAATTAGATCATTCAATTTTAATAATTTCATTAAAAGTTTTAGAATATTGTTTATGGTTTGTTTTTGAAATTTAATTATAGACACCATTAATGTAACAAGATGTCTCTTTGAGAATGTATTAACATCAAACTCTATCATTTTTTACTACAATAAATGAATACTTACAAAAATTCTATACATAATCTCTCAACTTCAACAAATCCATTCCATTCAAGAATGATCCTAGGTTTTTCTTAAATTTTTTAACATTCATTTAAATGAAATATTCACCTGATAATTTTACATATTTGTTCCATATTATAAGGATTTCATTTAGTTTTAATTTTCAAATATGACCCTTTATTACACTAAAGGGATAAAAATTTTTAAATTATTTTTTATTTTGTTAGACAATCCTTCCAATTAGAATTTAATATCAACTCAAATGTTATTTACTTATTTGAAATTATATTCAATATCAATAAAAATCAATGAGTCATTTTACTAATGAATAATACCACACATGTGTCTTCTTGATTATTATGGAAATAATATATTATTCCCCCCTCTAACTCAATTTTCTCACCACTATATTTTTTTGATCATATTTATTTTTTAATATTTTTTGGAGATAATAATGATTGAAGTATTATCATTGAACATAAAGTAATGGATGAATTTTAGGAATGTGTTTATGTTTTTTTGGAAATTTCTAAACGAAATGATCCAAACGGTGAATTGTTTTTCTATCCACAGTTGAAATGTTGAAATATGGTGAGGATAAAAATAAGTGATATCAATGATCATTTATGTTTTCCCCATTTTAATGTATTTTATAACCCATGGATTTGGTATTGTATAACTATGAATAATTTTGGATTTATTGGTGATGGGGATTACAAAATGATAATTTGATCCAATTGAAGAAATGATTCAAGATATTGATAAAATGTAAATTATGAAAGAATAAACAATTGATGGTGTATATAGAGACTCTAACAAACAATTGAATCAAGGTTATAAAAAATTTACTATTTTTTATATATTGTTATGATTGATTAATCTGAAGTGAAAAACTAAATGGAGTGATAAGATTATTAAACATTTGAAATAATTAATGAAGGAAATTCACCGAGAAGACAATAATGTTTGTGATTAATATTATAATGTGAAGAAAATATTATACCCGATGGGATTATGGTATAATAAAATAAATTCCTCCCTGAATGACTATATGATATATAGTAAGGATTAAAATTTTCCATTAGGGTGTCCTAACTAGGGGATGTCAGATTACAATTTGAGAGAAAATCCACAAGATGTTCAGTAGTAATCCAGACCCCTACCAATAAATTTAAGTATATACCTGTATTCCCAATTTTAAGACGTTCATTTTCAAATTAAAATAATGAAAAAAGGATAATATGGCCTAAATATGAGAGGAAATGTGATGGAAAATTAATATATCTAGGTGATTGTCCATTGTGGAATAAAATATATAAATCGTTTCTAGTATTCAAAATTGATGTGTGAAATATCATAATTGCACTATCCATTGATGGAATGACTCTATAAAGAAGCCTTAGTGTCACACATAGTTCATTGAATATTTTATAGAAAAAAAATTAAACTTATCTCCTAAATTGTGTATGAATCCAAAATATTCAATGTTGAGTTTTATAATATTTAGACTAAAATAGATCAGAAATGATATTTGATGTTTTATTATCACCATTAACTAAATATTTGAAACTTTTATAAGAATAAGGTGATATATTGTATGAATATTATGAAGTGGAATATTTAGAACTAAGTGCACTGATTTTGTTCACTATGAATGGCTCCCTAGCATATGGAATTATTTTGGACTCAGTGTGACAGGGCATAAAGATTGGTAAATGTTTGAAAAATAGAAATCATATTATCAAACAAAAATTGGTGGAAACAGAATGTATGGTTTATAGAACGTTTTTGCCATTTGATAACTATTATCAAAGATATTTACGGAATTAAATAGCTCATAGGCATGTGATATTTATAAATAATCATTTTTCATCGATTAGAATTTTTAGAGGGTGATAAAAATTGATGGGACATTCAGAATGAAAATAAAATCAAGTAATGATAGAAATATTTGGCTGAAAATTTCATCATTTATTAATCTAAAATATTGGAGATATACCGAGGTAAAACATAATATCGATGACATGCACATGGAGAAGAATATATTTATAAATATGATTGGAAAATTTTAAAATATTAATAAAAATACTAAATATTGGTTTAATGCATGATTATACTTCCTTTAAATGGGAATATGTTTTTTGTTATCTCACACTTATAATAGAAGATAAAAATTAATACCCCTCAACATGTCATACATTATGTATGAGGGATAAAATTAGATTTTTTCATTGCCTTAATGATATTAATGTGCTATAGGGTTATTCTAAAAATGTAAAAAAGTGTTCCATGAAAGTATTTGAAGTTTATAGTTAGGAAATTTCATGACTTCCACATCATGAAGAAATATCATTTAACAGTTTCATTGCCTGAAATATTTTCCATCTATGTTAGAATGACTAGAAAGAAGGTGTTCTATTTTTTAAATTCAATTTTTTATAAGGGGATTGATCTGAATTATTTGAACAATTTGTAAAATTAAGATGTTTCTATAATTTTTTAACTATAAAAATATATTCCTCCATATTTTTTAATATAATTGTGTATTTAATGGTTTATTTTCTGTGATAAATGAATATTTTTTGGACATGAATATCTATGTTGGATGTATCCTTTTAGAATGTATATGAATATATTAGAGGGTTTAATTAAGAATCAATTTTGACCTAAATCCTCAATTACTGAGGAGTGTATTTCTTTGGAGATTATTTATTTTTATACAAGATTTCTAAATAATGTGGAGCATGTAAATTTCTCAATATTTCTCCATAAATGATTCATTAATGGGTGAAATGGTATCCATAGTTTGAATATAACATTTTTTACATGCGATAAGATAATGAATGTATATTTATATGTCTTGAATAAAATAGATGATGCTTATATATATATATAAAATTTCATATTAGGGTTTAAAAACAATTTTATCTATGTAATAAATATTTTTTTTTGAATGATAATACGAAAAGGTTTTTGGAATGGTTTAAAGTGACCATTCTAGGTAGATCAGATGTATATAATTCATCAAGATGATTAGTTGGATGTGTGTGTTTAAATTTTATTACATGGTCTTGGTATGACATTATAGGATACAAATTTTATAATAAATACCAAGAAAATATTACTTCTTTCATGAATAGTTCTGTATTGGCCTTCACAGAAGCAATTCATTTTTTGAGAGTTAAAGAAAAAAATGCAATATCAAAATCTAGTGTATATTATGGACTTATTGAAGTAATGTGGCAGGAATAGTAAATAAAATTTTACGTGCTATTGTTTAACTCAAAATGGTTTGTTGGTAACAATATTGTTAGACAATATGAATTTGGAATGAAACCAGTTCATATGAATATATTGGAATACGATGTTAATATTTTTTTCATGGAAACAAATTAATAAAATCTTTATGTTCTTTATCAATATAATATGTGGAGTTTTATTTTTTAAAATGAAAATAATAGTATATTAGTGATTATAAACATGAAGAAAAACAAATTTACGTGAGATCCCAACTTCCATCTAATGATTAGTAGATAATATTAATGAGCACAACATATAAATCATTTGTGTCATTCAGAATGATAATGGAAAATTCTTTGGGAATACAATATTTTAGTAAATTCATAATAATTAAGGTAACTTATTTTTAATTATTTTTTACATTATTAAATTCCAAATAATTTTTTATATATATTTTTTTATTTAATAAATCACATATTATAACTACTAATATAATTTAATTGTTTATTAGTTTAGTTTTGTTTTGTTTACCATATTTGACCTTATATTACTTATCAATTAATTGATTTTGTTAAAAGAAATTATTTTAAATTTTATTCATCAAATATAAAAATAATGTATAAAAGTATAATTCAAAAATATACTTCATCATGTGAAAATTGAATTATTATTTTAGAAAAATTTTATTAATTCACATCTAAATTTGGATTTATTTTCATTCATTAATGAATTTCCATCTCCCAATAATGTTTTTAGAATTTTAGTTAAATACTATTTAAAATATGAATAAATATTTGGCCATTTTATTATGATTTTTCATGTACTGTTATTTATATAGTCAAATAATATTATTTTCAATGGAAAAAAGGGTGTTATACATATGAGAATTCTTACTATTCAAAACCCTTTTTTTCATAAAATTGTGTCATTTCATCTCCCATTAATGTTTTTAGTATTATAGTTAGATATAAAAAATATTAGAAAATGTGTTTGGTTTACTTTTACTTTTTTTGAAAATTTTTCATTTTTAAATTACATTTTTTTGTAATAGTTTTATTTATATGTTTTTTATGAAATTTTTATTTCTTTTATTTATAGGTTAATGAATGATAATTCATTTGATCCACCACATACTTCTAGATATGATTGTACACATACTTATAGGGAGGACCATACACACGATTTTATTGATAATCCCCCACAATCTTCTTTACAAGACAAATCTACTTCCATACTGGAAAAAAGGGTTCGAGGGTTTGTTAACATGAAAGAACAAATTTACCTAAATTATTAGTTTTCCAGATCAAGGACCTGAGGATAATAATATAATTTGATTTAAATGATATTCCATAATGTATAAATTCAATACAATTCATGAATTTTCTAGTAATCTAGGATACAATAAATGTTACTATTTTGATTTTTGATTGTAGAATTGTTGATAAAATGAAAATATCTCTATTTTTGGACACCGTTTTGGTATTATTATTTATTATTATTTTAAATATCATGAATTTTTTATAGTAAAATATGTTTCCCCCTCTTTGTTATATTAAATAATGTATAACTAATACTAGAGGAGTCGGAAGGAAATCTTTATCACTAGATGATAAGAGAGGGATAGATTTTATATCAACCCTTGTATTAGATTGCATTATTCATCAAATAATAAATCATTATCCCTAATAAATATGTCCATTTAGAAATAAAAATACATGGAACATATTTTTTGAAAGAAGATGACAAGAATAATTTTTAGTATTCTCATTGATAACTTATTTTTTTTAATATTAATGATCATATGTATGATTTCTTTATTCATAATTTAAAACAATTTAGGATATCCCTTTAGAAGATCCAATATATAAATATATACTAGTATTATTTATCTTGGTGATGGTATACTTATTAGATGGAAAATTGACTATAGAAAAATTTCAAAAAATGTGATATGTGTCTTCAGTATCTATAGAGGTTGACCCTCCTCCCACCCCCTGACAGACATGAAAAAATGGAAGTGGGCTCAAATGACAAACAATGACAGTATCATACAAATGAGTCGAGATATGTTTCATAGAGTGTTCTAAGATGTATACTTTATTTATTTATTTATGTCAAATCAATTATTTATATATTCTAAATCACTTTAGATTTTTTAAAATAAAATGTTCACGATTCCATTAAGGAATAGAGCACACATTGGTTCTTCATAGAGAGTGTTATAAGGATATTTTTTCTACAAGATTGGAATATCTCTAACACGCAAGTCATATATAAGGATATCAGGTATTTGTATCAGTAAAAAAATCCATTCCAAATTTAGAATATTCCTCAATGGAATATCTTAATGAAAATAAAATCTCTACAATCTATAGTTTAGGATATTAATGATATGATTTAAGATAAGATTATGTCCTTTCTACCATTGATGTTTGCATACTTACAAAACTAGTATCAAGTTTTTGATCCCACACCTCCACCTCTGTGTGTTGATCCCACTCCTACTACTTATCCTACTCCACCTTAGCCTGCAGACCCCACTCCTCCTACATATCATACCTCTACACCACCTCCTCTTCATATTACCATTTATTGACTTACATATTGATGAATCCAAGCATCATATTGTGGATTATGGGTTAATATATTATTTATGTGATGCTATTGATCATCAAAAGATATAGATCGAGAATCATTGGCTCACTACATAGAATAATATAGATAGATTAGCAAGAATAAGATAAATAAAAAATAGAGGCTAATACAGTCAGACTAGGTATCTTCATGATTCGAGTATGTCCAACTAGACTTGTTTGACAAATTACTATAGAGTTATGTGAGCATTGTAACCATAATTCCAATTTTTAGCAATTTTAGGTTTAAATATTTATCTAATTTCATAAAGTAATACTTTAAATGTACATAAATAATTTATATATAATTACAAATAAAATGTTTAAGGAATATAGATACAACTTATACTAGTCTTTATAGATTGTCTACCTATTCAAATTTGTTGTGGTATTTTTATGAGATTCTTATAGAACCTGGGATTTCATGTTGTGTATTTAATTTAATATATCTAAAAAATTTATCACGGAACCTATAATTTGAGATGATTTGGGCATTAACATGATGCATGATTTTTTAATGTATGTAGATTAACATAAACCATTATATTATTTTAATTTATTGAATATTTATAGCTATATTTTATTTTTATCAAGTATCCTAAAAAATACATATGCAGCAAGACATGATAAAAGAATATGGGTTTATTGACCCACAATTTAGTTAACCTATAGTGAGGACAATAACTGATGTTGAATGAATGAGTACTATTGCTGAAAAACATCAAAATATTACAATTATTCGGTGATGGATGTTTCCTTGTCATGAAGAGTATAAAACATATATCATAAGTTTAATATCAATATTTGTAAAATAACCACTAATAGTAAATTTTCAATAATATCATGGGCCACTAGATTTGGATGTTTTGTTTATAAGGGAGAATATACTTTACTCATTATGATCTATCCATGGGGGAGTGTGAAAAACATTTATGACTCTATTGAAAAAATAAAGTAAATATTTTAATACATGTATATATTAAATGAAATTTAAAGAAATTTTTTCATATAATTTTTTAATAGGTTATGGAATTCTATTATAGAGACACAAATAAAAAAATACACCATGATTAGATATGTTAAAATAAAACATGTCTAATCGTTTAAAATTATTAATTTTGGCCAATAATAGTAAAAAATATTTTAAATTGTTAAATTATTTTGAATAGAAATTTCGTAAACTAATAGTTGTATATGTATTTGGATAATATGGTTTATGGATACTTTCTTAAATAATTGAAAATTGGACAACTATGTTGATTCATGAAGTTATATTTTTTTATAACAATTTCTTTTAAATATCTTTCAGTTAAGTCAAAATACATTTTAAATTATTCATTTTATCTTTTAACTTTTTAATGAACCTTGACCATATACTTAATTGGATCATAGAATATTGAATATTTAGTGGGAGAATAATTTATCCTCTTTGATTTTGTTTTATTTATTTTTAAAATTATATTATAAAACTAATAATAATAATTGTAAATGTTTCTTTTATTTTTTTATTATGTTTATGCTATTATACTATTTATTTATCGTTTTCTACATCCAATACTTTGGTATGGGAATAATTGATATAATTTTATTTAAAAATATGTATTTTCACATAAGATATTATTTAAACAATGTGAAAAATGATAAATCAGAAACTACTCTGTGAGTTTGTTTACAAAAACATTATGGTAAACATTTATTCAATTTGGTTATTCTTTAAATGAAATGATAATTTAGTAATATTTTATTTTTCTCAAGGTTTACATGAATAAATGACATAAAAAATAAAATTGGACATTAATTTGAGGGTAGTTATGTAATAAGAGATACAAGAAAGTAATTACAACATTAGTTTTTAAAAAAAATCATATCATAATTATTTTATATTTTTCTTGTTGGTTAAATAATAACCTATATGAAAATAATCCATAAAAATTTATTTATAATAGCCAATTTTATTAAACATCATTATGTAATTATTTAAAAACATGACGATAATAAAGTCACATAATAACTAACATTAAAAAAACACAAATTTAAAATATAATTTAAGTTTTTTATGATTTGATATGTGTTTATATTCACTATAAAACAATGTTATAACAAGTTATTATAAATAGGAAAATTTATTCTTGTTCTTCGATACTGTTTACAGTATTTATTACATCAATTTTTTCTTTTACATTTAATATCATAAATTTTTTTATCTTTTATATTTAAATAAATATTATTTAAAATGAATTTTATATTAATATAACATTAATATTAAAAATTCATGAATTCATCATAATGTATTGAATGACTGAAACAATATATTTCCTAAAAATAAATGTTTTTATTCATCATTTCCAAATCTACTTTTCATCAAACATATTATATTTCATAATAATGTAAAAATAAAAAAGTAAAAATAATCATTATATTATTACAAATACAAATACACAAACTGATACTATTAGGTTATAGATAAATAAACACTAATTATAAAAGTGTATGGACAAAGGGTATGATGTGTGATAGTGGACCATTCATTAATGATTTTAGAGATCGTCGAATGGGTTGTGATATCTAAAATCATAAAAATATCTTGTAAATGGGTTTGTTCATGGTCTTGTTGTTGAATCTCGGCATGGTCATGGTCAAGAGAAAAGGCCAATGATTTCTTATCCCTTTATAAGATCAGATAAACAATTATCATAGAGTATGGTCGTACTATTTGAATCTATCACATGTTTTGTGTTTCATTTGGACATTATCAGAAATATTAATATATACTAATCTTAATAGTCAATGTACAGTAGCTCCATTGTGGGTATTATAGTGGTTAATGGTCATTTAAATTTTATAGACTATAACAATAATAATTAGACCAAGTAGTGGTGGTGTTTTCTATAACAACATTACCATATAATAAATTTAGTCATTCAACTATTTATTTCATATATAAATATTTTTCTTGTTACCAGGATCATACCCAAAGCCTATCATGCAATTTGGAACAAAAGCATTTTAATGCACCTGTGGGAAAATAGAAGAACCAATGACATCATAAATGGTCAAACAACTAATATCATCCTCATAGAGTAATACTCACCAAATAAAAAATCCAAATGTAATAACATATTAAGAGGAATATTAATAAATGGATACCCAGCCCAAATTTCCCATAGGAGGGAAACACTCAAACCCAAATGATTTACATACTGGTTTTCCCCTCACATCTATTAAATCCTACCTGAACAAACCTAGGAAATCACATCACATATCCCATAAATAAACATGGTCTATCCCATCATATATCACCTGAAGACACATAGTCCATCACGTTACATCTCACCCAAAGACAACTATTACATTAAATCCCATCACATCAATTGTTCATTTGGATATTCATCTTAATTCATACCTTGGCAAATTTGTGTCATCACTAAAACAATATTTTTTATCCTATCTCCCAGAATATTATTTTTCTTGGGAGCCAGATCATTTCATTTTCCGTCATATATATCATTAACATGGTTCCTTTGAGTTCTAAACATTGACTATAACCAAAAATAATATTGTATGAAATTATAATCATTATGGGAACCAAATAATGCAAAAAAAATCAATTATAATATTTATAAATCATTTAATATTCTTTAACATATGACACCTAAGGTATATAATAAGCCATTCATTTTAATGACTTTGATTTCAGGAATTTATTTTTTAAAATAAATTTGTAAAATTATGAGACCAATAACTTATACAGTTTTCAAATCTGCGGCCTGGAGTACAGATAACAATTCATTGAAAAATGTTTTGTTTTTCATATCACAGATGCACAATTTTCATTTAATAATTGATTTAAAATTATATGGGTGACCAATTAAAAAATTTGAGGGTACCATTGTGTTCAAATTGGAGTCTTTACTATAAGTGAGGCCTAACATCTGTTGGTATAGGCCATATGTGAAAGATAGTTTTCGGACGCAACCATAAAAAATAAATAAATAAATGTTTTTATCAAATCCTAATTACTCATGAATGAATACTCGGATTGGTAATCTAAGACCACTGTTGGGTTTATAATTCATTTTTTAACCTTCACACAACATAAATTTAGTCTTCACATGTCTTATGTGGAAAAACACAAAATGTATGTAATCATCATTAATAATTTAAAGGTATATTATTTTGATGATGTAATGGTGATTTCCTATAAAAACATGCTTATGTAGAAATCACAAGGTTAGTGTCATAAACCTCAGAACACCTGATAATACATTAATATAACTTGGAGAAATAATCCTCTCGAGTGAATGTTAACTGATCGAAGATCAGATTGCGGATCATCTTGATAACGAAGTTGGAGGATCTCATCAACGACAACAAAGAAACTATTAATCCTCAACGAACGATACAAAATCAAGGTAGGGAATTCGATCGCCTTATTATGTTCATTTCTATTTTTATATTCAATGATGATCTCAGACCAACAAAAAAAATATCTTGATCATTGATTTGGTCACTCTTGTGGGATGGTTAAATTGTAAGAATTTAATGGGAGATAGATCTGTGTGATTTCTTTATTCCTCATTCCTCAATCTAACTAAATGAATCAAAGAAAACATGAATAAAGGAAAAGATCTATTCCTTGGTTATTTGTGTGAATTTATTTTCTCCCCTAAATATCTCATGTTTTTCATATGTTTTTATTTTTCATCCAACACTTTAAAACGCATTTGAAAAATATTGATCATTGCACACCTCGATTCATGGCGAAACGATCCCATATCGAATATCTGACCCCATAAAGGCTTTGCAGAGGTGTGACGGTGAAGGTGACACACAATTTGGATTGGATAATAGTGCACAAAAATGGTGGTGGAAACGCACGATCATGGCTGGAGGAGGATGATCTGATCGATTCAGATGAAGTGGCATGGGTCAAGGTTGTCCATGTAGATAGTGAGCTGGCAGGGTGAAGCAGCCTGTGTGGTCACCAGTGGATGTAGAACACAGTAGGAGGCCACACTGAGGCCTAGAAGAGATGGACGCAAAAGAGGATATAACATTAACCAGGGGATATGGTAAGGGGAGTTTGTATAAATGGCTGCCATGTGGAACGTGGCATAGTGACGAGTTAGAGGATCATGTCTATGTGATGTCATGGGGCATGCAGTGTGGACGGCTAACTGCATGACAATAAATGTTGGATTGTTTAATTATTATTTTTTAAAATTGATGTTATCTACTAATATTTAGTATTTTCTATTCATCATCAAATGATTGATGAGATTAAAATTCTATGATACATTCTAATTTTGAGGGTATAGTATCCCCATTATACCGACATAAACAGTCACAATTAGTCAGAATCCACTATTATTAGAGGAGGCATTCGTGGGGCTATGTGATCCAACAACATAGGGAACCATTTATTGGATCATGGGTCATGATGTTACACAACCTAATTACATTGATACATTAGTATATTACTATTACATTTATTCCTTTTCATTATATTAATCTAAAACATGCGATGAATTACCCTTACATATTAATTATTTACACTACCAACTTATCCACCGTCCCAAACATCTTAGAGGTACAATTATTGATCAGATAGGTTACCATAATACATTTTAGATATTTCCATATTTCAACTCACCTATTTAGATATACCTTTTTTCATAGAGGGAATCTGTATTTCCCAGGTTAATTTTCCATAATTTATATCAAAGGTACCATTTCTTATTGGTGATTTTGATAGAAAATTATCATTTTTCAATTTCCAATGGAATGAAACTTAAATATAAAGGGAATATAAATATATTATAATTAATTATTCACAATTACAAAACCCATGACTACAAACAATTTCAAAATACATTTTATGGACATAAAACATTCTAAAACCTTGTAATGAAATTCGCCTCAAATGAAAACCCAAACTACTCATGATTTTGGAAATTAATTTTGTCTTCAATAAACAAATCATAAAACCAAATATTCTTCATACATTTCACATCATTTCTATCATTGAAAAAAAAACCATACGATATAGGATAATTCTTTAACTGTAAATCATAGAAAAATGATTCTAGATTTTAGTACTCCTCCCAAGGACCAAATAAATACAAATTTCAACTTGTTCTTCATGTTATCAACAATATCCTAATAAAATTTTTGGTCAAAAACAACCACAACTTATAATATTTTATAAAAAAATGAATTTTAAATAATTTTCAATCAAATAAGAATTATATATGAATTATAATTAAATAATTCTATGGTTTCATGAGAATAATCTATATATTGTCGAATAAAATCATGTTTTCAATTAAAATTTTCAGACAAGAACACATTTATTGATCTTAATACCTATTAATAATAAATTAGAAAAAATATTCCTTTCCTTTTAAAAAGTATTCTATGAACCTATGCACTACATATACTTCAATAAATTCTAAACAAACCTATTATAATAGTTCACAAATAACAACATTCCAACAACTATATTCTAACATTAATATCATGACAATTTTAACAAATCTATCAAAAATCATGCACCCCAAATGAAAAGAAATATCTTCTAATAGGTTAATTTTTTTGGTTTCACTGAATTATAAATGGTATCCCTCCTTGTAAACCAATTAATGGATATAAATAATGAGATATTTATATTTTCTTCCTCCCATTTGAAAA
Organism: Viscum album; assembly: GCA_963277665.1. NCBI lineage: Eukaryota > Viridiplantae > Streptophyta > Magnoliopsida > Santalales > Viscaceae > Viscum > Viscum album. The sequence continues at coordinate 1,956,064,228 of OY728140.1, forward strand.
AAATAAAAATAAAAACTGAGAATGGCAATGGAAATCATCATACCTTATCCTTTAGTGGATGATGATAGTGTGTTATTAATTAAAATAAATGGAATGGTTTTTATCAACAATATTGATTGAAAATTACATTGATAAACTAATTTTTTTTTTAACCAAAATTTTTTATAGTAAAATCTCATCTTCCTCTTTATATAAAAAATAATGGAATGATAATTATTCTTTAGTCTTGATACCCATTAATTAATCATTTTTATAACTTTGGTACTATTATAAATAAATGGAAATAATATTATCTCCTTTCATTATATGATATATTATTCTTGAAATAAAATATTTATAAACCCTATGGGCACAACATAGTGGTTACATCCCGTAGAGGTGTTTAGGGAGGTCTTAGTACCAAGCCATCCCAAACACAATTAGACAGGTTTTCCTTTTCTTATCCCAAACCCTAACTAATGTACAAAAATAAAATATTTATTACATTCCCTAAATAGAATTTTTTCCACCCATTATACAGTAAATAATATCCATGGTCTTTAAAAAATATTTATTTTTATTCTTACATGGAATATTCATCTTCATTGCATCTCTAACTTCAAAAAGAATACCCATTTTTCTCTATCCTCTAAAAAACACATTTTTATTTCAAATTAATAAATAAATATTCTTTATTTTAAATATACCCTTCATGGAATTCATCATAGATTTGAGAATCAAATATTAAATTGTGTTCCAACACATCAAAAAATATTATCTTATATGATTCTATATTTTATTATCAAATGGTTACTGAATATATTCATTTAAATTTGAGTATCCCACCATTATAAATGGTCATAATTGGTTTCTTTCACCTCTTAGAAACCTTAATGAGATTCATATATCCTATAATATGAAATTAAAATCCACTTTAAAAAATCATTTTATTCTTCCTTTGTGTTGTTTTGTGTAAAATTTAAAAAATCAGGTTATTCCCCTTTCCATTCACATTCAAATCCTTGGTGTTTTAAGTATTATAATTCCGAATTAATTATATAGGTTTGAAGGTGATATATTCTTTAGTAAAATGATACTACTGGTTACAAATTATATAACCCTCTTACAATCTTTTAAACATAACCACAATATTTAGTATATGTTTTTTATTTTTCTTCTTAAAAATAATCTAGCGATGGTGATGACTAAATATAGATAATATCCAATCATTCAACATAGTCTTGTAGTAATATTGATAATTAAATAAATAACATATTTTCTAGTTCTCTATTGACTTCATAATGTAAAAACATTCCACAATTGGATTATGTATAAGTAAAAATACATTACACGATATATTTTAACACCTTCACTTATTCAAGCTTTTGGATATCAATTCTAGCTCATTTTTATGATAAAAAAAATGATTAATACTCTCAATAATTATGCAAAAGTATTAAATTATTTTCAGAAAATTAAGTCATAATTTGGAGATGTTTTTGACTTTCAATTCCAGGTTCTCAAAATTACTTGATTCCTGATAATAATTTCACTTTTCTGCAAAAATTTTTTTTCTTATAATCTTAAATAAGATATTTCACAAAAAAAATTTTTTATTGAACATTTAAATCATATATTTATGAACATATATAAATATAATGTTTTTATTAATGTGTAATATATTAATAAAAATTCTTCCTTAATCATTCTATTGACTTCATTTATTAAAAATTTTAATATGGTTTTTTGTAATTAAATTTTATCCTTGATCAACTTTTTATAAAAACTCAATCACCATCTCTTTTTCAATTAAATTTTATTTAATGTCAATATACTAATAATTTTATATATTAATAAAGATATTTAATTTGATGATTTTATTTATTATACATGATTCATTCATTGTATGTATGTTTTCATTAATGACATTTAATTTAAAACTATTTTTAAAATTGTTATTGTACTTTAATAATTTAGAAATATTTTAGTGAAACATTTTATGTTGACACTTTAGCTGGAAATTTATTTTGAACACTTCTTAACATTCATCATTAATGATCAAATAACTTTTTAATTCCTATTCATTCAACTTTCCAATTAGCACACATTCACTAATTTCTCTAATTGATTCCACTTCATTGTCATCCTCAAAACAATTACTACATTCAAATGTTGATAAACAATTTTTCTTGTTAAAATTATAGAAAATATTAACTATTACTTTTTAGGAATATTTTTATTCTATCATCATTATGGATCATCCTAGCCTCACATCCACATTTTCAAAAACTTTTTCATTTTCCCAATTTGTACACTTTTCCAAAAAAATATCACCACAATAGAATCACATCAATTTTAACTTTATAAAATGTAAGATTTTTTTAAATTTTTTTACTTTCTGTGACATGATATTTCCAATTATCACATCAGTATTATTATAAAAAATATGGAGACACTTTTAAAAAATCTACTTATTCTCTACACTTATCTTTCTAAAATGATTTTAATGAGATTTCACAATTATCCTTGATCATGAACTAGAGGACACTTCCCCATATCATTCCATTAGTAATATGAATTATATGGAAATAATATAATGGATATGTGGCCAAATCATGGAAATATATATCTAAAACCTTCCCCTTAACCCTATTGATTAAATAGATAGTTTATTCTCAGCATCATTAGTTTCATATAACTATTCACCAAAACAACTATTAGTTATCACAATTTCAATTATTCTATTAAAGAATTAAACTAATATTTAATCAATTTTCATGATATATTATTCATATCTCAATATCTAATCATGTATATTATCTTAATTCACTTTCACACTTCATTCATAAATGATTTCTAATTTATCCAAATTTTATTTTTCTATATTGATTTCTTTAAACATTGAATACTATATCTAAAAAAAAGAATTTTTTATTCAATGCTTGTAAATTATTATAAAAGTTTTTAATAAATAGTATCATGATAAACAAATGTCAGAATTCACAATAAACCAGTCGATGGAATCCTCTGATACATTTTGGGTAATAATGAAAAAATACATTCATCTTCAAAATTTACTCATATAATAATTTTCTCATTGAAAGTGGGAATCACTTTTCACATTAATGAATTATTTTTAAGAATGATTATTGATGAAACATAGAGCATATATCATTATATATAAATATAAAATTTCTCAGTACAACTCAAATAGATACTACATTTAGATACCTTCATAGTGAGAAATTTAAAACTATATAATCATCAGAGGAATCATAAACTACATTAATAACAATTATCATAGCCCTAGGTATAATTAGTTTAACCTTGATGATTGGGTGAATTAGTAAACCATTCCTGAATTATTATCTTTTATGATTCATTAAAAAACAACTTCGGTCACATGTTATAATGAGTTATCCCACTACACTACTAATGAACATTAAGGAAAACAACAAAAAGTTTACATTGATTATAAATACTGATACTCAAAACAAGAATTTAATATCTGTTATGAGATACACTCACCCAAGACAATTTTATTTAAACAACCTTAAAATCTAAGAGAATAAAATTTTATTTTATATCATAGGTGACATTAAACCTCAACTATAAATGACACATGAAACATATTTCTATAAATTTAATTACTTTGATAGTATGCATAACATGCAACCCATTTCCCAAATAAACTATAATATAGTATACCCTTATAACGTAGTTGTTAAATTGTTTTTTATTAATAGTACTATCTATATTATGAATATTATGGTTATATATTAATTTAAAATAAAATAAAATTCATTTAAAAGAAAAAGAAATAATTTCTTAATAAACATTAATTTTTAAAAAATATTATTTAGTTACTCTTTATACATGTAATTTGAAATATATTTTTTACAGTTATATAAATTATATTTCATTAAATTAATTTATTTTTTGTGGTAATAATCTTAATTTTTTGTCTTTTATTATCTATTTTGATGAAAATATTCATTTTTTAATGAATTGAGTTAAATACAGTTTTTTTAAAGTACAATTTCATTTTAATAATTTACCATTTTAAATTATAATTTAATTATTATAAAATAAAAATTATTTCAAAATTTTTAAATATTTACTATATGAGTACAATTTTATAAGATTCATCTTGAAATTTCATATAAAAACATTCTGTACATTTGAGAATATTCTATTTGAAAACATGATTTTTCATCACATCTATAAATATTTTATTAAATTTAATTTTTCCACTTATTTGAATGAAATTTGAAAATATTGATTCCATAATTTTAATAAGGGTTATATAAATTAATTATTATATTCTAAAAAAATCTATTATGAATACTAAAAGTAGTAGCAATTACATAATATAGTTAAGGAAACAACTAGTTTGTTTGGGGTTAAACTATAAGGGGAATGGTTAAAATTACCCAATAACTAGTAAATAAACTTATTTTATGGGCGTATAACAATCTTATAATAGATAGGGATATATTTTGTTCTAGTATGGAGGCTTTTATGATAAAAAATACATTAATTGAATATTTTAAAATATTCCATGTGTGTCTTATCCAATACTTACAAAAGGGAACCCCCTATCCTCCCCTATTCACACTTACAATTAAATTTGGTACATAACATACATAACCAAATAACTTCATTATTCCCCTAACAATATCAAATATCCCTTTTTATCCGAAATGAATCCTAGGATGCATTTCATTACAATCATATAAGACTTTTGAGAAAAATCATAACATTCTTAAACGAGAATTTTGATTTTGATTCTTCATATACATGCATCCAATAATTTTAAACCATGTATATATAATAACCTCATGATAATACACGTATTTAGGATTTAATTTTATATGTTCATTTTCCTCTTTCCATCCCTCTCTCAATCAAATTGGTATTGAACCCATCAACTATGTGTACGACGGACTACAACCTTGTGAACTTATGTAAATCATTTTCCATCACCACCATTATTGGATAGATATAATGAGGGAAATAATAAATTTATATGATATTTAGGATTTCATTATATATCTATAATTCTAATATCATATATCTCTTCTTTCTTTTGATGATGTTACAAATATTATAATATCGCTCGTGTGTCTTGCTAATTAACGCCTCAATTGGCAATGTCATTCATGTATCCATTATGCTTTAGATAGTAACTAATAATGATAAATATAATAAATTTATATCATATAAATTTATTTATAATGATTATATAATATTAATAAATCACCTGAATCCATATATATTCATTTGTTAATGACTTTATTTTGTTGCTCATGTATATGTATGACCAACGATATCTATGAATCGACGTGATTTTTTTTCCATGTCCAACCAAGAAGAATAATTATAAAAATGTAAATAATTGTTATATATGATAATTATAACATGAATAATTTATTTAGTAGATTTATCTATATCATATACCTAATAACAAAGTCATTCATTACGAAGAAGGAATTTAAAAAGAAGGCAACTAACAGTAAAAACAATGAAAACAATGAAAAAATATTTTAAAGAATGTGATAAGTTGTTGTAATAGGATAATATATGTTATTATAAATATAAATATGGCTCTAGTATAAATTAATAACTTCTTTAATACAATTATTACATATTTGAATGAATTTTCAACTGAAATGAATCACGAGTAATATATTTCAACTGAATTTTATTTCATTGAGGCATTTTGAAATTTTATGCAACTAATTATTTTATATGTGGTTTATACTTCCCATTGTTATGTGTAATATCCTGATTCTATTTTATTTAATGGTCTCTTATCATTAAATTTGAATTATTTCATCTAATGGGATTTTGAATTAAATGATACCAATCAATCTGTTACCTCATCTAAATTTCTCATTAAAATGTCATATTGTAATGTTATGAACCAAATTTCTTTTATATAGTACATATATTAACCTTTTATTACTATAGTTAAAAATTAACAATTCATGGTATTTTGAGTTATATTTGGAATTATTAATTCTAAAGTGATGTGAAATGGAAATTTCCAAGAGGTAATGAATTTCCTAACTCTATTTCATCTCATTGGGTTATACTACATCATAATTATATTTTGCACTCTAAAATTATGTGTAATGAATTTTGACTATATTTTTTTATCTTTTTTGTCTTGATATCTATTTTACATAGTAATTGGTTTATTGATTAATCATAAAATCAATATTATGATCATTCTAGGGGTTTATTCCAAATCTAATTTTAATTATGATTGTATATACATGAACTTCCATTGATGTAAATTATTTGATAATATCATAATAATATATTTCCATTTTCTAATATTTTGGTTATTCATGGTTTTTTCATTTAATAAGTAAATTATTTTCCAATATTTTATACATGAAATTATTGGTGATTTTTAAAAAAAAACCAAATTCATTTATTTCTTTGATCATAAAAATTGTTTCTTTCCCAAATAAGTATTTATAAAAATGTTTTCAAATTTCATTTAAACATTCTCCCAATGATATTTCAGGCACTTTTTACCCATTTTTTGGCTTTAAAAAATTGTTTTAATGAAATATTCATGTTGTTTTCCATACAAGGAATGTTTTTCTTTTACCAAAAATGTGAAATGAATATTTTTTAACTTATAAAACATGTAAATAATTTCATAAATCACCACAAATAAATATTTTAATTGTTATTTTTAGTTATTCCAAGTATATTTTCAAATAATATTACATTTAAAATTTTAAATTTTAGTCTTAAAATGTGTTATTCAAAATGAACAGTATATTTTAATTAATAATGTTTTTAAATAAAATATCATATATTTTTACTTATCAATAACAATAACCCTTTATTTCACATTGAATTCATTTGTCATATAATGTATTGATACAATTCTTATTCGTTCTTGGGATTGTTTGTGAAAATATTGACCAATGAATGTAATTGAATTCACTTTATTGTATAATTTTTAGTCATTATATTTCCCATTAAATATTCACATTCATGTGATCATTATAAATTTTTTTTCACTAAAAATCCATATAATTTATCATGGTTATATTTATACCCTAAATTGACTGACATTTCTACATATAGTGTTTTAAATTGACATTTATTTGATTTTCTGGGAGAATTGTGATAAATCAGTAACCTCTAATAAATACCGATATTTTATGATAATAAATATTGTTCATGAATTAAATCAATTATTTTATAAATTATGAATTATTTAGACAATAATATATGTTTGGTGACCCGTTATAGATTGACCTTCAAGGTATTGGTTGTCTCATTAGATGATTTTTTTGTCTAACATTAGTAAAATAGTTTTCTAGTCTATACATAACGTTAAATTTTAAACTATATTGAGAAAGGTCTTGATAGTAGATGTATCATTATTTCAAAGATCATTCTATCCAATAATTAAGCATATACATCATAAATAATTTAATTATTTTTATCCATGATAATTTCATAATGAAATTATATGTGGATTTATTTCATTCAAAATTTATTGGTTAAATTGAATTTGTTTTAAGTTATATACTTTTCTATATTTTTATGTATTTTTCAACTATAATAGTAATGGTAATGAATAGAATCATGTGTTTTTTATTAATTTATCTTTGAAAATTTATTATTCGAGTAAAATTCATAAAATGGGACATGGGTTTTTTTATTTATATTTATAGATAATGCTTATTTATTCATGATAGCTTCCACTATACGTAACCTTATTTGGTCATTTAAGATCACCCATATTGTGTTTCCTCTTTCAAGAACTGGAGAGCATTACTAAAAAATAAATGAAATCAAATGGTAAATTAAATAATTATATTACTCAAAAAATTTGTAATTTGTGATTTCAATTATAATATTGGAATCATGTATGTATCTAGTTTACAAAGGCTACTAAATTATTCAGTCTTAGAGAATGCAGTTCCTTATATATGAAGCCAATTTAAATGATAATACACTATCTACGTGTAACTAGTGGTGGGCTCATTATTTTTGGTAATATACGATATTTAATTGATTCATTCATTACATTATTAAGTAAAACATTGATTAAAGATCATAACCCTGTGATAGAATTTTAGGATAATTATATATGAACATTCATAAAGTACTACTAAGGTATAGAATATATGGGTTTTCCTAGAAATATACCCTTAACCAGACACAATATGTGGATTTGGTTTTCGAATAGATGTTCCAAGGGGTAATAAATCCAAAAAAGATGCATCTGGCTGGACTCGAGCATTATATAATACATGGAAATAAGACTAACTACACACCTAGTTTGACACCCTCTTGGTATATTCTTTAAATAATTTAAATTTTCAATTAAAAACATTATGATGGACTTAAATAGATTATTAAAATAAATTATCATGTAAAAATGTAAGGATTATCATATTTTAAAAAAGCATTCATCATTTAAATATCCTATAAAGGATTATATGGTTTTCTGACTTTTAATATAGTTCCTCACATATTTTTTTAGTCAATAGATAGAACCTAAAAGAATCGTGTTAAAATTTTACATGAAAGAAAATGTGTTTAGATTGTGAAACAAAATAAGATAGTGAATGAATTAAAATATATATTAACTATTTAAAATCAGTTATCCCAAATTATGATTGAAAAAATACACCTTAACAAACTCATTGACTCACCAATGAAGGAAATGATAATGTTTTCTTGGAGATAATATGTTAGTGACAACGAAGTAAGGATAGATCAATTTCCATCATGTAATAAATGTGGATAAAGATACTTGGGAATTTTTATAAAAGGAACAAGAAAATATTTAATGTGGGTAATATATGAGAACAAATTAATCAATTTCCAATGATTAAAGAAGCGTACGATGGATGGAAATCAATTTAATCATATAGATCTATTTGGTTTTTGTGGTCCAAAAAGTGGGGAACCTTGTCATTATTTGATTCAATTCCGTCTTATAAAAGTTAACCCTTTGACCAAGTAAAGACATATATTAAAATACAACAGGTTAAATAATTATGTATTTTGATTATTAATAAAATTATTGTAGTGCTTCTTTACCAGTGGTATTATGGTTATTAGAAAATTAATCATCTATAGTTTTAATAAAAATAATAATATTTTTCTACATAAATTTAAGAGTTATGTACAATATAATCTGTTTATCAGTTTACGATTGATCATATGTTCAATTTCATAAACATGAAGTTTGAAAATATGTGTGATATAAATATAACATAATTTAATGATATTTCGGGAGGAATTTATGGAAGTTAAATCCATTGGTTACACATATATTTTAGTAAAAATTTATTGAAGGAAGAATTCCATTTTTAGGAAAAATATAAAAGGTTTTAAAAACATTTGAGATTTATATTATCATTTATTTTTTAATAATTATGGGTTATTAAACAATGGTTAAAATATCGGAATTGTATAAATGTAGTTTTATAAAATTTATATCCCATATATTAATTGACAACACATTTTATCTGGTAAGGTAGATGTTCTTTAACCCACTACTAATGGATGATAAGGGTTTAAAGTCTACCACTAGCCCATTTGATGCACAGGTTAATAAAGAATTATTTTTAATTAAACAAATTGGAATATAAATATTAATGATGAACCAGTGATGTGAATATTAAGGGTTAAAGATTAATATATTATATCAGATAACATATTCAAACTATATTAGTTTTAAAAATTATTAGAGATAGAAAAAATCCATGTATCTATTTTATGTATCTTATAATATACTAAAAGTTAATTTTAGTGCATCTGGAATAGAAAATAATTTTTGGTAATTCATTTGATGGGGTAAGTTATGAATTTGTTAATTTATTAAAGAAACCCCCAATGATGAAGTCTTTCATATAACATAGAAACATATAATGTAAGTATATTTCCATATATTCTTAGACTAAAACAAAATTCCATGACATTAAGAAAATTATCATGAAAATAAATTAACACTATTTCATTCGTATCTGATTAATCAAAATTTTTTCCTAAATCATTACATATTTATGGTTTTTAAAGTCCGTTCATTTCCATTGATCATTCGATTTATACTAACCAATGGCATCTATCATTTTCTAAAATTTTATATGTTTTTATATTATGTACATATCATCAATTTCAATAAATTTTCTTCTTCATATAAACTTTGTTATGTTTTATTAAATAAATCCAGTGTACTTCCATTTCTCTATTATAAAGATGATTTTTTATTAACCATTTTTATGATGTGTGTTTTAAAGAGAATAAATTTAAAATACCAAACCCCTGATTTCTGAGTATAAGAATAAATTATGAGGAAAAGATATATTAAAGATGTGGAAATGTTAAACCTTGAAATTATAAAATAATGAAATTTTATTTGATATGATATGTTACATGCAAAAAATAGCATAAAAAACCCATTAAATATATTTTTTAAATTTAATCCCTTTGATAGATTATAGAAATTATTACCCAAAGACTAAATAAAACATAACATATTATATTGTTATAACATAGTAATTAAGTTGGTGGGAATGAATTTTAATACCTGATTTTTTAAATATAGTTGTCTATTGATTATATATAAAATAATAATATTATAAATGGAAATTAAATATTATCTGAAAAAACTATATTTGTTCTAATAGACAGGTTAATAATTGATTTCCCCTATAATTTAAATTTAATTTTTATCACTTATTGAAAATTTCTATGATAAAATTAGCGTAATTTTTTAAATCACAATATTAAAATAATATAAAGTGAATATTTTGGGATTTTCTTAAAATTTTCATTTTCTAATGTATGGTGGAAAATACTAATTTCTATTGTAAAAATATATTTCATTTACAAAAATCTTGAAAATAAATTAAATTTTTATTTTTTTAATGTAATCAAAGTATAAATATATTATAATTTAAATATTTGTGGTTTTTTAATCAATTTCATATTATATTTTTATAATGAAACATTATATAATTATGATAATTTTCTCTTTAAAATCACTCCTTTTCATCACATATCTAGTTATAATTTTTATTTAAAAATTTCATATTTGTTTAATTGAATTAGAAAAAATGGATTAGATATTTGAAATCTGATAAAAATATATTATATAACATATTATATTTAAATTTTTACCAATAATAATAATAGTGTTTGTAAAAAATAATAATAATGGTTATAGTGAAAAACTGATTTTTTGGGGTGTTAAACATAAAAGATAAGGCTAAAAAATAACAAAAAAACATATAAAAATTTCGTAATATATACATATTCACAACAAAGAACCTAATATTTTCTATAATTCCCCAATTTGTAGGTTTTTTACATGATTAAAACATGATATTAACTAAATATTTTCATAAATTCATTGTGCACCCTCTACCCCATTTATGAAAGGAACCCCCTTCTCCACCACTCCTCAAAAATATAAGGAAAGTTTTATAAAAAATTACCTTCACAATTCAATTAGTTACTCAATTAAAAAAATCCTAGTTCCCAGGGTTTTATATGAAAGCCATCCAATGAATGGTTTCATTAAATCCTAATTATGTTTTCCAGTAATGGGGTAATGTTCTTGAATGACTGTTTTTAATTTGTTTCCAATTAAAACTCCTCAAAATATTATTAAACATTTACAATATTCAAACAAATATATATTTCATATACATAGATTCTTTTTTGTTATCTTCATAAACTATTTCCATCTTCTCTTCTACCAAGCTAGAAACGAAACTATCGAATGTGTTTAAGGAGGACAACATTATTCTGAACAGATATAATTCAATTTACATCATCACCATTATGGATGGATATAAAAACTTGATTTTTAAAATTTATTTTTAAGACCCAGATTTTAACATGTAATTATTTTTAAATTATATGGGAATTTTACAAGTCTACCAAAAATTACGACATATGATTCTGAGGCCTGGAGTGCTCGAAATGATGTTCTCAACTTTTTTCAGGTAGGTATAGTAAATATGCAAGAGGGTTTTTTGTAAATTTTGAACCGCTGCTCGAAATTGAAATCCAAGGTCACCGTTGAACTCACAATGTAGATATTCTCTTAAGGAGACCTACACCTCGACCATAGTAGGTCAATAGTAAAAGTTAGTTTTCAGACTTTTGTGGGTGTTTTAAGAGAATGAAAATAAAATAAAAAACTTTTTTTTATTTGAAATGTTGAATCCGCCATTTTATATATGGAGGTGGGGACAACCTGAGTATAAAACCTTTTTTTTTTGAATTTAAGTGGTGGGGAGCACCCGAACCCTTCATTAATGTGGATAAATTCCATGCAATCATCCCATTCTATAGTGCTAGTGTGAATTCTATTTAATGTTCCATTCAATCGTGCAAAAGTAATTCAATTTAATGTTCCATTTAATTGTGCCAACATTAATGTGCCAACATTACCAAATTAATAATGTCAACCATAATTAATTTTATAAACCTATTTAATATATTTTTGATCTTCATTTCATAGTTAGAAATTGTTGGAAAATGAGAGTCAGGAGAACATTGGAGAACATGGAAGAACTTTCTCCAATGAAGTACCACCCCCAACGATGAGCGGGGAACCAACCTCAAGCCCAGATCTGAAGCAACGAACGTCGATGTTCTTCATCAACTATATCTTTCTTCCACACGCCTCCTCCATGGAAAAAATGAGGTAAGGGTTTTTAATATGAATGAATTTATTTATTAATCCTTCATTCTCCGAATTCATGATGATGATGGCCAAATAAACATCGACATCATCCTTCACATAAACCTTGCCTATCCAATTTGGATTCACCACACGTTCTCCATGCGTTCTTCAAAGACAAATTTTTATTGAATCTGGAAATGCAATATTTTGTTTAGTACAACATATGGATGAGGATCCCACGACCTAAGGATGGTGAATATGCGTTCATTTAATTTTTGGAGCTTGGAATGAATCCATGATGGCTCGAAGAAGAAGGCGGAAGCAGACATCTGGCCCACCGCATGAAGGAATGGCGGCGCATGCCCACGCCGCTGGATAAGCAGGAGGCCGCAACCCGTTGGCTATGGAAAAGTAAGGGGTGGTAGCCGGCACTCCGGCTGGCCATGTAGCAAAGCGGCGGGGCACGTTCACTATGCTAGTACAGCAAGAGGCTGCGACCATTTGGATGTGACAGAGGCCGAAGGGTGTCAAGCATCAGGCAAGCCTTAGTGTAGCAGCGGCGTGCGACCGCGATGCTGGGAAGAAGTCTGGCCGACCACGACACATAGGATGGGATCCCTCTAGGGGTACCATGTTCTAGGAGATTAACGGTCCACAAACCGTTTGGGAAGACAGAGGGGATCCTCCCCTCGGGTGTCGGTTTGGGAAGACCTGCCACGGAGGACCACCATCTGGGCGGGCTGCACCGTAGTAGGCCACACCCCAGCGGGCTGTGCCCAGCAGGGCAGTCCGGGATGTACCCTATGCGGGTGAGGCCATCCAAGATCCATGTCGTCCAGGTCAGACCCGGGTCATGCCAGGACAACCCGAACCGTGTGAGGTCAGCCCAGGCAGGGTCGGGCCGAGTCAGTCCAACTCGGTTGGACTGGACCCGGGCCCATCCAAACCCAGTTTTTCCTATTTGTCGTAACATGACAACCAGACGTACGTTTGATGAACCGTCTATGGAAAAGGAATCATTTGATTGATACGGTCCATTTGGTATACTCCACTTGAGTTTTGAATAATGTTGTAGTACGACCAGGTTGGGTTGATCCCCGAATCCAACAGGGTCCTCAGAGCATAAATTCTAATAACTTACATACTAAGCGTCTGATTGATGAGCCATCTCTTACTTTGGAAGACTTATGGCCTGACAGACCTTTGGGATTCTCATTTGTTGGACTTCGGGGTTTTTGAGGTATGACCAATGGCCTGGGGAGCGGTTCTTCCAAACGTGCTATATACAAAACCCTACAACTGGATGATACTTGAAAACTGCAAACCATTATGACTCAGAATGAATCGACAGGCCCTGTGGGTAGTGCCTCTATGTGACTCGGTAGACCCACATTGGGGATATCCACTTTGTGACATGGCAGAACAATGATACTCAAACATGAGAAGTACCTCAGTAGGCCACGAGGGGGAGCGCCTCTGTGTGACTCGATAGACTCATGGAGTGGAGTGCCTCTATGTGACGTAGCTAACCCATGATACTCGATAAGAGGTGTTCCTTAGTAGTACAAGGTTAGTGGGAAGCACCACTGTGTGATGTGGAAGTCCCACTATACTCGATAGAGGTTGATTTCTCCAGCTATTGAGGCGTTCAACTTTGTGACTGGGGATGTTACTTATTAATATCCATAGAATAAATCATGGTGTGAGTTGTCTTTACCTAGTTCTTGTGATTTATTTTATGCTATGCGGTACATTAACTATGTGGTAATCTACCTTCACGATGTTATCCTATTGTTTTTCTTTCTAGAATTCATCGAGACCTTCAGTCTCTCGGGGTACCTACTGAATATCATTATACTCACACCTACACGGGCTTCTTTTATACCTTGTTGTTTCTTGTGTAGATGATTTACAACATTGATCGAGTATGAGGGAACCAGGACTGGATGGTGCACCGAGGTGGACCATTCTTCATGGCATGACCTGATGGAGACGGAAGAATGTAGAGTGCTAAGGAGGCGATATATACTTACCATTTTGGTAGGATCCTCAGAGGATTACCCATTAGATATTTTAATATTTCTTTCAGTTTTATTATATTTTTAGTTGTACTTGTTCATTTAATGTTGGTCTTGTATTCCGTCCCCTTTTACATTCAGCACTCTTTTAAAATGACAGTTTATGTTACAGTTTCTTCTTGTCATGTTCATGGACCCAATGTTTTTACATGACTAAAGGCAATTCCCTCTTGTTTTAGGGAGTATTCCATTCAGTGCTAGTCTTCAGACCCTATCCTATTGAAGGTGAGCTGGGGGTAGTCACGTTACGGGCCCGAAGGGATGGGTCGTGACAAATTGGTATCAGAGGAGTTTGGTTCAACCGAAGAACTAGGACTCTAATATTTTCTTTGAAGCATTATTATTACGTGTTATGAGTGTTGTTTTCAGTTTAGGGAGTCCAGTTTTGGTGCAGAGACTAATGTATCCACACACCAGGACCCTGACTACTGATTTCCGACTCTGTAGATGAAAACACTGATAGAGTATGTGTTTATGAAAAATTTCTTTGTGATAACTTGAGTTATCTCACTGTGTATAAACATAATGACCACGAAGCAGTTGTTCCTTATCAGGATGCCGCCTATTAGACAACCACCCAATTTTCCAGATAGAGTATGTGATGGCGGCCCACTGAGCGATGAGGCCTCAGTGTAGGGCCATTTTACGATGATAGCTCCTTTAGGTTGTGTACCAACATCACCACTACCAATTGGACGAGCATTGCCCTCAGTTCCCCCAGTAGAGGATGCACGTTTATTGAGGGAATTTCATAGGTTCCAGAGGTAGAGGCCACCGAGGTTTCAAGGTGAGTCAGATTCCATGGTAGTTGAGGTTCGGATGTAGGTAGTGGCTATATTTTTCCACATGGTTGAGGAACTTGTAGAGCAGATGGTGATCCTTGGTGTTGGTCTTATCTTGTACATGTCCATGAGGATGGTCCACATGATAATGAGGCTTCAATACATGGACTGTTTCCTGAGATGGTACCTAAGGGTAGGGCTCTAGCTATATCACTGCTCGTTGGTCAGCAATTACAACCAGCGGTACCAGTAGAGGACACATGTATGCTTAGTGCCTTACACGTGTTTCGGCATCAGATACTCCTCTCGTACCTAGGCGATCCAGACTCACAAGAGGCTAAGGACTAGCTTGAGGGAGTTGTTGAGAGTTCCCTAGATATTCTATTGATTCAGTAGAACGACATGTTGATAGATGAGTATTCACCAGGGCGTGCCAACCATTCTTGGTACTCGATGAATATGATACAATTAGTTCTTCAGGGCATGGACTTCACAAAGAGGTGTCTTTAGGGACATCCGATTCAAAACTATTCATGTATGCATTCTTACCTTTGTTAGGGTTCTAGAGAGAACCTTTGTGGTTGAATGTCCTTTGGCTGAGAGGATAGATACAGTGAACATTAGTAGTGGGAAAGCAGGAAACTGATGCCAGTCTCATAAACATGATCATGAAAAACATTTTAGGAAGAGGATGTGATAGAGATAGAAAATCTTCAGGGCTGTATATGTGGGAGTGGAGTTAGGAGAGGAGCATGAGGTGGTATACTTTTCAACATGTTACAACCACCACCTCAGTGTAGCCCCTGATGGGCCTAGGTAACTGGAGGAAAGATTCTTACCACAATCCAAATTGAAAATCATGGAAAAGCTCCTTTATGACATCAATATAGTAAGAACCATGACTTTCCATTAAGAAAGGATCCATTTAATTTTCCATTAAAACTCTTATTAAGGTTCTATTCTGACATAATCCAAAATATTTACTTTAGGAATATAGGTATGTATTTTTTTAAAGGAAATGGGTCGATGTAGGTTGGTTGTAGAATAATTACATGAAATTTATATGGTTTACATAATGTGTATTCAATTCATGACATGTATTGGATTGGGGAATCCATTTCAGAAAATGTAATGGATTTATCCTCGGGGAAGATCCCAATATTCATATAATGTGCAACCCATTTATAGGTCGTGTAAATGCCTAGGGTTAATTTTTAATACAAGAGGAAGGGTCTCTAATTAAGAAAAAATTCATCACCCCTCCAATCTCTCTCACACATGTGCACCCAAGGAATCCTAACTAGGATTTTTTGTAATTTAAATGACCACAAATCTATTTCTTCTTCCACTATTATAATTAGATACATACTGATGATTTACCCATTCCGCTTACACATTCATCAATTAAATACTGCATGATGAAGTTATTTGGTTGATGGTTCGTATGTCCCAATTTTATACTGTTGACCTTTTCTTCCATTTTCATTGGTTCCATGTCAAATTAAGGGAAGGTATTGGATGAGGAGAGTGCTACCATAATATGGTAGATGGTATATTACTTTTCTCTGTTTTTTTGTTAATAAATTGTAGTCATGGTGAGCGCAACTGTTTCACATCATGATGATTCTATAATACACAAGGCTTAATTATAAATATTATTCTTCTATTTTATATATGAAATTAAACAATTTATTGACACCATTTGAGTTTAATACAACAATTAATACCACCCAAATACAATTTATTATTCATTTATACCCGGTAAACAATGATGGGTTCATCCATGACACCATTTGGGTGCTTCAGACATGACCATTGATATGGTATGTGTGCGTAAATTAATAATAAATCACCTAATCAATAAATATAAAATATATCATCGATATAAAATGGAATAAATAATTATAAATTGATAGTTTCTAGTATGAATATATGTGATAATAGTTATCACTTGACCCTATAATGTAAATGATTCAATTATGAAAATGAATCATAAATGTTTAATATAAAATTATATCCATATATCTAACTTGGACTAGCAAAAGATACAATGAATTGTTATTGGATTCATGTCCCCTATGGAATGAGCCAATTAAGTGTTTATGAATTAAAATGATAAATAGTTAAATGTATTAAATTATCATTATCATATTGATGAATGGTAATGGATTGAAACAAATAACATGTTAATTATAAGGAGGGTTATATGGCCTAAAATTAATAATAACATACATGGTAATAAGGTTTCTATTTCATATGGACCTTCTCAAATTTATAGAGTGTCCAGACATGAGCCAGCCTTGGATTAAAGAGTGAATGCCTTGAGCATTCAGAGGATTCCATTGTAATTCAAGGAGATAGTTTCCAATGAAGATACCCACATTGGATATAGTCTTCTACTATGAGTGGTTTCCCTATAAGATACTGTAGGATCCATTCACTATCTTTCTAGATATTAGAGTTCCATGGATACAGTTCTTGGATTCATCAAATGGTTTGTAGACAAATTCCATAATGGATTCACCCAATTGGTCCCACACATATTTATACCGTTATTAATATGTTTGAGATCTATATATTTGGTTATAATAATTTACAATTTAAATCATTGGGTGGGTCCCTTTGAGTAAACTCTACCCCTAATTTCAAGACTATATGAGTTGTGATAAGTTTTTTACTAGCCCATGATGTCACAGGTGCATTAGATTCACCTTGAACCATCTTTATTATTCTTACAATCCATATAGGAACTGTAGATACATTCTCATGATTTATCTATTTAAAAAGAATCATAATTAATTAATTGGATACATGATCAGACATTAGCTGATGATTATGAAGGTATGATTAATTTATTATTTATTCGATACATTTTTATATACCTAAACACTATAAAAATTAAAATTATAGTCTAGATTTTTATATATTACAATTTTAGTGGCCTATTTAGATTTATCTCACACCCTATTTGGACCATAGTTGGTACCCACAAACATTATATGATCATTGATATATACATGGGGAAGCATCCCACATTGGTCTCCTAACTTTATTGATTGCTTTAGGACAGAGCATGGTAGAAGATGAAAAAGACATATATTGGGATTATTGTATAGTTTTTCTTCTATTAATATTTTTTATAGAATGTATTTCCCTTGTAGTCTAATTCCTTGAATCCATTTCTTCCTTCTTATTACATAAAAGTATCTATATCATCACCTTTTGTGTACGTTACCAATCAATGTTGGGTTGGTAATTGTTGATGGAAGTCTGTATTATCTTACACTACCACTATTACACATTTATTATAATATTTCCCCTATTGTTGATCCATCTGGTATATACCCACTATTTTCCACTCTTACATGATGGTATTTTCATCCCATGACTACACCCTATGCTATCATTGCTACTCAACAGCCTCGGGCATATAAGGAGTAGTGGTTATGGCTGTGTGGCTATCCATGTCTGGGAAACTATTTAGTGGGACCCAGGTCATGAAATCATAATTTTCAATATTATCTAGATGATTTATTTATAAAATTTAACAGTGTTTTACATTTTCAAACATTTTTTGAAAAGAACATTCAAGTAGATTTCCAAACATTGACCTTTGGATAATATCAGAAATATGAATAGGGTAATTTTTATTATATATGACTCATACAAAATATTATTTGTGATGAACACTATATGTTATAAAGATTATTTGAAGATTTTACAAAAAAAAATTCAATATAAATAATTTTAAAAATTATTTGTGAACAATTAGTTTTAAAAATGTGATTTTTAATATGAAATAAATCTTTTACATATGATTATTTTGTAATATATTTTTATGGTATTTCAATTCATTATTTTATATAACACATTATTTTACCTATACACCAAGTGGGGTAGGTTGTATTAATGCCATCATTATTATTTTTAGGGATGGTTTATGGTCATTCTGAATATAGGAATGTATTGAAATCCACTTTCTTTAATAATTTTGGTAGTCAATAACATTCCCTTGAAATATTAACATTTCTGAAATCATTCTTCATTAAATATACACTACATTTTCATATAATTTTTCATGAATATTCTTATTTATTAAAATATTTATCATTTTAACATAACAATTTTTACATTAAATGTAATTAGATTTAATTGGTAAATATTTATTAATTTATATCCACTAATCAATAAGGATGTTTGATGGGAAGGCATATTTTTCATGAATTAAATTGATTATTTGACATATGAGAAATACATTGGTTAAAAATAAGTAAGTGGGGAATAGTTTTTGATAACCCCTTAATGCATCGTTACTCTTATGCGTTGAATTAGTTGTATATCCTTAACTAAATATGCTTTTTATATACCTAATCATAAATTTTAATCCTCCATAAGAAAGGTATTGAAAATGGAGTTAACATGATTCTTGAGATTTTGATGTCAATAAAGTAATCATTCCTTCTTCATGAAATTCATCTATTGTTATCCATGTTATTTTCAATATGATATTATCTTTGGATGAATTTCATTCTCATTTTACAGGAAAAATGGATTGTGTTTTGAATTATTTACATAGAAATATTGATTACGACTTATCATGTTATGATTTTCAGGTTATTAATTAAATGTAATGTTTTTTTAGTTATTTACCATTACATAAAAGTTAGGCAAGTGAAATAATTTAAATGGAATGTTTGTTAAGTAATTTACCTTTCCTTGATTATTCTTATGGACTCATAAATGATTATGTTGTATGTTACCCTTACTGAGAAATTAAGTTCACCCATATTTTTTATCCTTTACCATGAATCCAGGAAGTGCAGAAAGACTTATATATAAGGATATGTTAGAGGAAAAAATGATATTTTGAAAAAAAAAATTGAATATTGTTTCAAAATAAAATATGGAAATAATTTATGTATACACTTTACTAGGACTATAAAAATATTCAGAAATTTTGGATGTAATTCATTATATCTATTTCAAGTGGAATAATATAATAGAGTATATTTGAGTAATTAGAGTAGGGTTATTTACAATGATACACAAAAATCACCATCACATATACAAATGAGCATGAAATATAATTTTCACATATTAAATGAATATAATAGATTCATATCTGGGAATGACCCTATAAAAGATTCAAAAAAATAATTTCTTTTTTCTTTGGTAGGGATTATCATTCTCAATTTATTATTTCCACAGAAAAAATCATAGTTCTTTGATAATTTCTCACTATAAATAACCTATTTTTTCCTCCTTCCTTACCAAAAGACACATCATTTATTATTACATATCAATAAATATTATATTTCTTTTCTTTTACTACTTTAACCATAGTATTTATCGTATTGTTATTATCTTATCATCTTATATTCGCTACACTACCCATTCTCTTCTTATATGTTACAATCATTTTAATTGATATAATACCCTTGTAACTTTTCAATTATTCTTTATATGTGGAATATGTTGTTATTTTTATTCGTTTACAATTGTATTATTTAAACATATATCAATTATAATTTAAAATTAAACTTCAAATAGAAAAATATCATAGATATATTTAAATTTTTATTGAAAATTATCCCATTTTATCTTCTTTGAAACTACCTTGGGCATCACAACAAGGTTGTGCGGGTTTCTATCTGAAAATTTTCTTTGAAAAATTAATTCATCCCCTAAGAACATGACATAGTAATCCACATGTAAAACACTCTTTATTCATCATTATATCCTAAACCATACTTGTCATCAATTCTCTTCCTAGTTTAAGGATCTCACCCACATGGACTGGGTATCTTCTTCATAGAATAAGAATTATCATCTACTTATAATATCAAAAATTCTCTTGTTTATATTTATTCCAGGAATAACCGATTCAGTATTGTTATATTTCATTCCTCAAATTCCCTAAAAAGGTTGGAAAATATCACTCATCAGTGCTTTATAATTTTGAAACAAAATCGTTATCTAATAAAGAATTATATTTTTTTATATGACTATAATTAACTTTTTTTATATAAATTATTCTTATATATTCTCAGTATGAATATTATTAATGTAGGTGAAATATTAGATAACCATTATATACCACTAGAATAATCCTTATGTATTTACTAGGGCTCTAAGAGAACATTTAATGTTGGAAGACTACTCTTATACATTCCCTATATATGTTGATCAAGCATTATGTTTAGATAGAATTATTTCTACACATGAATATATTAATGGTATTATACATTTCTTTATATTGATCATTATAGATCATAAGGGTTACCATTTTGTATTTCACTTATATGATGATGAATTATACATATTTCAAATAACCTAGGAGTTTCTTTTAATAATTCATAAAGATACTCTTATGTACCATATGATTTTTTTAATTCAAATTGTTTTTTATTGTTTTATTGACACATATATAGATTATTTATTTAAATTTCATATTTTACAGACATTTTATCAAATATAACTTTACGTATTATATATACTATTGGGATTTGACTAATTTTTTTGTTCCCAGCTGAATATGTATTATGTATAAGCGTCTTACAAAAATATCATATTAAATTATATTTCACTCCAAAACACATAAAAATAACTTTATACTTCTCCCTTCCATTTTTAACCACAACCAGACACTCAATAAATATAGAATGAAATTCCTCACAAATGAAAAACCAGGTAACAAATTATTATTAAAAAGTATTTTTTTGTTGAATACAAAAGAAAAATCATGAACCATGATGACTTCTTCCTTTTAACATCCATTTTCTCTTAACTAAAACCTCTTTCTAGAGGATACTTCCTAAAATAAAAATATCAGATAACCATCCTTGGATTTAGTATAATTCCAAATGGTAAAAAGACAACATTGTCTTGACTTTATATTTGTGGACATAAAAATATCCCCAAAGAACGTCTTGGTTTAAACACACCACATATTATATTTTCTAAACAACATAATGTTTCGATGACATGCATCAATGGTCTCATATATGAAATCATGGTTTTCGATAAACTTGTATGAATGATATTGTGTATCTAGAATAACGACTACAAATAGGAAGTACCTTCTGACACATTTCCATAAACACATCAAAGTGGATGTTTTTTCATTAATTGATTGTATTCAAATGTAATAGTTTATTGATAAATGAAAATTTAATAATTATAATGAATGAAGAATATAATTCTATATATGAATGAAAATGAATTTCAAAAGAAGTTATACATATCCTCAATATCTCTAATATAGGGATTATCTTCAGTAATATCATCATTTACGATATTAGTCATGTTGGGATGAAAATGATAAAGCATGTATATCTAGAATACATAAATTATTATTGGATTAAAATACCACTGAGTCTTTTATAATTAGATAAATGGGACATACTTTTCTCCATTTTAGGTCTATTCTTATAGTTATCCCAAAAATCATTCAAAATTAGAAGATTCCTTATTGTATCTCATTTATAGATTGATATATTTTCATATAATCTTAACTGATAACTAATCATATCACATTGAAAACCATTATTGATAAAATAAGTTTTTTAATCACCTCAAAATATTCAATTGAAATTCTATTCAATAGAATAATTGTTTATTTATGTATATCTGAATAAATTGGAACGAAATAATAGAAACATAAAAACAATAATTATTAATTTTCATCATATAATAAAAGATAAATTTTAACCACTGAAGACATTAATAAATAGTTTTTAATATGCAATAGTATATGTATGTACAAAAATATATGTACATACAATTATACGTAGAAATATATAAATACATATATACATAAAAGAGTTTATAACATTATTAAATAATATATTTTATATTTTAAAAATAATAATTAAAATAAATAAAGTAATAATGCATATTTATATATATAATTAACATTAAATATTTAAAATATTCATTCTAAACATATATATTTTTATATAATTTGAAGAATGATATATTATTTTTAATTTTTAAATACATTGTAAATAATTATATTTATAATAGTTGAGTACTAATAATATATTCATTAAAATATTAACAAAAGTAAGAAAATTTTTTAAAATTAAAATTTATAATAAATATATAAATTTATGGAGTAAAATATTTATAACATAAAACATGTTTCATAAATTATGATTATCCCACTAAAAATGAAAATTTTCAATTGAATTCTGTGAATTAGAATTTTAAAATTAGAAAAAAAAAACAGCTGTCCAAATATGCCAACAAAAAAAACTAGTAATAAATTAATTAATAAATGAAAATAATGATTTTGAAATTTAGTTTTTTCCATTATTTTGTCCAAGACTTCAGTGTATGAAGCTTTAATGATCAATGGTGAAAAATAATATAGTCACCCAAATAGATAGTATGAAATATTTTTTGGGGTGGGATCACAACTCATTTTATTAAGAGGAGATTTAGCGAGTGGAGCATAGTCATTAGTTATAGGAGGGTTTCATGTAATTAAAAATAGACCATCTTGAGGGATATTAATGGTAATAGAGGAGAAATTAAAGGGTGTGGGATATGATCTATGATCAAAAGGAGGGTGTGGGGTCTAGATTTAGGGACGTGGCTATTGAAATCATGTGAAAAAGAGATGAATGTTTTGTGTTTTTTAAGATTAAAATGACCACCATATAAATTCAAAATGTTATTGTGGTGATTCTATGAATTACATTTCCTGATCTATTAATAATCCATAATACAAAATTGTTTTGATAATGTTCTACCAAGAATAATAATATACTATAAAACTATGATAACATGATGACCCATGCACTATAGTACATGGTAAATTATCCATGTTAATGATAAATTATTTTTCTTAATATGATTCCTAAAATTCTATATCACTGACATAATTCTTCAATAATTTATTCCACTAATCTTCACTGGATCATCACTCCATCATAACTACAATCATGGAACTCTAAATTCACTATAATCATTAATTCAGATTCTCTCAACTAACACCATATACATCACATTATGATTTATGAAATTAAATTATCTTTTCTACCATCCCATGAGTGGACAATTTCAAAAAACCTCAATCAATATCTTGATCCACTACTCAAATCTCACAGAAGTTTGTTACGAAACATAATAAATATTCTATAACATCAAAAACCAATAACTAAATAATGTTTTTCTCTACAAACAAGTTATATTAAGGCCACATTCATCCATTAATTTATGTTAAACATAAATATATTATTGGATTGTTTCTCCATACATTCAACCCCAATTTTATTTATAGTCTATATCGAAGGATTATTTTTTATGAAAGAATACCATGGTATGTTCAATACCATTTGATTTTCATTCTCATCATTAAAAAATATTTGACCAATCCAGATCTAATTTTTACCCATATATTTTCACCCAAGTTCCACGATTTTATTAACAAACTAATATCCTCTCGTGAGCCTTGTACGAGGGTTTATATATGTCATGATGTTTTTTCTCAAAATTATAATTGGATATCAATGTGATGATGAATACATAATAGATGTTTCCTAAAATCAATCATATCACTCCTTGTTATATGAGAATCAAATTATTACCCACTATGAACTAATCATTATTTATAGTATCTAGCCAATATCACCAGTTACCAACTCATCAATGCTAAATAACTCACTCAATTATTTATTATCTCATCAATCATAATGTCCCATCATCATACAGCTAAACGTTTATTCCATCTCCATATATACAATTCAACTATCTCAACCTAACCAATGATCACATAAAACCTTGTTCATATTATAACTATAATACAATGAACTAATAAAGCATACCATTCAAACACCCTTCCATAAATTCTCACTCGTCAATTAGCTTATGACATTCCCATGAGTAACTCATACATAATTCAATAGGTGAAATAAAATCAACAATTTTACACACTGATCTATTAATTAATGATAACAAACTATCTCACACCTTCATAGGGATTATTTCATACTTGAACGCACCCAAGTCAGATAAATCACTAAATCCAATGGATTTACATACCTATATTCAATGTTATTCGGGGTAAATATACTTCCTTCCTTTACAATTTCCTGATATCATTTCCCATTATATTAATCATCAACCTCTAATCAATATGTACAAGATGCTATCCAAGGCCCATTATACATATATAACTAAAAATCTAATCATAATGAGTTTGAGATTAGTTTTTTCAAAAATTTTGTTCATATATAACATGAAAAAACCAATTTTCACGTTGATATAGAAAGAGAGTACCAAGAATCATTCTCATAATGGTATATGACTACCACAATAATATATCAACCTACAATCTATGAGAAAATGATATATCATTTTATTACGCATAAACCTAACTCAAAACATGTAATAATGAATTATATATAATCTATACTAGGATCACCAGCCTAACTAATGAATCGAACATTCCTCCTACTCAGGTAAATTACATGATGAACATGGAGAAATAACAATGATTTTTTTTTTCAAATTCAATATAACCATGAAAAATTTCTATACCCGTTATATTACCTAATTCAACCCATAATTATATTAAAATAAAATGGATCATTTACCCAGGGATCACATCTCTAAATAAATCCACATGGTTGGTATAACCCCTATCTTTATCATGATACAATTTAACTATAACCCTTTTCCTATAAAATAATAGCACCTTGAAACCTTATGAAAATGAATAAAAACAATCCTATGTCCTATTTCACCTTCTCCAAGATCCGCTCAAACTTTGAGAACCATACAAAACTGTAGGTCACCTATTGTGTAGTAATATTAATGCCACAAATAATTATTACTCAATTCAACCCATTTACCCTAACCTCCATCATAGAGATCCAATTACATCGAGTGTATTTTATAAACATACTACCCAATCATTAGTCACCATCATTATACCAATTCCAATATCAATGAAATTATTCCCCAGTCATTCATTACAATGACTTCATCATAATGATCATTCAGTTATGTAGATTTCCATGAAATATTTTTTTTGGAAATGAACCATATATGTTATTACTCACATTATAAATAACAGAATACCATTTTATTTCTATAAACAACTTCTCAATCAAATAGATTCAGACACACATCATATTACCCAACATGAAAAGTATAATTCCTAAAAACATTCTTTTAATCACCTTAATCTATTATTAAAACCAAACAAAATATTGATGAGAATCAGACATATCCAATCCCAATAATAATTATGATAATTAAAATATATAAAAAATATTTCCACTCCTTATTAACCTTCATTAACGAATATAGAATTGATAGTCCTGTATAAATATGATATCCATCCCCACTTTTGACAAGTTTTGACTCCATCTATTTTTTCCAAAATAATAGAAATTAAAAAATAATTTGGTACCTCTTTGTATTTTATCATACCTAAAACCAATTGACTGATAAAACGTGTTTCTTAATATAAAAAACATTTTAACATATATTAAATGGTATAAACTATTAGTGGTGGTTTGATAAAACTATATAAGGTTTTTATACTCATATTATTTTCATATAAGATATTAGTGTGGATAATATTAAACTCCACATACAATATAAAAATTCTATAGAAAAATAATGATTTATAGTGGAAGAAATACTATTAATAAATAATATACATCATTTTATTAAAAAACTATTTCCATACAGATCATATAGTCAATAATCAATATAATATCACCTAGAATACAAATCATATACCGTATTAAAACAAATTTAAAAAAAATATATCTTTATGAACCGACCAAAATCGAAAATATTTCCTTAGACCTAGATCTATATCCTTGTTAAGCTCTTCCGACCCACTCAACTATACTGCTAACCACACCCCATACTTCATTGAAACCATAATTAATCAATTTCGGTAATGAATCATGATTATAATGTATGTATAATTCTTAATTGGCCACTAATATCAGTTCCCCAAAAAATAAAAAATATGTGTCTATTTGTGTTTTCTTATCTCTATATTGATTGAAAATAAATGATTGAAAAATCAGACGAGTACATCTATCACATATTTTTTCAGTCATTATACAACTCAAAAAATAAACCCATACATGTTTCAACCAATAATTGTATTTTATGAGCATTAAAATTGTATAATCACAAAATAAGACGGATTAGTAGTCACTATATACATAATCATATGTTAATGAGTTTTATTATATAATATAGGGTATATGTGATTGAATTATCTAATGTTCTAAACAAGAAAACACAAACAATGAATTAGCTGAATGATATATCACCTTTTCTATAAAACTCATCACTAATAACAAATTCATTGAATGATATATCACAAATAATTTATTTTAAATTGTTCATGTCACTATATCATCAATAATCAACTACAAAATAATTAACAGTCTCAATTATAACCACTTTTCAACTAAGATATTCATTTTATTTTCTATAATATAATATTAAAGATCCATTGGTGATCAATAATATTTTAGTCCAACCTTTAGGTATCCCTTTGGTAGATTAACATGGGAAAAAATTCAGAAATATAGAAATAATTATGATAACAATTTCATCTCCATTTATAAATCCTATAATTATTTATAAGTTATCGTACCTCATATGAGATTTATCATGATAAAACCAACTCTATTATCATTAATAGTTAATGTCAAATCATCTCTATAATCACTATTATAATATTCTTAGTAGGCGTTCAATATCCTAGGTTCATCCCATTAAAATCTAAATCACCACTCAGGGGTTTCACGTCCCTAGTTAGTAATATATATCCACTAGAAATGTCATCTAGTATACTTATCATATATTTACATGGTAAAACTCTTCTATCTATAGGTATTCACTCAAATACAATAATATTAACATTGATATAAACCAATTGATCTATCCTATATCTGTAGTCAACTATTGTTAGAAAACGTGTCAAAGAGGTTTTTAATAACCCATAACACACCTTAAACCCTAATAAAAACAATGTATTTGGTGTATTTTCGTTAATACAACTTTGAAGGAGCTATATTGAAAGGTACTCATAACCTTACAGTACACTTATTAGTAATCAGATATTCCTACTGATGGTCACTAATCATGGGTAATCTGACACTCATACGATCACTTAAGGAAACATACCCCAGACTCAAAAAACAACCGATAGCTCAATGTAGACATCACACTATCACATTGAAACACAAAAGATTACTAATGTAATGATAAAATTTTGTAACCTTCCTTAGTGTCTGTTACCATTTTAAACAACATATAACTTAATTGATTCTTAAAAGTGATTAAAGATACAATGTAACACATGCATTATATGTACTTCAACTCTATTAGGTAATTTATTTTGATATATTTGGAATTAATATTTAGGAACGTAACAAATTTCCTTAGTTTAATAAAAATTAATATATAAATATGTATGTAAAATATTAATTTTTTTATGCTATTTGATACAATACTAAATAGTTAGAAACATGTTTACATAATGTTAATAAATGCGATAAATGGAGAGACGTTAATAAACCCCTTATAATAATATGTGATATATTTCTTGGAATGTCAATAAACTCGTTTCAATTATAATATTAAAGGATATGTATATGAAAATTAGCATTATCAAATGATTTTATTGTGTAAGGAAAGGTACTAAGAGTTTAATAACCAAATCCAAATATATGTTTTATATTACACATTGTTGGAAAGCAATAAATTTATAATTAAATAGTAATAGAATTGGGATAATAAATATAATATATTTTTTCATATATTTTTCCACAGAAGTATCAAATAATCCAATATGTATGATTATTTACCAATGTAGAAATGTTATTAGAGAAATATCAAATAGGGCCCAAATTTTTTATAAATTGTGGAATATATTCCATTAATGAATAATGTGTATATTAAAAGGGTTCAAAAATTTATTTAACGTAGAATTAATAAAAAAAACTATTCAATGTCTATAAACAATGATAATGACATGCTGTGATATTATATTTTATTTAAAAATGAATCTATCAGAAATTGGGATTTTAGGTCAGTTCATATATGAAGAAACATTGTAACAACTCCGGCTCTAATAACCCAAATATGGTGTCTAATTTATTAATTTAGATTATATATTGAAGGTAAAATCCCAAGGGACATAAAAATTAGTTTTAGTGAAATTGATATAGACTTGATACCCATTTTATATTGGGAATTGAATATAAAATAGAGTAGTGGAAAACATTTCTTCTTATTAAACTCATTCAAATAATTCCCCTTTAAATCCCTTAGAAAGAAATAAAAATATGGGAAAGTTAAATTTTTTTTGAGGGTAAAATACCTTATTGGATATCATGATTCAATAAGGAATAACAAAAATACAACAATAAATACAGGAAAACACATGCAATTTAAAAATTTACTTTACTATCTTGATAATATTTGGAAGGTTAAATATAGAAAGGTAAAAAAAACATAACGTATATTCCATTTAATCAATTACATGAATACTATGAATAAATAAGGAATATTTAATATGGAAGGATAAATAACTAGAAACACAATCCAATTAACTAACAAATTTACTATCATTTCTATATATTGAACAATCAATATGCCATGGTAAATAACAAAACACATATGTCATTTTATCTATAACCTCGTAAAAAATGAATCTATGGATAATATCAATGTAATAATATAATTATTAGTAATAAATTTATTATTAATGATGTAAACAATTAATATTGGAATTCATGATCTCTAACAATAAGGTATTTATATAGTCATGGTCTTTAACCAAGACAGTTTAAAAGTACGCGTAAAACCAAATTTAATTTAGCCAATCGATTATTCTCGTGGGGCATGTCGATTCATCAAGGGGATATAGGATTTTATGTACCACCTATTAATACATAACAAACTAATTCATCATATATATAATGATTCATTTAATTTATAAACAATATTCCTTATCAATATTTATCAGTATTCAGTCATGAATACATAATAATAAATATTTCCACAATAAAATAAATAAAATTCAATGTTAAAACTATACATAAAAAATACCATATGGTTTAGAAAATAATTATAAAAATGATACAAATATTATGAATATTTATGGTAAATTTAATTTTTAACCATTAATTATCTCATTAACGTGATTGTCCCAAGAGAATATTAACAATCCGAAAACTAATCAAGAGACGAGAGTTGACCATATGATCAGCCAAACGTTATGTTTTCTCAATAAAGTCAGATCCTTTTGAAGAATTAATGGAATGTATGAGAAATATTAAAATAATCTTTTATAAAATATTCTTCATATAAATATCTTTGAACACATCTATTAGAATGAAATTTAAAAAAATAGTTGTAGTGGTAGTGAATTATGTTATCACCATATATGTTAAAAACATTCATTTAGATTTATTTTGAATAACTTTAAAAACACCCCTTTTGGAAAATAGTATAATTATTCATTTTAAACACTAATTAATGTATATAATAACATAAAATTTCATTTATAAATCATTATACTAATTAAAAGTACTTCTGTAAATAGAAAGTGAAAAAACATGGACATAGAAAAATAATATATCTAATTATGGAGAGATAACATCGATTATTATTTTAAAATGTTCATTGCATGATTCAATTACATAATAGATAAAAAGTTAGAATAAAATTTTGAAACTCCTACAGTATTTCATGTAAAATAAAATTAATATATTTATAATTTTTAAATCATAATATTCTTTTAATTAGTATAAAATTAATAACAAAAGCAATTGAGATTCTAAAATAGATTCTTATCACAATAGAAACATTCAAATTATAACCAAATTAGAGATTAAAATTTAATTAAAAATTATCTACAATTAATGAATAATTATTCATTTAAAATTAAAAATTGGGAATTATATAAAATATATACAATTGAGTAGGTTTGTGTTAAAAAATATATCTCAATGGATTGTAAATTCAAACGA
This sequence comes from Viscum album, assembly GCA_963277665.1. Lineage (NCBI taxonomy): Eukaryota > Viridiplantae > Streptophyta > Magnoliopsida > Santalales > Viscaceae > Viscum > Viscum album. The sequence continues at coordinate 1,956,095,777 of OY728140.1, forward strand.
TATACCATTCCTCGCACTTCCATTTAGTGGTACATGATTTAACCTCTTTTAGAATGAATTTAAAATAAGAATAATTTATAACATAACATTATTCATATTTATGATGTCATTTATGATCCCCATATATAATATTATCTCCTACTCATTGAAAATATTTTAATATTAATATTTTTTGGTTGTTAACTTCCTGGTGTTCTCATGCATTTATTGTCACAGTAGTTCGAGTTCATGTGAATGTGATATAGATACATCATCACAAGAATTAAAAATAGTTTATAAAAGTACATTTTATTCCTTGTATATCTTTTTAAATCTATCCTATATGTTTGTATATGGAATATTAATTGCATAGCTTTGTGAATATGATAGGTCGTACATATGAACGAGTGATGATATAATTCCCTTAATAGGTAAAATGTTAATGAATTGGATGATATATTAATTTTATAAACATAATATTATTTTATATTTATCATATATATACACTATTTAGATAATTATTATAATCAATGTGAGTAGGTGGTGGAATCAAACTACATTGGTTCAGGTGCGGTAGACCACCAGACCCACGGGTGATAGATATGTTACCCATCTGATGTAGAAGAAGATGGATAAATATTATTACATTAACAAAATATCATATAAATATTTGGTAGATACCATTTATATTAAAATTGATGGGTTAATACATTATTCTTGGTGATACAATAATTTGAATAAAGAATGATCTTAGTGAAGACAATTATCGATACTTAGAAGATCCTACTCTGGATCTCTTATTAATGACCATAGGGTTGTTCTTTCAAGAATAACTAAAACAATATAATGAGTATAATGGTAATAGGTAAAAAATTTCCATGTTATTTTACAATACAAATGGCTTGATAATTGTGAATAAATGTGGGGTGGGGTTCCCATTTATATATTGCAGAGAGGACACATGATGAATTCATGTAAATAAAATGATATTCATAATTTTTTTTACAATCCCTAAGGCTAAACAAACTGATAATTATTGATCCATGGATTATATATGGTCCAAATATATCCATAAAATAGATATTATACACTATGGTGGGTTATTTTAACCCTTTTCATTTTAGTTTAACCCTCCAGTAATGCAGTTTGTACCTTAAAAGTGGTAATTAATTTTTATAGTTTTTGTTAATCAACATAATAAAAAATAAGTTGGACTTATTAAGAAATATTAATTATTATTATTATAAATATTTAATCCATTTTATAAAATTTAATTTATTGAATTAATTGAATTTAACAAAAAAATAAAGCATCAAATCTAGTTGAAAATGGGTTTTGAAGAAATTTGTTTTTGACAAATAAGATGATCTTATAATAACTATATGTATAGTAATCAAAGTTTGATGGATTAAAATTCATATAGTTTGACATATAATATATAAATTTAATTTATCATATTAAAAATTAATGAATTTTTTATTTAATTTAAAAAGATATACATTATGTATTTTTAAACAGGACTCTTTCCGGAAAAATAATTTTCTAAAAAATTCAAATTTTAACATCAACAGTTTTTAGCCTTATTTATAAAAAATTATATTCAATAATTTTTTAATTTTAAATATTAAAATAAATTATTATGAACAATAGTATTAATATTTAAATACAACCTTCTATATTACTTGTAGTATTTTATTTCTAATGGAAATTTTCAAAAATTAATTATAGGTTAATTTTGATCATGTATGTAAAAAAAATATTCATCCTCTAAATTATAATAACTATACCATTAAATAATGAAATATGAATTATTTTATAGTATTATTTAAATATAATATTCACTTACTGTAATTGAGGCTTGGGTGTTACATTCTTCCCTCCTACAATAATTTATCCACTGTTATTTTTAAAGATATTTGCTTCTAAAAATGATTGTGGTTATTCTTTATAGCATCCTGTGGATAAAATGTTGGTTCCAACATTTTATTATTTCTAAATAGTAAATTTATTATCTAATTCATCATATTCCTCATTGCATATTCTCTTGTGTCATGATTTTGGATGGGATCATCATAATAAGAGTGATTAGGTTCCTTGTCTATTTCCCCATAGATATTCACATGTGTTGGATTTAGCATGTAATTCCATAACAATAATATTTGAAACTATTTGTTTACATGGGGTTGAAAATATTTAATTGAAAATATTTCAATGATTTAATGGAGATAAGTGTAGTTAAAGAACTCTCTTAGTTCATCCGGTGCACCCCCACATGCATGACCAGAGATTCATGCATTCCCTACCTGGGTGAACCAATAAGATTAGTCACACCTTCATTGATTCCATTTACATGAAACCAATGATATAAACTCTACTATATGGGCTCATATTTCTAGTATCCCTAATTTTTCAATAAATAGTTTGACTCATCTCTTCATTTGGCCTAAATTACTGACTGGAAGACCTAAAAAATCCTTTAAAATCTTCTCTATCTTATCCTTTACCCATGTTCATTGAACATTTTAGGTAGGCCCCAAATATTCAAAATAAGAAGAAACTAAAGAGGTTTTTAAGATTAGGGTTTCCCCATTTTATTAAAAAACAAATACTGGATTAATGAGGATCCAACTCTACAAAGGCTAAGAGGACTAGGGTATAGTCCCCCTCAGAAGCGTGGGACTTGTTCTATAGTCATCCAAATACCCCTTAGGAGACCGCTAGAGCCTAAGGAAAGGCATATTCCAAGTATTGTTTCCCAGTTTTTACATCTCTCATAGAATCTTCTATTGACCCAATTATACCCTATTCAAAGAGCATTTTTCTTACCATGGATTCACTTATGTAAGCCTCCTTCAGCTCACCTATCCTTCACATCTTAGATTGACCATCAGCCCAATCATCCCTCACATGTCAGAACCATCCTTTCAGCCTTAGTGTATACCACCGATGGTAGGGAATCACATTTCATTGATCAATAATATGAAGGTGACCAATCCAAGGTCTCCCGGATGTCCTCCAAATTTTTATGATAAGATCATAAGGAACACTATAATATACTCTCAATTATACATTCCCATAGTAATAGATATACTATAATTATCCTACCTAATATGTCGGATACTCAGAGTGTATTGGATTATACATTCTCTTGGTAACAAGGATATCATCCTTTGGGATATTGATGAGACATAAGGATTGAATATAATAGATTATATTGGAATATTAAATCCATTTATCTCTCTCTTATTCCCCTAAATACCCCATTGTCATCTAATAATAAATAATGTGTAAAATGTCTTCGTAGATATTATTTTAATGGATACTACTCTCACCTTTCCATAGGGAATCCCTCATAGGGTGAGCCCCTAATATTTATTGTAGGATGTATCCCTTACCTCATCATAAAAATGGAGGAAAGAGATTGTTTATTTTGAATGATCTTCCAAATCTTCTTCTTTCTCACAGAGCGCATGACTCACACACATGAGCCTAAATGTTATTGAAAATAATGAAACCCACATTATAAAATATCTTATAAGAGAGGGGAATAAATTTCCAAATCCTACACTTCCATTCCGTAGGTCCTCTTATTCAATATAAGCACAAAAATAACATCATTACCTCAAAGGTCCATATTTACAATGAGGAAACCCCTTGGGAATCTTGCTTTTCAATCTTATATAATAATGTTTAGACCATGACCCAAAAAAGTCACACAACAAATGAATACATAATCTATATAAGTGGAATCCCATAGGGGAATGAATTACTTCTCTAGAAGGAGATTCCATTTCTGAATTATTGTCTTTCCTTGACCATAAGTATCCTTATGTGTGAGCCCAAAAATTTGAAATATGATGGAATTGATTAACATCCAAACATAATATGTAGGAAGATTCCATGAGATTCAAACCCAACACCCAAAATTCACCATAATCTTCTCTAGGTCAAATTCCTTATGGGGGAATTTTTATTCTAGGAGGCTTCATTCCTTCCTCATCTGTTTGATCAGTATTGCATATGTCCCCCTCCATCTATTAATAGGAACCTTACAGCTAGACGTATTGGATGCAGGAAATTGAATGTCATGGATATTCCCTCATTATAGGAAGTTAATGGGTATATTGTTTCCTCTGTTATGCCAATAAACTATGTGGTTTCGGATTCCTTACAAAGGGATATACCACAGACCCATCTCATTGTCCTAATACTGATATAAAAAAAATCTTATATTCATATATATTAATAAAATCCATATAACCCCATATTATATATTAACACTATCATCATAAAAAAATTCATAATAATATTTAATCCCAAACAAAAGGGTACCATCGATATAAAAACTCATATACATACACATGTCTATATTAATAAAGATCCTTGGATATATTAGCATCATTTTGAAGGCGATTCATGAAAATAATTGTTTATTAACAAAAGGGAAGAACATTTCATATATTTGGATTTAATAATGGATTCGTGAATTTTTCTTAAATCCAATAATTCTACTCAAAATAGTGTAATGATCACTATGACACAAATTTCTTTCCATTGTTACTCCCAAATAATTGTTGGAAAAATTTCCCAATGACTAATTTCCTTTGGAAATGAGTATCATGAAAAATATAGAATAAGGGAATATATGGATTATTATGTCTCTATGAATAATATCCATTATGAAACATAGATAAAATACACTGGAATATGTATTTTATGATAGGGGTTATTCCACCACAAAAAAATAAATCTATCCATCCCCACATGGTTTTTGGGTATGAAAAAAAAAGTGAACATGACATGAATTCATAACTAAAATGTTTTTGTCCCCCACATTTCCATACCCTTTCATTCTCACAAAAAAATTAAAGGGGACAAAAATGGATCTAAAAAATTAAATTAAGAATATGACAATTTATTAAGATTACACTTTGATAGGGTTTTCTTATTCGTCTATATCATGCATATTCAATAAAAATTCAACCAGAACTCTCTTTGATCCAAATTGAATCTTCCAGATTTAAATAGATATATGATTCATTAGTTTCATAGGTGGGATGTCCATCAAATCAAATTATTATTTTTCTAATTGATCACCCTCAACCCTAGATTTCAAACAAAATGATTCAATAATACCACATCGATGATACTACACAAAATCTATATGGTTATCATTAATTCCTCGATCTCATGAAGCCCATTAAACCACCCACTCATCTACAGTTAATGTCCTAGAGGTCAATTAAACAACTTTATATTTGAAACCATTTTTGATGCCTATCACCAAAATAATGTAACAAGTTCTTTCCTAATATTATGGATATAGATGAACTGGTCATTAATTGATACATCTAGAAAAAAATTGAGGTCCCACAAAATGGATCCTACAAGTGTCCACTTTCACCATTTCTGCACGCCAAAAACTCCATAGTTTGATGACATTGTTTCCCTATTGAGTCCAAATGTGGTAACTCAAACTCTGGCACTTAGGATTGCCTACTGAGGGAATTGATAATGAAATATCAAACATGAAAATACAGATTTTTCCTTCAATGATGTCTTCAAATCAAATACCACTTGAAATTAAGAGCATGAACAGTCACCATCCCATGTGCCCCAATCCTACCTACTCAATTTGGTACCAATTGGGGAAATCATCTTTTAACTGCTAGCTGTAAACAATGGAAGGTATAAATCATTAGAACCACAAATAGATACTATCAATATATACCAATAAGAAATGAAGGACATTGGAAGGATCATACCCCTACTCCAACCATGGATTGGGAATATATCCTCCATCTGATTGCTAAAGCTACTATGGATATCCTAATAATGATGAAATAGAATATGAAAATTACATCCCTCATCCTACATACATATAATGATATAATAATGGAAGAGTAATAGGATGAAGGTAGGGAACACAAATCCATTGTGATATTTGGGGTGACTCTTTCAAAAACAATGAGGGTAAATCTAGAGTATATGAATATTACTAATCCAATATTCAATGGTCATGAGATAAATACAATGATAAATGGATAACCAGATCAGGCACATAACCCCATTCTAACATGTGTTCACTAGTCGACCCCAGTGTCCCCTCAAGGGTAACTATATATTCCATTAAAAATTTGATAAATATGTCTAGAAATTACATAAAAACAATCCGGAATCCGCTCAAATATGTCCCCATGTATGAGATCCATTATCTATAGTAAGAAAACCTGGTCTCCCATGAGAGATAATTCAAAAATAAAATGCAAAAAAGGTGATTAGAAGATGAAGAGTCAGTCTAAGATCCAGATATACTCAATGAATGATATCTTGAATCCATAAAATTCAGATTTATGGAATCTCAATATATTATTCATCTGTCTACAAATTATAGAGATAGTACATGTTATTATGATGGTCCTTCATGAAAATTTTGATCCCATATTTCTAAAGGTCCTCACCATATATCTTTCCATAATGGCAGACATAATGCCTATAAGGTATTTGATCAAGAGGTCGTATCTCTTGATGAGAACACCAACAACCCTCCTTATGGTCAGATGATAAAATAACTATGACTCCATCCCATTTTTATAAATCACCTGGAATGTACTCACCAGAGTTTACAACATCATGCCTCTCCTCCTTATTATAATTAGAAGTTAGAGTAACATTACGTGTCCTTTAGAGACATCGACATGATGCCAATGGTTAGAAATAACTACAAAAGGATTCACAATGTGTGGGGATGATTTTACCTTATAGAATAAAAATATTTCCGAACATTCCCTAGACAAAAAATATCATATGATGCATGATAATAATGAATGAAAACTCAATAATTCATTTAACAAAATATTAACAAAACCAGGTACCTCATCGGCAGACTACAATATCAAAGTACACAATAGAAGGCTACAAATCACATAGGCTCCAAGGAACATTCCATTCTCCAAACATGCTCCATGATCAAACTACATAAAATAGTGTAATTATCATGAATTAATTCTAAATTTTTGTGATAATGAACCTTTTTCCACGTCTTAGTAAACAACATAGGAAAAAGCACTGAATTTCCAAAGTAGGGGTGAGTAATAAAACATGGTACATTTTCACAAAATGACTTCACTAATAATACCACTAGGTTAAAACATGCTAGAACATTTATATAAAATAGTTTATATAAAAAAATTTCTAAAACTGTTTATATAAAAATGGAAACATTTTCCAATAAAATATTTTTCTCATGATGAGCACAATTTCCATGGAAACCAACCAAACTAGTTCTCAAAAACCATTCAATTATTCAAATTTTCGAATAACCCATTCCAAACCACATATCCGCATATCCACACAACTACACATCCATTCATAATTATGATAGTTTTGTAATCATGATATGTTTTTGGTCGATCAACCAAGTCGACACAAGGTAATTTAATCCCATGTTCCATTACACCTTTAACACCGAACAAGATGACAAATTTCAACTAGGTATCGTAATGCCATACGAACACACACCACTATATATGTCAGAGAAAATTGAAATTCCTAAACCATTTATGCAATATATAGTTATTTTAAAAGGATACATTATGTTCATAAATGAACTTTAAAATACTATTTCACCTTTATAAACTGACTATTAAACATAATTTTTCCACTCCTATGTTTTTAATTTAATGAAACGGTCTTTTACCGTTGTGATCAGTATGTCATTTGGAGTCTGATAAAACCAACATATTTTTTAATGAATAGTAATATAACCTTATGAATAGTAATATTATCTTAATGAATAGTAAATTATATTATTATTTGAGTTTATTATGTCTTTAATATAATGTCATCTTTATTAAATTTTCAATGTGATATAAAGGTATTAATATTTTAATAATTAATATTTTTTGAATAAAGTATGATTTGATTTTAAAATTAAATTAATAATATATAGAAAATGGTTTTCAAAAAATGGTTTTCATTTTTTAATTCTAATCCTCCAAAAATGGATAGGGTGAATTTTTTGAATTTTTCCGAAACAGTTGAATTTTTGGTTATTAGTAAAAATACAGTTTTGAGATTGCGGTATGTTTAATGAAATCATAATTATATAATAATTAATAGAAAATCTAGTGAACTTATGATTTTAGGTGTCCCTAGTGGGAAATATTGTGGGAAAATACCATGGTAAATCCCATGGTTTTCCAAATAACACTAATGAGGTGTCCCTTGGAAATTAATAAATTATTCCCTTACTTTTCTATAAATACCAACCCATTCCTTCATTCCATTCATTCAAAATTTCACTTCAATGAAGATATTGTATTATTTATTATCTATTAGTCCTCCCAAGTATTACTCAAGCCCCCAAGGTCCAAACCATAATATCTTATCAGTTACTCTACAAGGTAAGAGAAATCCCAGCTTGTATTTTCCATACAAGTTCTATTTTATGTGGTCTGTATTTCAAATTACAATACCATGTTAAAATTTCCATATTAATATATCCCTATACTATTTTATGAGTCTTTTATTAATGGTTGACCCATTTCCCCTCTCTTTTTTATGTTTTCATTAACCATATTGCATAGTCGTTGTGCTGTAGAAGTTTCATCTCAAAATGAATATATTTTTCATGAACTATTATTATGTTATTTTATTTCATTTTAAATTGGTTTGTGATTTGATATATCATTTAATATCTACCTTATGGTCCATATTATGTAATAGTGGTGAGATAAAATTTTCCCTCGTCAAATTTTTATATGAAATATTAAGCGACGCCGTTAGGATGATGAATTTTCATGAGGGATTTCAGAACTTTTCCTTTATTTCGAGATTCATTTCATTTGTTTTTCATTCCTCTCCTCCAATTATCTAAGATTAATGAATGATCCAGTATCTTGAATTTAATATATTTCATCATTTTTATGGAATAATTTCCATTATATTCTTTCATCTCCATCTTATTCAAAAAATTAAAACACCATCTGTGATGTGTCGATTTAACGACATCTTAGGCGATGTGATTTCAATTTCATTTAAATCCTTAATGAATGGTAATGAAACCATTTGGATGGTTTAACCTTATTATAATATATGTATTATATCATATATAAGGTTCAAGAATCATTTTGTTCAAATTTTATTAATTTATAAAGAAAATATTAGTTCATTACGATTAAAGAATCACCAAAATGATGAAAACAATATCAATAATGCATAAACATATAAATAATACCCATATAATAAATGAAAATGATAAATGATATAATTTAAGTTATAGAAATATGTAAATACATTTCTGTTGCAATTCTATAGTTTCACTTCTATTCGACAAGAATACATATCATGAACCGATAATGGAAATCAAGTAAAGAACGAACCCAAATATATGAAAGGAACAAAATACAAATAACTAATGGTTTAGATGATGTAATTAAATGATCATATAATGTATTATAAAGCTGAATATGTTTCCAAATGTAAAGACCTAATCCTGCACATCCAGATTCAGTACTAAAAAAATCTATGATTTTTTTATATTAGATAACTAAAAAATAAATAGTGTATTATTCAAATGGGAACCTTTTACGGTTTAGGTTCTGGAGAAATAGACAACAAAATACATATATTAAAACAGAGTTTACATAAATTAATAGAAAATATAAATAACTAGATTAATCTGCATTATAAAATTAACAACCCTTCGATCTGATACAGATTCCTATGAAAAGAATTTTAAAACATGGGATTGGAACAATAGATAAGTAAAGGTTATAAAAAGAAGAAAATAAAACATTAGTATATGACCACTTGTAACGTATGAAATCATTTTCAAGAAGACATACATGTCACCCATATATACTTACGTTGTGAAACCTGATATTTACACAAGATCCCCACATTCATAAGAAAAATAATATATCCATAAAGGTATATTGGGGATTACTTACATAATCTTGTAACTATCTTAGCTACCTTATAATTGGTAACCCTCACAACTATCCTACAAATTTTGTATCCATCGCAGTTACACATAGGGTAACCATATGGTCAAAATCTAATATAAACATACCCAATGAATTAGACTGAGATATAATTCCAACCATTTATCATAAAAAATGCCCAAGAAATAGAACATAATGATTAAACTTGAACAAATCCATAAAACATTGCTTTCAAAATTTGTAATTTTTTTAAATACTATTTTTAAAAGAAAATTCCTTTACAAATATGTTTTAATTGAATAGAGACATAATAGATTTAAAGGAATATGTTTATACACTATAAATACACAAAATTAATCATAATATAAATAAATTTTATCACACCTAATATTTAAATACATTATTAATATCAAATTAGAAGGTTAACCCAATTAATGGAAATAAGGTTATGAATTCCATTACCTCCAGGTTTTTTTTAAATAAAATTAACTAAAATTTCTTGTATAATGTTTTAAAGAGTGTTCTTAGTATCTTACAGAAATATATTCATCATTATAATAGCTTATAAGATCATTTTATTACATTATTTCTCCCATTCATTTTTAGTATTATATTCCTTGCATTGATTTGGTTGCGTTCATTACATGATTTCCATGATTGGTTCATGATGGATATTCTTTTTTATTGGATGTGAAACTCTATAATTGAAATAGAATGGAATTTACATATTTCCATAACCATAATTTACAACATTTAACCTTTTTAATTCTATCATGTGGATGATTCATAAGTTAATGATTTATTGATATTTGTTTAGTTCATTTTGATGAGAATTCTGTCATATTGAACTCATTTTGTTTTATAAATTAAAAACATTTGTAAAAAATGATTCCAAAACATTATATAATATATAATACATAAATTAAAATCTGGTTCAACCATAAAAACAGTTTCATGAACAGTCATGGACGATGTAAATGTAATTGAAATCACATCATCTATGATGTCAGTAAATTGAAACATCACAAATGATGTTTTAATTTTTTTTGAATAAGTGGAAGAAGAGAAAATATAAAATGGAAAGTGTTCCATAAATATGATGATATCCTGAATATGTAAGAAACTAGATCATTCATTCCTCTTGGATAAGTGGAGGTGAGGATAAAATGAAAAATATTCTGAAATAAAAATTTGTCTTATTGTCGTAATCATTGATATTATCGATGATTTGTTATTATAGTTTATAGTTTTTATGTAATCAGAAATAATATAAATATTTTCTCTATCATGTTACTTCAGAAAATCATAGTTGTATTTTTCTACCAGTTCTAGGTTTTTACTTACTAGTAATTTCTCCTCATTTGAAAGTATACTTTTTGGGGTGACCAACTCATTTCCCATAACCCCTTTTCTAGGAGGTTATTTTATCAACCATATTTCTTATGTGGGTTACCCACAGAGTAATTTTATAGAATCAACCATTTACTATGGAAGTTAAATTTCAAATTTTGAGGAAATTTTTTTTAAGGATGGGATAATGTAAAACCCCAAGATTTTGAAAATAAATATAATATTGAATTCATAATAAAACGATGCCTCTACAAGAACCACATAATTTTAACCTATCTATTAAACATACATTTTTCATCTCTATGATTTTAATATATAAAAACCAACATACACGATTGTGTTATGAAAGAAACATAGAGTCTGATCAGACAAATATAATTTTTGGTGAAAAGAATCATTCCCTTGTTAATAGTAACATACCATTATGAATAGTGATTAATTCAAATCGTCCAAAAAATAGAAACATTACCCAAGAATGTATAAATACCATTCAGATGTCTAAAAATTAAAAACTCAATCATAGTATAATTATTGTTATTTTTGAATGACATAAATATTTTAATTAAAATTTTCAGATTAATTTAATAATTGTTATTGGAAATTTATTTTCATAAAATGTAATGAAAAATTGTTACTTTATTTCCTTATGGTTATAAGAACAATTTTATTGGACATTGATTAATATCTCAATGTGTTATAAAATGAGTTATTGTTTTAAATTTGATTCTTAATAAATTATGTTTTATTTAAAAATTAAATTAAAAGTATTTATAAAATTATTTTCTGAAAATGGATTTCATTTATGAATTCTACACGTTGAAAAATAGTAAGGATGGAATTCTGGTATTTTTCTAAAATACTAGAACTTTGTGAATAGTAAATATACAGTTTTCAGTTTTTAGTTTGTTTAATGAAATCATAATGATGTAAAACATAATATAAAAAGTTTTTCGACTTTTTTACAATAAAATATTTTTTGAGGTGTCTCAAGTAGATAATACCATGATAAAATATTTTGAGAAATCCCATGGTTTTTCAAAAACCACTAATGAGGTGTCCATTTAAATTAATAAAAAACTCCCTCTCATTTAATATAAAAACCCACTCATTATTTCATTTTAAATCATTCCAAACTCATCATCCATGAAGCACTTGTTGTATTTCCTCTATAGTTGTCCGCCCAAGTTTTCTTCAATTCTTTAAGGTCCCAACCTTCATGTTTTAGTAGTTACTCTACAAGGTAGTAGAATTCTCAACCTCTCTTTTCTCATCCAAGTTCACTTTTATGTGGTATGAATTTTATGGTTCCAAAAAATGTTATTATTTACATATTATTATGTCCCTATAATATTTTATGAGTATTTTATTAATGAGCAACCCATGTTACCTCTCTTTTTAATGTTTCCTAAAACCATGTTTTGTAGTTGTAATGCTGTATAATTTTCATCACAAAGTCCCTCTCTTTTTTAGAACTCTTATTATGTTATAAAATTTTAATTTAAATTGGGTTTTTCTTGAAAATTTCATTCCATATGACAATTATTTTCTAAATTATGTAATAATGGTTAGAAACCCTTTTTTTCTCTTCGTAAAATATTTTATGAAATTTTAAGTGATGTCGTGAGCCTGCTGAATTTTCGTTAGGGATTTCTCATATTTTCTTTTATTTTTAGTTCCTTTATTTTTTCTTCCTCTCCTCCTTTCTTCCAAATGATGCAATGACTCATGTATCTTACATTTACTAGAATTTTGTCACAATGAAGTAATAATTTGTCATTATCTCTCCTTTCCCAGCACAATGACCTCAATTGGATTTATAAATAAAACCATGAGTATAAAAAGATTCCAGAACCATATATGAGACATAATATATATATTTTGGACTGTTTAATCTATAAAAATGGTTACATGACCAGAATTGAATATGGTAACCAAAAATTGAAAACCCATCATCCTTGAATGTGGTAAATTATCACATCTCAGATAGTGTTTTTAGTTTTAGTATAAAATAATGGTAAATGAGATATGATGATGAATTATTCCTTTATAATGACAAAATTACATTACCTGTATGTTACTGGAGTCATCACTACATTTAGATGAAATGTGGTGAATAAATAAAAAAATTAAGTGAACTTGTAAATAAAAGAAAGGGTGAAAGATCCCTAATGAAAATTCGACAGCCTAATGGTGTCACATAAAATTTCATAAAACGAATTGATGAGAGATAAAATGGTGTCTCATAATATGGAAAAAATTATAGTATGTGGTATAAATAATATCAAACCCCAACATTTTAAAATATAAAATCAAAGACATAACATAAAAGAAGTGTTGACTAAAAGAGGAGGGTGAAAGGTTCACATACATTGTTGGGTAACTCCTAAAACATGATGGTTGGTACCATGGGGTCTTGAAGACACCTTGGGAGGACTCATGGAGAGGTAAACCCATCTGATCTTCGAGGATGTTGGACATGGAATGAATGAAAATAGAGGAAAGAGTTGGTATTTATAGTAAAATTGGGATAATTTTTTATTAATTTCAAAGGACACCTCATTAATGGTTATTGGAAAACCATGGGCATGCCCATAGTATTTGACCATAGTATTGGACAGTTGGGATACATCATATAATATTTTATAGTAAAAAAGTCTACAATGGTATTATTTTAGTTATTTCATAATTTTGATGTCATTAAACATACCGATGACTCAAAATTGTATTTTTTTACTTTTAAAAAAAAGTGAAATATTTTTGATACATCTTCAAATTTTAACCTAACCATTTTTCGAAGCATATAATTCAAACGAGAACAATTTTTTAAAATATTTTTTAAAATATTTTTAATTTAATTTTTAAATAATTCAAATAATTTTCTACAAATTCAATATTAAAATTATGACTCATTTTATAACACCTTGAAAAAATAATAAAGTTTACATACACTTATCTTATAATCATACAACCATAAAGTAATATTTTTTTACAATTTATGAAAATTAATTTTCATTTAAAAATATTAAATTAATAATAAAATTTTAAATAAAATATTTTTGACATACAAAAATACCAATTCTTATACTATGATTTTTTTTATTTACATTTAAGATGTCTAAATAGTATTTATAAAATCATGTTGATCTTTATATTTTTCAGGCTGATTATTATTCATTACTATTTATTTCTATTCATAAAGATATTTTAATATTCATAAGGGTATCTTACTATTTATGAAAAATTATATATGTCTTATCAAAGTCCCAATAACTTACTAATTACAATTGTAGATTCCCATTTTTTGAAAATAATAACATAGAAGTGGAAAAATTATGTATAATGGTTAGTTTTAATGGTTACATAGTGTTGAGTAGTTCATTTAGTAACATAGTGTTTCCTTTTAAAATCTCAAGATGTTACATTATCCCCCCCCCCCCCCCACAAATGAATTTTAACCTCTCGATTCGTTCATTGAACATATAATTATGAATATACATCTCAATAATTATGAACAACTATTTTACTATGTTTACACAATTATCTATATGTTAAGAAGTAAATTATACCACTAATTTCTTATTTGTAATGGAAACATCATATATCTAATTTTGTCTAGATCATTCCTCTTATTCCAATTATAAATCAATGACCCTAAACATCCAGAATATTCCCTTTACAAATTCCATGTAATTTTTTTTATTTTATGAAACGTGAATAATTTCACAGTATTAAATACAACATATGAACTTTTTCAGTCTAGGTTCTTGATATGTAAGCCAAAAACTAACATATATTGATTTTGAGTTTATATAAATTAATAGCTAATATATATAATTGGATTCATTTTCATTATCATGTTATCTATCCTTGTAACTTCTATGTATTTTTATAAAAAACATTTTTAAAAAATGGGATGAACTAAATATCATAGTAATGGAGTACACATAAGCATATGTCTTTAGCACCTGGGATAGAAGGCGTGACATAATGATAATAATTTTATGGAGAATATGAAATCATAACATATAATCATGGAATCATATAGAAATGTAATCATAGTAATTTGGTATCAATATAAAACATGTCTTTTGTTCGTGTCAAGGCTAACCGCCAAGATCGTTACATATAGTAGAACAAGACAACGATAACCGTCCAGACCACCGCACATAGCATCTCATTATACTTAACATTACCCAATGCATTGGAGAACTATCTGGGTGCATCCATCATAAAATGCCCTTGAATATTCTCTTCACATAACTAATCATACATAATTAGTTATACACAAACATAAGTGAACCCATGAAGAGAAATGGTAATCACATTCATGTTAGAGAACATAATCAATGGGTATATCATAAAAGTATCCATTAGAGAACATAATTTAAAAATAATTGTACATGAATAAGGTAAAATATTCCTATAGCATGTTATGTGATGTAAAATAGATGTGACAACATTTAAGAAGAGTATTTAGGGAATTCTTATCATTAAAACATTATATTGTGGTTTTTAGGAAAATAATATAGAGAATTTAAAACCAAAAAAAGGAATAATATTTGATATAAAACTAGATGTGAAACAAGAATGTTTTCATAATAAAAATACTGATTTTATAATGATAATGGTGTTTTAAAATTGAGGATATATTACATATTAAATCGGGTAAGAATTAGGAATGTTCCCTCAAAATAGATTTGCTTATCGGGATGAATTAGGGAGGGAATCACATAAAAGTATCTATATCCCCAATAGAGAATATTTTATGGGTCATGAAACATATGTTTGAAACATATAAACCACATGTATAAGCTATAAATTCAAATAAAAGACAACATTAAATGGGAAAGAACAATGATAGAGAAACTCAATGGAATAAAGGTGGTTCAGGTAGAATCCCATACGGACTATCATCGTGGTATCGTGTGTACATAAGAGGAATTAATGAGAGATAATGGGGCTTCTCATCACTTATACATCATGAGGAAAGTATTGGGGAGGTGAAAAATCATACCCCATAATTAGGTATTATACATAAAATGCCATAAGATAGAGGATATTCTAGAATAAAATTGAAATAGGGAGGATCCATTACCTTAAGTATGATGGTGTTGTCCACATGATATTAATGAACTGAATAATAAAATTAGGTTCCTTAATTAATAATTCCAGAACCTCTTCTAATTATAATGATTTAGTAAAATCATTTGAGTCCATTCATCTACTTTTGATTGGTTACAATGTTCAATTTCATTGTTCGAGTCCATTTGTTTCCTTGGTTCTAATTATTGGTTCACTTATATTCTTGTTTGGTGAATCATGTAAAATGGGGTTTGTTGTCTTTCATTGGAGTTATATGTTATTATGTATTATCAAAGAGGTTACATGATTTCAAATTCTATTTTTTTACTTGGTGTAAAGATGAATCATTATATAAATTATTTATTGATAACCATTTGGTTTAATTAGTGATTTTTTACACAAAGAAATAACATTGATTTATAAATAAAAACATCCAAAAAAAATATTTTAGAATCATATATGATACATAATACAGATATTGTTGTTTAGTTAAAATATGAAAATGGTTTCATGGCCAGAATTGATGAAGATAATAGAAATTGAAAACCCATTGTCCTTGAATGTGGTAAATTAACACAACTCAGATAGTGTTTTCATTTTTAGTATAAAGGAATGATACATGAGACATTATGAAGGATTATTCAATTATCATGAAATTAGTCCAGTACATTTAAGGAATAAAAACATGAAATACATACCACATAAAAGGGAATTCTGATGAAAAGGATAATTTGAGAACACTCTTACCTTATTGAATAAATCATAAGACTTGATGGTTGGGACCTTGGGGAGACATAAGACACCATGGGAGGAAAATAGGGGGGTAAAACTACCCGATCGTTGAGGATAATGAGTTTGGGATGAAACAAAATAGTGGAATGAGTGGGTATTTATAGTAAATTAGAGGGAGTGTTTTATTATTTTAAAGGGACACCTCATTAGTTGTTTTTGAAAACCCATGGGATTTTCCATGGTATTTTACCTTGTTATTAGCCACTTGGGACACCTAAAATAATATATTAATATATACAAATTGACATGCATTTTATATTAATTATCACATAATTATGATGTGATTAAATATATTGTAACTTCAAAACTGTATTTGTACTATTGATGAAAAGTTCATATATTTTCAAAAAATACCAAATATTTACCCTAAAAAATATTCAATGTGTAGTATTAAAAAAGTGAAGTCCATTTCTTGAAAATAAATTTTTAAATAATTTAATTTCTTTTCTAAAATCATATTTTATTTGAAAAAACAACATTAACACTACAAATCATTTTTAACACCTTGAAAAATTATTCAATGTCCCATAAAACAATATTATCACCATAAGTTAATAAATTAACCATTTATGATAACATTTGATGAAAATAAATTTCCATTATATATTATTGAATTAATCATAAACTGGTAATTAAAATATTTATGATATATAAAAATACCAATAATTATACAATGATTTCTTTTCACTTATAAGATGTCTAAATTTTATTTATACACTCTTGGGTGAACATTCTATATTTTTGGCCAATTAAATATTCATTACTATTCATTACTATTCATAATGGTATGATACTATTCATCAAAAAATATGATTGTCTAGTTAGACTCTAAATATCTTACTAAACGCTACTGTGTATGTCAGTTTTTTGAAATTCAAATTATTTATGTGAAAAAATTGTGTTTATTTATTTGGTTATATTATTGTGACTTTTTTTTAGAGAATCAGGGATTCATGCATTCTATATTTTAACTATTTTTAAATTCGTGGGGTGTTACATTGTAAGTTTTAAATTGATATCATATTAATTCCAATAATGAATAATCTCATTTATCGACGTTTTTCTCAAACATTCATTTTTTCATGATAATGAGCGTTGAAAATTAAATTAAAATATGCATATATATATATATATGAATGAATGGTTTAATATCATGTTTATAATTTATCTTCAACTTATCATCATATTTTTAAAAAATTCACATAACATGGCGTCACATTTTATCAACATTATGGGTGTCACATATACATATGAACATTCCTATGTGATTGTTCACATCATCGACACACATTTCATTATATGAAACATGTTGTTTAAATTTTAAGATTTAATTCCAAACATAACAAGTAATTGTATATCATTAAAATTATTTCATTCTAAATTTTCCTTTAAAATTTTGTAGTGAATTGTTATAGTCAATTGTGTAAAATGAATTTCATGGTAATGAATGGATTATGTGGAAATTTTATGAAAAGGTTATAGTAGGGGTTTTGGCTGTATCCAAACTCACACGTGTTATGGAAGTTCATATACATACATATATATTTATATGTACGTATTTATACATTTTTAATGTGTAATATAATGGACTATTATGTTTTCAATGTTAAAAACTCTGGTGAAAATATATAAATAAGTAAATCAGTCATAAAATGTTTTCTAAAACTCCATCACTTGATCATTGCAAATATTGAAGTTTATTGGGGAGTGAACCCATCTTTTTCTTTGTGGGTATGACCCAATATTCTTTAGCAATCCAAGTGACCTCAAAATAGTGTTTTGTTTTTAGAAAAAAACTATAATATATTTATGTAATTTTGAATGTATGTTGTATAAATAATTATCTTGTATTTTTGAAACTTAAGTAATTTCAAATAGAATTTCTGAAAGGGGTATTTCAAAATTTATCCACACCGTTATTTTCAAAAGAATAATTGGTAAGGATTTATTGACAGTTTTTAAACCCCTCACTGGGCATAATTAATCCTCAACCCTTATTTAAAATTATTTTTCACAGGACCAACAGGGTTTTTAATGTAGTTCTCTTCACATATGGAGTTATAGCATGTCGTGTTTTTGTTTGTATTGTTTTTTTGCAACTTTGTTAAATTTAATGTTTATATCTAAATCTCCAATACCCAGCCCTGTGAAATGAAGTTTGCTCTGTAATGATTAATGTTGGGTCCTTATGATTTCAATGAATATTTTTTTTGAAAACCATTCCAACAAAACATTTCAATACAACTATCCATTTATTGAAACCCCTTTCTAATGAAATCAAAACCCAATAACTCTTTTTAAAATCATCATTTTAAAACCCTTTAATAAATTATATTTCACAACAATTCAAAATTCCCCAACAATCCACCATCCATTAATAAATATGGTTTCAACCATGGATTTCATAAAAAATCAAAATCAATATCCATAAATTTAATCAATTTGAAACTACCCCTTCATGTTATAAAAAAGGAGCTGAGAGTGAAGCCAACAACCATGGGTTTTATGATGAAAATAATGAACGACAATCAAACACCAATGAAACGGAGTTAAAAATAAAAAAACACACCTTATAACTCATCCCCTAACATAAATCAAGATAAATATAATCTTATTTTTAATCAAATATATTAGATCTTACCACTACGAATGTTGATACACGAAACTAAGAGAGGTTGAGGAGTATATCTATAAAAAGAATCCATGAACAACCAATAACGATCACTTACCATGATAATATTACATAAAATCACCATGAAATGCCTTTTGATTGCCTAAATATTGATGGGATAATATTCCTTGACCATTGGGTTAAGAGAATCTTGAGTTACATCCTCAGAATAGGAAAATTTGAGAGTTATTGACAAAAACTTGTGTGGTACACAATTTTGGATCACACTTTTAACCATTGCATGGTTATCAACACGGTTAGTCAAACTATGCACTAATTGTGTTCCAACCACTATCTAAAGTATGATACTGTCATTGTTGGCTCTCAAAATATCCAAACATTTCACTATTCATTTCAAATCCAACAACCATTAGTTACAAAATTTTACTAATTTTCGGCACGTTTTGGGAAAACAATGAATTAACTATGCACCTTCCCTTTATCCCCTAATTCAATGTGAAGAATTTCTTGTTGGTGTTGTATAGTTTTCCTAGACTGTACACCAACTGTGCATGTGTTAAAAATCTTGAAAGGCATTAAAAATTTCTCCAAACTTCCCAAAATTTCTCCCACATACATTACATACAAAAAGGCATAATGAAATGTCTACATACTTGATCCTGTGGGAACTACATTATCCACACCATTGGCCTTTCCATCCCCAAAAATTTGATAACCATCCTCTTTATGAATGAGGTATAGCCACAACACTTTCATTTCCTTTTCTCGTTCCCATGTATCATAATAAATATGGGCTTGTTTCCAAAATACACTCACTAGACCGATGGTTTTACCACACAAGGATTTATCTTCCCTATTAACAATCCTCCCAAAAATATGTACCAATGAAACAACCAACTCTATTTCAACATGATCCCATGGAAGAACAGGGTTCGGATCAGGTTGATACTTTTTCAGCTTAGATTTGTTGAACACATTATGCACTGTATTGAATTATGGGGTAAATGCCAACCAATATTCCACCTCACCAAACCATTTCAATATCTCTAAAGGGAATATGTATCTTGGTTATAACATTCCATGGTTCAAAAAATTTTGATTTTCAATCAATAGATATATCCTAGAGTACACATGATCACTCACCATGAATGAATGAATCCATCAAATTTGATCCTCATATGATTTCTTGTGACTCAAGGTCATCTCTTTTCATTTACTGGACAATAGAATCACATTTTATTTCTCTTGGACAAGTCTCATCCATACTATTGATGTCTATCATATTTTAACACAACAAATTATTTAACCACACAGACTCTCATACTATTCTTCCAATAAAACCATTTCTATCACAG
This sequence comes from Viscum album, assembly GCA_963277665.1. NCBI lineage: Eukaryota > Viridiplantae > Streptophyta > Magnoliopsida > Santalales > Viscaceae > Viscum > Viscum album. The sequence goes on from OY728140.1 coordinate 1,956,116,914, forward strand.
CCTAATAGCTATTTTTATCTGATAACTATACTAACAGCGTGTGATCGAACCGTGATCCACCAAAATCCATAAAACATGCCTAAAACATGATATACAATGACAATATCATCCATTTGGATTGTCCGTCCATCTAATGATAATACACTATTCTCAAAGTCAACTGAGACCCAATGGATTTCTATAAGGATTTATAGAAACATTACCAAAACCATTGATCCTATTCTGACAATACCAAAAATATAATGTCTTTCCAATTTACCACATCTCATTTATAGATTTCCAAAATTCCTCCACCGTATTTGTTTCACTAATATAAATGAAATGAGCCAAATTTATGAGTCGATCCACTATCCCGGATTTTGTATTGTGTTTCTAATCAATTCAATGAGAGATATTTCAAAATCCATAGTTATATTCTCCAACTCCTAAAAAGGAATAGCTGATGACTATAACATATATACTTGTAGTTGATACTCTGCCTTAACTTTCGAACATGTTCAGAATCTATAGGCAAACTCTGCCACTAACCTTTTAATACATCTATACTAGAAGTATGCCTTAAACACTGTAAAATTTTCTAAATTCTAGGATTAACAGATCATCTAAAATTGTGGTAAGCAAGAAGATGTCGTTCTTGACAATCCATCGGTACAACCATTCAATTTCTATACCAAAACAGTGAACTATAATCCAGTTTCAATCCCTCAATGTTCTCCCCACCATTGATTTTTAACCTCATCACCACACATTCTGAATAATATGTTTGTGCCTCATTCACGATTTTCACCAAATCAGGAACCAAAGAAACTAGTTTTAAAACTGAAACATCACCTTAGTCTTCACATTCCATGTTTGTGTTTGCTATCACTAAGATCAGCGCCCACTAATCAGAATCCTCCTTTTCCAACTAATCATAATACATTCTTCTTAATGAATCTTCCACTGTATATACATCGCCTATTGTTTACATCATGTATATGTTAAATAATTTAGGATACTCTATACAAATTCATTATCTTAAATTCAAATCTGGGTTGAGAAAATATACATCAAGATTTTATTAGCCATGAACATAGTAAATTTCTCACCAAATAGATTGTGTTTCCAAGTCTATTGAGCATGAAATATAATGGCTAACTCAAAGTAATGTGTTGGGTAGTTCTTCATATACACTAATAACTTCCTTGAACTATAAGAAACAACATGATCTCCTTTCATGAGAACACACACAACCATGATACCAAATAATTACAATACACCATGTACCATTGTCTTAATTCCATAAATATCAAGATTGGTGATGATGTAAGGAAAACAGTAGCTCTTGAAAGGATTTGTTCAAATCCTTGTTCCATTATAATGAAAATCAATCTTCTTCAAATCTATCATATGATAATATATTCATGAAACATCACCAAAAAGCATTAATAATAAATAGAAAATCCTAGGAAACTACATATCTTGATGGAATTCGTTGGAGTTATCTAAGAGACCACAACTTGAAATTTTTTGGATCCATAGAAACACCATTTTATTAGTTTACATGGCCATGGAAATGTACCTATTATATAAAAAATCACAGTTTATTAATTTGAAATACAATCAATGGTCCCTATGGATCTCCAAAATAGTCTCCAAGTGTTTTTGATTCTTAGTCCTTGTCCATAAATACACCATCATGTCATCCACAGACACCGCCATAAAAAACTAGTATCTTGGAAATATTTGATTCATAAATTCCATAAATATAGCGGGTGTATTCAAAATACATGAAGTAATTACTATGTATACATAATGGACATATCCTTTTTTGATATCAATATTTGGAATATTGTCCTTCCAAACCTACAATTGTTGATATCCTAACTATAGTTCAATCTTAGAGAATCACTAAGAACACATAATATGTTCTAATAGTCTATAAATTCATTGAATGGGATACATTTATTTATCGTAAATTCATTAATACTATGACAATATAGACCCCACTAAGGAGTTTAATCCATACTTTTAAAAAAACAAGACCGGTGCTACCCACCGAGATGTGCTAGGCCAATTGAACCCTTTACATTATAGATCTTCCAACTGCAATATGAGCTCCCTTAGTTCTTTTGGTTCCATTTGATAAGATCGATTAGAAATAAGACTTGTCCCTAAGAGGAGATAAATCATCAAATCCACTTATCTCATAGGTGGGAACCCTAAGAAATTTTTAGGAAAAGTATATAGAAACCGATTTCCAACTACTGTAAAAATATTCTTCTTGATCTAATTTATCGATTCCAAAGAGAATGATACCAACTTGTATTATATAATTATAAATACTAGTGAAAAATATCCTATTTCTCCTGGATTAATATTCTGCTCCCCTTGAATGAAATGGTCGACATCATCTTCAGTTGTAAAAAAAACATTTCTTGTATAACAGTTGATATATGCCTTGATCATTGTCAACCAATCCTTTCCCAGGATTATATCAAAGTCATTAATCTCCAAAATATAAAAATCTCATCTTGTATTTTATCTATCAATTGTAATAAAACATTTTCTACACAAAAGGTCTAGAAATTCTCTTTAATCGAAAGGACATTTTTATTTTAACACAGAAGGCATGATTTCAACTTTTAAACAAAGTGAATCAACAATATGGGAATTACTAAAGGAATGGGATTCCACCAAATCATACAACACTTGAATAAAAATATAATTCATAATAATCATACCTCACATAGTTGATTGTCTTGACTGATCATCCACAATAACATAATATTCTCCTTACAATTACTATGTTGAAAAACTTTTCTCCTTGTTACCCTATTATCATTTCTCTGCCTATGGATTCATGGTAATATTGGAATCGCCATGGATACCTCTTATCTACTAATGAGATTGATTTTTATTTTCTCATCTCGTTTAAGCATTTGATGGTCGTGACACTTGAGAAGTGTCTTGAACACCTGACATCAGAGAACTATGATAATAGAACAGAAGATTTTTATATTTTTTAATTTATATAATGTTATTGGTGGTTTTACATAATCTATCTTCTTTTTCTCCAAGGATCCACATAATAAACTTCCATATTTAGTTAGGGGCCTCAGAGGATAATTCAATGATCGAGTCATCTAATTTTGATTCGGTCACATAATCTGTAAATACATGTCACTATCCATCTTGCTCTAAGAATTGGACTTACCATCATTTCACTTAGGCATCAGTATAATTAATCCTCCAACATCTATCCAGATATCCTTTTTTCTACCATCACTCTATTGAATATCTTTTTATAATATTTAATACAAAGCATAACAATTTTCAAGAGAATATCCTTTCACAGTCCGATTCAATGTTCACTTCTTTCAAGGATGAATTGTAGAATACTATAGTTTAAAGAACACTGAATTCTTGAACTTTTATGCATACCCTTGATAGAAATACTCCCATACATAAAGATAAAGAAATCCATCTTTAATTAAATTTTGAATGTTTGAGGATAGATATTTTTGTAAATATTTTCTCAAAATCATCCCATAAACGCCCATTGTCTAATTTAGGATGAATAGCTAAATCTCACAACAAGTTTGTAAGATAATATATAATATAACTTTCAAGTATATAATTCTACTCTTATATTGTGAAAAAGAAATTGAGGATATAATTCATCATATTCATCCTCACCTCTATATTTTATGGTTCTGAATCACCCTAAAAGACGGGTAGATTTGTTTCTCGAACTGGATGTCATGATTCACATTCCTTGGATCATACCTCCTATTTATTTGATACACAACATGAAATTAGTGGAAAATAATCTAAACCTATTATTGGTTAACCTATCGTTGAGATGCATCCAGATTCATAACAGCTTCTTTTGGTTGGTTTCTATGATTCCTACTGCTTTCCATTTTCAATGAAGACAATAAATTCCATAAGACTCTCTCTATCAATCGATGACCTTTAATCTTAAATTTTACCATATCATACAATCACAAGAATTATTTTAAAAATCACAAGTTTCCATGTTCAATCATTTTTTCAAAATCTCAACTTGATTTTAGAAAATCAAACCATTTTCACGAATACAGAAATATTTCTCTTTTAAAAAATAATACATCTGAAAACAACATTATCAATGATTAAAAATCAACAAATTTAACCAAATAAAATATCATTACTAAAAATAAAATGCAATCCTAGTTGGAAATCATTCTTCTAATGAATTTTATTCTTATTTTATTGGATATACTAATGAAAATGAGATTCCAAAACCTATAATTGTCACCAAAAACATATTCACCCAAATCCCTAGTAACATGATGTTAAGTGTAAAAAATGTTATCTATGTCTTTCTATTCTCTATATGTCATTTCCTCAAAATGATACTATATTCTATGATCCCAACTTAAGGAATATACCAAAATTAATTTTACTCCATGACTAAAAACCAATACCAAGACAAATACCACTTGTTAGGTAAGTATAGAATAAGATGATACCACTTGTATAAAATAGATTTTTGGACAAAAATATTATTACCACATGTAAAATTTGTCTCCTCCACATTGTCTTGATGAGATATAGGAACATTACATGTCCTTAAGAGACATCTCCAAGATTCCAAAAGCTAGAAATAAATTCTGATGGGCTTAAATGGATGTGGTATATTATTTTCACATGTAGAATAAACATCTAACCATACATGCCATAACCAAAAAACCACATATAATGCCTGATAAAAATTAACGAAAACTCATCACTTTATTTAAAATCATAAAACTAAAACTTGTTATCCTTTGATAAGAATAAAATATACGAGTACAAAGTGGAATACTAAAAATATCAAACACTCCAATGGTAGGTCCAAGCTCCAAACATGCTCTATGCTCCAACTATAAAAAATAAACCATGTATCATCAAGTGAAGCTAAATATGTGTTATACATTATCTTTACCGATGCCTCAATAAACAACATCTATAAAATGTTTTATCTTATAAATAAGGGGTTAGTACTAAAACTCAACACGTTTCCCCAAATGGATTCCCTACTCCAAACACTAGAATAAAACATGTTATCACATTTATATAAAATATTATATATTAAAAGTTCTTAAAATAGTTTATATTAATATATAATTATGTGACAATAATAAAATTTTATCAATATAACCCCAATTTCCATAAAATATTACCAAACAAGATCTAATAACAATTCCATATTTCCATTTCTAGAATACTCCATTCCAAACTACATATCCACATAACCACACATCTACACATGCATGATTCATAATGACAGTATCATAATCACGAGGGTTTTATCGTTGATATACTAACTCATCATAAAGTAATTAAATCACATGTTCTATTACACATTTGGCACTAAGAAAAAGGTCATATTTCATTAAATCAACAAAATTTATTGTGAACACATACCACCAAGAATGCCTAAAACCGTTTTAATGGAAAAAAATTGTAATAAAATGAACTTTTTTACTGATAACATTAACAACATAAAAGTTCTATAAAACCTATGGTTTATTATTAAACCTTTATCAAGTAATCAAATCCAAACAACAATTTTTAAATTCATCATTTTAAAAACAATTTTAAAAAATAATTTATTACAGTAATTTGTAATTAAAAAAATACACACACATTAACTAAAGAAGGGTTATACGATGTTTTTCACACTAATTTCAGAATAAATTTCAATCATTTTAATAAATTTAAGCATATCCTTCATGTTATAAATAAAGGTGTCAAAGGTGAAGCCACATAACTTTTGTTATGAGATGAAAACGAAGAACAACAATCCAATACCAACATAACTGGGTTAAAACACCTCAAAACCACCATTGATATCATCCCATATCTTATACCATGCCAAATATAATCACATTTGGAATAAACTATCTTATATATAACCACATCTGATGTATATCTAAGAATATAAGAGCGAGGAAAGTAGATCTTGGAAAAGGCACTATGAACAACCATGATCGGTCACTTACAATGACAATCAAACTGAAAATCACCAATAGAAGCCTTTTTATCATCTTGGGATTTATGGGAGAAGCTTCTGAGTCTACTGGGAAGATAGAATCATGAGTTTGGGCTACAAATGAGGGAAAATGGAGTTAGAGATAAAAACCTATGAGAACCACAATTTTAGGATCTCACTTTTTACCCATTCATGGTTAGTTACACATTTAGTCAAAAAATGTGATAACCATGCACCAACCACTATCTCAATGATAAGCCTTTCACAGTTGGCTTGAAAGGTTTCACGACTATGTTCTAGACATTCCAATCCCACTAAATCATCTTGCATAGTTTTCCTAGGATTTTTCACAAAATTGTAAAACCATACACTACCCGTCCTTCTTCCCTTTAGCCCCTGATTCAATATGCACATATCCCTAATGGTGTTTCCCTATTTTCCCAAACTGTGTGACAAATTCGAAACATTATAAAATCAAAAACACCATACAAAATTTTCCAAACTCTCCTAAACCTCACCCATATAGTTTTAATAATTTAAATGAATAAATAAATGGTTACTTACATGAAACTAGTGGTGTTGCATATACGTTGCAAGAATAGCCCTTATTGACTAATTTGAAGCCATGATGGTAGTCCTCCTCATGATTGAATTCACTATGATGATCCTCCCCATAGTGACACTTAATTTCATTAAAGATATCTTCCCCTTTCCAAATTATATATGTGAAGTCCCACCTTCCTGGAGTCATTTTGAAAATTGAGGCTAGTAATTCATGATGCCTCATCATTAACGAGTAACAAACTCTCTCAATAGAAAGAAAGGCCAATGAAACAGTCATTCTCCAACCCACATTTTGATCGCTTTCTTTAAAATATGACATAGAAATCCTTATCGATGAGTTTATTTATAATAAATTAGTGGAAAATAATTTTTTTTCTTATTAGGTTGAGGAAACTCCAGAAAAATATGATAAATACATTTTTTGAGTGTGGAGATAGTTGGATATGGAAAATATAAAAGTCATTTTTCTTCCTTTATATATTCATTAATAAATATTTCCTGAGGAATTATCAAATGATGTTTTTAATGACATATTCTTAATTATATGGAACATTATTCATCACATAAACACTACACTATTTACATATAAAAAATATACAATCCTTTTTAATGTAATATATGGGATACACCATAAAATTGACTTGGGGGTCCTACAAGAAATGTTAATCCCAAAATTAAAAAAATGATTCCCTTCGACATGAATTTTTTGACGTGTTAGAAGCCTTCTCTCATCTAATTACTAACGCCCATCTAGTGTTCTTAACAAAGAATGGGATGAACAAGGTGTATTTCAGTTCACCTCACTACCAGATAACGAAATCATACCAAATGTGACATCATGTAATGTATTAGTCTCATTGTATCATGTTGAAATGATATATATTCAAAACTTTAAGAATACATAGTAAAAACATTTTTCGCATGTATATAGAATATATACAGACAACAGAGAGCTATAAATTGAAATACTCTTGCATTAAGAATAGAAAAATATAGAGTGATGACCCCTATCAAGGGAATACAATCATCGGTAATTACCAATATAATTATAATTAGGTGTCTTGGGGGAAAATAATATAAATAACTGAGGCCTTGTTCAAATAAACCAACCTAAAATCAAGGTAGTAGTTCGAACATTAGATTTCAAGGAACTCCAGGGGAAACCCCATCCATAGGGATAAGTGGTTATTTAATATAACCATTTAGGATTAAATACCATGACCATATAGTTTTAATAGTAGACTGGATGAATATACATCCCAAAAAGTTAGGTTGTTTTTTACCTTGAAATCCTCCTCAAAGGATGATTGTATTTAACATTTTTGGAGAGAGCCAAAAAACAAACCCTACAATTTATTCCTATCTTGTGACCTGACATTCTCACTAGGAGCATGCATCAATAAGTTATATGAATTTTCATTACAGATCACAATTTTTCAAACCATTCCAAGAGGACTAGTTATGAGATGGAAGAGTCCTCGGGGAGGAAAAAATTATTCTCTTGAGGGTTTGAGTACTCATGGAAATCAAATATTGATCAGTATAAAACCCTAAAATAATAATCCATCTTATCATTCAGAGGTATATGAAATTGATACAAATCATTATGAATTGGTTAAAATATTTATCATCACCCCTACAAATTCTATACAGATTTAGTCTACTATAGATGAAAAAGAGGAGGAGGTTTTTGTTCATATGATGGTACAATTATTTTGAAGGAGGTTTGTGTACCCAAAACTAGAGGATTGCTATGAATTTATTGCCTTCACTAATACATCCTCTATAATAGTCATTTATTAAGTAAAAGGGTAAAGGAATGACCATAACTAACCCACCGCCAAAAGAGTTTGAACACATCAATCTTGAGGATATATTTTCTCAATTGGTGTAAGAGAAGAAGGAGTTAAGAAAACTAAATGTATATATACACTGAGGAAATATCTATACGAGGTATTTCCTACATACCATGACTTTCCCCATGATTTAAATCAACACACCTCAACATATTGGGTTCATCCTAGTAGTTCAAATTTACATGAAACATTGGCTCAATACGGGGTGCTGAAAACCAATATATTTTGACCCCCCACCAACAATATATCATAAGTTCCCTCACAGGGTAGAAAAACCAAACCATGATCAGACACATCTTCAACACAACCACATATAGTTTTTCCACCCCAAGTACAAGAAGAAAAAATACAACTAGACCAACATGTTATTCCCCTTTCTTAATATCCTACTGCTTTTTTATTCCTCCCTAACTCAATATCACCATCAAAACAATGGATGCTCAATTAGAATCTATGGATGAAATATGTTTTACTGTACAACCATACTAGAATACATTCCCTGATTGGGAGGATGTAACTCTTCCCCCTCTAATTTTCAGGAACCATACTTTCCAAAATTTTGATGGTTTATGGGATCAAAAACAGTATCAGATGTAATTTATGTCTAGTTGTGGCACCATGATGGGGATACTTGAGTAACGAAAAGTGTGTAAGATTAGTTTTTTGTATAGTCATTAGAAGATAGATCATTAACCTTGTATACCAGTCTACCAGATCGATCAATCATTAAATGGTAAGATCTTTAATGAAAATTACTATATCAATTCAACTATATATTGTTGGAGGATGATCCCATCTAACGTACAAAATGTAGATAGAGGTTAAATGATAAGGTGTTGGATTTCATTTCCTTGTTTATGAGTTTCATATATCACCAGATAATGGAGCTTCGTCATTAATATTTGATGGGTCTTTGCATTGAGAATCATAACTATGAACTAAATATAGATATTATTCTATTAATGTTCCCAAGTGGATTTTTGTATCCCGATGAAGAAGAAAAAGGTTTAAAAATTCTGTATTTTAATCAAAAGATACATCCCATACTATACCAGCATCTATTAGATTTAAGATAGGTATATTGAAGCTATAATTGTTATGTTCAAAGTTCCATCAATGAAAACTCAAACTCCAAAGACCACATCCTCATGAAATAACTCCCTCTAAAGGGTAGTTTCACCAGCAGTATCCTTATTATTATGAAATGAAATTTATGATATATAATAAATATGGAGTTTAAAATAAAAACTTATACTCCTTCCGAGATTATATGATTTGTATATACTTTTTAGAAGACATTAAAAATCCTCATTAACTATTATAGAACAAAAAAGACCAATGAAATTCATCCTTCATGATCAAATAAATTATTTCCATTTTCATTTAATATTAGGGCACACCATATAACAATATTTCTGTAAAGTCCTGATCCTGAGCTATCGAACATATCCATTATAGATGATGTGTATTTTTTTATAAAAAAAATTCAAAATAAATATAGAAGGATTATTATGACATGGTATCATTATTGGTCTAGGGTTTGTATAATTATATACAGGACTTATATTTCAACAAGATACACAAATTGAAAATAATTATTCTTCAGCTTATTTCTTCCATAGTAGAGGTTCACTGGAGAAAGTTAGTAAAACTTGTAGAATTGATTATAATTAATAGGGTGTGCATTAAATTACCAATAAGATTTTTAAAACAATAAAGTTAATAAATACATTATAAAAAATTTCTTTGAAATACATGCTTTAAGTAATTTTCATTAAAAGGAAATAACATTTATCAAACATGAAATCCTTATTTTCTTGAGAGATTCCAAAATTGATTTTAGGATCATGTCGTGATCCAAATTTATAAACTAATTTAAGTGTTTCAAATAAGTATTAATTAAATATACATGAACATTTAAAAAAATGGACGGAACACCATTTATAATTCATAAAATTACCTCACATAATTATACATGACATACCATATGTGAATATAAAATATGCACTTTAAATATTACTAAATTATAATTTTCCACTAAAATGTGATCAATTAGAATTTAACACATGAATGAAAACCATGAAATAATAGTTGTGTTTATAAACTTTTTTATGGAATAGATTATTAATCCATTTTAATATATGATTTTCCATATAATTATATACATAAATTTAAACCATTATACCATGTAAATTTGAAAAATATAAAACTGTTTAATATAAGTTCATATGAGAATGATCATTAACCATGAATATTCTACTAGTCGAATAATCACATGGACATTCACATACTAGATTCATATTGAGGGAATTCATAATTTTGGACATCATAGCCATGCCTTCAAGGCCTCACTCCAAGAGCATAAGTGATCATACATTCAAGGCCTCGTGCAAAGACCATAAATAATCATTTTTAGGGCCTCATGACAAGACTATAGTTTTTTAAATTAGACTAAAAAATGCATCGAGAGGCTATAGACTACATTACTGATCACATAAGAATTAAAATGAATTCCTACTATGTTTAATGAAAATATGTATTTAAATCAACGTTTCCATACCACTTTAATTTATTTGAATCTTTAACAAAGATGAAAATAAATTCATTGATAAATTTGTGAGGTACATAATCTGTTAAAAATCCTATGTTTCTCACACTACTTTGAAAATATTAATTCCTAATCTATACAATATTATAAAAAGATAAGTCTCACACATGTATTAAATTTCTCTATTTGTGTTTCATAAAAAGAAGTGTAATTAAATAAATATTTAAATTCCATATAAAATGTATGGAATGTTATTTATAAATTAGGCATTCACTATACCAAATTATGAATGAAATACGATGAGGGACTGACACCGTATGTCACATGAAATGATAAAATGTTTCATAATTTCACATAAAATGTTAAATTTTAACTTTTGTGATTTTAGTAAACGAATTTTTTGTAGGTATCTTATATCGTAGTTCATTGGATTGGAGGTGGATAAAATCCAATTATAATTTTTAAATAAATTAGATAGAATAACTATAATTATGTTTTTTATACATAAAATCATATATATGCATATAAGTATATATATAAATATATATTTTCATAGTTAAGTATTTGTGTTTGTGGTTTGTAATAATTAAACTCTTTCATAATTTTAAAACAACAACCTTCTTGTTGGAAGTCACACAAAAAAATGGTTGATAAATATGTGTAAATATTTTTACTTGTATATAGAATTTCTATTATACTAAAATAATGTATATCACCCTTATAAAATTTTTTTGAAAACTATATTAATACATCTGTTCTTAAATATAATATTCATGGTAACGAATCCCTTGAAAAATATATGTATATATATATATGAATTCTGAAAATATTGTGCAATATGTGTGTCTACACGCTAGTATATACACATATATATGTAATTATTGGTAAACAAAAACATCATACTGTAACAAAATGTCATTCCTAAAAACTGCAATGCCTTAGATATAGATCATCTAAATCAATAATACATTTCACATATAACACATTGGTTAAGAAGGTATGTTATTCACATATTCATATATAGATATATATGTAATTATACTTTCACATATTTTTTTACTTAATAATATTATTCCTTACGTGATTTAGATCAGTAGAGGGATGAGGTTTCATGAAATTAGAGAGAGAGAGGGAGAGAGATTGAAGTGGAATTCTTCAAGTGGATCATGGGTTTGAAAAGTGAGTTTTAAAAAAAATAAAAATTGTAAATTATTGATATTAATAGACCAAGGCTAATCAAACAAAAATGTTTATTAGCATAAATTCATTGCACAACGGGGTTAATTGACACCCAGAAAAAATATAAAATAATAAACCTGCGAGGTATATCCGAGTCATCGATGGTGTTTCTTGCCATAAAATAACCACATTCTGTTAAATTGTCTGAGGAAGTGACAATGAATTTGGAAAGATATTGTCATAGGAAAAAGGATATGAAGAGGTGCTGGTGGCTACAATGGTGTGATGGGGACTTTTTTGGCTCTATGATGAAGAATAAGAGAAAAATAAAGGATGGATCATATTATTCTTGATATGATCCCAATGATTGGAAAAACACAAATATTTTTAAAGTGTGAGGCTTGTGTGGATATGAAACAGATGGATAGGATGCAGCCACTGGACTGATCGGTAGACCCAGAATTATCCACACGATTTAGAAACAACAGATGATTTCAATTTGATCGGGGAAAAATAAAACAACCGCAGACAATAATTTGTTTAAAATAGGTTTAAAATTCTAGACACAGTGAATCTAGATCAGATATTTGATAAAAACTCATTGATTGAGATTAAGAGATTGGGGTACAAACCCAGAATAGGCACAAATGGTCTGGATCTTGCTTGGCTAGATCGAATGGCTGGGATCACAAGCCTTGGATGAAGGCTCTTCCCACATCGAAACAGAGCGGGTTTCGAGGATTACTTATAAGGATTATCCTATTACAACATGTGTAGATGTCCCAAACACACACATAATAGATCCTTATGCATGAGACCCCCACCCCACGCCACCCCGGGTGTCATCCCACCCCTTCTTTCCCTTTCCCATACGAAGATGCATATCCTAGGAAACCATATGCTTGGCTCATGCATCTCCATATACACAGGCTTTACCAAATGCTTATAGTGTGCGGTGATGAGCACACATTGGGCCTTGAGGTCTTGGTCAATATTTTTGGCCTTGTCTGTATATGTTTAGCTAATTTTTTGTAAAATATATTACAGACAACAGACATGCATGTTACAGAATAAAGTATACATGTTTAACACACATATTAAAATATTTATTTTCTAATTTATAAATATTGGTTTTTCATTATTATTATTCTATTTGGTCATATTATTAATAAAACATTGGATGGGAGAAAATGTAAATTCATCTTAATTTTTTAACACCCTCCATTTAAACACAAATTATTTAAAAATCTTGAATACCCATCTTTTAAATTTTAAAACTCAAACATTAAATTTTAATCAATAATTAAAACCCAAAATTTCATTTAATAAAAAATGATATTTTAAAAAATTTAAATCATTTTAAATTTATGACACTGAAATTACCCAATGGTTAGAAAACATAAATGATCACCTTAAAACCCAATATATTTTTATAATGGTCATTATAAGCCGTGTAAATATATGTTCGAGGTATTCAATTGATAAAATATCATTTCTTGATTCAATTGAATGGCCCTATATATTACATTGAATCTTATAATTTTTTATATACTTCATTCCAATCTGTTTTTTGTTACATCGGATAAATTGGATGTCAACTACACCATATTTCTTTATAGTCATTCTTTGTTTCCTTCTATTTATTCTACTAGGTCTTTCGATCAATTTTCTTGATTATTTTTAATCTCTTGTATCAATGTAATATTTATGTGTTTGAATAAATAAATATCGCTTTCTATTTTCTGTTTTAGGAAAAAAATAACACTTATTATCATATAAACAATAATAATAATAATAAGTATAAATATCATTATTATAGTTATAAGTTTGTCTGACCAATTATATTCTACCCCCTTAATAGAATTTCTCCCTCGCAATTCACTTACTCGCACTACCCCACCAGAAAAAGAACTTATAACAACCTCCCTGGTGTCCTATAAAAACATCTTAATTATTAATAATTAAAAAATTTGAATGGAAATTAACTTATACCTTCACTAGGTGCAATAATGTGGAAATTCTTCTAATGATCTCATTGCAATTCCTAGGGTAGTTTTATGAATATCAACAGATTTAGCCCAAATACACCATGAGTAGCTAGGATTGAACTCACACATAAAAAAACTAGGTTCCTAGAGGGAGTCATGAAAGGTCTAGAGAATGAAGTTATCATAGTGGAATCAATCTTTATAGACCTATAAAAAAAATTTCATTTTTAAAAGGTTCGATATAATAGAGTACTACATATCCGGAAAAGAATGGAACTTGGAATAGGTAGGATGCATGAAGGTCACCCTCCTCTGTACCATCTCTTATATTCTCAAATCCATATAGTTCACAGAGATGGTGAAACATAGGAATAGATCATCATATTACTTTCCATTATGTATATAATATTAAATTTTTACATATGACATAAATTGGTATCCACCTTTCAGTCCTTGGTAGAATCGAAGAACATTTGGGTTTTTTGATAGATCGTAAAGGTGTTTGCATGATATATGTTGATTTTTGAATGTTAGATATGTGTCTGAATAGGGTTTGACAATTATGGCCTCATGTAGCGTAGTAATAAGTGAAAATAGGTTAGTTGGTGAACCATCGACCTCTATCTGAAAAAGATTTAATAAAGGGATTTCCCTTAGGAGTACATACTTATTTAAGTAGTTTCTTTCTAATTTACCAAAATTAACTAAATTGTTCCTCGGATACAAACTGTAATGATCATATACCAAGATACTGTGCTAAGCCATTATAAATGTAGTGTATTTTTTATACAATAATTCTAAATAGATATAGAACATTTATTACAATAGAAGTTCTTTACTAGTATTGGTTTTCAAAAATTAGATACATGACTTACGTTTCAACAAAATACTAAATTTTAAAACAAAGATTCTTCAACATATTTCTACCACAATAGGGTTTCAAAATATAATGTTTTCTAAACTTATAGATGTGAATTTAATTCGGATGGTGACAAAAAATTTCCCAAATAGGGGTTTAAATAAACACAACTAATAAATACTTTTTAAAACATTTTTTAAAAATACATGATTTAAATTATTTTCTTTAAAAGGAATTTCCATTTCTCTTATATGTTATCATCAATATCATGATCGATTCCCCAAATATCTTTTAATATAATATCATGCTCAAAATTGATAAACTTATTTACGTGTAATACATATAATTCTATATAAAATATGTTTTTACTTGAACAGAAATTGATAGAGTACCATTTATATGTCAGACAATGACCACACATTATTATCCATGAAATATCAGGTGTGTGGATGAAAATTTTCAATGAAAATATTACTTGTTTATAATTTCCACCTAAAATGTAATAAATTATCATTTAACACTTAAATGAAAACTATGAAATTATATATGAGTTTATGACAATTGTTTATGGAACAAGTTATTAGTCATGATTAATAAATTATTTTAGTTATAAGTATATGCTTAAATATACAACATCATACCATGTACATTAGAAAATATAAAACTGATTAATACAGGTTCATATAAGAATGATCATTAACCATGGATATTCTACTAGTCAAATAATCACATGGACTTTCACTTTCTCGATTCATAATGATGGAATGCATAATGAGAGACATTATAAACATACTGTCTAGGTCTCGTACCAAGACCACAAATAATTATAATATCAAGGACATGTCCCAATAATATAAATAACAATTTTGTCAAGTGCTCATTTCAAGACCGTAGTTTTTATCATTAGACCTACCGATGCATCATGAAGCTATAGAATGCCTCACCTATCACATAATAATTCCAATAAATAACTCAAATTTCTAGTAAAAATATGTATTTAAATCAATGTGTTCCATACTACATTGATTTATTTGAATAATAATCATTGATGAAAATAAATTCATTTGTCAATTCTTGAGGTACATAATCATTTGAAAATACAAAGTGTCTGACACTATAGTGAAAATTTTAATTCTAAATATATATAATATCATAAATAGATCTAACACACACTTATAATAAATGTATCGATTTTTTATGAATAATTAAGTGGTGTAATGAGATAAATAAATACATGCTCTCTAAAATAAATGGAAAATTATATATAAATTAGATGTGTACCGTAACTAACCTTTTATGAAATAACATGAGGTGAAAACATATTTTCTTACATGAAATGGTAAATTGTTTCATAATTTAAAAAAATGATTATATTTATCTCATGTGATTTGAGTAAGTGAAATGTTTTTAGGGATTTAAAATCACCTTTCATTGGTTTGGAGGTTCCTAAATTACATTTATAATTTTTAAATAAATGAGAAATACTAACTATACTTATGTTGTTTATATTTAATTAAATTTATATTTATATAAGAAAATATAAAACTATATATAAATACATATATAAGTATTTTTCTATGCAGTTTGTAATCATAAAACTCTTTCATGATTTAAAACAAGAACTCTCTTGTTTCAACTCACACAAAAGTTTTGATAAATATGCATAAATGTGTTTACTTTCATGTAGGTCTACACTTATACTCACATAATGTATATGACCATTATACAAATAAATTTTATAAACTATGTTAACATATATGTTCTTAAAAATATGATTCCTAGAAAATAAGCCACTAAAAAATATAAATGTATTCAGAAAATTTTAACCTATACATGTTTATATATGAATGTATATACACTTATATATATAATTTTTGTAAAATAGAAACCTAATATGGTAATAATATTTCATTCTTTAAAATGGTAATGCTTTAGATATAAATCATCTAAATTGAGAAAACATATCTTGTATATCATTTTTCGTTAAAAAGATATGGTATTAACATATACATATATGTATGTATGTATATATATTTATATATATTTCATTACACAATAACAAAATCGATTTCCTAATTCACATAAGGAGAGGACTATGGTTTCCGGAATTAAGAAAGATAGAGAGAGAGAGAGAGAGAGAGCATGACACATGAAAATGTTGACTGGCACATGGGTGTGAAAAGCGAGGTATCAAGATAAAAAATGTTTCAATTGTTGATCTAAATAGATAAACAATTACCAACCAAAAATTTAATTAGACCAATTTATATGCACAAAAGGGTTAATTGACAAAAAAATATAAAAAAGTTAAACCATCTGTGATATATGAGTCTGGGATAGTGATTTTTTTCTTAAAAGGACCTCCATACATAGAATTAATTAAACAATTCCGGATGGTGGAATGATATCATCAATAGAAAGAGGGTATGAAGAGAGGTTGGCTTCTAGAAAGGTGTGATGGGGACTATTTTATCTGAATAATGAAGAATATATGAAAAAGGAATGGATGGATAATATCTTTATTGATAAATCCCAATGTTTGGAATATCCATAATAATTTTAATTATAGGGCTTTGTGTGGTATGGAAACAGACGACTAGGATGCAGTCATTGGTCATATTGGACGATACAGGATGATCTGCATGATTTAAAAGTAATAGATGACCATGATTAGATCCGGGCAAGATCGAACAATCATAGATGGTTCTGTATTTTTAAATAGTTTTAGTGGTTCAAATATAATGAATCTATATCATATGTTTGATAATAACAAGGCGATTTAGATATGTTAGTGGGGGTTTGAATGCGGAACTGACACATATGGTCTTGTTCACTCGTGGTGAGATTATATAACTGATTTTAAATGCCTCATAAAAAGGATCATTCCACATTGAAACCATGTCAGTTTCATGGATTCCATATATGGCATAACATGTCATGCAATTTATCGATGAAGAAAACACACACATAAGGGGTCCTTATGCATGGGACCCCACCCACGAGCCTTGACCCACTACTGTGTACCCTCTCCCTCACATCAATGCACAACCTGGGTGACCCTATACTCATCTCATGCCTCTCCATACACAAGTTATTTCTCCTATGATGCTCAAGGGTAGTTCTAATCTCCCTCTAGGCCTTGAGGGCTTGGACAATATGGATTCCATCAGCACTGGGTGTTTAACTAATTTTTTTTAAATTATTACACACAAAAACATGCATGTTATTGAATAAAATATTCATGTTTAACAAAAATAGAAAATTCTTTATTTTCTTATACGTGTATATTGGTTTTTCATTATTGATACACTCTTTGATCCCATTATTAATAAATCATTTGTTCTTATTAAATGTAAATCCATCATAAATGTTTTTAAAATCCCTCATTTAAAATACCAATCCGATAAAAATAATTAATACCGATGTTTTAAATTTTAAATCCCAAACATTAAATATTAATCCATAATTAAAACCCATAATTTTATTTAACAAAAAAATAATTTTTGAATCATTTAAAAAAACTAAATTTTAAAACACTCAAAATAAACAATGGTTATAAAACAACAAAAATCACCTTTATACCCAACATCAATTTATAAAAATCATTATATGCCTTCTAAATACATGTTCATAGTATTCAAAAGTTCAATGATCATTTCTCACATCAAATGAATACTGATCTATATTTATTTGAATCTTATCATTTTTTCTATACTAATATCCATATTTTATTCATTACAGGTGATCAAAGGGATATCAACTACACCATATTTTTTATTTTAATACTACGTATACTTATATTTATTCTACTGGGTCTTGTGATGAGTTTTCATGAGTAGTTGTAATATCTTGTATCAATGTAATATTTTAGTATTCGAATAAATTTTTTCTCTTTATATTTAGTGTTTTTGAAATATAACACCCTAATTACCATTTAAAAAATTAAAAATAACAATAACTAAAAATATCATTATTATAGTTATAATTAAATTTGAGGTGTTACATTATACCCCCTAAATGGAATTGTGCCCTCACAATCCACTCACTCACTCAAATCCAGCAGCAAAATTCCTTCTAAAATACTCATGGATGTCATACAAAAACATCATTATTGTTATTAATTATCAACATATGAATAGAAATTAATTTATTCCTTCACCAGCTCCACCACCATGGATAGTCCACTGATGACATAAAATCAATTTCCATTGTAGTTTTTTTCATCAACTCTTTAACAAAAATACACATTGAATAACTAGGATCAAACTCACACATGATCCAACTAGGTTTCTAGTGAGAGGAATAGAAGGTGCAGAGCTTGGTGATATCAGAGTGGACTCAATCCATATAGACATGTCAAACAATATTGTTTTAAAACGATTGATATCAAATAGTACTCCATATCTGCTAAAGCTCAGAACAAGGAACAAGTAGTCTTCAAGCAGTTCTCCCTCCTTTACAGATTCTATGAATTTTCCCAATGCCAAATAGTTATCCGATACGGTGAAACACAAGAAGAGACCTTCATAGTATTTCCCTTTTTTCCAATAAGATGCATGTTTTTCATATGATCACAAGTGGTAGACATGTTTCGGTCGATGGTAAAAACAAGGAACATTTCTATTGTTTGACACCTTGTAAAGGGGTTTACACGATAGGTATAGGTTTTGGAAAGGTTGATTTTTGTTTGTACAAGTTTTGGAAATTATGGCCTCACGTAGCAGAGTAGGAAGTGACAAGTGGTTACTAGGTAACCCTGAACTACCATATGAAAGATAATTAAGAAAGGTATTTTTCTTAGGAATAGATACTTAAGTCAGTAGTTTCATTCTAATTTTCCCAAATTAACTATATTTTTCCACTGATATCAATTGTAAAGGCTCGATCCTGAGCTTCCGGACACAACCCTTATAAATGTTGTGTCTTATATTTATAATGTATTTCTATAATGTTACACAACATTAAATACAAAATATGTTCATTACCAGTATAGGTTTTGGAATATTAAAAATATGACATATATTTCATCAAAATAAACAAATTAAAACCCATGATTCTTCAGCGTATTAATTCCCCAATAAAGATTCATCACAAAAAGTTTTCAAAACCCATAGAAGTGATTATAATTTATATAATGAGAATAAAATACATAGTAAGGGTTTTAAAAAAAATTAGTAAATATTTTTTAAAATAATTCTTTAAAATAGATTCTCTAAGTAATTTTCAAAAAAATAAATTATCATTTCACATAAACTTCATAATCATTTTCTTGATAATTTCCCAAAAAGCATTTAGGATAATCTCGTGCTCAAAATTTATAGAAATATTTAAGAGTTACCAATAAAATTCAGTATAAAACATGAGTGTACTTTTGAAATAATGGTAGGATTTCTATTTTTATGTTACATAATGACCACACGTAATTATCCTTGACATACATGGTGTGTGGATAAAAATATTCACGTGAAATTTTACTTTTTAAAAAATTTCACCTAAAATTTTGTCAATTATCATTAAACACATGAATGAAAACCATTAAATGATATATGAGTTTGTAAAGATTATTTATGGAATAGATTATTAATAATTATTGAAAAATGATTTTATATATAAGTATATATATATATATAAATAACCCATTATACCAAGTGAATTTGAAAATATAAAACTGATTAATACAGGTTCCTAAGAGACTAATCATCAATACTGGATATTCTAATAGTCATATAATCACATGGAATTTCACATAATAGATTCATAATAAGGGAATTCATAATTAGGGATATCATAACCCTACCATCAAGGGGTTGTGCCATGAATATAAATAACCATACTATTATGTCCTTATGCCAAGAACATAAATTACCATTTTTTCAAGGCCTTGTGCCAAGACCGTAGTTCGTCTCATGAGACCTACAAATATATCGAGAGGCTATAACAGGCCTCAAAAATCACATAATAAGTCCAATGCATTCCTCATAAGCCTAATACAATTATTCCTTTAAATCAATGTGTTCTATACAACATTGATTTATTTTAATTATAATCATATATGAAAAAAAATTCACAGATAAATTCATGAGGTACATAATCTTTCAAAAATCCACATTGTCTCACACCATTTTGTAATGTTTAATTAATAATCTATACTATATAATAAAAAGTATTATCTCCCCATTTTAAAAAATTTCTATAATAGTGATGCACCAATAAGTAATGTAATGAAATAAATACATATATTCTCTATAAAAAGAATGAATTTTATTTATATATTATACGTTGATAATAACTAACTATTAATGAAATACCATGAAGGGAGAACATAGATTAACACTTTAAGTGATAACATTTTTTAACTCATTTGATTTGAGTAAACAAAATGTCTGTTGGGATCTAAAATTATTGGTCATTGGTTTTGAGATTGTTAAATGCCAATTATAATTTTTATACAAATGAGGAAGAATAAATATAATTATGTTTTTTATACATAAATGTATATATATGTATATAACTATATATATATATAACTATACATATACAAATAAAAGTATTTCTATATGTGGTTTGTAGTCATAAATATCATTTGTGATTGCAAAACAATAACCCTATGGTATGAACTCACACAAAATAAGGTTGATAAACATATGTAAATGTGTTACATATAAGTAGGATTTTTCTTATACTCACATAATATATATTACCCATATAAAAATTAATTTTCATAATTATGTTCATATAGAAGTTCATAAATATAAGATTCACATAAAATAAACCCATGACAGATATATATATATATATATATATATATATATATATATTCTGAAAATATTAAAAACTATATTTGAATATAGGGATGTATATACACAGATGTGTGTTATTTTTTAAACGAAAACATAATATGGTTATAAGATTTCATTCTTAGAAACTATAAGGCTTTAGACATATTTTATCTAAAATGTGAAAACATCTCATATATACCATTTTGGTTAAAAAGATATAATATTCACATATACATATATAGATACATAAGTATATAAATGTAAATATATTTTTTTACACTACTATAAAATGAATTGCATGATTCTTATCTGGATAGGACTGAGGATTTATGAAACGAGAGAGAGAGCGAGGGAGATCGTGACATAAGAAATTTTTCAGGGGAACCTGGGTGTCAAAATCGAGGCTTTAAAAAACCAATGTTTCAATTTTTGATCCAAATAGACTAAATCTAATAAAAAATTGCTGATTAGCACAAATTCTATGAGAAATTGGATTAATTGACACCCTAAAAATAAAAAATTGAAAACATGAGGGAGATCTGAGTTAGGGATAGTGATTTTTGGCATAAAGTAACCAACTTCTTAGTAATTAATTGAAGAAGTCACAACAAGGGTGGAAAGATATCATTACAGGAAATAGGGTATGAAGAGAGGTCGTTGACTATAATGGTGAGATAGGTACTAGATTTCCTAAATGTGGATGAAGAATGGTAAAAAGAATGGAATGATCATATCATTATTGATATGATCTAATGGTTAGAAATCACCATAATAAATTTAATGAGTGGGGTTTGTGCGGCTATGAATCAGATAGCTATGATATAGTCATTGGTGCAATCGGATGTCCCAGCATGATCCGTGCAATTTAAAAAAAATAGATGATCATGATTAGATCGGGGTAGGATCAAACGACCATAGATGGTCGCACATTTTTAAATAGTTTGAACAGTCCATATCTGGTGAAACCAGATCGTACGTTTGATAAAAAAGTGGAAATTGAGATGCAGATGTGGGGTTGGAATGTGGAACTGGCAAGGATGTTCTATATCACATGCGGTGAGATCGTATATCTGGGATAACATGACATAAAAAAGGATCATTCCAAATTGAAACCATGTGGGGTTTAGGGAATCTTCATAAGGCTTAGCAAATCATTCCATGTCTCGATGAAACAAACACACACATAAGGGGTCCTAATACACAGTACCCCACCGCAGACCTCTTCCCACCCCTATTTACCCACTCCGTCACACCAGTGGACATCATGGGTGACCCTATTCTCATCTCATGAAATATCATACACATGGGCTTCCGCTAATTCTACTTATGTGTAGTGTTATGTGCCCATTGTGCCTTTATAGCATGGCCAATATTGCTACACACAGTTGTGGGTGTTAAATAATTTTGTTAAAATATTTTACACAAAAAAAATGTATGTTATAGATTAAAATATACAAAATTAACAAATATAGACAATTATTTATTTTCTTATACGTGTAAATTGGTTTTTCATTATTCATACACTCTTTGGTCATAGTATTAACAAAACATTGGATGTTAGTAAATGTAAATTAATCATAAATATTTTTTTAAAACCCCTCCAATAAAACAAAAATTCTTTAAAAAATCAATACCCATGTTTTAAATTTTATAACCCAAACATTAAATAATAATCCATAATTTAATCCCATAATTTCATTTGACAAAAAATTATATTGTTAAACTTTTTACGAATTTTAAATCTAAATCACTCAAAATAACCATTGGTTATAAAACATAAAAAACCACCTTAAAACCAAACATCAATTTATAATCGCCATCATAAGCCATATAAATACCTTTTCATGATATTCAAAAGATCAATGATCATTTATATCTTCAAAATAATGTTGATATATATTTCTTTTACTATTATCATTTTTTATATATTAATTTCCATAATATTTCATTGTTATGACTGATAATAGGGATATCAACAATGCATTATGCCTAATTTCTATGTTTGGTAGTCTTCCATTTATTCAGTTGGGTCTTATGATGAGTTTTCTTGAGTTGTTGTAATCTCTTGTATCAATGTAATATTTCAGTGTTTCAATAAAATGTTTATCTCTCAATTTAAATTTTTTTAAAATAAAACACACCAATTTACATTTAGAAAAGCATAATAATGGTAATAATAATAATAAATAAAAATTTAATTATTATAGTTATAATTATGTTTGGGGCATTACATTCTACTCACATAAAATAATTTCACTCTCTCAATTCAATTACTCACACAAATCAACTAGCAGAAGACCTTCTAAAATCCTCCTTGATGACATATAAAAACATTTTAATTATTAATAATTATCAAATTACAAGTAGATATTAATTTATACCTTCACTAGGTCCACCACCATGGATAGTCTGCTAATGAAATCAAGTTAATACCTATGGTTGTTTTTTGTCCCTCATCTTCCATTTCACAAATACTCCTTGAGTAGCTAGGATCAAACTCATTCAGGATCCAACTAGGTTTTTAGAGAGAGTCAAGGAAGGTATTGAGCTTGGTGATATTAGAGTGGACTCGATCCATATAGACTTTTCAAAATATCTTGTTTTTAAAAGGTTCAATATCAAGGAGTTCCCCATATCTGTAAATGCTCATAACATGAAACAGGTAGACTACAAGGAGTTCACCACCCACTACGGCTTCCTGAAATTTTCCCAAATCTAGATAGTTAACTAAAAGGGTGAAACACGTGAAGATACCTTCATAGTAATTTTTTAGGCCTATATTATATAAGTTTTACATATGAAAAAAATTGGTATAAATGTTTCCATCCATGGTATAGTTGAAGGACATTTGTGTAATTTGACACCTTTTAAAAAAGTTTGTAGGATTGATGTAGGTTTTCGAAATGATTATTACTTTCAAAATAGGTTATTAAAATTATGGACTTACCTAGCTCAGTGGGAATTGAAAAGAGGTTAGTTGATGAAATCCATCTTAAATCTAAAAAATATTTATGAAATGGATTTTCCTAATGAATACATAATTAATTTAGTAGTTTTGTTCTGATGTTTCAAAATTAACTAAATTTTTCCTCTCATACTAACTGTAAAGACCTAATCATGAGCACTCAGACTCAGCCCTTATTAAGTTTTTGTCTTATTTATATAAAATATTTCTAAATTTATACATAAAAGTTAATATAAAAAGGATCATTACTAGTCTTGGTTTCATAAAATTAGATATATGACTTAAATTTCATCAAAATAAACAAATTGAAAAAATGATTCCACATTCTCTAACTTCCACAACAATATTTCAACACAAAAAGATCTCTAATCCAATAATGGTTATTTTAATTCATATGGTTAGAATAAAATACCCAGATAGTGGTTTAAAGAAAAAATATTAGAAAATAATTTCTAATTTTTTCTTTAAAACACATGGTTTAATTGTTTTTTTGTAAAAGAAATTACATTTTCCAAAAATGCCATCAACATTTTCATGATAGATTCTGAAAGATCTCTTAGGATAATATCGTGATCAAAATTGAAAAATTTATTTAAGAGACACATATAAAATGCTTTATAAATAATGCTTGTACAGGAAAAAAATGGATGGAGCATCATTAATAAGTTATAAAATGACCACACTTAATTAACCAAGATATACCGGGTGTGTGGATACAAATCCTTACATGAAATATTACATGTTTGTCATTTTCACCTAAAATGGTAACAATTATGATTAAAAATGTAAATGAAAACAATGGAATGATTGATGAGTTTCTAACCATTATGTATGGACCAAATTATTTATCCTTCTTGATAAATTATTTTATATTTAAGTATATACTTAAATATAAATCATTATATCATGTGCATTTGAAAAACATAAAACCAATTAAAACAGGTTCATTTGAGAATGACCATTATCCATGGATATTCTAGTAGTTGAATAATCACAATGACTTTCAATTACTAGATTCAAAATGGTGGAATGCATAATGAGGGATACCATAACTTAATGGTAATGGGATCATTTGAAGACCATAAATAACAATACTATTAAGCCCTCTTGCTAGACTATAAATAACCATTTTGCCAAGGCCTTGTGCCAAGATCGTATTTGGTCCCACTAGACCTACCAATGCATGAAGAGGCTATCAAGTGCCTCACCCATCACATAAGAAGTCCAATGTATTCCAAATATGTATAATAAAAATATTTATTTAATTCAAAGTGTCCGATATGAATTTGATTTTTTTGAATATTAATCATAAATGAAAATAAATTCATTGATAAATTCATGAGGTATATAATCTTTCGACCATCCAAAGTGTGTCACGCTATTTTGAATAGTTGAATTACAAATCTATAATATATAATAGAAATGTCAATCCAAAAAATTTTATATATTTCTATATTTTTAATGCCCAAATATGAAATGTAATTAAATAAATACATAAATGCTATCTAAAATGAATGGAATGTCATTTATAAATTATACGTTGGTCATAACTAACTATTCATAAAATACCATGAAGGGGAATGTAGTTTCACACGTGAAATGATTACTTGGTTCAAAATTTCAAATAAAATGAATGGATTTATCTCATGCGATTTGAGTAAACTAAATGTCTGTAGGGATTTAAAATCATTGTTCATTGGTTTGGAGACTGTTAAATGCCAATACTAATTTTGTTATAAATGAGAAAGACTAACTATACTTATGTTTTTTATACATAAATTCAAATATATATATATATATATGTATATATATATGTAACTGTATATAAAACAAACCATACTTTATATACATTGTTATTACTTCAAAGTTGAAGCATACATATTACAACATATAGCAAAACCATGATAGGACAGTATAGGTATAGTGTCTTTAGAAACTGGGAAACATAAACCACTAGTTCATAAAGCATCTACATTGTCTCCCATTTATTTTATCATATATAGATTCCATTTTGGCATATACTAATTAATATCCTTCTTCCTGACATGGGGAAAAGAAAAAATACAAAAGGGTGATCTCAAATGATCATTCAAGGTAAATGAAGGAGAGATAAATTATATCATATTCATAAGAACATAAATTTTTTAAAATCATATCCTGAAAAAGAGATCATAATATCATGACATTGGATAAATCATAGTAGTGAAATGTAATCCCAATAATCATAACATAAAACATAAGACTTTGTGGTATAGACACATAATAATATAAAATCATTTCATATTAGTCAATACGCATTTCCAAGAATATCATAGCGGACAAAGTCCATTTCTGAACTGAGTTCACTCCTTGTTCCAATCATTTAAACTGAACCAAATTAACTTTCCATTCCATACATGTCTATCTAATGAGATATAAATCATTACTCAATGCATTGGAGGGAGATATAGGTCACACCCATCTCATAATGTTAACATTTTTATGTGTTTGACAAAATCATATATCATATATCATAGCATAACCCATGTAATAAAAATGGGATTCTAAAACATCCTTCCATCATAAAATAATCCATATAAGATAAACTAACTTCATAAAAATAATAACATAATAAAATAAATGTAAAAATAGGTATATAAATAGAACCCTATATTATATTTTATGGAAAATAATTTTGAAAAAACACCTGAACTCCATTCTTGAGGAAAATATCCTTTCAACTTCAAAAACATTTTTCCTTTCATAACATGTCATACAATTGTACACTAAAATAAGTTAATTAAAAATAAAATTGAAAAAATTTAAAGGAATATTCAAGGAAATAATGTTCTATGAAATCATAAAAATCCATTCATGCCGTATAATTTAAAAAAACATTCTTCTCGTACGTTGGCTGGAAAAGTCAAAAAGTACATCGTACTAAAAACGACAAAAGATTCCTTTCATATATTTTACTAAAAACTCACCAATGGGTAAAATTGGATTTAAAAAATTGTAGAATGATTGAAATAATATTACATATTTATGAAACATTGATGCGGATGATAAATATTCCCCAGTAAATTCAGAAGTATAAACAATCTCAGATAAATGTGAGATTGTGAGATTTTCCCTTTCCTGAGGTCCAATAATCTTTGTACGTATCCAAATATCCTTTATAATGATTTAAATAATGTAATTTTCTTATTATAGAATCATAGTAATTATTATGATCTCATATATGGTCATATTCTTATCTGCTTATTAATAATATTTCATTGTTACTTGTTATTCGGGTGTTCATTGCTTTATGTTCTTATGCCTGTTTTGTCGACCAAATTCATAATACTCTTTTTAGTTTATATATAGCTAATTTACAGAATGGTATTAGTGTAATATATATCATATATATTCATTCAATTAATTTATTTAATCATTACTCAATGAAGATCATGTAGAATGAGCCACATCACATTTTGGAGACGGAAGGCCATACGTACGCACGATCGATGATATTGTTCCCATAATTATATCAATGGAATTGGATTTGATGATATAATATCTCAGAATCAGTATCATGTTATAATAATAAAATATATTTATTATTTACAAAATTATACCCATCCATGTAAGGTGGTGGTGGAAAACAGATTACACCACGATGAGGAGACGGTATTTCGTACGTACACACGCACGGTGATTCCATTTTCAATAGGATGGATATAAGGTGAAATAGGGTAGTTTTAGATTTATAAAAACATATAAGTATATGAGTGATACTTATGTTATTACATTAGGATGAAACAACTAAATTAGAGGAAGTAGAAGAAGGAAGAATCGTGAAAGAATCAGTAGAAGAGATTACCTCTTCCTCGATGTGCCTCCTTTAAACTTCCACTTATGGGACTAGAGTTGGTCTTCTGAGAAGACCAGAACCACCAGAATATTAATATGGAAGTTTAAAAGAGTAATGTTCATGGGTTGGTCATTATTGAAGGCTCAATGTTTTTTAATGTGGATATAGAGGAGATTCCATTTTATAAGGAGGAGAGGGGCACCTTTAGGATCCTCAAATATATTAATTTATAATAAATCAAACCCCACTTAAAAACCTCAAAAAATGACTCATATTCGAATATTAGATGATATATGGTTGTAATATCATCAAACAATAAAATATAGACATGTTGGAAATTAATTTTAAACCTTATCAACATGAATCATCCTTATTTAAACTATTTAAATTTATTTGTGGTAATAAGATTCTAAATATTAAATTGTTACAAATAATTAGTTATGTGTTGTGAATTCTCCATAATTGAATAATTATTGACATTTTAGACAATATAAAAATAAATTTATAATTTTTCAATATTTTTGTGACTTTTAAACAATTTTATATTATGTTATTTTTATAAAATAACAATAGTGTCAATTTTTACACTATTCATTTATTTGAATTTAAATAAAATCCACACAGAATATATGTTCGAAATAAAAGTTAAATAGATTCATAAAACATCATATTTATCTAGAAAATTCGTTTATAACATTTAATAGTTCATATAGTATTTATTTTAATATTTTTAAAACCATTTATTTGATATTTCATTCAATAAAATAATTTCAACATCACTATTGTGTCACTCTTAATGATGACTATTTAATCCCTAAAAATTCTAAATAAATTCACATGATGTAGAAAATATTATTATCTTTCTGGATACTATTCATTTTCGATGTTTCATGAATCTTATGACTAAATTAAAATTATTATACTTATATGATTTAAGAGAGTGACATGTTGCCACTTTCTTTGGTTTTAATAATAATTAAATTATTTTCATGGTCAAAAGTGCATAAAAATAATCTATTCCTACCCTTAGGTGATATGGGTCTACTTTTAAACATCCAATATAATTTTTTCAGGTGTTAGGGTAATTTTATAATCTTATTGTTACCCTTAATTAACTGATTTACCTTTTACTACAGTAAATAAAAATTACCGTAGTTACTATTCATAATATCAAAAAAATAAAAATAATCTATTAACAGAATTTTGACCCACTGAATTCAAATATGGAATCCATTTTTCAAAATCAAAAACTCAGAAGTTGTCATAATTAATTCATAATTAATCCCATTGTTAAGAAATCGGGTTTTAAAAGTTAAAAAATTGTCAAAGATTGAAGTGTTTTTACCTATTAATTCAATGTAAAATTAATGGAAATTAAATAAATTATATTGAGTAGTAAAAATATATTATATTTATAGTTTAAAACCATTCCATATTTTAATTTAAACATATAAATTATTGCGCTGAAAAAGTTCTTTTTAATTAAAATATAGCGTGTTTTCACTATTCATTAAAATATGAAAGTTATCAGATTACTATGAAAACTTTATCCAATGAAAATTTTTATATCGTAATTCAAAATAAGAATTTTATTTTTTCAAATTGAACTTATAAACATGTCAAAAATTATATTTAAAATTGTTGCACCATCAAAAGGCGGAAAAACTGCATTTTTTGAAAAATACTTCTTTTTATCCGAAATAACTGATTTTGATTTCATAAGTCATTATAGAAAATGTGTAAGATGCATTGTAATGTTATAAAATTCAAAATTCAGTAAATACTATTCATAACGGCTAGTTCATAATATTATAATAATATATCATTGATTAGTGAAACCCAGTATTGCGTACTACACACGCAATTGAGGAAGGTCGTGATTGCATGTAATGTAAGCCAAGCCAGTGTTGTGTGTAGTGAAAGATTCATTTGGTGTTTCGTATAACATAAGATATAAAAAAAATTTCTCTCTCAAATTTCAAGATGTTAAATTCTACCCCCCTTAAATGAATTTCTCCCTTGAAATTCTTCACTTCATAACAAAGAGATGAGGATACCTCCACCTCATCATATCCTCAAGTTCCCATGTAGCTTCTTCTAATTGCTAGTTCCTCCATAAAACATTAACCAAGTGAGTCGTCTTATTCAGAGGACTTTTTCACTATGATCCATAATCTCTATCTGTTGTTCTTCAAAAGAAAGATCTTGCTCCAACGATATAACTTCTTAGCTTAGTACATGCGAAGGACCGAGTATTTACTTTCTCAGGAGAGATACACGGAA
This sequence comes from Viscum album, assembly GCA_963277665.1. Classification (NCBI taxonomy): domain Eukaryota; kingdom Viridiplantae; phylum Streptophyta; class Magnoliopsida; order Santalales; family Viscaceae; genus Viscum; species Viscum album. Next base: position 1,956,147,771 of record OY728140.1, read on the forward strand.
CACATCATGAACCAGAGAGAGATTCGGTGGAATGTGACAATAAGTAAGCTACCTTCCCAACATTATCTAGTATTTCAAAAGGACCAATATACCTAGTGCTTAGATTTACCTTCATTCCAAATCTCATTACTCTCTTCCATGGAGATATTAGTAAGAACACTATATCACCCACTTCAAACTATATGTCTTCTATTCTGTTACAGAAATAAATTTTTTGTCGACTATGATCTACTCTTATGTGTTGTTGAATAGATTGGACCTTTTATTCCATCTCATCAACAAGACCAGGTCCTAATATCTTTATTTCCACAACCTCATCCCATCAAATTGGAGTTATTCATTTCTTTACAAAGAGAGATTCATAAGGAGCCATCTGAATACTGGAGTGAAAGCTAATATTATAAAAAAATCCACCAATGGTAGGTGTTGATCCCAACCACATTTGAAATCCATCGACAAAGCTCTCAACATGCCTTCTAGAGTTTTAATTGTCCTCTCAGACTGACCGTCTCTCTCAGGATGATAAGTTGTGTTTAAACTCAACTCTGTATCTCGAGTATGCTGAAGAATTCTCCAAAACTACGAGGAAAACCTCAGATCCCGATCAGATATAATAGAAAGTGGTACTCCATTAAATCATACAACTTCTTTTATATATATCCTGGCAAGATGATCAAGAGAGAAATCCTTTATAATAGCAATGAAGTGTGCTGACTTGATATCTATTAGATTAACTATAACCCAGATAGTATTATTAACATAGGATGTTTTGGGATGTCCAATAACAAATTCCATAGTGAAGTTTTCCAATTTCCATTCTGGTATGGGTAATGGTTGTAAAATCCCCTTAGACATTTGTCTCTCAGCTTTAACTTGTTGACAAACCATGAATCGAGAGACATATTTAGAAACATCTCTTTTCATACCATCCCACCATAAGTACTCCTTCAGGTACCTAAACATCTTTGTGCTTCTAGGGTGTATAGAGAATAAAGAGCTATGAGCTTCATCCAATATTACCCTAATTAATTCTGGGGTTGGAGGAACACAAACCTGATTCCTGAACCTTATTATTTCATCACAATCAATGTGGAATTCATGAACATTTCTCACCTTCTTTTATAACTCTACATATTCTGTCTTTGCGTATTTCATCTTCACATGTATCGATGGTTGAACATTCATTTGAGAAAGATAAGATTTTTCCACTTCCATTATAATTACTAGATCCATCCATTGTAAATCCATAAATATTGGATCTTTTGTGATCCTCGTCATGGATAATATAGAGTGGTCTTGTTGACTTAAGGCATCTGCCACCTTGTTTGCTTTCCCAGGGTGGTAATGAATTGAGCAGTCGTAATACATAATCAGCTCCAACCATCTTCTTTGGCGAATATTCAGCTCCATTTATATGAAAATATACTTTATTATTTTATGATCAGTATAAATTTCATAGCATTCACCATAAAGATAGTTCCTCTAAATCATTAATGCAAAGATTACCGCAGCCAACTCCAAATCATGAGTTGGGTAATTTTGCTCATGTATTTTCAACTGTCATGAGGCATAAGCTATCACCATATGATTTTTCATAAGAACATACCCCAATCCCTTTCTGGATGCATCTCTATAGATCAGAAACCATTCTCCGCTACAAGGTAGTGTTAGCACAGGTGTACTGGATAACCTTCTTTTTAACTCCATGAAATTATCTTCACACTCCTCCGTCCAAACGAACTTTACTTGTTTTCAAGTCAACCTGTTGAATGGATTTGATAATCATGAAAAATATTTCACAAAACATCGATTATATCAAGAAAAACTTTGAAAACATCGGATCTGAGTTACTTTTTTTGGTCTTGACCATCTTTCGATAACATCTATTTTTTCCGGATCCACAGATATCCCCTCTTTTGAGATTATGTGACCCAAAAATGAAATTTTGTGAAGCCAAAATTCCGACATGGTAAATTTGGCATAAATCTTCACCTTTATTAGGTTCTTTAATATAATTCTCAAGTGATCTTAATTTTCTTCCTTTCACTTTGAATAGACAAGAATATCCTCTATATATACTACCACAAACTGATCATGATAGTCTCTTAAGACTCTATTCATTATATCAATGACGAGAGAAGGGTCATTAGTAAGGCCAAATGGTATCACTATAAATTCATAGTGTCCATACCTAGTACGGAAAGTTGTCTTTGGTATATCCTCCCTTTTGACCCTTAATTGATGATACCCTGAACGAAAATCAATCTTGCAAAAGTATTGAGCTCCATGTAGTTGGTTAAATACGTAATCAATGCATGGGAGATGATATTTGTTCTTGATAGTGATCTTGTTATGTTCTTGATAATCAATGCATAGTCTCATTGATCTGTCATTCTTCTTAACAAATAGAACAGGTGTTTCCCAAGGTGATACACTAGGGCATATGAATACCTTATAAAAATTCTCTTAGAGTTTCTTCTTCAATCCCTACAACTCAATTGGGGCCATTCTATAAGGTGTATTTGAAATGATCATTGCACCCAGTATGAGTTCTATTGAAAACTCAACTTCAGGATTTGGTGGAAGAACTAAGAATTCCTCTAGAAAGGCATCATAAAACTCTCATACAATGGGTGTATTCTTAATCATGAGTTTCTCTCCAACCATTTGAGATAAATAACCTTTATTTATAGGAATCAAGACCCATAAGATGGAAGAAATTCCCACTAGAAAGTTATATTCATCCTTGCATTGATAGATGATCGTTGATTAATCAGGGATTTGAAATGAGACTTCCCTTATTTTGAAATTGATATGAGATCCATATAATTAAATCCATTCAATGAAAATAATCACATCAAATTCCAATATAGGATGGATCACAAGATTTTCAGGAAGCACTTTCCCACAAACATCAATCGGAGAAAAATTGTAAACTTTTGATGCGACTGTTGTGCCATTAGGGGTTGTCATAGCTAACTCAACATCTAATTTTGGAGGTAATACGGCGATACCATTAGAAAATTCTTTAGAAATAAAAGAGTGGGTGGATACAAAATTAAATAAAACAATTTCTACTTTAGAGTGGATGGTATGTGAGCCTTTCACCACTTCACTATCGTATTAAACATCGCCAAAAGAAATTTCTTGTGACATTCCTTTGTCTTTGTCCTTAAGAGTTTTTTGACGTCGATCATCATCAAAAACCCTTGTATTAGGGCATTGATTAGCATAATTCCCCATTTTCATGTCCTTGTAACATTGAAGTGTAGGAGGTGCATTTTCTGTATCCTTTTCTTTGTTCGCATCACTAGACATCCTTTTCCAATCATTGTGGCCTTCAAATGCCCAATGAACTTCTTTTCGACAGTTGATACATTTACTTGCCCTTTAAGACAATTCCCTCCATATTTCTTTCCAAACACTGAGCATAAAAGAAAACTCATATTCTTTTCATTGCGGTATTTATATTTTCAGTTGAATTCCATTTTACTCTTCTTATCAAACACATATGGGTGATTGGTTACTCCAATCTCCATCTCAACCTTGAGAGCACATAGAACAATTTCCTCATAGCTATTGATGTCCCTTATGGATAACGCCCATAGAAGACTTGGTTTGAAGCCACTAAAGAATCAATTGATCATACACTAAGGTTGGATAATAATCCCATTAGCGTACCTTGCAAGCCGTGTAAAATTTGCTTCGTAGGTACCAACTGATTCATCATCCATTTTCTTTAGTTCAAGAAACTCCTACTTTATTTTTGTTCAAAGAATACGAGGGAAGTACTTATTGAAAAATGTGTTATTGAAATAGTCCCATTACATGGACTCAATTTCATCTATTTTGCTCGTATTCTTGATAAGATTACATTATTGATCAGCTTCACCTTCCAAATGATATACTGCTAGGATAAATTTATCATGTTCAGAACATTGAAGAACTGAAAATATTTTTTTAGTGGAACTGATCTATTGTTCAGCCACTAATGGATCAGTAGACCCGCTAAATGGGATGGATGTTGCCTAATAAAGGATTCAAAAGAATGTTTCTCCTTCCTTTTCTCATTTGGAAGCCTTGTATGATTCATAGCTTGAGAAAGTTGTATGAGCATGGCTACAAGATTTTTTATTCCATCTCCCATAACATTTTATTGCTCAAGGGGACAATCATTACATTTCCCGTCGCATTCAGCATTAACACGGTTCCGTCGGGTTCCAGTCATTGACTAAAACCAATAAGCATAGTGTGAGAAACACTAATAATAATAGGAAAACCACATAATCAAGAATAAAATTTCACACTTTTGGTCTTGTCATAGTTTATTCATATCCATTTCTAAAATACTAATATTGTGTTCTATGCTTAGACATGTCCTTAGGGATCTTACTAAGGCTTTCACATCCTAGTTTCCAATAGTTTACTATACCTTTCCTTTGGTACCAAATATAACGACCCATACATCAAATATATTTTTATTACTTCAAAATTGAATCAAACATATTACAACATATAAAAAAACAATGATAGGACCTTATAGGTATAGTGTCTTTAGAAACTGGGAAACATAAACAACTGGTTCATAAAGATTCTACATTGTCTCCCATTTATTTCATCATATATAGAGTCTTTTTTGGCATATCCTACTTAATATCCTTCTTCCTGACCTGGGGAAAAGAAAACATGAAAAAGGGTGAGATCAAATGCTCAGTAAAGCTAAATGAAGGAGATATGAATCTTATCATATTCATAAGAACATAACATTTTGAAAACCATATCCCGCAAAAGATATCATAATATCATGAAATTGGATAAATCATAGTAGTGAAATGTAATCCTAATAATCATAACATAAAACATGAAAGATTTTTTCATACATACATAATAATAGAAAGTCATTTCATATTACTCAAGACTCATTTCCAAGTCTATCATAGTGGACAAAGTCAATTTCTGAACAGAGTTCACTCCTCGTTCCAATCCTATATCACTGAGTCGGATTAACTTATCGTTCCAGCCATGTCTATCTCATGATATAAAAATTGTTACCCAATGCATTGGATGAAGATATCGGTCCCACCCATCTCATAATGATACCATTCTTATGTGTTCCACAAAATCATAAATTAGATATCATAGCAAAACCCATGTAATAAAAATGGGATTCTTAAACATCATGCCATCATAACATAATCCATATAAGATAAAAGGACTTCATAAAAATAATAACATAATCACATCAATGTAAAAATTGGGATAGAAACAAAACCCTATATTATCATAGATGGAAAAAAATTGATAAAACACTTAAACTCCATTCTTGAGGAAAATATTCTTTCTACTTCAAAAACATTTTTCATTTCGTAACATGTCATACAATTTTAAACTAAAAGATGTTAATTAAAAATAAAATTGAAAACATGTAAAGGAATATTGATGGAAATAATGTTCTGTGAAATCATAAAAATCCATTCATGCCATATAAGTTAAAAAAACTTTCTTCATGTACTTTGGACGGAAAAGTTAAAAAGTACCTCGTACTAAAAACGACAAAAGATTAATTTAATATATTTTACTAATAACACACCAATGGTTCAAATTGTGTTTAAAAAATTGTAGGAGGATATAAATAATATTATATATTGAGGAAACATGTATGTTGATGATAAATATACCCCAGTAAATCATGAAGTATAAACAATCTCGGATAAAAAAGAGATTGCGGGATTTTCCCTTACCTTAGGTCCGATAAGCTTTGTACATATCCGAATATCTTGTATAATGATTTAAATAATGTAATTGACTTATTCCAGAATCATAGTAATTATTATGATATCATAAATGGTCATATTATTATCTCCTTATTAATAATATTTCATTGCTACTTGTTATTCTGGTGTTCATTTCTTTATGTTCTTATGCATGTTTTGTCGAATAAATTCTTATTATTATTTTTAGATAATAGATACCTCATTTAAAAATTTTTATTAGTGTAATATATATCATATATATTCATTCAATTCATTTTTATAATCTTTATTCAATGAAGATCATGTAGAACGAGTCACATCACATCGTGGAGACGGTAGGTCGTACGTATGCATGAGCGATGATATAATTACAATAATTATATAAATGGAATTGGATTCGATGATAAAATATCTCAGAATCAGTATCATGTTATAATAATCACATATAGTTATTCTTTACACCATTATACCCATCCAAGTAAGGTGGTGGTGGAAAACAGATTACACCACGGCGTAGAGACGGTATTTCGTACGTACACACGCATGATAATTTCATTTAATGTAGGATGGATAGAAGGTGAAATGGGGTTGTCTCATATTTATATTAACATATCAATATATGAGTGATACTTATGTTTTTACTTTATGATGAAAAAACTAAATAAGATGAAATAGAAGAATGAAGAAACTTGAAAGAATCGGTAGAAAAGATTATCTCTTCCTCGACTTGCTTCCTTTAAACATCTTCTTAAGGGACTAGATATGGTCTTTTGAGTAGAGCAAATCCTCCAGAAATTTACTAGGTACATTGAGAATCGCACTGGGTTGGTTTTGGCCGAGCATGAAGGCTCAATGTTGTATAAAGAGGAGAGGGAGGAGGTGCCCTTTTATAAGGGGGGAGAGGGGCACCTTTGGAGACCTCAAAAATATTAATTTATAACAAATAAAACACCACATACAAACATCCATAAATGTGCCATATTCAGATATTAGATGATATAGGTGTGTAATATTATCAAACAATAAAATTTAGACATGTTGGAAATTTATTTTAAGCCTTATGAACATGATTTATCCTTATTTAATCTATTTAATTTTATTTGTGGCAATAAGATTCTTAAATATAAATTTTTACAAATAATTACTTATGTGTTGTTAATTCACCATAATTGGATAATTTATAACATTTTCGACCATCTACATTTTAATTTATAATTTTAAATATTTTTGTGATTTGTAATCAATTTTATATTATGTTATTTTTATAAAATAACAATAGTGTAAATTTTGACACTATTAATTTATTTGATTTTAAATAAAATCCACACAGAATATATGTTTGAAATAAAATATTTAATATATTCATAACATGTCATAATTTTCTATAAAATTCTTGGAGCACAGTAAATAGTTCATATATTATTTATTTTAATATTTTTAAAACCATTTATTTGATATTTCAATGAATTAAATAATTTCAACATCTCTATTGTGTCACCTTTAATGAGAATTATTTAATCACTAAAAATAATAAATAAATTCACATTATGTAGATATTTTTATTATATTTCTGTATACTATTCATGTTTGAAGTTTCATTAAGGCTATCACTAAATTAAAATTATTATACATATAGGATTTAAAAAAGTGACATGTCTTCACTTTCTTTGGTTTTAATAATAATTAAATTATTTTCATGGTCAAAAGTCCATAATAAGAATATATTCTGACCCTTAGGTGATATGGGTCGGCTTTTAGTCATTGATAGAATTTTGGTAGGTTTGAGAGTAATTTTATAATCTTATTTTTACCCTTAATTACCCGATTTACCTTTAACTGCAGTAAATAAAAATTAACGCAGTAACTATTAATAATATAAAAATAATAAATTTAACCTATTAAAATAACTTTTACCAACTAAATTCAAATATAGAACCCATTATTCAAAATTAAATACACAGAAGTTGCAGTAATTAATTTAAAATTAATCTCATTGTTAAGAAACCAGGTTTTTAAAGTTAAAACATTGTCAAAGATTGAAATGTTTTTACCTATGAATTTAATGTAAAATTAATGGTATCGACATAAATTATATTAAATGGTAAATATATATTCTATTTATACTTTAAAACCATTCCATATTATAATTTAACCACATAAATTATTTGAATTAAAAGAGTAGTTTTTAATTAAAATATAGCGTGTATTTACTATTCATTAAAATATGAAAGTTATCAGAATAATATGAAAATTTTATCCAAAGTAAATTTTTATATCTTCATACCAAAGAATAATTCTATTTTGTCAAATTGAATTTATAAACATGTCAAAAATTATATTTAAAATTGGTGGGCCATCAAAAGGCGGTAAAACTGTATTTTTTGAAAAATACTTCTTTTATCCGAAAAAATGATTTTTTTCATATATCATTCTAGAAAATGTGTAATATGTATTATAATTTTATAAAATTAAAAATTTAGTTAATACTATTCATAATAGATATCTCATAATATTATAATAATATATCATTGTTTAGTGAAACCTGATGTTGCGTACTACACATGCTATCGAGGAAGGTCGATATTGCGTGCAATGCAAGCCATGCTAGGGTTGTGTGTAGTCAAATATTCCTTTGTTGTTTCATATAACATAAGGCTTAAAAAAAATTTCACATAAAATATCTGGGTGTTATAGTATATATACTTATATATGTATTTTTATATGTGGTTTGTAATCATAAAACTCTTTCCTGACATTAAAACAAGAATCATCTGGTATGAAATCACACATAAAAGTTTGATAAATTTGATTAATTGTGATACATGCATGTACGATTATTCTTATACTCACATAATGTATATCACCATTATAACAATAATTTATAAAAATAATGTTTATATACAAGTTATTTAATTTAAATTTCATGGAAAATAAACCCTTGACATATATATAATTACATTCTGAGAATATTTATCACTATATTTATATATATGCTTGTATATACACATATTTGTGTAATTTTGGGTAAACAAAAACATAATATGATAATAATATTTCAATCATCATAATTATAATTCTTTAGATGTAGATCATCTAAATTGAGAAAACATTTCATATATACAATTTTGGTTAATAATATATGGTATTCTCTTATACATATATAGATATATAAGTATAAATATGTAACGAACATTTTTTACACTATAATAAATCTATTACCCGATTCAGATAAGGAGATGGCTGAGGTTTCTGTAACTGAGAGAGGGAGAGAGAGAGCATGACATAGGAAAAAGGTTATCCTTTATTTTTCACCACCTCAATGCATTAATTAATGTATGTTATATTAGTGAGCCCTTACTTATATTTTACACTTAATATAAAACCTCATGACAATGTTCTTTCCTTTAACTATGTCACTGAAAAAGGTGATCTCAAATCGATGGACCTATGACTATCAGGACACATTTCAATGTCACATGAAATTAATTTTTAGTCCTCTAGTGGTAATTCAACATATTAAGGGGAGGCCCCTCATATTATATATTACTATTATTGAATGATCAAGGGGTTCTTCTCTCACGAAAAAAATGATTCCATGCATGAAATAAACCCCTTTTATATCATTCGAAACATGTTCAATATGAGACTCATTTTTGAGATATCGAGAAGATATATATGGAATAAATCATCACAGTTTAGAAGATGAGGCACAACCTACATATACTTGAGGTATATTTGGTCTCTCAAGGTATCCAACTAGAAATATCTTTAGTCATACCATATTTACAAGACATTTGGCAAGATGTTTGGTTATCTTGAAGTTTTTTTACATTAAACATGTGCTTTATAAATCCAAAAATGGCTTTTACATTTTCGATTTTAGTAAGGAATATCCATATAAAGAAATAACATAATTGAATATTGATTATCATTATGAAGAGACACTTGATCTTCAAAAGGAATCCCAAATATATCAGATAGATTTCAAAAATTATTATTGAATCCAAATGTGAAAAATAGTGGAATACCCAAGATAAAATTCATCTAGGTTCTAAGTCATTCTCATCACACCATCAAAGGCAGTATTTTATTACTCCTTTATATTTTATGACGGGTCTTCTATGAGTCTGGGAAAGTACCATGACCTCATTAATGGGACATAATTGGAACATAAAATCCCATTGGACAACATTGTGGTGAAATGAGGTTCATATATGGTAATGTACATATTAATGGTAATCATGACATCATAAATGAAGAATTAATCCCCCAACCTTACTTTGTATGGGGAACAATTTTAGAATTTCCCATAGGACAAAACAAAAATCATATCCCATTGTTATAGAATTATGAGGGAGATGCTTTGGAAAATTCAGATATATCATTAGATAATCTAGATCAATATAAAATAACTATTTTCATTGAACACTGTCAAATGGAGTTTACATTTTCTAGTGTCGAAATTGAGGAATTCAATGATTTTAATTCCATTCCTGATCTAGATGGTCTACAACTATTTAGAATATTCCCATTGGGGACAACCATCAAAATAGAGTAATTTCAATGTAAAATTATAAGAAATAATATACCTAACATTGAGTGACCAACATTATAATTTATTAATGCTGAAAAAATTATTAGGGATTCTATAAATAGGACATTGAAGAATCCCTTATTAGTCACATTAATGGAGAAGAGACTATTTCTAGAATGAATGAAATATATAGATAAGAATGTGGTTCCAATCAATTTGGTTATATGATTTTCTGTCAAATATTGAGGATTGGATAATAAATCTCTTCAACAACATAAGATTTTCCAAAAATTGCCTAAATTTTCACTCCTTCCATGTGCATGCTACCTTCATCCATCAAACCCTGTATTTTATTTTGAACAACCAAATAATCATGTTTTGTTTCTATTGGGAATAGAGTTTGTAAGAATATATCCTTTAGATATGTCCCAAAAATTTAAATATATCCTCAATACTATTGACTTATTTTACAAATTGAATAACATAATACCCCTAAAAAAGGAAGAACCAATTTTTTTTTCAACTTCAAGAAATTCAATATCATTGCTTGATTATTTATCACTCATAATTTATTAGTAAAAAATGGAACAAATATCTATTCTGATAAATTGGAGAATCTATATAATGATTATAATGTCAAATAAATGTGCTCATCTCATGAATATACTATTGCTAATGGATAGATAATTTCATTCAACAAGAACATTTCAAACCTACTTCATAAGATTGTAGATAAGGATAAAAATTCACAGCCTGAAATGAAATTTCATTCCATATGTTCTTACAAAATTAAACAATTAACCACCACATGGGTGACATAAAATTTAGTTTTATTACGGAAAGAATCTGTACATCCTATTGAGCTCCAATTTCCCTTAATTCATGATGCAATATTTGATAAGTTATTCGTATTTGAGAAATATAAAAAAAATTGGACAAATTGGAGTGACATGATGAAAAGATACATTATAGATTGCATCACATGGATGTTCACCAAAAGCAGATATCATGGTATTTTATTAAGAATGGTCACCTCAGATCATTCCATTTGTGAGATCTAGTACTGGTCCTTTTGACCCCAATGATAACAAACAAGATACCACCAAAGCTTGATCCAAAGTGGGATATACATTATACCATATGCAATATATACTCCAACATAGCATATTCTTTTATATTGATGGATGAAGAACTTCTTATGGCCCATGATAATGAAATATTACTCAAAAAATTCATTACTGAATAATCAAGAATGGTTCTAGATGGAATTCCATAAAAGGAACACCATTTGATATGGATTCAAGACTAAACGAGATAGACCAAATTTTTAGGGATGAATTATCATAAAAGGAACACCCAATCGTCCTAGAAGAAATACCTTAAGGTCACACAAAATGGACATATATGTAAAAAAGGGAACTCTAAATAGTCTTTGTTGCATGGCTTGAAAATGGATGACCGACGTTATATGATGATTCAACTTAAAAGGAAGGACGTATGGTCTAAATTTCAGGAACATAAAAGGCATGTAATATGGTATTATTCATATGAAATAACAATAAAACAAACCCATCATCTGAACAATAAGACACTAAACATCGTACCCAAACATCATAGTCACAAGACATCGATTTTTTTTAAAATTTAACATTCTGTGTGATGGAAAACAATGTGGTTAACCTCCTTTTAACATGAAATAAAACTGAATTAGATTTTTTTCTATTGATCAGTAGATAACACTCTATGGATATGGTGTCCCACCACAACTTATTTTCAGAACTGTGTGTGGCTTGAATCTCATCACAATTGGATATTTAGTGATTCCAAAACAATGTGTCTTGGGAACAAACAAGACGTAAAGAAAATCCCCCCTATTTCATACAAAAAAATATATATACAGGTCACTCTGAAAAGGTTTCACTCACCAGAAGACCCATCTTAATGACTGAGAACTACATATAGATTGTTTCCTATCGACAAAGGATACATAGTGATTCCCATGATTAATAAAATTTGACTATTACAGGGAGAAATGTTCCAAATACCACTTTTGTACAACATTGGACTCCCCTTCATGGTTGAGATCTTAAATTGGGTTTCATAACTATAGAGTACATAACAGAAAAAAAAATTTCACCCTCTCTGCATATGATCCCGATCTATGATGGCATAGTCACACTCCATTGCCAATGTTGGTACAAATGCTTCTAATATGCTTAGAAAAATTCCAAACACACATCATGCTCCTTATCCTATGAAATTTCATATATTCATAAGAATTATCTATCCATTGGTGATAGGATGTATGCTACATGTGGACACTCTATTTTTACTATGCATTCATACACACAATTTTTTCTTTTCATAACATTCCCTCAAAAGGCCTATCCATTAGAGGCAGATTCTTCCTTTTTATAAACTTATTCTATATCCATATGCCCCATCAACAATGTCTTGGAAAGTAATTTTTGAACATGATATTTTATTTCTCCCTAGAAACATTTCCCATATCAGTTCCCCTAATCTAAGATATGCTATGATTATGGTTTACAACATCATTTTAATTATATAAATTTTGTTAGAATATCATTGGATTGGAAATCCATATATTACTCATAATTTCCATGCTATATGGTAGTCGTATGAACAGATACTACATAACATAATCTCATCTTAGTCATATGGTATTAATATTAGTGATTCATCTGTTTCAACTAAATGCATCAGCCAAATTTTCCCAGTCAAAAGACATTGAACTATACTAAAACATCTTCAACAGAAGATGTAAAAATGTGGTCATACCATGTGTACTAATAATAGTATTCCATGGTAAATTATCTCAAGAAAAATTGTATCAAAACATGGGGTTCCTATAATAAGATAACTCATCTAACATATAAATATAATTTATGGGGCCTCATTCCTTCTATTTTACATCGGGTAACCTTCTTCCTTTTGGAATGACATTGAAATGCATGGTTTCTAAAAACAAGATAAGGCTTGATTCCCATTAAATTGAGATATGTAGTGATTACAAGATCATATATCCTAGTCCACCCACCACAAGACCAAATTACATTTTCTATAATTCTAATCACATATATATGGTGAAATAAGGAATTTCCACCCCTTGTTTTTTCAGACTGATCGTAGATCATCTGTGATTAAGAATTTTGGTAATGGAATCCCCACATGGTAATGGCATATTAGTTTATGTTACGATTAATGTGCTCTTTGTTGAATGATCATTAAATTCACACAAAATGAACATAAAAAATGATATTAAACTAAAATTTTGAACTCTCTTGCATGAAATGAATCAATGATCTACATGTGGCTTGATTCTCTTTTTGACAAGATATGTTGTGACACCTAGATCCTAAATCATAGTGCATTCAAAATAGAAAATTACCACTATATAGAATGTATGAACCATATATATATAAAATATTCTAGCATGGTTTCACCACCCACCCATGATCCCCTATTTAAAAAATATTCCCCCACTCCCCACAAGTATTCATACCTTGTAGAGAATCTATTCTTGAACTACAGATTGATTGATTCTCACATTGATGAGATACATAGAGATACCTACATATTATTTCTTCGTGCCATTCATGATATAAATGACCCCATACTTAATATAGTTTAGAGCCATATAGGAATAAATTATCTCCATTCCTTAGTGATTTTCACATAAAATCATCATTCAATTCTCATGATCCTTCAATACATAAATGAAAATCTTTGTTTGGGGAAATCCAAATCTCCATAATCCTTCCCTAACCATTACATAAAAAATTTCTAATTCATGAGCCTTTTTTTACTGTGAATTAAAATAAAATTGTATGGATTTACATAAGTCTCCCTTAAATGTATAGTCAACCAATGGATCGTTTATTGTTCAAAGAAACACATTTTACCTTTGAAATCCGCATAAATAGTATACACGATACCTCTTTTCATACACTGTCAATGATCATTCCATAAATACCTATCTCATATTAATTTTTGGATCTCGATTCCCTTATATTATAACTTATAACCTTCCACCATCTATCCTAAATGAGTACAACACATTCTTGTTCAGATCACAGTGAAAGAGAGAACCACTCATATTTAGGTCAAAGATACATGAACATTAATTTCATCCATTGAAATCATTTATAGAAGTTATTAATCTAAATGATGAACAGCCTAGTATGATGAAATAAAATTTCATGATTATTTATCCATGTTGAGGAGGAGTCTATTCTAAATGTTTTGTTCACTGGTCACATCACCGTGATGAAATGAATATAACATGATACATATTTTATCATGACATATAGTGATTCTTATATCCCCTCTTCTTGGACCGAGTTCTATAATATAAAAATCATATATAATCCTATATTCTCATGCACCTACCATTCACTAAGCAACCTCAGTGGTCTTATGAAATTTGGATACTCATAACAATTATTATCATTGGTAATAGAATGTCTGATTTCTAGGGACACCTCTTCTTGACTATTTATTAATATGGCCTTTTGTGGATTTTTATAATTTTCCATCCAATGGAATGTCAACTATAAGAACCTTTTTCCTCAAGGGAAACCAATTATATATCCGTATTCCATAGAATACAATATTATAGAATCTACTTTTCAAACATGAACTATGGTCCTCCTTCATGAAATTTAATTATAATTAATGGAATACCAATTGATGATATTCTTAATCAATACGGTGCTGATTCTCCTCATTGTTCCAGTCATGTAAAAATCCAAATGGGATATAGAATCTCTAAGATTTTATAATTATCCCAATTATCATGCCTATGTTTGCAGTGATCTTTAATCCTCCTCCCATTTCCAAATGATTGACTTCATGTCATTGTTGGTCCTCTGGAAATAAATTCCAATATACCCTAAAATTTAAAGGATTTTTTAAAATTTGTGAATTGTTTATCGTAGATCATCAATATTTGAATACGATATTATCTTTCATATGAATACCAAAACATAAATGGAATGAGGAACGAAATCCAAACTATATTCTTTCACGAGGAGTACACGTAAATGTATTTTTCAGTTGAAATGTGTGATGAGAGAAAGGAAAGTGAGAAAGAATAGTGAATGAAAAAAAATTACAGTGAAAGGGAAAGGAAGAACTATTTGGTAGTCAAACCTATATATAGTCATGGTTTCCATATGCAAATGACCATCATGGATGACATGGACAGATGACCTTCACAACACACCGGTGTGCCTAGTGTATGTACTCTATCCACCTAATCCTATTCTTTATGAAGGAAAAGTGATGAGGTTCACTAAATTAAAATTTTAAGATACTCAAATAAATGCGGACCAATATGTAAAGGTTCCAAAAACATATTTCTCTATCTATACCTCAGTATCATTCCATATTCATTTGATCAGATCTATGCACGATGGGATATTTCGATGAAAATATTTTTTACATGAGGATAAAAATATTTAATAGAATATACCTATATATAGTAAATGAGTGGAAGTGTGTTATGTTCCTCACCCAGTTCAACCTATGTACCCCGCCCCCCCCCCCCCCCCGCCTACACATCAAGAGCCTCATGCAGTGTATGAACCGTAACCTCTTTCTGGTATCAACTTGTCTAAAATTCTTGTTAAATTAACATTATCATGTTTAATAAAAGGTTTATTAGGTGTATTAAGATATTTAATGGTTCCCTGAGGGATTAGGATATGAATGGGGGGGGGGGATTGTCCATCCAATGCATGTTTCATGGTTAGAACATGATTAGTAGTAACTATTCTCCGCAATAGTTATTTCTTATAAGACAAGTGTACAAGTTAAGAAACCATTCAAATGGGTAGCCTAAACCATGTAAGATTGTATAGAATAATTCCATACAGTCAGCAAATGGCATTATAAACTATGTGGACTCCCATGGAATCAATGTGAATTGGTCCCCCTATTGGATTGAGGGAGGAACACGTTAAGTGCATGATTTGGAAAACATTTAGACCAAACCATTTAACCAACTAAAAGTTTATTTATAAAATTTTTTATTGTTATCCCTTATGCCTTATAACATTTTATTTCACTCAACTCTTCTACGAGTAGTTATAGTAATGATCTAAGTATTCCGAAAAATTACATGATTTGATCATTCTCATAGATAATCAGTTTAGAGCATTATTGGGTGTGTATAAAAGAATTATAAGATTCTAATACTTTTTCCATCTCTTTTTCAGAATTGGGTTTATGCATGTGTTCTTCTTCTTCCAAATCTTCATTCCCCATTTTTTAGTGGATCATAAGTTAGAGCTCCAAGGGGTGTGGAAATCCAAATCAAGTCACATGTTTAAGTGAGTTTTTGTTAAAATAATTGTCTGTTGTGGTCTACAAGTTATATCCCATTGTATTGTGGTTAAATTATTTTATGTGATTGTCTATTTATGCCATTGGGTTTTCTTTTTTTTCCAGGGTCTAAATGATGATTTATATGTTTAGTTGAAAAATTGAACCCCTCATGATCATCGTGGGATGCGTTGTAGTTGAATAGACTGCGATAAAGGCAACCCATGGGGCCTACTATATTCAGTAATTTGGGATTAGGTGATTTAAATAAAAAATGAATGGTTCAATAGACTAAACCCATGTTGGATATGTTCATCGTGCTACCACGAGTCAATAATTTAATTATATTAAATTTGTGTTTAGTTTGTTAATATAAATTTGGAAATAAAATTTAATTCAATTATATTTAATTTATAATAAGGAGTAAGGGGGTGTTTTTTATAATGTTAATAGATTAATGATACATGACTTTTAAATGATAATTTGGTTAAATGGCATAACGAATGTGAATGAGAATTTGTAAACAGGAAACTTAAGGATAGCTTATGTGTTGATTGAAATTTTTGTTAATAAATGATGAATTTGTTAAATAGTCATGTTTAAGATTCAGTAAATTAATTATGATTAAAAATCATGTGCACTAGGATATTTGGTATGTGGGGTATAAAACATGAGTATATACTCCCACTGGTTGGGTTGGACTGAGTCCCTAAACCCCACACCTAAAATTCTTAGGTTGTGGAGTGAAACTGAATCTCTATACCCACAATGAATACATTTGAGGAGACTACATGGCCCAAGGATCCAATGTATGCATAATGTAATTTTTTATGAAATATTTTTCTATAGTGAGATGGAGATTTTGGTTTATCCCCTTATTTATAGTAATTGATTTTCATAGGTAGTTTAGTAATAATATAATTTCCTAACCCAAGGAATAGAAGATGAAAATGGATTTTGTTAATATTGATAACTAATGGAACATGATTTATAATTTGATTATATTTTCATAGATTTAGTAAATGAATAATGATCAAATTAGACAAAATAATTTGTAGAATTTATTAGTGGTGGACATCTGATTTATACTCACACCCATCTCATACCACATGTGGGTACCCATGTAGACCATATACTTCAAGCTCTTGGTAAGGATAGGGATATATACTGTATTGTTGAATTGGGAATGGGATGTTAATAGATGAGGGATATGGATATGTTTTCCAGGCCCACAATGGGGGTACATTAGATCGTCATTATTTTGGACTAACTTAAAATTTTAACTGTAAGACATTACAAATCATGTTACTGTTTTGTTGTGGAATTATACCCATTTTTGGGAAAACTATTTGGAAATTCATGTTTATTTTATATTGTATACTAATTCAATAATTTTGTAATTTATATAATTTTAATTACGATGTAAAGGTTTTTATATTCTCCCTTTGTGAGATATTATATCCTCACTACTATTCCGCACAATTGGGTGTAATGGTAGATGAATATGAGGTAATGTGGTGGCCGAGCTCAAGGAACCAGTTTAGTGAAATCTGGGTTAAGGGGTTCAATATATGGAATAAATTGAGGTTCTTTTTTATAACCTTAATATTTATGGATGCTATATGGGAGAATAGGTTTTTTATGTATTTGGAATGAGCTTGTTCATGGGAGTAGCTAACCCATGTATGAAGAAAATCCCATATAACCATGGTGGGATTACTGTCCTTGATGTATGATATTATAGTTCAATGATTTTTTATAATTGGGTGATGCACATTGTTTTCTGGTCTGCCTAATTTATCATATTTGGGAAATTTATAAAATTGGGTGAGTATGTTTATTTAGGCACACTTCTGGGAACATAGGGACATATTTGGTTTGTATCATGGTAGGAACACATGGGGATAGTGTATGTGACTTGAGGTAGAGAATGCATTTTAGTTTCTTTGAAAATTTGAAAGAATCTGGGATTAATATGGATAATGGAAATGGGTAAATATAATAAATGTGAAATAATTGTTAAATTATAGTTCCTTATCAAATGTTATAAATGGGTTAATTTTTTTGTAACATTTTATGAAGTTGTAAATGTTCTTAAGACAGAAGGATTTATGATTGGAAAGTAATTTTTTTTAAAGGTTGTTTAATATAAAATCGTGTTATTGATTGGGTTGTTTTACACTATGATGGCCATGACCCAAGTCATGGATCAATAAGTCTAGTGAAATAGATGCGACTATATCCATTGGGATAGTGTATGTACAAAATGTTGTTTATGATTAGTAAATAGCCTTATTTTGTGAACTGTTGATGTTTTATGTTATTTGTTCTGTGATGTGATTTTCAAATTTTAGAGAGATTCCACCACTATAATGTTCCTCAGCTAGGGGGCATGAGGATATTACCTAGAAAAATAAACCAGTAGAGGAAAAATAACCCTTGGTTGTCCATGATGATTAAGTTGTGGAAAAATTCTAGGGGATATTTTTACATTTTATGAAAATTAGAGAACAAGACCTTTGAGGGTCGTACAGATTATGTATGAGCTAGCTAGACAATTTCAGTTACAATACACCCTTACCTTTTCTAGAGTTGGTGGACCTGAGGAATCAATGTTCAGTATAGAGTCCATCCAAATGATTTTAGATCACATAGTGACTCCTCTTAAGAAGAGAGTTGTGTTGGAAGCTTATATGTTTCACAGAAAGATAATGATATAGTGACATATTCATGTTCAGACTCTGTAGAACGATGGTATGTTCCTGAATGAATTTTAGGAAATGTGTGTACAACATTAATTTCCATAGACCATGAGATAGAGGAAGGTTGTGGTGTTTATGAGGATGGACTGGAGGACTATGATAGTGATGTATTATGATGGCCACTTTGCCGATTTCCAACACACCTCTCTATTGTTATAAGTGGATGAAGCTGCTTTAGTAATGAGTATTTAGGAGAGACATATATATATGAGATCATGTCCCTTGTGAACATATTTACTTAAAAGAGGGTTAATATGGTGATGGATCAGTACCTTATTTCAGAAGAGAACTTAAATAAGGCATTGGGTGGTGCAAATGTGGTACTAGTTTGAAAATTTAGTAGTGAAACATTGGATATTAAGAATCATTGTTGGAGATTATTCACCCGGGTGGTGGTGTACAGGGTAGTCACAGAAGAGGACCCGCATCTCAGGGGGTGACCAAGTGTTTTTCTATCAGTGTGGTAGGTCGGGATACATGAGATGTTGGTGTCCCAGACTACCATTTCATTGTTGATAAAGAGGAAGGATGGGGAATGTACAGAGGATAGGTAAGAACCCACAATTGTTGGGAACTAATGGTGTATCGAGGTAGATGTAGATTATATGTAAGGGTTTGGTTTCATTATACAAAATTGGTAGTTGGAGTTATACTGGCCATACTAATTGACATCGATTATTTGGTACTCTGCGGAATGGTCATCCATATTATAAGGGTAGTGGAGTATTAGGAAATATATCTAAATCATAGGGTAAATGGAATGGTCGGGTTTATATAGTTCTGAAAAATCCTATAGGGGGTGTGGGATCACGGACAGTTCAAGGTGCACTTCTTATAGATTCCATACATTCTACTGCATTATTTGATACAAGTTCCTTATATTGTTTTATATATTCTTAGTTTTTTAGTGTTTTGGGCCTTGTGGTGGAGCATATGTTTGGGGTTTTGTCTATCGATACATCATTATGGTCGCAATTAGAAAATATCAGACAAATCAAGGAGTGTTCCCTTGAGGATGGTGGGTGCCATTTTATGTGGAACTTGTTTGTGCTGGATATTTTAGGTTTTCATCTGATCTTGGGAATGTATAGGCTAGTTTTGTACAGGAAATATAATTTTAGTAACCATCATAGGGTTTTTTTACAACCCTTGTGGGTGATACTTTTTTCTATAGGGTGGAATGAAATATTTGTGCATGCCCAATAGGGTCAGTTAGTCAGCAATTGGCTGAACTCATAACCCAAGGGTCTCGTCTTATGATTGATGATGGGGAAGTAGAGAATATTTTTATTCCACATGTAACATCTTGCCCCTCATTATTGACTCAAGTAGAGTCGGATGTCCAATGAGGCATTATTCCATGTTCCCAATGTGCCAAAGGATAAAAATAAATGATTCAGCCATCATGTATAATTAGAGAACAATTTTCCCTTAGAATATAAATAATCAACCAAACAAGACATACCTAACCACGCTACATGATTCATGTCAATAATGTAAAAAAAATCAATCCATTAACAAGTGAAAACAATACGACCAAACCAAGCACATATAAAACCAAATTGGAGTACCAAGCAGAAGACTAAATAAAAAAATTCCAATGATTATACAACATATCTATATATATACACTCCAGGCTCTAGGGTCCATAAGACCAAAAAAGCACCATGATTCACCACTCGATATGTGAGATGTATTAACATTGCCTTTGTCTCAGAATACAAAATTTTCAAAGACACAAATGTGAAAAAGATGGGGGTGAGTAATAATACTCAATAGGATATCCCCAAATGGCTTCCTTAGAGACACCACTAGTATAGAACACATTATAACAATTTATATAAAACAGTCTGCATAAAAAATTAAATAATGAAAAAATTCAATAAATCTGAACACACCCATATCAAGTCACATGTTTCCAAGTAAACACCATAACAAGGAATGTTACAAATAAAATATTTATCAATTTTCACAACACACAACAGAACAACCCAAATAATTTTTAAAGATTCACACACATCAGAACCATATCCACAAACAAAATACAAGAACTATGTATTCATTGACAGTGGAACATCACATCCATAACTCAAAAACTTTTAATAGTTGTACTTTGAGACCAATTTATAGTGTTACATAATTATAATGATACATCCCATCCAACACTTTATTAACCATATAAGAAAGAAACCAGTCAATAACATTTTCCAATCCAAACAATTTCTTAAGAAAATCAATAATTCCATCACAAGCAATACCATTTTCAATAAAATCTACATTTGTAAAATATATCCTTAAACCACAACCATGACAAATATCATTGATAAAATAATCTTTTTAGTGAATTTTTTTTCAAAAACCATTCTCAAAAAATACAAAATGTCGATGATTTTGAAATTATCATTTGAAAATCCAACATCTAAGACATTAGATAATAATAACCCATTTTTCAAAAATCCATAAAACATCCCAAAATGGTTGAAAAACTATCTTCATACATTAAAAACATCATAAATTTCAAGAAACAATAATTAATTTGAAATTGAATCAATTTAGCTCTGTCAAATGGGTTCAATAGAGATGCCAACTAACTTAGGATTTCAACAAAATCAACCAACGTACTACCATACCACAGACCTAGGTGAAAATTCCACAAAAAACCCTAGAATCCTTTTCTTATCTTCAAAATACACCATAATAATAATTTTAGGCAACCAATAATATTTTTCATCATGTGATGGATATAGATCAAGAAAACCATGAGAGATGGAGACATTGATCTATAAAAAACCAAAAACCAACTGAGAGAGAGACTTAATAAAAAATTGCATATAAAGTGCCAAAAAACAATTCAAAATCCATCCAAGAAGAGTGGGATAGGTTTCTATAAACCTTGAATAGTTGAAATACCGAGTGATGATTTGGTGGGAGGAGAAATGGTTGGTTCAGGTTAAATCCTGAGGGACATCATTTTAAAAAAACCCATTTTTTTAATTTCATAAAAGGTTTATATGCAAAATTAGACAAATTTTTCAGTAATCATACTCCTCCTATATTATCAAGAGGGATCCTCCAACAATTGTCCCACAAAGTTATTAAAACTATGCACCAACCATGAAAAATGACACTATCTCAAGATAAATTGTATACCTAGGTGGACACAAAGTTTAGAAAATATTACACCTTAACTATGCACAATCCCTTTGCCTTTGCCTCCCTATACATAGTTTACAGGGTTTGCGGGATAGTTTCCACTAACCTTTCCAAAATGGGGAACCCTTAGAAAATCATTGAATCATAGAAAAAACCCTTCCAAACCCTCCCAAAAAATACCAAAAAACATTTACATATATCAAAATGCATAAAAATGGATAAATACTTCAAAATATGGGTACCACATTATCCCAAAAATTGGTCATTCCATTCCCAAAAGGTAGAAAAATATCATTTTTTCAATAGAGCATATGCCATTGATTGAACATCAATTTTTCATGTTCTTAAGCCTACTCCTAAATCTGACTATGTTTCACCACCACCTGAACTAAAATGATGGTTTTCCAAGGAAATTTATTCTATTTATTTTCCATAATCTGAATTGGCATATATACCAATGAAGAAATAGACTCTTGGTGAACATGAACCCAATGATTAATATAGTGTTGATCTGGCTGAAATTTTTTCAATTGAATGATATCAGAATCATTGGGCACCATACAAAACTATGGTGTTAAAGCGAGCCTATTTTCTACATTGAAAACCACCCAAGTGTCTAAAAAGAATTAATATACCATGAAGATAACAGTCCCTAATTTCAAAAATGATAGTGTACCATACACGGAGAGATTCTCAAAACAAAAGATCACCCACCTTGAATGAAAATGACCGTCGAAGATGGTCCACATATAATTTATGACTACTCTAAGCTATTTCCATTCTCTTATTGATCAACATGATCTTCTCTAATGTGTATTTATCAAGGATCAGTCCAAACAACGATGTTTCTCTTGTATCCACCCTATAAAATGGACAAGGCCATGGACACCCATACAATGATTTAAATGAGGCCATATGTATGAATTCATGAAAACTATTATTATAGGAGAACTCCACTGATGGAAATTGATCCTTCCATGAGACACTAAAATACATCACACAATCCTACAACAATTTTTCCAATGTTTTTATAATCCTCTTAGATTTTCCATCCATCCTAGGATGATATACCGTACTCATCATCAACTATATCCCAAGGGAGTTTTAAATGGATTTAAAAAAATGAGACGTGATCCTAAAATCACTATCTGATACAGATGAAATTGGTAAACCATGTGTTTGTACCACCTCAAGGATATGGATTTTTGATTGATCATCAACATATGAGATTTTTTATTAGGGATGAAATAATCTGAATTCATGAGCCCATCCACAATAATCCATATCGAATCATGTATCCTAATATTTATTGGGAAACCTATAAAAAAATCCATCGCTATCGATTCCCACCTCCACATTGAGATTGGTAAACACCACCACATACCTTTTGACCACTAATTATATTCCTTGACTTGATAAAAATTCTTATATATCCAAACAAAATCATGCACTTTTCATTTCATACCATCCCACCAGAACTACACATTCAATTTCCAAAACATATTCTGAATTGATGGATTAATAGACCGTATGGAATGATGATAATATTTTAGCTATTGTTTTTGAAATGCCACAAGTACATCCATCTAATTATGAAACTGTAACACAAAATTCTCATTGAGTTTCCATCCCACAGTGGTCTCCCTGACATTATGTTTCAACCTCATAGACACACACTCTAAATCTGACCTATGTTCCACAATAACCAAACCATCCTTGCTAGAAACAAATAATATAGTAATGAAAACCAATATATTACCACATTCATCATAGTCCATCCACATTTTGGCTATTACTGACATCAACTACCACAGATCCAATGCTAGTTTCCCTAAATGAGCATATGAATTTTTACATAATTAATTTTCCACTGAATTAACCTAACACGAGTTGTACATTGAGTCAAAGTCAAAAAAATTGAGATACAACATCCATTCCCTCTGCCTGAAATTCAATTATCTCTATGAGAAAATATTCATCCATATCTTCTGGATGGTATACACAGTGAATTTATCACCAAATAGATAGTTATTCAATGTTTTCAAAGCATGAACCACCACCACCATATCAATAATAATGTGTTGGGTAGTTATTCTAGTGGAACCTCAACAAATGTGAGCCTTACACAACCCCATGCCACCCTTATTAAGAAAACATACCAATAATGAACGTGGTGCATCACAATACACCAGGTACCATTTCCTTAGTTATAGAAGAACAATAATTGGCGTTGATGTAAGAAGATCCTTATGTTCTTCAAAAAATTTAATACACTAATCATTATATTTAAATGGAATATTATTTTTAGTAAAATCTATGATTAGTGAAGCTATTTATTATAAGTCACAAAAAATGAATTGATAATTCCCACCTAGACCAAGGATGTTCCATATCTCAAAATAATTTGATTGCAGTTTCCAAGAGATAAAGACCTCTATTTTATCTGAATCTAATGAAGCACCATTTTTAGAAAGAACATGGCCCTAAAAATGTACCTAAAGTATCAAGAATACACAAAAAAAATAGGTTTTAAAACAACTGATGATCTCTCAAGATCCACAACACTATCATAAAGTGTTGCTCATTTTCATCCATTGTCTTTGAATACACCAATATATCATCCATGAAAACCACAACATAAGAATCCATATATCTCTAAAATATATGATTCATCCATTACATGAAGGCAAATAGTGAATTTTTATCAATGGGGGGAATAAATATATACTCATTATGGTGATATCTACTTCAAAATGATGATTTCAGAATATCCTCTTTATGCACCTGCAATTGATGATATCCCAATCGCAAGTAAAATTTGGAGAACTAGAGAGATCCCATGTACCAATCAAACATGTCATCAATGTGTGGCAGTGGATATCTATTATATATCATAACATGGTTGATATTATTATTTTTAAAACAAAACATAAGAGTTTCATATGACTTTTGATAAAAAAACTTGTTCTACCCCTTGGAAAATAATAGTATAAATGAACACTTTATTTTCCAACTCCTCTAACTGAAAATCCAATTCTCTTAATTCTGCTGGGTCTATTTAGTAAGATTCAAGTGACAATGGACTAGTTCCCAAAAGAAGATCAATCCAAAACTCCACTTCTATAACCAGTGGAAACCCTGAGATTTATTTAGAAATGCAATCCAGAAACCGGTAAACCATATTTGGATAAATACAATTTCACCAAAATATATAGAATCCAATTAAAAATCATCTAACTAATATGAGATTTTTACAACCAATAGTGCCAAAAAAATCTATTTCATGCAACATTTCAATCTATTCTACTTTAATGAAATGTTTGATGCAATCCATTATCATGAAAATCACTATTCAATATTAATAATCCTTGCGGCCCTTATACATTTTCAACCAATCCACAATTGATATTTCAACATACACATCCATATTAAGAATTTTTCAGCCCTACATCATCTCAACTACATCCACAACTCAACTTCATCCTTTACACACGAAGGATTGACACTCTTTTTTACCATATTGGGATTGATATTTTAGAAATGAAGTCATAATTTCCAAAAATAATCTGAATAAATCAATGGAAATATGGGAAATAAAATAATAATACACACTTGCATCAATCAATACATGAATAAAGGATTCATTCAAAATAATCATACCTCCATCTATCGATAATCCTGAATGATCATCCCTAACTTCCTTCTCAGATACAAACACCTACTTACTGGCCACATTCAGCTATTTGTTAACATGATGAATTTAACAATGATGAAAAGACATTGTATTCCTTGAATAACCATGGCTAATCTTGCTCTGCTGACGTGGGGTGTCCAGCTTCCCCTGTCACATCGAGGCATATGACACATGTGACCCATTTGTTTTCTCATGAACACATAACCTTAGTGAGGTGTGAAAATAGCCCCAGAGATACCCAATATTAATATAGTTATGAAATGATCAAGGTTGTACCATAAAATCCCACTTCATGTGGACTAGGGAGCTGCACTAGAAGCATCATTCCTTATTCTGAGGCTACGAGGAATGGTTCACTTATCTTACTGTTGGATTCTAGGATAGACTCCCACAATGGAAATAAGTGTTCCTCTTCCTCTTTCTCCCCTTAATTGAGTTTCCACTATTCCCCATTGGTATAAAAATTCTTCCCCAACTCATATCCCCATGTAGGTACATTTGATTCACTATTTTTCTATTCACCCTTTCTATATAATCACATATACATAGAACCAAAATTTTTGAACTAATTTATTTCCTTAAGACAGATTAAAAAATCCATACCTTCCAATATGCTATAACAATAATATCTAGAGAAAATATGTTTAAAGTCATTAATATATCCACATCATACATAATATAAATGTTCTCTTTCTTTAAGATGAAGAAATTTGCTGTTTGCTGAATCTTTAATGTGTTGGAGTATAATTGATTGATAAGAAATTATTGAAAACCCTCTAATGTTATACCTTGGTCCATTCAGCATGGAACACCAACTCCCCCAACAAATGTGCATGTTATTCCAGTATGTACATCACCAACTTCACTAATAACTCCACCAGCGTCCCTAGGAAAGCAAAAACCTGATTCACCCTATTTTTCCATACGTCCGCCGATTCTGGTTCTATATCAACCAAAAAATGTATAGATAATGATTTTTAAACTGAACTGAGTGAAACATCATCTTCACATGATCCCTTCTATTCCCACCTTCTATATATTTAAAATTTATCACTATGTTCTTCACTATATATTGGATCACATGGGGCTCAAGTGCAACATTTTTTTAGAAGCATACTCTAGTTTATTTTTAGGATTCCTAATTAGTGCCACATCTATCAATAGATCATAAGAAAACTATGTATCACACACTACAAATTGAAGGCTTCCAATATTATAGTATAACACATTTCAACTATCACAACCATGCATCCCAAAATTTCTCAATTTCCATGTTAAACCATTTTTTTAAAAATACACGATATTTTGAAAATCACCTCATTTTCGAAATACCACAACCATTAGTTTTTCAAAATTTTCCTTTTGAAATGAATTTCCCAATTTTTTAATAATTAATAATTCAAACATATCATAAATCATTATTCAAAATAAAAAGTGTAATCCTAGTGGGAAGTAATTTCATAAATTCATGTCATGATTATCTCATTGGTTACACTCATCAAAATGGGAGGACAATTCTGTAAGTGTTTCCAAAACATTTAGGAACCCAAATCTATGGTAACATAAAGTTAATCATAAAATGGTAATCTAAATCCTTTTATTCTATACATATCATGTTCCAACAATATTACTCCTTGCAACTATACCAACTCGATGAATTATCCAAGAATGAATACCAACACCAAGACTGGAAAATGGTTCCAAATGGAATGAAGAAACTTCTCTCACTTGAATTTCATGGAACAAATAAACTGATACAACTTTTAACATCCCTCCTCAAGTCAATAAAATGAGGATTGGGGGGATGTTACACCTCATATAGTGGAACATATTTAGGATATGTTTCCTAATAAATTATTATTAATACCCCTAGAGGTAGATGTTGAGTTCATGATAGATTTGGCATCAGGAGAAGAACCATTTTCTACTCATCCATATAGAATGGAAGAATCATAACTCTAAGAACCTAAGACAAAGACTGATTAGTTTGATAACAAGTGGTTTATTCACTTATGTACATCAGCTTGGGGATCTCCAATCTTCTTCTATATGAATATTGATGAGACATTTTGATCGTGTATTGATTAATGGAGATTGAATCAGATGATGAATAATATCTGATGCCACGTTTCGCGAGTTGATGATCAGTTTAACTAGCTATGTGGTTATTTTATGTAATATATGATTTAATTAAGATTGGGGTATCATGAGTTGAATGTAAGACCTTTGGATATACCATATAATTCATTGTGAAATAGGTATGAATTATATGAGTTCGTTGTGAATCGGTTTGGTTTAATAATTCAGTAGAAATGTTTATGGCACTATTGAAACAAATATTTCTCCTGTATCTGGTTAGGTTTTTAGTTATTTGTGTGGATGAAATCATAATTTACAACAAGACTCATGATGGTCATGATAATAATCTTATCATCATAAATAGTAAACTAAGTGAAAATATTCTATATTCAATGTTATCCAGGTGTCAGTTTTTTGTTGAGAAGGTATATTTATTGGGTAACATTATCTCTGTGGAAGGAATGTATATGGACCTAGAGAATTTGCAAGCCGATGTATCTTAAGATTATGCTATGTATGTTTTTTTTCTGATGTTCCCTGGGTTTAGAAGAATATTATCAAAGGGTCATCAAATACATTTCCCATTTGGTAGAACCACTCTCAGGCATGACTAAAAAATTCATCATGTTATAATTTTTGGGGGCATGTAAGGATGAGTTATTGGAGTTAAATAAGTGGCTGACTATGAAACCAGTTTTGATCTTACCTAATCCCTATATGAAGTGTAATTTTGTTTTTATGTGTCTAGTGTTCACCATACTGAATTGATTATTTAGAAAGATCAGGTTGTGGAATATGGGTTATTGAAGATAATGCATAATGAAAAACATTATCCTATGAGTGATCATTATTTGAATGTAGTGGTTTATTATTTAATGTTTTTCAAGAAATAATTTTTGTAATAATGTCTTATAATGTATACAGATCATAAACACCTTAATTATATCTTCTCCTAGTTTGATTTTAAACATTAATAGTGATAAAGGGTTGAGTAGATGTAGTCCATTGATTTTGATCTAGTATGTATGCATGAAAGGGGAAATGTTTTGAGGATGCATTGAGTCAAAAGGCTGAGATCTAGGAAGTTCAGGAATCCAATTTCGAGTTGATGATTTTAGAATTGTTTGCTAATATTCATATAGATTTTTTTGTATGGAGAATGGTTGGTGAACCTAGCATCCTTAGATGTTGACTATATAATTAAAATCTAGATCATGGAGAGTAAGTATGAGTATCTAGAGTGTTTGGATTTGAATGAAATTAATTAAATCATAGAGTCACAATCTATTTGTACTATTCGTGGTTATGAGATCATTTATGTTGACAACAATGTAATTATTACTACTTTTATCCAAGAAGATCTGATGCATGATTTCCATGCTTCGTAGTGGGTGATGAATCTTAGTTTAGCTGTGATGTATCATTATAATTATATATTGTTATTTATTTACAGTGATGAAGATGATGTTTCATGTTTTGTGATGTGATGATACACATGTTAGCATGTGAAGTTCAAGCCTCGATGATTGAGTGGTTTGTTATACCCATAAATTATTCTGAAAAGAAAATGGGATGATGCAATGAAGGATAATATGGTGGGTCTTCATACGATGCCTCAAAATAATGATTCATCCTCTGTGGTTTTGTATTATTTGATTTGGTTACACATTTATTAATGATTTGAGAGAACTTCACTATTGATTTGTTATGAGAGTTCTTCCATCATTTGATAGTACATGTACATGGGGTTCCATGAAAAATATTTTCATATTATTATCTGTGTTTAAATTCTAAATTATGGAAGGCGTTAAAAAACGATATTGGTAACATGGAGATTTTGAGTATGTCTAACCACACACGGATAGACAGTCAACTATAGCATATTGTATAGGTGATATAGGGCATGTTGAGGGAATATGTCATGGGTTTTGGGGGATTTTATGGAAATAAATATTTAATTATAGTGTTCTCTTATAAAAATAGTTACCAAGTGTTGATTTATATGGAACTATAAGAGGATTTCTAAGGAATGTTTTGTAGATCCTCATTATGTTGGTTGGAGGCAAGGGAATCATAGTTGTTGGGTCCAAGTCTGATGAAGTCAACTTCAGAACATGTTCTGTTGATTTGTAAATGTATGGATATGACTCAGAGTAAGAGGAAGTCATATGATGATCGATGCAATCAACCCCTTTAGTTTATATCGGATGATCATGTGATTATTCCAGCGTTTACATGGTTAGGACACCATTAAATTCCAAAATAGTTTAATTTGGCCCCAATGTACATGGGTTCATTTGACATTATGTAGGGGTTCTGAACAACGTCATACCAATTGGTTATTCCATAGACATAAAGTATAATAGATGATGTTTTATTATTCCACATATTCAGATGTATCGACCAGAACAATATCTTGTGGTTGAGGTTCATGATGTTGAGCATGAGGATGATGCATCCTTTGAGGATAATCTTGTTCTTATAGTTGATCGTAGTGAGATAATCTTCTGAGGGAATACCATTCCCCTGGTTATATTTTCGTGGCAGTGTGGTAGTGTTTTGGAAAATCATGGTTGACATAGATACATATATGGTTCTTGTGGCCCATTCATTTTACTATAGAATCATACTGATTCTTGGGAGAGTGTCTCGGGGAAGAGCTATTATAAGGTATTGTGATTTTATGATCCTAGAAATAATTGAGTTCTATTATTGTTTAAATTGATGGTTTAAATATGTTTAATAAAGTTAATTAAATATTTCAAGAGTGTATGTGGTGTCTTGGGGGTGACCCTGGGGTTTGGGACACAAAAGTTGGGGAAAAGTGGTCATCCAAAGCATGCTGAATGGTTGGCACATGATTACTAATATTCTTTCATACTAGCAATCATTTCCGGATGTAGGGGTATATAATTTAAGAAAATATTCTAGGGAGAGGAAAAATTGTGTCGTTCTAGAGAAATCCATTATGCATGGTCACCACACGTTTTTCCAAATAGTGGTCGATCCCTAAGAAACCATGTGATATGGCCTTGCTTTTGGATAGATGGAGACACGTTGTTGGGGCATGATATAGCAAACCATGCTACCCAACATTTTTCCCTGTTAACACTAGGTTTTACTATTTTCCCTGAAGCACCATATGTTTTATAACATATTATTTTAAGAGAACCTTCCCCTAATATTTCTAGTGATGATCCAAATCACCCCGAAAATTCTCTACCTTTATCTTCTTTCTTCCTAATCTGTTTGGAGCGTTGTTAGGTGTGGACCGATGGTCTGGGTGAGTCTAACACTGTTCTTCCATCTAATTTTCCTAATAGGGGTTCTCTAGTCATTATTAATCTTCCATTTCCATAAAATCATCTTTATTAGTGGATCATTGATGGGGAATTCAAAGGTTATTTCAATCCAAATCAAAGGATATGGTTAAGTGATCGTTCATCATTATAAACGAGGATGGATTTCTATAAGTTACATATGAAAATAAAGTGGTTAGAATCATGTGCATATAATTATGTTCTTGTCTTATTGGGAATGCCACATGGGTTTACATGGTAGAAATAATGAATTAAAAGGCAAATTGATGAATTGAACCCTTCATGATAATAATGTGATGCGTTGAGGTTAAATAGACTATGATAGAGGCTTCCCATGTGGCATTCCATATTTTTGAACATGTTATTGGGTTAACTAGATATGAAATTTATGTTTTTAAGATAATAAACCTATTTTTATCGGTTCTTTAGGTTCACATGGGTAGATAAAATAATTATGTGATATTTATGATTAGTTGGTTGACATTTTTATGAAATTAAATTTATTTCAATTATATTTAATTTACAACATGGAATAAGAGGTTTTTTGGTATAATTTAAATGGATTCATGAGACTTGAAATTTAAATTATAAATCGGTTAAATGGGTTAATGAATGTTAATGGGAATGTGGAAATGGGGTATGTAATAATAAAAGCTTATGTGTAAAATGATATTTTGCTATAAATAATGAATGTGTTAAGTATTTAAGGTTTATATTTAGTAAATTTCATATGATTAAAGAATCATGTGCACATGACATAGTGGTTTTTTGGTATCATACATAAGGATGTACTCTAATGGGATTGGTTATAAAGAGTATCTCAAACCCCATACCGAGAATGCACTAGTTTGGGACTCAAACAGAGGCTTTATCCACCTAATGATTTCATTTGATCAGACTACCTGGACTGAGGCTACCGGGTAAGTGTGACAAAATTATTTGTAAAATATATTCCTAGTGAGATTGGTAACTTGAATTATCCTTTTTTTCATAGTTGTTTTTGGGATAGGAAATTGGGTGGTAGTGAAATTGGCTTACCCATTCTGTAGAAGTTCAAAATGGTTAAAGTGAATATCAATAACTAATGGATAATGGATTATCTTTTGTTTTAAATTCATTCGTTTAGTACAAAAATAAACTATTTTTTAGACTGTATATTTTATAGTCACCATTGATGGTGGCCTACTGGGTTATAATTACACCATACTTGAGAAATCGTTGGATACACGAACGCACTTCATGTTTTTAGGTCATGATAAGGGAATGGGCCCACTTCTATATGGTTGAATTGTTCATGGGACGTGAATGAATGAGGTACCTAAACATGAAGATATGGGACTTTTTGGGGATTCATTAGTGTACCCTAAATTTGGTTTTCCTTATACATGGAATTGTATGAAATTATACAGCTTATTGTTATTTAGTGGTGGTCTTTTACCCTGTTTTGTGGAAATTTTTTATTAATTAATTTTTATGGTTTATGGTTTATTACTTTCTTAATTTTCATTATCTATCTGATGTGTATTAACATGATAAATAGGTTACAGTCTCTCCACATGGTCTATTAATCCTCTTCTACTACTTGGCATCCACTAGCGTACGAGGATGTCTGTTTGAGGTTACATGTAGACCCATCTCAGGGCAATGGTTCAGTGCCCTCTATGTTAGGGATGTTACATGCAAGCACTCCCTAGGTGACCTAGTAGGAGAATCCACATTTGGGTGAATTCCTTGTGTAATACACATAATAAATGGACCTATGTTGATGACCTTATTCACAAATGATTTATATTTGTTCATTAAATAGGACCATTGGGAGCCTATATTGACATGGTTGAATAACTAGAAGAGCAGAAGAATCTAGGAAGTTATTCTCACTCTAGTCCTCCTCCGAGTTCCCCAGAACATTACAAGTAGATATATAAGACTCAATAGAATAAGACATTAATATGTGTAGTGGGATTAGAGTTCCTCTAGTGTTTTAAACCTAAATACCTTTTTCTGGATCCACCACCCCCTTCCTAGGAGTAGTAGAGTGAATTCCCCTTCTCATGATCGGGGATTGAGCACCAGTCATCAAAAGACACTATAGAAGACACTTGGATCCTAGAGTTTTATGTGTTGGTAACAATTTCTTCCATCCCCTAAGTGCACATTTAGATTTTTTGGTTCTACCCTGCATGATGAACCATCTGCTCACCTACGATTCACCTACAATGGCATTCATTAACTCACCCATCCCTCAGCTACATGATCCACCATCTGCTCACCTAGTCCCCACCTATTCAAACCATATATAGAGACTTATTTTATATAAATTATGATATTTGAACTCTTTTCATGGACCCCACATATAAGGATGTCCAAGAAAAGTCCTCCTTAAAAACATATATATATATATATATATATATGATTCGAGTATATGGTATTCCAGTGTTTCCTCTTGATTATAAAATCTGGTGGGCTGATAGTTCCTACAATTATATTCTATAATAGTTGGGATTCTATGTGTGTCTTAGATTATATATTCCCATGGAAACAAGGATCTCAACCTTACAGATAATTAATAGACCTCGAGGTTGAAAATTAGATATGATATGCGGACAACAAATCTTTTTTTCTCCCTCTATGTTCCTCAAGTTACCCTAGACTCATTTACTAACAAACTATGAGTAAAATGTATTTGATGATAGTCCTTTTGGGATATTCCTCTAAAATTTACATATAACATCACTCCGAGAAATATCCTATAGTATTTCTTATGGAAATTATCCCTAACCTCGTCCACCATAAGACAAAGGTGATTGTCCAGTTTCTTTGATATTCCATATACAATTGATTATCACAACCAGCATGAACCAAGTTAGCAAAGAGGTTAGTGATGATCATTAATATATCATGATCAAATATCAATAGCGGTAGAGGAATAATATTCTAAATCTAAATATTTCATTCCCTGGGACCTAAAATTTTGTTTTAGATACAAAATCACATCTCCAACTTAAAGTGTCACATTACTAATGAGGCATCCCCTTGGTCCACCTAAGTGGAATTCCTCCACGATAGATAGTACACAATTCCACTCCTTAAAGAGTTTAATAACTAAACATTAAATTAATAAATATAAAATTATTGAGGGGAAGAAATTAACATTACCAATAGAGATTCCATTTTTGAATCATCCTCTCACCATTCCCATGGGCCATGTTCTTTGGTTTTCGCCACAAATATCAAATATTTGATGGATTTCATTTCTTTTCAAATGGGTTATGTAGGAAGACTCCATAAGATTCAAACTGAATTCCCTAAAATCACCCTAATATTCACTAATTCATATTACTAGTTGGATCACATCAAGACTGGAAAGACACATATTTTTCGGGTCACTTCATCTGATTCAACGTAAGTACCAATCCAACATTGACTGTGGAAATTTCACCTAGATTCCATATCCTCATGAAATTAAACTAAATGATTTGGTCCTCATCACAAGGCCCTAAAATGTTTTATTTGTCACCTTAAGAGTAACCAAACTAGGTGACTATTGATTGATTTTATATGGATACAATGGAAGCCCATGTGGTCGGCCTAATACAAATACCAAAAACACTCCCATATTATTGGATGGAAAAAAACACCAAAGTAACACTCTATGTCGATTAAAAATGGAATGGTAATAATAATCAATGTAGGAATCTATAATCCACAAAAAATAGTGTATCATAAATATAGAACCTTATATAACTATACATTACTTTATCAAGGTTGAACCTCAGATACATTCAGATGATTATGAATCCAATACATGATAATAATTTATTGTTATCTAATATGTGACTTATTTTATATTGGTGATCAAACAAAGGAATCAGGTATATGTCTTAAATATAAAAGATATTCCCATCGTATGAAATAATTAGCCTAAAAATTTGGATATGACCCCAAAATCTCACCCTCTTGACCAAATTGGATCCCTAATCATGGGTGGATCATTTCTCCAAAAAAAATAACTTTGGAGAGTAGGATTATGAAATATCTCAAATAAGTAAACCATTGAGTGTTTCCAACTCTATGGATAAAATCCATTAGAAAACTCCATTAAAATTCATGGGAATATGTTTTTTTATCATGATGTATCACTAGAGTAATACAAAAAAACACCATTCCAACCCGACATGGTTTCAAGGATGAATCCATAATATACTGAACACACTATGTACTATAGAAAGGATTAGTGTCATTGCCAATCATAAATCCAAAAATGCAATTAATTCCAAAATTTCAAAGGGTTCGATGTATGTACAACATAAATTTACCCTTAAAAAACCTTATGACCCTCTTCTAAGGATATATTTCCATGAAATTGAGATCTTTGACTTGAAATTGACAATATTTATTCTTAGTATCAGTATAACTCTATGTCGATCTTTTATATTCATTTATATAATTCTAAATCTCTTTTTATTTTAACATCATATAATCAACAAGTTATATGGCTACATGTTCCATTCAAATAATTTCATTCCAACATGTTTTATCATGACATATCATTCCATAAAATGCTTCATATGATGCTATTAAAATACTTGAATGGAAAACTATTATTAGGGGAAAACACTAAAAAGGTAATTAATAATCTATTATTCATTAAAAATAATGACAGTACAGTCCAAAAATGTCTTATAATTTAATATAGTCATTTTTTCTTGTCCATCTGTTTAAGGATGGAAGGAAATACTAAAAAAATGATCAGTTTCAAGATCCTTTTGAAGACTCTTCTAGAATTTCAATATAAAACGATGATCACCATCAGATAAAATTGAAATAGGTATGTCATTATGTATTATAGATTTATTAATAAAGATTATTGTCTGTTTATCAGGAAAAAAATATTCAATTAGGGTGAGTAAATATGCAGAGTTGATTTGGAAATCAATAATAACCCATATTTCAACATTATTATTAGATGTATTTTGTAGTCCTATGAAAAATTCTGTAGTAATGTCATTAAATTACGAAATAGAAATAGAAATATATTTCATGACTCTTATATGATGATTTCTCTCTTCCTTCATCTATTGAAAAACCATGAATCTCTAAATATAGTAAGTAATTTCCAACATCATGTTATACCCCCAAATATTTACTTTCAAACATGTATTCATCTTTGTCATAAAATGGTGTATCAATAAAATCAAGATATGAGAATCTTCTAAAATTCCATTTTTATCTTGGGTATAGATAGAATACTTAGTATCCTTCCAAATTTTATATCTATATCATCAAAAAATAAATATTATAAATTCCCATCTTTCTAATCATTTAATTTCATTTGAAAATTCTCACCATCAGATTGATAAATTTTTAGATTTTCTAATAAATATGGATTATCAATTATTATAATAAGGATTTATATCTCACAATATTTAACAAATACTATGTCTAATTTTATTATATAAATAAAAATTGGATACCTATAAATCATCATATGTGTTAGAGATCCATGATCATTCAGAATCGATGAATATAAAACCATTTTTCCTTTCCTAGGAAGTAATGTATTGATAAATCCAATTACTTAAGTAGATCGAGCCATCTCCATTTCCTCACCTTCAGATTTTTTGTTGAGAAGAATCATTTTGGGATTTTTTGTTCAATGAATATCACACATCATTAATATAGATATAATTTTTTAATATATTCAATGAAAATATTATAGTATCAAACTAAATAACATGGTTTGGATAGTTATTTTGTTGTTTCATTATGATCATTCATTCACATAAAATAATATTTTAATTTGGAATATGGATACTACTAAGTAACTTATTTGATACATAAATATATATCCCAAAACCATATTTTCTTAATGTTAGTTTCAAAATTGGACCATTAACATATCTCCTGTTTAATTATTCAAAAAAATCAGATTCTGTTTTCTGTATAAATATAACCCATTTATGTGAATATTTGTTCATCTAGTTAGCAAATCATGAGAAATTATAGATGAATTTCTAATAGTAACACATCATACCAATGAAAATACATGCCTCAATTATGTTTGTTGGTATAGTAAATTCATTGATGACCAATTCCTTCCTAGAATCAACTATTTTTCCATACTTGGATACAATATTTTACATGAAAATAAACATCATGACTCCATAATTCACACTTTCTCAATTTCCCATTCAAAAAATTTTAACTATGTGTCTTAGGAATGATCTTCAAGTGACTATCAGGGTCCTCATATCTTTTATAATACACCTATATATCATCAATAAATATAAAAAAAATATA
Organism: Viscum album; assembly: GCA_963277665.1. NCBI lineage: Eukaryota > Viridiplantae > Streptophyta > Magnoliopsida > Santalales > Viscaceae > Viscum > Viscum album. The sequence continues at coordinate 1,956,185,714 of OY728140.1, forward strand.
ATTATATTTTTTGATTACTCTATTTATTATATACAAAAAACATGATAGTACATTAGTTAATCTAAATGGAAATAAAATTAAATCTTAATGTCCATACCCTATTTGGATGTCGTATCAAAAAGTTATGCTTTCTTTTATCACAATGGATGATACCCATAAGAATGGAGAATATTTTATAATCATTGGTATTTATGATTTTGATCAAATAATACATCAATGTGATGTTGAGGATACTAATTCTTTATTTCAATATTATTGATTTCTCTATAATCAAATCATAGAATCATGGATCATTTTTTCTTTATTAAAGTGAGAATAGGTTCTCCCTGTGGTGATACACAAGGGAGAATAAATTAATTATCAACCAACTCATCTTGTTATTTATTCATTGCATCTAACTATATAGTGTCCATTTCATATTGAGTGTTAGATATTATTCTTTCATATGGGATTAAATCAATGTAATACTCATCAAAATTCTATACTATATATATATGTTATTCCTTAGGAAATCATCAATATATTATTTTAAAATAGTTATATCATCAATTTTAATATTACATATTCCATTAGTGGATTGTGCTTTCTCTACATCCCTAAGAATCAGATTTAGAGTAGTTGTTGGGGGTGGATACATATTTTAATTATAATACAAAGACTTTTATCAAAAACATAAGTAATTCACATCTTTATAAAAAAATCATTCTCCTTGTATTAATTTTATTTCATCATATTTTATTTATAATCTATACTATGTATTATATTTAATTTTTCTATTTCTATTATAATTACATCTTCTAATAGAGGAGTTTTATGTGTCCTAATATGAACTACGAAAAAATAAATATCATAATGATATTTCAACTCATATTTTTTACTAAGAAACTCATCTTATAAAACATGTGAAATAACTTATTTTAATAGAAAAAAGTTTAGATATAAAATAGGGCGAGGATTATCTAGAATTAAATATATTAGTAGGTAAAATTTTGGTTATAATTAAAGTATCATCAACAACATCATTGTGAACATCCACTATCTTTATAATGATTTCATAAACATAGTCTTCCATCCCATTGCCTCTTCTATGAAAGATTACATCGATTCTTGATACAATTGTTTAAATAAGGTCCCCCTATCATTATAGTTGATGAATTGGATAATAGTTGTCTATTTATTTCCCTTACATCCATGATCTATATAACACTTTTCACCTAAATTGTAACACACTCCCATGTCATTCATGAATTTCAATGGTTGTTTCATCCCAAAATGTCTACATGATACACATTTATTCATTTTGTTATCCTTTTTTGATGTCTTCCATTTTCAGGCCATTCATCCAACCTATTATGAATATGATAACATGTTATTATATATGATCTTGATGATTACTATTCAATTTTTATGGAACAAAATACTATTTAATAATTTGATGAAAATGCTTGAGAAACTAGTTTTCATCTGATTATTGGCTTAAGAATATCAATTGAATGAGTAATCATGAATTTTGTGTCTTGTATGAAATTCATAGTATATATGGATAGTCCTATAAATGGTGTCTCATACTCTGTAACACTTTATTATACCTTTTTCATTAAGATATAAAAATTAACACTCATTTTAGTCTATTTCCCCCAATCGATATATTAGTCGAATAATGTTTCTTTAAAATATATATATTCCAAGTCTTCAATTTATTATTCCTCCCAAGAATTCAGGATCGACGACCGTTATTTATCAGCATTTGCAATGAGACAATATACTAACAGTATAAATATTCTATTTCAATTTCATTCCAAAGATAGAAATATATTTTTTGCGGACTAATCCACTTATCATTTATCACTAGATTAGTAACCCCACTAAATAATGGGGGATTCTATCACCTAAATCAATCCATCATAGGGGAATCAATCTGTGGATCAACATTGTAATCTTGTTTTGAATGGATATTTGTTATCTCATGGATATTCTTCCCAAATAATGTAATGAATTACATAATTACAAAACTAGCTACATTTACTTCCTTGGTAGGGAAATCATTACATTGTGTAAGAGTTTTGATACTATTTTTTCATCCATACACCTTTTTAAACAATTTTTTATAGTATATTAACTAATATAATTAATTATTTTGAAAGAAAATGTATAATTACAAATCGGTTATATCACAAAACATAATTAAAAATGGGCTTACATTCTATGTAATGGAATACAAGCCCATTGGGCATTCGATCCATGTAATGGGTCTCCCTCTACCTAGTTAAAGGAGGTATTTGATTTTCTTTAATCATTAAATGAGGCTTCAACCCCAATCTTTAAAAAAATAAGTAAAAAATTCATGCATTTAAAATCTCAAAATAGTATACTTGTCTTCAGTAGGGATTTCATTATTTTAAAATTATGCATAATTTTTTATAATGGCAATGTGAATCATCCAAAAATATACACTCTCGGACCGTCAAACATAGAGTAAGGAGATGTTCATTGTTATATACTAGGTGATGGTCAATTCAAGTCCCAATGTTCCCATTTATGATTTATGACCCATATATAAAATTTTGATAGAACCATATACAACTGTAGTATCCAGAAGAGGATGTATTTCTAGGAAAATTAACATAATCACTACCCTACCAAAAAATTAATATATTATTTAACAAATAGATCTATGTTAAAAAGCTATCACAGGTTTATGTTCCTTACTCGATGTCTTCCTATCAATTGTTCCCAAAGCTTCTAATAAGTATACTTTGATAAAAAATCTAAAAATCCATAATCTAACATCCTAGAGATAATATCTAATTTATTATTATGCATTGATACAAGGGTTAGAATACTAGAGGTCTAATTAGTTTAGTATTTTTTGAGAACTATATATATACCTGATACCCTTTCTACATTTGATATTGAATATGAAACATAGTAATTGAAAAACATTTGGAATCTATAAACTCATTAAACTAATTATACTTCTTATCTGGGAGAAAAGAAGAAAATAATAGTGGTCACAAAAACATAGTAAGGGTTACATTTAGAAGAATATATCATGAATAAATAAGCCATAATCAAAATTTCAGGGTAAATAATTAATCATTAATTCCATTCAATGAATAACTCCACTATCAAGTTTAGATAAGGCATAATAAATATGGATATTTAAATAACAGAACATACATTCCATTCAATAAATAACATGAATATAATGAATATATGAAGAATAATCAATATCAACGGTAAATAACTCAACACACTTTCAATTTTATTGATTAAATGATTATAATGATTAGATAAGTTATTAACAATATGGTATGGAAAATAAATGAACACACATTCCATTTAATGAATAACATTGGAAAAAATTTCATTTTATTGAAAAATCTATGAAAACATCTCATGGACAATAGTAACTAAACAATCATACAAGGAAATATTTAATATTTTATTTTATAATCTTAAAAATCATGATATCTATACCATCATGACCTAGTACAAATATATTTTACTCTATGTGTCAAAACACATTTAATATGGCCCAGTAATTTGAGTCATGAGATATGTTGATTCATAAAGGGTATATATATTTCTATAAAAAACCAATAAATTCATATATAAATCATTCCCCTTATATCTATTGATCAATTTAATTAACAAAAAAATATTGATTATCTTCAAATATCATTATTTTGTAAAGAACATTGGATTATCTAAATTTCCTCATATAATCAAATAACATTGAAAGTAAAAATTGTATGTTAAAATGTTATTTTGTTTAAGAAATAATCATATCCATATTAAAATGAGGATTAATATTTTGTGGAATGTGAAATCAAATGAAAAACTATCTCAAGAATGTGATTATCTCAAGAAAAATTTCATAATCAAATAAACTAATCAATAGAGGAGAGGTGACCATTATTTCATTGGGAATACTCTTTTTTCCACAAAATCACATAATTTTGAGGAATAATGGGAATCGAAGTAAAATATTAAAATAATATTTCATAAAATAATATTAAATGTAAAACCAATTAAAACATGTATAAGTACTAAAATTTAATAAACTGATTAATGTGATGGAAATATCTGTTATCATTTTTTATATAAAAAATAATATTCAATTTTCCATTTTATAAAGAATGTTGAGAAAATACCTTTCTAGAAAATTGTTCAAATATTCCATTGAAAACCTATTTAAATTTCATGTAAAACATAAGTTTTCATTGATAAATAATTTTTTTAAATAAATAAACATTAGTGAATCAATTCTAAAAACATGGGAATTGAATAAAAATATTTCTAATTAAAGAGAAATAAAATCGTTTATTATTATAAAAATTTCATTCTATAATTCAATTTCAAAAGAGAGAAAATTTTTTAATAAAATATCTAATATCTTTAAATTTCTATTTTATATAAAAAATAATCGATATTATGATTGATAAGATATATATTTCATTCAATGAGAATAAAAGCTATCTAAAAAGAATGTGATATTAGAAAATATATTCTTATCAACTTTGTATCCTTTAATTTTTCCCTTGAAATATCAAACATAAATAGACACATTAAACATCGTTAATAAATAGGTATTCTGGTAAAATATATCAATGTGGAATTATATACAATACATAAAGGTTAATCCGTACATGTTGTAAAATATATTTGAATTGGATATAAATATAAACGAAATCTCTTACCTCATGCTTCTATTTATTTTATAATTATTTATAATCCATTGTAATGGATTTAAACAAGCTATTAAATTATACCACAACCAAATTCATATTTATGATATAATATTTTATCATCATATAACATCTTATCATCTTTCTATTAACATGCCTATATTATTATTATTATTTCGGGTGTTAATTGATTTTTTTCTCATGAACGTTTCTCCATATAAGTTGTGATTCCATTTCATAGGATATATATAAATGTTCTTCATATTGATAATGTTTTTATAAATATAAATTTTAATCATCAAATAAATTTTTATAACCATCATTGAAGGATAAACTTGGAAAATGAATCACTTTGATTCGTGGAGACGTCAAGTCATATATACGGATGAGTGATGATTACATTCCTGTAATGGGTGAAAGTATAAAGAAGTATATAAAATATTAAAATTAAAAAATTAACTTCATGTCATATCTATCATATATACCCATTATTTATATCATTTTTAAAATTCATGTGTGTCGATTGGAAAAAAATTAAATCTGTTTTTTAGGAAGTACTCTATCGTAAACATGAGCGATAGATTTATTTTACAATAGATAGAGAATGAGATTGATAATTGTTATTAAAGTATTTTAATTACATCCAATTATATATAATATAATTGTTTAATTATATTTTCTATCATACTATATAACTTATATTATAATATATTCAAAAAAAAGGAGCTTATTAAAGGAAATTAACATCCCATAGACGAACCTACTTTAGATCATTTATTAAAGACCCTGAGGTGGTCCTTTTGGAAAGAATAGAATATATATAATGTGGATATATATTATTAAGAGATATGTTTTTTAGATAAATATATTTAGTGGTGTGTATAAGTGATGGTATGGGTGTCCTTTTATACGTGGGGGAGATGACAGAGAAGGAATTTTTGAAAAATTGAAATTACCATATTTTTAACATACCACAAGGCTCCAAAATTGATTATTATAAAACATAATATAATATTTCCTATAAATAATTCCATATAATAGAATTTATAAAACAATTCAGGCAATTTCATGCCTTATATTATATATTTATGTATCCAGTAAACTTATTTTTACCTTAATAGTGGTAATTAATTTTTATTATTTCAACAATTATTTTTGGAAATATTATAATAACTTTATCAAATAAAACCTGTAATTCATATTATTATTTTGTAATTCATTTTATCAATTAAAATTAATATTAGAGGAAATTTTAAATTTATGAAACCCTACAAATATGTTTTCAAAGAAAACATTTTTCTAGTGTAAGATCGTCATATATAAACTATATGGATATTAATCATAATATCATTGATTTAAATACAAATATTTAATTATATAATATATTTATTTCATTTAAATCATAAATAATTAATTAATATTTTAAATAATTAAAAATAATATGCAATATTAATTTTTTTAAAGAAGTTTCATAGAAAAATGAATTCTCAAAAATAATCCTTTAACTATGTGTATTCTTATAAAAATTTCCATAATATTATTATTCAATAAACTTAAAATATTAAAAATAATAATAACTTTTATCAATAAAATGATATATTTTTAAATACTATAATTTTTTACTCCTAAAATATTATTCTTAGGATAAAATATCAAAAATTCATAGTAGTGTAATTCACTAGTTAATTCCAAGAAAATTATTCAACATTTCAAATTATATTTTTTTGTTTGATAAAAAACATAAAATGTGTATTTCATTATAGTATTATTGAATTATAATTTTCACATTCTTTAATTGATGCTCAATATTTAAAATCCGAATAGAATATAATTTATATAAAATTATGGGAATCCATGAATTGTTCTCGATCATGAAGGAATGATCTATGTGTTGGAGCATGTAAACCCTAAGAAAGAATAAATGTTTCTAGTAAAGAAGATAATCAATAATGAAGTAATAATTATTCTATGGAAATATATATTGTTTTAGATTTATATGGATACAAATATTTAAATCAAATGTGAAATTGTTAATGGTTTTAGTATCCTAGAAAACATAGATAGGTGATATTAAGAATATGTCAGATATAGGAGGAACGAAGTTTACAAACCCCACTTTTTATGTATATGGATGGATTAACATCATAAAAACAAATAGTTTCAATATCATTTGGTATATAATTGAATTAGGTAGATTGGGAGTAATAGACAACATTGATTTGGATATGAACATCTTTTTCAGTCACACATAGGTAGGTTTTGGTGGTTCATTGTCAATAAGGACTGGCATGGGAAATAAAAATTTATTTTATTTTTCTCATTATATAAGGATTTTAATACAGAATACAGAGGCATGACCTCAAGAATATTTATTCTAGTAATTAAGGGTATGATTAGTGTATATAATTATTGGATAGTTTAGTAAATTTAATTGGTCTCAATGACCTGAATGAGGTTTCAGGAAGGATGTAAAACGTTTCTATTATAATATGACACAAAATTTGATATTTAATTACCCAAAATCCCTTAGGGGTTATAATAAATTTTATAAGGATTCCACATTGTGTATAAATTTATAAAAAATTAGTCTTCAGATATTATGGGTATATGATAACAATATTATATTTTATAATTTTTGTAAATATATACAATGCAAAAATTGAGGTGTATTTGGATAATAAATCTAGATGTTTTTATCAAAATTTTGAGGAGACGGATTGTTTTATTAAATAGTTGGGTGGACTAACTCAAATCATTTATTATTATAAATAAATAATATGTATCATCTCTCACATTTTTTCTCCTTTATCACAATTAAATAATTGTATATAAATACATAATTTTAAGTAAAGAATATGTAATATTAGATACAAGGAATTTAATATAAGGATTTTGAATCATAATACAATGATAAAAAAATTCTTTATACATATAAAAATAATAATGGATTTTAATGGGAGCATTACCTATTAAAAAAGTATTATAAATGACATAGTAATGTAATGAGTTTAATAAAAAGACAAAGATATAGAAAACATATATTATTCATAGTTTTTTTTATCATATATGATATTATTAGATAGGAATATATATTGTTTTTTTTAGTAAATTCTTAAATAATATTATAAATACATAACATTTATCATGTTATACAATTGTAATCTATAAATAACCATGTTACCATGTTCATTATATATATTGTAAGACATAATATGACAATTAACCTCTCAAATTTGGAAATTCATATATTAATAATCAATGTTATTAAATGATATTTATTGGTTTTAAATATATATTATTATTAATGTGGATTAAATTTTCTATAGATATGTAATAAATCATGTGTTAAAAAGTGAGTTTTATGTATTAGATAGCCCAACATGATTATTCACATATATTTTCATTCATTATTTCACTGGTACACTAAGGTTAAACGGTTCATAAAAGTCACTAGTATTTGACTTTGATAACATTTCAAACAAAACCATAATATACTTATATAATACTTTTATAATTTATTTATGTCTATGATAATCATAGTTTGGTCTCATAATTCTATGATAATTACATTATAAATTTTTTATAAGATAGATTTATAATAAGTTTTTACATTTCATGTTGGTGGAATAGAAGTAAGGCCTTTAACTTTGTGATTATATGACTCTATAAAAATTAAAATTAGAGAATGTATTGAGATTTATGTTAATTATATTTCATGATTTAAAATTTTTTATTCTTTGTATTACACATAGATAAGTCTCTATGGTTGTGTCGTTCAAAACATAAGTGATCGAGGCCATGAGAGGGTGATTTTCCCAACTATATTCAAAGAATCATTCCATTAGGTGCAGAGTGGAATATAAAATGAGGATATCTCACTAATAATGCAACAGTGTAACTTTTGGAATGTAATAGGGTCCCTAGTTTAGGGACACTATTACCATTATAACATCGCCAATAGTTTACTGAGATTCACTCCACTCCTATTATGCTTAGATTTATTTTACAGAAACACATAAAAATGGTGTTTTCCTCCCTAAATTTAAGTATTACACTTAATGTTATTATAAATCCTACCATGTGAATGTGGTTGACACACAAGTTTCTACAATTATCCCCTGGTTGATTTGGGAGTGTTTCATTATCTATATTAATGGCAGTTTCCTTATTTTCCATCATTTTCCTATTTATTTTTTTCAATAAAATTTTTTATATACCAACATGGTATTTGGGGAGTGAATCCACTATATATTGGTAGAATAATTTATCTTGAAGGGGAATATGTGTGTAGGGTGGAAATAGTGAAGAATATGGATGGATTGTTTTCATTTTATGTTTTTTGGAATGAGAAACAGCAACAAATGAATTTAATTTATGAATGTATGACAATTTTTAGTTAAATATTAGATTATTTTAGTATAGAATAAGGTGGTTTGGTGGGTATTATGTTAGAGGATGCATCAAGGGAATCCCACAACTCACTACTTATTATTTAAACATAGTTTCTTCACCAATTGAGTTTTGTGAAAATTATATCATTAAGATATATTAATTTAAAATATAGATTAATAAATAAAGTTATGGTCAGTAAAAACATAGGTCCTTATTGGAGATGATGAAGTTCACTATAATATTGGATTATTGTATTAGACAAGTTATGAGTTATCTTGATTTTACATAGTATTAATGGTGATTTATTAGTTGATTTTCTTCTCTATTAGAATTTTATATTTGTGTCATTGTTATTATTATAAGGTTTTATATGATTGAATAAATACCCAAATTTAACCTCCACAAATGGAACATGATTTTGTTGACATTAAAATTAATACATAATATTTAATTTCTCAAATGTTTCATTTATGACATCTTCACCGAATGAGTGTAGGTGTCAAATTTTATAGATTTCTATAGTGGGGTGATTTTTATTTAGAAATTGATATAATTTATAGTTTATTTTTCTTCGAAATGGGGTTTTTGTTATATGATTATTTATACAAAAAATGTTATTTTCACTAGATTGTTATTTAAATTGATAGTTTGAAATAAATTTCAGATAGCGTACATTCCAAAGGAAATAGTTTTTTAGTATAAATGTTTTGAAATGGTGTTTGGAAAACATTTGGTGGTCTATAAAGGATAATTTAATTTATAAATGTTCGAAAAGAATTATAATGGTAAAGTTATTAGATTATTCTTTTTCAAATGAACAATAGAGAAGTTTTATATTCATATTTTAAATTGATGTAAATAAATAATCTTTTATATTTAGAATTTTTAGGGTTAATAGTATAAGAGATTATTTTTTTTATAAATAATGTGTTCTTGTGTGATAACTATTTTTCATTGGTGGAATTTAATGTTCTCCATTGTTGTGTGATGATGCATGTTACTATAATAACCAAATGTGAATCCTTCCCTTGGGAGATGGGTCAGTTATGTTTGGATGGTAAGAAAAGAGTGTTTCTATATTTTTTATATTTAGGGGGCCCTTAGAGGTACACATAGACCTAATGATAATATTTAAGACTAAATTATATCATCAACTATTTGTAGTGACTTTTGTGCTACAGTGAGAAGGTGTTAGATCAATCTCACAATGGTTGTGATCATGGTATGTAATGATCAATGTGACATTCATGATAGATTGATATTGATATAGAGTGAATGAGGATATTACCAATTATTTATTGGGAAATTATTTATATTATTGATGATTACTTGGTCGACATAGTAATTGTAAGGGAACCCTCTAGATTTGAACTCAATTGGTTAGGTGAGATATTGTCCCTATGATGGTTAGTTGATGTCTATGGATGGATTCAAATACATTAGTCCCAAAATAGGTCTTATCATGTATTTAGAAATGAGATTAGGAGGATTTTGAGTTACCTATTTAGTGTTTCCAATTTTTGGAGATTAAGTTTATACATGAAAAGGATCATCTAGAATCAATATATCACTATGATAGAGAGGGTGAATTAGTGAAATATTTTCTTTTTACGTTATATAATTTATAACAACCTTCACATAATTACAATTATTTATCATTTTTATGTAAATTAAATATTCACACATCCATAGAAACAAATTTAATTCCATATTTCACTACTTAATATGAGTCACTAGTCCTTGACATGATTTGGATATAATCTAATAAAGCACAATCCAATATAGAATAGTCCCTTCCCATGGATACAACATGTAGGGTATAACATTACAATTGTCTAGCACTATGATGAATAAAATTGTGAATGTTATTTTGAAACACTAAAAATGTGATATAAGTATCTGTAATAACATAAGAAACCTTCACTATTTGGTTAGAAACATGTTTTTTCTATTAATTATCAATTTTTACTTTTTTAATTATACAAAAAAATCTTCACATTCTTACCCAATAGAAGGTAGAAACAACCCTTCAGTGTTTCATAAACAAACAGGTCAATGGATCATTATGATTCCAATATATGAATATTTAGGGAAGAAAATAGATATAAGAAGATACTATGGAAACAATTATAAACCACTTATTTATTTCCCATAAATTTTAACCAGATTTCTAAGTCCCATATGGTAAAATTCTTCATTCTTATTCTTCTTCTTAGAAAAACCTCCTCATGAAAAATAATTATGGAAACTTCCTTAGCATAAAAATAATAAAATATCTCACTATATCTTATATATATGAATAGTTCTCCTTATTCCTAAATTATAATTCACTTCCTTCTATTTATAGTTGACCTAATGGTGGAATGGGTGGAAATCTAAAACTTTTTCCCACATAACCAATTTTCTATAAACATGAGGATGAATTTAATTTCAGATCAATATTTTAATCATTCCACATTTCTCAAAACGTTCTGATTCATCTCAAAACATTTCAAATTTTCTCAAAAGATTATCATTATGTGAAGTTCCTAACAAATATTTATTTCACTACTAATATTCATTCTGATCATGTTTCTCATTACGATGAAACATATGATAAACACAATTTTCATGACCATAATGAAGACACATGAGAAATGAAGACTTTTTATTTTTATTCACTAAACAAGATGATCCATTATAATCATTATACAAAAAAAATTGTATAATCTTTATAAGGTTGTAGTATATTCAATTATGTTTATTCCCACACATATGTATCTTCTCAGTCATTGTAGGTGTTCACTTGAAATACATAGCCAGATAATTTATTCTGTTGTATTCTGACAAAAATAATTAAAACATATAGAGATTCTGTATAAATTAAAATCACATCAAAATAATCAAAACATTTCCCTTTTTTGATTTATTTATTTTACAGGTCCTCTATCATATGATCATATATATGATGACATATTGCATTAGTGAATTATCGGTATCACTATGTGTCTAATGGATCCGTCTATTTTTCCTCTAAATATATCATCATCACTTCATTTTACAATTAATCTTAACCCAATTCAATGTAAATCATGACCTGTATAGTTTTTGTCCAATAATAAGATAAAAATATTTTTTATCTATGAAAATGGTCGGCAAAACTGTTTAACATCATCTCATCGAACGATAACAGAAATGAAATAAACATAATTCTATATCTAATATAATTATACATCGAATGATTCTTTTGATATAAAAACTCTATCAAATATATCAATGTGATAATATCTCTAATGGATTGGAGGAACACAGAGTCTAATAGACCAGTGTTAGTATTGTATTATTTCATCCATATATTCTGCAATGGAATATTAATCCTATGGAATGCTTCATTTAGTGAATCTGTAATGAAAATGAATCATAAATATATATGGATCATTCAATCATTACCTCAGTATCATTGGAACTTTCAGGCCTTAAAATAAATTCTATGTCTCGTGAATCCCTCACTAATGAACTAGGACCATAAAACATTGAGATCCTAAGGTTTTCTTCTACCAACCATTTCTTGTATCATGAATTCATCATGAAGTTGAGAATATTATGAATGAAATAGAATTTTATGAAATATATTGGAATATTCTCTTACTTCCCAGTATTCCAATATCTTCAATCATTCTATCCAAACCAAAATTCTATTGGAACCACATAGAATGACTATACCATATTTTCACCCTTTCAGTCACAAAATGGGATGGAATGTTTGGATTAACTAATTTAACTGATAACATTCAAAAATGTAATGAATATTTACATTTTATTATTAATAATACATAAAGTCATAAAATATCCATATCATCTTCTCACTTTGATCAAAATCATCATTCCATACACAATATGAGTCTGAAAACCATTTCACCCTGAAAAAACTCCACAATTGAAAACCTAAACAGATTGATTTACATATTCAGAGAGCATATGATATTTTTATTCTACTACTCATAAGTCCGATAATTCATCATTACAATAGTATATGATTCTTCATAATGAAAAAAATACAACACAGTGAGAACAAAACTCATTCAGTATCTAAAAACCCACATCCATCCTACTTGGTCCAAATAATACCCCCATTGTATTTTATTGACTATCAGGGTTCATAAATATCTAATTCATGTATCCTCAATCTATGGATCACTAATCAAAATTTCTGTGTCTATGTGAGAAAACAAAATGTTAGAAACTGGAATAATTGCCAAAAAAACTATGTTGTCCAATGTCACTTATAAAGCTTCTCTACCTTAGATCTTTCATATCACTTAAAATGTTCTTTCTCTTTACCATATTTAGTTTCCTAAAAAAATACAACAATCTATAAGAAATTTTAAAACAAAAACATGATGAGTTCATATATTACCCACAACCCTCTCTATATAAATGTTTTCTTTAAATGTTTAGAGCATATTTATTGGTTGATGTATGAAACATTATTTTGTCCCCTATGATAACATTATCTAAATAATATATGACAATGAATAAAGAAAAACATATATCATCCTTGGAGAGAAAGATATTGGACACTCATGTTTGACCTTAATTTGAAAAATTCTTCATTTGTTAATGGTTTTGTGAAAATTTCAGTAACATGATTTAATGTTGGATCATAGTCTATATTGAGATCAGTATTCACAACATTATCATTGATGAAGTGATATTTTATATCAATATTCATTGAAATATAATTTAGCAATGGATATATTGAATGGTTTATAACACAATTATTTTCATATCCCAGGAGAAAATGTATCATCACATCAACAAGTATGTCTTGTAACTAAGGCTTCCTCAACACAAGATGTGTTTTTTCTTGATTAGTAGTAATATACTAAACTTCTACTATACTACGTGTAAGTTAAATTTTTCCCATAGTATTGAAAGATACACAACGGTCCACTAGAATTAAAACCTCAATAGATGTGGATCTTCTATCATTAACACTTCCTACACAATCAGTATTTTAATAACCAAATAAATAAATAGTTTTTTAGATATTACCCATAATTCCAAAAATTGTTATATCATTCATAAATCTAGTAATTATTTTTCCATTCAATAGATGTTTTTATTTTGGATAAAATTAGAATATTTAATATAAGGTAATAACATAAAAAATATATGGTCTTGAGACAGTAAAATATTAAAAACATCTAATCAGCATCTGAGACTCCCTATAGTCAACTTCATTACCTTCTCTATATTTAATAAACATGTTTCCCAATGAAATTTATCTAGAAAAAGGATTCAAATATTTCATTCCAAAAATCATAAAAAGATCCTAATAATATTTTTCTTGAGAAATAAATTTGTTTTTATTCTTTTGTGATATTTTTTACAAAATAAATTATTTCTTTTCACCAAGCATAGAAATGTCAAAAAACATCATTATCTCATTGGATAACCTTTCACAAGTACTTTCCTCACTCCTATGATTGATAATATCATCAAAATATATATTAACAATGTCAGAATAATTCATACATTATTTGACGTAATGAATACTATAAACTTTTACATTCCAAAAATTAATTTTTTTATTCAGTTATCCAATTTGGAATACCAATATCTTAGATATTTCTATACCACACACAAGTATTTCAAAAAAATCCACAAAAAACATTCATCCGTCCTGATATGAAAATATAGTGTTTGATTACTATAAAATTCTACAGCATGTTATCCATTCATAAATGATTACTTCACGTCTATTAGAAAAATTGGATTACATCATAGTGCATCAGTTGTAAAAAGAGATTCCCATTGTTTATAACCTTTCCATTGAAGAAAAATATTTATCCAAATCAACACCATTAATTTTTGAGTATCTATTTCACACCAATATTTCGTTGTTTCTTATCACTTCACTATCATCTTTCAATATATTCCAGGCAATTCAACATGTACCAATAATTTTACTTTCATTTTTTTGTGTACAATATTCCAGTTATCATTATTCATAATCGGGTCTAACTCTTCATTCACAGAATTAATCCTTTCTATATTCAAAAATTATTTTTTCACATCTTTTATCTCTAATTTTTTATTACAAAGAAGAATGTCTAACAACTTATGATATTCATCTTATTTAAACAATTTGACATTGATTTCCAATACTATATCTACCTTCCAACTATTTCATCTACCTATAAGGACAACCGATATTTTTCAAACACAATCATCCTCCCCTATATGTGATTTTATAATTTCATCCATATAATTATCAATAACTTTTACATAAATATAACCCAAGGTTAGTCATGAATCTCTATTTAAACATCTACATTCTATTCCATCTGAAGCTTAACAATGAACAACACCGTATTCATCTCTCCATTAAAAAATTATAGGTTTTCAAATTTATTATTTATTATGTGGGGACTAAAAAATATAATTAGTATTTTAAAATTTTAGTTATATTGTACAACATTTCCTATTGAGTTATATTGTTACATCTCTTATTGAAACAATGATTTTCAATATAATGAGTTGTGCTTGTATCATGTATCCAGATGTAATGGTAAATACCTTGTTCAAGTAACATAGTATACTTGACTTCAACCAAACATCTATTCTTCATTTCCACAACATAATTTAATTGTGGTGTTTATAATTTACTAAACTCTTCTTGAATTTCTTATTTTTCAACATTGCATCTAAAATAGTCATTATTGTATTCACCTCAATTATCCATTTTCAAATTCATAAAAATTACCCACATTCCTTCTTTGCTCATTTTATAAACAAAGTAAACATAATTTGAGAAAAAGAATTATGTTTCAAATACATGATGTACTTAGTGTGATTAAAATAAATATAACTCCATAACCCCAGAAACCCAGAGTCAATGTCTTACTTTATTAAATTTTCATTTTTATAAAATTTTAATCCCAATGGACCAAACAGTTCAGTAGTTTTGTAAATACATATTATATACTTGATATGAATATTACATTGGAAAATATAAAAATAATACACAATACATAATAAGGGAAAATAAATATAATCTTTGAAACTCATTCAAATTATTACTCTTCATAACACATGGAAATGAAATAAAAATAAGGGTAAAATCGAATGCTCATTAAGTGTAAGTACGATAGAATAAATTATGAATCATTAAGAATAATATCAACATGGAAATATCAATAACTAACATCACATTACAATTATATAACTAGATATTTTATAATCAATATAGAAAGTGATAAACTAAAACTTATTTCATTTTGTAAATGAAATGGAAATGAAATGAATAATTATTTATGTCAATGAAATAATCTCATTGATAATAAAAATAAATTCATTATAAAAAAAATTAAATTTGTAATTATTGTACTTCATGTTTCCCATGAACATTATACCTTTTCTTATCAATATATGGTTGTTTAAACTATTCTGAATTGGCCAACTGATTCATCTCATGAGACTACAAAAGCATCAAGTGGCTTGCATATGCTGGTCCACAACCAGTCTGGATGACATTGAATGGTCCCCAACTTCTTTATTTCATGCATAAATAATTAATAATTTATAAAATAATTTATTTTATTCAAAAACAATAATCCTTGTCACAATGTATCCTTATTGAATAGAAGAATTTATCTGTCAATAATTCCCCGGTTAATCAAATTACTGTAAATGTGAACAATGTATGTAAATATGGAATATGGATTAGTAAATAATAATATCCATTATGAAAAAATGCAGATATTTATGGAAAAATAAATAAAAATGGTAATATTAAAGTTATTGTCTCATGATAAAGTTAAGAATTGTAAAAGAATGTATGATAGAAAATGTAACTTTTACCACTTGTAAATTTTCATACTAAAAACCATGGTGGATATAATTAAATTTAAAAATTAATATACCATAAATTATGAGTTTAAATATATTAAATAAAAATGCGACAATATATAATCCATAATAAATTTTATTTGTTTATAGTACAATTAAGTTTCAATGAAATGTTAATTAAGACAAAAACTATTACATTGAGTCAAACTTGTCAACTATATTATTATATTTCAGAATAATAAATGTATATTATCTATTTAAATTTTCCATAACCCTTTTCTTTTTTATATTTATTTTATTTATCTTTTTAAAATATTTAATCATATACTTATGAAATTATGTTTACATTGGCTGTTTTGACCATATTCAGTTTTTGTGTCATATATGGCTGTGGTAGGACATCTATGGTCAAATGAGTCATTATATAAACATATCCAAAGACCTAATAATAACATAAATATCATAATTATGCCCAAATTTTAATTTAAAAACCAAATTTTAATTATTGTTATTGAAACAGAACAAATATTACCATCATGGAGATGGAAGGTTGTACGTATGCATGAGTAACATTACCATTTTTCAGTGATCGTTAGTGTATAATGGTAATAAAAAATATATATATTAAGAATGATTATTAAATTTTCATTAAAATTTTATATAATCATATAAAATTATATATATAATTCTGATTATGTAAAAAAAATTATATTTTGTCGGGGAGGCACCAGTCCACACATCGATGACAAACATTATCACTCTTTTTGTGTATTAAAATGGTTATAATCAAAATTATATATTAGGTTTCTATAAAAGTAATTATTCCATGAATATAATATATATAATTTATTTATTTTACATATTCATTCTTAAAATCAACCTTTTAATATTCCATTTATAATGTAAACGAATCAAATCACATTAAAGAGGTGGTAGTCCACATTTCCACAAATGATGTTATCGTATTCCCACAAAATATAGGGCATAAATGTATGTTTTAATAAATAATTAAAAAATAATAAAGAAAATATAAATATCATATATATCATATAGAAAAATATTTTTCATCAAAATTTCTACCCATAAGAGGCGGTAAAGGAAAAAACAAACAACATCATTTTTATGGCAACAATTCACCAAACACATGAAATGTATGTTTGTTACCCATTTGATGGATATGTTTGTAGTTTGTTTTATAAAAAATAACATAAAAACAGATAATTATATATATGATACTTATTTTATCATTTATTCACCGTATAATAACTGTTTATGTCTAGTAAAATTAAAATAAAACAAAATATCTTATACAAGGGTGTTATATCTTTCTTAGGTATCTCCTTGTAGTTAAAACCAAAAATCATCCTTGGTTGATATTCATCCCAAATTTATGAATATATTATCATGGTATTGATATTTAGAAGCTATATTGGGAGATATTAGTTAAGAGAAAGTGACTTGATAGGTGTGATGATGTGGGAAGGGTGAGTGCCTTTTTATAGTGTAGGAGGAGTGGAATTAATAAATTTTTTTAAAATGGAATTCCACACATATTTTCCCTATGTAAATTGTAAGCAATAAATTCCAAATTATATAAAATGTATGGAAAGGTAAATTTTTGGTCAGAATATGTATTTTGTGAAATTTTCTAGGGCGAATTTCTCATAATATTTACAGTATAGTCCACTATTAAACTAATTGTTTTCTTACTTGCTGTATTTAAATTATGTTTAATTCACTATTGTTTTTGGAAAAAACAAAGATGAACTTATTATTAATTAAAAAATTATTCCTAATATTTAATCATTTTTCATTAATTTCAATCTACAATGTGGAATTAATTAATTAAAAACTATTCCCGCATACTGGAGGACAAAGTGGGTTTTTAAAGTAAAACTATTCAAATATTTTCTTAATATTTATATCCAATTTCAGAGTGAAATTTATTCCAATGAACTATATTAGATTAATTTTTTAAATTTTAATAGTATTAATTTAAATCCAATTATAAATATAATTTATCCTTATAAATAATTAATATAAGAAGAAGTTTAGAATTAAATTTTAGTATTTTTCAATATTCATCCTAAAATGAAAATTCACAGAAAAATACCATAAAATCACCATAACATAATTTTTATGTTTATATTTAATAATAATGTTATTTTTTTCATATTTAGTTCATTAATTTTTCAAAATGGTTATATTATGTAGGTGCGCGATTGAAAAATAGGAAATTTTATTTTTAAAATATACGTTTTTGGCAAATTATTTGGTTTCACCTAATATTATTCCTATAAAATCTATTGTATGAATTTCAAAAAAAATTTATTTAATATGTAATATATATATTAAATTAATATGACTAATTAACTATAATTATTTCTTTATTATGATATGATGACTTTGAGGTCATGAAAATTGTTTTTTTTAAACATCCCTATATATTCAATTTCTTCTTATATTCATTTATAATTGATGATAAAAAATTAATTCAAACATATATTTTAATCATTTAATTAATAATATTCAAAAATATCAATTTAACATCTACTTTGTACCTAATTATATTAAATAACAATATTTTTATTAGTATTTATTTTGTTCGAAAAAACGCAGTCTTGTGTTATGCACATGCCATGAAGAAATGTTAGTATTCCATGATACGTAGGCTAACCTTGATGTTAAATGTATATAAATCTTAAATTTATGATACTTTTAACATAATATTAACTGGATGTTTCCTTTAAAAAAATATATGAAAAGAAAAAAAATTCTTGATGGAAAATATTGTAAGGTCTCGGGGTGTTGCATTATCCCATCCTTAAATAAATTGAATTCCCATAATCCAAAATTAATCTCAATAATAAATGGATTCATAAATAAAAATAAACTATTTTTGAAAAAATCACATCATCAATGGGTTCAATAATACATATTCTTAATAATAGACAATAGTAAACATAATGGTCATGTAACTATGTTTCATATTGTGAAAGCATAGGTTGGGAATGTGGATATAGATACAGAAGAAACATCTAACAATCAAGATCTGATTGTGAGTTATAGGGAAAATGAAAATATAAATTTTCTTGAACACAAATCCTTATATCACTTTTATGAAATGCTCAATGATATCATAAAAATGATGATAATAGGATATAATTATTTTAATGACCATTTCCCAATTGTTGGGGAATTAGTTCACACAATAAGATAATAAGTAATTATACATTTCAATTATTTAAACTCAATATTATCCTTTGGTAGTTCCCTAAACTATTTATGCTTTATTTCATACCAGATGATTAATCATATGGTGAAGTAACACCTTAACCTCTAAAACCCTTCCCAATTATCAACATAAAAAATATGATAAATGGATATCTTTCAAAAAAATTATGAACCATTACTTTATATTTAATGTAACTCTATATTCAAAATAAACTAATAAAAAACGGTAATTGTATTTTAATCATCACATACCAAAGATGTGAATATTTTAATAACATGAATTACTATAAAACATTATTAAAATCATAGATTCTTTTTATTCCTTAAATAGAAAATATACTATTTCATATATCACTAAAATAAAATATTTTTTAAACAATATCAAAAATAGAATAAAACACATTGTCCAAAAATCATTACATAGTTCCAATATGTTCATCACTTACCAAATTTACTATAACAACACAGAACTCAAAACTAAGAACATTATATTTGGTAACGTGAATAACATGCAACACCAAGAACATAAGGAAATATAAAATCACAAGACTATATAAAAATTAATATTTAAAATAAAATTCATTCTTGATATATCTTGAATTTAATGTGATATTTAGTAATCATTCATCACATGTAACAACAAGTTTAATCAAGGGATTTTGTTACACGCAAGATGATGTTTTACTGAACAACAATATATTATCAAAATATTATTATTTAAAATAATAATAAATTACATAGCTGATAAATAAGTACTTATGAATAGGATATAATAACTGATGGAAATATTTTTAAGAATTAATAGGTTAAAAATTAATTATAAATGAGAATAAAAACTAGTTGAATATATAGGAAATGTTTTTATGAAGAACTAATGTTGTTCTTCCAAAAGAATTTTATCACAATAAATTAAATTTATTACAATTTTTGAATGATACTAATGAAATATATATATATATATATTTATATTCAATCATATGATTTTCTAACACATCCAATATATTTTATAGGCATAAAATAAGAACAGAAAAATTTTTATCAATACAATCCTATATTTTTATAAATGTGGTTTTATTGCCCATAATAGAGAAACTATTTTAAATCATATAATTTGAAATTTAATAAATATTATATTTCAAAATAAACATAATTTTTTATATAAAAATTTAAAAATTATCTTAGGATGAAGTTTTGGTGTTTTTCTCAAAAGACTCATTTTTTATTAACAGTAAAAAATACTGAAATTTAATTTAAAATAGATTTTTCAACTAATTTATTTATAGGATGAAGTTATATTTTTTATTTATTTTAATGTTTAATCTTATACATTTTTTATAAATTAATTCAAATCATGTCTCTGTAATCAATTTATTTCTGAAATTGAATATGAAAACATATCAGTATTTTGAGCATTTTACTTTAAAATCACTCTTTATCGTACCGTCTACCATATTAAATTTAAATTAATTTATGCCACTTATATGGTTAGAATTGAAAAGTTTTATTACATATTTTTAATTAGTTTAATTTATATTTTCTAATAATTTCATCATTATTATTGACCAAAAATATTTTTGAATGCAATTAAGATTAATTTCCATGATTAAGAGAAAAAAATCTTAACAAGGGACTAAATAGTAAAATTAACTGCCAAAATGACCCTTAAATTTTTAAAAAAATACATTACATGACCATATTTAAACCTTATAATTCCTTAAATTTAAATTTTTCCATTATTATATCCACATTTCATAGGAAAAAAGTCGGCCGAATTCACGATCCAAAAAATTACAATAATGTTACCCCTTATCCATTATAAAGAGAACTCAACCCTCTGACTTACTCAAACCTATAAATCCACTTTGGATTATAAAAGATATGAAAACATATCTCCTATACATTCATACCCTCATCCTAGAATCCCCCCTTTTGGGTATAAATCCATCGAATTAATTCCTTTGGTGTGAACTAAAATTAGTTACCCAAAAAAGAGGTATCATCCTTCCTCAAGCTCCATTATTTTATTTTCAATATCCATCACCTAAAATAATCTTATTACATTATTATATAATAGACAATATATCATAAATATAATAATATTTTTTATTCAAAGGGTTATAACTAAACAAAAAAACACTTCTATCTA
The DNA here is from genome assembly GCA_963277665.1 of Viscum album. Taxonomy (NCBI): domain Eukaryota; kingdom Viridiplantae; phylum Streptophyta; class Magnoliopsida; order Santalales; family Viscaceae; genus Viscum; species Viscum album. The sequence goes on from OY728140.1 coordinate 1,956,208,010, forward strand.
TTAGGTAATAAATATTTCATTAATATGTATAAATAACTATCAAATCGTAAAACGATGTCAATCATTTTTCATTCACAATCACTCAAGGTTGGGTATTATAATGGAAACACTATTTATATATGATCTATATGATACATATAATGTCTTTAGGTATCCATAATTTTTAATAACACATTCCCTTATGCTTTCTATTTTGTGTAATTATTAAAACATTGTTTTTGGAAGTGTGGAGTACTACATTCCCAAAGTGATGTGATTCATTCACGCAATACATGGAATGAATCATGTATGGTTTTAATAAAAATTAGTTACATATATGACATATATATGATATTGGAATTAATATATATATATATATATGTCATTTACTTATCATTATTTTCATATGAAAATGAAATTAGTGTAGCGTTCATGTGTACGTATTGCCTACCGTATCCATAAATAATGCATAAAATTTCACTTCTCCAAATATTATTTATTGTGCTAAAAAAACAAATAATTAATATATTTGATAATTAAATATTGTTTTAAATTCATTATTTTTTGTCATCAAGATCTCTCTAATATAAACAATAAGCATCATGTCAAAACATTCTATAAGAAATATGAAATTAATTCCTGAAATAGTAAAAATAAAAAATGTTTAGTAACCAACATAAAATAAGATGTTATAAGAAGATCATATAATATAAAAATATAATAATAAGGTTCAGAAAAAAATTATTTAAATTTTTAAAACCATGATATATAATGTTGATCAATGTTCACTGATGATGAACACCAAATAAGAATTAGAATAACCATAAAGAAAAAAACATACGAATGTTCATAGTATTTTTCCCAGTAGATAAATGATGATTATGAATGTTAAATAATCATGATATTGTTACAAATTCAATGTATTTTTATTTCTCTATGAAAGGCACCTATCCCATGGAATGTTCCACGAATCCCTACTCAATGAGCACCCTTGTTCACTAGTGGCAAAATGGTGAAAGCTAGATGAGCACCCCAGGACACAAAACATTGTCATTGGAATGAACATAAAAATATATTCAAAAAACCTCAAAAATAAAGGGAAGTGTCATTTCATGTATGTGACTGGTGGTGTTCACACATATCATGCATCAAATCACCATTTGGAAGAATAAAATCTCATAATGTTATCTAATACATCTCATTAGACCACTAATCCAACACCACGATAAATGATGGAGATAACTAAGAGGAAGTGAGAGGGGATCATGGTCACTAAATGAGATGCAACACATATATCCAGAGATCAGTGAGACATTGTGATACTTCGGTGTCATGACTGCATTAGCTCACGAAGTACCTTTGTATTGTCAACCTCACTACTTTTAATCTTGCACATGTGTCTAGGCATCTCCATGGAGCTCTAAAGATAAAGAGATAGAAATGTCCCCTTCATGCTCTAACGATCTATCTATACCCCATATTGGTCAAGAGAAAATCCCCCCAAAAAAAGAAAGCATAAATCCTAGACATTGATCATGAAATCATACATGACCCCTGAGCTTTTTGAAATAAAAAAAGTATATTGAAAAATTTTGGGTGAGAATGGTCTGTGATCACTGAAAGACATGAGGAGTTCTCATAACAACCCGTACTGCACCATATTCCCTTGGTGACATGTCCACCTCTCCTCAAAAATTTTCTTGGGATTGAGGTCTTGTCCCCAAAATGCTTGAATTCCATATGACCCATACTAATCACGTGATGCATCTCCAAAAAAGAGAGGAAATACTCTCAATACCATACATATATTCTTTCATGACTCCAAATATTAATCATATAAAATGAAAGAGATAGGAATGGAAAATGAAAATATGGTTCACGGTCTCTGAAGGGCATGCGATGCACCCAACACACCCATGACATGGTCCCACGAGACACAGAGACATTGCATCAAAAGTCTCACATAGGCTTTCCTAAATTCATTTGGATTTCTTGAAGACCCATTCACATGTAGACATAATAAAATGGAAGTCATTATAATCCAAATTCCTCAATAGTTGGAATTAATATGATAAAATATGGAATGATTTGTGGCCACAATAAATCTCCCAGTACACTTGATGTGGTCCTTTGTAGAGAGTCATGAAATAGAATAACACAATACCTGGAGTCAGCCCAATCCTAGACTCAAACATGATTCCCCACAATAAATAGTTAGTATGCTGACGTATATGCCTATAAATTCACTACTCTAACATGATTGAATGGTTCATATGTAAGGTTAATTGGTTGGCTGATCGAGTGGTAGATGTTTTGACCTAGGTAGAAACTACGCAAATTATTGCTCAAACTCTGGGCTTTTGCACAAATTTGATCTCACGACCGGTCTACTTTCCCCTAGATAACACAATGGCGGACCACTATTACAGTCATGCTCCCAAAATAAATCCCACCACATGATCAATAATATATCAGGTGATGTAATTATAGTGATACATGTGAAAACCACATATAATGTCCCCTAGATCTCTCTAGACCCAATCAAACTGACATTGGATAGAACCAAGGCACTTGAAACATAGGGGTAATGAACCATGATTCAGAGTGGGAAAACCAAGAGGAATACATGATTGTGGACATCAGCATGCTTCGTATGTGTCAATCAAGACTACATGATAGTACCATGTTTCTCCACCTAGACTTCACAACATCCCATCAACATTTCATCTGGGATATGTAGAATGCCTTGAACATGTCGGTATAAGTCTTATGAACCCTTCATAGACTACACATGGATCGTAAAAACCCCTTGGGTTCATGACCTCAGACTAGATATGTCCTCAAGATGCATCACCTGACTCATATAATATCATCCACTCATATTAGTCGAGTCTCGTTGACATATATGGACATGAAAATTCAAATGTCATGGTGTACACTATGGACATTTTGGCCTCGTCCTGTGATTTCCTTATGATGTGTGTGCCACGAATTGTGACCCCCTTGGATCACACTACCATGACTCTCATGACACAATCTACATATTTTGTTCTAGGTCACACAATGACATCTGGGTATCCCAACAAGATCATGAAATAACATCCAGGGAAGAATGTTTTTTTCTCAAGGTTTACCTCAGTGTGTTAGACTGGACATCATCTAGAGAACATCGAGGACTCTGATTCCCACCATAACTAGGATATTTAGTATGCCTCCTTAATGTCATGACCTCCATATAAAATGCTCCAAGGACTACCCAAATATGCTGATCATGTATTTATACCACATAAGGCTAATCATGTACCCCTTGTTTCTCACAATGATCATGGAACATGTAGGCTTATGGGAATGAAACGAACACCACATTGGGAGTAAATTACACATTAAAAAGGGAAAACATAGAGTGTAAGCCACATTATCTACCGAACTACATTGGATACAATTAATACCACAACAAGGATATATAGGTCATCTATTTTAGACTCGAGCTCAAATATTTGGTGTTTCAACACCCCCCATATTAGTCATTACCATATGCCATTTAACTACACTGATCAATCGAACAATGTGTGTTCGGATTCCTATAATGACCAGGATACACAAGATGCTTCATAATGGCTCAATCCCATCATCAAAATATCAACCACGTCCATTAAAGGTTGCATGAAAAAAATAACATGGTCATATGATTTTAACTTTTAAGAAAAATATCATTATTGAAAACTGATGTAGAACCATAGGTACATATAGATGATTTCAAAAAAAGATCTTTTTTTGTCATACATAAAAGATAGATTACCCATAGACTTTTCGTTAGTATAACATGTCATGAATTGGGATTAAGAAGAGATTCATGAACATGACTTTAATCTGTAAGAGAGTCTTGGTGTATAAAATTATTATCCCCATAATGGTGCGATGTCCATGACCTCCCATCCACTCGACTAGTGCGAGTCCCCAAGATTCAGTGAGCCTAAAAACCCATACAATTGAAATCCTTTTGAAAGAAAGTCTGTATCCACTTACGGATGGGGGGATAATTGGCCATTTTAGGGAAAACAGAAAATTGCAACACAATGAGTGAATTACATTATTTTAAAAAAAAATTAGATGATACAAAAGTAGTAATCTCTGGGTGAATATCTGAAATAACAAAATGATGGGGTTATACTCCATTGGACCATTCCATTTGTCCCCATACACAAATAAAAATGATGAATCCAATGTAAATCCCACTAATAAAACACAATTGTGTAATAATCCATCATGAAACGTTTCAGTCTCCTTAAACGTAACCAACACTGATAGCCTACACATTATCTTTTTGGACACTTTCCATTATCAACCATATACAAACAAAGTAATAAGACCATCATAAACCAGGGTTCTTGTATGTCCATCATGATACTGAAAAGACCACTTCAGAAAAATAACTCGAAATAGAATATAAGAAAACTGTGTCAACCATGAATATCTAATTGATAATTATTATTTTCAAGATATGGCACTGATTAGTGGCCTAGTTCTTTGTCTTCTGCATGATTTCAACCTCAAAATCTATGAGAATGTGTTCATCTTCCATTACTCCATCTGGTACATCATCTGCTACCATGAGACCCACAGTTCACAAAATGGTCTACCTTACCAAAAGAATCTAACAGTATGTAGAAAACACGAATATTCAATGGTATCACTGATTTGGTATTATCTTGACTATGGAAGCTGCTAGGGGGATTCTACCAGCATTTCATCTAATGAGTCCGCATAGTTTGACAAAGGATGTCACTAAACTAGTGGTCACTATGTCCATGAACAATCACATCACGAGCCTATCCTTAGAGCATGCCAACTGCCACCTTCCATACCATATATGGGTGGATTATGGGGTTGAATCTGGCTTCCCCACAGTTCAGGCACCACCAGTGAAGGAGCATGCAAATAATCATAGCCAAAATCACTACATGGGTACCTATAAACCACCTGTTGAGGGTACCTCCTAACAGAAATCCACCTCGGACACCCACTCACAGGCTCTTCCAAGGTAGAATCAATTGAGATAAAAGATTCTGGATACCCAGGAAAAGGATAATACTCCCACTCTTAATGACAATGCCCAGCAGTATACACTGACAGGGACTAACCAGTAGGCTCATATCCTGTCTCACTCAGAACATGTCGGTCTCCATATTCCAGCAATAAATATGGGGGCGACTCATAATCCCATCCCCATTTCTGAAGCACATCAGCATATCCAAATTTCACATATAATACATAAGTGGGTGCACATAGCCACTTAAAAATAAGATATATTTAAATAGGTCATGGAGACAAAAAACATGTATTCTTATATCCCCACACACACTTTGATAATATGCCAATACATTTTGGCCACAACTAATGAGCTCTGTTGACATATTCCATAACTATTACAGATCAAGGGAAAGGTTCATACTATTATATCTATATCTAGGATGACTATACTCTCTAATCATTAAGAACAAGTGGTTGTACCAGAGTGAGCACACATTCTCACTCTCTCTCCTAGGTGGTTTATCGTCATATCCTGATGAAGGGTGAGCCATTAGGATGAGATCAGAATCATGTTCTAAGAATGAACAAACAGGTGAGAGAAACACACACCCTGTGAAATGGTCAAATTCTTAACAATAATGTCCTACAACATAATTTGGATTCCCATAAATGGGCCCATATCCCCATTTTGTATGAGGCTATCCTAGTGAGATTGGCACAAGCCTCGGGACACGTTCATACTCTTTTTAATGAATCTTCTTGGAATAATACAGTAGATCGTTGGGAAAGTTGCTGATTCTTACGTTTTCCAACTAATGACTACACCATCATCATATGAAGGCAGTACAGGAGGAGCCTCATTTTAATTATCCCATTTTGGAGGTCTATCAGAATATTCTAGTAGGGAATTCTTATTAAGATTAGGTGTATAATTGTGATCAAAATGGGGAAAATCATGTGAGAGTGACACATGCCTTAGGGCAGGCTCATACTTCTTCAAATAACGGCTGGAAGCATATCTCTAAGGCTCATGATTGGGCCCATTCCCAGGTCTTGACTGAGGCACACCATGTGGGAGAGGCACACACCTCAAAGATATGATCATATCTCTATTGAAAATGAGGTATCTTATCATCATACTCTAATACATCCTATTCATTGGGCTCATATCTCCATAAAACCATGTGGATATATACAAATTATGACCACCACTATTAATTAGGCCCATATACCAGCACAACCACAAATGGAAGGTCGACATACTCCGAACATGATTGAGAACAAGACTGATATTTATAATCTTGTCAATGTCATTGTCCTTGAGGTTATTTAAGACTCAATCACAACACCACATGTATACGTCGACTATTCTATTAAAGTGGAAGAGAGAGATGTTCATTACTACGATAGTCCACATCATGGTAATGTGGATATGGATTGCAGGGACTCTACTCCTAATGTTCAACATGGTAATCCTCTACATAGTGATTTATCACATGCGAATGGTAGTACTCCCATTATATGGATAGCTCTATATAGAAAGGTGAGATTAAAACTTACACCTTTCTATTGAGAGGTGCTCCATATACTAGGGTCAATTATATATTGTTCCTCATCATCATCCAAAAACCCTCCACTCTAGTCAGCAGGTGACCATTAATGTCATCTTCTTTGGTCTGAATGGATGAAGGTGTGTAAGATTGTTGAAGTGGTTGAAAAAATTGACATATGGAGAGAGTTAGTTGGATACAACATCCACATCATGTTTTTACCCTCACTAAATACAACTATGAGCTCCCTGATGAGCTATAAATGGAGTGGATTTCTTTATATATGCCATTATAAATGGTGTATTCATCAGTAACTGAAGGATCGACGTCTCCCTCCTCTATAATATAAGATTCACCTTCGGAACATTAGGATACTCTATTTCCAAATATTCATAGATTCTATTTCCAAGACCCAAGATCCAAAAAAAGAAAATCATAGTCCAAATTCTCAACACGCTTGTCGTGAATACATCTTGACACATCGGCTAATGAACACTGAATCCACACCAGGAATCTGAATTTGGAGATTTAAATAGTTTGGAGTGTTATAATTCAGTGCTCCCCTTGATCAGTATATTCATTAGACATGAAATCCTGCAATGTAATATCCTCTATTGAGGTTATGGTTCCAGAAATGCTTGCGCTAGTTGATCGATGTAATAAAATACCCCTTCATCATCAACATCTAGACATCACAGACAATTATAGAGGATAGCTAACATTATTTAACACTTTCTCCCTCAGGATAATAGAACGATGCCTGATACATGGAGATAAAAGTTACGATCACCTATTCAAATAACCTCAATGAACGATACTCATTATAGGCTTGAAATTTACCCCTTTATCATGAAATATCCACTTCTCCACACAACTGAGACCATATTATTACCTTATATAGAAGCCATCCAAGAATAGACTCTGTCCCTGGACCTGGAGAACATTTTCCACTACCTCCAACCCTTAGAACATCAGTGCCTGAGAAACTTTATGGTATTCGTTTTTCAGTCCCAAAAAATCTCCATCATAAAATGTTGGGGAATTTATATCTCAATTGACACAACCAAATTAATTATCCCATTGAAAGGAATGAGAGACATTAGCGACAATTCTAGATCACCTGAATTCAAATACAATAGGGAAAGATATATCTTCATGTCATATTACATCTTTAGATAAACCCCGTCCCATAGGGATTTGGACATTTTTATCATCATTGGAACCACAGAGGGAATCGATACTCTATATGTTGGGAGGAAGAGATAAACGGTCGATGTCCCACCAGTTTTCCACACCGAATGACAAAACTCTTTTGGATGTAGTTCATTCAAAAACCCCAATAATAATTTTTCTCAAGGTCACCATTTATAATCCAAGAGGGGATGAGTATATGGTCCAAGAAATCAGGACCCACTAATTATGCAAGCCAAAACGTCACAATAAGGCCAAGGGTTCAAAAAATGATGTGAATGAATCCCTTACAAAACTAAATTTCCACATGGAAAGCAATGGCACAAACATCATTAATCGATAGGCCTCTATGAAAATCATCAATACAAACATGGTGGAAGTGGATAAATATTAGGTTGACGAGGGTTATGCAAAAGGAATACATATCCCATGAGGAGGGTGAATTAGATACAAAAAATTAGGGTACACGCCCACACAATCAGATATGGATCCAGAATTTAGAACCACAAAATAATGAGTTTCCACCTCCTCAGTGGAATACCTCTAAACTTAAAGGGAAAGAAATGGACACACCAAGGTTTCATTCATCATAAGAGTAGTTGTCATAGTATGACAGTGAAATAAGAGCTCTATAGAAGCTCAATGGGGAGCTACTCAGGGAAAATATTATCCTCCTATATCATCTTCAGCTATAGGGGAATATTCTCCCTCCTATTTTTGATCCACTAACCAGATCTATGTATGAATATCAAATTGTCTCCTGGTCATGAAAAAACAACCATATAAATGAGGAACCAGGAATGATGAGGACTTCCACCACTGTGGAGACAATATCTCCCTATCCAGGGTAACTCCCCAATCATATGAAATATAGCGGATCAGTGAGAGATGAAAGTGGGACCACCTTATCGGCCCCACCCACTCCCTACGAATGAGACGTGGATGAAAAAATATTTTCTCTAAAATTTATCACTTTTATATAATCCCTAATGACTCATATCGATGCCATGGAAGGGATATGCATGCTCGAAAAACCTAAAATGAATCCATATCCTGAATGGGTAGATAATACGCCACCTCCATCCAACTTCAACCATCATACTTTTCCACCTTCAATGGTGTACACAATCCAGATAAGCATCTCACACACTTTGTGTCTCGATGTGGGCCAATGATGGTCCCTAAAGATTAGTAGGAGGAAACCAAGATGAGGAATTTTATATATACATTGGTCATGACAACCTTTTTCCAATGTTGTTGTTTACTCAAAGGATCTATCACGGGATTGGAAGTCCTTAATTTACCACTCCCATAGTAATTCAGTTTCAACATAAAGGAAGATGATGATTTTCGACCTTACAATCTATGAGTGGAGTGAGAATTAATGAATTCTTGACATCATAGCAATGTGGTGGGGTGTAACATATTTGATCAGCATCTCTCTCTCATAGAAACAACTCTTGGAACCTTGTGGGTAAAATTTTAGGGATGAGCTATAAACAACCAAATCCCCATGAAATACTTCAGTGGATTTAGAGTGTTCATTTGAATATCAAAACGTATTTATGAGTTTATTCAAAGAACACGATCTAAGTCCCAGATCATTCCCACAACACATGGTAAATGTTCAAGAATATTGGATGATGCAGTTGTAACACTCAATCCCATTATGGTCCAAGAACCCAGGTAAGCTCGAAACCTCCCAACACCATTACTGACTGAAAATAGCAATAAAATCATCATTGAATAGAAGCACAGGGAAACCAGGACCCCTAGGATTCATTAATGAATGAAAATGTTTAACGTATTCTGAAATAAAAATGTCTCGAGCTACTTCTTTGAATTAATGGACGAAATCCTAATCACTCATCCACAGCACAGGATGTCTGATGAAGTCAACCTCACCAAGTTTCTTAATTACATCCCTTTAAACAGATTGATTGTTCATCATATCCATAACTATTTTGTGTTTTAAGGACATTATTTAAGTCATGGTCAACTCGGGACATGTGACATTAGACGGTCATCCAGAAATAGGGGCATGCCTAACCATTGCCCAGTCAGAGAAAGAGGAATGATGGTAGACTGTTCCTAACCAGAAATCATAGATGTTTCACAACTGGATGACATGTAAAAAACCTGATCACATTCATTACATTGTAAGGACTCAATTGCGCAAACTCGAAACAACTTCACTACCCAAAAAATATAAGTCTTATTTACCTCCCAATGGTGGGTGTGACCACTAGAAGTAGGAAGATAAAAAATTTGAGAGTCATATTCTACTCCAAATAAGACTGTAACTCTTGAATATTTCATCCTTATAATATATAAAGCATAGTAATCACCCATCCAAATGGAATCATTTTCTAGAGAGAAGAACATATTGGGTTCGGTCAACATGATACTGTGGAATAACCCTTTCAATGATGAATAGTATTTTAACAAACATTGTTTCCCCATATATAATAGGGGAACATGAGGAAACATGTTCTATAGCTAAGAGACAGAGGACACCACATATTTTACCAGAGTGAGTATCCTTGCTATATGCCCACACAAGACACATATGTAGCCGAGACACATGGGAAAGCACTCCAGTCAGTTCGAAGGAAGAATGGAGGTTCCTTAGATCCCTCAGTCACCCACACCATATTTTCTATAATTGAAGCGTAATGGGGGTTCAACCTGATCACCCCAATAAATAGGGAAGTCCAACACAACATATTCCTCTAGCATTGAATACTCACTCAACTTCCACAAAATCCCTAGGTCCATTACCCACAACTACTCCATCTTCTGAATTGTACGCCCCAAATAATTCCCATATTAGAAAGTGGTGACCTATTGATCAAAATTATGATGTTCTAAAATAGTTAACTATGATCCTAGACAATATATCATTCCTTAATAGGATTTATCATTTTAGATAACTAAAAAAGGAATTAATTGAAGCCCTCTAAATCCCATAGTTATTTGAGATAGAAGTTATTGTGGATGATGTTTATCAAGTGGAGGCCATGTACTTAGGATGTCATGTTGTCATATAATTCATTGATAAAGATTAGGGGGATGCCATCCAGTGACACACTAGGCCGATGTACCCATTAGTTAAACTAAATAACATCAACATCCAATGGGTGTTAATTGAAAATAGATTTGGTTAAATCTCATCCCAGCTTGTACCCTCCAATGTTTGGGGTTTCATGAAGGAGGATTATCCCCTACAAAGCTATCCAGTTATGGATATGATAAGCATGAGAAAAGGCCACTCAAAAATATTAAGCTAGAGATCCAATTTAGGGAGCTCACATCTGATGACTAGTTCATGGTCATCTAAAATGGCACTACATATAATTTCTTCTAGGAGGTTCACTGCCCCATAACCACTCAGCTATACAATTAACATTCCATAATTGATTGAAGTACCACATCAATGAAAGGTCGTCATACTTCACAATGACAATTCCCCCTTAGAGGATTGAAGATCCATATATGTTCAAGAATACATCTACAAGAAGAGAGGAAAATAGCTACTAGTTGATGATGATATACAAGATGTCTTCCAAAATGGTTTAGTGACCACCACTATAAATACTCAGATTATGATATATAAAGATTACAGTCTCAATAAAAACATGATTGAAATATCAGACCCAGCCATAGAGGTCCCTACAAATCTTATCCTTTGTAAAAACCTTCATCAACTTATCTCTTCTGCAAATCAAATGACAAGATATGACATTGAAATAGAATAACATGATTGTAAGAACCAAGACATTATTTTCAAGTATGTTTTCATTTTCCGGTAGGTTTTGAGAAAAATTGGTTTTTCTAAATTTTTTTGAAGTACACGCCATGTACTTTATGAGTACACACCGTGTGCAGGCCGCGTAGCAGATATACACACATCTATGTGTCGGTGACCAGGAGGTTTCCTATAGAGGAGTACAGAAATGGTGAGTAATCTCCATGTTATTCAAAAAAACATGCCATGTACTTTATTTTTTTCATTAAAATCATCGGGGTCGCATCTAGTCACTAGAAAGTTCTATTTCTAGGTCTTGTTTGACTAAGATCCCCGAATGGCCACAGAACATTGACGAGCCCCCGACCGAGTGTCCGCACTCTGAATTAAACATCGTTAGGTGCATTGGAATCAAATCGGTGTGTTCTCTCTCCACCTATAACATCATCTTCTATTTTCTTGTATTTTGTGAGTTATCATGGGTTGAAAATTTTAAATGTTTTCATAGTTCTACGACGTTCTAAGGCTATTCAAGCCTCTAGGTTCAATTATATTGTTCTCCCAATTCCATGGTTGGTGGTTTGTGCCTTTATGTTCAATGTCGTTGAGTTTTATGTGCAAATTTTCCCAATACCCATGAATGGGGTGTTGTGCGTTTACCATTTTAGCCCTATTGTTTTTCTTTTATGCTTTTATGCTTGAGTAGATTATATTTGATTGTGAATAGGGTTAATTGCTATGCTTTGGATGTGTTTACAATGCATGATTTTTCATGGTTTGACCTTTTGGTCTAGATTTCCTGTTAGGATGCAGTTTACTTTCCCATGCCTATTATTGAAGGATGGTGTGACTATTTTTATGTTATGATGTTATGCTATAAAATTTTTTTATGTAGTTCTTGAGGTCTACCGTGGCCGATACTCAAAGCTAAACTTTCTTGATATACATAGGGTTGTGTGAACCTCATGTATAGACCATAGAAATAATGGACGTAAGGGCCTCTCCAGAGTGTATTTCCTAGTTAGGAGGCAATACCAATGTGGGAATTGACATTGTGTTCTTCCTCAGAGAGTTTGTAGTTCCTTGATGCAGGCCACAGAGGGAATTTGATGTAAGTTCTTCTGTAGAGTGCCTTTAGTTATGATATGGGAGTATATGGGGAATTGACGGTGAGCACTTCCTCAGAGAGTCTATGCTTAACTTGAACCAGTGGGGTTAGACTTAGTGTACTGCCGAAAGGGTTGCTTGTAATTGGTATGTAGGACCAGAGGGGATAGGCTGGGTGTACTTCCTAGAGGGTTCCCTGTTTGTGATTATATGCCTTGTTATTTGTTTCTTGATATTGAAAATTAGGATTGTTTACTGTTGAGTAATTTCTTGTTTACTATTTTCTGTACTTTTACATTCCTTATACAGACTGACTGTTAGGTACAAATCTCATGGTCATTGCCTACATGGATTTATTCTCACACCCTATTTGTTATATGCTTTTGGGCCCAACCAGATTATATTGCTGTTGGTATAGACAAGTGCAATCGCCCTTCTACTTAAATTACTAGACATGTTTTGGAGATGGAGAGGAAGAGACAAAGCTTAGGCTTTCAACGCTTTGGAGCTGATTATATTTTATTTGATGTACCTGGATTATTACTATATTTCCGCATTATGCATTGTTTCGCTTCTTTCGTAGACATATTTATCATGCATAAAATTATATATGTTCTTTATATTATTCACTCAATCTTCCACTGTTTATTTTTTTTATGATATTATTACTACTTTTTCTCTTATATGTATCTATTTACATCTTTTGTGTACTCTTCCAATATGGGAATAGTTTCCCAATTATCACACCCTAGGCCCTCAAAACTAGTTTCCAGCCTCTAGGGTTTGGGGAAATTTGCATGAGACCATGTAACTAACCAGGTACGGGGTGCCTCTAGGTGGCTTCCGGAACCGGGATGTTATAGAGTGGTATTAGAGGAATTATTTTCTCTTGACTTAATGATTGGTTCCTTTAGCAAAAGATAATAAGTGATAGGTACATGGTAACATGCTATTGCTGTGAGTAGATAACCTCTGTACAGGGAAAATACAATTTACATCGTTAATGCAATATTCTGGTTTTGCAATTTTATAGTTGATTCAATTTTCACCGTTGGGTGACTCACATGTATTTTTCTATAATTTTTGATGTTATTGAGGTTCTATTTCTTTTCCAACCTGATGAGATGAGGGTATTCCATCGCATTCATCATTTATGAACTTTCTAGAAATCACATGTTATTCATTTTTGACAAGCCATCTAGGGTGCATTAGAAAGTGCAAGTTGTTTTAATATATTTTGTGTAGAATATGCATGTTGTTGTGATCGATGAATTGATAAAATACCTTATATTTGATAAGTTATTGTTTGTGTATTTTTTTTGTCTGAATGAATGCAACACATTGGTTCTTGAGGTATTATGTGCGCTCATGGACAGGAATATACTGGATCATTGAATTTTTTACATTGTTATAAAATTTATAAGATGCCAAGAAATGATTCACAAGGAGTGCGGGCCCTCAAGGATCAAAAATTTGGCACCTTCAATGTTCATTTCAGTGTTTTTCTGGGTTCTAGAGTAGTTTCTGAGGCTTACTATCTGGAAAAATCCAGAATGAACGCCTTGTAGTTTTGACTACACGCCTTGTGTTATTCAATTTTGTAAGAAACTGCTTTTCTTATATACATGATATGTACTTTAGGTACATGCCGTGTAGTCTCCAACCGTGTCATAGGCTGTGTGGGAAGAGACATGTGACATTAAATTCATATGGGAACATGCCGTGTAATGGTTGTGCATGTCGTGTGGTGTTGACCCTGTGTCCACCCATCTTACTAACAAAACAGACAGATAAATTATTGGTTATACACACCGTGTCAGGCTTGAACACGCCATGTTTTAAAATCATAGGAACCCGACCATGTAGATAACAACACAGGTCGGTGGAGTCTTTTCTTATATACGCCATGTCCACTTGGAACACTCCGTGTACTGTGAGCCGTGTACCTGGCTGTGTCACTAACAACACGGGTCAGTGAAGCTTGTCTAGTACACGTAGTGTTTCCATTGAACACGTTGTGTAGTCTTGTCTTAGGTGATCCATGTGGATTTAACATGTAGAATGTCTCGGGAAAGGGAAGAGGATTCATGTACATGTCGTGTGTTAAGATAGAACACCATGGGTGTGGGGTGATACAAGACCTAGGTTGGAAAAAGTACATGCCCATGTGAATGAATTAAGGGAACACTCTGTGTAGGGTTTATACAGGCCGTGTAGTCATGTTTTGAAAAAAATGAACGTTATCTTTCTCTTGTTCCCTTCTAACACTTCTTTATTTCATTCCGTGTTAATCCTGATATAAGCTGTGCAATTGACCTTGCAGAGTCATGCCACCAAGTCATCCCCCGGTTGTATGCCAGTTACAAGGCAATGATTAGACTCCAGATACGGCTAATCAGGGATTCACACAGATCCTCCTATTATTCTAATCTTGGCACCAGTAGTTATACCTGATACTAGTGTTGATGAATAGTTTAAGGAAGGCTTCATGAGGGTGGTGTTGACTTTTCTGGGAGCACTGCCTACTACCTCGTCAATGGATGATTTGATGTGGGTTTTCCAGTAGCATCATTCTCTCTCTATCTCAGGTGAAGGAGGACCTCAGGCTACATAGACTTGTCTAGAAGCCATGATGACGATCATTGAACATCTGATGATGCCTCCAGAGAGGAGGGTAAATCTCACTAACTATATGCTTCGGGACTCCTCCAAGAGGTGGTTGGATGTGATCTCATAGGTGGGATGCCAAT
The DNA here is from genome assembly GCA_963277665.1 of Viscum album. Classification (NCBI taxonomy): domain Eukaryota; kingdom Viridiplantae; phylum Streptophyta; class Magnoliopsida; order Santalales; family Viscaceae; genus Viscum; species Viscum album. The sequence goes on from OY728140.1 coordinate 1,956,223,366, forward strand.
AGGTTATGGCGTGGGTTGAGTTTTAGTGCATCTTCTATGATTACTTCTATCCGGAGACCCTAATGGCCGATCGAGCCTTGGAGTTTATATGTCTGGAGCATGGAACTCTTTTTGTCATGGAGTATTCCTCACTCTTTATTGAGCTGCAACTATTCATGCTAATTCCAACAGGTGATCAATTATTACTGGCAAGGATGTTTGTGGATGGTCTAAGGCACTCCATTCATTCCAAGGTTAACATCTTCCGGTTTATATCCATTACTTCTATTTTCAACCCCGCGCTGATCACGTAGCACAATCTGAGGGATTCTGAAGTTGTGAGCTAGGGTAGCTCTGCATTTGGTTGTAGCATCCCTCCAACTGATAGTAAGATACGTCGTAGGGAGTCTTCACGCAGTGATCCAAGGAAGCAAGAAACATCTTTTGGTAGCCATGTGGTGTGCTACTAGTGAAGAAAGCGTTGGAATACAAGGCCACATTTCCCAAAAGACCCAGTGGAGTTCCGATCATGCGGAAAGATGGGTCACCTTCAACACTTCTGTCAGATCTTCTCAGCAGCAGCTGGTGACAGAGATTCTTCTATGACTTCGTTTTTGGGAGCAGCACAACCAGTTTCTCACTTGTCTAGGAACTAGAGTTCTTTCAGCCATTGAAGTAGAGGTAGAGGTCATAGCCATGGTGGCAAGACTCCAATATTTTAGTGACAACAGGGTTGATCAGCTCAGAGTGGTCAGGCAGGGTCACATGGACATGGAACAGGCTAGAACTTTGCAGCGGAGCAGACCTAGCATGATCAGGATCCCAGACAATCAATAGTTCGAGGTAAGATCCTAGTTTACTCAATTTTATCATTATCTCTTCTCTATATAGGGGATTCCCATAACATTATATCATTTTATGTTGTAGAGAGCCTTGGGATATTCATATTTTCTTCTGTAGAAATTTTGACACTAGACACTCCTTTTGGGGACTAGAATGGATATTGTACATCAGTGCAAGGAGTGTCCTCAAGAGGTTGGTGGGTGTCACTTATTATGGGATCTCTATGTCCCATAGATGAAATGATATGATGTCATTCTCAGAAAGGGATGGATGGTTCCCTTCCAGGTAGTCATTGACTGTTATCGTCGTAGGGAGAGTTTCATGTCACTAGAGGGTGGATCATTTCTTCGTAAGGGCGCGTAGTATATCCTGGAGAGCAGAGATGGTCTAGAGCATCATTGGTTAAGAAGAGTTATATCCCATATTGCTTTTTTATCTTTATGACCTGGGGACTTATCAGTTAGACATTCCTCTAGTGGTGGATCGTTTCTGAGATGTCTTCCCAGAAGACTTTTCAGGTTTTCCTCGAGAGTGAGATGTAGAAATTTTGATTGAACTTGTGCCAGGAGCAGCACCGGTGACCATTCCTCCTTATAGGATGGCTACACCAGAGTTGTAGGAGCTTAAGAATCTGTGGGAGGAGTTGAAAACAAAGGGTTTCATTTGACCCAGTACATTTACAAGGGGTTCTACTATCCTGTATGATAAGAAGTCAGATGACACCCTCAGTCTATGTGTGGATTATCATATGTTGAACCAATTGACGGTCAAAAACCGATATACCTTGCTGAGGATTGATGATCTCTTTGATCAGCTTAATGAAACTCGAGTGTTATCGAAGATTGAATTGAAGTCCTATTACCATTAGTTGAGTGTTAGAACATCTGATATACCTATTATATCCTTTTAGTGTAGGTATGGTCTATATGAGAATATGGTTAAGCCGATCGGTCTCATGAATGCACCTGTAGTGTTCCTCGTACTGATGAACCAAGTGTTCCATCCTTACTTGGATTATATCATGGTTGTCTTTGTGGATGATATCTTGGTGTACTCTCACACTCAACACAACCATGACACACATCTTGAGATAATTTTGAGTACACTGAGATATCATTAGTTATATGATATGCTCACAAAATTCCACTTTTGGATGCACTCGATATACTTCTAATGTCATTTTATCATATAGACAGGTGTATCAGTAGAATCAGTGAAAGTGAGAGGAGTAGTTTCTTGGGAGAATTTGAAGAACATCATTGAGGTGTAGAGTTTTCTAGGGAAGGCTGGATACTACAAACACTTTATTCAGGACTTTTCGTACTTATGATATCATTTTTACCCTCAATTAATTGATTTACATTTAACTGGGGTAAATTAAAGTCAAAAGTTACTATTTTCCATAATTTATATTCATATTATTATACAACATTGTAATTAATTATATTTATTGTGTCTCTTAGATTTTTGAAATTCAACTCACCTAAGCGGTAAAATTAATTTTTATGTAGATCTTAAAATCCTCGTAGGAGGTGGGTAAAAGACGGTAAAATGTTTCATTAAATTATATATATATAAACTTTTTATAAAATGACTCCAATTAATTACATTGAACTTATATAGTAATATATATCTATTTTGACATAAAATAATATATATTAAAATATGTAATTATTTTAAAAAAATCGGTTTTACATAATAACACTGTGTTTTTCACAATTCATAGAAAAATGAATGTTTCCAGAAAAAATACCAAAACATTACCCTAAGCTAATTTTCATCTTATGAATTAAAAAATGAAGTATATTTTACAAAATTCAAAACATAGAATTTGTATTTATTAATTTCAAATTAATTTCCGCTGTCAAAACCAAATAGCAGGTTTTTAAAAAGAAAAGACTATCAAAAGATTGACATGTATTTATGCCAAATTTTAATTTAAATTTACATATAATGAGATAAATTGTATTAAATAATAGAAATATAATCTCTTTATACTTAAAAACCATTCAAATTAATAATTTAACACTACGAATTATTTCAATTAAAAAAGTGGTTTTCAATTAAAACAATGTACTTTTTACTATACTTCAAAATATAAATGTGTTTAGAAATGTACCAAAAATTTATCCAATCTTAATTTTTATGTCCCGCTTCTAAAGAAGAAATAAATTTCATTAAAATGAATATATAAAAGTATCAAATATTGGTTTTAAAAAGTGTTCTCCATTAAATGGTGGTAAAATTGCATTTTTTGAAAAATACTTCTTTTATCTGAAAAAATAAATGTTGTATTATATTATGTCTAAGAAACACATAATATGGATGTTAAAATTATATTGAGTATATAAGATTCAAATTGAAGTTAATAACATTAATAACCTCATTTTAAATGGTTAGTTATGCAAGTTTTGGTGCACTCGAAATCAATGTTGTGTGTAGCATAATGTATTGAATTACTTTAATGAGATAATGTACTATTAATTTTGGGGTGTTACATTCTCTTCTCCTTAAATAAACTGCATCCTCGCAATTTGAATTTTTTTAAAAAATAAATTGTTAAAAATACAAATGTACCTTTATGGAAAACACACATCAGAAATTGGGTTAAAAAATTTAGTCCTAATAAGCGGGAAAGGGAAATTAAATAGTCACCACCAAATTATGATCTCGATTAAGAGAAAATTGGTGGAAATTAGAGACACATAATTGGAGGAAAAATATAAATATTTATAGGAATTAATTTAGGTCATCAATCACATACAAGTGTAAAATTTAGGGCCTCAAAGCCATCAATCCAAGATGATATAAAATATCATCAGTGAAAAAGAAATATGGAATTAGGAAAATACATTTTTAGTTTTATGATACCTTCCCTAAAGTGTAATAATTAATTTATTCATAGAATAAAAGGAATATATATTTATATATATTTATATATATATACTTTACATGTAGACTTTCATCCTTCAAATAATTCCTACCACAAACTCTTCTTTCACTCCAATATATAATTGAATTCAAAAATATTCAATTTATCATAATCTTATAATGTTTTAAAAATAATGAATTTATAATTCATTTGTCAGAATATTAAAAAAACTACATTATACAAAACATGACATCATGTATGTCCATGGTTGGTGATCCACCGTTGTCGCCCATTGAGTGCGGGTTCAAGTCTAGCGGCCTTGCAGGATGAGACGGGTTATTTCAAGACCTATAGGTTTTCCTTTTTATGAAAATTAAAAAATAATATCAAGAAATAATTTTACCTTAATAATAATATCCAATGTCAATCTTAATCAATTACATCCTTTAGATTTATCCAAAATACTTCTGCCCAAACTCCCAATCCATAATTTATAAGGAAGGTAAACATAATGAAGATTATTTTTCCCAAGTAATTATATGTGAATAACTTCATCATGAATTATTGTAAAACACTGTAACAAATTGAATTTCCATAAAACCATATTTATTAAATTTTTCTCCCTTATTCTTTATAGAATACTAGATATATGCCGTCTATCCAAAAATGTTGTAAAATAAAACAATAATGGACGATACAAATAATTAATTTGTTAAAAGGATTTCAATAATATATAATATAATTTATCCAAATCATTCATATCTTATTACAAAGTCACTACCTCAGTATCAGAATCATATTCTGGTTTATGTATCTATCAACTTTATATTTTCCAAAAAGATTTCCTACCATTTAGTCACTTTTCATTGTTCCACACAATCTCAAGTCCTTAATAAAATTGTACTGTAGTAAAACCCTTATATACTCTATAATCCTTATAATAATAACATCATTAATACAATACTCAAATGGAACAATACGTTAATAACAACATAATAACTATTAATCATTCCTCTTCACCTTTGATAGTATCATCACTTGATTATTATCTAATAGTAGAATTCAGGGTATACTATGATGATTTGGACATTGATTCAAATAGTGTTCCAAATCCTTTAAGATAAAGCATTGTAAATTTGAAACCTTTTTCTTACCCTTGTAATCACATACTCTATGCCCATTTTCTCTATAGTTATAACAAAACTCACATTCCCTTCAAAATTTACTAAGATTATTCTTTCCATAGTTATCACATATGATAAAAATCCTTCTTTCCCTTATTCCATTTATCCATCTTTCTCTCTACCATCCTTTTCCTCTCTGGATTCCCTTCAAAGCCCTAGGACTCAAAAACTATTTACAAATTTAATTAACAAATGATAATATTTCTTCATATGATAATAATACGTGGGAGACTATTTCTTTTCTAAATGTAGGCTTAATACCTTGAATTATATGATCCTTATTACTCTTTGGATCATGCGTATTGCTGGAGTTATCATTCCATCTACTAGGCACCATTTATAAACAATGACATGCACTAGGTTAGTTTATGAATGACAATTCATAATTCCAAACTTGTAAAATACCTAACGTATATTGAAAATTTTATGAATATAATGCATAATCATAATAATTATTTGTTTGAAAACGTATTTACTAATAAATGATTTATAAAGGATTGTAAATAAATATAAATTATCCTAATAATATCCCCTAGGAGTGTCGTAATCATGAGTGCAACAATGCCCATTCTCGTGAACTAGGATACCTAGGGTCAGGCCCAAAACTCCATGTCAGAGTCTTCTCTACTAAGTATATTTGTGCCATAGACACCTCTAACTTCTCGTATCTAGATAGGTATGTATTGTTGGGAAAATACACAAAATCTCTACATTACAAAAAATATAGGAAGTTCTTCTATTCTAATAATAAACATCTGTCTCAGTGCAATGTTCTCTAATCGGAGTTTATCAAAATCTGTTTCTAGGTTTTTTGCCAAAATTCTTTTGATACCAACTATAACGCCTAACACCCAGAAGCACAGAGATGGTGAACTATTCTAATACATTGGCATGATTACAAGGAATTATTTCCAGAAATACCAATCCTTTTATCAGTCGTGGAAAATAGATTACATACATGAACGTTACATTACACATTATAAAATAAAACACAACATAAATGATCCTTGGAGAATGACACTAATCCCTAAGATTAACCCTGCTTATCAATCATAATACACTTCTTTGAATCCAGGGAAATTAAAACATAGAAAGGGTTGAGCTCAGAAACTCAGTAAGGATAACAATATAGTGGAAACATTCTTAAATAAGTATAATTATATATGGAAATGTATAATAATAAAACAATATAATTTTAAACATAAAATACAGCATCATATGGAAATGATACAATAAAATAATTCCATTTACTTATTCAAAAGGATATTCTACTAGTCTAATAATCACATGCAATATCAATAGCCTATTTCATAATGATGGAATGTATAATGCTAGACTTCATAACGACATAGTCAAGGCCTTGTTCCAAGACTACGAATAAGAATTTTTTAAGGCCTTTTCCCAAGACACTAGTTTGTCTCATGATAACTATTCATGCATCGAGGGTCTATAGGGGGCTCCACCCATCACATACTAATTCCAATGCATTCCTCATAAAACAATATTTAAACATAACATAAACATTCATATATGAACTAGCATATGAAATGTCAATACATTATCCATAAACCATAAATTGTATACAAATGAAAAATACATAGTCAAATATATATCAAAACCGTCAATACAATATGGATTATTTGTATCATAATTAATCAACATCAAACAAGTTTAAAATCTATCAATGGATGTTGACATGGATGAATTTTGGTTTGTAAAACTCATTGAGAGAAATATCCCTTATTCATTAAAACATTTAACAGTCACGGAATTTAGAATGGAAGAAATTTAATGAAATTTATGAATCAAAGTGTCCTATACCCCTTTGAATATTTTGATAGGGATTAACATTTTACAAACATTCATTTCTATATAAATAAATCCTTAAAACCCATTTTGTAAACATGAACATTAATGATAATGATTTAGAAGAATAAATATTAAAACATTTAAAATGATGTTTTATTAAAAAAATTCCCTTAAAATTATCCATTTGAAACTATTTAATGAAACATGGAAATGGATAATAAATATTTCCCTGTAGATACTTACATAAAAATAACCTCGGTTAATAAATAGATTGTAAAACTTACCCTTTCCTTGCACTTTCCTTTAGTTGAGGGTATGTTTAACCTCCTGTATAAATACCATAGTATGTTATTAAATTATACCAGAACCATATTAATATTTATGATATCATACATGATTCATTTATATCGTTATTCAAAACATTTAATAATAATTTCCATGTTAAATTAACATTTCTTGAAATAATCGCTTTCTTTATCGTACATTTTTTAACTTGTTACTCTGGATTGTATCACGTAGATCATGATTTAAATAATTCCAAAATATAAAACATTATTTATATATCATATATATTTAGAATATAAATATATATTATATATATATATGAGAAATGGAAAACACCATTTATGAAGACGGTATGTCCAATGTACGCATAAACACTTTTTCCATTTTCATGTCGTATTGAATGAAAATAAGTGAAGAAGATATATGTTAGTACGTACGAGTGACAAAATCATCATATTGATGGTGAAATAGTTTTTAATAGGATTGTATATAATTTATACAGAATCATTGACAAGTTATATTTATTATATATATCAGTTATAATCATTAATAATCCCATCCAAAAATGGTGGTTTTTGAATAACAAACTACACCAGGATGCGGAGGCGGTATTCCGTACGAATGCACGTTTGGTGACTTTGTCATTTATAGGATGGATATCATAACGAACATGGTTGTAACAATTTTATAATAATATCACAGTATAGAGAAGATACTGAATTTATTATTTTTTTATGGAAACAACAAAGAAATAGGACGTGGATGAAAAATGAACTTCAAAGGGGTGATGCAATATTTTCCTCTTATTCGAGTTCTTAATTTTAATGTGATCAAAAGGGCCCCATATGTTGGATTTCTGACCAAAGGAAGGACTAAAGGATTAAGGGAGGAAGGTTCTAAGGATATTTGGGCTGGGTTTGGAAGAGCCAAATGTATCTGGAGGTGTGAAAGTAAGAAAAAGGGAAGTGACCTTTTATAAGAGTGGTGAGGGTCACTTTAAGAAAATCTTGAAATATTATTTTATAATAAAATTATTTTCGATTTATAATGGCTCCAAAATGAATTATTTAAAGTCTAAGGTAGGGATGGGTTGAGAACATCTCATAAAATTGTTTTTTTATAGGTTTAGTTCAACATTTTAACTTTATCTTTTAGATTTAACTCTTAGTTAAATAGTTTGATATTAACCTTGTCTCTATGAATTTTTATATAATATGGTTAACAAAAAACGATAACAAGCCAAGAGAAACCCATGTGGTTCGTCATTAATATATATAACCTTATCTATGTTATTTGGATGAACCATAGATTTTTAATAATATTATATCAATTAATAATATAAAATTTATTTTAAAAACTCAATTATATCAATTTTGACACTATTTAGCATTTGATTTCTTTTGAAAGCCATAAAAACATTATCACTTTGAATAAAATTTATTTAACCAACTGTAACATGTCATATTATCCTATCAAGTTAGTGTAATTAATCATATGTATAAATTTACATTTATTTGGATATTTAAAATATAAATTATTTTAGTCCTTCTTTAATAATGTAATTACTGCATCTTCATTGTGTCATAAATAGATTAAATTATATAATGTCTAAAAATTATAAATAAAATACCATTGTGCAAAATTTGTTTATCATTCAAATTATTAATTTATAGTCTAATTTTTATTATGTATAACCCTATAGTAAAAATGGTTTAGTTATTAACCATTGAATTTAACTCTTTTCAATCTTCTATCAAATAAAATAATAATAAATGTCTTAATCGTATCCAAGTTGACCAAATAGGGAAATATTTTATTCCCAAGGTTTTTTTGGTTGAATAATATTTCTCCAATAGTATTAGGACATGTGTTAGTATAAGTATGATATCATTTTAACCTGAATTATCCTATTTAATTTTAATTGTGGTAAGTAAAAGTCAAAAGTTACTATTCACCAAAAAAATACTTTCATGTTGTTGAACCACATTTTATTTACATATATAAACCATTTCTCTCTTATTTTCTAAATTCAACTCACAGAAGTGGTAAAATTAGGTTTAATTTAGGTTTGTAAATGCTCCTAGGAGGTGGGTAAAAGATGGTAAAAAGTTTGATAAAAGTTTTTATGTCAAAACATATTATAAAATGATTCCAATGAATTACATTGAACACATAAAGGTATTATATATCTATTTTTACTAAAAATAAACTAAACTAAAATAAATTATTATTTATAAAAATTTTCGGTTTTAAATAATAACGCATTGTTTTTCCCTATTTATCAAAAATATAATGTTTTCAGAAAGATACAAAAAATCTACCCTAAGATATTCTTGATATTCCAAATTCAAAAATGAAGTCTATTTTACCTAATTCCAAACATAGAAGTTTCTTTTATTAATTTAAAATTAATTCCTGCTTTCAAAACCAAAAAAGCAGGTTTTTTAAAAGTAAAAGGTATCAAAAGATTGACATGTGATTATGTCAAATTCCAAAGTGAAATTAATTATAATGACCAAAATTATATTAAATGATAAAAATATAATCTATTTATACTTCAATACAGTTGATTTACATAATTTAACAAAATGAATTATTTCAACTAAAAAATTGGTTTCCAATTAAAACATAGTATTTTTTAGTATACGTCAACATATGAATGTTTTAAAAAATGTACCCAAAATTTATCCAATCTATATTTTTATGTCCCGATTTTGAATAAGAAATAAATTTAATTAAATTTATTATTTAAACATTTCAAATATTTTTTTTAAAAAGGGTTCTCTAAAAAAGGCAGTAAAATTGCATTATTTGAAAAATACTTCTTTTATCTGATAAAATGAATTTTTGCTTATATTATGTCTAGGAAACATATAATATGAATGTTAAAGTTACATAGACTATATAAGACTCAAAACACAATTAATACTATTCATAACCTCTTTTTGGATGGTTAGTTTAGTAAGTTGTGGTGCTCTTGATCTTTGTGTTGTGTGTAACACAAGCTATTGAATTAATTTAATGAGATAAGGAACTATAAAATCTTAGGGTGTAACAACTACCCTCTAAAAATTATATCTATGAAGCGAATACTATTGATTTGGAGACCCTTGAGGCCTAGGTTTACTTGGTTTCTACCATGGAACCATTAATTATTATTAACATTGTGGATTCTTTGTTACATCATGTAACCATAACTATTTTTATAACGATGTGATATCAGTGATGGATATGCCTTACATGACATTAATATATATTCTAGAACATAATTAATTAATGAAATGGTTACATGTTCAGGCACTAGTTATGGGATGAAGTAGGTATGTTGGTATTTATAGAACTATACGGATTTATTTTTATATATTCACGCATTCCCAATATTTCATTTTATATTACACAGAAATGGTTTTATATACACTGTTGGTGGTGGAATACTGATATTTATCTCACACCGTATCAAGGGATCCATTGGTAACCGAGCATACAATATGTACATAGGTGTTGACAAATGGAAATTTTTCCCTTTGGACAATTGACTTCTTAATATAGTAGGATAGAGTAGGTAGAATATGACCGAACCAGTGCTAATGATTCTTAGGATAGATTTTGGAATCCATTTTTTTCTTTTTTATTGTATTCTTATATGCTTTGTCGAATCCATGTTTTCCATTATTCAAGATACATCATATACCATCACTATATTTTGTATATTTAAATTAGCTACCCTAGTTTTCTTATAATTCCTAATCTTCTTTTATTGTGATATCAGTCAAATTTTACAACTTCAATTATTTACTAATGTTTATTATTAATCTGATATGCTAATCATTGGTAATTAGTTCACAGTTTCCCAATGGACACCCTCATACCCTCACTTCTAGTCATCAACCTCTCTCTTTTGGGGATACATGTTTCAGAGTATGTGTCAATCCATTCTCAGGGTACCATTAGTGGAATACAGGTTTAGGATTTCATATGTTAATTTTATATATTTGATGTTATTTTTATGACCCTAAGAAATGATGAATTTTTTACCACAATTATTGTTAAAATGGTTAATGAGGGGGCTAATCTAAGAGATAATTTTACAAATTCAATATAAACCTATAAAAATATTGAATTTAAAATAGGTTTAAACCATAAAATTCTTGTTATTCAATTGTTTTCACATTGGAGTAATTTTATACGAGTTAGAAAAATATTTTATATTAATATTTCGTGTATTTACAAAATTTCCACCCACCTCGCTTATTAGAGGACGTATATTCTCATATCATCCTCACACATCGTTTGATATTTATATAGACCCGAACCTTAATACATCATATCTAAAAACTAATCCTCATGTTTTATGGGTTCTGGTCTCACTATAATACCATCCTAAATGAATAAAGGCATAACCCAAATGATATTTTCTAAACAATGGGTATAACTCTTAACTGAGTATTCTAATGATTATTTCATCTTCATCCTACTTTAAATATACTATAACTATATAGATATAATTACATAAGTATATTTTATACACTAATATGTTTAATTTTTTATTTAAAAAACTATTATCATCTTCTTTTCCATCCAATGTGTAGTGAAAACATTTCTCACATGTACATGTGTGCTACTGCCTCCATGAAACAATGCATTTCATTTTTCATAAATTCTTTATTATTGTGGTTACAGTAATAAAATTAATAAATATATATATGTTATGTATTAAATAATTATAATTATTTAAATATAACATATTACTTACCTTATTACCTGTCTATATATTGAAAACTGTGAATGTTTTCCACGTGAACATGTAGAATTCCTTCCCCATGAATCACTACGAATCATATTTGATTTTCACTATCATTAATAGTTATAAAATTATATACAATAAATATAAAATGATCATTGTTTAGTTAATATTATTTTAGAGATGAATTAACCACAACCCTATTGACAATGGACAACAAAATGAAATTTCACTAGGATTATGAACCGAATTTCAAAATTAGTTCTGATAAAAATTTAACTCAATTAGTAAATATATATACACTGAAAATAAATAAAATAAAATGTTTAATTAGAAGTGTATTAGTATTAGAAAAAATCATTGGATTGTAAATAATTAATATAGTCCTTTCTGTTATATTTATTTAATATACTTGGTCAGTTAAAGTTAAGGTGATGTATTTCTCATCTCGTTTTTCATTAATTTAGAATCATTATTTATTCACCCCATTTCTATTTTGTGTGTTATATGTAATACACTATGGATTTATTTTATCATTAATATACTAAAACTAATGTTCTTTAAAAATCATTTTCATGTACTCCCCTTTAAGGTTATTTTTATTCAAAGGTTATTAAAGTTTCATGGGAATTCCCCATAATTTTTTTATTTGTTATAATATATTTTTCTTCAATTTATAAGTTCTATTTAATGATTGAAAAAATTTATTCATTATTTCTTAATTTATAATGCTCATTTTCCAACAATTTTACCTTTTTTCATAATTTTTAAAATGAAATCTTATCCAAATTTCTCATATGGGTTATATTTTTTTCAAATGTCAAAAATAATTTTTTGTAACATTTACATAATATACATGTTTTCCATCCATCATAGATTGTATTTTCTATCAATATTATTCAACAGTTTAATATTTTTGTTAATATTCAATCATTTTCCCATTGTTGTAGTATTTTTTATATGATTCATTATGAAAATGATGTCTTATAATAATTTTATTAGCATAACTATATTGATTTATAATGTTATTTTTCATATATTATAATGTTCTTTAATATATCTTATGAAAATTTCTAATATTATCTACATGTTAACATCAACATTTATTCTTTAGTGGACTTATGATAATAATTTAATTTTATTAATGGATAAATATATTAATGTATTTAATGGTAAATTTAAAAATATGAATAATTATTATTAAGTATTATAGATTATGTATAATTTTTTGATTAAATATATGAGTAATTCATTTTAAATATGTAAGTGATGCATCATTATTAGTAATATAGAGCACTTTCCTATATCGGTAAGTCTCAAGATACAAAATAGAATGGGTAATTTAGGGATTATATCATCCCATTAAATAGAAATTTTCTTTTATAAGGCCTTGATAGAATATAACATGTCTTGGTACAAGGCAATGATTTAATGTAAAAATTATAGATACAAGGCATGGTTGGTATGGTTCATGATTTATAGGCATGGGGCCATATAAAATATATCATGACATGTGTTATTAAAAAATAAATTTTTATGAAATTAACTATTATTATTATCCATGTTGTTATTTATATTTCTAAACAAGAATATGTTTATTATTATAGTTTTTAATGGGGTTTAATTGATTTTTTTTATTTTGAAAGATAATAAAATGTTAAAATAATTTAATAAAAATTTTCTTATATAATAAGGGTGAGGGGATTGGTTTTAATGAAAATATTTTATCATTTTCACGAAACCCTTATGAATAAGTATTATGACCTCATGATTTTTCATGAATAATTTTATGGAAAAAATTAAGTAATGAAGTCTATTTAAAGAGTATGTGATTATTTTGAGTTGAAATATTCTGATGAGAAAAAAAATTTATATAGGGTTTTTCTATTTTCCCAAAGACTAATGGTTTCATTTTTACGTAATTATTACAAATAATTTTTTCTCATTAAAAATTATCATTTGTTTTTCTATGGACATTAGGATGAAAAGAAACTATAACATGTTATATATTTCTCTTTTTGGGATTCATATTGAATTATGAGAATATTTTTTTAATAACAAAAGTGTATAAATCTAACAATCCTTTTTTAATTACTCTTTTTGGTGTAAAAGTGTCTACTTTATATCAGATGAGGTTTAAATATAATCATTGTTGGTAAATATCTACAACATTAAACAAAAAACGATCTTATAAATGAAAAAATTGAAAAACTTGTTATAAATCATATAATTATGGTTATATATGTTAATAAAAATTAGATCTATTACTCCTCACATAGAGTGGAAAATAATAAGCAATTAGTAAAAATGAGGTAAGGATTTTTCCAAATATATAGTTTATATTATTAATAGAATATGAATATATATTTTTTTGATTTAACAGGTTAGAATATTTATGTAGTACTCTTTTATTTTCATGTTTTATCATACAATGTTTTGATTCTATGATGTTTTATCTTTTAGACAAGAATCATTGTATGAATCCGCCTAGATTTTTTTTAGTAATATGATGAAACATGAAAGATTTTTTTGGTGAAATTTTTTGGATTGTTCTATCAAATTTGGAAGCGATAGTGGGTACTCTTGATTGTTTTGGAATGATAAGACATGATTGGGAAATTCCAATTTAAAGGAGGATGGTATACTATTACATTTATACACAAAGAAAGGAGGGCAGACCATGTTGATACATTGGTTAGGGTTATTCTCACCATCTCCATTGGATCAAGGGAGTGGGAATAAGATATCATTCATTATCTCTCATTATTTCTAGGTGAAAGAAGTCTTAAGAACCCTAAAAAGATGGATAATATTTTAATGGGTAATTAAATATCTGACCTGATGAACAGTTAATTAGTTATTCTCTAAATAATTATTCAATATCTTTTGTTATATTTTAAAATAAATAAATATAAAAAAATGTTTTCCAAGAAACCATGTGAGAATAATATTTTATTTTCAGCATGTTGGGATATAATATAGGATATAAAAAAATAATTCATTTAAAATATGAAAATAATTTCTTTTCTACATCCCAAAAAAGGATACTATTTAACAATTTCATCATTTTTGAGGAGGTAGTTCTATAAATACAAAATATAATTTTAATTTACCGATACTCAAATAACTATTTTTTATATTATATCCTAGAATTTAAAGACCATTCACTAGCCTTATGAACCTAATTTTAATATTAAAACATAATAAATTAAAAAAAGATTCAAGTGATCCTTATCTCAATCAAATCGATCCTTCTATAATGGATGGAAATACCAATCAGACACTCCTAGAACTATTCATACTATATTTTTTAAATTATAATAATCAAATTTCAAAATAATTTTTAAAAATTAATTTAAAATGAATACTAGTTGAATTATATTCCTTATGGAGTTTCAATTATTGTATGGAGAACACAAAAATAGACATATTAATGGGATCTCTTTTTATGATACACATTTATTCCTTGTGGAGTGGTTGAAGACAAAATTCTGAAATGGGAATTTTATTTATCATGTGAATGAGAAATGACAGAGTGGATTTATGTATTATAAGTAAGCTAAATCCAAAATTTGGATAAAATTCATAGAGAATTCATTCCAAGATTCATCCCAACTTCTAGGACCCCAACCATTTGAAATGTTAAATCCTTTGATTTTTCATATATTTTCCTATTTATTTATTTTATTTAACCTATATGATTGTAGTTAAAACAATTTCTCCTTTTTTTGTCAAAATATTTTTCTTAGTCAATGAATATTTTTAAGTGTTTTGGGATTGGGATACTGGTTTAGTTGGAGGATGGAGGTTTTTTGTTGTAATAGAGATACTATAGCAACACTACCTATCTAATGATTTCCACAAGCTAGATATTTGAATCTTTATAAGAGCAGTAATCCTAAATTTGGAGAAATGGTTGGATGGTGACACCCACCTTCTTTATGGTGGGATTGGGTAGAGCGGGTCTCTTATAGGAGACCCAACTTAAATCATGTGGTGTTCATAGCTATATAGGTGCACTAACATCACGAGCTTGCCAATGGTGGCCACCAATATGATAGTGGAATCTGGAAGGGCCAAATTAGTGAGGTTATTGAATTTCATTTTCCCCATGAAACACCTTTTAAACACATACTCATCCCTAATTTTACCATAATTTTTTTCACATTTTTCTGTTTCACAAAGCCTCTTTAGTCTTCTCTAACACCATCGATCGCTTCATTTATTTATAATCAGATCATGAAAACATAAAACAATGAATTATTCATGGAATTGATGAATTACTATTTTCATTCTATTGAATCCCCTTTTTGGGATAGTGTGTGAAATCATTATCTATAAGAGGTCAGGGTGTTTCACATTTATTAAGTGCTCAATCTATGTTTCATTCTTCTTTGTCACTTTAGGTGGGTGGTCAAAAAAAACTCCCTTAGGTCCTCATTTTCACTAGTATATATAAATTGTGTGATCATGTCCTACTTACCCACACACAACATATATTATTTTTTAAACCACTGAATCATTTGAATCTAGATTATTTTACCTTCCACCGATAACACAGTGTCTGTTGGTTTTGAGTATAAAACCTGCAGCCACTCGAGTAATGTCAAAACCTTTGGTCCTATATGGTTATATGGATTTAATGATCAAATATAACTTTATTGAATTATATTTTTTAGGGATTTGTTTACCAAATTTGATTTATCCAATAAATTGAATTTATGTACTTATATTGATAATGGTTCATTTTTCATGAAGGTGGTTAATCGGAATGTACTTATTTTTTCCATGATAACACATTGTATATAGATATAATTAAATGTGTATGGTAATTCAACTGAATTGTTATGTGAAATTTAATTTTTATAATTATTTGTATTATTTCAAACATCACCAAATATTTTTTTTATAATTGTTAAATTTAGAATAAATTAACTTATTTGGATGATGATATAATGATTGGATTTTTTATGTTGGTTACGAATTTTTCTTCCTTGTACATCATACATGGTTTGTTCAACGTCTTTCCCATGGCTTGGTTAATGTTCTAATGGAACACTTATGTATCTCTGGAATGTAAATTTTCATTTATTCATGTATGAAATGATTACATCACCAATAAAATTGGCAATGCACTATGGGAATATATAAGTGGATATTACATGGAAATTCACATAGATTCTATAATTGAGTTCTTTTTGGAGAGATGATTGGTTAATTGAAACAAAATAGGTAATTAATCCTCAGTTGTATAACCCACAAGTGGTAGGGGACATATTTTCTAGTTATTAGAATATTCCAATGGTTAGAGACATCTGGAATCGTACCAAAGCATTTTTTTCATACTATAGGAGTGAAATAGGAGATAAAGGGTCAAAAAATTTATTTGATGTTATAAATTAATTTAATAATTATTTCCCTTTTTAATGTAGTAATCCATGCACAATTACATACATTGGACTATTTATACATTTTGGGTGTTGTCCTAATGAGTTTTTCTAACACAATGTTTTGTCTCAATTTTGTACCATAGAATACATTATGGTTGAAGACTTAAGAAAGGGAATATGGTCTTATGCTTGATTGGTTTCTTTGTAGATGGGATTATAAAATGGAAATGGGATTGTTCATTGTATTTGAGACTTTAATTCATTATTATTTATTTATTGATTTGATTTTTAGTTGTTTACATGAATTAATTTTAAAAAACATTGATAATTGCATTAATAATGGAATTAAATGGTTTATTATTATTTAAATTATTGGTATTAATATTCTATCTTCTTGTGTTTTATTTATTAATTGATTTAATTGATTTAGATTTTGATTTAAAAACTATTATAGATATTTTAGTATCCCCCCAATACTTCATAGACACTCACTACTAGTTAGTATCCTTAGGAGTATGGAGAGGCATGCCTGAAGTTACATTACAACCCAGCTTGGTCACATAAGTGTGATCTCGGTTAGGCACACTAAAAAAGTATAAAAACATAGTAATTTTAAATTGATTTACAATTTATGATAGTTAGATAAGAGTCTATAATATTCCAGGTATTGGAATTAAGAACATTCAAGGGAGTAACTAACCCATGCGTAAGGGATAACCCATTTCTGGGTCGGTGGGATTTCTATTATTTAGGTTCACTATTATAGTGGTGATAATATTTCACCTTTATTTATATACATTACATCTGATGTTACTATATTATGTGATATAAATTATGGGAATTTTTGGAATGAGGTGAGTATGAATGAATCATAATTGGCATGTTTGAAAAAATATTGAAATTAATTATTCATTCTTAGGACATATTTAGACCATATAACATAGATCCCCAACATAATTTTAGAATAAAATACATTATAATATATTATAAAAATTAATAAAGTAAATTTTTTTGAAGATTCAATTCCCTTATTAAAACAATGATGGAGTAAGCCATGTTACTGGTTTTATTTTCACATCTTGACCTTCCAAGTTTGAAATTTTTTTGTATCCTATGATTGGAGCAGTGTGTTAACCCTACTAGGTAATATACCTCATAATAATCATCTTGATGAGTGTTAGGATAGTGGTAATCATCCCACATCTCACACAATTGAGCGATTTGTTTTTGTGGCTTTAGGGAAATGTAGTGATGATTAGAAATGGATTATGTTTAATGAGGTAATGTGATTCATGGAGATAGAGACAACATGCATCAAGCCATTAATTGTAGATCAAGAAAGAAAAATCTTGTTATTTAATCCACCCATGATCATTATGTATTAATACCCTATGATATATTGTTCATGAAATGATTACTTCCATACAATCATTAATCACCTAGAGACACCTATGGTTAAGAGTGTGAATCTTATAGTTTATATGAATGAGTGACCATACAAACACTCTTGGGAGATAAAATATAAGGCTTAATAGACAGATAATATTACCTGTAAAGAATTTTTAGAGAAGAAGGAACTTTTTTCATGATATGCTTAGGGAAAAAAGGGATTGGGTTTTAATTCACCTTATGTCGGGTAGGATTTAAATGATGAACTATACTAGTTGTTTTACTAAACTTTAGTTTTTGGTCTATCATTATAAATAAATTACATGTCTCCATTGAGGAAAATCCCAGATGGGTATCTTTATGAGATCAAGTAAATGGTGAAAATAATTAACCATCAAAAAATTCTTTGAAATGACAAATCATGATCTCATGAGGAATGGTAACCCTAACTTGGCCACATGATAGGAAAATTCTCTTAATAAGATGATCTTATATCTCATCACAACGTATAATGATTTGTCTCTACAATAGTTACTACCGTGGAAGTGTCAAAAAGAGTAGTTTAGGAGAGTGGTATCTTTATAGTATCCATGAAAGACCAATTTAGTAATGATTCAATTATATCCTGACCTGGATAAAAATATTTATTTTAAAAAAAAAATGTTGTGTTAAATAACATTTACCATAGTAGGGAAATACTTTAATGAAATATTTCTTGAATAATTATCTAGCATACCTCCCAAACAAGAGATAACTATTACTCTAAAGATGGTTCCTAGAGTTAAACATAATTTTATTAACCCTTATATGATAAAAGTAGTGGATATTATATAGATTGATATATAGATGGAATATCTAGAAGCTAAAGGATCCATATGGAATTGTACTTCACTATAAGGTCCTCCTGTGTTTTTTTACAAGAATGACTATATGAATTTACAAAAATGTTGGAATTATCAGATACTAAACCTGATTATGTCAAGGAATCATTAACTCCTTATATATATCAAATATCTCTCCCGTCAGATAATAATTCCAAGATTTAATCCCATATTTACATGAGGTTAGGATTCCATCAGTTGTGGGTGAGCCCATTTGACATACCCCATTCCTTTTTCTAAAATATATATGACATGAATGAGTTTATAGTAATGCTATTTTGATTTATGAACACAATAATAGTATCCATTTCCCTATTTAACTAAATCATCCACCCCATTTTAGATCAGTTTTGGTGGGTTTTTAGGAGAACATGGTTTACTCCCTATATACATATTATCATTATAAATATTTTTCCAAAATATTGTGTACATGGAGAAAAAAACTACTATAATACATGCTATCAAAACATTATTTATTGATTGTAAAAAGAAATATATGGGTCGAGTTTTCATAGAGGATAGAATGTTAGTTGGCATGGAGATGTTGGAAACTATTGTATCTTGGAAATGACCTATGAATGTATTCAAAATTTTTAGATTTCATTGTCTTACAGGATACTACTGGAATATTATCGATGAAATCTCCCACATGGAATCCCTAATGTGTGGGATTACCAAGATAAGGTTGAAGATAGATTATTATTATTCTTATAAAGAGGGTTTCCCGAAATTGAATAGAAAATCGACCACAGTAGTAATACTCACATTAATTTTCCTCCATAAAGAATATATTATATACTACAACGCATAAGTGGTTGGGCATTAAGTATTTCTGATATTGGAGGATTGAGTGATAATTTTTTGTTCCAAATGGTTGAGGTGGCTTGAATGGAATTTTTCTAAATGTGATCCATTGTAAACTATAATGGTACACACTTATAGATATGTGAGGAAATATAATTTCTAATATAGGAGCATGGTGAACAAAAATCATAAGAGAATAATGTACATCCCTTAACAGTGGGACCTAAACTATTAGATAAGATGGTTGGAAATGAATTTCCACTGTCCCTACATTTATTTGGAAGAAAATCTTGGAAAGGTAATCATTTTTATCGAGTCCTTGAGTAGGAATATGTTGAAAAAGGGGGTTGGTAGTATTGTGATGATTTTTGGATGATGTATACCTATGAAAATATGAATATAGATGTTTAGGATTCAAAATTGGTAGAATCTATAACCTCAACCCATGTTATTGACATAATTTTAGACCATATTAAAAGAGATGTTTATCCAATTGAGAGGTATTATGGATGAGGATTATTATATATGTTGGGGTGTCACCATCTAGCTGGTATCTCAGCATCAATGAGATTATTCATGTCCATGGATGTATTAGGGATTCTATAAGATGATGTGAGGAGTCTATGTAAGAAGACAATGACATTAAATTGGTTCTGAATTCCTAGTTAAAAAAAATTAATCATGATATTCCTGGAAAATAATCGTGTGAAAGGATGATGAAATTGATAATAGTTTTGGTGGAATGATTTGTCATGTATTAGTAGGTCAAAGATGAAAACCAGTGGCCCACTCGGATACTAAATCTTTTTCTCATATTTAAATCGAAGAAATATGATGTCAACATAGAATATGCCAGGAGAATACACTGGAAACCTCATAAAATGATATATTATAGGTGATCATAGATTCACTAATGATGGTATACAACATATTTCTTACTAGGGAGAACTTCACAATAGATGATCAGGGTAATCTTTATGTGTGGGATAATTCTGAATTCATTATGTTATATGGAGTATTATTTATGATAAGTATCCCTATTTCACATCATGTTTCTTCATGTTCCTTCATATAGTCCTGTAAATAATTCCAAATATAGTTTGAAAATTTAAATTATGAAGGACAAGTTATGTTATTATGTTTTGGGATTTGGTGGTTCTTCATAGATGTATCAAGAACTCATGGGGTTTTCATATAATAACATCTTCTCTCCATTTATCCTAATAGGCCATTTGATAGATTTATGTTGAATAAATTGTTGTTCAATATTTTTTTGGTTAGAAGTGGGTGAGTATATTCTCATTGTACCTAGTCTGGTGTTAGAGACATTATAGTAGGTTTATTTGATCATAAAGATGTTAGTAACAACATAGTGATGGAATAAATATTACACTGGCCATTATTCATGAAATCTAGAATTTTAGGTTTGTCATTATAATTTTATTTTAGATTATCCTATGGTAAGTAAGTCTTACATATAAAAGGGGTAAAATATAAAACCCAATTTTTTCATGTCATTTGATATAGTGAAGAGGGTCAATGAAATTGTGTGCTAATTGTCACTCTCATGATTCTTCAGTTCTATCCATGATGTGTTTCAACCATCATAGCTTTAGAGATATCACATTAACCATATTCAATTGTTAAATGTGTATGATTTTGATCTTTTTGTGTATTAGTTATTTCTGGGGGAACCAATATATATCAAAGACCATAGTTAGAAGAATCACTAAAGGTAGATTTATTCTCTAGTGAGAGTGTAATGAGATTACATGCTTTTTAATATGGTGACCTATGAGATCTATTCTGATATTTGGTCACTGTATCAGTTTTTTTTCATTAATACCTCTAATGGATTTAATGGAGAATAGGACATGGAAGATCTATTATATAATGGTGAGTTTGTATGGTCCATTATTTTTAATGGTATACTCCACATTATCCCATTGGCTAAAGTCATTAGTGTTTTTAAAATTTTCAAACCACATTATCCAACCCTTGTTTTCCTGGTCCATGAATTGATTCTACGGTGTTGGATAACTCAAAAGGCTATAATAGTATGAGGATATAGGTGGTGTGCGCAAATGGATATTATAAAGAAACACTATCAAGCTATAATATTCCACTATCAAGATGGTGGGATACTAAGAAGAATAATAACTATATTGGAGGCTCAATAGCTATCTAGTGAGATCATGCATCAATTATATGGGTTTGAAAAGAGTATTTATACAATAGGACACCCAAATTGTAAATAGTTGTGTTTTGAGACTTATAGGAACACTATAGGATTACCCAATTTCATCAGTTGTTCCTAGAGGACAGTTGGCGATGTCATGATAGGGAAGATTGGTGAGGGGTGGAACAATGTTTCCCCCCATCAATATTATTTTAAACTCATAATTATTAATAATTAGACAATGATACAATATTTAGTATTTATAAAGGATCGTTAAGACTCTTTTGGATTATCAAAAACCTGGTTGTGGTTATTGTATCATTAGTTTCACCAAAAATCATGAAATTGTGTGTTCATCATGGGATTGATGAATTCCAATTATCTTTCTTATTGATACCCTTATTTTATCATTAAATGTATGTGTCTATCACTATCAATATCAGATCTTAGTGGTTCAAATTTATTCACCGAAAAATCATGGTTTCCTTTGTCTATGTTTCTTGAGGTATGTGGTATAAATCAAATCTCCAAGGTCTGTTTTATTTGACTAGTATATCGCACATGTTATATCATGCAAGATTTCCATGTGCAAGAATTTTACTAATTCTTAATTCATGAAAAAAATGAATATATATTCTGGGTCCTCCTCAAATCCTATTAGTTTTTTATTTTTGAGATTAGAACATGAATCCATCTCAGAGGTGTGATATCCTTAAAACTATGTGGGGATATGGATTTAATAAACCTAGATCCCTGTGAGTCATTGAAAAAAATTTATGGATTGGTTTAAATTTTTTTATTTGGTATATAATGTTTATTTGTTTCATTATCTTGATAAATATTTATCTTGATAAAAAAAGACTAATTTGAATTTAATTGTTTTTGGAAGAATGACATAAAGTTTATGTATATCATGAAATGGTAATGATATGTAGGCCTAATTGAAATGTTATATTGATTTATTATAATTTTTTTGATAATTGGTAACTTGGATGAATGCAAATAATTTTCCAATAAATGGTTGTTTTTGAAATAATTAACCAATATGGAATACGAAATCATGATTGACATGTTTTGGGTTTGGTATGAATTTAGATTTTGTGAACATTATACATGGTTACATGATAGTTGGAATGTGTAATTTTTTTCATGGTAATACATAACAAGTTATATGATAGAAATTCACTTATATTACTATATGACATGGTTATATAACACATGGAATAAGTAATGTTCCATTGGAACATGTAGGTGGTTTTATCATGGGAATTTTCATAGAGTCTAGTATTAATATCCAAGAATGATATATTTGGTCACATGACACAATATGGGTCACCTATTATTAGTAAGGGAATCATTAAAAAATATTAGTAATTCATTATAAGAAGTATAATACACCAATGCAGAGAGTCATTTGTCATCAATTTGAGGCTGGTTTGGCTAACCTGGGTTGTCAAACTAGTGCTTGAGGGGTGGGAGTTTTATTTCAAAATGTAAATTAATTAATTAATTATACTCTATTTATATTGTTGTTTCTTGAACAATTATTTATACTATATTGTTTGGGGAAAATGGGTTTTGGACAACTTACTTCTACTCACACTGTGCTTGGGAGTCCTTTGGTAACAATGAAGAATTTTTGTCTAGTGGATTGGATATGGGAATGGGTCATGGTGTTTTATTGGTTTCATTTTATATGGATTGTATCTTGGATATTAGACAGAGGGTGGACTTAAAGGCTAGGATTTTTGAGTTTTTTCTATTTACGTTATGACATTCCGTATAGAGTAAAATATGGCATGAAACATTTATAATTTTTATTTTTTATGTTTGGTATTCATCAATTATATAAATGATTTATATATCATAGTTAATTTAAATTATAATATTTTTTATCTCTACTCTATTCTAGATAGAATAGTACCTCCAATATGCTCATTTTAGCCTCAATACTATTCAGTATCCATTGGTGAATGCAGATTTTGGCCAGAGGGTACACATGGACAAGACTCAATCATGTGAGGGAGAACAATATTAAGGAAATTATGAGGAATTATGTTTTTATGAACCAATTGGAGACATTATTCAGTTTCATACCCAAATATGTATGATACATACAAGTGCTATATTCCATATATCCTCATTATGGAAATTAGAACCAGGGTATTGGAACATAATTTCTAGGAAATATTTCACCCTTGAATAAATGAAAATACAATAATAACAAATTAATATTACAGTAATAAAAATAAATGAATAGCTGAAATTTGAAAGTAAAAAATAAAGTAGGAAAAAAGCATAAAATCATAAAACTTACCTAAATGATAAGCATAAACTCCTCATAAGAATAAAGGATAAACCAACTATTATATATACTACCTGAAATGGAGAAAAAAAGACAACCAATAATACCCATGTCACACACAACACATATTTTAATCAAATGATAATCAACTAGAAAAACATAAATTCAATCATAAGGGTGAAAAAACTATAACACATAAAATAAATCCTTAATAGCTTCATAAACATAGTGGTACATAACAAATGTGTGTGTAATTTTTTCTATTATGTAATAACTACATGGTCATTGTAATTACTAAAAAATTACAACTTTTTATAATAGCTTGAATATATAATTGAAGATATTAAATTAATACATATGTATAAAAAATCCAAATCACATAAATACATTTCAAAAAATTATTTTATATGATATGAATGAAAAACCTAATTGGAAAACAAATTTCCTAGTCTTTTAAACCCATTATATAAAACATTTCCCTTTATTATAATAAAAATATGGGTGGAGTCAATAATAATAGACAAATACCCTTAAAACAATGATGGCGTACCTTTCATTAGATACCAAAAATAAGGTAAACCCAATTTTTCCATCTCTTTAATATTCTCTGAAAAATTTATTTTAAAAACATATTTTATTTTTTCAAGTTAAATTTATGAAATGTTTTCAAATAAATTATTTTTCAATAAAACCAAAACTAAAAAATTATTAAAAAAAGCATAGTATGTAGAATATTAAACATAGTTGAATGAATATAACATGAATAATAGTACTATAAAAAATTCAACAATAGTTGTTAAATAAAGGGAATAAACATTAGAATCACCCAAATAATCCAAAAAAGGATATCAACGAATCATGTAAAGACCCATTTGGAATAATGTAAAATTTATTAATTTTGAAATAAAATATCCAGTATAGTATTAGTAATCATGTTTACGTCCTCAATAATCTAACCGAATTTTCCAAAAAAGAATTTCCTTGGATTTCTTTCACTACCTCAGTAAAAATGAATTTTATCTCACTAGTTCTGCTACCCCATTTGCTCAAACCATCTCATAGTAACTAGATAAACCCCTAGTTTATATAATGTATATACTTGGGATTTTACTCATCTATACCTCTACATAGTCCAATTGGAATCCCATGAGCAAAATCAAACATATGCAAGAAATTACAACCATATATATATCAAAACAATAAGTCATATCATACCTTATATTCCCCAACAATAAATGGACCCTTTATAATTGAATCATAACACAAGAAAGATACAACATTCCCCTTAGGATAAAATTCACATAAGAAACATTTAGTAACCACCATAAAGTCATAAGATAACAAGGGGGTTCCTGAGGGTCTCATATTTACATATATAAAATTTGGAAATCACCTAATGTGAAAAGATTGCCATTATCAATGTTATAATAATTCCAGATCACATTTCAATGGTTTGAATCTCAATATAAAAATATTTTTAAAAAAAATTTCTCTGGAAACTCATTTAAGTTAATCGTAGAAAATAACATACCCTAAATAATTTGGAAAAACCATCCCACAAAACAACCCTTTATTCTACAAAATACCCTAATGATCATAAAATAAACATTCAAAATTCTTGTTATGGGATATATGGGTTAAACACATTTAAAAAAAACAATATATTTATAGCTAATCTCTTAAAAATTTTAAACCATTTTAAATTTATAAACACCAAATCAATTTACAGAAAAAAAAAATCTCGATGCTTAAAAAACCAATATTAGAACCTCATTTAAGGATCAAAATGATGTCAATGCTCCTTATATTTCAAATATTATTTAAAAAAAATCCTTAAACTGTTTATCAATAATATTAATTTCATAAACCACATGAAATTAAAATATTAGAAAATATTCTAGGTGGAAATTATACTAAAATACTATTTAAAAACCTACCAAACCATCGACCTTGGATTAAAATATTTAGTTACAATATTTTCAACAATTAATATTTCACTATAATGTCAATTTATAGAAATTCACCAAATCACATACCCTGACTCATTATAAAAAATTCCATATGTCATTTCTCGTGAAAAATATTTCACCATTAGGACTCTAAGGGACCTCAATTAAGACATAAAAAACCACTAATGAATTAATCACCCTAATATCTAAAAATGATCCATATAGAATTCATAGTTAACTAGAATGAATGAAACCAGAAGACATGTTATGGAGAAGGATAATTATGGGAAATAAATGGTGATCCTTGAAATAATATGCAATAAATGAGATTCTCGACTCTTGAAAATCCAAAATAAGTTGATAGAGATACCTCCTTGGTTGTCCCTTGTATTATTCCAACAATATTGATTAAGAAGGGAATGAACCAATTTAATTTAGAGTGGGGAAAAAATATAAAACACCGTGTAAAATTAAATATTTTGGAACATCACACAGTTTTCCGAAGCAATTTGAAAACGTGTATTCAAACAATGGTGTTTCAAGGTTAATTTGAATCTTGAGTCACACGATTTATAGAAATAGAAGACACGTTGTATATCTACTACTGTAACAACTATTCTAAATTTCACATCCAATTAATTGTGCCATATTTCCTTCGAATTGCATGGTTTTCCCAAAAATTCATAAGTGGTTACCAAAGAAATGCAATAAAAAAAGAGACGCATAATCACTTCTAAGATTCACCAAAACCTGTTTTACCCACTTAGGACAAACCAATAACAATTATAAAGAAATAAAATTTCCAATGTAATGATACTTACATGGTTACTCAAAAAATATGCACCCCAAACCATGACCATAAAAAATAATTCATGAATGTAAAAATCACTGAAAAATAATTTAAAATTGAATAGTATTTCAAACATATTAAATATAATTAATTAAAAACCATCCTACTGTGAAATTGTGTGTTATAATCTCCACTCTATAAAATTTATTCCCCAAAAAGTCTATAGTGAAGATCGATGTCACAAAAAAGAGTCACAATCATCCCTATGAATTGAGATGAGTTGAGAAAAAATTATCTAGAGAGGTTCTAGTGATGGAAAAAATCAAACAATGATTACTTGACCATATCAAATCACCAATTCAACAAAATAATGATATATATCCCAAAAAAATGAACAATGATTACTAGTATATTTTCTATAGAATATAGAGATAGAGAATCAGTCAATACAATATTTAAAAGTCTCTTAAATGGTGTATAAAAGGAGAAAACACCATGAATGCAGACTTCCACTATGATAATACATATCTATGGACTACAAGGAACACATATGAACCACTAAGAAACTAATTACTACGTTCTCAAATGAAACCCAGACATTAGGAATTCAACATCCCTAAGGTCAATCCACTATACTTATTCATAGAAATCACTTTTACAAGGGACTTATCATAATTTTGAGACAACATAAAATGGCTTGGGATATCGACCCAAGTCAACAAACACTTTGGGAAAACTTAGACCTCAATCTAAAAACATCAACCCATGGTGAAACCATCAATACAATAAATACCATGATCTCGACATACACACAACAATAATCATCCCAATTACCCAAGTACAAACCCAACCGTCACTCACACCTATCTAATCAATAAAATGACCTAAATATGGTCACCATTCAAGAAAAAAATTCCCCATAAAATGTTTACCAAAGAATGTCATGCACTAAAGATTAAAACCCTATGTTATCAACACATATTAGATGTTCTTAACATCTACCCCGAAATCTATTTCCATCAACAAAAGAACTATTCATTTTTACATAATATACTATAAGAACATCCTAGAATAATGATAGCCTTTATGTAAAAATTAGGGGATTACAATAATGAAACCATAATTATTCACTACTAATTCACATTCGACATAGGAAGATTCTAGAATGAAAATACAAAACATCATAATTTTTCAATCACCGTATGGGGAAGGGAACCAACCCAAGAATCCCTTAAGAACAAAAGAGCCTCTAAATCCACCAAATCAACTCGGAGTCTAAGAAGAGTTTATTATATAAAAGGAAAAATCAATAAAATGGAAGAGATCAAACCCAGAGTACACCTTGATACCACACAAAATATTATGTCAATATAACTCTAAGTTTCACATTGAAACCAACAAGATACATGAATTTGTCTTATCAATTTATTAAAATAAAAATATTTTCCATAACCAAAGTAAATATCAAATAGCCCATTTCAAATAATTGAAGGAATTCATATTTCAAAACATTAATTGAAAGAAAATTTTCAATAAAAAATAATCATCATTCAGAAACCTAACAAGTTTTTAAAAACTCCATCATAAATCAATTAATACTTTTATCGAGACCCACCATAATCAAAATGGTTTAAACTAAGGTCCAACCCTTTATTTTTTGAAAACATTCCACAATGTTTCATAAAATGGATGTGTTAAACTCTATTATAAAATAATTTCTAAAATATTTCAGTATTTTCAATTTTGAAAACATTATTTTAAAAATAAAATATACCATAAAATCCATTTAATATCAACATCCTTTTTCATTACCCAAAATTATTTCAAATTTTGATATAGAAATTAACTACTTATTTAAATTTTCATTTATTATGTTATTTTTAAATCCCCCTTTAAAAATTACATACATGAAAAAATTCCAATATTTATTAAAAAAGACTACTTCCTACAAAATGATTAAATTAGCATAACCATTCTAAAAAACAAGGAATTTTTTTTAATTAAAATGTAATTAATTTATTCTAAAACACAACATAAGGGATTCCAAATACATTATGGTATTCCTATTTTTGATTCCAAAAACCTTATTTCCTTATATGGAGAAAAATACCCATGGGAAAAAACTAGGCACACCATAATAATTATCAATTAAAACAGTATTCTAATGAATCAGTTTATACAATGAAAAACGAAAAAACTATATATAATAACGTACTGGTGGAATAATCCATTGGATTAAATTAATAGATAATTGAATGAAAAATAATTAAACCGGAGGAGAAACTATAATGAGCATAATTTGGCCTCACGTACTGTTAAACCATGAACTATTCATATAACATGCACCTTAATGATTATAATACTATTCCACATGGGCACCACGTGGTTTACATGATTCTGAACAGTTATCACTATGCCCATGTTAAACCACCTAACTCTACTTCAAACTAAAACTAACCACAAAAAATAACAATAAACTCAATTAGGATAAAACAATTATCACAAAATATAATAACAATATAAAATAAACCAAAATTTGAATTCATAGTTTATTATCAAGACTGATTTCCCTATGTAAACATGAGTTTCTTTAAGATAAAACATAGGCTATATATTTTCCAAAACATATTAATTGAGTTCTGATGACATTTCTAGTCTTTAAACTTCTATGAAACACTCTGACTAATAAATGGATCCCTATAATACCATTTTGTTTTGAAAAATTATTATTTAACCTTCTTTTGGATACCTAAACAACTCTGATTCATAAGTGGGGAATATTCTTGATACCCCAAGATTGAAACTAGTATGAAAATCTTAGAATATAATCAATTGGAAAGATTTTTACAATGAATAAAGGAGAAGATCAATAATAAAACATCCATATCAGAGTAAATATCATAAATAAATTAAATCCATTGGAGAATGAATATGAAAGAAGGAATAATCGATACAAATACACAATTTATATAAATCCATAAATATAAATCTATCATATGAATAGTCGATAAAATATCCAGTATAAATATATATCCTAAAAGGGAGAGAGAGAAAAATCAAAACTGAATTTTCCACACCACCCATGGCCACTCTCCGTATATAGTGGAAAAATATTGGCACAACCTATATCACAACTCATTGAAGTGAAAATCCAAGGAACCCAAAATAAATACATAAGAACTACAGATACAAAGTAGTATATGAAATCTTTTATTAGAACTGACCCACATATGTATGCACATCATAGCATGTAAAATTCATACAACAATACAGTATATTTTATTATTTTTTGAAAATAAAATTGATAAAATTCTTTCAATTCACATGTATAAAAAATCAATAAATAGACACACATTTCAGAAAATGAAATTATTAAGAGTTAATGAAAATATAAACTTCTAAACAAATTTTCTTTGGAATTAACCCCTTTTTGTAATACATTTCCCCATTTTCAAAAAGAAAGAGAATAAGAATAAAAAGACAAGGAACCCATAATAAAAAAACTAGATTAAGAATCAAAATTAAACTAAAGTATCATATTACAAATAATGATAGGTGATACATTGAAGGAAAACATATAGAAATACCATAAATAATCATATAGAATTTATCAATGTGTCATAGAAAACCTCTTAGAACTCAGTTGTAATGATCTAAAATGGACATAAGATCCCTAGTCCAAAATTGATAAAGATAGCAATTTCCCTATAATCCCAATGATACTATCTACAAATAAAGACCTCTAGATCACCTTCAGTGTCATGGGAACAAAAAAGATACATGATTATAAGTCCCACTAACACATCTTTTCAATGCTTCCTAGAGTAACATATAAATACCCCATCGTCTACAAAAATATTTACTAGGGTTTAAACATATCTATAACTACACTAATTCCACTAATAATCCCATAAAAACATAAAATCATGGTTATAAATGACATGCTTAAATATATAAAAATATTGAATCAGACATCACCTCTCATCCCCTCACAGTGAAATCCCCCCCAAAATTAATGCATTAAAAAAATGATACAATAGTACCCTTGGGAAAAAATTTACATAAATAATTAATAAATAACCCCCATAGGGTCATAATATTAAAATTGTGCTCAAGAGTGTCTCAAAATCATGCATATACCATTAGAAAAAGAACAATGTGTCACATTTTCCATTAAATAAAGTCATGTAAA
Organism: Viscum album; assembly: GCA_963277665.1. Lineage (NCBI taxonomy): Eukaryota > Viridiplantae > Streptophyta > Magnoliopsida > Santalales > Viscaceae > Viscum > Viscum album. The sequence continues at coordinate 1,956,254,958 of OY728140.1, forward strand.
TCCATTATTCTTCTCATTTGTTTAATGACCTAATAAAAAAAATTATTTAAAATTTAGATCTTAAAATTCATTTCATAAGATATATAAAAATTTCCAATAATATATGTTTGTAAGAACCATTTCATGAATAAAAACATACTTCATTAAAACCCCCAATTAAAATAAAATTCTTATTCTACATTCATGGAACAAACTAATTGGGCGTAATGAATTTTAAAATAAACAAATCTAGTTAAAATTTATATCTAAATAATTTCAAAAAATCTATAATTTTAAAAACCCTCTTAAATTATTAAGTAAAAGAATCAAATTATTAAAATATAATAATTTACACTTCATTTTCCAAACCAAATAGGGTAAAAGTACAACATAACACATATTTTCATTAAATGTGTAAGTAACAAAATTTACAACTTTTTGAATTTCATTAACCATTTTAAATTCCATGACAAGAACATGTTTCATGTGGGAAACGACAATCAACACCTTTAAAAAACCAACCAACCCATCATACATGGAATATATTTTTTAAATAATGCATTATAATCAACTAAATACATAGTGGAATGACAATTAAATAAAACCACAAAACACATTACTCGGTTTAGTAGAAAAAATGATAGAAGTCTTCACTGTTTATGAAGAGCACTATACCTTGTCAAAATGTACCTCATGTAAGACCTTAAAACAAAATCTAAATAAATAAATAATCTAAAATCCTAAAACTGATCCCATAAGCCCATATGTCTCATAAGAAATAAGGAATACATAACATAAAGAAGGGGAAGAATAAGGAAGCGTAATGGAGGGTTTACCTTGAATTAATCCACCTAAAACTTGGTTAGAGATTCTTGGAAATCCAAAGGATTAGGGGTCATCTTCATGACATTCCTTGGATTAAATGAAAAATAATAATTGATAAGAACATGATACCCTTAATTTTTTTAGTGCTATAAAATAGAGAAAACCCAATAAAATTAACAAATATGTTATTTTCATAGTTTTTACAAAATATTTGGTGGAACATGAAACTAGTGTGTGGTCTCAAACAGAATAAAAATCACCAATAGATAGTTTCTCATGGGGTATCCCACATTTCAACAACATGTATACCAACTATGCTGTAGGGAACTATATATGAATAAATCAATATCATACACATATTTCAATGTTTTCCTTACTATGTGCATGACAAGAACCAAGAAACTCAAGGAAATAAAGGGAAGAATGCTTACTACAATTATTAACTGAACCATGTGCATCATGTGTAGATTGAGCTATAAAAATTTGAAAAACTAAAACATCCACACTTAAGAGAACATATATGGTAAATTCTAAATTGTGTACCCTAACCCAATTGAATCATAATAAGATAAAGAATCTAAAAATACATTTCAAAACCTTCATAAGAAATAAATTAGTCTAGAACAAATTGAAATAATTTATTAGAAACAATTGTACATTGAAATATGGTGTTCTAGAGAAATATTTCACTAGACATGAATATAATGAGACTCATTGTTATTATTGAATTTTTTAAAGATGTTATGATATAGTTTACCACATCAAGAAGTATAAGACTACCATATCATTATATTTTCCCACTACAGAGAGGTCAATAATGATTAAAAAAATTTAGATTAATATTCATGAGGATCAATGATTAAAAAGTCAATTGAATTATCAAAGGGATAGAATAAGATTATTTTAAATAACTCATAAAAATTATATACCATATGTAAGAGAACAATATGATTCCGTAAGGTAAGAACTTCTTATTCATATTATTTTTTTGAAACTAAATTATATGATTTAACAAGTTTGGTTAGAAATATGTCTTTAATACTAATCAGTTCAAAATATGCACTTATTGAGGTAGGTTGCCTTTTTTATCACACAATAACTACAATAACCATTGTTGTGGAGTAAATGGGATAAATATTAATTTTTATTATATTTATCAAAAAAAATTTACATAGAAATATATATTTATATAGTCAGATAATGTCATATTTGTTGTTTCCAAATTCACAATAAAATCAACCACTAAAACTAGCCTAAATATTATCCCCCGTTCTCATAATAAAACCAACAATTCTAGAACTCATAACACTTCCAATAGTATTTTTTGTCATGAATATAAAAAATAAATCTATCTAAATCGACATTATCTGAAAATACAACCCTGTTACTAGTGGTATACTAGAATATAACCCCATTTACACTGAGTACAAAAAAAATAGATTAATAGAAAGAAATGATATATTAGAGATGAAGAATCAATACATTAATATTTTAAAAAAAATTCCAAATACTAAAGTAACACTCTATCCCATCTATTCCCCGATCCAAGGGAAATTGTGAGTATGATAAAAATAATAATTAGAATACGTATTCACCCGAATAAAAAAATTTATATATAAAAAGTAATTTAAAAAATGAAGGGTAAATATTCAAAATCCTTAAACCTAATCAAGAATATACTGATCTATAAAATACATAAAAAGGGACCTAAATTAAATTGATATGAACTAGTTTCTTATGAAGGTTTCCATTAGTAAAAATTTAGTGAAGAGATGAATTAATATAGAGTACGAGTTAGCCAAATAAAAAAGAGATAGGAAATACAACTCAAATAATAAAAAATATAGAATACATGATTCCATAGAATTTATATATAAATTGATATAATCGTTGAATATTCATTAGTAATCAATCTAAAAATAATCTTTTTGGGATCTTTTAAATATATATAGATCAATTTTTTGGGGGTGATGAGTTCTGGTCAATGACCAGACCCCTACAATTTATTCAGTCAAAAGTAGAATACAAATTACATAAGTTGAAATGTGGGTAATTTTTTATAATCGATAATAAAAAAAAGGAATAAAATATGGAGGGAGATCATTCCTCCAAGTGATCTCCTGAGAAACTCCCATGTTGGTGAGACCATCAGCGATCTTGTTTTCTTCATGAATGGTGTGTGTAGAAATTAAGTTGAGACTATTGAGCGAGGTGAGGCACTCAATCCATCGGGGGTTGAGAGACTATGCTAGGTGAGTCGCACCCTTCTATATGGCTTGCACAATGGTACAAGAGTCGCTCTCAATCCAGATGTTGCTCTAGTTGATCAATAGTTTCCTCAATGTTCACTCAAATATATTCCCATGTATATTAAATATCCTTATGATCTTTTCAATTATTAGTGGCAGCTTTAATGTAAAGAGATAATTGGATTCATAATAATTGTCTCAACCTTGATCACACCATAGGTACCCACCAAATTTAAAATCACTACAAAATATTTTATTCCATGTAACATTAACTCTTATACCTTCTATGACTCTTTGAGTAATTAATGTGATTCTCTTAATATATTTACTCAAATTGTATTAAATTAATTTTAAAAAAGTTATTGCAATCCCACTTGTGTTTTTTACATCTTACAAAGTGATTCATTGTATTCCACATATAGTTTTAGAGGATGTGTTAGTTGGAGATCAAGAATTCATATTTCTGGAAAATTTCTATGGATCAACATAATAGAGGGTATAGAACCATACAAATCACCCAAAAAATTTTGTACAACATTCTGGACTAAATCCTTGATTATAATAATTGTCCATTAAGGATCACCCACTATGGATTTTTAGACATCACTATACATATTAATATTTTTGACTCCATGAGAAAACGATTAAAAAATTGTCAGTTTTTTAGTATCCATCATTCAATTAGAAAAATAAATTGAATATAAAAGTATTCAATATGAATTTTTACTCATATGATAGAATATTCATATTGAAAGTCCCATCGTTGATGAAGCTATTAGAAATTCCTGATATTTTGTCTTTAGTATTAATATAAATGGAACTTATAAATTATTCGGTGGATCTAATAGTTTATTTAATAATTAATGATTTCATATATTTTTTTTCGCACTAGAATTTCATGAATTATGATTATGGAATTTATATTTTGATTTATCACATGAGTAGAGGTAATTGTTTTTAATTAATACAACTTTTAAACGAATTAGAATATTTTTACATCACGGAATCAGAGATATTCTAAATGATAATTTATAATAATATATCGATACGTCTAGAATAAAAGATGGATTGAACATTTAAGAATGAATTTCAACGAAATATGATTGATTTTAGGTGATATACATGGAAAAATATTCTCATATAATATTCTACATGAGGGAGATTTTAAAACTATTAAGTTGTGCCCAAAGAGGTTAAATATGAACATGATGGATGTTGTAAAGATGGAATGTGATATTATATTAGAATCATACATCATTTACCAATCATTTTATTTTCTATGGATGTTCCCTATTCATGTATTTCCTACAAAAAACAGCTTATAATTTTGAGGAATATGACAAATACATTAATATCTTAAATAAATTCACAATAAAAAGAGAGTGTGTTTTTATTATAGAAATGTAAATCAGTTCACATGAAATGTCTAATTCTTTATCCCCTTTATTGAACATATTTTAGGTAGAATTCCATGTAGAATTTATTATTTCCTTTTATAAGGATTTTCATTTTATTTACAATTTACTAATACACATGATGACCAATATAATATAACTATTACATTCCCATTAATTATCATTTCTTATAGGCTCATCCCAATTGAATTATCTAAATCCTTGTTTTAATTTTTAGGAACATGGTATGTATATTTTCTTATGAAATTTAAGATTAATTATTGTTATTTTTGAATAGTTTCATGTATTTTCTAATTCATTATGACCATTTTTTGAAAAGTCATAAAATCATTTAAAATAACTCATTGAGAAAAATATGTTTATGTATTTTAAAAAGTTAAATTTTATTTTTTGAAAGAGTAATTATATGTGGTAATGTAATTTCAAAATATTCCATTAAAGTATAAAAATAAAAAAAATAAGTGAAAAATTACTAGTCTTATCCAAATTTTGTAAATCACATAAGTCAATTTTTTGTACATAAAAAAATCATAAATAACTTTAACAAGAATTTAAGTAATATTTATATCCTTATATTTACATTAGTTTTGAATGATATTAATTTTTATTTTAATGATTAGTATATATTTTACTTTGAGGAGTTGAAGAAATGATTAAAAACACATCAAATAATGAATCTTCAAAATTCAGAATAACCTTTTGAAATAATTTTTTATTTTGGATTCTATATAGATAGGGTAGTCATTTATCATAGAATTTGTGTAAAACCATAAAGAATTTATTTTTCCTCTATAACCACATATTTTTACAAATTAGACTACACACAAATTTGAAAAAAATTATAGTTGTGGTTTTATTGGAAAAAAGTAGATAATATTTTCATTGAGATTAATTTTTCTATTTATGAAAGTAAAATGGTATGATATTTACTTTAGAAGGAATATTTCAAGAAAAAACATTAAAAATATATTCTTATAGTTTAATTATTCAATTAGATGTATTTAAAAAAATATTAGTTGAGAATCAAATGGTTAGAAACATGACTATATTTATCTACCTATCTAATGTGAACATCTCAAACTAGAATATTTTATTTGAACTCATTATGTGGGAGAAAAAACAATTGAATGTTATATTGCATAGTATATTGAAAATATCAAATACTTGGTAACATAATGAACCCCAAAACACTTAAATCCATAGAAATTTATCAAAATAAAAAACTGAAGAAAAAAATTAAATTAGCGAAGATCCATTTTCTAATATAAGTTATAATGATCAAGTAATAATAAAATGATTTATTTAATGTCAAATTCAATATTTTATCATGTATTATTACACTTTATCGCATGTAGGTCATATTATATAACAAATTTCAATTACAAAACATTTTCAAAAGAGTATTTATTGGTCTACCATGTTTAAAGATGCAAATGAATTCTATAAAAACATGGATAAATTCAAGTTTTCTAGATCTATTTCAAAAAACATGAAATAACTAAATTAATCATTATCTTTTAAAAATTCATTGATGTTTAAGGGATATATTTTTGAGACCTCTCTATATTTTATTTTGAAAATTATATATTCTACAAGATGTTGATTAATTTTCAAAATGTGTGGTAAAAATTACACTAAACATGATAATTCAAATGTTGTGTTTGGATTTTTATGGGGTAATATATATTGGTTGTATGGAGTTCTCATATCCATAATTAGTGATCAAGGGACACACTTTTTCAATAATATAATGAATGATCTCTTAATAAATAATGTGGTGCATCATAAAACATTAAAACCTTATAATTCACAAAAAATGATCACGTTGATGATTCCAAATTTAATTGAATTATATAGTAGACAACGAAAAAATTAGATATAATTATATCCATTTGATGTAATACATTTAAGATCATTTTTAGATATCCAATAAAATAAATATGAATAAGACCACATATAATTATTTAGGAAAAAATTTATCCATATTACTATAGTATTTGAACACTGAGAAATATATGATATATGAGAAGTGAATTTATACCATGATAGTGATATATTTGGTAATTATGGAAAAAATGTAATATTAAGATGAAATTATAAGGTATTATATTTAGAATTAAATTTTTTTTCCAAGAATAAACAACAATGGATAATGAAAATCTTATCAAACTAAAAAGCTTACATCCTAAAGATAGAATACTATTATAAAAATCAAAATAAAAACTAGTTATAGGTGATTTTTTTTTGCATCACAATTACCCTTTTTAGTTACACATGTATATAATATTTTTTAAAGAATATTATATTGGATGGAAAGAAATGAGCATTTTCCTTAAAAAAATATAGACTAATGAAATTATATTTTAACATTCCATAATAACCTATGGATGAAATCATATTCCTCTAAAATATTTTAAAATGAAATAAAATTATGATTTACCTATCATAAAAATTTATTTTCATGTTTTGATTCAATTTAAAATCAACTTATGTGATACATTAGTGTGAATTTTATGAGGATATCTGATCATATATTTGTGAATAAGGTAACCATTATTGTTTCATAATTTTAAAGTTTCTAATCCAAAATTTTAACCACATTTTAAAAAATACTATGTGTGTTCTAGTTTCTGTTATCGTAGTTTTTTTGAACTGATTATATTAATTTAAATACTATTGAAAACCTAAAATCATTTACATTATTGATAAACTAATTATAATCTTATAATCACCATATATGAAAGATAAAATTATTTTTATCAAATTAAAAATAAAGTAATTCAATGAAAACCCACTAATTTTGAAAATCATTAAATAAAATAATATCCAATATTTTCAATAACATAAATGAGTGTCTTGTGATCCAATTTTTTTTTTAATTTCAATATAACTTCATATATCATGAAATAATGAATACTTTCTTCATTAACCATGACATCTATAATAGTCAAGTCATAGTTTATAACCCAAAACTAGATTTTTTTATAAATGACCGACATATTATTTAGAAGTTCATATAATTTATTAATAAAAAACTTTTATCCTACATTTACATTAAATTTTTCATCCATTAATATATATGAATGTTTTTCTATGAATAAATATTTACTAAAACGTATCCCAATATACCATACAATAGCTGAAATTTCATAATCGATGTTTAATTAACTTGTGGGGGAATGGAGAAGTTGAGATAAAATAAAATGTATGAAAAAATCAACTAGATTTAAATAAAAATTTTTTATTAGTAAAATTTTTATATTTAAGAGAAAATAATTGTATTAAAAATATAGCAATAATCTTTATAACATTCAAGGATGGCTGTGAAAGTCACACACACTTTTAGAGTGAAAAGTTTATCATATTCTATCACAAAATATGATTTTCTAGAGAAATAATAATAATAATAATATGGGATCAAGAATTAAATAAAGGGGGTGGGGTTAAGGGTGGAAAATAAATATAACAATTTATGCTAAATTCCAATTGGATGTAATTAACAGAATGTTTTTAGAATATTTTAATTAAATTGAAACAAAAAAGATTCATCATAATCAAAATTGAATGTGGTATCTAATAGGATCTTGATGATAGTAGTTTATAATGAAATGGAATTGAGGATAGAAACAACTATGAATAAGGGGTGATATATTTTAATTTACATTTTATATAACTCACAACACCATGATATAATTCTTGAATCCTCAATATACATTCAACAACCTAATGAAAATGAAAAGAGAAAATGTTGTCTAGAGGCTAGAGGGAGGAAACAAGGAGAGGAATATTTTCTATTTCTAAATATATAAGAATTGTGGAATGTTGATAAATAATTCAAATAAGATAATATAAGTTTTATGAATTTAATATTAATAAATAATACCTTCATAGAGGAAACATAGATTCATCCATTGAGAATCCTATTAAAAACAATCCCTATCATTAAACCACAATAGTTTGTAATTAGAATCAAAATTACCTTATAACAACATAACATCCCTCATTAATCCCTCATGATATTCATAAAAATTTGAATAATTTTAAGGATTTGATGAAATACATTAAGCATGTGGAGAAACGTGTATGACCGTGGAATGATGAGAAACATTCATGAAAATCATAATTTAGTATTGAGTGTAATATTTGAATATTTTATATATTTGTGTCTATGAGGAGAAAATTAATTTTAAATCAATTGGGTGTAAATAATGGTGAAAATGGTAATATAAAAAATTATGACGAATGGTAACTTGTACGATATAGTGTTAAAAAATAAATAGGAATTTGTAATGTGTTTTTATTATTCATTGATCTTTATTTTAAAATTAACTTGTATGAAATATAAGTTTTATGTATGTGAAATTGACATGGAAAACAAATTAATATATTTCAAGGAATTTTCCAATTATTCTAATCTCATGATATTTCCTTTTACTAGGTTTTTGTAACATTTTTAAATTATGTGAGTTTTTTGTATTATTTTTGAAAAAAGGATTAAAAATTGTTTTTTTGTTATTTAAATTTTGTTTTTAGAGTATTCTAATGAATCCTACATTTTATACATGGAGTATGGATTAGTGTGTTACAAGTATGGTATGTTTTATGAAAAAATCAGTGTTATTTTCTTTTTCTGGGAGTAATTGAGTTTCCAAATAAAATATACCATAATATAGTTATGTGGTCAATAGATCATCCTATTGACGGAAAATAATCGACTCTGCCTTTACAAATCAATTGTGGATGGTGTTTTTTAAATTAATCAACCAAATATGAAAAAATCTGGACAATTGACTTGGAATCACAAGCTACTAAATATTGATATCCCATGTAAAAAAACATGTATCTTAACCAACCATGTAATTCTAATCAACTACAAATAATATAATTAAACATTATCGATCTAATGCGGCTGCACAAAAATTAAATCATCAAAAAAAATTACCTACAACATGGTCTATTATATTATGTAAATTTTATCCATACCTTTCCACCTTATGGTTAAACCAACTATTTTACCCAAACATACATATGGGGATCAGTTGAAATTCACATGAAGAATCTATGAGACTCATCTATAATTAATGTAAAAAAGAAACAGGATGCTACACAAGTATTCGTGAATTCCATAGGTTTTTTCCATATAGATATAATCATGTTCTATACTTGGATAAAGTAATATAAGGGAATCCATAGAATCCATGGATGATCAAATAATTATAAGGATTTAAATATAGTAGGGAGAAAGGATTTTTCTAAATTAAAAAGTGAGAATACATTATGGGGTATTATTAGTTGAAAAGAATGTAGGAAATACCCTTTTATGAATATAATAATTAATTCTAGAGATGGAAAATTTTGGGGCCTTTTTTATAATCTTATTCACATGATCTACTAGTGGATTTCTACAATTTTCATTTTAATTGTTTAATGTATTAAAATTACCTTTTCACATCTAATATCCCTCTCATAGAGGGATAAATTTGTTGTAATTAGTGAATCGGAATATTAATCATTTTAAAAGAAAGAGTTCATATTATTTATAGAGTATGAATATATCTCATGTTCTCTTATATTTGTTTCTATATTCCATTTATAATTTTTTATTAACTATAATTGTATTTAGATTGAATTCAATTTTTATTTATAATATATGGTTATTATATTCATCTCCCTAACATGTTTTAGTGTCATATATATTGTACTATACTAGAGATATCTGAGGATGTTTATGATGATTTCAAGCATGTATAGATGTGATTTTGGGAACTATTAGAAAATGAGGAATAGAATAACATTTTTTAGAATTTCGTAAATCAACTATAAGTGTACACTACTATTCATAGACACATTTTTATAATGGTATTATTAGTTGATATATTACATAGGGTTTTCATTTAATATTTATTTGATTAAGTTATTGATATGAACATTTCATTCATTCTCTTTCGTTTATGGAAAGCAGAAGAAGTGTTAACAACCCTCATAACTAGTATCACATTGAAATATTTAAATTAAATACTTATATGATGACCAATTTTTAAATTTATTTCCAAATATGTGTTTCATTTCATTCCTAAAATAATATCAAAATTCTATATTTGTATCCAACCAAGTGATAATTAGTATTTTTATCATATCCTAAAGGCAACAATTGTTAAGTACTATTACTAAATATAACATATGAAATTAATTTATTTTCCTACACACCATTACAAAAACAAGTAAGCACATCAATTAGAACATTCTTTATATCTTCCTCCCCTTCTGATTACAAGTCCTCAATATTATTAATCTTTTTTTCCTCCTAATACACTCAAAAAGTAAATTTATTTTTATTAAAAAGTCTACTTATATCAGATTTTTTAGATTGAATCATTCCACATTGATCCTTCTAATCCTTTAAATACATAATCTACTTATTTTCGCCTATTATTTTCTATTAATTTATTGGGGAATATGAATGTACATAATAACTGTTATACACATCAAAATGAAAACATGTATTCTCATATAACATTTAAGGTCTCTAGAACATGTGTGATTACTAAGAGGGGGAGGGGTGAATAAATGATTATTTTTATTAATTAGAATCTTTTTAATCAAACACTTAGACCATTTAATGTCATGATTAACTCACTATTATGATCTTGTCCTTTCTCATATAAAATAACATATATATATAGTCACATGAAGATTTACAGGTCCATTCCATTAATTCCAACTACCTTATAGGTTTCTATTAAGTTATATGACCAGGTTTCCCCACTATAAAAGAAGCAATAAAAGTTAAATCAATTGCTAAAAATAATTTCATACAGTCTATTAAACTACATGGTATCTATCACTTAAAAAATGATTCCTAGGATGGGTTGTTTATACTATCTAACTCCACGTATATCAATTTTCCAAAATTAATCTCGCAATCCCCTGATTTAGTCTTTATGTTAATTCATGATAATTATTCAACACCCTCCACAAAATTCCTTTAAAATTACATTGTATTTGACAATATATTTTTATATCTTTTATGTTGGCCTTTTATGCGGATATTTTTTTTGAGGCTCTTATAAGAAAATACTTCAACATAAGATAAAATATAGAAAAAGTATGACTATTGTTGTCTCTTAATAGGATTGTATTTCTTGTGTATTAGCTCCTAGATGGTTTCAGTTAAGTATGTTAAAGGTAGTGAGGTTTTTTTAAAAATAATATCTAAAAATTACGGTGTTTGGAATCCATTTTAAATACTTATTTTCAAAACCATTGATATATAATGAACCTAAACCTAATAACACAAATATTGTGGTTACTTTATTACATTTTCACCAGATAGATGGAATCATATCCCAGAGGACTGGAGAGTTCAGTTTTTCTAGTAAACTATATATTTAATTTAATTTTATACACTTTTGAAAATATAAAAATACAAAATTTATTTTCATTTAGAATTCCTTTATTCCACTTATATTGACAGTATATATCATTCATAAAACACTTATGAGTATCATAGGGAATATAAAACATAAGAAAAGTGTAATTTTAAATTTTAATTAATGATAAGCATGCAGTGGAATATAACATGGATAAATTAGAATAATAAATATAGAAAGGTATGTAACTGAAACCCATATAATGTAAAAAATAATTTGAACATAATATATAAATAATAAATAATATATAAATAAATCTATATTAATAATCACATGGTAATGAAACACATCCATTTTTATCCAAACTAATTGAATAAACCTATGTACATAAAAAAATAATCTCATAAAAGGAAAATTCATCATGTTGGTAATCTAAAACATACTTTCAATGCATTTCAAAACACATGTTAAATATTTGAAAAAACCCCTCTAATCAAGATAACTTATTAGTCTCATGTAAACTGTCGATTCATCAAGGGGATATCTATAGAAGGTCACCACCCATCCCTTACTATGTCTAATTTATTCATTATAATAAAGGGTGAATCATAAAAAACATTAATATTCAAGTTTTAAAATTAACATAGGTAATGATAATACACAGCCCAATAATATATTCATAATCATAAACCATCCAATGTAGTGTAGTTAATAGTAATTAAATTGTACACACTCAATCAAATAGAACTTGAAACATACAAATAAAGAAAATGGATGATATCAATAAAATATAACCCCAATGGAGAATAACTATAATAAATGGAAAATTTCATTGATGAAAATAGATATAATAAAAATATAATTAAAAAAAATTTTACGGAAAATATCATTTCCAATTTAAAATTAGTTTAGTAAAACCTTTGAAATATATATTTAAGATAATTTCCTTTTAATAAAAATGTTAATATAACATTATTAAATATGTATACTAAGATTCAAAACTATTATTTCTCATGATGAATTTTTTTATTTTTTTCACATTAAAATAACCATTCCTTTCACATATTATGTAATAGGAAAATGATAATTATATATAAAATAAAATGAATATTACATTTAAAATATATGTAAAAAAATAAAACATGGGTGAAAATATTATTAATAATCCAATTAGATAATTTTAATAATATTTTTGGAAAAAAATTTAGAAAACATGTTCTAAAAGAAAAGGGATTGTCAATCGATGGGAGAAATGAAGTCACCTTTTAATTAAAACATTTTTTCAATAATTTTAGTTAATAAATATGGAATAAAAGTACACGTACAGTAATAGTTAAATAATTACCCTAGTATAAGAAAATATATTGTGTTTATTACGAAAATATTAATTAATTTCCATGAATTATATCATACATAAACAATCCTAGATAATTATGAGATTGTTAAATAATCCCATACCACATTGTTTTTTTTAATCATAAACCCATGAAAGAAATGACATAAATTTATATGTTAAATACCATTATGATAAATATATTATTGATATAAAATATCTAATTGGGATTTATATACCGCAAACAATGAAATACATGGTAAATATGGCATATGACTCTCAAAAGTAAATATGAGATGAAAAAATATTACCCTAAGTATGAATTCCATCATCTATATTCAATCATCATTTAAAATAAAATTATATTTATTATAAATATATTAAAAAACCATACAAATATATATATTAACATATATTATATAATTATAGTATTTTATGACTTGTTTCCGAATATTTATTTTTTAAAATCACAGTTTCTTGTGGTAATTGATTAATTTACCATGTAGGTTTTGGTTTGGTAAATTGGGTCCTTTTATATTGATCATAATAATATATTTTCAATAATTTTATCCATGAAATAAATATCATATATACTCATTATATATTTATATATAGAACTCTAGGAAATCTGTTGATCTGAACTGAATTATACCCCTCATGGAAACGTTAGGTAGTACATACGAATGAACGATGTTCCTGTTTTCTCAATAGATGGAATGAAAGTGGAAGAAATAACTTAATATTAAAATATCATCATTATGTTTTGTATTTCATTTATATAAAAAATTATATCCTTTTTACAATACATGTAAAAATAAAACGGTAAACATTTCACATTGATATATGGAGGCGGTAGTCCACACAAACGCACCAATGATATTATTGTATACCCAAAGGATTAGAAGGTAAGAAGTTATAACTGATATTTTAATTTCATATTTATGGTTATCTCATAAATATCACTTATATTCATATTTTATATCATTACAACCTTCCATTTAAAGAGTTTGTAAAAAACGGATCACATCAGTTCGTGAGCTAGGAGTTCACCATACACAAGAGAGACGTTATTGTATCCTCTATGGAATGGAAAATCATACTATAATTTTTTTATTATAATTGAATATCTATATTAATTTCATAAATATCATATAAATATGTTAAGTTCATCCTTTTATCCATCATTTAGATGTGTTTATGGAAAATGATCTCCACTGGTTTGCAAGGTGGTATTAATTTGTCCGCACAATTAATGGTTTGGTTTCCCATTTGTTAGAATTAGAGACAAATTAAGGTTATTTAAAAAAAATTAAATTATCACTATATGGGAAATACCTGTGTTATTATATATACATATTATAAAGATATTTGAAGTAGGTTCAAGAATAAATAAATAAAAATTCAAGTATAATAATTTTACGTCTTCCCTAGACAGCGTCTTTAGGTTTATGCCTAAAGACATATTAGGGGTAATAATAATTTAAATAGGGATATTATAATTTTGGTAGGTAATTAAGAAATATTGTCAGTTATTTATCTGCTGATCCAATGGAATTTGGATATAGGAGGATAATTTAATAGTGGGGGTCCTTTAATTAGTGGGGGGACACACTTGGTATTTTTTAAAATAATAAAGAGATACCCATGTTTTTATATAAAGAAAACTATAAAAATTGATCATTAAAGATAAATTGTGAATATAAGGACATGAAATTGAAATAAAAAGTGATTCAGATATGTTTTAGGTGCTCTTAAAACCCCACCCTCTTAGTTAAATGTTATGAAAATACATGTCTACCTCAATCATTAAAGTTAATTAATATTGTTTTAACTATTCACAAGGGAAAAAAATTAAGTTGAATTTATTAGACAATATAAATTAATTCCATAAAAATTTTGGAATAAATTTTTAAAAATTCATCTTATAGATGTGGTAGAATTTAATTTAAAATTAAACTTGCAGGCGTGTTGAAAAAATTGGTCTTCCAAAGAAAACATTCAAAAGAAAAAAAAATTAATATTGACATTAAATATTAAAATGTAAATAATGATGAAAATTAGTTTTTTTGATATATAATTTAACTAATATTACTTTAAAAAAAATATAATATTATTAAAATTTTTATATAATTAAATATAAAATTTTGATTTCAATAAAATCATTATTTTTAAAATTTATCAACTAATTAATATTTATAGATAATTATGAAAAATTCCCCTAGATACTATTTTAACTTGTCAATTTAAAATGTCATGTATTTTAATAAAATTGTAAAAATTAATTTTAAATCATTATTGAATATTGGGATTAAACCACCATTTAGAAAAATACATTCTTTAAAAAAAAATTATTTTTCTTTCAAATGATTCATATTTTATTTATAGTAGATTTATCCATTGAATTTATTTTATAGATTTTTAAACCATATGATTTTCATAAATTATTTATTTCTACTCATATTCTCTAACATAATAGAAATATTATAATGGTCATGTTCACGTAATTATGTTTTAATAGAGTATTATGTTTCATTCAATCTCTGTGTTGCATTCATTGAGAGCTGTCAAAAAGATTGAACATATTTTAAAATAAATATATCACAATGTCTTATTTTGTAACATTATCTTATATTGTAACCATTTTTCTTTATATACACTATCAAATAAGATATTATTATTTTCAAATCATGGGGTGTTACATTCTACCCCATTAAATAAATTTCATCCTCCAAATTTAATCTTGATCTCAGTAATAAATTATTTGAAATTTTAAAATATCCTTATTGAGACAAAAAAATATAATAAAAGTTTAATAAATATTCTTTTTTGGTAATAAATGGAGGTAATTATGATGTTCATGTGGAATAATGAATATTAGGTTTCCGAATATAAGAATATTGGTGAAATGTGATGATATAAAAGTGGAAGAAAATATTATTTTCCTAGGGTTAATAGAGAGTGAAAATGATCATTGATCACTATAATTTAAAATAACTATAACATTTAACAACTGAAAATCCATAAATGTTTGATGAGTTAGATGGTCATTTGATCATAAAATATTAAGGTATTGTGATAATATTTTTTTTTTCATTATGGTTTCCCAAGAGTTGAGGGATTTCATTATATTTAGACTAAGAGTATAAGAAAATATAGTTACTTGGTATATATATATTTTTGAGGTTCAATTTCAACCATTTTATCAACTTCAATCGATTCCCATGTTATATTTTACTCCAGGAAATGAATATCAAATAGAAATTATTATGTCTGGAGCACTAAAATTAACATTTAAAAGAACGTTATCTAGTTAAATGAAGGACAAGTCATTCCACCTATATTTAGATTTTTTCCAAGAATAAACTGCTTATGGTTACTTATCTAATAACATCATAAGTTAATCATAATCTATTCTATAAAAATTTAACCATTATCCCCTTTTAAAATATATCTGACAGAATTCAATTCCATAAAATTATATATGAGGTCCCAAAATCATCATTATATTAAAATTGCAATAAAAGGTGTATCTTAATGTCACATTCATAATATTTTAAAAACAAGATCACTATAATACCTTACTAAAAAATTGAATTCTTCCTAAAAATAGAGTGTTTTCTAATATATTCCATAAATCAAAAAAGCAGTAAAATCCAGTAATGATAACATAAATCACTAACTGAATTCATGGTTACTAACACTATTCTGTAACCATATCTTATCCTTATTATCTCTACATCACCCACATCATAATGGTTATCTTTCACTAATCATGTTTTTTCCAAAAATATCTCCTTTCAAAAGAATCCCTTTTCCAGTTTATTGGTGCCATTCGTCATAGGATTTTGAATCGATAATGAAAATGAACTACAATATAGTATTTATAAATTTAATTATTTATATACCTATAATATCAATGGTAAAATACTCGTATAAAATTATTACATATTCTAAACATAATAATATTATTGATATCACTTTATCTAATTTAATTTCATATGTTTGACATTGGTGCCTTAGATTTTTCCAAGTTATATTATCTTGATGCTTAAGGAATTTTTTTGTATAGTTCCCCATATCAGTATAGTTGAGACATTAAACATAAGAGGTTTATATAGTACAATTTAATTCTGACACACGAAAGTCGTTCAATGTAAACATGAAAAAATCATCATTCCCTTCATATGTGTAATTGGGTTTTTTTCTAAACTTATCAATATTGTGAAAACTGATATCTCCATTCTACCCTTATTTATTTTTCTCTATGTTCTCCTCTTCTTCTAATGTTACCTTACAACCGATAAAAATTATATTTTTAATTTTCCATAATAAAAAAACATAATAACATGTACTCATACGATGAGAATTTTTGGGCTATAAGTTTCTTTCCAATGATTAACTTAATATTATCCTATAATTAATAATAATTATTCTTTGTATTACGTGAACTGATACAACTCCCATTCCATCTTATAGTATTAAATTTTAGAATATTTCATAAACTCTTTTTGTTGATAACAACATTTAGTGTAATTTATATTCCCAAATGTAGTGAAACAGTTAACCTTAATTCAAAATTTTATACATAGATAATCACAAAAGCATAAATATTTCATTTCGGGAAAATTTTTTAAATAATGAAAATTCTTTCAAAAAAATTTGGTAGTAATAAAAATGTTACTATCCATAGAATATACCATGGGTGAATAAAAAATAGTGCATAGTATGGGACATTTTTGTGTACTAGATAATAATTAACTCAATCCCAACACACCTTTTTGGAGTTATGGACACTAAGTACATATTTTCCATCTCCACGTCAAATTATTGTATCCAGACATGGATTTATTTCTAGGAAACCACATAATTTATATATTAACCAAACATTAGAATGTTATCCTATAATTATAATTATAATTATAATTAATTCATGATGTTAGATTCCCAAATATATTTGTTTCTAAATATAGTTATCATGGTTTCTTCCAAACATCATATTATACCATCTATAATGACTCTTGCTCTAGCAGCCTAGAGTTGGTGGATACATTATTACATTATCACTATATATATAGAATCACATCAAATATTACCAAATATTTTAGTATTATTGGTTAACTAAACTCATAATTTAATTTTATATAGATTTGTAAACATGAAATACTAAAAGTTGTTTCATTAATAATGACACTATTTTCAATGGAATATCCCAGTATATCAATCCCAAATCTCCACGTAGTATCATGGGGAAACATAATTATAAGATAATGGTGAGATAATATGTTAAGTATGGGTATGAATATAGTGTAATATATAATGAAAATAAATATTCATTATGGAAGGGTATTTGACATAAACATATGTCATCAAAACTGTAACTGGAATATAAGGTGGAAAAAAAATGATGGAAAAATAAATCTATATCAATAATAATGTGATCATAAAATTTATATATGTGAATTCTAACTATTATAATAATAAAATTAAAAAAATAAATAATCTATTAATGAGGTAAAGAATAATACAAAACATTGGTAACATACTATCAAGAAGTTTCATAATAAAATTAAAATCTATGCGTAAAAAACTATTTAATTTGGCTGGAAAATTTGTTCTAAGATAACGATTAATGAATTGATCAGATATATACAATAGTTCCCCACCGATCACATGAAAATACCAATATATTGATTATTTTTATTTTTTAAACATATTTTAATTAATCATTCGTATTGAAAACCTTAAATATTGAATGTTAATACTTACCCCAATAAAAACAAAATCACTAACTGTCCTGAGTAATATAGTGGATGTTCATAAATTCTACTTCCTTAGTCAAACTAATACTAAACCATCATAATATAGAATAATATGATATATATGTATATATACCATATCACTTTGGGATCATAAGTAAAATCTTGTTTTTATGTCATTGGTGATTAGAAATACCATCAAAATTTCCTTAGTAACATTTCAAGGAAAATAATATTTTTAACGATGAAAATAATTTTTTTTAAAATATAATAATGTATTTTAAAAGTAATTTTCAATTTTAATTACTCTAAAAAACATGTAATGTTATATTTTAAACATTTAAAATTCATGATAGTTGAAAATTATGTTTCCTCTGCACACAGTAATACCTAGATTCTTTTACATTTTCAGTAAAATCCCAACATGTATTGTATGGAAAATGTCCTGAAGATTCATTTCAATTTTTTTAATAATTAAGAAATTGTTAAACCATTATTTATAAAATAATTTGCATAATTTTAATAATGGTCTTCATAAAATTCTTTGGAGTCATGAATTTATAAGAAAAAATGATTTCTAACCGAATAGAAAAATGAAGTAGGATTTTCTAAAAAAAAATTTCTCAAAATTTTTCAAACCCAATTTATGGTAAAATGGATACATTACATGAAATGATCATGAATACTTTTAGGATAATGAAAAATAATAATTTTATTTTATAAACATAAAATATTTCCCTTAAGGGATACTTAATGATTAATAATCAAAAAAACGACGAGAGTGTGAAATAAACCCTTACCACTTTGGTTACTTTTGAAGAATAAGCCCCATTAAATAAATATCATAAAATTAAATGTTAAATTACATCAATTTATTGATATTCATAAAATATAATATCAATATAGGTAGTATATACACCACAAAATGTATATTCTTGAGAACAAGTAATATGGCTCATATATGTAAAAGTGAGATGAAAAAACCTTACCTTAAGTTCGGCTTCCATTATATATGTTCAAACAACGTATATATATTAAATAAAGTTTAATTATAAATTAATTAAATTATAATTATCATATATATCATACCATATATTTCTGACTTATATTATTTTATGACATTTTTATTAACAATTAATTGTTAAACTCCATATTTCGGGTGATAACTGCTTTGATTATCATGAGTCTCTTATCGAGGTAATTTTATTAATTTTATATGTATAATGAATAAATTATCTATATAATAATAATAGTGATATAAATATATTATATATTAATTTTATATTTATTTTTAGTAATCAATAAATTCTAGAGATATGAAATGGATTAAACCGTTTATTGCGATGATACATCGTACGCATGCATTAAGGTTGTCTCTATTATCATAAAATATTGAAGAAAAGGAAAATAAATATTAATTAAAATTTAAATAATAATTATAATAATACATATATCATTTATATTAATCATATTCATCCTTATTTCTATCCACATAAAAATTAAATGAAAAACATTTCACAATGCTATGTGGGGGCAACATTCGATACCTAAGCCCGCATGATGATATTGTTATCCCAACGGATTTAAAGGTAATAGGTGAGATGTGATATTATATTCCAAGAATTATTTTCAAGATAAATATATAAAATATATTCATTAAATTTATCCTTAATATCGTCCATGTAAATAGTAATGGGAAAAATGAACCCCATTACTTCCCAGGGTGGTAGTCTGTTGTACACACTAGTGTCGTTAGCATATTCCCCATTAAACGGAATGTAATAAGAAATTTGATTGTTTTTTACTCTATAAGTATAATAATATAATAAATATCATTTAAATATCTTAAATCCATCATTATATCCAAACTAGAGAGTTTGTCATGGAAAATGAGCTATATCTGTTTCCTAGGCAGTAGTCCACCATACACATGATCAATAGATTCATTTCAAATTTGATAGAAGTGGATATTGATATTGTATATTCATTTAACATAATAAAATATCTTAATATTTGAGTTAATAGTGTTATTATATTAGAATATTCTAATTATAATTTATGTAGTTGGACTATGAAATAAAAAATCCAAAGTTTATGCATTTTACAACTTCTTCGGAGATCCAAATTAGGCTTATAAATTAATAATTAATAAGTGTGTTTAATAAAAATATAATCAATCTATGATTTTTTAGGGATGTAGTTAAGATATTTGGGTAGGTAATAGATAATCCAACTATATTTTTATGTGTGAATAGTAAAAGAGATGGGGTGGCATTTTATAAGTGTCAGGGATGAAAAAAAATTATTTTTGAAAATTAAGGGTAATACCCACATGTATACCATGTTACAATACATAAAAATGTTTAATTATTAATCCTAATAGGTGATATGTCAATATTTGTCCATAAAATGGGCTCTAGAATCATTTTAGTTTATTTTTATTTTTTATATTCTTATTTTAACAATAGGAAAACATATTTTTACTATAGACACAGTAATGAATATCTACTATTTTATCTGTAAATTTGGGTGATTTTTTTTAAATTATTATATGATGTTAAATTTAATTATTCTTGACATGGAATTAATTTTTTAAAATTTAATTAATATTAATGGAAATTTTTAAATAAATATTAAACCCACAGGCACATCGAAAAAGCATATCTTCTGAAGAGAATTTTTCAAAAAGATTAAAATGTTTTAATATAATATTTAAAAAAGTAATTGTTTCCAATGAAATGCATTTCATAATATTTAATATCATTGAAATATTTTTCACTATAAAACTGTTTTATTAAAAAAAATTATTTCTTAAAAAATTATTTAAATTTAATTAATTAATTAAAATCTATAATTTTCACTAATCCTGGAAAAATGATTATTTCATGAAAATTATAAAAAAACACAAAAATATAATTTTAACATATTTATTTAGAATATGATGTTATTTAAAAATAAATTTTCTAAATTAACTAAAATTAATTTCTAATTATGTGTGCAAACCATAACCAAAACACCCTTTAGAAAATTATATTTGTTCTGAAAACTATTATTTTTCATTCAAATAATTATTAATTTATTTTAAATCAATATATATCCATTTAATTTATTATATACATGTATTGACCATATATTTTTACATAATTTAGTTATTTATATTCATACCAAATAACATAATTACTATTTTATAATGGTCATGATTAAATAATAATTTTATAATATTGTATTGTTATTTATTCAAACCTGTTGTTTCAGGAAATGAATGTTATTGAAAAGGTTATATTTATTTAAAAATAAATATATCTAAAATTATCATTTCGAAAAATTATCTTCTATTTTGGTGTTTCATTTTATATACCTATTAAATATGATGTTCCACTTTTAATTTTCGACCAATTTTGTCCTTGTGTTCTTCAAGACATTCAGGTCACCCATTCCTTTGGATTAGTTAGGCTTTTAGGACACATTAAGGCCCTCAGACCAACTAAAGGCCTTCGAGAAACCAGATGGACTTCAGGCCAAATGACGTGTTGATGAAAAACCAAATATATTCTACAAGGTTCAAGATCCATATGTGGATTCAGAGCAATTTCATTCACCAATGAAGTGCTATACGATATTGAATAATGGTAGGGTATGGAAATTTCCATCAGTACTTGACCCGTACATATATGGATATGATAGAAATCTGAAAACCCATTTGATGTATGAGAGATTATCATGATATAGATACTACGGAGTGGCAGTTCTGAGTAGTCATAATCTAGGATGAATTCCTCTATAACATTTGGTTCATGAAATTTCACTAAGCCTTCGAGCCATGTATGGGTTACCTTTAAACAAAAAAAAGGTGGATTATAAAAAATGAAGAAAAACCTATGACCATCAGTATATTCTAGACTTATATTTCAAATTAATTATCATGGGCATATGGAATCTACTATGTTCATATACCAATTCCCTAGTTTTCTATCACAACAAATATTACAAAAAAATAGATACTGAATTTTTAATATCATAGATTAATTATTAGTATCCCCCTTATCTATGTGAATATTCCTATTATATCATGACCATGATCTTTATGCATTATTAAATAGCTCCACATGCCACATTTATGGATCATGTTTCTTCTACCACTGATTTCATATGACATTCATTCATAATGATCTGGATTTTTAATTAACAACTCACATTCCTTAAATGAATTTCATGGTCACAACTTAACGGGGCATATTATTTAGTTTAGTGTTTTAAACATTCTTATCATTGCCTAGATATATGATAAAAACTTCTCCATTAGTGGGATTACTCCCATGTGAAATCTCTAAATCATCCTAACACTATTTGGTTATCCATACTAATGGGAATTCAATTTCAATATAGAATATTTTATGGAAATTCCCAAGATACCCTATTGTATATATTTATATTATAGGTTTTCTCTTACATAGACTATAAATAGATTACCTTAACATTGGTTAACTGATATTGGGTATACCTTGATTTATTGAAGTCACTATGGTTTTCCCCATCGAGTATCACGTTGACATGTTGGATGCCTTTAACCAACACCTTGAACCCTCTTTATGCCATTATACTGTGGATTGGTAACATTTACATAGGTGTGTTATCTATTAGATTCCCCTTGATATTTATCTTGTTTATTACACTTATTTAAACTAATAATTTCTATCTTCACCTTTATAGTTCTTGAATGTGATCTTTTTACCGTTACACAACTCCGTAAACTCTTGTTTCAACCCTAGTTTACCATGACATTGCATCTCAATACCATGAAAATTTTTATTAGCCACTATATGTCTTCTAAGAGTTGTATAGGTTCCATTACATATCATTCACCCATGCATGAAATATAGAAATTCAAAAAGTTATATGAATGGTAGTGGTAGGGATTCATACATCCGAAAACTTTATATGGTAATTTATATATTATATTAAATCCGAAGGTATTAGAATTTGAAAAATATCCAACATCATAATATTAAAGAAATATGTGAAATCATTATGATCTGTAAATTTCATAGGGGCATTAAATTCCCTTACAATAGTTGAAAATGTTATATGTGTGTTGAATTATTATTTAGGACATTAAATGTAATTTTAATTCCCTATGGATTATATTTGAAAAAATAACTAAATTAAAATGTTCATAAATCCATATGATGTGTATGTTTATGTAATAGTAAATACAAAAATTTAAAATGGGGATAAAGCTACTGTAATTTTAATGTAGTCATGTAATCCCACATTTCATAATAAAACGTAGTTAAAAATTTATTTCCAATAGGGTTTCATAATTACTTGGAAAATATTATTAATATATATATATATATATATGATTCCTTGAATGACCCATTTGTATATATTTTCTTGTAATTAGAGATATATTATTAATCACTATACTACATCAAACAAGATTCAATTTTTTTATTTCATAAATGTGTTCCCTGATCACTAATTATTTGTTGAGACAATCCAAACCTACAAAAAAAATTTTCATAAAATCTAAATCTCAAAACCTACATCTTCATTTTTTGTTTCTCATTCTTCAATCAAATTAGAAAAATTGTACTCTTATAATAGAATATAGGAAATTTCCAATGTCACAAAGAATTGATCCATGAAATCTAATAAATATATATCAAATATATCATATAATATAAATGGTTATTATGTAATTAAATACAATTTTAAAAATCCTCCAATAAAATGGAAGATTTTATCGATTAAAAAAAATTCATGTGATCTTTTCAAAATTTATGTCAAAAAATAACTAGATTTTAAAATATCTATACATATAAATAGAGGAATGTAATGGCTTCCAAATGCATCTGTATATGAAAATTAAAGCACAAACCTAACTTATTCTTCAATATCAAATCTCTTAATCAACTGATCATAAAATATCCTCTATAAAATGGGAAATTCCCAATCATAGAACATTAAATCAATTTTAATTTATGATTTTAACAATAAGAAAATAATAAGACAAACTTGTATGTGATAAAATAATTTAGTATGTTAGTATACATGTCCAAATGAGTGTGCTTGAAATAAAATTCACATTATGATCCTGGAACGTCTTTTCAGGTATGTTTTTCTTTTTTATTGAGTTTTGGAGAAAGGATGAATTTCTGAAAACTTTTGAAGTACATGCCAAGTACTTTGTTGATGTAGGAGGTTGTCTACTGGCCATGTCATGGCCACACACACGTTCGTGTCGGGTGAAATGGAGGCAACCTCAAGTAGAGTACCAAAAATTCAAGTACATTCTGTGTACTTCAAACAACACAACGTGTATTTTTTTTCATTAATCACACTGTGGTCGCGTCTAAAAAATAGAAACGTCTTCTTCAAGGATTTCTTTGTCCGGGAGAAGTCGCATGCCCGCTAATATTTGACGATCTCCAGAGCCACCGTACGTCCTCGAAATCAAACTCTGTCGGTTGCTTTAGAATCGCATCGGTGAGTTCTATCTTCTTATAGATCATAATTTTCCAATTCATAATCTTTTCCAAGTTATCATGGGATGAATGTTTTATGTGATATCATTGATCTAAGAAATTCTAAGAAGATTCATTCTATGAAGTTCAAGTATATTTATTTCCTAACCCTAAGGTAGGTTTTTTGTTCCTTTCTGTAGAAAGTCTTTTTGTATTATGTGCAAATTCCACCAATACCCTTGAATAGGTTATTGCGTGTTTACTGTTTTTCCCCTATTGTTTTCCTTATTTTCTTGAATGCCTAAGTAGAGGTTATTATTTTTTAATAGGGTAATTTTTTGTGATTTGGATTCATTGCCCATGCATGTTTTTCATGTATTTGACCTTTGGGTCTAGTATGCCTGTTAGGCTGCTATTTCCTTTCCCATGCCTAGTATTATAGGATGGTGTGACTTTTTCATTGATTTGTTTTTATGCGGTATAATGATAGCCAAAAAGTTCATGAGTATTACCTGGGCCTTTATGCGCTACTACACTTTTGTGACATACAAAGGGTCGTGAGAATCTGGTGTATATACCATAGGGAAAATTGTAATTGAGGGATTCTCCAGAGTGTCTTTATAATTATGATGTGAGACGACATGTAGAATTGACATTGAGTGCTTCCCCAGAGTGTATGTAGTTCCTTGACAGGTGCCATAGGTGGAATTGACGCTTAGTGCTTCCCCAGATTACCTTTAGTACGATGCAATACTATAGAGGAAATTGACGGAGACTGATTTCTCAGAGAGTCTATATTTTAGCTGAACTAGAGAAGTGAGACTTTGTGTGCTGCCCAGAGGGTTTCCTGTACATGATAGGTAGGAACATAGGGGATAGGGTGTGGGTATTTCCCAGAGGGTTGCCTACTGTGTTATATATTTTGTTGTTCCAGGCTCTGTAGTGTTTTGAGTATTTAAATTGTGGATTGTTTACTGCGTAGTTATTCATTCGTTATTGCCTTATGTACTGTTACCTGCCATATACCCACTGATGGTTATGCACAAATATTCAGGTGGTTGCCTACTAGAATTTAGTATCACACCCTATTTGGGCTATGATTTTGCATCCTAAAAGAATATATTTCTACAGGTATAGACATGTTCAAGCGCCCTTCGACTTCGGTACTTGATTGCATTGGAGATGGAGAGCATGGAACCCAGCCGAGGCTTGCGATGCTGTGGATTTTATCATCTGTTTTCCTTTTTTACATTGGTTTTGTACTATATTTAGCATTGTTACTTGTTTGGAATCTTTCATAGACATATATGTATCATGCATCATTTATATATATATTTCTCTAGTTGATTCCTTATCAGTCGTCCGCTATTTACTGTAGTTGGATATTTACTATTTAACCTATTGAGTTTTGTTACATCTGATATGTATTCTGCTAATGAGGGAATAGTTTCCCCACTATAACACCAAGTAACTCGCTGCTAGTTGATAGCCTCTGACATTCGGGGAAATTCGATTGAGGCCATGTGACCAACCGGGTACGGGGCGCCTCTCGGTGGATTCCAGAACCGGGATGATACAATGTGGTATCAGAGGAATTATTTTCTCTTGATTTACTATTTAGAGCCTATATCCATGGATAGGATGTAATAGGTACTTGGTAATAAGTTGTGCCCGAGAGTAGCTAACCCGTGTACATGGAAAAGCATGTCAACTTCGTTATTGCAATTTTTCTACTTTTCAATTTTACTGTTGATGTGATTTTCATAGTTGGGTGATTCACATGTTTGTGCGGTTACCATAGATGATATTGAGGTTCTATTTCTATCACAACCCAATGAGATGAGGGTGTGCCATCTCATGCATCATATAGGCACGTGCTAGAAATTTCAGGCCATGGATTCTTTCCATGCCATCTAGGATGCATTAGCAATTGCATGATGTTGTTATAGATGTTGTGTAGAGTAAGTATGTTGTTTTGATAGATTCCTTGATAGAGATACCTTTTGTTTGATAGGTAATTATGTGTACGCTTTCGGTTGAATAAATGCCAAATGTTGGTTCTTGAGGTGTTATGGGCCCACATGGACCTGAATTTGGTAGATCATTGCACTATTTTCTTGTTTATAACATGTATAGGATACCAAACATTGATTCACAAGGATTATGGGCCTTCACAGATCAGAATCTCGTACTTTCAATGCTTGTTTCAGTGTTTTTCGGGTTCCGACGTAGTTTCTGAGGCTTACTATCTGTAAAATCCTAGAATACACTCCGTGTAATGTAAATTACATGCTATGTGTTCTTCTGTTTGGGAGGAAATAGTTTTTCTTAAGAGGACTCCGTGTACATTATGTACCCTCCGTGTAGTCTCTGACCGTTTCGTAGGCCATGTGGGTAGAGACACAAGATGTGAAGAGTATGGTGGAAACATGCCATGTCCCAATTGAACATGCCATGTAGTATAATCCTAGGAATCCGACCGTGTAGCTAACAACACAGGTCGGTCGTGTCTCTTATTATAAATGTCGTGTCCCCCTTGAACACCCTGTGTATTATGACCTAGGTACCCAACCATGCCATGGAAAACATGGGTCGGTGTTATCCTTTCACATATGTGTTGTGTATGTCAGGAACAGACCATGTATTTTGAGCCGTGTGTCTGGCTGTGTCAGTAACAACACGGGCCAGGTGAAGCTTGTCTGGTACACACTTTGTCTACCTTGAACACAACATATAGTATTGTCTTAGGAGAGCCGTGTGGCTTAACCATGTAGAAGGACCCAGGTAGGGGAAAAGGATTCAAGTAATTTCGTTGTGTCTTGTGAAGTAGCCGTGTGTTTGGGGTGTTACTTGACTAGTTTATGAAAAAGTGAATTCCAGTGTGAATGACTTCAGGGAACATGTCGTGTTAGTAGTGTACACATTGCGTATTCATGTATTGTAAAACTTGAATTTTTTTTCTGTTGTTCTCTTCTTACACTCCTTGTTTTTAGTCCATGATAATTCTAACTTATGGTGTGAAATTGACCATGCAAAGTCATTCCACCGAGACGTCCTCCAGTTTTACGCCAATTGCTAGGCTGTGATCAGACACCAGACATGGATGATCAGTAAAACCTATAGATCATATTGTTGTGCCAGTCATTGAACAAGTAGTTATACATGTTACTAGTACCGATGCATAGTTCAGGGAAGGCTTCATGAGGATAATGCAAAATTTTCAGGGATCACCACCTCCTACCCTGTCAATTTCTGATTTGATGCAGGTTGTCTAGAAACTACATCATCCCACTTTCTTAGGGGAAGGAGGACCTCAAGCTGCATAGTCATGGATCGATGCCATGCTGACAATCTTTGAGCAATTGGAGATGCCTCCAAATAGGAGAGTGAAGCTCGCTACCTATATATATGGGATTCCACCAAGTGATGGTGGGATGTGATCTCATAGGCGGGTCATCTGTAGGTCATGTCTTGGGAGGAGTTCTAGCTCATCTTATATGACTACATATATCTGGAGACCCTGAGGGCTGATTGAGCCCAGAAGTTTATGATCCTTCAGTAGGGTACCCTATCGGTTTTGGAGTTCTCCTTTTGATTCACCGAGCATCAGTGTTTCAAATCCTTCTAGGGAGTAGATGGGTTATTCCTGGAAAGGAAGTTCATGGATGGCCGCAGAAAGGACATCTTCTCTTAGGTGAATATCTTCAGGTTGACTTCCATCAATTCCATCATGAACCAGTCATAGATAATAGAGAAGAATCTGAGGGAATCTATGGTTGTCATCCAAGGCGGCTCAATATCCAGAGTTAGTTCTCCACCAGCTGATATCTAGAAGTGCCATAGAGAGACTACTCAGGGAGATCTGAGTATGAAGGATGCATCTTCTGGTAGCCAGGTGCTATGATACAAGTGTAAGAGAAACAGGAATACGAGCCTGCAGTTCTAGAGAGACCCGGTGGATTTCCGAACTTGTGGCTTGTTGGGACACCTTTAGCATTACTGTCAGATATTTTTACACATAGTTGAGGATATGGATTCGTATATGAATCCTCATACATGAGAAACTCCGCCAGTTTCTCAAAAGTCTGGGAATTGGAGTTTATCCGTCCATTCTGGATGAGGTGGAGGTTACAGTCATGGTGGTCAGTCACTAGGCCACCAGCGACATCAAGGTAGATCCTCTCATAGTAGTTAGGCAGGGTCATAGGGCCGCGGAGCAGGCCAGAATTTTTCAATAGAGCAGACCCATCAGGAGAAGGATCCCAGAACCTCTATGCATAGCTTTATATCTATCACTGTTGGGGAGATCCTTGGGCTCTGTTTCTTTTATTTAGCTGATGTTTTGTCACTAGAATCTCAGTTGGTGACAAGAACATCTGATCTAAATCAGTTAAAGGAGTTCCCTCTTATGGTTGGTGGGTGTCACTTCCTTTGAGATCTTTATGTTCTAGTGATGACATACTATGATGTCATCCATAGAATGGACTGTCTAGTTCACTTCCAGGTAGTCATCCACTATTATCATATTAGGGTGTGTTTTATATCACCAGAGGGTGGATCCTTTCTTCATAAGTGCGAGTTGGATGTCTAGGAGAGTAGAGCAGGTCCATAGCATCATGGGTTGGAAGCAGTTACAGTCCATATTGCTAGTCTTTATCTAGATGACCATGGGAATTCAAAGTTATACTTTCCTCCAGTGGTGGATCATTTCCGAGATGACTTTCTAGATGAATTTTCAGGTTTTCCTCTAGAGTGTGCGGTAGACTTTTCTATTGAGCCTGTGCTGGGGGAAGCACAAGTGTCCATTACTCCTTATAGGATGGATACACCTGAGTTTCAAGAGCTTGAGAAAAACATTGAGGAGTTTTAGGCCAAGGGCTTCATTAGACCCATAACTAATACTTGGGGTTCTCCTATCCTGTTTGAAATGAAGGCAGATAGTACACTCAGGCTTTGTGTGGATTATCGGAAGTCGATCCAGTTGATGGTAAAGATCCAATATACCATTCCTAGGATTGAAGATCTTTTTGATCAGCTTCAAGGAGACCGGGTATTCTAAAAGATTGACATGAGGTCCGATTATCATCAATTGCACATTATACCATCTAATATACCTCTCAAATCCTTCCGGAGTAGGTATTCTCTATACGAGTATAAGGTTATGCCATTCGGTATCACGAATGTGCCCACAGTTTTCATTGAACTAATGAACCGAGTGTTCCATCCATACAAGGATTCCTTTGTGGTTGTTTTTGTGGATTATATATTGGTGTACTTTCACATTCGACACTACCATGCTACCCATATTGATATCATTTTGAGTACACTGAGGGAGCATCGGTTATATGCTATGCTTTCAAAATTCAATTTTTGGAAATAACAAATTCACTTCTTGTGTCATGTTATCTAATGGGCAGGAGTATCATTAGTAACAGAGAATGTGAGATTAGTAGTTTCCTAGGATTATCCGAAGAACGCCTTCAAGGTGAAAAGTTTTCTAGGGAAAGGTGGATAATACAAGCGTTTCATACAGGACTTTTCAATCCTAGAAGCACTACTGATAGGCCTGACTAAGAAGGGGGCAAAGTTCTTATGGTCAGATTATTATGAGTCATCCTTTCAGGAGATAAAAGGGAGATTGAGTTCATCACCGATACTAGTCTTTACAGATCCGGGAAAGAGATATAACATTTACTGTGATGCATCAGGTATCATGCTAGGAGCTCTGCTTATGTAGGGAGATGGTGTCGTTGCATATGGGTCTTGGTAGTTTAGGGCAAATGAGATGAATTACCCGACGCCCGATCTGGAGTTGGAAGATGTTGTTCATGCCCTACGCTACTGGAGACATTATATTCTGGGAGAGAACTTTGTTGATTTCACATACCACAAGAGTCTAAAGTACATATTCACTCAGAGTTATCTAAATTTGTGAAAATGAATGTGGGTTGAGTACCTTAAGTATTTTGACATTGAGTTTGCCTAAACAGTGGGAAAAGGAAACATTCTGGCTGATGTGTTGAGAATGAGGACTCAAATACAGGTAGTTCAGGATGCCAGTAGTGAGTGGTAGATTGTGGATCGGTTCTATGAGATGCATTTGGAGGTTCAGGATATACTGGGGTAGGCTTTTATATTTTTTGTAGTTGTTACCTATACCCTTCTTGATCGAGTAAAAATGTGGAATCCATCATATTCTGAAGGCATACTTCTATGGGAATATATTTCAAGAGAGGACCCTATTTCTAGGTTGACCATAGGAATTGATGAGATCCTCTGATTCTAGGGATGCGTATGGGTGCCATCAGATATACATGAGGAGATGATGCAGGACTTTCATTCCATAGTTTGGGCAGTTTATCCTGGTGTCACCATGATGTATCATGATCTACATCGTCAGTATTGGTGGCCAGGTATGAAGAGGGGTGTTTCTAGTTTCTTCCCGAGGTGTTCCACTTGTCAGTAGGTGAAGGCGGAGCATCAGTGACCAACAAGGCTTTTGTAGCAGTTTCTCATTCCTGAGTGGAAGTGAAATGATGTTGCGATGGAATTTGTGACAGGGTTGTCTAGGTCTCCTTGATGGAATGACTTTGTTTGGGTTGTCATTGACCGACTGACGAAGGTTGATCACCTCATTACAATCAAGGAGACCTTCACTGTTGATGAGCTGGGGAGGTTGTACATTAGATAGATTGTACGTCTGCATGGAGTTTCACACTCCATTATTTCAGACAGGGATACTCGTTTTACTTCTCAGGTCTGTAAGGGGCTTTAGAAGGCTTTGGGGACACATGTAATTTTGAGTACAGCTTACCTTCCCCATACAGATTTCCAGTCTGACCGTATGATCTAGGAGCTTGAGGACTTGCTCCGAACATGCATTATGGATTTGGAGGTTCTTGGGAGAAGAATATACCTCTTATCGAGTTTTCCTACAAAAATAGTTTTCAAGAAGCTATTCAGATGGAACCTAGTATGGATTTGTACTACAAGCCATGGCGATCACCACTATGTTGGCTGGTGGTAGGGGAGCCATCTTTGTTGGGACCTCGTCTTTTTTAGGATACCACATAGGAGATAGAGTTGATTCAGAAGAGGATGGATACTACAAAGTCTCATCAGAAGTCTTATGCTGATCACCAGATATGACCTCTGGAGTTCAAGGTCGGGGATTAGGTTTTCCTGCGTGTCACAACAAGGTTTGGACACAATAGTGTTAAGAGATAGGGTATGCTTTCACCGAGGTATGTAGGGCCGTTTGAGATGTTGGAGAGACTTGGACTAGATGCCTATCAGTTTTAGTTAACTCAGAGGTACGGAGCTATGCACGATGTCTTCCACATTTATCATCTTCGACATTACTTTTCAAGCCCATCTCAAGCCTTCCAACATGAGGAAGTCAAGTTGTAGGTGGATGCACCATTCGAGTATCATCCTATCCGGATTGTCTATCTCAATACGAAGGTTCTCCATGGCAGATCTATTCCACAGGTATGGGTACTATGGGAGAACAGGTAGGTACAAGATGAGACTTGGGAGAGGGAGGCCAATGTATGTGCTTAGTGGCTAAAACTGTTCCGGGTTTCTTCTTCTAGGTAGCGGTAGGGAAATTCGAGGATGAATTTCTTTAATGAGGGACGTTTGTAAGAAGATGTACATTCTTATGAGGTATGTTTTCCTTATTCTTGAGTTTTTGAGAAAAAAGGAGCTTCTAGGAATTTTTGATGTACACGTCGTGTAATTTATGAGTACATAATATGTAACTTGTTGCCTCGTGAGGCCGTGTGTTGGCCGTGTCAGGGCCATACACACGGTCGTCTGGGGTGACATGGAGGTCTCCTAAAGCAGAGTACGGAAAATTCATGTAGATGTCGTGTACTTCAGAAGTATATATCGTATTTTTTGTTTTAATCATTAAACACACTGGCATCACATATGATGGATAAAACCTTCTTCTTCTAAGATTTCTTCATCCGAGAGAACCCATACAGCCGCAGAGATTCGACGAACTCCTGAGCCTCCGTCCATCCTCTGAATCAAACTCTGTCGGTTGCGTTAGAATCACATCGGTGTGTTCTCTCTTCATCTAGAGCATCATTTTACAATTCCTCCTCTTTTCCAAGTTATCGTGGGATGAACGTTTTATGCATTTTTGTAGATATATGAAGTTCTAAAGGGATTCAAGATTCGAGGTTCAAGTATATTGATCTCCTAACCTGGAGGTAGGTTGTTTGTGCCATTCTATATAATGTCTTTGCATATTATTTAAAATTACATCAATACCATTGAATAGTGTATTGCGTGTTTACTATTTTTCCCCTGTTGTTTTCCTTATTTGACTGTATGCCTAAGTAGAGGTTATTGTTTGTGAATAGGGTAATTTTTTATGCTTTGTATGTATTCTGCATGCATGTTTTTCCTATATTTGACCTTTGTGTCTAGTTTTCCTTTTAGGCTTATGTTTCCTTTCCCATGCCTAGTATTATATGATGGTGTGAATGTTTCTCTAATATGATGTTATGCTGTATAATGCTTTCCAAGTAGTTCGTGAGGTTTATATGGGCTGTTACGCGCTGCTACACTTTCTTGACTTACACAGGGCAGTGAGAATATGGTGTATAGACCATAGGGAGAATTGACATTGAGGGCTTCTCCAGAGTGTCTTTATAATTACGATGCGAGACCATAGGGGGAATTGATGTTGAGTGCTTACCCAGAGTGTCTGTAGTTCCTCAACGTGATCCATAGGGGGAATTGACACTGACAGCTTTCCCAGAGTTCCTCTAGTACAATACAAGACTATAGGGGGGATTGACAGTGAGTGATTCATCAAAGAGTATATATTTATGCTGAACTAGAGTGGTGAAACTATGTGTGCTACCAAGAGTGTTTCTTGTAGTTGATAGGTATGCCCAGAGGGGATTGGTTGTGGTTACTTCCCAGAGGGTTACCTATTGTGTTATCTATTTTACAGTTTTATGTTGTGTGGTGTTTTGAATGCTTTAAATGTGTATTGTTTACTGCTTCGTGCTTCCTTGGTAACTGCCTTATGTACTTTTACCTTCTATATACTCACTAACAGTTCAGAATAGATCATCGAGTTGTTTCCTACTAGGATATAGTCCCACACCTTATTTGGGCCATTCTTTTGGGCCCCAAATGATAATATTGTTGTAGGTATAGACAAGAGAAATCACCCTTTGACTACATGTACATGATTCCATTGGAGCTAGATAGCATGAGACCAAGTTGAGGCTTGTGATGCAGAGGAGTGGATCATCTATTCTCCTTTGGTAATTTTTTTATTATTGTATTCAGTATTTTAATGTTTTTGGATTCTTTCCTAGACATATATGTATCATGAATCATTTATATTTCTTTTTCTCTAGTTGTTTCCTTATCAGTATTTTGGTGTTTACTGTTGTTGGATATTTACAGTTTCTGCTATTTTTTGGTGTTCCCTCTGCTGTGTACTTTTCTAAGGAGGTAATAATTTTCCCACTATCACACCAAGGCCCTCGCTGCTAGTCGGAAGCCTCTGCCGTTCAGGGATATGCACTTGAGGCAATGTGACCAACTGGGTAAGGGGTGCCTCTGAGTGGCTTCCAAAACAGGGACGTTGCATTCAATGGGTCTAGAAACATATAAGGAAATATTTTACTGTCTTTCTACCTCAATGTCGAGGGGTATAAAACTCTTATGGTCTGATTCCGAATTCACCAAACCACTATTATTCTTGAGCCTGATGTTTATCTCTTTTTGATGAAAAATAAACCTTACTAATAATAAATTATAATCATAATTATTGATAAAATACCAATGTGTTTCATAATCATAAAAAATGGCCACATTTCTTTCTGAAAACTATAAACAAAATTTTACATTCGAAACAAAATATTCTGAATGCCCAATTATTTGGTTTTTAAATTAATCATGGTTATTTCTATGGTTTTAGAAGTGAAATCCCTCACATGTGAATTACCATTAATATTTTTTTATAACACAACCCCCACTACGTGATTAGAGGAATCACATGACATCTAAAAGGTAGAATTCATGTTATGTATAAAAAATGTAGGCGTTATAATAAATATCTATTTATTTTTGTTGAAAGATTCCATGTATAAATAAATAAATGAAAAACCAGATTAATTTCTGAGAATTTCATTCAAGGAAAAGACAATTTTCATAATACATTTAATAATCCTCGTACAATATCCATCTGAGACAAATAACAATGTTATATTTCAAATTTTCCTTAGGTAAGACAATGACAAAATTAGATAAAACATGAAATTTTATATATTAATTAAATCCTTTGAAATAATTTGTCCGAGAATATTTTCCTTCCCACCTGTGAAATGATACTTTACAATATTTTAAACTATGTTTTTTTGCATTCTGATTCTATAATGGTTTTCTTATTTTCAATATTACTTATAATAAATCTTGAATAGGTTAGAAAATCATTAATAAATACCTCTAAGAGGATCCAAATTAGGACAGAAAATTTATATTCCATGCATCATTGAAATTTTCTAAGGCAATGTTAAAGCCAAAGGGTACTATTCAATATGAAAATGTACAAAATGTAATAATGAATATGTTCATGTATTATTCATATAGTGATATGAGAAACCAAATATACCCTGATAGTCCATCAGGAAAATATTAATTACGTTAACGATATTTATTTTCAACATGAAATATATAAACATGATGGGTATATGTTCCTTTCATTTCACATTTTTTAAAATTATACAGTTAATAAAGGCTATCCATGTTTTTTGAATCTTAGTGGGAACATTCCCATTTTTAAAAAATCTATAAATCATAAATATTTTTTACTTTGGTATTACATAAATGATTCATACCCATTGGGATTTTAAGATATAGTACATTATTTTTTATCATAAAATTCCATCATATTATTTTTTATACCAATATAAGTGTTGAGTTGGGAATATATTAGGTGTATCTCACATGATTAATTTCACCTTCTAACAAAATCTTATCCATACTGGTTGTAGGTGTAAGCCCGATAATGTCTCATAATAAAATGACTATTTCCCTATAATTTTGAATCATAATTTCGTGTCGTTTAATTTATTTATTATGATATATTTTATTAGAATTTATGATATCTAATTAATTTATTTCCATTAAAAAGAGAAATATTTATAATTATAGGGAAGAAATGTGACAACCCAAGGATGAGATCATCATATTAAATGAATTAATGGAAATATGGAAACATAATACCTAACATAGGTATATTTTGTTTAGATCTTCATAGAATATGAAAATAGTATTTTCTATTAAATTCCATGTCTTTTCTAACTAACTTTATTCCTACTTTTAGAAATAACATAACCCATAAATATTATTTAACATATCCAACAACTTTTCACACATTATAATATTCAATACTTACAACACATATTATTTTACTTCTTTACGTTTTAAACCTAAAACATAAGAAGGGGTCAGATAAAACACTGAAAAGGGGTAA
The DNA here is from genome assembly GCA_963277665.1 of Viscum album. Taxonomy (NCBI): domain Eukaryota; kingdom Viridiplantae; phylum Streptophyta; class Magnoliopsida; order Santalales; family Viscaceae; genus Viscum; species Viscum album. The sequence goes on from OY728140.1 coordinate 1,956,291,864, forward strand.
ACATAAATGAAACCTCAAATATCATAAGTGAGTAAATGATAAACATGTGGGAATGAGAATGTTTTCATGAATAATAAAATATAAAATTCATACCCAGTAACACATGGATCATGAGGAATGAATCATAGAATATTATTTTAACATAAATAAAATATTATAAAAGGATCATGTCATTTTAATATTATTTCCACACCATATATCATTAAATTATTTTCATAATTGAAGGTTTACTCTCGTGAATGTCAAAACAAAGAAGAAAATGTCCAATGTGGGATTATTCTCACCAAATAATCCAATTTATAACATATCATGTGATATATATCCTTACATAAATCCTAATAAATATATTATATTCTAGGCCCACCCATCACATAATAATATATTTATGCTTAATTATGACATATAGAAAACATTACGAACTTTATCAAATCATTATTCACCTAAGAAATAAATTTAACTCATTATTCAAATTAATATGATCATAAAACATCTAGATAAATGTGTTGGATGGTTTTAAAATAGGACATAATTTATTATCAATATAAAAATAGACGGATAAATCAATTTACGGGTAAACACCATAAATAAAAGAATTATTAAAATGGTTCCATGTAAGTGATTTTGAATTCTTGTTGTAGGAAATATGTTAATTTATTCATCAAGAACTATAAGAGGTACATGTATATAATAGGGTTATTCATGAAACCTAAATCCCTATGAGTTTAATCCATTTGATAATAAATGTATTAATGGAATGAAATTCTGTGTTTTTTCAAAAATACAATTATAATTATAAAAAAAATGATTTCTTATTTCATTATCATACTGAAAAAGTTATGTTGTTAAAAACATTGATTTTGAAAAGAATCATCCATAATTGAGACTATAAGATTACATAATATATATTAACTATAGAGTGGAATACAATACTCCGATTATGATGTGGATACAAACCCACTTTTTTATATAAATTGTAGAAAACCCATATCATGGAAAAAATATAAAAATGTCTTTTTAATATGCGGAAGGGTTAAAAATGAGAGAAACAAGAAAAAATATTATTATTATTATTCAAATTTTAAAAGAGACATTAGGAAAAAGATAAAACCATATACATGGATAATAAGACATGACTCAGGAGGGTAGTAATTATTCCCAAAATTATTGAATTCCCATGAATGAAGATAACGTATCATTATGTATTATTTGAATAAAAATTTATTTCCAATTATAGAAAGGGGGAATACCATATGGAATGAAAGAAAAAGATAAAGAAGAAACAAAACAACTCAATATTTTTGGTCGAGTTATGAAAAACCATTAAATTTAAAGAGTATATCAATCGTATTCTAAATTAAGGATGTTCATAAATGGAAGTGAATTTTCTATGATCAACAAGAATTTTATATATCATATGTTAATGTTTTTTAATAAAACCATAAAAATGGAAACTGAAAAATAATATCAACAGAGGCATCAATAAATGGTGATATAGGCAGAAACCCTTAGAGAATTTAAAATTTATGACTAAAATTCCCAAGAGATAAATAACATTAAATAGAATTTTTAATTTCATGAAATTTAAAAAATGTTTTTTATAATATATTAAATTGTAGAAGACAAACTATTCCAAAGAAAACATGGTTTATAATAAGATGTATGTATCATGGTGATTAAAATTGAAATAATAATCTCATATAAGTATCATAATCTTTTTGGTGAAATTCATGTGATAATGATGTTATACGAAATAATTGTAAATCCATAGAAAATGATGTGGTAATAAAATAAAATATACTCATTTTTTTAATAAATCAAACATCGAACAATCAATTACAATAACACGGTTTGTAACTCAGTGGATGAATATTTAGCTAGTAAAAATCCTTAAATTATTATTGATTTGTTATCCGCATGATGATAACATACTTAATAATTAAATTAACATTATTAAAATAGTATGACCTCTTAATTCTACATTTATTTTTATAACTTAAATTTTTATCAAAATATATTTATCAATTATAATTTTTTTTTCTTTTGATTCTTTAATGATTATATCAGTATCATCTTATTTACATCATTTTAGAAATTGAAGGTGACATTTTAATCATTAATTGAGTAATCAATATCACTATTATTAAATTATATAATAATAATTTCTTTTATATTAACCATTTATAATATTATTTAGTAATATATTATATTAATCTATGATATAGTTTTATAAAATTATCTAAGTATGTTGTTAAATGACCCAAATATTATAATACTATATCATGATGGGTGAGTATAGTTAAAAAATTTTATAACATCATTATAAAAAAACAATGACTCTATTTATACTTTTAATTTTTTTTGTAATATATTTTAATTTTTTTTTTGATAAATAATGAATATAATTATATTAAATGAATAACATTAAATCATGAAAGAGGTAGTCCACACAACACATGATAAATTTTCTTATTTTTTAAAAGGTCAAAAAAAGAAATAGATAATAGAATTACCATTAATATAGTGACACATAACTATAATAATGATACGAAGGTCATTATGTTACTAATGATGTTGCCGTTTTGGATGATAATGATCATGAATAAATAGTAAGGAGTATTTAATAATACATTTGGTACCATAAACACTATCATAAATGGATGGAAGTATCCTCTATTATTTATTAAAAAATAATTCTTCTTGTTAAACCACATTAATTTTTAATGAAAAAAGTGCACTGTTCAATGGTTTAAATTTCAAAAAGCTCTACATAATAGATTTTGGGAGATATTGGGTTGATTAATAATAAACAAATCATTCCAACATATGTTTTAATCATGTTTTTAGTTATTCACCACTAGCATTTTATATTATATAATTTTAATTTTTTAAGTTGGTAATTTATTTTTAATTTGTAAATTATATTTCATAAAACAAATTTGGTGTGAACACTTAAATAATAACTATTTTATAAAAAACCATTTATCATAATTTAATGTAATTAAATTACTAATTAACTAAAAAATAAATTTTAAATTACAAATTATGAATACTAAAAATAGTTCTATACAAAATAACTAATCAAACAATTAATTTTTATTAATATTATTTAATGATGGATAAAATTTAATTAATTATAATTTAATTAAATAGAGGATTCATAATTAGGTTAAATTCCCAATTGAGAATATATTAATTTATATTTTTATAAAAAATTGATATAACATTGAGAAAACTATTCCTTGAAAATAAAAGGTTTTATCAGTATCATGGTCAAAAAAATTATTCTTAATAATCATACCTTTTTGAAATAATATTAAATTAATCTTATAGAATAACATGATCATAATGATCTCAAATGAATAATATATATTTGTTGATTTAATTTCTAGATGTGATAAAAACTAATTATTAAAAGAATCCATTAAATATGTTGTTATATTAAAATATTTATTATGTTCCAAAAATTATAAACATGGGTTTTATAAAAGAAAATAAATTTTAAATGAATTATGTTACATAAAAATGTATTAATTTGTTATAAAAACATTTAAATTAATTTTTCATGTTTCCAAAAATTTATATTTAACTAATTTTGAAATTCAAAAATAGAATAGGATAATAGTGTGATGTAATTGATATTTGAAAATTTTGTATAGTTTGTTTTGAACATTAAAAAATAAAGAAATATATTTTACTAATAAATTATCAAATGTTTCTACATAAAGTCCAAATGTGAAATAAAAAAATTGAATTCAGTAAATAACATATTCCATTAATAATTATATTTTTATATCATCCAAATTCTTTTTAAAAATCTAAATATCTCAAATTATCATATAATAATATGATATGATGTGGGGTATGTCAATGTTATTAATTCTGCAAGTATAAATCATGTACAAATTTCCATAATTGTGATGTTCTCTCACATATAATATTTCATATATTTTAATTAGTGGATTAAACCATTAAGTTGGCATATAATTTTTTTAATGAATCATGTTACATTCTATGTTCCAAAAGAATAGATTCATATAGAAGACTTAATCTACCTACTTCCATTTCATTTGTATATTTCATAAATAAATTTTTCTGTTTTATACCCACTAATATAAACTCTATATTATAATTGTAAAATTATATTTCAATATATAGAGGTTTGTGTTTTATATATATACCCAATAAATATGAATTTATTAAAATTATATTTATTAATAGAAAATAATTTGTGAAATAAACTATCAATATATTTTCCCATAAATAGGTATCTTCTACCCAAATTTAAAATTCATGTGATTGGAGTAATTTTTAGGGATCTCAAAATTCACTGTATACTAGAGGTTGATCTTGTCTGGGTTTAAGATATGAAGATATATTCCCATTATGTGAAATTTTATTTCATTCATTTTTAAAAAGAAATAATCCATTCTAAATTGAATCCTAATATGATGTAACTTTCATAAAACATGAATGAATCCTGATGTATATATTAATCATACCAACAAATTTATTATAAAAAATTTATTTGGTTAAATATTAATCAATATATAAGATACTGAAATCTATATTAAAAAATCATTTTCAATTTCAATATATGTCATTCAATAGGAATTTCCTTGTTCATGTGGTCTAATTTGTAGTTATTGTTTATTTTTCTCGATAACCCTTCAGCTATGGAAATTATTTTCTTAATGTCCAATAAAATCACAATTGAAGGAATTGATTTTTTGTAGCTTCTATGTTTCCCATGAAATTTTTTGTTTCAGGGACTTCATCCCTATAATTGTATCATCTACTCATAAAATAAATGAAATTACCACCAAAATTCATTCAACAATTATGATATGAAAGGAATTGGATCTTCTTTCTATCATAATCCTTTTATCATGTACTTCAATAAGAATGTACCATCTCTTATTTGGTTTCTTATTGTCTTTTATTAGGGTTACATTTAAATAATCTTATATTATATCTGGCTTGGGATAATCACAAATTTTTAAAACTACACACATTATAGTGGGTTTTTTGTTGAGACAATATCCATATCCCCTATGCACATGGTTTATTATAGTTCCATCCATTACTAAAACAAAAAGGGGATAAAATGGGAGATATAAAATTAATATAATATGATTATTATCATTAATATCTATAAGAATGTTCAACCACATGAATTTTTAAATTATAACATTATCCCATTAACTTATAATTATTTTACTTCAACCTATATCACTCATAGCACCACATTTATTATTGTTATCTAATTATAGGGTTTCTAAGGTTATGTTTCCCATACATCATAAACCAATCCCTTAAACCGACATGAAAACCAATCCTTTATGGTTGTTCAAAAAGATGATATGATAAACTATGGAATTTCCCTAACAAGTGTAAAATAGGGTGTATAGTTAGGCCCCATTATCATGCACCATGATATGATCTAGGTAATAAAAAATCTACCATTCTGGTTATTAGCCCTAGGATAATTTCTGAAAGATACTCCATACACATTTAGTATCTTGAGAGAGATTTTAATCAAAGGAAAATCACACAGTAAATACATTCCAAAATGTCCTATTGATATCCAATATGAGGACATATATATAGGGATTCCACCCTTGTTATATCAACATAATCCCCATAAAATATAACCTCAAATAAAATAAATTATTATCCATATATTTTAAATTATTATCAATCATAAATTAACAATAATTATATTATCCTTACCTAGCAACCCAACCTCTAATGTTGTGTAAACACTACCCTATTACCAAGAATTATTTCATGTGGATGTGGTTGTCTAATTAAATGAAATAATTATAAAAATTCATTAAATTTATTATCGATGTTCTTTTATGCTTATAATTTTAGAGAATAAATAAAAAACATTAACTAACAGTACCAAGGTCTTTTATAATGACAAAAAATTTTCTAATATAAATAATTGTTTCATTAATAAAAATTAGCCAACATCTGACACATTTATTTATTCATGATAATCTCAAAAACATGAGAGACTTATTTTTTTATATTTACCTATAAAAAAATGAAACAAAATAAGTATTGATATCATGATCATAGTAAGGTTAATAAAATGTGAAAACATTGACATAGAATAATTTTTCACAAGACAAACATACATGTATGATTTTATATAAAGGGACATTAAATAATGAATTCATACCCCTGGATCATGAGCTCAGAATCATAACATGAGTTATTAAAAAATTAACTATTATCTAAGGATCTTGTTATATTAGGATTATAAACACAACATAATGCTTTACATCAATATTATAATCCATGGATCACCCCCTATACAATCATCACATAGTCTACATTGTCTCATAGTGGATTCAGTCTAATTTATAATCCCACACATAAAATCTCATGAGATATATGGCATTATACATTAAATTATTGGGATATATAATTTTACGAACACTTTTCAAATCATATAATTAACATTTATAAGTGTTTAACATATAAAACATTGGTAGTTTCATCCATTCAATACTAACTTGAGAAATAAATTGGAATCATGGAAATTTACACAAAAAATGATCCTAATCCATTAAGATAAATTACATGGGTTGTTGAAAAAGAAAATATCCCTAGTTAGAAAAAAAACACGGTCGGATATTTTCAAAGAGGAATAAAAACCCTTATAGAAGGAATTTCATAAATGGATCCCCATAATATATTATGAATTGTGTTCATTTCATACCATTAGTTTAATTACTAAAAAAGAGAAGTACATATTTTCTATTCGGGGGTAAGTTATGAAACAAAACATAAATGAGGGTAATTCCATTTAAAGACAAAATGAAAAGTTAATGCTAAAATATAATTGAGTTGAAATATTATGAAAACATATCTCTTAAAAAAATTACAAGATGGATACTATAATGTTACGTTAATATTACTCTTGAGGAAGTGTATAGTGGATGACAAACCAATGACTTGAAGTGGAAGAACCACCCTTTTTTAAAATGATGATTGTAAAATCACATGGTGAGAACATTATAAATTTTAATATATGAAATGGGGTATGGATAATTATGTGTCAAATATGATAAAATGTTTTTTGATTATAGATATTAAGGTAAATTAGTAGTTAAAAAAGAAGAAGATGAACATTAATGATAAACCGTGATTTATGTTGAAAAAATGAATTATAAAAAGAGTTTCAGTTTTCATGAATAATGTCAATTAATCTATAAATTTGATATTAATAAAACTAATTTTTAGTGATATAAATAGGGAATACCATGTGTAATGAAATATTATTATCACTGACAAATACAATTAATTAATAAATAAGGTCAAGTAATAAAAATCAATTCTATTTTAGGGAAGATATCAATAATAGTATTCTGTAAGGAAGATAATGAATATAAGTAATGACTTCATGTTCAACCATAATATATAATATTATAATTCAAGGGGATGTTTTCCCACCACAGAAAAAATATTATTGATGATTATTATCTAAACATGCTTTAATAATGTTGATAGATACAGAAACCCTTATAGATGTTGAAAACCTTGAGTCAAAACATGATTAAGAAGAAAAATTTTAAGAAAAAAATTCAATATAATGAAATATAATAGGAACATAATTTAAAAATATTAAAGGATAATATATATATGTTTCCATATAAAACATCTTTTATAATAAAAAATATGTCTCGTGGGTGAACTTTTTGATAAGAAACACTTATAGGAAATATGATTTTTGAGGTAAAAATCAATTAAAAATAAATTTATAATAGGTATTATAAGACACCAAATTAATTTTGAAATAAAATTAAAATTATTCATCATTTAGAACAAATAACACTTCTAACACTTCTTTATATTGATAAAGTTAGTAAATCAATAGATGCAAATTGTGTTAGTATCAATTGTGACGGTGTTACTAAATCATTTGGTGCATATACCTAATAAAATTAATAACAAAATTAAATTTAAATGATAACTTCTCTGGAACCCTTTTATTACATTTTTAATTTATTATTGACTATTTATTAACATAATATATTTATTTTTTATAATATTTTTTCTTAGGTTTACATTAAAATTGAATTGGTGTCGAGCTACTGCTATAATGTTCATAATCAAAAAACATATTTTTATAATATTTTAGATAATTAATATAATGATTATTTAACAAAAAATAAATAATTTATTATTAACATAGATGAATTTTACAATTTTAGTTCCCATAATCATCTATGAATGTGTTTTGTTGCATTATTCATGTAGGTGGTTAAATCGACCCAAACCTGAACATTATATATCTCGATGGGTGAGTGTGGTAAAGGATGTTTATAATAACATTACAACATAATAATAATAATGTTACTAATATTTTCCTAAATTGATGAATCATAATTTTCATGGTTGGGATTAATAAATAAAATCATGATTAAAAATGAAGAACATTAGTTCATGGATAACATAGTACAAAAAAAGTCATTTAACATCATTTTGTTTGTAAATGTGAAATGTGTGGATTAAATCTTTTTTTACATTAATATAATAAAAAATCATTAAACTAATGATACTGATTACATTGTATCACTTGGGTCAGCATAGCTCTATAATACAATGACTATGAAGAAAATGTATGGAGTATGTAATACTCCCTTGGTATGTTGTAAAGTCTATTCAAATATCATTTAAAATATATGGATTATTGTAAGTAATTGAGACTATATGTAACATATACTCCCATGGACTAGTAAACTTGTTCACTTGGCTAGCCTGGTATATGACCTCAAGTGCGACTCCCCTAACATGATAGGCTATAGAGTAGGTGATATGGTATAATGAGGTACACAGGGAGAATAAACCTACTTAACAAGAGTAAGTGAAATGAAAATTAGAAGAAATAAAATCCATTTAATAATTATTAACAACCATTCATCATATAACCCCAAAATGGGTTCATGACGACCATCATATAAGTAAATTTTCCATGTCAAACTAGTGCAATGTTTCAATTAAAGACCAAAATAAGACAGTAATACAACCCCAAAAATGGGTACATATATCATATATAATCCCCTCATCCATAGTCCAACCTGAATCATAGACCATCCATCTTATATAGGTCCTTTTCCCTCATCCTAACCTGCATCCATGAAGTCTAATCAGGTACTAAATGTTAGCCCGTGAAGGGTATGAGTAAAGCTTTTTGGTCAAAATTAACAGTGTCTATAACAATATACAATCCAACAATAGTGTATATAGAAGTAATAAAAAAATAAATAAGAAGTAGATAAAGAAGGATTCATTATTCAATAATATTTATTTTTAACTTCTTTTCTCTCGATTCCTAGTGATAAATTTATACATAAAACCCTCCTTAGCCCTTCTGAGCTGTTTTAACAATATTAAAAAGGGATTCAAGCACTCTATATCATAGAGGAATTCATTTATCAAACCTATTAATCGATGTATATAATAAAATAAGTCTAGGTAACTATATAAAATCCACACATTAGGATTATGAAGCATTAGGAGGACATCATAAACCATTGGATTCATTTATGGGGCCTGGAGAATCATTCTGGATAGACTAATTGGAGAGATGTATAATTAAAACAATCAAACCGTATCATTTATCATTTCTTCCATGGTTCAAAACATGTGAAATTTATAAAAATTAAAAACATCATGGGTTCAAGTTAACATTTTTTACATTATAAGGTTTCATTAAATTAGACACTTTACTCAATTCAACAACTAGAACATCACTTAATTTATGTAAAATAATAACCATTTATCCCATTTAAAACCATTTACCCACATTGGATTCCCATATTATGTGTTCATCTCATTTACCAATTAACTTGTGATAACTCATTTAACTTCTAAAAATTAATACAAACAACCCCTTATTCCATGATAATAATAAATAAACAATTTGTATGGTTTGGTTTCAATATTACATTAAAACATCATTTCAAAACTCATTTTACTGTAAAAAAGGGAGTGGAACACCATAAGGGACCCATAGGACCCATAAGATCATCCTCAATGAATCCACCAGGTATCATGAGTGGTCCACTAAATATTTTAAACACAAAATTTATAATTCCATATTAAGGAATAAATTGGAAATAAAAATGGAATAAAATCGTAGACACATACAAATGTATAAATATCAATAATATGGGAGATAAGTTTTACACCACCTAACTCATGTTTGTAGACAAACAGTTGATTAAACATAACCCTTGAATCAATCCCAAACAACACTTATTGACATAGCTATAAATCCTCTATGAAACTAATGGTTTAGAGATTCTAATGGGGAGAAAAAACCATCCAATGGTTATTCAATAAAATATAAGAAAGAAGAGTGTTAGACTCACCCTTAAATTTTATAATAAAGAAGAATAACTTTAAATATCCCAATACTGGTAGAGAATCACCCTTAGAAGAGGGTGCCATGATTCGTCACTCAAGATCCTAGAGGTGGAGAGGAGAATAATGTATAGGGTTTGATAAAACCTGATGGTGGAAATCGTAATTATCCCCCTCCTCAATGAGGAATACAATTTGGCTATCTGATTCGCTAAATCATATACTAACCATGCCACTACATCTTGCCAATAAGGGCCATGGGTCACATGATTTTCAGGGGAGCACTCATGGTTTGGAAAACTGTAAAGTGGTTGGCTGACTATCTTTGTTCAAGGAAGCATGGTTTCATGGATCCCCTTGATAGGATTTTCAACTTTAAAACTTCCACTTATAATCTACATGGTTTAGGTTCATGGTTAGTACTTACCAAGCTCCAAAAAATGCCCTAAAGTGTGTATAAGCTTTTACTTCATAATTCATGTCTGAACCCCCAAGAAACCACGACAACCTATTATACTATTGGGAAGAATTTAATTAACAGATCGAAATAAAAATTGAAAATAATGTACCTATTTGAAGGTTAGAGATATCAGAACCTCCCTATCATATAAGTGATCATTCTCGATATACACTCACATGCATCACTATGCCTCCAAGGTAAAATGATCTGTCCACTAGAAATATGTATCTACCTCCCTCTCCTATTCTTCCACCGAAACATGGATATGATTCCATAGAACTCAGACTAATGGAATGGTCTGACCATGAAGATTCATGTCACTATGATCCATAATATAAACTTGATCATCCTTAAATAAATAATTGGCCTTATGTTTTACATCATCAAAATATATCGCATAAGAATGCTCAGGGTGACACTTTCAAAGAAATGAAACAAGAAAACATTATGTATTCCATTATACAATTGTTAAAGGGAAAATAGGTATTCCACTAGTTAGATCCGGTTATATAATATCAGATGACCCCATGTATCTAGGTTCCAACTATTCATGTTTTAATTCTGGTGGTGACCCATCCATGGTGACACCCAAAGGAATAGACAACTACCCACTATGAACTCAAGAGGTTGATGTGCATTGATTTATTATATTTTTTAACCATATTCTTCTAAATAAATTGAAAATTATTTAATGTCTTTTTCATGAAAACCAGTCTTAATAACTACAACTATCTAGGTTCCATCCAAAATATGGGAGTTCTACATTACCTACTATAGTAAAAATTTTATGGTTTCATAAAAATAGTCTAATGAAAACTATTTTTATGTGTAATATAATAGTTCTTTGTATTTATCCAAAGATATAACAATTTCTTTGTTGAATTAATTCCACAGACCTTTAGCACTAGGATAGTACCATTCATTTATGTCATATTTTTTGGGAGGAATGTTGTAATGGAAAATACCATGGTACCTAGATCCTTCTATAAAAATTTCTGGAAGTGTGATGTGAAATGAATATAATTTTATAAAAAAATAGTTCATTATACCACATGAAAACATACTCTCTCCAAGACATACATGTTACAAAACAGGTCAAATGTGAAAGTCTCACGAAATGTGGAGAAATTTTCTACATTAGTTAACTGATCAAAAAATCACCATAATTATTTCATTATTATAAGGAATTATATGAATAAAAACTACAAAATCTATGCAAACATCATCCAAAAACCATTCAAGATAGGTTATTAGTCGTTAAATTACAAAATAATGTTGATTCTTGACCATCATCATTTGACTTTCGTAACATCATATCAAGAATCCCATGATCTATTCTTTCATTCCCAACTATAAATACTCTCTATGGAGACCATGGTGCATTTTTATTATACTAGAGTGAATTGTCCAATTTGTTGCATGATTCTAATTCATCTGGTCCTCCTTTATATATATAGGAAAATCAACACATCAATGAATTTGAATAATCTCTTCCCTATCCGAATGATCAATCAGAATGTTTCTAATCACCTTCAAAACTATATCTTAAATATATATTTTATAATTCATAACAAAAAATTTAATTAGAATTGTTCAGAGCATAATGATTTACTAAAAATGAAATGACTATCCTGATTTCCTTCTACTCTTAAAAACTAACATGAATCTCAGAAAACAAATCCATCATCATCCATTCGTAACTAAACTCTTAAACAACTTATATCATGTTAGCGTAATAAATTAATATGTAAGAATTTTTCAATTCCCCCAAGAGCATGCTAGATCAATCTCAATTTATTTCATATAAACAACACATCTACACTTTCTATGAACTCAATCATCCTCATATAATATAGGGTGAATGTTGTTATGAATATTATAAATGATTAACTTTTCAACAAAAAGACACATTTTCAGTATTTTCAACTCCTAAAGCAATTTGTATTACATGAGATAATTTTTATTATAATTTCATTCCTATGGACATTAATTTCATGATATCATTAATTTTCAAAGATATCATTAATAAATTCAATGTTAGAAGAAAACAAAGTAAAAAAATTATATAGTTCAGGGTGATATTGTGCCGATAAATAATCAACAAATGATTTACACACCTATTTTAATTTTGTTTATAATCATTCACCATTAGTTGTTTAAATTTTACCATTTTTATTCTTATTATGGTTACTTGTTATTATATAAGAAAATTACATTTTATTAAAAATTATAGGGCGACCTCTATTCAAAATTATTGATGTTGTATATATTAATAAAATCTCTTATTAAATTAATTCAAATTTTAATTAAGATAGAATGAATTATTAAATTAAAACATTAAATATATATTAAAATAAAATTAAAAATAAATTATTTTCCCCACAAACATAATATTATTTATTAGAGATTATGTAATGAGTGGGTGAAAACTTATTCATCTAAAATCATAAAAATTATTTAAATTCACTTCTGATAAGAGATAAATTTATTTAAAAAGAAAAAATATTCAATTTTACTAATATAAATCCTCAAAAATACATTATTTACCATTATGAAGATCATTAACATTTATATTAATAACAACTCTTCTATTACCAAAAATTAAATTCAACTTATTACATTGTTTTTTCACAGTGAACTAAAATTTAAATTCCATTTTTAATTTACTTTATACTATAGTGGTAAAAAATAATTATCTTTTTTAAGTGAATAAATGTGTTGCTAAAGTAAAATACTAATTATGATTCCAAAAATATATAAATGGTATTTATAAATAAAACATTTTAATTTTGAATTATTATTTTTTCTTATAAATTTATATATTTTAAAGAAAAAGCTATCAAAAAAATTAAATAACCCCTACATTATGGTAATGATATAAAAATATGGTTTTATAAACAATAGTTTTTTCATTATTCAACTAAAATATAATGATTTCAGATAAAATATAAAATTCATACTAGGATAATTTTGACATTCTATGTGAAAAAATAAAATAATTTTATATCTAATTAAGAATATAAAATATATATATTTATTTATTAGCAACAAAATATAAGAAAACATTTTTATTGAATATAAAATCAACTTTAATTAAATATGAAAAATATAAACATGAAAAAAATTATAAGTAACATATTAATTTAATAATTAAATATTTATATCGTTATATTTTTTTGTAACATGCCCCCTATATGTCTCCCAATAATATCTAAGAATATGGTAGCCTCTGGGGGTGTTATAGGGAGTCCATTCCTCTAGAATTTATCTCAAGAAAATTCTAATAATCTTTAATTTCACTAGTATATAATTTTAATCATTCCCTAAATTTTCATGTTTATCTTGATCTTGGTCTAAATAACACCCTAAAAAAGTTACTTCCTTTTCAATTAGAGAAAAAGGAATTTCATATGAATGAGTCTGACTAACAAAATCCATTATATTCTTTCACTGATTTTGTAATAATGTAACACTCATTCATATACACTAATTTAATGATTATATTATAATGGAGAAATTTTATTTTAACATATCATGATTCCATTATAGTTCTATATATCAAACAAAACAAACTATTAACACAATATATTTAATTAAAATACATATAGAAATATTCGGTTGCTGTATGAAATTAATACTATAGATAATTAGGTGTTCTAAATATGGTTTTAACTAAGTATTTTCTATGTTTTTAATGAAAAAATGTAAGTGGTGACTATATAAGACTGAGTAATTCATTAAAAAAATTCATCAAATTTATCGAAATATTTAATATGAATAACTATATCTAGATCATACTCATTTTCAAAAAAAAATGATAAACCATAAAATTTATCTTATTCTAGAGAATCATGTAGTAAAATTATGGCATACACCATTTCTTTTACTTCTATAGGGAAAAAAATAATTTTAGAGGGGTTCAATATAAAAATGAATTGTTCACTATGGGGTTATTTCATTCAATATAATATATTTACATTTATTTTCTATTTTAAGAATAAAATTTAAAATGTTCCTCTACTAACATTGATTTTCACACATTTATATTTAAAAAATAAAATTAACATTATTATGGAATGAGATTTAAATATTTTTTATTCAATTTTCATAATATAATATTAAAATGAGAACAATTTTATTATTACTCTTACCAAGACATACTATATGACTCTCGTGGGGTATGTATTGGTTCAAATAGAAATATAATCAATCTCCCTTTTTATTTTCCATTCTCCTTACTAAAATGATGATTAAAATATGTAAGGAAACATATTAATCTGTTATCCCAAATCCCAAAATGAATTAATCAATGTAAGTGCACCTATACTAAAAAGGATAGTGAAGGTAAATTTTTATTAACACAACCTTTGTAATCATGGGTTTATATATGTAGTAAAATTTAAACCTATATTTATATTTTAAAGTCATTGATTTTTCACCTTCATAGTGAACATCTTCTAAATAAACCTTGAAAACAATTAGATATTGTAGATGGCCTCCAGAAATGGTATATTACTCTATTCTCATTTGAAAGTCTAAAATACCATTCATTATAGTGATAATTTTTCAGTATTATGAGGTTTATTATTTCATGTATATAATGGTGGTTGGGGATTATGTAGTTCTTCTATCTTGACCATTCCATATAATTCGTCACTAGGGGTGCCTCATCAATTAATTTATCTTCAGGATAATTTTTAAGGATATATTTTTCGTGTTCCTTGGGTTTTATAATAACATATTTGATCTCCATTAGATATTCTAAATTACATATATCCTCTTTTAAACTGATTAATTATTGATAAGTCACATATATTTTGGTGTTAGGAATTTATTGATCAATGAGATTACTTTTTTAATAATTACCACATTTATAAGGTGGAAATAATATTTCTGAACATAATTTTTATTTCATTAATTTATGATCCCTGAGGGATGATGGTATATTTATTTTATGATAAGAATCCACATGTTTTTTAGTAAATACTCAATGTATTATTATTGGTATTATCCTTTTTGTATCTTTTTTACGGCACAAATACATTAATTTTTAATGTTTGGAGTTATAAAGGATATTGATCAGACTACAGGAATAATAGTTTATATATTTATGCATTCTATATAATAATGATTGAATAATCATAATAATCCATGTTTTTTTATTGTGTTATGGTTATACTTATATTTCTACACAACATCACAATTTTTAATTCAATGGATTTGAGGACAACCATCTACAGAGAGTTCAAGGGAGTGAAAAAGATAGAATACATTCATATGTATTGTATCTAAAACCTAATGATAACTTATTACAAATAAAATTCAAAAAATGATGTTACTTCTTCATGTTTTGTTTCATGTGAATTATATATATAACTCTTTACCTCATGATCTCCTCTTGTTGTTTATATTTTGTTGAATTATTCCAAATTTTGGGAAATACACTTTATCAAAAATCTATCTTTGGTTTTTTAATTGTTGTTATATAAGAATATAGTTTATTTTATTCATTAAAAATAATTATTCATTAAAATAATACTGTTAAATGTTATTCATAAAATTATATATCTATGTATGATTATGAAGACCACTTAAATATTTCCAAAAACACATAGAGGGTTTCTAAAATTAATTTTCTGATTCTATTGATCTCATTTATCACCTCGGTACTCGTTGAGGATGGGAAGACATCAACATGAAGGCCCAATAGAATTAATCCCTCGTGATGGCCTCTCTTGGAAGAAGACTGTATATATATACTTAGTTACGTTTTTTAAAGGAAAATGTAAAAACCATAAAACAAATCTAATATTCTTAACCTCTTATAGGATTAAAATGTATCCAGAAAATAATAAATTATCTAATGATATGGTTAAGATCCACTCTGATAATGCCTAGAAACATAGGTAGGAATTTGTTCACTAAACTCATTAAATTGGAATCAAATTGATTTTTTCAATTTTGGGGAAAATTATTATTTATGGAAATAAAAACATATAATTCTATTCAATTTATAATAAACTATTCTAAATTATCATCCAAATTTTCAAATCAATTTGAAATTATATTATAAAAAGATGATCAGGGTTTGGAATATCTCAATAGAGATAAAAAGAAATCACATTCGTATGGTTATGTGATCCTTAGATTCATGAGTCCTCCTATTTCAGTTATATCAGGATCTATATCAAATTTGATGAGGTTATCCAAAATAGATCAAGTAATGTATCAAAATCATTACAAATGAACATAGAAAAAAATCATTGTCCTTATACCGTAGAAGAGACGAATTTTTATTGATTATACTACCATGGGGATCCAATAATGCAATTTTTTAACCAATTTTTAAATATAGTAATAGTGGGACTCGGGTTATATCAAGATAGTACGGTGTTTTGGTGTGTTTCTCTTCAGAATTTTTTTGAAATAGTTGGATGATGAGAAAAATGGTTTTTGTTAAATGAGTGATATGAAATAGGGGATTTTAAATCATATTTATAATCTAATGGGTTGTCCTTGTAAATATACTCTCATACATGTTAGATTATCAATCAATTTTACACTCCTATTAAATCTCTATTTTGATAAATCCTCAAATAATAATCCTAGCCTAGTGATTTTTCCATAATCTTTGAGATATAATGTTCACTGCATCCACTACCCATACATATCCAACTGATTTTAATTCTCAAATAAACAATGATTCAAACAACATCCCATAATCAATGGATGTAATGACATTCCACATAACCTATGATAATAACCAAGAATAAGGGATGAAGAACAGAAATACATTAAACTATAGAAATATCCTTCAATTTATTGAATTAAACAACCTATATAGAAATTAATAGAATTAAATAATCAATTACAATTTGAATTCATTAACATGGGTAATGGGAGTATCCTAAACTCAAATACTAATGAAATTGTGCAACACGACAACAAACATTATAAAAAACAGATTGAAATTCAATTTTCTCAGCTTGATCAATACCAATATACCTCTTCATGTGAAGAACCCAGGTCTTGTATATCATAAATATAATGTTTGAATTCATTAATGATTCCAAATCCAATTTTTCTGTCATGGGAAACATCTTATCACACATTTTAGTTCCCTACTTCCAAAATTTTTACATTTTTTAATTTTATGCTCAAATTTAGTTGACATCATCAATGTACATATATCAAGGGCCTAAAATCAGTAGTTAGAAGTCTTGATTATTCAATTCTCAGACTGACTAAATGATAATCATCTTTTTATTCAGTTGAATGAGTTCTCTATGAAATATGAAGAGGAAACATTATTGATTTAAAAAGACAATGTAATGGGAATTGATTTTTAGAAAATCCTAGTTTTTGTAAATTTTTTTAGTAACTAATATATACTTCTTAAAATTATCAAATGATTGGGTTTTTTGGAAGTATATTTAAAAAAGATAATGACATGTATATTTTTAAAAAAAATTCGAAAAAAATCTAGAAAGGTATTGAACATAATGAATTAGGTTTCCAATAGTGGGGGGAAAGGATTTCAGGCCCCCAATGCCTTTAGATGACCCTATTTTTTATTTATATATATATATATATATATTAAAAATTTTCTAATTTAACTATAATTATATATCTAGAAATACTACAATTAAATCTATCTATATTTAAAAAAGACCTAACACCTAGCTTTCTTTAATAAGGGCGCTACACTAGAAATCTTTCTGGATTTCAAATGTGTGATTCAGGTTTCCATTTTCTTACATAGAATTAATTATGTATAATTATTATTAATAAGTCATTATATTATAATATTTATCAATTACTAATTACTTACTAAAATATAATAATAAGAACTGAATAATATTTTCTTATTATCATTTATTAGATGTAATAATTAAAAAACAATAATAATAAAAATAATATCAAATACATTAACAAATAGTTAAAATATTTAAAATTAATTATTCATATTTCGTATTTGTTAATTAAAATTCAATGTTGATTATGAATCCTTTGGATTGAGAGGACATTAAGGTTGTGGAGTTGTTTTTTTTCATCCATGGTGTATTTTTCTATGGGTGTTTACACCATTTTATTGGCATCAACATTTCATATAAGGAAATATTATGGGTTCTAATTTATGCTATCAAGAGAACTGTTTAAAATAATTAGAACACACTATGGATTTAATATAACTTTGAACTATCTATCAATTCTTAGAAAGAGATAACATTGATTTTCCACCAGAGACACCATCCTCTATGGATTGTAGGCCTCAATCTTGTAAAACATATAAATTTGGTTGTCAGATATGATTAGAGATAAGATAATCCAGTGGCATATGAATTTTCAAATAAACACTCATAGAGATGAGCACGATGTGGTCCTTCCGGACCCTAGACATTTTTGAATATTTGGTAAATGGGGATATGAGGTGTGTGATCCACTCTTGTCTTTATAAGAATTTTTTAATGCCTGGCTCTTCTTTTGCACCTTTTCATTTTTATTTGATGGGCATGCACCCATGCTTTGCTAGTATAATATTATGTTTTAATTAATTGGTTAATTATTAATTAATAAATAAATATTAAAAATTAATAACCAAAATTTTCAAATATTTCTATAAAATAATATATACTTACTAAATATTTATAATAATAACTAAATTAATAAACTTTAAATTTGCCAATGATTATAATTACATTTTTATTACTTAATTATCAAATAATTGATAATTAATATTACTTACTAATTAAAATTAAATAATAATAAAGATTTATAATTATTATTTAGTTAAAATAATTAATAATTATAACAAAAATATTAGTTATTAAATTATTAGTAATTAAAAACAATATTAATAATATTAATCACTAATTAAACAATTATTTATTAATCAATTAATAATAACTAAAATTTGTATTATACAATTATGAAAAAATATTTAAAAATAGAAATTATTTACTAAATATTAATAATTATGGAAAAATTATCTAAAAACTAATTTATAATTATATATCATAAAATTATTATTAATTAATTAACTCACTCATTCAAATTAAGATTATTTAAAAATAAATTTTAATTTTCAATAAATATGAATTAAATAATGTTATTTAGAAACTGATAATAAAATTTTCTAATAAATGATTATTACTGATTAATATTAATTTATAGTAAATAGTTAAAATTAATCTTTAATTACTCATTAATTATAATAATAATATAATTATTTATTATTAATTTATTATTTATTGAAAAAACCATAATTACTTATTATGTAATTATTTATTAAATAACTAGTAATTATTATTAAGAAAAATAATAATAAATATTTAGAAAATATTATTTAGTAGAAAAATATTAAAAATGATGATGAAATTATTAAATTACTATTTATTAATTAGTAATTATTAAATTATTAGTAATTAATAAAAGACATATTTCATAATAATTTTAATTAATAATAAAAATTATTGACTAATAAATATTAATTAAATAACATTAATAACTATTTACAATATTAATTTCGAATTATTTGGAATTACGAAATTATATTTAAATTTATTTATTTTTTAGTAACTATTTATTATAATAATTATATTATTTTAATTATAAATTATTATTTAGTTTTAATTAGTAATATTTAATTGTACTTACCTATTATTTAATTTATTATTAAAAAAGTTGAATTATTATTAATTATTATTAATTAGTTAGTTATTAATTTGTAAATAATTAGTTATTAATTAATTTTATTTATAAATAATTAATATTCATTGGTAATTAATATTATTATTTTAATTTTTTTAAATCAATAAATAATTGTTAACAAATAAATTAATAATATTTAATACTAAATACTAATAGTTAATTATAATTTGTTATTATTATTATATATTAGAAATTAATATTTATAATTATGTATTTAATACTTAATAATAACAATATATTATTAATTTTTCCTATGAAATGGGGACCCTAAATCCCACACTAGAAATCCATAAGTATTTCAATGGAATTCCCCTTCATTAATGTTCTCAATGGAATTCTACTGAATTTTTTTATTATATATATTCTATAACAAAAAAATTAAAACTAAAATTAATATTTTTAAACTAAAGAAATATTTTAGATCAAATGCATAGGGGGGCCCAATTCCTTTTCCTTTTACCCCATAAAAAGGGTTTAAAGGACGAAATGCCTTTTCCTACACCAGAAAATCCCCAAGGCATAATTTCCCTTAAGTGTATTTTTGGATTATTTATTAAAATATTTCAACACTAAGATTATTACCTTATAAAGAATAAATTATTTTTAAAAACCATCAAATGAACACTATGTAGCCTCTGTAGGGAGTAATATGACACAGCTACACTGACCATGGTGAATCCATGATATAATAGAGGCTCTAGGGTTATTGATGTGACATCACTTTTTGATGTGTTGGAGTACATTTATGTAGAACCTTGAATGATGCATCTACATTTCCACCACACACTAATGGATTTTAGACGGCAATTTTGTCTTTAAGATTTGTCTCTATGTAATACGTACTGATTACCATTCCATAACCTGTTTAGAATGATCTTCACCTTTATAAAGATCTAGAATGCAACCATAACACTTACTCAAATTCCTTGTACTTTGATAAAGGGTGGGTTTTCATTAACATTGTATCTCATAACTAGAGAAACATTATTTTTTTTATTAGATCCTCATGATTAGTGTCCCAAATGTACCCTTACTTATCAGTCACCCATCCATAGAACATTGAGCACTCAAAAAGTTATATGGTTGGTAGTTGAGAGAGTATTTATAAGCTGTAGAAATATCATTTTAGGCATACATTCTATTATGTTTGGTGAAGAATTCATAACAGAAATAAAAACACAAATGGTCATTTAAAATTTATAACAAATCCATGTATCATATAATTTTATAATGTAGTAATGTCATACAATCAGCAGTGGTGATAAAATACATAAATCAAGAGATATCAAAAGGGCCTTGAATTCTCCTATGCATCATGAAAACATCATACACCTAGTGAAATATCATTCAAGGATTAAAAATTCATATGAAATCACCACATTTATGAATGTTACAAAGTCCCTATGTTGATTTTTCACAAATTTTTATGATGTAATTTTCAAAGTCACACTAAATTAAACAATGTATTTGATAACTAAAAATCATATGAAATGATTAGGGATTCTATATTTCCCAATATATTCATTCCTTTTCTATTTTTCAAAAATCAATAAATTTATATGGAATGAATTTGGATGTCATAATCATTGGATAACACAAATCGATATGAAATGTGATAAGTCATAGGAAATACTCTTCACATTTCTATTGTATATGATCTATTTGTAGAATTTACACATGAATAAAAATGAATTATAGAATTTGTATAAAATTTTCAATTTCCATTCACTAACTTACTATCAAGAAAAATAAATACATTCAGCGTGGGATTCCCTCAAATTTATAAGAAAATTAATTAAACAATGATACTATAAATTTAAATCATAATGAAATATTATTTCATGAATTATTAATCAAAAAGTATATTTATTCATTATATCTGAATAATGAACAAAAAATTAAGAGTTTATGATATTTAACATTAGTCAAATTGGTTATATATTTTCATAAGTAACTAAAATGAATAAATAAAACAAATTTTATCCATGACATGGGTAATTTTTATTACTAATATATTTAAATTTTTATAAATGGTATCCCTCATTGAACTTGTTCTCTTTTCTGTATAAACACCCTTGTCTTCCAAAGGATCACTATCCTTACTCACTTAATTATTTTAATGTTATTATGATATTTCATGTTAATTTAATAGGTTATTTCTTCTCACATTATCCTTGGTCATAACACCTTAATAGTAGTTTGGAATTCCTTCTCCTACATCTTAGATAGATAAGTGTTTCTAAATACAATTAGAATATCCTCCATTGATACTCAGTTCGCCTCCTTATAGATGAAATATTGAGTTCAATAATAATTTATATCAACATAATATAATTTTCCCTTCAATTTATTATTTACATATTCATGAATACTTTTTTAAAAAATTCATACAAATATTATGATCCACTACTGAGATATTTTATCATATAAACAGTAATGAATATAGTAAATGGTTGGTGAATTATTCCACCAGACATGTCATGTTTCCATACATTATGTGATATTTAAAATATCACATCTTCTTTTCAATAAATAACCCCAAATTTTTCTTCCTTTTAATTATTCACCATATATTCATGGAACTATAAATATAAATATTCCTTGTAGCGTGGAATCATACTCTTCATCTTTACATATCAGCACCTTCAGTTTGATGTTTAATAATCACCCTAAATCACAATGGGTCACAATCCCACTGATATATTTCATTCACAAATGAACAATTCATTAGAATCCCCTAGTAACATAAAAATTTATTATCATTGAGTTCATTTACCATATGATATTTTTTTGCCATACTTTGTCTCTAGGTTGTACCATACAATATCTCCATTGTGCACTACATAGTGTGTTGTGTTCCATTATTATTTTTTCTCAATTAATAATGTATTATCATGCTTATAAAAATATTAGTTTGACATCTTCAACTCGCTAAAATGGGTTCTTTAAGACTTTATATCAATATAAATCGTGAACCAATTATTCTATTTACACTAATATAGTAGTTTTCATGTTCAGTGATTCATGGATGGATATTCTTCACTTTAGGTAATTCCTAGTTCAATGTATTGAAAATTACTCAAGTTATTCACTATCTAAACTAATTAAAAAATCATATAAACTATTATAGATACTAATCACATCAATAAATCCTTTCCTAAAAATGAAGATCATTTCATCAATTGTCACATGTAGGGCTTCTTGAATACATGTTAATAAATTCATCAATTAGTTTCTATAAAGTCGTAATTAATTCTCTTAGATGTATATTGTAAATAAATCGATTATATATATCCAACACATTTTGAAATTATTTAAATAAAACCATAATACCAATAAATACATCCTATATATATGGTATCTTCACGGGGAATAGTTTTTATTATGTGAACTGTGAGAGTTTATAGGAATCATCTCAATTTTTTGTTGTTTGTGGTTATGATAATGATAATTGGGTGATCCTAATAGAATAATGATAATGTTAATAGACACCAAATATTGTAATGATATTAGTGATGTGATTAATATTGGGTTGATATAAGTGATAATCAAGATTTTTAAGTAGATATAATCTTAATAAATAGTTTATCTAGGTGTTTTCATGATGTTTTATAATCATGAATTACATATACGGAAACTAATGTCAATAGTTGACCCATTGGGACACCACCTGAGATTGTAATAAGGTGAGAGAGACACCCCAAGCCCACCAACAGTGGGATAAGGGCTGGTGGAAAGTGAATAGTAGGCATAAAAATAAAATTGGAAGCCTTATCTTAAAGTAGCATTAAACACAACCACACCCAGATCCTTGTAACATTTTAGAGATATTTTAATTTAGAAAACTCTAGGGGGTAAACAAGGGATAAAACAGACTCTAAGACACAATGTAGAGGGATGAAACAGAAAAACAATATAAGGACAAAATACACACTAAACCAGGAAATGAAGGGAAACTACAATCTGATAATAAATGAATATGGTAAAGCATGCGAGATCCCTTATTAAGATCTGAGAGTCTTGAAACCATACATATTCAGTGAAAAAATGTACTACTAATATCCCATAGAACTAGGTCCACCATAGTAATTTTTAATTTATATATCATCTGCATAATTCAGGATTTGTGTAGGAAATTCCATTGTAAAGGTGATTATATACATACCTTGTAGGAATTAATAAAACCCAAAAGGGAAAAAATAAAATAGAAAAGGATGCCCATCCCATAAGGAATGTGGGTGATGAACCCCAATATCATATATTCTCCTATGAAATCCAAGCGAAGAAAGAATGTTTATATATATCTTCATAACTAGAGAATATTGTTGTGTTATTTTGAAACACCACAAAGCTATCATCTATAATGCTAAGAAAAATAAAAAACATCACAAAAATATTTGTATAGGGCCTACATCTCACCACACTTCTCCATAGTTGATGGAACAAAATCTATTTCGATAGAAACACACCCCTCCAGAGCTTAGCTATGGGTGAGATCCACCAAACAGATAGAGGAATCCTACCCTCTTTATCACGTGGGAGTTCCAAAAATCCCTATATAATAGTATGATGGAACCATTCCCTAGTGCTATTGGGTAATATCAACCTCAAAATATCTCGAATGAAAAATCCAAATCCATACCATAGGATAAGCATCATATAAAGAATTGTCTCCTCATAACACCTATTTTCATATCTTGAATTCCAAAACAAAGTCTATCATCATTGCATATCTGGAAAACAACTCGAGTTTTCCTAAAAAATATCTTCAATTTGTGTCCTATAGAACTAGATATGTAAAATATATGGTTCTATGTATAGTACATGGAATCTATTTCTAGGTTATGATATGTGTCCCATGAATTCATTCCCTGGATGTGTCTCATTACTAAACTCAGTGTGTAAAAAACTGTACATATTTTTTTCACCTAGGTGACATGCCCTTTGGAACCAATCAAGGTCATAGTCATGATTGAATTTGAACCTACAATTTTTTTGAGTATTTTTATATGGGTTTTCCACTAATATATACTGCATGATATACCACTCAGTGGCTCAAAATTATACCATGATGAACATAGGATCTATAAACGAGTACTGGTACAAGCAGTGTACTCTTGGGAACATGGAATATAAGCCACATGAGAATCCTAGTCATTTTCCATTGGTTCATATCTCTACTATATAGACAATGGAACAAAAATTTTGTGTCATCCACGTGATATTTTATTTTTATAGAGGAAAAAACCTAGTCGATCTGTAGGGAGGTCCACATGGAATGTGTTATTCTAAAAAGCACACAATGTATATTAGGTTTTCATAGAGACCCATTGTCTTAATGTTTTACAACTATATCTCATGGTCCACCATAGTAGCTATCAAATCAACTATAATCATGGATCAACATTGATCGAACT
This sequence comes from Viscum album, assembly GCA_963277665.1. Classification (NCBI taxonomy): domain Eukaryota; kingdom Viridiplantae; phylum Streptophyta; class Magnoliopsida; order Santalales; family Viscaceae; genus Viscum; species Viscum album. The sequence goes on from OY728140.1 coordinate 1,956,317,832, forward strand.
AACATCCATAAAAATAAATGGATTCTAGCAACCCATTAGGCATAAATTCATTTTTCACGTTCACCCTAAAACACTTCATGGTCTGACTGTCAATACCCCAAGCACCCATTCCATATTTCAATTACATTCATAACTAATATGCATTTCCTTCCATATATAAATATCAATTAAAGGATATTGGTATCCAAGAATCTAGATTTCGATAACATATGCATGATCTATTGCACCTCCAGCTTCCAAAATGAAGTATTAATACCCTAAACCATCACCCAAAAACAAATAACCCCCCAAAATCCATATATATTCCATAAATAACAGGTTAATTAATCAAACCTTTATAAATCAGTAGTTTTTATCATTCTCAAATAGGTATGACAATTTCTAATTGATCACCACATGGGAAAATAAAGAATAATTTAAAGAAAGGGGTGAGAGAGGATCAAAAAAGTTTGGTGAGAATTATCATTACTTGATGTGATCTATATCGACAACCATAAATGAAAAATATAAAATGAATTGTAATTCATGGTCACAATGAAAATAAATTAACTACGGTTAAGAACTCTAATTTCAAACTCTATATGATGTAACATAGAAAACCTAATAATTAAAATTATTTATGATCCATGCTCAAAAATCTAGTCAACATGTCAAAAATACGTAAAATAATGAGCCCTAACTTAAGAAACAAATCAATCCCTACTCAAAAACATGACAGCCAGATATGATGGTGAATGACTTACAATATTTATCATTCAACTATTAAATCCCCTAAAATGTTCATCGTCAATCTATATTCCTGAGCTCATAATTATCAATTATAGATCTCATAATCCTATTCTCTAATCACCCAGGTTTATGCAATTATCTAAATTTAATTTTCATCAGTGATTTTAAATTCAAGATAGATCTAGATTAAAAATTTGATAAATTAAATAAAATTAATATTCAGTTTATCTAATGCACCTTCCAACCACTTCCTTATAGGGAAATTGCAATACCAAAAACCTGTTTGTTAGAAAAAAACATAGGTCATCCCTGAACCAGTCACCTAAGATAATCGTTGACAAGGACCAAAGGGTAATCTCGATCTCTATGAGTCAGAAAATAGTGGCAGGCATCACGATAAAACCACTGGGAATGATTTCTCCAATGAACAAAAGATATATAAATAAATCAAAATCAAACTCAACAATAAAAATAATCACCTATAGAGGAAATAAATTAACAACTACACATAACTCCATGTGACCTCATGTATCACCACTAAACAAAGATCCAAGATCGGTCTAGGTGTGATCTAAAACTGCAAGAACATGAAATTGGAAATACAGAGTAGGGATGAGCATCGAAATGCTCAATAGGAATTCCAAATATAAACTACACCAAAATCCCCACTTCTGAGCTAAAATCAATTATTAATAAATTTGAATAGGATAACTAATTTTTTTTCAACTCATCTCTTAGAATTAATAACATGCTCTTTTTTATGGAAAACTACATTTCATTTCACTTTCCAAAATATTTCTAAAAAAAATAAGTCATTCCAATAATTCTTTTAAAAAACAACTAATGGAATAACATTTGTTTTAATATAAAATTAGATTTAATGGATTCATGAGATCAAATAACCAATATTTACCAAATATAAAATAAGAACATACATGTATATAATCATGTTCATTTCATAAACATCCCTAGAGAAATCCTTGGACATACTCTGTCTGAAAGAACATATTGGAATATAATGAAACTCCATTTTCAATAACCAAATGACCAACCTCAACTGACCAATCTAGTTGCACATCCCACTAGGAATCCTGACTAATCTATTGGGTACCAACCCACCTAATTGGGTTTGATAAGAAAACTATCACTCAACCCTCTAAAAGACACCAATGAAACTCATTATTATAATACACTATGTAAGTAGGAGGCCCTCACAGGTGTGATTCACCTTACCTAATTTCACTGCACATTCCCTCCACAAACATAGACACAACCTATATGATATCCCATAATGGAAAATCCCTCCCCTAATATAACATTCAATATGATCCTTTACATTTTACAAAAAAAATTACTTTCGAAATCCATTTCCAATTATAGGTTACAAATACAAAACACAAATAAAAACTGACAGGAAGACCTTCATGCCATCTAATTGTTAAACTACACTTTTAGTATCAAAGTATTAAATATTCTAAATAACACATATAGCCAAATCCATTACTATTCACGGAAATCTATTCATAGGATTGTAATCTTTTAGAAAACTATTCAAAACCTTAAGGATTCTCCACATTTAAATGAAACGTGTAAACAAGCTCATAAAAGTTTTGTAAAAAATGAGAAATAAATTCCATGAAGAAAAATCCATTTTTCCAATCCCATGAAAATGTATAAATATGTATATAAACACCATATAAATATAAAAAAACCTTTAAAAATACTAAGGGATCATGATATTCAAATTAACGGGACAGGTATAGGAAACCTTCCTTATAGAGGGAGAAGACCCAGATGAATCCCTTACCACATGAATAATTAGGTGGTGACCACTCAAAACTAACTTAATATTATAGAAAAATATACACTTATATATATATATATATCCATTAGTCCAAACAACATATCCCCCTCACCATAATGGAATATTCTCGAGGGATATATAAATATATATAAACACACACACTTACCTATGTGTGTGTGTAACCAACATCAAGGATTATTTTATCTCTATATAATCATATTTAGGGACTCAATACACATTAATACTATAAAATTATGGATTTGAAACAAAACATAGGGTTTAAAACAAAACCCTAATCGACGAAGTTAATCAAAAACATTCTCATCCACATTTCATCAGTAGTAAATGATAGAATACATAACTAAATGTATCTAGGATGTCTTTGAAATCCCTAATAATGTAAAATAGCACAAAAATTCAATTAACCAAAGCCTTAGGGATCAACCAATTCAAATAGGGAAAGAGCAATCCAAAATAGGGAAAGAGGAAGAGGGGAAAGTAGTCAGAATAGATAGAAGAGAGGGAGAAGATAGCTTACATTGAAGAGGAGACAACAAAATGAGATGAAATATAAGTGGAACCGCTAGAGGAGAGAGAATTATGAGGTAGGGAGTAATGTAGCCACATTAGATGAGATTCATACCTCAAACGACACACATGGAGGTTATGTGGAATAGTATAGAGGGTAAAATGATAAAAGAAAAATAAAATAAAAAAGCAGTTTTTAAAATTCTGGGAAACCTGCACAATCATCCCATGGTATACCATATAATTTGATCATCGTGTGATGTACACTACCTATGCCAGAGACCCTTGTAAAATTACGTGAATTTAGATCAATGGTTGTGAAGATCAGGATCCAGCTATTACAAATGGATTTATCCCTATAACAGACTCTCGCACACTTTTAGCACACTTTTACTCTTAACCGTGAGAAACCCGTGCACCAGAACACTCCATGCTATAATTTATTAAAAATATAACACAATTTGACCCATAATGAAAAATGAGGATATAAATAATATAAATAATTTAAATAAATAAATTCTTTTTTATGTCGGTGTGTGATAATTATCCCCACCACCGAAACATTCTACCATGATAATTACACCCAGTCAAATGAAGAATTTAACTCAAGGCCAACGAAACCACAAACTCAGTGTGACCTTTAATTCTGCCATCCAAACCCACCTAGATCTAAGGGAAACCTTAATTATGATATCAATGAGGAAAAGTTGAGGGTTCTCCCCAAAAAAATAAATCAAATAATACCGACCAATGAAAAAATAAATCACAATGAGATCCATTGTACGTATCCCCGACATTTATGAATTGGATAGCTAGGACTATCCATGATACTACTAGTACTGTCAAACTATAGAACTACATTTTTCAATTGAAGTGGGAACCCCCCACACGGACTAACCCTGGAACTCATACACAACCCAAACTACCCCACAAGGGGGGCACAATGGAAACCACAAAACCAAGAGGCGAACCAAAACACTATTAATTATCTCTATATGATGAAAGAATCATAAAATTCAGAAAAACTGGGAACTAAAACCAATTCAGGAAGATACTGATTCTAAAGGGTTTGAAACAACATGGTACAGTCTTATCTATGGAGGATTACAAGGACACAAGGCCAACAAACGATTCACATCCATAAATAAACTTCCAAATACAAATTCCACAATAAGGAGGTGATACATCTATGTCATTCCCCAAAAAATAGAACAATCAACGATGAAGAAGCTAATAGTGGAATATTTAAACATTCAATGTCCTAGAACTGGAGACAAAAATAGTGTCATTTTCCACCACACCAAATGATTACCCAAAGCATTAAAAGATTCACACTAAGAACTATGGCTAGATCCCTAATGTATTGAAGCATCTGTTGCCTTGAAGTCAGGAGATGACATCCTCTGGCCATGAATTTCTCCTTTAATTGATGCCACTGGAAGAACATCTCCCAGTGACCCAATAAAACACATCAGTTGTAATCATCTATTTTATTTTCACAATATGGAATTTGAATGCCGGAACTGGCCACAATAAAAATAATCAAATGGATGAACTGGTTAACCAAATGTTGGGTCCAACAAGAGAGACTTATCCGACATTGGATTCCATGTAATATACCCTCCACTATATGGGGAACCCTCATAGGAACGAAGAAAAATCTTGAAATCTAGATTCCTACATTTCAAGGACAAACTAGCACAAAAACATATCATCCTCTGAATTTACCAACATGTCTTTTAATTCTACCTCTAATGAAAAGGAAAATATCTCCACAATATGGTCAACAAAAGCCATCATCATCAACAGACATTTTTTAATGCTCTTGAGCTCTACCACTTTCTTCTCCTTTACCTCCTCAAGCAAAAATAGGTAGATGAAATTGTTGTTAAACACTCCCCTTGACACCCAAACATTCAACATTATTGGGATGTCCACCCTCAAACATTCATAACCATTCCTCTAAAAAAACTCAAAACAACATGAACCCCCACCGCTTCTAGAGTTCCTAAAAACTCCTTTCACTTCCTCGAGCCACTAAATTAACCTTAAAAACCATGACCACCATAGAAAAAGTTAAACATTATGTACGAACATAGTCCCACCAATACACTAGGATTCTAGAAAAGGCCAATGGATGAAAGACACCAGAATCCTCATGGACCTTTCTGCACAACATAATATGAATAAGAAAAGAATAAAAATCCAAATCAACAATGAACCAAATATCAACCAAAAACTACATCTCTCACTAAAAACTAAACTCAAATACCTAAAAATCACAAACCAAACTGAATCTAAATCAATTCTCAAGCAAAATAAAACCACAAAAATTATAAAATAATCCTAGAACCCTATTTTTTAAAAAATCATTTTCCAAATAAAACTATTTTAAAATTTAATTCCCTTTTGAAATCAAAATAATTTTCCATTGGTAAAATCATTCCATCCCATCCACTTTGAAACCAAACACACCATCATATTTTTCCTTTAAAAAAATATTCTCTACAGAAAATATGTCCCCATTTTATGTCAAATCATTAATTTGAAATATTCTTCCACATCATCATATGAATTATCGAATATGTGTGCATCTAACATCTTCTTATATCATCTACACATACATGAACTTTTCACACAAACATACACATATGTAAACACCCATAGGAAGTGAAAATGGACAGACATACCCAATAACCATAAAAAAAATCATTACCAACATAATTCTCAATTAAAATTTTATAAAACATTTCAAAATTAAAAATATTTTCCCTTCCATTATCAAAATAACCCAAGGTTTTTCATTTTATTTTTAAATAAAACCATTGAAAATATATCTACATTTAATTAGTCAAGAAAGAACTTGAATGAAAATTTAAATTCACACCAACCAAAACCAAACAAAAAAACACTCACACTGAAGTGCCTAGATAGAGAACTATAGGTCATGCCCAACCTGACTACATGGTTCAACAGACCAAGATCTAAGCAATAACAAACCACTATGATTGTCTCAAAGAATACACTCAGGAACCACATGGGATTATACTCCATATAAGTATGATGTGAAACACTGACTCACTCCCTTTTCTATCCCCCCCAATAAAAACCAAAACCATAGACTCCAAACATGGACTACCCCTAGAAACTCAAGGATTAGAACAAAAAAGTGTTCATGATGCTCTTCCCATACCTACCCTTAGATTCCTAATAGTCCTAGTCTCCAAAAACCTAATTCAAAAATTAAAAAGGCACACTTATAATAATATTTTGTCAAGAACCAATCTCGTTCAACCCGAACAAGTCATCCAACATAATTCGCAACAAGTCCCAGAGGGAATTTTCGATCTCCAATGGCTGTAAATATAATTACGAATAAATATAAAACTATTTTTAAGAATTTTCTACATGAAAATATATAAATAAATAAATAAAAATCAAAATGAACAATAAAAATTAATCAATCATTGGAAAAATAAATAAACTACTACACGTACCTCCATGTGAGATCATGGTTCACCACCAAAAACAGAACCACTATTTCTCTAAGAGTGATCTAAAACTGGACGAACCTAAAACTAGAAGGATATATTATGAGTAATCACTTTAATTATCTGTAGGAATTCTATAGATAAACCATGGCTGATCAACCACATCTAAAGTTTAATCCTTTATTTCTAGTATAAAAATATGACATGTTAAAATATGGTTTTCTACACTACTATATTAATAAGTAGCGGGCTACTATTTTTATGAAAAACTCTTTTTCATTTAACTATTAAAAACAATTACCAAAACACATATGTCATTTAAATAATTATAAAAACAAATTGTTCTAGAAAATGTATTTTAATGTAAAACACAATTTAATTGTTTCATGAGATCATATAACCAAAATTGCCATAAAATAAAATAGGAACATATGTGTATGTAATCAGGGTTGTTTTTAAAACATCCCTAGAGAGATCCTTAGACGTTCTTGGTTTGGAACAACCTGTCGATATTTGGTGAAACTCCATAATCAATATCCAAATGGCTAACCTAAATTGCACAATCCGTTGATACATACAACCTACCATGTAAAATAATATGGGTATACCGACCAATCTAATCAGGGTTGATAAAAAATAGTCACATGATCCTCTATAAGACGCCTAGGAAACCAATGGTAATAATATAATGTGTAGGTAGGAGGTCCTCGGACCTGTGACTCACATTATCAACAATCAAAACACATGCATACCCAAAAACTGACATGAAATAAATGATAAACCACAAGGGTAAATCCCTAATAGGTGTCCCATCATATATCAACCAAATCATAAGTGACAACTAGGTCATCACATCATATATTCTTATGAACCATTTCAAAAAAAAATCAACTCCTATGTGACAAGAAGTGCCAACCCGTCCTTCAACACTATCACTCCAATATCTTATAAAAAATTCGAAACCATTTTAAAATAAATGCGAAACACCACCTCCAGAAGAAATATCTATACATGTGTTTTTATTTTGAAATCCAAATTCACATTCTATAACTATTTCCATTTCGATGTTAAAAATACACAACACAATTAAAAAGGACCAAATGGGCCTTTAAGTCATTTAATTGTAAAACATCAATTTGTTGTTCCAAACAATCCATGTTTTAAATAACCCATTTAACCAAATCCTTCATGTTTTAAAAAACACACATAAAAAGATAAGAATCATTTAGAAAACAATTTTAAAACATTAATGAACATTCAAATTTAAAAGAAACACGTAAACATGCTTGTAAATGTTATGTAAATAAATGATAAATTAATTCCAAGAGGTGAAATAAATTTTACCAAACTAATAGATATGTGTATATATAATTACAACATAATTTAAACAACAACACTTGCATGTACATACATCCTTATATATATATATATATTATTTATTCCAAATCACAAATTCCCCTAGCCATGATAGAATATGGAAAATGGATATATATATATATATATATGCATATATATAAATATACAAACAGATGAATGTGTGTGTGAACATTCAAGGATGATTAAAATTCCATATAATCATGATTAAAGACTCAATAGACCTTAATATTTTCAAATTAATTGTGGAAAGCCAAATAGTGGGTTTAAAACCATACCTCAATTGATGGTGGCAAGACAAACCGAACCCATCTGCCTTACCTTTACCTGATGATGCTAGAATAAAGAACCAAGGGTCCCATGAAATCAATAAGACGCCCTAATAATGGATATGTACAGATAATATTAGTTAAACCAAACCCTAGGTTTTTTCTGTTCTAAATAGGAGGATATTAAGATGGGAAATCATCCAGAATAGATAGAATATAAAAAAATAGATTTTACCAAAATGAGCTGATTGCAAAACCATAGGAAATCCTAGTGGAATCACTAGAGGAGGGAGGTCCACAAGGGAGGGTGTAATATATCCATGGGAGTGGGGAGGCACCCCTCACATATTGGAAATAAAAGAGATGGTTGAATTAAAATAGGGGAATAGAAAAAAAAATCTCTTTTTAAAATCATGGGCCACCCACACGATCTTCGTACAGTCTAAAGATCATGCGCTCACTATGATCTAGCCAATACCATGGCTAGGAACCATCACAGGGTTACCTACAGGAAGAAAAACTTTTGAGAAAACCATGCTCCAACTTTGGGAAATGGAATTGTCTCAATTATTGACCCTCATGCATGGTTCCTTCGTGGTTACTCTTAACCATGTGCTTCCATTGCACAAGACCCATGCTTTTTTATTTATATTTTAATATTTAACAAAGACAAGACAATAATAAAAAATGATATCATAAATAATTAAAATAATAATAATTATTAAATTCTCATTTTTTGGGTTTGACACCGTATCTAACATATATAGTAGACTTGGAATCCAAAAAAACTACTTATGTATTAGATTTTCAATCTAAGGTTCTGATAATTAGGTTACCAATTTATTCTGAAATTTTGAGTGCACATGATTTAATATATTTAATACATTAAATATATTTCATTTGGGATTCTATGATTCCCAAAATAGTATCCCAAATCCATGTAAAAATCTTGAGAATCATATGGAAATATTTAATAGATCAAATTACCAAAAGTGTGTTTTGAAAATTCATTCCATGGCTGAGGATTACTTTAAATGAAAAGAACATGATATAAATGTGTGTAAGGGTACTAGCCTGGTAGTTGAATCTAATTATACAAATATATCTCATGTACACTCAGGTTCATCCAAATCACTCAAACCATAAGAATGGTCGATCCACATAGGATCTCTTACTGATCCTAAATCATCTCTTAATTCATATAGATGTTGAATCCATCCTCAATATCTATATTTCCATAGCTAATAATGTTTCATATTTCATGAAAATATCTCATTAGTTATGATAGGTGGATGTTGTCTTTCACTTAGTCCCACTATGGGGGGGATAAGTCTTAGTTGTAATAAAAATCGCCAATCAAATATAGAAACTCATATGGCCTGATGAACCACATAGAAAATGATATTACCCCAAACAATACAGCATAATCCATATCATTAGGTGAATCATAGTAAGTCATTGTATCCTAGACCAAACTCTAAAGGTATTTGATGTTGGACTACAAAATAATTCTATTGATGTTTATATATCCTAAATAACATGTATATCACGTTAACCCTTCTACGATGTTTCCATCACTAATTAAATCCCATAAAGTGATGTATTTCCAACCATAGTAAATATTTAGGGTGACATATAGGGTATCTCATTCATCTTCTGGAATGGTACTATGTTGATATCGAAATCATACAATCTATCAATATTGATTTCAACTTATGGAAATTTTCCACACAATTCTTGACAAAAAAAAAACACGTGAACCTCCCCAACAATTTAAAACATAGATTGTTCGATCTAATATTCCTTCTTGTGGTGGGAGAAAAATGTCCTCATTCGAAATTGGGTCCCAAATTCCACAAATAAAAATATCCAAATATTTTATTTATGATGAGATTCATAGTCTAGGATAAGAATTTTGGGTTTTCTATAAATTTGGGAGAAATTATGCATGTAAAATAACGAAAAATCTATACATATATTTTCCATTATATGGAATGAACTTATTTGAATTAGTTATCCAGTCAATAATCAACATAATATATTCCGAAACTCATGTGGTTGAGTTATACCTATCAGAACCTAATGTTCATCCTTTTCCCATTGATATGTGATCTATTTATAAATATATCTGACACCAATCCACATCATTGCAGCCTACCAAAACTACTAGTAATGTTCCATGTACTTATTTGACCCTCGTAGATGTTTCAATAGGTGAAAGTTAGAAGACCCCCACAACAATTCATCATGAAATGCAACTACAATCGCTATACAATTGTGGAAATAGAGGTTGTGATAAAAAACATTAAGAAACTCATATGGTGCATCACCTCTAGATGTGAGGTAACCTAAAAATTCATAGTTTTGGTCTTCCATGTAAGACAAGTTTACTTGATGATGAATTGATGGAGTAACCACTATCTAAAAGAGATAATATAAACCCCTAACCTCTAACAAGGTAAGATACAATGACGATAAATACACTAAAACCTCCTCTGCAAAATAATAATTTGATTTACTGTTAATGGTATATACTACCTTAAAACACCTCTATATGGTATATATTATCTCAATTTCATAATCCCAATAAAACCTGAACTAGTTCTTTTATCTAATGTTCATTTCATCAAGATAGAATGCACATGTATATCTAAACGTCTGAAAAAACACTTTCATAAAAGATAGCACCTCTACATATTTAAAGGGAAGATTTATTCGTCCCCAACAAAGACATGTGTCATTGATTCCTAATCATTGGTTCTAAATTTCCTTAAACCATAAGCAATCACTTCCACTCATTACATCAACATGTATATGATATAATTTTAAAAGGAATTTCCAAACACTATGCACTCAACTCCAAATTTTAGAGGCCTCAATGAATGTACCCAATTAATATATGCATATACTAAAATTTTATGTATGTCCTCGTCCCATGAAATTTTATTCTATTTTCAGTTCAAGGATAAAAATTGGTCGCATCATAGAAATATACATTGTAAAGCTTTGTAGTTCACAGAATAGTCAACGAAACATAGCACCTCTCTCATCCTTTGGGGTGTCTCAGAGGTTTTCACTACCTCAAAATTTTCTAGTTCCATGGATACACATTTTTCAAAAAAATCCAAAAAAATGAACTTCTTGAATAAAGAACTACTAATATGATATCTTCACATATAATAACTCCCTCAAAAAATTGTCTTTTACCATCTTAAAAGGCTATGTTTGAACCACTTATGGCATATTTCATATGATAATATAATTAAAAAATTATGACCGTGAACTAATATCAAAAAATATAGATAATATGGTTCATGAGTACTATGGTAAATATAGCATCATTTTTACACCAGCAAGAAACACAAGGGACTCATTATATCTAATGATACATAGATGAAATTTTAATAATATCAAACTCAGGAACACAATCATGATGGTAACCAAATGTAATTGAAAAATTTTATAACCTTCTTTCACAATTTAAAATTTTGAAGACATAATTGATTATTGGAAAAGGGAACTTTTCATTGATCTTCACCTAATTTAGGTGATGGTAAACAATGAAGATTCTTTTTTTTAATTTTAATTTTAAATAAAAAATTGTATCCACCTTGGGGTCAAACTAGGTCTGATGAAACCCAAAACCTAGTATCTACAGCTCCAAGGGTCATACATGAAAACTACTAGAAAGATAGTTTCATCTTCTTACACAAAATCCAAACTGTATATATAAGAGATTATCACATAACAATGAAAGGAAAACATTCACATCCCACTGAGACATGATGGAAAAATATTTGTGTGTCTCATATACTATATAAAATGAATCCACATGAATATATCTCTTCTAAGAGAGAAGTCACCTCACTATATGTGGAGTGATATTTTCGACACTTCCTTAGTAGGATCCATTGTACGTGAGGATAAAGCTATTGGTTCCACTAGAATCTATAGTTCTCATAAAATGAATGAGGAATGGAAATAGTGGTACATCAGTGGGACTAGTAAAATGGAATCCAATTTAGATACTTCCTCAGGCATACCTCAAATCAATCTAGTTCCAACATTTTAGAAGAAAATAATTATTAAACATATCCATCCACATTCATCATAGCTTCCTAAAACTAGGGTTCACACTGACCCCATATTACCTCCAAAACAACCTCAATCAGACATATTAGAGGAACTCGTCTATAAGACCTCAATACTATCAAGATTAGGTTGCACTAACTCAGCTAGTTGGATTTATGTTTCATCATTATATAATGTGTTTTTGTGGGGAAGTCACCCATATTCCTTCCATTATTGAAGCCACATCAACCATAACCCAAAATAAGATCCTTCATCACCATAGGTATACCTCAATAATTCTAGATATTAATACCACCATCTAATAATTAATGGTGTTAAACAATGAGTAAAACTCAATGCATCACCTCTGGTTAAATCTTGGTAACCCTTGGTGGTCACTAGAAGGTACTTATCTCTAAAGATATGGTCATATATATCATAAGATATGGTCACCAAATCTTGGATATAGATGTTTAGACCCCAATACTTCTCTGATGCTTAATGAAGAAGACTAGTTGAGAGAACCCCAATATTACCAGTGGTTGTCTACAATATCCAAAAATATAAAACCACAACTTCATTCAAATCCACCATTTCATTGGGGTATGGATTCCCAATAAAACTAAACATTGTCTATATTTATAAAATTAACTATGTAAAAAGTCCGTGTGCATCGTCGTCTGGTACTATTAGAGCTATCCAATGCTGAATGTAAAAATGGATATCTTTCTGGACCATAAGAGGGGGAAACATTGGATCATTATCAGGAATATTAATTTACCTATTAATTATTGAATCAAAATACCTCAATAATATGCCAATGTGTTGAGGCCACACCACTCAATTTGTATTCATCATGACAGTGTCTCAAAATCCAAGCTGTCTATTATTGTAGAGGAATAATGTAAATTATCAAGATGTAAAACCATCAAAGAGAATATATTAGGAGTTTACTCATTAAGTAAATAGTCATAAAATACAAATATTATATGTTTTATGTACCATAGATTCCCTACAAATAGTACCTAAATATTCTAACTCTAACGTCATGTAGTCGGAGTCATGATAAATGGATATTTTTACTACAAAAAATTCTTATTTACTTAGCTACCCAACAATTTCATTGGTAGGGTTTCATTACAAGTCACTAGTCCACCACCAATAGTGTCTACAATAATATTTAGTTAAAAATTATAATGGAAGTAGTATAATAAACTATATAGAAGTTGTTGATAAAACATGTTTCATTCTTTAAGAATATTTAGGATAATGAAATTTGATTTCAATTCCATGTGATAAAATTACCCATATAATTCACTTCATCCAATGTTAAATGCCAAAGAAATAAACAAAATTTATTCAATTACTTTATACAATATAGGAATTCATCTATCAAATCAATTCAGTAATGTACCCTAGAGAGTCAGTCGAAGTGTCCATCTCATGTCGATATATTAAGAGCATTACAGATATCTTTTACATCCTATATGATGAGAGTGATATATGGGTCTTATAACCATTAGTCATGAATGACCCAAGAGATTAGGGCCTCAGTCGAATATCCAAAATAAACCATTTATTAGTTTTTTCCGATTCTCATCATCTGTGTCCATTTTAGCCAACACCAACATCAATGATGCGCCTTTTCATTAATCAAATTTCCATAATTTATTACATTAAAAACATTAATGTATTTAATATCTAACATATTTCATCAGTGAATAACAATTACAACCACTGGCCCCCACTACTGAAAAAACGACCTATACCCCCGGTTCAAAACCATGGGTATAGGCTATACCCATGGTTTGGGGTACCATGGGACTGAAAGACATCGTTATAGGGGTATCTTCCTATACCCAAGGTTTTGGTGAACTGTGGGTATAGTGGAGTCAAATGTGGCACACCGCTGTTCTAGCGTGGCACACAACAAACCCCAATGATTTCAAACCGTGGGGAATTTTAATTCAAAAACTCCGGTGCTGGGGGGGAATCGAACCCACACCTAACGCTATGCCTCACAGGAACACCACACCAAGGGTCCAACCAAGCTACGATATTAAATTATTATATAGCCTTTATCATCCTATATATATTAATATGAAACAGTGCAATATTTAAATTCCAAAAACACTGCCAGAGGGATTTGAACCCGCAACTACAAAGCATTTCACAGCCACGCCTACACAAAGTACCAACCGAGCTATCATTTTATTTTAATATATATAAATACATTTAGGTTTATAAATTAATATGATCCACATTTCGAAAAATGTTATCGAAGAAAATCAAACACGTGACTTACAACAACCATTGAGAATAGTTTACCAACCAAGCTACTGAATTTTGCAAATTATATATTTATATTTACATAAATATATTAATCTAAACCGTGAATAAATGTCTTCCCGCCAAATTTTTTTCATGTCATTCCATATTTTCTTTCCCCTCCATAACACGGGAATGATATACCCATGGTTTTGGAGAACCATGGGTATAGGTCTTCAAAAAAATCCCAATACCCACCGTTTTGATGAACTGTCGATATAAGTGTTCAGATAATACCCTATACCCAAGGTTGTCTCCAAAACTGTGGGTATAGGTCTTAAAAGAAAACTATACCCACCGTTCTTGGCACAAATGTGGGTATAGGTGGCCTATACCAACGATTTTTTTAAAAACAGTTGGTATAGACCAATTTTCTAGTAGTGCCCCTTTCAAAACATTTACCAACATGGACATCTGTATTTTAATTTTTTGCCACATTTACCCATTAACATGTCAAAACTGATTTAAATTCTAATAGTTAAGACAAAAATCCACCATCATGAATGAAAAAAATCGAATACGCAGTTTATAAAATTTAATATCATAATAACAATAAAAAATCAATTCACAGTTCAGTTTTATATATCAGAGGGAGTATCACACCCCATGTGTGACAATTGGACCAGTCCAATCAACCTCAAAGGATCCGAAATAAATCACGATGGGTCCAATAAATCATTAAAAGATATCATTTCTAACTTCCTATAATGGAATAAAATGAACAAAATAACATCACAAAATCACATCCATATACACATGAATAAACCTAAATATTATGGGATTTAGCTTATGGACCACCTACCTCTTGTTCGCAAACAACTACACACATAAGAACAACCCATGAATAAATATCAAAAAACCTCCAATATATAAAATAATTATATTTTGGAAATAAATAAGGGTATACCAATTTATAATTTGAGAAAAAATCCCACAAGGTTCTTTTAGCAACTAACATAAGGTAGAGTTGTAGACTCACCTGAATATTCGATTCACAACCAGCAGTTATTAAAAGAACAAATTATTAATAGAGAACAACCCTTCTAGGGGGATGGATGCCTTTTTTCTTTACTCAAGATATTATTGGTGGATATGGTAATAAAATTAGGTAAAATTTTATAAATCCTTATGGGGATTGGAATTTCCCCCACTTTAATACATTACATAGTTATCTGGAATCATTTTCCAATGCTAAGAACCTACCATGAGGACACCTATGTCAAAGAGGTGGATTGTGTGACACAATTTTTTAGGGATCATTCACGTTTTGGAAGACCATGTTGAGGCCATGAATCTTGATCTATCTAATGAAAAATTATATAATATCTCCCCTTCAATGGTTTGTAAGTTGTGTACCACCCCTAGATGTAGCATAGTTAATGAACACATTTATCACTAACCACTATCCACCATTTATTCCTACATAGTATATCCTCATTTGTTATAATTTCATTTCATGAACCATTGGTACACTGTGAACACCTATTATAGTTGTGGGAATCATTTCATTAACCAATTTATAGAGATATAAATATTTACTTGAAAAATATGTACCTCCATGATGTGTTTGGATCACACACCCGAGGAATATAATCATAATGTAGGATTCATGGAAGATAAAAATAGTATCAGTTTATGAAGAAATTCAAAGTAGTGTATGTGGAATGATGGGGTGTAAGAGTTCCCTTTTATAAGGGAAGAAACAATTTACTTTTCAATGATATCATTACACATTTAAAGGGTAAAGGACACAAAAATTTATATATAATGTAGTTTTGTGTGATGTTGGGTCGATCAATCTTCATCAATGAATTAGAACATATGTTTTAATATTTTTAGTTACATACTATTATATTTTTACATTTTACCATTATAGTTCTCACAATGGCTACTAATTTTAATCTATGTAATTTATAATATATTCATAAATATAGGGAAACTCATGTTACTAAATATTGCAGTTTATAAGAATAATATAATTATCATTTTATGTAAATTAGTTTTTGATTAATATAAATAAAATTTTTATACTAAAGCATTATATATATATATATAATATGTAGAAGATAATTATGTTTCACCTTTAAGTGTTATTAATCCTATTTAGTATTTTTTCCAATATAATGTGTGATATTACATTTAATTGGAGTACTAAAATTTATAATTAATGAAACTTTTGTAACATATTAATATAATTAATTTGAAAAAATATTCAATATTAATAAATGAAATATTACAAAATACATTTTTTCTAATTATAAAGATCATTATCTTTAATCTTATTCGTCTATTTTTTTCCAAGAAATGATATTAATCTTAATAGTAAATATTTTAAAATTGATCTAAAATATAAAATATATATTTTTTATTTAGTTTATTAAAGTGATATAAACTAATTTTTTAAGGATGATAGTAAATAAGTTTCTTGAGAAAAATATGACATATGATTCAGAAATAATATAATGGGTTTTAAAAATATAGCATAGTAATATTAAATGATTTTTTATTTTGATTTTATATTTTCTATATAAATTTTTATTTATTACATTTAATTAAATATTCTATTATAATGAAGACATAAAAGTGATGGTTTTAACAATATCAATATTTTTCATTATTCTAGTAAAATACAATGCTTTTAGAATAAATCCTAAAACCCATAATAAGAAAATAATGAAATTCAAATTCTAAAAATGAAATTTTTTTCTCTATTTTTTATTTGAAAACATAAAAAAATTATTTTTGGTAATGTAATACCACAAAAACAATTTTTATTAAATATAAACATCCTTTTTATATAAATGAAAAAATGTGAAAAATGAAAAATAAATTTAATGAATAACTTATAACATTAATAGTTAAATATTTATATCACTCTAGTATATAGTTAAATATACACCCAAAATATCCCTATTGAATCAGAGATATGGTATTTTTATGGTGGTATTTGAGGGTGGGGATTCCAATACCATAGATCACATCAATAAATAAAAAATATTAAATTTATTTTATATATAATTTTACTCATTTAATTAATATTCATGTTTATATTGATCATGTTCTAGATAAAATAATAGTGATGGTACTTTATTTTTTATCATAGAAAATTGGGCACCATAGGAAAGACTTTGACTACTAATCTCATTTCATTCCTTTATATATTTCGTAATATGTTTAATTAATTTTGAACACACAATGTAAAATATAATTTTGTAATTTATAAATTTATTTTAACATGTCATTGATTTATTCTAGTTTTTTGTTTCATATAGAAATGATTATTATCATAATATTTATTTATTGAAAATACATAGTAAATTTCTAATAAATTGCAATAAGTTACACCTCCAGTTTAGGAGGTCCTCTAAAATTGTTTTTAAATACATATTTTCAATAAATTCAATATAAAAATGTTTTTTAGATGTGTATATATGAGATATGAGTATTTAATTAAAATATTTTTATACAATTTTCTCAAATAATTTTTTGTTTGGAAATATTTCTATGTTCTCTTCATTTTAAAAAATAGGCTTAAAAAATTTAGTTAATTCATGAGCTTTTTCTAGTAACATAATCTTTTCAACTATAAATATTTCATCCTCATATAAACATGTAATTTTAGAGGGGTTTACTATAAAAATATAATGATCATCATGGGGGTATTTTATAGAATATGAAATTTTAAATATTATTGTATATTCTCCAAAATACATTAAAAATATTACATTACTAACATTGATTTTTGTTTATAAATATTTAATACATTTTGACCTATGATGATCAAGGAATTGGATTTCCCAATTTTTTCATTAATTTTCATTATATATAATTCAGTTGGGGACAAATGATCTTTTACTCTTACCTAGACATCTTCTATGACTCCCACTGGATAGGTAGTGATTCAGTTATCATGATGAACAATCACTGTAGATATTTCTATTTAGTCTTATAAAATAGAAGATTAAATAGGATAAGGAATCTTGTTAATCGGTGTGTTTATATCACCAAATGTATTAATAAAATTATGTTAATATATAGTAAAAGGGATAGTGAATGGTGACATGGTATTGACATTTCCTTGGTAATTATGGGGTTATATAAGCAGATAAGCGTCTACCAATACATTTATTTCCATGACCATGATGTTTTACCTTATTATTTAACATGTCTTAGAACAAACATGAAATCATTTAGAATTGGTGGGTGGCCTCTATGAAATGGATATTAATATATACTATTTTTAATATCACTGTGATCATTTCCTATAATGCTTCTTTATCAGTTTTTTTAATTGGCTTGTTTCAAGTAGGTATGTGTGGATGGGTTTGATGTAGGCCTTCCATCTTGACCTATCATTTTAATTTTTTCACAGGGTGTGTCTCTATAATCAATTACTAATCTGGTATCAGAACAAGGACAATTATTCTTATTTCATGGTTTTCTCGCTTCTATATTTGATCTCCAATGGTGATTCTTCACTACATCTCACATGTTTTTCAATATTTAAGTAAATATAACTCATATTTTAATTTTTTGTAGCAATTTATTGAGTTTGGATATTTCATGGGTGTAGAAATTTTAGGTTTTTTTGGTGGAAATAAAATATATGAACTTTGATTTTAGATATTTTTGTCCTAATACTTGAGTGATGTTGGTATATTTTTACTCATTATCTAAGTTATCAAGATGTTTTAGTAGATCCTTCTATGTTTGTTCTTGATTAGTACATTTTTAGAACTTGTGGAAGGTGGAAATATTAACATTGAATGGTCGGAGGCCAAAATGATTATTGATACACTTTCTTGAATGGTTGTTTTAAGGATTAATGGTTTCTAAATCTATATGGGGTGTATGTATACATTTCAAAATCCTTTTCTATTGATTGGTTTCTTCTAGTACATCTATTTTTTATTGATTCACAATTTTTAGTACCATAAATTTGAGGAAAACTATTTTTTTTTGTAGAAAGAGATGTGACACACCATTACTGGTGTAGTCGGTGATACTTTATGAACTTTTTTAATGATAAAAATCACATAATAGTGGTTATATTTTCCTGTTTGGTTTCAAGTAATGGATAAATAGAAAATTTTACCACATGTACTCAACTTATTATTCATATTGGGTAGAATTATTGGGAATTTGGGAAATATTATTTATCAACACTCTATTTTAAGTGTCTGACTGATATATTTATAAGAATATAGTAGGTTTTATTCATTTTTTATCGTTTTCCATTAAATGAAAACCGTGAAATGTTAGTCTTAATATTTTAAACGTGGATAGGATTATTTCAAACACTTGAATATCTCCATAAAATCATTGAGTGTTTATGTACATGTTTTTTTATTATATCGTTCCCATTTGTCATCTAGTTAATCCTCAAGTCTCGGAAAAACATTTGAAGAAAGTCCCTATGGAGTTCATCCCTGGTGATGAATTCTATAGACTGATGACTTTCAATACATTTTATAGTTGATATTTTAGGGTAAAATCTAAAAAAATACAGTTGATCTTAGTTTATACTACTCCTATGGGTTTGAAATTACTCTAAACAATAAAAAACTCTCTAAAATTTCATCCAATATCATGTTTAACTAATACAGGAACATTAGACCTGAAGTAGTTCATTCGAATCACTATTTTAATATCAAATTTTTTACTTGGTCAGTAGATGAATTAAATATATTAGTATGTAATATCATAAAATTTTCTTAATGTTATAATTAATTCTTTTAATTTTTAATCTACATTTGAATACCTTTTGAAATTGTATACTAAGGGTTAGGGAATTTTCCAATTTTACATTGTAAAAATCACATTAATCAATTTCAGTGATCTGTAGATTCATGAGTCAAAATTTAAATGTTTCCTCAACCTCTATATCAATGTATTTGAAGAGATCCAAACTAGATTTGAACATGTATCAAAATAATTTAAAATAACAAAGAAGAGGGTGTTTTTGGAATATTATCCCCATAATTTTTGTGAGTCGATTTATATGATCAAAATAGTGGTTTATGGGAAATCATAGTTATGAAACAAGGTTTATGAAGTCATTTTAAAAATTTAGTCATTTATCCTTGGATTCATCCTTCCTTAAATGTCTTACTATCATTAAATATTACACACCAATTAACACTATAGTCAAATGATACATTATATAATTATTCATACCTAGTGGTTTCCACTTATCTGGTTAGATGAAATGATTAATGCATCCATTATCCTTATAAGACAATTGATTTTCATTATCACATAAATCTTCAATCAATTCACTTATCACCATGATAGGAAGTGATGAAGTTCCATGTGGCCCATTTGAAACCCCATGAATGAGAGAAGAAGAATTAAAATTCATAGAATAATGTAAATAACTAATAATTTAATGCATTGAATAACTCTTAGGAAAATTAATAGAATAGAATATTCCATTAGAAAATGAATTCATTAATTGGGGTAAGGGAACTGTCCAAGGCTCAAATACTATTAAAATGGTGAAAAATCACTATAAGGTTTATAAGAAAAGTGTGAGTAATTCCAGCATCTCACCTTGATTAGCAGAAAACTCTTTCATTTAGGGAATATTTATCCACATATAGAATGATCGAGATCTTCTTACAGGATTAAACAAGACCACACAACATGCACAAGTAATCGAATACTTATTGTCCCTCATTTGAATATATCACATCAAAAATAATTTTATTTTTTGATGATCAACTAACATTCCATTTATAGCTTTCACTTGCATAGATCATGGGCCTAGATTCTTAATTTTGGAGTTTTCATCGTTCTTTTATCATATTGGCTCAATGATTACCACTATTTTTTACTTGAGTGAGTTAAATGTGGTATCCCAAGAGAAATATTTAATGGTTTTTATTGATAATAGAATGTGAATTAATGTTTATTCATTCAATTATTTTTTGGAAATTTTTAACATGCCATTATATAGCACATTATATGCTCAAATTACATTTTTTTTATATGTTCTTCAAAGATAATAACTTTTTATATGTTAAAAAATAGGAAAATAACCCATGAAGTTTTTACCTCCCTTAAAACCATTGGTATTTCTGGAAGGGGGCCAAAGGGGTTAATGGGGTCACACCATTAGCATAGGGAAAAGCCAAAGGAGAAGGGGCACCAAATGTTTTTGGACTAAACCATCCTTTTTAGTTTTAAAATTTTTAATTAAATATTTTTATTCTATTATGTGTTTTTAAAGTACATAAAACAGTGTATTTAGATGAATTTATGTGAATTTAAATTTACAACTTTATTATAAATAATGAATTCATGAATTATGAAAAACATCACAACTTCCTCCCTTTTATAAAGAAAATTCTTTAAAATCTATATTTACTTCCAATGTGGGATTCATGTTTCCCTTTACTCACGCAGAATTAATAATATATTATTATAAAAAAATATTTATTAAATAATAATATATATCAATTACAAATCAATTTCAAATAAAGAATAAGATAAACAAAATAATCATTGGTTATTGCCATTTTCTATTAAATATAAATTATTCACTACTTAATATGACAAAAATTAACAAAAATATCAATAAATGACAAATTAATTGCATATTAATTATATATAGTTAACTGTTACTATTAAATTTATATCAATTTTTAAATTGTTCATTATAATTAATAATTAAAGAAAATTAATTAATTAATATTAATAATAATCATTAAAAATTTACTAATTAGTATTTTAAAATTTACTTTCTTTCTAAATATATCTAGTAATTCATAAATAATTAAATAAAAACTTGTTAAATAATTACTAATAAATCAGTATTAATTATTTAGGTAATTTTTCTGAATTAATAATAATTCTAAAAGAATATTAATTAATTCAAAATATATATTAAACAATAATTTGTATAATTTAATAATATTTATTTATTATAATTAATTATTATTATTTAAAATTATTCAAGAATTTTTTTTAAATATTATTATATATAAAAAATCATAAAAAATAAAAATAATATAATTATTATTTATAAATTAATCAAAAATTATACAATATTTAATTACATATTAAAAAATTTAATTACTAATTTACAAATTAATTACTCATCAATTAATTTTTCTTGTAATTATTTATCAAATTATTACTAATAAATGTTTTGAATTAAAATTTTGATTAAAAATATTAATAATAATGATAAAATTAATAAATAACTAATGGTTAATTAATTATTAAATTATAATTAATTTATTCATTAATTATTTATAATTAATATATATTAATAATATATATCAATAACATAAATTTAATCACTATATAAAAATATTAATATGTAAGAACTATTAATTACTAAACAATATTAACTATTAATAAATATTGAAAATCACACTTTTGTTACAAATTATTTGAAAAAATTATGTAATAATTGGTTATAAACTAATTAGTAATTAAAAACCATTTAAAAATTATTAATAATATCAATTCTGTATTAAATAATTAAATAATTAATAATTAGTACTTATTATTAAACAATTACTAATAAATATTTATAAATTCTATATAGTTACTAAATATTAATAATATTGATTAAATTATTATATTGTTATTTCATAATTAGAAATTATAAAAAAATGTTATTAATTAAATATGCGTTTCTAATTAATATTAATTACTAATAAATATTAAATTACTAATGAATATAAATTACTAGAAAATATTAATTAGATAGTATTATTTACTACGTAACAATATTAATTTCTAATTAATATTAATTATTAATTAATATTGATTAGTAATTAATTTTAATTAATAATACATATTTAAAATTATTCCTTAGTTATTAACGACTCAATATAA
This sequence comes from Viscum album, assembly GCA_963277665.1. Taxonomy (NCBI): domain Eukaryota; kingdom Viridiplantae; phylum Streptophyta; class Magnoliopsida; order Santalales; family Viscaceae; genus Viscum; species Viscum album. The sequence goes on from OY728140.1 coordinate 1,956,341,276, forward strand.
TAATAATATATTTATTAGTTTGTAATTATTAATTAGTTAATATTAATATATATGAGGAATGTTAAGGTGTAGATGACAGAGCTCATATTTTCATATTTATAAATATGTTTTTAAATGATTTAATCCCTTCCCATTAATCAATTTTATATTATTTTCATTATTTTATGACTTTTGGTATGTTTAGAGATTAAATGTGAAAAGTGGTTAATTATGGACATTAAACAAATTTTATGATGCTTCTGTATTTCTAGCATAACTCCTATATTTTTTATCCAATTAACCACATTCATTTTTTTAGGATGAAATGGTTTGTTGTCTACAAATTATTCATCTAGACTAAGTTTCAATTCGAACTCCAACATGCTATAACAATTCGGTCAATGTGCAAAGTTATTCTGGGCGACATAATGGACCATGACTCATTGAAAGAATTATATTTCAGCCAATAGACCTCAAAATGAAGTTATTATAGCTAGTTTCGAAATATTACTATAAGCTTCATAGGATTGCAAAATATCAAGGATAAATTCGTTCATTAAGGCCGCAGATTCAATGGTCAAAGAAGGGTTGGTGGAATAGTGTTTGGCGGCCAAGAAAAGTCTCTTCCATTCAGGCAGCCATAACTTCTTCCACACGGCTCCAAATGCATTCAAAAATCATGGGTGGTTGAAAAAATCCATTCCACACCTCTTATAAGAAGAGACCTCACCATCATTCGGCCAGTAAAGGGCAGAACTGAAGCTAGCATTCAGGAGAACAGATTCTGGAGGGGGAAATTATGTTCTTTCATTTCACTCATTTCTTCTTCTTATTTTTATAATGCCTTCATATTACTCATCATTCTCAAATACACTTACAAAGGTAGGGTAAACATATTAGGTGATTGGGTGAGGAAAGGTTTTATCTTTTGTAATGATTGAGTTCTTGCATTTGATTGAATAAAAACACTCTCTCTTCTGCGGTGTTGGTTTCACATTCTAATAAACTGTTTTATTATCTTATGGAATTGTTTTTGATTTAATATTTTGTTGTTATTATTTATTTGGTAAATTTTCATAATATCCCTCCACTAGGTTCTGGTCTATATATGATGGAATATATTCGGGCATAATGGTGAAGTACTCAGCGATAGTCAGTACTTGTGGAAGAGGTATTGAATATTCTAAATAGTTTGGGATAAACAAGACCCGATCGGGTATTGCCTAACTCAATTGAGGATATTCTATACATATATTTAACAAATAAGAAGGAGATTAAGACCAAGATAAGATATAGGTAAGTTTTACTCTCACCGTCACCATTTACCGATGGAGTGATAGAAATTGATCGCGAAATATCACTTAAACCAACTTAGCAGAAAACGATTGAATAAAATTGGATGTATGATAATATTACAATTGAAAAACCAACCCCAACCCGATCACTCAATTCCGTTCAATAATTTTAATCACATGTTTTGTTAAGTTATAATGAATATTTTAATTTATTTCTATCTTTACTTTCATTGATTTGTTTTCGAAACCAAACAATATATAAAACCACCCAACTTCATTATCTAATATTAAAGTGACAAACATGATTGTTGAGTGATCCTCTCTGGAGATAACCTAGGTTAACCTATATACTATATTTTAACATATTAAATAATTGTTTGTTCCACACCCCACGACGGGCATGTGTCAAAACATGGCGCCATTGCTGGGGAGGTAGTGCCACAATCTCATTAGAAATATTTAGCACTTTTAAAAAAATATAAAAAAATATTTTTACATGATGTTTTCAAATTATTATTTATTTAATTCATGTAACAACTACCAAATTTTATAAAAAATATATGAGGCTGGTTATGATATATTTTAGATGCAAGAACATAAAACTGACATAGAAAAACTAGAGAATAAAGTAGAACTTGCATTTGAATATGTTTGTGAAATAATGGAAAAACCAAGACCGATGAATGAACCAGAGGAGGAAAAGAAAGTAGAATTACCTACTGAGCTACACGTGGGAGAGAAAAACGATCTAGATGAATTACAAAATCTATGTGAAGAACTACTTGACCCACATATTCCTTACAAAGTAGAATATCTAGAACCAATGAAGGAAGACACCACCAATGCAGTGGAAGAAAAGATGGAGGAGCCTGACTACCCAACTCTATCTTGTGAAATTCAACTACAAGATAAACCTCATACTGAAGAAATAATTGAATTCAAGGTACTTAAGGGAGATAATATTTTTTTTAACTCTTTTCATTCTGATTATATAGAATCTGAATTAACTATCACCTTCACTTGCTTTAAATATTCAGGTTTGGAAAAAAAATGTATTGCCTTGGTGGATGAGGAAAATGAAGAAGATACACCTGAAGAAGAAAATATGAACATCCATGAACTATATGAGTGCTAATTCGATGAATTTCAAGATGAGATAAAATTGGATTTCCATGCAGAAAAAGAGACACAAGATGATTACTTTGAAAAGGAAGATTTTGATATTGATTAATCATGTTTTAATATTATTCATATTGAATTAATTTATGATTCTCTAATTTATTATTATTTTGATGTTGAATACATTGAGGAATCATTGTTGAATGAAGTAGAAGATGTGAAATTGAAAATCAATAAAGTGGAGGACTCATTATTTATCCGAACCCCACAATACAAGATGTATATCATTTTTATGGGGGTGGATTTGGTGTACCATATACATGTAGTCCTCAACAAAAAGAAAGAAGTTCAAGATGGAAAGATGAAGTTTTGGTGATTCATATTAAAGAAACATCACCCACCATCGGATTGGGGATAACCAACTGAAACTGCCCATCTAGTAGCAGTCAAAACCCAGGGCCCAATTGGGGTATAAAACCAATATCTATCATTCTACTCCAATTCTATTTCTATTTTCTTTACATTCAATAAATTTATTATGTTTTTATTATCTACCTTTGTTTGTAGGTTTTTATATGCATAGAACTTTGGAGCTTAACTCCACATTGAACTACTAATAAGTAAGGTTGTACCTTTCCATTACACATTATTGATTTTTCTGATTCAATTAAAAATATTCTTACAAGTTAAATCAATTTGAATGCATTACAAACACTGCATCATTTATATGTGTTGGAGGGAACCTTTGAAGATTGGAATTTTCAATTATTTTTTTCAAAAAAAAATTGTGTTCTTTTTAGTTGTTTGTGTTTTTTTGAAACTTTTGAGTTTAATGATTGTCATCACATATTTTGAAACCCATGTCTATTTTGGAAACAATTTATCCCATGAAACCGAGCTTAAAGGAATACTGAAATTGACTTTGTTTCAAGTTCAAATATTTGGAAATTTCCTTAAATGTACTCTGATTTTTGAATCACATGCCACAATTCACTATCCTTATATTTGAAATCACTTTCCTGTGAGGCTTCTGAACCTATTGTCATAATATTTTCTTTTACCTTACTTCTTGGGAGAACCATATCATGCTTGATTTAACCAGAATTTGATTTATTCTTATCAAAATATGAGGTTTTGAGGTACATGTGTTTTAAATGATTGAGGCATTTCTTTGGTATTAAAGCCACCTTTTCTAAATAATCATTTTATAATGGTCCACCTTGTACGTTTAATCCTTGTGTCACATATAATCCATGAACAACCTATTAGGTTAGCCACATTTCAAACCAATTTTCCATATCCAACCTGCTCTTGAAGTGAAATTTCATAATTTAGTTAAACATAAGTGTGGGGAGAGGTTGACTTGTGTTGTGCTACCTCATTTAGTGATACATTGGGTGGAAAATAAAATGATCAATAGATGTACTTGGTTCAAAAATAAATCATTCTGTTGAATGTTGTGCATTATCTAGAGATTTCATGTATGAGAATTTGTGCCTTTCTGGAGCTTCCAATGGAGAATGAAATTTATTCCCATTTAGAGCTTTCCAGAAAAATCATGTTTGACTTGACTGATAGTATTTCTGCTGAAATGATGAATGGTGTGAAATTTCATTGATTTTTCATTCTGATGGATCTGATTTACTACTAAGGGGGGTGAGGAGGAGACTACACTTGAGTAAAAATTAGAATAATGCAATTTTACTTCAAAAAGAGCCAAGCACTCCTTATTCAGCCACATAATTTTCCACTTCTAAATCCTACCATCATAAAACCACAGAATATACTTATAATGTCTTCATGATAAACATATGTCCTTGACTTATATCGAGTAGAGATGTATAAATTTTTCAAGTCTATGGTGACCCTTGCATGAATATTGGATGAGAAAGACATTGTTTAAAATTGATATTTGTGTGATGAGAGAAAATGCATGTTAGGTAAGTGTTTTGTGAGCATGGGAGAATAAATAAAGAGGACATATATTTAATGAGCTGAATTGAGAACTTGTAATAATGGTTGTTGATAAGGCATGATATCTTTTGTTTCTTGGTGTTAAATTGTTAGATCTCATGGATATGTGTTTTATGTTTTCTTTGATATCGATGTTTACTTGTCCCGGAGTCCAAGTGATAATTTGGGGGAATTGACATTTCTCATATTTTACTATTTATAAATAAGTTTTCAAATAATTTAATCCCTTACCATTAATCAATTTTATATTATTTTCATTATTTTATGACTTTTGGTGAGTTATGAGATTAAATGTGAAAAGTGGTTAATTATGGACATTAAACAGATTTATGATGATTCTGTATTTCAAGCATAACTCCTATATTATGTATCCAATTAACCTGATTCCTTTTTTTAGGATGAAATGGTTTTTTTCTACAAATTATTCATCTAGACCCGGTTACAATTCGAACTCCAACAGGCCAAAACAAATCGGTCAAAGTGCAAAGTTATTTTGGCCAGCAGAATGGATCATGACTCATTAATAGAATCATATCTCAGACAACCGACCTCCAAATGCAATGATTCCAGCTGGGTTCGAAATCTTACTAGAAGCATCAGAGGATCAAAAAATATCAAGAATAAATTCATTCATTAATGACGCCAATTCAATGGTCAAAAAAGGGTTAGTGGAATAGTGTTTGGCGGCCTGGAAAAGATTCTTCCATTTAGGTGGCCATAACTACTTCAACATGGATCCAAATACATTCAAACTTCGTGGGTGGATGGAAACCTAAATTCCTCACCTCCTATAAGAAGTGAACGTGGAATCATTTTTCCAGGAGAGGTCATAACATAATCTATCATTCTGAAGGACAGATTCTGGATGGGAAAATTCTGTTCTTTCTATTCACTCATTTCTTCTTTTATTTTTGTAATTCTTTCATCTTCCTCATCATTCATAGATACCCTTACCATGGTGGGGTAAACATATGATGTGATTGGGGGAGGTATGGTTTTATCTTTTGTAATGTTTGAGTTCTTTCATTTTATTGATTAAAAACTCTCTCCCTTCTGCAGTGTTGGTTTCAAATTCAAATAAACGGTTTTATTATCTTATGCGATTGTGTTTGATTTAATATTCTGTTCCTATTATTGCTTTGGTAAATGTTCATAATATCCCTCAACTAGGTTCTGGACTATATATGATGGAATAGATTCGGTCTTAGTGATGAAGTACTTGGTGATCGTCAATACGTGTGGTAAAGGTAATGAATATTCTTTATTGTTTGGGATAAACAAGACCCTATAATGAATTTCCAAACTCAATTGAGGGTATTAGATAAATCTGTTTAATACATAGGAAGGAGATTAAGACCGAGCTAAGATATTCGTATGCTTTTCTCTCACCGTCACCATTTACCAAGGTGGTGATAGGAAGCGATCGTGAAATATCACTTAAACCAACTTAGCAGAAGATGATTGAATAAAATTGGATCTATGATAACTTTACAATTGAAAAACCAACCTAAACCTGATCACTGAATTCCTTTAAAAATATTTAATCATGTGTTTTGTTAATTGTTTTGAATATTTTACTTTATTTCTATCTTTACTTTCGTTTCTTTGTTTTCAAAACCAAACAATATAAAAAACCACCCAACTTCATTATCTAATATTAAAGTGAAAAACATGATTGTTCAGTGATCCTCTCTGAATTCAACCTAGGTTAACCTCTATACTATATTTTCACATAGTAAATAATTGTTTTTTTCACATCCCATGACAGGCATGTGTCAGTTGAGAACAGTTTCTCCAAAAAGTTATTAAATAAAATAAAAATACAACATCAGAAAAAAAATTTGTACAAGTACCACCAACCATTTATGTGGAAAACCAACACCACCCATAAAATAGAATGAAAGAAAACCCTTCATCCACAAGAACATAGAATCAAAAAATCCCACATTATAAAGGATCAACTGTCCCATGGTTCTTAACTCCCACCTCTAATGAAAAAAATAATTGTCAATTCCAAGGTTGTAGACACCCATAGACCCAGTCGCCTTAGCCCTCTCCTCCACATCATCGACCTCCCATCTCACTTCACAGACCTCATTAAGATAAACATTCCATAAAAAATGGCCACTCAACAGTATTCCTCCATCTATTACAACACAGTACACTGTATTGTCCACTCACATCCCAATGAGGCCACCATTTTCTATACCTACATATGGTTTCTCCAAACCATCACCAAGAATTGGTCTCTCCCCACAAAACTCTATTGTCCACATCAACACCATCATGAGTTTCAGGATCAATAACGAGAATCCAATACTACTAGGGATTCATCTCATCCCAATCCTCTCATCACCATCCAAGAAACTAGCCCATCCCATCAAGGTGTGTGACAGTAGGATACCATTTCACTAGATATACTTTTTGGATCCCACACCCTCCTAATCGTATCATCGTTGGAATATCTCCTCATCTAGAAAATGAATTGAAACCCATGAATAAAGGTCATCTATCACCGGCATGCTCTACGTCACAATATCATAATATCCATTAACTATCGTCGTCTGATGTTCATTGCTAGTATTCTGGATTCATCATGAGGACTATTGTAGTAATGGTCTCATGATAAATGCATTAAGGACCCAAAAACTTTTGGCCTTCACCCAAAAATCCCAAATGTGTTATATTATTTAACTATATTATGCAATATTTTTTAAAATATTTCATACAGAAAATTATTTTATTTTTTATTAAATAAAAAATATATCTATCATCCCACAAATGAAACATATGTTTCTTATTGAGGGAGAACATCGATTCAACTTCACTGTACATGGGGAAAACATGTCACAAAGGAGGAACCATGTTTATTGACTTATATTACATTTGTACATAATTTTGTACCTTTACACAACACCTAGAATTCACCTACATCCATTTAAGGATAACTTGATGGATTTTTTCATGTTTCTTTTTAAATAAGAGTCACATAGATGTATTACATATTGATTACCCTATTGTAACCAATATAGAATTCTCTTAACCTTAATATGACTCTTGAATTCACCAATAATACTTACCCCACTCCATGAAACATTATAATAAGAGGGGTTTACCATTAATATGTTTTTCATCACAATAATACCATTATGTTTTATTTAGATCCACATGATTAAATTTCTAAAGGAACCATTATGTATCAGTCACCCATGCTAAAAATTTGTAAAAAATTCATTGTTATATAGTTGGTAGTTGAGAGAAAATTATTTAGTTACAAAATTATAATTCTATGCATAAGTTCCCCTATACCAGGTAAATTAGTAATATGATGGGTGGAACTCAAATAGTCCTTGAAAATTAATATTATATCATTTGAACTATTAATTTCACAACATATTAAATTAATATGATTGATGGTGGGAATAAATGTCATGAATCGTAGAAATATCGTATGGGCTTTGAATTATACAATGCATGGGGAACATGTTATATCAGTGTTGAAATATCATAAATGCCTTAAAAAGACCATTTAAATCCTTACATTACATAGTTTTACAAAGTCCCAAAGTTTTATTCATACAATTTGTTATAATGGATCATTTAAAATGATAAAAAAAGTTATATAATACATCAAAAAATTACCAAATTAATAATATAAATATTGAAATTGTCATATACCCCACTATACTCTTGAAATTTAAATTAAAAAAAAATAAAATTATAAGAAAATATTTGAAAATCATAACCACTAGATTTCTCAAGGTCATACGATATTTGGTAATTCTTAGGAAATCCATTTCCATATAAATTTTTTTACAATATACTAGGGAAGGATACATATGATTAAAAAGGCATACAAACTTCTTCTACATTTTTTAATTTTCTTCCTTAGAGATACAATCAGGATATATAGAGACATTTTATGTAATATTTTCTCAATGTTTTGTGAAAATGAATTAACTAATGAACCTCAGATTCAAAAATAAATTTTAAATATTAATTATAGAATTAATAATATATGTTTATCCTAATTAAATAAATCAAACAATTACCCAAAAAAATACAAATTCATGATTTATATCATTATTCAATTGGGTAGAATAATTTCATAAGTAATTTAAATCAAACAATTAACACATTTTTATGTAGATTATGGTTAATTTTAACTAAAAATTATTTCATTATTTTTGAAATAATTTTCCACATTTGGAATGTTATTCTTAATTATGTGCACTCTTTTCTTCCAAAGGATCATTGTACTTGCTTAACATATTCTCAAAATAAAATTATGATATCGCTGGTAGAGAGAATGGTTACTTTATCCTCAAATTATCCTCATATATTACACATTAATAGTAGTTTTGGTAAATTACCCTTATTCTTTGACACACAATAATTTATAAAAACATTCAATTTATCCACCAACGATAGTCAACTAGTGTTCATATAGAAGTAATATTCACTTTTACCGTAGTTTTTTTAAACATTCTATAATTTTCCCAATTACGAATATTTATATAGACATGGATATTATTTACCTGAATTTTATATATATTCTAAAATACTTTAAATTGATATATTCTATCATATAAAATCATTTGAAATTTGTAAATGTTGTAATTTAATTTTCCTTAGGATTTTTCCTATTTCCACTATTTATCTAACACTTCAAATATAACAACTTCATTTAACTAAGAATCCTTGATTTTATCTACCATTTAATAATACTCCACGAATTAAATTTTTTTGAATCCCGGAAACCACCCCTGTAGTGTGGTGTCCTCCTCTTAATCCTTTCATATCATCAAATTCTGTTTTAGGTTGAATTCCCATCATAAATGACAAATGATTGACAATATAAATGTGTCACAATCTCAATGCGATATATAGTTAACAAAATAACTATGTAATATATTCATACGAATTGTTAAAAAAAACTGATAATAAAAATTGAAAATTTAATATATTTTTTCATTATTATATTAAACCTATATGTCTTATTATCGTAAAAATTTTATTGTTTGTATATTTATTCAAGTGTACCCAATGCTGTCTAATTTAACATATTTTTATAGGGTAGAATTAATTCTAAATTTTTTCGCAAGGTTCATTTATACAATATGATATTATTCCCTATAATTTTGTCCAATGAGGTAACCTAATTAACTATTATTTGTTAATTATGTGGTTTATGTTCCCTATGATGTTATTTATACCATTTGAACTCTATGATTTGAACCATATACTATTTCCATCATACTCTACCTTATGAATAGGGATCCTTTGATATCATTCCAAATTACACAATTTATTTCTAAGATTCTCCAAATATTTGTAGGATATCATCATCTCATTTTTATGTCTTATCAATACATAATATCAACTCAAATCATTGAAAAATGGTTCTCCTTAATGTGAAACAGTATAGTTTTTATTATGTTATTCATGGATGAATATTTTTCACTTTAGATAATTCCTAATTTTAGGAAAGTCAAATTCATCATGTTCGTCACTAGATAAACATTTCCAATCTTATTATAAACTGTTTTAGATAGCACTATAATCATCTTATCCATTTATAATACTGAATATAAGTTCATTAATCATCACAAGTAAGGCTTACTGAATATTTATTAATTTTAATCAACCAGCAGCTCCAAACTCTTCATTAATTATTTTTCAGGTACAACCGAAGAAACTCAATTATCATTACCCAACACCAATCAACTTTAGAAAATGAAAACCTGGTTTAAAATAAATACAACTTAAATATCCTGAAAATTTATAGTAAATTATTGGATTTATTTGGGATCTGTGAGAGAGTTCATGGATCGTCTCAAAGTTTAACTGATGGTGGTTATGAGAATGATGATTGGGTGATCATAATGGAATTTAAATGGTGTTAATATGATTCACATATTTTAATGACACTAGTGATGTGATCCCAATTTTTTATTTATTATTGATGATCAAGATATTTATGTAGATTTGATCTTCGTGAATGGTGTTTTTTTACGGATGATGCCATAGAATTATGAATTGATTTTGGCGGTGCTGCTATTAAGACCCAACATAGAGGGACCCCACCTAGGTCCTTAGTATGATAGGATTTATAACTGAAGACCACCTCTAATATGCTATTGGCTGGTGAAAAGTGTCTAATATGCATAATAATTATATGGGTTATTGTAGACTAATGGTCTAGTAAGCCCAGACACAACCAAATCCATGTCACAATGTAGATAAAAGAGATAGCAGGTGCCTCTATAGAGTAAAAAAAGCATATAATAACCTCTATGAAAAATTTTAGAGTGAAACATGGGATCATTAATATATAAGTAAAAAATACACAGCCATCATGGAATAAAATGGAAAAACCAAATTTATAACAACTATAAACGGTAATGAAGGGGAGATCCGAGTTCAAGATTCCAGATAATGACCAATAAACACTCCCAGTACCACCACATACTAAGAAGATTCAATAATTCATGGTCCACTATAGTAACTACTGATCTGCATGTCTAGTAAATATTACATGATATATGGGGGGACCCCAAAACATGGTGGATTCAATGGAAAATAATTAGATATAATAAAACATAAACAAGATTTATTATAATAAAAAATCATCTCAACCCATATGGAGGATGGGTGATGAAACCCAACATGATATAATCAAACCAGAAACCCAAGGGAAGTGAGAAATAAGATATTAAGCTTAAAACTAAGCACTAACAATGATAAATCTTTCAACTCACCAAATTTCTCATCTTTGATTTCTATCCCCATGTAAAACCTCTCAGTAATCAGAGTGGAGGACTAAAACCTCACTATTGTTCTCTATAATGGAGGGATAAAAGACTCATGTGGATGACCCACTCCACACCGAATATGGATTAAGAGAGGGTACCTCTCTTATATAGAAGACTCATTCCATCTTTAGTATATGGGAGTATCAACTATACCATTATAAGGGTTAGGGGGAAAACACCCTAGTAGTAGGGGAGTATTGGCCCTGAAATCTCTATGATGAAAAAACTCAATCAATACCATTGGTTATGAGTTGTTTGAAGTATTATCTCACTCATAACACCTAGTCTTGTATCTCTAACGACATAAAAAGGCCATTATCACACCCTATGTGGAAGACTATTCTAGATAAGCTAAACATTGTCCCAAATCCGGTCCTTGGGGAATGATATATGTTTGGTATAAGGTTCAGAGGGGAGTACATTGAATGTTTTACTAAGTTACATGATGATTATCATGAATTATAACCCTGCAAACATCTCATTTCTACCCTCAGTGTGTAAATGAAAAATTAAACAACATGTCATATAGGTGACACCTAATATGGAACCACTCGAAGTCCAAGTCATGTTATCGCTGAATATAGTATTATATATATTCCTTTGGGTATAGGGTGTGAACTCCTTTTTAAATGTAATGTAATACTTCCCAGCCTCCAAGCCTGGTTTTTTGATGAACATGGATTCTATGACCATGTATGATTAAAAAGGCTATGCTCCTTGGTAAATTTCTTGTAATCCACACGTTCTACCAATGCATATTCCTTAAATATATATATGGGATAACTATCCAAAGGATTATGTAATGTGGTTCCACCATGAGTAATATTTATTTCATATTATATCGAATCAACCTCATAGTATGTCCTCATAGCCCATGGTCCTATTAAATACACATAATTTATTTTTGGTTTTAATAGAAACCCATGTTCTAAATTTATACAACCTGAATCTCCTCTTCCTCTTCTATAGTAATGAAATATAACAAAATTCATAGTTAAAATTTTACTAAGCTTCCAATGTTATAAATAAATTGATTATAGACTCCGATTATTCGAAAAAAACAGATGTCACCATCATCCCTAAACACCGCATAATAAGATTATTAGGGAATCCACAATCCATGCCATTTTCAGATATCATTCATCACTAAAATTCCTTTTTTTATATATAAAAATATCATACCAATTTATAATTACTAGAAATCAGGATTATTTCAACCGACACATAATTGGATGTGCCTCTTGTTTCCTAAATAGGGTTTTGATTCTTAAAAGAATCACCCAGAATCAATTTCACTAACATGATCCATCTATAAACAATAAATCATATGTGGTTTCATCATCCTTTAAAAAATTTGGATGTTTTATCACCCTCAAATAAGATAGGTAATGTTAAAATTCTGACAACATAGTTCATCAATGAATAATGTGATGAATGAGGTGAGAGGCATAAAAATGAGGCCATGATTATCAAGGGATGATGTGATCCAGACGAATGATCATATATACCAGAACAAAAAAATAGAAAATCATAGACACAATTAATTCAAAATGATCATGACTAAGAACACTAATTTCAAACAATAGATCACATGAATAATATAGAAACCCTAGCCTTTTACGTATAACAAAACATGATATTAAGTATAATTAAACATTAGTGTACAAACCAATGATCGTTATGTCTAATGTATTGGAAGACCAGGTACATAAAACTAAATACATGAGACTAAAGATATGTAATGACCCACCAATTCCCCCTTTCTTTAGAGTTAAACGATTCATTACTAGGCCTTAAGCGACATCCACAAGGCACCAAAGGCTGGAAATAAATGTCAGTGGGTTTCAATGCATGTGGGGGAAGATTTACCCTTTGAGAAATAAACCAACCAAACATTCCTAACAACCATTATATGATGCATGTAAAATAACAACAAACTCATTCATTACCAAAAGAGAATTAAACTGTTCTAAACCCAATAACCAACACAATATCAGAGTACCAAGTGGAAAACAAAACAATGACCAAAAACAAGCCAAGACACACTCTATATTTCCACACCGAGATCCATGCTCCAAGAACCACCACATCTCCAAAGCTTCACCACGAACCACTAGTAATAATATGTCATACCTTTACCTGTGTCTCAGAAAACAACATCTACAAAAACACCAAAGTGCCAATGCAGGGGTGAGTATAAAACTTAGTAGGTTTTCCCCAATGACTTCCCTACTCACGCCACCTGGATAGAAGAATTAGAATCATTTATATAAAAATAGTTTATATAAACAATTTTCCCAAAATATTTTATAATAAGATATAAAACAATATTCCCAAAACCATTCACACCCAAAAGCCTCCAAGTGTATTTGAAACCAATTTCCAACATGTTATTTTTCCTTAAAAATAACCAAAAAAGTTTTCAAACTATTTCACAATATCCCTTTTTTCCATACCCAAACATTTCACAAACCCATGATGTCAACCATTCAAGCTTTGTTATGAAAGTTCCATACTCATGAGAGGGTTCTCGTAGATCTACCAAGTCGTCACAAGGTAATTACTTCCCATGTGCCATTACACCTTTGGCACCGATCACAAGGTCATATTTCAACCAAGCATCGTACATATAGTTACCAGGTGCCATTAAAAGTTTGGCACTGAGAAGAAGGTACTATTTCAACCAAGCCTCGTATATGAAAAATGAACACACACCACACATTACCAAAATTCATGCCAAACCATCCTTTCAATAAAACTTATTTTATTGAAAACCATTTTCCATCCAAACAAAGTGTGTTCAAAGAATTCAAAACTTTTGAATAAAGATGCCTTTTTATTGAAGACAAAATCCATCAAAACCATTTCAATTAAAAACCATTTTTTAATTAAAACCATTTCTCAACAAACTATTTACAATTTCAGCAACTTTATAATTTAATATCAACATTTTAAATTCAAGTAGCCAAGTCACTTTGCACACAATTCACCTTGATTTCCCAATTTCATCAAAACTATAAATCATCCCTAAAGAATATTTATTCCATTCTTTTCATCATAAATTTAATTAAAATAACCAATTTGAAACTACGCCAACCAATTCTATCAAGATTAGCCGATAGTGAAGCCACCTACCTCAATGGTTTAGACAAAAACAACAAAGGTCGAAGAATGCACAAGAAAACTTGGTCGATTCTCCAAAAATCCTCCTTATATATCTTATCCTAACACAACCAAGACCAAATATTGTCATATTTAGCATCCAAATTCTCAGATCTACCTATATAAAGTGTAGATATCATAAACCAAGAGAAGTGGAAAAGTAGATCTAAGTAGATCTATGAAACCGATAAAGAAAGATCACATACCTGAAGAATCCATCTTCAATTCGCCAAGAGAAGCCTTTGGATCACCTCTGGAATGATGGGAGAACCCTCTTTGACCTTAGGTGAACCAAAATCCAGAGTTAGGGCCACATAAGAGCTTAAACGAGGAATTTAGAGGAAAAACCCGTGAGATCCATAATTTAAGGATCTCATTTAAGTGACCGCACGGTTAGTCTGCACTATTTGAAAAACCATGCACTTATCATGCATTAGCTACTACCTCGGTCACCATTCTCACATGGTTGGCCGTACGGTAAGACAAACCATGCGTCGACCATGCGGAAGCCACTACCACCAAGGTTTTCTATGCACGGTTTAGTCGCATGGTTTGGACAACCCGTGCGCTGACCGTGCAACATAACCTTTGCCTCCATCATTATCCCAGGTTCTCCTGAGTCTCTCATTCATCATCATTAACATTAAAATCATTAAAAGAATCATGAAATTAGTACATATATTAATGTAGGGGTACAAAATTATCCCCACCATTTATCTTTCCGTCCTTAGAAAGTAGAAAACCTTCATCCAACTGAATGAGTTCCAGCCACTGCTCTTTCATTTCCTTCTCAGGTTCCGAAGTCTCTTCCTGAATCTGACCATGTTGAAAAAAACTGCTCTAGACCGATGATTTTTCCATGGAAGACTTTATCCTACCTATCCACAATATGCACCAAGATATGTACCAATGAAACATCTGGCTCTAGGTCATCGTGATCCCATCTGATCACATGCCCATGATTGTGATCATACTTCTTCAAATGAGATACATGGAACACATTATTCACTACCCTGAACCATGGTGGCAATGCCAACTGATATGCCAACTCACCAACCCGTTCTAGTATCTCAAAAGGGCCTATATATCAAGGAGGTAATTTTCCCTGTTTCCCAAAACGACGATGTCCAAGCATGGGAGAGATTCTCAAAAATACATGATCACCCACTACGAACGACAATGGTCTTCGACGGTGATATGCATAATATTTCTGTTGACTCTAAGATGTCTCCATCCACTTTCTAATCAACTGAATATTTTTCGTTGTTTCTAGGAAATGTCTTGGCCAAACTAGTGATGTTTCACTCATTTCCACCTAGCATAGTGGAGAACGATTAGGACACTCATACAATGCTTCAGACAGAGCCATGTGTATCGAGGCCTGATAACTATTATTGTATGTGAACTCCACTTGGGGTATATACTCCTCCCATGAGCCACCAAAATCCATTACACAGTTCCGAAACATGTCTTCCAATGTTTCTATCGTCCGCTCGGATAGCCCATCCGTCTAAGGATGATACGCTGTGCTCATCATCAACTGAGTCCCAAGGGCTTACTGTAATGATTTCCATAAATGAGATTTGATCTTCGGATCTCTATTTGAGACTCTGGATTCTAGTATACTATGCCTCTTTACCACTTTGCTGATATAGATTTTTGAAAAATCTTTCACCATATGAGTTTTACGAATTGCGATGAAATGAGCCAACTTGGTTAGACGATCCAATATCACCCAAATGACATCATGTTTCAAGACTATTCTTGGAAGACCTATATCAAAATCCATGGCTATCTGATCCCATTTCCTCATTAGGACAGCTAAAGACTGTAGCATACAAGCTGGTCTCTGATGCTCTACTTTAACCTAATAACATGTTAAGCACCATGAGACGAACTCGACCACCTTCCTTTTCATGCCGCTCCACCAAAACCTCACCTTAAACGCCTTATACATCTTATGTGTACCTAGGTTTAAATGGTGGTAAGGTTGAAGTTGTTGTTCCTGAAAAACAATAGGTAAAACTATTTGGTCTCTGAAGAAAAAAAATTGAACCCGCCTGCAGCTTCCAACCATCAATGGTCTCCCCACCATTTAGTTTTGAACTCATTACTAGAAATTCTTCATCAGTTGATTATTCCTATTTTACCATTTTTAATAAATTTTGAACAAGCATATTTGAAAAGAAAACCGCAATATCACCTCTGTCTTTAACTTCCACATGCATGTCGGCTATGACCGACATCAACTACCAATCATCTGATGCTTCATTCGCCAACTGAGTATATGACTTTCTACTCAATGAATCTACCACAGAATTTCCCTTACCAGTTGTTTAAATTAAGTCAAAGTAAAACATTTGAAGATACTCCATCCATATACTCTATCTCCGATTCAAATCTCGCTGTGAGAAAATGTGTTTCAAGCTATTGTGATCTGTAAACATAGTGAATTTTTCACCAATGAGATAGTGTTTCCATGTTTTCAAAACATGGATGACTGTAGCCAACTCCAAATCTTGGGTTTGGTAATTCTTCTCATGCAACCTCAACTGCCTTGAGCCATAAGCAACCACATGATCTCTTTGCATGATAACACAACCCAAACCTGATCTTGAAGCGTCACAATACACCACGTACCCCTATCCTGATTCCTGAAAAATCAAGATGGGTGCTGATGTATGGTGAACATTCAACTCTGGAAAATATTTCAAACATTCTTTTTTCCATTGGAAGAGAGCATTCTTCTTGGTCAAAGATTTCATTGGTGAAGCTAGTCATGAGAAATCACGCACCAAGCATCGAAAGTAACCAGCTAGTCTAAGAAAACTCTATATCTCGAACACGCTCTTCTGTGGTTTCTAAGAGATAATAGGTTCTATCGTTTCAGGATAAACAAAAACACCTTTCTCAGAATTGACATGGCCAAGGAAGTGTACTTCCTGTATCAAAAAATCACACATTGATAATTTTTCACAAAAACAATGATATCTCAATATTTGTAACACACTTTCCAGGTGCACCTCATGCTCAACCATTGTCTTTGAATACAAAAAGATATCATCCACAAACACCACAACAAAAGAATCTATATATTTTTGAAGTATAGGATTAATGAAAGCCATGAAGACCACAGGTGCATTCGTTAAAAAACGGCATGACTACATATTCATAGTGGCCATATATGCTTCTGAAAGATGGCAATGGAATATCCTCCTTCCAAACTCGCAATTGGTGACTTCCAAATCGTAAGTCAATCTTGGAGAACCACTAATCTCCCCTTAATTGATCAAACAGATCATCAAAGCATGGAAGTGGATATCTTTTCTTTATCATCACATGGTTAAGCTTATGATAATAAACTCACAACCGAAGAGTTCCATCTGCATTCTTCATGAACAAAACTAGTGCTGCCCATAGAGACATGCTTAGCCGAATGAAACCCTTTCTTTCCAGATCCTCTAACCACACATTCAATTCCCATAACACTATTGCTTCCATCCTATAAGATGGAAGGGAAATATGACTTGTCCCTTGAAGGAGATAAATCGTAAAGTCCACTTCCCTTAGAGGTGGTAACCCTTAGAAGTTATTGGGAAAGACATCTAAAAATTGATCCATGAGAGCTGGAAAACTATTTTCCTCAATATATTTCATTAATTCCAACATCAACACTGCCAATTGGTAAGAGATCATTCCCACCATTGGTGACAACAAGCTTTGTGCACCTTTATTTAAAATCTTCTCTCCTCTTAAGATATGGTAGATGCCGTCCTCAGTTGTGAATCTAACCGTTCTCCTATAACAGTCGATGTGAGCCTTAAAACTTGTCAACCAATCCATACCCAATATTACAACATAGAAATCCTTGTCCAAAATGGAGAAGTCCCATTTCAAATCTGCTTCATCAAAAGTTATAGCACATGCTCTACACACAAAGGCTTGACATTCTCTTTCACCAAGAAGAGTTTGCAGTTTCAAGACAAAAGGCATCATTTCCAGTTTTAAACATATCAAGTAAATAGCATGAGAAGGAATAAAGGAATGTGATGATCCAGTATCAAACAACACTTGCTAAAGGTTTGAATTCCAAAGAATCGTACCACTAACTGTAGATGGCCTAACCTAATCATCGACCATCATTTTCTCAATTCCATACAATTTCTTTGTCGTTGCACTGTTCTCCTTGTTGTCGTGCCGAGATTTCCCTTGTTGAGGAGTCATGGTATTTTGTGAATCCCCATGGCTAGCTCTATTGTGCTGACGAGATTGATTCTCCTATCCTCGTCCTGTCGAGGCATACGATGCTTGCAAGGCCTAGGAAGTGTCCCGAACACCCGACCATGGAGAGCTGCGACAATATCACTGAAGATGCCCCATCTTGCTACAATTTTGGCATTCTATCGGTGGTGCTGTACATTCTCATTTCATGTGATCCATTGATCCACATTGAAAGAAACCTTCATTCCTATAGGGTTAGGGAGGAAGGTACTCTAATCCCGTTGTTGGGTTATGATTCTCACTCCCACCATAGAAGTATGTTTCCCTATTCCACAGGATCCCAATATTAGAGTTCCCACCCATTCCCATGGGTATCATCATGCCTCCTCCTATTGATCATGAGATATCACATTCAACAACCATTCCTCTTTTAACCATCTCTGTTTAATTTGTAATACAGAGCAACACAATCTTCATTCGAATCTCCTGTTTTAGCCCCGATGTGAAGATGCATGCCTTCAAAGAAACACTTGTCGCAACCTCTGGTGTAAAACAGAATAAATCAAGGAACTTATCCACATACTCTATGACAAGGAGGATCTCCTATTTCATGCTGAAGAATTCTGTCATTTTCAGGATCTTGAACATGTGATGATAGAATTGTTTGTTAAACAATTCTTTAAAATCCTCCCATGTATGGCCCTCATCCAATTTATCCTACACTTTTGAACCCAACCACTGACGTGAAAGATCCTCAAGAATATAAAACAAAACCTTTACTTTCATCTCTACTGGTGTGCCGATAAAATTAAATATATGATTCATCACTCTTATCTCACCTCCACCTTCTCGGTTCAGCATCACCCCAAATGTTCGGTGGATTCGGCTTCATTAACTGGATGGTATGATCCGCATATCGTAGATCATAACTCCGGTTCCCTGTTGTCACAGATTGAAAATCTTGGACAATACTCTGAACCAGCTCTTGGTTCACATGTGATTCAGGTGCAACCATGTTCTCCATTGCTTCTTTGGGTTGGTTTCGACGATGCCCACTCGGTGCCATTTTCTAAACCAACAACACATTCCGTCAATCTCACCTCTAGCAACTTTTGGATTAGCATTTCAAATTCTATCACATCAAGTATCACAACATTGTTCTCAAAACAACCTTTTTACATGTTCAACCATTTTTTGAAAACATTCAACATGCGTTTTGAAAATCAATACATTTTCTAAATACACCAAATACCTTGTTTTCAAAGTCTTTCGGTTGAAAAAAAATTTATGCATTTTTCAAAAACTGGTTTCTTTCACAAAATTCTTACTCATTCATCTCAATGAGATTTTCAATCTTAGTATGAATTCATTCCTCTACAATGCATGTCATTCTCATCTAATTGGATAAATAGATGACAATGAGATTTCCATCATTTTAGAAGTGTATCCAAAACACTTATGTACCCAACACACTGGTGACTTCAAGTTTAGCATAAATGGGTTAGCTACGTCCTTTTATGCTATACATTTCATGTTCTGACAATCATAATCCTGCCAAAAATTCCACCCCAAGGAAAAGACGTGAATGAATTTCAAATCCAAGACCAAGAACATCGATGACCACTTTTTAGGAAAGGACCGAAAAAGCTGATACCATTTATAATGACCCACTAATTCCAATTGGCTTGAGAGTTCCACGAGTCATTACTAGGCATTAAATATCATCCCCAAGGTTCCAAATTATGGAAATAAATGTTTGATTGTTTCAATGCAAGTGGGGAACGATTTACCCTTTGAGAAATAATCCAACCAAACAATCCAAATAACCACTATATGTTGAATGTTAAAGAAACTACCAACTAATTCATTAACAAAAGAGAACTATACTCTTCCAAAACCAATAACCAACACAATATCAGAGTACCAAACAGAAGACTATACAAAGACAAAAAACAAACAAAGAAACAATCCACGGTTCCACATCGAGCTCCATGCTCCATGAACCACCACATCTCCCAATCTTCACCATGAACCACTAGTAATCACACCCCATACCTTTACCTACGTCTCGGAAGACCAGATATACAAAATCACCAAAGTGACCAAGTATGGGTGAGTATAAAACATAGTAGGTTTTCCCCAATGACTTCTCTAATCATGCCAGCAGGATATTAGAGTTTTTAGCATTTGTATAAAAAAACAGTTTATATAAAACATTTTCTCAAAATAGTTTCTAACATGATATAAACAATGTTCTCAAAACCATTCATACCCAAAAGCCTCCATGTGAATTTGAAATCAATTTCCAACATGTTATTTTTTCAGAAAAATAACAAAACATGTTTTAATAACCTTTCACAATATCCCTTTTTGGCATACCCAAACATTTTACAAACCCGTGAAGTCAACCATGCAAGCTTCGTTATGACAGTTCCATAATCTTGAGAGGTTTCTTGTCGATCTACAAATTAGTCACAAGATAATTACTTCCCATGTGCCATTACACCTTTGGCACCGAGAACAAGGTCATATTTCAACCAAGCCTCCTACATATATTTACCACGTTCCATTAAACATTTGGCACTGAGTATAATGTCCTATTTCCAATAGGCCCCATACATGAAATATGAACACACACCACACATTCCCAACTATGATGCCAAAACATCCTTTCAATAAAACACCATTTATTGAAAAGCATTTTCCATCCAAACCAACTGTGTTCAAACAATTCAAACCATTTCAATAAATCATCCTTTTTATTGAAAACCAAATCCATCCAAACCATTTCAATACAACACATTTTTAATGAAAACCCACTTCTCATCAAACTATTTACAATTATATCAATTTCATAATTTCAAATCAACATTTTAAATTCATATATCCAAGTCACATTGCACACAATTCACCAAGATTTTACAATTTCATCAAAACTATAAATCATCACTAAAGAAGATTTATTCCATGCTTTTCACCATCAATTCCATTCAAATAACCAATTTAAAACTAAGACAGCAAATTCTAACAAGAGGAGTAGAGAGTGAAGCCACCTACCTCAAAGGTTTAGATGAAAACAACAACGGTCGAAGACCGCACAAGAAAACCGGGTCGATTATCCAAGAATCTTCCATAGATCTCTTCTCCTAACACAACAAAGACCAAATATTATCATATTTGGCATCCACAAACATAGATATACCCATAAAAATCATATATATATTAAACCGAGAGAATAAGAGAAGTAGATCTAAGTAGATCTAAGAAACCAATCAAGAATTATCACATACCTCAAGAATCTGGCTTCGATTCAACAAGAGAAGCCTTTGGATTGCCTCCGGAACAATGGGAGAACCCTAGTTGACCTTAAGAGAAAAACAATACCTATTTAGGGCTGCATAGGTGATTAAACGAGGCATTTAGGGTCAAAATGCATGAGATCCACAATTTAAGGATCTCATTTAAGTGACTACAGGGTTAGTCCGCACAGTTTGACAAATCGTGCGCTAACCGTGTGTTAGATACTACCTCGGTCACCCTTCTCGCATGATTTGGTGGCACGGTCTGACAAACCGTGCGCTGACCGTGCAGAAGCCACTACCACCAAGGTTTTCTACGCACAGTTTAGTCGCACGGTTTGGACAACCCTTACACTGATCGTGCAAATTACCATTTTCCTCCATCATTATCCCATGTTCTCCCAAGTCTCCCATTCCTCATCCTTAATTTTAAAATCAATAAAAGCATCAAGAAAGGGTTACATATAAGAAACTGGGGGTACTACAAGAAACATATTTATTAAATCTTAAAAAAATATCCTCTACCTTCCATTGTGATCATACATCCCTATAGGATTACCTGGGGATAACATGAACAATTGGATGAGCTAAAAATCATTCCAGAGAATAAACATAAGAATAAATATTTATCATATGGGATATAAGAGTTAACATGATGACATAAAAAGGGATGAAACATATAGAATCATAACATATAAACATTGGATCATATAAACATGGAGTCATAGTAATGTGGCAGAAACATAAATCATGACTTCAACGTGATTCAAGGCTAAACGCCAAGACCATTGTACATGGTAGCACAAGCCATCGCTAACCGCAAATCTCGTCACACATGGTAGAAAACTCCAAGGCTAACTGCCAATACCATCAAACATAATGTCTCATGAGACTCAACATTACCCAATATATTGGAGAAATATTTGGGCACACCACTCATATATTCTCATGAATATGTTTTCCACACAAATAATCATATATAATGAATCTTATATAAACACGAGGATTACACATGGAATGAATTGGGTTGCGCAACCATGTCATGAGGCATAAAAAATGGGTTTATCATAAAAGTGTCCCTATAATAATAGAATTAGAACATACTTGTAAATTAACTAGGTAAAATAGGCATAAATCATGGAAAGAAATATAAAATATATGAGACATCACGTAAGAATATTATTTAATAAATTTTAGCTTTAAAACAATTTAATAGGGTTTTAAGAGAAATACATAAGAGATTTTAAAATGGAAAAAGGAATAATATTTGACATAAATATAGAAGTGATCCAAGAATGTTATTAATAATAAATATAATGATTTTATAAATTCAATTATGGATTTAAAATAGATAATACAGTGTACATTGTGGTGTGTATGAAGTCATAGAGTTCCTTGAAAATAGGTTTGCTTATCAGAAAGTATTGAGGAGGGAATCACAAAAAAACTTGTATATCCCTGATAGATCATAATGAACGGGTATTGATAATATAATTGGGTACTTGTAAATATCATTTATAATATAAACATAAAAATACATGATAAATTCATTTTGGTATGAGGAAGATAACACAACCCGAATCAACAAAGGAGGTTTGGTTGGATCCCTTATGAATTATCAGTATGTTATTGGGTGTACTTAAGAAGGATTTATGAGAGATAAAATGGTTTATCATCACTTAATCATAAAGAGGTATGTATGAAAAACGTGATAAATCATACCCCATAATTATGGATTACAAATAAAAGGAAATATCATAAAGTACATTCCTCAATAACAGTGAAATAGAGAGGATCCCTTACCTTAAGTACGATGGTGTTATCCAAATGACATTAATGACCTGAATAATAAAAGTGGGTTCATTAATTAATAATTCATCAATGTATTTGATATTTAAATTATTTATAAAACCATTTTTATGTTCATTCATGATATTTTTGACTGGTTATGTGGTTCATTTTCACTGTTTGGGTCCCTTTGCTTCCTTGGTATTAATGATCGGTTAACATATTCATGTTTTAGCACACATGTATGATGAGGGTGGTGGTAAAAAAATTTAGTTACATATTATTATTGAAATTACATAATGTTACATTGTTGTAAATTTAATTTTGTTACTTGGAGTGAGGTTGAATCATCATATAAATCAATATTGACAACCTTTTGGTTTAGTTTGTAGTTTTTTACCACAATGAACACGTTTGTTTTTTAAATAAAACCATGTGTAAAATGGATTCCACAACCATATATAAGACATAATACATAATTTATATTCCAGTTCAACTACGACAATGGTTTCATGTCCATAATTGATGATGAAAATTGAAATTGGAAACCAATTTTCATTAAATGTGGTAAATTAACACATCTTGGATGGTGTCTTTATGACTATTATAAAAAAAGTTTAAAGGAGAGATGATAATAACATATTCCCTTATCATAACAACATTATTTTACATGTAAGTACATGATTTTTCATAAAATTTGGATAGGGAGATATAAGGATAACAAAGAAATCAAATTAACATGAAATCAAATGTAAAATAATTGAGAAGAGGAATTTACCTCTTGAATGAATCTTCCATGAGTGTCTTTTAAGGGGAGAAGATTTTTCATTTTGGGGAGACCATGGACTGTTGGATGTGGGGGATGATCTTATGGATTGATTTGGACATTATTTAAGGAAGGTACATGGCTTTAGTGGAGTTAAGTGAAGAGGGGAGTGTGATTAGTTTTTATAGTGGATAGGAGGAGGGTCTTAATTATATTTTAGTACTTATTTTCTCATTTTTCCAAAAGTCAGTAAATAGTAATGTTTATTGTGATCAAAAATAGTAATACGAGCATGTATGTTCTAACTAATGGCCCTTTACATCATCCATAACTCAATAATGATGCCAAAATTCAGGTTTTAGCATTTATTGTGAATTAATATATTTTACTTTTTAAAAAACATCATGTATTTTAAAGAATTCCCAAAAATTCTCCAATAACATTTTTTGAGGTATAAGATCCAAAAAAACAAATAAAAGTTTCAACAATAAATTTATAAATATGATTAATTTATTTTTTAATTAAAATCATAATTTTACATAAAATATATAGATTTTAAAAGTATATTTGATTTTATAATTTTTCCAAAAAATTACATGAGGGCTTATAAAATTATCTTAAAACCAAACGACATAAAATTATTAATTTATGAACCTATCTTAGTAATATATATTTAATTCTAAAATAATTAATTAATTTTAATTAACTATTTATGGATTACAAAAATACCAACACTTTTAACATGGTCATATTATTACATATAAGATGCATATATTTTATTTTTATATTCATGGGTGAGGCTACAATCCTTTTGTAATAATTAATATTCATAAGGGTCATATTACTATTCACAAGGGTAACACTACTATTTATAAAGGTAGGTTACTATTTACCAAAAATTTATTTTTTCTCATAAAACACCAAACATCTTACCAATCGCTACAGTTTATGTTACATTTTCAAATTTCAAAAAATAGAGGTGACAATATTTTACTTGAAGGTCACATAGTAACTATTAGATCATTGTGTTTGGATTTCATGTGATTATATGATATAATTATAAGAAAATAATTTCCATTGATAATGCATTGGGTCGTTACATTATTCCCCCTTATGAAATTTCTCCCTCAAAATTTCGTTCAGCCAAAAACAGCTGCAGTTACTTTTCCATAATTGCCTCCTCCATTTCCCTTGTTGCCTAATTGTACTTTTGGTTCCACCACAACACTTTCACCATGTGAGTAGTCTTGTTACGTAGAAATTTATCTCTATGATCGAAGATCGTCAATGGATGCTCCCCATAAGAATGATCATTGTCCAACTATACGTCCTCGGAAGAGAGTATATGTAAAGGGTCTAGTATGTAGTTTTTTAAGAGGGATACATGAAAGAAATCATGTACTTTGGACATGGAAGGTGGAAGTGCTAGTATATTTTCCATAGCTCCGATGAGATCAAGAATCTCGAAGGGGCTGATGTACCTGGTTCATACAATTCGTTTCTTCCCAAACATCATAAAATTCTTCAACGTAGATTTGTAGAGAAATACCACGTCTCTATTTTTGAACAATAGGTGTCAAGATGATTGTCTGCATTGCATTTTTGTGGACTTTTTGTTTTCTTGATTTGTTGTTGAACAGTTTTCACCTTCTTAACCATGTCTTTGACTATTTTTGGTCCTAGTTTCTTACACTCACTGACATCATCCCAACATACTAGTGTTTTTCACCTTATCCAATAAATTTATTCGAATAGTGAAATTCAGATTCTCTACGAGAAAATTTAATTGTAGGAGAATTTATCAAGTGGAAGATATTGGTCCGGTCCTCCATTTAATACCATATAACATTCTCTCATCATACCTTCTTGTATCTAAATAGTTCTATAATATTGACAAACAATTTGAGGATTATAAGCCATACAGAAGTTAGGTTCAATTCTTAGAGCATGTTAGAGGCTTCTCCAGAACGGTGTGGTGAATCAAGGATCTCTATTGCATACTATATATTGTGGTACCCCATGTAGCCTTACCACTACTTTGATATATTTCTGTGAATGTTGATCCAGTGATAAGTCCTCTCAATTTTCAACAAAGTGATATATTTTTGTAAGATGATCCGCAATGACCAAAATAGCATTCATTCATCTGGATATTATTGGAAGTCCAGTTATGATGTCCATGGTGATGTTCTCCCGCATCCATGATAATATGGTTAGTTTTTGCATCTTCACCTTATAATTCTATATTTCATCCTTCAATTATTGATATACCATGAAATTTTATATATACTCAGCAATATACTTCTTCATATTTCCCAACAACAAGTACTCTCTGAGATCTCGATACCTCTTTGTGCCCCCTGGGTGGATAGATAAGTTAGATCTATGTAGGTCATTTAGAAAATCTTTATTTATCTCTAGATCAAATAGGACACATAATTGTTACCCAAAACGTACAACACCTTCCCCACCATTCTTTATCTCTAAGGATTTTCATTTCTAACAGCTTCCACCCTTTCCATAATTCCCACACCTTTTATTTGAGCACCCATTTTTTCTCCATGTGGGATTGTTGAGTGATCATTTTATAAAGGATTGATGATTTTCCACCCTTAATGATACTCATGTCCATCCTATAAAAATATAAGAAGATTTAATCCATTTAAATTATTATAATTAATAATGATACAAGATCCTTTATACTTAGAGTGTCTTCTACCTTGTTTCCCATGCGAGGTTAGTAGTTGATTTAGAAATCATAATCATGGATGAGCTCTATTTATATATATTGGAGCATAATATGAAATTTTTTTTGAATATATATTTGAGACTCTTTTGAACAATATATATCTCACAATTCTCCCCATAGAGATAATGATGCCATATTTTTAACACGAAGTTAACTACCATGAACACTAGATCATATGTAGGATAGTTTTACTCATGGATTTTCATCTTACATGAGGCATAAGATATCAATTTAATATTTTTCATTATCAGACAACCTAAGACCATTTTAAGCATCACTTTACACTATAAATAGATCTCTACTTGTTGGGAGTGAATGTACCAGGACAATGATAAGACAATTTTTTTACTCCATACCACAGTCTTCACATTATTGTGTCTAGAAAAACTTCACTCCCTTCCATGATAGCTTTTCCATTGTGTTTGAAGTTCATGAGAAGTTCTTAAAAATAGTTGATAATACTATTCTATACCACTAAAGTTATGGATATCCATTAAATATGTTGTGATAGGCCACTCTTCAACTGCATTTGTCATGGAAGGGTCTACATATATCCCTTTTGTAGGGATGACATTCCCCATGAATGATACATCACCCATACAGAACTCAAATTTATTGTACATTTCATAAAACTACTTTTTCCTCACTATGTGTCAATAATATTCAAAATGATGCACCTTGATCCCCTTACCACCTTTTATAATGTGGTTAAAAAGGTGGTTTCCCCCTTAAAACTAATACCCCCACTTGATGTGTCATCCTATTCAAGCCATAAGTGCGGTGAAAACACAAATGTATCCATCTTCCACCTCAATTTACATAATATATCTATGTAATTTGGTAGAATATATTCTTATGAATTGAATTATGTTTATATTCCATATTTCATCTCCATTTTCCACTTTATTTTTCTAATAAATTACAGTATATTTTATTGTTATTTATTGATTTACTTGGACTTGTAAAGATGGAATCTCATCTAATGACGATTATTTTGTGTACATTTAATATAAGTAGAATGGGAAGGATAAGTTATCATTGTTTAATTATTTTGGGATTAAGGTACACCAAATAAAATTTTATTTATGGAAATTAATAATTTTATATTAAATTAATTATAACTCTAACTTTATAATTTTTGTGTGTTATTTGTCATGGGTTTAAGGATGTGTTAGTGGTGGTCAACACCACATTTATATAATATTTGGAATCATTACATTTCATGGTATGTTATTTTTTTCTATAAAATTATGGGTTTTATATTTGATGAATTTTTTTATAAATAAAATAGTTATGAATTATTAGATAGTTTCATTTTTAGTTAATTTTTTTTCTCGTATTATTAAATATGACGTGATATATGGTAGGAAGTATTTAAACAGTGTGTTTTCTAGTTGAATTTTATTTTCTGCATAAAAATTGTTCATTAATATTTATATTATTATTATTATCATCATTAGCCATATATTTTAATAAAATAGAAGCCCATTATTCCATAAAAATTATATGATCACTTTGACTTAATAATCTGCAAGGATCATATACCTCACAACATGGTTTTTTAGTGGTTATTTAGTTAATTAAGTGGAAAATTCTATTTTAAATATTTTTTAAGTGGAATGAGTTATTTTATAATGTAATTTCACTTTTAAATATATAATGTGAATTAAATTGGATTTTAACATTATTTTAAATTAAATTTTTTCCCTTTATAATGGGATAAAATTTAGATATTTTAATGTGAGTTTTGGAAGGGAAACTTTCCAAATGAAATGTTTTTTCATAAATATGTTTTTTTGAATTATGATTTCAATACAAAGTGTTGTTTTATAAAAGAGGGATTTATTTATTATTAATTAAAATAGAATACACTATTTTAATTTGATAGGTCATTCATTTCAATGTGATTATGAAAATGGGGGATAAATAATATTTTAAACAAAAAACAGTAAATATTATTTATAAAATGGTATCGTTTAGTTCACCTCATGATGGATATAACATATTTTATAATGTATGAGTGATTTTTTGGAACCCATCATAGTATATTTTATTTTATGTTATACCATGTCTTATGATTATGTATGTCATATTTTGATCCATATAAGAAACCATCACTTATGTGATCATTTTTTCCAACATGCCTTGAAGGACTAATGCGGTTATTGATGAATATATATTCATGGAACCGTTGGAGGTACCTATTAATATTTTTATTGATACAAGGAATATTCTATATCCCTATATGCAAGGAGTGTGACATTTGTTCTGGTGTTATATTTTCCAATTGGTCACATATATGTTATGATTGGGATCTTTGGGGATGATTGGGAATAGTGTGTGACATTGATATTCATTGAATGATAGACAAGACTATTCACCATCATTTCTTGGGAAGTGATTGGTGTTCATAATTAGTGGTTCGATTTCTTATTCCTTCAATGATCACCCTTTAGTTTTAACCTATGTGGGATAGGGGGGGAGATAGTCCTTGTTATTTTATATTGCGATATTAGGATAGATTCCTTGGATGTTATCCTAAAAATAAGATAATATTTGGTGTAGAGAGAGATATTGGATTGGGACGTTGGAGGATACCTAAAGAGAACCTTTTATATGAAAAATGATGCTTCCTCTTTAGTTATGTAGGCTTTTCCAATGCCAGTAAGAGAAATTGGGAATATTGTATATGAAGCCAGTTTTGATGTAGTGGTTGACCATATATTTATATACGAAATATAAGAAAACCTTATATATAATGAGATGATATATAGAGAGAGGTTATTATTGATATGATCTCATGTATCATGAAAATAGAGTGATTTATGTCCTATTTTTGTGGCATTGCACAAACAGATGATATGATCAGTTGATGATGATTCCTCCACCAGTTGTGAATTTTCTTTTAAGATGTTTGATATTCTGTGAGAATGGATTAGGTTATAGTAGGGAATGATAATTATATTGATATTGGTAATTATACATTTCATATATGAGGTTTGTCTACTATGTTTCATCACCATTCTAAAATATTTCTCATTGAAAATGAGATATTCAATTAATGATTTCATGACATAGTAAATTGTGTTCTAGAGTGTATATCAAGTTCTACATCATCGTATAGTGGGACATAACCCTTGAGATGACTTATGATACTTGGGATGGATACATATGTGCTTTCCTGTTAGTATAATGGATATAACTTTTTAGGATATATTGTGTAAGATATGGTAAGGGATGATTTATTAGGTTATAATTCAATTCATATGGGTGTCATTTCATTTTTTCTCACGTAATTTATTATGGTGTTATATTTTATGATATATGATGTTTTATTCCCTATTTCAATAGACTTTTTGTTTTTTAAAATTGATGGTTTTTATGAAATGTTGAGGCATCTTGGATTCCTCTTTGTTTCATTTCTTGGTGATAGTTATTTAACCCGAGATATAAGTTTTTTCATTATTTGAATGTAATGAGATGATCATTGAGCTATGTGGGAATCAACTGGGGGAGAATAAATGGATATTAGAGATACATACTTGTGATAACACTTATATAGAAAAGAGAGATTGTGTGGTATACGACATTGGTTTGTGAGGGTATATGGGTGTTCAATTACATGAATGTGTTGAGTGTCCTAATTTTAATTGTAATAGTATAATTCTTTGAGGTGTGTGTGTCCTATAAATATGATAGAATTTTTGGGAATTCCTAGGAAATATTTCTAGGTGGGTAGAGTTTCACTACCCATAGACAAACCCACACATACAAAACTCACATGGATCCACTTATTCCAAACAATGTATTTAGTGGATGTGATTTGGGGTATCCTTATTGGCAGTTAGACTCAAGCTTACACGATACACCAAAAAATAAACATAACATGGGTTTCAATGTACATGGATTGTCTTTCATTTTTTTATTTTAGGTATAGGTGACATCTTATTGAATGAATCAAGTATTGATATTATCATTGTGTCAAATCACAATTATTTAACTTGATCCTGTCATGTACGTTTTGATGAATTCCATAATATAGATATTTTTTCATTAAACTATATATGTATTTTCTAATGGTTATCCTTGTTTTTTATTTTTTTATACATAATGAATACCTTTTATAATGATTCATTATTTTTACAAAATATATTGAAAATGATTTAATTTAAAATATAGGTGGCTTGATTCCATATTGGATCTATATTTATTTTTTACATGGTTTGGGTTGATTTTTTATTAGTGGTTTATATTAAATTTTCAATTTATTTTAGCATTAACCATGAACAAAAATTCAGGACACGATTTTACAGTTATTTTTATTTTACCTAAATACATGTCTACAGACTATTGTATATCTGGATGTAAACTTTATGTGACGTGGATACCCTAGGTTATTTACTATTCATATATTCCGGGATATGTTGTTATGTTTGATTCCCCACCCATATGAGGGATGAAACATATCAGACACCACTAATTTATGAGATAAGATTAAAATGGTAAAAATTAGATAAATGGATGTGATTTTATTAACTATTTTATTTAGTGATTTGTTAAATACACATCTATATTGATGAATGCGATGAAAGATATTTATCTAAATTATCCATTCACTGAAAAAAAAATCTAGAATTTACACAAAAATAAATGAGATAGATATATTATACATAACATGGACTCTTGATGTCTTATAAAAATTGAGTATATGATTATTCATGATTTATGTGATATATTTCATCGAAAAATGTATGATGATTTATGTGTTTCATGGAGTTCATAGAAAATATATTTATATATTGTGTGTTTTAAAAACTTTTTTAGCAATTAAATTAAAAATATTATGATTAATTAGATATTCTTAGTTGTTTTCACTGCTAAAAATTCTCATGGGTTCACCTTTATATTCCATGTAAATAAATATAAATTTATTAATATGTTTTCATATAACACATTGTTATTATAATGATAGATTATCCAAAATGTTTCCTGGATAATATCTAATAAGACATATTATATTTGGTTTATCAAGTAGTTATAGATAATTATAAATAGTGTGAATATGAAATATTTTAATAAATAATTAATGAAATTTTGAGACTGAGATAAATATGAAAGAATGAAAAACAAAGCCATGGAGGAAGAGATATAATCATAGTGAAGCTGACTACGTTATGGTTATTTCCATTTAATTTTATGCATTATTTTTAAAAAAACTCAAATGAAGTTTCTTCCAGATAAGAAAAAAAAATTCTTCCATAATATGATTATGTTTAAAAAGGATTAAACATCTATTTAGATTGTATAATTATTAAAAAATAATTTGTGGATTATTTCAGAAGCTATCATAAGTTATAACTTTTAAAAATATTTTTGAAATATTTTAAATAATATTTAAACATGTATGAAATTTTTAGTTGTTTATGGGGAATCCTTTTAGGATTTATAAATTCATTCAATTGTTTAGTAATTATGGAATACGTCAGTTATTTGATCACTACGTGACTCATTAATGTTATTGGTGTTATATTTATCACTTATTTTTTAACTCTAAATATCAAGTCAACTTTCAAAATAGAAGAGTGAGTCCAAAGAATATTTAGATTGACATAACCGATTTATAATATTAGAGGTGGAAATATTTTAGTTTATACTATGTGATTACTATCAAGTTTGGTAATTTGAAAGGGGAAAAATATTTTTATAAAAAAGTAGTATGTTATGTATTCATAGTTTTATCCCTTGTATATAGGAACCCATGAAAAGTCATAAAATCATATGAAAAAAATAATTTTTAAAAAATTCTACACATTTCTACTTTCCATGATATATTGAAATACGTAAAAAACCCCTTGATGATTTTAAATATTATATAATTTTTTAATATTTTGGATACATAGAATCCTATATCACATAACTTTTATATATAACAAATAATGAAATATACTTATTTCATATGACATGACTTATCTATCTTATATAAATATAAGGATTAAATCTCTTATTTCAATATATAATTCAGTGATTATATATCATTAAATATGGTACATTCACTAAAATCTATAATCTTATATATATACATAATTTTAT
The DNA here is from genome assembly GCA_963277665.1 of Viscum album. Classification (NCBI taxonomy): domain Eukaryota; kingdom Viridiplantae; phylum Streptophyta; class Magnoliopsida; order Santalales; family Viscaceae; genus Viscum; species Viscum album. The sequence goes on from OY728140.1 coordinate 1,956,374,533, forward strand.
TTTACATTATAAATTTCAATTTGTGAAACTATATCAAAAATTATTTGGATATACTTAAAAAAATATATAGATACATTTTCATATAAATTGTCTTAGATTTAAATAATACAATACTAAAAACAAATCCTTATTCATAAGAATAATTTTGTAACCGTATCATCCTATATTACATTGTAAATGATGATAAAATTTTAATTTAAAACTATAATCAAATTGTGATCTATAAAAAAACATTGTTTCTTAAATCACAATTTCATTTGATGTGTTATCCCAATAGGTGAAATACACTGAGAAGAGGGGGTAAATCATGGTATGAAATTTTAAAACAAATTCCCTTAGAATATTGTTCCACTGATAAAAACAATATTACCCCTCTTTCCCATAGATATGTATGAATAGAAATGAAAACCTGCAAGAGACGTTCTGATATTACTTGTTTTCCCCTAACTAATCTACATTAAATTAGCATACAATGGTAATTGTTCAATATACGAAATCCACTAAGGATATCAATCAAAATAAACGGTTTGGGTTACATCAATTATGTACCCTGAATCACTACCTTTACAATGTTTATAATAGGCCCATTATCCCTCCTAGTATACATCCAATCAAAATCAGAATGGTTACAGCTCTCTCATCTAATGTTTTCCCACTAATCCTCTAGAATAACCTCTAGTCATTCAAAATCACCTCATAATTTTTCCACATATATATGAGTGATCTATGAATTTTTTTTATTCATAGAGAATATGGAATAAATATCTCTACATATAGTTTGTTTGTGGAAATTTATTTTGAAAATAAATTTAGTCCCTTCATTGATTTCATTTCTACCCCTATGAATTTTCTAGTATCCTCTGTGAACTATGTTGAATCATCTATAATTTGAGTTACACCACATAGAGTGAGTGCTATGTGGTCAACTTTGTTTCATAGACTGATGTTATTTCACATACAACTAATTCCTCAGGGAGAACATCTTATATGTGGTCCATTTTCCTTTGCAAGATATCATTCCCCAAAATCCAATTTTGTGCACTATTTCTTTCATGGAATTTATCCACCACAAACTACGTCAGACATACTCAAACTCATCCAGTGATTATTTTCTCTAATGAACCTTTATCAACATAATGATATTATTAGGGTGTTTTATATATGGAAATAAATTTCCTAAAACCCACTAAAAAATAATCAAAACCTTGTTATGATATAACCATCACAATAAACATGATATGAGGTTTTAATATAATATTTTACCATTCATGGAACCCATTAATCACTAAATTCCATATAAAAAGGATGATCCATTTTTAGAAGAATAACCCCACATATTTAATTCCATAAATAGAAATCCTAGTATAAACTGACTTTTATTTTCGGTTCAAAAATCATCCTTCACAGTTCACATAATGTACAACCCTTTTACAGTAGGCTTGATTCACCGCACTAATATGGAATTAATCGACTTCTATCATGGATCTACATACATTCTTTGTAGTCCTCATAGTGTAGTTTTAATACTATGTGGTCCACGAACTCCACACTTCACAGTCAGCGAAAAACAAAACCTCATATTGAGGTATTTTTTCCCATTAATCTCCCCCCTCATTCTTGTTGTAAACACTTCACATTTTGATACCACATTAATTCTTCTTCTATATTATAACAATATAACAATCTTGAAATAATGATAGAGATCAGAGATATACTCAACACTCACTCTAACCACATATGAGAAACTCACTGCTTGAGAAACAAGATTAACATGAGAAGATTCTCAATAAATCATTTCAATGAAAAACTAATAATGTTATTTCATCCCAAAACCCATCAATTAATATATATATCCTTTTATCGATTACCTTTACCGTCATCAGATTTTAAACTCCCACTACATAATAGTGCCTTCTATCTTCATCTCTTCCAATCATAATTAATACATTTTATCCATTTTAATAGACACAAAATCTACCCCTTTGTTAACAAACCTGAAGGATACTTCATTGTTGTCTGGAATAGGGTTAAGAACATATATTAGTAAAAAATTAATCAAAACATCATACCTTAGAAAGAGAGGGTCCCATATCCACATTTTATCAAATACGTGGTGTGACTAAACTTCAATATCCATTCACTACCTCTCAAAATATTATTTGGGTAAGACCTTCATCAGAATGTCTTCAAAATATAGTTTTGTAGGCACAAACTCCAATATAAAATTCTCTTTCTCCTCCTTATCCTTGATAAAGTGATACATGATTTCAATGTTCTTTGTCTTTTACAGATGATAATAATTTTTTTAATGATATATAGAACATGAATTATGAAAATAATTTCAAATAATTGATTTCACTTAAACTCCCATACTATCAACCTCCTTATTCATCCACGATAATGGCCTAAATGTCTGGGTAACCGCTATATATTCATATTTTGTGGTGATTAATTAAAATAGTTAATTTTGATACCTTATCCAACAAATAAAAAACCCATCATTATAAAATTCACCACCTAATAGATATTTTTTTATAATCTTCTAATATTTTTCCATATGAATCTATATAACCCAATAACTCTTTCTGATATTTGTCATTGTATGAAAAAAACCCACCGCACTATTGATATAACTAATTATTATTTTCATTGAAATCATATTTCTTTCATTAGGATTGTTTTGATATATAGTTAAATGGTATATAGAAAAAACAATAACAGGTCTTTCCACTATCATGTAAAAAATACTTTAAACAATTTTCCTATATTTTGTGACAATAACTACATTGACTTCATTATCTCATGATAGTCTAATCTGGGAAGCCACTAAAGATGTAACATACTTTTAATAAAATATTAAAAATATTTTCAAGCCATTATTGAAATATATTGGTTGAGGAATTATTATTCCATTATTTCTGTGTGTCACCTGTAAACCTATGAAAATTTCACTTTAACAATTATTTACATTTTAAATTCCCTCTTCATAAATATTTTAAAATAACTATATTTTTTCATTTGATCCACCAAATATAATGTAATCGAAATATTTCGTCACCATCGTCTATTGATTACTATGATTGTTGACATAGATATTTTAATCAACTCTACCACACTGGAAACCAATAATCATAAAAAACTGTTCTAGTATTGAATACCAAGATCATGGTGCTTTCATCAACTAGTATAACAGCTTCTTCAGCTGGAAACCCCTATTCTAATATTTATTAATGATAAAACCATATATATACTAAATATAAACTTATTCTTCTAGAATCCAATTTATAAACACTAATGTGATATATAATTAGAGAATATTAATGTTTCAATCCATTTTTATTTCCATGAATAATTTATTTTAATTTAGCATTGCAACATGTGAAAATGTTTCAACAACACAGATAACACCTATCTATGAGTATGCATTTCATAATAGTAATTATTAGATTCAAATAACAATAAAAACATAAATATACTTTTTGATAAATACCAATTTAGTCTTGATGAAATTCTTATCTACTGGCATTAAAACAATATTCCATGTATGATTCTTCTTAATTTTTTCAAGCTCTTAATTCATAGCCTAAATACATTTCTAATATCCAACGTCTTCCTGAAAACATTTTGGACCTACCTATGATAATAATGTTACATTATATAGAATCACTATCGTTATTTTATACATAGGTGATTTCTAATCCCCAATTATGCTAATCCTTTTCATTATCTGGGTATTATTCTGAATTAGCCTTAGAAAATGGAACATCCCATTATCTTGTTATATCTTTATCACTATCCCCTTGAGACTGATCAGGTATTCACTAATGATTTTACTCATTCTCTAATATAGTTACATAATTTTGGTTAAAAATATTTCCTACAAATTTATTTTAACATTTAAATTATTTTATTTTTCTTGAGTATCCAAGTAATATCCCTTCATCGCCATGGGATTCATTTTTTTTTGTTTCTCCTTATTAAGAAGGAAAAAATTAATTTTGAAATAATGAAAGTACTTCATCATTGTGTTATTCCCATACCAAATATCATATTGAGTCTTCTCTTTGTTTGAACATAATAATAATTTATTTCATGTGTAGACTAATTTCATCACTACTTTATTCCAAAACCACCCTAGATAGGTTTTCTCAAAAAGAATCATTCTAGACATGTTGTTAATAACTAGATTTCTTATTTCAAATAATCCATTTTGTTGTGGAGTTATTACTAATAACACCTGGTGACTTATCCCTTGTTTCTCATGGTAATCCTCCAGCTATATATTTGTGAACTCTGTTCTATTATCTATTTGGATATTCTAGATTCTTTCACCCAATATCTTCTCAAATTTCCATCGCTTTGTTGTTATAAAAAATGAGCAGCTTTGATTTGTGATTGATAACTAAAACCCATTTCATTATAAAAATTAATCAACTAATATATCATAATATCACCTCCCATCAATATCTCTTGGTGATATAGGTATCCACACATCAATATGATCAAAATATAGGACTTTTTTTAAACATTCCTTCTTATCATTAAATTTATTTTGAATGATCAACCCTTCTTATTAAGAATCACATGTATGCATATAATCATGTGTAAACCTATAGAGGTATCGAACTACATCACATTTCACCAGAAAATCCAATAATTTTTCGATAAAATAACCAAATATTTTATTCCATAACCTGTTTTTTTCTACATGGACAAAGACCACATATATTCTTCTCCACATACAATGTGGATATTCTCCTTCAAAATATTTCCCTACAAGAACGAAACAACATATTTTTCATTAATGATACATGATTTCTTTTAAAATATTGTTGAATGTACTGAGTCACATAACTAACTTACACTTATCATGTTTTTACATTGACCATAAATAACCATGAAATATGAACATCTCCTGTCTTTTCAACCAAAAATTTCATTTACTGTGGAAATAAAATTCATCCCCTCACCATTACTAAATATTACGATACCTTACATATCATATCTGATTATTATTTCTAGTGACTTATTTCAAATCAATTGGGTGGTGCATCCACAATCAATGATGAATATTCTGTTGTGATATCTTCCTTGGAATGAAATTTCTACAATAACATACAATTCATGTCCTTTATTTTAGATCCATTTTATTGATTTCATACCAGATAAAGATTGATAATATTGATCATCCTTGTAACACAATTGAACTCCATTATCCAGTAAAGCTAAAACTTGATTTTTAATTTATATCTCTTTCGATGATACTTTTAACTACTTCTAATGAAAAATATTCAATCTACATCATCACATACCTTTAAATTTTTTATGATAAATGTCATTCCATTTGTCTTAATCCTCCAAAACAAAAATAGTGTCCATAATATAAAATCCTTGATTTTATTATTTTGTATGGATCCCAATATTGGTCATCCTTTTTTGATACCTCAATGTTTTGAAATAGACATTTAGTGAGTGTATCATCCTTCCACAACAATAGAATCTAGTGTCAGATTCATTCATCTATGTCACTACTGCACTATTGGTTTTCCATTGGGTTATCTAAATCTTATGATTCTAAATTGTATGAAAATCAATATTTCATCTAGTGGTGGGTTCTTAGAGTATAAATTCAACCATTAATGATTTTTATTTTCATTCAATCCCCATAAAAACTCTAATATTTAGAACTAACATTTTCATCTAATTAAAATGCTTTTTTATGTTTCACATGAGCTTTCAAATCTACATTTCAAATTTTAACTACCTTTTGAATCTTTTTTGCAAGAGGTAATAGTTTCTCATTCTCTTTCACTTTCATTTGTATTCAAAAAACCTCATCATTATGATTTTTGATCATCTTATCTTAATAATTTTCTATATTTTTCAAACAAATCATTACTATTATCTATTCTTTAAAATTGAGATTGTTCACAACTATCATATCTGAGTTATATATCTTGGAAGACATTATCTATTCAATTTCATCAATCACCTCATAAATCACTTATTCTTGATCCTGCATAGAGGGTTTGGAATCATGAACCACCGTATGGTATTTTTTTCTCTCTCCAAATATCTACATCTTCATGTAATGCTTCTAATTCAACCTACGTTCCAACTATTCCCTCGAATTCTCTTTCTTCATTAACACTTTCTTCCCTTGTATTGGTAATTTCTAACAACTAAAACTACGGAATTTTTTTTCATGATCCTTTCAAACCTATAACTATTCTTCCTCATATTCCTCTAAATGGATAGCTTCTTTTCAATGAAGAATATTTTTTTGAAGAATTTTTTCTAAATTTGTTTTACCATTCAAATAGTCAAAATAATTCTTCAAGGGAATTTTGACTTCATCCTCATCATCATCTTGAATCTTCTTAGTTCACAACACTACATGTTTTATATGATTCCACATCAAAGACATTTATGTGTGAGGTTCCCATTGATCATCACATTACCTATTTGTAAATTTGCGGAAAGGAATGTCCTGAATTCATTTATCTATTATTCTTCCTACCCATACTCAATAGTAATCTTATTTATGCCTTGTAATGCAATGTATTTAGGAATTTACTTATCCTTAGACTCTTTATCATAATTTCATATCTTGAATGCAACAAAAGTACTATGAAATATATCTAACATCATCCTCATTGGTTGTTTATCTTCCAAAAAATAAATGATTTGATTTAAATGAGGTGGAATATTTCTCCATATGCTCTTGAAAATATTTAAACCTGAAATAGTTACACTATGAAAAAGAATTTCTTCCAAAAAAAATTCCACCTAGTCCATTACTGTTGTAAGAGTCCAAATAGGGTGAATTCTGAGAACCTCAAACATGATCCAAAAAACCTATAGTTTTTCATCCCTTGCATTTGTCTCTCCCTCTTAAATATTAAGCCACATTTCCACATATTATGTTATTACATACACGACATCACCCTTATATAAATTACATTGGTAAAGATCCCCCAAAAACAATGATTCCTTTAGCATTAGTATCCTATTCCAATTAGATTTTTTAAGAAGCATTATTTCAATACTAGATGAAATTTCATTCATCATATCTGTAAATACATCCAATTCTAATGACATAAAGTGTGATGCATTTGATTCTTATATAACTAAAAATTGTTTCAAATAATGTCTTGAAACCATTTATGATTAACAACATCCATTTCCAATTTTAAGAGATAACCTTTGAATTTCAACCCTTATCTCTAATACTATTTATTATAACAAATATGTGAAATATCCTGAGGGGGTGGGGGATCCTGGTATGTCAATTTAAAACAACATCTCCTTCAGATCTTTTTTCCCCATAAGAAAAATAGACTTATATCTCTTTCTCAAAGCAATGTATGAATAGAAATGAAAACATACATGAGACCCAAATATATTACATGGTTCAGCCACACAAGTCTATGTCCAAGGAACATACAACAATAATATTCTGATGTACCAAATCCACTAAGGCTCACTGAAAAAATACATGGTTTTGGTAAGATAACTTATATTCCAAGGACCATTACCTTTATAATCTTCGTAATCAACTCACTGTCCTTCCTAGTTTATAAGTACTAACAATTTGAAAGCTCATTTCACTCTCAACTAATGTGTGCACACTATTCATACACACGAACCTCATTTTCTTTTTAATCAACTCCATATTTATTGACACATCTATGAGTGTTCCATGAAGTCCATTTTTCACCCAGTAGATGAAATACATTTTTATGCATACTATTCGATTGTGTTAATTTCATTCATTAAATATTGTATGCCCTTTGTGAACATCAATCCTCTATCCGAAAATGGTTTTTAATCCTCCATGAACTTCTTTGAATCCTCCACAAACATTGTTTCCCCATGTGGCATGAGTACTTTGTGGTCAACTTTTTTATTTGTCGATAGCAACAACTTCCCAGATGGATGATACCTCAAAAATTTCCTCTTATATGTGGTCCCATTTCTTTTTAGAGCTAATAATCCCCAACAACACCTTTCACAAACTAGTCACTTGAACTACCCCTTCATTAAATTGATCCCTCCTTAACTACATTCTACTTCACAGAATCCTCCCCCTCAAACTACACTAGAATTCCTTGAATTCAACCAAGGATGATTTTCTATAATGAAATTAAATCTAAATAATTGCTTGATTATATTACTTTGTACAAGTACATAGATCCCTATAATAATATTAATCAAAAATACCAAAAAACACCATTGGGATATATCATTCACTGCAAACATACTATACAGTTCACAGAGATTATTTAATCATTCACTATTCCCCAAAATCACAGCCTCCCTTCCATAAATGACAGTACCCTTATAAAAGAATAAATCCAACACCTTCACTCTACAAAAAATTCATATCATTGACTGATTTCACTTTTCAGTTCCCATAGAGTCGTTTGTGGTTTGCATAGTATAGAACCCCCTGTGGCGGGATTAATTCACCACCCTCATCTAAACTATACCAACATCCATCATGGTCCTATGTACCATGTTTGAGGTCCGTATCGTGTAATTTTTCGACTATTATGTCCAAAAACTCCACACATTTAATTCTAAAAACTCCATGCTTTATAATCCTTAGATATTGGTCAATAAACACAATTGTGGAAAAATATCCTTTTCTATAAAACAAACTCTCGATTTTGAGAATTAATTTTTTTTCAAAATTGGGAAACTAAACCACCTTAAATACAAATTATTTAGAAACACAAATCAGGAAAAATCATGGTCATCTAGATTTTAGATCAAACAATGTCACCCTAAAATTACTAAGACCGCACATTCTGTGATTTTTCATAACATGGAATAATCTCAATTAAATAGTTTTATATCCATACAAAAATAACTGAGATTTCTAGCATACATCATGGGAAAATATATAATTACTTAGATCCAAATAATTTTTATGTCCATACATTATTTAAGTTACAAGTATCATATAATCTATGAAAAATAGTATCAATTTGACAAGTAAACTTCACTAACACTGATAAATACATCAAATATCATTCAAAAACATGATTAAATCTCATTCTATTCAAGTAAAAAGAAGATTGAATAATTGGTCTCTCAAATAAATATGTTCATTCATTTCCTAACTATTTCTCATGGATGGTCCAAATATAAAATTTATCATATCACATTTTTTAAGAAAAACCAACAGAATAGTCACTAAATTGCCTGACCACTATGTGATTAGTTATGCATTGTTTTTTGTGAGTGGAAGGTGAAAAAATATGAATGATAACAAGTAAGGTACCTTGTTAAAGTCATGTTATTTGGATTTATATGAACCATTCACAATATGTATACAACTAAACATATGTATTACATTCTTGTTCATATACATAAATCACTCAATCAAGAAAAAATATAACAATTTTGACTTATGTCTGAAATATGTATCGTTATAGGATACCCTATAAAATATCATTACAATACATGTGTTTCAATAATTATTATCAACATGAGATAACATTATAATTTATCTAAAAAGGTTTATTAAATATTTCTATCTCTTATTGTCAAAGAAACTTGTATGCATGAATAATAATTTTAAAAGGGCTTTAAATACCATGATTCATATATTTACTCTCAAACACAGTGAAAATGTTATTTTAAAACATACACACACACAAATATATATATATATATATATTAGTGATATAAAATCATATTATGTCAATCATTAAAAGATTGTGATGATTCACAACAATAATAAAAAAATGGATCTCCTGCATCGATTGGAGAACGCGCTCCACGCACCGACGGGTTTTTAAAATTTTAAGACTCTTGCGGCCCACCTACCATATTGACGACTACTTCCTCCACCTTTCATCTTGTCCTCTAGGATGCTATGGATGCCAACCCTTCATCCCTCTCACCCAGATCTCCTCCATCATTCAATGTCTCGTCAGTTCCCTAGTGCACGGATGGTCCCCCTCCAGCAGCCCTCCGTCGGGGCTCCTTCATAGATGTCTTAAGCAGCCCGAAGCAAGCCCCCCATAGGCCCTACTTCCAGGATCTAAATGTGTACTTGCTAAATGTGTCTTAATAAGGATCCTTAATTTCCTTGGATACCCATAATGCAGCCTTCGTGGAGGTGGATGCGTGTTTGAAATGGACCTTTATTACCTCTTTAGGCTCCATGAATCCCCCCTGTTGTTCTTCTAGTGTTTCTCACAAGACAAAGATATTTGATCCCCAGATCAGATTTCGTCATTCCACAAACACTACATCTGCATTTTTCTAGCATCTGAAGAAGTCTTTATCCATTTGAGGTGCAAGGTTCTTTGTTATTTCAACCACTGGAGTTTTAGACTCTCTCAGCAGTCTTTGGATGCTCATACGGGAAAGGAGATTCCACAAGCTCCGATTGGGATTGTCCTTCTAGTCATCCTACTTCTGTTATAGAATGTAGTTTTCATGTTATTGAAATTTGATTCCCTTGATGGCTACCTATTCTTGGATTCTTGAACCAGCTGCTGTTCGGATTCATAGGTTTCTCTATTGTGAATGGAAGTGGATCTCTCCCACTCCCTTCCAGTGAAAATTCTTCTTTGCGTGAGGGATGGTTTCTTCTCGGATCAGGACATAGCCTACCCCGTCTTTCCCAAATTATATTTTCATTTCCACATCTTGGACACTCTATCCAATTGTGTATAATGTGTCGTGAAGGGGTCTCGCGCCACCCACATAGTCTTCCTGAGACCTATGCGAGGTCGTCCTCCTCATCCTCAGTTCCTCCCTCGGTATCTATGCATCAAATCTCTCCTCAATTGAGAGCCTTAATGGTTAAACCCCATTCGTCCTAGGCATGTCCCATCAACCATCTAACCCTTATGCTTTAAATATTCCTCCACGAAAATAGGTTCTTCATGCCCTTCTATCTGAGCCCATGTCCCCCCTTTTAGTATTGAGGTCCCTTCCTACAATTTCCCCTTATGCCCCCAAGATCATTTTCATGAACTCCTCCCTTTATCTCCTCTGGTCCCCTCCTCCAACCCTTTTGGAATTTCCTCCCCCTCCACCCTCTTTATTGTTTACCCCCCCCCCCCCATATCATTATGTTGAGGTCCTTGGGGAGTCCTTTCCCCACCAAGGACAGCTCTCATTCCACCGGTTTATGTTCTCTAGGATCTAGACCTTGTAGGGAAGGTTGGACAATCCTCAAGGACCCAAATATTTCCCCTCTACCCCCTCCATGGACAATAGTCCCCCCACCTCCCCTAGTGGTTATACTCTTAAATATCTGGTGATCCCCTTAAAATTGGGTGTTTGTACTCGATCTCTCTTCAGGAGTTTACAAGACTTCACGTCCTCCCTCTGCATGAAGGCTCTAATCCATGGTGCTAATGTTAGGGTGCTTGATTCCCATGATTACCATACTCTTTTGTAATTCACGTGGCCTAGGATCTAGGGATAAAATTGATTTCCTCTCTTTAGTAATAAAAAAAACAATTTGTTAGTATTCGGCATTATAGAGCACAAACATAACCCATATAGGTTTAGTGATTGTGCCTAGAAAATCAAAAGGCCTGGAGCCATGCATGCTACGCCTTCAAATAGGTAAATTTGGATCTTCTATAATAATAGAAAATTTGTTGATTTGGTTCAGGAAGGAGATCAATTCACCCTTACTAAGGGGTCCAAATTCAACAGAAGCCTCTTCATGACTGTCTTTTATTGGTGATGTGATCATAACCAAAGGGGAATACATTGGAGATATCTTTAATCCTTTGATCTAGGGGGGGTCCCTCTAATGAGTTGTTGGAGGAGAATTCAATGGTGTGGCTAATCCAGAAGAGAGTAAAGGATGGGAACCCTTTCACCGACAAGCTATCTTGGAGTTTTTTGAGTTCATGGTTGGTTCAGGCATAATGGATCTAGGTTACCAAGGCTATCCTTTTACATGGTGTAACAACCAATGACGTCCACGCTATTCTTGGAGCTTCCTTGACTAATGTCTGGCCAATTTTACCTCCCCCACAGTGTTCTTCTATGCAGTGGTGAGACACATTGCGTGGGTACCTTTAATTCATTCCCTAGTCGTAGTGTCATTGGATTCATGCTAGGATATATAGGGGTGTTTTAGATTCAATCATTGGTGGGGAAACATTCCGGGCATCATCTCTTTGGTCCAGTCAACTTGGCATGAACCCCTCCAGGCCTACTCCTGCATAGGCATAGACAGAATTATTATGAATTTGAAGTCTAGATTCCAAGAGTGGAAGTTTGATCACTTTTCCACTGATGAAGAGTCTTATAAAGAGATGTAGGTGGTGGATCATCTTGAAGGAATACTATAAGAAGTATGTTATGATCCCACAGTTGAGGAGCTTGCATAAATGAAGAAGGACCTGGAAAAAATATTTCTACAGCAGGAACATTTGGTGAGAGAGGATTCGAGGATCAGGTGGCTCTACAAGGGGGATAGGAATACCACATTTTTTCACACGTTCTTGAAGGAAAGACAACATCTGGTGAAACCCAACATCCTTTTGAAAGATGGTTTCTATACGAATGATAGAGTTGTGGTGGGTGTGCTAGCTCACATGTTCTTCAAGAATCTCCTTGCAGGACCCAATCTGTGTTTTCCCAATGGGTACCTAGGAAGATAAATAGACTTATTCTATTGGATATCCCATTATATGTCTATCCAAGACTATAAAAGTTTTTTCTCGATTCCAATAGAAAAAAGAGAAAAAAATACCATGTAAAGCCTTCATCTCGATAGTGCCCTGGTCCTAGACGGTTTTCTAAGATCATTCTATAAAACTGCTTGGGATATTGTGATGTCTGATATCACTTTGTCTATCCAATATTTCTTTTCAGGTTGATGTTAACTATGAGTACAGTGTGACACCACTATGTTTGTAATTCCAAAAACAAGGAACCCCACCTTCACCATGCAATATCGCTTGGTTAGTTTATGAAAGATTACATACTAAATCATTGAAGGTATCATTAATTCTAGGATCTATATCCATCTTTCCCAGAGGATCACCAAGGAGAAATATATCTTCGTGCAGGAGGGAACAATCATGTTTTCCATAGCACGTGCCTGGGAAATTATTTGAAACCTCAACTTGAAAACATGTAGATCAAATGCGGAAATTATATAATATATGAATAAAGATTTTGATAGGGTGGAATGTGGCATCATAAAAAGGTGTTGGAAGGTAAGGGGTTCTTTCCATGGAACATTGATATCATTGGTAGAAGCTTCTCCTCTTCATGGATGGAGGTAATGTTTATGGGGAAATACTACAAGTTCTTCAAAGCCACCTGTATCCTTAGATAAGGAGATCATATCTCTTCGAGTCTATTTATCATCTCCCATGACATCATGAGCCACTATTAATAGAGGATATTTTCTAATGGAGGGGTTTATCCCTACCAATGATGCATGGGGTCTTAGGATATCTCCCACCTCATGTTCGCGGACTACACCCACCTCTTCAAGAACGTGGTAAGTTGGTCGATTAGTGGTCTGAAAGAGGGGCTGGATGATTATTTCATCTAGAGAGTCCAACACATCAACAAATACAATATATTTTTCTTTATCTTGAATAGTTGTTATCCCAACCAGATGGTAGCGGTTCATAGAAGACATTCCATGAAACAAGGAAGCTTCACCACAGAGTATTTGGGGGCACTCATTTCTCTCGGATTCTTGTGCATAAGAGACTTTTACTTCTTCACCAGCAAGATTTATGACTGGATACAGAAATGGAAAAATAAATTTCTTTCATTCAGAGGCCATATATCACTGATCAATAGTGTTCTTCTTGATTTACCTATTCATACTCCTTCCACCATTAAATTATGGAATGTTGTCATTATCAAAATCGAAAAGCTCCTGAACAAATTTAAATGGGACTAAAAAGAGGAGGTAAAGTTCCACTGGTCCTTGAATAGAATGGAAAGGATGGAAAATGAATGGGGTATCAATGTACAAAATCCTCAGGGACACCCAACAGTTCATGCATGCAAAATTATACAGGGATATCTTGGAACAACATACATTGTGGTGCCAAATTATGAACACCTCCAAAAATGTAAATATAACATAACTCAAGGGTCACTGTTCTCCATTCAATTCCATTATCTTTCCCCATTATTGAACATCAATAACATGCACGTTGGATTATAGGGAGGGGAGAAATTTTGTTCTAACATAAAAAATGGCCAGGGGATGTTCATGGCTCCTTAAGATGTACTGCCAACAAGATTTTGTTTAGGGAAGCTAGAATCCACCCTTACTTCTTCAAAATAGTGTTGGATGACGGCAATCATAACTCTTTTAACCTTATAGAAATGTCATCTGAAAATGATAAATGTGTCTTCACTCCTTCGCCCTCAGGGGCCCTCACATATCAGGACTTCCACCGCTCTCGGGGTCTCCATGAGTCTCTGGCCAGCTAGAATGATACCTTGTTGAGTAAATATATTCCTTTTATGTTCATCTTCTTTCTATGGGGAATCTCGACCAGAGCTCTCCCAACCAAGGAGAACATCAATCGGTGTGGTATTCCGATGGCGTCATGTTTCTCATGTTGTAAATGCTGGAAGAAGGAGAGTGTGGACCACCTGTTCTTCATCTGTGAATGGGTGTGTGATGTTTGGAAGGCCTTAAAGGAGTTCACAAGCCTCCATGTCACTATATTAGGATACCTATCATTCATGGAATGGTGGTTCTATTGAATGGGAGATAGGGGTTTGGAGAAGATGTCATGAATTATGATCTTGCAAGATGGATGTTGGAGTATTTGGTAGGCCCGCTACAAGGAAAGGCATGACAAGGTGATAGCTAAATCCATATATATAATTATCAGAAGAAAAATGATCCTCTTGGATTTGGATAATCATGTCAGAAATTAGAAAGAGGTTCCCTCACTCCATAGTTTGTAGGTAAGCTGTTATATACCTCTATATCGTAAAAGCAACACCCGGGGACAATGGGTTCGATGGACACTACCAACCAGAGGACATAATCTCAATTCAGACATGTTATGAATCATGGTGATCCTTCAAGTAGGAGTGGTGGTGTGGGATGCACAAGGTTCGGTGGTAGTGTCTTTCTCTTCCAGGTTATTCCAAGGATCCTCCTTACCAGATGAGACCAAAGCTTTCATAATGGGTCTATAAATATGCTACATCAAAAGTGTCTGGTTTGAAGTGCCGGAAACTGACTCCTTGATTCTTCTTACATGGATTTTTACAACCTTTGTGGTCTATTTAATACATAACCAGAAAGTGTAGGGATGAGCTACGTAATAACATCTTGGTTAATCACCCCTGGAGTTAGGGGAACCAAGTGGCAGATTATCTTTGTTTATTTGAGGTTTTTGGACCGGAAAAAATCGGTCATCATACGGTGATGTCCTTGAATCCTAAGAGTGTCATCATTACTATAGGGTATTCACCCAGCCTTCAATATATCAGACCGCCCTAGGGGAATTTTTTCCCTTGAGTTTTTGTGGGTTTTGGTTGTATCCCTTATTTTCTGAATAAAAATTTAAAATGATTATGATGATTTTAATCCTTAAATAAATTATGTTTTCTATATTTTTAATAGTTTTGTTATGTCACCTCACCCGAAAACATTTTATATATCCTTATTTTGTCACATACTACATCACTTTATTATCATATGATAAATCAAGCCTCTTGTTAAACTCATAAGTGAGATAACATACTAGAATAATTAAAATTTGGATTATAGAGATATTATTATTTTGAATCATGAAATTCAAGATATGGATTTTTTATACAAATTAATTTACTTCTTATTATTAGATTTTATTATGTATTTTAATTATTTTTAATTATCTACCACATATATCATTTATAAAATGAAATGAAATTCCAAACTCATATAAGATGACTGTCATTAAGAAAAAAAGTAACTCTTATATCATACACTACTAATACATATCCTAAAAACAATTAATTCACTTAGGATAAAACAAATTTTTTCCACTTTGGAAGAAAATGCAATATCATAACTGAATAGTATTTTTTGTGCATTTTTTATTTTAATTTTAAATTCATTCTTCTCTGTCATAACAAATATCGGTATCTTAGAAAATATAATGTCTAAATATATATACTATTGTTTTCTTTTGGAAAATACACATTACAAACTAATAAAATACCTCAATGTTTATTCCATGTGATATATAATATGAAAAATCAATATAAAAAATATATGATGCCATTAAATAATATATAATTATCATTTTTAGAAAAAAATATATTTAAAATTTGAAACAATTTCACATATTATTGAAAATGTTGTTTAATTATTTTTATTTAAATTCCATTGAAATGTTTTTTATAAATTCACTTATATAATTCCTTTTCTATTATTTAATTGATTAGATTAATAAAAAAATAACCTTAAAATTAAAAACAATTTTTTTTATTTAATATTTTCATCACATGTCAAAAGTATTTGCATAATTAAATGATATTAAATGAAATTTAAAAAAACGTTAACACTGATACAAACTTTATTTCCACCAAGATTAGGTAGATCAAATATCAATTAATATAGAGAAGGAACTCTTTCTTATTATTTAGATAAAAATAAAACAACTCCCATTATCAATTACATGTAATTTTTCTACTATATTATATAATCAAGATTTTTAACTGTATTGTTTTTATTAATATTTTTTACTTTATCAAATTTATTTTATATAAATAAATACCAAACAAGTATCCTCCTTGAATATTTTACTTCATATTTTTATTTTATGGGATATTAAATTTATAATGATATGTACTTACAAAGTGGAAGCATTTTCATTCAATTGTGACACCTCATTTTTATTTTAAGAATATAGGCATCTTTCTAGACTCTCTAAAACATTTATTTTTATTATGGAAAAAACATTTAACCTTATTGATTACACCATCATAGAATATATTGATTCAAATTCACTATTATCCATATTAGAGACCATTATCATATAGAGGATATTAGGGGAAATTTTTTAGATCTCATTCTTATAATAATTATTAATAAAATAATTAAATATTTTTTAAAATGATTTTGTAGAGATGTATACAGCTAGATTTATCCTGAGTAGTTCACGAAATCTATTTAGATAGAATTACATATTTTTACTAACCATGTGAGTGAAAAATGTAGTCCCTATAGTCTTTTTATAACAAAATTGTTCATTTAATCCCCAGTAATTCTCAAGCCTCTCTTTTTAAAAATAGATCCACTATCAGATAGTTACCACACAAAATAAAGAAATGTTTTAATATTTAATCTTGTAAATTAGTTTTATAGAGAATGTAATATGTTTAGATATATTAGGATAATTAATATAAGTCCTAATATAATCATATTTTACTTGTTTCCTAGATTAATTATAAGAAACATTTTCAAATAAACCGCATTTTTTTTCTTTACATACTTCTGGAGAAAAATTTTCTTATGTTGACGGATGTTGGGAAGATTATTATTTTTTAGTTTTTATATACTAAAAAATTCTCAAATATAAATTTTTTGTTATGGTTCCCTCTATTGTATATATTACTAGGATATGATCCATATTTTTTTGGTATTGGAGAATCTTTTTCTATTCTCCTATCAAATTTCTATTTAGTGATTTAATCACTAAAATTAAATCATATATCACTCATTGATAGTATAATAACAAATTATCATGAATTTTTATAAGTAATTATCCAAACTATATTACAATGTGATCTGAATAATTAATTTCGTTTTTATATTGTAATCCAAGTTTTATATCATGAATAGTCACATAATAATTAGTTTATACAATATTTATCTAAGCTTATAGAAGAAAATATATGATCAAAGAACCATTACGTATAATCATATAGATTGATTAACATCATTATAATTTTTTTTCATTTTTATAAATAAAAAACGTTTATACATATAAGTGGTTTATATTATTTCAATATATAATTATATATAAACCTCAATAATTTTACATATCCTGATTTTTTTATCTATTTACATGATTGAAATTAATTAAGTTAATATATATTTATATCAATCAACCAAATTAATTTTTTTATAAGCACATTAACGTATAAATCTTTATGGAATGATTATTTTTTGTTTAATTTTCCTATAAAATTATAATTTAAATAGTAAAAAAATCATATTCATCATAAGAAGAAATATATAAGAAATACTTCTATATAAAGGATAAAAATTATGATAATATATTTTTACTACATTGTAAAATATATCATGAAAAATGTATTCAACAACCGTACACTTCAAGATAGTATGACAGTGATTATTCCATGGGAAATTTTGACCCAAAAAGTTATTATCAATAGATCAGTGTTCAAGAGTGATTAATAGTCATAATATGACTTTATTTGAAAAGATAGTTGAATTATTCTAACAAGTCCCCACATTGTAAGTATTTGAAATAAAATACTTATATTGGATGAATTAAAAATAAAATTATATTATACATAAAATGAAATGACTTAAATTCATTGTATGACTTATTCAAACAAAATTTTAAAAATTGAAATTTATCAAAAAAAAATATGCACACTAGAAAAATACATATATTATGAATATTTAACAAAAAAAAATAAATAAATAAATTAAATAAATTCACTATAAGCATAAAAATTAACAATAGTAAATATTTTTTAATTTATATATATAATATATGAATAATTACAACAATTATAAATAGTTTATTACTCATTGATATAAAGAAATTTTTAAAAATATAACATTAAACACTTTTAATTAATATGTAACATATAACATTTTTAATGTCATATATGAATGTTATATATTAATTATTTCATATTCATAAATATATATAACATAATATGACATAAAAAAATTATATTTCATTCCTTTTAAAATGATGTCAAATCATAATGTAAAAGTTTCATTTATTTAAAATTTTATTTATTATAAAATCCATATCTTTAAAAACAAATTCATCATTATATATCAACTTCTAAAAAAACGTGATTAATTTTTATAAAAATCCATCAATGTTGACAACTCATATTTATTTGTGATAATTAATGACATGGTAATAACTAAATCATGAAATTTTCATAAAATTTATAACAAAAATTAAAATAATAATCCTAATTTTTTTTTATAAAATATAAAACTATTTTTCCATAAACCCACTATCATAGGTAGAGATATACCTTAAATGTCTCTTTCTTGGTTATCTATAAATAATATAATTTAATTTCTTAATGAATATATCCCCCATAGTGGTTCAAAAGATCAATTAATTTGATCTATATCACTTATATATATATATATATATTATTGTAATAATATGAAAATATATTTAATTGGACACATCACATATATATCATGATTATTAATATATCATACTAATGTTTTAAATATAGTTATATATGACCCATATCAGGCTAATTGAAATTGAGAACTGAAATATCAATATATATTTCCCTTGATGTTGATGGATCATAATATTTTTATGATTTTTATAAAAAAAATATATACTCTTCTACACGCCTTGTATTAATTCTTTATATCAAATATTCATATTTTTTCCACATAAAATGTTCCAAATATAGTGAAATAATCAATTAAAACCACATGATATAAGATTAGTCTAATAGAGTTTTCTAATAATAAATTATAAATAAAAAACAAAGCATTAATATATAGGTAAATCCTCTAATAGGAAAAATGTATTCGTTGTGATCCATTAACCATAAACTATAGACTATTTCCATTATAAGTATCAATTGAATCAATGAATTATTAAATGATTTTGTGGGATTTTACTTGACTTCATTGTAAGTTAAAACAATTGGATTATTTGAAAGGTTTAACAGATGTTTCCCAACCATTTATGGAGTATAGATTAATTAATAATCTCATTGATACCTTTATTTATAGTTTTTCATTCTATATATAATTTATAATAGACCCTTCAAGATTCTATAAAAATCCTAGTCTATTTTAAAAAAAATGACATTAAATATAAAAATTTTAATGAGTCTTTAGAATAGAATAATATATTATGATTCATTACAAATTATATGATATATCATTTAATAATGTCTAGATTAAATCATGGATATCTTGGGCAATGTTAAAGTGGATGTATTATTTCATATCCCACGTCACATTAATAATTATATAAATCATTCCACGTGATGTACCTAATCCAAATGCAAAAAAATTCTATATCTCATATAGCGATATGGATCAAATTATATATATATATATACATGCACCATTTCTCATGTTCTGATATGGGATTTAGTGTACATAACTATTTCACCATCAACATGATCTCCTTGTATTCTTATAACTCCATAATCGTAGATGTAACTATCAACACCGAATTTAAAAATTTAAAACAAATTTTTTCCAGAAATATAAACATATAAGAGAAGGCATGGAACACTTAAACCCAAAAAATATTTAGAACAATAATGTCAATAATTACCCATCATTTGTAAGGAAATAAAAAAGTAAATCATATATAAGTATTTTTATCCAATAATATTTTTGCTAAAGAGAATTAATTGGAATAGTCTATAATAATTGTCTCTGTATCAAATTTAAATGATAAAAACCTGAATCCACACCTTGTTAATTTTTTTAATTAAACAAAGAGAAGAATGATCTAAAAAATAAATTAATTTTACAATGTGAGGAATGTATATGGGAATTTAAGGAGCCCATATCTGAATTTTCATTTCATTTAGACCATCTTCGGTACAATTTTAGATCAATTAGACCTAGTTTATGTTACCTAACTCATAAATCACTAGTTAAAACAAATAAAAAATGAAGATATTTTTTAAAACATTAATATTTAACATGATATATCCTATTTTTCCTATTACTCCAATAATGATTTGGATTTCCTATGAAAATCACTTAACCACTAAACTAACAAATAAAAAAACCTCAAATAATTATCAAAATACGGAATTTATATTCACATTAATCCATCATCATTACAATAAATATATGTTAATATAATGAAAAATAATGTTGTGAATATTCTTATAATATTATTCTTCTGATATAACTAAAATCCATCAAGAGAGTAAAGATATTAATATGCGAAATTATAGGGTGAAAGAGGTTGTGAGGGGAGTGTTCATGGGGTATTTTAAAAAGAGATAATGCGTGGGATAAAGAAATATTATTAAAATTTATGTTTATATAATACAATATATTCATTTTGGTAATGTATTTGATTAAACTGGTAATTTTAATTTTGTTTCTCCTATAATAGTTTCATGGGTGCCAATATATTTTTTAACTATAATTTTAAAAGTATTATTATAGTGTTAAGATATTTTTAATGAAAAAATGTGGGAAAAATATAATTTTTAATGATATAACACATCGAGAGATATATGAATTTAAAATTAAAATTCGGAAACAAATAAAAAATTCATTGATATAGTACTACCATAAAATATGTGTTTTAGATAGAATTATATTATGTTTTCTATGGATTTTTAGACTAATGAAAACTTGTTGTAGTTTTCTAAAAAGATTACCTCCACCTATTTCTGTGCATAAATAATTTAGATGTCTAGGAGATCTATGGGGGGTGGTATTAACTACTGGAACCTATGTAGTGATTCATTCTCATTACTAAGGTCGGATTTCCACCACCCCTTCCTGAACCACAAAGACCACCAACACCACTACCACTATTGTTACTAAAAATCTATTAATATCGACTGAATAGATAATGCTCAAGGGATGTGGTTACTATGTGGTTCATTCTGGAAAATAGGGTTTAATTTAATTATTAAATAGAATGTCAAAAAAGTGATTACAATATATATTATGATGAATTTTTAAGCCATCACATAATACCATTTTATGAGTATTCACTATATTATATATTTCATTTTTTCCCAGGGTGTACAACTATTTTAATTAGAGGATTTGTAACTTAAATTTTCTTTTAAATAGGGATTTTTGAATTATATGTTATTTCATTTAGGTCAATGATTTTTTTGTATATTATTTTCCCTTTAATGATCCTATTAGATGAGATCAGGTTTTGTGTTTTTACATATAAAACATATCATAATCAATATTCATGAGTGGGATTATAAATTTAGCATGATTAATACAAAGGAAATATTAATATATATTTGTTCTGAAATTTATATGATTAATTAATTATTGTAACATCTAATATTTATTTATGAAATTTCATTATCAATTGGTTTTTTTATTAAAAATGAATGGGAAATGTGAATGAAAAATTCAATAATTTATCTAGAGTGGTCAATATATGATATATATGTTCTTTTTAATTTATTATGTAATTATTTTTATATATTATGATGCAATTAATCATAAAATTTTAAATTTAAAATATTCATTCATATTAATTTTTTTAAAAGAATAACTACATATTCTAATGTTAACTATTTAAAAATACCATTTTTAATTCTCTTTGGGAGAGTGTTGTATGTGAATCATAAGATGATGAAAATTCAATAAAAAATAATATACCAAGTTATAAGGATTTTGAATATCATTAAATTAATTTTATAAATATCTTGAATTAGGGGTTTTTAATGGATCAATGATATATGATTTTATTGGTGGATTATAATTGAATATGTCTCAATTTATCAATGTCAAATTTCAAACAAAAAAATCGATATTTATGGTTAAAATTGCATGCTGAAAAATTAAAATTTATTACTATATATTTGATTCTGGATTAGGAATAAAGGGATGATAATTATTCATCCTAAAAATTAATGTAATTTAGTATTCAAAATTTAAATCTTAAATCTTTTTAGATACCATGATTTTATATAAAATTATTTGAAATTAAGACAACCTTTTAGATTCTAAATTCTTTGTTAGGGGTAAGTAATATATACCTTAAGTACCAAATATGCTGGTACGTACATATTATAGATTAAAACATTTTAGGGTGACCAATAAAGATATAATTTCTAATATTAATCCACCAATTATTGATATTGTGGGATTAACTAGTATCATACCTTATAAAAATATTAAATAAATATTACAAGAAAAGTTAATGAAAAATAGACAGTAATTATGGTAAGCTTATTTGTATCACTTATAAGGTGGATATGGAATATTTAAACCCCTTTAAATATATTTAATTAGAAACTAATTAGTATTATTAGGATTAAAAATCATAGTTATTAAATTTGATATGGTAAATAATTTTATTATTATTGAATAGGACATTGTGTTGGATATTTTTTAGTTTATACTAAAAATTATCGATACAATAATTTTTTATAACACATATAATTTATAAACATTTATACAAAGAATAATTGATCTTATGATATTGATGTATTTTTCAAAATGTTGGGGTTCTTAGTATTGGCATAATTGTGGTTTTTTCTGGCTTTTATGGTTTTGTAATCCATTGTATGCGTTGATTTTGAAATGTTTCTTTTTTGGGGGGAAGGTTTATAAGATAATATCTTGTATAATTATTTCTCAAAGATTATGGATTGGAATGTCGACATTGTTCTTTTATAAACAGTGTATGATTTTTGGGTAGAATTTATATTCTATGATCATGATGATTATTAATTATTGAGATCGTGGAGATATATTATTTAATCTATTCAATAATGGTGGACTAGTTGGTTTATAATGGTGAAAATATAGATGATGGGTTGGTGTAGTATAATTAATGACTATGGAAAGCTGCAAGGATGTTGTTGTAGTATAGGGTACGTGAACTGATATTATTATTATTATTATTATTAGGTGACTATTTTTTGTTTAATTTGATGAGTATTTATGGATTATTTTGATATTTTGATTCCTTTTGGTCATTGTACTTTTTTATAATTTCTCAACCTAACTATTTGTTATATTTTAAATTTAATAAATTTAATTTTTGTTAGTCTAATTATCATAAAACTATGGCCAAAATATATTAAATTTCTATTTATTTCATTATTCAATACCATGTAGAAGTTTTGGCTGGTGGGATCATTTTTTTTACTCTCTAGTAGATGAAGAACACATGTTTAGTCATATTAGACTATTGCACCTGAATTTGGGTTTAACAATATTTTATTTGAAATTGATAAATTTAAATTATCAGAGAAAAGTAATGGAGAAATAGATAATGAGATTAAGGTTTATAGCATAATGAATAATATAATGACTGTAAATTACTCAATATCATAGGATGGACAAAAGTTGTACAATAGAACCATATAGCCAAAGATGGTGGTTAGAAAAGAGGTAGAATATGATTCTTTTCCAAATTTTTAATAAATAAATTAATATATATATATAATTTTGATATTTATATATATAATATAATATATATCATTCATATTATATATATATATGTATTTAAGTATATATATATATATATATATATATATTAACACCCTTAATAATAGGGGTCTAGAAAAAATTATAGGTTGGGTAGACTTCTTCAGCTATGTAGTATTTTAGTTAAATAGTGTATAACATATAGTGGTCATCCAAATAAGGTTCCATAAGATAGATATGGTGTGCATGGAATTCATTCCTTAGGTCTAAATATAAGGGGTGAGGCCCATTATTCATAATTAGTGGGTGGTGCAGTAGAAATGTCCAGAAAAACCCATGAAAAAATGGACCACGTGTCGAGAGACCATTTATATATTGCATTAAAACTAGGATCCCATGACAGTTGACTCATTCTTATCTAAATATTGATGAATGTGGTATTCCTAGTAGTCTCTGTGTAGTAACCATCTATCTTGAAAAATTATATATTATTTTTTCTAAATAATTGTTAATTCCATTTACCCTACATATTGATGAACGTAGGTACTGTACGGAGCTGTAGAAGGAGGGTACTGTATCAGCATTACTCACACAATGGGCCTTGGGCCAAAACATTGGTCCTACGGGCCATGTACTGCACTAAATTCCCACTGGGACTTCGAGCTAAATATTTGGTCTCCTCTACTTAGTTAAAAAGATGTCTTTTATTTGCTTTAATAACAAATGTGGCTTTGTCCCCAACCTTTAAAAAAATAGTGATCATAATGATTATTAAATAATTTAGATTCCCATAAAATATAATTTTGGATATTTTAATCAAATAGTGACTTCATTTATTAAGGAAACAAGACTAGAAAAATCATAGATTTCTATGGTGTAATCTTCAATTAGAATAAAAATATCCAATTTTATGCCATTTTGACAATCTATAGAAAAATTTTCACTAAACAAATATTTTGAAAGTTAATGTGGGTGAATAATTTTTTGAAACTTATGTAGTGACTATGAAATAAATATATTTCAATTAATAATATCATTTATAGTGATGAAATTAAATTTTCCACCATAATAGTTATTGAAAATACAATTATTTGATTTAATTACTAAGGACAACATGAAATGAAAAATGAATGGTGGGTCTGATAGTGTATATATTCCTATAGATATTGATGATTTAATAAATTATAATTACAAATAGTTGATATTAACAGCATGGTATGATATTATTATAATGTTTTATAACTCTCATATATATTATATTTTATAATGTAATAGTGTCATGTCATATAGAGTGTAGTATAACTCGGAATGAATTATAAAATTTCCCAGTACATCATTACTGTGGGATATATCATTTGTGAATGATTTTGGGAGAAATGTCTGGTATTATTGAATAGTAATATAAAAAACAGTTTACAAAAATTTCTGTTTGAAATCCAATTATACACGAATCAATGGTGAATTGTCATACTAATTTTCATGAAAACATATTTCATGAAATATTATATTTATTCTTGGAGGTGATGATTACAATGAATATATATACTTTTCGATAATGGTTAGAGTTATTTTGAGATATCAATGTTGCAATTTTATTTTTTAAAGTCATTCGGAATTTGACAATGAGAAATCCATGATGTCTTCTTCCTATTCCAGAAATTTTTCTTTTATTGACAATCAACTATAGTTATTCTTGCATTGAACTTCATTGTAGTATAATATATCAATTTAGCAACAACAAAGAAGTTTTGATTATTTTTTTTCGTATTATGGACAATAAATAGGAGATATTGTACAGAAAATAAATTCACCATATATGGTTTATGTTAGAGGAAAAAAACTCCTTTTAAGGATTGTTTTATAATAATTTTGTATCTTTAAACGATAGTGTTTGTCTGGGTAAATAAAAGGAAGACAAAAATTAAATTGGTTCTATTCAATTAGTGTATTTTATTTTTCCTTCTTTGAGTTTTAAATAGTCATAATGAGTAATGTTATAAAAAAGAATAATTTATATAAGTTTAACCGATGGTT
Organism: Viscum album; assembly: GCA_963277665.1. Taxonomy (NCBI): domain Eukaryota; kingdom Viridiplantae; phylum Streptophyta; class Magnoliopsida; order Santalales; family Viscaceae; genus Viscum; species Viscum album. The sequence continues at coordinate 1,956,400,904 of OY728140.1, forward strand.
CCTCATGAAAATAAGAGATTAGTTACTCTTTTTCACTCTAAATATCTCTTTATAAATGATAGGTGGAAACAATTACACTATAAAACCTTGATATTTTGGAATACATTTCTTCAAATTATAACTATTTTCAATATAGGTCTCCATACACAACATGGAACTATTATGTTTCATAATATATTGAATATTTTTTAATATTAATAAAAAACTAATATAAAAAAATTAATAAATTATAAATTCTTACAATATTGGACTATGGACATTAATAATTTTAAAATGTTGTTAAAAAATACATTTTTCTTATATATTATATTTTAACACTAAATATTAGTTAATTATATCTAAAATTACAAATTTTTAAAATTTATTTCATATAATAGTTTATCATATGAAAATTTTCCGAAGGATAATTTTTTATTTATTTAATGATATTAAATATTAATATGAAGAGTAAAAATAATGGTTTCTACCAAAATATTAATTCAATTAATTAATTATTAGATAAGTGAGACATAGATGTTTATAAAAAACTGATTGATTAACTATTTATTTAAGGTTCAAAATTTATGAATTTTATAATGACATTAAGAATCTTGAAAACTGATGTTCAACATTTCAAAACATATATAACATTTTTTTTCAAATTTAAACATTATTTCATACTTTTTTAATCAAAAATTTTAATTTTATTATTCAATTTTGGATTTTATTATAATCCACATTTCTCAAATTTATTTTATAGTAAACCAATTTAAATATTAATGGCAATAAAATTCACAAATTTAGGCTACATGTAAATTTTATGTTTAAGAACATGAATTTTCATAAAATTGTTTTTTGTGTGCGACAATATTAACATCCATTACCCTGATACAAATTATTTCAAAAATTCATTTCCAATATTTTAGATAAATATATCAATATTATTTTTTGATTTTAATTTTAGTTTTATAGAAACAATTAAGATAAAAAAGAAAATATTAGTTACCCCAGTAAAACATTGGTTTTTCTATGAATGATATTTTTATAGACATTATTTATTTTTTAAATTTAAATTGATATATTTAAAATTAATTCTATAATATTAATGTAAGAAATAAATGAAAATAAATTTAAAATCATTTAAAATATCATTAATTTTAAATAATTATAGGAACACATAATAATTAAAACATCATTTTTGTACAGAAATATTTCTTCTACACATTATTTTTTTTAATTTTAATGTTAATTTCGTCATATATAAAAAATAAGCATGACAAATGGAGCATATATTCAGATTATTCATGTCAATTGTTTAATAAAATTCATCTTATTGTTTTACAAATAAAATAATTTCCATAATTATTTTTTAACTAGGATTAATAATGGTAAAAATAGAAAAATTACGTATCCAGATAATTTTTAATTTAAAGTCCACCTAAAACTTCTAGAATGTATTGTTAGGTATGATGGTCCTATTAATATGTCTCTCCTACCATTTATCCTTCTAAATCAACTAACTCTCATAAATCTTATATCCCACATAACACTCATGTGTTACCTTCCCTACCACTTAATGAACAATAGTTTCCATAAAAATCCCCTCATTCTCCCCAATAAGAAAATATAACTCCCATATATACTCCAATATATCTCTACCCCAAAAAAATTTATCATTTACTTCCCTTTTATACCCCCTCTAAATACATTCCATTGAATTACTGTTGTTCAAATGATTCATTCTAAGATTACATAAGAAACCTAGAATGTGAAGGGTTCTCCTCATCTTCATTTTTTATTTCGGTACTAATTTTTTATAAATAATTTTCAAATAAAACTAAGATATTAAAAATTATTATTACAACATTTTTAAAATAAATATACATTAATAAAAATACAATGAAAAAAGGAAAAATGTTTCTAGAATACAAGGTACTTAAAATAAAAAAAAATAAAAACTATTTATTTTATTCTCCACAATAAGATCTTAAATCCCATTAAGATCCTAAAACATTATGGGATAACCTAGTGAATATATAAAATAAACGGGGGAGATAAAAATACTATTAATCAATTTCATATGATAACGATGTGTAACATGAGGGTCAAATGTATTACATGATATCATAAAAGATAAGGCATATGAGTATTCACAAGGAATAATAACATTAATAAAAATATATCATAACATCATTGAATCAAATGATAATTTGTTTCAAAATGAAACATGATATAATCCTAAGTCTTGGATAACCATTAAGTCAATATCACATGGTGGAAGGAGTCCCATAATTAATTAGGTTCACCCCCCAATCCCATGTATGAATTCTCATAAGAGTAAATCATTACCCAATGAATTACAATGATATATAATTTTGGTCCCAACCATAAAATCCATTTCATGTGAATTATTAAGTGTTTCAAATAATTAAATCAATCATTGGTAATTAAAATTACCAATTGTACGAAACATTGTTGCTTAATCAAGCATCATATTATAAACAAATAAAATTTTTTAATGATGTAATTTGAGAAATTCACATAAGTCATATATTACCTTGTTAATGGGAGACATTGAGAGGTATATATGTAAGATACACATATATAGTTTTCAGATTAATTATATATCTTTAATTTTTATTTTCATTGACGAATTGAAATACATTTAAAGAGATTAAATTCTACGATTAGGAAAATAAAATTTCCCCTTAAAAAATAACATATGAAATTCTAAAAGATAAAAAAATAATAAGGATAAAATTTTCATTGAAAATAAAATTGGAAACATATAATTGAATTTTCACTGAGTTTATTGGACATTATGGTTTTTAATTCTGTACAATCTGTGTATCTTAAAATAAGTTATCTATTAACAATTTTCAATGAAAATTCAAAAGGTCCTTCATTCGGAATATAATGGGAAGATTCATTTTAAATAAATTTTTTAAGAAAATAATGGATCCTAATATAATTAAAATGTAATTGGATATTACTGAAAACATTATTCCAAATAATTTTTTAAATCTTGTACTGGGATGCCAAAGGATTTTTGATAAAAGAGAAAAATAGTGTAGGATTTTCTTAAAAACATTTAATCAATCATTTTATGTACCAAAGAGGTTAAAATAATTATATAATATGAAAATTTTATAAAAAATCACAAGAAATGTAAATTAATTAGCTTTATTATAAAATGATGAAATAATTACCTTTAAGGTAAAATTAAGTATGATCAATCCCAATTATATTGATATTGAATCATAAAATCATACCGTTTTAGTATATATTGAATCATAACCCCCATGAATGTAGTATGTGAATTGAATTATGGAATATGAGGAAGTTTTTAAGATTCATTATATAATATATAACTTTCTCTTCATATAAACAATGGAATGAAATTTATTTATATAAAATAACATGTTCTAAAAGAAGAATGTATTGACAGGGAAACACTTACCTTGAATAAAAAATTATCTTTATTTCTTTTTTCTAACATATAACAGAAATATATTATTATTTAATTTAGAAAAAATTAACTATTTAATACCTTATAAATAATAATTTTAATGAATATATTTTATTTACATGTTTAATTACATATTCAGTTATGTCAACTTCAAGATTTTTAAGGAAAGTTAGATATAATTTCAAAATGGCATCGATGTGTTGACATAGTTCGAAAGAAGAAATTATAAAATAATCATTTAAATAATAAACAAAAAATAATTATAATATTTATACATTAATTATTCTTGTAATACCAACTATGAAATAAGGGTATGGATAGTGAACTATTTTATAATCATAGTGATGGTAGGTTGTATATTCACAAGACTAATGTTTCCATTTCTCAATGGTCATGATGGAAAGAAGGTACTTGTTTTTTCTCTTTTAATAATTATATTTATATCTTAAATATAATATTATTTCTTTAAATGAAAAAATATATACCAACCATGTGATGTGGTACTAAAAATAGAATCACATCACTTTGTGAGGTGACAGTGCACCCTAATGAAGATTGATGATATCACAATTCAATTGATGGTAAGGTAGAAGGTATATGATATATAAATTTTAATGAATGACTAAACTTTTATCTATAAATATTATATCCTGTCTAATTTAATTCTATGAGAGGTGATGATAGAAGTTGAATTATATTAGTTCGAGTGGTGATAATCAATTGTACCCAAGAATAATGGGTTTGTTTCCCAGTTTGATATAAGAGGAGATGGATAAATATTATTCCATAAAATTAATAAAATATCAGTATACAGTAGATATTTATATTAATATAATATATTTTTAATACATAATTGATTATAGAAAAATAATAATTTAAAACACATAGCCCGGTAAAAATAATTATCGTCTCTTAGAGGAAAATTCTATTAATATTTTATTAAGGACCCCAAGATCTGTCATTTGGAAAAACTATTAGAATTATAATTTTTCTAAAAAACATTGGGGATATATTTTGGAACTCAGTTCTCAAACCAAATGGATTATTGGAGTGAACATTTGATGGGATGTGGTCCCTTTTATAATTGACAAGTTGTGGAATTTTTGTAAATACCCAAAAGTAATCAATAATGGGATGTCACTCTAAAGCCATATTCCTCATAAATGGAAAATTAATGGAATAAAAGAAAAATAATGATGATCCACTACAGTAACACAAATCAAATGATTTTAATCATGTTATCTTCATTACCTCTATAATTACCTACTTTTAACCATTTAGTATTTTTACCATACTAACCATTTTTTAATGTTATTAATATTAATTATGATAAAAAATTATGTTTACCTTAATATATAATATAAATTATGATGATAAAATAATAAATAATGGATTTAATTTAATTAAAATCACATTATTTGAATTATATAATTTAAAATGATACATTAATGCAAAATAAAAGGACTTTTTCGGAAAAATGATTTTTTCAACGAAACGGTAAATAATGTTGACAATATGAATAAAAATAATTATTATATGAATTTAAATTCAAAATATATATATATATTAGATAAATTAAAATTAAAAAATTACCCATTATGTATTTATTCTATTATTTAATATTGAGAAACATTATACACTTTAAAATATTTTTCATAAAAAAATAACTTTGATTCTAAAAATAACGATTTACTAAAATTAATTATGAGGTTGATTTAACTATAATTAATTGGATTATAGATAAATTATTATTTCTTATGATAATTTGTAATAATATTTCATAAAAGCATGACTTTGGAATTATTTATTATATTAAATGAAATAACAGTTCAATAAAATGTTATTTTTTATTATTTAATAAAAAGTAAATATTTTACAAAAAATACTATGATTTCCTCTAATTTAATATTGATATTCTAATTTAAAAAATAATATTCGTTTTAGAAAAAGTCATCTATATAATATCAAAAAAAATAATTGTGAAATTTTCTCTCAAAAAAATCATTTTTAAATAAATGTTTTATTAAATATTTAGTGCTTATTTCCACACAATTTACCAACACATTAAAATTGATCAGAAATTTTTTATATTTTTCATTAATTAGTTAACCTATTCATACCCAACAATTTAACAGCTAGGTTATGGTGATTATAATTAAATAATAGGATTTAAGTCATATGTCGTGGCTCATTTAAACATGGAGTTGTGTGATGAATATACAATAGATCATAGTTTTCATTCAAAATATAAGGGTGTTAAATTCTAATCACGTAAAAAATCTACATATTCATAATTATAACTGGTATTTATTTGGAAATTTTAAAATTTCTTTTTGGAAAACCAACATCATTAAAATGGTTATAATAGATTCTTCATTAAAAGTAGAAAAGTTAAATATAAAATTAATTTTTAAGAACAAGTTACTATATATCCAAGTAGGAGAATATTAATGGAATGTGAGAAAATAGAAATGTAATAAAATCACAAATAATTATGGGGAGTGATAGAGATCATTTTTTTCATAAACAAATTAATTATCACGAGATATTTAACAAAAACAAATCCATAAATCTATGATAATGTAAATTTCCATTTATTCATAAAAAATGATAGTAATATCATCACATTTCGTTGAATAAAATTTTACTAGTGTTGAGGAATTATTTTTCTAATATGATAGAAAAATTATAAAAATATACAATCTTTATATCTTTTTTTGTATACATATTTTTTTTTATTTTTTTCCATTGATCAATGTACAATTCACCACTTACTTTATACCATGAAAATAAAATGTTGATCATAATTTCCATTCTAATTGGTACATCACATAGAACATTGGTAGCCACTACAACTTTATCATACATCAATTTTGGATTCAATCATGATAACCTTTTCTATTATGATATGTTAGTTCCATGTATGAGGGTTTTCCATTTAATAAAAATACACTATTATAATTCCAATAATGTTTCATAAAAATACGACAAACATCCTCAAAATAACATTAATAATAAAAATATTTTATAATCACTATTCTTTTGTATACATATTTATTTTTAAATAAAATAATTTTAATTAAATATTATTAACATAACATGAATGATATAATGAATCCTAATGGTTACCAAAACGATCAGTAGGATTTTTAAAAAATCTAATTTCATTGTTCATTAAGAATTTTTTTTAAAAACACATACAATCCCATGTGTTATAATACAATTTTTGTCACCCAAAATACACTTCATTATATTATACATTTATAACATAGAACCAAAAAAGTGGTAGTTGTGTTTTTATTCTAATGATAATCCTTATACATGTCAACCAAATAAAATTTAGTTTTAAAATAGGTCATTCATGATTAACATGATTTCACATACTTCGTGATTCTTGTATAGAGTCTATGAATTTTCAAAACATATATACTAATAGTGTCAAACTATATATGCAGCAAGGCTGATTTTCATGCAATAGGTGAATAATTATTCAAATCAAAAGGAGTACTTTAGGAGGTTTTACAACAAGGAACAACTACTCAAGAGATATTTCTAATTGTAGTATATAGAATGGGATTTAATTTCATTTAAAATACACACTCTAAACATCAACAACATTCCAAAATATTTATAATACGTGGAATTATATTTAGACTTATCTATAAGGTTATAAATAAATTATTATTCTAATAAACCATCAAAATAATTATACCTTACTCTAATACAAACTATATATACCCAATCATTTTAGAAACATTATTACATGATTCATAACATAAATATCAATTAATTAAAATTCATGGATCAAAAATTCCAACTATTATTGAAAGATAGTTACAAAAAGAAGTAAAATAAAAATTCATTATTTTAATCATTATAAAGATATCCTAAATAATTTTGATCTCCTAAAACTACAAGGGATTTTATTTGGAATATAAAAAATAAATTGGTGGTCTAAAAATTTAAGAAAGGAAATAATCAAGATTAAGATGTATAACATGTGAGTTAATGGAATAACATGATATCATGGAAGATAAAATACATGAGTATTCACATGCAAGAATAACATAAATATAATGTCTTAATATGATCGTGGAATCTTAGGTAATGTGGGAACAATATAAAACATGAAATAATCATAATTCAATTATAATAACTAAGGAAACATCACATCATGGACATAGTCCCATAATGTATTAGGTTCACTCCAAAATCTCAAAAATGATGGAAAATATGGGTAAACCATTTCCAAATGAATGTGATGGATATATAATTATGAGACCATGAATCATATTCATTCCTTGTATATTCATATGTGTGCCTAATATAGAAATTATTCACATGGAAAAAGGAATTACCCGTGTATAGAATGTGGGTTGCATAATCTTGCCTCACATCTTAATGAAATGGAATTCCATAATTGAGGCATTCTAGAAATGATATTAAGGCATGTTTAACCCTATAATAAGAAGATAGAGTGAGAAACATATATATTAAATAATCATATATATAGAATTTAGATTAATCCCAAAATATTAAATGTTTTATCATTAATGAATAGCAAAAAATTTAAAAATATTTATAACAATATTGAGGAAAATCACTATTCCTAAGGGACAATAAAACTTTAAAAACTAAAAATTCACAAAATATTGTGTTATTAAATTTAATCAAAAATATCTTTGGAAACCTATAATGGAAGCTTAAAAACATAATGGGCATGATTGTGGGTAATTATATACAAATAGATTTTGTTAAAGAAAATATTCCTTTCACATATTTTTTATGAAATGTAACAAATGTAACTCGTGAACAAATTAATGGGAATATCCATTTTATAAAATATATTTCAGTATTTAACATGAATATATTTTTTGGGAAAACCCATATCTTAAAACAATTTCTTAAATTGTGATATAGAATTGTAATATGTTGGCTTCCTAGAATGTAATATGTTATCGATAGTAGGTATGGTCAGCCCTATGGAAGATGTTATTATATTCAAATTGGATTTTTTTATGAACTATAAATGTATTACTTCACTAATTAATAATATCAACACCTTTATCTAAAAATTTATATGGATGGGATTAATTATGTAGAGAGGACTTATGTATAACCCATTGAAACAATGTTTTCAACATATTTTATATGAGATAATTTTTATTAAAAATTTATACATGTTTAATTTATCATTATTTGTTAAAATCATGTGAGGGATCATCAATGAGATTTTAGATACACATTCTTTCTATGATCCTGAGTTTTATGTGGGATCAGAAATGGGAACATAAATTATATGGACTCATCTAACGATTAAACATAAATTCATCACTTAAATTAAAATTAAAAAATTAGATAGTAAAAACTATATTCAATATCATGAACTCTTATGACCCATCACTTGAAACTAATGTTTCAATTATAGTGGAAATGTAAAATTACTTGGGTATGATTTATATTAAAATGAAGGATATGGTTTTGAATTTGTACATAATAAGTGAAGTTGAAGCCATAGTTCAAGAACCTATTTATGATGAGAGGTTCTCCTAATATTTATTCTATCGTGAGGATGTTTAGTGTTATAAAAATAGTTGGGAGAAGTTTTTAATGAAAAGTGGGTTTCTCCGGTCCATATTTCCATTTCATGGAGAGCTATGTATTCTAACATTCATACAGATGAATTTTATTTTTTTGTTGGAATTAAGTTGGTATCAATATGTCACCAATGTAATCAACATAGGGATGATATGGATCATATATTTTAATTCAATGTTACTACTATTGCATTATATAATTCCATTACTGATATTTTCAATATCAATATTACTTATACAAAAATTTTCATGGTGAAACGATCTATATTTACTAAAATAATCCTTTAATGTTTCTTTTAAAATAATTCATATTGTCTTATTGTTAATTCATCTATCTGGTTTGGAATTTCTAGAAAATATTGTTCCATCATAAAAATTCCTTCTATGTACAATTTGATCTATCTTGAATCATTACTGATTTGAAAAATCAAAATGCTCTTAATAATTGTAATTTTGATATTTATATACATGATCATATGATTATTATGTTTTTTGGTGTAATAGCTAATTATCATCCTCCTTCTGGAATCATTGAATTATTATGGATCCCTCGACTTATGGGATGTATTAAATGTAACATAGATGGAGCTTCAAGTGGGAATCCTTGTCTTCATGGATATGGTGTGATCTTCATAAATGAGAATGGTGATACAATGGGATACCTTTAAGGATGTTTTGAAATCAGTAATTCTAACTATGCTGAAATTCTCAATATAATCGAGGATGCTAAATGTGAAAATAAATGAGGTTGTTCCAACTTGTTTCTATAATTTTATTCAACCAATTGTTAATTCAATAAAAAATGGAATAATTTATACAAAATTGAAGTTAACTGCAAGATGTGTGAATTACATGGACTATCTTTTTTTTTAATCAATGTTATCATCCCACATATTTCCTATGAAAAACATACGATTTGGATTATGGTATTGAGAATAAATGGGCAACTTATCATGATATAACATAGAGAAATGAAATTCCTAATGGGCATTCCCAATTTATTTTAACAAGATTAATAAAACCTTATTTCAGACTTTTGTAAATGTTTTAGACCAAAAGGAGGCTTTCCCATTGCGTACAGTTTTAATTCCTCCAAAAAAGTAAAACATTCTTCCAAATGACATTAATAAATAATTAGATAATATTAAATATATTATACAAAATATTTTCAAAAATCAATTTTTGGAATGAAATATATTTTCATCTAGATACAATAAATGATATAAAGTTTTTTTATTCACATCCATTGTTTGTACCAAAAAGATAAATATGGTACTATTAGATTAAAATATTATCAATAACTAGAGGATAAGGAAATTAAAGGGTTTAATTTTAAAATGTGAAAATAATACCATTCAAAGGATATTCAAACATAAACAATAATAATTTAAAATTTTTTAAATCATAAAATCATACAACATTTGTAAGTTTTGATCATAAGACCATGAACTAATTAAATGAATTTTAACAAACAATACCACAAATCATGATTTAATCCTAATATAATATGTAAAATGGGTAGTATATGCACTATATTATATAAATTAGTTGTGTAATAGAACACATTCCTCAAATATGGATACTTTTATACAGAAACTCTTAGCTCGAGTCCAAATATATTGTATATGTCCTTTATCCACATTACAGTAAATTTTATAAATTATTTTTAATTTTTCTAGAACAAATATTAGTTTTAATAAATTAAAATTAAACCATTTACATCATTTATATTTATGAAATGTTTAATTTCATGTTTTTTTCCAAATTATGTATTTTCAAGAAGCTTAGTTGATAATTTCTGAAATGGCATCGATGTGTTCATCACGGTAAAAATTGTTAACTTTTCAATCTTTTCTAGTATAATAATAATGTAGTAATTATCATTTTTATTCATCAATTATACTTTTAATACCAAAAATGAAATATTTTTATGAAAAATTTACTGCATTACATGCAAAGTGATTGTATTTCATATGTATACATGATTAACATTTCAATTTTTCAAAGATCGTGTTATTAAGAGGGTAAGAGTCATATTAAATTTTTGGAATTATAATTATATCATATATATAGTATTAATTAATTTAATGAAATTAATGATACAATTAATAATATGTTTTATTAGAAAAAAATTGCATCGCATTACGAAGCAGAAATCTGATGTACAGACGGATGATAGTTTCGCTATTCAATTGGATGTAAGCTAAAAAGGTATATGATTTCAAAATTTTCTAGAATGATTATTATTTCCGGATTATCATATATAAATTTTGAATCCATCATAATTAATATCCACTATTGGTGATTATAGAAAAATAATTTCATTAGTTCTTAAGATGGTAGTCTGGAAATCCCACAAACAATGGATTCGTTTTAGTATTTGATTGGATTGGATGTGTATAAACACTATGAAATCATCATTATAACATATAAAAATGTACTTCATTCTTCTTTTATATCATTGTAATTTTTAAATAATTATTTAATGTTTAAAAATAATATATAAACAGAAGGAGCTCAGTGAAAATAATTTCACTCCCAATGAATATGTTTATTTTGATCTCTTATTATTATTTTAATGGGTGTAATTTTTTAGAACACCAGAGGATATATTAAGTTTATAAGTATGGTTAAGATATATTTTTTTAGTATTTTATCATGCCAAATGGATTTATATGTGTGAATATGTGAGTGGAGGGGTGGCCATTATTAATTTAGGAGTAGTGGAAATTTTGTATGTTCTAAAAACTATTATATAATGGGAAGTCGTGTTAATGATAGGTGCCTCAAAAGATTGAAAAATAAATTAATAGAGAATATTTATTTCTGATAAACTAATATAAAACTAAAAATAAACTTGTTTTAAACATGTTATTCTCTTTATGACTAAGGATACTCAGCTTTTACCTTAAAATTGTTTTCACCACGGTAACTATTTTTTTACATTTTTACTATTTATTATATCCAAAATAAATTTCAAGAAATTATATAAAATAAATTATTTTGATTCAATATATGGAATATATTTTATGAAATTTAAATATCATAAGATCCATAATTAAAATTAAATTAAACTTATATGCACAATGAAAATATGTTTTCTGACAAATGAATTTTTCACAAAAAAGATGATATTTTATTAACTATATGAATAGAAATCATCATTATATAAGTTTGAGTTAAATATATATATATATATATATATATATATTAAATTAATTTCAGTTAAATTGTTTCTCCTTACCCTTTATTTATTTACTTAAAATGAGGGAACATGATGAAAATGTAATTTGTTTCGATGAAAATGTGTTTTTGATCCAAATAAATAAATTTATATTAAAATATTTTTTAAAAGTGATGTAAATGTAATTAATTTAATTATATATTAATAAATTATAATTATGTTAATTTTAAATAAAACTAAATTAATAATTATACATATAAATTACCTTATTTATGAAAATAAAATATAGTATTCAAAAATCCGTATCATTCAACATTCACTAAAAAATAAATATTTTCATAAAACTACAAAACTTTTAACCTAAGATAAAACCTATATGATGATTTCAAAAATTGTTTTCATTTTCTAGAATTAAATTGTTATAATATTTGAAATAGAATAACAATATTTTCAATAATAATTAATGAAAATCATTTTTTAGTAAATTTTATTATTAAAAATTTAGTGCATAATTCATAATAATTTATACATACACTAATATTGATAAGAATCCTTATATATATTTCAAAAATAAATGAATCCTATTAATACTCACTTATTTATCATATTTATTATAATGATCATATTTTAATGAGAATATTTTAAAAATATATCGTAGTTCACTTAAACTCAATGGTGGGGGTTGAATATGTTGTTGAACATATAGTTCTATTAAACTACTAGGGTGTTAAGATTTTTATTAACATATTATTATGCATACATGTTTTCATCAAAAATAATTAACTCTCAAATTATTTTAATATTTATGTACATCCATTCTCTATCATTAAACCAATTCGATTATCTTTTTTATATATATTATGTTATCAAAATCACTGCTTGATTTTCCACATAATATATATATGTTATCAGATTTTTTTCACCGGAATTTTTTTATTTAGATTAAAATATATTCTCCACTATAAAAATAATTCACTATTGATGAAATAAACCCATTCTATATCTTTAAATAAATCCCATTTCACTTTTATAGATTTTATCATAGTGAAATAATTTCTTGATCATTATGGTCTTCTTTTCAACTCAAGCACTTACTTATTTATAATCCTATTGATTTAAATTTTATTATTCTTACATATGTCAATAATTAATCATTTAAAATCTATGTGATATTATATAATTTATAGAATTCATTTATCAATCACCAATCCCATTCCATAATCTTTTATGTGTGCCCTTCATTCGCCCAAAATCATTCCAGGTTTTTTTATCTTCTTATTTAGAAAATCCAACTCTAATTTCCTTCAAGGGTATCCCTGTAAATGAATTTTATTTATTTTTATGGATATTAAAGTTGTTTTATAATAGGTAATTAAAATAATAATGTTTTTATATAGGATTTTATAGTGCATTTGACTAAGAGGTGAATCAAGGTAAGTGTCTTTTTCTAAATAACCCTTAATTGAAGGATGAATTGACATTATTCAATAATATTAATATATATTATGTATTTAATACCCCCTTGATTTATAATATGTTGAATCATTATTTAAAATTAAAACCTCACATCCAGTCTATCTCTTCCATGATGTTATTAATGATTCATATCTTATAGAAAATGGTATGGGTTTCATAACTCAATCTGAATCTTGAGTTGTATTATTTCTCTAGGATATTCAAATTAAATTATAAATGGTACAACTGATTTATATCTTTAAATATAAATTTATAGTCAAATAAACCTTTTTTAATTAGTTATAAAATTTATTTACAATTCAAAAAGATTATTTTTAATTCATATTCTCTTCAATGATGATATTCTATCCTTATCTATATTTTACATTCCCACAAATACATAACTTTTTACTTGGAAATACAAATTTATCTTTTATCACTTGACCATCATAACTTTGTTATTCTATTTTGATACTAAATTTTTACTCTTAATGATGTGGTTTATCATCAATGGTATTGAAAAATGTTCAAAAGTCTATCAATACTTTCTAAATGATACCAGTCATCATCCACTCCACCCTCATATTTTCTAACATTTAGTTGTTTTTAGCACGCAATTACTTAAGATAATTTTTTAATTTAAAATTTTAAATTTTTTCTCCCTTCACCATTTTGATAGTTTTATGTATTTTTGAAATATCACTATAATATGTTCGTTTTTAAAATGAAAATATTATTAATAATTTTTTTGATCCACCTTATAAAAAATTACTTTTACAAGTTATTGTCACTACTTCTTTTAGGCCAAATACAATCATTTTATAAACAATATTTTATGATTTAAAAAATTAATTGTTTATATATGAAGAATTTATATATTTTGAAATACTTTTTTATGAATCGCTAATTAAATGTTATTAACCTAAAAATAACTAGGGTCATTTTATTTAGAGTATCATGTATTTAAATTTTTGAGGACTGTTCTGGGGATGCCCTCTAGAAATTTTATTAAACCAATTTTAACTTCCTTGGGTTCTTGATGAATTGATGATTATTTATCTTATGTTACAGACATATGTATATATGATGATGGGTGGGGTCCTATATCACCCTCAAATGAATTAATTTAATTTTATTTAACATGATCTCATGAGAGTACATTTGAGTATTTACCCAAGTAAAAGGGTACATGAATGGATTTATACAAAGCCTAAGGTTTACAGAGAATGATTTTTCCAATGACCAATGGGTAAATTGGAGGTTTCATCTCAGTCCTTATGGTAAATGGGAGGATTATACCATGATCAATAAAGTACACTGGTGGATATCTGAGGCACCCTATGTGGTGATTGTGTTTATGGAATCCTTCACTCATGTTTAACGTCTCATCATTCTATAATCATTCTCCGCAGTATATATTTTTATTATTTGAGATAACATATAATAATATTATCACTTATAAGAAACACTTATTACTCTATATTCATTTTAAAAATAAATGTATCCCGTACTGATGAATAATAATATGGTTATGATATCCCCCTATTTGAATTGTTGATATGTTTCCCCTACCACTACTACAAAACCCAACTATAATAGCATTGTAATTTATCAATTCTTGAAAAACTAACTAAATTTTTTTATTTTTATCAGTGATAAAATATGAACTACTAATGTAATCTCATTATCATTATTGATAAAATAAATCCCTTTATCAATGCTTATTTTTTAGCCCTAATAATAGTTAACCTTTATGAGCACATTATTTTTGTAGTGATAAAGGAAAAAAGTATGAGCACTTCATTTATAGAACTGATAAATGGTTTCCTTTATCAGCACATTTTTAACACTATTAAAAGATTGCATTTATCTTATATTTTTTATGGTTGATAAAGGCCCGGAATAAGTTGAATAATTAATAAAATAAATATAGAGTAAGTAAATTATTATAAATATCAATACATATTATCAATTAACTATTTATTGATATAAATGAATTAATTAAAAATAAATATATATAGATTATAAATATTAGTAAATATTATATATTAAATATACATATATAAAATTAATATGTATAATATATATAAAATGACAATTTAAAACATATTCATGTCCTATTCAATTTTAAGGTTGTTAGATTTTTTATGTTAACTTATATTAACTACAGTGTGTTGCATTTATTTCACATACATATATACACATAAAATATATATATATATATTTGTAAATGCATTTGTATAGACAAACACTCACACAAATATATTTATGAAATATATAGAAAAACATACAAATAATATTTATATAATATATT
Source organism: Viscum album (assembly GCA_963277665.1). Taxonomy (NCBI): domain Eukaryota; kingdom Viridiplantae; phylum Streptophyta; class Magnoliopsida; order Santalales; family Viscaceae; genus Viscum; species Viscum album. The sequence goes on from OY728140.1 coordinate 1,956,416,902, forward strand.
CAAAAAAATTTATATTTCAGAAACTCATTATAAAATTTTAAATTTAACATATATAATGTTTTTAGTGGAAAACTGTTATTTAATTGTTTATAGTAATAAATTTAGATATTCATTTTTATTGTTTTTCGGATTTTATTTTATTTTTTAATCTGAACAATTTTTTTATTTATATATATTTATATATTATATATTAGCATTAAAATCTATATTAATCTAATTTAATATATATATATATATATATATAATATATTTAATTAATAAAACATATCTTTTTATAAATATTTATAATGTGTACTCATTTAGAATTGTTCAATTTCACTCATTATTAAAATTCATGCATTGAAGATTATATTTCCATTAATAAAGTAAAAATTTTATTTGTAAATACATATTTAGAAATAAATAATTAATGTATATTTTCTATATTAATAATTATTAAAAATAAATAATGAATTTTTAATAATTATTTATATAATTATAAATAAATATATTAATATATTAATATTTAAATTAGTATAAAATTATAAAAAAGTAATTTTAATGATTTTAATTTAAAAACATTTAATAGTTATTTTGTAGCACTAATAAATATGATTCTTTTTCCTCACTAATTAAGCATTGTTAAAAGAAATACTTATCAAGGATAAAACATTAACACTTATAAATATGTCTGTATTCAGTGCTATTTTATTGTTGATAAAGTAAAATATTTATCAAGGCTAAAAAATAATATATAAAAGAAATACTTATCATCGCATAAAAATTAAGCATTGATTAAATGGATCTTTGATATTTATTTTTTGAATGATCTGATAAAAGTGTTCATATTCTATTTAAAAACACCCTAATTTTTACTTAGTCTCTTGCTATTCTCAAGCTCTCGTGGTACTACTCTACTGCCAGTGCAACTCCTCTACGTTCACTCAGAATAAACAAGGTTGTAATCTTATGTATGTTTTTTATACTCTTCCTCAATAATTGTTTGAATTTTTGGGTTTTTTTTGTGTTTTTTCATTTTTATTATACATGATAAACCCAAAAATCTATTCTCATCACTACTAAAATACAACATGTGTGGTTTTATTCGATAATTTTTTTTTATTTCAAATGTATTTAACTTCTTATACCATTTTTTCCAAGAGACACACATAGATGTTTTACTCTCCTCTCGACATTAATAATGACATCACCCATCCCCCCATCGGTTTCTCTTTATTTTAATAATATAGTGTTCCAAAATCTAGTTATTTTCTCAAATTTAATTCATCTTATATACTACGTTATAGATTCTAACTATTTAACTATGATGGATTTTAATGATTTGGGAATACCATGTTTTCACCCTCATTAATGTTTAATGAACATGTAGGGACCATGGTAAGTGTAAAATTCATTAAAACATGTTTTTTTTGGATTTTGGTTATTTAAGTAAATTGTTAAACCGTGAATTGGGTTATTTAGATTTATGATTTTTTTGATTATTTTATTTTTCAATTCCAAATTTATTTTTGAATTAATTAATCATGCTCAAAAAGTTATATTAGTGTTGAATGTTGTGAGAGTCATTTATTTAAGTCATGATTATTCTTAATCTTTAACCACATGTTACCAAGGGTGGTAGGGAATGTATTAGGGCAGAAAAGAATCCTAAACATTTTTAAAAAAATAATTAGATAAGAAAGAGTTCCAAAATCATTGGGAAAATGTACATATAAATAATGAACAACATAAAAATAGCGTGTTTTCAAAAAGTAAGTGACTTATCCATGGTTGGATTGTTGATCTAGATAAATAGGGGGTATGATTTATTAATATATTGATAATATAAAAAGATAGATAATTAATTTTTTGGACAAAAAATAATTAGAAAATCAATCCAACAATTGAATAACTGTAGTGAGATCAAACATTGATTAAAATAATATTTTTATGATTTGGATATTAATGTCCTTAAGTCATGATAATTTGTAATCCATGTCAAAAATTCACACAATATAGATATGGACCCTGTATTATAATTAACCCATTATTTCATTCCATAACCAAACCATTCAACTTCAATGATCATTTTTTATCACTAGGTTAAGTTGTTATCACTCCATCGGTGATCGAGTGTATTCAAGAATATATCTATGATTGAAGGATAGTTTAATCTCCCAAAAGACTACAATAATTAGTTTTTCGCTTCAGTGTTAGAAAACAAACATATTCTAATGAATATTAAAGATGAATTCCACTGATACTACATTATAAGTATGTGATCAGTGTTTTTTGTTTCCATTCACATTAATCCTTGATATAAGTTTTTATTTTTTTTTGTTTTTATCCCTCTAATAATCATAGGATTATACCCTAATACTCAAAAGTGTTCTCAAGGACTTCTTCATCCAAGAAACAATGTAATAATCTGATTTTCTCTCAAATAAATAAATTTTAAATTTTTTATGGCAATATCATATATTATGATATGAAGGAATTAAATGTATATCCATATCATATGTCTATTATACATCAATTGATAAGACTTTTGAGTGATTATATTAGTGTAGGTTCCTAGGAAACATGAATCCTAGGATGCTTGATTTCCTTCCATCTTGTGATGATTGATTGAACTCCCTCTATCAGTGTATCCTTACTTTAGTGATAAAGAGATGGAAGGAAATGAAGTGTCTATGTATATATTAAATCAAGGCAGTGATAGTTAGGAATAAAATATTATTCAATTATTATATATCTTTTCAACATTTCATTCATGATTCATACATTTGTGTACTTTTAGGCATGATGTGTATTGAATTGTTGTTATTCAAGACAAATTAAAATTTTGACTAATCGTGCAGACAATGGCTTCTGAACATGTGGATGGTTCGAATATAATGAAACGAAATTCTATTAATGATGAATCTGTAGAATTAATTAGTGATAAACCACATGTTGATGAAAAAAATTAAAAGAAACAATAATGACACTACATCATAGTTTTTAATAAAATTATCATGGCACGAAGTTAGGGTAAAAACATTGAGGTTAGTTGGACTCAATGTGTCTAACCAATGGACCTAGACAAGTCAACATTCATTAATTATCTTAGGGTGACAATGAGGATTAAAGTATCGATTGATATAGAGTCATGGTGCCACATCCACCATATAATTAATGGAATCCCCTGTAAATGATATTATGGAAATGTTACAATACACTTTCTCTACTTTACTAAAAAATTATTTATTGGAACATTGATTTAGTTTTAATTATTACTTGAATACTTCATTTCTTTAAGAATATTTCCATTTTAGGTTTTTCTTAATGGCTATTGGAAAATCACAAATATGCATCCAGACTTTTTTGATGAAGCTATATCTTGAGGACGCTTCCGATAAAATAAATCCCCACCAACCACATTGTTATTAACATATTATAAATAAGTAATCATTGACTGATTTAAGTAGTTGTCGCAATGGGAAATCATTTGAGGTGAATTTTGGTCAATAATATATTATTTGAAAATATTTATTTATCCACCTTGATACAAAAAAATTAATTTTTCCAATAACTAATTTGTGTTAAAAATAATGAACATGCATCAAAACCAGTATACCCATATCACAAATAAAGGATATGGTACACATCATTAGAGAATTTTTTTATTTTAAATCACTATTAAAAGATTAATTATGTGATATAAAACAACACATGTTCCTATATATATTTTTAGATTGATGAATCAAAGTCTATGGCCACTTCTATCCCATATCATGTGCTATCGAGGGAGGCTCGTCTAAATAATGATGGTATATTAGTTGATAAAAACAAAAAAGTGGAATGGGAATAATGTGTAAGATTGAAAGACTGAAATTATTTATGATTTAGAACAATATTAAACTTAATAAATATGTTCAAATTTTTTATAAATTTTAAATATAAGTATCAGAAATGATTGTAGAAGAAGAAATGCAACTTTCAGTATATTTGAAGTGGCCTGAATAATATGGTCATGTTAGAGGATTAGGTTCTGGAGTCTATCCTAATACATATTTCATGAAAATATAAAAAACATGAGAATACATGAAATATGATTAAAAAAATATAGATATAAATATACTTAATATAACATATTATTTTGAGGTCTTGTTTTGAAAACCAATGTATAAGAAAATATCCATGAGAACCGACAGTGGGGAAAATATTTCAACATGAACTAAATGATCCCAATAGTTTTTTCATATTAATTCCCCAAAAACCATACTCAGAGAAATTGATTTTTCATTTTTCATTATAGTAAATGTGAATAAAAAAACATCTGATAACTTTATATTTCCAAAATTCATGAAAGGTGTAATTGTATGTGATTTTTTATGTTATCACTAATGTACCACCTTGTTGCTAGGATTACAATGTATAATATCATAGGAGACCATCTACACAATCAACCCATACCAAAATTTCACATGATCTTGGGGATTTAGTTATCTAATGATCTGACTAATATTTTCCTATTTCACTTGATGATAGATATTATAATAGTCAAAGATGATATTATAGATTTCATAGCATGGTTGTATTATAATATAAAGAAACTTGAGGTATGAATTTAACAAGGTTTATCATATGAAAAATGTGTTATAGTTTATGACTAAATATCTGAAGTTAGGTATGATATTATAGATGGATAATGTCGTAGTGAAATAAAAGGTCAAATCATGAAAATCAAGCGAATATGAAATGAAAACCAAGAAAAACCATTATGAGTACCTTCTCTCTCTCAATTCTAGAGAAACATTTATTAACATATCAACTTCATGTAGTGATCACAATTAAAGATAAAGTTATGTCATTCATTCACTATGTAAAAGAAATGTTTGGAGCATCCATTACAAAAGTAATTTGTGTCGAGTCTTTAAAAGATATTCTCAATACAAAATGGTTGGACGTCTCAAATTTGAATAAATACATAAGGTAAATATTCAGAATACATCTATTCCAATAGTGGGATAAATTTGTTTATTATATTTAATAAATATTCATATTTGCTATTGGAATTTATATTAAAAATATAAAAGAAAAGATCATGTGAATCATGATTTTGATCCATTAATCCATTTATCCTTAATATGATAGAAATTAATCTAGAAAACATGAAATACAGAAGGAAAAAGACAAGTTACTTGAAGTGTTTAATAAAAAAGAATCACAGAAAAGACTCTTTTTTATTCTTATAATGAAAAGGTAAAACTCTACAATCTAATCACTCAAGATATGTTTTTAATTAATTTTCATTACATAAATTATTTTGTTGTTTAGCAATCACTAGATGGTAATAACGGTCATCATAGACACCATGAATAATTATTTTTTAAAATCATAGCATGTATGTCCAACCAACAGACCACACAAGATGTTTATTGTGAATATTTTGTACACTAAAATAGTCATTTGATTTATAAACATAGAATTATATTTGTAGTATGATTTTTAACGATAATATTGTTTATGATATAGTGGTATCTAAATACATTTTAAATTATGGAATGATTTTGGGGTCTAACAAGATAAATCTATAGGATTATTACAAATGAAAAAAGTGAAGGTATATATAGATATATTTAACTATCAAAACCATTTAAAAATTTATATATTTTGGTTAATGCTTCATCAGTGTCCAAAACAATCTAATACAATCAATTGTGATTATTATGTTTGAATATTTATGGGAGAAATCATATAGCATGAAAATAACAACATCCCCCTATAGGAAATTTTCAATGGTAATTAAAATTTCATTATATATATATATCACAATAATTTATTTGTTTATATTTTCTTATTACTTGCATGATTTCTAACAAAAAGATCCACTCAAATGATGATATCAATTTTTTTAGAGAATAGGGGGAATCATACTTTTTTTAGAATGTATCCTAAAAAACATTTATGTGATTACATGATATTTTTTTAATATATTATTAGTGTCTACTGTTGAAATATATTTAGGTTGTGAATAATTAGTGTCAAAAATATTAAATATTATATTTGATCTCTCTCTCAAGGATAATATTAATGGAAGAAATCATTTTGGTTTATATGTACTGACCTGAAAATAATAAAAATGATGGAAATAATAGATGAAGAGGTGGATGCAGAGGATAAGGCTAGCTTAGAGGCAGATGTGGGGGTAGTTTTTGAGTTAGTGTCCGAGAAAATCATGGAGGAAAAGGTAGAGGCGAAGACCGAGGCAGAGTAGGATACAATGGGTTAACATTCAAACCACAAAATTGTTGGGCAATAGAGTAGAATAAGGACCATACCGTGGTTTTTTAGATTTATTTTAAATGTTCACACAACACTTATCACTTAAAAAAGATCAATTGTGCATATTTATTATTTGTAATGAAATTTTATTTAAAACTACATATGGTTTACTCAAAACTGAAGTAACAAATTTTAACTATTTTGTTAAAATTGTAAATTGATCCATTTGTTATTTGTGATGTGTATGGATCTTCAACACCCCAATCTGATTCATGGTGTGACCAGTATGACTCCAAGTGCGTCCTTTTTATTCAAAAGTGACATTAATTTTAGTAAAACTAAAAACTAACTTACTAAAAAATGACTAAAATACTTCATATTATTTTGGTAATTTAGGAAAATGATCCATACATTCTTTGTGACGTATAGGGATTAGCCACTGCTCAATCAAATGCACGGTTTGACTGATATGACTCCAAGTTCATCTTTTTATACAAAACTCACATTAATTTTAATCAAAAACAAGTGAGATACTCCAATATATGAATAAAATTCTAATTATTTTGAAAATTTTGGAAAATTATCCATGAGTCATTTTGTACATTTATCATTTAACGATGCCTCAATCTGACAGACAGTGTGGCACCATGTAAATATTTTTTCATTCAAAATAGGAATTTATTTGTAAAAAAATGAAAAACAAAAAAAAAAGATAAAAGACATTTATATTTTATTGTTACTCATGTAAAATGGTCCATACATTCTCTTCGATGGGTATAGATCATTAACACCTCTATATGTATCATGGTGTGACCAGTATGACTCCATGTGCATCTTTTTTATTCAAAAGTGAAAATAATGTTAATAAAAACATTGACATAATAAAAACTGATCAAAAACAAACCAATTTATATTCTATACATTATAAAAATGATCCATGATTCATTTGGTAGGCGTATCATTCGTCCCCACCTCAATACGATGCATGGTGGGACCAATATGGCTCTGAGTGCGTCTTTTTTTTCAAAATAAAAAAGATATTTTTGTAAAAAAAATCTAACATAATCAAGACCAAGGAAACATGCTGTAACATTTTTGGTACATTAAGAAAATGGTATATACATAATTTTGTCTATGTATGGATCAAGTGTACCACAATCAGATGCACAATGTTATTGGAATGAATCCAATTAAATTTGTTTTATTCAAAACTGACACAAATTTTAATAAAAAACAACTCACATTACCAAACTAAAAAAATTAATAATTATTATTTTGATACTTTATGAAAATAACCTTAAATAATTTGGGATGTGTAGAATTGACGCACATCTCAACTTGACACATGGGGTGACTTGTATGATGCTAAGTTATTCTTTTTATTCAAAACTGACATTTATTTATTTCAAAAAAACAACTAACATACCAAAAAATGGTTAACACATTATGATTGTTTTGATAATTTGGGATTATGATACATGAGTGAATTTGGACATTTAACATTCATACATTCCCTAATTTGATGTATGGTGTGACTGTAATGACTCCAATTGTGCCTTTTTTATTTAATATTGACTTCAATTTTAGTAAAAAAAAGCAACTGGCATACTCAAAAATGAGAAACTGCATTTGTATTGTTTTGGTAGTTTTTTAAAATGATCCATACATCATTTCATACTTGTAGGTATCTTCCTCACCTCTATATGATGCACGATGTCACTAGTATGACTCTACGTGATACTTTCTTAATCAAAATTGTCTTTTATTTTTGTAAAAAAAAACTAACATACTAAATATTGAGAAAACACATTTGAATTGTTTTGGTACTCTAGGAAAATGGTCCATTAATCCTATATGACATGTAGGGATCTACCACACCTCTATTAGATTCACGGTGTGACCCTTATGACTCTAAGTACATCTTTTTATTGAAAAGTGACATTAATTTTAATAAAAAAACAACTAAAATACTCATAATAGATAAAACACATTCTGATTGTTTTGATATATTAGTACAATGATCCATGAGTAATTTGGGATGGCTATCATTTTTCTGCTTCTCAATCTGATGCATGGTGTTACTGGTATGACTCCAAGTTTATATTTTTTATTCAAAACTAAGATTAATTTTAATCAAAAAAATAATGGACATACCCTATAACATTGTTTTATTTTTTGGGTATTTGTGTTATACATTTTATTTTATTTTAATTTATTATGTGTATATTATTTTATAAATTTTTTGTTGTTTCTCATGATGTAGTGTATTGTTGCAACACATTGCATCTATTTCTACTGCTGGAGTGTGCTGCAGAAACACACTATAGTTTTCACCTTTATCAGTACTTTTATAATCTCTTATAAATACTACTTTACCATCTATTGTACAAGAGAAAATAAAATATATCACTTTTATCAGCATATTAAATTTATTTATAGATGATTAATAGAGATATTTTATTGGATGTTGTATAAAAGTTATGGAATTTTAACCATGCTAATGATATTATCATTTTTATAGCACTGATAAAGGCCAATTCAAGTGCTGTTAAAATCATGTTTTGTAGTATTGTAGTGAACATTTTACCTCACCCCATTCATGTTGTTTTTTATTCCCTTGTTTATGAATATATGTATATAGAGGGGAATGTATATGAAGTATTACATAATAGTACTATAATAGTATCCAAATAATTAATCAAATATTATTACAATATTTTTAAACATAATTATCAGTTAACATATAAAATTGATCGTAAATGTATAGTTACTTTTGAATATTGTGTTCATATTATATAAAATGAGACGAGAATATGACATCCTCAATTTATTCTCTGTAATGATATTCAAATTTCTTTTTATCTCCTAAAACAATATTTGTGATGCTATTGACTATATAAATAATGAGTTGAGGTAAAAAATCATATTGAGGGAAGACACGTGGTATGTAAATAAACATCTGAGTCAAATGTATAATGTGATATCATAAATGATGAGGCTCATGACCAATTACATGGAAGCATAAAAAAAATTTCATTTTATCCTAATATCATAGTAACATATAAAATTACTCAACAGTAAAAATAATGATATAAACACGATTCAGGGACTAATACCAAGAAAATATCACATGGTGGTCAAATTCCTAAAATAGAATAGGTTTACTCCCAAATCCCATACTTGATATCTTAGGAGACTAATACATTAACCAAAGAATTAAAGTTATATCTAGTTAAAAAAGACATTATATAATAATATATGTGTGATATAATAAATATAATAAATCATAATGAATAATATAATAATTACACATGGAATGAAAATGGTTAATATAGTGTTTTCTTATATGATAATAAAAAGAAATTTCATAATTAATGAATTTGAGAAATGATCATAAGAAATGTATTACCCAATAAAATGATGGAAAAATAATATATGTCTACCTATGAGAGACATATATTCATATTTTATAATCTTTACATAACATAAAATATAGACAATGTGTTTATAGATATATTGGTCATATCTCGAAAATGGGTGGGTTAGAAAGATCTATTACCTCTAACTAGATTCATCAGGTGAATTCCATGTCTTATTGATTTGTAAAATTATATCATTATTTACTTTCATTAGAATATTTTCGATGTTTATTATTCAAATTATTTTATTTATTACCATGTTATATTTAACTAATTAATCATTTTGGATATTGTCGGACGTTTTAATGATGTTAGTCTCATATGTACAAAATCACCTTGGAAAGAAGACTAAGTTCAAAGTGATTGTTGCTTCTTAATTTAGAAAATAAAAATATTGAAATAATTAATATTTTTATTCATAAATTATTATTTAAAATACCATTAATTATGGTTATGAAAAATTATCAACATTATAATATTGGAGATGATAGATTGTGTGTACACTTCTGTAATATTTCACTTTTTCAATGATTCTAATAGAAAGAAGGTAGGTTCTATTTTAACTTTATAGAATTTTATATAAACCATATGTATCATATTATTTTATTAAATACACTTAAATATTCTATCCGTGTGAGGAGGTAATAAAAATTAATCACATTATCCATAAAGAGTTAGTCCATCAAACACAAGAACGAAATTATCATTTTCAATGGATGGTATGGTATGAATTAATATTATATAGTAATTGAACATAATTATTAATATTTCATTAATATAATATATAAATAATAATTCTGTTGTAATACATTATTTGGATATGAAATAATGGAAAAAAATTACATCATCTCATGAGCTGATAGTCCCTTGTAATTATAAATGATGGTTTCATTTCCCATTATATCGAAGGGGAGATGTGTTAGGGATAATACAAAAAATAATAACATATTTTTATATTAGATATAATTATGTTAACATATAATCAGGATTTATAAATATTTTTAGAAGCTGAATGAATAAATAAAACAAAGATTCTCGTTTAAAAATGATACCTCTTCTTCGGACCCCCTCTTTAAGATTATACCTTATGATTTCCAATATTGAATTTATTACCAAATAAATGATTTTAAGACATTTTTCTGGTATTAATAATATTACATAGGATTTCCTTGTTTGATGTAATGGGTTTTTGGAGTATCTAAATGAGTGGAGTGGTGGTACCCACTTAAAGTGGAGGGGGTGTGAAATTCTTGTAAATACACGAAACAATTCAATAATCAGAAGTGATGCTCAAGCCATATGATTAAAAAGTTTACAAATAAAGTATTTTAGAATATATAATTCTGTGAAAAACCTCAAACATTCAAATTAATCATTTTTTATAATTTCTATTTCATTTATATATTCACTTAAACCCTCTTTAGTAAACTCTTTTTCAGAGTAACCATGGAAATATATTTTTATTATTTTAACAGTTTAGGATGAAAAAATAGGTTAAAATTATTATATATTATTAACTATGAATAAGAAATTTATTAATTTAATTTTATCAAATTCAATTCATTTAATTTTTATAAATTAATTTAATAATAAACCCATAGGCGTTTCGAAAAAATGATTTTCAAGAAATGATTTTTCAAGCAGAAGATGATCATATAATAACTCAACTAAATATTATTATAATTAAATGAATTTTAATTAATATTTAAATATACATATCATATATAAATTTAAATTAAATAATTCATCATTAATTGATAATTAATTAGTTAAAATCACGAAACATGAAGTACTGTAAAGAATATTTCATAAATAATTTTTTATAATAACTTGGAATACATATATTTTAAAATACATTGTAAATATGATTTAAATTTTTTTAATAGGATTATATTTATTGAAATAATACCTATGTTACATTAAAATAATATTAAAATAATAATGATAAATTTATAATAGTTAATATATTAAAAATAGGGGATTTTTTTTCCAAAAATCAATATTTCACACTTTTTAATGAAAAATAAATATTTTGAATAAATTCCCAAAATCTCACACTAATATAACAATATTATTATTATGTGGAAAATTATTTTAACTTTATAATACAATTTTTTTATATAAACATTTATGAAAAAATTTCTATTAATTAATTTTGATGAAAACATATTTTTTATTGGATAAATTACCAATTTAAAATTTTGGCACTTGTTTCCTCAGTATTTATAAATATAGTAGAATAGTTATATATATTTTATTAATTAGTTAATCCTATTAATAAAAGCTATATCATTTGATTTTTTACAACTTTTATATGTATATAATCATGGTTTTTGGGATGATTATTGCGTGTCGCAAACACTATAACATATAGTTTTTCCATTTAAAAAACATGGAGTGTGATATTGATTTTGTATCAATAATTATATTTTAGGATATTTATAAAGGTAATATCAAAGACAACAAACTTATATGTTAATGGGGTTTGAAATTGTGTGTGATATGTATTACTTAAATTCATGACAATAATATAATATTATGTCTTATTTGTCATGCGTTAAATCATTTAAAATTAATTAATTTATATTGAAATTAATTAATTACTGTTAATCTATTTGATGGTACTATCAAACATATTTTAATGTATTTTCTCTTCAATATATTTTTTAATAATAAAATTTCACTATTCACTTGTGGACATAGTGTATCATGTTCGAACCATTTAAAAACAAAATATTTCTTTTAATTTTTTTGTTTATATAAAAGTTTCATTTCATGAATGTGTGTGGGTGAGTTATTTTAGAGAATTAGAATTTTTATGTTCCCTGATATCTAGACACATATTTTCTAGTATACTATGATCGAGGGAGGAGGTTTCCTTCTGTGCATAAAATCTGGTGCATGAATTTTTAGTCGATTAGAGAATTTATTTCAAGTGATGTAAATTATGATGGGATCATGGTTTCAAATTTTACATCCACAAAATATTTGTATCAGAGCATTGGTTCTAAACATGAGTATACTCAAAAAATAATTAGGCTTCTTTATTTATTCGTGGATGGGTATTATTTAATTATTCGTTGGGTATTTACTATTACGGATTGGTATTACATAAAATCATAGTAAGGTTTAGTTTTATATATTCAACTGATCAAACAATGGATTTATGAAGTTGCATATTGAATATTAACTAATATATAAAGACCTCAAAGTTTAGACAACGTGAATAACACTATATAATATATATAAATAGGAATGGGATAAACGGTATGATAAGTGAATTATTTTAATAAGGATGCCATTATAATGGAATATTTCTCTCTATTTCACAGAAAATAAAACTATTGATGATATGTTAAATTCTCTGATGGATCTCAATGAAAATAGTTGTTCTTTGAATATAGCATTTACAAAATGTAGATTGTTTGGTATGATGTTTTTTGAATGAAGACTATTTATTGAAAATTTATATTAATTCATCATAGTATAAATTTATCTTGAATCATTAAATAATGAGTTCAATGAATATATTTAGGTTTTTACCTTACTATAAACACTACCAGATTACATTTGGATAACAGTTATTTTTTCAATATTTCATATGTTAAATTCGACATTGTGTATGATGATATTAAGAATTTAACACATAATTCTGATCTTATAAAAAAGGAAGTTCAAAAATCTATCGATAGTGAATCAAATAAAAAAGGTAATGTATAATCAAATTTTCATAGGGAATGTTAGAAGAAATTATGAGATAAGTCCATAGGTAAATGTAGAGTTAAATATATCTGAACTGGCCCAACATACTAGGACTATAAGAATAAAATTTATACTAATGACTTTATGAGTTTTTTTTATGAACTCTTGAATGAAAATTTTCAGTTAATAGATTCTTGAGAATTAATTCTTTTTATAAAAGATAAAATAATTATTTTTAATTACGTATTTGGTAGATTCATAAAGGATCATGTTTAATATAATGAGGATCATGAACTACTCAAAAATAGTTATGTTAATATATGGTTTCCTACTGTGAATTTTTTGATATGGTTTTTTTCCAACATATAACATGATTATAGAAAAAATTAATTTCTATTGGTCTGAAAAATAAATTCAATAGAAATTGACACAACACCTGACACATCATGTACCTTTCCCAACTAGACTTCCCAATCCCCATATACTAGAAACTAGTTTTAGGGAATTAGGTAAAATACCATGCGAATGGTTTCTCGAAAAAATAATACCGAATAGACCACGAATAATTTATCAAAAATCTGACATGGGTCATTCATATGTTTGATGTAAATAAAAAATGTTATTAAATAAAAAAAATAAATAGATTTAAAAATTGATTAATAATTGAAAATTTTGATTCAAATCATTAGTAATATAAAATAATTCCCTCAATAATAAGTAAGTATCAATGAAAAATTAGAGGAATAAAATAAAAAATGTATGATATGAAGGCCTTCTTGGCTAACACAACATCACATACAATGATAAATACTTACCAATAGGTCAACTCATTTAAACCTAATTTCACATAAAATAGAATCACTCACCCAACAACAAACAAATAAAATAATAAGCAATTTAAAATGGTGCCTAGAACCTATATAATACATAATATTTTCATACTCTTCCATGAGTTTGTATTTAGGTTGGGAGCTAACAATCCCAACTTGATATCAACAATGATTTTATGAAATTTATTACAACAAAAAATTCATAAATTCAAGTTTGAAATACAATATAAAATAATGTTTTATATTAATGAAATCTTGATGAAAACCAAACATGCGTTTTGTCAAGACCTATACCAAAGGGTCCCATGTCGTGACTACCCCAAGATCACCTCCATTAAGCCAGGGGGTAGTTACTAGCACTGAGTAGTCATATTCCACAAATGGGGGGCATTTTCCTCAGTACATGTGCACACACACGCTCATCTCTAGGCCCGAAAAGTTGAAACTTAAAAACACAAAGTAAATAAGAATGCATGCCACTAAGATACCATCAGCATAGTACACCAATAAAAAACTAGAATGTAAACACATCTAGAATACGGGCCCTCCGAAAAAGGATTCTGGAATGTGAATGAAAATGTTCCTGAAACACATCCATAGAAAACCATACCTAAAGGGAATGGTAATGGAGATCCATTTAAAGCCGTAGGTGCAAACCTAAACTGTCTGGTCTCACTAAGATCCACATGGTCCAAGTCCACATAAGACCACGTCCAAACATCGATCATCTATAGAGGACACAACATTGGTGGCTAAAGCCCAAGCATGGGTCTGTAAAAAAATAATTTGTAGTAAACCCTAAATCCATACATGAAATAAACTACTCAAGAAATTACAATGGATTTACATGAAGGATGACCACAGTGGAAGACCACTAAAAGACACCATAAAGGAACACCATGAGGGAATTCCACTAAGTAACCACATGAAGGTACACCACTAAAGGACACCATAATGGAACACCAATAATGTACACCATGAGGGAACACTATGAAGTGAAATCATAAAGGATCAACATGATGGAACACCACAAATGAAAAACCATGAATAAACACTTTTATGGAACCCCATAATGAAACAAAAAAAAGAACACCACAAACGAACATCACAAATGAACACCATGAACGAACAAATATATGAACACCACAAAAGAACACCACAATGAGATATCTGAATTATACCATAATGAAATACATGAAATATACCATATAAAAATACACGAAGTATACCAAATAGAAATAAATTAAGTATGACACACAAAAATACATAAATTATACCACACATGAATTTCATTGAGTTTACCACACAAAAATAAATGATGTTTAGCACACAGAAATAGTACATTTTAGGTCTGACAGGTATATGTCTACAACATATATAGTAATAAAGTCTTCAGATACTCAATCCAATGAGTGAAATCACTTACATGAGACAAATAGTCTTTATAGGGCACACAATATCTATTAGACATAGAGTCTTGGTATGGCACACAATCTCGGTAAGACACACAGTATTGGTAAGAAACACCATATCTAAGACATAAACATAGATTCTTATTCATATAGCTTCTAGTTCACACATATTCTAGGTCACATAGCCTCATGTACTCATAGATTCACGGTAACATATCTTCTAGGTCACACATATTCTCTATAAAACATCGTCTAGGTCATATCCAGCCATAGGATTCTGCTCGTAGTTCTCTAGTTTCATGATAACCTACTTCTAGAACAATTAGGTTATATTTACACTACAAAAAAACTCAATTATAGATTCATAAAATGAAATTGGGGGGAAATGGTGACCACGACCACAAAAAAATCATCAAATGGACAACGGGATTCAATGTTATGGTTGTTTTTATAAAAAGGTCTGCCCCAGGTATAGTCGGGGTCCTATCCAACCCTCTAGACATGGCCTCGCCTGAACCAGCTCGGCCCACTAGGCTCAGCCTTCTGAACACTGTATACTATTGGGTCTATCCTATTCGGTCAGTGGAGCGACATGGATTCCCCATGTCCGGCCCACACTACATCTCGACTTGCTACACTTATCGTGGTCCACCTCGACCACATGCCTCCCAGATTCATACAGTGTCGCACTGCATCCACACGGTCGGCCCACCATCCAACTACCACACTTTCTTTCTAACTCCATGGGATCCACCTAGACCACCTATTATGTACGCTTCCTACATTCCGTTGTATCCCCCAGTCAACACCACATCCACTTGTCGTGGCTCACACAACCGATGTGGCTCCAATGCAGACCCCTACCATGTTCTATTTATGTCTACTAGCCCATCGATGCCCATTACCTATCGAGTTTAATCTGGATGGATTGGAACCTATCACTCGTGTTGCCGCTCACCTATACCACCTGAATCCACTGCCTCTGGCCACTTCTGCCTCACACTGTCGTGCACTTCTATCTTGACCAAATTGCACCATGAATTTGTGATCATACCTCTATTTTGGCATCGTTAAGTCGTATATTTGATATCAGATCATTGTTCATTGAATCTAGGTGTAATTAGTGATCCTTCACATAGGGGTTTCAAATATCGGTGAGGCGATGAATAGAAAATGAAGAACTTGAGAGATTGAGGGGGGATAATAATTTCACATTAACACTCGGAGAACAAATCTAGGAATTTTTGTGTTATAAACGATTCATTATTTCTAGATGAAATAATGAAGGAGTATAATCACAATGATATATCACCCATTAAACTCCACAATTTAACCATCCACCAAGATCGACCAAATCACAGATAAAACTATTCGTTGGTTGGTCTACGTTCTTCATTGACTCTAAAAAGGGAAAGGAAATCACAATAATAACAAACAACCTACCTCATGTTTGGACCAGTCATTGACATGGAACGGTTGTGTCACTATCGTTGGTGATATCATCCAACTCAATTTTTGTGATGATCTATGATCCTATCTCCAATTAGTCATCACTCACCCTAGAAGATTATTTCTACAATCTATACCGAATTATTTTCTATTTATCCTATGGATATGTGCGTAACCCAATGATTTATACATAGGAATTTTTTTATTGAAAATATCCGCTTCTTTAGAAAAATAATTTATCATTGAATTATTTAATGATGATTATATCCCTTTTAGGTTTTTCAATATTAGACCAGTTCTGAATAAAAAGATGTCACATCTACGGAAAACACCACATTCTGAACACAATGGCGATCTTGTATTTAAAATCTAAGTCTTCATTCATGATTTATATGGATTTTACAATAAAATAATTTTTATTTAATTATTTTTTATATGGTTATGTCCAAAATCATTCTTTCACAACCGACCCATGTTTATATATGTCATGCCTAACTAAGGTAAATATACTACTTTGAACACAATGGTTCACTCGAATTTCTAATCACTGAAACTATTTTAGATATATTACACGTTATCAATAAAAATTCTTATATGAGTTACTATAAATTGTTCATTTTTCACCAAACTCTTCCGGTCACACCGGGCCTCGAAATCACACACAGTCTCTGTGAATAGTCTCCTAATTTTCCCATATAATTTCATCAAATAAATTCACGAAAATATGAGTCATTACATTCAACCCACCTTTGTGATTTTATTCACCTATATTGGAAACAAGGGCTACCCAAATAGATGAGGGTACTAATAATGAACTTCATACTCCTGATATCTTGTTCTCTCCTAGAGATTCCTATTCTAAAACCCAACACGCACTCATTGAATTGATCAACCATGAAGAATACTCCCGACTCTAGCAAAAAATTTAACATTCAATCACATTGAATTCCCTCCAGAACAAGAATGGTCCACTTAGTCTGGCAATCCATTTTGGAAAAAATGCATTCTTCTAGTGAAATTGAGTCCCAATTGCATCCAGAAATCCCATCAGAAACCAGGATTTAAGGCAATCATCACATCCTAAAACTATCATTGAAAGGACTCTATAGAGTTAAACTATCTACATCACATAAAGGCATCCCAAGCTCTTTATTAAACCCTACTACTAGATAGGTAGGAAGTGACCGACATGGTGAGTTGTTCGATAATAACCCAGATGTTAGGATGTACCTTTTCCATATGTGGTAAACCTATAATTAAGTACATCGATATCCCATACCACTTATTTTTTGTCACCTCAAGGGGTTGAGTCAAGCCTATCAGAACCTAGTGCTCGACATTCATCTAATTACAGGTGATGCATCGATAGGCAAATACGATAACTTACTTCTTTATCCTTGGCCACCAGAACCGACATTGGAGGGCTTCATACATATTTTATACAATTGGATGTTCCACCAATGGAGTTCTATAGAACTCCCTCATATCCTCATCCTGTAATGTCTCTGGTACAACTGTCTATCTTCTGAAAATAATGACATGTTCCCCATTATTAGAATATCCAATAAGGGAATTCCCTATGGTCAAATAGGCACCTAAATTCTCATAGTCGGTAACTCTTTTTTGTGCCTCCATGATGCACTCTTTGAGTGTAGGGGTGAAAACCACGAACTCAAGGTAAGCTTCTCTATCTCTATCAACAATGGATAACTATAATGAAGATAAATTCTTTGACAACTTATTAAAAAACAACATAGTAGATCTCATGCTGAGATCATACACCACCGCGTTCCCCTTCCAAAAAGTATAGACAATCTCAGTGTCATAATCCTAGATAAACACTATCCAATACAACTATCAAAACCCCTAATTGACCCTATAAAACTCCTCCACCACTACAGAAAAGTGGGGACTCATAATGGCCACTACCTTGAGGTTATCCCAAAAACTTTAATGGGTTCCATTTTCACCAATAAGGAATACCTCATTCGAACACTGTGGGAACACTACATTATTTTCCTAAAATAGACATTTTGATAATGAACTATAAGTAGACATCCCATACCAAAAATTACATCATATGTCCTGGATACCGCTACTAAGAGATCACAACCAAAACTCTTGCCTCCAAGAGTAAGGTCACACTATAGGCACTAGTGTGTAATCATCATATCCCATACCATAGTTGTCTCAAAATGTATGCATCGCGTGAACGGTTCCACCATAATATCTATGTCTTGAACATGATTTGTGGGATGAAAATAATGACTAGTACCAATGTCTATCAATACTTTAGATAAAGTATAATAGACACAGATCATTCCCCAAATCATTCATATATACCATGGGAAAAAATCCTACACCACATGCTGCTATTCCATCCCCTATCGTTCAGATCTCTGTTCATGGTGTTGACCACCCAAGGGTGTTGTTTGTATCATGAAAAACTTTATACCACATCTTACTGTTCTCCAAGATCCATTGTCACACGTGGCCTCCTTTAGGATCTCTGAAGTAATGGTTATGTATCACATCTATCGAGTACCTAGAATGGTTGGTATATCTTGATGAATACTTATATATAGACACGCCATCATGATGGAGATATAGAAGCTCTTAAACATGCATAGAAATTATATTATAAGGTGAGGGATGTGATTTGAAAAGCTTATCAAACTATGTCCATGGATGTGTCACCTAATCAAAAAATTTGGTATCCAAAACCCACCATCACCATTCTATGTTTTTTAAAAGACTTGATGTTAGACCAACATCTAATCTATTGGTGGCCTAACTATAAGGAAATCTCGGATAACCTCATCAGGCTAGTCTTCATCTGCCTTTGTGTCGGGATCTCCTTAAACCTGACAGGACTCTATCACTTACGCTCGTGCATCACACTCAACCTATACTCCTTATCTAGTTATACTACTGGTACCATGTGAAACTCTTCAGGTGGTGGTATATCTGGTGAAACTCCAAGAGTTTCTATCTACACTAGAAATCATTGTTATGATTCTCATCACCCAGGGAATCATCCTCATGATCAGATGGTGGAATCCTGGTTGGATGTCTATGTGGAGGTATCAAGATGTTAGAGAAGATGCACCACCATCAATAGAGTATACTTGTTCTAACGCCCCGACCCCGGTTACCCAGAGTTGGTGAATTATTACATAAAATTGGCATGATCACAAGAAAGATCAAATCTTCAAAGACATAATGGTTTAGTAGCCTTGGAAACACTAAATATATTCATAAAGTTTTACATTACATCATAAAGTGAAAAACTACTACAACAAAATAGTCTCCATATTCCACACTCATATCCCCACATAAAATCCCTGCAGGTCATTCATAACTTACTTATTCACATCTTGGGAAAAATAAAACATAGAAAAGGGATGAGCTCAAATGCCCAGTAAGGATAACAATATTGTGGAAACTTTCAAAAATAAGCATAAACATTTAAGGCATTGTATAACTAAAACAAAAGCCTTTTAAACATGAACTTCAACATAGTATGGAAAAAGTAAAATGAAATAATTCCATTTACTTAATCACATGGATATTCTACTAATCGAATAATCACATGCAATATCAATAACCACTTTCATAATGATGGAATGCATAATGCCAGACTATCATAACCACATAGCAAAGGCCTCGTGCCAAGACTACAAATAAGATTTTCCCAAGGCCCTGTGCCAAGACAGTAGTTTGTCTCATGGGACCTACCGATGCATCGAGGAGCTATAGTGGGCTCCACCCGTCACATATTAAGTCCAATGCATTCCCATATGATAAGGTTTACACATAACATAAACATTCGTATTAAAACTAGCATACGAAATGTCAATAATTTCACCATAAACTATGAATGGTATAACAATATCACATCCACAGTCAAACATATCACAAAACCTTCAATACAATATAGAAGTTTTGTATCATAATAAATCAAATTTAAATAAGCGTAAAATCCATCAAAGGATGTTGACATAGATGAAATCAAAACTCTTTTTAGAGAAATATCTCTTTCTATTTTGAAATCATTTAAGAGTCTTATATTTATGAAATAAAACATTTTCTTTGAAAATATTCTTATAATCTTGTAAGGGAATATTCGAAGATTTTATAATGGCGGAAAATAACCGCACCCACCGTATAAGTTAAAAAAACATTCTTACCATAATTCTGTCGAAAAGGTTAAAAAGAACCTTGTTTGGAAAACGACGAAAAGATTCATTTATAAAACACTTATAAAAATTCAATCAAGGGTATAAATTACTTTAACCCATATTCTTGTAAATAGTAAAAATGTTTTGAAATAAATATTTAAGAAACATGGATGTGGATGATAAAGAGATCCCAGTAGATTATTACGTATAAACAACCTCAGGTAATGAAGAGATTGTGAAATAAACCCTTACCTTGTACTTTTCCTTAGTTGGGTTAGGTTAACCTCCTTTATAATGGTGAAATAATTGTTATTAAATTATAAAAGAATCATATACATTAATATGATATCATATATGATCTTTTAACATTGATGTGTTAATAATATCTTAGTACTATCTTTGTTTCAGGTGTCAACTTACTCGTTTTCTTTTATATGTTTTGTTACGTAAGCCATGTTTGTAAGGGATAGGTTGTATCTTAATCATATCCATAATGATATCAAGACCTTAGATACTAGTATTAATCATCAAATGAGAATTATACTTGAATAGATATGATGGAGAATGAATCTCATCGCGTTCGTGGAGACGGTAATCCGTACGTACGCACGAGCGACAATGTCACGACCCGCCTTCACCAAAAGGAGGGGAGGGTCAGCAGATTGCCAGGCCCTTCCTTCTTTAAGTTGAAGGAGAGATAATGACCCCCGAAACCCGCCTTCAATAGGTCCCGGAGTGGCGACTAGCACCAAGGGTATAGGAAATTCTCACAAATGGAAGGCATTACCCTTTTTTTTTATTTTATAGGATCGAAAGATAAGGACGAGAAAACCCAACAACACCAAGATAGAAAGAAAGTAAAGCCAAAAGTAAACCATTCCCACATGCATGTTTCAAAAGTGGAAGCCACAAAGTGCAAAAGATGACTACAAGGTAAGTACCAAAAAGAAGAGAGAAACAACTGCAACTACTCCAAAAGTCCGAGCTAGTAAGGTCCCGCGTGATCCCCGAAGTCCTCCTGGAAACCTGAAAGCAGTTTCATATACGTAGGGTGAGCATACAAGTACACTCAGTAGGGGAAACCAAGACTCTCGTGCACAAGTGGGGGAACGTACTAAAGTCCCGTGAGAAAGAGTAAACCAAACACCTAACAAGGCAAACTATCCATCCCAAGCCTCACCAAGGCTCGCTCCCCAAATAACGCAAGTCAAGTAATATATATATAAGAGCACATCGATGTTTGGGTACCCCGCGCCACTTTCCCACTGGTTATTGAGACATCCTACGCATCGAACCAATCCCGCCATTCTCACCGCAGTCCCACTGCCAAATCCCGCCCGCACACACCTGGGCCACAACCACACGCAGTCCCACTGCCAAATCCCGCCCGCACACACCTGGGCCTCAACTGTCACATGTAACCATGCCTACAAACACCTAGGCCAGAACAACCACCGCTACGCCCGAAGACACCTGGGCTAAAGGATCCACTGCCACGCCCGAAGACACTTGGGCCTCATCCCGAAGACACTTGGGAAACCACCTGCCGCACGCACCTGGCCAACCACCACAACACCCTGCCCGATGATTCTTGGGCTAATAATGGACTTCAGGCCATCACAGCCTGCCCGAAGGTACTTGGGCTATCCGGGAAAGGGAGCAGAAAAGGAGCTAATAACCAGCCACTAAGGATAGTGTTGGGAAAAACACCCTTCCCCCATAAATGGGGGTGTTCGGCACTAAGTGCTCAACTTGGGTGGGGCGCGAATGAGAAACACAAAGCTACAAGTATAGATATAGGTAACAAACACTCACCCAAAACTTAGGTTTTCCTAGCCAACCTACAGAACACGACACCACAACGTCCGAGTCAAAATTCACGACCCTTGCCCACAAACCATCTGTCCCATTCTTGTTTCACGTTCAGTCAAAAGTTCAATTAATTTTAAGCACTACTGGGCAACTACCATAAGCATAACCAAGGAAAACGTCAAAGCATAGATCAACCAAAACACTCACACCCGGTTCTGCCAACAGAGGATCTCTCCCCAATTTGTGATAAAAACTCAACCACTGAAACCATGCCAACAGGAGATCCCATCCCCCAAATTCACACAGTCACCGAGAGTATAAAAGGACGGGGAATCCCATCCCCTCCCACATTTCCAACAAACGGCCCGAGGGGAAAACAACCAGCAACCACTACCAACACAAGTCAGGGATTTTTTTTCAGATTTAAAAGATTTAACACGCTCCATGATTTCAATTTCCGTGTGTTCTAACCGGGGGTTATCACAGAAGGGCCGATCCTGGTGCTTTCAATTTTTCAGCCGGAAGTAGTGGTTAACCAATTTTACAGTAGGAGTTCACAATTTCAGCAACCCATTTAAAACATCACGGGGGGATTTAACAGTGCACACACAACGACCACCAACGGCCTCAATTTTCAGGAAACATGAACCAGCACAACAAAAAGGATGATTCAAGATAAAGCATAACAACGATCACAACCCCTTCCCCTTCTTCCTTTAGAACTTCGTTTATTATCTTCATTAGGGTTTGGTTCAACCAATTCCATAGGAACAAAATTAACGCCCACCCCGCATGATACACAAAAGTGAGAGACGAGAGAAATTCCCTACTTGTTGATGGATGATCGACGTTTAGGCTGGGGGCGCGGAACTTTACGGATAACGACGCGGCGGTCCGATGCACCAGAAGAGCCACGATCGAAGAAGGGGGGGGGGAAGCCACGGCCTAACCCTTAATTTATAAGAGCTGGGGACGGTTGAGATGAAAACACAAAACCACGGAAGACGAGGGAGTTGTGGGTTGACCACGTGGCTTGACTCATCATTAATGGCGCTGGGTGGTTTTAACTGACCCATGAAGCATTTAATTAAGACCTTTGCGCGCGTTTCGGATTTCCAAGATATTTTTAGCAAGGAAGAATAGGGTTTAAAACCCTATTTGCGAAAAAGGAACATTACTGGAACAACTTGGCAGGGCCGGTGTCACCGATCGGTCTCACCGATCGGTCTCGCCGATCGGTCTCACCGATCGGTACCCCGCAAGGAAACCGGATTTTTGGCAAAGGAAGGGACCAAGGGGGGTCTGGGTCATCACATCAGATACCTCTTAAACGATTCTCGTCCCCGAGAATCAAAACAAACTAGAAGGAAAGAGAGGATCCGAACAACCATCTTCGAAGATACCTCTTAGGAGTGGACCCCCGCTAATTGAAAACACTCCCTGTCAAGAACCAAGCATCATACCACGCCAAACCGCCCGGTCATGTGGGTTTGGGGAGTTCCCCTCCCCCATGTCAAGATATTATCCGCTTTGGGCGGCACTGACTCGCCCGCACGGGTTTAATCGCATCCACCTTAATGCGTCCTGATTAGGGGTCGGGTTTCCCCTTCCCTTCAGCCCGGGCTTCCCACACATAACAGAGGAATGGAACCTAGCACATTTCATAGCCAAAAAGGTCAAACGTTCTGTCACAACAGGCACCAAAGGTTCAAAGCTCAGAACAACTCGGGGTATTGGGCACGCATCTGTGCTTCCCTCTCCCACGTACTCTCTTCGAGGCCGCCATGTCTCCACAACACACGAACCAGGCCGACGGTTCGTCCACGGAGCACTTTCTCCTTGCGATCCTCGATTCTGACTGGCCGTTCCTCGAAGGTCGCGTCTCCTCCCACGTCTAGCTCTCCCCAGTTGATGACATGAGAGTCATCATGTAAGTACTGACGAAGCTGGGAGACATGGAAGACGTCATGGACCCTCTCCAACTGAGGTGGTAGGGCCAGTTGATATGCTACCTCGCCAACTCGCCTCAGCACCTCGAAAGGTCCGATGAACCTAGGGGAGAGCTTACTCCCCTTTCCGAACCTCCGCTGCCCCCGTCGAGGGGAAACCTTCAAAAACACATGATCTCCCACCTCGAACTTCAGGGGCCTCCTCCGACGATCAGAATAAGATTTCTGCCGATCCTGAGCTGCTTTCATCCTCTCCCGCACTAGCTGGACTTTCTCCGTGGTGCTCTGCACTACTTCTGGTCCAAGAGTACCAGTCTCACCAACCTCTGCCCAACATAAGGGTGAACGACATGGTCTTCCATACAAAGCCTCAAAAGGAGCCATGCCGATAGTAGAGTGAAAACTGTTGTTGTAGGCAAACTCTACTAAAGGCAAGTGTCGTACCCATGATCCTCCGAAATCCAGAACACATGCTCGCAGCATGTCCTCCAAAGTCTGGATAGTCCGCTCTGTCTGTCCATCAGTCTGAGGGTGAAAAGCAGTGCTAAGGCGTAGTTGGGTGCCAAAAGCATGCTGTAACCCCTTCCAGACTCGTGAGGTGAATCGAGTGTCCCGATCTGAGACGATCGTTTTCGGAACTCCAAGCAAACGCACCACCTCATCCACGTACCTCTGTGCTAAGGTACTCACGGGTCCCGACTCCTTGATAGCCAAGAAGTGAGCAGATTTTGTCAATCGATCCACCACTACCCAGATAGCATCATGCCCGCCCTGAGCTCTGGGTAGTCTCGTGACGAAGTCCATTGAGACGTCGTCCCACTTCCACTCGGGAACATCTAGAGGATGCAACAGACCACCAGGAACACGGTGTTCAGCCTTCACCTGCTGACACACCAGGCATTTAGCCACGAACTCTGCCACTGCCCGTTTCACCCCGGGCCACCAAAACTGTCCCCTCAGGCCTTGGTACATTTTCGAAACACCCGGATGTACCGCCAAGGCTGAGCTATGGAACTCATGAAGGACTTCATCACGCATCACCTCTGGAACAAACAACCTCCGATGAAAGAGCATCCGACGTCGGCTGTCCTCCGACCATCCTTCCTTTGGAAACAGTCGATGACGGCGCACACAGAAAATAGCCAGTCGATGCCTAGGATGACATCGTACGGCCGAATCTGTAGTAGAAGGAGATCCCTAACCGACCGATGCGGCCCCAACATCAGTCTACATCCCCGACAAACGAACAGCAAGTCGGTCTGACCTCCAACTGGTGTGCTCAACACCAGGGGCACTGGAAGTCTCTTGGCATCTAGTCCCAAGGCGCGGGCTAGACCAGGTGCAACAAAGGAGTGCGAAGCTCCGGTATCGAACAAAGCATAAGCAAGAGTGCTAAACACACTGATCGTACCTCGAACAACCTCTGGCCCTGCTGGAACTGTTGCTTCTGCGGCGTGTAACTGTCCACGCCCAGCTCCCCTGCCCCTCGGCTGTCGGCCACCTCCCCGACCACGCCCTCGTCGAGGTCCCTGGGGAGCGCCCTGAGGTCGGCCTCCCCCTCCTATGTCTGTCTGCGGAGGAGCGGGAGCTCGCTGTCCCTGCTGCTGCTGCTGGAAGGGTCTGGCTGGGAACTGCTGCTGTGGCGGATGCTGGGGATGACTGCCACTGCTGTACTGCACCCGATCGGGGTACTGACTCCGAAGATGTCCAGGGCTCCCGCAGATGAAGCACTGTGGTCCCGAGCCTGAAGGAAAAGAACGTGGGCCAGGGGATCGAAACTGAAACTGCTGCGGCCTGCTCCCTGCGGGTCGGAACCTGGAGGGTCCCGATGCTGGGGGCCTGGTGCTGACGGCCTTCCCCTTCGATGGTCCCAGCTGGATCCCTTCTCGTGACAGTCCGCCTAGAGTGTGCATCCTTTCCACCACTTCGGCCTTCTTCTGAACCTCTAAGTATGTCGGAAGGGTAAAGGGAGTAACAGCATACTGGAGGGAGGGTCGGAGCGCCTCCTCCAAACGTCTTGCCCGAGACTCCTCATCGGGAAAGAGGTCTGGAGCAAAACACAGGAGGTCCTTGAACTTGATCCCAAGTTCCCTCACAGACATGCTCCCCTGCTGGAGGGAGAGTAGCTCCTGCCTCTTCTCCGCCTTCATTGTCGAGGAGAGAAACTCCGCCCGGAACTCCTTCTCGAATTCCGCCCAAGAAACCTCAGACTCTTTCCTACTCCCCAGGTGAAGCATCCACCACTGACGTGACGCTCCTCGCATCTGGCTAACAGACAGAGGAACCCAGTACTCCGTCGGGGCCCGAATCAGGCCGAAGGCTATGACTAGCTCCTCCAGCCAGCCTTCCGTCTTCATGTCAGAGGTGCTGCCCTCATATTTCTCGAGGGCCTGTCGCTGAAAGGCTCGAAGAGTCTTCTGCCACTGGTCGTCCTCTTCCTCCCGATCAGCTCTCTGCTGATTGGCCAAGGTAGCCTCAGGAGTCTCGATCGCCTGTACCACACGTGGTCACCTTCCAGGTGCCATAGCTGCAAGGTAAACAAGGAATGCCTAAGCCCAGTAGTGCAAAGAAAACCGTTCTCAAAACTTATTAAGATTTAATTTATTCTTAATTTCCCAAGACATCCCAGAAACACAAGAACACAAGTCATTTATGATGCATGTACCTTTCCTAGGGTCTCTACCCTGCAATCAGTGTGGCTTCACTTGGTCGTTCGGTAGGTCCAGAGTCCTTGCATCGGATCACGGGGGGCCCTAAAATCCCGTGTCCTAGCCGGTCCTCCCTGGCCTATTTCACGCACCAAGGTCACCCAACGCTGTTGCCTTACCATCCCATGAAATCCTTACTGTGCCTAACTCCAGACTCCGTCCTATCTCTCAACCTGCTCTGATACCATTCTGTCACGACCCGCCTTCACCAAAAGGAGGGGAGGGTCAGCAGATTGCCAGGCCCTTCCTTCTTTAAGTTGAAGGAGAGATAATGACCCCCGAAACCCGCCTTCAATAGGTCCTGGAGTGGCGACTAGCACCAAGGGTATAGGAAATTCTCACAAATGGAAGGCATTACCCTTTTTTTTTTATTTTATAGGATCGAAAGATAAGGAGGAGAAAACCCAACAACACCAAGATAGAAAGAAAGTAAAGCCAAAAGTAAACCATTCCCACATGCATGTTTCAAAAGTGGAAGCCACAAAGTGCAAAAGATGACTACAAGGTAAGTACCAAAAAGAAGAGAGAAACAACTGCAACTACTCCAAAAGTCCGAGCTAGTAAGGTCCCGCGTGATCCCCGAAGTCCTCCTGGAAACCTGAAAGCAGTTTCATATACGTAGGGTGAGCATACAAGTACACTCAGTAGGGAAAACCAAGACTCTCGTGCACAAGTGGGGGAACGTACTAAAGTCCCGTGAGAAAGAGTAAACCAAACACCTAACAAGGCAAACTATCCATCCCAAGCCTCACCAAGGCTCGCTCCCCAAATAACGCAAGTCAAGTAATATATATATAAGAGCACATCGATGTTTGGGTACCCCGCGCCACTTTCCCACTGGTTATTGAGACATCCTACGCATCGAACCAATCCCGCCATTCTCACCGCAGTCCCACTGCCAAATCCCGCCCGCACACACCTGGGCCACAACCACACGCAGTCCCACTGCCAAATCCCGCCCGCACACACCTGGGCCTCAACTGTCACATGTAACCATGCCTGCAAACACCTAGGCCAGAACAACCACCGCTACGCCCGAAGACACCTGGGCTAAAGGATCCACTGCCACGCCCGAAGACACCTGGGCCTCATCCCGAAGACACTTGGGAAACCAACTGCCGCACGCACCTGGCCAACCACCACAACACCCTGCCCGATGATTCTTGGGCTAATAATGGACTTCAGGCCATCACAGCCTGCCCGAAGGTACTTGGGCTATCCGGGAAAGGGAGCAGAAAAGGAGCTAATAACCAGCCACTAAGGATAGTGTTGGGAAAAACACCCTTCCCCCATAAATGGGGGTGTTCGGCACTAAGTGCTCAACTTGGGTGGGGCGCGAATGAGAAACACAAAGCTACAAGTATAGATATAGGTAAAAAACACTCACCCAAAACTTAGGTTTTCCTAGCCAACCTACAGAACACGACACCACAACGTCCGAGTCAAAATTCACGACCCTTGCCCACAAACCATCTGTCCCATTCTTGTTTCACGTTCAGTCAAAAGTTCAATTAATTTTAAGCACTACTGGGCAACTACCATAAGCATAACCAAGGAAAACGTCAAAGCATAGATCAACCAAAACACTCACACCCGGTTCTGCCAACAGAGGATCTCTCCCCAATTTGTGATAAAAACTCAACCACTGAAACCATGCCAACAGGAGATCCCATCCCCCAAATTCACACAGTCACCGAGAGTATAAAAGGACGGGGAATCCCATCCCCTCCCACATTTCCAACAAACGGCCCGAGGGGAAAACAACCAGCAACCACTACCAACACAAGTCAGGGATTTTTTTTCAGATTTAAAAGATTTAACACGCTCCATGATTTCAATTTCCGTGTGTTCTAACCGGGGGTTATCACAGAAGGGCCGATCCTGGTGCTTTCAATTTTTCAGCCGGAAGTAGTGGTTAACCAATTTTACAGTAGGAGTTCACAATTTCAGCAACCCATTTAAAACATCACGGGGGGATTTAACAGTGCACACACAACGACCACCAACGGCCTCAATTTTCAGGAAACATGAACCAGCACAACAAAAAGGATGATTCAAGATAAAGCATAACAACGATCAAAACCCCTTCCCCTTCTTCCTTTAGAACTTCGTTTATTATCTTCATTAGGGTTTGGTTCAACCAATTCCATAGTAACAAAAGTAACGCCCACCCCGCATGATACACAAAAGTGAGAGACGAGAGAAATTCCCTACTTGTTGATGGATGATCGACGTTTAGGCCGGGGGCGCGGAACTTTACGGATAACGACGCGGCGGTCCGATGCACCAGAAGAGCCACGATCGAAGAAGGGGGGGGGGAAGCCACGGCCTAACCCTTAATTTATAAGAGCTGGGGACGGTTGAGATGAAAACACAAAACCACGGAAGACGAGGGAGTCGTGAGTTGACCACGTGGCTTGACTCATCATTAATGGCGCTGGGTGGTTTTAACTGACCCATGAAGCATTTAATTAAGACCTTTGCGCGCGTTTCGGATTTCCAAGATATTTTTAGCAAGGAAGAATAGGGTTTAAAACCCTATTTGCGAAAAAGGAACATTACTGGAAGAACTTGGCAGGGCCGGTCTCACCGATCGGTCTCAACGATCGGTGTCACCGATCGGTCTCACCGGTCGGTCTCACCGATCGGTACCCCGCAAGGAAACCGGATTTTTGGCAAAGGAAGGGACCAAGGGGGGTCTGGGTCATCACAGACAATATCATTCTTTTGATATTAAAATAATATATAAATGGATGATATATCATATATATAGAATCATTAACATGTTATATTTATTATTTACATGAGTTACACATCATTATTATACCCAT
This sequence comes from Viscum album, assembly GCA_963277665.1. Lineage (NCBI taxonomy): Eukaryota > Viridiplantae > Streptophyta > Magnoliopsida > Santalales > Viscaceae > Viscum > Viscum album. The sequence continues at coordinate 1,956,447,444 of OY728140.1, forward strand.
CCAAAAAATAATATATTGAATAACAATTACACCACGACGTGGAGACGGTAAGCCGTACGTACGAACGTATGGTGACATGTTATTCAAAGGGTGGATAGAATACTGAATATGGTTGTACCATATTAATAATAACATCATAGTATATATATGATACTGGATTTATAATTTTAGAATGGTAATAACAAAGAAAAATTAAGTGGAAGAAGAATGGAACTTGGAAAAAGGGTGGTGAAATCATTACCTCTTCTTCGGGTTATTCCTATTGATTTGATCAAAAGGGCTTCATAGGTTGGCTTTGTGATCAAACTAAGGCCTCTAGGTTGTAGTGGGGAAGTTGGGAGAGTATTTGGACAGAGTTTGGACGAACCAAAAGGCTTTCATGGTGTGAAGAAATGAGAAGGAGGAGTGCCCTTTTATAAGAGGGGTGAGGGGCACCTTTGGAAACTCTAAAAATATTAATTTATAATAAATTCATATTCGGTTTATAATGGATCCAAAGATTATTATACAAAGGTTACGGTGGGGATAGGTCTAAAAACACTCAACCAATAGAATTTAGACTGGGTTGTGTACTTATATTAACCTTATCTTTAAGTATTAACTCTAAGTTAATTAGTTTCACTTTTACAATGTCTCTTTTTTTATATTACATGGTTAATAAACTAACTATATACATCCAAGAGACCCCCAAGTGGTCCTTTAATGATACAAATATCATTTTATAAGTCTCTTTGTCGAACATTAGATTTTTAGGAATTTAATATCAATTAATAATATAATATTTGTTTTAAAAACTCTTTTATGTCAATTTTGACACTATTCAATAGTTGATTTTTGTGAAACAAATAACAGAATGATTACTTCGAAAAGAGTTAATTAAATCAATCCTAATATGTCATATTATCCTAGAAAATTGTTTTAATTCATTAAAAGTTTCAAATTATATTTATTTTTGTATTTATAATATCAATTATTTTGATTTTTCACTATTATGGTAATTACTGCATCATCATTGTGTCATAAATAAATTAAATTATATAATGTCTAAAAATTATAAATAAATAATTCTTATGTATGAAATATTTTTATCCTTCTAATGAATATTTACAATCTAATTTATCTTTTGTATAACCCTATATTAAAAATGTTTTAGTAAATACACTTTGATTTTAACTCTTTTAACTCTTCCTTGAATTAAATAATAATAAATGTCCTAATCTAATCCATGTAGACCTAAATGATAATATTTTATTCCTAATGTTGTTTTTGGTCGAGATACAGTTGTCCAATAAAATTAGGACATGTGTTAGGGTAATATTAATATCATTTTCACCCTTAATTACCCTATTTAGTTTTAACCGTGGTAAATAAAAGCAAAAAGTTACTATTCACCAAAAATTATTTTCATCTCATTGAACAAAATATTACTTCTTGATATTAACTTTGCCTCTTGGATTTTCGAAATTTCATTCACAGAAGTGGTAAAATTAAGTTTTATGAAAAAAATCAGGTTTTCAACTACCACTTAGTAGTTTCACTATTCATTAAAAATTGAAGTTTTTCAGAATAATGCAAAAATTTCACCCTAAGCTATAATTCATATTCTGAATCCAAAAATGAAGTTCATTTTGAAATATAAAATATATATATTTTCAAAAGGTAGGTATGACTATTCATAACAGCTAGTTTTATTGGTTGTGGTGTGTTAGAACTCGATTTTGCGTACAACACATGCTATCGCATTATTCAAAGAGAAGCGTACAGTAGAAGCTTGGGGTGTTACATTCTCTCCTCCATCAAATAATTTCGTCCTCGAAATTTCAAAAATACTACCACATGAAAAGACTCGGGTGGTTCTTCATCATATGTTCCTTGGGTTCCCACGTTGCCTCTTCCATTTTATGGTTTCTCCATAAAACTTTTACCAGACGAGTCGTCCAGTTTCTTAGTACTTGTTCTCTCGTATCAAGAATCCTGACAGGATCTTCGTAATAAGACAGATTTGGTTCCAGTTCTAACTCCGCATAGGTGAGTACATGCGTTGGGTCAAGAATGTATTTACTCAACAGAGATACGTGGAACACATCGTGAACTTTGGAGAGACTTGGCGGCATTGCCAATCGGTAAGCTACATCCCCAATTCGTTCTAGAATTTCGAAAGGTCCAACGTACCTGGGACTCAATTAACCTTTCATACAAAAACGTATGACTCCCTTCCATGGAGATACCATCAGGAAAACATGATCACCAACTTGAAATTCCAAATCCTTCTTTCGGTTATCGACATAGCTCTTCTGCCTACTTTGAGCTGCTTTGATGTGATTTTGGATTACCTTCACCTTTTCCATCGTTTCCTCCACCAGTTCTGGACCTACAAGTTTTCTTTCACCAAAGTCATCCCAACAGGTTGGTGTGCGACATATATTTCCATATAACGCTTCATATGGTGTCATCTGAATACTCAAATGGAAGCTATTGTTATAGGAAAATTCTACCAGAGGTAAATACTGATCCCACATACCCTGAAATTCATGTGAGAAGGATCTCAACATGTCTTCTAAGGTTTGAATAGTCCGTTCTGATTGTCCGTTTATCTGAGGGTGGTAGGCAATGCTCAAATGAAGTTCAGTATCTAAGGATTTATGAAGACTCTTCCAGAATCTTGAAGTAAAACGGGGATCACGATTAGAAACAATCGATAGGGGTACTCCATGAAGTCTCACATCGTCATTAATATATAGTCTTGCTCGACGTTCCAGGGGTAGATCTTCTCTTATATCAAGAAAATGTGCTGACTTGGTAGGACGATCAACAATAACCCATATAGCATCGTTCCTTCTAGGAGTCTTTGGTAGCCCCATGAAAAAGTCCATCGTAATATTTTCCCATTTCCACTCCGGTATGGGAAGAGGTTGCATGACTCCTCCAGGCTGTTTCCTTCCAGCTTTCACTTGTTGACAAACCATACATCCTGACACAAAATCAGAAATCTCCCTCTTCATGTTGTCCCACCAAAAATGTTCCTTCAAATCTCTATACATTTTGGTGATCCCAGGGTGTACAGAGAAATTGGAACTATGAGAATCATCCAACAATTCCCTTTTCAGATCAGGTATATCGGGAACACAATGCCTCTTCCCGAATTTCAAAATTCCATCTTCATACACAAATTATCTCAGTCTCCCATCATTCACAGCTTTAATCTTCTTTTGAAATTCTCCATCATTAGTCTGATAACTCTTAATCCTTTCTAGTAAAGATGGCTTGGAAACCATTTGAAAAAGCATTGATGTTTCTCTTTCCCTGGTCATTCCCATGTCCATCTTCACTAGATCCATGAAAGTTGGATCCCTTTCAATTCTCATATTGTTCAAAACTCCTTGATATTTTCTGCTCAAAGCATCTGTCACCTTGTTTGCCTTCCCCGATTGGTAGTGTATCGTGCAATCATAGTCCTTGAGTAATTCAATCCATCTCCTTTGCCTCATGTTGAGTTCTTTTTTTGAGAAAATATTCTTCAAACTATTGTGATCAGTATAAATATCACATTTTTCACCATAGAGGTAGTGCCTCCATATCTTCAAAGCAAAGATCACAGCTACTAACTCGAGATCATTAGTATGATAGTTTTGTTCATGAATTTTCAACTGTCGTGATGCATAGGCAATAACCATATCATTCTGCATAAGGACACAACCATGTACTTTCTTCGATGCATCACTATAAATAATGAACCGATCATTCCCCGATGCTAGAGTCAATATAGAATCATTGACTAATCTTATCTTCAGTTCTTCGAAACATTCTTCACACTCTTTTGTCCAAACAAATTTAACCCCTTTACGTGTGATCTTCGTTAATGGGTTAGTTAATCGGGCAAAATTCTGGACGAAACGTCGATAATAACCTGCTAAACCAATAAAACTACGTACCTCAGTTATACTCGTCGGTGCTGGCCATTCATGGATTTCCTTAGTCTTAGAAGGATCAACAGAGATTCCATCTTTAGAGACAATATGGCCATGAAAATAAATCTCCTGAAGCCAGAATTCACACTTGCTAAACTTCCCATATAATTCATGTCTTCTCAGAGTCTTCAGGATAATGCACAAGTGATTTTCATGATCTTCGTAGCTTTTTGAGTATACCAAGATATCATCAATAAATACCACCAAAAATTCATCAAGATACTCCTTGAAAACTCTATTCATCAGATCCATGAATACAGAGGGTGCATTATTCAATCCAAAATGCATTATAGTAAACTCGTAATGCCCGTACCTGGTTCGAAATGCTATCTTCGGAATGTCTTCCTTCTTCACACACAAATGATGGTATCCAAATCGAAGGTAAATCATTGAAAAGTATTGAGCTCTATGCAGTTGGTCAAATAAATCATCAATGCGTGGTAGGGGATACTTGTTCTTTATTGTTTAGCATTGATCTCCATGTAGTTGATATATAACCTCATAGATCCATATTTCTTTTTAACAAAAAGAATAGGGGCTCCCCATGGAGAAACACTAGGTAGAATAAATCCCTTATTACTGAATTCCTATAGTTGTTTCTTTAGTTCAACTAATTCTACAATGGCCATTCTATAAGGGGTCTTCAATATAGGCCTTAATCCAGGAATTAAATCAATGGAAAACTCAACATCTCGTTCTAGAGGATGTCCAGGTAAATCTACCAGGAAATACATCTACATATTATTTGACAATAGGTACATCCTCTATTTGAACATTCCTTTCTTCACCCATAGTTATTTCATTCTCTTCCTCCCCAATAATTGAATTTAGTTGAGCTACTGGGGGTGGATCTAAATAAGAATTAGGTGGTGACGATTCATCTCTAAAGAAAAGTTGTTCCTTATCATCATCATCAAGAATCGTAACCTATTTCTTCTTACAATAAATCTTCGCATCATAGTCTAAAAGCCAGTCCATACCGATGATTATATCAAACTCAATAATAGGTATGACAACGAGATCAGTAGATAAAGAACATTTATATGCTCTAATGGGGACTGATTCACAAACATTGATGCAATGATACTTCCCTTAGGAGTTTTAATTGACAACTCCCTTGTTAAATCAAATTAGAAATATCTAATTTTCTTAGGAAACTAGGAAGATATGAAACAATGTGATGATGCAGAATCAAATAATACATTTTCTAAACTTGAGGAAACCATTAAATTACCTACCACCACGTCTTTCGGAGCTTCTACCTCAGCAGTAGTGATAGCATAAGCTTGGCCTTGATCCCATGGCCTTTCTTGAGGCAAGTTCTCTTGAGACTTAGGACATTCATTTGCATAATGCCCCATCTCCCTGCAATTGTAGCACTGATCATTGGTAGCTTCCTTCTTCCCCTTGCAATAATGAGCTTGGTGGCCTTTTTCACCACACTTGTAACATACTTCCATTCCCTTCAAGCAAGTACCGGGGTGTTTCTTCCCACATTTACCACATGATGGATATTCAACCATTCCCTTCTTCCCCTTATTTCCATTCCCAAATTGATCATCAGGTCTCTTCTTCTCTAGATTTGCATTAAAGTCATAAGAATTGGAGAATTCCTTTTCGGTCTTGATAGCACATGAGACAATGTCTTCGTACGATGAAAAGGATTGTGAGCCTAATTCTCGACGGAGAAATGGTTATATCCCATCAAAGAAACGATCAATCATACTTCTTGGGTTATGTATATAATCTCTTGAATTCCTTGATAACCTTGTAAAGTTAGCCTCATACTTTGAGACATTCTCATCCTCCTTCTGTCTCAGACTCAGAAACTGCCTTCCCATATCTGCTCGGTGGTCGCGAGGAAAGTATTTTTCTAAAAATAGATCATTGAACTACCTCCATTCCATATTTGATACTTCATCCTCTTAAATCATATTTTGAATCAATGACCACCATTGATCAGCATCTTCAGTGAGGCGGTAAACTGCCATGATAACTTTTTCCCTTTCACTACTCCCCAAAGCCTGGAATTTTTTTCTAGGGAATATATCCATTGCTCAGCTACTAATGGATTTGTATCCCATTGAAAGTTGGGGGTTTTTTCCTCATGAATCGATCTAACATTGATCCTCCATGCTGCGGATCAGGGTGATCCATACGGGTAAGGTTATTATTGATATCCTGAGTGAGTTATCCCAGTATGGTGATTAGATGATCGGCACCAATTGCATCACCAGCTCCACTATAATTATCTTGAGCAGGAGGGAAATCCCTACATGGATTGTGTGCATTGATACGGTTTCCATTTTTTCCACTAGGCACCATTTCTAAAAAATGGCATAAACTAGATCAGTTTATGAATGAAAATACATCATCCCATACTTATAAAACACTTAACATAAATTGAACTATTTATGGATATAGTCCATAATCAAAAAAAATTTTTTTTGGGGAAGTATATATACTCATAAACCCTTCATAATGATTTGTAAAGAAAATGAGATTTATCCTTAGCATATCCCCCAGGAGTTTCATAACCAAGAGTGCAGTAAGGCCCGTTGTCATGCACCGGTTCTCGTTCGAGTCTAGCTCAAAGCGGTGTGTTCGGGTTTTACCCCTAGGTACATCTGTGCCAGAGCTGCCTCTACCTGCTCGCATCCAGACAGGTATGTACTACTCAGAAAACACACAAAATCTATAGCAACCCGACCTTTTCTTACATTACTCTTACATCATTTCAAAGATAAACAACATAATAGTATTACACATGGAGGATCCAGAGGTTTAGTGTCTTGGGTAGACTAGGACTACACATTACAAGTACAATATCAAGCATAAAAATTCATTTAATATCTTCTTCTATAGCTTCTTAGTATCACTTTTCCTCTCCTTAGTACATGTAGCCACCTGAGGATATACATAAAAAAGGGAGATCTAAATTCCCAGTAAGAGTATAGATAAGAACAATATAGCATGGGGTGAGCATAATCATGACATAGGAAGAAGATCTTGAACATGAGAGGAGCATAAACAATAAACTTGAAATGTGGCAAAGAATAAAAATGAAACATCATGTCTTAGTGGTTAACTACCACACATACATGTGAACAAAGCTAGTATCATGTTCACACATCATTTCACATTTACTCATGAGAATCATCACTTTACCCAATGCATTGGAGCGCTATATAATTCCAGGCGCACCTGTCACATCATAATATTATCATTATCATGCTTGCCACATAGAACACATATCAAACATGTACATAAATAACCCATGGAATGGAATGTGTTTCATCTCATAATAACACATTCATAAGCTTTGGGTTCCCAAAATAAAGAGGGAACACCATACTTGATATAAGAACCATCAACCATGAATGAGAGGTAAAAGGTGAGATCTTGAAAGGAGGGTTCTTTTGGAAAACATTTTGATGGACATAAAAACCAGTGACAAACATGAATATCCCAGAAAAGTAAAGGAAATGATGAACAAAAGACCCTTGAGGAGTAACCATATCAAAAATGGAGTGAAAGAGGGAGAACCCGAAGGAAGAAAATTGGGTTCGAGATTTCCCCTTACCTTGTACTCGAATGCCTCCTTCTCTTTAATGTCCTGTATAATGACATTATATTAAATAATTAGAAATTCAGGAACCTTTTATACATTAATAGGGTTCATTATGGTTTCATTATTTCATATAATGTCCCTTTGGATGACTTATTGGGTTTAAAAACATTGATCGTGGATGTTCCTTTTCATGGTTTTCTTGAGCGGTCCACTTGTATTCTTAATTTGATGTTTGGGTCGATCATGGGTAAACATCCAGAACTGATATTACATGTAATTAATGATATTACAGAAGCTTTAATGATTTTATAATGAGTTATATTAGATCCATGGGGCTGAATCATTAGATAAGAATTAAATGAAGATTATTTGGGCTAATTTGAGCGGTTTTTGGATCACAACCAACTCATTTTAACTTTTCACTTAGTAGTATGGCCATAGGTTATTTCCAGAACTTAAAATAGAACATAATACATATAAAACATTCTGGTTCAACCATAAAAATGGTTTCATGACCAGATTTAAGGTATAAATGGAAGAAGACAGCATGTTGTTTTTGAAGGTGATAAATTATCACCACATGAACAACGTTCTCTTTAATAAAATAAAAGGAAGGGGGAAAGGGTGTGGGGTGATATAATAAAACATTAGAATCATAATATAATAGTATATATAAAATACTGGATTTATAGAAGGCTTTTGGACGTGGGGGATGAGCTAGGGAAGGTGTTTGGGAAGAATTTAGAGAAGGCTTGGAGCTTGAGAGGTTTGAGGAAAAGTGGGAGTGAAGGGTGGCTTTTATAGTGGAGGGGAGAGGGGTTTCCTTAATATAAAATTGATTAGTTTATTAATTTTACCTAAGACAAGGAATATTGAGTCTTGGATGACTAAGAATAGTAAATTAGACTTGTGAATTCTGGATTTGGGTGCTTACATCTCTTGTGATGTCAGGAATAGTGGGTTTTAATTAAAATATATTTATATGATAAATTAATGTATTCTACTATTCATCAAAAATTCAAGTATCTCAGAAAAATCCCAAAATTTTACCCCAACCACTTTTCGACATGTAGAATCCAAAAAAGAAGTCCATTTTCCAAAAATAATTTTCTAAATATTATTAATTTAATATTTAATTAAAATCATAATTTACTTAAAAAACAGTTTTTAAAATTAAAACTTATTTTGCAGTTCTTTCAAAAATTACTTAGGGTCTTATAAAATTATCTAAAAACTATTAGACATTGATTCAATAATTTATGAATATATTTCAGGGAAATAAATATTCTTTTAAATTAATTAATTAATTATAATTAAATATTTATGACTTATAAAATACCAAAAATGTTTACTAAGGTCAAATTATCACTTTCTATGATGTCTAAATTTTATTTTATTATTCATAGGTAATGTTACACTTATTTACTATTCATAAGGTTCATATTACTATTCATAAGGGTTGGTTACTATTCATAAGGGTAGGTTACTATTCACCAAAAAATTATTTTTGTTTCATTAGACCCAAAAACTATATTGAACACAACTGTGTATGTTGGATTTTTAAAATTCCAATCATAGGGGTGACAAAATTATGTTTAAAGGTCACTTATCACTTAGTAGTTCATTATTTTCTGTTTTTATGACATAGATATAAGAAGGGAATTTTCCATTGAAAAACTTTGGGTCGTTACATTCTTCCCCCCCTTAAGAAATTTCTCCCCCGAAATTTCACTTTACACAAACAGGTGACGATACTTATTCTTCATTGCCTCTTCTGGTTCCCAAGTTGCTCCCTCAAACTTTTGGTTCCTCTACAACACTTTTACAAGGCGGGTTGTCTTGTTGCGTAGAACCTTATAACTTCGGTCCAGAATTTTTACCGGCTGTTCCTCATATATGAGATCATCTTCCAACTGTACCACCTCTGAGTTTAGTAAATGTGAGGGGTCTAGAATGTACTTCCTCATTTGTGATACGGGAAACACATCATGAACTTGATCCATAATCGGTGGAAGTGCTAGACGATAGGCCACACCTCCTATACGATCAAGGATCTCAAAGGGGCCAATGTACCTTGGGCTTAGCTTCCCTTTCTTCCCGAATCGCCTGACTCTCTTCCATGGAGATATTCAAAGGAAGACTTTATCTCCAACGTCGAACTCCAAGTCCCTTCGACGATTGTCAGCATAGCTCTTTTGCCAAATTTGAGCAGCTTTGATATGTTTCTGGATGACTTGAACCTTATCTGTCATCTATTGAACAAGATCGGGACCAAGTAGTTTTCGTTCTCTAACATCATCCCAACAGGTTGGAGTTCTACATCGCTTCCCATAAATAGCTTCATACAGAGCCATCTGAATACTCAAGTGGAGGCTATTGTTGTATGATAACTCAACCAATGAGAGATGTTGATCCCAACCACCTTTGAATCCAAGAGAGCAGGATCTTAGCATATCTTCAAGTGTCTGAATAGTCCTTTCAGACTGGCCATCAGTTTGGGGGTGATAGGCCGTGCTGAAATTTAATTCAGTACTCAAAGCATGTTGAAGGCTCCTCCAAAATTTATAAGTGAACCTTGGATCACGGTCCGGGAAAATTGAGAGTGGAACACCGTGCAATATCACTACTTCCTTCACATATATCCTTCAAGTTGTTCAAGTGAGAGGTCTTCCCGAATAGAGATAAAATGGGCAGTCTTGGTGAGTCGATCAACCACAACCCATATCGCATTATTTCCTCTTGACGTCTTCGAGAGACCCGTGACAAAGTCCATAGTAACATTTTCCCATTTTCACATGGGTATAGGAAATGGCTGCATCATACCTTTGGACTTTTTCTACTCAGCTTTAACATGCTGACATACCAAGCACCATGATATATACTCCGCAATCTCCTTCTTCATGTTATCCCACCAGAAGTGTTCTCAGAGATCACGATACATCTTGGTACTTCCAGGATGAATAGAGAAAGTTGAGCTATGTGCATTATCCAATAGTTCCTTCTTTATTCCAGGTGATGAAGTCACACAAATCCGTGTTCCAAACCGAATCACACCATCATCGTCGATATGGAACTCTTGCAGCTTCCCTTCCTTTACTGCATTCACCCTCTTTTGTATCTCTACATCATCCCTTTGTGCTTCCTTAATCTTCTATTGGATGGATGGTTGCGCAATCATGTTTGAAATGTAGGATGTATCCCCTGCCCTTATGATTACCAAATCCATTCTTTGCATATCCAAGAAGATAGGTTCTTTCTCAATCCTCAACATGGATAGAGTAGCAGGTTCTTTCCTGCTTAGAGCATCATCTACCTTGTTCTCCTTTCCAGGATGATAGTGAATAGAGCAATCGTAATCCTTGATTAGCTCTAACCATCTACATTGACGTATGTTGAGCTCCTTTTGTGTGAATATATACTTTAGGATCTTGTGGTTGGTGTATATGTCACACTTCTCACCATAAAGGAAATACCGCCAGATTTTCAGGACAAAAATCACGGCTGCCAGTTCTAGATCATGCGTCGGGTAGTTCTGCTCATGGATCTTTAACTGTCGTGAGGCGTAGGATATCACATTATAATTTTGCATGAGTACACAACCCAAGCCTTTCATTGAAGCATCACTGTATATCACAAAACATTCTCCACTTTTCGGTAGTGTGAGTACAGTTGTAGTGATTAGCCTTCTCTTTAGATCCTTGAAACTTCCCTCACATTCATCCGTCCAGAAATACTTTACCCCTTTCCTTGTTAACTTAGTTAGCGGGCTTGACAATCATGAGAAGTTTCTCACAAAACATCGGTAGTACCCAGCTAATCCAAGAAAAATAAGGATTTCTGTGACACTAGAGGGCCTGGGCCATTCTTCAATCACCTTTGTCTTTGAAGGGTCCACAGAAATTCCCTCGATTGTGATCACATGTCCCAAGAACGTGACTTGATTCATCCAAAAGTCAAACTTGCTGAACATGGCATACAACTTCTCCTTTCTCAATGTCGCCAACACAAGTCTTAGATGTTCTTCATGTTTCTCCTTACTCTTGGAGTAAATGAGAATATCATCAATAAACACTACCACAAATTTGTCGAGGTAATGTCTAAAGACTCTATTCATCAAATCCATGAAGATTGTAGGGGCATTAGTAAGTCCGAAGGGCATCACCAAAAACACTTAGTTCCCATACCTTGTATGGAAGGAAATCTTCTAAAAATCTTCCTTCTTCACCTTTACTTGATGATATTCATAACGGAGATCTACCTTCAAGAAGTATTGAGCTCCTCTTAACTAATCGAACAAGTCATCAATTCTTGGGAGGGGATACTTGTTCTTTATGGTGATCTTGTTGAGTTCCCGATAATTGATACACAGCCGCATAGTTCCATCCTTCTTCTTCACAAAGAGCACTGGCGCACCCCAAGGTGATGCACTAGGGCGTATGAACCTTTTGTCCAGATGCTCTTGCAGCTGCTTCTTTAACTCCTCCAGTTCGATAGGAGCCATCCTATAAGGGCACTTTGAGATAGGAGTAGCTCCATGTATGAGTTCAATTGAGAACTCTACCTCACGATCCGGGGGAATTCCGGGTAACTCTTCGGGAAATACATCACAGTATTCCCTTATGATGGGAATTTCCTCAAGGTTGGAACTTTCCTTCGACTCAAACATTTGGGCGAGGTATGCTTCTTCATAGGGAATCATAACCCACACCATTGAAGGATTTCTCAAAGGAGATCCATGATCTTCTTTGCATTTGTAGAGGATCATGGGATGGTTCGGAATATGAAAATATATTTCCATTTCCCGACTGCTGATATGTGCTCTATATAATGAGAGCCAATCCATTCCCATTATAGCATCAAATTCCACCATGGGAAGTATTAAGAGATTTGCCGAAAGAATCTTCCCACATACGTCAACAGGAGAAGAATCAAACACTTGGGTTGTAATGATTGCACCACTTGCTATTTTTACAGATATCTCTACTTCAAGGTTTCGGGGCTTCGATTCTATAGTTCTTGCAAACTTGCAAGATATAAAGGAATGCGTAGAACCAGAATCAAATAAGGCTTTTTCCATTCTTGAGTGAATAGGAAGTATACCTTGTACGACTTCATTATCATGTTCCATCTCCGTAGTAGTGATGGAATAAGCCTTCCCTTGTTCCTTTGGCTTTGGTGGTTGTTGGCGCTGATTACCCTCGAGAGCTCGAGGTTTAGTGCACTGGTTTGAATAGTTCCCTAGCTCCTTACAGTTGTAGCATTGAACCACGAGTGGTTCTCTCCTTTCATCGGCTACATTATCCTTCCTTTTCATGTCTCTTCGACACTCATGAGCTAGGTGTCCTTCTTTCCCACACTTGAAGCATTTCCCCGTCCCTTTGAGGCAGTTCCCATTGTGAAACTTCCCACATTTTTGGCAAGTGGGTCGTTGTGTTTTCTTCCCATCTTTATCACTAGATCCACCAGCTTGAAACTCCATCTTTCTCTTCTTATCACCATAACCATGGGACCATTCTCCAAACACCATCTCCACCTTGAGAGCACACCGAACAACTTCTTCATAACTCCCAAAGTCTCGAATTGCAAGAGATTTTCAAAGATGTGGTTTTAATCCACTAAAGATTCTATCAATATTTCTATCATTGTTGATAACAAAACTCGAATCATACCTTGCGAGACTTGTGAATTTTGCTTCATAGGTTGTGAAAGATTCTCCTTATTTTTTCTTGAGCTCTATGAATTCTCTCTCCATTTTCGTGCGAAGAGTTCGTGGGAAGTACTTATTAAGAAATGTTATCTTAAAGTCTTCCCTTTCCATCTCTTCAATTTTATCCCTTGGCTTGGTGTTCTTAATCAAAGCCCACCATTGATCAGATTCCCCATCTAGATGATAAACGGCTAGAGTCACCGTCTCCGTCTCGGAATAGTGAAGAACAGAAAAGATCTTCTCCATGGAGTTGACCCACTATTCTGCAACTAGTGGATCAGAATATCCACAAAACGGTGGTGGTCGTTGCTGCATAAAACATTAGATAGCTAGTTCCTCCCTCTGTGGTGAAGGGGGGATGATCCCCATTATTATGGTTATTATTCATAACCCAGGATTATTGGGTAAGAATCTCCATGAAGTTTTGAACTCCACCTCCAAAATCATTGGGGATGTCATTTGGGCAATCGTTGCATTGGCCTTCGTAAGAGTTGTTGGCCTGATTTCTCTTGGTTCCCACCATTTTCTAAAATAGAAAAGGTTAGAACAAAACATAAGTAAACAAGTCATGAATAACTTATCCTTTTAAACAATTATACCAAAAACATAACATATGGGATCCCTAAGTAAATATCCTTGTGTTCATATTTGTACTTAGTCTCATGCTAGAGGTTTTCTTTATGGTTCACTAATCCTAATTCCCAAATTTTCTAAACCTTTCCATTGATACCAACTATAGCGACCTGACCTTTTCTTACATTACTATTACATAATTTCAAATATAAATAGCATAATAGTATTACACATGGAGGATCCAGAGGTTTAGTGTCTTGGGAAAACTAGGACTACACATAACAAGTACAACATCAAGCATAAAAATTCATTTAATCTCTTCTTCTATAGCTTCTTAGTAGCACTTGTCCTCTACTTAGTACATGTAGCCACCTGAGGATATACATCAAAAGGGGTGAGCTAAATGCCAAGTAAGAGGATAGATAAGAACAATATAGAATGGGGTGAGCATAATCATGAAATAAGAAGAAGATCATGAACATGAGAGGAGCATAAACAATAAACTTGAAATGTGGCAAAGCATAAAAATGAAACATCATGTCTTAGTGGTTAAATACCACACATACTTGTGAAAAAAGCTATCATCATGTTCAAACATCATTTCACATTTACTCATGAGATTCATCACTTTACCAAATGCATTGGAGCGCTATATAATTCCGGGCGCACCCGTCACATTTAAACATTCATACTGCGCTATATAATTCCGGGCGCACCCGTCACATCATAATATTATCATTATCATGCATGCCACATAGAACACATATCAAACATGTACATAAATAACCCATGTAAAGTAATGGGTTTCATCTCATAATAACACATTCATAAGCCTTGGGTTACCAAAATAAAGAGGGAACAACATAATTGATATAAGAACCATCAACCTTGAATGAGAGGTAAAAGGTGAGATCTTGAAAGAAGGGTTCTTTTGGAAAACATTTTGATGGACATAAAAACCAGTGAAAAACATTTATATCCCATAATAGTTAAGGAAATTATGAACAAAAGACCTTTGAGGTGTAACCATATCAAAAATGGAGTGAAAGAGGGAGAACCCGAAGGAAGAAAATTGGGTTCGAGATTTCCCCTTACCTTGTACTCAAATGCCTCATTCTCTTTAATGTCCTGTAAAATGACATTATATTCATTAATTAGAAATTACAGAACCTTTTATACATTAGTAGGGTTCATTATGGTTTCATTATTTCATATTATGTTCCTTTGGATGACTTATAGAGTTTAAAAACATTGATCGGGGATGTTCTTTTTCATGGTTTTCTTGAGCGGTCCACTTGTATTTTTAATTTGATGTTTGGGTAGATCATGGGTAAACATATAGAACTGATATTACATGTAATTAATGATATTACAGAATCTTGAATGATTTTATAATGAGTTATATTATATCCATGTGGCGGAATCATTAGATAAGAATTAAATGAAGATTATTTGGGCTAATTTGAGTGGTTTTTGGATCACAACCAACTCATTTTAACTTTTCACTTAGTAGTATGGCCATATGTTATTTCCAGAAATTAAAATAGAACATAATACATATAAAACATTCTGGTTCAACAATAAAAATGGTTTCATGACCATATTGAAGGTATAAATGGAAGAGGAGAGCATGTTGTTTTTTAAGGTGATAAATTATCACCACATGAACAACGTTCTCTTTAATAAAATAAAATGAAGGGGGAAAGGGTGTGGGGTGATATAATATAACATTAGAATAATAATATTAAAGTATATATAAAATACTGGATTTAAAGAACAATTTCAATGAATATAGATAGAGAGAGATCAAGAAAGGAACTTGAGCTTGAAAGGAAATTAAAGGAGAAGAGAGAGAGAAATTACCTTTAGAATCCTCCTCTTGAGATCCTCTTTAAGGAAGCTAGGCTTGGCCTTTTGATGAGACCCGAATCTTTTGGACGTGGGGGATGAGCTAGGGAAGGTGTTTGGTCAGAATTTAGAGAAGTCTTGGAGCTTGAGAGGTGTGTGGAAAAGAGGGAGTGAAGGGTGGCTTTTATTGTGGAGGGGAGAGGGGTTTCCTTATTATAAAATTGATTAGATTATTAATTTCACCTAAGACAAGGAATAGTGAGTCTTGGATGACTAATAATAGTAAATTAGACTTGTGAATTCGAGATTTGGGTGCTTACATCACTTTTGATGTCAGGAATAGTGGGTTTTAATTAACATTTATTTATATGATAAATTAATGTATTCTACTATTCATCAAAAATTCAAGTATCTCAGAAAAATACCAAAATTTTACCCCTACCATTTTTCGACGTGTAGAATCCTAAAATTAAGTCCATTTTTCAAAAATAATTTTCTAAATTTTATTAATTTAATATTTAATTAAAATCATAATTTACTTAAAAACAGTTTTTAAAATTAAAACTGATTTTGCAGTTCTTTCAAAAATTACGTAGGGTCTTATAAAATTATCTAAAAACTATTATACATTGATTCAATAATTTATTAATATATATCAGGAAAATAAATATTCTTTTAAATTAATTAATTAATTATATTTAATTATTTATGACTTATAAAATACCAAAAACGTTTACTAAGGTCAAATTATCACTTTCTATGATGTCTAAATTTTATTTTATTATTCATAGTTAATGTTACTCTTATTTACTATTCATAAGGTTCATATTACTATTCATAAGGGTGGGTTACTATTCACAAAAAATTATTTTTGTTTCATTAGACCCAAAAACTATCTTGAACACAACCGTGTATGTTGGATTTTTAAAATTACAAACATAGGGGTGAAAAAATTATGTTTAAAGGTCACTTATCACTTAGTAGTTCATTATTTTGTGTTTTTTATGACATAGATATAAGAAGGGAATTATCTATTGAAAAACTTTGGGTCGTTACAAAATCTCTACAACACCAAAATTCTAGGAAGTTATTCTATACTAATCCTAAAAGTCTATCTTAAATCTATATGCTCTAATCAGAGTTTATCTAAATCTAGCTTCCAAGGTTTGTACTAAACTTTCTCTGATACCAACAGTAACGCCCCGACCCCAGTTACCCAGAGTCTATGCATTATTACATAACATTGGCATGATCACAAGAAAGATCAAATCTCGAAATACTGATTGGTTTAGTAGCCTTGGAAACACAAGATATATTCATAAAGTTTTATATTACATCATAAAGTGAAAAACTACAACAAAAACATAGTCTCCATATTCCACACTCATATCCCTACATAAAATCCCTGCAGAACATTCATAACTTACTTCTTCACATCCTGGGAAAAATAAAACCTAGAAAAGGGTTGAGCTCAAATGCCCAGTAAGGATAACAATATAATGGAAACTTTCAAAAATAAGCATAAACATTTAAGGCAATGTATAACTAAAACAAAAGCCTTTTAAACTTGAACTTCAACATAGTATGGAAAAAGTAAAATGAAATAATGCCATTTACTTATTCACATTGATATTCTACTAATCGAATAATCACATGCATTATCAATAACCACTTTCATAATGATGGAATGCATAATGCCAGACTATCATAACCACATAGCCAAGGCCTTGTGCCAAGACTACAAATAATATTTTGCCAAGGCCTTGTGCCAAGACACTAGTTTTTCTCATGAGACCTAACGATGCATCGAGGAGCTATAGCAGGCTCCACCCGTCACATATTAAGTCCAATGCATTCCCATATGAAATGGTTTAAACATAACATAAACATTCGTATTAAAACTAGCATACGAAATGTCAATACTTTCACCATAAACTATGAATGGTATAAAAATAGCACATCCACAGTCAAACATATGACAATACCTTCAATACAATATAGAATTTTTGTATCATAATAAATCAAATTCAAATAAGCATAAAATCAACCAAAGGATGTTGACATAGATGAAATCAAAACTCTTTTTAGATAAATATCTATTTATATTTTGAAATCATTTAAGGGTATTATATTTATGAAATAAAACATTTTCTTTGAAAATATTCTTATAATCTTTTAAGGGAAGCTTTGACGATTTTATAACGGTGGAAAATAACCGCACCTGCCTTATAAGTTAAAAAAAATATTCTTACCTTAATTCTGTCGAAAAGGTTAAAAAGCACCATGTTTGGAAAACGACGGAAATATTCCATTATAAACAACTTATAAAAAGTCAAACAAGGGTATAAATAACTTTAACCCATATTATTTTAAATAGTAAAAATGTTTTGAAATACATTTTTAAGAAACATGGATGTGGATGATAAAGAGATCCCAGTAGATTATTACGTATAAAAAACCTCAGATAATGAAGAGATTGTGAAATAAACCTTTACCTTGTAATTTTCCTTGGTTGTATTAGGTTAAACTCCTGTATAATGGTGAAATAATTGTTATTAAATTATACAGGAATCATATACATTAATATGATATCATATATGATCTTTTAACATTGATTTGTTAATAATATCTTAGTACTATCGTTGTTTCGGGTGTCAACTTACTCGTTTTCTTTTATATGTTTTGTTACGTAAGCCATGTTTGTAATGGTTAAGTTTTATATTAATAATATACCGAATTATATCAAGTCCTTAGATACTATTATTAATCATCAAATGATAATTATACTTGAATAGATACGATGGAGAATAAATCTCATCACGTTCGTGGAGACGGTAGTCCGTACGTACGCATGAGCGACAATATCATTTTTTTGATATTAAAATATTATATAAATGGATGGTATATCATATATACAGAATCATTAACTTGTTATATTTATTATTTACATGAGTTACACATAATTATTATACCCATCCAAATAATAATATATTGAATAACAATTACACCACCACGTGGAGACGGTAAGCCGTACGTACGCACATAAGGTGACATGTTATTCAAAGGGTGGATATAATACTGAATATGGTTGTACCATATTTATAATAACATCACATTATATATATGATAGTGGAGTAATTATTTTAGAATGGTAATAACAAAGAAAGAAGAAGTGGAAGAAGAAAGGAACATGGAAAAAGGGTGGTGAAATCATTACCTCTTCTTCGGGTTCTTCCATTTGATTTGATCAAAAGGGATCCATAGGATGGCTTTATGATCAAAATAAGGCCTCTAGTTTGTAGTGAGGGATGTTGGGAGAGTATTTGGACAGATTTTGGCCGATCCAAAAGGCTATCATGGTGTGATGAAATGAGAAGTAAGAGTGCCCTTTTATAAGAAGGGTGAGGGGCACCTTTGGAAAATCTAGAAATATTAATTTATAATAAATTCATATTCGGTTTATAATGGCTCCAAAGTTGATTATTGAAAGGTTAAGGTGGGTATAGGTTGATAACCACTCATCCAATAGAATTTAGACAGGTTTGGGTACTTATATTAACCTTATCATTAAGTATTAACTCTATGTTAATTAGTTTAACTTTTACAATGTCTCTTTGTATTTTTACATTATATGGTTAATAAACATACTATATACATCCAAGAGACCCCAAAGTGGTCCATTACTGATAGACCTATCATTATATAAGTCTCTTGGAATAACCATATATTTTTAGGAATTTAATATCAATTAATAATATAATATTTGTTTTAAAAACTCTTTTATGTCAATTTTGACACTATTCAATAATTTATTTTTTTGAAACTCATAACAGAATGATTACTTCTAAAAAAGTAAATTAAATCAATCCTAATATGTCATATAATACTAGATAATTAGTTTAATTTATTAAAAGTCTCAAATTATATTTATTTGGGTATTTATAATATCAATTATTTTAATTTTTCACTATTATGGTAATTACTACATCATCATTGTGTCATAAATAAATTAAATTATTTAATGTCTAAAAATTATAAATAAACTATCATTATTGTGGAAATATTTTTATATTTCTAATGAATATTTACAATCGAATTTATCTTATGTATAACCGTATATTAAAAATGTTTTAGTAAATAAACTATGATTTTAACTCTTTTAACTCTTCTTTGAATTAAATAATAATAAATGTCCTAATCTAATCCAAGTGGACCTAAAAGATAATATTTTATTCCTAAGGTTGTTTTTGGTTGAGATACAGTTGTTAAATAGAATTAGGACATGTGTTAGGGTAATATTAATATCATTTTTACCCTTAATTACCCTATTTCCTTTTAATCGCGGTAAATAAAAGTAAAAAGTTACTATTCACCAAAAATTATTTTCATCTCATTGAACCACATATTACTTCTTGATATTAACCGTGTCTCTCTAAATTTCGAAATTCCATTCACAAATGTGGTAAAATTAGGTTTTATGAAAAAAATCAGTTTTTAACTACCACTTAGTAGTTTCACTATTCATAAAAAATTGATGTTTTTCAGAACAATGCAAAAATTTCACCCTAAGCTATAATTGATATTCTGAATCAAAAAATGAAGTTCATTTTGAAATATAAAATATATAATATTTCAAAAGGTAGGTATTACTATTCATAACGGCTAGTTTTATTTGCTGTGGTGTGTTAGAACTCGATGTTGCGTACAACACACGCTATCGCATTATTCAAAGAGAAGCGTACCGTAGAAGCTTGGGGTGTTACACTTGTAGAGCTGACTCAACAAGGATATGAGAACACACAAAAATCCTATATGATGTATATATTATTGTTTTACTTACGACTAGTTTTTTCTTTTAACGAGTTGAAAACAAAAACTTAGAGTCCTGGTGTATAGATACGTTGGCCACCACACCATCACTAGAATACCTGTCCTGAAATCCAAACTCGAATCACTAAACACTATTTCTACAAACCAATCACAGAGACTCTTGGTCCATTATGTAGAACCGAACCTCCTTTTATTCCCCTCTATCACATCCCATCCCTGATAGGCCCATGCCCTGACTACCCCAAGCCTGCCACAAATAGGGAATCATTTGCTGACTAGTACAGAGTAGGAATATCCCACAAATCATAAGCATTTTACATTATACTTGTACACAAAGACACACATCTCTAAGACAAAACATATGAAACATAAAAAAACTATGAAATCAGGCATGAATACAACATAGATACCAAAAATAGATCAAGATAGTAGAAAATTGTAAAGTAAATACGGTTAGAATACAAGAACACCCAAAAAGGAGTCTTGAAAGTGAATGCATAAGTTCATGAAACTGATCCGTAGGAAACCCTAACTGAAGGGAATGCTACTGGAAAACATTATGAAGAAATAAGAGAACACAAATACCGTATGGTCTCACTATGTAACACATATTAAAGGCCCAGATAGGTCATCATCAAAGCATCGATCATCTTCACAAGATTCAACACATGTGGGAAAGACAGTGCATAGGTGTGTAAAACAATACTCAATAGGACACCAAGTAACCACAAAAAAATATAGTACATATGAAATAATAAGGGAATACCATTGATTAATACCATAAATGAAGACCACTAAAGGACACCACGATGGAATAGCACAAAGGAATACCACTAAGGAACACCATGAAGCAACGCCATGAAAGAGATCCAGGTAGGAACACCACTAAGGAACACCATAAAAAAACACCATGATAGAAAACCATGAATGAACACAACTAAGTAACAAAAAAAGGAACACCCTGAAGAAACACCATGAAAGAATGCCACAAAGGAACACTTGGAAGGATCACCATGAAGAAACACCCTAAAGAAACACCAATAAAGATCACCGTGAAAGAACTCCACTAAGGAACACCATTAAGGAACACCACGACGGTACAACAAAAACAAACACTAGGAATGAACACCACTAAGGAACACCATGAGGGAACACCACAACAAAATAAATGAACTAAACCTCAAATAAATACATGAATTATTCCACAAAAATATATATGAAGTATACCATATATAAATACAAGTATTATTCCACACATAAATAAACCATGTATACCACACAGAAATAAATGAAGTATACCACAGTGAAATACATGATGTATATAACATATAAATAGTACAATCATCTCAAAATTTTAATTTTCTACAAAATATATTATAATAATGTCTTAATTTACTCAATATAATGGCGCACATTGTCTCCATGAGTTACAATGTTTCTATAAGACACACAATCTCCACCAGACACACAACGTCAATTTGACACATAGTATTGGTAAGA
Source organism: Viscum album (assembly GCA_963277665.1). Classification (NCBI taxonomy): domain Eukaryota; kingdom Viridiplantae; phylum Streptophyta; class Magnoliopsida; order Santalales; family Viscaceae; genus Viscum; species Viscum album. The sequence continues at coordinate 1,956,469,441 of OY728140.1, forward strand.
CACATTGTATCAGTAAGAAACAATGTCTCTACATAAAATAGAAATATTTTTGTTCACATAGATTATATGTCACTGAGTTTCTAGGTAACACAACTTCTAGGTCACATAGATTATAATTCACACAACATCCGGATCACAGCAAGCCACATAATTCTGATCATAGTTTTCTTGTACTTAGAGAACAAAAACTCAAACCATTATGTCATATGGAAACTTCAACAATAACACACTGAGATTACCTAAAATGTACCTTCACATATTATGGCTTAAAATTCTATAAAAGGCTCTTCAAATGGACACAAAATTTGAAATTTATGGTTTTTTTTATAAAAAATTCTGACCCAGGTCTGGTCTGAGTCTGATGTGACCTAGAGGCCCAGACTTGGTGTAGTCTCATGTAGACCACTAGGCTTAGTATTTTGGGTTTTCTAGGCTACTGGGTTCAAACTGGATGGTTGCTGGAGTATCCTAGCTCCCCCAAGTCTAGCCCGCACTATATACCGGCTTATTATGTCACACGCAGTCTGCCCCGACCGCTTGCCTCCTGGCTCCCCATGATGCCACACTTCATCCACACGGTTGGACCTCCATCTTCCTTCCCCACAACCTTGAAATTTCTATGGGATCTAAATGGCCTACCTTCCATTTATGAGTCCTTCTCAATGCCACATCCCATGTTCAATGTCATGGCCGCCTACCACGGCCTGCACTGCAACCACAGCTCTAATGAGGCCTCATTCCATGTTATGTCTCCTTAGTCTACCCTGCTGACAGCCTCACCCTGCCATCTTTCTATATGCCTAGATCGGACTCTTGGACTCACGCATCCACTCACCTGGATCAATTGGTGTAGCTACCTCTAGCCACCTCTATGTTCCACCTTCTCACACTACTATGCATTGTTGTCTTTGCAAAATCGCATCACGCCATCACCATCATTCCTCTATTGTGCCCCACAGGGTTGGATCACCGATCACAAATTGTTGCACCATTAATAATGGGTGCAAATATTGATCTTTTGTGTAGGGGTTTCATAGTGTGGGGAGAAGATGAAGAACACATGAATAACATGAGAGATTGAGGGGAAGGAACATATGTACATGAACATCCGAAGAATTGATCTTGTCCTTTTTCATGTTAGCATCTATTTGTTCATTTTAAAATGAATAATAAAGAAGGATAACCCCAAAGATGGATCACCTATCAACGCTACAATATATCCACCTATCAAGAGCGATCAAATCACATATCAACATATGAATTGGTTGATCATAATTTGTCATCGGTTCTAAAAAGGGGAAATGAAATCACAAAGTGATTAAAGAGCCTACCTCGAGAATATATTGGTCAATGACATGGAATGATCATAGTGACACCATTGATGAGATCCTCGAACTCCTTTGTGGCAACAATCAAGGATCAGATCTCTAATCTGTTGTCATTTTCTTGGGAGGACACTTTCTCCAAGATCTCCTCATATATTATGTAGTATTCCCAGGGTTATACGGTCAAACCCAGGATTTATAAATAAGAATATTTTAATGAAAATAATCATTATTTAAAAAAAATTCATCATTAATTTACTAAATTATGGTTAAATCCTTTTAAGTTTTTTTTAAAAAGGTCCATCCTGAACTAAATTTAAGATGCATCGTAAGAAAACACCCCATTACAAACTCTATAGTGTTCCCAGATTTCAAATCCTATTCCTCATTCTTGAGTTATATGGATTTGAAAATAAAATATTTTATATTTAATTAATTTATTTATGGTAACTTCCAAAAACTATCTTTCACAATCGATCCGTTTTGGTTGATGTTAGGCCTCATATAAGGTTAAGTTACTGCTCTAAACACAATGTGCCTCCTTATTTATAATTCGGGAAACCATTGAAGAGTTATTCAATATTCTAAGGAACTCTCTGACATGATTTATTTAAAATTGATCATTTTCCAATGAACTATTCTAGGCACATTGGGCATCGGAATCACATGCCCTCTCAACACTTGGTCTATGAATTTTCCCAAATAATTTCAAATAATATATTTGGTAAAATTTGAGTCATTACATATTTTATAAAAATAAAGTAAATTAATGAATCTTTTATGAAACAACAACAATTATTATTATTTATAAATTAAAAAAATTATAAATTTAGTAAGTAGGACACTTAAACTGATGAAAATGAAATATAACCCTTTTTTCCTCATTCAAAAATAATTTCATGAAATAAAAAATATAAAAGAAAAAAGTTCCTTTTTTATTTGTTAAAACCATTAAAAATTATATTTTAAACCCATTTAATAATCTAAAACATCAACAGTGAATAATATCATAATAAGAGAAGGCACTATTATATAATGAGCATACAATTTAATTAGGAAATTTTAATTGTTGAAAAAAAACATGAGAGGATACATATCAATGAATGAAATATCCTACATAATCATCCAATCAATGACCCAGGTTATAAAGTGATGTGATCCTAACAATAATAGAAAAAAAATACTAATTATGAACCTAAATTTCAAATAAAACAAATAAAAAAGAAACCCAACTAACCCCCACTACATCTATCTAGGGATCAAGATCAAGACATAGTGCATTCCAATATTAGAGTGACATTAGCCCCTGTCTGGACTAATGTGTTATAAAATATAACAATAACTCTTGTTTAGTTACCAAATTTCTGATGAATAATATAATGTTGATGTGATAAAACAATAAAACAATTATTATCACATTCACCAGAATAATAAGAAATAAACCCCACCTATTCTCAAACACCCTTTCATGAACCATCCCTTTCAAATTATTTAATCATCACAAAATATTCAATATTATATGAAGAATAAAACTGTATACTTGAAACAATATAAAGGTATCTAATGAGTGTATCATGAGAATTAAACAATTAGTTTTACAAAGTGAAAAATGGGAATTTTACAAAATACAAAAATAGACTTTTAAGTCCATTACATTTTTTAACCCCAAAAATTGAGAAAACTTGTAGAAAGAAAAATTTCCTTTAAATTTATAATCTATCATTTAAACGTGGGTTTTCTACAAAAAAACTGAAATGGGCCCCAATACATACATATTTGATCAAATAAAGATTATAAATCAACTTGGTAGTTTCTCCCAATTTCCAACATGATATAAAATTTAACTTCAATGTTAAACATGAATTTCATAATGATAACCTCCTAAAACACAAATAAAAATCATAAAATAAATTTAAAAATCCTTAATAAATATATAAAAAGAAACACATTTCCCAAAAATAAAATTTAAAAACCTTACCAACATCATGAATTATAATATAGTTGAATGGAAATAAATAAGTACATGAAATAGAGTGTAATCATGCCACAATGGGTCACGATTCTTGGAGAACTCACAATCAAGTAAGGTGACACCCTATAGATGACCTACATAAACAAAACACATGTATAGAAGCAACATAGACCCCAAACCATTGTTTCATACTAAATAATTATCTCTAAGGAATGAAACCAATATGAGAAATGGAAGAGGGGAGAGGGGAGGTGATAGATGGGATGAAATAACTGATTTTTTTATAAATCGATCTGAATATGAAAAGAGAATGAAAAAACCAAAGAGGAAGATAAATAATCTACAATAATGTTACATGGGGTCTATGAAGTGATTATATCAAGGGATAGGATAATATATTATTAATCAAGTGGGGTATTATGGACAAGTCACATATAAATTGATTCTACGAATGTTACAATGTCTATCCACATGGTATACTAAATCACATGCCAACTATGTTATATCCACTAACAATCTCACTACAACCCACAAATTTGGGATTCATAGTATCCATAAACATGATCTAAATATGTGGGTCACTATCCCTCACAAATAATTTGTGTCAGGGATTCCTTAAAGACTCTTCATAATTTAATAAACCATTGAATAACCAAGAATAAACTATAGTGAATGATAATTAAAAATTGGTACCATTTCCAATGAAATGAAAATAGTTTTTAGAAATATTTCCACAATATTTTAATATAACCAAATCATAAAAAATTTAAAAATTCAATTCAGAATATCCCCAAGCATTTAATTTCCCATAATTAAATAATACTAATGAAATAATGACATTGGTTTGTTGCAATAACTAGATAGTGTTTTCGGGGAAAGGATCACCCTAAAACCCTCTCAATATGTCAAACAGTTTAAATCCATTATTAAAACACCCACAAGAATTTATAGTCACATAATAAACCATAACCAAATAAACTAGATCCCTAAGTGGAATGATACTAAAAATAGGTATCCCCACCATTTAGAATATATCTAAAATAGTGAAATGAAATAGAATAATCCCAATGATGTGGCCTCTAATGCAATAAAATATTCCTTTAAAAAACACCAGGCAAGACTAAAATCAACCCTTATTGATATGTGAAAATTTAAAAGGGACTAACTAAACCCAATGTAAAACGCAACCAAAAATAGATACAACAATACAATCTCATAAAAAATTTAAATATTTAACTAATAATTTGTAGAAAAAAAAGTAAAAACCATAAATAGTCCAATAAAGTTACAAAATGGGATCACACCTTGTGTCATGATACTCCCCAAGTATAAACTATAACATCAATCATATAAAAAAAACTCATAACAAACCCCACAAAACCAACAATACCCCAATACACACAAACACTAATTTGTTGTAAAAAACATCCTAAATATTGAACCATAGGCCAAAGTGTTTTCCATGTCATGTAAAAAAAATGAATCATTATTGTAAATAATATTACATATATAATCCTAGATATAAAAAAACAAGAATTGGTCAAGGGATATCAAAATATATAATGAGAATTATCTAAACCACATATACAAATAAGTTTAATTAATCCCAATTCTATAAATGGATAAAAAGAAAAATATAGTCCCAAAACAAATAATCAACCCATGACAAAGTACACATAAAACATCATCAAAAAGAACCTATGAAGTTGTCCCAAACAATCACATAGATGACAATACCATTAATATTTCTTATATAAGGGATTTCGGTTCTCTATAGACTGACATTGAATGTAAAAGAAATGACTCGTATTAAAATGATGGATAATTGTGCCCATATATGTCTAATCCACACCTTTATACTCTCCAAATTTGGACTCATGCTAGTTTAACACTACACATAATTGGTTAACATTAGTAATACAGGTTTATATTGAGTTATTTCCCTTATCAGGTTTCCAAAAATACTCCTTTTCCACCTGCATGGCCCTCTCAATCACACATTTAAAAAACATAGGAGAGAACCAATCTTATATAATCCAAGATCTGGGAAAATACTAACTATATTGAAACGAACATTATTGGAGTAATCAATGACTAACATAATATAAAAGAATACTGAATATATGAAATGATTAACATGTTTCATCATTCAATTCCAACCCCAAAGTAGGAACATAATCTATTTAAATTTCTTGAAGTCCAAATTATTAGGGAATAAAAACTGAATGAATATTATCTTAAGGAATTACAATTTTTTATCTTGAAAACTTATGTCGAACCATCAACAACCAACCCACACTACTCAATCCTACTAAAAACTAACAGTATCTCTCTCCCTCAATGATTCAATTTTATTGATAGAATTGAAGATGACAATAAAAAAATATAATTAATCCCACAATTCCTCTAAACAATTATATCCGTTGAAAGTGTGAAGATAACGACTAAATTAATCCAAGATGCATTCAAAGATAATATAGAATTTATAGTCTAACAAACTATTTCGTATTTAGATAGAGTACGGAACTAAGAGGATATTATCTTTGTGGTATAAGGATTCAGAATGATGATACACCTTCGAAATAATCATTATACATCAAATATACACAATTCTACATGGAATTATTTGAAAAACACAACACATGAACATCATAAATTAATTTATACCCATTTAAACAAAACATCCCCATCACTATAAAGGATAAATCGAAAAATAGGAATTTAACAAATGAAAACCAATCATTTAATTAAAATAAACAATCCTTGTTAAAAGAAATCACTCCCCTTTAAAATTTAATTAGATAATTTCTATATTTATTACAATATGAAACAATTTTCAAAATTAAATAGATCTATTATAATCAATTTATAAAAAATATCTTTTTTCATTCAAAATAGTTCACAAATAACATAATGGAATCAATAAATTTATCAAATATCTCATCAAAACAATCATTTTATTTATAACTAATCCACCAAAATGATTTTGGAAGGAAAACACTATAAGATTAAAATTTTCACCATAAAAACATAAAAATATATATAAAAATAACATAGATCCATCCATCAAGTAAAATAAATCAAAAAAAACGTCAAACCATTATCCCATCCCTCTTTAACACATCTATAGAATATGGAACCAACATTAATAGAAAAATGTTGTTGAAATTGGTCGAAACAAAAAACATATATGGGATATGTATTTTTGCGTGGTTATCGAACATGATTTGGGGTTTTTTCAATATTAATTTAATAGGAATTGTAAAGTCATAAAAACAATCTTCAAAGGTTGATCATGGTTTACAAAACAAATATGATCAAACTATGAATATCCAGTTCCTCTTTCATTTTGATTCCAAAAATAAGTAGAACCAAAAAAATAACATAGGTAAATTATGGGAATTTAAATACCATCAAAACACATCAATATACTTTAAAATTTTTAAATAAATAAATAAATAAATCTATTAATCATATCCCAAATACCAAGGGAAACTAAATATTCAGTAAAACAAAGATTTATCCTTACTATCCCAACACCAGCATCTCATGTCTTGACATCCTAATGTCCACAATCCTTGTGTCCCCAATTAAATAGATATATTTTTTACAATATAGGCCCTATAATATCCTTGTATATAATAGTATATTTATAACATTAGTATGAGATGACAATTCAAGTCACCTAACCTAGCACGCTATTAGGCTCAAAGGTAATTCCTCATCCCCATGGGCATAAAACTAGACACTAAGAATCAATAAAAAACCATTTTAATGGGTAGATCCTTGAATTTGTTTAAATATATAGAATATAAACTACTATGAATCTATCATGGATTATTTTAAACATCAATATCCATGAAAAGTTTTAATTAGTAGATCATATTAAATAAGAAAATAGGTGATCCATGACATAAATATATGATCCAAATCATTCATAATAATATAAAACATCATATATTGAGATTTAATAAAGCTAAAAAAGAATGTGAACATAATAAAAATAAAAATATTGAACATTATTATTGTAAATAGAACAAAACTTCCCCTAATGAAATGATGATATTTTATCACCTACGTATAATACATGGTTTCTCACCACGTCATCAAATCATCTCTCCACATCCTATGAAATTGATAACCAATATGAAATGGGGCTTAGAAATTATATATGTCATAAAATATTCATATAAACCATGATTTGTTTCTTAGGTATGAGATAATAATCCAATAAGTATCTCACCATGACCTTTATGTAATTTCATTCATTATAAAATTCACAAAATCGTGTTAGATATATAATAAAAAATACAGTTTTAAATTTCCCATTATGTAATGAAGAAAACATTCCATTAATAATATTGAAGGAAATAATTATTTCTTTTATAATACAAAATGAAATTTAATATTTATAAATAAGAAAACCCTTTATGACATTTTAATATCTGGCCTTTGAAATGATGAAAACAATATAGAACCATAATTTCCTCATTTTAGAACACATTCCTCAAATCCAATTCATAAATGATATCATTAATATTTGAAGGCACATTCCCAAAATTCAATTTTAAAGTCCATTAAGTAACATAACCATCTGTAATGAATACAAGTACAATAAGAGCGAACAAAATTATATTTGGAGAATACAACCAATGTATGAAATGTAAATGGTGGATAAAGAAGACACTGTTTGGGAATTAAAATATATGAAGTAAATCACCTATATAAACCAATAATTAATTAATATGGTCATGGAAAACCATCAATGTCAAAATGTGAGTATACTATTGATTATATAAATACAAGAACAATAGGCATTCAAAATTATGTCCTAAAAAATATACATGCCACCCAAATCACCCTCACTAGACTCATCATGTCACCCCCACTAGAGTTAGTGAATAATATAAATAGAGGGAAACTAGACCATGAGCGATCAGAACATGTGTAGAATAAGTGATCATATCTTATATAGTCACCCTAGTTCCCATGAAATTATATAGTTCATTATGGAAAACAATTAAACAATGATAAACTCATGCATAATAAGATTATGAAACAAATATAACCAAACCTCTTACTACCTCACATGATACATAAAATTCCACATCATATAATCGTAACATAATAATCAAAATACCCAATGGGTCAAAATCATATATAAGGCATAACACAAGGGGCACAAATAAGGTTCTCACATATAATAGTCCATTTTATTAATATATCATAACTATCCAATGAAGAAATATAACATTGAATTCCATGACATTTACATTTTATAATCATTAAATGTGAAAACATCATTTTTAATCCAACACCACATTTCATTAAAAATAATCTTCTAAAACATGGTTTAATATAATTAAAATCTAAAACATGAAATAAACCCTACAATTTTCCCAAAATGATTTTCAAGATGTATTTATTTTCATTCATCAAAAGAGAAAACATTTAATTTCAAATTCAAACATGAATTTTATTAAGAAAAACATATAAATTAAGGTTAATATTAATTTAACCAATTTAAAAATCCATCATAAAATTTGCACACAAGTATAAATTAATAAAAATAGTATTTAGTAACTATAAACAATTCATTAATAGTGTAATAATAAAATTAAAAATGAAACACCAACAAAAATTCAAACATAATTGAGTTACAATGTATTTCCTTCCATATATTACACACAAATGAGAAAAGAAACACACACTACATTGTCTAGAAATGAAAAAAATTGGGTTAGAAGAAAATTAATCCCCATGCCTCAAATGGAAAATTACAAGGGTTCTTGAAGGTAGGAGAGAACTAGGTTTAAAGGAAGAGGAAAAAGTGTAAGATAAAATAGAGGACAGAATTTTTAATATACCATGATGTATATCAAAGAATAAAAATACGGTAATTTAATGTATAAGGGGATAATAAATGGGCTCCACCTAAGGCTCCAAAGAGATAGGTTATTTGATATAGTGGGTAGGGGAGGTGAATTATCATAAAATTTAATAGGTTCAACATGAACAATTCATATTTTAAGGGAGTCTAGGTTGGATGAGTGTTTTTTCTTCAGTTTTTTTCAAACTATTCTTCAATTGTGTGGGATACACTAACTAAATTACCACACACTGCATAGTTTTTTCCATAGTGTTACCTCTCGCAATGTGATAAATATATTGGTTAAACCCAAAAAAAAAAACTAAACCACACAATTAACATGAATTATCTGTATCATTTGAAAAAACAATACCCAAATGTGAAGACCCCATTGATAATGGAGTTTCCTCATTTTAAATGTTTTCCCCAAAATCCAAATGGGTTTCCTCAATTTTGTGGAATACATGTTGTAGTAGATAGACATATAAAATATAAAAAATCAATCAAAAAACTCAATGAATTTGACTAATTATCATTTATATATAATATAAAAAAATTTGGCCACAGGGTGTTAATGTTTGACTTCTATATGAATAAGTTTATGGAGTAATTTTTTCTGAGGGATTGTGGAATATTATTTGTCATTAAAAAGTGGTTAATTAAGGTAAAATTAATGGGGAAATTATTTAATTATAAGTAAATATGGTTCTATGATGACTGGATTTACATATTAAGGATGTCTAGATTTGTAGAACCATTAACATGGTCATTTCAGTGAGAAGAATATAATAGTTCTGATATAAAATGATGTTTTGATGATTGATCAAGATGAGAGTGGAAGTTTTGAAAATTTTTTACATAGGAAAAAGATCAATGTTTAATTTAATATCAACAAAAAGAAAATATATATTTAAAACATAGAATATTCTTTTCATATTTCTAGGGATCACCCTAAATTTTTCATAAAAGATGATCATTGTACTTTTTAACATTGAAAAATGTTTCAGTTAGTTAGAAGTGGGTATATATCCTAAAAAACATGTAATTTTTTTGGTTAATTAATTTAGTTTAAATCTATGTTATAAGTGGAAGTAAAATGTTATATAAATTTTATATGGTCATGAAATTATATCTAAGATATTGGAAATAAATTCCTGAACTATTCTAAAGTGATGTGAATCATAATTGAGATAATTATCCCCAAAATGAAAAAACAAAATTGTGATTCTAAAATGATTAAAAAAGACGAATTATAATGATCATTAAAAGTGGTTTTTATAACTCCCATTGATTTAATGACATTTTTATATTTTAAAAATATATATTCTTAAATAATTATTTAGATGAAACATTGATCTTAAATGAAATGTGATATACATTTGAATTATTACTATTAAGTGTTATCATTATCCCCAATTTTTAGGATTTTTTGGAATTAATATGGATAAATAAATTATGAGAAGTATTCACAACATTTTTTCAATCATGAAAATGTATTTACTAATGCATAGGAAATAAGTACACAATTTTAAAAGTCAAAAAATGATATCATTTAAAGTTAAATATATCAATTTTTTAATATAATATTATTATTTTATATATAGGTATTGTATTTATACCACTAATAATATTTTAATTTTATGAAATACAATGTTATTTAATATTTAAAAATTAATAATTATTCCTACAATTATTATCAGTTTGTTATTAGTGATGATAAATACAGTTGAAGGGAAAAAAGTTTTATTTGAGAAAACAATTTCTTTGAGAATAGTGTACATTTATATTAGTAAATTTTATTACCCACTACTTATAATTTTTTTAATATAATTTGTAGATCATGTATTTAATAATATATATTACATTAATCCAATGGATTTTACTATGAAATAAATAAGAATAAAATTATTTTGGTTTTTGAAATTTATTTTTCTCTTAACAGTTTTATTATTTACTATGTTACCAAATATTATAATAAATTTTTTCCACTTTTAGGAATAAAATATTTTAAATTACATTATACTTTAAGAGTAGAAAAAAATTAATATTATTTTAAAATTGTAAATTACATCTCTTGAATAATGAATTGTAAATATAGTAAAACGATATCACTAAAATAAGGGTTAATTAGGGACTTGAGCAAAGAGATAATGTATAAACTATCTAAGAAAACATTTTTAAAAATTTCATTGGGAGATGCAATTGCAACCCTAAAATTTATATCTTTGATTGTTTGAAATTTTAGTTTTTCTTCACTTGAGTGAAACATATATTATATAATAATGTTTCAAGTATTTACAATTTTTCCACCGAGACCATTTAAAAAAGTGAACACACTCCAGTAACATATCCAAAGAACATAATAAATTTATTAATAACCTTATATATTAAAATATATTTTTTAAAAAATATGTAATTTCTTTGATAAATTGTATAACATAAAATAGAGAGTTTTAATGAATCACTTTACACTATTAAAATATTATTAATTCAAGATAGTCATTATAACATATCCATTAAATCATGTGGTGTTAATTTTTATAAAAACAATATTAAATACATATTAAAATTTATTTATTAATTATGTGGGAATATTTACACATTTTTTCATGAAGTCAATTTATGCTTTGAAAAGTGACTTTTCACCCAATTTTATTTTTATTTCATTTTGTGAGTCCAAATAATAATTAATTTCTACCATAGTAATATTTTTTTGAAAAAAAATTCTCTAATTTTTCAAATCATCTTTTTAATATTTACATATTATTGAGTTTTGGTTTTTTTTTGGAAAATATTATTTTTATAATGAATTATTAAAATAATGATTTAAAAAAATAATGTCATTGAAAAATACCTATAATTTATTTAAATTAATATAAAATTAATATAAGAAATTTTTATGTTTAAATAATATATTTAATTATATATGAAAAAATATTACTAGTGACCATTGTATAAAACTAGTATTAAACCTAAAAGGTATTATTTGGAAAAACACATTTTCATCACACATAGTACGATATATATAATATATTTATTCCATTTATATAGATTTAATTTGTTAAAATATATTCAATATTTTTGTTAAATTAATAGAATATTATTTAATAAGGTCAACTAAAGTTTTTTCCATAACGAATAATGAAAATAGTAATGATTTATCGTCATGGAAAAACGGTAAACTGAGTTAATCACTGTTAAAAATATGTGATAAAGCCGCTATATTTCATAATCAATTGTATGGTATGAACATATTTCTACCATTTTCATCATAATTGTTATATTTATTTATTTTTGGGACACTTTTCCATGAGAGTGACCCTTATAATAATTTATTCAATGAATGTGACAAAATGAAAATATCTTACTTTTAAAATATATAATGAGTTAACATAGGGGAAAATATGTTTTGAATTTTTTTTATTGGTTATATTTAGAATAATGAAATATTTTTTAATACTTAAATTAATTTAAAAATTAATTTATTTTATAATTACCTTTAATGATTTCACCACACTGACACAATATTACTTCAATTAATATAAGAATAAAATATATGATATCAAAAACTATATAAGTAATATAATTTGAGTCACTTGTACTGTATTATTAATTTTATAGAAATATATGACATATTTTTATTTTAATAGACGTCTATATTAGAAATAAATTTTTTATTGGTGTTTTTAAAGTCAAATTTACTAAGGATATTCAAAACTGACATTCAAAACATTTTATTAAAATAATATTTTCTTACATTATTAAAAAATCAAAAAAATATTGAGAGAGGACAAGGTGGATAATATATGGTCTAAAATTTCATCCCCTAGCCATTTATGACTGAATCTTTCCATTATAATTAATATTATAATTCTTTATGATTGAAATATAAATTATCACATTAATGGTGAAAGGATAAAATATGTTAAATAAGGGATTGACCCAAAAGATATGATTTATAATGAAATATAATAAAATAATTTTTTTTATAGATTTCAAGGATATAAATTGTATTATACATAATATTTTAATCACTACATATTTGTAATAACATGGCTATATAATGAACTATTATTATTTTTATCTTTTAAGAAATTCCAAAACATCCCCTCCCATAACTTATAAAAGGGAACCCATATTTTACCTTTATTACAAAACATTGAGCCTTATATCTTTACCAAATCCAATGATATATATTATAAACATTCTCATGAAAATTATTTAGGGTTTTGGATTCCAAAATAACCTACCCTAGGGTCTTTAAGAAGAGAGCTAAAGGAGTTCTTTTAAAGAAGAGGTAATCACCTTAATTGATCACTTTCATTTAATTTATTATTCAAAAAAATCCATTCAATATTCAATATTTCAAAAATAAGAACTCTGATTTATCCCATATACTAATATTTTATTATTTTAATTTCATATAATTCATCCATATCATCTTCTATCAAATGGGAATTGAAATCGTAGATCATGTAGATGGTGGACTACTATAACACAAACAGATGTAGTTCATTTTCCCTCACTGCCTCTTATGAATTTATATAATGATAGATATAAGTTATATATATTATATATTTATTAAATAATAATTAATTAATAATTATAATATTGTATCTAATATCAAGAGATTAAATCCATTGCAAAAACGATAATGTTTCTCGTACGTACGTGTGGACTATCTTCTCCACAAGGCAATAAATTTATTTTATCACTTAAATTTTACATAGATGGTAAAAATGAGAATTTTATGAATATGTATAATTAATATGATATAACAATAACTATAAAAAATTTTAATTATTATATACATTTCTTTCATTCCATGATTAAAAAATTGAAAATAACATTAATGCGTACGTACGACCTACTATCTCCATGATTTGTTTAATTATTTTCTCATTTTGTAACATTTATTGATTTCTACATATATGTAAATTATATATATATAAAATTATTAATATTATTAATATGATGTAACCATGATAAATTTTCAGGGAGTAGAATTTTTGAACTAAAATTCCCAAGAAGAATGAAAATGTTATCACCCAAAACATAAATTTTAATAATGATTATTAATAAACATGTTTTGTAACATTATAAAGGGATCATATATGGTATTATAATTATCTATATCAAAATTATTATAACAATATATTAAATTTAAATTTATTATTTCGGATATTATAATTCATTCCATGAATGTAGATCATGAGGTAATTAATTTTCTTAAGAATTTTACTACTATGAGACAAGCTCCATACTCCCCACTTCATTATTTTATATTGTGTATATACTTCCCACAAATGTATTATATGATTATTCCCAAATAATTATAAGTATTTCCATATCCATATAATTATGTCTCTAGATTTATGGTATTATTTGAATGTTACCAAAGAGGAAAGGGTTTATCATCTCAAATTACATTCTTCGAAACATATTTTATCTTATGAACCTATCTTCATTAATGGGGTGAAATTAATTGTCATTTACTATAAATATAATTTATTTATTTATTTTATTTATATTTAATATTTAATTTAATATCCATTATTTCATGGGTAATATGATTTAGTTTCGACTGATGTAGTAAAGGTTTTATTTAACTATCTCATTGTTTATCAGGAGTTTTTATTATTATATTTTTTATGATAAAATTTCCAGTTATTACTTTTAATAATTTAATGAATTATCTTCTACATAAGAAATTTATACTTAATGAACTCTTAAAATTTATTTTTTTCTATTAACGTACTCGTGATACTGAAAATTATTATTATTTAATAAAAATGAACATTAAATTTATGTTAAGTGAGAAATAATTTCTCTATGATATCATTGTTTTCTGAAAAGGTTTTTAAGAATGTTTTTAGTTTTATCCAATTATTTTTAAAATTAATTTATCCCAAAAATTATATTTAACAAATTGTTTATAAAGATAAGTTATATTCATTTTCAAAATGTGGTATATTTTTAAGTTTTAAAAAAAGTGGAAAAGTAATTTTTTATTTTAACTTATATGGAAAGAATGGAATTTCACACCATCATGATCTATCAATAGTTTGAAGATTACTATAAAATTTTCTATGGATATTTTCATATAATTTAGTTTTTCAAAATATTTTTTAAATTTATATAATTTACTAATACGATTTAAAAGTGGAAAGGGTGTTTTCCACTAGATTTCTTATATTTGACCTTTAAAATTATTTTTTGTCATATGATATGACATATTTTTCTTGAAACCTAATTTTTATTGGGGATATTATACAATTATATTATTATTATTCTTTATCTATAATATTTATGATTATAATGAACATTATTAATAAAAAAATTCGTTTTCCATCGGTTATGCTATGATAACATGATAAAATATTTTTGAAACGTGTTCCTTTTATATGGGTTTTCCATGATAAAATGTTTATAAAACTCATATCTTATGATGGGGTATAATATGATGAATTATCTATTATATTGTGGAATTCAAATATATGATTTCTATTATGTTACTTTGGTAAAAGAATTATATCACTCTATAATAAATTTGTTAATGTTGGATATATAATAATATAATTTTTACAAAAATTATGAGTGAACCTAGTTCTATAGAAGAAATTATAATCTATTACAGTATTGGAAGTGAACCATGGAGGTTATATTGGTTTTAGGATTAAATCATATCCACTATGATAGAATTCTAAATAATTTTTCGCTCCATAGGAAATGATTTTTTATTCCTATGTTTTTACAAAAAGTAATTTTCGTATGCCAATTATATGATATCAATGATCATGTTCTTTTAATCCTTTATTATTTTGGTCTTACGATCTACCATTATTTATTCTATGACTCATTATTACGGTCTACAGTATGTATGGTTTGGTTTGAAATTTTAATTCTAATATTTTTATACAGTAATTCTCTGCATAGTTTTATGTGATCATTTATATACCCCAATTTTACCCTTACTAAGCTTTAGTGATCACCATGTATTATGATTCCTTTCCCCAGGTTAAGATGACTTTTATTATGTATGAATTTAATAAGAACGGAAAAAGTTTAAAAATAATAATTTTTTATGATGTTTTTTTACTTATGAACAAGTTCTGTGTGTATCAATGTATCCAAGGACACTATACATATATGATTCTAGCATGGATAGATATGTTATTCAATGAATATTCATCAAATAAGATGTAATATCTATATATGAAATGAATGGGTTACTATAGTCGATATCAGAGAAAGGATTTGTTAATACTTGGATAATATTATGAGAAAAATTCAGTGAGAACCCTTAGTATATTCTTATGTGTCATTGAACATACAACGTTATGGTAAAGAATTGAATCTAGAACTCTTATAAAAATATCATTGTATGGATACTACTATTAGGCATGGTTCTAGATTAGAAGCATATAGAGATAATGGCCTCAAAATAATCTTGTTTTATCATCCATCATTATGGTGCATAGTGAGTGTTACTTTATTAAGAACAAGAATTGGCACCCTCAGTAGATATACATCAGTTAAATCATGTATTATTTATAAACAATCATGAATAATTTGAATCGATTATGATCATGAATAATGTAGGTAAAACATGTGAAGTCATGATTTAAAATAATATTTCATGATTTATAAATTCTATAATTTATTTTTTGGTTTCCCACATTGATTATTGTTCCTTATTGTAATCCTTTTGGTATTATTCATAAGATTGAATTAGTACTATTCATGTTAAATCAAAATGAGATGAAAAATGTGATGATTATGACAAAAACTGGATGTTTGATAGATAGAAATGTAACTTGACTATTCGTAATTATTTATCTTGATATATGATTGATAAGATGAACCATAATATACTCTAAGACTCAATAAATAATAGAATGATATTGTTGGATGAGTCATCAGATAGTGGATACCATAGAGGAAAAAATAATGAATTTCCATTATGTTGGAAATTTGGAAGGAGACACCACCTAGAATGTGTCAATGGAAGTGGAAGATTATTATGGTGAACAAATAAAGTACATAGTGAAATGAATTTTTGATTATTTGTATTCCTTATTTTTGGGGAACATAATTATTATGTGACTCAATTACCTAATCTATAGTTTAAATTGGTCCTAGATAATTCGAACCCTCACCTATATACTATTAAAATTTGCAGTCATGATGGTTTTACTCTACACATAATGGGATAACATTAGTAAAATTAGTTGAAATAGAATTATTTCCCTTATCAGGTTTCCAAAAAGTCTTTTTTCTCTTGCATGTCTCTCTTAATCACCACATTATAAAAGTAAGAGAGAACAAATCTTATATAATACATGATTTGGGAAAATACCACCTCTAATTAAATGACCTTTCTTGAGGTAATCAATAATATCTTAAGAATAAAGAAAACTAACTCTATGAAATGATTAATATGTTCCATAATTATATTCCCTACCTAAAGTAGGTTCATGTTCTTTCTAAATTTGATGAACAACATATTATTAGATAATAACAACAAAATGATCATTATCTTAATGAATTACCTTTTTTTAAAACATAGGTGGAACCATCAACACCTAACCAACACTACTCAGCCCTACTAAAAACTCATAGTAGTTGTATCCCTCAATTATTCACGTTTTTTAAGAGAATTTATTATTCCATTAATCCATTCTAATAACTCAAACACATCATCTAAAAAATTATCTCCATAGAAAGTGTGAATATATTGATTAAAGTAATCGAAGACCAATTCAAATATAAGATAGTGTTAGGAGTCCACCATAATATTTGTTGACTTGGTAGAGTACCTAACTAATCAGATATTATCCTTATAGTACAAGGATTCACAATGATGATACACAATCTAAATAAGCTTTATACATTCAATATACACCATTCTATGAGGAATTATTTCCAAAAAAAATGACATGAACATCATTAAATAATTTCTACCCATTTCAAAAAAATATCCCCATAACTATAAGGGATAATTAAAAAATAGGAATATAATAAAAAAAGAATCATCTAATTAAAATAAAAAAACCTTGGTAAAACGGTTCACTCCCCTTTAAAATTTAATGAAATAATTTCAGAATTTTATTACAGTATAAACCCATTATCAAGTTTTATAGGTATATTGTAATCAATTTATTAAAAATTACATTTTTGGTTCAAAATATTTTATAACAATCGTAATGAAATATATAAATTTAGAAAATATCTCATTAAAAACAAAAATATTCTTTATCACTAATCCACTAAAATGATATTGAAAATAAATGATTATAAGATTAAAATTTTCACCCAAAAAATTAAAACATATAGAAATATATAACATAGAACCATCCATCAATTAAAATACATAAAATCATTATTTCTTTCCTCTTTAACTCATCGCCAAAATATGGAAGCCACATTTATTAGAAATGTGATGTTTAATGTTGTCAATAAATATTTTAGGGATATGCATTTTTTAGGGTTTTTCAACATGATTTGGGGTTTGTTTCACTAATACTTTTATAGGAATTATTATGTCCTCAAAAAAATATTCAAAGGCTCTTCATGGTTTACAGACCCATATGATCTAACTATGAATATCTCGTTCCCCTACCCTTTTGACTCCCAAAACAATAAGAACTATAAAATCACTTTCATAAATTATAGGGTATTCAAAATCTATCATTAATAATTAAAATACATTTAAATTTGTAAATAAATAATCTTAAAATCTATGGATCATGTATGAACTACTAAGGGAAACTCAAGATTCCATAAAAGAAATAGTTAGTTTTACTATATCAGCACCTGCGTCTCAAGTATTTACATCCCAATCTTCACAATAATAGTATTCCCTATTAAAAATATATATATTTATAACAACCTTGGTGCTCCACTAACATAGTATATGATATAATTTTTATAAAATTGGTCTGAGATGACTATACATGTCACCTAGCCTGGTTTACTATTTGGATAAAAGGAAATTCTTGATGTAAGAACCTGGTTCTAATTTTTGAGGTACAAGTTTATTCTTTTCTCTTTCCCTTAAGTTTTTTTAAATAATAAGGAATATGGGGAAATCCTAAAATTTGGGTCTACACGTCGAGTACTATTCCACATGTCATGTACTTTTTCCCATATGGGATGAGTACACAGGGTGTGTATCCATATCGATGACGAAGGGTATAAAAACCGACTACATGTTGTGTATTGGTATTTACAGGCAGTGTAGTCAGTCGAGAGGAAAATAGTAAGGCGGTGGAAGTATCCTCCAGCTACACGATAGTACATACAGTGTAATCAGAAATACATGTCGTGTATTCATGTCGACGGATGAACAGTTTGGCGGTGCCGCTAGAGGAACAATTAAATGGGGGAAGTACTTGTCGTGTAGTCAAAATTACACGCCGTGTAGTTTGTTTTTTCTGCTTAAATGGGAAGTATCCTCCCATGTTCATAGGGAAGGGTTTGAACTGGAGGAAGGGAGCTCGAGAGGACGACCAAGTCTTTGTGGATCAACCTATCAAGCACCGGGAATCTGATCTCGCTTCCGTCGATCACGTTGGATCCGAACGGGTAAGCCCTTCCTTCTCCTTTCTTAGTTTTTGCCAATTATTCCACTAAGGGATGTTATTTGAGATTGAATGGGTTTTCTTCTCTGTCATATCTACGTCATTCTTGGGAGTTTCTGGAAGTTATGTTTGAGTATACTGATCAGGGGCATTTTAGGTAGGTGGCTTGGTGTAAGATTTTCCAACTACTGTGTGTTTTGTTTATTTTGTGCCACGAACCCATGTTGGGGTGTCATGTGGCTGAGGCCTTGGATGTTTTAAATACCAATAATTGTATAGGTAATTAAATGTGATAATTACCTGATTTTTGGGATCCCTTCTTGGATCTAGGAGCATCCCATGGGTGCATTCCTCTGTTTAGCTATTTGGCCAGGATACCCAAGGGTATGCCTTAGTAATAATGTTTTTTAAATTGCCTTGAGTGGAATTTTATGTAAATTATTGTTATATGTTGGGCATGGCCCGATTACTTGTTTCTCCTGAGGGCAGTGTTTCCTTATCCTGAGGGCAGTAGTTATTTCGACCTGAGTGCAACTTCATCCGTGCATGTGGGCAATAGACTTTATGCCTGAGGGCGACACTCATACACCTGAGGGAAATATATGTTATGCCTATGGGAAATTACCCACGGGTTACATTTCTGATTACCAGAGGGTAAGGGTTGGTGTGTCTGAGGACACTAACTGTTTACATAGAAATTCACCGTGGTGGTTTCTGGATAATAAATGATTCAATGAATAATAAAATGGAAATATAACTGGTATGTTAATTACTTATTGAGTATTTCTTAGTTTATTGGATTCACATTTACACACCGTTGATGAATGTTTACACACAGTCGGGCATGGGATTTGGTTGGTGCCTACTGGGATTTATTTCTCACACCCTCTATGGGTCATGTCTTCGGCCCAAATAGATTACATTTCTACAGGTGTGGACAAGGGAAAGGGTCCCTATATAGGTACTTGATTACTGCTAAGGAGTATGGGAGCATGGGACCGGGCTTAGGCTCATGATGCTACCAGCTGTTTTATTTTGTTTGGTTGTACTCTGTATATTTTTGTACTACTGTGTAACATGTTCTGGCTGTTTTTGTAATATTAAATGTGAACGGTTTATTCCGCTGTTGATTTATAATTTTTATTTTATTCTGTAGCGATATACATCGAAAAATGAAGGCATAGTTTCCCCACTATCATACCTCAGCCCTCGCTGCTAGTCAGCAGCCTCTAGCATTTGGGGAAATGCGCTTGAGGTCATGTGACCAACTGGGTTCATGGAACCCATTGAGTGGAACCAGGATCCGAGACGTTACAATGTGGTATCAGAGGGGTTCTTTTCTTTGACATACTATTTGGAGCCATAGTCAGGGATAAGATGAGAACGATAGATCGTAATAAGTTGTGCATGGGCGTAGCTAACCCATGTAAAGGGAAAAGCCAGTCTACCTCACATTTTTTTTGCAATTCTTCTGATTTTTCAAATTTTACACTTGATTTGATTTTCACTGTTGGGTGACGAACTTGTGATTGTGCTGTTATATTTTATGCATGGGTTCTATTTAGTTGCAACCCGATGAGATGAGGGTATGCCATCTCATGCATAATTTAGGAACATACTAGGAAACACATTCCATGCATTGTTCAATTCCACTCAGGTGCATTAAAAATTTCATATTGTTGTGATAGTTGTTGTACTATAAAATCATGTTGTTGTGATAACCTCTTTGATAAATATCTGCTATGTGATAGGGTATTTTTGTGTGAGCAGGTTATTAGAATGAATTCCAAACATTGGTTTTTGGGGAGTATGGTCCCCCATTTACCATAATTTGGTGGATCATTGAATGTTTATGTTATTATAACATAGATAAGATTCCAAAATTTGATTCATGGGGAGTATGGGCCCTCACAGACCGGAATTTGGCACTTAGATGTTGTTTTCGGGATTTTGTGGCTTCTAGTGATGTTTTAGAGGTATACTATCCGGAAAACCCAGTATACCCACCGTGTGGTTCTTTAAACATGTCGTGTATATTCTTCTGTTCGGGAAGAAAAGAAAATTTTTAAGTACATGCCATCTGCCCTAATCCCACGCTATGTAGTCTTTTCCCGTGTCATGGACCATGTGGGCGGGGACACGGGGTTGTGAAAGGATGGGGTAAAACATGTCGTGTACCTGATGTACATGTCCTATAGTGTTTACCCAGAGACCCGGTCATGTAACAAAAAAAAACAGGCCAGTGTAATCTTTTCTTGAACACGTCGTGTCAATGAAGAACACGTTCTGTAGTGTGTCCTGGGGACCCGACCATGTAACTAACAAAATGGGTCGGGGTAATCCTTTCGTGTACAGGACGTGTGTATATGGGACACGCCGTGTAGTTTGAGCCGTGTATCCGGCCATGTAACTAACAACACGGGTCGGTGGAGCTTGTCTAGTACACACCATGTTCCTGTGGGAAATGATGTGTAGTCTTGTCCGAGGACAGACTATGTGGTGTTAGCCATGTGCCTAGGGAAATGGGGTAGTGTGCACGCCGTGTGAGGGTGTAACATGCCGTGTGGTATCAAGTCAAGTAGTCGGCCATGTCACAAGCAACACGGGAGTTGGAAATTTACACCATATATCTGATGTATATTATATACACGCCGTGTAGTTTTGTTCAATGGGAGCCGTGTGAATTTTCCGTGTAGAAGGACTCGGGTGGGGGGAGGGAAGTCAGGTACAAACTGTGTAGTCAGTATACACATCGTGTAGTCTTGTTTTTAAAATCTTGAAATGCTTTCTTCCTCATGTTCCCCTTTGGTCCCTTTGTTTCCAGTCTTTGATAATCTTGATCTAATGTGTGCGTTTGACCTTGTAGTGTCATGCTTCCAAGACAAATGCATTTTGTTATCCAGGAGAGAAGAAATGATTATACTCCAGAGATGGTGGTCCATGGGCTACCAGTGGATCCTCCAGCAGAGCCAGATGCGGCGCCAGCTGTTATAACAGACACATGCACAGAGCCACAGTTCTGTGAATGCTTTATGCAGTTCTTGCAGACCTTTCAGGGAGCACCGCCGACTGCCACTTCTATGGCCGAGCTGACTCATATCTTCCAATAGCAGCAGCTACCTACTTTTTCAGGGGATGGTGGACCACAAGCTACGGTGTCTTGGCTGGGTTCTATGGAAAATATCTTCGAGCATCTTGAGATTCCTCTAGGGCGGAGGGTCAGGCTCGTGACTTATATGCTGCGTGATTCCACCAAGAGGTGGTGGGATGCTACCACCCAGTCAGAGCATCATGGAGACAGGGCATGTTAAGATTTTCAGGAAGCCTTCTACAACCTCTTCTTTCCTGAGACGTTGAGGGCAGATTGAGCTCGAGAGTTCATTAACCTGTAGTAGGTCGCTATGTCGGTGATGGATTAATCTATTCGTTTCACCAAGCATCAGAGTTTTTCACCCATTCTTGTTGGTGATGAGACGTTGAGAGCCACACGCATTGAGGATGGTCTTTGATATAACATCTGAGCACTAGTGAATGTTTTCAGGTTTCCTTTCATACAAGATATTGTAAACCAGGCCCTGATTATAGAGACGAACATGCGGGAAGCTGGTGGGGTGGTCTAGGAGAGTTCAGGACCAGTGTCTAGTACTGTTTATACTAAAAAGAGGAAGAGACAGATGGACTTCTCTAAGGGTGACAGTACCAACAAGAAGAATGTTTCAGGTGGCCAGGTCATGTGCTACCAGTGTGTTAAGGAGGGGAACAAGAGACCTCAGTGTCCACGAGACCCAATGGAGTGCCGCGCTCGCGGCAAGATGGGTCATCGGCAGCGCTTTTTAGGGAATTTCCACCAGTGGATAGTGAGAGGGGTTCTGTGCAGACTCCGCATGCGGGAGCAGGACAAGAAGCTTCTTACCAGTCGGAAAACTGAAATACGTCAGGGCATGTAGGAAGAGATGGTGGTCGTGGCCATGGTAGCCATACACTGGGATCTCAGAGGCAGTAGGGCGGGACAGCTCAGGGTAACCAGGCTATGTCATAGGGCCGCTACATTGGGAAGGCATATGCAGTGCTGCAGACCCAACACGAGCAGGATCCGAGACCTTCTACTATCATAGGTATTATTCTATTATCTTCTATTTTATATTCAATACTTTTTGATACAGGTTCTACACATAGTTTCATATATGTTCCCATTGTGGATAGCCTTGGGCTCTGTGTTACTTCTTCTTCTCCTGTTATGACGCTAGACACTCCATTGGGAACTAGAACGACATGTGTGCGTCAGTGAAAGGAGTTCCGCCTTGAGGTTGGAGGGTGTCCATATTTTTGGGACCTCTATGTCTTAGAGATGACAGCTTATGACATCATTATCATGATGGGATGGTTGGTTCCCTTCCGAGCCTTTTTATATTTCTATAGTCACAGGTTGAATTTTACGTCACCAGAGGGAAGAGAGTTTCTATACAGGGGTGAATGGTATGTACATGCGAGTCGAGTTGGACCAGAGCATCATCAGTGAGGTGGAGTCATTGCCCAGATTGGGAGTTTATATCTGGATGATCAGGGGACTTGTCAGAAGGATTTCCCTCAATTGGTTGATCATTTCAGGGATGTATTCCCGGAGGAATTTTCATTTCTACCTATGGAGCGTGAGGTGGATTTCTCTATTCAGCTTATTCCATGAGTAGTACCGATGTCCATTCCCCCATATAGGATGGATACACTAGCATTGCATGATCGATAGAGTCAGCTAGAGGAGTTACAAGAAAAGGGTTTCATCCGACCCAGTACTTCTCCTTGGGGTTTTCTAGTCCTTTTTGCGAAGATGGCAGACATTACCCTCAGACTCTGTGTGGATTATCGGAAGCTGAACCAGTTGACAGTCAAGAATCGATATCCCTTTCCAAGGATTGATGATCTTTTTTATTAGATTCATGGATCACGAGTGCTCTAGAATATTGACTTGAGGATAGGATATCATCAGATTTGTGTGAGACCATTGGATATACCACTTACATATTTTCAAACCAGATATGGTTTGTACGAGTACTTGGTTATGCCGTTAGAACTCAAGAACACGCCATCAATTTTCATGGCTCTGATGAATCCTATGTTCAATCCATATCTGGATTATTTTAAGGTATTATTTGTGGCCAACATCTTGGTGTACTCTCACACATGACATGACCATGCCACCCATCTTAGGATTGTATTGAGTACATTGAGGAAGCATAATCTATATGCTAATCTCCCAATGTGACACTTTTGGATGGACTAGATTAACTTCTTAGGTCATATCATCTCATAGTTAAGAGTTTCAGAAGAACAATAGAAGGTGAGGGTAGTAGTTTCCTAGGAGAAGCCTAAAAATGTGTTTGAGATACGGTGTTTCTTGGGGCTGGCTAGTTACTATAGACGCTTCATACATGACTTCTCTTGCATAATAGCGTAGTTGATGGGTTTGACTAAGAAGGGTGTGAAGTTCATATTTTCGGAATCTTGTGAGGTAGCCTTTCAGGATATGAAAGGAATGTTGACATCAGCACCAATCCTGATACTCCTAGAGTAGGGAAAGAGTTACACAGTGTACTATGATGCATCAGGTATTGGGAAGGGAGCTGTGTTGATGCAGGGAGATCGGGTTATTGCTTACAGTTCTTGGTAGTTGAGGCCACATGAGAGGAATTACCCGATGCATGATCTCAAGTTGGCTGCAGTTGTGCATGTGGTGTGCAGTTGGAGACATTATCTATTAGGAGAACATTTTGTGGTTTTCACCGACAAAAAAGTCTCATAAATATTTTTACTCAACTTGATTTGAAACTGAGACAACGAATGTGGGTCGAATACCTTCAGTCCATTGATTTTGAGCTTTCATATACACATAGTAAAGGTAATGTTGTAGCTGATGCACTGAGCAGGAGGACTCGGATACATGCGGTACAAGAGGCCAGTGTCGAGTGGAAGCTCATGGATTTGTTCTCTAAGATGCATTTGGATGTACATGACAGTCAGTGGAGACCTATCTTTATTCTTTATCTGTGACTTCTACCAACCTGTATTGATTGAGGATGAGACGACTATCTAATTCAGAAGGCCTAGTTCTATGGGAGTCGGTGGAAAGTGAGGACCCTTCTCCAGGATGGACGATAGGCGATGATGAAATTATTCGTTTCCATGGATGAGTGTGGGTTCTAGGGGATATACGTGTGGATTTGATGAGGGAGTTTCATGCTTCAGCTTCGGCAGTTCATCCTGGGGTTACCAAGATGTATCATGACTAGAGACATCAATACTGGTGGCTGAGTATGAAGGGAGATGTAGCTAGTTTTGTTACGAGGTGTTCCACCTGTCATTAGTTAAAGTAGGAGCATCAGAGTCCAGTCAGACTGTTAAAATAACTACCCATTCCATAATGGAAATGGGATGACGTCGCGATGGACATCATGACTGGGTTTCCGAGGTCACTTAGAGGAAATGATGTCATGTGGGTTGTTGTGGACAAACTCACGAAGGTAGCTCACTTTTTACCGATCAAGGAGTCCTTAGGCGTTGAAGAGATGAAGAAGTTATATATTTGAGATATTGTACGTCTTTATGGGGTTCCTCATTTTGTCGTTTCAGATAGAGATTCCTATTTTACATCTCGTTTCTCGAAGAATTTTCTGAGGGTGCTGGGTACACAGGTGCTTCTGATCACAACTTACCACCCTAAGACCGATGTCCAGTCAGAGCGTATGATACAGGTGATTAAGGAAATGCTGCGTTCATGCATCCTATACTTTAGGGGCTCTTGGGAGAAGCACATGCCCCTTGTCATGTTTTCCTGTAACAATAGTTTTCAGGAAACTATTGAGATGGAACCTTACGTGGCTTTATATGGTAGGCCATGCCGATCACCCTTGTGCTGGTTAGAGGTAGGTGAGGCTGCTTTACTAGGACCACGTCTCGTGCTGGAGAATTCTAAGAAGGTCCAGTTGATTCAGAAGCGGATGGATATTGTACAGTCTCATCAAAAATCTTATGTTGATTGCCACAGACGACCTTTGGAGTTCATGGTTGGGGATCGGGTTTTCTTGCGTGTTTCGCTGAGGTTGGGACACAGACAGACCATGAGATAGGGTAAACTTTCACCGAGGTATGTGGGGACATTCGAGATTATGGAGAGAGTCAGGCTGGTTGCCTATTGGTTGTAGTTTCCACAGAGGCACTAGGCCATACACGACGTCTTCCATGTGTCTCAGTTGCACTGCTATCATTCTGACCCATCTAATGTCTTTCAGCCTAAGGAGGTGAGCTTCAGATCGATGAGTCCCTTGTGGAGCATCCCATTCGTATCGTTGATAGGAGCATGAAGGTTCTCCGAGGCGAATTAGTTCCTCTCATACGGGTGCTATGGCAGCATGGCCGAGTGATGGATGAAACCTGGGAGCAGGATACCAACTTAAGTGCTCATTGGCAAGAGCTGTTATGATCTTTATCTTCACCACCCATGGAATTGAAATTCGGGGACGAATTTTTTTAAGGGGGGGTGTTTGTAAGAACATGGTTCTTAATTTTGAGGTATGGGTTTCTTCTTATACCTATTCCTTAAGTGTTTTTGTGAAAATAAGGAGAATGGAGAAAAACCTAAAATTTGGTACTACACGCTATGTACTATTCCACAAACCATGTACTTTAGGCCATGTGGGATGCGTACATAGGGTGTGTATCCTTATCGTCGAAAATGGGTATAAAAATCGACTACACGCCGTGTAGTGGTATGTACAGACCATGTAGTCAGTCGGCAGCCAAATAGTAAGGTGGTGGAAGTAGCCACCAGCTGCACGACAGTACACGCCGTGTAACCAGGAATACTCATAGTGTACTCATGTAGACGGATTACTTGTTTGGAGGTTCCGCCAGAGGAACAATTAAAGGAGGGAAGTACACGCCATGTAGTCAAAAGTACACGCAATGTATTTTTTTACTTAAATTGGCAGTAGCCTCCCCTATTCAAAGGGAAGGGTTAGAACTGGAGAAAGGGAGCTATGGAGGATGGCCGAATCATTATGGATCAACCGATCGCGCCTAGGGAATCCGTTCCCGCTTTTGTCAATCACGTTGGAACAACACAGGTAAGCCCTGCCTTATACTTGCGTAGTTCGTGAAAATTCTCTCTCTAAGGGAAGTTATTTGAGTTTGAACGGGTTTTCTTTTACATCAGATCTATGTCATTCTTTGGTGTTTCAAGAAGCGACGTTCGAGTATCCTAATTAGAGGCGTATAAGGTAGGTGTCTTGGTGTTAGATTTTCCAACTACTATTTTTTTTGTGTATTTTGTGCCATAAACCCATGATGGGGTGTCATGTGGCTGATGCCTTGGCTGTTTTAAATATCTAGAATTGTATAGGTAGTTGAATGTGATAATAACCTGCTGTTTGGGATCACTACATGGATCTGGGACCACCCCAGGGGTGCATTCATCTGTTTAGCTGTTTGGCCAGGATACCCGAGGGTATGCCATAGTAATAATGATTATTAAATTTCCTTGAGTGGAATTGTATGTTAATACTTTTTATATGTTGGGAATGGACTGGTTACTTATTTAGCCCTTGGTAAGTGTTTCCTTAGTCTGAGGGTAGTAGTTATTTCCTCCTGAGGGAAACTTCTTCCATGCCTTTGGGAAATAGACTCTGTGCCTGAGGGCGACACTCATACGGCTATGGGAAATATATATTCTACATGTGGTCCATTACCCACAGGTTACGTTTCTGAGTACCTGAGGGTAAGGGTTGGTGTGATTGAGGACACTCACTATTTACAGATAAATTCACCGTTGTGGTATCTGGATAATAAATGATTAAATGAATAATAAAATGGAAATATAACTGGTATGTTAGTTAAATTTTGAAAACATCTTAGTTTATTAAATTTACTTTTGCACACTGATGTAGCATGTTTACAATTAGTTGGGCACGGGCCATTGGTGGGTGCCTACTGAGATTTATTTCTCACACCCTGTTTGGGTCATGTCTTCAGCACAAACAGATTACATTTCTGCAAGTGTGGATATGGGCAAGGGTCACTATAAATGAACTTTATTGTTGTTGAGGAGTAGTGGAGCATGGGACCAGGCTTAGGCTCGCGATGCAACTGTCTATTTTGTTTTTCTTTGTTGTACTCTGTATTGTGTTGTACTACTATGTAACACGTTCTGGCTATTTTCTTAGAACTTGAGGCATGTTTCATCATATCTATATAATTGGTTGGTTATCATTTATAGTCGTTGTTAATATTAAATGTGAATGGTTTATTCCGCTATTGTTGTACGATTTTTATTTTATTCCATTGTGTTACACTCTGAAAAACGAGGGAATAGTTTCCCCACTATCAGACCTGGACCCTCGCTGCTATTCAGCAGCCTCTGGCATTTGGGGAAATTTTCTTGAGGTCATGTGACCAATCGGGTTCGGGGCACCCGTTGAGTGTCACCCAGATCCGGGACGTTAAACATGATCCCCATGGGCTGAAAACCAAACCATAACATTTAATAAAAAGACCAATTGAATGGATTGAACCATGATGTTTAGTAAATATATTGAATAAAATTTACTATAAATGCAACATGGATCATTTTTAAGAAGAACATCCTTGAAATATTTCAATTAGTAAAACATATTAAATATGAAAACTGAGGATCCATAACAAAAAAAATGTTCAAAATCATTTATAATAATATAAAACACCATCCATAGAGAATTAATAAAACTTTAAAATAATTTGAACATAATAAAAATATAAATATTTAAAATTATTATTGTAAAATATAATAAAACATCCCATGATAAAATGAAAAAATTTGATCATCTCTATACAAAACATGGTTTCCCACCACATCCCTAGATCACTCATTCATGACCCAAGAAATTGATAACCAATATGAAATTAGACCTAGAAACCATATAATTCCTAATAGATTCATATACTCAAAAGGTTTTCAATCATGATTATGAGATAACATTCTAAGAAGTATCACACCATGAACTCTATGTAATTTCATTCATTAGACAATTCACAAAATCAAGTTTGATATATAATAAAAAATAAGTTTTTAAATTTCACATTATATGAAGAAAAAACACACAAAATTATTCATATTGATAGAAATAATTGTTTATTTTATAAATCCTTAGTAAATATCACATTTACAAATAATAAAAACATTGTTTGACATATTAATGTCTGACCATTGAAATGTTGAAAACCAAATAAAACACTAATTTCCTCATTTTAGAACACTTTCCTCAAATCCAATTAATAAAATATTTAATTAACATTTGAAAAAACATTCCATAAATTAAATCTAAAAACCCTTTAAAAAACACAACCATCCATGATCAATAAAAGTACAATAATAACAAACACAATTATATTTATTGAATATAACCAATGTAAGAAATGTAAACGGCGGAAATAAAAATAAATTATTATTGGAAGAATATCTATAATGTAAACCACTACAAAAACCATCAATTAATGAATATGGTCATGGGAAACCATCAATGTATTAATATATTAACAATAGTATTCTATTGATTTTATAAATACAAGTCCAATAGTCATCCTACATTATGTATAAAAAATATACAATCCACCCAACTCTCCAACACTTTCCTCATCGGGTCACCCCCACTAGAGCTGGTGCATATAATAAATAGAGAGACACTAGACCATGAGTGATTTGAACTTTGGTAGAATAAGTGAAGATCTCTTATTTAGTCACCCTAGTTCTGATGACCATTCTAATGTTCATTGGAGAAAATCATCAGATAATGATAAAGACATGCATCATAAGTGTGAGAATCAAATCTCACATAAACTTTTATTATGGTACATAATACATATCATTCCACATAATATAGTCACCACATAATAATCAACATTCCCTAAAGGTCAAAAACATATATATGGTATAACCCGAGATGAACAAATGAGGGTCTCACATAAAATAATCCATCTATTGTAAAAAGATATTAACTGTCCAATAATGAAATATAACAAGGAATAAAATGTAGTTTCCATTTCGTAATCCTAAAATTTGAAAACATCGTTTTTAATCAAACATCACATTTCCCATAAAATAATCCTATAAAACATCATTGAATATCATTAAAATCAAAAACATGGAATAATCCATAAGAATTTTCAACAAAAGACTTTCAAGATGCATTTCTCTACATTCCTCACAAGAGAAAACAATTAATTTCAAATTAAAACATGAATTTTATATTGAAAAACATATAATTGAAGTTTAATACTAATCAAACCAATTTAGAGTCAATTAGAAAATTAATACACAAGTATACATTCATAAAAATAGAATTTGAAAACATTAACTAATTATTGAATCGTATAATAATAAAATTAAAAATGAAATAGAAACATCAATCTGAGAATAATTGAGTCTATCATGGAAAATCTACTAGGGACCATGTTGTGACTACCCCCAACCCACCTTCCATGGGCTAGGGTTTGGAGACTATCACCGAGAAGGCATATACATAAAATGGGAAGGAATTTACTTTAAACATTCAAACACAATGACTAGGTACACAATAAGAAAAAACCAAATAGTAAATTTCTAAAAGGAAATGTGGGAACTGAAACATAATGTACAACAATATAAAAAACAAAAGAAAGTTCAACAAAATGAAAAACAACAAATAAGGTCTTCTGCCAATAATCCTACCTATAGGGTAGGAACATCTTGTCCCTATGGATCTCCACCTCATTAAGTCTCCTCTGTACACCATCTAGTACTAGCTACCAAATCTGTGTTAAATTTGCTCATCATCATCACATGATCGAATAAAGTGAGAAGGGATCCCATGCATGGGAGAGTATAACAATACCTAGTTGGGACCCCGAGACACTCGACAGTCTCCCAGAACTCTATAAAGGAAAAGCCACAAAGAAAGGTCTTAATCACAAATCACAAAGTAAAGACAGCTCATAATAGGTATATAAATTAATGATTGTAAATAATGAAGATGTTTCATAAAGATAAATCATCTTATTCTGTTGAGGTGTTTCACTTCTGAACCATGAAGAAGTTGTTCTATGGTTGATCCACACAGGGTTATAAGTCACCGATCTACACGGGGTTGTAAGTCATCTATCCAAACTGATTCATAAGTTTTCATTCCACATAGGTTCATATGTCATCGATCCACATAGGGTCGTAAGTTTCTAATCCATGATGGGCGCTCTATGGCTGGTCCTTGTGAGGATGCGCTACTGCTAATCCACAAATGGTCTCTCTTTATTGGAAATCCATCCATAGTATTCCCACTATTTGTACGCTGGAGTTCTGTAGATCCTGATCATAAAGACATTGGTTTTACCTCAACAAACTCTAAGTCACACTAATATGTAACCCAAATAACTACCATGTCATCATGGTTCCAACGCAATAGATGTCACATCAATTGGATGCCTGATCTATATGTTATAGGAAATTAGGTAATGAATTCCTGGTTGGATTCGAGTTCGATCTAACCCGGTCATACTATAAAATTCTCCAAAACCCAAGCGGACTATCTCACAATTATCTTCTCATCCTAAGGGTCTCATCCCCTCTAATAGAACGTCAAATGAATAACTGGTTTAGAAGTTATAGACCTCTATGAAAAACTGTGTCAAATTTCATCATGGTCGGACCAACCCTACCCGGCCCCGCTGGTTGGGCATAGCCCAGTCCACAGGTGCGGGTGAACTCCCCTCCACTGAACGGACTCAGTCCATTGGAGTATTCAACCTGTGGCTATAAGATTGTGCCACCCCTCTATCTGAATAGTCGGGTGGACCGGTCTAGGGCGGGACCAATGAATGTGGATCCGCTATCGCTGAGGCCGGAGCCATGGAACCTCTTCCACGAGGCATCACCCTCCTTCAATATGGCTGGTGATGGACGACCTCCCTTTATCCACCACAACACAAGAGGGTGCCTCCACCATCTCTAGAACTGCAAGAGCTAACCACCGGTGGTGCTCAGGTGGTCCGTTTTCTACCCTATATGCACCAACAGGCCTCCTAGGATGCCTCCTTTAACGTGTGCCATTAGTTTTTTCTTTTAGCCATATTGATCTGTCACCCCGAAAGAAAGCATCAAAAACCGAAGTTGGAAGAGGGTTTGGGCCTTGTTTGGATCATTCTACACACTCTACCTTAACATTATACCATGGGTAGAAAAATTAAAACAACACAAAGAAAAGTTTTAACCCAAATCAAAACTCTACAAGAACATCCTATTGAATCGAGAAAATCGAGGATCAACCCATTAGTCAATTGATCCTTGTTTTTCATATTTTCTAGAATAGGATATGATGAATCATTAAAAATTAAGAAAGATTAATTCCCCTATATTTGACATGTAGTATTCACTGATCACGTAGGAGGAGAATCCGTTTTTGGAAGATGTTCGTCAGTGCTCGTCGATCTCCGGATCAAATCCTCAATGGCATCATCGAAAATCTGTTCTTCATTGGAGGAAGACGTCACCAACATTATGTTGAATTTTTCTCCAATTTTCATCTAATATTTTCTCAATGTATTTATTTATTCTTTGTGTTAAATTATTTAACTTTTGGTTCATGAATGAAGTTCATAAATGAATCGCAATTAATGAACCAATTAATTGCCCATGCATAGTAGTTTCATAACCAAGTGTAATAGGTCCCTTAATGATTTATATTAAATGACCAACCATCCCTTTGGTCCTTCCACCACTACTCAATGGTTTCAATAATAATAATATAACTTCATTAGGAATTTTATTTTTTTCCGAAAGATGGAAAAATTAAAACATTCATCCAAATCTTGCCAGCCAATGTTATGCTTCACCTTAACAAATTTCAATGATGTGAGTTCAAAGGTGCCCTCATATTTTAATTATGTCCACTATTTAAACAGATAGAAATCCATCCTCGAACGTTTACTAAACCTACCTTAAAATTTTTCAAAAATTTAGTCGGGGCTCTCCGGACCTCTGAATCACATGACGTCAATTTTCGCAGTCTTGTAATAATACGATTTAAATAAAAAATTAATATACAAATATTCTAGGTCTTTACAGAGTCGCAATGTGTTTCCATCCATATAGAACTCTGAATTTAGAAAAAAATGACACACTACATTCCATAGATAAGAAAAACATTATGTTAGAAGGAAATTAAACCCCATGACTCTGATTGAAAATTATTAGAGTTCTGGGAAGATGGAGAGGACTATATGGATTGGAAGACTGAATATAGAAGGAGAGAATAGTGGGTGGAAGTATAAATATACCTTGAGGTACCTCATAGTATAAAAATAGGGGAATTTGAAGTAGAAGGGGATAATAAAGGCACTCTTCCTAAGGCTCCAAGGGGATAGGTTATTGAGTAAGTGGGGACGAGAAGAGAAAGATCATAAAAATCAATATTTTCACAATAAAAAATTAATAATATATGTTAATCTAGGGGGGATGAATTTTTCTGCCCCATTTTCCTAAAAAACTATCCACCAACAGTGTTGGATCAACTGACAAGATCACCACACCCTGCATAGTTTTGTTCATTATGTTCACTCTAACTATTTGAGATATATATAGGTTAACCATACAAAAAAAATCTAAACCCCACAGTTACAATTAATTCTCTGTATAATTTGAAAAAAAACATTCCCTAAATGTGAAGACACAATTAATAATGGAATTTCCACATTTTAAATGTTTCCCCGAAAATCCTTAGGGTTGTCCACAATAGTTTGGAAAACATGCATTAGTATATAAACATATAAAATATCAAAAATCCATCAAACAAAATAATGAATTTGAATCATTTAAATTTTTAAATAATATTAGAAAATAGTTAACCATGGGAGTTAATGTTGGACTACTATATGAATAATTTTATGGAGTAATTTTTTTAGATGGATCATGGAATGTTATTTTTCTTTTAATATTAGTGAATAAAAGTGTAATTTATGGGGGAATTTATTTAATTATAAAATTAAATAGTTAAATGATGGATGGAATGACATCTTATGGAAATCCAGAGTAGTAGCACAATTAACATGGTAATTTTAGTGAGATGAATATAACAGTTCTTACATAAAATGATGTTTAGTTGATTGAAGATACTATCAGTGGAAGTTGTAAAATTTTTATACACATGAAGAAGATGAAGGTTTAATTTAATTTCAATGAATGGACTACATAGATTTACAATATAGAACAATCTTATTCATATGTCCTCAGATCATCTGTAATTTAGTATCATAGATGTTCCTTGTAATTTTTCACATTGAAAAATGATGCACCTAGTTAGATGTGGGTATACATCCTAATACTCATGAAAAAATCCTTTGGTTCATTAATTTAGTTGAAATCCATGATATAAGGAGAAGTAAAATGAGATATAAAATTTTTATGGTAAGAAAATTATATTTATGATATTAGAAATGAATTACTGAAGTATTCTTAAGTGAAGAGAATCATAATGGAGAAAAATAACTCAAAAACACCAAAACAAAACTGTGTTGCTAAAATATTAAAAATTGTTGACAGATAATGAACATATAATTACGTTTTTATAAAACCCATTTATTTTATGATATCATTATCTTTAAAAATTATGTTTTTAAATCATTATTTTGATGAAACAATGAGCTTAAATAAATTGTGCTATACATTCGAATTATTATTATTAAAAGTGATAATTATCCACTATTTGTATGATTTATGGGAAATAATATGTCTAAATAAATTATGAGAAATATTTATAACATTTTTCATTATGAAAATGAATTTTTTATTGTATAAAAAATATGTACTCAATTCTAAATGTCAAAAATATATATCATTTATGTTAAATATATCAACTAGCCAAAATTTTATTATATATTTAAATATATATATTTTATTAGATCACTATTAATATTTTATTTATATGAAATATAATGTTATTCGATTTCAAAAAATTAATAACTATTCAAAAATTTATTTTCAGTTGGTTATTAATGAAGATAAATAATGTTAAATTTAAAAAATTTATTTTTTAGAAAACTATTTCTCTGATCATAGATTATTTTTTTAGTAAAATAAATTATATACTGTTTATGAATGATTTTAATATAATGTGTAGATCATGTATTCAATAAAAAATATTTCATTCATCTAATGGATTTTACTAGGAAAAAAATTAGAATAAATATATTATTATTTTGGAAGTTAATTATTCTCTTAAAATGGGTTATCATTATTTTATGACCTAATATTATAATTAATTTGTTTCACTTCTAAGAATTGAATATTTTAAAATGAACTATATATTTAGAATAAAAAAATTAATATTATTGTAAATGTTTATGTTACTTCTTTCTAAAAATGACAATGAGCATGTTAAAGGAACATTCCAACAATAAGGGTTAATTAGGGCCTTAAACCAAGAGATAATGATAAAATTATGTAAAAAACATTTTTAAAAATTTCCTTGGTTGAGGGATTCCATCCCTAAAATTCATATCTTTGAATATTTGGATTTATTATTCTACTTCAATTTAGAGATATATATATTTTATAATAATATTCCAAGTATTTAAATTTTTCCAATGAACCCATTCAAAAAGGGAACCCCTCTAATCACTTATCCAAAGTACTTAATATATTTTTTAAAACCCTTATATTTTTGTCTAACTCCCCAAACATTTCAGGGTACGTTTCTCTTAAATACATTCTATTCATTATATAGCATATATTTCTGGAAGAATTATGTCTCTTTTGAAACAAAACTTTATAGGAGAAAGTTTTAATCTATTTATTAAACATATATTTTCCACTTATGTGTTTTGAGTTTCTAAAAAGTGTCTTCTATGGTTGTGACCATTATGTTTTTTAAAGTCTGATAAATCCAAATTGTATTTTTGTTGAATAGTAACATACCTTTATGAATAGTAATATTAATTGTATCATGAAAATAATAGATAGTAAATTTTATTATTATATTACATTCTTACGGATTGAAGATAATGAAATAATGGTTAATTTTTCAATGTGATATAAAAGTAGTTATAGAATTTAAATTGTAAATTTTTGGATTATGTATGATTTTATTTAAAAACTAAATTTAAAATATATAGAGAATTATTATCAAAAAATTGAATTATTTTTTGAATTATAAACATCGAAAAATGGTAAGGGTGAATTTTTGGTAATTTTTTAAAATTCTAGAATATTTTAATGAATAGTGAAATATAGCTAAATATCGTATATCTGATTTGTATGAAAATACACAATTAATGACATCATAAGTGATTTAAGACCATTTTTTTCAAACTCACATGACATTATTACTATTTTGTTTCATCAGAATTGAAATTATTCATTGTATTGAGAAAATATATTATAATAATGATTAAAATAATGAAAAATACCTTCTCTCCTCCACTAAATATACCACCCTCATTCCCATATTACCCTAACACCTCTCAAGCCTCGAGACATACCAATGTTATTCCCAATAATACTCCCCTGACTCTTCCCCACGTCCTATAGCATCTAGTATCAACAAAATTCTAAAACATATGGCCTTATAAAGGATCTCAAAGCGAAGTGATCAGGAGGTAAACATCCTATTTTGTTTTCTTTCTTTTCATTCGTTTTATGTTATTCATTTTAATTTTATTTTCATTGTATTGGGATATTTCATTACATATCCCCATTAATTCCAATATTATGTAATAGTGATGAGATTCCCCCTTTCTGTCATAAAACTATTTTATTATATTTTAAGTGATGTCGTTAGGCTACCAAATTTTCCTATGAGATTTCATTATTTTTCATCTATTTTGAGTCCCCATATTTTCTAATTATTTCATCATCTCCCATAATCCAAATAATATGAAAATTATAGTAACTTTATGAACTGTAATTTTTTTACTCTAATGAAATATTTCAACATCTTCTCTGTTTTCCAATAATCATATAATTAAAATGAAAACTCCTTCTGAGATGTCATGATTTATCACATTCAAGGATTATGAGTTCTCAATTTCTATTAATATCATCAAGACTAAACATTAACACTTTTTAATGGTTGAAACATATTATAATATATTTATTTTTCTTTAGGAAATGTTATTTAATCCTTAAAAATTCATTAACTAAAATAATAATACAAGACAATTTCATTATGAACAAAACCAGCATGTCAATCGAGACATTTGTAATTAACTTTTAACTAATGAATCATCATCACGGTATATGACCCATAATCATTATAAGATGATTTATATATCATTAAGATAAATAGTAATACATATTAAAAATTCTTTATGTTTATCTACACAATAAATGGAATTTGATTCCTGAATACAAGTAAACCTATCATGAAAACCAAAGAATAAAATGCTTCAAAAACAATAAAATTGAACCTCTTAAATCCAAAAAGGGCAATGAATGAACCTAATAAGGTTATAATAAATCAATTAAATGTATAGGAGGTTATGTAATTAATAATCAGTGATGCTATATTTTATTATTTATCTCATTAAAACAAACGAATAACACACTCGAGCATAAGGTAAGGGGTTTGTCATCTCTCATTCATTTCGTTGAGATTTCCATTTTTCACCACTTATTTCACATTTGTAGTATATGTGTACAACCATTTCATATATAATAAAAATATTATATTTATATTCATGGTATTGTGGGAAAAATATTTTGATTATATTATTTTTTTCATTCAATTCAATTGATTACTATATGGTAAGGGACATTATCTCAATTTCAATTTCATTATGACCATCATGGTATTGTGAGCCAAACGATTCTAATGTGGTTTATCTAACTCCCATTTGAAATTGTAAATATATTATTTATTAATGTTTTGGTTTCAGGTATATTAGTATTTTCTTGAGTTGTATGCCCTTTAATATGGGGTGTTTATTTGGAATATTGTTTTAACTATGGAAATCTGGATGAATCAGTATCCTCTACTATATAGGGATACTAAGAAAGAAGATTTTACTTTTATTTAATATATGTATAAATAATGATTTTTACTTTTATCAGTTTGTGGGGCCTACTATATCCCCTTGATACATCGACATGTCTCATGATACAAATCTGTTGGCGACAAACCCTTCGAGTTTGTTTCCAAAAATCTGATGGGTTTCATCCAACAATCTTAAATTGTTTAGACGGTATTATGGTATCATGTTACAGATACACAATATACACTTAATAATCATTTCCTTTATTCATTTCCAGTTATTACTCTCAATGTGTTTTTCACTATAACAAAATCTTGGGATGCAGTTTCATACTCAGTTCATTAATGGCG
Source organism: Viscum album (assembly GCA_963277665.1). Lineage (NCBI taxonomy): Eukaryota > Viridiplantae > Streptophyta > Magnoliopsida > Santalales > Viscaceae > Viscum > Viscum album. The sequence continues at coordinate 1,956,508,557 of OY728140.1, forward strand.
TGTGTTTTCCTTTTATTCACCATCCAATATTGACTATTTAAATACTTTTATGATTTAATTATTAATTATTCATGCATCAAATATTTTTAACCCTTACAATGAATTTGAGCTCACCCCATATATTTTTTTTCTTTAATAGGTTACGATGAGGATACTATTTATTGAGTTCATGTGGTTACAGTTTATTAGTTTTGGTTATGTATTGTATTTTGTTACATTTTCCAATGTATGTTGAATTAAATCATTGTATCTAGTTTATTCAATATTAATAAAATGAACATTTCTTCTAGATTTAATTCCATTATGCATACCAATGTATTAAGTAATGCACTGGAAACTATACCGATGGGTTGGGATAATAATGTTCGTATCAGAGAATGTTTAGTAGGAAATGCGGAGACTAGATTTAAAAAACATAGTTTTGGGATCATAACCCTAATATAGGATCTGAGAACCATAATAGAAGAACCACCCACATATTTTTAGTGGTAATTATACATAAAATTTAGAGGACGAAATTTCTGAAGATTGAATAATGTAACACCCCAAATATATCACTGTATGTTCCTCTTAAATTCTTTTTATTCATTAGATAGAATATATTGCAACAATCACTATATATCTGGTGAAACAAAACTATACATGTGAAATTTATAACTTATCCATTATGCTTAAATTTTCTACTTCTACGCATTGAGTTTCAAAAAATGTCTATCTATAGTTGCGACCCATAAGTTATTTGAAGTCTGATAGAACCAACTTGTTTTTCATTGAATAGTAATAGACCTTTATAAATAGTAATATGAATAGTAATATTTCCCCAATGGATATAAAATATTATTATTATTTAATTTTCATAAGGATTTAATATAATGACATCTTGGTTAATTTTTCATTGTGATATAAAAGCCGTTATAGAATTAAAATTGATAATTTTTTAATTAAGTATTATTTTATATAAAAATTAAATTAATATAATATTGAAAATCATTAAAAAATAGAGTTTATTTTTGAATTAGACACATTGAGAAATAGTTAGGGTGAATTTTGGGGATTTTTTTTAATTCTACAAATTTTGAAGAATAGTGAAATACGATAAAATATTGTATATCCAAATTATCTGTAAAATACACTATCTATGACATCATAAGTGATGTAAGACTACTTGGTTCAATATCACATGTAATTATTACTATTTGGTGTCACATGAATTGAAATTATTCATATTATTGAGAAAAAATATTATAATAATGATTAAAATAATGAAAAATACCTACTCTCCCACACTATAAATACCACCCTCATTCAACTCTTCCGCCAAAACATCTCAATCCATGCGCCTTACCTATGTTATGTATAATACTTATTAAAATAATCTTACTCACTATCTATATATTATATCCTCACTAAAAGTCCATAACTACAGGGCTTAAGAAGGATCTCAAGGAGAAGAGATCAAGAGGTAAACATCATCTTTTGTTTTCTTTATTTCCTTAATTTTATGATCACATTTTTTAATTAACATTATCTTATGATGGGATATGTAATTAAATATCCCCCTTACATCAAATATTATGTACGACTGATTAAATTACGTATTTCACTCATAAAAATATTTTATTAAATTATAAGTGATGTCGTTTGGCTGTTGAATGTTCATGAGAGATTTCTCAATTTTTCTTCTATTTGGAGTTCCTTTCTTTTCTAATTATTTCCACATCTACTATCATAAATATGATATGATAATTATAGTACCATAATGAACTGGAATTTTTTTTGATAATAAACTATTACATAATCTTCCTCTTTTCCCCCTCCACTTATACTAAAAAAGAAAAACAATGTCTGAGATGTGTTAATTTATCACATTCAAGGATGATAGGTTCTCAATTTCTATTTATATCGTCAAGAATGTTCATGAATCATTTTTAATGGTTGAAAAATATCAAAATATATGTACTTTAACTTATTAAATGGTTCATAATTATTCAAAAATCATAAAATAAAATAAAAATACAAAAGAAATTTTATTATCAACAAAACTGCAAATTTAATCCAAAAGTTTGTAATTAATTTTTAACAGATGAATCATCATCATGGTATATAAAAATAGTAATTATAAGATAATTAATATCTCTTTAATTATATTAATAATATATATTAACAATTATAGATGTTTAAACACACATCAAAGTGACTTCCATTCCTGAATACAAGTAAACCGATCCTGAAACCCAAGGAAGAAAATGCATGAAAAAAAATAAAATTTATTCTCACAACCCCATAAAAAAGTCCTTGAATGCACCTAATAAAGTTGTAATAAATCAAATAAATTTATAGTATGTTATAGAATTTTTAATTAATGAAGCTAAATTTGATTACTCTGGTCATTAAAACAAACTAAGAACACACTCGAGCATAAGGTAAGGGTTTTCCCATCTCACATTCAATTCTATGAGAATACCATTTTTTGCGACTTATTTCTTTTATGTGGTATATTTTTACTGAAACTTGATATATAATAACATGATTATATTTATATTAATCATATTATATTGTTAAATTATTGATTATTTACTTTTGGTCATTCAATTCAATTGATTACAATATGGTAAGGGACTTTGTCTCAATTACCATTTTATTGAGACCTTCTAGGTATTGTGCACCTAATATTTATTATGTGGGGTATCTAATGACAATTTTGTATAAATTTTCATTTATAATTGAAAATATATAATATATACAATTTAATGATTCATGTATATTAGTGTTTCCTTGAGTTGTATACCATTTTTCTTGAGGTGTTTATTTGGAATGTTGTTTTAACTGAGGAAATATTGATGAATATTTACAATCTACTCTATATGGATATTGAGAAGGTGGATTTTACTGGTATTAAATCTATGTATAATTTATTATTTGGACTTTAAATATATTTTGGCCCCTGCTATAGCCCCTGGATGCATCGAAAGGTGTCATGAGACAAATTAGTTGGCGACAAACCCTTCGAGATTGTTTCCAAAAATTAGACGGGTTTCTACCCATAAACATAAAAACATTCGACGATATTGTGGTATAATGTTCCAAACAAAATATTTCCAATTAATAAGTATTATATTTATTCATTTTAATTTATATCTATCAATTTTATTTTCACAATGAAAAAATATATGGTTTCTGTTTCATACTTAGTTTATAAATTGCGTGTTTTTTCGATTTATTCACCATTCCATATTGATAATCTCAAATAGTTTATGATGAACCAATTATTGATTAATGATTCCAATATTTGTAGCCCTTAATTATAATTTAATCTTACACCTTTAATTTGTTTACCATTAATATTTTATATGGGGGATACTATTTATTGAGTTCATATGGTTGCAGTTTATTAGTTTTTGATATGTATTTTATTGTGTTAACTTTTCCAATGTAATTTGAGTTACATCTATGTATCTTGTTTCTTAAAGACTACTAAAATGATTATTCATTCAGGATTTTAATCCTTTTTAAGCTTCTAGTGTAATAATTAATGCACCTTACCCACTCTAGAGAGGTCAGGGTGTTACATTTAGAATATATTTTTTTTAAATAAAACTAATTTCTTTGATAACTTTCATTATATAAAACTATATGTTTTAAAGAACAACATTATACTATTAAAATATTATTATTTAATGATAAAACTTATAACATAACCATTAAATTCTGTGGTATGAGTTTTAAAAAAAACAATATTAAATATAGATATATAAATTTATTGATAAATTCGCTGGGAATATATACATATTTTTTCATAATGTCAAATTATGCTACAAAAATGAATTTTCTTCAAATTTTATTTTTATTTCATTTTTTAGAACAAATTTTTAATAATTTTTATCAAATTAATATTTATTTAAAATAAAATTTACATTATTTTTCAAGTCATTATTTCAAAAATAACTTATAGTGAAATTCTTGGTTTTTTTTGGGAAATATTAATTTTACAGTGAATTGTAAAAATATGAATTTTAAAGAATATTTCATTTAATAAAATTGAAAAATCTACAAAATATTTTTAAATTAATAGAAAATTAATATTAGAAATGTTTATTTTTAAATAATATAATTAATTATATATGACACAATATTATAGGGGACCATTGTATATGAGTATTAATATACTTAAAAGGCATTTTTTTTTCCAAAAATCACATATTCATCACACTTTGTGGGATATATATAATTAATATCTTCCATTTAGAGAGATTGAATTTGTTAAAAGGGATTCAATATTTATAATAATAAATTTTAATATTATTTGATAAGGTTAACTATATTTTTTGCCATAATGAATAGTGAAAACAGTAACCATTCATCATCATGGAAAAATGGTAAACCAAGCTTACCATGGTCAAAAATACATGTTAAAGCCTCTATATTTCATATTATATCTTATGGTATGAATTTATTTCAACCATTATAAACATTATATTTATATATATTTAATTATGGGAAACTTTTCCATTATAGTGAAAGATATTTTAACTAATGCAAAGAAAGTGACAAATTTCTACTATCTAAATTTTACAAATATATTATGAGTTAATGTTGGGGGAAAATATGATTTAAATTTATTTTATTTGTTATATTTAGAATAATGAAATTATTTTTATTAATTTAATTAATTTATAATTTTTAGTAATTATATAATTAACATTAATTTTTACGCAACACTTACATAATATTACTTCAGTTAATATAAAATATATATGATATCCAAAATAATATCAGTAATATAATTTTAGTGACTTTTACTATTTAATTAATTGTATAGATATTGATATATAAAATTATTTTTTATCGGCATTTCTATATTTGAAATACCTATTTTTATTGTTGTCTTTAAAGTCAAATTAAATGAGGATATTCATAACAAAAATTCAAAACATTTTATTAAAATAATTAATTCTTAAATTAATAAAATTTATAAAAATATTGAGAGATGAAAAGGGGATAATACATGGTCTAAGATTTATTCCCCTATCCATTTAAGATAAATTATTTACCTTATTATTAATATTAATATTCCTTATGACTAAAATATAAATTTTTTCATTAAAGGTTAAAATATGTTTACTAAGGGATTAAACCAAAAGATATGGTTTAAAAGAAAATATAAACCTTTAAAAAATTAATCAGTGTCTAGTATTTAAACTATATTATAGATTATATTTTATTCTCTACCCATTTTTAATAACATGGATATGGAATGACATTTTAATATTTTAATATTTTAAGAAATTCCAAATGTACCCCTCTCATCACTTATAAAAAAGAACCCATACTTTACCTTTATTATAAAATACTGGGCCTTATAACTTGACCATAATGTACCCAAAATTAGTATAAACATCATTATCAAAATTATATAGGGTTTTGGATCCCAAAAATATCAGCACTAGGGTCCTTAAGAAGAGAGCCAAAGGAGTTCCATTAAAGAATAGTTATTCACCTTAATTGATCACATTCTTTTTTTATTCATCTACATAATTGAAATATTCTTCAAAATTTCTGAAATAATAATGATCCAATATACTTATATTGTATAATTTTAATTTCATAAACATCATCCATATCATCTTCTATCTAATGGGAATTGAAATCGTAGACCATGTATACTATGGACAACCACATCGCAAACTAATGCAGGAAATTTTCCATCACTGCCTCTTGTGAAAATATATAATAATAGATATAAGGTTTATATATATATATTATATAACAAATAGTAATTATTTAATAATTACAATATCGTATCTATTTTATTGACATTAAATTCATTGGAAAATGATAATGTTTCTTATAAGTACATGTGGACTATATTTTCCAAAAGGGAATGAGATTTTTTTTTCATTCGCATTTTACATTGATCGTAAAAATTTGAATTTGATTAATATTTATAATTTAAATGAAATAATAATAATTCTAAAAAGATGATTTATTATATATATTTCTTTAGTTCTATGATTCAAAAAGTGAAAACAAAAATAATGGGTACTTACGTCTTACTATCTCCAAGAATGATTTAATTTCATTTTATGTATATAACATTTCGGGATGACTATAAATATTTAAATTATATATATATATACATATATAATTATCAAAATTCCTAATATGATGGAACTATGATATATTTTCAGGGAGCAGAATTTACGAAAAAAACTTCCCAAGTAGAATAAAAAAGACGACTCTCAAAAACAGCGATTTTAATAATGATTATTAATAAATTGGTGTTGTAACAATATAAAGTGTTAATATATGGTATAATAATTATTTATTTCAAACTATTATATAAATATATAAAATATTATATATGAGTTTAGATATCTTTCAATTAAAGTGGACCTTGAAGTCACATATTTTCTTCACACTTTTACTTATATGAGACATGCTCTATATTCACAACTTCATTATGTTATATTGTGGATATACTTCCCACAACTGTATTATATGATTATTCCAATTATAATTATAAGTATAACCATATACATATAACTTTATCTCTTTAATTATGTTTTAATATGAATGATAACAAAGCGGTAAGGGCATAGCGTCTCAAATTATCTTCTTTGAGACGTATGTCATGTTATGAACCTATCTTATATTATAAGATCTAACAAATTTCCATTTACATGTTTTATAATGAATTTTTAAAATTAAATGATATTTAAATATTATTTTAATATCCATTATTTCATGGGGAATATTATTTAGGTGCTACTGATGTAGAAAAGGTTTTATGTTACAATCTAACTGTTCATATGAATTATTTATGATTATATTTTTTATGATGAAACTTAGTGTTATTACTGTAAATAATTTAATCAATTATCTTATACTCTAGTAATTTATACATAATAAATGTTTAAATTTTATTTATTCCTATTAATGTACTCTTGATACTGGAATATTAATTTTTAGTAAAAATCAACTATATTTATCTGTTAAGTAAACACTCATTTCTCTTAAATATCAATGTTTTATAAAACTTTTTTCAAGAATGTTTTTAGTTTTTTAAATTTATTTTTAAAATTAATTTCTCCAATGAATAATAGTTTTACAGAATTATTTATAATATTAAATTATTTTCTTTTTTCAAATGTTGTACTTTTTTGAGTTTTTACAAAAGTGGAATGAGTTTTATTATTTTAACTTATATAGAATGAATTTAATTTCACAGCATCAAGATCTATCAATGGTTTGAATATTACATTAAAATTTTCTAAAAAAATCTGCATATAATTTTTTTTTAAAATATTTTATAAATTTATAGAATTTACGATATGATTAAAATGTGAAAAGGTTATTTTCAACTATAATTCTTCCATTTGGCCATTTAAAGGAATTTTTAAATCTAAGATGACATATTTTTATGAAACCTAATTATCAATGGTGATATTATACAATTATATCATTATTATTCTTTTTTTAAAATATTTATGATTTTGATGAAAATATATTAATAACAAAAATTCATTTACCATGGTATATGCAATGATGGCATGATTGAATGTTTGTAAGGATTGTTTCTTTAATAATGGGTTATTCAATGATAAAATGATTACGAAACCCATTTCATTTCATAGAATATAATATTATGAATGATCCACGATCTTATGGAATACATATATACGATTCTCTTTATTTTACTTGTGCTACAAGAATTATATCACCATCCAATGTATTGGTTAATGATGGATATATAATCATATAATTTGGACTAGAAATAGAAGTGAACCCAGTTTTATAGTGGAATTTATAAACAATTACAGTATTGTATGTGAACCAAGACTACTATGATGGTTTTGGGTGTAAATCATATCCTCTATGTTAGTATTGTAAATTATTTTTTACTATAGAAGAAATGATTTAGTATGCCTCTATGTATGCAAAAAAATCCATATTTTATACCAATGTTATGGTATCAAGGATCGTGTTCTTTGATTCTATTATTATTCAAGGATTATGATCTACGATTATTTATTCTCTGACTCATGATTATGGTATGTGGTATATATATTGTAGTTTTAAATTGCAATTATCATATTTTTATACACAAATAGTCCGTTTAGTTTTATGTAATCATTTGTGTGTCCCATGTTTACCCTTAATGATCATCTTGGTCAGAATTTATTATGATTTATTTCCTGAGGATTCAAAGAAACGTATTATGTATGATTTTCATAAGAAAGGTTCTAGTTTTGAAAAAATTTATCAGATTATATTATTCACTTACGAATTAGTTATGTTTGTATCCATGTTTACAAATGAAATATAATTATATGATTCTATCATGGATCGATATGTTATTCAATAAATATTCATCAAATAAGGTGTAATATATATATATATATATATATATATATATATATATGTAATGTATGGGTTACTATTGTCGGTATTAGAGTAAGGATGAGTTAATATTTGGAAAATTTTTTGAGAAAACATCACTGAGAACCATTGGGATATTCCAATTTATCATTAAATATACTATGTTATAGAAATGAAGGGAATGTTTATAGCATCCCGCCATTTTATAACATAAACTTTCATTACATTACACAAAACCGAGGATCTTTAAGGTTTAGTGTCTTGGAAACCAGGAACTTAAAACATGAAAACAACATAAAGAATTCTTCTTAAACACTTGAAAGGCTTCTCCTCATGTTCACCCTAGGCTCATTACTGAATCTCATAACCTGGGGACATACATCAAAAGAAAGGGTGAGCAGAAGGCCCAGCAAGGGAAACAAGTGAAACATTTTACATATGAACTTGGGATACATCAATAAAGTCATGAAAAGAACTTTAAGGCATGAAAATGAAATCATGGGGCATATAAAAATAAAACTTTTTCATAACTTGAAGATGTGGCTGCAACATTAAATATTGACAATCGTTTCGTTTCACCAAGGTCCATCCCCAAGGTGTCGTTCAAAATTACCAAGGTTATTCACCAAGGCGTCGTTAAAATGGTCATCTCTAGAGATTAAGTCTTTACCCAATGCATTGGAGCGCTATCAGGGCGCACCCTTAAATTTGCCTTTATTATAATGTGAGCCACATATATCATCATCAAACATTTCATAAATAACCCATATATCATAAAATAAATGGGTTTCATTTCATAATCACAACGTTTTAAAAACTGCTTTAAAGACATGATCTTTACGTCACTTTAAAACCCACAGAAAAGGAAGGTGGGTCTCATGTATGTAAATCCCAGAATTTAAAATAGAACATTTTGGTATATATGTGAATACCCCTTTAGAATAAAGAGCTTTGAGTATTCACTTAATAATATAAAAGAACTTTAGAAAAAGAGAGGGACATTTTGAGACGGAAATTCTGCAGCATAACGGCTATGTTACGAGGTTTTAGAAGACATTAAAAAGAGAGGGAATATGGGTCAAACATTCATAAATGACCCATAAAACAGTAGATGGGCATAATAAGAAGGATACATGATCATGGTAATGAAATTTCAAGGACATACCATTTGAAATGAAAAACATGGAAGAAAGACAAAAATTACATTTCTCTTATGAAAGTTCGGCAGCCTAATGACGTTACTTAAACTTCAAACACAATGATTTGAAAAGATCAAATAGGGTCTCTCATCATGTGAACATAAGAGTTCAGTATGATAGATATAGAGATAATGCCCCAACATAATTAAAAAGGAACTTGAAAGACTTGACATGAAAGTAGAACTTTGAAAAGAATGAGAAGGGTGAAAGAATCCCCTAAAAATTCGGCAGTCTAACGACGCCACTTAAAACTTCAAAATACTGATTTGAAGAGATCAAATGGGGTCTCTCATCATATGAACATAAGAGTCCAGTATGATAGATATACAGATCATAACCCAACATAACAAAAAGGAACTTGAAGGAATTGACATGAAAGTAGATCTTCAAAACGAGAAGGGTGAAGAACCACTTAAATATTCGGCAGCCTAGCGGCGCCACTTAAAACTTCAAAATACTGAATTGAAGAGATCAAATGGGGTCTCTCATCATATGAACATAAGAGTCCAGTATGATAGATATAGAGATCATACCCCAACATAACAAAAAGGAACTTGAAATAATTGACATGAAAATAGAACTTCAAAACGAGAAGGGTGAAGAACCACTTAAAAATTCGGCAGCCTAACGGCGCCACTTAAAACTTCAAAATACGGAATTGAAGAGATAAAATGGGGTCTCTCATCATATGATCATAAAATATCAGTATGATAAATTTAGAGATCATACCCCAACATAATAAAAAGGAACTTAAAATACTTTACATGAAAATAGATATTGAAAAATGAGAAGGGAGAAAGAATCCGTTACAAAAATTTCGGCAGCCTAACGGCGCCACTTAAAACATCACAAAATGAAATAATGAGAGTAAGAGGGGATCTCTCATTATATTAACATGAAAGGGCAGTAAGAGGAGTATAAAAGAACATCCTTCAACATAAGAACATTGAGAATAAAAGGAATGACATCAAAGAGATTACTTGAAATGAAAGAGAGAGGTCGGATCCCTTACCTTAAAACGTGACTCTTGAAACTCAAAGGATTGGACCTTGAGGGCTTGGGGGCACCTTGGGAGGACTCTTTGGAAGGTAAGAAGATCAGAACTTCGTTGGGGGAGAGTTGGGAGTGAAACTAAAGGAGGAAAGGGTGGGTATTTATAGGGAAAGTGAGGGGACAAAGCATTAATGGCCAAATGACACCTCACATGTGCTTTTCTCAAACCCATGTGCTCTCCCTTGGCATTTATCATGGAGTTAGGCCACATGGGGCCCCCAAAACAATAATTCATCACCCTTGGCCGGCCAACCCTCAAAAGATCTCATGACATCATCATGACACCATTATGATGTCATTAAACATACCGAAACCCTAAAACTGTATTTTTACTATTCACTAAAAATTCAACCTTCTCAGAATAACCCCAAAATTTCACCTTAACCAAATATCAATGCTCTGATTTCAAAAATGAAATCCATTTTATAAAAATAATTTTCTAAATATTTTTAATTTAATTTTTAAATAAAAACACTATTCATCGAAAATTCACATTTTTCAGAAAAATCCCCAAAAATTACCACAACATAATATCGATGCTCTGAGTTCAAAAATGAAGTCATTTTTATAAAAATAATTTTCTAATTATTTTTAATTAAAATTTTAATTAAAAAACACTATTCACCCGAAAAAACTAATACTTGAATAATAATTAATGAAACCGTTATTTAACTATTTTATTGAATCACATTACTTAATCAAGGTGCCTAGATTATTTTAAAACTTTCTTTAAGTGAGATTACTAATCCATTTGGTCATATTACTAATCCTAATCATAAAATCACTATTCATAATTTACTATTCATCAAAAATCAAGTTGATCTTATTAGACTCTAAATTTCGTACTGAACATAATTGTAGAAGACCATTTTTCGAAAATCATTACACATTTTTAATTATTTAAGGTTTACACAACCATTTTTTAAAATATCCTTTTTCTAAAATTCATCAAAAATATGCATACAATATTTATCCGGTCATTTGAAAATTCATAAACATCATCATAAGAAGAAATCCAAAAATTTTTATTTAAAAAAAAGATTACACAAGGCAATTACGGTCTCGTTACATAACCCCTTATAATACCAGCATAGGACCTAAGAGTAAGGTGTGCTAGGGTTATAGAATTTTGGGGCGGCTCAGTCAACATTGCCCGAGTAGTAATTTCTATCAGTTTGAACTTCTCGCGAAGGCGATTCCGTTCTAGCTTCACATGATGAAGTTCGGCTTGGATTTGGTCCAGAGCAAAGCCCAATGGTGCTACCTCCTTCCCAATCTCTGTTAGATGGGCTTCGATCGGCCCAAGGCTACTAGGTGTGGCCATCAAATCTTCTTTCTATAATAATTAACCAAGATTACTTAAATTTAGAGACAATAATCAAAACATTTTGTTCACGGTGGTTATATTGACCGATGGTCATATAACACTCAAAAACCAATGTTCTCATTTTATTTATAATCATGTTTATCAAATAAAACATTTTTTTTTTGAGTATAAAAAAATAACACATGAAATTAGGAAACAAGATTTATTCAAAATTTCGGGTCGTTACAATCTTCCCCCCTTAAGAAATTGCGTCCTCGCAATTTTTTTAAATTGGGTTTTGAAATTTCATTGAAATTCCCACATCGGAAAAAGAGTCAGTAACACCATTACTTTAAAATAAAGGAAAGGAAGTACAAAGGCCACCCGAGTTAACCCACACTCGGGTTCCATGCAGGAAAACATGGACATGGAGGAAAAAAACAAAGGGTCAGTTCTGAGAGAGAGTGATAGAGAACATGATTAGGAGAAAGTTAACCATGAGAAAATCCCAAACTTATGATGTGTGTAAACGGTCTTTGATTACCTAGTAGGAAACGTAAACAAACAACATTTTTGTTTTACGTTTCTTTTCATAATTTTGAGGATTTCATTTACTACATAGAACAAAAACATAAGAAAATATACCTACCTTCAAGTAGAGTTTCATCCTTTAAAAAGTCCCTACCAAGACTAATCTTTTCGCCAAATGATGAGAATTCAAAAACACTTGGTCTCATAAAAGCACAAGAATCATCTTCTATAGAATCACATAATCTACAAAAGATTAACTATCTATTTCTTCTATCTTTAAACATTATCCCAAAAATAGAAAGGTTAAGGTAAAACAACTCTTCAAAAAGAAAGAATCTCATAGGAATAGAACCTACTTTTAAATCTTCAAAGTTCCATGGTACTACCCAACATTCATCATAGACCACTCCATAACGGTCCTTAAAATTCCTCAAAAAAAAAACCAAACTAAGATTGAAACCCAAATACAAGAAGGATTTGATAACATAGTCTTCCAAAACAACTTCATTGTTCATCTCCAGACAACATCAACCACTCCTAACATCTTATAACAAAAGTAGCTAACCTAAACATATTTTACCCAAGATAGGTTAATCATTCCCAAAAGTAACCTAAATTACTATAAGTCCACCTTAAATTCATCAATTCTTCAAAATATAAGTCAAACTTACTCCTCAATGAAAATACTATAGTAATCTATTTACCTCGATCATATAGGGTCCCCAAAATAGTGAACGCCTTCCAAAATAATAATCATCTTTTAATCCCCTAATCAACTCTGACATATTAATACGGAAATTGTCGCATTTCCTATCACATTGGTTGTTGGGACACGTTATTCCATTTCCCACCATTAACTAAGAAGATAAAGTATAATTAGAGGCTTAAATACTTAACCAATAATCATGAAAAGGAACTTAAAGCATATAAGGATAACTTGTAGAAGAAAAGTATACCCTAACTTGTTATCCCCTAGGTTCCCATCTAGGTTATCCATGATCATATATTCTTATGTGAATCTTTATTTTATTTTATCTTTGTTCCTTTAATAATGGTTCATACTAAGCTTATGAATTTACCAAAGCATATCCCCCGGGAGTGTCGTAACCAATAGTGCAGCAAGGCCCGTTGTCGTGTACCAGTTCCCGTTCGAGTCTAGCTCAAAGCGGTGTTTTCGGGTTTTACCCCTATGTACATCTGTGCCAGAGCCACCTCTACCTGCTCGTATCCAGACAGGGATGTATTTGCTTGGCAACCCCTTACTCAATACTCACCAAAATACCAGGAAGATTTCCTATATTAAACTTTTCTATAGGGTTCCTCCTAGAGTTTTCATATCCTAATTTCCACAAATAACTAAACCATCCTTTGATACCAACTATAGCATCCCGCCATTTTATAACATAAACTTTCATTACATTACACAAAACCGAGGATCTTTAAGGTTTAGTGTCTTGGAAACCAGGAACTTAAAACATGAAAACAACATAAAGAATTCTTCTTAAACACTTGAAAGGCTTCTCCTCATGTTCACCCTAGGCTCCTTACTGAATCTCATAACCTGGGGACATACATCAAAAGAAAGGGTGAGCAGAAGGCCCAGCAAGGGAAACAAGTGAAACATTTTACATATGAACTTGGGATACATCAATAAAGTCATGAAAAGAACTTTAAGGCATGAAAATGAAATCATGGGGCATATAAAAATAAAACTTTTTCATAACTTGAAGATGTGGCTGCAACATTAAATATTGACAATCGTTTCGTTTCACCAAGGTCCATCCCCAAGGTGTCGTTCAAAATTACCAAGGTTATTCACCAAGGCGTCGTTAAAATGGTCATCTCTAGAGATTAAGTCTTTACCCAATGCATTGGAGCGCTATCAGGGCGCACCCTTAAATTTGCCTTTATTATAATGTGAGCCACATATATCATCATCAAACATTTCATAAATAACCCATATATCATAAAATAAATGGGTTTCATTTCATAATCACAACGTTTTAAAAACTGCTTTAAAGACATGATCTTTACGTCACTTTAAAACCCACAGAAAAGGAAGGTGGGTCTCATGTATGTAAATCCCAGAATTTAAAATAGAACATTTTGGTATATATGTGAATACCCCTTTAGAATAAAGAGCTTTGAGTATTCACTTAATAATATAAAAGAACTTTAGAAAAAGAGAGGGACATTTTGAGACGGAAATTCTGCAGCATAACGGCTATGTTACGAGGTTTTAGAAGACATTAAAAAGAGAGGGAATATGGGTCAAACATTCATAAATGACCCATAAAACAGTAGATGGGCATAATAAGAAGGGTACATGATCATGGTAATGAAATTTCAAGGACATACCATTTGAAATGAAAAACATGGAAGAAAGACAAAAATTACATTTCTCTTATGAAAGTTCGGCAGCCTAATGACGTTACTTAAACTTCAAACACAATGATTTGAAAAGATCAAATAGGGTCTCTCATCATGTGAACATAAGAGTTCAGTATGATAGATATAGAGATAATGCCCCAACATAATTAAAAAGGAACTTGAAAGACTTGACATGAAAGTAGAACTTTGAAAAGAATGAGAAGGGTGAAAGAATCCCCTAAAAATTCGGCAGTCTAACGACGCCACTTAAAACTTCAAAATACTGATTTGAAGAGATCAAATGGGGTCTCTCATCATATGAACATAAGAGTCCAGTATGATAGATATAGAGATCATAACCCAACATAACAAAAAGGAACTTGAAGGAATTGACATGAAAGTAGATCTTCAAAACGAGAAGGGTGAAGAACCACTTAAATATTCGGCAGCCTAGCGGCGCCACTTAAAACTTCAAAATACTGAATTGAAGAGATCAAATGGGGTCTCTCATCATATGAACATAAGAGTCCAGTATGATAGATATAGAGATCATACCCCAACATAACAAAAAGGAACTTGAAATAATTGACATGAAAATAGAACTTCAAAACGAGAAGGGTGAAGAACCACTTAAAAATTCGGCAGCCTAACGGCGCCACTTAAAACTTCAAAATACTGAATTGAAGAGATAAAATGGGGTCTCTCATCATATGATCATAAAATATCAGTATGATAAATTTAGAGATCATACCCCAACATAATAAAAAGGAACTTAAAATAATTTACATGAAAATAGATATTGAAAAATGAGAAGGGAGAAAGAATCCGTTACAAAAATTTCGGCAGCCTAACGGCGCCACTTAAAACATCACAAAATGAAATAATGAGAGTAAGAGGGGATCTCTCATTATATTAACATGAAAGGGCAGTAAGAGGAGTATAAAAGAACATCCTTCAACATAAGAACATTGAGAATAAAAGGAATGACATCAAAGAGATTACTTGAAATGAAAGAGAGAGGTCGGATCCCTTACCTTAAAACGTGACTCTTGAAACTCAAAGGATTGGACCTTGAGGGCTTGGGGGCACCTTGGGAGGACTCTTTGGAAGGTAAGAAGATCAGAACTTCGTTGGGGGAGAGTTGGGAGTGAAACTAAAGGAGGAAAGGGTGGGTATTTATAGGGAAAGTGAGGGGACAAAGCATTAATGGCCAAATGACACCTCACATGTGCTTTTCTCAAACCCATGTGCTCTCCCTTGGCATTTATCATGGAGTTAGGCCACATGGGGCCCCCAAAACAATAATTCATCACCCTTGGCCGGCCAACCCTCAAAAGATCTCATGACATCATCATGACACCATTATGATGTCATTAAACATACCGAAACCCTAAAACTGTATTTTTACTATTCACTAAAAATTCAACCTTCTCAGAATAACCCCAAAATTTCACCTTAACCAAATATCAATGCTCTGATTTCAAAAATGAAATCCATTTTATAAAAATAATTTTCTAAATATTTTTAATTTAATTTTTAAATAAAAACACTATTCATCGAAAATTCACATTTTTCAGAAAAATCCCCAAAAATTACCACAACATAATATCGATGCTCTGAGTTCAAAAATGAAGTCATTTTTATAAAAATAATTTTCTAATTATTTTTAATTAAAATTTTAATTAAAAACACTATTCACCCGAAAAAACTAATACTTGAATAATAATTAATGAAACCGTTATTTAACTATTTTATTGAATCACATTACTTAATCAAGGTGCCTAGATTATTTTAAAACTTTCTTTAAGTGAGATTACTAATCCATTTGGTCATATTACTAATCCTAATCATAAAATCACTATTCATAATTTACTATTCATCAAAAATCAAGTTGATCTTATTAGACTCTAAATTTCGTACTGAACATAATTGTAGAAGACCATTTTTCGAAAATCATTACACATTTTTAATTATTTAAGGTTTACACAACCATTTTTTAAAATATCCTTTTTCTAAAATTCATCAAAAATATGCATACAATATTTATCCGGTCATTTGAAAATTCATAAACATCATCATAAGAAGAAATCCAAAAATTTTTATTTAAAAAAAAGATTACACAAGGCAATTACGGTCTCGTTACATAACCCCTTATAATACCAGCATAGGACCTAAGAGTAAGGTGTGCTAGGGTTATAGAATTTTGGGGCGGCTCAGTCAACATTGCCCGAGTAGTAATTTCTATCAGTTTAAACTTCTCGCGAAGGCGATTCCGTTCTAGCTTCACATGATGAAGTTCGGCCTGGATTTGGTCCAGAGCAAAGCCCAATGGTGCTACCTCCTTCCCAATCTCTGTTAGATGGGCTTCGATCGGCCCAAGGCTACTAGGTGTGGCCATCAAATCTTCTTTCTATAATAATTAACCAAGATTACTTAAATTTAGAGACAATAATCAAAACATTTTGTTCACGGTGGTTATATTGACCGATGGTCATATAACACTCAAAAACCAATGTTCTCATTTTATTTATAATCATGTTTATCAAATAAAACATTTTTTTTTGAGTATAAAAAAATAACACATGAAATTAGGAAACAAGATTTATTCAAAATTTCGGGTCGTTACAATGTTGACATATTAGAAAAATGTCTATGTATGGATACTACAATTAGACGAGGTTTTAGAATATAATTATATAAAATTAATAACCACTTAAATAAACTTGTTTAAGTATATATCATCCATAATTATGGTGCACAGTGAGTGTTCTCTTATTATGCACCTGATTTGATACTCTTTTTGGATATACTTTAGTTTATTCACATATTCATTATAAACAATTTAGATTGATTTAAATAGATTATGATCATGAATAGCCTAGGTAAAAAATATTTTTTAGAATATTTAAAGTAATATTTCATGATTTAGAAATACTATAAATTATTTTGTAGTTTCCCACACTGATTATTGATCGTTGTAATATTCCTTTGGTATTATTCATCTTATGAAAGTAGTAGTATTCATGTTAAATAAACAATGGGATGGAAAATGTGATTATTATTAGAAAAAATGGATGATGAATTGATAGAAATATATTTTTATTATTCTTAATTTTTATAATGGCATATGATTGATAATATGGACAATAATATACTCTAAGGCTCTCTAAATAAGAGAAGGGTAGTGTTGGATTAGTCATCAGATAGTGTATACCATGGAGGAATAATGAGTGAATTGTATTTATGTTTGAAATGAGGAAGGAGACACCACATGGAATGTCTCGATGGAAGGAGAAGATTATTTTTCTGAAAAAATAACGTACATATTGAAATATGTTTCTGATGATTTCATGGTCTTATGATTAGGGAAGATATTTAGTTTCTTAGACAATTCCCTAATCTGTATGTTAACCCCAAAAACAAGGAATTTTCGATGATAGTAAAACAGTTTGGATGAAGAATTGAAGTGTTTATCTATTAATATTTTATATTTATGATTGACAATTATAACATAAATGAAAAATTTGTAATATGAATCATGAAATGTCCATTCATTCTTCTACACTAGTATTGTTTATGTATTCAAACTCATATACTGAAATTTATTTTTGACCTAAAATTGTATTTTAGAGGCAATGTGATAGTTTTTGGAAAAACATGATTAATGTAAATATAACCCATAATATAGGCATAATCTAGAATTAATAATGTTTACTTGGTATAAAGAGATAATTGAAATTTATTATTTAAATCAGATAAATATTAGTGATCGTGAAAATGATAAGTGATTTATTGACAGGGTAATTTATGATATATTATACTAAAATTTTAGATTCATGGAATATATTTAATAATATATGATTTATTTAACTAAAAAATATATAGTTCAATTCTGAAGCAAATATATTTTCATTGATTTTTTATGGTGATCAAGGTATATAAATATTTTGTATATGACGTTAAGAGTTACTTTATAATGTTCCAGGGATAAATGATAACTTGATTTATGAAAATTATTATAAAAAACCAGTAATGTTAAGATAAATAAATTTTCATGCATTATTAATATTATTTAATTAGTCATTATATAGTTATATTCATTATATAAATATTATTTAATTTTATAGTAAAAAGAAAAATATTTTTTTACCCAATTGGGTTTTCATGTACTCTGTCTTTTTATTAAAATAATTATTTTAAATTATTAAAGTTTAATTTGATAAAATAAAACAACTATTTTGATATATTTTAGAATGAATGTTTTAGATTTTTCTAAAAAGTTTGATATTTCCTAAAATAATGAAAAATATAATTTTTATTCAAAACTATATTTTATTATAAAAAATTTATACTGGAATTAAATTTTTAATTAGTTTTAAGATATAATTAGTTATTTTAGGATTTAAAAAAAATACTTTGTTTACTTTTATATTAATATTATACATTAATTTAGAATAAAAATATATTTATACTTATAAAGGAACCTTTCAAAAAAATCATTATACATAACATTTTTTCAATTAAATTTAAAATTGAAAGCTTCAAATTATATGTTATGAATCGTGAAAAACAGATTCCTTATTTGGAATTTCTATTCCAATTTTTGTTAATACTTCCCTATTATTTTTTTATATTGTGAATATTATCCATGATATATTTTTGTCACCTTCCTAAGGATAAATCTGGTTATTTAGTATAAATATAAAATAATTAGAACTACAAACCACTCATCAATCATTTATTACTTTTATTTTTTCTCTATCTATCATCCATAAATATTCGAATGTCAAATTAGTTCCCTTTTTCAATTTTTCCATGTTTGAAACATTTATATCATTTTATATAAAAAATAGTCCAAAATTGAAGTCTCTTTGTTTCATTATTAATATATTTTTCAAAAAGGGATAAATAGAAGATATGTTGGGTTATAAATTTATATTTTAATTACATATTATTATTTTTTCATTTTAATTTATTTTTAATTTATATTGATGAAATAATTTCATTTCATGGTTATATAGTGACGAAATAGTGTTTATTTAATTAAATATAAAATTTAAATAACTGATTTTAACAATATTAAATGAAATCTATTTAAAATTAATTTTTGTATCACAGGAATTTATATAGATATATATAACATTTTATAGATGTTTTATGGGATTATGATTGAATTATTTTTTTTCAAGTCGTTCTTAGAGTCATATTATATGAATAGTTCCGAAATTGAAATTAATAATTTTCTATAATAAATAACATTTTATTAACTGATTTAAAATTCATAAAAAAATGTATCTTCATGAAAAAAAATTAATACTGTTTATGATGTTATGCACAGTCTATTTATTGGATATTTTTTCATTTTAAAGAAACTGTATTGAAACCTAAATAGAAAAAAAGAATATTTATTACGGTTATCATCAGAAGGGATTACTTATTGTAAAATATTGAAAGATATTGGTAAAATATCACTTAAGAATGTAAAAATTATATTTTTCAAAATTATTTAGTTAAAAAATCAACTAATATTGTAAATAAATTAGTTTTTGTGATAATTATACATGAATAGATATTTATATTAATTTAATATTTTAAGGCTTTGTATATGTTCCCATTCCCAGTCGTATAAAAGGGAACCTTCTATTGTATATTCATTATACATAAAAAGAATTTTTTTTAATACAACATATACCAAAATCGTTTTTACTCACACCTCCCCACACATTCAAAGCATTTTTTGATCATAAAACTATCATTGGGAAGCTTTATGTGTATACCTAAAAAGGTTTTCCAATGAAGGGGTGTTATTAGTAAAAAAATATTACGTATTCCACCACCTTATAATATTATTTAAAAATGATAAAATAATTACACCATTTTCATAAAAATATGACTATGTTAATATGTTAAACAAATAGTCTATATCCAGCTACTCTTCCATAAAATTTGGAATAAAGTCAGCGTTCAAGAGTACATAAAAATCTCATCTCGTGAATTGATATACTTATTTTTACATCACCTCCTTTTAAAATAAGTTGTAGTTATGGATTTAATGAATATATATTATATTTATGAAATATTTATAATTATAAAAATATAATATATAAATTCCTTTCTTATCCTTCCACTCTCTAATAAATCATAGCATCATTCATTTGTACATGTGGAATACCTCCTCCAGGGAGCGATGTGATCTATTTTTCATCACCACATCCAATTTATAATAGATAATTGAATACTTAAATAAATTATATATTATTTATGTAATAATTAATATTATATAATAAAAAAAATCTTAAATTATTTTTGTAATGATAATTTAAAATTTGAAAACATACAACATTGATATAGCCTATATTCCCCATGAATGTAGCATAGTTAATTTCTAAAAAAAATATTTCAAGTAAGGTTTTAAAATTATTATTCATGTTTGGAAAATAATAATTAAATTTTTATTATTCTAGAGATGGTGTATTAATGTCCCCTTTATAAAATTCAACTGACCAAGGAAAATTTTAAAATATGATCTAAACATCATCGAAACGTTCTACGACAACGTAATTGATTAATTAATTAAATATAACATGAAAATGAATAATATAAAATTAAAAATAAAATTGAAAAATGTTTTATGACAAAAATAATTATCTTAATTTTATTTTGCAGGTTGATGATGAATGTTTGTGTTGAAACAGACTCAAGGTAAAGGGATTTAAAAAAAATACTCTAGTTAAAGTGTTTCTACCAACTATTTCTCTTCCATGCCTATATTATTAAAAAAATTAATATATGTATTGATATAGACTTGAATAAATTATAAAAGAAATTTTATGGCACTTTTTACATTATTTAAAATTTTTTCATAAGTTATATTATTGTGGAATTTTTTTACTTTCATTGTTGAAGAAAAAAGGAATGTTTTATTTTAATGTATACAGTGATTACATCATTTCTACCCACATAAAAATTATTAATTGTTGGGATTCATTAAAAATATTTCATGTATTTATAAAAATGAACTCTTATTTCTCATATGTTTTTTTGAATATTTGTGTTTATAAAAGTATTTTTAAAGTAATTCATATTTTGAAATCGAAAAGTGTTTTTTAAAATAGGTTTCAAATAGTTTATCATGATTTTTTTAATGAAATGTTGATTGCTTAAATTTTTTTATTCCTAAAATGGTCTTTGTTTACAATTTATTGTGATTGGTGAACTTGGTATATCTCATGATGATGAGTGATCCCAATATACCTTATACGTTGGATGCACCTAGATAGAACTACAAAGCATGGAGTTATTATATTGGATGTTAACTGTATGGTTATTCAAATTTATAAGCGTTCATTAAGGATTCCATAAGGGCTTTATGAAGATGAATTCCCCATTAACCTACATGAATTTTAAATTATTTCTTATGAGTATTCAGGGAATTATTTTTATTTCATATGTAAATTATGTATTATTCCCACTTTTAGTAAAAATATATGTTCTTAAGAATTTTAATTATAGGGGATAACATGTTTTCATTGAAACCTTCATATTAATTATTTTTCCATTAATTATTCATATAAATTGATTAATGGAGAATATTTGAAAAAAAATGATGATTCATTGAGTAAGTACATAATTATTTGACCTCAATGAATATTATAATTAAAAAAACATTACTCTCTGATCACAAGGTTTTAAAATAGAGAACTAGTTTCCTAAATTATTTTATTATGTCCCATAATGATCTTATTCTTATCATCCCACATATAATACATTCTTTCTTGTGGAGTTGATAATTGCTAAGGATAATGAAGAAGCCATGTCAAACAACATGAATATTTTTCTAGAAAATAAAATCTTTTTCATTTTAAAATTATGATTTTTGGAAAATTAATATGAATAGAAGTACCCACATTAAAATATTTTGGATTTTTTAAATATAATTAACTAACTATATAAAAATATAAATAGTAATTATATCTGGGTACAGGATGCTGAATTCAAGTCTAAAGAAATTATAATATTTATTGTTTATGATTTGGTCCTTATAGATGGTAATAGGGAATGTTTTAGAAAACATTATGGGTTATGAAAATGTTTATAGAATTCCTATATAATATATTACATTATGGATAATTTTAAATGATATATTATTTTAATATTAAAACGTAGGCTCATCAAATGTATAAAAATTATAAATGGTTTTTTGTATTGGAAACATGGAAAAATATGTTGGAAGGCATCAAAGGGATGATATCCATCTAAATTAGAAAAACATAATGGAAGGAATTAGAATAGTTTTGATTGTAACATTGATGGATTATTTTTATTATGATATATGTTGTGTTGGTGTTCATTTTAGAGACAAAAATTTTTCACCATAGCGGAAACTACTTATAGTTAAACATTTCATGAAATACCCCAATTCGAATTTTACAAGAACATCAGATCTAGTGTTAGCTGATGGATGGATCAGTAACTTGGAAAATTTATATGAAGTCATGGGTTGTTAAAAACATTAATGGGTAAAACCATACATCTATCAATTTGAAGGTGATGTTGATCGATGTCGATTTTGATAAAGAATAATAGGGATATGTGAGAAAGATTCCTTAGAATGGGATGAACTTAAAAATATTATCATTGGGACATATTTTCATAACTGTTTCAAACAGGTAATGGGAAAATTTTATTATAATTGAGAAAAAAATATGATGAAATAGTAACAACATCTAAAACAAATCGTACATGGTTTTATAAGTACCAATCAGAATTTATTCGAGACCTTGATAGAAAAATTAATATATTTTACTAAGTATTGAATCTCAAAAATCAAATTTAATTATCTTCTCATGAATTTAAAAAATATTTTTAATATTTTTTGATGTGCTCAGAAGGTCAAATTGTTTTTTACTAATGATCTTTCACTGCATTAAATCAAGTTGAATAAAATGTTCATAATTCTGGAAATGGGGATTCTTCTATAAAATAAATATATAGGTAAGAAATTAAATTTCTCACCTTATTATAACTGTGGGAAAAATAATCATAGATATTTTATTATAAAATAAGAATTTTTTTATCAAAAATGTGTGAAGATGATTCTCATGTCATTATGAAAAATTATTAGAAAAATACTTAATAACTAATGGTTGGATTCTTCAAATTATAATTTATTTTAGAATTATGCCATCATGGGTCAAAATATGGTTTCATAAGGTGAAAATTATCAATACTGTATCAAAAATATTTAAGGAATAATAATTTTCTACTTCATCTGTTGAATTTTTCCCATCTAATAAAGTGGTTAAAGGTATGTTACATGGTTATTCTAATTATTCCAACACTCTCATTGGCTCTATATCTTTACAATCCTTCACTCACATGAAATATGAAATTAAAATGATAATATCAACTCATTAAAATAATATAGAAATTTTACTAACATTTATGGTATGAAATATTAATGTAAAAAAATATTTTTAAGAATATTCATAATGTTATTAGGGGGATGGTTATTCCTATTAACATTATTGAGAATACCACATAATATATTGATGTTATTTTTGGTACAAATTGGATTGTGGATCATCATGATAATATATATTGAAAATCCAAGAATGTATGATTTAATGATTTCATACATACCATAACCTAATAATATGAAATGAAATGTATTATATATAGTATTGATTATTACTAAGAACATGTATCTGAAAAGAGTTTTTTTAGTTTTGTGATTATCTTGTAGTGATTGAATATAATGCTATTTTTGTGGATATATTTCTTAGTTATATTTTTGATAATGAGAATGAAATAACTATTAAATTAGTATCCATTAAAAATCCTATTTGGAAACCCAATTATTTAAAAGATTATGTATAAATGTTATAATTTAAAAATTAATTATTGAATATTAAACATTAATTTTTCATTCATCCAAGGCCTTAATCATGTGGTCCCCTAGTTTTTTAGAATAATTGTGGTTCCATGATGCTTTTCATTGATTATAGAACATTTATTCAAATAATTTTTAATAATAAAGAACATTTACCTAAAATTAAAGAAATGTTTTGATCAACTCTAGTGAGTGTATAATTTTTTAAAGAATGATCTCAATTTGGGTTACCATCAGTTGAAAGTGAATGGAAAAAATATTCTATAGATGGAATTTAATACTAGGTATGAGAATTGTGAGTTCGTAGTTATTGGCATTGGTATAGATATTGCACCATTAATGTTTATGCTTTATATAAATATAGTTTTTCAAAACTATTTAATTAATTTTGGGGTTTTATTTATTAATTCCATATTTTTATATTTTAAAATTAATTGGGATCTAGAAATAGAAGTAAATATTCTTTTTAAAAAAATCTGTAAATGAAAACAAACGTTATGGAATGATTACTAAATGTTAAATTTGGCGGTAAAAAATTTCATTTATTGGTTTTAATATTTCTAAATATGGATGAACTATTGAGCCTACTAAAACTATTGTTTTTAATGAATTGAAAAAAATATAAAAATGTAATGGTGAATATAAATTTTCAAGGGGAATCATGCTACAAAGAGTAGTTTTTTGAAAAAAAATATCAAATTTTTAGACCACTCAGTAAGATGAAATTTAATGGAGTTAATCAAACCTAGTTTTAAAAATGTGATGATTTTTTTTCTGAAAAATGAAAATAATATTAATAAAGGTAACTTTAGATATATATTCACTAAAAAATAGTTTAATGCAACATTGATAATATGGTTGAAACTGATTATGGATTATGACTTCCTAATTCATTATCATCCTTGAAAAAAAATTAATGATTCCCTGAATTATAAAATTAAAACCTCATTAACAATGTAATATTTGGAACATAACCCATTGGTAACTAATTTGAATAATTTTGGCCTTGAAAGTTTTCTCGAAGGAACATCAACTATCTTATTTCATGTGTTAGTATAATCACCTCTTTCAGAATGAATTAAGAAAGACCAGAAGAAAGATCAAAAGTTACTGGAAAATGTATAATTTCATAAGAAGTGTAATATTCTAGAAATTAATGTATAAAGATTATGTTTTTATGATTTACAAAGATATTATACATTTATATTTACACCAATTAAAGATATAATTATTGAGTAAATCTCGTATTTTACCACTTTTCATTTATCCTAGAAGTATTAAGATGTACAAATAATATCAATAGTTTCACTGTTGGGATGGAATGAAAATAGATATTGGTGAATTAAATATTAAACATTTTACTTTTCAATTTTTTAAAGATGAATGAAAATTTTCAAAGTGGAATCTTGAATATTTTTTAGTGCTACAGTTAAAATGGGAAAATATATATATGTATTTCATGGTGGGATTACAAATGATTACTTTGATGAAATATTATTTTTTGGGTTATTTTTTATCGATTATCAAAGTATTTGTATTTCCCTCTTATAAATGATGTTACGTCATAAAATTATATTTCATGAATTCAACTCAAGAAGATAGTTTATAATCATAGAGTTCATTTCTCTATTGTATCAGACCATGATATGTGGTTTACTTATAAGCTTTGGAATAGACATTAGATGTCAATGGGAACTGAATTAAATTTCATTATAGAATATCATCATAAATCATATGGATAGTTGGAGAGAATTATTCATTACTTAAAAGAAAATATTTTTTCTTTTTCAATGGATTATTAGAGAATTTGGGATCCACATATTTGATTAGTTTATTTTTATTAAAATAATATTTTTCATTCTTGTATTTTGATGGAACCATTTTAACCATTATATTCAAGTGGTTTCTAACTCCATCATTTTGGGATGAACTAGGAGAACACAATTTGACGAGACTAGAGTTTTTAAATGAAATTTTTTATAAGGTGAACATGATTCATAAACATATTATATTGGGATAGAGAAAGTGAAAAAATTATGTCGATAATAAAAAGAAATATCATTAATTTAAGTTATGTGATCATATTTCCCCAAAGAATTTTTTTTTTCTGTTTTGTTAAAAATGGGATGATAATTTCGTGGTTTATTTCAAAATATTTAATCATTGAAAAATTTAGATTAGTTTCCTACATATTTACATTAACACCTATGTTTTTCTGAGGTAGAAAATTTATTTCATTTCTCATTTTTAGGAAAATATGATCTGGATTCATCTCAAATTTTGATCCCTAAAGTATTTCAATTGGAAAAAAACTTTTCTTATGAGGAAAAAATAATTAATATTTTTAAATATATATATAATTTATTTCTAAACAAGGTAATTCACTTGGTTATAGTTTTTTAGATAACCTGAATTTTCAAAGAAGACACATGAGAATATGAATATTCATTGAGGGAATGATATGCCTACATGATAAATAATTGAATAAAATTACATGGATGAAATTCATTAATGGGAGAAGAATGTAACAACATAGGTAATATCCTGATAAAATTATTATATTATAACGACCCCAACCCTAGTAGTCTAGATCCAGTTTGTGCAATATTATGTAAGAATAAGATATTATAAATCACAACATCAAAGACTGAATAGTTTAGTAGTATTGGTAAAATAGACACTTAACTGAGTCTTAACATATATCTGAATACAAAAATCATAATATAATTGTTTTAAGGATAAAATTCATCTCTATAGAATATAATTTTTTACTAAAAATATTACACATCATGAATTCTTAAGAAATGAAACAAAATAAATGTGGACATAAATGCCCAGTAAGGGTCTAGTACATCATAAGCTATTATGAATAGAAAATAATAATTAAATTTTAAAGGTAAATAATTGAACAAAAATTCAGTCTAAATAACTTCAATATAAAAATAATATATTTAACAGTCTATATGGAAGGGAAAATTACTAAGAACATATTCTTTTTAACCAATAAGAAACGAATTTAACGAATTCATATATAATTTCATAGAAAAAATTTCATTGATTATAATAATAATGGAAACCAATGAAATTATTTATTTTAGATATCATGATTTACATGAGAATTATACCTTTACCATCTAGATATTTCACAAGAATGTTTAGAACAATATACTCTTAATAACATTTATATGAATGATTAATGCTACTGTTTATCAACACATATTTTTTTCTAATAGATTTTTCATCATGAAACTACCAACATATTTATAGTATTTCATTAAACAATTCCCAATTTTTTTTCATTTTTAAATAATTCATCATATATAAATAATATTTTTAATAAAAAAAATGTTCCTTATCATTAAATATTTCTATTGATTAATGGATATAGACTTATCAATATTCCCTCTGTTAATTATATAACTATAAAATTAAACAACATATGTAAAAATGGTATACAATTTAGTCAACAATAGTATTCAAGATAAATAATAATGAAATTTTTGTAATGTTTATCTTCCACAAGATAGTGAATAATAAAAGGGAAATTTCAAGATAACAAAAATGAATCGATGAATGGAATGTTAGTACCGTATTTTTTCAAAATTATCAAAAACTATCTAGAGGAATATTACGAAGGATATCCATACAGTATAATCCAATTAATGTAAAAATAAATCCTTATGTTCATTTATGAATAGATATTTAGATAAACGTTTTTCAAAACAATCATGACAAAAATATCATCTTCATTTTAAAAAAACATGTTTCAAATAAATTCCATGAAAAATAAAAATTAAAAAAATTCATTGAAAATAGTCACATATTACAGTGTGAAAGATCTTCATTGTCTCACATAATGTTATTCCAATTTAGTAATCCTACATAAAACAGTTCTCCATTAATAGGGGAAATGAAACATATGAAAGGATGATCACAATCCTAAATATATGTAAATAAAGAACATATATAATTAAAAGGGTATGATAACATGAGAATAATATTTTAAAATCATTTGAATCCTATAAAATAGGACAATTACCAATTATAGAATAAATATTGGTAGTCAATAACACATGAATTATAAGAGAATCAAAGACGATAATCCTTGAAATCATAACACTTAAATAAGATAAGTATTAATGGAATACAAATAAACATTAAATATATATTCCATATTGGTCAAGTATCACTGCTAAGGCCATCATAATAGATATTGTTCATTACTATACAAATTTTACCCCTCATTCCAAAATCATATTATTGAGTAGGTTGAACTCCTCATTCAAGTCGTCTCTAACTATATCGGGTTAACTCTCCATTCCAAACATGTATATATCATGAGATATATAAATATATAAACTATTAATTGGAGGAAGATATACGTCATAATTATATCTTAATGAAAAAAATATTTTTGTGTTCCAAAAGATAATAAAAATTCCTTAAACCATAACCAAAATAACGAAATTGGTATCATAAATTTTTTTTCATATCATAAATTATGAAATGAAATGGGAATCATAAACAATTATTCATATCATAAACTTTGGAAAAGAGACACATTTCATAATAATTTCATCATATCAAAACACTTGAAAAAATTTGCTTTCCCCCGCTTTTTATAATGATATAACCTTTCTAAAAGGAAAGACTTTCACGAACAAATTTTCATTTTAAATTTAAACTGTTCAATGCAAAAATAATAATGGTTTCCTTATATAATATCTCTATTAAATCATAAACTAAATAAAAGTATTACATCACTGATGGAGATGTATTTTGAAAGATCACATTAACAATTTCATATGGAAAATATCCATTCATTCATATTTACTTTTTAAAAAATAAAACGTTTTCAAAATAATTTTCTTTCAAATCCACTCTGAAAAAATACAAACTACTCTTTAAAAATCATTTTAAAATTTGTTGATAAATGTATCTATTCAACTTTAAAAATTATTTTCAAAACATAGAACATAATAAAAAATAAATTTCTGAAAATAAATGTGAAAAAGAATATATTTAGATTTTCAGAATCATTTAAAACATTTTTTGAGAAAAATATCCATTCTAGGTTTAAAAACTATTTTTAATATACAATCAATGTTTCAAAACATTTTTATTTAAAAATATCAATGAAAATTTGTGATGCGTGATTTCAGAAATACTATAAAATTTTTATTTTTAAAATATATTTTGTCTTTGAAAAAACCTTTAAAAATATAATGAGTTTTTAAAACATTTTTAGGTAATATAGATTTTAATGAAAATAGATTTTTGACCGAAGAGAGAAATAAAGTCAAAATTTAGTAGTAACATATTTTTAAATAAAATTATTCACAAAATTTTATAAAAAAGGAACAATTACTAGAATTTGTCATGAATAAATAGAGGATAAGAAATTTAATTATAAATCTTGTGAGTTTGATAAAGATATTTCAACACTGGAGACTAGATCCTAAATAGTATCGATAAACGATGATATTATAAAATAAAATTACTATCAATTTAGTAACTGAGAATCATAAACCCTACGAAGGGAGAAAATATAATGAATATTAAAATATAATGAGTATTATAAGAATCAAGATATTCTATAATAATTTAGAATAATATTGTAACACCCCAAGCTTATACGGTACGCTTCTCTTTGAATAATGCAATATCGTGTGTTATACACAACATCAAGTTCTAACACGCCACAACCAATCAAACTAGCAGTTATTAATAGTAATACCTACCTTTTGAAATTATATATATTTTATATTTCAAAATGAACTTCATTTTTGGATTCAGAATATCGAAATTATCCTAAGTTGAATTTTTCTGAGAACGTCCAATTTTTATGAATAGTGAAAAATACATTAAAAAACAACTTTTTTAATCAAAATAATTTATAGTGATAATTTATATTATTTTGTGGTTTTATAGTATAATTTGAATATATTTTTTCCATTTTATCCAATGGTGTTAATTATAGTTAATTTCACTTTGAAATTGGACATAAACAATTGTCAATCTTTTGATATATATTGTTTCTTAAAAAAACACTTTTTGTTGTAACAGCAGGAATTAATTATAAAATAAATTAATGCAACTTATATTTTGGAATTTTTTAATATAGACATCATTTTTGAATTCGGAATATCAATTATATCTTAGGGTGAAATTTTTGCATTGTTCTGAAAAACTTCAATTTTTGATGAATAGTGAAACTACTAAGTGGTAGTTAAAAAACTGATTTTTTTATAAAACTTAATTTTACCGCTTCTGTTAATGTAATTTAGAAAATATGAGAGACACTGTTAATAATAAGAAGTAAAATGTGGTTCAATGAGATGAAAATAATTTTTGGTGAATAGTAACTTTTTACTTTTATTTACCACGGTTAAAAGTAAATAGGGTAATTATGGGTAAAAATGACATTAATATTACCCTAACACATGTCCTAATTCTATTGGGAAACTGTATCTCGACCAAAAACCACCTTAGGAATAAAATATTATCATTTAGGTCCACTTCGATTAGATTAGGACATGTATTATTATTTAATTCAAAGAAGAGTTAAAAGAGTTAAAATCAATGTTTATTTACTAAAACATTTTTAATATAGGGTTGTAACTAAGATAAATTCGATTGTAAATATTCATTAAAAATATAAAACGATTTCCTACATAATTATATTTTATTTATAATTTTTAAACATTATATAATTTAATTTATCTATGACACAATGATGATACAGTAATTACCATAATAGTGAAAAATTAAAATAATTCTTATTATAAATACGCAAAAAAAATATAATTTGAGACTATTAATGAATTAAACTAATTTTCTAGGATAATATGACATATTAGTATTGATTTAATTAACTTTTTGCGATGTAATCATTCGGTTATGAGTTTCACAAAAATCAACTATTGAATAGTGTCAAAATTGACATATAAGAGTTTTTAAAACAAATATTATATTATTAATTGATATTAAATTCCTCAAAATCTAAGGTTCGGCCAAGAAACTTATATAATGATAGGTATATCATCAATGGACCACTTGGGGGTCACTTGGATTTATATAGAATGTTTATTAACCATATAATATAAAAATACAAAGAGACATTGTAAAAGTGAAACTAATTAACTTAGAGTTAATACTTAATGATAAGGTTAATATAAGTACCCAAACCTGTCTAAATTATATTTATTGAGTGGTTTTCGACCTATCCCCACCTTAACCATTGAATAATCAACTTTCGAGCCATTAGAAACCGAATATGAATTTATTATAAATTAATATTTCTGGATGTTCCAAAGGTGCCCCTCACCACTATTATAAAAGGGCACTCCTTCTTATCATTTCTTCACACCATGAAAGCTTTTTTGGTTCGGCAAACCTCGTTCCAAATAATATCCCAACTTCCCTCACTACAACCTAGAGGCCTTAGTTTGATCAGAAATCCAACCTTTGGAGCCCTTTTGATCAAATCAAAAGGAAGAACCCGAAGAAGAGGTAATGATTTCACCACCCTTTTTCAAAGTTCATTTCTTCTTCCACTTCTTCTTTCTTTGTTATTACCATTCTAAAATAATAACTCCAGTATCATATATATGCTGTGATGTTATTATAAATATGGTACAACCATATTCAGTATTCTATCCACTCTTTGAATAACATGTCACCATATGTGCATACGTACGGCTTACCGTCTACACGTCGTGGTGTAATTGTTATTCAATATATTATTATTTGGATGGGTAAAATAATGATGTGTAACTCATGTAAATAAAAAATATAACATGTTAATGATTCTGTATATATGATATACCATCCATTTATATATTATTTTAATATGAAAAGAATGATATTGTCGCTCGTGCGTACGTACAGACTACCATCTCCACGAACGAGATGAGATTAATTCTCCATCATATCTATTCAAGTATAATTCTAATTTGATGATTAATAATAGTATCTATGGACTTGATATAATTCTGGATATGATTAAGATACAACCTATCTATTACAAACATGGCTTACATAACAAAACCTATAAAAGAAAACAAGTAAGTTAACACCCGAAACAACGATAGTACTAAGATATTATTAACAAATCAATGTTAAAAGATCATATATGATATCATATTAATGTATATTATTCTTGTATAATTTAATAACAATTATTTAACCATTATACAGGAGTTTAACCTTCCCCAACCATGGAAAAGTACAAGTTAAGGGTTTATTTCACAATCTCTTCATTATCCGAGGTTGTTTATATGTAATAATCTACGAGGATCTCTTTATCATCCACATCCATGTTTCTTAAAAATGTATTTCAAAACATTTTTACTATTTTCAAGAATATGGGTTAAAGTCATTTATACCCTTGTTTGACTTTTTATAAGTGGTTTATAAAGGAATCATTCTGTCGTTTTCCAAACAAGGTGCTTTTTAACCTTTTTGACAGAATTAAGTTAAGAATGTTTTTTTAAACTTATACGGCGGGTGTGGTTATTTTCCGCCGTTATAAAATCGTCGATGCTTCCCTTACAAGCTTATAAGAATATTTTCAAAGAAAATGTTTTATTTCATAAATATAAGACTCTTAAATGATTTCAAAATAGAAAGAGATATTTCTCTAAAAAGAGTTTTGATTTCATCTATGTCAATATCCTTAGATGGATTTTACGCTTATTTGAATTTTATTTATTATGATACAAAACTTCTATATTGTATTGAAGGTTTTGTGATATTTTTGACCGTGGATGTGCTATTTTTATACCATTCATAGTTTATGGTGAAAGTATTGACATTTAGTATTCTAGTTTTAATACGAATTTGTATGTTATGTTTAAACCTTTTCATATGGGAATGCATTGGACTTAATATGTGATGGGTGGAGCCCGCTATAGCTCCTCGATGCATCGATAGGTCTCATGAGACAAAGTAGTGTCTTTTCACAAGGCCTTGGCAAAATTTTTTTGTAGTCTTGGCACAAGGCCTTGGCTATGTGGTTATGATAGTCTGGCATTATGCATTCCATCATTATGAAAGTGGTTACTGATATTGCATGAGATTATTCGATTAGTAGAATATTCATGTGAATAAGTAAATGGAATTATTTCATTTTACTTTTTCAATACTATTTTGATTTTCATGTTTAAAAGGCTTTTCTTTTAGTTATACATTGCCTTAAATTTTTATTCTTATTTTTGAAGTTTCTACTATATTTTTATCCTTACTGAGCATTTGAGCTCACCACTTTTCTATGTTTTATTTTTCCCAGGATGTGAAGAAGTAAGTTATGAATGACCTGCAGGGATTTTATATGGGGATATGAGTGTGGAATATGGAGACTATGTTTTTGTAGTAGTTTTTCACTTTATGATGTAATGTAAAACATTATGAATATATCTAGTGTTTCCAAGGCTACTAAACCAATCCGTATTTCGAGATTTGATCTTTCTTATGATCATGCCAATGTTATTTAATAATGCACCGACTCTGGGTAATAGGGGTCGGGGCGTTACATGTATATTCCTGATGAACGATTTTTTGTGTATAAAATAG
Source organism: Viscum album (assembly GCA_963277665.1). Taxonomy (NCBI): domain Eukaryota; kingdom Viridiplantae; phylum Streptophyta; class Magnoliopsida; order Santalales; family Viscaceae; genus Viscum; species Viscum album. The sequence goes on from OY728140.1 coordinate 1,956,542,860, forward strand.
CATACGTCTCAAATAAGAAAAATAGAGACAAAAATATCTTACATCTTGAGTAAAATTTGTATTATAGTTCCCATGAATGAATAAAATAAAATTAAACATTAATTATATTTAAATATTGTATGTTAATGATATATCATAGAATAGATACATATATATGCCTGACATAGAAATGAATGGGGAATATGACATAATAATCTCGGAAATAAAAGTGAGACTATAAACTCATTTACATATCGAGTCACATTTAAATCCAAATTCCCATGAAAATAACATCAATAAAAAATTTAATTATACTGAAATGAGTTATATTACAGATATATATTTTTATTTATTTGAAAATACACCACACAAAAGAAACAAGTGGTCATATAACATAAGTCTCTCAAAAATAAAAGTGACACTGGAATTTCATTTACTACTTAAGAGACTATTCAACTGTAATACACATTAATTAATAATATAATTGAAATAAGTAATTTTCATCAAATGAGGTATATTATTGATATATCATTAAATAGGGAATTATATACATCACCCAGAATAAATGTGTGGGGAATATGACATAAGTCTCTTAAAAATAAATGTTAAACTAGAAATCCCATTACTATTTGAGAAAATGTTCAATTGTAATCCACATAAAGAAATAACAAAAAATGGATACATTAAATATCATGAAATTATATGGTTTCATGATATATCATTTCATAGGTTATTATATACACCACACAGAATAAAAGTTGTTAATATGACATTAGTCTCTCAAAAATAAATGTGTGACTAGAAATCCCCTTACTACTTCTGTAACTATTCAATCATAATCCCATTTAAGTAATTACATCAATTGAAATAGTAAGTATGAATAATACTTTTTTATTTATTACGTATCATGTAATATGTAATTATATACTCCATAAAAAAGAAATTAGTGGTGAATATGACATATGTCTCTTATAAATAACTGTGAGACTAGAAACCCCCTTAGTTATTTGAGAAACATTTAATTCTAAATCCATGTGAAATAATAAAATCAATGGAAACATTATATATCATTAATTATTATATATTAATGATATATAATTGATTAGGTAAGTATATAAATTGCACATAAGAAATGAGTGATGAATATGATGTAATTCTCTATGGAATAAAAGTTAGACTAGATATCCTCTTATTTCTTGTGTAACATTAAAAAATCCTTAATTATCATTAAGTTAGTTTTACTAATAATATATCTAGTAAAATGGAAGTATATACACCACAAAAAATAAAATAGTGGTGAATATGACATAAGTGTCTCAATAAAAGTGATACCAGAAATCCTCTTTCCAGAATTATTGTCTTCCATTGTACTAATTAAAATCCAATTTTTAAAATATAATTTTTTTTAAACTATTAAATAACCATATTCATATATATAAAACCATATATGGATTTATTATGAACTTTTGTTACATGTTAATTAACGATATCATGTAGAAGTTATACTTCGGGTAATAATCGCTATTGATTTTCGATATATTTGGATTTTTTATATTTTTTTACCACTTATGTTAATATAAATTACATAATATGCATAATTATAACATTGATATAAATATAATATATTACAAATATATAGGTTTTCATAATAATTTATAAATTAATGAAACTCGAATTGAAATACATTATTCATGTAGACGTTATGCCACATGTATAGATGAATGATTTCTCCATTTCATTTTCTGAATTAAAAAATAATAAATATATGATTTATTTTCAATAATAAATATATGTTATTTATTTTAAATAACATTGTTTAGTAGAACACACCTACAATACTTTCTATATATAGCTTGAACGAATCGCATCACTTCGTGAGGTGGTAGTTTGTTGTACACTGGAACAATGTTATTATATTCCCAAAAATTAAAAGCATGACAGTATATGTGATTATAAAATAAGAAAATATTAATAATATCATAAATATCAAAAAAATAATTTATAAAGAAAATTTACATCCGTATATTCATCCTTGAAAGGTGGAAATGGAAAAAATAATGACATCATTTCACAATGCGATAGTCCATCGTACACAGGAATGATGTTTTTGTTACCCATTTTGGGATGTAAGTGTTTGTATAGGTTGTAATCCAAATTTAACAACATATAATCGTATTTATGATAATTATTTTATTATATTATAATGATATGAATATAATTTAATTGTTTTTAAGAATAAATAATTCAAAAATGTTCATTGATTAACTTTACCTCTTCTTCGGGTACCCTCTATAGGTTTTCAATAAAATCCTTCCATGCATGGATTTACGTAAAAAATAATTCTTATAGTATTAGGGGAGGGAATTTTGGTAGTGATATAATGAGGTTTTTCATCAACCAATGCTTTTTAATGATATGAATAAGTGAAGAGTGGGGCTGGACTTTTATATTTGTGTTCGGTGGAAAACGTGTAAATTTATTACATAGAGAATTCCACTAATGGTTTTTAATGAGAAAATTGAACTAATACTAAAAAAATAATGATTTAAGAAATTATATTTTCTAAATATTTCCATCCAATGGATTTTGTTTTGATGATTTGAGTAATTTTAATAGCTTATATTTAATAATAATCCACAAATTAAACTTATTTTAACCATTATTGTATTAATTAATTTTTATTATATTTAATTAAAACATTCATAAAAATTTATTTTGAAGTTAATGAAAATTATAAATTTTTAATATTCCAAATATAGAAAACATTTTTCATTGTTCCAATCACATAATTGGAAAAAATTAATTGAAAATTAATCCAATTAACGTAATTGGAAGTAGGATTTTTTACTGCAAAAAGATCAAATGCTTGGAAAATGTTAATATCCCATTTAAATGTAAAATTGATTAAAATGACATAAATTGGATTTATATTTGTATAAATGAAATTGGTTTACTTTAATACCAGTTTATAATGTCGTTTTTTTTTAAATAAATTAAAATAAAAGACATTTGTCAAATAAAATTCAGTATTTTTAACTATTCATCAAAAATTTAATCCTATAAACATGTGTAAACCATATTTTCATAATTTATTATATCAAATTCACATATTTCATTCTAATTTCTAGTTGATAACTATCATATTAATTTGTAATTTTTAAATATTATGTCACATTTTGTTTAAACTTAGTATTGTATGTAAGAGAATATAAAAATTGAATTCTATATAACACAATCCTGAAATATAAATTCATGTAACATGATATAAAATCCATGAATCAGGTTACATAAAATATATAATGATAATATATATTTAAAAATAGTCTCTAAATCTTCTGATGTTAATTTATACACACTTTATAAGGAATTTCTCCCCCAAAATTCATTTCTATAATCTGTGGTTTAATACATTAATGTTTCTTTTTTGAGAAATTGAACTCCGAAAAAGGGTTGAAAAATCATACACTTGAAAAATATAAAGAATGGTGTGATGTATTCCCAAAGTTACTCATAACCACATTTCATTATAGGAAAACATAATTTGGAAGAAATGATTTAGACATGGAAGAAAAGTATAACTATTTATCAAGAGTGATAATGATCAATGATGATAAGAAAGAGAGCCATGTATTTTATTTTGACAAACAAAATACCATAACCCTAAATAGTAATTAAAAGTTATAATATATAATAATATATGGTTATAATTTGAAAAAATATATATTTTACGACCCTTTTCCTAAAGTTAAATAATTATCAGCATAAGATAGACTAACATGATTTCATTACACTTCAATATAACAGTATAAACATGTGGTTATGCATTGATTAATTTCCACATAATCTTGTACTCTACGAAATGAATTTGAAATTTTTATGGCTGAATCCCTAATAGATCATAATATCCAAATATAGATTTATAAGTCAGTCCTTCTACCAAAAAAGAATTGTTTTCATAAGCTATAAAATATAAATAAATATTATTTTTGAGAAATAATTAATTAATATCTAAAACCTCATTCAATGTTCAATATAAACTACTTGATAAATGTTTAACCTTTTTGAAACATCAAAAATATGAAAACTCAAAACTCTATGAATAATTTCACTAATGTTTCTATAATCTTTTTAATATTGATCCCATATATACAACAAAGTACCTCTTGATTATCACATACAAAACATGTGAAAACTATTATCATTTATTTTCTTAAAAATGGATATAACCTAAATTACCATAATACAAAATTGAAAAAAATACATGTTTCTTAATTCCATGCAGATAATGAAGATTTTTGGATTTTCTCCATAAATCCAACAATGATGTAAACTCTATCTTCAAAAGTAGAACCCACTTTCCTAAAAAATTATCAATCCGTTCCAAGGTAATTATTACTATCAATTTTACTTTCGTAGCATCTAATATCAATTCATAAAACTAAAAACCTATTTCTTAAAATAAATAACATATTAATGGTTACCTTCCGTTAATCATGTGTTTTCCATAAAATATAGCCTTTCTATTAATTAAATTTTCTAGTTCATTGGTACCATTCAAATAATTATTTAAATTCATTAATGAATATTTTTTATAGAAAATAAATACATATTTCTTGTTTCATATAAAATAATATTCCAATACCTAAATACTAAATTCATAGAACTTCCTTCACTAATAATTAACTATGCTACATCATTTAATTCCATAAAACTTTATTCCTTTAACATGTCATTTGTATTCTCATCCTAATCAATAATATAAAAATTTATTGTACAACCTTACACATTTTCATTATATACATTCAATTTTGGATATCAATTTTCATAATTCCAGTAAATTTCATATTTAAATCATTTAATAGTTGATGATACCTTATGTATAAAATTATTATAATCCATTTCATTGATCAAATTTTTCATTTTTTCATTATAATTACTTACTTTGTGACATTGTTTTCCTTGCTAAAAATATAATTGTGTCTTTCTATGATGCTACGAAAATTATTGACATATAAAAACCTAAAAAATCAATCCTCCATAATCTAAATCTCAAAAAATCTCATTGAATCCTATCCTACTATACATTAGTGACTCTGATTGTTGGTTATGTTTCACATTCTTAATCATATTCTGTGAAAACTATCTAGTAATATTCATAACATCCTTAACTAAATTCATCGTTAGATATTAATTTTAACTATAAAATTGTCCATCAAAATCACAATAATTATAGTTCCTATAGGTTTTTTCAATCAACTGAAACCAACAGTATATTATAAGTAAAACTTCTCATAGTGGGAAACAAAATAATCTTGGAAAATCACTTATATCAATTATAAATAATGGAACATTATTTCATTTTTTGATTTATTTGTTCATTCATATCCATCATTTATTAAAATATGTCAGGATGGTTCATAAAGTGTTCAGGAATTTACTATGCATATCCACTCAGAGTGTTATACCAAGTGAGTAGTAAGGATTGTTGTCGATCACCAGTTCTGGATCGAGTCTATTTTAATACTGTGTTTTTTAGATATTTAACCCTTTGTACATATTCACCAGATCCACACCACTTGTAGTATAGATATTGGGATTTAATTTCATGGAAACTACATTATGTTTCATGTACAATAATTCCAATTAACTTTCCAACACTTCTACTAATTCTTTAACAATCCCTAGAGACACCAATACTCATATAAATAGAAATATCGCAATGAATCTCACTAATTTTATCACATCATAACTTGCATTTTTTTTAAACATCTCCTTTGAAACAAACAATATTGACCAAAGTTTTTCATATGTGGATATTACTGCTATTTTTAAAAATAATCATTACATTAAATAAAAACATAACTAATGACAATAATTATTTATATATATCGTAAAATTTTAATCTTATTACACTATGAATGATTCTAAATTTCTCTCATAATGATCTTCCATTTTTTACTCCTAAATAAATCCATTATTCATTATCTAGGTAATGAAACATATTAAAGGGTGACATCAGATGATCAATAATATTAAATTATTGAAGTACATAGGCCTTATGGTATGAGAAAATAAATTTAGTAACTGAAAAGAAAACCATATATATCAAAGATCACAATAATGAATTACGGTATAAATATATGAATTTCATAAGACATAAATCATACTGTAATTTATGAAAATGACTCATTAGAGTATGACATTTCCATAAGACCTTGATTTTTGGGATACACATATGTATAGAAAATAATTTTAATATTTATCATGGATCAATTCTAAGCCCATCGTAGTGGAGAAGTCCATTATTAAAATTATTTAACTCATCGTTCATTCTATATATTACAAAATCGATTTGGGTAATAATTCTAGCCTTGTCTTAATATAATGGGTTTACTCCCCCTTCTAACAAAGTCTCTCTCAAGAGTTGCATTAATCATTATCAAATGAATTGAATGCCGATATAGGTACCACACATCTCAAAACGAAAACCATATTTATGTGTTATATAATATCATATACATTAATCAAATCTTAAATAATGAAATAATGTGTATCATAATTATCACATCATATCCTAACCAATGAATTAAAATGGGAATCATATATATTTCATCATATTATAATAAATTTATAATGTATAGGTTTCATAAAAATTTCTTCATTGAATAACCCATTAAAATAAGGGGGTATCACAATTATAATATTTTGGTATAACTCATGGATGTGAAATGTGATTCGTAAAATTTTTTTTCTTAAGCATAAACTATTCAATGAAATAATAATAATAAATTCCATAGATAAAATACCAAGTAAATCATAAACTATTTCAAAGGACGTCATCGTAGAAGTGTAATGATATTGAATAACCACATGAAATATTTATTTATGAAATTAACCTTTCATTGATAAAAAATTTTAAAAACATAAAACAATTTCATAAATAATTTCCTTTAGAAACATATAATGTCAACTTGTAAAATCCTTTCAAATATTTTAATAGTAAAATATCAATTCCACCTTGAAAACCATTTTTTAAAACAGAAAACATATAGAAAGAAAATTCATTAAAAATAATCACGAAAATGATAAAGGAATATTTAAAAAAAATAAAAAAAAAATCCATGGCTAATATATATATTTATCTTTAACAAATGTTTTTCAAAACATAAAACAATTTTAAAACATTATTCAATTGAAAATAATCATAAAAAATTTTACAAGATAATTTTAGGACCAAATAAAATATTCTTAGAAATAAAATTTTACTTTCCAATTTGAAAATATTAAATTTAAAACATAAAAAATAATTTGTAAATATTATCAAAACATTATTAGAATACATTGAATTGAATGAAAACTGATTTCTAACCGAAAAGGGATATAATTTAAGATTTTATTAAAATCATTTTTGTAATTATCTATCAGAAAGTATAGTTATAAAATCATAAAATTACATGAATATATAACTAATAACCATAATAGAATAAAAATCATTATAAATATTGAGTGGTAAATCATAATTTTCATATATTGTATACTTTATCATAATCAATACCGATAAATGATGATATTGAGACATAAAATCATTACCACTTTGGTAATAGTTAATCATAAATTCAATGAATGAAGAACATAGAGTGAAAAATAAAATGTCATGAGGATGAATATATTCACAATATTTAATTAAAATTGGGATTTATATAAAACTCAAGAAATAACAATGGGGTATAAGGTAATCTACATGTCAAATAATGGAAATTGATAAACAAATCTCATTAATGCTTGCATATATTTTTAATCATAATTCAACGGGAAGAATAAATTCCATGGAAACATAAATTAAAATTAAATTATGTATATGCATGATATTTTGTGGAATAGGTCAGTATATACACCAAACAAACTAAACATGTTTTAAATATGACATATGTCTCTTATAAATAAAAGTGAGGCAAAAAATTCTCTTACTACTTGAGTAACTTTTCAATCGTAATCCAAGTGAAGGAATAAAATAAAAAGAAACATTAATTATCATTAAATGTGGTAGATTAATAATATATGAGGTCATAGAGAATTATGTACACTACACATAAGAAATGAATGGTGAATATGACCAAAGTCTCTTAGAAATAAAAGGTAGACTAGAAATCCCCTTTCAATGTGTATTTTATTCCTTCATTGTGATTAGAAACTCATTTATAAAAAATATATTTTTATCATATACTATTATAGAACAATATTCATATATATCATAACAAATATTTATTTATTTCAACCTTTTATTACCCAATTTTTAAGGGTTTCATTTTAATGTTACATTTCTGGTAATAAATTATTTCTTTTTAGTTTATGGTTTTATTTGTTATATTTTAGGTTCTATTTATTTAACAATAATTCAATCATATTCATAATTATAACCATGATATATATTTCATGTATATTCAATATATATTTATTCACAATAATATATAAAATATATAAACTGGAAATTAAATACACCATTCCTAGAGATAGTATGTCATATCGTCGCATGAATATAGTTTCGTTTTTCAAATTATATTGAAAGAAATAAAAATATATGAAAATAATAATTTAAGAAAAAATTTTATTTCATATATGTGGGATATTTTTTTTTAAATCTAATCCATAAAACATTCCATGTGTATAGTTAACGAATCACATCAGTTCATGATCCGGTAGTCCACCAAACACATAAATGATCTTATAGAATTCCCCCAAATGGAACTCATGAAGGTAAGTGTGACATCACGATTAAAAAAGAATATTAATATCATATATATATATATATATATATTTATTTCATATATTAATATTACTTTCATCATTATTCCAAACCATGATATGTAGAAATGAAAAAATGAACGTCATTGATTCGTGAGGTGGTAGTACTCGATACATACACACGAAGATTTGTAATCCATTTGAAGGAAGTTTGTGTTTTTTTGGTAGAAAAATATTAAAAAAACACAAAGTATATATATGATTTTTATATTATTATATAGTCATTAGATAAAAATAATTTAAAGCCTTTGAGTTATAAATAATAATAAAATGTTCATTGATGAATGTTGAACCTTCTTCTGGTGTCTACCTTAGGTTTTAACAAAAAGATATATTTTGTTAAATGTATGTAAAAAAAGGATTCATGGATGAGGGTATGAAATGTTTTATGTTATATGTGTTGGTAATTTCCAAAAAAAATATCTTTAATGGTATGAGGAAAAGAGGATATGGGGTTTCCATTTATAAATGTGTTGACAGGAATACATGTAATTTTTTTAAAAAGTGAATTCTACCCACGTTTTTATTATGGAACTAGGACCCAATAGAGTTTCATTATATATAAACCAAATTTTATGTTTTAAATATAGACATAAAATGGGTTTTGAGCATATTTTGAGTCATTTTGATGCATTATATTATATATTTAACCACTATGTAAATTTATTTTTACCCAAATCATTGTAATTTGTTTTATTTTTTTCACTAATTACATTGGTAGAATATTAAGTTGACTTTAATAGAAATTATAAATTATTAATATTAATAATATATAACAAAATTTTCAAAATTCCAATAAGAGAAGTGGGAAAAAAATAAATTAAAATTCATCCCATAGAGGTGGAGATGAGAAGGGTTTTAAAGAAAAAAATTTCATAACATTACATGTTTTTTATCAAATATAAATGTAAAATTTATGAAAATGAAATATATAAGATTAATAGATATATAATTGAATTAATTTGATTCAAATTTATTTTATTTATAAAATGAAATCATTGATAGGTATTTTTCAATAAAATGTCAATATTTTGCACAATTCATAAAAATTTAATAGCTTTCAGAAAAAACACAAAATTTCACCTAAAGATAATTTTGGTAAAATTGTTTTGAAATATAAATTTATTTTATAAAATTATTTTCTAAATTTTTAAATATTTATTTATAAAATATGTTCTTTACTAAAAGAGAACAAAATATTTTTTAGAAAAATATTGTTTTAAATATCAAATTAGATTTATTCATATCCCTTTACAAATAAGATTACTTTCCAAAATTATATTTAACATATAACTTATAAATTTATATAATTGTTTTCATAACATACATTCAATAGGTTCATAGATAACAATCGTATTAAATAATAATATTTAAATTGAATGTCATGTTTGAGTTAAACCCACTCTAGCGTGTACCATAATAAAAACTCAGAATGTTTTGTAACATAAAAGAAATTTAGCACTGTGTGTAATAAATGATAAATATAGTTTATTATGTAATTTAAATGATCAAACAAGTAAATATATTTGAAAAAAAATTCACAAAATCATAGATTTATACATCATAAATTTAATAAAAGAACATTCCTTTTTCACTTTAAACATAGTATGAATTTTCCTTATTATGAAAAGGGAATTTAGAGAGCTTTCAGAGTATAAAAAAATGAAAAATAAGAATTTTTTTTTATAATTTACATAACATATAAGTAATCACATCCCAACCACATGGATTTTTTTTATAATTCTTGGAAAACTAGATATATAATTGTTTCTAACATTATAAGTCAATAAAAAAATTAACACATATTTTTTAGAACTAAATTACTCCATATAGATTATAATTACATAATAAACAATGTATAAATCATGGAATCTTGATAAAGATAAAAAATAATTGTGAGATCATTTTCCTCGTAAGGTATAAATACATTGGAAGCTATCATGAATGGATAAGAATAAAAAAAATGTTATGTTAAACATGTAAATACACAATAATTTTAAATGACATTACTTTCATCAAAAGACAAATTAAAATCAATATGGAAAGGTATATATGTTAAAACACATTCCCTTTAATAAAAAATCATTTAATCAAAAGTATCCATAGATAATATCATAGGGAAAATATCAGGGATAATAATAACTACTGAAATAAAGGAAATGCTTAATTATTATATATCATGTTTCCCAAGATCATGATACCTTTTCCATAAGACATTTCCTAATATGGTTTAGAACATACTACTTCGAATAAAGTTCAAAAGATAGTTTAAAACCACTAGTTATAAATGCATAGGGGTTGACCAATAAATTTTTTCTCATGTGACTATGGATTCGTTGAGGGGATTTCATTAGCTGGACCTCAACCCATATATATCAATTATAAATAATTCCTCATACATCAGAAAATTTATTTAATTCCTAAAAAATGTGCATTATCATTAAATATCTATTTTGGGTAAAGTTTGCATACTTATAATTATTTCCAAAATTAATTAAATAACTATCAAAGTAACCAACATATGTTAAAATATTATATGATTTAGAGAATTTACATGTCCATGATTTATAATATTTTCATTTAGGGGATATATAATGTAAAAAAAATTTAATAATTCGAGTAATGTTTAATGAATACAATAATGAATCAAAGATGATAATGTAGAAACATTCAGTGTTCAAAATGATCACTAGCTATCCAGAGGAATAATAAGATGATATCTTCAAAATATATTTCCATTGGAGTAAAGCAGATCTTTTTTTGGAATTTATAAATTGAAACTCTATAAAAATATTTTTTAAATAATCTTTTAATAAATATCCATTTCATTTTGAAAGACATTTTTTAAAATACATATCTTTGAAAATAAAATTTAAAAACTTTTTCATTTAAAATATATAATTAAAAATGAAATGAAACTATCAAGGAAATGATGTTCTTGAATTTGGTAATAAATTAAACATTCTAAAATTAATAAATAACACTACTTTAAAAAATATAAAAATGTTAGGAATGTGACTTGTTCAGAAAACAAAAAAAGATTCCTTTCACATTTTCTATAAAATAAAAATGGTAGTTGTTCTAAAAATCATAAGACTCATTTTAAAACATGTTTTAAAGAGTATAAATGGGTGAAAATAGCATAAATTAATCATTTTAAAAAGGTATTTGTTTTCTATACAACCATAAAAATCATGGATTTAGAAGAAAAAATATTTCTGACAAATGAGAAAAATGGTGTTGAATTTTCATTAAAACAATTTATTAAATAATTAAACAAAAAACGTGATGGAAAATGTACTATTAGATTAAAATTTTATGAATAACCCGAGGAGAAGAAACTGAAATGGTTTTATTAGTATGTGTACAAATAAATTCACTCCTCTAAAATTCTGTAGCAACTAATCTTGATAAAAATGAGATTATAGAATATCCCTTTATGATGACCATTATCATGAAGTGAGAATTAATAAATGAATCAATTACATGTTTAAAATATAAATCCTCAAAAAAAATTAAATAATAATATGGTAATAAAATTTATTATACATTCAACCATATTATTAAAAAATCAATGAAGTTGATTATTGATCCAATGAATGGAAATTCAGTTTGAAAATTTAATACTATATGATCTATTTTGGTAAATACTATTTAAACTTTTTTAGTGTGGTTATAAACATTCTAATAACTTATTTAATGACAATATTACTATTTATAATATCATATATGATCCATTTATAATATCAATTTACCCATTAATTAATAATCCTTCATTATTTTCATTATTTTAGGTGTAAATTTCCATATTTTTTCATTGGTGTTTCTTAATGAAAGATATATTTCTTGTGAATATTGTATAATTAAAATAATATAATGAAAAATAATTATGGAATATTTTTCATATATTACATTACTTTTAAATTAAAACCCATCATAATTGATGGTTCTAGAAAATTAAGTATGTTTTTATCTTATACATGAGATATCATATGTTTTCATGAGTGATGTTTCCATTTTACAATAAAAATTATTTTTGAATTTAAGTAAAATATAATATTTATATATAATGATAATAATGTCACAAATACAATATTATATACTTATATACATCATCCATGTTTTATGGTGATGAAAATAAAGTCACATTACTTCATATAGGTGGACCTCCATACGTACACAAATGATGTTAACATCCTTATGGTAGTTGAAAAGAATTAAAGAAAATGATATATATTATCATTATATATTAAAAGTCCATGTTTTATGAAAATGATTTAATTTATTTTAATTATGAAATATTTGATTAATGTCAGTTTTAGTAATTATTCTATTTAAAACACCTTCAAAGATAATTTTATTTTCATTTTCAAAATAAGGTCCTTCTTGTCATTTTTCAAATGTGTAAGGTGGATGTTTTCTTTTAACATATACAAAATAAATGGAATTTCCTTCTAACATAAATGATAAATCATTATGAAGTTTCTATAAAATTTAATTAGGTAATTTTTAAGTAAAATTTATTTATTAATATTTTGTAAATTTTTATAATTTAAAAAAGTGACTTCAAATCGAAAAGGGTATTTTTTTCTCAAGAAATATTATAATTTATCTTTTAATGCCTTGTTTCATCTATGAAAACATCATTTTATTTTACATAATATTTACTTGGGATATGATCCAATGATACAATAAATATTCATTATATAGCCGGTTTATTATTATGATGAAAATATGTTTTTTTATGAAAATTTCTTTTCAATTGTTTATGCTATGATTAATTGGTGAAATATTTATGAAATCTGTTTATTTTTTATATTATATGCTAAGGTGAAATATTTATGAAACCCGTTTACTTTCATTAATATTATTTTATGAATTATTTATGATCATTTATAAAATTAATTTATTATGTTTATTATTTTATAGGTAGGAATAATGTTTTATATCCCTATAATGCTTTAGGTAAATAATGATTTCTCATTAGATAAATAGAACTAGAAAGGGGAGAAGTACTTTAGTAAGGGAATTTGTCTAATGTGATAGTGTTAGGATTGAACCTTGACTACTATGATGGTTTATGGAGTTAACATAATCAACTATGTGGAGTTTTTCAATGATCATTGTCTAAAAAAGAAATTAACTTATATTTTTATAATTTTGACAAAAATCTATGCCTTATGAAAATATTATGATCTAATGGAATAATTTATTTTATTCCTTTATGATTATGGTCCTATAATATAAGATGGAATATTTAATAAATGATTATTATGTTCTTTGATAATACAGTTATTGTTTTAAAATGATATTCTCCCATTCTAAAACCATTTTTCCCATATAATTTTTAAGTGATCATTGATATCACCATTGTTTACAATTATTGTGAATTATAAATCGCATGTTCTTATTTTTCTTTTCCAAATAAAATGAAGACTGACATTATGTATCATATGTCTAAGAATGGTGATAGTTAATAAAGAAATAATTGGAGAATATTTAGTTTACTTTTGGAAAATAATTTTTCAATCCATGTTTCAAAAGAATCAAGATCTATATAATTTTTCCATTTATTATTATAAAATATTATAAATATTCATCTAATAATATATAATATATATATACAAAAAAATTTTGTGACTGTATATTTAATTCTAATAATCCATAACTATAACCGTTAAAAAAATTAATCATCAATACATAGTGGTATATTTCCCACCAAATATATGACTTTGAATAATTTAGTTGTAATAAAAACAATGTTTTTCAAAGAAGAGTTATTACTCTTAAGATAATTGTTTCATGTTTATTTCTTCCAATATTCCCGTAAAAAAAATTATAAAATTATAGTATCAAAAAATAAGTATATAGTATAAGAAAATGTTATTATGTTTGAATAATATCATGTTTTCATATCCTTCTCCAACTCATGGTTAATGAAAACGCCGCTCATGCATATATGTGGAATACCACCTCCATAAAGAGATATTTTTTAATTGTCATTATATTATCTATTGGATGTATATATAGATACTATTTATGTCAAAGTTTGATGATTATAAAATAATTATTAATAAGTAATGTAATTTTTTTCTACCATTCTAACATTACATCCATTGGAAAATGATTGCATCTCTTGTTCATATGGGTTGACTACCACCACTATGAAGCGATGTTTTTCATTTTCATTTACTTTTAACATAGAAGATAATTGTGATATATTTAATGACTAAATATTATATTTATGATATAATAATGATTATATAATTTTTGAATATTATTATCATTTCTTTCATTCGAACAATTGAAAACTAGATACATTACACGTGCCTATATATAGATTCTTATCACTATGAAGAAATATGATTCATTTTTTATCTCCACCATATATAGATGGTTATAAATGATTATATAACAAATAAATATAATATTTATGAATTATTTTTATTGTATATTTTATTACTTTATGATCAATATGAAAATAATGAATCTATCTAACTGAAACATGAATGGAATTCATACATGTTTTCACCAAAATAATATTTTAAATGAAGAATTGTATATAAAATGGAATTTTGAAAATATTGGATTATAATTTATATTATTATATATATGAATGAAATTGGTATATATTTATAATAAATATATATTTCTTACACAATAATTTTAAACATGAATGACAAAAAAATTAGAAAAAAGGTAAGGTTTATTTTTCTCAATATTATTTGGTTGAGACATGTTTCATCTTATGCACCTATTTGTGTTTATATAGGGTATATACTACTCATTTTATACTATTCATCGTGGATATATTTATGTATTTAGTGTTAAATTTTAAATTTTAAGTAATCTATTTTAGTGAGTTTATGGTTTCGAAATTATCCAAACATTTGTGGGTTATGTTAAATTTTAATTTTATTAGGTATTCACTATGATTAAATTACTATTAAAAGAAATTATTTGATTCTTATTTTTCAAAACACATATATTTTATCGAATTTAGATTTTTTTTCTATAATTTTCATGTGTTACTATAAATTTCCTCCATTTGGTAGATAAAATGAAAAATAAATGTTTTTTAAAATATGTCATATTCCATATTGGGGGGTGGAATATTTCTAATAAATTTATTTGTTTTTAAAAAAATGAATGTTTTTATCTATATATGAATATTTTAGAATAATGATATTTAATAAATTTTAATTTTATTATACATGAATAACATGATACTTTTATAATAAATATTTATTACTAACTTTTGAATTTTTATACCTTTCTTAAAAGAGTATTCTATTTTATTTTATATGATTGGAATAGATTCTTATGATGTCATAAAAATTGTTTTATATAATGATAAATTTTATATTTTTCATGGTATTTTTCTAAGAAATTTGTTAACAAATATTATCGTAATTTCTAGTTTTTAATGATATTAAAATAAAAATATATTTTCCCATTTTTAAAAATAAAATTTGAAATATTAATTTAATGGTATTTTGTATCAATTACATCATCCTTGTATTATTATTATAAATCTATAGGGATTTAAACATAATAAACCATCCACTATCTTTTTCTAAAATAGTGTGATTGTGATGTTTTAATGATGATTCTATAAAACCTATTAATTTCCATGAGGTTAATTAATTAATGATGATATAAGTAAATTTTTTATGATATTAGCCACATATTTTCTCTATATGGAATATTATTATGAGATAATTAAATTTTATTACACCAAGTTATTTTCCATACGTTTTATAAAAAGGAAATTATGAATATTTTTATTAACCTATGCCACAATTATATATTAATTTATTTATGTGATAGGTGGGACTATAATCTTACATCACTCCAATGCATTATGTAAAGAATGAAATTACATTTGACAATATAAATTATATTTGGGTGTAAAACTTGTTCATTTATGGATGTTTTCTATTATGATATTTTTAGAAGTGAACCATGACTATGAAAATGATGCCTTGGAGAGTGAGTACAGTCCACTATGTGACTTTCTCTACTATGATATTAAATGTAGTTAGTTTTATAATTGTAAATTATTTTATATACATATAGGTCTGTAAAATACTTATGTGTTATGATTACTATATTTTTTCATGGATCATGATTGATTTTTGATCATTTATCACTCGTATGATCAATTTGATGTGTTATAACCAATATGTGTTCCACAACATTTATTTAATTTTTTTTGACTAGGAAATATTTCCATATGTTTTAATAATTTACTAATAACATTATTATAATCATATGATATCTTATGATCATTGATTTATAACTCATATGTTTACCATTAATGAGCATCCCAGCTCACCCTTTCTTATGTTTTAATTTCTATATGATAAGAAGATAGTTTTTAAGAAGGGTTTTTTATGAATTTTAATATGTTAGAGGACAAATTTTTGATATGTTGAAGATATGTTTTAAAATAATTATATTATATTAAGACACTAATCCTTTACATTATTGTGTTTTTGTATTATTTTGACATGTACTAAATTTTCACCTAAAAAGGTGTAATAGTTATGTATGTAAAGAATGTGTTTCTTAAATTTTTATAAAAGGAGAGATTAGTTATATTGTATACATATGATTATAAATTGTTTTTGAAAACCTTGTGGATAATTATATGTATAAGATAACATCATGAAGCTTTAGTATGATATATATTATGTGGTTTCAACATATTTATGTCCCTTTCCAGATACAAACATTTATATGCAAGATATTTCCTAGTTGCATCTATGTGTAATAAACATGAAAATTAGATATTGTTATTAACATAAACATCACATGGATCATTATGACGATTCGTAACTTTACACAATTTTTTGACACTCTCAAGTGATACAATTTCTTTAAATGAAAATCATTTTTATGATCTATTATGAATAATGAGAAGATTGAATCGATGACAACATATGATGAACTAAAAGTGATATATGAATACATTAATGTATCATATATTTAAAAAAAATCAAAATTATTGATATATCTTGATTTTATAATGATTATATGACTTATTACTTTTTTAGAAATTCATGGTTCTCAAACTATGATTTTTGGTTATAGTGTGGGATCAAAGACAAAATGAAAAACTTAAGGTGGTGACAAGTATTCTCATATATTGAAATATTTTATTTTGAGAATAATAATTTGAATTATTTTATATCATTAACAATATCTAGGAAGTAATTTCATATCCTCAATGATTAAATGTTGAATTTTTTACTTTATACTTCTAATGGTGCGGTGATCCCATATCATGTCCATATCTCTTCATTGATGGAAGTTTGTGAGAATACATTTCCTATAAATCATATTATTATTTATATATTTAAATTTGATATGATTTTTGTAATATATTGTTTACCGCCAGTATATTTTATGATATATTTCTCATTAAATAAGTATTATATCTTTTTATATTGTTTTTTTGAAAGGATAATTTTAAAGGGAATGGGATATAATATGGAAATATTGTTAGTAAAAGTGATATGAATCACATAGGTAGTGAATTTAAGTATATTAATATGCCTAAATTAATTATGGTTTTTTATACACAATTATATATTTAATTTTTCTGTTATCAACTTGTCTGTAATAAAAATAAAATAACTAGATTCTAAAATTGCTTTTTTGCAATGTTGTTTTCATGAACATAATCTATATTTATGTCAATAAACAATACTAATCACTATTTATGAGTTTGGAAATTAAATTTAATGATAATATATTAAAAATATTATTCCACCTTCATCAAATGGGTTTTACTAGGTTGGGAAAATTTTAAGTGTAAAATGCATTTTTCAGAAGGTGGTTTCCATTACGTTATAAACGTTTATATTAAAATTAATTTCTCAATCATATATATATTCAATATTATAATATGTATTACATATTTTGAATCATAGTAATTAATAATTAGAAATATTTTCCACATAATTTTTTACCATTAAAAATGTTATCACACTAAAATTTTAATTATGATAGTAAGGGTTTAAATGGTTAAAATATAAGTTTGTCTAAGATATGTTGTTTAAAAATCGGAAACCAATTTATTTAATTTTATTGGTATATGTTATTGAAAAATTATGATTTATAAATTTTTATACTTATAATTTTGTATCCACTAAACTTGAGTAATTCATATATTATATAAAAAAATATTCACCAATTTACAATTTTGTCACCCAACTAACTTAGAAAAGGGAACCTCCAATCCTATCATCTACACACCACTTCAGACCATAATATTGAAAAATATATTCAAAACTACTCTCAGAACATCCTTATACAATGATTATAGGTGTGTATCTTCCAAAATACCCATCCTTAAATCATTATGGTTCTTTTCAAAGGAGGATACACAAATATTTATATGATCCTACACATATTTTTCATTTTACATTATTATTAAACCTCTTCCAAATAATATATGACAATAATAACATGATTCAATCAATATAAATACTGTAATATGATGTTTTAATTAAATTATCTTTCTACTTTCTTAATCATTACCATTTGTTGAAAAATAATGAAGAGGCTTGTGCATACATGAAGACAACCCCCTTTGTAATACAATGTGATTCATTTTTCATTTTCACATTACAAGGTTGGTCATATGGATATACTAAATTTTTATATAAAATTATAAAAAAATATTTATTATTATTTAATTTTTTTTATTTAACATATTATATTTCCTACCACTAAAATGTAAAAATAATACATGTGTGTACATGAGGACTACCCTGGCCTTGGTATTTCTTTTTACGATGAACTATGAGCCATGAATCATGAGATAAGGTATTCAATCCAAATTAACTGGAGATGGATTTGGATTGAATCT
Organism: Viscum album; assembly: GCA_963277665.1. Lineage (NCBI taxonomy): Eukaryota > Viridiplantae > Streptophyta > Magnoliopsida > Santalales > Viscaceae > Viscum > Viscum album. Next base: position 1,956,562,520 of record OY728140.1, read on the forward strand.
GACTCAATGACTGATGTTCATCCTCTGAGCAGTACAATGCGAAATGTGCCATTGCATGTGTTGCCTTAGTGGGTTCATTGTCTCTGCCATGTCAATCAATTACAGATGGTTGTCTCTCATGGGTACTGGGAGGCTAATCAGGTTGCGAATAAACTTTCCAAAAATTCTATACATGACCTTGATATGATGTTGTCTTTCACGGCCTCTGATTATTGTGCTCCGATGGTGGAGGCGGATCGATGTGGTGTCTTGCACACTCGCTTATGTAATAACCGATTGTATGCCTGAATCCTTTTTTTAATATATATTATATTTGAGGACCGGCTCATGCCGGTCCCTGATCTTCTTGTTGTTGGTGATGAAACCATGACAAAGGTGTAGTGATCATAATCATCGAACCCAAATATTCTTGGAAAATATATTACTTTTCCACTAAATGTTTAGTTTAAGGAATTATTGATAAAAAAATCATAATTTGAAATTCAAATAGATAGATACATGTTATGATATTTAAGAACAATTCATTGTAATATATTTATTATATAAATATATATATATATATATTAAAGTATGTTTTAATCTGTATAAAGCATGTGGGAGATTTAGGTAACAGTTTACATTACAATCTCATTTCTTTTCAAAATTGCTTATTTTAAATTTATTTTTGGGAAAAATATATTATTATTAATCTTTATGCATAATTTATTATATCATAATTTGTTAATTACAATAATTTTCATTTAATAGTACAATTATCCTCTCATCGGTACTTAAAATTCATGAGAGAACTGTTTTTAGAAAAAGACAACATTGTTTCATCTTTAGTCGATGAGATTTTACCTCCATGTACAAGAACATAAAGTTTATTATTAGATTTTATTTTAAATAAATAAAAATTATTTAACATTACAATTTCATTAATAGTGATATTATATTCAATGTTTTAAATTTAATATTTATAAAAAAAATCAAAAAAAATTCATTTTTATTCTTTTCACAAAAATATGAAATAAATTTATTTTATTATATATGAAAAGGATATATTTTATACATATCATGGACATATAATAATTCAATCATCATTAAATATTTTCCATAGTTATTTTCATGGATAAATTTTTTCTCAAAATATAAAATCAATAATTTAATGGTACCAAAATAAAATGGTATTTATCCAATTTTATTGTGTTAATTGTTCAGATAATGTTATAAAGATATGTTTCGTCTATGTCAATATCCTTAATGAATGGATTAAATTCATAATGAATATGGTCATATGGTTACAAAAAAAATCAATGGATGACTTATAAATTTATAAATTAAGGATGATTACCTGAAATATGTTTCCTTCCCATGGGTTAATAACACTATGAGGAAATCTTTTTGATCCCAATTTATCTTCCACATGTTATTCCATAAAAAAATAATGTAATGATTATTATTACCATTTATATTCCATGGGTTATAAAATGATGAATTTATGATTGTTTTTTTATCTTTTAGATACATAAGTATAGATTTAATTATGTGATTATTGGTCCTAATATTTTTTATTCATTCAATTCATTGTTTTAAGAATGATATATCATGAGAAAATATATAACAAATAGGGATGTTTTTCCATTTCAATAAGATAATGTATCTACAATGTTAGAGTTTGGTGTAAACCTTGACTTTGGAGATATGGGTATGAGTAGTAATCCAAATCAAATATAGGGAATTTTTCACATTGAATATCATGGATGTTAACCATGAATAATTAAATTGTTTTCTATATCAATGTGTATAAAGAACAAATCTGTATTATGAATATAATATTTACTCATTATCCAATATTTTTTATTTATGATACTTCAAACATACAAATTATGTCAACTTTATTATAACACTTGATGTTATGGTTGATTATTTATGATATTTTATTGATTGGGTATGGATTTCATTATTTTTGATCATATTATCACACACATATAGTTATATTGTTATCATTTGTGATCATTTATTTGTATCCAAGATTTTTTCCCATACTGAGCATTTGACGTCATCTTTACTTATGTTTTCATTTCCCTGGATATGATGAACGTTTTCTTAAAAGAATGACTTGTAAGTGTAATATGTCATAAGAAAAATATTAGATATATTTAAAATAATTCATTAAATAAGATTCCTATATAGTGGATTATGGTTTCTATGAATATAAACTCCATTATAGATATTAGAAACTGGATATGGTTTTGGTGAAAAGGAACATATTTGTAATGACCATTAAAAAGGATAATATATTATCAACTCTATCGTCACATAGTGAAAAATTTGTGGGAATAAGACTACCCACCATGATTGGAACTCTATTGTGATATTTGTTTGTTAATTCACATTATCTTTATGAACAAATATGTTGAATTTTTGTATTTAATGTATGAAAATTATATATAATACATAGTGATATGAGATGGACATAATGATTCATGGTTTGAATGATGGTGAAATATGTTTTTATATCATAAGAATGATTTTCAGAATCATGTGACTTAATACCCTAATAATTTTTCATCGATACTCACATTACATATTTCATTTTATTAAAGGGCTAGAACCCAGATGGATCTTGTGAACATGGAAGATGGTTCCTAATTAAACAAACTACATGTTGAGAAACTTAAAGAAAGAGGATATTTGATGTGAAATGTTATGTTTATGCTCAGAAACCCTTCCCAATCTATTAATTGTAACATGAATAACCATGTACTAATAAAATACAAAAGGATAGAACAAATCAGCATTTTTTCTTTTATGTAGGAATATATAAATTACTATTGTGTTTTATAAGTTCTTCTTGTTGTTTTTAAATGTATGAATTTTATAGAAAATTTATTCTATGATCTGAAATATTATCACAATGAGAATATTATTTTTGATTATTATCATTTGGATGCTGAAGGTAATAAATATTGGACAATTATCAAGAATATGAGGAAAGGGGAGGAAATCGAATCCATGATATGGAAATATATTAAGACAGAATTTTTCAAAAAGTATTTTTATCAAAATATTTTCATGAAAAAATATATATAATTTCTAGAACAAAAGCATAATGATATGGAATCCATCAGTACCTATCAAAACAATTTCAGCATATATGCATTTTATACATCTCATTTTATCATCAAAAATAAACTAAATGATGAAAAATTTATTTCATGATTTAAGATGAATTCATGAAAAAGATATTTTATATAAGAGACATTGATATATGGGAAGAAACTACTCAATGTGATATCAAGGAATAAATGGATATTATAGACCGTCGTTATTCTTATGGTTTTTGGGATAAGAATATAAATGTATAATTTAAAAGAAATTATAATAATAAAATCCACTGAGGAAATAAAAACAATATTCATTCATACCAAAGGTGTGTAGAAATATTAATGAAAATTTCCTAATTAGGTATAATTTTTAATCATTTTGTAAAATAATTTAAATGATAAAGATAATTTAAATGTGATGTGAAGAGGTTATTCAGTCAAAGGAATTTATAAAAAACTTATTGGAATTTTCCTCCAAAGTCCAATATTATATTTTCAAGAACTATGGTCATTTATTCTATAAATATATAAATATGATGAATAATAATGATAATAATTTAATGAAACATATTATGATTAGAGATACAGGGGAAGATCATGGGAAAACAACATCTAAAGTTGGTCATATAAAAATAGTTTTGAAAGAACACTATCCACACACTATTAAACTAAAAAGGTTTTATATGATTCTAGATCATCCTAATCATTTATATCTAATGGATTTTCCCAAGTTAACATGTCATAAAATTAATGATTACGTATCGATTTAGAAAAGAAAATATTATTGGTATGATGATAACATATGAATTTTATTCCTCTGATCTGATCAAAATTTGTGGGAATATGCTTCTACAAAATATTATCATTCTCTCTGTAGTTGAATATGTTAACATTTAGGTAATGGATAATATTTTTTTATATATAACAGATTTAAATTTCAAATTAAGGGTAATAAAAATTCATATTTGAAGTCAGCCAATGGTCATATTTCAGTGGGAGTATGAATATAAACATATAATTGAAATTACATTTGTTTTTATTTATTTTAATATATACTAATAAGAGATTCTTATCTCGAATGGCTAGGGACAAACTCAACATTGATGATATTAATATTATTATAGAATAAATTTTTATTTTCTAAAGAATTTATTATTCTTCCATCATACTATAGATTTGAGTTTTCAATGTTACTCATACCTGGTGCCACACCTCTTTCAATGTATCACCATTGAATAGTATCAAAAATTTTGTAGAAATTTAAGAAGAAACCCTAGGATAATCTTGATAAGATATTTATAACCCATGTTCATTGTCAATGGTTGAGCTAGTAAATTTTTTAGATGAAATATGGATCAATGTGCTTTTATAATGATTATTAATAATGTAATAGGATCTCCATGAATAAAAAGTGTAAACTAATATATGTCAGTGTTATATTTGATTAATTACAAGTAGGATAATGTAATTCAAAACATTATCATTGATCTTGATATAGAAAATTGATTTTCATAAATGATGATATACCCAATATAACCTTCTATACAAGGTATTGAAAATATGATTTCATGGTGAAACCATTTTGATTAAATTTTTCCCCTATTGTCATTCTAAAACTTATGAATAGTGACATTAGAGATTACCTTCATTAATTTTTAGTTGTTTTTATAGATTATATTATTATTTATTCAAATATAATTGAAAATCATAAATAATATTTGAGAAATTAATTTAATACAATAAGGAATATGAATTTTTATTCTAAATATACGAAGATTGAATTTTCGTAACATAATGTTTCATTAATAATTTATACAATCTTAGCTGAGGTTATATTAGTGGATCCTTATAATATCAAAGTTATTGAGAAATGGACACAACAAACCATTACGACTGAGAACTATTTATTTATTAGGTTATATAGACAATAAGGATTATTTTTTATATATTTGACATTTTTATCTAATATACTGACCATTTTAACATATAATGTGCCAATCATCATTATACATATGAATTTGATGATAATTTTATATAACTGAAGAGAAGGATGGTCTATTATCCTTTACACAAGCTTCCCTATTGTGGATAAGGGATTTTGATATCAAGTTGGGAATCAAAGATGGGACCAAGTGTCTTCCCCATGTATAATGTTATAGTGATATCTTATGGCACATGATAATTGTAAATTAATGATAAAAGTTAACCAATCAATAATTTGAATTTGTCTGTATAATTTATTTCATTAAAAATATATAGTTATTATCATTATGGTGAATGATGTTATATATATAGTGATCATAAAATCTTAATATTTTTTATTCATAGAGAAAGAGTTGATTATTCTATAATTAAGATTGTATGATTTGATTAAAGAATATGGCTATTCAATACAATACTATCCTCGGATGTTGAACATGGTGGATACTTCTATTAATAACAATTACAACTCTACTTTATCCATGACGGTAATTGAAAGATATACAGTACATAAATTTTTAAAGATGAAATATCATGAAATCTGTAGTAAATGGGTTATATCATATAATTCCCATATTAATTTTCAACCATTCATCCATGAGATGATTAAAGTGGCACATAATGAAAAATGTGGAACTATAAAAGAAGGTGATGAATATTCATGAGTTCAAATATGATTATGATGGAATTATAAGGTTCATTAACCTGGTATGTGTTAATTTAAAACAAAATTGATTGTGTTTTAGTATGAAGCATATAGTTCATCTGTATCTATTAATCATATAAGTATGATGATATATAAATATATGAAAAAATATTTCTCAAGGGACATCATTAAATAGGATTTTGTAGTGTACATATTATGATACTCTGTATGTAATCCAGTTAATGATGATAAAAAATATTCTAGTGGGATTTATAAAAATTTACAGTACACGAATGTAAATGGTAAAATATGATCATAATATTATTTTTTCAATTCCAAAATAAGTATAAAGGATATATTTACTTTTGTGTTGTAGTTGGAACAATACATAGTCATCATATTTAATTGTAGTTGGGAAATATTTATCTCTTGATCAAGATTAAATTTCTGAAGTGATAATGTTTCATGGAAAACTATAATATATTATATCTTTCATAGATCTAAGAATTACATTGAGGGTACGAAATAGTATTCAACATGATTTTAAAACTGATATGAAATTTAACACAACAATTATCCCTAGAAATATGGTCATTCTCATAAGAATATTCAAAAAGTAGATGATATTGTTAGAAAATAGTATATGGATTTCAAATGTGGATGAGTTCTATATATTTACCTAGTTGTGTTTGAAAACAAAATTAGCTATCAATCAATAATTTAGATGTCACATAATGAATAACTCTATGGAAGGAACTGAAAATCTCAAATCATTTGTGATGACGTTGGAAAATTCAAACTATTAGGACCTCAAAAATATGACAAAATGAAATCATTAGATCAATTCAATATAACATCAAGGTATCATAGAGATGACATAAAATTTATGCTAATAATCATTGAAGATATCTATAATTCGCATATGGGGCTAAGATATTCTTGTATTTATCTCATTAGAAGAATGTTATTATATTTGGAATGATGGTAAAGTTGAATCATAGTTATATATATTTCCATTTGAAATTCTTGATCAAATTAATCTGTTTTCTTATCGCTTGGTGCTTCGGCCGAATATTTCTCAAGTTCAAAATTATATCCCTGAAACTCTACTGAAAAAGGATATACATAATCCTTCATACATACTATTTTTAGAGGTCATATCACTAGTGAAAGATCACTATTATAAGGAATAAATATTGGAAATACTTGATTAAATATAAAATGTTCTATTGATGAAGGTTGTAGTAGGGTAGACCTATATAATCAGATCTCGTGCTAAAAATTTTATATTTAAATATTGGTTTTAATACCAACTAATGAAAAAAAACATTTACCTTCCATTATTTGATGAAAAACAATATTTTTGAGTAAAAAACACCACAATTTTCATTTTTAGGTTTATTGAATTATAATCATAGGATTTTATTTACATAAAATACCCATATCTTTTTTATCAAATGGGATTTTTCTCCATGACCAGATTTTTGTATTCCATTATAATCCCTATTGATCCATCACATAAATTCACCACTCATAATACACTTTTAGAAGTGTCATTTATATTGTTCATATTTCTAACCTTTAGAATAGAATAATAATAAAGGATGAACACAAATTTTAGTAAGGGAAATAATATAACAAAATCTATCTTGAATATGTAAGGAATTAAAAAAACAATGACAAAAAAAATAATGAAATATTATATAAATATATATATATAATCATGAATAGAAAATGATTTCTTGAAAGAAATAGGAAAAAAAAATCTCATTGATAACCAAAACTGATTTCATAATGATAGGATAAATAATATCATGCATCATATTATTATCATTAAATCCACATGTAAAGAGATCATATAAAATGTGTACTAAATACAATAGATATAAAAGATAGTTTTTTTCATGATACCATCGATTATATCGATATGTTATATAATGTCCAACACCACCCATCACATACTATGTCCAATTAATTAGTCATATGAAATACATGGATAACCATTCAATATATAATCAATTACTCTTAATAATAATAATTATTGAATAAATAAAATATAAATTGTTAATATATACCCATTAAATATTCAACCCCTTATAGAATCCAATATTCATCCATTTATAAGTAACATGTATATGGAATATCAATTATTCCCATATTAAAGAACGAGAAATGTTTCATGGTTAACACCAGCAACATGCTTTAGATAAAATTTGGTGTTTACACCATATAGATTAATGGTTATATGGTTGTGTTAATAACAGAAATGATTAATTATTTTTTAGTGATAATATAAAAAATGGGAGTTGAGATGACCATAAGATCATCTAAAATGAATGCATTATATTAAAGACAATTCCATTGTAAAATAGTCATTAAAATAAAATCCATATATATATATATATATATATTTAAAAAATTAATTATTTTATATATGAAGTTGAAAAAAATGGAAAAAGATATATTGAGGCTTCACTCATTAGAGCTCTCACCTCTCAGGAGCAGTCTGCATAGGGTTCATATATATGGTTGTGTCTCTACAAATGGCCTTTGTATCTTTTTTGATGATATATGTTATTACCTTTGTTTGGTTAGTTGACGATTCTTTTTATAGTGATCTAGCAGCACTGGATCATGTTTCTTCATCAATTTGTTCACATTTTTCACCCACCTAAAGTTGGTGGACCTGGGTTCTTATGTCGAATGTGGGCATAGGTCATGTGTCGTTCTAGATATGGGGGTAGTGAAAATATTTTGGATAATTGTCATTCGATAAGAGGTTTATCATCTAGTGGTATATGGATTGGGGTTTTATGGTAAATTGGGGTGGTGGTTTTATTGTGGCACCTAATGGGTGTTAATAAAAAGTTAAGTGAATTCTATGGTGATAATGGTGACATTGAATGGGAATACATTGACAATATATGTGGTTTAGTCGATGTCTGAGTTTGGACATTGGGGTGAGATAATAAAACGAAGAAGTCCATTTCTCTAGCGATGAAGATGGAGCAGCTAGGGGTAACTTCAATATCTCTAGGGGTATCATGACCATTTCACTGGTGACAATATATGGTTTCTTCATTTTTGGATTTCGAGGGAATTTTATAAACTTTGGGTCGAAGGGCCTTCGACGGATGTTGCAACAAGATTTTTAATTTGGTTCATCGAATAATGTAAGGGTTTCTTCTTACCCCTTTCTGACAGAGAACATGATTTTTTTCATTAAATGGAATCCCATACCCATTCTATTCAACTATTATTGTTATAATTTAGTTTTAAATCAATTATAAAAAAATTATAGCTGCTATCAAGGATAATAAAAAACTGTTTAAAAATAATATAAAACAATATAATCATGTAAATAAACTATTATTGTGTAACTAAATCCATAGTAAATGATAATAATATAATAAATTGTGTTCTTCAAACCCCTTTAAAAACATTAATGAAAATAATTACCATTTCAATTCAATAATTCAAGGAATAATGTTAATGGATATTACATTGAAAATGAATTACCATTAAGAAAAGAAGCTAAATCAGGTGGAAGGGTCATGATAATGGGAAAAAAATTTTAAAATAAAATTCTTGAATGAAAATATTTTAACACTTTTTTTAAAGAGATTCCTTAATAATATTTATGAAAACATTTAATATATTACATTAAAAATTGGATAAAAATTTAAATATAATTGAAATTTATCATGCTAATTAATTAATATAAAATAATACAACATTATTAAAACAAAATAGATAATATGGATATGGAATATAAATGTGCATAACCAAGAGGGAGAAATAGCTTCATATTTTCTAATAAACATATTTTTAATATATTGAAGTACCAATTTTGGAAAATAGAAATATTACATTTAAATCAAATAAACAACTTGATAGAATGATAATATGTTATTTTAAAGGGGAAATTTTAAATAATTCCCAAAAATTGGATTCATGCATATGTGGCCCAAATAAAAGTGAGATTAAAGGTTAAATAATTATAGCTTTAGTAACTTCTAAATCAATGGCAATAAATATATTTAAAATTATATGGTTTTATAAATCCTATTAATTACATTAATTATTATGTCAAAATATATTCATTATGTAGTAATTACACCTCATAAATGAATACATGGTGTGAAATTGGGAACAAGTCTCAAGTAATTTAAATTGACACTATTAAAACAAAAATATATCCCAATGCTTTCACCAAAAACTATTGAAAAAAATAAAATTCATATTATCCTTAGTTCCATTGTAAAAAAATTGTATCATGATAAAATATTATAATGTGGTATTATATACACTATGTAATGGTAATTGGTGCATAATTTGAAACATGTCTCAGAGAATCAATTTTGAGATGAGAACCCCTTCTAATGATGACAACATTGATGTCAGAATTATTCAATAAAGTGATTATAGGTAATAACATTAATCTAGTGAATGAAATTGTAATTAAATCATAAAATAAACAGACTTCATTAAACTTATACTTTTTGAATAACACTTACAATTAAGATAAGATATAACTAATTGAAAAAATTATGTTAAGAAACACCTTACTAGGAGTCATGTATTTCCTCATACATTCAATAAAATTATAAATAATAAAAATATATTATTTATATAAATGATTAGGAATATATTTTATGTTTAATTCACCACAATTATCACTTATTATTAATTTTCCCATTACAATTTCTTTATGGCTCAAATATACATTTCTTTGGGTGTTGGGTTCATAGTCAACAAACATCAAAAATATAATTATAATGGTAAATAGTATTAGTAAAATTGGTTAATAAACACTATACAAGTGTGTGAATAGGATTAATAGCATTCTACAATAAAGGATGATTTCATTGTCCTAATTTTTTTACCTTCTCATAATCATTCTGCAATATTCCTATTTTTAATAGTTAGAAATGACCATGTTTATTTACTGTTAGATTAATTATTATAAAGGATATTTCACTATTAAATAATCACAATCACAAATTTATTTTAAAATTATCTTTATATTAAATCATAATATAGATTTAGAATAATTCTTTTGGTAGCCATAAATTCATGTAAGTATCATCATTCATGTGGGTTCCCTAAAACAACCATGGTGTAAGGTGTTTTTCGAAGGTGATAAAAAAGGGTAACAGGTTAAATAATTTCGTTTTTGAATGAAAAATTGATTTTGAATAAGAAACTAATTAGGGATGAATCATTAGTTATTAAATTATATTTTGATGGAGTAAGATAATGACTAAAATGAAAAGACCATCTATGACCAAACCTATATTTTTAGAAAATAGATTCTTCTAGAGGATATGTACATATTTAGTCAAAAGTGATATTCAATAATAAATTATTAAATTTGATTTTAAATATATATATATATGTAATCATGGAAAAATGATATATATTAATATGGTTTCAGGCTGATGAGTCATAATTATAAAGCTGAAAGCGGTTTGAATAATCATACTTCAATCTTCCAAACACCAACTTTTAATTGAGCTTAAGGAATTTATAGAAGTGCAAGATGAGCACTTTAGTAGAAAAGGGTTGTGTAATTTGAGGCATGGAGATGATTTATTTATATTTTTGAGAGATCAACTAAATCATATGTGGATTTAAAAATGTAATATTAGGTTCCATTGTATAGTAAAAATTAACAACATATTCAAAAATAAATTGACATTATGGGACAAGAAATTAATAAAAACATAATTGGTTCTCCAAAAATTATAAATATGTGGTTTGTAGATAATTTATTTCACATTAATAATTATTATTTTTAATTTTTTATTTATTTTTTATGATATTATTCGACATCAAATATCATTAAATTTATTTTCAAAATTGTTCCCTCAATATGTTGTCGAGGAAGCCAATATTAAAATATACATCGTGTTTTTATTTTTAAAATATTATGTATGTTCTATTTTGATCCATAAAAATCATGAAATCTTTAATCTTATAAAAAAATAATTTTTTTTATTTTTAAACCTATTTACATTTATTTTCTATATACGTTCACAAGATTTACATTGGCGATGCTTAAGCATTCTATGTAATAATAAAAAAAAAATAAAAAAAAAATTTAAAATCATAATCATAGATAATTTATTTTATTTTATAACATCTATATTCATCAATTTATTATTTATATCAATATATTTATCATAAAAATATTATATGTGAGGGAGAGTGGCATTATTGGAAATATAATTGTATTAATATAAATTGGGAGTCATATTCCTAGAAAGTGAATCCAAATTTAAAAATTAACAAAATATAATATTATGATTGTTCTAAAATAAATTCATAAACCCTTTTTTAAAATATTATTTCTTAAATATTAAGGCTTTAATCCTAGATTTATCATCTTCACCCAATTATGTCCTTCAATGTAGTGATAAAATATTACCATGTTTATTATTCATTATTAAAAACAATGAATTGCATATTATTTCATACTTTTAATTTTACAAGTAAACATACAGAACCCATTTTTTAATATTTAAATTATATATGTTTTAAAATTATCTTTATGTCATTACATAGAGTGCAAAAAAAATGAATATAGAAAAATGTATGTTTTATGAATAAAAATGATTTTATAGAATAATAATGTATAATATTTATTCCCTCCATATTAATTGGAAATTGATTAATAAGCGGAGAATTATTTTATATAAAAAAAATTCAAAAACAAAAGTTACGTTATGTAATAATGATTAAAATAGAAGAACAAAAAATATTTTTATTTGAATTAAAATAGTACTAATATTTCTAATATGAAAAAAATTGATTCCCAAATTCAACATGATATTTATAAATAGATTATTTTATTTATATGGTATAATTTTTTTTAAAATTAATTCATGTCATTCCAAGTCATTATTATGTCATAATAATGATAGAAAAATAAATTATTAGTAAAATTAAAAATATCACTTTTTAACCCAAATTTTAACTTTTTATTACATTCTAAAAAATTCCTCGACTATTTATTATATTATAAAAAATGAAATAATTATAATCAAACCCATTTTATAATATTTGTTAATTTATTTTTTAATTGAAAATAAGAAAAGTCTAATAAAACAAAATTTATAGATAAATGATACTTTGAAACTATAACTATTCATAACCATATATGATTTCATTATTCTCATTCCAAATTTAGTACAAATTCCCTAAGAAATAATGAATACATTTAATCTCTTAGAATATTTATGTATATATATTAAATAATTATTTTACTATATTTCATGCATCCTAATCTAATAAGTAGGTCATAGTCATCATATTTAAATATTAAAAATAATATTGTATATCACATATCATTTATGTTCAAGTTTGTGTGTGGTATATTCTATTGAAAGTATTATTCATTTATATTATAATTATACATTTAATATAATTGTGTTATATTATCCCCCTATTATGATAATTTTGTCCTCATAATTTTAATTATTTCATTTAAAAATGTGTTAATCTTTAAATATGTACAGACTTAGATGTCGATTTTATCATTCTAGGGAACTTATAAGATACATAGAGGAAATATAATATTTCACAAATATCTGGAATAATTGCACGTATTATTACTATAATCATACATTGGAATAGTTTTATAAATCCATACCCTAATAGATCAGATCTATTTTTCAAATATGTATTGAGAGATTAATGGTTCTCTTTTTTGGTAATGGATTTAACTTTCCATCAAGATAATTATTGATAAAAATTATGTACATGATTTTTTTTCAATACCATATGTTTTCCTTTGGTTGCATTTTGAGTAGTATTCCACCATTTTAACTACTATTATTCTTAATGATAAATATTTTCATCATTTTTACCAGATTTAATCACATAAATTAACTTTCAATGGAATGTAAGATCCAAAAAATGATTGAATAGTTTTTCCTCCTATATCTATAATATTACTTAAACCAGAAATTGTTAAAATAAGTTATAATAATATTCAATATAAATAAACCATCATTTGAAAAATAACAACAATAATCATCAATGACACCTATGGTTACCCTTAAATAATTTTACAATTAAATAAACATAAATCTTTTAAAACTATATTGAAAAAAAATTCAAAAATTCAAAAATATTTTATCACTTCATCATTTAAAATTATTTTACAAATATTATCCAAATAGAATAATTTACATATATAGTCATATAACAATAATTTATATTCCATAGACATATAATCTAAAAAATATACTAATTTTTTCGACTAATAATATAAATCATTATTATATATAACCACTAAAAGTAGTATATTCTTTAAAATGATAACCCATTCATTATTCATAAAATAATACCAACCAATTTTAAATAATATACCAGACTATCCCAAATTTTATATATATTTTTATTCATATAATTTTCCCAAATATTTAATATCCCTTTATACATAATTAACTCAACATAAAAGATCACATTAACCTTATAGGTTATCTTTAGCTTCACATTTTATCCCCAGTTTAACAAAAAAATTATTCACATTCCTAGTAAATAAAATTTTAAACCTAGATGTTGTATATACCTTAGTTATTATTTATTTATATAACCCAATAAACATCTCCCAAAATATCATTTATATTCATAAAAGTTCATCATAAATAACCTCAAAATGGTATCAATCCCTTGAGATGTATGGTAAGTCTTATAAACCGTTAAATATAATGATACTATAAACTCTAAAGGTACACGAATTTAAAAAATTACCTGGATTCAATGTCATGTAAATTTATGTCTTATACAAATTATGGAATCTCAGGCTTATACACTCAGATTTTTTAATAAAAAATTTATCTTTAAATAATGGTTTTAATACCAACTAAAGTGAAATATTTTTCACCTTCTATAATTAAAAAATTAGAGGGAATATTCAGTCACATACAAACCCAATTAGTTTTTTTGTTTTACTGATTTATGGAATTAAGAAATTAAATGCATAAAAATCCCATATATCTCTCATCTAATCGATAGTTTTTCTAATATATCTTTATTTTATTATTCCAGAATAAGTCTTCAATATACCACAGAACATTCCCAACTCATGATACTCTTCTAGAGTTATTATTTATAATAATTTTTGAAATAAACTATGGAATATTATTATAGAAATGGCATGTTAAAATTTATAATAGGACAACACTTATAGTGGAATCTATCATAAATACATTAGGCATGAAAAATATAAAAAACAATTAAAACATTTATAAAATATTCTATATAGTAAATATCATTAAAGTTCAATATATTTATGAATTCAATATTAACCTAAATAATCTTATTCATAATAAACAAATATTTCATAATTATACAATGCATAATTTTAAAAACCATAATTTTATCAAATATGTCCTCATTAAAATACATCTGGTATAAATAAGTAAGGAATATTCCAAATACCAACATAGTTTGTCTTAGGATACCATCAGATTAATAAATGATATATATAATGGTGTTCTCTACTCATATCATACTATTTTTAATTAATTAATTACTTGAAATAAATGAATAACCATTAAATACATAATCAATGTGAAATAATAGTAAAAATTTCTTAATAGAAAGCATTCATATGAAATGTTAATATTTATTTAGTAAATATTTAACCTAAATTTGTATTTAATATCAATATACAGAAAAATAAAAAGTATATAGATTTTCATTGTTTCACATATTTATAAATGTGTTATCTTTCTTATTAATCATTCCATATCCAATTTATATGAAATCCAATATTTATATCATGTAGAGTAATGAGTATAAGGTTACGAAAATACTAAAAATGATTAATAATTAATCGATGATAATAAAAAAACATGGGCATAAATACAAACATCAAGTAATTTGCAACGATCGAATTATAGTAAATACAAGTCCTCTTGAAAATTGGGATTAAAATATAAGATAATCTTTTTAAAATATTTTTACAAATATATTTTGTAACATCATTGTAAAAATGAAGATATAAATCACTTACGAAACACTTTCATTCTGGTATCTATAATGCTCTTAAAATATAATTTATTAAATAATTTTACATATTATGGTTAAGAAAATAAAATATACTTAAATATGAAATGTTGGATTAAAATATTTAAATAAATATAGGTGTATAAAATCCCATTTCAAAACATTTAAGAAAATAATGGCCTTTTGGGTGAAAATTTAATAGTAAAATTGTAATAGATATTACTTCAAAAAACCTTATATATATAAAAGTAATATTATGAATAAGAGTTCATATATTGGGAAAATATGTTCATGTGGAAATTTGATACAAGATATTTTTGTTATAAGTTATTTAGTGAATGTCAAAAATCACTTTCATGTGAAAACAAGAAAATATTCATTTATAAAATTTTTATATAAATTAATATTAATATAAATTTACCCAAATAAATAAATTATGTATAGAATTAAAAATTATAAAAAATGTTATGGATATGTAAGAGAATGTTTCCCAAAAAAGAAGGATAAATAAGGTCAAATTTTCTTACAAACATTATTAAAAAAATAGGTGGTGTTTGAGAGATAAATATTATATAAGTCTGCTGAATAAAATTCACGCATAAGAAATCACTATTATAAATGATGTCGAAAAATAATTACATTATTCTTTATTTAATTTTATATTAAATTAAATTTAAAATTATAACATGATATGGTTAGGTAAATACCTCGAATAAAATAAATTTTTTTTTGAAAAATATTCATGTAGTAGTAATTGAATAATATAAATTAAAAAATGATTTTTAAAATGAAAACTATCTCATTGAATTGAAATTGATACAAAAAATACATACAGATATCATGATACTTGAATAAAACCCCCCATAAATCAAATAACATTAAGATGAAATTTTAATGAACATTTGTTTTATTTTACAAGGTATAGTTTTCAAATGTGGAAACACATACACCATATAATAAAAAAAGGCGATTAATTCAAAACATGCCTCAAAGAAGGTATTTTTGATGATAAAGACATATAAAGATCAGAACACTTATGTTATAATTAATAGATAATGTGATTATATAAAAAATATAAATTCCAATAAAACAAATGTAAATTCCATATAAAATAATCACAGTTCATTACACAAATAATAATGGAATTACATACTCAATGTAAAAATGATATTACCAAACAAAATAATATTGTTAAGAAACCTATTACCTTGAGTATTGTATTGACTTATACATCCACAACCACATATAAAAATAAAATTATATTAATTATGAACTCATTAAAAAAATAATTTTAATTTTATTCCAATAACCATATTCTATTATTATGATGTTCAATTATTTTACTAATCTAATATAGTTCATATCATTAATTATTCGATCATTCAATTTATAATCTACAAATATGAGCGATATATTTTTAATTTTCAATGGCCTAAAAAATGATATCATAAACTCCATATGATTCAATGAATAGGTTTTATATCATTATATAATAATGAAAGTTCAATTGGTTGTGAAGTAGTTACAATATATAAATCCATTCTCAATAGACCTTTCTTTTTTGGTTAAAATTACTATACTTATGTGTTTTAAAATTAATTATTACAAAGGGGTTTTTTATCATAATGAATCAAAATCATATAATTAATTTAAAAATAATTTTCTATTAATGCATAAAATAAATTTTTTGGAATCACCATGAGAGAAATAAATTCATGAAAACATCATCATTCATGAATGTTGCATAAAATTCAATAGAGGACGACATTTTTTTAATGTGTTAAAAAGATCTATAAATTAATTAATTTGTGAGTCATAAAAAATAATGATTATACTTACTAATACAATTATTGATGATAAATTTTGTGGTGTTCAATTAATTATTGAAAAATTGAAAGGATAATTTAAATTAAAATACATTATTTTAAAAACATGAATTTTCATAAAATAATGAATTATAGAGGAGAGTTCGTTAAGGGGTCACAAGTGATCCCCAATTGATAACTGATAGAGTCTATTTTTTTATTTATAAGTGGAATCATAATATAAAATTATCAATTGAGGAATTAATATTGTTTCCTGATAATTAATCATAATTAAAAAAGGTGATAGAGGATTTGAAACACATACCTCGATCTCAAGAAGACCAACAATCAGTTGATGTTAATGAATTTATTGAAGTGATGTTATATTAATAAATGATACTATGGGTGAGTAATTTAATTATTGGGGTGTTATTGGTTATATTTTTTAGCGAAAAAAAACTCACATGATCTTTTAAACTAGTTATATTTAGTTCTTTTCTACCGAAACAAATAAATTGAATTTTCAAAAATATTTATTCTTTAAGTGTAAAACGTATTAATTAAAATTTAAACTACTTCAAAAAAATAAGCTTTTATTGACCATTTTACAATTAATTTATACAACTATTAGAATTTTATGATTTTAAAATTTTTATAAAGGATATAGTTTAACATTAATTATTATAAAAGTAATTTTTGGAACAATTCCCATAATTAGACCCTAAAGACCCCAAGATAAAAATATTGCTAAAATGTTAATAATTAAAAAATATACTATATTTAATTTTCATCCATCAAAAAATGAATACTCTTAAATTTTAAAAAATATATGACATTTAATATTTTTAAAATTATTTAAATTTATTTTTCACATGAATTCACAAACGATGCATCCACAATGCATATATATTTTATGTAATTGTACTATCAGAAAATAATTTATCATTAATTTCTACCAAAAATATAATTTTTGTATATTTATTTTTATAATACATATTCATCTATATAGTATTTATAACTATATACATATCATGCCAATATAATAAGTTTTATAGGGTGACATTTTTTGAAATATAACATTATTAATATAAACAAGAAGTCACATTCCTAACATGTGGCACCAAATAAAACCATTTATGTAGATAATATAAAACTATGAATAAAATAACATCCTAAATCAATTTTTTGAAGTTATTTTTTGATATTTTAAGGATTTAAACCTATATTAAACATCATTGCACTATTTCATCCATTACAATTTTGATTGAAGTTTGTTAAAATTAAAATTGATTGTGGATACATATTAAAAAGATCATATTACAAAATTTTAAATATTATATTTCCAAATGTAGAATCTATATTTTTAAATATAATTTATTTATTTGGTAATAATTAATTTTATTTAATCATGTGAAACAAAATGAAACACAATTATTTGAAAAAAAATTTCTATTATGAATAAAAATGATTCTATACCAAAATAAAGTAAAATGTTAATCATAGTTTCAATAATTATATAATTTTTAATACAATGAAAATTATTCAACTCTTTAAAAAATCAAAATATAATGTTACCATGTGAAATTATAATCAAACAAGAATAACAGAAAATAATATTTATTTGAATTAGAACATTACGTAGATATCCAAATTATCAAACAAATATTTCAAAGATACAAATTATACTAATAATTTATTTACATTAATGATATAAAATATATTTTATTTATAATATATTTTCATGAAAATAAAATTCCATTTTATTTTATAAAAATAATATTTTTAATTATATTGAAAATTTCATTATTCATGGAAAAATCAACAACGATAAAAAAAATCTAAAAAATATTTCTTATGATAATTTGTATAATTTAAAATAAAAAATTATATCCTTTCAATATATTTAAATTTATAAATTTTATAAATTTTCCTTCTATAGAAAATTGAAATTATAAATTAAAATGGAATTTTTTAAAAATGACCTTTTAAACATTAACTACTCTTAATATTATGTGATTCTATTATTATCATTTAGAATTTGGTACTTATTTTCTATGTAATGATGAATTCATTAATATGAGGAGAAGGTTTCCTTATATATCTCATAATATGATTACTAATATTCATGAGTTCCAACCCAATAACAATGTTATGATGATCATGTCTTAATAATAAATTTTTTATGCCATATCACAGTTTAATTTAGATTTTTTTCATGTAAATAAATCTATAGAAAATATTATTTACATAAATTATAATTACATAATGAAATATCATGTTATTAAAAATAATACACATTTATTCATTGTTTTGTGGACACACCATATAATTGAGGATGTTGTGTGGAAACCTGAGGATATGATGACGCTGATGTATCCTCTGATGTAAGTATCAGAGTGATGTAATATTGGGGAGAAATTTATATAAGCGGGAAGATTGTACCACCATGAAATTTTATGGCATATTTCAGTTTAAATAAATCTTAATTGTCCAATGGATTACGTTACAAGAAATACCAAGTGTAAACGAGTCATGATATACTATAGAAATATTATTATTAAATGTGATAGTTATCCACTATCAAATAATTTTTATTATTATGAATAAGTGAAATAAATTTGAAAAACATATTTATTACACATCTATAAAATCACACCATAGGTTATCAATTGTATAGATATGAAAATAAAATAATCTCGTATCAAAAAAATAGATGATTTTCTTCAAAGAGTTTTTTTGCATATAATGTATTTTAACATACTAAATTAAACTAAAAACTATTTAATATATATTTAAGTTAAATTTTAAAATATATATTCTATTATATATTTTAACATTAAAAATGGTTTTACTAGGTGTGGAGTTAGAATAAATTCAGTTTAATGCAAAAATGATATTTTTTTCAAAAAATGATTTTTGTCGCGTCATTCACATTTATTTTACAGTTAATCTATGCCAATTTATGAAATGATATTTTAAAAACGTATTTAATATTATTAGTAGTATAATTATCATTTGGTAATGAGGTAAAATTAATTTTTCACCATAATTAACAGTTATGATAGTAAAAATATTTTTATGATGATAAGGTTTAAAATGGTTAAAAGTAGGGAAAACCAAAGATATAAGGATTAAATTATCACAAAAAAACATGTATTAATTTTATTGGATTATGGTATATAAAAATTATATTTATTATATTATATTATTTTAAATTTTTTATCCAAATTACCTGATTATGACATATATTATATAATAATGTATTATGTATTTACATTTTTGCTACCAACCTCATTAATAAAAGAGGATCCTCCTCTCCACCACTTTAGGACGTATTATTGACCAATATCATTCAAAATAATCTCTCAACAAAATTTTCAATGACCTTTTGTTTAATTTATTCTAGATATACCAATCAAATAATCCATAAGGATCCTTTCAAATGATGTTTCCTGAATAACTTGTACCTGTTCTTACTGATATTTTTCACATTTTATTGTTATTCAACCTCATCCATATTCTCTATAACCTTATTAAAATTATGTAATTAGTATCATTATTATTTTTAACTATTTTATGTTAATTTTATTATATTTTTTCATCTCTGTCTCGTCTAATAGAGAATGATAATTTTTCTCATGCTATGTGTGGACAACCACCCCAATGAATTGAATTGATTTATTTTTCATTCCTTGTCTACATATATGGGTGTAATGATATATTTAATTAATACAAGTATAATTTATGATATATTTATGATTATAAAGTAGTTAATTATTATTTTGTATTTATTTTTCCCACTTATCAAAATGTTCAAACATCACTCATTCTTATATATGAACTAATATATCCCCGGAGTAATGTAATTCATTTTCCATTATTATTTTATATAAATGATTATAAAGTGTTTATAATGAATATATATTGTTTATAAACATATATTATGATTATAAAGATGATAAAATAATTTCTAGGATTCAAGGACTAGAACCATTGAACCAAAATATTCAGGGAAAACCTAAAACATTTCGCCTAAATGATCAATTTAATAAAGAATTATTAATAAAATTATAATTAGAAATAATAAATAAATGATACATAGTATTTTATGTAAGAATTTTGTTCTAAAATTTATGAATAAAAATTTTTTAGTATTAAAATTGTATTTTTGAAGAGGTATGAAGTGTGACATTACATATGGTAGGGGTTTATGCTAAAATCTAATTCCATTACAGGGTTGTCATTGATAAACAATAATGGAGGGAAATTATATTTTTTTATCCTGTGAAACACATTTATTTTATTCTATATTTCTTATTATTCTATTTTTAATGTTATATTACTATTTTTCTCTATTTGGTAAATAAAATGAATAGGGAAATTATTTTTAGAGATAGATGGCCTTGTTTCCACTTTGTCCTATTATCTATTTCATCCATATCCTTTCTCTTAAAGTTATTTTAAAAATTTCTTTATTTCTACTTTAAATATAATAAAATTCCATTTTTAAATACCATTTTAAATATATATAATGGTTTATGAGGAGTATTTTAAATTTTTTTTCATATAAGTCATTTTGACAGTTTATACAAGATTAAAAAGTATTAAACCTTTTATCATATATTCTATGATTATATTTTCCCATCATAATAATTAATATTTCATTTTGAAATTAATTTTAATTTTTCTTATATTATTTAAAAATAAATTATTTTTCCTAATAATAAAGTAATTTATAGAATTTAAAGATATAAAAATAAAATGGTATTTTTCATAGTATCAATGAAATGGTAAAATTTTATTTTAAAGGTAGTTCTTATCTATGATGATATCCTTTACAGATTTTTATGCTTCACAATGGATATGATATTATGATAATATGAAATTTATCTACAGGTATTATAATGATAATCTTTTAAGCATGATCTTATTAAACTCTTTTCTTTTCCATGGGTAAATTAATTGGGATCAAATCTTTTTAAATCATGTTTCATTTCTATGAGATATTCTATGAGGAAATGAAAGAATATTTAAAAAACCCATTTCATTTTCACAAATTATGGTATGATAAATTTATAAATGTTTTAAAAAATTATGGAATAAATATGTAATTTTTTTTATTATCTGATGGGTGGGCTTGAAATTATATAACACTATATTGTATATGTAAATAATCATATCTCATGAGATACAATATACTTAAATGGTGAGTGAACCATGTTTAGTAAGAGACTATTTCCACTATTATAGTTTTTGGAGAGAATATTCAGTAAGGAAATAATGGAATGGGGAGTGAGCCCATTCCATTATGGTTATTTTTCCACTATGATAGTAATGGATGTAAATATTGACTAAAAAAATGTTTTTATAAGAATATGTGTATACCCAAAAATCATGTATTATGCATATGAAATATTCTCATGGATCTTGATTGGTTATTTATGCTTCAAAAATACTATTAATTATATAATATTTATATTAAATATTTATTCCATTATTCAATATTAATTTTTTTCATTGATTTGGTATGAAATCTAAAAATTATGATCTTGTTACCATACCATTATTCTTATCATGTTCTCTCTTATGATCATTGATTGATATCTCCAATATTTATACATACAAATCATCTAATCTCACCCTTTAATATTCTTTTTTTCCATATGTTATGAATAATTTTTTTATGTAGGTTCTGTATAAAAAATGTAATAATTAAGAATATATTTTTTAGATATTGAATTTCATTCATTAAATTCAATGACAATGTATCTATAATACAAACACACTATACCTTTATCATTATTGGAATCTATGTTTTCATATGTAATTAACATTGTTCTAAAACGATGTAATTTTTATTTTTCTAATGCTTTGGTCACTTTGGATTAACACTATTTAAATATCACCCATGTTGATTTTTGAGTAAGAGATGTCAAATTTTATATTTTGAATCAAATAATTTTCATCTATAATTATGATAATGAATAAAAATAGTAAATGTAATTTACATAAACGGTATTGTCATTAATACATATTCATGAGAGTTACGTGTCTCCAATGGATGTAGAAAAATAATATAATGACGATATAGAGGTTTTATTCATTTTTTGATACCTTTTATTTAAGATTATTTATCTTATAAAAAGATATTAATATACAATAAAGAAGTTGATTTGAGTAGATTAATACATTACCACTCTAGAAATCCGTATAAGGTGGGCAATGATCAACAATTTAAGGAACATATAGTATTTAAATGATGTGTATTGAGAGGGATATAATAATTAATGTTTTATTGAATATGGACAATGATATCATAGGGAAAGGTAACTATTTGATCATTCTAAAATGAATGTTCAAATATTCATTAATTTGAAAATTAAAGAGGCATACAATGGGAGTGTTGAATAGTGGAATGTTGAATAGAGTATTCCTGAGTTTAACCATAGCAGTGGAGGAATTATTATGGTCAGGAACTAAGCATGTGTCCCATCAATTACCTACATGAATAGGAACCTATTTGACGACTATCATCTTTTATAATTAGATATTCATCAGGGAAGTATGAATATGTATTAGGAAATCAATGATATTTTATAGTATTCCAACATGATAGACATTCTAAATTATATATTTTTATTCCAACTATTCTCGTAAGTTAATGTAGAGAAAATAAAAGTCTAATGGGATGTTAAAACCATTACCCAAAAAATAAACTAAATTGGAAAACATTACTATGAATATCATATCTGGACTCCCTATAACATCTAATGTCCCTAAATCCATTTGGATTATAGTTAATATCCTTATGAACTAATCACATTTTATTATTATTTATGAATACTTTGTCTCTTGATCATCTAATAAGAATATATATTACCAATAACCAATTAGGTCGGCGGAATGGAAAATACATTTTGGATTAATAATGCATGTTTTATTCATAGATAAATTTGTAATAATTTTTGGTTTGGGATAGATATAGGCAATAATATTGTTATTTTTTATGATTATAGTAGATCATATTATAAATTTGGGACCCATGCTCGTGATTTTGGCACGTAGTGATGGAATGACTTGAGGAAGGATGGTTTTTAGAGTGTATTTGATGGAAGGGATATAAAAACTACTAGTTGTGAATCTTGGATAACTCGGATCTATGATTTAATGTGATAATGTTAATATAAATTGGTGCATAAAAATGTGATAATACTTGGATATGAACTTGATTATTTAAAAAAAATTAAATTATAGGGTATGTAGTACAAATATTCAAATTATAAGGTGTCTTGGTTAAAATTAATGTGTTTCCTACAAAAATAAAGCATCACTCATAGTGTGATATGTATCACATGTCATGTGACTCAACATGGGGACATGGCGTCAGTTATGGGTGGTACACAAGTACATATAAAGCCTGGTACATTGGCATGGGTAGAGTATATGGGCATGGCATAGTACCCAGACATGACCATGAACACGGCATGACCCGAAGTATATATAAATATCCAAGTAAACAAGAACCACCAGAGGCACTTTATCATGCATTGGAGTAAATGAGAAGTCTCGAGTCTATCAAGAAACAACATGTACTCTTCCATGTTTTTTATGAAACCCATGTTCGCTTCGGCATGGAATAGTTCCTATAAGGGTGTGTTCCCTTGATCCATCTTTATGAGGCTATATTATAGAATTACATCGTAGGAAAAGAATTATTATCCCAAAATGGTATTAGTCTTGGATTTAATTTTAAGAATCCCACACAGAGGCCTAGGATAGGGTCGTCTATAAATTTTTACCCTAATTAAGGGTCTCAGAATCAGAATGACAAAAATTACCTAGGTATTAACCACCTAATTCTCGGGTTAAACCAGATTGGGTTGTTTCTATAACATATGGCCCTAGGTGTTATCCCTCCATATATTATCATTATCTTTGTACTTATAATTTTTCCACCATTATGGAAATCACTGTTGAGCATTGCACCATAGATTTATGCCTGCAGTACTATCAGACTCAAAGGGAGGGTTTTCCTGGGTGAGTGTTTCTATGAACACTTCAAAAGACTGTTAGTTTATCAATGAAGTTGTCAGGTTAGCATGATACATATTGTATTCCATGTGTATATTAATACTATGTTTGAAATATCTCTATGATGGGATGAATACACTTGATTCTTTATGTTTAGTTAGTTTTTGGTTTCCCGCGTGGTATTGTTTTAGTCACCCCTACACAGGCTCTACCCACACATGTCATGAATTATATAGATGACCATATATTTTATAGGGTTTTTGGTGGATAAGGACTTGATGGATCTTATATTGGAATGTATAGAGAATGGTCCATACCAGCATCACATTTTGTTGAAGTCCCCTTCTTCTAGTATGATGAACTTCATTACAGTATTAAATGGGATTTTATTTGACACTTTATGTTTCTAATTTTATTTTCCTACTCTAATTGTGTGGTTTATATGTATTCTTTCATTTGCATCAGTTGTCTCAATTTCATGTCATCAATTTTATGGTCATGGAGATGTGTTTATTTATATGTATACAATATTTTAATGCCTCCCATGTGACTAATATTCCCAGTCAATTTCAGTCATCAACCCATGGAATATTGGAGGTAGGCTATGGGAAGTCTCACTATTCTTATCACTAGCGAGGCGGGCCTTGGTGGGTTGCATCATGAGAGTATGAGTTTCCTAAATATATGTAGTCTAATAAACCAGTAGAAATTAGTCACCTAACTATTTTTAAGACAATACTATATTTACATTACTTTTATTGATATTGACATACTCGAGGCTATATCATATGTTTTTTTATTTATGGGATAAGGAGATTAAAACATTATATTTTGGATCTAGGATAATGATAATTAAAATATACTAAAATAAAATAATTTTATCAATAGTGTGATCATCTTATAATGATACTAAACGATAGTGGATGTGGAAAATTATTATAAATAATTTATGGGATATTATTCGGTTATTTTGGATAGAATTTCTGGTGGTTGAAATTCAGAAAATGTCGAAGATGATAGATTATGTTGTCCAGGAATTATGATATTTGATGATGTACCTAAATTAATAAATGCTCTAATGGAACACAGAGGGTCTTCAGAAGGTACACCTTTAGAAGTTATAACAATCTTAGATACAATACTAGATAGAACAGAGTTGAAGTGTGAGTTATAAAGTCTAACTAGAGTTATATGGAAAGTAAATAATTTTCCTCAAGTTTATATAAAATATTTTTAATAGATGATGGAGAACCTAGAATCTTTAAAGAAGCTACAACACTCAATGATCTCATAAATTGTGAGTTAACCAGAAAGGGGAATTGGATTCATTGAATAGCCATGAATGATTGTTTCTAAAAAAATCAACAAGGGATAAAATTTCTAGTGAGTAAGTGGAATTTCATAACAAAATAATAAGTTGATTGTAATAAAATGAACAAATATAGGATCGTAGTTAAAGTGTTCCCCCTAAATACGGGAATATATTTCTCAAAAAAATCATTGATAGTCAAAACCACTTCCATCTAAATCTTGTTTTGTTCACATTCAACTATGTAATATTACATTGGAAAATTAAAAGCAAAAACAATGTTCCTTCTTGTATATTTATAAGAGAATAGTTAAATGATGCAACCATTTTATTTATTTATCGATTTTTTAAAGTAAAAATTATGTAAATGAAAATATAGTCTTTATGGATTGAAATAATACATAATAAAATGGATCATTAAATCCAATGTATTTATGGTTTAAAATAGTTATATAGATAAATTTCATCTCATGAATATACTGTAAGATGTAAAATAATACTTCTTTATCATCATTATCCTTCTATTGCCTAATATTTTTTATAGAACAATACAATAAAGTGATTCATTTTTTAAATGTGATATTTTTAAATTTTTATAATGTAAGATCTTGGAACATCAAATAATATTAATTGCATGACAATTAAAAGAGGGAGGTAATCTTGCATCCATTATTTCTCTCAAAGGGATTAAATTTGGTAGGTGATAATGATGATTTAAATAATTAGATATAATTATTTTAACTCCCTATGTTGTAAATTTTATTTTTTTCAAAAGGGGAAGCATTATGGTTGGAAGATGAGGTTTGATACATGAAAAAAGTTATATTTTATTTAGCATTCATTAATTAGATTTATTCTATGGTATAAGAGTTTCAGTACATTTTCTGTTCATAAGGTGTCATCTGTTGGTATATGAAAATGTTGGTGGAGATTTACTGTGAATACCTTGAATGAATAATAAAATATATTAATGGAATATAAGATAAAACAATATGATTAGGCTTGTCCAAATAATTTCAATAGTATGAAGATGTTGACCTTGTGGGTATATTATGATACTCTACTTAGTACAATTGGTTATATTTATACAATTAAATTAAGGAATGTCAACTAGATTTTGAGGCTTCAACTGAGGGTTTTAACCTCTTTTATAGAAGGTGAAAAAATATCACAACAGAAGTGATTAAAGAGTTTACATAGTTTAAACACATTTTGGAAGAACATGGAATGTTCTAGGAAAGTGGATATTCTACAATGACAGCTATAGTGTGGTTCACATATTGAAAACCCCAATGTTAGTTTTGATGACTAAACATATTGACCATATATTCCACTATATTAAGAAGTCACTGGTTGATACAGAGTTATATATATGGAATGTATACGGAAATATCATCCTAGATGATATATACACCAACATCTTATTTAATAAAATCTAGATGAAACACACAGCCATTGTGATATTAGAGTGGTCAGGTGTCACTGAAGAGCACTCTATGATGTGGAAGGATATTTTATGTTATAAAATTTATAAGTTTTGTGAATTTACAATATTCCTTGAAAAAATTAATTATTGGGATACTATTAGGAGTTGTGATGACAGTTTTTCGGTTCTACTGTAATTCATTGGATGCATAGGCTCATGAAAATGTATCTTTATTTGTGAATTTTAGTCCGAACAAGTGGAACTCCATCAAGTGGATGGGTTATAAAAATATAATATCCTCTAAATATGTTTTTTTTAGTCAATTCAGTGGATGGAGTCAATGTTAGTATTTTATCATAATATAGGGCGTGGTTATTTTACTTTAATTGGATGTTGGTGTTCAGGTTTAATAATTCAATAAAGCATTATAAGCTATATATTCAACTGATGGGCCATAGTGAAATTCGATGGTTGATGTAACCATTTTAGAAATATGATATCTCTATAAAGGATGGGTTGGACCACTAATAGAAATAATTAATTTGAATTGAAATTTATAGATGATTAGTGATCTATGTGATGGTTTAAAATTAGTAATTTCAATCCCTATTATATTCTAAATAATTAGTAATAAAACAAGATATATTGTTATACTATGGACATAATATGTAATTTTAGAACCACATAAAATCAATATTTTTCATTTAATTTAGTACCTTTCATATAGTTTTTCTGTATAATTTTTATAGTTGAATAGTTTATAGACAGGGTGTAAGGATTTTGGTTGTTATCAAGATATATATGTTCTAGTTAAATATTCTAATTAGAGGAGGTGTTCAACTAATTGTGACGTCTTGTTCCTAAAATTATTATGGATGGAATAATATTTCTTTGAGGAAAAGACATTCAATGGTTTCTAAATTTGGCATTCATCTTCCACAACAAGTCCATGTATACAGAAATGATATAAAGTTAGGACATCTAATGATATAGAAATGTATATTCACTATGATATATCGCATCAATTAATATATAGTGTTAGGGTACCAAATTTCCATTATAATGGTTTACATTTTGTGATCCTACATGCTAGGGTAAGGAAATTTAATCAATATATATATATATATATATGTTTTCATTATAGTGTGATCATCTAGACGTACAATGATGTGCTTTAATGACTATGGGTGTAGTCTTATTGCTTTTATTTCAGTGTGTGTATCAATAGAAGACTTGTTTTTGGAAAAATATTGTATGCAGTGAGGTTGGTCAAGTTATAAATTATTAAGAAAGATTCATAGATAATTCTATATAGTAATGAGGGTGATCTGGGATCTCATTTGAGATCTCATTTGATATTAATAATTATTTTAAGGATCATATGCTTGTTTATTAGATATTCAACCAATATTACCCCTTTTCTGGGTTGAGAAGTGAGGTATTTTCTATATATTAATATTTAATATTATTTTACAATTATACATTCATAACATATTTTTTCATATTTCTTTTACATAGGATGCCTTACAATGTCACTATAATAATCCATAAATTGTGAAATTTTTATTGAAACATCATTCCATTTTAAAATATATGAAATTTTTTATGAGTGTGTGGAGATAAAGATTTAGTTCTATCGGTTTATAATTGTGGACCATATTATTATCATTGATGTTATATTAGTAGAGGAGTTTATATATATTTTAGGGATTGAAATTTAGTTTTTAATTTATGTACATTGTATTGCAGTTGATATATTATATTTTCATTGATCTACACAATCCACATTCTCTAAATTATGAAAATTTAAGAAAATACTTTATAATTCACCAGCCTTAACTGTTACCTATTTTAGTTACTTCAATTATATTTCACATATTTACATTCCCAATGACATTTTAGATATATAATTTAGAATGTAAGTTTATAACTCATACATATCAACCCACAAGCATCCAATGTGGGTACCTTTAATACAACATCTAAATTCATCCAAAGAATAAAATTTTAATCACAAAATAATAAGTTGATTTCTTTTAGAAATCATAACAAAATTTTTATTTACTACTTTATTCCTACTACACATCCTTAGAACTTGAGTAAATAATTTTAAAACATGTAGTGATCATAGTAACCACAGTAATGGGTATAAAAATAAGGAAGGAAACCATTTTTCCATGAATACTTATATACATATGTATTTATTTTCACAAAGACATACTTCGCACCCATAATGAATCATATACTCACATTGTAAAACATTAGATTTCAATAAATCATAGAAATCAAAAATACTGAATAAAATTTTCATGGTTAATTAGTTATATAATTTTGTAACCTTCATAGATACCTTATTATTTGTAACCCTAACGTATACACTACAATGTAACCCTAACAATTACCTTATGGTGTATCCATCACAGTTACACTTGAAGTAACCATATGCCCAACCTCCAGCATTCACACACCCAATTAATTGGAAGGAGATATAAGTCTCACCTTTTATTTTAAACAATTCACAAGATCCATAGTATAATCATAGCACATGAATAATTTCACAAAAACATTTCTTATAAATTTTGTAAAATAGAATATCAAAAGAGGAATTTCAAATTAATGTCCTTATAAATATCATACAATTGACGAGAGAATTAATATTATAAAATTATGATGTTTATAAAGTATATATACAAAAAATAAAACATAATATAAACAAGAATTAACCATGAAAATATTCATAGTGACCTATAATCGATGAAGTGGAAGGGTTACCAAATGAATGGAAATTGGGTTGTGAATTCCCTTCCATCAGATTCATCTAATATCAAACATGTTTAAGGATCATATATAATGGTTAAAAAGATCTATTAATATCCCAATGAAACATATTCATCTTTTTGACACCTTATATAATCATTTTATTACACCATTTCAGTCATTAATTGTTAATATTCTATTCTCTTCATTTTTTAGGTTTCATTCTATTCACAATTTTTGTGGTCTTTTCCTAAAAGATATCCTTATTTAATTGAAGATGACTATTAGAACTGTTGTTAAATGGTATTATTAGGTTTCTATAAAACATAATAATTTCATAAATCATTTTTTATATGATATGAGGATATATCATTTATTATATTTGTTTAGTTCATTTGGTGGTTCATTGATAAACACGAACTAGTTCTATTATATCACATAAAAATATGTATATATTTTAACTCCATAATATAAAATATTATATATAATACAATTTATAATCTTTTTAATCCATTAAAATAGTTTTGTGATCAGATATTAAGGAAATAATTGAAATTGAAATCACATCGTCCATGATATTGATAAATCCTCACAACTCAGACGTTGTTTTTTTATAGAATTAGAGGAAGTTGATAGAAAGAATAATGATTATTTATTTTTCATAATCATTATAACACTAAGAAAATATATGAACCTATATCTTTCTTGTATCCTCGATAAGGGGAGTATAAGATTATATTAGAAAGTATATTAAAACTAAATAAAATTAAAGAGGAATCTTATCTCTTAGTATCTTCCACAGAACTTCCACTTTATTGCCTTTGGCATTGGCATTTTAGTGTGAACATATGGTATTGGATGTGGGGAATATCATTGGATGGTATTGGGTAGACTTTAGGAAATTCTAAAAGCTTGAGAGGTGTGAGAGTAAGAGGGGTGGGAGTAGAATTTAAAGTGTAGGAAATGTGGGCATATAAATTTTTCAATTATTAGTTTAGTATTTTGTAAAGACATTTAATATTTTTGATTAGTGTGGGAAAAATAGTATAGAGAACATGTGAGTTTTAACATTGGGTGATTACATCAGCCATGAAGTTAGGAATAATAAATATAACTGCCAATGAAGATATATGGTAAATTAACATAATTTATTATTCATAAAAATTCAATAATTTTAGAAAACATACCAAAAATTTAGCCTAGCGATTTTTAATTTGTAGAATTCAAAAAATGAACATAATTATTCCATAAAATTATCTAATTATGATTAATTTAATTTTTTAAAAATAATTATATATTTGGAAAATAAAAATTTTAAAATAATAACTCATTTCATATCACCTTGAAAAATTAATCAAGATCTCAATATCTTATATCCTGTAGACAAAATATAATAATAATATGATTACTATTCATAAGGTTCAATTTACTATTAAAATTAACAATCATAAGGGTATGATACTATTCACTAAAAAAATTATGTTGGATCTATCAAACTCCAAATAACTTACTGATCACAACTGTAGATGTCTCTTTTTATAAATTCAAATCATAGAAGCTGAGAAATTAAGATTAACACCTAGTTTTTAACCATATACTTCAAAAAAGGATCCATTATTCATTTATTTAGTGTTTCAGGAATTTCAATTTATTTTTAAATCCTTGGGTTGTTAACTTTTCCCCCTTCTGAGAATTTCATCCTCATTATTTTATTTACATATTAAACATGTGAGGGTTATATTCCCTCATAGAAAATTCATATTTCCACATTTCTTCATCAACCATGTGATCTCTCAAAAAAACCTCTACCATGTAGATTACCTTATTTTGTAATACATGTTCCCTTAGATCAAGAATCTAAATCAGTTTTTCTTCATGTGAAAGATACTTTTCAACATGAATTAATTTTAGGATAAAAACATGAGATGAATTTGCCATATACTTTCTCAAAATCAAAACATGTAGAACATTCTTTACTAGATATAAACACGGAGGAAAATATATCGATATGATGCTGGTCCAAACCTTTTTAAGATTACAATGGGTCCAAGTAATCATGGAATAATATTTCATCTTTTACCAAAATGTATACCACTTTTCAATGGTCAGATTCTACGAAAAACATGATCACCTACCACGAATGAAATCTCATTACTCCTATTATCTGTATAAATTTTATGCCTTCCATGAGTTGTCCTCATGGGTTGCTAGATCATCTTCAATTTCTCTTCTACTTACTCTAGTAATTCTAGTCCCATAATCATTCCATCCACAAAATCATCTGAAATAGAGAGAGTTGAACATCGCTTCCCATTAAAAACCTCAAATGGTGAAATCAGTATAATGGAATTAAAACTATTATTCAGTGAAACTTAAACTAATGTAATATTTTGATCCCAACATCCCTAGTTATCTCTTTAACAATCTTGAAGTGTATCCTCCAAAGCCTGAATCGTCCGTTTTGACTACCCATTTGATGGAGGATGAATATTTGTAGTGAAATTTTATTGAATTCCCAATGACTTATGATGCTCATTCCAAAAGATAGAATTGAACATGGGATCAGGGTCAGATACAATGGAAATAGGAATGAAACATAACCTGACAATTTACTTGAGGTATAGTTGAGATACAAATTCCAAAGACATAATATCTTGATTAGGAAGGAAATGAGAAGATTTAGTCAGTTGATAGTAAAAAAACATATATCATTGTTACCTCTATCATATTTTTGTAGTATCACAATGAATTTTGTTGATATATTTTCCCAGTTCCACTCTAGTACTGGTAAATTATGAAGAATCCCCTTCGGTAACTGATGCTCTACTTTATCCTCTTGACATGTCAATCATTTCACTGTAAAATCTTAAACATATCTTTTGATTCCATCCCACTAGTAATACTCCCAAATGTATCTGTACATCATTACGATGTTTGAATAAAATGAAAATATAGATCTATGAGCTTCTCACAACAGCTCTTTCTTCATATGAGAATCACATGGCACACACAATCGTTTTCCAAATATTAAAACCCAATCTTTTTCAAGGTAAAATTCTAGAAAAATATCCATTATAACAAATTAAACATTTTTCTATAACTCCCCATCTTCCTTTTGTCCTTTCATAATACTGTCTCACAAAGATTACAACACTATAACCTATAACAAAAAATAGGAATAACCTGCACCAACAACTTCCAATCCAAAATTAATCAAATCATTAGTCAAGGATTTATAAACCAATTGAAACACGGTTACTGATGCATAGTTATTTCAACATAAGGAATCATCCTATTGGATTTCTTTTCCCGAATGGTAATTCATTATGCAGTCATATTTCTTTTTCAATGCATGTCATCTTCTCTGCCTAATACATAGTTCTGTTTGAGTGTATATCTACTTTAGAATTTAATGGTCTATATATATTTCACATTTTTATCTATATAAATGATTCCTTTATGTTTTAAATGAAAAAAATAAGAACTGCTAATTCAAAATCATATATGGGAAAAGTTAACTAAATGGATTTTAGTGTTATTCAAGAAAAAGAAATTACATTATCATTCACTCTCAGAAGATAACCTATCCTTTCAATGGAGCATCGTTGTAGATGAAAACTCACTATTTTTTGGAAGTAAATGCCAAAACTAGAGAAGTCACCAATATCTTATTTAGTTCCTGAAAAAAACATCACATTGTTTTGTCCAGACAAATATAACACCATTTAATGTTAAAATAGTTATAGAGATAGATAATAGTGAAATTTTTTTAACCTACCATTGGTAATAACCAAATAATCCATGAAAACAATGAATCTCAATAAAATTTATAGTTATTTACTATTCATCAACCACTTTTGTTGACATGATCAATTATTATTCCATCCTTATTGAAAATATTACCATGAAATGAAATATATTTCAACCAAAATTTACACTTGATGAATTTTTCATATAGTTTATTTTATTTTATGGTTTTAAAAATAAACCATATATGATTATAATTTTCCTCAAAATTTCAGAATTTACAAGTATGTCATCAATAATCCTGACCACAAAATCATCCAATAGCTCATGAAATATTCTATTTACTATATTGATAAATACAGCAGGTGAATTAGTTTACCCAAATGGAATGAAAAAAAATTCATAATTCCCATATATAGTATGGAATATAGACTTCAGGATGTCTGCATACATTGCATTTAATTGATGGTACCCCAACCATAGGATAACATTTGAAAAATATTATTCTCCCTGGACCTGATCAAACAAATCATCGATGTGAGGCAAATGAAACTTGATTTTATCAATGATGTTATTCAAAGCTCTATAATCAATCCAATGTCTCATTGAACCATATTTCTTTTTAAAGGAAAAAATAAAAGCTCCCCATGGTGAATTGAATTGATGAATGAAGCCTCTGTCAAGAAACACTTGCAACTGATTTTTCAATACAAGATGTTCATTTCATCGATTCGAGAAGGTGGATAAAAATTTTTCTTAGAATCATGATATAATTAAATTGTGAATTCAACTTCCTAATCAATTATTACATATGAGTGTCTCTTTAGGGAAAACGTCTTCATTTTAATTTACCACTAAATCATAATTAATCTAAATAGTTCCCTTATTTTCAATAATATGATCTAGATATCTTTCATTTACATGTTTTAATAGTTTCTTATATTTTTTATATATTATCAATTATATGAGTTCATTTATTTATACAAACTGAAAAACTTTTTGAAAAACAACTTCTTTTTCTCTACAATTAATCTTAGAATGATAAACAGAAATCCAATATATCTCTAGAATGAAATCAAAGAATAGTAAGAGGAAAAAACAAGGTTTTTAAAAAAAACTTCTACTTACCACAATAGAAATATTTTTATATTTCCTCTTTTCTATAATAATTCCCTCATGTGTTTTAATAAAAAAAATTTGGTCTCTTTTTTATGGTCAAGTTTTCAATTTGCAAGAAACTTTTTCAGAAATAATAGAATGTGTTGATACCATAATAAAAAAACATTAGAAAAATCTGAGTAAACAAACATGGTACTAGAACCCACATCCTTGGATGGACTGATTTCTGATGACATTTTTCCAATGAATTAGACTACAACATTCTCCTTATAGTCCAACATTATTGAATCATTCATATCTCTCATTGGGTAGAAAAATACATTATGTTTGGTTATCAGAATTAGTCGTAAGATCATATTAATTACAATATCAGGCCTCCTGTCAAAACATACCACATTAAATAAAATTCCTAGTATTAGGATTTCTTTTCATAGAGTTCTTTTTTCCATATTTTTCTATAATTGGAAATCAAACATTCATACAATCAGATTTAATTGATTGATTCTTATCCCGCTCTTTCTGTTTGGACATCTTCATTTGTTTGTTTTTTCACGGTACATGTCGTCATCAGGAAAATTCATTTCTACCCACTCAGTACATTGGAAATGTTTTTCAAAAATATTTGAGGTATCGGGAAGCCAATTCCCTTCAATATCCTTACTTTAATCCTGTGTAAAAATGGTTGACTTTACTATCATTATCCAAAATATATTTTGAATCATACCTAGATAGTCTAGTAATGTTAACATCTTACAAGACTGCTGATTCTTCCACCATTTTCTTCAATTCACAAAATTTATTCCACATCATAATTCGAACCACCTTTAGATAATAAATTTTGAGGAAAAGAATTTAAAATTAATCCCACTATAAAGAATCAATCTCCTCCCAATCCCTTATATTCATAACTTTCATCACCACTAATCAGATTCTCTATCAAAACGATAAATGTAATGACTTACCTTTTGATTATAAAAACATTCCACAACAACATATATCTTTTCAAAGGCTTTAATACATCATTCAGCTGCTATCGGGTCATAAGATTCATTAAAAACAGGAGGGTGTTGCCTCATGATATTTTCTAATATCATCATGTTCCTTTGTGGAATCTAGGTTTTTTTTCTTTAATAGATTACACTAATAGTTATTGTCTCTTTAAAATAATCCATTACTATTAAAAACTACATGGTTAGAACTTCAACCATTCCCGGTTATCGATTCACAATGATATCCTTCGGCTCCTTCCAACTTCTGCTTCCCTATTTTTTCTATGAAAAATAATCTGAATGGACATATCATAGATGAATCAACATTGTAATATTTAAATTCTATATCGTAATTGCATAAAAATAAGGCAATAATCATTGATGGTATTCTATTAACATTATCTTAACCCTTAAATATATCCAACCCATGCTCTGATTCTAAATAAAAGGCCCCATCATTAAACGTTACATATTCATGTTATTTCAACTATATTTCACGTCATTACATTCAAAAATATCATTCGATTTAGTTTTTTATAAATTTATGTTACAACCCATACATATCAATCCAAAATCATAAAAATGGTTTACTATTAAATCAGTCACAAATTCTTCAAAAAATATGATTTTAAACACAAAACACCAACATGATTGTTTTTAAAAATCCTCATAACAAAATAAATTACTTCCTTATTCCAACTACACATCCGTTTAAAATGTGGAAAAAATTTTAAAACATGGTGTGAGCATAAAAACATATGTAAGGGATTTAAATATACGGAAATACACTATTAGTGCATCAGCACTTATAATCAGATGAATTCATTTTCTTAAATATATAGTTCTCACCTATAGAGAATCATATACTCACTTGGTGAGACCTAAAAATTACATAAATCATAAAAAAAACATAAATAGGTAATAAGGGTAACTTGAGGAAATACATACTTAATATTTTTAACCCTCATGGCTACTTAATGATTTGTAACATTCATGGCTACATTATAATGTAATCGTCACAGCTACCTTATAGTGTATCCATCGCGGTAACAATTGAAGTAACCAAACCGCTGAGCTACCATATTAAAAATCTCCAATGCATTTATGGGAGATATATTTCCAACCCTTCATAATAAACAATTACCAAGATCCAAATAAATTCATAAAACTTGAATAATTTCACAATTACATTTCTTTTGAAATTTGTAAAATATAATTTTAAAAGAATATTTTTTTAGGAATGTCCATTACAAATATCATACAATTGATGTGAGAATTAATATAATGAAATAATTTTGTTTATAAAATATATATTAATATAAAAATAAATAATATAAACAAAAATTACTCAGAATATTTTTTTATTACCATATAAATGACAACGTGGATGGATAACCCAGAGAATGAAATTTGGGTTAAGAATTTTCTTACCTCAGGTTCTTCTAACATCAAACATGTTTAGAAATATTTTATAATGGTTAAAATGTAATATTAATATCTTAAAGAAAAATATTCGTGTTTATAACACCTTATAATATTATATTATAACTTCATTTCACACATTAGTTATTAATATATTGTTCTCTTCATTGTTTCAGGTGAATTCTTTACATTATTTCCATGGTCGGATCGTAATGGATTTCTTATTCGAATGAAAGTAAAATACAATAAGTGTAATTAATTGGTATTATTGGTTTTTCCATCATATTTTATTCTTCCATAAATCATTTTGGTTATATTTTATGATGATGAATCATTAGATATATCATTAGTGATATTTGTTTAGACCATTTTGGTGGTTCTCTGATAAACAAAAACAAATTCCATTAAACAAAAAATTATTATGCATATATGTTATCTAAAAAACATAAAAAAGCATATATCATAATATTAAAAAAAAATTAACATTAAAATGGGTTTGTGATTATCTTTTAATGTATTAAATAACATTGAAAACACATCATCCATTATTTTGATAAATCTGCACATATTAGATGTTGTATTACTTATTTAAATTAGAGGAATAGGAACAGAAGAATGGTGATTAATTTTTCCAATAAACATGATAACTTTTAGAATATATATGATTATAGATATTTCATTATTCATGGATATGGGTAGGGTATGTGAGTATATGAAAGGAAAATAAATCTTCAAAAAATGAAATAGGACTCATATCTCTTGATCTATTCTCCTTGAGATCATCTTAAGTCCTTCTATTTTGGATTTATGGTGGGACAAATAGGTATTATTTGTAGGAAATATCCTTGGTAATGGTGTTTGGAAGAATTTATACAATTATCAAAGCTTGAGAGGTGTGAGAGGAAGATGGGGTGATGGTGGTATTTATAGTGGATGAGAGGAGGAGTTTTCCATTATTTTAATCATTAGTTTAATATTTTTTCTCATGAATATGAATATACATGATTAATGTGACCTATAATAGTAAAGAGAATGTGTGAGTTTAAAAAGATGGGTTTTTATATCATCTGTGATGCTATTAATACTGTATTTAACTGATAATGTATATATATAATAAATTACCCTAATTTATTCTTCATCAAAATTCAGAGATTTTATAAAAATCACAACAATTAAATATAACCATTTTTAGATGTGTATAATTCAAAAATGAGATAATTTTATGAAAATAATTTTATAAATATTATCAATTCAATTTATACAAAATCATTATTTATTTCAAAAATAACAATTTAAGAAATAAAATTCATTTTATAGGCCCTTCAAAATTTAATTATGATTTCATTATCCTATAAAAATAATTAATAGAAAATATTAAAATCATTTAATATAAAAAGGGTTATTTAACTATTTATATTTCAATACATAATGGGAAGTTACTATTCACCAAAATGATGGTTCTAATATACTCCAAATATCTTACTGATCAGTACCGTAGATGTCTATTTTTCTTAAATTCAAATCATAGAAGCATAAAAATTATGATTAATAGCTAGTTTGTAAATATCTCATTAAAAAAGGTTTAATTATATAGATATTAAGTGTTTAATGTATTTTAGTTTATTGTTAAAGTCTTAGTGTGTTACATACTTACTACTAAATGAGTGTAATTTGGAGTAGATTCACTATGAATACGATTCAATATTTCATCATTTTAAAGTATCTAACAACTCTAATTAATTATATTATAAGATATAGGGAATTAAAAATCAACGATCATCCAAATAAAAATATAATATCAAGTTTTCAATAAATAACTAAATATTTATCCTTTCACGATATATTGTCACTATATCTAATTTCATGAACTATTCATGGTAAGTATCTCATGGCTAAAAGGTGAATTAAACCCCTCTACCTACGGTATCTAATGAATGTGTATAGTCACTCATCATATGAGAATTATTCATCTAAATTCCATGGTGTTCTAGTGCCTCATAACAAAAATGAAGAAGTATATTTGTGCTATGAGAAGATAAGTTTGGTTAAGGATTATACATGCTAAAATCATCACCATCTCATGATGAATTCTACATTATAAATCCCTTTAGGATATACCATTTATGAACATATGTTCATTCATATGTGATGGAATTTATGAGTGACTATTTCAATTGGTTATATTTATTAAATTCATTATTCATACGAACCCCCATACATTTTATAATGTAAAACATAACCATATAATAATAGCCAATCATTGAAGAATATTGAATAAATTTTTTCATATTTTAGATTCCAAGATATTCTGATGTTATATTATATCATTCCTTATGATTATATACATAATTCTAAATACAATATCATCAAATCTTATAATATTATTGGATAAGGTGGTAGCATAAAATCTCTATTTCATCCCATATGAAATACCCATTTGAATTCTATGACATTAATGAATACATCATATTAATGTTGGTATTAGAAACTATCTTGTAAAATATTAAACATTCATTAAATCCCTACAAACTTAGTTTCATTCTAACTTACACTGTAAAATATAAAATAACTTATTAAAACATAAAAAAATTATTTTTCAACAATTTTAAAAAAACACTGTTTTCATACTATAACAAACATCAACATGTACCACATTATACATGAATCCCAAGCATACCTATCCAAAATTTAATAAGATAATTTGTTAAAATATATTTGTGAGTCATTATGAGTCAAACTGATTCCCTATTTAGTCAAACACAATGTGTTACCTCACGGTACAATGTATGAATGACAACTAACATCAATAACGAAATATACAAATGTTATAAAATTG
Organism: Viscum album; assembly: GCA_963277665.1. Lineage (NCBI taxonomy): Eukaryota > Viridiplantae > Streptophyta > Magnoliopsida > Santalales > Viscaceae > Viscum > Viscum album. The sequence goes on from OY728140.1 coordinate 1,956,603,696, forward strand.
GAGGCTCTAGTAATGAATTTTAGATACACAATAAATAAATGGATATAGAATGATCTTTAAAAAAACATATGTGTATGTATAAATTTTTTTACTTGTTTCATTATAAATATATATGTGTGCACTATAATGCCATCCATTTATAGAAGACATCATATTGCCATGGTAGTCACAATACCTCTATCCCAAATATCTGACTCATATGTTCTTGACACTCTTAGTAGAGATTGACTAGTTCTATCAATACGTCATAAGTCGTCAACCATTGTGGATGAGCATATCACATTCCCCTGAATAGAATATATAATAAAATTATTTATACCATCTCAATGTAGTCATAATATTACTTGTTTTATCACAACATTTTGCTTTTATTTCATTCCCATTATATGAGATGATAAATCTTATTAGGGTTGATCTCCAATCAACATCATGATTCGAAGCATACCAAACTACAACTAATTATTTATAACCGATGGATTTCATAAGAAACATATCAATGTATAATGTTTCCGATGTTTGATATCACACCAACCTCAGGTATTGGTTACTCTAAATATGAATCATATCTCACATTATACCAAATAAATACTATATGACACTCCATGTTGTACACGTTGGGGGCCATATAGTATATAAAAGGCATTTGGTTCCACGTGATCAAACTCCATATCCTGACATAAAAATTATATTCACTTTAACCTTATATTTTCATCATTACCTATAATACCCCATAAAGAATATTAGTTTGGAATAACTCAAATATATACTTTGATATGTTAGTTATCAATTTACTACTAAATATATATTAATATATGCATATATATAGCCAATCAAAATAAATGATATTTTAGAAAATTCATTTCTTATAACATGATACATTTAGTATTTTTAACTCCTTTAAGAATACATAACAAAACCATATGTAATATATTATTGAATATCTCATATATGAGAGACCTCTATATGAAAATTTTAGTTTTTAAACTTTTATGGTATTTTACTCATTAAACCAATATATAATACCTACCCCCTCTCTATGTGACAGCATGATAAACCCCACCCAATAAACTCTTTATACACTAACCTCTATATAGTATATTTTTTTAAATAATGTTGGTATTTTTGAATCATAATCACAGTGATCAACTTGTTGAACATATTGAATCACCTTTAATGTACATCATAATATTTAATTATTTCAACTTATATTGTCTACTCAAAATCCATGTATATATATAATCTTAAATTTTGGAACCCTTTCTGGCAAAATTTTCCCATAGAATCTTCTAGAAACTAATGTAACCTTTTACAATATATCACTTACTACATCTCCTAAACATATTTATGACAATGTGACATTCACTTTTTTTTTATCTAAATGTAATTCTTAGCATTTAAAATTACCATTGTACCATTATTATTTTAATGATATTAAATTAAGAAGCCATCAATTATAAAGTAAATAATTTTTATTTATTATCTTTTAACTTATTAACGTCCAACAATACATCCACAAGCCTCTCTGGAGCCATAATCTCGTTATAATATCATTTTTGGATACACATAATCTTTTTCAATTAGTAAAGGAATATTATTTCCTTCAGTGTGAATTATTAAATAATATACTATTTTCCCCTATCATATATGATATTCTATTTTTTCAGGATTTTTCAAAAAAAATAATTTAATATTTTCCATTGATGGCAGTGGAAAATTGATTTATGAAACATTAGTAAACTCATTTATTTTAGATAAAAATTGAATGTATGTATTTTCTTCTCAATATATCTTATTTAATCAATTGAATTATAATCCATCATTATTAAATTCACTAATAATTTTTAAAAAATATATTTTCATAAAATGTATCAAATTTCATTGAAAAAACAAGTGAATCATGTTTTTATTTATATAAGAATCTAGAATAATTTTTTGATCTAATTTTACACATTATTACATAGAATGGGGTTTCAGTAACTCTTTCAATTTCTCTTAATAATATTTCATTTATTACCCATCATAAGAGATTCATTTATTACAATTATTATTTTAAATGATGATTTTAATGTTATCATTCCCAATAATGATGAATTTTCATCTATAAGGAAAAAATTTATATAATGAGTAATATTATTCAATGTTTTCCCAAAAAAGTAAACCGTTTTAAATCGGCATGCCAATCATTGTTCGAATATACATATTTTTTAAAAAAAATAATCATTCTTTACCATGATGAAGACTTATTGGTTATTTAATTAGGGAATCATCTTAATTAGGTCATATATGACTTTGTAATAGCTTAGTGTAGAATTTTTCCCTAGTGTATTATATTGATAAACACAAATACAACCCACATGTATCGAATCCCTTAGTGTTTTCCACCTGTGTCTAACCAAAAGATCATAGTAGTATTTGCTTATCTAACTCATTGGGTTATCTATATTCACCATTCATTAAATATTATAATCAATGCCCACCATTATTTATCAAGAACATACTTTGTGGGTTGATTGAGGGCTTGATATGTGATTTATTTGGATGTAATCTAACATAAATAAATTTTAAGGGATTTAAATATCTCGATTTTTTGTCTTTGTATGCCTTTTATTCATGAATTCATCTAATGATTTAGTTTTGAACATGATTCCTTCCTCCAGAGCAATAAGTATATACCATATTGACGTGTAACACATTTCCATCCTAATAACTTTTGTTACTAACCCTAATGAAATCCATATATATTCACACATATAAAAAAATCCATACCAATAAAATTATATATGATAACCTTTGATTTAAATTTATAGAAATAGAGAAAATCAATAATATCCACATGTGTAACCCTAGATAAAAAATTTTAAACTACCATTTTCATGAAAAAGGATCACGCTTCCATGAAAGTGAGATGTTCCACCTATAAGTCCCATTACCCAAGGATATTATACCTAAGATATATATTAATTACATTATAAATATAATATTTGATATGATTACATCTTAATTAGCTAAATAATTAAATTTCATAACCCACTATAATCAAAATTCAATGAATTAGAAAACTTACAAAACATTCATATCTAGAATGTAACTCCTTATGCACAAGATCCTTGGTCCGATACGTGAGGACTCAACAAGTGAAACCATGAATCCCAGTATCAAATCTGAGTATATACTTAATTTTGGGTTACTGTAGTTGTACTAAAACGGTCATTGTAGATGTTCGATATCAGATGAAACTATTCATCCATTTGGGCCTTTGGGCCACTGGTTTGGTCTTCAGCTCCTACAAGGCATTCGGGCCACCCAAGGCCTTCAGGACAGTTGTCTCTCAAGTCCTTTGGGACACCATAAAGTCTTCGGGCCAACCCAAGGCCATAGTAACACTTGAATATAATGATGTACCAGTTATAAAACAAGGGAAAAGGCTGAAGATAAAGATCAGAGTCGGCACATTCACCAATGAAGAGCTAACCAAAATTGGAAGAATGACTGGGTATGGAATTTCCATCGGTACTGGGCATGTGCAGCCCTGCAAAGGATAGGTAGTCAACTAGCCTTGTGAAAGGGGAGTGCTGATATCATGAAATGTGCTGGGGAGGTGAAGTTCCAATATTTCTTGTCTGGGTGATTTCATAAAAGAAATCTGGGTCATGTAATTGTCTCTAAGCCTTAGGTCCTTGTATTGGTTCCATATCACCCCTAGAAAGGTGGATTATCAAAAATAATATAAAAAACCTTTAGTCCATTCTGTCAGTCAGAATGTAACTTCTTAATATAGTGTACAATAATCTCTATAATTAGATTACTAAATTTAAAAAATCTTATAAACATTCATAATATATTAAAATTTATAAATATGAAAAATAATGACATAACATTTAAATAAATGAAAAATTTACATATACATATATGAGATGAACATTTATGATTAATTCATGAATTAAAGGAAACTATATTCAATTAATATATATATCTATTCATATTCAAATTCCTTAATATTTTATATAGACATATTATATTATTGTGTTAATATAATTTCTTTTATATTATTAATTATTTAGAATATAAATTTTAATATATACCATTAAAATAAATGAAAATATTTTATATATTTTTTTATATTATGTAAAATATTTACATAATATAAATACCACATACTTTTCCAAGAATAAATAAAACCTCAAAAATCTTTTTTGTTGAAGTTTAATTTGTATCCTCAAAAAGGCAGTTAATTTATGTAATTAAGATTTACTAATTATGGGTAATTCATAATAAACAATCTCACATTTTATCTTATTTTTTTAAAATTTGTAAATACTTTATATATTGAAATTATAATTTATAAATAAAAAAATTCATTTAAAATTATAATCCAGACTATATAAATATTAGAAGTTATTTCATCATTAAATTTTATTATTATATAATTTTTATTAATAAATATTTCATACACATTTAATTTATTTATTATAAATAATTTATAATAAATTAACTTATATTTAAATTATGAATTAATAAAAAACCAAAAATATCTACGATTATAATACAAAAACAATTTATATATTTTATAATTAAATTTAAAATTTAATTTTAATAAAAAGAAATGTTTACATAAAATTGAATTTAATGATTACACAAAAATTATTTAGTATCAAAAATAGGATTTATATTTTTAAATGTTTTATACATTATCCATCACACTGTATAACTTATATTTGTATCACCACTTAACTTATGTGGATTACACATTTATGAAAAATCATGGTCTTATACATCTTCAATGATTCATCTATTTAACCCCGACTTTACTTCATTGGAAAATACAAGGACATTTGTTTATTATGGCTCCATATTAAACCCTTATAAATTTGGATAACTTCCTGTGTTTGATAAATTAACATACCACATACTTTTACCTTTATGTATCAATCAAATTTTGTAATTCACATATATATATATATATATCCATGAAGATATGATGTATTCTATTAAAAAAATTAAAAAATAGTATCATCAAATATGTTTTACTGATGTTTAATGATGAATCTAATACAAAAAAATGTATTTTTATAAATTCACAGGCTATAATATAAAAAATTGTAATCCTCAACAAAATTTATTGTTTAAAAATTCAAAAACAATTATGATAGAGAACATTATACGAGTTATGAATTTAGAAACCATTATTTTTAACCTAGATTCATGATATAGAAAAATTAATGCTCTAATAACACTATTATCTTATAAAATATTTATCAACACTCATTAAATATAGTGTAAGAAATATAGAAACGAAATACCAAATGAACAATGAACGAAACCAAAATAATTCATATTGTAAATGAATAAATTTTTTAAAATTCACTGAATATTTTCCATGTATATGCCTCATCCTATATCTATGATGATGATCACATGAGAGGTATACAAATTAAATAAGTCATCAAATTTTTTTAATTATTTAGGTTGATTCCCTCATCTTATAGGTTTTATTCTCCAACCATCCCTGGAATGAAAGTGCCTCATAGTGTTATGACGGTAATAGATGGGAGTAATGGAAAAATGTGATTTTTATAAGTAAAAACATGCTAGTTTGATCACCACCACATTATGAATTACACTAATAAATCCCTTAATGATAATCCTAGAGTGAACATGTATAAAATTATATGTTATGAATAATTCAAAAGTAAAAAAAGATAGCATTTTTAATAGTGCTATAAAGGAACAGTATATGTTTAAAAAATCATTGACAATGGATGAACCCTTAATATTTTTATGCCTTTACTAGTACTAAAAAGGAAATCATAAAGGGGCCCTTTATCCATATAAAAATTGTGGATAAATTCCCCATTTATCGTCATTTTAAAATAACCAATAATGGTCCCTCTTTATTTAGTCTATTGTTTAGTGCAAAGAAATGGTTTCCTTTATTAATGAAAAAATATAACACTAATAATGGTGGTTATATTATTTTGGTTATTTTAGCACCAATCAAGGTTTTCTTTATCGAATCTATTTTAGTGATGATAAAGGGTCCCAATATTAGTGCTAAAAAAGATATGAAAATGGGGAATACTACAATAGTGTGCTATTGAGATTACATCAAACAATAGTAGAAAATATAAGGAAAAATATATAATTTAATTGAAATAAATATTTACCAAAAATATACACAAATAACACTCAATTATAGATATTTAAATCATTTTTTTAATAATTAAATAAATAAATCGAATTTATTACATACATTCAAAATAATCATTGTTATTTTTTATTTATCCAACGACCATCGATCATGATATCGGTTTCCACATAAACCACCCATCTCGAGAAAAATAATGGACCTATATAATAAAATATTAATTATTCTTGTAATATGATAAAGAAATAATTCAAACCTGAAGGGTCAAATTTTAAACTAAAAAATGTACTTTGAGTCATACTAGGCACATTATGTATTGGATTGCCATATCTTTAATTCTTACACATCACATCATTTCTTATTTTTCTCAAAATAAGGTGATATTTAATTGGATCATAGTTATGGGGATATATCACACAATTTATTTGAGCCAATTCAAGTGAACATTATTTTGACAAAAATCCTTAAAATATGAAAATATTTTATGTTCATCATTATGAATTATCTCTGTGAAAATTAACTAAATTTTTATCATATAAAAATGATATGTAAATTATTTAATAATAATCATACAAAATGATAATAAAACAAATCTATACTTTTAATCATTATTTTGGCTTGTGATGCATGTTCTAAAAAATGACTCATTGATACTAAAACCTTCAATTCAAGTCATACCTACCAGATCATGTGTTAGATTGATTTTTGTTGAATTACGAAACATTACAATAGAATATGGATCATTTTGAAAGTTTTATAATACAAAATGATATTATTTTCATGGTTTTTTCAAAAGAGATTCATATTAAATAGAAATTACACCTTTATATTCAAAACATACATTTTCAGCTGTATCATTCAAATCAAGTGTTTGATTGATGTGTGGTTGAATATTACTTGTTAAAAAGTAGTTGTAAATTATTATCCAAATTATTGAACTTAATTGGATATATTTTACATAGTTTTGATGATTTTATGTGTGTTTTGAACTAAAATGTAACTTCTATTTTGAAATCCTGAAATTTGAGACATACTGACCACACGATGTGTTTAATTGATGTCAGGTTGATTCCTAAAATTTTAAAATGTATTACAAATAATTTTCAGAAAAAATTTGAAATAATTATGAGCTATTTTTCATGGTTTTGGTGACATGACATGTGTTTTAAATTAAAATGGAACTTTAGTGTTGAAAACACACTCTTTGAGTCATATCAGCCAAATCATTTTTCAGATTGACTTGAGGTCAATTATTACACATCACTAATTAATTATTCATTTCTATCCAAATGTTTGAAAATATTATTATTATATTTACTTGATTTTTGATAGTGATTCATGTTTTAAACTAAGATTAATCAATTATATTGAAAACATAAACATTAAGTCATATAGGTTATATCATGTATTGGATTTATGTAATGTTTATTCAAAAAATGTCACAAATAAAATTTGTAATTTTTTGCAATTTTTTTTCAAAAATATGAGGTTGTTTTATTGGATTTATCAACGTGGTGTGTTTTTTAACTTAAAATGACACTTTTGTACTAAAAATGAGCACATTGAGACATACCAACCACATCATGTGTCAGAAATATGCGTCGTAAATTCATAGACAACAAAAATAAAATTTTTATCACTTTTCAAAATAATTAATATAAAACGATATCATTTAATTTATTTTTTGTGATGTGACCCTATATTTAAAATAAAAAAAATTATAATGAAAACATGCATTTTGTGTCATAATGACCACATCGGGTGTCTGATTGATGTGTGGTCGATTCCTAAAACTCAAAAATGTGTTATGTATCATCCTCCTATATTTTTATAACAACTAAATATAATTTAATTGGTTTTACATGAGTGATGTGTTTTAAACAAAAATGGCACATTAATATTGAAAGCACATAATTTAAGTCATATTGACCAAATCTTGTGTTGGATTGGTATTTTATGAATTCAAATTTATAAATAATCATTAATGGATTATTTTTCAATGATTTAATGTATCTTGATTTCATTTTATTAATTATATATATAGAGTGAGTTTTTAAATAGTAACAACATTAATATATTTAAAACGCATCCACTAAGTCATACTGACCTTAGTGCGAGTCAGATTAATGTTCGTTTCATTCATTCATGCTAAAAATAAATAGTGGATTTATTTCCAAATAATTTAAAGAAATGGAAGCTCTTTTTCATAGTTTTGACTATGTGATAAGTGTGTTAAACCTAAATTACATGTTTATATTAAAAACACATATTTTGTGTCATATCCGTCATACAATGAATAGGATTGATGTGGAATTTTTTCTTAGATTCTATAATTTAATTAAGAATTAGTCTCATAGAATACCATGATAATCGAATCATGTTTTCAAGGTTTTTGTGAGTAGAACATGTTTTCATATAAAATCTCATATTTTATTCTTAAAACTGAAACATTGAGTCAGGTCACTCACACTATGAAAAAAATTTCGGTCACTATGGATATTACATTTCAAGATTTACTTATGTATTATTATTTTTAGGTACTAATAAAATATGATATTTTTAATTGGTTTTGAGAATGGGATATTTATTTTTTACTAATGTTGAAATTTAAACTAGAAAAATAAACATTGACTTATACTAGGAACACAATGCATTATATTGGTGTGAGAATAATTAATATAAAACGAAAATGGCTTGTTAATAATTTTCAAATAGTATCAAAACAATATGATTTTTAATTAATTTTGAGACTTTAATCTATGTTTCCAACTAAAATTTATGTTTTAAACTACAACCATAATCTTTTAGTCATACTGGATATACTATGTTTTGGGAGGAGGTGTGGTTGAATATAACATATCATAACATGTATTCTCATTCATTAATGATTTTTAAATTCTATGGTCTCTAGTAATATTTTTGTTTGATAACCCAAAATTTTTAACGCATTAAAGAATAAAAATAAATAATTCCATCATCATGAGTGAATCATCATTTTCTAAGAAAAATAAAGTAGGTGAATTCATACATTCTTAGTCTTATTTAAAATTAACAAAATAAGTATCAGATAATAATGATATAGATATTACTAAATTATTAGAGAAATTGACGTGAAAATTGATTTTATAGTCATTAAGAAGTCTCCTCATTATGATGTCTGTATATATTATGACACCATTTATTATACCCCTTCTTTTCTAAACAAAGTGATCACCTCCATTATGATTATCCTATGTAAACATATCAAAAATAATATATAATCCTTATGAAAATAATCATTCACAACCCAAATGTATCATAATGGACATTTCCCATACTATGTCATAAAAATAGTAGGTGATCAGAAAAATTTCAGGCTAGAAATAATTCTAACACCATTTCCTTTACCCACTCATCTCTAAAAAATTTAATTATTCTCATAAGAATATAGTTTTTTTACAATCATGGTAGTGCTGAGAAAATAACTTGAATAAAATTATTAAGATATTTTTTAAATGGAATTTTAATTACCTTTAGAAATTATTTGTTTTGGGATGATAGTTTTTTTATATATGATTTCATTCAAAAACATTCAAATGTAATGACCACAATAATTCTCATTTTTTTAAGAAAATATAAAAATTGACCTAAATAAGTAAATTTTTTTGAAATATGTATTAACAGTAAAATATTTCTATATATACTTTAACATTTTTTCATTACATATAATCTAAGGATTCTTGTGATATTTCCCCAACCACATACCATGATTTGGACTATATTTATAGATATATCTATCATTATGAATTATAATTAAAAGTGAAACTATAACATATAATTCAATTTTTATTGATAAAATATTGATATAAGTGCATTAATAATTCACAATACACAACATGTGTGATTATTTTTATATAAAGCAATGCATTTGATCCAAAAGAATAATCATTTGTGTATTAAAAATTGATTTTAATCAATATCTAGTGATTATAGAAAAAAATAAGTAATGAAAAAAAATTATATGATTCGATTGTAGAGTTTTGATCCAAAATTTTGGGACTAAATAATATTTTTTGTCTTTCATTTTCTTCTCAAACACCTCTACCAGGTTAAAAAAATTTATTAGTCTCATGCACATCAAAAAATCATTCATACAAGAAATATATGGATTAATGAATCCAAATCATGAATCAAATGGTCTTCTATTTATAGAGAAGTAATATAAATTCCCATTGAATGAATGAATAGTTATTAAATTTAGAAAACATATTAGATCAATTTTTAGATTGATGGATAATGAAAACATGTCTCTTATATGTTCTCAAAAAAGATAATCCCAACATTGGAAACATTAAAATCTCATTAATAGTATTCGAAACAACCATGTCTATAATGATATTGAATATTATTAATTATTTATGTTGAATGTATGAAATATATCCATTTTTGAGTTTTGTGTCTTCATGAACTTGTATTGTTAATACATGTAATAGTGGAATTGGGGTGGGGAAGGTACTCTCAAAACGACCTTCTCTTTTATTCGGATGATTCACTAGATTTTATTGATTCAACATTCCATTTTCTTATCATTTTATCCATATATAATACCATACCTCTTGTCATAACTTTTATCATCAAATTTTAATTTTTTTTTCATTTGAAATAAACAATTAAGGATATAACACAAGAATAATTGTAATATTATACATCAATGAATGTTCCAATAACAATATTTCCCATTATAATATCTATCTCATCAATAGGAATAAGAATCTCATCTATTGGATCATGAAATAATTTAATACCCACTCTTATGTAATATTTTTTGAGTTATTTTTCTATATAATTTCCCCATTGATATTAATAATTTCACTCCTTAAAAAAGGTTGTGTGTGATTGTTGATAGATAGAAATCACACAAAACATCACCATGTTGAATTTTACTAATATAAAATTAATGGAATTATTTTTCATTCATATTTTGGATAAATCCTAATGAATAAATTGACTTCCATGAGAATTGTATGTGGTTGAATGAAATTTCTAGCCTCAAATATTGTGCGGTCATTTCGAGCATCAGTTGCTGATCTTTGTTCCACTAACCTTTCACACGGACCATTTCACATACAATAATATTCCAAGAAAAACAATATAGTAACATAATTCAAAGAAATTATTTGTGCCTATAGTCAATTCATCATCTCATATGTTTCTCCATATAATGTTTATTTAGGGAAATATGTTTCAGGTGAAACTCCAAAAAAATCACCTTTAACATGCCCATAATGTTTTGGCCACTTCAATGCTACTAAAAGTATTTTTATGTTATCTATGATCAATAAGAATTATTTTTTTAGAATATATAAAAACATATGAGAAAAAAATATTTCTATATAATTTTTAAAATAGTAATGAAATAATATTATGTCATACATACAGATGCTTCAGATATTAGTCCTGGGTTTTCAATAACTGGTTTACCATCTATATTTATGCGGGCCTCCTTCCATTGAACAAGTTGTGGGAAGGATGTGCCTTCATATTTGGACTCATCAATCCTCATCAAAATAAAATAATATATTTTGTTTCATATTAGAGAAAAGTTTTATTGTAGATTTAAAATATATTCCATTTTTTTTTCTAGTGATGTGTACCCCATAATTTCTTTGAAATAGGGATACATTGGTATTTATTCACAATATTTGTTTCTAGAACTCCTTTTTTGTGTAAAAAATTAATATTTTTTATTACAATTAAATAAAATAACAATTTTCAAATAATATTCTATTGACTGTAATGAATGTAAAATGAATTTCATCATGAAAACATAATAACTCCTTCTATATATCATATTTTATAAAAAATTTATACATAACTGGTGGATGGTGTTTTGAATTCCCCTCAGGATCCCTAATGTTATTATTTATAAGAAATGTGTTGAATCTTATATGGGCTATCCTAGTGGATATTAATACACATTTCTTATAGAAATAATCTAAATTAAACATGCTCTACAGGGTATAATGAAAATTAAATAAATGTTTCATTTTATACTTTTTATTATAAATAACGCACATCATAACATTAATAAAATATTTTCCCAAAGGGGTTCATTCATAATAGGTTATCCATAGTACCACTTATCAATATCAATTGATAAATTTATTCTAATTATGACCCTAATATAACTAATGAGAATTGAGTATTTTGGATACCATGTTTTCTACATTGATTCTAATCAAACCCATTTTGTTTACCCATTCTTCGTGCCATGATAATTTTAATCAACAAAGTTATTATCGGTGATTGTTTTTTTAATTAACATGTTTTTGATACCTTAATGATTATAAAATTTCTTAATACACTATATTTTCTTCCTGCATATTGGTAAAATCATCATGTGTAGATGTCATTGTCTGTATGAGTAGTCATATATTAAAATTATATTATGTAAATGTGGTAGTTGACACATAATATTTTTAGGGTAATAATATTATATAAATAATATAATTAAATTTCTAATTTATCTCAATTTATTTACCTTAAGGGTTGAACGGATTCAACTCACCTATTTAGTATCCATATCCCCTCCTTCAGGTCTACTATAACATACAACACATTTTCTAAAATAAGACTGATTTGAAATGATTGTTATATTATAATGAATGGTTTGTCCTCCATTTAATTATCATTTGACATTTTAGTTGTTTTATCATCCATCAATAAAATTGAGGAATTCATGTTTGTTGTGTATAAGATATAATATTTTCTGACTAATTTTAATGAAATTATGAACAACTCCACTATATACCCTTTCACACTAAAATTCACCTTCATGAATCACATTCCATCAACATTCACTGCACTTATATTTTCAACCAATTTTCATTGTAAAATCATCACTTGAAATGTTTTACAATTCAACTTGAATATCTATTTCATGATTCCAAAGGACGACATATTCCCATAAACTATATTTCTATCATTACAACCATATATATATATATCATTTATTCCATTAGGGTATCTTTTATTTTCTTAATAATACTGTTATCATCAGGTTCTATTGTATATAATGAAAAAAAAATATTACCAAACCACTGTATAACATAATAAATTCATTTGCTCCAAATGATAGTTGTCGAATCATTTAACAATTTAATTCAAATATTAAGATTACTCTTTATTAACATGGTTGTTGAATAATTCTACAAACATTTTATTATTTCTACTTTATATCAATAAATCATCCAATGATGAATTTAAATTTAATAAAATAACTTTTTGGGCTTCAACATATGTATCAAAATATTACATATTATGAAAAATGTAAAGGTGATATTGATCGCTCTCTATGATGTTAATTGTAACAACCAATCTTATGTAAATATATTCACCCATAAGGTGTCTCATATGAAATTTCATGGAGATAATGATGTTTTCAATATTTGATATGTAATTGGAAAAAAATTCAACATCTTGTTAAATAATACAACTTTCTCAAATATAACATTATACGCAACACTGGTTATCAGTGTGCCTCTTCCAAATATTCATATACAATGTAATGGGGTTCGTACATCAATATTGGATAGGACCACAGATTTTCCCTCTTTAACCTAATGAATCTTCTAGTAGATAATTACATCAATGAATGATGGTTATAATAATAACCCTAATTTATATAATTTCACTATAATCTTCTTCTTGTTTATTGAAAAATCATATGGTATACATATTTTCTGCATATGGTTTTGAAATTAAGAAATTTATAGTTAATGTATGTTATAAATATTTAAGAATAGTTAAACATATAAAAAATTCCTCAAATATTCCACAATAGCATAATAGTTATGTGATTTTAGACCTTTTAACTACAAATTAGTCATTAACACAAAATTCATGATATTTGAAGAACAATCCCGGGGAACATTTACTAAATTAAGGAAAAGTAAAATTTTAAATTTCCCTTGACCTGATAGATTGTAAGCTACACGAGGAATCAAATTATGGATTTTACCTTTCACTAATGCCAGCTCATCACTTATACCCTTTTCAATCATGCCCAACCGAACCATTATAAAAACTCCTTTGGGAACATATTGTAATTTTACAACAAGATTATATAATCAATTATTTCTACATGTATGACATCATGAATGTTTTTTATGCCCAAACAATTCTAGTATGATAATTCAATCAAAATTTACATCGTTTTCAAATATAATTTCATAAGTTAGTTATCAAACAATTTATCAAATATAGTGTCAATGTATTTTACTTTCATATATATTTTATCACCCATTAGTAGAGATGGTGTTGTACAGTAACAACCTACGCTTATATAATTGAAATTTCCATTATTATTAATATTTTATATAGTGTAAAACATATACATCAAATATATAAATTAATAAAAAAAATTTATTCGTTAATATGTAATGAAATAAGTGGTATTTATAGAAATTAATGAACCTATAACAATGGAATAGTAACTTCACCATTGGAAAAGTAATGTGACCATTAAAAATAGTCATCCATTCTAATTGTATAGTAACCTCACCAAAAAATGTACAAATAAGATTTAGATTTGTTACGAATGAAAATATAACATATTTATATAATGAAATAGGTAATTAAATGTTTTAAAATTGATAAATTTAGTAATGGTATTTTTGCGAAACATAATTGTCTATTTAATATTTTTCAGTATATATAATGATTATAAAGATATTATATATTCACTATATAGTTTAAAAAATAATATTATTTTGTCTTATAATCATAATATTATTTTATAAGACTTTAATTAATTTGTCAAATTTTCATAAAATTGGATATAATATTGAAATTGGTATTTTTTGAATAAAGAATGATTATAATTAGAAAACATATTTCACATATTTAGAAATAAAATTTCAAAAAATGGATTTCTTTTTCAAACTCTACACTACTAGAGATGTATAGGTTTAATTTTTGGTCTTTTATTGAAATGTATAGAGATCACTGAATGTATTATTGGTGGGATGAAATGAAAAGAGTTATTGTTGACTTCACTATGAAGTGTTTGAATTGTCAATAGGTTAAAACATAGCGGCAGCTACCGGAAGGGATGCTTCAGTATTTAATTATGCCAGATTCGAAATGGGGAAATGTGACCATGGATTCCATCATGGGATTACCAAGGAAATCATGAGGTAATAATGCAATCTATGTTATTGTTGATCGATTGACCAAATATGCACATTTCTTACCAATTTGGAATAATTTATCTCTAGATCAACATTCATGATTATATGTTAAAGCGATATTACATTTCATGGATTTCTTCTCTCTGTTGTATCAGATTGCGATCCCTGGATTACTTCTAGCTTTTGTACACGCCTTTAGAAGTCGTTCAATACTGAATTAAATTTTAGTAAAACATTTCAATTTCAATCATATGGGCAATCAGAACAAACAATTTCGACTTTAAAGGATATGTTATGTGCTTATTCAATGAATTAACTGGGGAATTGGGACCAACATCATTTTTTTGTTGAGTTTTCTTATAATAACAGTTTTCATTCCTATATAAAGATTTCTGTATTTTAGTTATTAAATAGGAAGTAATGTAGAACTCTATATTAATGGGATAATATAGGTGAAATGAAATTAATGGGACAGAAATTGGCAGAAGAGATGATAGAAAAAAGACCAATTGATTTAAAATCACATGAGAATAGCTCAGAGCTGGAAGAAATGTTATGCGGATAACCAGAGGAATAATCTTTATTTTGAGGTTGGTGATCATGTCTTTCTCAAATATTCTTCATGGAAATGTTTGATCTATTTTGGTAAGAAGGGAATGTTGAGTCTGAGGATCATTGGACCATATGAAATCCTGGAGAAATTTGAATCAGTTGCATACAAAGTGGCATTAACTCAAGTTTTATCCAAAGTACACAATGTTTTTTAATGTTTCATTGTTGAAAAAGAATATTCCATATCAATATCATGTTTTGAGTGCAAATATAGTTCAGTTGGATGGAAGTCATTCTTATGAGCAACATCCTGTTCATATTCTTGATCGAAGGAAGAAATTATTGCGGAATAAGGTAATTCATCATGAAATGATTGTGTGGAAAAACCATATGGTTGAAGTTGAGACATTGGAATCTTAAAATTCTACATTTAATGGTATACCTGATATACAATAATGAGTTTCTATTAAAACATACATTTCACCAAATGTTGTGTTATAATGAAAAATATTATTATAATATTATTATTTTAAATAGTAGTTAATGCCTAACTGTTGTGCCAGAGAGAATGAACAAAACTAACTACAATATTATTATACATGTTTCATAAATGTTTTTACATTTATCCAATAAATTTTATAGGCTTAAAATAATAAATAATATGATTGTATGCATAAATAATCTAATATTATTTAAAATGTCATTTTACCACCTTTTGATGGAGAACCATTTTTAAATCTTTTTTTTTTCACTTTTATATGTTTTATTTGACAAAATAAAATTATTCATTAGAATCGGGACAACAAAAATAACATTGGATGATATTTTACTATTTTTTTAATGAAGTTCATTTTTAATGAATAATGAGAAATTCGTCATTTTAATTCAAAACTACCATTTAATATAATTTATTGATATGATTATATTTACTTTTTAAATTTTTATAAATTTCATTTCGATTTTTTTACTGTTTAATAAATTTTTGGTCATTGGAAGTAATTTCACATTGAAATTGGAAAAATGGATTCCATATTTGGAATCAGGATGTCTAAATTTTTTAAATAGGTAACTCTAATTTTTAGACATAATGAATATTTACATCAGTAAATACTTTATTTATAGTGGTTAGAGGGTAAATGTAGAAAATTAGGGTAAAAAATAATATTATAATAATATTAAATTAACTTAACACTTGTACTAAGCTTATTGGATGATATTTTCTAGCTAAGTGAATCTGTGGGTAGATTTTGGGACACCATGGAGCCACATGGGAGTGATAATGACACTTTATGTTAATTAATTTAAATTTAAAACAAAAATGACATAAACATATATCTTTTAGTAAATGAATTTTTACATGGGGTATTATAATTTATCTCTTTGACTATAAATATTAATTTTAAATCTAAAACAATTTCCTACATCATGGTTTTTTATTTATAATTTTTAGAAATAATATAAATAAAATTATTTATGACACAATGATGGTGAAATGACTAATTCATTAATGAATGATTTTAAAGAATGAGATTAAAAAATTTTAAATAAATTTCAAAACCTATCTGATTCTTATTGGATGATTTTATTTCAAATAAGTGTCATCATATCTTTGAATGTAATGATTTTGAGACCTTCTAAAATGAAGAATAATTTTATAATAAAATAATTCGTTAAAAAATTATTAAAGAGACCCTCCTCCCCCTTATAAAAGGCCATCACCTCTAACCAATTACTCACACATATCAAGACCCTAGTCTTATCCTTATTTTTCCCAAATAATTTTCAAAGATCCATCTATTCCTCTAAAAATCCTTACCTTAGGAAGAAGGAACTTCAAAAAAGCCTCTTGGTTAAAACCAAAGGGAGTTACCTGATTTAAAGATAACGTCTTCCCTCATGTTCTCATATTTTATTTTACTTCTACAACCCCATAAACTATCTTTATTATATTCTTTTGTAACAAAACTAGTATCTTAAATATCCTATGATGTTGTTATATGGGGGATTTGAACAACACATCCACACACATACACATAATGGATACAAACATACTGTTTCTGTGTACTACGAACAACATCCTCATGAAATGACTGTTATTAATATAAATAATTATTTAATGTTTATAGATTTGTAATAAGTGAAAAAAAAGGAATAATAAACCAAAAAAAGTTCTTAAGTGAGAAGAAATTAACTTTAGTTCATTATTCTAGATATTAAAGAATGAACGAGTCAAGTCAAACACAAGTGAAGGGACATCATCTAAATCATCATTCATTGAGGCATATTTTGATTTATACACAGCACTATCTTATACAATGTATACACCCCTTTGACGTTTTATTTAATTTAATGGGAATCCTTTTCTACTTAGAATTTTACTAAATGAAAAAGGGAATTTTCTTTTTAATGTACATGGAGACAACGACCTTTCTACCACCATTAGCATTACATGGTATTTGGATTCCGTAACAAGCTATAATGTTTTTTAATGGAAAATAAATACCATATACCGTTGTTACATTTTTTGGTAATGAAAACTGTTTTGTGAAAGAATTAATTATTTCAATATATTGAAATGGTATATTGTGATTGAAATAAAAAAAATGTTATCTATCATTTCTGCTTGTTTTATGTGTCTTTAATATGTTATGGTTCTTGGGAATTATTTACGTAAATAGGTGGTTTCGTGATAAGCATAGGTAGGTGAGCCAATGATATCTCTACAATGCATCAGGTAATGTGAAAGAGGTAAATATTAATGTTACTCCCTATATATTTAAGGAATATAGTGTGATGGGTATTCCAAATATAACTCCTTATGAAGTTGGGAAAGCTACAATGGTGGTTGTGTTTATTGATAACATTTTGTATTATTATAAAAGTAAATAGGGGCATGAAAGTCATTTAAGTTTTGTCTTGCAAACCTTAAAATAAAATAAAGTGTTTGTGAATTTTAGATAGTGTGGTTTAGGTTGCAGAAAATTTCATTCCTTGGTCACATTATTTCAAAAAATGACATAACTGTTGATCCTTCTAAAACAAAAGTTGTTCAATAATGGCCAAGACCCATAAATAAAATTGAGATTCATAGTTTACTTGGTTTAGAAGGTTATTACTAGATGTTTGTTTACAATTTTTCCTAGGTATCTTTCACACTGACTAAGTTAACTCAATAAGGTGTTAAGTTCTTTTGGACAAAAAAATAAAATGATTATTTTTAGGAATTGAAAAGAATACTGATGAATTCTCGAGTTTTGGCATTACCATCTATAAATGGTCAGTTTATTATCTATAGTGGTTATTCATTTAAAGGAATTTTTGGTGTCCATATGAAGAATGATTAGGTAATTGCTTATGCTTTACGTCAATTAAAATCGCATATGTTAAACTACCCTACACATGATTTGGAATTACCTATTGTTGTTTTTCCTTTAATGTTTTGGAGGAATCATTTTTATGGATTAATGAGTGAAATATATATTGATAACAAAATATTGAAATATATATTCACCCAGAAATAATTAAACGTGAGACATAGGAGATTGCAATAATTAATCATGGATTATTATTGAACGATCCATTACCATCCGAAAATAGAGAATAAAGTGGCTAATGATTTAGGTTGAAAAAGTAATGCTACATTAACCATGTTACATTTTAGAAAATACACTTTGATTAATGATTTGATCAACATTGGAATAGAAGTTTATGGTGAAGGAGATTCTTCTGTATTGTTTTAGTTGTAAGTGAAATCATCTTTATCAGACAAAATTAAGCAAGAACGGAGTGAAGATTGTGAGTAAAAGAAAAATGTACAGTTGGTTCAGAAGGGTATGTTGCCTGAATTAAACTTTTATAATGATTGTATTTTGATATTTGAGAAGAAATTATGTGTTCCTTGTGATTATCATTATATGTATGAGTTGTTATGTGAATCTTATTATTATCCATTTTCAGTTCATCCAGACAGTACTATGATGTACCGAGATCTTCGAGAGTATTCCTGGTGGGATAGAATGAAAATAGATAATTGTTATTTTAATGTGAAGTGCTTGATTTTTCAACAGGTAAAAGCTGAGAGGGAGTTATGGAGAGGGATGCTTCAGTCTTTACTAGTGATAGAGTGGAATTGGGATAATGTGTCCATTTATTTCATAATGGGATTACCAAAGCTGTCTCGAGGTAAAAATGAAATCTAGGATATTGTTGATCGATTGACTAAGTCTTCTTATTTCCTTCCTATTCTAGATACACTATCTGTATATCAACTTTCTAGATTGTTTTTCAAATAGATAGCCATGTTTCATGGAGTTACCATCTCCATTTTAATTGATTCTGTTCTCAGGATTACATTTTACTTTTTGAAATGCCATCAAAATACATTGGGTATTGAATTAAATTTAACTATATCTTTTCATCCTCAATCAGATGGGAAGTCAGGATGAAAATTCAGAACATGGAGGATATGATACATGCTTGTTCCCTATATTACCAGGGAATTTGGGACCAAAATTCATTTTTGGTTGGGTGTTCATATAATAACAGTTTTCTTTCCAGTATATAGATGGCTCCATTTGAGGCATTATATGGTAATTGGTGTCGAACTGCAGATTTTTGGGATTAAGTAGGTGAAAGGAAACTGATGGGACAAAAATTGGTAGAAGAGATGATAGAAAAAGTTTAATTGATTCAGAATCTCATGAGAACAATTTAGAGAAGGTAGAAAAGTTATGTGGATAACCGTAATAAGGATCTTCCTTTCGAGGTATATGATCATGTATTTCTCAATGTTTCTCTTGGTAAAAGTGTGAAGCATTTTGGTAAAAAGGGAAAGTTGAGTCTAAGAATCATTGGACCTTATAAAATCTTAGAGAA
Organism: Viscum album; assembly: GCA_963277665.1. Taxonomy (NCBI): domain Eukaryota; kingdom Viridiplantae; phylum Streptophyta; class Magnoliopsida; order Santalales; family Viscaceae; genus Viscum; species Viscum album. Next base: position 1,956,624,438 of record OY728140.1, read on the forward strand.
AGTAGGATTAGTTGCATACATATTGGATTTACCTCAATGATTATCCCAAGTACATAATATTATTCAATTATCAATGTTTACAATGTATATACCGGATCCATCTCTGTTAATGAGTCTAGAGGTTGTTTAGTTGGTAGAAAAAAAATGAGGAACAACAAGTCCATATTATTGACTGAAGGAAGAATGTGTTGCATAATATGGTAACTTATCAGGTAATGGATTTGTGATAAAACCATATGGTTGAAGAGGAAACATGGGAATATGAAAATACTACGAGGGATAAATTCCTATAATAATTTGATAAGTGAATAAAATTTCGAGGATGCAATTTCCACAATGTTGGAATGATGTATCATCCCAGGTAAATAATGAATATGAAATTTTCATATTTGTTAATATTTCTGAATTAAATATAAATTTTACATTAAAATAGATTCTATTTTAGATGACATACATAATACGTAACAATGGATTTCTTTGAAAACTTATGCTGCACCAAAAGTTCAGTTATACTTAAAAATATTAATATAATATTATTATTTTAAATGGTAGTTAACGGCAAGACATTTTATTATGGAGAATGATCATAAATTACTAAAATGTGATAATAATTTTTTGTTAAATGTTTTTACGTTTAGAACATAAATTTAATGATGCTTTAAATACGAAAAAAAAACCTATTTGAAAAATAAATTACTGAATATTGTTTAAAAGGTATGTTTACCACCTTTTGATGGAGAACCCTTTTTAAATCTAGTTTTTGAAACTTTTATATGTTTTATTTGACAAAATAAAATTATTATTTTGAATATGGATATCAAAATATACTTTGGATGGGATTTTGGTATTTTTATGATAAAGATTACATTTTAATGAATAAAACAAATAATTCATTTTAACTCAAAACAGCCTTTTAAAATATTTTATTTATATTCTTAGATTATAATTTTCATTAGTATTAAAGTGTAATTATATTAGTTTTTTAAAATATAATGCAATTTTGGTCATTGAATGTAATTTAACTTTGAAATTGGATATAAATAAGTTTCAATGTTTTGATAGTTATTATTTCCTAAAAACACGCTTTTTTGTTTTAACAACGGGAATTAATTTTAAATTAATGTCATCAACTTTTGAGTTTTGAATTTGGAAAATTGGATTCCTTATTTAGAATCAGGGGTTCCAAAATGTGTAAATAAATAGCTTTTATTTTTATACATAATGAATATTTATTTCATTAAATATTTTATTTACCATGGTTAAAGGGTAAATCTGGTAATTAATGGTAAAAATAATATTATAATAATAATTAATTACCCTACAAATGTTCCAAACCATATTTTATGAAATTATCTGTCAAATGGAATACTTGAGTTGATTTGGGGACCCTATGGAGCCACTTGGGATTGATAATGACACTTTATATTAATTAATTTAATGTAATGAAAAAAATGACATAAACATATATCTTTTAGTAAATCAACATTTACATGGGGATATATAAGTTATCACTTTAACTATAAATATTAATTTAAAATATAAAACTATTTCCAATATCACAGTAATTTTTTTTAATTTTTACACATCAAATAAATAAAATTATTTATGACACAATGACTATATAATGATTACCTAATTAATGAATGATTTAAATAAATGAGAGTATAAAATTTAAACAAATTTCCAAAACATGTCAAATTATTATAGGATGATTTTATTTTAAATAATAGTAATCTTATCTTTATTTTTAATGAGTTTTGGAGATTTTGAAACATAAAATTATTTTATAATAAAATAATACATTCAAACATTCCAGAAGAGCCTCTCCCCCCATTATAAAAGGCCATCTCCTCTAACCCATTACTCACACCTATCAAGCCCCTTGGAACATCGAACATCTACTTAAATAACATCCAATATCCCTATCTTCCACCTAGAAAAACTACATTATTCATAAGGAACATCAAGAAATCCTTTTGGTTCAAACAAAATAGTTACCCGATTTATAGATAATGTCTTCCCTCAAGTTCTCTCTTTTTTTTACTTATCCATCAACCTAAACTCAATTTATTAAATTATTTTATAACAACATCAGAATATTCTTTAATCTATTATATTTTTATGTGGAGGATTCGAACTAAACATCCAGACACCTCCATCTAATGGATACAGACATTCTATGTCTATGGATGGTAAACTACTTCCTCCCAAAACGATGATTGTTCAGTAATCTCCTTCCGTATCTCATGGTAGCCATTATGATTGAAATATATTTTTATGTGATAAATATTATATTTATATTATCTTTATACATTTAATTTTTTAATAATAGTATACCTTTATGGTTCAATAATGGGTAAACGTGGTAATTTAATTTGAGGAAGTGTGGACTACCGCCCCCTAAAGGTGATATGACTTGTGCATGCCATGCGTGGGATGTATAAAGGCTGGAGTTAATGAATTTATATATAATATTATACTGTAATTATAATATACCTATATATCATTATGTTTTCATTCCATTAAAATATGAAATGTAAATGAATGTTGTGTTCATGCATACGTACGGCTTACCGTCTCCATGAACAGTGGATTTCATTTATTATCTACAAACGTTATATACTGTTATAAATATATATATATAATAGATATATATGATATATATGATATCTAAATCGTGAATATAATTTTTAATATAATGTAATTTTGATAACATGGACAACTTTTAATTGTAAGAAGTTTATTTTTTACTCATGTTCTAAATATCGACAAAATGAACGTTATTATCATAAATGATTATATAATGTGGATAACATGGTAATAAGTGATATAAAAGGAATAATAAACCAAAAAAAGGATAATAAGAAATTATAAATTAACATTAGTATATTATTCATGATATTAAAGAAAGAACATGTCAATAATAGCATGATGAAAGTGACATTGTCGCAATCTCCTTATATTGAGGCATATTTTGATTTATAGATGACTTTCTTTTATACAATGTAAAAATTCCATTGAAATTTCATTTCATTCAAAGGGAATATTTTTTTGTATCATTTTATGAAAAGAAAAATGGAATGTTTTTTTAATGTACGTTGTGACATCGACCTATGTGTTGTAGTGAGAATTATTTGATATTTGGATTCCTTAAAAAGCAGTAATGATTTTCAAATGAAATAAAATACCATATACACTTTTTACGTATTTTGGTATTGAAATTGTTTTTCAAAAAACATTTATTATTTCAATATATTGAAATGATATATAGTGATTGAAAAGTAGAAATTTTATCTTTCATTAACGCTTGTTTTATGTGTTTTGAATATGTTATTGTTCTTGGGCCTTATTTACATATATGGGTGGTTCAGTGATAAACCTAGGGTGGGTGAGCCCAAGATAGCTCTCCAATGAATTGGGTAATGTGATGAAGGTAATCTTTAATACTTCTCCTAATATATTTTTGGAATATATTGGGATGTGTATTCCAAATGCAACTCCCCACGTAACTTTGAAAGCATTAATGTACGTATTTTATGGATGCCAAAAGTTACCATTACAATTTATGATTTCCACATGTTATTCATAAATCATACAATCTTGTGTGGTATTTTAAAGATTAAAATGTATGATTTCATTGACTTGTATGTATTTATGGACTAATTTTTTCTTTCCTTGTTTTATAACCCATATTGGGGTTTTTATGCTAATCCCATGTTTTATTGATATTTTTTTTCACATGACATAAAGATAAATAGGGTCAAGGATGGAATAAAGGAAAAGTAATCCTATTTAAAAAATTGTAACTAGACATGACAACTTTTTTAATGTCTTTTTATTATATGAAAAAATGGATACTCAGTAGAAGTTTCTACTTTGTAATATTTGAGATGTAATGTAATAGTTATGGACTAATTCTATAAATCACTAAATCATAAAAGATCCTAAATGGAAATTGTTGACTTAATTAAAGATTATTTATTGTTTAAGGTTGTGGCAATATATTTGGTCTCAATAAAAGATGAAAAACAATTTCCCTAAGGATATATCAAGAAGATGAGGTTCAAGAGGTAAAATACTCTTTTGTTTATTTTCAATTTCATTTATTTTTATATACTCTCATCCCCTCCTTAACACAATGTCGAATCATACATATAGTCTATTTTACTCTAAATTTTCTCATTTCTATGATTTCTTAATAACTTTTTTTTACATATTTACACTTCAGTTTTACATAACATATCCAAATATATTCTTATTTTGACACGTTAATGTCTTCTTATGATTTAAATCTATTATTTCATGGACTACAATATGACATGCCCCTTTCGTATACATTATGATATGATTACGATAACCAATTATTTCAATGGGAAACCCTTATGAATAATTGTTCTTGGTTCACTCACATTCATGAACATGTTATTATGGGTTCACCAAGATATAAATCCAAATCATTGGGTAATGTTTTGTGATGAGAAAATTCATATTTGAATAAAGAGTAAACATGGTTCCTTTATGGTAGTCCTCCTTCCATGTGTATTAGTATTATAAGTAAGCCTATAATCCTGCTTATGTCATGTTGTATATTGTTTCCACAATAAAATGATGACATTATTACATTATCCCTTGTTCTACAAGTCATTATTCGTTATGTTTATTCATGTTACAACCCTTTTTATGTAATCATTTTATACCTAATAACCCATTTAAATTGTTTTATTTCTTTTTTTATACACATACTAGCATTTTTAGACCATCCCAATTGTTCATTTATCCCCCAGGTTATCCTATTAATATTTAATAACTAAAAATAATTTATGAGTCCTTCTTTGAGACTAAATAATAAAATTATTTCAGTTTCATGCTTTTTAATTTTCTTTATAATATTCAAAATACACTCGACATTAGGATCAATTCTTTGTATTTAAGGGTTAATTATTTTTAAAATCATGTAGAAATGTGTTTAAAAGGCAAGGTTAATTATAGTTTGTATCTGAAGTCGATCTGGTTATTTTTGGATATTATGATTATAAACCATTAAAAATAACCCTATTGGAAAATTTATCACCACAGATTACATATATTGAAACATAGGGAAATCACATGTTTTCAAATACTATCAATTTATATTTTTATACTTATATGTTCAGGATTTGGTTTTTTTATATTTATTAGAAAATTATTGAATCCCTCTTACATGTTTATTATTTTCTTATTTAATGGATGTAAATATTATAACTCATGTCATCAATCAAAGTAATATAAAATCTTGAAATTTTATGAATGTAATTACAAATATTATGAGCAAAGATGCTCAAAATATCATGAAATTGCATGCCCAACTAGATCACATAATGAATAATAAAATGAATTTTGAAGAATTCCCTCTTTTGCCTAATAAAGACCAAGGCATTGTTGAATCATTTCTGTGACAAAGGTCTCCTATATTTGGTAGATCTTCTAATCCCATCATCTGAAAAAAGAGAATTAACTCCAGTGTGAATATATTATATGTCCTTATATGCTTAGAAGTAGAGAAATCCATACATGAGGTCTATATTTTTATGGGGTTGATGATTAGTGGTTGAAACAGATTAGAAACACAAATACTAACTGAGAAATTGATTCCATGTGAAAGGAGTATTTCATGAAAATAATTTTACCCAAATATTTTCCCCGAACACTCTATCTTAAGATGAATAGGTTGTTCATTGAACTGAATCATAAGGAATATGATAGTATCATGATGTTGTATGAAAACATTAAAGGGATTGCATGGTATAACTCTATCCTTATCATGAACATCCAAAGAAATTGTGATCAATAATTTTTTGGACTCAATATGAGTTTGTGAACATTCATTTTGATATGATTCTTTCACATGTATGAAGGAATAGTATGTTGATACCTTATGTTTTAAATTTAGACTGGAGAGTCTATGTAGTCTTGTGGGACTGATGAGAAAAATGAGAAATGGACTTTTAAAAGGGAGAATCAAAATATAAATCCCTTTGTGAAATGAAAATTCACTATTAAATGTGTCATACGTGTGGGAAGAAACATCCTGAGAACTGTCTTAGGGGAACCAATGGAAAATTGAAATGTGAATGGCAGTGGAATCTAGATGATAATTACTCAAGGGATATGAAGATAATAAATATTATAAAAGAATAAAGGTTGTTTTAGATCAATATTTAGTCCCCTATGATGTGTTTCAACTGCATGGACCATGAACATTTTTTAATCAAATACCCAAATCATAGGGTTGTTAGAAGCAATCAAAAACAACATTCCAAGAAAAAAGGAAGTGAATATTCCATCACTACTATTGTGGTTGAACCCAATTATTATATGGGGATAGGTATACTGGTTTTTCATTCAAGAATAAAGAATATTCTATTTGATTAGGGTTCTATGCATTCCTTTATTTCATTCAAGTTTAGTAGTAATATGATAAAACCAAATTAAAATATGGATGTTGTGTAATCTGTGTGACAAGAAGATGGGGAAATTACTGCATCCAAAGTATATAACTCATCGTTAGTTATTTTTTGTGGACTAAACATCGAATGAAATAGCGTGTTACTTCATTTGGTGGAGTTTGATATTATATTGGGCATGAATTTTATATGGTTTTATAAATCCTACATCAAATCTTTGTAATGAGAGATCACTTTTTACATCTAGAGGAATCCTTTAATTCTATACAAGTGTAAGGTGGAGGATGAATCTTCTTCAGAATCATAATCTCCATTGTGGATATTATTGGATTTTAAGCAGGAATATCTAGCTGAAATGGATGAGGAAAATAGAATAATCCTGTCTGAAGACATGCCCATTTTGAGGGAATACAATGATGTGTTCCTTGAATAATTATATCGTCTTCTTTAAAAAAAGAATGATTTTGGAATTGAAATTATTTATGGATATTGTTATATATGGAATGAACCTTATATAATAATCGCCTTTGAGATGGAGGAACTGGACAAGATATTAAAAGTGTAGTAACCCCGGTATCTGGTATGTAACCCTTTCATGATGTTTTTAATGGTTATAATGTTAATGGTGACATATGGGAGACTTAGGAGAACATGGAATGAAATTTTGAGGCAATAGGGGAAGTCACATGGGCGGCGCACAATTTGTCTATACTGTGGGGCCAAACCCTGCATAGTTGGTCTAGGAGGTAGTAGAATCCGCACAAGCAGTGCACGGTTTGCCTAACCTTGCGGCCAAACTGTGCGGGAAGGGTGGCCGAGGAAGTAGCTAATGCACGATTAGCGCACGGTTTGTCAAACCGTGAGAACTAACCCTGTGGCCACTGAAATGAGATCCAATAAAAGATTATATCACAATTTTTTTCCTCTAAGTGCCTCATTTTAGCCTGTAGAAATCCATAAATCAGGATTTTTCTTCTCCTAAGGTCAAAGAGTGTTCTCGAATCATTCCGGAGGTGTTGCGAAGGATTCTATTGGAAAATCGAAGCCAGATTCTTGAGGTATGTGATCATTCTTCTTTGTTATTGATCGGTTTCGTAGATCTTCATAAATATACTTCTCCTCTTCTCTCGGTTTCTTATATCTACACCCATTATGGGTAGATTTATGTTTTTGGATTCCAAAAAAGATGAGATTCCGTCTTTATCTTGCTATAAGAAGAGATCTAAGGTGGGTTTTTGTAAAATCTATTAGGGTTTCTTGAGAGTTCTTCGACCGTTGCGGTATTCCTCAAAACCATTGATGTAGGTGGCTTCACTCTCAACTCCTCTTGTTAGTATTCATTGGATTAGTTTCAAATTGGTTAGTTTTAATGGATTTTATTGTAAAAAACATGCAATAAATCCTATTTTGTGATGATTTATGGTTTTGATGAAATTTTTAATTCTTGGTTGATTATAGTGAAAAGTGATTTGGCTTCTTGAATTTAAATTTTTTATTTTAAATTATGGATTTTCTGAAATTATAAATAGTTTGATGAAAAATGGGTTTTTAGTAAAAAGAAAATTTTATTGAAATGGTCTGATATTGAAATGACTTTGATGTAATTGGTTATCAATAAAAAGGGAGTTTTATTGAAATGGTTTGGAATTTAAATGCTTTGGCATTGAAATGGTTTTGATGGAAATGGTTTTCAATAAAAAGGTGTTTTTATTGAAAGGGGGTTTTGACATGATTGATGGGAATATGTGGTGTTTGTGAATATTGCATTTACCGGGATTGGTTGATATATGACCTTGTTCTTGGTTCCAATGGGTAAATGGCACATGGGAAATACAGGGCTTTTTTGAAATATGACCTTGTGCTCGGTACGAATGGGATAATGAAACATGGGTAAGGTGTGTGTTCATATTTTATATATGGGGCTTGGTGGAAATATGACCATGTGCTAGGTTCCAAATGGTTAATGGCACATCAGAAATATAGGGCTTGGTTGAAATATGACCTTGTTATTGGTGCCAAAGGGATAATGGAACATGGGAACAATTACCTTGTGCCAACTTTTTAGATCGACAAGAAACTGCTCATGAGTATGGAAATGTCATAACAAAGCATGCATGGTTGGTAACATGGGTTGGGAAATGGTTGGGTATAGAATAAATAATGTTTGTAAAATGGTTTTTAAGGTTGGTTGGTTATTTTTCGGAAAAATTAACTTGCTGGAAAATTGGTTTCAATTGCTCTTGGAATGCCATTGGTTATGAATGGTTTTGGAAACTTGTTTATATTTAGTTATAAACTACTTTTGAGAAAATGTTTTATATAAATTATTTTTATATAAATGTTCCTAACTCTTTTATCCTAGTGGAGTGATTAGAGAAGTAATTGGGGGAAATCCTACTGAGTTTTATACTCACCCCAGCTTGGGCATGTTAGTTCTTCTATAGATGTCATATTCTGGGACATAGGTAAAGGTAAGGCATCTTACTGCTAGAGGCTTGTGGTGATGTTTTGGAGATGTTGTGGAGCTGGGAGCTAGTGGAGCGTGGAGTTGTGGTGTCTTTTGATATTCTTGAGATGTTCATCTGTTGTGTACTTTGATTCTTAGTTTGGTCTTCCGCTGTTGTGTACTATGATGTGGTTTCATATAAATGAAGTTGTTTGTTGGTCTTTCATTTTTTCATGCATCATATAGTGAATGTTTGTTTATGCGTGGTTGGTTTATGGTTTTGTTTCTTAAACGGTAAATCGACCTCCACTAGTACATGAATCCCTTCGGCATTTATTACCAGCCATTGGCGCCTTGGTGATTTCTCTTAAGGCCTAGTAATGGCTCGTGGTACTTTGAAGCCAATGAGAATTGGCGGGTCATTACAAATGGAATCAGTTTGTTCAGTCCTTTCCTAAAAAGTACTCATTAGTGTTCTTGGTCGTGGAGTTGAAATTCATTCTTTTATATTCCTTGGGTAGAAATCTTATAAAGGATTAGTATTGTCGGAACTTAAAATGTATAGCATAAAAGGACGTAGCTAACCTATTTATGCTAAAATTAAATTTACTAGGATGTTTTGTACATAATTGTTTTGGATACAATTATTGATTGTTGTATAAATCATTTTCATGGGTTTATCCAATGATACGAGCATGCCATGCAGTATATAGGAATGACTTACCACTATGATTTCACATCTCATTGGGAGGAATGATTTATGATTTTGGCAAGGTGCAAATTTTTTTTAAGAAAATGCAGATATTGTTTTCAACTGAATGATTTTGAATGCATGATATTTGGTGAATTTTGAAAATGGATTTATTTTCAAAAATCATTTTGAATGTTTTAAAAAATGATTGAACATGGGAAAATGGATGTTTTGGAAAACAATGTTGTGATAGGTGATGTGATTGAATATGAAATGCTAATCCATTAGTTTCTATAGAGTGAGATTGGCGGGGTTTGTTGTTGGTTTAGGAAATGGGACTTAGTAGAGGTCATAGAATTCAGTCTAAAGAGGATAGTGAGAATGTTGATGCACCTGAACCATAGGTGAACCAACAGTTGGTCCAAATCATTGCTCAAGATTTTAAAACTGTTGAATATGGACTACAACTAGATACATGGTTTACAATAATTGTCACTATTGAAAATCCATGTGGAGTATGTACGGTTATCTTTACTATAGGAGCTAATAAATCTAATAGTAAGAGAAATAGGGAATCAGACACCTTTTATTAAGGAGGAAGAACACATCAGAATCAGAAAACAAGATTTTTAAAACTTTCAAAGAGACCCATCTGTAATCCGGGATGTTTCTACTATGGATCTACGAGCCACATCAAGTGGGATTGTAAGGCACAACCTCGAAAATTTCATAATTGTAACAAGATGGGACATCTTTAGTGCTTTTCCTGTAATTCTATGAAGTCGACTGTTCATGACACTCCTCGTAAAGGGAAGTGTTAGTGTGAAAATAAAGAGCAAACCATGGAAAGTTTGCATCTGGTTGGAAGTCAGAAAAATGAAGTGGATGATTAGTTGGGATAATCTATAGTGAGAGGTATGGTTCTTTTAATTTCAAAATTGATGCAATATTTGTTTGATAAAGGTGATCCATATTCCTTTATTGCTTCTCGTGCCATTAATTCTCTATGTTTAAAACTGGAAATAATCCCTTCTGTTTTGAAGCTGAAAACTCCTCTTAGTGAAAGATAATGTCAAGCCTTAGTGTGTATATCATTTTCTATAACTGTTGATGGAGATGATTTGAAATGGATCTTCTCCATATTGGATATGGATGTATATGATGTAATCATGGGTATGGATTGGTTGAAAATGTTTACAGTTCACATAAACTATTATAGGAGAATAGTTAGTTTCACGACGGAGGACGAAATCAACTCTCTTTTCAAAGGATAGAGGATGGAAAAGAAAGGATCAAAGAGGTTTTTGGCACCAATGGTGGGAAAGATATCTTAAAAATTGGAATCGTTGACTTTAGAATAAATGTAAGAGATTGAGGAAAATATTTTTCTTGCTATTGTGGATCAATTTCTAGAGGATATTCCCAAAACCTTCTCAGAGTTACCACCTCTAAGGGAATTGGAGTTTACGATTGATCTCTTTCTGGGGACCAGTACTCTTTCCCTTCCATCTTATACGATGGCACCAAAAGAGTTACGTGAATTGAAATTGCAGTTAGAGGAGCTGGAAATAAAGGGTTTGATTCGAACAAGTTAATCTCCATAGGTAGCATCAGTTTTGTTCGTGAAAGAGAAAGATAGAGCTCTTCGAATGTGTGTTGATTATATTAAGCTTAACCAAGTTAAGATAAAGAATATATATATACTTCCATGCATTGATGATACGTTAGACCAATTAAGGGGAGCTCATTTGTTCTCCAAGATTGACTTGCGATCAGGATATCACCAATTGTGATTTCGGAAGGAGGATATACCAAAGAAATATTTCTGAAGTAGATATGGCCACTTAGAATATGTATTCAGGACTTTTGGTCTAACGAATGCACTAGTAGTCTTCATGGATTTTATGAATAAGATATTTCAGGGAAATATAGATTCTTTTGTTATGGTTTTTGTGGATGATATCTTGGTGTATACATAGACAATGGTTGATAATGATAAGCACGTGCAAACAATAGTACAAATCTTGAGTGATCATCGTTTGAATTCCAAATTATAAAAGTGTGATTTTTTGATACAGGAAGTACGTTTACTTAGCCATGTCAATCCATAGAAAGGCATTTGTGTTGATCCTAAAAATATATAAGCCATTATCTCTTGGAAACAACCGAAGAATGTGTTCGAGATACAAAGTTTTCTTGGTCTAGCTGGTTACTACCAATGCTTTGTGCAAGATTTATCATGACTAACGTCACCAATGACAACAATGAAAAAGAAGAATACTCCATTACAATGGATAGAAGAATTTTAGAAGTATTTCAAGGAACTAATGGTTTGTCTTATATCAGCACCCATCTTGATCTTTCTTGAATCAGGATAATGGTATGTAGTGTATTATGATGCTTCGGGAATAGGGTTTGGTTGTGTTCTCATGAAAGGAGACCATGTGGTTGATTATGGTTCAAAGCAGTTGAGGTTTCATGAGAATAATTACCCAAAAAATGATTTGGAGTTAGATGCAGTCATCCATGCTTTGAAAACATGGAGAAATTATCTCTTTGGTGAGACATTTACTGTGTTTACGAATCACAAAAGTTTGAAACACGTTTTCTAATAGCTAGATTTGAATTTAAGGAAAAGGATATGGATGGATTATCTCCAGATGATTGACATTGACTTGATGTCACACCAGGAAAATGGAATTTGTTGGTGGATGCATTGAGTAGAAATTCATATGCTCAGTTAGCGAAACTAGCTTCAGATGAATGGCAGTTGATGTCAGTCTTAGCCGACATGCATGTTGAATGTGAAGGCTGAGGTGATTTTTCTGTTTTCATTTCAGCAACACCTGTTCCTGATTTATTAAAGATGATCAAATAATCACAAACATCTTTTGCAGAATTTCTGGTTGTAAGTTCAAAACTAAATTGTTGGGAGACTATTGATGGCTGGAAACTTGATGGGAATTCAGTTTTGTGTTTCAGAGATCGGATGGTTGTACATATGTTTTTTCAGGAATAACTCCTTCATGCTTACCACCATTCAAGATGAGTTATACACCCATGTAAACAGAAGATGTATACGGTGTTGAAGGTGCGGTTTGGGTGGAGCGGCATGAAAAGTAAGGTGGTCGAGTTCGTCTCACGATGCTTAACCTGTCAGAAGGCTAATGAAGGGCATCAGAGACCAGCTGGTATGTTACAATCTCTTTCTATCCCAGTATGGAAATGGGATCAGATTGCAATGGATTTTGTTACAGGTCTTCCAAGAATGGTCTAGAAACATGATGAGATTGGGGTGATAGTGGATCATCTAACCAAGTCGACTCATTTCATTGCTAATCGTGAAACTCATACGGTGGAAGATATATCAAAAATATATATCCGAGAAGTGGTAAAGAGGTATGGTGTACTAGTTTCTATTGTTTCTTATAGAGATATAAGGTTCATATCATGTTTCTGGAAATCATTTGAGCAATCCCTTGGGACTTAGTTGACTATGAGAAAGGCGTATCATCCTCAGACGGATGGGCAATCAGTGCGGACAATACAAATGTTGGATGAAATCTTGCGATCTTGTGTAATGGATTTTGGTGGCTCATGGGGGGATCATATACCATTAGTGGAGTCCTCATACAATTATAGCTATCATGCCTCGATAAGCATGGCTTCGTTTGAAGCATTGTATGGGCGTCCATGTCATTCTCCACTATGTTGGGTGGAAACTGGTGAAACATCACAAGTTGGGATGATCCTTTTCCACAAAATAGAATAGAAGATTTAGTTGATTAGAATGATATTGGATATGGCTACCAGTTTTCAGAAATCTTATGCAGATCACCATCACAGACCATTGTTGTTCATTGTGGGTGATCTTGTATTCTTGAGGATCTCTCCAAGGCTTGGAAATCATCATTTTGGGAAGTAGGGAAATTCATCTCATAGATAAATTGCCCCTTTTGAGATACTGGATCAGGCTGGAGAGGTGGCATATCGGTTGGCATTACCACTACGGTTCAGTTTGGTGCATAATTTCTTCCATCTATCTCAGTTGAAAAAGTATGAGCCTGATCTTGACCATGTGATCAAATGGGATCACATTGACCTTGATCCAGATTCTTCGTTGATACATATCTTAGTACTTATTGTAGATATGCGTGAGAAATTCTTGTAGGGATAAAATCATCGCTCTAGTGTGGGTTGTATGATAGCATGGTCAGATTCCGGAACAGACTTGGGAATGTGAAAAGGAAATGAAAGACCAGTGGCCTGAACTCTATCAGTTGGATGAAGTTTTTCTACCTTATGCAAATGGAAAGACTAGTGGTGGAGAGATTTTAGTACCCCCCCCCCCAATTTCTGTTATGTAACCCTTTATTGATTATATTAATGGTTATAATGTTAATGGTGACATATGGAAGAGTCGGGAGAACGTAGAATAATGTTTTGAGGCAAAAGGGGAAGTCGCACGGGCGTCGCACAGTTTTTCTAAAATGTGTGGCCAAACCGTGTGTAGTTGGTCTTAGAGGCTGTAGCTTCTTCTTGGGAAGCGTACAATTTGCTTAGCCGTGTAGCCAAACCATGCAAGAAGGGTGGCTGAGGCAGTAGCTAATGCACGGTTAGCGCACGGTTTGTCAAACCGTACGAACTAACCATGCATCCTCTTAAATGATATCCTATGAAAGTGGTTCTCACGCATTTTTGCCACTAAGTTCCTCGATTAAGCTCCTAAGTGGCCCTAACATTGGATTTTTCTTCTCTTAAGGTCAAAGAGGGTTCTACCATCATTCTGGAGTTGATCCAAAGGCTTCTCTTTGCGAATAAAATCAGTATTCTTGATGTATGTGATCGTTCTTCATTGTTCTTGATCAGTTTCATAGATCTACTTAGATCTACTTCTCCTCTTCTCTCAGATTCATATATCTACGCCCGTTATTGGTAGATCTATGTGTGTGGATGCCAAATATGATGAGATTTTGTCTTGATCTTTCTAGGAGAAGAGATCAATGGAGGGTTTTTTTAAAAACGTCCCGGGTTACTTGAGCATTCTTCGACCGTTGTGGTTTTCTTCAAAACCTTTGAGGTAGGTGGATTCACTCTCGACTCCTCTTGTTATAATTTACTATCTTAGTTTCAAATTTGTTTGTTTTAATGGATTAGATTGTGAAATTCATGGAATAAATCTACTTTAGTGATGATTTATGGTTTTGATGAAATTGTGAAATCTTGGTGAATTGTTGTGAAACGTGATATGACTTCTAGAATATAAAATGTTGATTTTAAATTATGGATTTGCAGAAATCTTAAATGGTTTGATGAAAAATGGGTTTTCAATAAAAATAATTTTTTATTGAATTGTTTTGATATTGAAATGACTTTGATGGAATTGGTTTTCAATAAAAAGTTAGTTTTATTGAAATAGTTTTGAATTGAAAGGGATTGGCATTGAAGTTGTTTTGATAGAAATGGTATTCAATAAAAAGGTGTTTTTTTTGAAAGGGAGTTTTGGCATGATTGATGGGAATACATGGTGTGTTTTCAAAATGGAAGTACGGGGCTTGGTTGAAGTATTCCCTTGTGCTCGGTTAGAAAGTGTTAATGGCACATGGGAAATAATTTTCTTGGATGAAATATGACCTTGTGATCATAGCCAAAAGGTTAATGTAACATGGGGAAGGTGTGTGTTCATATTTCATGTACGGGGCTTGGTTAAAATATTATCTTCTTCTTGGTTCTAATGGGTTAATGGACCATGGTATATACTGGGCTTTGTTGAAATGGGACCTTGTGCTCAATGCCATAGGGATAATAAAACATGGGGAACAATTACCTTGTGCCGACATGGTAGATTGACGAGAAACTGCTAATGAGTACAGAACTGTCATAAGGAAGCATGCATGGTTGGTAGCATGGGATGGGAAATGGTTGGGTAAGTCAAAAAGGAATGTCTGTGAAATGGTTTTTAAGCTTGTTTTGTTATTTTTCTGGAAAAATAACTTGCTCGAAAATTTGTTTTAATTTCTCTTGGAATGCCTTTGGTTATGAATGGTTTTGGAAACTTGTTTATATTTAGATATAAACTGCTTTTGAGAAAATAATTTATATAAACTATTTTTATATAAATGTTGATAACTCTTCTATCCATGTGGCATGAGTAGGGAAGTCATTGGGGAAAACCTGTTGTGTTTTATACTCACCCTTTCTTTGACGTGTTGGTGATTTTTCAAATGTCGTATTCTGGGACAGAGGTAATAGAATTTCATCTTACTGCTAGAGGCTTGTAGTGATTCTTGGGAGATTTTGTGGAGCTGGGAGCTGGTGGAGCATGGAGTTGTCGTTTATTTTGAGAGTCTTGATTTGTTCATCTGTTGTGTACTTTGATTCTTATTTTGGTCTACCGTTGTTGCATACATTGATGTGATTTGATATAAATGAAGTTGTTTGTTGGTCTTTCATTTGTTCATGAATCATATATTGAATGTTTGGTTATGTTTGGTGGGTTTATGGGTTTATTTCTTAAAGGTTAAATTGTCTCCTACTTGTACATGAAACCATTTGGCATTTATTGCCAGCCTTTGGCACCTTGGGGATGTCGCTTAAGGCCTAGTAATGACTTGTGGTACTCTCAAGCCAATGAGAACTGGCTGGTAATTACAAAAAGAGAATGTTGATAATGGTTTTATATGCCTGATTTGTTCAGCTTGGGGTACACTAGTCCTCTTCATCATGAAAATGATGGATTTCCATGCATCTAAATTGAATTTGGTGATCTCAACAAAATCATGATAAATAAAAAGAATTGCCTTTTATGGATAGATTAATTGTTCAATCAGTTATGTTGGTCCAAGAATTTTACAAAGTTGGACCTTTAGTCATGATATCAACAATTAAATGTGAATAAGGAAGATATAAAATAAATACCTTGCAAATAAGGTATAGACACTATGAATTCATAGTGATTACCTTCGAACACAAAAATTACCAAAATACCTTCCGGAACATAATGAATTTCTCTTTATAGATTTCCTCGATGAATCTTTTCTAGTCATTATTGATGATATTATAATATACTCCAAGTGAAAGTTGGAAAATGAGGATCATTTGAATAATATAATAATGACCTAAAAAATAGAGAAACTCTATGAAATGTATAGTATATATGATATCTAGAGGAAAGCTTTATCATTATTAGGGTATGTTAACACTGTCAAAGTTATATCTGTGGACCCTTCCAAGATAATGTAAATCGGAGAGTCTCCCAAGGAAACATATTTAAAAGAGATCCATAGTTTCCTTGGCTTAGTAAGATATTACAGATGATTTGTGAAGAACTTCTCACAATTTTAAAACAAAAAAGCCTTGCTGACTTAGAAGCGAGAAAAATTACAATAGACTTGTTAATGTTAATACAATATCAGGGAGTCAAAAATAGTCTTGTCATTTTGCTACTAGTCAAACTTATAACAAGTGGGTATGTCTTTATATAATTCAATGATTCATCAAGGAATTTCTTATGGAGTCTATTGATGAAAAATAATAAAGTCATAGGCTGCACCTCATTGAAGTAGAAAATTAATGATAAATAATATCTGATGCATGATTGGATTTAGAGGCTATGTTATTCACATTGAAAATTCAGAATCATTATCTCTATTGGTAGTAGTGTGAGATATAAACCGATCATAAGAGCATCAAATATATATTCACACAAAAGGAGAATAATATACATTTGTAGAGATGGATAGAGCTCATCAAGGATTATGACTACTCAATCAGTTACCATCTAGGGAATGAAAATAAATTTGATGACGCTCTACATAGAAAGGGTCTTACAACCTTATCAATGATTAGAATTGAGAAGGATATAATAGTCATATACATGTTAAGGATTGACATGGGAATCATTAAATATGTAATATCTACAATACCTTCTCAAATGATTGATCAATCATCCCTTACGGAGAAAATCAACTATGCTCAAAGAGATGATATGTAAATTCAATAAATAGAGGAAGCTATCAAAAAATGGGAATTCCTTAGAGTTCAAAGTTTATGAGTAAGGATTCATAAGATTTAGTTCACAAATAATTGTACCATCCAATCCGGATATAATGATAGAAGTTATGAATGACACACATATCACAAATTTCATTATTAATCTTGGATGCATTGAGTTGTATTGATATCACTAAGATCAATATTAGTTAGATAATATGAAGAAGGAAATCATTGACAATTCATCAAAGTACCTGGTATGTTAGAATGTGAATAAAATAAATAAAAATACTAAATTAATGAAGAAACCATTACCCATACCCACATGGAAATGGGAAAACACCACCATATAATTTTTCACCAAACAACTAAAGGAATCATGGGAAACAATTCTAAATAAGTTGTTATGGATTATCTTCTAAAGATAGATAACTTAATAAAAAATTTACAGTAATTCACATGGGATCAACATGCCTAGGAATAAATCAGATATGTTGTAAGGATTCATGGAATACCACTTTTAATTGAATCTGATCGAGATATGATATTCACATCTATGTTTTGGAAAAGTATCCATCACACTCTTAACACTGAGTCGAACATTAGTACGACCTATTGTCATCAAATTGATGGTCAATTTGAGTGGACTATTTAGAAACTAAAATACATATTGAGTGTTTGTTCTATGGAATTCAAAGGTTGATTGGGCCAAAAAATAACACTAGTTTTGTTCTCTTTCAACAACATTTTTCACATGAGAATCCGAATAGATCCATATGAATTCATTTATGGTAAAATATATTGAACAATGACATTATAGGTTGATTCCAATTAACATAAGCTTCTAGAACATGAAATTTTCAATGAAATTGTACATAATGTGAAAACCATTGGACATCACATCATGGAAGCCCAATATCGATATAACATCTACACAAGCAATCATCAAAGAGACATAGAGTATAATTTTTTATACATATTATTCCACCTCATATATCCTTTGAATAGGGTACTATGATTTTGGAAGAAATGAATGAGATGTCCTTGGTGCATTGGCCCTATCGAGATACTTAATCGTGTAATAGTTGTTACCTATAGACTAGAACTTCCACCAACCATGAATCGTGTACATGATGTATTCCCTATGTCCCTCTTGAGTATGTACATACCATACCCCTCACATGTAATTAATTTATACATTGAATATTTTGAAAATAAAATCATTTATGAAGAGAATACAGATATGATCGTGGATCACAGGAAAAAGTATATATGCAACAATAATACTCACCTAGTAAAAGTGATATAGTAGACCCATAAGTATTAAGAGACAACATGGGAACCATAAGAATTGATGAAAGGTAAGTACCATCAATTTTTCCACCTCATAATGTAAAATAAAATTTTGAGGAAGAAATTTCATAAGGGGGGAAGAATGTGACAACCCAAACATTTATCCACATAATTTACCTTATTATAATTTTTTAATACTGTATAAAACACATTCATCACATATATAACATAATAAAAATATTGTTTTGATATATTAAGAACTAAATTAGTGGCATTTATAGATATTTAAGAACCCATACCAATAGTATAATAACATGACCATTTTAATATTAATTTGACCATTAAGAATAGTAACATGTCCAATAGAATTATAACCTCACCTATGAAGGTGTAAATAAAATTTATTTATCTTATGAATTAAAATATAATATATTTATATCATGGAATAAGTAAGTAAAATATTTTAAAATTATGTATAAATTATTTTAATTTTAGTGAAATGTAATTTCTTGTTAATAATTTTATAATTACTAAAATTATTTCGAAGAAAATTTATTTTCATAAAATATATTCATAAAATACATTTTTTAGTCATATAATTGTATTATAATATTAGGAGACTAAAAATATTTTTTTAATGCATCAAAAATCGTTCAAAATATTGAAATTTTTATTTTTTAAATAAATGATGATTTTAATTATAAATTAATTTTATGATATTTAAAAAATTATTTTCTTAAAACGAAGTCCAATTTTGAACTCTATGTGATAATAAATGGTTAGGGTAAAAATATTGATTTTTTTAAAATAGTATAATTTTTGTGAATAGTGAATCATCATAAATTAGGATATTTAAAATGGATGAATTGTTAACACATGGATGATGTATGGATGAGGTAAGACACAATTAGAGGAACTCAAATGCACTAGATACATTACCTATTCACAATAATACACACTATTGATAGTCTTGATCCAACATAATATATAAATAATTAAGATAATCAATAATACCCATTTCCACCCACTATAAAAACCACCCCTCACCAGCTCTTCTCCTCACACCTCCAAAGCATAGAATCTTGTAAAAATACTATTTATTTTTCTACCAATGTCTCTCCACTTTAACCAAGATCCTTTGGGCTCAACAAAATATAAAACCCAATTTTTTTAATATGGTATTCAAGTTGAAGAAGTTCAAGAGGCAAAACCCTATTTCATTTCATTCAATTTATTTTCTTTTCATATCCTATCATATCCCAAAGATTCATGATAACTCTATTGTATTTTAGATAATATAATATTAGTGTGTTAATGGAATAATAAATCATTAAAAATCTCTCATCTTCAATTTATTCTAAAACTGAATACATCATCTGTGATTTGTCGATTTACCACCAACGTAGATGATTCCTTTTTATTTTCCAATACCACCTTCAATGGTCTTCATAAAAACATTATTATTGTTAACTAAGTTATTATTAAATTTATTATATGTTAAATAATTTTTTGGAACTAATAAAAAATGGTATTGAAAAAATTATATAAGTTCCTGATGGTCCTAAAAACCACCAAAAATTTAAATAATTTTCATTAATGTCTTATATAATGAATAATACTCATAACATATGAAAAAATTATATATAATATCATTTAAACTTATATGTATTCATTAGTATGATAAATATTAATTTCTGAATAATTATTCAAATTTTACATGATCTTCAATACTTGTACACAAGAGAACATATTGGGAAAACCAAAAAAACACTCAGGGAATGACGAAATTGAATCTTATATCTCGTAAAAAAACAAAAAATTAATATAATAAAATTATAATAATTTAAATACATGTATAAGATTTTATTAATTAACTAAGTAATGAAATTAAGTTTATTATCAAATAAACATAGTACATATTCAGAATACTATTAGACATAAGTTATGACACACTCTCTAAACCCACATTTATCTTTTAGGTTACCATTTATCTATTTTTACCCCAATTTAATTCATTATTTTTATTATTTAATACACAAAAATTATATACTTATGTTCCAAATTTTTGTATCTATCATAATTATTCATTTGATTATGGGGAAATTATAAATACCGACAAATTTCAAGGGATGTTTTTTCATCATTTTTTGTGGATTTTACGAGTATGCAATTTCTAAGGGAACCTAATTCTGAGGCCCGGTGTGCCCGGAATCAATTACTGAAGTTTAGCTTGGGTACGTTCAGTGAACGAATTAGCATGTTTTCCGAACTTTTGAACCGGTTCTCGGAATTGAAATTTGAGGGCACTAATAAACCGCTGCGTCGGTTTTTTCTTAGGAATACCTTTTCTAGAGTTGTGTTTGCTTGGGTGTTGTTATAAAAAAATGGGTTAACTAATGAATAAAATAAAATTTGTGCAACAAATTTTATTCTTAGTCGTTTAAACCTACGTATAGAAGTTGAGGTGGGACCCACTAAATCCTAACCTCCCATTAAGTTGGCAACCCCCCCCCCCCATTAATTTTGTGTAACACACCCGCACCCCCCTTATTAAATGCCAAGTCAACTCTCACGTTTAATCGGATTATTAAATGCCTCGTTAATTGGTCAACACTTGATAATTAAATCATGATTTAATTTTGAATTTAGAAAACATATGGCATGAGTAATAAAATAAGGCAATGGCTTATTTTATTATTGTTGTTGTGTTGTGGGAAAATATTTGGGGAGGAATTACTCCAGTCTTGAAGAACGTCTTTCCTCGTTGAAGAACGCGAAAAAATGACAAAGAACGCCGGCCTCCGACAAAAGACGACAAAGAACGCAAGTTCCTCGGAGATCGACGACGCGGTGCCAGGTACCGTGATGTCGACGATCCTCTTCCCTGTGACGTCGTGTACCGCGACGCACAGGATCCTCTTCTGCGACGCCGTCTCTTGCGACGTCTTTTCCCGTGACGATCCTCATTCCACAAATTCTTCGAGGTAGGGGGTTTGGTTTAATTTATTTAATGTGTATTAAATCCTCAACATGTGTTTAAATTGTTGAATGTTGTTTGAACCACTGGTGCGTATCCGGCGGTCTGCAGAAGGCGATGCCGGCACCGACCGGCCACCCGGAGGCGGCAGCACCCCGGCTCGCTGCCGGCGGGAGCCTCCGCGGCAGCATGATGAATGAATCCAGCGGCTGTGTGGGATCTGGGGAAGATACAGCGACCAGCGCCAAGTCCTCTAGCAAAGAAAGGGGGACCACGTCCCCCCATGATTGGCCGCTGGCCGAGCCAGCGTGCCACCCGGCCAGGCTGGCTCGGGTTGCGCAGACCAGACCGGGCCGCACCCAACCGGGCAGGGCCACGCCCACCGGGCCGGGTCGCGCCCTAATGGGACGGACTCGGACCCAGGTCGGGTCGACCCGATTTGGTCCGACCCAGGGGGGTTGGGTCGGTGTCGGACCGGGACCAGACCCCCCCCCCCCCACTTTCGGACCACTTTTGGTCTTTTTCCCATAACATGGGCTACAGACCTCCGATCGACGCACCGTCAGGTGTGTAGCAATCCTTGGAACAAGACGGTAGTGTTGGTATATTAAAATCAAGGTTTTGAAGAACCATGTGTACGTCCCTGTTGGTTCGAACCGGAAACCAACCAGGCCCTCTTAGAGGAAACGATTATAACGTGAGCTCCGGACGTCCGATTGACATGTCGTCGACTCTGTTGGATTCCTCTTATTGTAACAGACCTTTTTGCTTACTCCTCTCAAGGTTTGGATGCAGTTGGAGTGCAGTCATATTGGTTTTGACTTAAAAACCAACCAGACCCCTGGAACGAAAAATCTAATAACTTTCAGACCGGGCATCCGATTGACGCGTCATCTATCACGTTGAGTTCCTCTTGTCGAGATAGAACTTTGAGATACATCAACTCTGGACTACTTGTCAGTTGATGTATCGATCCCTTGGCTCATGGAGCAGACCCTCCTAGAATCGAGGATGTTGTGTGCGGGAACCCTAGAGCTGGCTGCAACTGCGACGACAATGATGACTGCACTAAAATCCTTTGTTGGTTCAGCAGTGATGACGACTGCACTGAAATCCTCTGTGGGTTCGGCAGCGATGATGACTACACTGAAATCCTTCATGGGTTCGGTAGTGATGAAGACTGTACTAAAATCCTCCGTGGGATCGATGACGATGAAGACTGCCCTTAAATCCTCTGTGGGTTCGGAAATAATGAAGACCATACTGAAATCCTCCGTGTGTTCAACGACGATGAAGACTGCCCTAAAATCCTTCGTGGGTTCGGTAGCAACAAAAAGCGTACTGAAATCCTCCATGGGTTCGATGGAGATGACTACTGTTCTAGAATCCTACATGGTTCTGGCAGTGTTTGACTCTGTTCTTGCTATCCGACGTGGGTCTAGCAGAGTAGCTGGTCTGTATCCTATGTGGGTCCGACTGCTTAGCTGGTTTAGTATCCTACGTGGGTCCCAACATAGATAAATCAGTGGCTATATCTGATCATCTCTATCACCTTACGAAGAAGTATACCTGTGTGTGCTGAGTCTTGACTTTCAATCAATATCTTCGATATGATTGACTTTCTTTCCTAAGTGGATTGGGTTGTGTTATCCTATGTGGATTGGGTTGTACTTCTTTGTGGATGTTATCGAACTTGGGGTCGGATGTTGGAGTCGATCAGGAATTGATGTCTTAGGTATATGTATGGGCATATACCTAAGTTGTGTTGGTTTTTACTTCATGATTGTATCTTTTCTTTTGTGGATTGAACTTAGTGGATTCTGGGAGACCTTCGGGGTCTCGGGGTCCCTACTGAGTAGTGTATACTCACCCCTGCATGGTCTATGCCCACACTACATTGTGTTGGATGCAGACGACGGATAGCACTGCTCGTGGTTGGGGCTAGTGGAGCAAGTCGGCACCTGGAGGTGGGCCACTGAGGTGGGAGTTGCGGTGGATCCTGCGAATATCGAGGCAGTGCTAGCTTGGTAGCCACCCAGGAGTGTGATAGAGGTTCAAAGTTTCTTGGGGCTAGCTGGGTACTACCTGAGGTTTTTTCTAGACTTTTCCAGAGTTGCGGCACAAGTTTCAGCTTTGAGGAATAAGGGGAAACCCTTTGTGTGGTCAGACAGATGTCAGCAGAGCTTCCAGGAGCTGAGATAGAAATTGACCAACGCACCTATCTTGAGGCTACTAGAGGAGGGATTAGGGTACGTAGTCTACTGCGATGGATCAGGGACCAGACTCAGATGTGTCTTGATGCAGGAGTGGGTAGTGATCCCCTTTGGATCACGTCAGTTGAGGCAGCATGAGCAGAACTACGTTACCCATGACCTTGAGTTAGCAGCAGTGGTCTTCGCTCTGAAGATGTGGCGACACTATCTGATGGGAGAGCACTTTAAGGTCTACTCTTACCACCAAAGTCTCAGGTACATCTTCTCATAGAAGGAATTGAATCTGATACAACGGCAATGGATCGAGTTCCTCCAGGACTATGACTTTGAGATAGTCTATACTACTAGAAATGGGAATGTTGTAGCCGATGCTCTCAACAGGATGACGGTAATTCAGCTACTCGAAGAGGCGACAGAGAAGCTAGAAGCTTTTCAGATATCATTCATGGATTGAGATGGAGCGGCCTTTCATCAGTCACTCACAGTCACTCTTACACTACTACAGCGGGTCAGAGAGGCACAGTGTTGGGACGCTGACTGTGAGATGCAACGTGCACAGATATTCTCAAGACAGGTACCTGATGGATTCTCTGTAGGAGGAGAACACGTCGTCCTTTTTAGAGGACTTAACATGGTACCAGTTTCTTTAAAGGAGGAGGTGCTGACGATGTTTTACACTTCCCCTTTAGCAGTACATCCAGAAGTGGCGAAGTTGTACTAGGATCTCAGAAGACAGCACTCGTGGCCGGTTATGAAGAAGGTTGTAGCTGAGTTCGTTTCTCGATGCCTCACCTGTCAGTAGGTGAAGGCCGAGAACCAGGTACTAGCAGGAATGGTGCAACCCTTGGAGGTTTTAGAGTGGAAGTGGGATAGGATATAAATGGATTTCGTGACTGGATGTCCACGTACTTCCAGAGGTCACTACTCTATTTGGGTGATTGTCGACCGACTCACCAAGTCGGCCCACTTCTTACCCATTAGAGAGTACGGAACAACGGAGAGCATGGGGCACCTCTACATTCAGAAGATCGTACGACTTCATGGTGTGCCATCATCTATCGTCTCTGATAGAGATTCTCTCTTTACTTCTTGTCTTTGGAAGGGGTTGCAGGAGGAATTCGGGACGCCACTATGTCTGAGAACTGCCTTTCACCCTCAGATGGATAGTCAGAAGGAGACAACCATTCAAACTCTCGAGGAAATGCTTTGTTCATGTGTCCTTGACATTGGTCGCAGCTGGGAGGACCACCTACCCTTGGTGGAGTTCACGTACAACAACAGCTACCACTCCACCGTCGGGATGGAACCATAAAAGGCATTGTACGACCGACCTTGTAGATCACCTCTGTGCTGGATAGACCTTGAGGAGTCAGCACTTATGGGACCGGAGATAGTCCAGGCCACGACAGAGAAGGTCCAGGTCATTCAGGAGTTGACGAGGATAGCTTAGAGACAGTAGAAGTCTTATGTTGATAGGAGGCGGAGACAACTAGAGTTCGAGGATGGTGACCACGTCTTCTTGCGGGTCTCACCTCGACGCGAATTATTGAGTTTTCCTGGGGCGACAAGCTATCTCCGCAATTCATCAGAACTTTCCCGGTTCTCAGTAAGATAAGAGAGGTGGCTTATTGCCTATCTCTACCACCTCAGTTGCACTGGGTGCATGACGTCTTCCATATATCTTAGTTGAGGAGGTACGTGCATGACCCGACACATATCATCGGCCATGGGGATCTGGAAATTGACGATGGGGCGACATTTGCAGAGGTCCCGGTGGAGATCGAGGATCGGTAGGAGCGGGTCCTATGTGGGCATTCGATTCCTCTAGTGCGGATTAGATGACAGCACAGTAACCTCCAGGAGAACACTTGGGAGCGGGAGGCTAAAATGCATGCTCAGTACCCACATTTGTTCCCCTAGTTTATGATGTATCTTGATGGGGCCGTAAAGCGCTGAGGTGGGAGTAATGTAATGACCCGTAAATTTCAAGGGAAATTTTATCTTAATTTTCATTCGGATTTTACGAGTACGCGGTTTCTGACGGCACCTAATTCTGAGGCCTGGTGTGCCCGGAATCAATTACCGAAGTTTAGCTCGGGTACATTCAGTGAACGAAAGAGTAGGTTTTCCTAACTTTTGAACCGGTGCTCGGAATCGAAATCTGAGGGCACCGATGAAACCGCAACGTCGGTTTTTTCTCAGGAAGTCCTTTTCTGGAGTTGCGTTTTCTCAGGTGTTGTTATAAAAAAATGGGTTCACTAATGAATAAAATAATATTTGTGCAAGAAATTTTATTCTTAGTAGTTTAAACCTACGTATGGAAGTTGAGGTGGGACCCACTAAATCCTAACCTCCCATTATGTTGTAAAACCCCCCATTAATTTTGTGTAACACACCTGCACCCCCCTTATTAAATGCCAAGTCAACTCTCAAGTTTAATCAGATTATTAAAGGCCTCATTAATTGGTCAATGCTCGATAATTAAATCGTGATTTAATTTTGAATTTCAAAAACAGATGGCATGAGTAATAAAATAATGCAAAACCATATTTTATTATTGTAGTTGTGTTGTGCCAGAAGATTTGGGGAGGAATTACTCCAGTCGTGAAGAACGTCCTTCCTCGTTGAAGAACATGAAGAATGACGATGAATGCCGGCCTCCGACGAAAGACGACGAAGCATGCATGTTCCTTGGAGATCGACTACGTGACACCGTGTACCGCGATTCCCACAATCCTCTTCCGCGACGTCGTCTCCCATGACATCTTTCCCCACGATGATCCTCATTCAACAACTTCTTTGAGGTAGGGAGTTTGGTTTAATTTATTTTATGTGGATCAAATCCTAGAGATGTGTTTAAATTGTTTAAAGTTGTTTGAACCACTAACGCGGTGTGTGCGGACCAACGAACAAGTCTGAACCCACCGATTCTATGTTCATGGTGTGCGGATCGACAGGCGGTGACGAAGCATCCCGCTAAGGCGTTTTGAACTCTTCGCAGTAATCTAAGGGTCCTGGGAGAGCCACAAGTGCAGAAGGCGGGCAAAACGGACCACCGGAGCGGGGCTGGTGGTCCGCAGAAGGCGCTGCCGGCACGCCACCGGAAGGAGCCACGGCGGTGGCAGGATGACCGGATCCCGCGGCCCGCGTTGGATCCAGGGGAAATGAGGCGACCAACACTGCGTCTGCTGGCAAAAAAAGGTGGGGACCACGTCCCCCCATGTTCGGCCGCTAGCCGAGCCAGCGTGCCACCCGGCCGGGCCGGGCCGGGTTGCGCGGACCGGACCAGGCCGCGCCCACTGGGCCGTGTCGCGCCCTAATGTGTAGGACCTAGACCCGTGTCAGGTCGACCTGGTTTGGACCGACAAAGGGGGGTTGGGCGGGGTCGGACCGGGCCCATTCCCCCCCCCCCCCCACTTTCGGACCACTTTCGGTCTTTTCCCAAAAAAATGGGCTACTGACCTCTGATCGATGCACCGTCAGTTGCGTAGTGATTCATGGATCGAGACGGTCTATTCGGGGTATTACACTCAAGGTTTTGAAAAACTTTCAGTGTTTCCGGGTTGGTTCGAACACGAAACCAACCGGGCCCTTGGAGCAGAAACACATATAACTTGAGCTCTAGATGTCCGGTTGACGTGTCGTCGACTTTGTTGGATTCCTCTTAGTGAGATGGACCTTTTGGCTTACTCTAATCGAGGTTTGGACGAAGTTGGAGTGCAGTCGAGTTGGTTTTAACTTAAAAACCAACTGGGACCCTGGAACGAAAAAGCTAATAACTCTCATACCGGTCATCCGATTGACGCGCCATTTGTCATGTTGTGTTCCTCTTGTCGAGACGGAACTTTGAGATACATCAACTCCAGACTATGTGTCAGTTGATGTATCGACCGCTTGGCTCGTGGAGCGGACCCTCCCGGAATTGATCATGATGTGTGCGAGAACCCTAGAGCTGGCTGCGACTACAACAACAATGATGACTAAACTGAAATCCTCCTTGGGTTCGGAAGTGACGATGACTGCACTGAAATCCTCTATGGGTTCAATAGCGTTAAATACTACACTGAAATCCTCCGTGGGTTCGGTAGTGATGAAGACCGTACTAAAATCCTTTGTGGTTTCGATGACGATGAAGACTGCCCTGAAATCCTCCGTGGGATCGGCAGTGATGAAGACCGTACTCAAATCCTTCGTGGGTTCGACGACGATGAAGACTGCCCTGAAATCCTCTGTGGGTTTGGAAACGATGAAGACTGTACTGAAATCCTCTGTGGGTTCGACAGCGATGACTACTGTTCTTGTATCTTATCTGGGTCTGGTAGTGTTTGACTCTGTTCTTGCTATCCTACGTGGGTTTGGCAGAGTAGCTGGTCTGTATCCTATGTGGGTCCGACAGCTTAGCTGGTTTAGTATCCTACGTGGGTCCGAGCTTAGATGAACCTGTGGCTACATCTGAACATCTGTATCACCTTACGAATAAGTATACCTATGTGAGCTGAGTCTTGACTTTAATCAATATCTTCGATATGATTGACTTCCTTTACTATGTGGATTGTGTTGTGTTATCCTTTGTGGATTAGGTTGTACTCATATGTGGATGCGATATAACATTGGCTCGGATGTTGGAGCCGATCGGGAATTGATGACTTAGGTATATGTATGGTCATATACCTATGTAGTGTTGGTTGTTACTTCGTGATTGTATCTTTCCTTTGTGGATTACTCTTTTTGGATTCTGGGAGACCTTCACGGGTCTCGGGGTCCCTACTAAGTAGCGTATACTGACCCCTACAGGGGATATGCCCGCACTATATTGTGTTGGATGCAGACGATGGATAGCGCTGATCGTGGTTGGGGCTAGTGGAGGAAGTCGGTACCTGGAGGTGGACCACTAGACGGGACATACACGGAGTGGATGGCTGTACCCGAGGAGCTAAGGAGGCTATCTGTACCCACCCTTCAGGTGGGACGTCTAGTGGGCGGCTCGACGTTGCTTATTCACTACCAATTGATGTAATTCCTTCAAGTTGTGCCTTACTTTCAGTTTAGGTTTGTATTCTTGCCCATTTACCTTCTGCACTTACTATTGTACCAAGTTTTACTTAGTGTTTACTTCTTCTTTCGTACTCTGTGGTGTTTGTTTACTTTATAAAGGCAATACCTTCCCCTTTTTTCAGGATTTACGCCTTGGTGCTAGTCGCAAACCCCTGGCCTATGGGAGGCGGGCTTGGGGTAGTCATGACACGGGTTCCGAGGATGGGTCGTAACAGAAATACATTATTTATATGGTCATATTCCCAATTCCTCTAGATAATAATACTCGATTAAAGGGAAGTTATTAATTTTACACCCATTTTCATGTGACATATGTAATATGTTTTAAGGAAATATTATAGTTCAAAAATAAATAATTATAACATGAAAATATATCTTGTTTCAAATTTGGTTTTATTGAATATATTTGTCATTATCATCTTTAATTGATATTTTATATTTTCCTCAAACCACATTAAAATATTTCATTTTTAATGTTTATTAGAATCTATTTTGACATTGTTCAAATTAGTTGGACACAAATTATCATTATATATGCATATTTTACATTATTAATGGCATAGTATGAATTAAATCTCTTCTTTCATGGACACCATTATGATATTACCTTTTACTATTTCTTATGAATAGTCTACGATGCACAATCCATCCCATGGGTAACCCTTATGCTTGATTGTTCTGGTGTCACACACATGCTTGAACTTGTCATGATGGGTTCACCTAGATAGATTTTAAATGTGTTGGGTAATTTTTATTCTCATGATATCTCATGTTGTGAAATAGAGTATACCTAATTCTCTTATAAAATATTTTATAATATGTGTCATAGTCATTGGATTTTTCCTTAACACATGATTATGTCATGTTGTATATTGTTTCAAAATTCTGATTATTCCATTATTATTTGATCCCATGTTCAATATTTCATTTCTATATTTGATTAATTATTTTCTACTCCGTTTTATGTCATTATATTATAACATATAATCCATGTGTTACGCTTTACATCTATGTTTATTTTCTTATCTGTCTTTTTAGCTCATCTATTTTGTTCATGTATTCCCAAGGTCATCCTTTAAAGATTTAAGATAGAAAATAAGTTTTGGAGATATTTATGGAGATTAAGAAAATGATGTTATAATTTTTTTTTCATTCATTCAAATGATGTACCTTATTCTCCAAATACATAAGTCTTCATGATTCTTGATGGTTATTTCAATGTTAACTATATATAAAATCATGTAAAATATATTTATAGTCCAGGGTTATTATATGTACCATGTTTTGTATTCCCATCATTATATGTCACCAAAAATTTGTATTTGTAACATTTGTGTAAAAAAATTAGTGTCCAAGAATTATGCACTTCATGGAATATTTCAATGAAACCAATTTTCTATATTCTTCTCATATAGGACACCCCAACATTCCTTTAATGCTACAGCCTTATAAATATCCATACATAGGAATGATAATTATTTTCCCATTAATCATGTCTCTCAATAGGAATTCATCACTTATATAGGCATCATAAAGTGTAACACATGTATCCCACATCAATTTTAATTCTTCAAAAAATGAAAACAAATAGAAATAAATATCATTGTCATGTTTTTTTCTCTACATAGATAATGAGAGACAAATAATGTTTTTCTTCATCACTCATAATCACAATGTAACATTTTAATTTAATAAAATAAATCATCATGTATATAAGTTCTACTTTGTAAATAAAATGGATTTATTTAACATATAGATAAAACAAAAAAATAGATTTCTCTCCTCAATTCCAATTCACTGATACTCACAATAATGGTCCATCCATTTTAGAGAGGCTACTATGAGATATAGTATCCCATCATCAATTGTGGATTCTACATGATGTGTCAATTATCTAGAAATTTTCAAGAATATGTATCGCTATCTAAATCATATAATTAATGGAAAGTACCTTATAAATTTTTATGGAAACGATTCATTTTCTTGAATCAATTCATGACACAATCCAGTCATTTTATGAGTGTTCTTCATCCTTATAAATAAAATAAAATCCTTTAGATATTCATGTATTTTTCAAATATCTTTACCATTGAGTGTAGCAATAATTTTTGTATTTTTTATTCAATGTGGATCATTTTATTTTTGTATTATATAACTTAATCGATGAAGTGGTTCTGTAATGCCAGTGTCACTCCATCTACTACTCGATTACAAATTAAATAAGTTAAATACAACAAATAATGTTGTATATTTAGTAAAAACGGTATACAATAGTCTTTTTCCAAAGCTAATTAACATCTCAAAAAACATTGGACAACCGTGATGGTCATCTTCAATTGTCATAATCATTTCTTCCATTTGATATCCATCGTCATTTACACTGGTATTCAAATCAATTGATCCATAAACCTCAATATCATCCCAATTAGTCTGTGAATTCATTTTTTCCCATTTAGTCCATCATTTATAACTTTTACCTATTATGTGAATAGTGAAATGATCTTACAACACATCTGGAAGAAATTTTATTAAATTAAAACAATGTAAATAGTAATAATGGATTTGAGAAGGGTATTTTGAATTCATTATTATAAACATACTGAACGCTCTAAATCAATATTCAAACTCAATTTTCATAAAGATATTTTTTCACCCATTTTCAATTTATATTCATCATATTAGTTTCATTGAATATTTATTTTGTATAAAAAAAATAAAAACTCATAATATAGTCATTATCAAATGAGAAATTTAAAGATAATTCTAATAATGGAAACCCAACAGTTGAATTTTATTTGTGATGATTAATAATAAGTTATCATTTTAACAAATTGTTACATGAAATGAAGGAACCTATGAAAAATATGTGGTATTTAGTCTAACATTGTGATTTAATATTATGTAGGAAAAGGAGGAAGTAATTATATGATTTTTTGTAACAATTATAATTGTAACTCCAACAAGAGTGGGGACTTCATCTTTATTAATTTAATAACTTGGTAAAAGGTAGGAAAAGTTGTTTTACATTGATAGGGTTCTTAAGAATAGATGTTTATTGTATTTTCACAAATGATTCACCATTGAAATTAAACCAAGTTTGACGAAGTGTCCTTGAGGATCAACATAAATCCTTATCTCAAACTAATGATTCGATTACTTGTATATCATCCGCAGGTCAACTAAAAAATTAAATCATAGTGAAACTAATAGATTGAATTAAGATATACAAAAATATCAGAGTAGAAGCTGGGAGTGGGGTTTAAAAAATATGAATGAAGATGAATATTTTTTGATTGTTGGTAAAAATAAAAATTTAAAGAGCGGGGGAGAGGCTAAGTGGATCATTAAATATAGTTGAAGGACTCCTCATCAAAAACTAATGTTGGTCATAATTATACTTTTATTCTATATATGTATCTTTTCCAACAACTCAAGCATATAAATTTTTTCCCAATAATATTAGCATTATTGATTCAATAACTCTAGAATTGATTCATAACATTACTAAAATAGAGTATAATAAGAGGGAAGATTTTATTATATTCTGACATTGGTGATCTATATAGTTATTTTATCCCAAGTACATAATATTTTTCATTTATAAATGTTGACAATGTATATGCCAGATCCATCTTAGTTATTGAGTCCAGAGGTAGTTCAGTTGGAAGAAACAAAAATTATGAGGAACAACAAGTCCAGATTCTTGACTGAGGGAATAAACTGTTGCATAATATGGTAACTCATCAAGTAATGGTTGTGTGAAAAAACCATATGGTTGAAGAGGAAATGTGGGAATATGAAAATATTATGAAGGATAAATACCCATAATAATTTGATAAGTGAATAAAATTTCGAGGATGCAATTTCTAAAAGGTTGGAATGATGTAACATCCCAGGTAAATAATGAATATGAAATATTCATATTTATTAATATTTATCAATTAAATTTAAATTTTCCATTAAACGAGATTCTATTTTAGATGACATACCTAATACGTAACAACAGATTTCTTTGAAAACATACGCTGCACAAAAAGTTCAGTTATACTATTAAATATTAATATAATATTATTATTTTAAATGGTAGTTAACTCCAAGACGTTGTATTACGGAGAATGAGAATAACTAACTAAGATATGATTATAAATGTTTTAACATTTATATAATAAATTTATTGATTATTGAAATATGAAAAAAATCCAATTTGAAACATAAATTAATGAATATTCTTTAATAGGTCCTTTTACCACCTTTCAATGGAGAACCCTTTTGAAATCTAGTTTCCGTCACTTTTATATATTTTATTTGACAAAATTAAATTATTTCTTTTGAATATGGACATAAAAATTTTCTTTTGAGGGGATTTTGGTATTTTTATGATAAAGTTTACATTTTAATGAATAGTAAACTATAGTTCATTTTAATTCAAAACAGCCATTTAATATATTTTATTTTTATTCTTAGATTAACATTTTAATTAGTAATCAAGTGTAAATAGATTATTTTTTTAATATTTAATCCAATTTTTTTCATTCAATATAATTTATCTTTGAAATTGGACATAAATAAGTTTCATTGTTTTGACAATTATTATTTCCTAAAAACACGTTATTTTTTTACAACGAGAATTAATTTAATATTAATTTCTGCAACTTTTTTATTTCAAATTTTGAAAACTGGATTCCATATTTAGAATCAGGGGTATCAAAATTTGTAAATAAATAGTTTTTATTTCTAGACAGAAATAATTTTTATTTCATTAAATATTTTATTTACCGTGGTTAAAGGGTAAATCCGGTAAATAATGGTAAAAATAATATTATAATAATAATGAATTACCCTAACACTTTTCCAAAACCTCTTTTATGAATTTTTCTGACAAATTAAATACTTTAAATGATTTGGGGACCCCATGGAGCGACTTGGGAGTGATAATGACACTTTGTATTAATTAATTTAATGTAAAGACAAAAATGACATAAAAATATATCTTTTATTAAATCATTTTTTACATGGGGATATATATGTTATCTCTTTAACTATAAATATTAATATAAATTATTAAACTATTTAAAACATCACTGTATTTTATTTATAATTTTTACACATCAAATAGTTAAAATTATATATGACACAATGGGGCTATAATGATTACCTAATTAATGAATGATTTAAATAAATGAGAGTATAAAATTTAAACAAATGTCCAAAACCTATCCAATTATTATAGGATGATTTTATTTCCAACAATAGAAATATTATCTTCATGTTTAATGAGTTTTGGAAATTTTGAAACCTAAAATAATTTATTAATAAAATAATACATTCAAACATTCCTAAAGAGCCTCTCATCCCCTTATAAAAGGCCATATCCTATAACCCATTACTCAAAACTATCAAGCCCCTTCGATCATCCATCATTTTCTTATATCACTTCAAATGTCTCTCTCTACCTGCTAGAAAACATACATTATTCATAAGGAACATCAAGAAATCCTTTAGGTTCAAACAAAAGTAGTCTCCCTATTTTAAGATAATGTCTTCCCTCAAGTTCCCTTTTTTATTTTACTTATCCAAATCCATAAACTCACATTACTCAATTATTTTATAAAAAATCAGAATCTTCATTATACTATTATGTTTTTATGTGGAGGATTCGAACTAAACAACCACGCACCTCCATCTAATGGATACGAACATACTATTTCTGTGGATGGTAAGCTACTGCATCACAAAAGGATAATTGTTCAGTCTTGTCCTTCTGTCACTCATGGTAGCCATTATGATGGAAATATATTTATAAGTGATAAATATTATATTTATATTGTCTTTATAGTTTTTATTTTTCATTTATAGTATACCTTTGTTGTCCCATAATGGGTAAATGTGGTAATTTAATTCGAGGAAGTGTGACTACCGCCCCCTCAAGGTGATATGACTTGTTCATGCCATGTGTGGGACATATAAAGGATGGAGTTAATGAAATTATATATGATATTATTCTGTAATTATAATATACATATTCATCATTATGTTTTCATTCCATTAAAATATGAAATATAAATTAATGTTGTGATAATGCATACTTACGGCTTACCGTCTCCATGAACAATGGATTTCATTTATTTTCTTCAAATGTTATATACTGTTATAAATACATATATACTGAATATATATGATATATATGATATCTAAATCATGAATATAATTTTGGATATAATGTAATTTTTATAACATGGAAAACTTATAATTGTAAGAATTTTATTTTTTACTCATGTTATAAATATCAACTAAACATCTGTTTTTAACATAAATGATTATCTAATGTTCGTAACGTGGTAATAAGTGATATAAAAGGAATAATAAACCTGAAAAAGGTTCTTAAGAACATATAAATTAACATTAGTATATTATTCAGGATATTAATGAATGAACAAGTCATCTCGAACACGATGAAAGTGACTTTGTCTCAATCACCTTGTATTGAGGCATATTTTGATTTATACAATAATTTCATTTATACAGTGTAAAAACGCCATTGACATTTCATTTAATTCAAAGGGAATATTTTTTTTGTATCATTTTACGAAAAGAAAAATGGAATGTTTTTTTCATGTACATGTTTTCATCGACCTATCTGTTCCAGTGAGCATTATTTGATATTTGGCTTCATTAACAAGCCTTAATGTTTTTAAAAGGAAACAAAATACCCTAAACACTATTTATGTATATAGGTATTGAAAATGGTTTTGAGAAATAATTTATTATTTCAATATATTGAAATGATATATTGTGATTGAAATGTGGAAATTTTATCTTTCAGTTATGCTTCTTTTGTGTGTTTTGAATATGTTATGGTTCTGGGGCATTATTTACATATACGGGTTGTTTGGTGATAAACCTAGGGTGGGTGTTCCCGAGATAGCTCTCCAATGAATTGGGTAATATGATGAAGTTAAACATTAATTCTTATTATAATAGATTTATGGAATATATTGGGATGTGTATTCCAAATGTAACTCCCTATGTTACTATGAAAGCTACAACATATGTATTTTATGGATGCCAAAAGTTACCTTTACAATTTATGATTTCCACGTGTTATTCATAAATCATACGATCTTGTGTGGTATTTTAAAGATTAAATTTATGATTTCATTGACTTTTATGTATTTATGGAATAATTTTTTCTTTCCTTGTTTTATAACCCTTATTGAGCTTTTTATGCTAATCCCAAGTTTTATTGAATTTTTTTCACTGGACATAAAGATAAATAGGGTCAATGATGGAATCAAAGAAAAGTAATTCTATCTAAAACATGGAACTAGATAGGAAACATTTTTTAAAGAGTTTTTATTATATGAAAAAATGGATACTTACTAGAAGTTTCAACTTTTTAATATTTGAGTTGAAATGTAATAGTTATAGACTAATTCTATAAATCACTAAAACAGAAAAGATCCTCAATTGAAATTATTGACTTAATTCAAGATTATTTATTGTTTAAGGCTGTGGAAATATATTTGGTCTCAAGAAAAGATGAAGAACAATTTCCCTAAGGATATCACAAGAATATGAGGTTCAAGAGGTAAAATCCTCTTTCATTTCTTTTCAATCTCATTTATTTTCATATCCTCTCATCCCCTCCCTAACCCAATGTGGAATAAAAAATATAGTATGTTTTATTCTAAAATGCCTCATTTATATGATTTGTTAAACACTTTTTTTACATATTTAAACTTCAAATTAATATAACTTATCCTAATATATGCCTATTTTGTCTTGTTAATGTATTGTAATGATTTAAATCTATTATTTCGTGGACTATATTATGACATGCCCTTTTCATATTCATTATGATATGATTATGATAACCATTTATTTCAATGGGAAACCATTATGCATAATTGTTCCTTGTTCACTCACATTCATGAACATGTTAAGATGGGTGTACTAAGATATAACTCCAAATCATTGGGTAATGTTTCGTGATGTGAAACATCATTTTTGAATAATGAGTAAACATGGTTCCGTTATGGGACTCTGCCTTCCATTTG
Organism: Viscum album; assembly: GCA_963277665.1. Taxonomy (NCBI): domain Eukaryota; kingdom Viridiplantae; phylum Streptophyta; class Magnoliopsida; order Santalales; family Viscaceae; genus Viscum; species Viscum album. The sequence goes on from OY728140.1 coordinate 1,956,661,605, forward strand.
TATTGGTCTTATTAGTATTCCTGGAATCATTCTTATGTCATGTTGTATATTTTTTCCACAATACAATGATGACATGATTATATTATGCCATGTTCTACATGTTATTATTCATTATGTTTATGCATGTTCCAACCCTTTTTATGTAATCATTTTATACCTAATAACCCATTTTATTTGTTTTATTTATTTTTTTATTCACATACTAGCCTTTTTAGACCGTCCCAATTGTTCATGTATCCCCCAGGTTATCCTATGAATATTTAATAACTAATAATAATTTATGAGTCCATTTTTTAGGTTAAATAATAAAATTATTTCAGTTTCATAATTTTTCATTTTCTATATAATATTCAAACTACACTGGACATTATGATCCATTGTTTGTATTTAAGGGTTAATTATTTTTAAAATCATGTAGAATTTTGTGTAAAAGGATAGATTTATTATAGTTTGTATCCAAAGTCAATCTGGTTATTTTTTTATATTATGATTATAAACCATTAAAAAGAACCCTATGGGTAAATTTATCACCACAGATAACATAGATAGAAACATAGGTAAATTACATGTTTTCATATACTCTCAATTTATATTTATATACTTATATGTTCAGGGTTTTGTTTTTTTATATTTATTAGAATATTATTGAATCCCTCTTCCATGTTTATTATTTTCTTATTTAATGTATTTAAATATGAATACTCATGTAATCAGTCAATGTAATATAAAATCATGAAATTTTACAAATGTAATTACAAATATGATGGGGACAGATGCTCAAAATATCATGAAATAACATGGACAACTGAATCACATAATGAATAATAACAGGAATTTTGACGAATTACCTCTTTTTCCTAATAAAGATAAAGGCATTGGTGATTCATTTATGTGAAAAATGCCTCCTATATTTGGAAGCTCTTCTAATCCCATCATCTATAAAAAACAATTAACTCCATTGAGAGTATATTATATGTTCTTATATTCTTAGAAGAAGAGAAATCCATACATTAGGTCTATATTTTTATGGGGGATCTGATCAATGTTTGAAACTGATTAGAAACACAAATACTACGTGGGAAATTGATTCCATGTAAAGTGATTATTTCAAGGAAATAATTTTATGAAAATATTTTCCCCAAGAACACTATCTTAAGATGAATAGGTAATTCCTAGAACTGAATCAGAAGAATGATGATATTATCATGATGTACTATGAAAACATTAAAGATATTTCATGGTATATCACTATCCTTATCATGAACATCAAAAGAAATTTTGATCACTAATTTATTTGACTAAATATGACTTTATTGAACATTCATTTTGATATGATACTTTGACATGTATGAGGGGATAGTATGTTGATCCCTTATGTTTTAAATTGTGATAGGAGGCTCTCAGTAGTCTTGTGGGTATAAAGAGAAAAATGTGAAATGGACTTTTAAAAGGGATAATTAAAATATAAATCCCACGGTGAAATGAAAACTCACTATTCAATGTGTCAAACGTGTGGGAAGAAGAATCCTGAGAATTGTCTTATGGGAACCAATAAAAAGTTGAAATGTGAAAGGCATGGGCATCTAGATGATAATTACTCAAGAGATATGAAGATAAAAACTATTGTAAAAGAATGAAGGATTTTTTAGATCAATATTCAGTCCACTATAATTGGTTTCAACTGCATAGACTATGAAATTTTTTAGTCAAATAGCCAAATCATATGGTTGTCAGAAGCAATCAACAACAACCTTAAAAGAAAAAAGGAAGTGAATATGGAATCACTAATATTGAGGTTGAACCCAATAATGATATGGGGAATGGTATACTGGTTATTCATTCAAGAATATAGAATATTCTATTCGATTCCAGATCTATGCATTCCTTCATTTAATTAGAGTTTAGTAGTAATATGAAAACACCACATTAAAATATGGATGTCTTGTAATCTGTGTGAAAAGAAGATGGGGAAATTATTGCATCCAAAGTATGTAACTCCTCCTTGGTTATGTTTGCAGAATAAAAATCCAATGAAACCATCTGTTACTTCATTTGGTGGAGTTTGATATTATATTGGGCATGAATTTTCTATAGTTTTATAAATCCAACAGCAACTATTTGGAATGAGAGATCACTTTTTACATCTAGAAGAATATTATAATTTTATTCAAGTGTAAGTTGGAGGATGATTATTCTTCAGAATCATAAACTCAATTGTGGATAATATTGGATATTAAGAAAGAAAATCAAGATCAAAATAGTTGAGGAAAATGGAATAATCCTAGATGAAGACATGACCATTATGAGGGAATACAATGATGCGTTCCTTGAATAATTATATGGTATTATTTAAAACAAAATGGATGATTTCTTAATTGAAATAATTTATGGATATTATTATATAGGAAATGAACCTTATATAATAACCTCCATTGCGGTGGAGGAACTGGACAAGCTATTAAAAGTGTAGTAACCCTGTTTTCTGGTATGTCACCCTTTCTTGATTATTTTAATGGTTATAATGTTAAGGGTGACATATGGGAGAGTTAGTGGACCATGGAATGAAATTTTGAGGCAAAAGAGGAAAGTCACATGGGTGGGGCATGATTTGTCTAAACTGTGCGGCCACACCATGCATAGTTGGTCATTGAGGCAGTAGCATCCACACGAGCGGTGCACGGTTTGTCTAACCATGTGGCCAAACTGTGTGAGAAGGGTGGCCGAGGCAGTAGCTAACACACGGTTAGCGCACAGTTTGTCAGACCGTGAGAAATAACCGTGCATCCACTGAAATGAGATCCAATAAAATTGTATCTCGCTAGTTTTTGCCTCTATGTTCCTCGTTTAAGATCTTAAGCAGCCCTAACACGGGATTTTGCATCTCCTAAGGTCAAAGAGTGTTCTCGCATAATTCCTGAGGCGATCTGAAAGCATCTCTTGGTGAATCGAAGCCATATTCTGGATGTATGTGAGCATTCTTCTTCGTTATTGATCGGTTTCTTAGATCTTAATAAATATACTTCTCCTCTTCTCTCGGTTTCATAAATATACACCCATTATCGGTATATATATGTGTGTGGATGAAAAATAAGATGATATTTGTTCTTTATCTTGCTATAAGAGGAGATCTAAGGTGGGTTTTTGGAAATTCGACTAGGGTTTCTTGAGCGTTCTTCGACTTTTTTGGTTTTCGTCAAAACCATGGAGGTATGTGGATTCACTCTCGGCTCCCCTTGTTAGAATTGATTGGCTTTGTTTCAAATTTGTTTGTTTGAATGGATTTTATTGTAAAAAGCATGCAATAAATACTCTTTAGTGATGATTTATGGTTTTGATGAAATTGTGAAATCTTGGTTAATTGTTGTGCAAAGTGATTTGGCTTCATGATTTTAAATTGTTGATTTTAAATTATGGATTTTTGAAATCGTAAATGGTTTGGTGAAAAACGGGTTTTCAATAAAAAGGGCATTTTATTGAAAAGGTCTGATATTGAAATGACTTTGATGGAATCAGATTTCAATAAAAAGGGAGTTTTATTGAAATGGTTTGTAATTGAAATGCTTTGGAATTGAAATGGTTTTGATCGAAATGGTTTTCAATAAAATGGTGTTTTTATTGAAAGGGGGTTTTGGCATGATTTATGGGAATATGTGGTGTGTCATTGTATTGCATGTATATGCATTGGTTGAAATATGACCTTGAGCTTAGTTCCAAAGGGTTAATGGGACATGGTAAATATGGGGCTTGGTTGAAATATGACCTTTTTATAGGTACCAAACGGATAATGGAACATGGGGAAGGTGTGTGTTCATATTGCATGTACGGGGAATGGTAGAAATATAACCTTGTTCTAGCTTCCAATGGGTTAATGGCACATCGGAAATACAAGGCTTGGTTGAAATATGACCTTGTGCTAGCTTCCATTTTTTATCAAACCGTTTATAATTTCAACAAATCCATAATTTAAAATCAACAATTTAAAATCATGAATCCAAATCACTTTTCACTAAAATTAACCAAGATTTCACAATTTCATCAAAACCATAAATCCTCACTAAATAAGATTTATTGCATGATTTTCACAATAAAATACATTGAAACAAACAAATTTGAAACTAAGCCAATCAATTCTAACAAGAGAGTCGAGAGTGAATCCACATACCTCAAAGGTTTTGATGAAAACCAAAATGGTCGAAGAACGCTCAAGAAACACTGATCGATTTTCCAAAAACCCACCTTATGATATATTGTGATTGAAATGTGGAAATTTTATCTTTCATTTATGCTTCTTTTATGTGTTTTGAATATGTTATGGTTCTAGGGCATTATTTACATATACGGGTTGTTTGGTGATAAACCTAGGGTGGGTGAGCCCGAGATAGCTCTCCAATAAATTGGGTATATGATGAAGTTAAACGTTAATTCTTCTCCTAAGAGATTTATGGAATATATTGGGATGTGTATTCCAAATGTAACTCCCTATGTTACTTTGAAAGCTACAACATATGTATTTTATGGATTCCAAAAGTTACCTTCACAATTTATGATTTCCACGTGTTATTCATAAATCATACGATCTTGTATGGTATTTTGAAGATTAAAAGTATGATTTCATTGACTTTTATGTATTTATGGACTAAAATTTTCATTCCTTGTTTTATAACCCTTATTGAGATTTTTATGCTAATCCCAAGTTTTATTGAATTTTTTTCACTTGACATAAAGATAAATAGGGTCAAGGATGGAATCAAGGAAAAGTAATTCTATCTAAAACTTGGAACTAGATATGACACATTTATTAAAGAGTTTTTATTATATGCAAAAATGGATACTTAGTAGAAGTTTCTACTTTTTAATATTTGAGTTGTAATGTAATAGTTATAGACTAATTCTATAAATCACTAAAATAGAAAAGATCCTCAATGGAAATTATTGACTTAATTCAAGATTATTTATTATTTAAGGCTGTGGCAATATATTTGGTCTCAATAAAAGATGAAGAACAATTTCCCTAAGGATATCTCAAGAATATGAGGTTCAAGAGGTAATATCCTCTTTCATTTCTTTTCAATCTCATTTATTTTCATATCTTCTCATCCCCTCCCTAACCCAATTTGGAATCATAAATATAGTATGTTTTATTCTAAAATGTATCATTTATATGCTTTCTTAAACACTTTTTTTTACATATTTACTCTTCAGTTTAATATAACTTATCCTAATATATGCCTATTTTGACTTGTTAATGTATTGTAATGATTTAAATATATTATTTTGTGGACTACATTATGACATACCCTTTTTGTATTCATTATGATATGATTATGATAATTAATTATTTCAATGTGAAACCCTTATGCCTAATTGTTCCTGGTTCACTCACATTCATGAACATGTTAAGATGGGTGTACGAAGATATAACTCCAAATAATTGGGTAATGTTTCGTGATGTGAAACATCATTTTTGAATAATGATTAAACATAGTTCCATTATGGGACAATGCCTTCCATTTGTATTGGTCTTAATAGTATGCCTGGAATCATGCTTATGTCATGTTGTATATTGTTTCCACAATACAATGATGGCATGATTATATTATCCCATGTTCTACATGTTATTATTCATTATGTTTATTCATGTTCCAACCCTTTTTATGTAATCATTTTATACCTAATAACCCATTTATTTGTTTTATTTCTTTTTTTATTCACATACTAGCCTTTTTAGACCGTCCCAATTGTTCATGTATCCCCCAGGTTATCCTATGAATATTTAATAACTAATAAGAATTTATGAGTCCATTTTTTAGATTAAATAATAAAATTATTTCAGTTTCATGATTTTAAATTTTCTATCTAATATTCAAACTACACTGGACATTATGATCCATTGTTTGTATTTAAGGGTTAATTTTTTTTTAAATCATGTATAAATTTGTGTAAAAGGATAGGTTTATTATAGTTTGTATCCGAAGTCAATCTTGTTGTTTTTTTATATTATGATTATAAACCATTAAAAAGAACCCTATGGGTAAATTTATTACCACAAATAACATAGATAGAAAAATAGTGAAATCACATGTTTTCATATACTCTCAATTTATATTTTTATACTTATATGTTCATGGTTTTTTTTTATATTTATTAGAATATTATTGAATCCCTCTTCCATGTTTATTATTTTCTTATTTAATAGATGTAAATATGATAACTCATGTCATCAATCAATGTAATATAAAATCATGAAATTTTCCAAATGTAATTACCAGTATGATGGGGACAGATGCTCAAAATATCAAGAAATAACATGGCCAACTGGATCACATAATGAATAATAGCAGGAATTTTGAAGAATTACCTCTTTTTCCTAATAAAGATAAAGTCATTGGTGAATAATTTATGTGAAAAATTCCTCCTATATTTGGAATCTCTTCTAATCCCATCGTCTATAAAAAAAATTAACTCCATTGAGAGTATATTATATGTCCTTCTATGCTTAGAAGAAGAGAAAATCATACATGAGGTTAATATTTTTATGGGGGATCTGATAAATGTTTGAAACTGATTAGAAACACAAATACTACGTGGGAAATTGATTCCATGTAAAGTGGGTATTTCAATGAAATAATTTTATGCAATTATTTTCCCCAAACACACTATGTTAAGATGAATAGGTAATTCCTAGAACTGAATCAGAAGAATGATGATAGTATCATGTTGTACTACAAAAACATTAAAGAGATGGCATGGAATAACACTATCCTTATCCTGAACATTAAAAGAAATTTTGATCACTAATTTATTTGACTAAATATGAGTTTATGAACATTCATTTTGATATGATACTTTGACATGTATGAGGGGATAGTATGTTGATCCCTTATGTTTTAAATTGTGATAGGAGGCTCTCAGTAGACTTGTGGGTATAAAGAGAAAAATGAGAAATGGACTTTTAAAAGGGATAATTAAAATATAAATCCCACGGTGAAATGAAAACTCACTATTCAATGTGTCAAACGTGTGGGAATAAGCATCCTGAGAATTGTCTTATGGGAACTAATAAAAAATTGAAATGTGAAAGGCATGGGAATCTAGATGATAATTAATCAAGGGATATGAAGATAACAACTATTGTAAAAGAATAAAGGATTTTTTAGATCAATATTCAGTCCCCTATGATTGGATTCAACTGCATGGACTATGAACATTTTTTAGTCAAATACCCTAATCATATGGTTGTCAGAAGCAATCAACAACAACCTTCCAAGAAAAAAGAAAGTGAATATGGAATCACTACTATTGAGGTTGAACCCAATAATTATATGGGGAATGGTATACTAGTTATTCATTCAAGAATATAGAATATTCTATTCGATTCAAGATCTATGCATTCTTTCATTTAATTCGAGTTTAGTAGTAATATGAAAACACCACATTAAAATATGGATGTCTTGTAATCTATGTGAAAAGAAGATGGGGAAATTATTGCATCCAAAGTATATAACTCCTCCTTGGTTATTGTTTTGGGAATAAAAATCCAATGAATCCATCTGTTACTTTATTTGTTGGAGTTTGATATAATATTGGGCATGAATTTTCTATAGTTTTATAAGTCCAACATCAACTATTTGGAATGAGAGATCACTTTTTACATCTGGAAGAATCTTCTAATTTTATTCTAGTGTAAGGTGGAGGATGAATATTCTTCAGAATCATAAACTCAATTGTGGATATTATTGGATATTAAGCAAGAAAATCAAGATCAAAATGGTTGAGGAAAATCGAATAATCCTGGACGAAGACATGACCATTATGAGGGAATACAATGATGTGTTCCTTGAATAATTATATGGTCTTCTTTAAAACAAAATGGATTATTTCTGAATTGAAATAATTTATGGATATTATTATATAGGAAAGGAACATTATATAATAACCGCTATTGAGGTGGAGGAACTGGACAAGCTATTAAAAGTGTAGTAACCCTGGTTTCTGGTATGTCACCCTTTCTTGATGATTTTAATGGTTATAATGTTAAGGGTGACATATGGGAGAGTTAGTGGAACATGGAATGAAATTTTGAGGCAAAAGAGGAAATTCACATGGGTGGGGCACGATTTGCCTAAACTGTGCGGCCACACCATGCATAGTTGGTATTTGAGGCAGTAGAATCCGCACGAGCAGCGCAAGGTTTGTCTAACCGTGTGGCCAAACTATGAGAGAAGGGTGGCCGAGGCAGAAGCTAACGCACGTTTAGCACACGGTTTGTCAGACCGTGAGAAATAACCATGCATCCACTCAAATGAGATCCAATAAAAGTGTATCTCGCTAGTTTTTGCCTCTATGTTCCTCGTTTAAGCTCTTAATCAGCCCTAACTCGGGATTTTGAATCTCCTAAGGTCAAAGAGTGTTCTCACATAATTCCTGAGGCGATCTGAAATCATATCTTGGTGAATCAAAGCCATATTCTTGATGTATGTGAGCGTTCTTCTTTGTTATCGATCGGTTTCTTAGATCTTATTAAATCTACTTCTCCTCTTCTCTCAGTTTCATAAATCTACACCCATTATCGGTAGATATATGTGTGCGGATTCCAAATAAGATGATATTTTTTCTTAATCATGCTATAAGAACAGATTTATGGTGGGTTTTTGGAAAATCGACCAGGGTTTCTTGAGCGTTCTTCGACCGTTTTGGTTTTCGTCAAAACCTTTGAGGTATGTGGATTCACTCTCGACTCCTCTTGTTAGAATTGATTGGCTTAGTTTCAAATTTGTTTGTTTGAATGGATTTTATTCTAAAAAGCATGCAGTAAATCCACTTTAGTGATGATTTGTGGTTTTGATGAAATTGTGAAATCTTGGTTAATTATAGTGAAAAGTGATTTGGATTCATGTTTTTAAATTGTTGATTTTAAATTATGGATTTGTTGAAATCGTAAACAGTTTTATATAAAATGATTTTTATATAAATGATCCTAACTCTTATATCCTAGTGGCATGATTAGAGAGGTCATTTGGTAAAACCTACTGATTTTTATACTCACCCCATCTTGGAAATGTTAGTGCTTCAGTAGATGTCGTATTCCAGGACATAGGTAAAGGTAAGGCATCTTACTGCTAGAGGCTTGTGGTGATGTTTGGGAGATGTTGTGGAGATCGATGTTGGGGGATCATGGAGTTGTGGTGTCTTTTTAGAGTCTCAATCTGTTCATCTGCTGTGTACTTTGATGCGTAGTTTGGTCTTCCGCTGTTGTCTACATTGATGCAGTTTCATATAAATGAAGTTGTTTTTTGGTCTTTCATTTGTTCATGCATCATATAGTGAATGTATGTTTATTCTTGTTTGGTTTATGGTTTTATTTCTTAAAGGATAAATCATCCCCCACTAGTACATGAAACCCTTCAGCATTTATTTCCTGCCTTTCGCGCCTTGGGGATGTCGCTTAAGGCCTAGTAATGACTCGTGGTACTATGAAGCCAATGAGAATTGGTGGGTCATTACAAATGGTATTAGCTTGTTCATTCCTTGTCTAACAAGTACTCATCAGTGTTCTTGGTCATGGAGTTTAAATTCCTTCATGTATATTCCTTGGGTCGAAATCTCAGATAGGAGTAGGATTTTTGGAACTTAAAATGTATAGCATAAAAGGGCGTAGCTAACCTATTTATGCTGAAATTCAAGTTACCCGGTTGTTGGGTACATAAGTGTTTTGGATACAATTCAAAAATGTTGGAAAACTCATTGTCATGGGTTTAGCTAATTAGACTAGCATTACATGCATCATATAGGAATGACTTACCACTAGGATTTCATATCTCATTGTGAGGAATGATTTATGATTTTGGCAAGGTGCTAATTTATTTTTAAAAAAAATGCAGATATTGTTTTTAACTGAATGATTTTGAAAATATGAGATTTGGTGTATTTTGAAAATGGGTTGATTTTCAAAAATCATGTTTAATGTTTTAAAAAATGATTGAACATGGGATAACAGATGTTTTAGAAAACAATGTTGTGATAGATGATGTGATTGTATTTGAAATGCTAAGCCATCAGTTTCTAGAGAGTGACATTGACGGGGATTGTTGTTGGTTTAAGAAATGGCACCCAGTAGGCGTCATAGAAACTAGTCTAAAGAGGCCAGTGAGATTGTGGTTGAACCTGAATCACAGGTGAACCAATAGTTAGTCTAAAGGATCACTCATGCTTTTAAAACCTTTGAATATGGACTACAACTTGATACATTGTTTACAATATATGTCACTATTGAAACTCCATGTACATGAAGTACAATTATCTTTACTATATGGGCTGAGAACACTAACAATAAGAGCAAGTGGGAATAAAACACCATTTATAAAGTAGGAAGAACACATCAGAATCGGACATCAATATTGTTAAAACTTTCTCAGAGACCCAAATGTAATCCGAGATGTTCCTAGTGTGGCTCTATGAGCCACTTCTTGTGGTATTGTAAGTCACAACCTTGAAAATTTCATAATTGTAACTATATGGGACATCTTCAGTGATTTTAATGTAATGCTCTGATGTTGGGTGTTCATGACACTCCTCAGAAAGGGATGTGTTAGTATGAATATAAAGATCAAAACATGGAAAGCACGCATCTTCTTGGAACTGGGAAAATTGAAGTGGATGATCAGTCGAGATCATCCAGAGTGTGAGGTACGGTTGTTTTAATTTCCACATTGATGAAATATTTTTTTGATACAGGTTCTCCCCATTCCTTCATTCCTTCTCGTGAAATTGATCTTCTATGTTTAAAACTATAAATAATCCTTTCTATTTTGAAACTGAAAAATCCTCTTAGTGAAAGAGAATGTCAAACCTTAGTGTGTAGAGAATTTTCTTTAACTGTTGATGGAGATGATTTGAAATGGGAAATCTCCATGTTGGATATGGATGTATATGATGTAATCTAGGGTATGTATTGGTTGAAAATATTTAAGGCTCACATCAACTATTACAGGAGAATATTAGTTTCATGATAGAGGACGAAATCAAACATCTTTTCAAAGGATAGAGGATGGAAAAGAAAGGTGAAAAGAGACTGTTGGCACCAATGGTGGGAACGATCTCTTACCAATTGGCATCCTTGACTTTATAATCAATGTAAGAGATTGAGGAAAATAGTTTTCTAGCTGTTGTGGATCAATTTCCAGAGGACTTTCCCAGAAACATCTTAGGGCTACCACCTCTAAGGGAAGTGGAGTTTACGATTGATCTCATTCTGGGGACCCATCCTATTTCCCTTTCATCTTATAGGATGGCACCAACAGAGTTATGGGAATTGAAAGTGTAGTTAGAGAAGCTAGAAATCAAGGTTTTCATTCGAAAAAGTACATATCTATGGGAAGAACCAGTTGTTTTAGTGAAAAAGGAAGATAGAACTCCTCAGCTAAGTGTTGATTATCGTAAGCCGAATCAAGTTAATTTTAAGAATATATATCCACTTACATGCATTGATGATCTGTTTGACCAATTAAGGGGAGTTCATTTGTTCTCCAAAGTTTAATTGTGACCAAGATATAACCAATTGCGATTTCGGAAGGAGGATATTCAATGAAATCTTTCAGAAGTAGATATGGCCACTACAAATATGTAGTCATTCTTTTTGGTCTAACGAATGCACCAATGGACTTCATGGATTTGATTAATATAACATTTCAGGGATATATAGATTCTTTTTTATGGTGTGTGTGGATGATATCTTGGTGTATTCATAGACAAAGGCTGATCATGAGGAGCACCTGCAAACAGTGTTACAAATCATGAATGATCATCGTTTGTATGGAAAATTACCAATGTCTGGTATTTGGATACATGAATTATGTTTCCTTGGACATGTCATTTCTGATTAAGGAATTTATATTTATCCTAAAAAGATAGAAGCCATTATATCTTGGCGACAACTAAAGAATGTGTTCGAGATATGAAGTTTTCTTTGTCTAGCTGGTTACTACCAACGCTGTGTGCTTGATTTCTCATGACTAGCATCACCAATGACAGCTATGACAAAGAATAATACTCCATTACAATGGAAAAAATATTTTCAAAAGTATATCAAGGAACTAAAGGTTCATCTTACATCAACACCCATCTTGATCTTTCCTGAATCAGGATAGGGGTATGTGGTGTATTGTGATGCTTCGAGAATAGGTTTGTGTTGTGTTCTCATGCAAGAAGACCATGTGGTTGATTATGGTTCAATACAGGCGAGGGTGAATGAGAATAATTATAGAACACGTGATTTTGAGTTAGCTACAGTCATCCATGCTTTGAAAACATGGAGAAATTATCACATTAGTGAGAAATTTATAGTTTTTACAAATCAGAAAAGCTATAAACACATTTTACCAGAGCGAGATTTGAATCTAAGGCAAATTGGGTGGATGGAGTATCTCTAGATTTTTGTCTTTGACTTGATGTACACACTAGGAAAAAGGAATTTTACAGCGGATACATTGATTAGAACGTCATATGCTCAGTTAAAGAAAGTAGCTTCTGATGAATAGCATTTGATGTCGGTCATAGCCGACATGCATGTGGAATGTGAAGGATGAGGTGATGTTGTTGTTTTATTTTTAGCTACATGTGTTCCTGATTTATTAAATATGGTCAAAGAATCACAAACATCTTTTGCAGAATGTCTGGTTGTAAGTTCAAAACTCAATTGTTGGGAGACCATCAAGGGATGGAAACTTGATGAGCATTCAGTTTTGTGTTTCATAGATCGGATGGTTGTACCTATGGGTTTTAAGGAAAAAATCCTTCATGATTACCACCAATTCAGATGGGCTATACAACCAGGTACACAGAAGACGTATAAGGAATTGAAGGTGCAATTTTGGTGGAGCTGCATAAAAAGGTAGGTGGCCGAGTTCATCTCACAGTGCTTAACTTGTTAGCAGGCTAAGGAAGAGAATCAGAGACCAGCTGGTATGTTACAATATTTTTCTATCCTAGTGTGGAAATGGGAAATGATAGTAGTGGATTTTGATACAGTTCTTACAAGAATGGTCCGGAAACATGATGCCATTTGGGTGATAGTGGATCATCTAACCAAGTCGGCTCATTTCATCCTTAATCGTGAAACTCATACAGTGGAAAATATTTCAAATATATATATACAAGAAGTGGTAAAGAGGCATGGTGTACTAGTGTCTATAATTTCAGAGAGAGATCCGAAGTTCATATCTCGTTTTTTAAAATCATTTGAGCAAGCCCTTGGGACTCATTTGACTTTGAGCCCGGCGTACCATCCTCAGAAGGATGGGCAATCCTTGCAGATGATAAAAATGTTAGATGACATGTTCCAGGCTTGTGCAATTTATTTTAGTGGCTCATGGGAGGAGTATATACCATTAGTGGAGTTCTAATACAATTATAGCTATCATGCCTCGATACACATGGCTCTGTTTGAAGCATTGTATGGGCGTCCTTGTCGTTCTCCACTATGGTGGGTGGAAATTGGTGAAACACCACTAGTTTGGCTGAGTCTTGTCTAAGAAACAACGGAGAAGATTCAGTTGACTATAAAGAGGATGGATACGGCTCAAAGTCATTAGAAATATTATGCAGATCACCATCAAAGACCATTGTTGTTCATTTTGGGTGATCTTGTCTTCTTGAGGATCTCTCCAGGGCCTAGACATCATTGTTTCGAGAAGCAGGGAATGTTATCTCATAGATACATTGGCCTTTTTGAGATACTGGATTGGGCAGGATAGGTGGCATATCAGTTGGCATTACCAAAATGGTTCAGTTTTATGTATAATGTCTTCCATGTATCTTAGTTGAAAAAGTATCAGCCTAATCCTAACCAGGTGATCAGAGGGGATCATGTTGACTTTGAGCCAGATGCTTTGTTGATACATATCCCTATATGGATAGTGGATTTGCATGTGAAATTCTTGCCAGGGGAAAATCATCTCTCTATTTTTGTTTTTATAATAGCATTGTCAGATTCATCAAGAGACTTGGGAAAGTGAAAAGGAAATGAAATAGAAGTGTCCGGAACTCTATCAGTTGGATGTAGGTTTTCTACTTTCTGTAGATGGAAAGACCAATGGTGGAGAGAATGTAGTACCCCCAGTTTCTGTTATGTAAGCATTTCTTGATTATTTTAATGGTTATAATGTTATGGGTGACGAATGGGGGAGTCGGGAGAACATGGAATGATGTTTTGGGGAAAAGGGGGAAGTTGCACAGGCGGCGCACTGTTTGTCTAAACCTTGTTGCCAAACCATGCGTAGTTGGTCTTGGATGTAGTAGCTTCCGCATGGGTGCCATACTGTTTGTCTAACCATGTAGCCAAACCATGCATGAAGTATGTCCAAGGCACTATCTAATGCACGGTTAGTGCACGGTTTGTCAAACTGTGCGAACTAACCGTGCAGCCACTTAAATGATATCCTATAAAAGTGGATCTCACGTGTTTTTTCCATTAGGTGCCTCGTTTATGCTCCTAAGAAGCCCTAACTCAATATTTTTCTTCTCCTAAGTTCAAAGAGGTTTCTCCCATCATTCTGGAGGTGATCCAATGGATTCTCCTCAGGAATTGAAGCTGGATTCTTGAGGTATTTGATCATTCATTTTCGTTCTTGAACGGTTTCTTAGATCTACATAGATCTACTTCTCTTCTTCTCTCAGTTTCCAATATCTAATCTCGTTATGGGTAGATCTAAGTGTGTGGATGCCAATTATGATGATATTTTGTCTTGATCTTTCTAGGAGAAGAGATATATGGAGGGTTTTTGAAAAAACGACCCGAGTTTCTTGAGCGTTCTTCGACTATTGTGGTTTTCTTCCAAACATGTGAGGTAGGTGGATTCACTCTCGACTCCTCTTGTTATTATTTATATTCTTAGTTTAAAATTGTTTTTTAATGGATTACATTGTTAAAATTCTGTAATAAATCTTCTTTACTGATGATTTATGGTTTTGATGAAATTTTGAAATCTTGGTGAATTGTTTTGAAAAGTGATTTGGCTTTGGAATTTAAAATGTTTATTTTAAATTATGGATTTTCTGAAATCGTAAGTGGTTTGATTGAAATTGGTTTTTCAATAAAAAGTATTTTTTATTGAATTGTTTTGAGATTGAAATGATTTTGAGGGAATGGGTTTTCAATAAAAAGTGAGTTTTATTTAAATAGTTAGGAATTGTAAGGGATTGACATTGAAATTGTTTTGATAGAAATGGTTTTCAGTAAAATGGTGTTTTTATTGAAAGGGAGTTTTGGCATGATTGATGGGAATACATGGTGAGTGTTCATATTTCATGTACGGGGCTCGGTTTATGTATGCCCTGGTGCTCGGTTCGAAAGGGTTAATGGCACATGGGAAATAAGGTGCTTGGTTGAAATATAACCTTGGGCTCATAGCCAAATGAATAATGGAACATGGGGAAGGTGTGTTTTCATATTACATGTATGGGGATTGGTTAAAATATGACATAGTGATCATTTATAACGGGTTAATTGCACATGGTAAATACAGGGACTTGTTGAAATGTAACCTTCTACTCGGTGACAAAGGGAAAATGGAACATGAGGAACAATTACCTTCTGCCGACTTAGTAGATCGACGAGAAACTACTCATGAGTATGGAACTTTCATAAAGAAGCATTCATGGTTGGTAGCATGGGTAGGTAAATGGTTGGGTATGCCAAAAGGAATGTCTTTGAAATGGTTTTAAGCTTGTTTGGTTATTTTTCTAGGAAAATAACTTTCTGAAAAATTTGTTTCAATTTCTCTAGGAATGCCTTTGGTTGTGAATGGTTTTGGAAACTTGTTTATATTTAGATATAAACTTCTTTTGATAAAATAATTTCTATAAAAAAGAATTATATAAATATTTCTAACTCTTATATCCTAGTGGCGTGGGTAGTGAAGTCATTGGGAAAAACCTACTATGTTTTATACTCACCCTTGCTTTGCCACGTTGGTGCTTTTGCAGAAGTCGTATTCTGGGAAACAGGTAATAGAAAGTCATCTTACTGCTACAGGCTTGGGGTGATGCTTTAGAGATGTTTTGGAGCTGGGAGCTGGTGGTGCGTGGAGATGTGGTGTATTTTGAGAGTCTTGATCTGTTCATCCACTGTGTACATTGATGCTTAGATTGGTCTTCTGATTTTGTGTACAGTAATGTGATTTGATATAAATGAATTTTTTTGTTGGTCTTTAATTTGTTCTTGCATCATATATTAAATGTTTGGTTGTGTTTGGTGGGTTTATGGGTTTATTTAATAAAGGTTAAACCGTCCCCTACCTGTACATGAAACCATTTGGCATTTATTTCCAGCCTTTGGCACCTTTGGGATGTCTCTTAAGGCCTAATAATGACTCATGGTACTCTCAAGCCAATGAGAACTGTCTTGTCATTACAAAAAGATAATGTTGATAATGGTTTTATATGCCTGAGTTGTTTACTGTAGGGAACAATAGTCCTCTTCATCAAGAAGTATGATGGATTTTTGTGCCTTTAAATTGATTTTGGTGATCACAAAAAAATCATGATAAACAAAAAAAATCTCTTTTAATGGATAGATTAATTGTTCAATCATCTATGTGGGGCCATGAATTTCTCAAAGGTGGACCTTTAGTCAAGATATCGACAATTAAATATGAATAAGGAAGATATTAAATAAATGCCTTGAAAACAAGGTATAGACACTATGAATTCATAGTTATTCCCTTCGAACACCTAAATTACCAAAATAAATTCATGAACTTAATGATTTTTTTCTTTAAATATTTCCTCAATTAATCTTTTCTAGTCATTATTGATGATATTCTAACCTACTCCAGGTGCAAGGTGGAAAATGAGTATCATTTAAATACTATAATAATGACCTAAAAAATGGAGAAAATCTATGAAAATTATAGTATATATGATATCTAGATGGGCGTTATATCATTATTTGGGTATATTAACACAGTAAAAGTTATATATATGGACCCTTCCAAGATAATGTAAATCGAAGAGTCTCTCAAGAGAACATATTTAAAAGATATCCACAGTTTCCTTGGCTTAGTATTACAATACAGATGATTTGTGAAGAAGTTCTCACAATTTCAAAACTAACTAGCCATGTTGACTCAAAAGGGGGAAAATTTATGATATACTTGTGAATGTGAATACAATATCAGAGAGTTAGAAAAGAGTCTTTTCATTGTACTACTAGTCAAACTTATGACAAGTGGTATGTCTTTATGGCATACAATGATTCATCAAGGAATGGATTAGGCAGTTTATTGTTGAAAAATAATAAAGTCATAGCCTACACCTCATTGAAGATGAAAATTCATTATAAATAATATCCCAAGCAAGATTCGATTTCGAGGCTATGTAATTCACAATGAAAATTTAGAATCATTATCTGTCTTGGTAGTAGTGTAAGATATAAACTGATCATAAGAGCATCAGATATATATACACCCAAATGGAGAATAATATTCCTTAGTAGAGATGGTTAGATATCATCAAGGATTATGACTACTCAATCAATTACCATCTTGGGAATGAAAATAAAATTGATGACGCTCTATATAGAAAAGGTCCTACAACCTTATCAATGATTAGAATTGAGAAGGATCTAATAGTCATAGACATGTTAAGGATTGACATGGGAATCGTTAAAGAAGGAATATCTCTAATACTTTACCAAATGATTTATCAAACATCCCTTATGGAGAAAATAAAATATGCTCAAAGAGATGATATGTAAATTCAAGAAAAAGTGGAAGCTATCAAAAATGGTAATTCCTTAGAGTTCAAAGTTTATGAGTAAGGATTCATAATATTTGGTTCACAAATACTTGTACCATCCAATCCGGATATAATGAAAGAAGTTTTGAATGACACATATATCCCAAATTTCCTTATTAATCTTCGAGGCATTGAGTTGTATCGAGATCACTAAGATCAGTGTTAGTTGGATAATATGAAGAAGGAAATAATTGATTATTCATCAAAGTACCTGGTATGTTAGAATTTGATGAAAAAAAAAGAAAAATACAAAATTGATGATGAAACCATTAACCATACCATCATGGAAATGGGAAAACACCACCATAGAATTTTTAACCAAACATACAATGGAATCTATGGGAATCAATTATAAAATGGTTGTTAAGGATTATCTTCTAAAGATAGATCACTTAATCAAATTTTACAGGATTTAACACCAGATCAACTTTCCTAGCTATAAATCAGATATGTTATAAGGATTCATGTAATACCACTCTAAATTGAATCTGATCGAGATATGATATTCAAATCTATGTTTTGGAAAATTCTTCATCACACTCTTAAAACTATATTGAACATTAGTACGACCTATCATCATCAAACTGATTGTCAATATGGGTGGAATATTTAGACTTTGTAATACATGTTGAGTGTTTGTTCTATGGAATTCAAAGGATGAATGGGCCAAAAAATACCTCTGGTTTTTTTCTCTTACAACAATAGTTTTCAAATAATCATCTGTATAAATCCATATGAATTACTTTATTGTAAAATATGTAGAACACTGACATTCTAGGTTGATTCCAATGAACATATATTTCTAGAAAATGAAATTGTAAATGAAATGGTGCAAATTGTGAAAACCATTGAACATCACATCATGGAAGCCCAATATCGATATAAGAGCTACACAAGCAATCATCAATGAGACATAGTGTATAATGTTTGATACATATTATTCAACCTCATATATACTTTGAATATGTTACTATGATTTGGGAAGAAATGAATGATATGTCTTTGGTGCATTGGCCCTATCGAGATACTTATTAATGTAATAGTTGTTGCCTATCTACTAGTACTTCCACCAACCATGTATTGTGTACATGATGTATTCCCTTTGTCCCTCTTGAGTATGTATATACCATATCCCTCACATGTAATTAATTTAGACATTTTATATTTTGAAAATAAAATCATTTATGAAGAGAATACAAATATGATCGTGGATCACAAGGAAAAATATATATGCAGCAATAATACTCACCTAGTCAACGTGCTATTGTAGAACCATAAGTATTAAGAGACAACATTGGAACCAGTGGAATAGATGAAAGATATATACCATAAAATTTTCCACCTTATAATGTAAAATAAAATTTTGAGGATGAAATTTCATAAGGGGGAAGAATGTGACAACCCAAACATTTATCCACATAATTTACCTTATTATAATTTTTTTAATATAGTATAAAACAAACACATCACATATATAAGCTAATAAAAACATTGTCTTGATATATTAATAACAAAATTAGCGGTATTTATAGATATTAAAGACCACATACCAATAGTATAATAACATGATAATTTTAATATTAATTTGACCATTTAGAATAGTAACCTGTCCAATAGAATTGTAACCACACCTTTGAAGGGGTAAATAAAATTTATCTATCTTATTAATTAAAATATAACATATTTATATCATGGAATAAGTAAGTTAAATCTTTTAAAATTGTACATAAATTAGTGTAATTTTATTGAAATCTAATTGCTTGTTTATAATTATACAATTAATAAAATGATTTCGAAGAAAATTTATTTTCATATAATTTATTCATAAATTAAAAGTTTTTAGTCATAATTATATTATAATTTTAGGTGACTAAAATTACTTTTTTAATGCATAAAAAATCATTCATAATATTGAAATTTGTATTTTTCAAAAAAATGATGATTTTAATTAAATTTTTTTTATGATATTTAAAAAATTATATTCATAAAATTGAGCCCATTTTTTGAACTCTCTGTGATAATAAATGGTTAGGGTAAAAATATTTATTTTTTTCAAATAGTAGAATTTTTGTGAATAGTGAAGCATGAAAATTCAGGATATTTAATAATACATGAATTGTTAACACATGGATGAGTTATGGATGAGGTAAGACATAATTAGAAGAACTCAAATGCACTAGATACTTTACCTAGACACAATAATCCACATTATTGATAGTCTTGATCAAAAACAATATATAAATGATTAAGATAATCAATAATACCCCTATCCACCCACTATAAAACCACCCCTCGCCACCTCTTCTCCTCACAACTCCAAAGCATGGAATCTTCTAAAAATTATTTACAGTTTTCTACATATCTCTCTCCACCATAACCAAGATCCTTTGGTATCAAAAAAATATAAAACCAAATTTTTTTATTGTGGTATTCAAGGATAATATGTTCAAGAGGTAAACCCCTATTTCATTTTATTCAATTTATTTTCTTTTCATAGCCTCTCATATAACAAACAATCATGATAACTCTATTCTATTTTATATAATATAATATTATCGTGTTAATGGAATAATACATCATTAAAATTCTCCCTTCTTCAATTTATTCTAAAACTGAAAACATCATCTGTGATTTGTCTATTTACCACCAACGTAGATGATTCCTTTTTATTTTCCAATACCACCTTCAGGTGTGTTCATAAAAACATTATTATGGTTACATAACATATTATTAAATTTTTTATATGTTAAATGTTTTTTTGGAACTAATAAAAAAATGGTATTGAAATAATTATAAAAGGACATAATGGTCCTAAAAACCAGCAAAACAAATTAATTCATTTTCATTAATTTTTATATAATTAATAATACTCATAAAATATGAAAAATGTATATATAATATCATTTAAACTTATATTTATTCATTAGTATGATAATTTTTAATTTCTGGATAATTATTCAAATTTTACATGGTCTTCAATACTCGTACACAAGAGAACAAATCAAGAAAACAAAAAAAGCACTCAGGGAATGACGGAATTGAATCTTATAACTCATAAAAAAACCAAAAATTAACATTATAATAATTTAAATATGTGTATAATATTTTATTAATTAACTAATTAATGGATTTATGTTTATTATCAAATAAATTATGTAAATATTCATAACACTATTAGACATAAATTATGACAATCTCTCCAAACCTGTATTTTTCTTTTAGGTTACCGTTTATCTATTTTTACAACAACTTAATTAATTATTTTTATTATGTAATACATAGAAATTATATACTTATGTTCCAAATTTTAGTATATATCATAATTATTCAATATATTATGTGGAGATATATTATTTATAAGGTTATATTCCCAATTCCTCTATATAATAATGCTCGATTAAAGGGATATTATGAATTTTACACCCATTTTCATGTGACATATCTAATATGTTTTAATGAAATATTAATTTTCAGAAATAAATAATTCTAACATGAAAATATATCATGTTTCATATTTGGTTTTATATAATATATTTTTCATTATCATTTTAATTGATATTTTATATTTTCCTCAAACCACACTAAAATATTTAATTTTTAATGTTTATTAGAAACTATTTTGACATTGTTCAAATTAGTTGGACACAAATTGTCATTATATATGCCTTTTTTATATTATGAATGGAATAATATGAATTAAATCCCTTCTTTTATAGACTCTATTATGATATTTCCTTTTGATATTTCTTATGAATAGGCTACGATGCACAATTCATCGCATGGGTAACCCTTATGCTTCATTGTTCTTGTGCCACACATATGCTTGAACATGTTATGATGGGTTCACCTAGATAGATTTAAAATGTGTTGGGTAATTTTTATTCTCATGATATGTCATGTTGTGACATATAGTATACCTTATTCTCTTATACAACTTTTTATTATATGTGTCATGGTCTTAGGAGTTTGCCTTAACACATTTTTATGTCATGTTGTTTATTGTTTCAACATTCTAATGATTCCATGATTATATTATTCGATGTTCAATATTTTATTTCTCTATTTGATTAATTATTTTATATTCATTTTTATGTCATTATATTATAACATATAATCCATGTATTACACTTTACATCTATGTTTATTTTCATATCGGTCTTTTTACCTCATCTGTTTTGTTCAAGTATTCCCAAGGTCATCCTTTGAAGATTTAAAATAGAAAAGAAATTTAGGAGAAATTTATGGAGATTAACAAAATGATGTTTTTTATTTTTTTCATTCTTTCTATTTATGTACCTAATTTTCAAAAGACATGAGACTTTATGATTCTTGGTTGTCATTTCAATGATAATTTTACTTAAAATCATGTAAAATATCTTTATAGTCCAAGGTCATTATATGTACCATGTTTTGTATTCCCATCATTATATGTCACAAAAAATTGGTATTTATAACATTGGTGTAAAAAAATTAGTGTCCGAGAATTATGCACTTCATGGAATATTTCAATGAACCCAATTTTCAATATTCTTCTCACATAAGACACCCCAACATTCCTTTAATGCTATAGCCTTATAAATATCCATACAAATGAATGATATTTATTTTCCCATTAATCACGTCTCTCAATATGTATTCGTCACTTATATGAGAATTATATAGTGTAACACATGTATCCCACTTCAATTTTAATTCTTCAATAAATGAATACAAATATAAATAAATATCATTATCATGTTTTTTTACTGTATATAGATAATGAGGAAAAAAAATTCTTCATCACTCATAATCAAAATTTAACTTTATAATTTACTAAAATAAATTATCATGTCTATAATTTCTTCTTTGTAAACAAAATGGATTTATTCCACATATAGATAAAACAGAAAAAGAGGTTTCTCGACTCAATTCCAATTTCTAGATACTCACAATCAAGTTCCTTCAATTGTTGAGAGGATATTATGCGATATTGTATCCCATCATCAATTCAGGATTCTACATGATGTTTCAATTATCTCGAAATATCCAAGAATCTGTATCACTATCTAAAAAATATAATTAAAGGAATGTACCTTATATATTTTTATGGAAATGATACATTTTCTTGTATCAATTCATTACACAATCCAATCATTTTATGAGTGTTATTCATCCTTATAAACAAAATAAAATCATTTAGACATTCATGTATTTTTCAAATATCATTACCATTGAGTGTAGAAATCATTTGTGTATATTTTATCCAAGGTGGCTCATTATGTTTTTTTATATAATTTAACCGATGGAGTGGTTCTGTAATGCCAGTGTCAATCCATCTACCACTCAATTACAAATTAAATAAGTTAAATACAACTGATAATGTTGTGGATTTAGTAAAAATGGTATACAATAGTCTTTTTCCATATCTATTTAACTTCTGAAAAAACATTGGACAATAATTATGGTCATCTTCAATTTTCATGATCATTTCTTCCATATTATATCCATAATCATTTACACTGGTAGTCTAATCAACTGATCCATAAACCACAATATCATCCCAATTAGTCTATAAATTCACTTTTTCCCATTTTAGTCCATCATTTATAACTTTGAACTATTATGTGAACAGTGAAATGATCTTACCACACATCTGGGAAAAAATTTATTAAATTAAAACAATGTAAATATTAACAATGGATATGAGAAGGGTATTTTGAATTAACTTATATAAACATGATGAACACTTTAAATCTGTGTTTAAACTCAATTTTCATAAAGATATTTTTCACCCATTTCCAATTCATATTCATCTTATTAGTTTTATGAAATATTTATTTTGTATAAAGAATATAAATACTAATAATATAATCATTATCAAATGAGAAATTTATTGATAATTCTAATAATGGAAACCCAACAGTTGAATTTTATTTGTGATGATTGTTAATAAGTTATCATTTTAACAAATTGTTATAGGAAATGAAAAAACCTATGAAAAATATGTGGTATTTAGTCTAACATCATGATTTAATATTATGTGGGGAAAAACGAATTAATTCTATGATTATTTTTAACAATTATAGTTGCAACTCCAACAAGAGTGGGGACTTCATGTTTAGTCATTTAATCACTTGGAACACGGTAGGACAAGTGGTTTTTCATTGATATGGTGCTTAAGAACAGATGTTGATTGTATTTTCTCAAATGATTCAACATTGAAATTCATCATTGTTTGAGGAAGTTTCCTTGGGGATCAACTTCTTGCAAATCATTTTTTTTATTTTCTAATGGCTGGTTTGAGGGTAGCAGGTTCCCCTGAAATCGGTTAAAGGGTTTCTGGTACCCGAAACACTAAAAATCCATATCACCACATCAGGAAATTCAAAATTCAAACGAAACACTTAAAAAAGCTAAAAAACAACGCCTTCAACACCTCATGACACGCACCACCTCGGGCTTCATCGAATCACGTGATCACCTCGGTCCACACACCTCCTCGAGCCGCGAGACTGCACCGCCTTGCTGGTGAGCTTCTCCGGCCTTCGTCGACACTACAATCCTTGGGGATCAACATAAATCCTTATCTCAAACTAATGATTTGATTACTTTTTATCATCCTCAGATCACCTAAAAAATTAAATCATAGTGAAATCAATCGATTTAATCAAAATCCAAAAAAATTCATAGTAGAATCTAGGAGTGTGGTTTAAAAATTATGAATGAAGATGTAGATGTTTTTATTTCTCGTAACAATAAAAATTGAAAGAGTGGTGAAGTGGATAAGTGGATCATTGAATATAGTTCATGGAGTCCTCATCTAAAACTAATGTTGGTAACAAATCTACTTTTTTTCTGTATATATATGCTTTCTAACAACTCAATTATATAAAAATTTTCCCAATAATATTATAATTATTGAATAAATAACTCTAGAATAGATTCTATATCATTACTAAGATAGAGTAAAATAAGAGGGAATATTTTATTATATTGTGTCATTGGGGATCCGTATAGTTATTTTATATTCACCATTTCATTAGATAACATTATATGTTGTTAAAATTTTTTATATGTCATAGGGGAGCGGATATTATTATTTGATAATCACTATTAACTATTTTTTTAGGCATTGCATACCCTATCACTTGTTTGTAGTTAAAAGTTTACCCTAGTGGTCATAATGAATAAGAATAATGAAAAGTAATAGCTTATTGAAAATAAAAACCAACTCATTAATTGGATCTAATGATGAAATGAAAATGGAATGAATTATCAATGGATTCAGCGAGGGGAAGATAATTATACAAGTGAAAATTTACCTATATAAGTCACTATGAATTAAAAAGAAGAAGAATTGACCAATATAATAATGATCTGAAAAATCCACATGATAGTAATCAACATGACATTAAAAATATTTTTAATTCTATATTTATAGATGCTTAAAATAAGAAAAAAATCCAATTTGAAACATAAATTTCTGAATATACTTTAAACGGTCCTTTTACTACCTTTTGATGGGGAAACCTTTTTAAATTTAGTTTTTGTCACTTTTATAAGTTTTATTTAAAAAAATTAAATTATTTTTTTGAATATGGACATAAAATTTTACTTTTTATGGGATTTTGGTATTTTTATGATAAAGTTAACATTTGAATGAATAGTAAAAAATAATTCGTTTTAATTCATAACAGCCTTTTAATAAATTTTATTATTATGCCCAGATTATCATTTTAATTATTATTAAAGTTTAATTAGATTAGTTTTTTTACAATTTAATTCAATTTTGGTAATTTAATGAAATTTAACTTTAAAATTGGACATAAATAATTTTCAATGTTTTAATAGTTATTATTTCCAAAAACACGCTTTTTTTGACAATGAGAATTAATTTTAAATTAATTTCTGCAACTTTTGTGTTTTTTATTTCGAAAAATAAACTCCATATTTAGAATCAGGGGTTTCAAAATGTGTAAATAAATAGCTTTAATTTTTAGACATAATGAATATTTATTTCTTTAAATATTTTATTTACCATGGTTAAATGGTAAATCTGGTAAATAATGGTATAAATAATATTATAATAATAATGAATTACCCTAACAGTTTTCAAAACCATATTGTATGAACTTTTCTGACAAAGGGAATACTTGAGTTTATTTGGGGTCCCCATGGAGCCACTTGGGAGTGATAATGACACTTTATATTAATTAATTTAATGTAAAGACAAAATTGACATAAACATATATCTTTTAGTAAATAAATTTTTACATGGGGATATATAAGTTATCTCTTTAAATATAAATATTAATTTATAATATAAAACAATTTCCAACATCACGATATTTTATTTATAATTTTACCACATCAAATAAATAAAATTATTTATGAAACAATGGGGATAAAATGATTACCTACTTAATGAATGATTAAAATAAATGAGAGTATAAAATTCAAACAAATGTCCAAAACCTGTCAAATTATTTTAGGATGATTTTATTTCAAGCAATAGTAATCTTACCTTCATGTTTAATGAGTTTTGGACATTTTGAAATCGAAAATAATTTTATAATAAAATAATACATTCAAACATTCCTAAAGACCCTCTCCCCCTTATAAAAGGCCATCTCATCTGACCCATTACTGAAAAATATCAATCCCCTTGGCTCATCCAACCTCTTCTTATATAACCTCCAATATCCCTATCTTCCTCCAAGAAAACATACATTATTCATAAGTAATGTCAAGAAATCCTTTTGGTTCATACAAAAGTAGTTACTCGATTTAAAGATAATGTCTTCCCACAAGTTCTCTTTTTTTATTTTACTTCTCCAACCCCCTAAACACACATTATTAGATTATTTTATAACAAAATTAGAATATTCATTAAACTATTAGGTTTTTAGGTGGAGGATTCGAAATAAACATCCACACACCTCCATCTAATGGATACGAACATACTATTTCTGTGGATCGTAAGCTACTGCCTCACAAAACTATAATTGTTCAGTCTTCTCCTTCCGCCTCTCATGGTATCCATTATTATGGAACTATGTTTATATGAGATAAATATTATATTTATATTGTCTTTATACTTTTTATTTTTCATTTATAGTATACCTTTATTGTTCTATAATGGGTAAACGTGGTAATTTAATTCGAGGAAGTGTGGACTACCGCCCCCTCAAGGTGATATGACTTGTTCATGCCACGCATGGGACATATAAAGGCTGGAGTTAATGAAATTATATATGATATTATACTGTAATTATAATATACCTATTTATCATTATGTTTTCATTCCATTAAAATTTTAAATATAAATTAATGTTATGTTCATGCGTACGTATGACTAACCTTCTCCATGAAAAGTGGATTTCATTTATTATCTCCAAATGTTATATACTATTATAAATACATATATACTAGATATATATGATATATATGATATCAAAATCATGAATATAATCTCATATATAATGTAATTTTGATAACATGGAGAACTAGTAATTGTAAGAAGTTTATTTTTTAATCATGTTCTAAATATCGACAAAACTACCGTTATTAATATAAATGATTATATAATGTCCATAATGTGGTAATAAGTGATATAAAAGGAATAATAAACATGAAAAAGGATCTTAAGAAAGTATAAATTTACATTAATATACTATTCAGGATATTAAATAATGAACAAGTCAACTCAAACATGATGAAAGTGACTTTGCCTCAATCTCCTTATATTGAGGCATATTTTGATTTATACAGGAATTTAATTTATGCAGCGTAAAAATGCCATTGAAATTTCATTTAATTCAAAGGGAATTTTTTTGTATCATTTTACTATAAAAAATGGAATGTTTTTTAATGTACGTGGTGACATCGACCTATCTGTTGTAGTAAGAATTATTTGATATTTGGCTTCCTTAACAAGCTGTAATGTTTTTAAAAGGGAAAAAACTACCATATACACTTTTTATGTATTTAGGTTTTTAAAATGGTTTTGAGAAATCATTAATTATTTCAATATATTGAAATGATATATTGTGATTGAAATGTGTCAATTTTATATTTCATTTATGCTTGGTTTATGTATTTTGAATATGTTATGGTTCTTGGGCATTATTTACATATATGGGTGGTTCAGTGATAAACCAAGGGTGGGTGAGCCAGAGATAGCTCTCCAATGAGTTGGGTAATGTGATGAAGTTAAATTTTAATGCTTCTCCTAAGAGATTTATGGAATATGTTGGGATGTGTATTCCAAATGTAACTCCCTCTGTAACTTTTAAAGCTACAACATACTTATTTTATGGATCCCAAAAGTTACCTTTACAATTTATGATTTCCACCTATTATTCATAAATAATACGATCTTGTGTGGTATGTTAAAGATTAAAAAGTATGATTTCATTCAATTGAATGTATTTTTGGACTAATTTTTTCTTTCCTTGTTTTATAACCCTTATTGAGCTTTTAATACTAATCCCACATTTTATTGAATTTTTTTTTCACAGTACATAAAGATAAATAGGGCCAAGGATGGAATCAATGAAATGTAATTCTATCTAAAACTTGGAACTAGACATGACACCTTTTTAAAGAGTTTTAATTATCTGAAAAATGGATACTGAGTAGATGTATCTACTTTGTAATATTTGAGATGTAATGTAATAGTTATTGACTAATTCTTTAAATCACTAAAATGGAAAAGATCCTCGATGGAAATTATTGACTTAATTCAATATAATTTATTGTTTAAGGATATGGAAATATATTTGGTCTCAATAAAAGATGAAAACCAATTTCCCTAATGATATCTCAAGCGGATGAGGTTCAAGAGGTAAATCATGTCATCAATCAATCTAATATAAAATTATGAAATTTTCTAAATGTAATTACAAATATAATGGGGACAGATTCTAAAAATATCATGAAATTACATGACCAACTAGATCACATAATGAATAATAACATTAATTGTGAAGAATTCAATCTTTTTCCTAATAATTATCAAGGCATTGTTGAATCATTTATGTGAAAAAGGCCTCATATATTTGGTAGATCTTCAAATCCCATCATTATTAAAAAAAGAATTAATTCCATTTTGAATATATTATAAGTCCTTTTATGATTATAAGAAGAGAAATCCATACATGAATTCTATATTTTTTTGGGGGAGCTGATCAATGGTTGAAACTGATTAGAAACACAAATACTAAGTGGTAAATTGATTCTATGTAAAGGGAGTATTTCAAGAAAATAATTTTATACAAATATTTTCACCGAACACTCTATCTTAAGATGAATAGTTAGTTCCTAGAACTGAATCAGAAGGAAAATTATATTATCATAATGTACTATGAAAAAATTAAAAGGATTACATGGTATAACTCTATCCTTATCATGGACATCAAAAGAAATTTTGATCACTAATTTATTGGACTAAATATGAGTTTATGAACATTCATTTTGATATAATACTTTGACATGTATGAGGGGATAGTATGTTGATCCCTTGTGTTTTAAATTGAGAATGAAGACTCTTAGCAGTCTTGTGGGACTGATAAGAACAATTGGAAATTGATTTTTAAATGGGAGAATAAAAATATAAATCCCGTGGTGAAATGAAAATTCACTATTCAATGTGTCAAACGTGTGGGAAGAATCATCCTGAGAACTATCTTAGGGGAATGAATAGAAAATTAAAATGTGAAAGGCATGGGAATATTGATGATAATTAATCAATGGATATGAAATTAACAACTATTGTGAATGAATAAAGGATGTTTTACATCAATATTCATTCCACTATGATGTGTTTCAACTGCATGGACCATGAAGTTTTTTTAGTCAAATACCCTAATCATAGGGTTGTCCGAAGCAATCAACAACAACCTTCTAGGATAAAAGGAAGTGAATATGCCATCACTACTTTTGATGTTGAACCCAATAATTATATGTGGATAGGTATACTATTTTTTCATTCAAGAATATAGAATATTCTATTCGATTCGGGAACTATGCATTCCTTCATTTCATTCGTGTTTAGAAGTAATATGAAAACACCACACTAAAATATGGATGTTGTGTAATATGTGTGAAAAGAAGATAGGAAAATTATTTCATCCAAAGTATATAACTCCTCCTTGGTTATTTTTTGGGGACTAAACATCTAATTAAATTATCTGTTACCTCATTTGGTGGAGTTTTATTTTATATTGGGCATGATTTTTGTATGGTTTTATAAATCCAACATCAATTATTTTTAGTGAGAGATCACTTTTTACATCTAGAGGAATCCTCTAAATATATAAAAGTGTAAGGTGTATGATGAATCTTCTTCAGAATCATAATCTCAATTTTGGATATTATTTGAAATTAAGCAAGCATATATAGCTCAAATGGTTGAGGAAAATGGAATAATCCTAGCCGACGACATGCCCGTTATGAGGGAATACAATGATGTGTTCCATGAATAATTATATGGTCTTATTTAAAACAAAATGGATAATTTTTGAATTGAAATTATTTATGTATAATGTTATATATGAAAGGAACCTTATATAATAACCTCCATTGAGATGTAGGAACTGGACACGCTATTAAAAGTGGTGTAACCCCGGTTTCTGGTATGTAACCCTTTCATGATGATTTTAATGTTAATAATGTTAAGGGTGACATATGGGAGAGTTAGGAGAACATGGAATGAAATTTTGAGGCAAAAGGGGAAGTCGCACGGGCGTCGAATGGTTTTTCTAAACTATGCGGCCACACCATGCATAGTTGGTCTTGGAGGCAGCAACATCTGCACGATTAGCGCACGATTTGTCAAACCGTGAAAAATAACCATGTAACAACTAAAATGAGATCCAGATAAAAGTTTATCTCACTAGTGTTTGTCGCTAACTACCTCGTTTAAGCTTGTAAGCAGCCTGAACTCGGGATTTTGTATCTCCTAAGGTCAAATAGGCTTCTCGCATCATTCCGGATGCGACCTGAAGTCTTCTCTTTGAGAATAAAAGACATATTCTTGAGGTATTTGATCATTCTTCTTCGTTATTGATCGGTTTTTTAGATATTCTTAAATCTACATCCCTTCTTCTCTCAGTTTCATAGATCTACACCCATTATGGGTAGATATAAGTTTGTGGATGCCAAATAAGATGATATTTCGTCTTTATATTTCTATAAGAAGAGATCTAAGGTGGGTTTTTGGAAAATCGACCAGGTTTTCTTGAACGTTCTTTGACCATTTTGGTTTTCGTCAAAAACATTGAGGTATGTGGCTTCACTATCGACTCCACTTGTCATAATTGATTGGCTTTGTTTCAAATTGGTTTCTTTGAATGGATTTTATTGTAAAAATCATGCAATAAATCCTTTTTAGTGATGATTTATGGTTTTGATGAAATTATGAAATCTTGGTTTATTGTAGTGAAAAGTGATTTGGATTCATGATTTTAAATTGTTGATTTTAAATTATGGATTTGTTGAATTTGTAAACGGTTTGATAAAAAATGGGTATTTAATAAGTAGGGAATTTTATTGAAATGGAATGATATTGAAATAAATTTGATGGAATTGGGTTTCAATAAAAAGGTAGTTTTATTGAAATGGTTTGGAATTGAAATGCTTTGGAATTGAAATGGTTTTTATGGAAATGGTTTTTAATAAAAAGGTGTTTTTATTAAAAGGGGGTTTTGGCATGATTGATGGGAATATGTGGTGTGTGTTCATGTTGCATGTATGGGCCTTGGTTGAAATATGACCTTGTTCTTGGTTCCAAAGGGTTAATGGCACATGGGAAATACGGGGCTTGGTTAAAATATGACCTTCTGCTTGGTACCAAAGGGATAATGGAACATAGAGAAAGTGTGTGTTCATATTGCTTGTATGGGGCTTGGTTGAAATATGACCTTGTGCTAGGTTCCAAATGGTTAATTGCACCTCAGAAATACGGGGCATGGTTGAAATATGACCTTGTGCTCGGTGCCAAAGGGATAATGGAACTAGGGGGACAATTACCTTGTGCTGACTTATTAGATCAACGAGAAACTGCTCATGAGTATGGAAATGTCATAATGAAGCATGCATGGTTGGTAACATGGGATGGTAAATGGTTGGGTATGGAAAAAATAATTTTTCTGAAATTGTTTTTAAGATTTTTTGGTTATTTTTATGGACAAATAACTTGCTGGAAAATTGGTTTCAATTGCTCTTTGAATGCCATTGGTTATGAATGGTTTTGGAAACATGTTTATATTTAGTTATTAACTGCTTTTGCGAAAATGATTTATATAAACCGTTTTTATATAAATGTTCAAACTCTTATATCCTAGTGGCGTGATTAGTGAAGTCATTGGGGAAAACCTACTGAGTTTTATACTCACCCAATATTGGGAATGTTAGTTCTTTTGATGATGTCGTATTCCGGGACACATGTAAAAGTAAGGCATCTTACTGCTTGAGGCATATAGTGATGTTTGAGAGATGTTGTGGAGTCGGGAGCTGGTGGAGCGTGGAGTTGTGGTGTCTTTTGAGAGTCTTGATCTATTCATCTGCTGTGTACTTTTATGCGTATTTTGGTCTTACGCTGATGTCTACTTTGATGTGGTTTTATATAAATGAAGATTTGTTTCGGTCTTTCATTTTTTCATGAATCATATAGTGAATGTTTGTTTATTCTTGGTTGGTTTATTGTTAAATTTATTAAAGGTTAAATAATCCCCCACTAGGACAAGATACCCTTCGGCATTTATTTCTTGCCTTTGGCGCCTTGAGGATGTCGCATAAGGCATAGTAATGACTCGTGCTACTCTAAATCCAATTAAATTTGGCGGGTCATTACAAATGGTATTAGCTTGTTCAGTCCTTGCCTAACAAGTACTCATCAGTGTTCTTGGTCATGGAGTTGAAATTCATTCTTTTATATTCCTTGGGTCGAAATATTAGACAGGTTTAGGATTTCCATAATATGAAATGTATAGCATAAAAGTCGTAGCTAACCTATTTATGCTGAAATTCAAGTTACCGGGATGTTGGGTACATAAGTTTTTTGGATACACTTCTATAATGTTGGAAAACTCATTGTCATTGGTTTAGCCAATGAGACGAGCATTACATGGATTATACAAGAATGACTTACCACTAGGATTGCATATCTCATTGTGAGGAATGATTTATGATTTTGGGAAGGTGTGAAATTTTGAAAAAAAAATTGAAGATATTGTTTTCAACTGAATGATTTTAAAAACAGGATATTTGTTGAATTTTTAAAATGGGTTGATTTTCAAAATGCATGTTGAATGTTTTCATAAATTATTGAACATGGGAAAACTGATGTTTTGGAAAACAATGTTGTGATAGATGATGTGATCGAATTTGAAATGTTATGCCATAAGTTGCTAGAGAGTGACATTGACGGGTTTTGTTGTCGGTTTAGGAAATGGAACCCGGTTGGCGTCATAGAAACCAGTCTAAAGAGGTTAGTGAGAATGTAGTTGCACCTAAACCACAGGTGAACCAATAGTTGGTCTAAATCATTGCTCAGTCTTTTGAAACCATTTAATAGAAACTGCAACTGGATATATTATTTACAATATGTATCACTATTGAAAATCCATGTAGAGGAAGTAAGGTTATATTTACTAGAGGTTCTGAGAACTGTAACACTAAGAGAAATAGGGAATCAGACACCTTTTCTCAAGGAGGAAGAACACATCAGAATCAGACAACAAGATTGTTAAAACTTCCCTAGAGACCCAAGTGTAATCCGGGATGTTTCTTGTGTGGCTCTATGAGCCACTACAAGTGGTATTGTAAGGCACAACCTCAAAAATTACATAATTGTAACAAGATGGGACATCTTCAGTGCTTTTCCCGTAATGCTCTGAATTTGGGTGTTCATGACACTACTCAAAAAGGGAAGTGTCAGTATGAAAATAAAGATAAAAGCATGGAAAGAACGCATCTACTTGGAACTGGGAAAATTGAAGTGGATGATCAGTTAGGATCATCCAGAGTGTGATGTATGGTTTTTTTTTATTTCCATATTAATGCAATCTTTGTTCTATACAGGTGATCCCCATTCCTTCATTGCTTCTCGTGCGGTTGATTTTCAATGTTTAAAACTATAAACAATCGCTTCTGTTTGGAAACTGAAAACTCTTCTTAGTGAAAGAGAATGTCAAGAATTAGTGTGTAGAGAATTTTATATAACTGTTGATTGAGCTAATTGGAAATAGGACTTCTCCATGTTGGATATGGATGTATATGATGTAATCTTGGATATAGATTGGTTGAAAATGTGTAAGGCTCACATCAACTATTGTAGTTGAATAGTTAGTTTCACGAAGGAGGCTGGAATCAAATATCCTTTCAAAGGATAGAGGATGGAAAAGAAAGGTGCAACGAGCTTGTTGGCACCAATGGTGGGAACGATCTATTACCAATTGGCGTCCATTACTTTAGCATCAATATAAGAGATTGAGGAAAATAGTTTTCTAGCTATTGTGGATCAACTTCTAGAGGTCATTACCAAAAACATCTCAAGGTTACCACCTCTAAGGGAAGTAGAGTTTAAAATTGATCTCATTCTGGGGACTAGTCCTATATTTCCCTTTCATCTTATAGGATGGAACCAACAGAGTTACAGGAATTGAAGGTGCAGTTAGAGGAGCTGGAAAGCAAGGGTTTCATTCGAACAAGTATATCTCCATGGGAAGCACCAGTTTTGTTCATGAAAAAGGAAGATAGAACTTTTCAGTTGTGTGTTGATTATCGTAATCTTAACCAAGTTAAGAAAATAATACATATCCACTTCCATGCATTGATGATCTGTTCGACCAATTAAGGGGAGCTCATTTGTTATCCCAGATTTACTTGTGACCAGGATATCACCAATTGCGATTTCAGAAGGAGGTTATTCAATGAAATATTTCAGAATTAGATATGGACTCTAAGAATATGTAGTCATGCCTTTTGGTCTAACGAATTCACCAGCGGTATTCATGGCATTGATGAATATGACCTTTCAGCGATATATAGATTCTTTTTTATGGTGATTGTGGATGATATCATGGTGTATTCATATACAAGGGCTGATCTTGAGGAGCACCTGTAAACAGTGTTACAAATCTTGAGAGATCATCGTTTGTATGCCAAATTATCAAAGTGTGATTTTTGGATATAGGAAGTATGTTTCCGTGGCCATGTCATTTCTGAGAAAGGTGTTTATATTGAGCCTAAAAAGATATAAGCCGTTATATCTTGTCAACAAACTAAGAATTTGTTTGAGATATGATGTTTTCTTGGTCTAGCTGGTTACTACCAATGCTTTATGTGTGATTTCTTACACCTAGCATCACTAATGACAGCTCTGACAACAAAGAATACTCCATTACAATGGACAGAATTATTTTAGAAGTATTTCAAGGAACTAAAGGTTCGTCTTAAATCAGTACCCATCTTGATCTTGCCTAAATCAGGATAGGGGTATGTGGTGTATTGTGATGCTTCATGAATAGGGTTGTGTTGTGTTCTCATGCAAGGATACCATGTGGTTGATTATGGTTCAAGGCAGTTGAGGGTTCATGAGATGAATTACCCAACATATGATTTGGATTTAGCTGAAGTCATCCATGCTTTGAAAACATGGAGAAATAATCTCTTTGTTGAGAAATTTGTAGAGGCCCAAATCTTGACGTGCATGGACATTACATTACTTTTGAGGAATACTTAGTACATAACAAAAACACACACACAAGGACCATAATAGTTTAGTGTCTTTGGAAACTTGGAACGTAATCTTCTAATCATGGTGAAAGATCTTCAACATCTCCCATAAAGATCATCACTTTTTTTCTTACCTAAAACATTTCTTTATATCCTGGGGAAAAGAAAACATAAAAGGGTGAGCTCAAATGCTCATTAAGTGTAAACAAAAGAAATATCAATCACATCATATACATAAGAACATAACTTTTGGAAATCATAACCTGCAAAAGAGATCATAATTTCATAACATGGGATAAATCATAGTAGTGATATGTAATCCCAATAATCATAACCTAAAACATGAAACTTTGTGGCATACACACATAATCATAGAAAATCATTTCTTAGTAGTCAAGACTCATTTCCAATACTATCTTAGTGGACAAAGTCCATTTCTGAACCGAGTTCACTCCTCGTTTCAGTCCTGTTTCACTGAACCGGTTTAACCTGCCGTTCTAGCCATGTCTGTCTCATGTGATATAAAATCTTTACCCAATGAATTGTAGGGAGATATAGGTCACACCCATCTCATAATGATACCATTATTATGTGTGCCACAAAATCATAAACCATACATCATAGCATAACCCATGTAATAAAAATGGGAATCTTAAACATCATGACATCATAAAAAAATTCAGATAAGATAAAGGAATTCATAAAAATATATCCATCACAACATAATCATATCAATGTAATAATAGGGATATAAACAGAACCCTATATTATCATAGATGGAAAATAATTTTGATAAAATATTTGAACTCCATTCTTGAGGAAAATATACTTTCTACTTCAAAAAAACATCTTTCCTTAACATGTCATAAAATTTTAATCTAAAATAAGTTGATTAAAAATAAGCTTGAAAACTTTTAAAGTAAGCTTCTTGGAAATAATTTTTTAAAAATCCATTCATGCCGTATAAGTTAAAAAACATTCTTCCCGTACTTTTGTCGGAAAAGTCAAAAAGTAACTCGTACGAAAAACGACAAAAGATTCCTTTTATATCTTTTACTAAAACCTCACCGAAGGGTAAACTTTTATTTAAACAATTGTAAGTGGATGGAAAAAATATTACATATTGAGGAATCATGGATGTTGATGATAAAATACACCCCAGTAAATACCAATGTATAAACAATCTCAGATAAAAGGAGAGTGTGATATTTTTCCTTACCTTAGGTCTGATTTGAATCATAAGTATACGAAAATCCTGTATAATGATTTAAATAATGTCATTGACTTATTCAAGAATCATACTCATTGTTATGATATCATATTTGGTTCACTTATGACTTTATATTACCCGTTATTTTTTAAATTCCATGTTAAAGAGCATTTTGGGTAAAATTGTTTCATTTGTCGTCGACGTATTTACTTGTAATTGTTCATATGATGACTTAGATCATGATTACTTAATTCTAGAATATAAAACATGATTTATATATAATATATATTCAGAATATACATATATATAATAAATCAGTAAATGGAAAGAAATACACCATTCATGGAGACGGTAAGCCGTACGTACGCATGAACGCTGTTTTCATTTACTTATTGAGTTTGGAATTAATTATATTACATACATATATATACACATAAATCAAGTATCATTATTATGTCATATATTTAATTATTACTTATTATATATACTTTATAATCATTCATGAATGGTTAACGTGGAGAATGAATCTCATCGTGTCGTGGAGACGGTAGTCCGTACGTACGCACGAACGATGATATCATTCTCATGATCATGGGACTGTATTGGAGTGTATGTATACTATTTCAAAATCAATATCACTTTAAAATAATCATATAAAATTATTATTTACACCATTATACCCATCCAAGTAAGGTGGTGGTGGAAAATAGATTACACCACGACATGGAGACTGTATTTCGTACGTACGCACGCGCAGTGATTTCGTTTTCCATAGGATGGATAAATGATGAAATAGGGTTGTTTCATACTTATAATAACATTTCAGTATATTATTGATACTGATTTATTACTTTATAATGAAACAACCTAAGAAGAAGAAGTGGAAGAAGAAATAGAGTTGAAAGAATCAGTAACAGACATTACCTCTTCTTTGAAGCGCCTCTTTGAGTCCTCTTCTTAGGGAGATAAAATTGGACTTTGAAGAATAACATGACCTCTAGGATGTTTCTAGGGAATTGTATAAGAGAATTTGGCAGGGTTGGGCCGAGCTTTAAGGCTCAATGTGGTGTGAGGAAGAGGGGGAGGAGGTTCCCTTTTATAAGGGAGGAGAGGGGCACCTTTGGAATAACTAAAAATATTATTTTATTATAAAGACAAATTCGGTTTTAAATAGCTCCAAATTGATTTATTTAGAACCTAAGGTGGGTATGGGTCGAAATACTCTCATCAAATAGAATTTCGACAAGTTTAGGTCATTATAATAACCTTATCTTTTAGTTTTAACTCTTATTTAAGTAGATTGACATTTACCATGTCACTTTGTATTTTTATATTATATAGTTAATAAACTTACCGTATACATCAATGCGACACCCAAGTGGTCCATTAATGATACACCTATCTTTATATAAGTATCTTTGCTTATCCTTTGATTTTTAGGAATAAAATAACAATCAATAATATAATATTTGTTTTAAAAACTATTTTACGTCAATTTTGATACTATTCGATAGTTGTTTTTTGTGAAACTCATAACAGAATTATTACTTCTAAAAAAGTTAATTAAATCATTACAAACATGTCCTATTTACCTATAAAATTAGTATAATTCATTAAAAGTGTAAAATTATATTTATTTGGGTATTTATAATATCAATTATGTTAATTTTTCACTATTATGGTATTACTGCATCATCATTGTGTCATAAATAAATTAAAATATTTCATATCTAAAAATTATAAATAAAATATCATTACATAAGAAATATTTTTATCTTTCTAATGAATATTTAAAATCCAAAATAAAACATATATTACCCTATGTAAATATTGTTTTACTAAACGATATATGCTTGTGTCATTTTTGTATTCATTTTAACTTAATTAAAATAAAGTGTCCCTATCACTTACAAGTGGCACCATGGGGTCCCAAAATTGACCCAAATATGCCCATGGTCGAACATGTATCAACAAATAAGTTTATCACACGTTTTAGGGTAATTTTTTTATTATTATAATATTATTGTTTAACCCTTATTTACCGGATTTACCCTTTAACCATGGTAAATAAAATATTTACCGAAATAATTATTCAAAATGTCTAAAAATAAAAGTTACCTATTTAAACAATTTGAACATCCTGATTCCAAATATGGAATCCATTTTTCCAAATTCCAAACACATAAGTGGCAGAAATTAATTTAAAATTAATTCCCGCTGTCAAAACAAAAAGTGTGTTTTTAAGATATAATAACTATCAAAAGATTGATACTTATTTATGTTCGGTTTAATTGGGAAATTATGTCCAATGACCAATATTGTATTTAATGGTAAAACTATATTCTAAATATTTTTTAAAAACACTCAAATTCATAATTTATCACTATTAATTATTTATATTAAAAAAGTTGTTTTTAATTAAAATTTAGTAATTTTCAGTATTCATCAAAATATGAAAGTTATCCGAAAAGTATCAAAATTTTACCTTAGGCTAAATTCGATACTCCGAATCCAAAAATGAAGTCCATTTTGAGAAATAAAATTTCTGAAATTTTAAAAGGTGGTTATTACTATTCATAACGGCTAATTTTAATAATATTTTAATAGCATATCATTGTTTAGTGAACTCGGTATTGTGTACTACACATGCTATCGATGAAGGTCGTGATTGCGTGTAATGCAAGGCAAGTCAAGGATGCGTGTTGTGCAAACTCCATTTGTTGTAGTGTACAATATAAGACATTAATGAAATTAAAAAGAAAATTTCTCATAAAATCTCGGGGTGTTACATTCTACCCCCCTTAAAATGAATTTCGCCCTAGAAATTCATCGGGGTTATAAATGGTTTACTATTCGAAAGTTTCATTAATAGAAACCCACATCATAAAAAGGAATACCAAAACCAATCTTTAAAAACAAATGTATGAAATGCAACGGTTACCCAAATAAACTAATCACTGGGTTTCCACATATGTGAAAATATGGATATGGAAGAGAAATCTAACCATCATGTTCTGATGGAGAGTGGTAGAGAACATGGCTATGGAAAATCCAGCAATCACAAAGCCATAAATTTGTGATGATCAAAGGTACCATCTGATTCATCAGATTTAAGAGAACTAGGACAACATTTTTGGTTTTCAAGATCATTTCCCTAAAGTTGATGAAATTGGAATTAGAAGAAATACTTTTGTGATTTTGGTATAGTCTCACCGTTGGTCGTTCTTTGGAAAATTTCCACTTCATCTCTTAAATAAATGAAGTTGAATTTGTCATTCGTGATGTGTTAGCAGATCATGTGATAGAATGATGGGTCATTCCATCTGTCTCAAACAAAAGGTTATAAAAGTTATAAAAAAATACATAAGTCCATATATCGTGAGATTAATCCTATATGGTTCCTAAAATGGACTTATACATAATATATCATACTGCTTAATATAATAAAACTAGTTTCTACTAAACATGGACTTTCTGTAGTCTAGTGGTAGGCGATAAAGGCCAGTCGCACATCGGTTGTGGGTTCGATTCCCACAGCCTTTTCTGATACGATGGATTGTCGCCCATCCTACAGGTTATCATGTTTCTATAACTATATTACTATAACATCCCATAAATAATATTGAAAAAACTTCTATTCTTAAACAACACTAACATATGTCCAACATAATCCATTCCAATCTTTTAGGGTTATCCAAAATAATACTGTCTAATCTCATATTATAGTGAAAACGATTACCAAAGAGTTCATACAACTAGCATGTTAATAACATTGTTGATACCCATATATCATGATATATGTCTTGTTGGTCACATTCCAAACATTAAAAGGCCTTAATCATGTATTCTCTTGAAAAAAAATGAATACCCATTGAACCTTATTGAAAAAATGAATGCTGTTAAAAGTTAACTCTTTCCACATACCAAAATCCTCAAAATTCTATATACTCAAACCATAATATCACTTAGTCCTTATATCAATCATGAGCTCATTAATAATGTACAACATTCCATTTTGTCCTTATCCCTTCATTATGCACAAATCATCTTTTTTCCCAAAAATATCTCAATCACTTTCCATGGTTACCAGTACCATAAAATTATTGAAAACCATAATAGACCAATACATAAATATTCCAATATTCCACGATACTATATACAACATTATTTGGAATCCCATTACATAAAAAATTAATCATTCCACCACATCGTTGTCATATTCAACATCGCCAATGATGATCGCATGTGACTTCACTTTGTCCTTTTCCTTAAGTGGTTGCTCATGTCGATCATCACTAACCCTTGGATTAGGGAATTTATTAGCATAATTCCCCATTTCCTTGCACTTGAAGTATTGAAGTGTAGTAGGTTCATTCTGTGTATCTCTTCCTTTGTTTGCATCATTAGACATCATCGTCCCATCATTGCGGCATTCAAATGCCCGATGACCTTTCTTTCCACATTTAAAACATTTACTTGTCCCTTTAAGACAATATCCACCATGCATCTTTCCTCACTTTGAGCATAAGGAATCATTCATATTCTTTTCACCATTATTCTGAGATTTCACCTTGAACTCCATCTTTGGTTTCTTGTCAAAACTATGAGATGGATAAGTAACATCAACTTCTATTTCTACCTTGATAGCACAACACACAATTTATTCATAGCTACTAAATTCTCTTATAGCTAATGCCCTTCTAAGTTTTAGTTTTAATCCACTGAAGAATCGATAAACTTTACTTTCAGGTTGGATGATAAATCCAGATGAATACCTTGCAAGCCTTGTAAAATTCTCTTTGTATATTCAAACAGATTCATCGTCCTTTTTCTTTAGTTCAATAAACTCCTTCTCCATCTATGTTCGAAGAATACGAAGGACTTACTTATTGAAAAATATGTTCTTGAACTCATCCCATTTCATGGACTTAATTTCATCTCTTGGCCTCGTATTCTTGATAAGATTCCACCATTGATTAGAATCAGCTTCCAAATGATACACTGCTATGATGACATTATCATGTTCAAAACATCGAAGAACTGAAAATATCTTTTCAGAAGTACTGATCCATTGTTCAGAAAATAGTGGATTAGAAGACCCACTGAAAGCAGGTGGATGTTTCCTCATGAAGGGCTCAATAGAATATTGTTTCCTTCTCTGCTCATTTGGATGTCCAGAATGATTCATAGCTTGTGCAATTATAGCAATAAGATTTTTCACTCCATCTCCCATAACATTTGTTTTTTTAGGAGGAAAATCCTTGCATTGTACATTACATTGATCAAAACGGTTCCTTCGGGTTCCAGCCATCATCTAAAACCCAAAAAGAATAGTGTGAGAGGAAAAAATCATGCTAAGAAAAAAACATAATAAAGGAGGAGTACCTTCAATATCTAACATCTTGGGTTACTTCAATTCTAGTAGTATAACCTATACTTATACTTAACCTTAGGGACATCCCTAGACATACCATAGAAATATCTCTAGGGATCTCACTAAAGTTCTCACATCCTAGTTTCCAAAGGTTGACTAAACCTTTCCTCTGATACCAACTGTAGAGGCCCGAATCTTGATGCACATGGACATTACATTACTTTTTCGGAATACTTAGTACATAAAAAAAAACACACACACAAGGACCGTAATAGTTTAGTGTCTTTGGAAACTCAGAACGTAATCTTCTAATCATGGTGAAAGATCTTCAACATCTCCCATAAAGATCTTCCCTTTTTTTTCTTACCTAAAACCTTTCTTTATATCATGGGGAAAAGAAAACATAAAAGGGTGAGCTCAAATTCTCAGTAAGGGTAAACAAAAGAAATATCAATCACATCATATACATAAGAACATAACTTTTGGAAATCTTAACCTGCAAAAAAGATCATAATTTCATAACATGGGATAAATCGTACTAGTGATATGTAATCCCAATAATCATAACATAAAACATGAATATTTGTGTCATACACACATAATCATAGAAAATCATTTCTTAGTAGTTAAGACTCATTACCAAGACTATCATAGTGGACAAAGTCCATTTCTGAACTGAGTTGACTCCTCGTTTCAGTCCTGTTTCACTGAACCGTTTTAACTTGCCGTTCCAGCCATGTCTATCTCATGAGATATAAAATCTTTAACCAATGAATTGGAGGGAGATATAGGTCCCACCCATCTCATAATGATACCATTCTTATGTGTGCCACAAAATCATAAACCCTACATCATAGCATAACCCATGTAATAAAAATGGGAATCTTAAACATCATGACATCATAAAAAAATTCATATAAGATAAAGGAATTCATAAAAATATATCCATCACAACATAATCATATCAATGTAATAATAGGGATAAAAACAAAACCCTATATTATCTTATAGGGAAAATAATTTTGATAAAACACTTGACCTCCATTCTTGAGGAAAATATCCATTTTACTTCAAAAAAACATTTTTCCTTTATTTACATGTCATACAATTTTAATCTAAAAGAAGTTGATTAAAAATAATCTTGAAAACCTGTAATGTAAGCCTCTTGGAAATAATTTTTAAAAAACCATTCATGCCGTATATGTTAAAAAAACATTCTTCCCGTACTTTTGTCGAAAAAGTCAAAAAGTACCTCATATGAAAAAGGACAAAAGATTCCTTTTATATCTTTTACTAAAAATTCACCGAAGGGTAAAATTGGATTTAAACAATTTTAGGTGGATGGAAAAAATATTACATATTGAGGAATCATGGATGTGGATGGTAAAATACACCCCAGTAAATACCAAAGTATAAACAATCTCAGATAAAATGAGATTGTGATATTTTCTCTAACCTTAAGTCCAATTTGCTTCATAAGTGTCCGAACCTCCTGTATAATGATTTAAATAATGTCATTGACTTATTACAGAATCATACTCATTGTTATGATATCATATATGGTTCACTTATGACTTTGTATTACCCGTTCTTTTGTAAATTCCATGGTAAAGAGCGTTTTGGGTAAAATTGTTTCATTTGTCGTCCGTGTTTTGACTTGTAATTATTCATATGATTACTTAGATCATGATTAATTAATTCCAGAATATAAAACATGATTTATATATAATATATACTCAGAATATACATATATTTAAAAAATAAGTAAATGGAAATAAATACATCGTTCATGGAGACGGTAAGTCGTACATACGCATGAACGCTGTTTTGGTTTCCTTATTGAGTTGAATGGAATTAAGTAGATGACATACATATATATACACATAAATCCAGTATCATTATCATGTCATATATTTCATTATTACTTTTTATATATACTATATAATCATTCATGAATGGTTAACATGGAGAATGAATCTCATCACGTCGTGGAGACGGTAGTCCGTACGTACGCACGAGCGATGATATCAATATCATGATCATGGGACTGTATCAGAGTGTATGTATACTATTTCAGAATAAATATCACTTTAAAATAATCTTATATAGTTATTATTTACACCATTATACCCATCCAAGTAAGGTGGTGGTGGAAAATAGATTACACCATGGCGTGGAGATGGTATTCTGTATGTACGCACACGCTGTGATTTCGTTTTCTGTAGGATGGATAGATGATTAAATAGGGTTGTTTCATACTTATAATAACATATCAGTATATTAGTGATACATATGTTATTAATTCATAATGAAACAATCTATGAAGAAGAAGTGGAAGAAGAAATAATGTTGAAATAATTGGTAACAGACATTATCTCTTCTTTGAAGCGCCTCTTTGATCCCTCTTCTTAGGGCACTAAAATTGGTCTTTGAAGAAGTCCTGGACCTCTGGGATGTTTCTAGGGAAGTGTAGAAGAGAATTTGGCAGTGTTTGGACGAGCTTGAAGGCTCAAAGTGGTGTGATGAAGAGGGGGAGGAGGTGCCCTTTTATAAGGGAGGAGAGGGGATCCTTTGGAATAACTAAAAATATTATTTTATTATAAAGCCAAATTCGGTTTTAAATAGTTCCAAATTGATTTATTTCGAAGCTAAGGTGGGTATGTTTCGAAAGCATATCATCCAATAGAATTTATAAATGTTTAGGTCATTATACTATCCTTATGTTTTAGTTTTAACTCTTAGTTAAATAGATTGACATTTACCATGTCACTTTGT
Source organism: Viscum album (assembly GCA_963277665.1). Lineage (NCBI taxonomy): Eukaryota > Viridiplantae > Streptophyta > Magnoliopsida > Santalales > Viscaceae > Viscum > Viscum album. The sequence goes on from OY728140.1 coordinate 1,956,706,475, forward strand.
ATTTTTATATTATATAGTTAATAAACTTACCATATACCTCCAAGCGACCCCCAAGTGGTCTATTAATGATACACCTATCTTGATATAAGTATCTTGGCCTAACCATAGATTTTTAGGAATAAAATAACAATCAATAATATAATATTTGTTTTAAAAACTATTTTATGTCAATTTTGATACTATTAAATAGTTGTTTTTTGTGAAACTCATAACAGAATTATTACATCAAAAAAGTTAATTAAATCATTAATAACATGTCCTATTAACCTATAAAATTATTTTAATTCATTAAAAGTCTCAAATTATATTTATTTGGGTATTTATAATATCAATTATGTTAATTTTTCACTATTATGGTAATTACTGCATCATCATTGTGTCATAAATAAATAAAATAATTTAATGTCTAAAATTATTAATAAAATATCATTATGTAGGAAAGCTTTTTAGATTTCTAATGAATATTTACAATCAAAAATCCAACATATATAAATCTATGTAAAAATTGTTTTTCTAAAGGATATATGCTTGTGTCATTTTTTTATTCATTTTAACTTAATTAAAATAATGTGTCCCTATCACTTACAAGTGGCACCATGGGGTCCCAAAATTGACCCAAAGATTCCCATGGTCAAAATGTATCAACCAATAAGGTTATCACACAGTTTGGGGTACTTTCGTTATTATTATAATATTATTTTTTAACCCTTATTTACCGGATTTACCCTTTAACCATGGTAAATAAAATATTTACTAAAGTAATTATTCAAAATGACTCAAAATAAAAGTTACCTATTTACAGAATTTGAACATCCTGATTCCAAATATGGAATCCATTTTTCCAAATTCAAAATACACAAGTGACATAAATTAATTTAAAATTAATTCCCGCTGTCAAGACAAAAATCGTGTTTTTAAGATATAATATATATCAAAAGATTTATACTTGTTTATCTTCGGTTTAATTGGGATATTATGTCCAATGACCAACATTGTATTAAATGGTAAAATATATTCTAAATATACTTTAAAACCACTCAAATTCATAATTTATCACTATTAATTATTTTGATTAAAAAAAGTTGTTTTTAATTAAATTTTAGTAATTTTCACTATTCATCAAAATATGAACGTTATCCGAAAAGTACCAAAATTTCACCTTAGGATAAATTCGATACTCAAAATCCAAAAATAAAGTCCATTTTGAGAGATAAAATTCCTAAAATTTTAAAAGGTCATTATTACTATTCATAACGGCTAATTTTAATAATATTTTAATAGCATATCGTTGTTTAGTAAAACTCGGTATTGCGTACTACACACACAATTGAGGAAGGTCTTGATTGCGTGTAATGCAAGACAAGTCAACGATGTGTGTTGTGCAAGCTCCTTTTGGTGTAGCGTACAACACAAGACATTAATGAAATTAAAAAGAATATTTTTCATAAAATCTCAGGGTGTTACAAAATTTACTGTGTTTACGGATCACAAAAGCTATAAACACATTTTATCAGGGTGAAATTTGAATCTGAGGCAAAGGAGGTGGATGGAGTATCTCCAGATGTTTTTCATTAACTTGATGTACACACCAGGAAAAAGGAATTCCGTGGAGGATGCATTGAGAAGAAATTCATATACATAGTTAGAGAAAGTAGCTTCAGATGAATGGTAGTTGATTCCCTTATTAGCCGACATGCATGTGTAATGTGAAGGATGAGGTGATTTTGTTGTTTTATTTTCAACTACACTTGTTCTTGATTTATTAAATATTATCAAATAATCACAAACATCTTTTGCAGAATGTGTGGTTGTAAGTTCAAAACTCAATTTTTGGAAGACCATCGATGGCTGGAAACTTGATGGGCATTCATTTTTGTGTTTCAGAGAAAGGATGGATGTACCAATGGTTTTTCACAAACAAATCCTTCATGATTACCACCATTCAAGATGGGATATACACCCCGGTACATAGAAGATGTATAAGGCATTGAAGGCACAGTTTTGGTGGAGAGGAATGAAAATGAAGGTGGCTGAGTTCGTATCACGGTGATTAACTTGTCTTCTGGCTAATGAAGATAATTAGAGACCATCTAGTATATTACAATATTTGTCCATCCCAGTGTGGAAATGAAGGTGGCTGAGTTCGTCTCATTTATCATTTAATCCCTAATCATGAAACTCGTAAAGTGGAAGATATTTCAAAAATATATATCTTAGAAGTGGCAAAGAGGCATGGTGTACTAGTGTCTATTGTTTTAGATAGAGATCTGAGGTTCATATCTGGTTTATGGAAATCATTTGAGAAATCCCTTGGGACTCAGTTGACATTGAGCACGATGTATCATCCTCAGAAGGATGGGAAATCTGTGAGGACGATAAAAATGTTTGATGACATTTTGCGGGCTTGTGTAATGGATTTTGGTGGCTCATGGGAGGATCATATAACATTAGTGGGGTCCTCATATAATTATAGCTATCATACCTTCATACGCATGGCTCTGTTTGAATCATGGTTTGGGCATCCTTATCGTTCTCCACTATGGTGGGTGGAAACTGGTGAAACATCACTAGTTGGGACGAGCCTTGTCCAAGAAACATCGGATAAGATTCAGTTGATTATAAAGAACATGGAGACAGCGCAGAGTCGTCAGAAATCTTATGTAGATCACCGTCAAAGACCGTTGTTGTTCATTTTTGGTGGTATTGTCTTCTTGAGGATCTCTCCAAGGCATTGACATCACCATTTAGGGAAGAAGAGAATGTTATATCATAGATACAGTGGCCCTTTTGAGATAATGGATCGGGATGGAGAGGTGGAATATCAGTTGGCATTACCAACATGGTTCAGTTTGGTGCGTAATGTCTACCATGTATCTCAGTTGAAAAAGTATCATCCTGATCCTTACAATGTGATCAGATGGGATCACATTGACCTAGATCAAGATGATTCATTGATACATATCCTAATACGGATTGTGGATATGCATGAAAAAGTCTTACAGGGAAAAAATCATCGCTATAGTGTGGGTTCACTGGTAGCATGGTCAGATTTTGGAAGAGACTTGGGAACGTGAAAAGGAAATGAAATAAGAGTGGCTGGAACTCTATCAATTGGATGAAGGTTTTCTACCTTTGGCGGATGTAAAGACCAACGGTGGAGAGAATGTTGTACCCCTAGTTTCTAGTATGTAACCCTTTCATGATTCTTTTAATGGTTATAAAGTTAAGGGTGACGTATGTGAGAGTTGGGAGAACTTGGAATGATGTTTTGAGGCAAATAGGGAAGTTGCATGGGTGGCCCACTATTGGTCTAAACCGTGCGGCCAAACCGTGCGTAGTTGGTCTTGGAGGCAGTAGCTTTCACATGGGTAGCGTACAGTTTGTCTAACCATGCAACCAAACAGTGCAAGAAGGGTGGCCGAGGCAGTAGCTAACGCACGGTTAGCGCACACTTTGTCAAACCGTGTGAACTAACTGTGCAACCACTTAAATGATATCGTATAAAAGTGGATCTCACGTGTTTTTACAATAAGTGAATCATTTAAGCACTTAAGGAGCCCTAACTCTAGATTTTTCTTCTCCTAAGGTCAAAGAGGGTTGTCCCATCATTCTGGAGGCCATCCAATGGATTCTCTTTGTGAATCGAAGCCATATTCTTGAGGTATGTGGTCGTTCTTCTTCGTTCTTGATTGGTTTAATAGATCTACATAGATCTACTTCTCCTCTTCTTTCAGTTTCTTATATATACTACTGTTATGGGTAGATCTATGTGTGTGGTTTCCAAATATTATGATATTTTATCTTGATATTTCTGGGAGAAGAGATCTATGGAGGGTTTTTGAAAAAATGACCCGAGTTTCAGGAGCATTCTTCGACGGTTGTGGTTTTCGTGAAAACCATTGAGGTATGTGGATTAACTCCAGACTCATCTTGTTATAATTTATTGTCTTAGTTTCAAATTGGTTTGTTTTAATGGATTAGATTGTGAAAGGCATGGATTAAATCTTCTTTAGTGATGATTAATGGTTTTGATGAAATTGTGAAATCTTGGTGAATTGTTTTGAAAAGTGATTTGGCTTCTAGAATTTAAAATATTGATTTTAAATTATATATTTGTAGAAATTTTAAATGGTTTGATGAAAAATGGGTTTTCAATAAAAAGTATGTTTTATTGAATTGTTTTGATATTGAAATGACTTTGATGGAATTGGTTTTCAATAAAAGGTGAGTTTTAATGAAATAGTTAGAAATTAAAAGGGATTGGCATTGAAATTGTTTTTATAGAAATTTTTTTCAATAAAAAGGTGTTTTTATTGAATGAGAGTTTTGGAATGATTGATGGGAATACGTGGTGTGTGTTCATATTTCATGTATAAGGCTTGGTTGTAGTATACCCTTGTGCTTGGTTCGAAAGGGTTTATGGCACATGGTAAATAAGGTGCTTGGTTGAAATATGACCTTGTGCTCATAGCCAAAATGATAATGGAACATGGGGAAGGTGTGTGTTCATATTTCATGTAAGGGGCTTGGTTAAAATATGTCCTAGTGCTCGGTTATAACAGTTTAATGGCACATGGGAAATATGGGGCTTTGTTGAAATGTGAACTTTTTCTCGGTGCCAAAGGGATAATGGAACATGGGGAACCATTACACATGAGAAATATGGGGCTTTTTTGAAATGTGACCTTTTTAAAATTCTAATGATTCCATGAATATATGATCCCATTTTGAATATTTTATTTCCCCATTTGATTAATTATTTTCTATTAATTTTTGTGTCATTATATTATAACATACTGAAATGCCTGGATCGGTTGTGATCACTGAGAGGGGAGGGGTGAATCAGTGATAACTTTTTCTTTTTATGAATTGTTCCCTTTGGATTATCAATTCAACCTCTGCAGCTGGTTAGAGCCTAGATCTACTCTTTTAGTGGTGCAGTAATAATGAGAGCACAGAACACAGTGATTTACAAGGTTCGGTACAAAGACCTACTCCTTGCTGTGTTGGTTACACCCCCCAACACGGATTCTTCACTATGCCAAAAGATGATTACACAGTAATTGGTTACCCCCCCCCCCCAATTACAAGTTGGTTAAACCCCCCAACTCCACAGCATCATCTTCATCATGGCTCCACTTCACTTCTTCAAAGGTGTTGTTCAAAACTTCAAGTAGCTTCAACAGTCTTCAAAAGATCTTGTTGGTCTTGCTCACCAAAAACCCAATCACTTAGAATGATTAGTTCTTTTGTATTCACACACATAAGTGTGTACTCCTCTTCTTCTCAAAGTTGATCTTCTTCACATGTGCACACATACACTACTCATTCTTTTAGTGCACACACTTGACTTGTCCTTCTTCTTCAATTTATAAACACACAAAGTGTGGTCTTCCTTTTGCACCCAAAGCACAAAGGTCCTTGGCCTTCTCCTCAACTTTGCACACCCACTGCCCGAGGTGCTCTTTCTTCACTTGGCACACACCCACTGTCCGAGGGTGGTCTTCTTCACTTGATCTCAAAGGAGGCGCACAAGGGAATGCTTGAGCCGCGACCTCCTCTTCTTCAACACTGCCGCTCAGGTGTCTTGAGTCGCGGGGTGCACAGGATGCAACACCACGAGGTGCACAAGCCACAAGGGTGCAAGGACACCTTCGGCGCGCAAGTGCCTACCACGCAGGGGGTGCGGTGCACAGAGGGAGCGGGCATGGTCGCGCAAGCTCCTCTCCTTCCTGTCGCGCAAAGGATTAGCACGCAGGGAACACCTTCGGGCCAAGGATGGCACCGAGGACTTCAGCCGTGCAAATAGACTGCACGGGGCTTCTTCGCACAAGTGATGTGCGGAACAAAACTTGAAGCCTCCTGTCGCGCAAGTGATGCGCAGGATTTTACTTCGCGAGGCAGAGAGCGTCGCGGGTCTTCAGCAATGAACAGCAGCCTTCAATCGGCCTCGGACTCCTCTTTATATAGGCAGTGGAGGTGCATGGATGATCCGCGGGGAAATACGCTTTGCATGCCCGTAATCTGCGGGGTCTTTGAAAACTTCAAACGCGTTAAATATCTTCCGCGTATCTCGTTCTTATTCTCTGTTTTAATGCGAGTTTTCCATTTTTCGGTTTCCTTCACGTGCATGCGACTTAGAACGCATGCACGGCCTTCGTTTTGGCCATCCCATGCAAAACACGAACACCCCAAGGCCTCGGCAGCTTTGCTTGCCTCGGCCGTTCTTCGAAGATCTCCATTTATTGCATGCATGCATATTTTTATACATGAATGTGTTCGGTGTGGAGAGACGAGCTCAATGGAGGTCTTAGATCCTTCAGAGGTGGCCGGGAACTCGAAAACTGGTGCTCGGAGGGCTCTGGTTTAGCGGCTGCTCGCGGGTGACCTTCGGCTCGAGCTCGAGGTGGAAGACGAGCCACGGCCGTTGGATCAGGCGTTTGAATATCCTCGGACGGCCGCGATCAGGAGATCTCGCGCGGGATGCGATGAGCGGCTGTGATCAGCCGCGCGATTGGATGAGCGGCCAGGATCTCTTCCGCGGGAAAAATCTGCATCCCACATCGAAGTCTCTCGCGGAATTTCCGCGGTATATCAAATAAGCGCTGCCGCCATATGCTCAGTTGAATCTTCTCCCTCCACGGTGCCGCCCCGCACCGTGTTCTCCCTGCGGGCGCGCTCTGCGCCCACTCTGCTCCTGCGGGCGCGCTCCAAGCGCCCACTATGCTCTCCGGGTGCGCGGGTTTCACCACCGCGTGCCCTCAGGGGCTTACACACGGCCCCTCTACGCTCCTCCGGGCATGCCCCAGGCGCCCATGCGGTGTCCTTGGGTGCGCCCCCTGCCTCAAGGGATGCTGCCTTGGCCTGAGGGTTCCCCATGGGCGTGGTGACCTTGAGTCCCACATGTGCCTTGGGTGATGACCCTCGGCTGGCCTCCTTGGTGGCTATATTTTTGACAAAGGAAAGAATGAATCCTTTGTATAAAAACAAAGTACTCCATATACAAATTGCCAAACCAAGTGCCATTCACTCCATCTTCCTCTTCATTTCTTCTCTTCTCTTCTTCTTTAGAATTCCTCCATTCCTCTTAAACATTTAATCTTCACATAGGAGTGAAATTCCTGAAGGTTCTTCATCTTCAACCGAACTCTTGAATCAACATGAAATCTCCAATGTGCTTCATTGATCTAATCAGAGATCAAGTTGGATCACTTCCAATTCACATGCACTGAGTGATAGTGCATGGACTTCATTAATGCACATCATCCACTTAGTAGTTGTGGATGGAACTCCTTTCAACTCCTCATGCATTGTGAAGACAATGCATGGTCTTCAATCAGTGTTGTGACATTGTATCCAGTTGATACAAGTTCTTGGAACTTAAAGATCAGCTCAACAATCGTCTGATTTTATGCTTCTGTAATCATCAATCTTCAAGATGTACTAAATCAGATGGCACACCATGACAAGTTATTGACAACAAATTCAATTACTTCACTTGGGCACAACAATATCCCCCTTTGTATTTGGTTTTCAATACTCCGAAGCACACTGAGAGAATGTCGTGTGCCTGATAATTTCTCCCCCTTATTGGCCAACAAATGAAAAGGGATGAATGAAAGCCATACTCAGAGTATAGAGCTTCTGGAACCTGCATATCTTCAACTACCAATGCTCCCCCTCAGGGGATGCACTCATCTCCTTCAATTCCATGCATGTAAGTACAAGAATACAAAAATTTAGGGAATAAGGAGGGACCTTCTTCTTCTTCAAGTGAGAGGAGAAGGCTGAACATGAAGTTTCAGCCTCAATTCAACAAATCTTTCCGTAGGCATAGCTTTGGTGAAAATGTCTGCCACTTGATTTTGAGTAGGAATGTAGTCTAGCTTGATGTCTCCACTGGCGACCCTTTCTTTGATGAAATGATATTTTATATCAATGTGCTTGGATCTGGAGTGTTGGATAGGATTCTTAGACAACCCAATTGCACTTTGATTATCACATAAGATCCTCAATGGTTTTTCAGCTTTAATCCTCAAATCTGCTAGCTGCACTTGCATCCAAATCATTTGAGTACATGCATGTGTAGCGGCCACATACTCTGCTTCAGCTGTTCTCAATGTTACAGAATTTTGTTTCTTGCTGTACCAGCTAACACATCCTTCTACCAGAAAGAAGGTTCCACCAGATGTGGATCTTCTATCAGTGCAATCACCAGCCCAATCAGCATCTGTGAATCCCAATAACTATATGTTTGCACTATGTTTGTATAAGAGTCCATAGTTGAGGTTTCCTTTAACATATCTCAGGATTCTTTTGGCTGCAGTTAAATGAGATTCTTTTGGATCACTTTGGAATCTGGCACACAAAGTCACTGCATATGCTATATCTGGCCTTGAAGCTATGAGATAAAGTAGACTGCCAATAATTCTTCTGAACTCTTTCTGATCAACATTGTTTCCTTCTTCATCCTTGCATAGCTTGGTTCCGACAGAAATGGGTGTGGAGACTTCCTTTGAACTTTCCATTCCAAACCTTTTCACTAAGTCCCTTGCGTACTTTTCTTGTGAAAGAAATATGGAGTTTTGTCTTTGTTCCACCTGAAATCCTAGAAAATATGTCATTTGACCAAGCATCGACATTTCAAAAGTTATTTTCATCTGCTCAGCAAATTCTTCACATAGTCCTTCCTTGTTACCAGCAAAAATAATATCATCCACATAGATAATGACTATGAGGGTACCATTGGCCATTTCTCTGACATAGAGGTTACTGTCAACTGTTCCTTTGAAAAATTTCATGTCTTTAAGACAACCATCCAATTTTGAGTACCAGGATCTAGGGGCCTGCTTCAATCCATACAAGGCTTTTCTCAATCTGCACACCATTCTACCATCTTTGTCTAGCAAAAATCCCTCTGGTTGTTCAATATACACCTCTTCTTCAAGATCTCCATTCCGAAATGCAGATTTCACATCCATCTGATAGACCTTGTACTGCTTGTGTGCTGCAACTGCTAAGAACATTCTGATAGTTTCCAGTCTTGCAACTGGTGCAAAGGTTTCCTCAAAGTCGATTCCTTCCATTTGTGAATATCCTTTGCATACAAGTCTGGCCTTGTTTCTGGAAACTTCTCCCTTTTCATTGAGTTTGTTTCTAAACACCCACTTTGTCCCAATAACATTTTTATTTTTGGGCCTTGGCACAAGATCCTAGGTGGTGTTCTTTTCAATTTGATTGAGTTCCTCATGCATAGCTTGTATCCATTCCTCATGTACAACTGCTTCAGCCACTGTGTGAGGTTCAACTTGAGAAACCAGTGCAGTCTGATCTTCCAATCTCAATATTCTTCTAGTTCTTACTGAGGACTGTAGGTTTCCAAGACCATTTTCTGTGTCAACATGCTTCTTCAATTTGTTGTATCTTCTTCTTCCATTTTCATTACCTTCATCTTCATCACTGGTGTATTCAGAGTTGATCTCACCAGCAGTTGGTGTTGGCTCAGGTAATTCGGCATTCTTCTATTCCAAGGCTGTGTCATTCTTTGAGTCATCATCATCCACAGTGTATGGTTTGGTACTGTTTTCAATTATTATGACATCACTGCAGTCAATCATTTTATTCAACCTCTTATTCCAGCATCTTTAGCCTTTTCCATTAGGTAGGTAACCCATAAAGATTCCTTCTTCAGCTTTTTCTTCAAACTTTCCCAGATTGATGTTTTTAATCTTGATGATGCAGGGACTGCCAAAGACTTTGAAATATTTAACAGTTGGTTTTCTGTTAAACCACATTTCATAGGCTGTCGTTTGTGTTTCTGGTCTCAGGAGACATCTGTTCTGTATGTGTATAGCATTGCATACTGCTTCTCTCCAGAAAAACTTAGAGATATCATGCTCAGCTAACATAGTCCTCCCCATTTCAACTATGCTTCGATTCTTTCGTTCAGCCACTCCATTCTGTTGTGGAGTATATGGTGTACTATATTGATGTTTGATTCCATGCTTGACCAGATAGCTTTCAAAGACATCACCGGTATATTCTTTTCCGTTGTCTGATCTTACTTTCTTGATGCAGAGCTCTAGTTCCTTCTCAGCCTGCCTTCTGAAAGTCTTGAACATCGTGATTGCCTCTGACTTGTGTTTCATGAACATGACATTGGTCATCCGAGTGTAATCATCAATGAAGGTTATAAAATAGAAATCTCCTCTTGTAGACTTCTGTCTCATTGGTCCACATATGTCTATATGGATGAGTTCAAGAGGCCTGGTAGACATGATATCAACTCCTTTGTGTGACCTATGGGTCAGTTTTCCCTTTTGACATGTGTCGCAGACTTCATCTCTTTCTCTCTTTAATTTGGGTAGATCTCGTACAACATTGTACTTCAGAAGTTTACTCATACTCCTTTGACCAAGATGGCCAAGTCTTCTATGCCAGAGGTTGTTTTCATCTTGAGAGCTAAGTAAACAAGAATTGATGGGATCACCAATTTGAAATAGATTTCCAGTGGTTCTTCTTCCTTGAGTGATGATTTTTCCATCCTTTGAGCTCTTGATGATGCATGAGTCCTTCTGGAACAACACCTCATGTCCATCATCACATAATTGACTTACACTCAGTAGTTTGTGCTTTAATCCTTCAACAAACAACACATCATTGGATTTTAGATTTGTTGTTGCAATCATAGCCTTTCCAACTCCCTTGATTTTCAGAGAACGATCATTTCCAAACACCACTGTTCCTCCCTCATGACTTTCAATGTTGCTTAGAATTTTTGTATCACCAGTCATGTGGGATGAGCATCCACTATCAAGAATCCATGACTTGGTTTTACTGCTGGCTTTTAGAGCCACTTCAGCAAAGCATGTGATTTCATCATTGGTTTCTTGAATGACTTTCCCTTTCATGTCTTTGTCTTTTTGTTTAGGAAGAGTTGTCATACATTTATCAGCTCTATGACCTTGTTGGTCACATCTTCCACAAGCTTCACTCAGGCAGTCAAATGTGTTCTGAGTTGGTGGTTTTGATGCTTTCTGCAAAACACTCTGGGTTTCAGGATGTCTCCCCCTTGACTCATGCCTCATGTTTGGACGAGACATGTTATACCAGCATGCATAGGCCTTATGTCCAAACACACCACAACACCAGCAGTAGCCTCTGAACCTTGACCTTCTTTGTTGATAAGAGTCATGTTGTAATTTTCTGTCCAAGATTTGAGTAGTACTTCCTGAGGATTTCCTTTCTTCCATTGAAGATGATTTTACACAGGTTGGTTCATGCCATGTTTGTCTCAATTTTATCTTTGAACCTGCATTGTTAGAATTAACAGATGTATTTAGAGATTTACTTAGTGGTAAATTGACCTGCCTCTGAGCACCAGCATAAGATGATTCTGCCTTGACCTCAACAGCTTGTTGAAGTCTTCTCTCATCTTTGTCAAGCTATTCTGTGCTTCAATCCACTTGGAATGTGTCACTGATTGCTCTTCTTCTTTGAGGTGAAGTTTCTCCTCAAGATCTTTTGCTATCTTTTCCAGCTCAGCTACCTTCAGTTTATGTCTCTTGATTTCGTCAATGTACAAGGTCTCTTTCTTCATACATTCTTCCAACTCCTCAGTCATTCTTTTAGTTTCCTTTTGTAACAATTTCTTTTCTTTCTTGAGTTTAATGTTTTGCTCAAGGCAAGCCTCTAATTCATCTTTCAATATGTATTCAAGCTCTGTTCGTTCACTTTCATCATCTTCACTACTGCAGGTATCAAACCCTTTTTCCACATGAGCCATAAAATTCGTTTCTTCTTCTGATTGACTGGCTGAAGTAGAGTCTGATTCTTCCTCTTTGCTTACATAGCTTCTTCTTTCACCTGGAACGAACCTTTTCTTTCTTACACCTGATTTGTTTCCTTCTCTTGGGTATCTACTCCATATCTTCTTTTGTGACTTCTCATCTTCAACTTCTGGAGCACTATATCTCTTTTTGGGGCAGTTTACAGCAAAGTGTCCGATGTTATTGCAATTGAAACATCTCAATGGTGATTTCCCTTTTCCCTTGAATTTAGTTTTTCCAAACCTTTTAGAAAAAAGAGAAATAATCGTGTTGAGATCTTCATCCTTTTCTTCATTGTCAGTATCACTTGATTCTAGGTCTTCGTCATCTTTTATCTTGAGTTGTCTCATGGCCTCAAAAGCCATCTCATCCTTGATCTTCTTCTTGAATACTGGGATCTTCCTCATTTCATATGCAATGAGAATGTTGTGTAGTTCATCAAGAGAGAGATCATCTCTGTCTTCTAATGCTGAGACTTTTGGGTCAAACCTGTCAGGAAAATATCTCATAAGCTTTTTAACAATAGTGGAGTCCTCCAACTTTTCTCCAAATCCCCGAATGTTACTGACAATTTCATTGACTCTTGTGAAATAATCATCAATATTTTCTTCTTCTCCCATCTTGACATCTTCAAACTTGCTTCTCCAAATCTGTAATTTGGCTTCCTTGACTTCCATGTTGCCTTCATAACTACTTTCCAATTTGTCCCAAATTTCTTTAGCATTCTTGAGTCCCATGACTTTTGTGTATACCTTTTCTGAGAGTGACATAAGAATGGCATTTTGAGCTTTACCATCAACTTCCATATTTCTTTTCTCATCGAGTGTCATAGCAGCTTCATTAGCAAGAGGAGGGAATCCAAATAAGGCTGCATTTCTAACTTCAAAGCCGAGAGATAGAAGGTAGGGTAACATCCGATTCTTCCAGCTGTGGTAATTATTTCCATCGAATGTAGGAACACCCCTACTATTAACAGAATTCAGATTGTCCATCTTCTCAGAAGTAGATCCTTACAGAGGCAACCTCGCTCTGATACCACTTGAAATGCCTGGATCGGTTGTGATCACTGAGAGGGGAGGGGTGAATCAGTGATAACTTTTTCTTTTTATGAATTGTTCCCTTTGGATTATCAATTCAACCTCTGCAGCTGGTTAAAGCCTAGATCTACTCTTTTAGTGGTGCAGTAATAATGAGAGCACAGAACACAGAGATTTACAAGGTTCGGTACAAAGACCTACTCCTTGCCGTGTTGGTTACACCCCCCAACACGGATTCTTCACTATGCCAAAAGATGATTACATAGTAATTGGTTACCCCCCCCCCCCAATTACATGTTGGTTAAACCCCCCAACTCCACAGCATCATCTTCATCATGGCTCCACTTCACTTCTTCAAAGGTGTTGTTAAAAACTTCAAGTAGCTTCAACAGTCTTCAAAAGATCTTGTTGGTCTTGCTCACCAAAAACCCAATCACTTAGAATGATTAGTTCTTTTGTATTCACACACATAAGTGTGTACTCCTCTTCTTCTCAAAGTTGATCTTCTTCACATGTGCACACATACACTACTCATTCTTTTAGTGCACACACTTGACTTGTCCTTCTTCTTCAATTTATAAACACACAAAGTGTGGTCTTCCTTTTGCACCCAAAGCACAAAGGTCCTCAGCCTTCTCCTCAACTTTGCACACCCACTGCCCGAGGTGCTCTTTCTTCACTTGGCACACACCCAATGTCCGAGGGTGGTCTTCTTCACTTGATCACAAAGGAGGCGCGCAAGGGAATGCTTGAGCCGCGACCTCCTCTTCTTCAACACTGCCGCTCAGGTGTCTTGAGCCGCGGGGTGCACAGGATGCAACACCACGAGGTGCACAAGCCACAAGGGTGCAAGGACACCTTGGGCACGCAAGTGCCTACCGCGCAGGGGGTGCGGTGCACAAAGGGAGCACGCAAGGTCGTGCAAGCTCCTCTCCTTCCTGTCGCGCAAAGGATTAGCGCGCAGGGAACACCTTCGGGCCAAGGATGGCACCGAGGACTTCAGCCGTGCAAATAGACTGCACGGGGCTTCTTCGCACAAGTGATGTGCGGAACAAAACTAGAAGCCTCCTGTCGCGCAAGTGATGCGCAGGATTTTACTTCGCGAGGCAGAGAGCGTCGCGGGTCTTCAGCAATGAACAACAGCCTTCACTCGGCCTCGGACTCCTCTTTATATAGGCAGTGGAGGTGCATGGATGATCCGCGGGGAAATACGCTTTGAATGCCCGTAATCTGCGGGGTCTTTGAAAACATCAAACGCGTTAAACATCTTCCGCGTATCTCGTTCTTCTTCTCTGTTTTAATGCGAGTTTTCCATTTTTCGGTTTCCTTCACGTGCATGCGACTTAGAACGCATGCACGACCTTCGTTTTGGCCATCCCATGCAAAACACGAACACCCCGAGGCCTCGGTAGCTTTGCTTGCCTCGGTCGTTCTTCGAAGATCTCCATTTGTTGCATGCATGCATATTTTTATACATGAATGTGTTCGGTGTGGAGAGACGAGCTCAATGGAGGTCTTAGATCCTTCAGAGGTGGTCGGGAACTCGAAAACTGGTGCTCGGAGGGCTCTGGTTCAGCGGCTGCTCGCGGGTGACCTTCGGCTCGAGCTCGAGGTGGAAGACGAGCCACGACCGTTGGATCAGGCGTTTGAATATCCTCGGACGGCCGCGATCAGGATATCTCGCGCGGGATGCGATGAGCGGCTGTGATCAGCCGCGCGATTGGATGAGCGGCCAGGATCTCTTCCGCGGGAAAAATCCGCGTCCCACATCGAAGTCTCTCGCGGAATTTCCACGGTATATCAAATAAGCGCTGCCGCCATATGCTCAGTTGAATCTTCTCCCTCCACGGTGCCGCCCCGCACCATGTTCTCCGTGCGAGCGCGCTCTGCGCCCACTCTGCTCCTGCGGGCGCGCTCCAAGCGCCCCCTATGCTCTCCGGGTGCGCGGGTTTCATCACCGCGTGCCCTCAGGGGCTTACACACGGCCCCTCTGCGCTCCTCCGGGCGTGCCCCAGGCGCCCATGCAATGTCCATGGGTGCGCCCCCTGCCTCAAGGGATGCTGCCTTGGCCTGAGGGTTCCCCATGGGCGTGGTGACCTTGAGTCCCACATGTGCCTTGGGTGATGACCCTCGGCTGGCCTCCTTGGTGGCTATATTTTTGACAAAGGAAAGAATGAATCCTTTGTATAAAAACAAAGTACTCCATATACAAATTGCCAAACCAAGTGCCATTCACTCCATCTTCCTCTTCATTTCTTCTCTTCTCTTCTTCTTTAGAATTCCTCCATTCCTCTTAAACATTTAATCTTCACATAGGAGTGAAATTCCTGAAGGTTCTTCATCTTCAACCGAACTCTTGAATCAACATGAAATCTCCAATGTGCTTCATTGATCTAATCAGAGATCAAGTTGGATCACATCCAATTCACATGCACTGAGTGATAGTGCATGGACTTCATTAATGCACATCATCCACTTAGTAGTTGTGGATGGAACTCTTTTCAACTCCTCATGCATTGCGAAGACAATGCATGGTCTTCAATCAGTGTTGTGACATTGTATCCAGTTGATACAAGTTCTTGGAACTTAAAGATCAGCTCAACAATCGTCTGATTTTATGCTTCTGTAATCATCAATCTTCAAGATGTACTAAATCAGATGGCACACCATGACAAGTTATTGACAACAAATGCAATTACTTCACTTGGGCACAACACATACAATCCATGTGTAAGGCTTAACATCTATGTTTATTTTCATATCAGTTTTTTTAGCTCATCTGTTTTGTTCATGTATTCCCAAGGTCATCCTTTGAAGATTTAAGATAGAAAATAAATTTAAGAGAAATTTATGGAGATTAAAGAAATGATGTTTTTATTTTTTATCATTCTTTCTAATTATGTACCTAATTTTCCTATAAAATGAGACTTTATGATTCTTGGTTGTTATTTCAATGATAATTATACTTAAAATCATGTAAAATATCATTATAGTCCAGGGTCATTATATTTACCATGTTGTGTATTCCGATCATTATATGTCACCAAAAATTGTTATTTATAACATTGGTAAAAAACTAGTGTCCAATAATTATTCACTTCATGGAATATTTCAATGAAACCAAATTTCTATATTCTTCTAATATAAGACACCCAAAAATTCCTATAATTATATAGCATTATAAATATCCATACACATGAATGATATTTATATTCCCATTAATCATGTCTCTTAATATGAATTCATCACTTATATGAGCATTATAAAGTGTAACACATGTATCCTGCTTCAATTTTAATTATTCAATCAATGAATACAAATAGAAATAAACATCATTATCATGTTTTTTATGTACATAGATAACGAGAAACAAAAAATGATTTTCTTCATCACTCATAATCACAATGTAACGTTATAATTTACTAAAATAAATCATCATGTCTATATGTTCTACTTTGTAAACAAAATGGATTTATTCCACATATAGATTAAACAAAAAAAGAGGTTTCTTGACTCAATTCCAATTTCTGGATACTCACAATCAAGTTCCTTCCATTTTATAGAGGCTACTATGAGATATTGTATCCCATCATTAATTTTGGATTCTACATGCTGTTTCAATTATCTAGAAATTTCCAAGAATCTGTATCGCAATCAAAAACAAATAATGAAAGGAATGTACCATTTATATTTATATGGAAACGATTCATTTTCATGTATCAATTCATGACACAATCCTGTACTTTTATGAGCGTTCTTCGTCCTTATGAACAAAATAAAATCATTTAGAAATTCATGTATTTTTCAAATATCATTACCTTTGAGTGTAGAAATCATTTTTGTATATTTTATACAAGGTGGCTCATTTTATTTTTGTTTTATATAATTTAATCGATGAAGTGGTTCTGTAATGCTAGTGTCACTCCATCTACTACTCGATTACATATTAAATAACTTAAATACAACTGATAATGTTGTAGATTTAGTAAAATGGTATACAATAGACTTTTTCCATAGCTATTTAACTTCTAAAAAACATTGGACAATAATGATGGTCATCTTCAATTGTCATGATAATTTATTCCATTTGATCTCTGTCATCATTTACACTGGTATTCAAATCAACTGATCCATAAACCACAATATCATCCCAATTTGTTTGTAAATTCATTTTTTCCAATTTTAGTCCATCATTTATTACTTTGACTTACTATGTGAATAGTGAAATGATCTTACCACACATCTATAAAAAAATTTATTAAATTAAAACAATGTAAATAGTGACAATGGATTTGAGAACGGTATTTTGAATTCACTAATATAAAAATGATGAACTCTTTCAATCAGTATTCAAACTCAATTTTCATAGAGATATTTTTCACCCATTTTTGATTCATATTCATCCTATTAGTTTCATTAAACATTTATTTCGAATAAAAATTATAAATACTCGTAATATTGTCATTATCAAATCCGAACTTTATAGATAATTCTAATAATGGAAACCCAACAATTGAATTTTATTTGTGATAATTATTAATAAGTTATAATTTTAACAAATTGTTACATGAAATGAAACAACATATGAAAAATATGTGGTATTTAGTCTAACATCCTGATTTAATATTATGTGGGAAAAAAGTTATTAATTCTATGATTTTTTGTAACAATTATATTTGTAACTCCAACAAGAGTGGGGACTTCATTTTTATTCATTTAATCACATGGAACATGGCAGGAAAAGTGGTGTTTCATTGATAGGGTTCTTAAGAACAGATGTTGATTGTATTTTATCCAATGATTCAACATTTAAATTTATAATAGTTTGAAGAAGTGTCTTTGGGGATCAAAATAAATCCTTATCTCAAACTATTTATTCGATTACTTGTCTATCAGCCTCAGTTCACCTAAAAAATTAAATCATAGTGAAACCAATAAATTGAATCAAAATCTAAAAAAAGGTCATCGTAGAAGCTGGGAGTGGGGTTTAAATAATATGAATGAAGATGTTGATGTTTTAATTACTGGTAACAATAAAAATTTAAAGAGTGGGGGAGAGGCTGAGTGGATCATTAAATATAGTTCAAGGAGTCCTCATCTAAAACTAATGTTGGTCACAATTCTTATTTATTTCTATATATGTATGTATTCTAACAACTCAATCATATAAAACTTTTCCCAATAATATTATCATTATTGATTCACTAACTCTATAATGGCTTCTATAACATTACTAAGATGGAGTACAATAATAGGGATCATTTTATTATATTGTGTCATTGGGGATCTGTATAGTTATTTTATATTCACCTTTTCATTATATAACATTATAAGTTGTGAAAATTTTATATATGTCATAGGGGAGCGGACATTCTTATTTGATAATCACTATTAATTATTTTTTTTAGGAATTTCATACGCTATCTCTTGTTTCTAGTTAAAAGTATTTCATAGTGGTCAGAATGAATAAGAGTAAGGAAATGTAAAAGCGTATTAAAAAGAATCACAAACTTATTAATTGGATCTAATGTTGAAATGAAATTGGAAGGAATTTTTAATGCATTCAGTGAGGGGAAGAAACTTATACAAGTGAAAATTTACATAACTATGTCACTATGAATTAAAAACAAGGAGAATTGACCAAAATAATAATGATCTAAAAAATTCACATGATATTAATCAAAAAGTCATTAAAAATATTTTTAATTCTATATTTATATGAACACTATATATGTTAGAAAATAAATGATTAAATCTATTTTCATATAATGTTTTATGGGAAAATAAATAAATATATTAACAATAATAAATTAAATTAATGTGATAAATTTAATAGTTGGAAATACTTAGAGATATGAGTAATATTGTATATGCTCTTTTATGATTTTGTAAAATTAAATTCTAAATATATCAGTAGTTGAAGTCTATATTAATATTTTAAATAAATAAATATGAATCAATTATTTTTATTAATCACTCTCTAGTCTACATATTTTTTATTATGAAATAATTTCCCAATTTTAATGGTCAATTAGAGCCATATATTGAAGGGGGTTAAGGATGGTGGGTATGAGATATTTTTGAGCAAGGAGGTAGTATATACAAACTTATGAGAGTGGATTATTTTTAATTATTAATTGAATTGAAATAAATACCTTAAAATTTAATTGATTTTATTTGAAAACTAGAAAAATTAAAATTAAATAATAAATTTGATGTAGGGGAAAGAAGTGGATGACATATGGACAATGAAACCACACAAGAGATACTGGGGAAGCAGTATTCAATAGAATCACAGAGCCAAAACATGGATTAACAATAGAAAATACGCAGATGCCCAAGATCACAAAAGGCCTAACAGAAACCATAAAAGTGGGATAGTGTGAGTATTCTTATAAAAAAGCATCAAGACATGGAAACAAAGTTGATAGAAAATATTAGAATTAGAATGTAGATTGGGGAAAAGTAAATTCCAGGGACAGAGATATGTTGAAGTAAAAATAGCTCAATGTGAGAGAGATTGGAAGGAGAATCACATTTGTATTTCAGCAAAAAATAAGATTATTCATGGGATGTATTAAAACCCTTTAAAAGAATTAAAAATAGATAAATAAGAAATAAAAATGTTGAAATAATGCATGACCTTGAACAATACGACACATTTCGCATACCCTAGGGTTACAAAGAGATAATTGATAAATGATATTCTTTGGGGAGCGATGATAAGGTTTCAAATCCATGAGAGCATGAATGGGGCAATAAATAAAGAACTCTGTTGGTGTTTGATTTAAATGATCATAAAGTTTTTAAAAGGGATTTTTAAAACACACTAATAAATAAGTTTTTTGCCATTGCTAAAATAAAAAGCACCTACAGAACCTACTTTTATTAGTGCTAAAAAAGTGTTGATAAAGGTTTTCTTTATCTGCACTATGATTTTAGCACTGGTAAATCTTGTAATTTAAATCGTTATGAATATTGATATGATAATGATATGAAATTAATTTTTAATAATATATTTAATAAATTTATATTTATATCATTATAAATAAAAATATAAATGTATATAATTATAAATCATGATTTATATAATTATAAATATATTTCAAGAATTACAATTGTTTAATTATAAATACATATTAATATATATAATTATAAATTTATAATTATTTATATAATTTTAAATATATTTATATAACTATAAATATGTTTAAATAATTATAATTATAGATTTATATTGATAATTATAATATTAAATATATATAAATTTGAAAAGATATTTATAAATATTTTTATATATTTATAAATTATTTTTAATGTTATAAATATAAAAATGTATAGTTATATTATAAAATATTTTTTACATAATTATATAAATATTTATATATTAATACAATAGAAATATTTATTACTATATATATGATAAATTTAAAATTATTAAATATATAATTATTTATTTATAATTATATAAATAGTTTTTATGAAGTCAGTGAAATTAAATATTTAAAAATTAATAAACATTAAAAATATTCAAAAATTAATAGTTTTTATAAATTAAAAAATATTGAAAAATTAAATACTGATATATATATATATATATATATCCACTAACAATAATTATATTAATTATCCCTCTTTCAAAGAAATTGTAAAAATTGTGAAATAAAAATTAACAAATATTTGATACATATATATTAAAAATTAATATATATTTTTAATGGTAAAAATTAATAATCATTATTAACGAGAAGATAACTGTAAATGCATGAATGTTATAAATGAGTGATGATTTTTAATAAAAAATTAACAGATTGTAAAAATGTTTAAAAAATGACCAAGTTTTATTAATTATATAAATTATTAAACTATTGAAAATAATATATATTATAAAATTAAATGAACAAATATTTAATATGAACATTATCACCATATTAAAAAAAATTAATCACAAAATATGTATAAAATAATAACAAAAAAGGAGAAATTACAAAACATTTAAAAAAATGGATATTATATGTGATTAAATTGTAATGAAGAGTAAAACACATCAAAATTATGAGTGAATAAATAATAA
The DNA here is from genome assembly GCA_963277665.1 of Viscum album. Classification (NCBI taxonomy): domain Eukaryota; kingdom Viridiplantae; phylum Streptophyta; class Magnoliopsida; order Santalales; family Viscaceae; genus Viscum; species Viscum album. The sequence continues at coordinate 1,956,727,414 of OY728140.1, forward strand.
TAAATGAATGGATGTAAAAATTGAAATAAATTTAATAATTATAAAATGTGTAGATTTCTAAAATATTTCAAAAATTAACTTGTGTTATAGATTTTATAGATTATTAAAAAATAAGAATAAATATTTTTTTAAAGGAAAATGAATATATATATATATTACAAAAATATTTAAAATGACAAATGTTAATAAATAAACATGTATAAATAAATATAAAAAATCAATCAAACTAGAAATATAATGTACAATGAAATATTGAAAATGAATAAGATAAAAAAAATTAAAAACTATCATGACTATTTATGATTAAATGATGATAAAAATGACCATGTTCACAAAATTTTTGAAAAGTAATCTATACTATATATTGAATAGAAAAATAATAATTCATAAAATTTACAAATTAGAAACATATTAAATTTAAATAAATAAATATAAATAATTATTATAGTAATAACTTTTTCAAAAAATAAAAAATATAAATTAAAATAAACTTATATATATAAATATAAATTAATTAAAAATATTGAATTTTGTGTGAGTTTGTTTATATATATACTAAAATCTATATATCAATATATGAATTATAAAAAATGAAAATGAATTACACACAAATATATATATATATATATATATATATATATATATATATTTTTATAAATATTTCTATATATGAATATAATTATGAATAGATATTAAAAAATAAAATACAATAGAATTAAACAAATAAAAATTAAAAGTGAATAAAAGTAATATTTATGGATATATTAATTAATATGAAATAAATAGTGTTGGTATATATATCAATATGTATTTTTATATATGAGATTATAATTTAATTACGAAATTTGTTTGGAATTATAACCGAATATCATTACACATTTTTGAAAAAAGGAAACATTTCTAGGCCTCCACTTGAAGGTTCATACCATCATGGAATAATTACTATGAAGCAGTAAAAGTGCAGTTCGCGTAGTGGGAAATGTGAATAGGGTGGTCAAAGGCCCTTTGGGGCCCGTGCATATCGGCACCATCCCATTTAGCTGTGTATAGTGTGTTTGTGGGAATCAATCCTCATATTAGGCTTCATAGGTGGATGTGTCAAGTGATAATATACAAAGATGTGGGTAAACATCTTCAAGGATGATGTGGGGATCAAATGCATGGAGCACTTTAGTTTCATTAGAAATTTAACTAGTGTCTATAAATACCACCTTTATCAGTGCTTGAAAATCCATGTTAAATGTTACCCTTTAACAATAATTTTTATAGAATAGATAAAGTAAATATTATATTTGTGATTTTTATCACAAATAAATTCTACCATTTGTCTGAACATATTTTATTAACAATAAATATATTCTTTATCTATATTTTATGATTATGATAATAAAATATCGTATGGGATAAACTGAAATCTATGATAGTGCAAGTGAATGTTGTTATTGATTAAAACTATTATAACATTCATCCACATAAACTACCATTCAATTCTTATTTTTAAGCATTCCCATTTTATAATACATATACATGGAAGACTCCCAAATCATAACCTTTGTCATTCATATAACAAGATTTGAGGCTATTTTTGTATATCATACCTTAATATTATACGGACACTATAGAAAAATGACCATTTCGCAGCGTTTTCCTTAATTTAGCTGGGTTTTATGGTAATCATCGTAGTGGGATCATTTAGCGGTGGATATATTGGCTGTTAAAAGTAAAATCAGTTTTTCAGGAAAAAAACCGCAGGTAAGACCAAGTTAACTGCAACGAAATAATAAATGAATATAAAAATTGGTTAGTGGTGGTTAAAACCACTGCAAAATTATTGTCCATAGTAGTGGTTTTAACTATAGTGGATATAAATATACCATAACTGTAGGGGTTGTTAAAACTGCAACTATATGTATTATATTTATTTTGCGGCGGTTAAAAATCCCGCTAAAGCAATAATTATAAAAAAACGTAGTTGATACTCTAGGCCAATTACAAATTCCATGAAAAAAACCATTCCATCTGATATAAGATATAACATGATGATTATACTATGAGAATTCAGATGATATGATCTATAAATGAATTTTAAATGATGAGACTAATGAGACCTGATGATTTATAAATATGGTATTGTGATATTTGAGAAAAAAGAATTTAAAAAGGAGAGTTATAGGGTTTCCAAGAAAGAACACTAACATATCACACCACATCACCCAAAGGATTCACAATTTGCAACACTATCGTCTCTACCAATAAATTCACTACACTACCTAAAAAATCCAAGCCCACAAGCCACATTTCATCATTCTTTTCAATCCAACAAATTTATAGATTTTATATTTACCAACCATATTCATTCAACAAGAACCTTCATTTCATGTTTAAATATGATCACTTTAACTACACTACTAACTTTAATTATATGAGTAAGTTAATAATTCCATCATATTATATTTCATTACCCATGGTAACATTATGATATTTTTTATAGTTATCAAGAAACTGCACAAAAAACATGAAATAATCCATCCATCCATTCAAAAAAAACTCACTTCACAACCACCCCACATCACCACCACCACACGCTATTACCACAACACATCTAAACTAGCACACATCACAACCACCCCACATCACCACTACAACACATCATAACCAAAACACATCACAACCACCATGAATAATTTATTTAAAATAAGGGTTTTTATCATAATTAGTAACTTATTATGAAGGGTATTCACACAGAAATACAATATTCCAGGGGAAACAAATTTAACTATTCGATAAATATTCATAGTTATTTTCATATGTTGTGAGCTTATACCTACATACATTGAAATTTTTATGAAAACCAATACAACACACAATCTAAAAATACGTAATAATTGGAAAACCATGTAAATGTGGTTATATAATATTAAATAACAAGAATATGTAAAAATCTAGTGATTTATCCCTTCCCCTTAAGATACAATTATGATTTTTCATTATATCTATTATGATTATATATACCATTTAACCAAATAAGTAAAAAATCATGATATTTTAAAATGTACTTATTTAGAGGGGAGAAGAAGGATCTCCAACCATGACTAAATCATCAACTAGAAATGAACAAGAACCATGGATAAACCACCACTGATCTCAAGTGAATCACTATTGAGTCCAATGAATAATTAGTCTCCATCAAAAACCACCTAAAAAAGAGTTGAATTACCACCATAATAATCTCTTTAATATAATAGAAAGATAATAACGGAATAATGGGGAAATTTTTTTTACTATGAATCATATAACATCAATCTTAATGATCCGATATGTTCCAAGTGGTTTGGAACACCAAGGTAGGTGACTTGGGAAAGGGAGGAGGAGTAAGGGTTAACCAAGAATTGAGGGACAATATAAAATTCAAAACAAGTATTTAATAAAACACTTATTTATAACTGAATCACACTTGACTCTACCAAAAAATTGTTAATATCCAAAAATCATTTGGTGGGTATCCTAAATGTGTGATATAAAACACTCATTGTCATTTTATCTTTTTTTCCATGTTAAAATTGAAGTTATCCTCCCAAAACTAAAAGAACATGGAGTGTTATAATCCATAATAGTTCCTCTATATTCTTCCATGTAAATAATCCATTACCTAGTTCCCATTTTTTAACCATTTTACCATCACCATTCCTAATGCTACAATGTGGTGAGTTTGGGTTTCGTATTTTGGATAGGTGGTCCTCCAAGATTCCATGCTCACCCAAGGGAATTTAAAGATTATAATGGTGCATAATAAAACCACAATTATAACACACATTGAACCATTTGATCGCCAATTCATGGTTATATATCCCATTTTACCCAAGAGAACACCCAACATAAAACTAAATTCTTCATATACATAAAAATAAATTCACAAGCTGTGGTGGCCTTCAAAAGTATAAAACACCACCTCAAACCTCAATATCACCACAACCCCCCCCCAAATCCCCATGACATGATAATTAACAAGGGGATGTTCATAAAGGGTATGTACCATTACATTCATTATATTTATTTTGGTTTCCCTATTATTTCTCAATTCTATGTCAAGGTGATCATATTTTCCCCGAAATTAAAAGAACTATTCATGGATTGATTCGTATTTTTAGGGGATACATGGTGATTCTATGATCTTCTATCTCAAACCCATTAAAAACCAATATCAAATCCCCCACATTATCTTAGTGATTGGGTTTCTTTATTCACATTGGTTTTCCATCAATAGGGTTGGCATCAAGACAAGTTCATTTCATTTTAAACATGGGTTTAAACTATATAAATCCTCATATAATAAGGTATTTTTAATATTATAACAAACTATACATTATTATAGTCATTTTCAATTGATTTTAAACTATGTGATGCATGGTCCATCTTTTATGACTTCAAACTTCATAGAGCAGACTTCCTAGTAAGAACTGTCTTTCCCTACATATTGTCCAAATCTATATAAGGATCCTTAGAATGTGGTTCATTATCCTTGAACCTATGTTATGAAAAAATTCCTCTTACCATATAAAAGATCCAAATATGCATAGGGGTATTATATAAAAACTATATGTGTATTGATTCATGATTTTTTAATATATGTTATGATGTTGGGATCTCCTATAATAGTCCTTGGTGAAAATTATAATCACACTGGTTATACCCTAAAGGTGAGACCCTTATTCATTCACATCAATTTTTTTATTTCATTCACACATAATGGTTATCATAAATGTCATCTTTTTCCTCTTATACATGATACAATGTTTTTTAGAGGACCTCATCTAAGATTAATGAAGGGATTGATTCACATTAATATAGGATATGTTTCTGATCATTCATCCATGGTTAAAAACTAAATAAATTTTGGAAAAAAGAATACTAAAAAAATGATTCATGAAAATAAATAATCAACATATATAGTTAATTCCACACTAGAGAAATCAATACATAAGAGGAAACATTAGAAATCAATAAAATATGTAAAAGGAAATATAAGAAATATAGAAAATGTTAGGTTATGACAATTTTTTGTGGAAAATATGTGCCAAACATGATATATATACAAACTGAATTTAACCATATTTTACAAAAATATCAACAAAAAAGCTAATCATAGTCTAATGATGAACACAACTCATCACCCACTCCACCTCCATTTCAACTTCTTGCTACAACCTAAAAGAACATTATATTGAAAATTAAATACTGTAGTATATTTATATTCAAACCTAAAACAAATAAATGTTTTCAAAATAAATTATTTTGGAATTTTGTGATTTACCTTCTCACCACCAGTTGATGCAATAACAACACGGGTAGATCCATTAGTCAACTTATATAAATCAGTCAACAATTTCGGCAAAAATGATATTTGAACCCCCTGGTCTTGAACTGTGTTTCGTAGAGAAACAATATCCTTATGAGTATCTCGGGGTATGTAATTACTAAAACCAAAAGTAGATGCATCTGCCATCCCCAATGTCCTTACAAAGACCTTAGATAGTACCGGTCCCAATCCATTCCCATGAAATCGACCAGGATAATTCTTCACAAGGACTTTATGAACCGGGACATCCTGGGAGACTAATTAGGACTATGCAGGATTTGCATCCCATAGGTGTTTAGTTTTTACCTATGAATTATGTAACAGTCATATTGGAAGCAATATTTATTAAGATAGTAACAACTGATAATAGGTTTTTATAATGAAAAATGATTTCATACCCAAACTTCTTTGGCTGGCTCATAAACAAAACTTCCATCATATTATTCGTGAACATTCAACAACAGTTCTATTCACAATTCTTTGGGCCCTAATGTTTGTGACTAAAATAAACAAACCTAAATAATAAAATCAATATATTAAAAAAATTTCTTATAAATGGTTTTTTCTCTATTTGGGAAAAAGGAGTTATGGATGTTAATTCCTTTTCCCAAATTTTGTGGTAATGATGTTAAACACCTTCATGTCTACGGGTATCGTAGAAAAGGCATATGACATAAATGACATTAATCCCTTTCTATCTTATTTTGATTAATATTTATCTGTGTTTGTTTTATTATTTGTTTTAAAACATTATATAATAACGTTTCATTAATAGTTTTGGGGTGTAATATTTTACCTCTAAGAGATTTATTTCCCCTTGAGTTTATCGTACACTTTGCAACACTTCTTCCAGAAGTACCTTTATTTGTTACACTTGATGAACATAACATGAGTCCTTTCATGGTTGTGGTGTTCTGTTTACTATTAATATTACATTTTTAGATATAAATATATTACCTTAATTGGTGCTAAAACAACTCATTAATAGATAAAAGAAAATTATCAATATTTAAAAAAGAAATGATAAAGGATATTATCAACATCTTTTAAAAAGTTTTTATGAATGTTCAAACCTTATCAACACTTACTTTATAACTTATAATGTATGACAATTAGTAGTTCTTTTTAAGCATTCTTAATTGCTAAACTTTTATTAGCACTAAAATTTATTTCACAATTGGCGCCGACATAATAAATTTTTTCTAAGCATATTTATATATTATTACTATGATTTATATAACGGAAAATTTATATATTAATATAAAAAAAGTTATATATGTTTTTAAACTATTATACGTATTTAAAATTATATATATAACTATAATTATATATATATATTAAGATATGAACTATACAAATAAATATATAAATATATTAAATATAGTTTTTTAAAACTCATTATATATTTATAAACATATTAGTCAATTTATAATATACATATATATTTACCATATATTTTTATTTATAATAATATGTGTTTTTTCTTGCATATATATATATATATATATGTTTGTGTGTGATTTTTTATGAATAAATATATAAATATAATAAAATATTAATATACATATAATTTTTTTATAAAAATATATTTCATTTTAAAAAATTACAAACAATCCATTTTTTATAAATTATTTATTATAAAATAATAAATTTTTATTAATGAGTCAATATTTAACAAAAATTCAATAATTTTAAAAAATATATATTAATGAAATATATTTAAAATTTAAATAAATAATTTTATAAGTATGAAATTGAAAAAACAAATTTTAACTTTTTATTATTATTATAATATATATATATATATATATTAATATAATGGTTGGTGATGTGATTGGAATACTTAATATATAAGAAAAATATCAGAGTGCAAAAAAATAGAAAATATAAAATAATGGGGGTCAATTCATGTATGTATAATCAAATATGTATATATGTATATATGTGTGAAACAATGAATGTGTGTGTCTTTGTGTCTATGGTTGTGTGTGTTTCTGTGTGTTTGTGTCTATGTATTATCATTTGTATGTATATATGACATAGAATATATATGTATGTATGAATAGGAATGTATGTTTATGTATGTGTTTATGTTTTTATATATGTGAGTGTGAATGTATTGGTAACATCTCTGACTTGGGTTCACTGACCAATACCGTAGCAAGAGAGTATCATAGACCTTGGTTTGCCTCCCCATATTTTAGAGGCCTTCGAAAAGTAGCGATGGTCCAAGTATAAGGCCACGGCCTTAAACCATACGTACTATTGAATTAAATGAATAATTCACATTGAGAATATTTTTAGGTTTAGAGTTTTAGAGAATTAGGAAATAACTATTACATCTCCAATGATTACAAAGTAGACACTTCTACTAAGATTCCATAGAATAAAAACTCTTAAAAAGAAACATGTCTAGTTCCATGTTTTATATAGCATGACTTTCCCTTGATCCCATCCATGACCCTATTCCACATTAAGTCCTGTTAAAAACATTTCAAAAAACTTGGGGTGAGCATAAAAAGCTTAATAAGGGATACACAAAGAATGAAAACTATTAGTTTAACAAAACAACAAGTAAACCATGTATACTTTATCAAAGTAATACTTTTCACCTTTATGAAGTTGTAAAAACTCTTCACTGAATAAAAGATCATTTCTTACCCTTTTTTAACCAAAGGATTACTATAAAACCCATATAAAGATCACATAACATATAAAGGTAACTTGGGACATAAGCATACTTAAATGGAATAACCATATGGTCATCTTCCACACATATCACTTAATGTAATATCCATACGGCCCACTTCCATAAGCAATGCATTGGATGTTATAACGCAACCACCCATCCTGGTATTCATGACACCACACGTTGTATGGTTTATCATGTAACCACCCGTCAAATGTCCAAGTACCATTATAAAATCATAAGACATAAAACAAATATAATGGAAAGAAAACACTTCCACACTTTGATCACAATATATCGCTTAAATATATTGACATAAAAAATCCATTATAAAAACCATTTTCAATACCAAAATACATAAACGATTATATGGTATTATTTCATTTTAAAAACATTATAGCTTGTTGAGGAAGCCCAAGACCAAATAATACTCACGGTGGCGGAAAAGGTCATTGTCACCGCGTACGTTAAAATAAACATTCCTTTTTTTCGTTTAGTAAAACACTTCATAGAAAAATATTCATTTTGTATTAATGTAAAAGTCAAAGGGGTTTATACACCGTATAAAAGAACGAAATATGCCTCAATGAAAGGAGATTGAGACGAAGTCCCTTACCTCGGGTATGACTTGACTCGATCGTTCTTTAACGTCCTAAATAATAAACTTGAATTAATTTCTAATTTCTTAACAAACTTCTTCAAGTTCAATATTCCTTTTATATCACTTATTTCTATGTTATATTATGCAATCATTTATGTTAATAATTTTGGTATTGTCGATGTTTGGTTCTTAAGTAGAAAGTGGACTTCTTACAATTACATGTTGTTTGTGTGGTCAAAGGTTCATTATATCCAGAATGATATTCATGATTTGGATATCATATATATCATATATATCCATCATATACATGTATATATAGTATTTCATACTCATTTAGAGGTAAGAAATGAAATGCACCGTTCATGGAGACGGTAAGCCGTACGAACGCATAAAGGCTACTTTCATTTCTATGTCATATTAATGGAATTAAAACTAAATGAGAGGTATGTATATTTTAATTCAAGAATTATATTTATCATTTTGATTTAACATATATCATATATATCCATTATATATATGTACTTATAATAGTACATTACATTTGGTGATAAGAAATAAAATGCACCGTTCATGGAGACGGTAAGCCGTACGTAAGCATTAACGCTACTTTCATTTCTATCTCATAGTTTAATGGAAAGAAATAATAATGATATAAAGGTATATTATAATTATAGTATAACATCATATATAATAACTTTAAATCCATCCTTTATACGTCCCACATATGGTATTAACGAATCAAATCACTTTGAGGGGGCGGTAGTCCGCACTTCCTAAAATGAAGATATCGCGTATACCCATAATGAAAACCATAAAGGTATGCCATAAATGAAAAATACAGAAGTTTAAAGAAAATATAAACATATTATATATCGTATATAATTATAGTGACATCTTTATGGCCACCTTTGATGGTGTTGAATGATTATTTAACAATCATCGTTTCATGAGGCAGAAATTCACCATCCACGGAAACAATATGATCTTTAACCATTAGATGTAGTTGTGTGTAAGTGTAGCTTGAATCCTTCACAGAGCAACATCCTAGTATATTGAAGATACTGGTGTTGTTACAAAAGAAAGGAATAAAATGATTTTAGGGGGTTGGAGAAGCAAAATAAAACATAAGAATAGAAGAGAAAACACTACCTTTAAAACGGGTAACTCTTTTTGATTTGAGCTCAAAGGCTTCCTTGGGAAGACTTCATCCCATAGTGAGGTTTCTAGGAGTAAGAGAGGTATTTGGAGAGACAAAAAGTTCAGAGCATCGCCAATCCAATGGTTTGAGAGGTGTGGGTAAGGAGGTAGAGGTAGGGGCCTTTTATAAGAGGAGAGGAGGGGTACTCATGGAAAGTTATAAAAGCTTACTATATTATAAAATGATTTTCGGATAAAAAATGTCCCACAATTATAAATTTAGAGGATAAGGTGATAAGGGTTCTAAATCCACCCATCCAATAGGTTTTTGACAAATGTAGGTCTTGGATTTTACATAAGCAATTACCTGATCATTCTGCATAAGGACACAACCAAGTCCTTTCAATGAAGAATCACTGTAGATAACAAAATCACCATTCCTGGAAGGAAGTGCCAAAATTGGAGCATTCACCAATCTTCTTTTCAAATCCTGAAAACAATCATCACATTATTATGTCCAGATAAACTGAACACCCTTCCGAGTTAGCATAGTCATTGGAGTAGATAACCATGAACAACATTCAACAAACATTCTTTAGTAACCTGCCAAACCAATAAAACTACGGATCTCGGTTACATTTGTGGGTCTTGGAAATTATTTAACAAATTTTGTTTTATCAGGATGAACAGTTATGCCATCTTTTGAAACAATATGACCAAGGAAAGAAATTTTTTTAACCAAAACTCACACTTGCTGAATTTTCCATACAGTTTATTTTCTTTTAAGGTTTGCAAGATAACCCTTAAATGACTTGCATACTACTATTTACTTTTAGAAAACACCAAAATATCATAAATAAAAACAGCCAACATTTTTCACCTGAGTCAACAGAGCCATCACTACAACAAACTATTTAGTTCTTATTCTGAACATATCAGGATACTGATTTGAAAGGTCATTTCCTTTGGTATGCCTTCCCAGAAAATCTGTTCTGTTTCCTCTATGAGAAACCATTCTTAACACAAAAATATCTACTGTGTAGTAACTTGGTAATCATTAAATGATATATCATTTCAGTCATAACATAAATTAATTTATAATTTAACAATTTTATAACTTTTAAAGTTGTCTAAACTGACCTCTGATACCAAATATAAGGACCCAGACTTAAACCTTACTTACTATTGAATTAAATGAATAATTCACATTGAGGATCTTTTCAGGTTTAGAGTTTTAGAGAATTAGGACACAACTATTACATCTCAAAATATTACAAAGTAGACAATTCTATAATGTTTCCATATAATAAAAACTCTTAAAAAGAAACATGTCTAGTTCCATGTTTTATATAGCATGACTTTCCCTTGATCCCATCCTTGACCCTATTCCACATTAAGTCCTGTGAAAAACATTTCAAAAAACTTTGGGTGAGGATAAAAATCTCAGTAAGGGAGACACAAAGAATGAAAACTTTTAGTTTATCAAAACAACATGTAAACCATTTATACTTTATCAAAGTAATACTTTTCACCTTTATGAAGTAGTATAAACTCTTCACTGAATAAAAGATCATTACTTAACCTTTTGTAACTAAAATATTACCATAAAACCCATATAAAGATCACAAAACATATAAAGGTAACTTGGGACATAAACATACTTAAATGGAATAACAATACGTTCGACTTCAAACATATCACTTAATGTAATATCCATACGGCCGACTTCCATACCCAATGCATTGGAGGTTATAATGTAGCCACCTGTCCTGGTATTCACGACACCACCCGTCATATGGTTCATCACGTAACCACCCGTCAAATGTTCAAGTACCATTATAAAATCATAAGACATAAAACAAATATAATACGAAGAAAACATTTCCACACTTTGATCACAATATATCGCTTAAATATATTGACATAACAAATCCATTATAAAAACCATTTTCAATACCAAAATACATAAAAGAGTATATGGTATTTATTTCATTTTAAAAACATTACAACTTTTTGAGGAATCCCAAGACCAAATAATACTTACGGTGGCGGAAAAGGTCGTTGTCACCGAGTACATTAAAAGAAACATTCATTTTGTCGTTTAGTAAAATACTTCGTAGAAAAAGATTCCTTTTTTTATTAAAATAAAATTCAAAGGGGTTTATACACCGTATAAATGAAGGAAATATTCCTCAATGAAACGAGATTGAGATGAAGTCCCTTACCTCGTGTCCGACTTGACACGATCGTTCTTTAACGTCCTAAATAAAAAACATGAGTTAATTTATACTTTCAGAAGAACCTTTTTCAAGTTCATTATTCATTTTTTATCACATATTTCCATGTTATATTAATTAATCATATAATTTAAAAATGTTTGTTTTGTCGATATTTGGTTCTTAAGTCGAAAGTGGACTTCTTACAATTACATGTTGTTCATGTGGTAAAAGGTTCATTAAATCCAGAATGATATTAATGATATGGATATCATATATATCATATATATCCATAATATACATGTATTTATAGTATTTCATAATCATTTAGATGTCAGAAAATGAAATGTACAGTTCATGGAGACGGTAAGCCGTATGAACGCATGAACGCTACTTTCATTTCTATGTCATATTAATGGGATTAAAACTAAATGAGTGGTATGTATATTTTAATTCCAGAATTATATTCATCATTTAGATGTAACATACATCATATATATCCATAATATATATGTACTTATAATAGTACATTACGTTTGATGATAAGAAATGAAATGCACCGTTCATGGAGACGGTAAGCCGTACGTACGCATTAACGCTACTTTCATTTCTATCTCACACTTTAATGGAAATAAATAACAATGATATAAAGGTATATTATAATTCCAGTATAACATAATATATAATAGCTTTAAATCCATCCTTTATATGTCCCACATATGGCATTAACGAATCAAATCACTTTGAGGGGCGGTAGTCCGCAATTTCTAAAATGAAGATATCGCGTATACCCATAATGGAAATCATAAAGTTATTCCATAAATGAATAATATAGAAGATTAAGAAAAATATAAACATATTATATATCATATATAAATATTGTGACATCTTTATGGCCACCTTTGAAGGTGTTAAAATAATATTGAACAATCATCGTTTCGTGAGGCAGAAATTCACCATCCACAGAAACAGTATGTTCTTTAACCATTAGATGTAGTTGTGTGATGGTGTAGCTCAAATAATTCACATAAAAACATACTACTATATTTATGATACTGGTGTTGTTACAAAATAAAGGAATAAAAAGAGTTTAGGGGGTTGGAGAAGCAAAATAAAACATAAGAACACAAGAGAAAACACTACCTTTAAAACGGGTAACTCTTTTTTATTTGAGCTCAAAATCTTCATTGGGAAGACTTCTGCTAAAAGTGAGGCTTCCAATAGTAATCAAGGTATGTGGAGAGACAAAAATAGAAGAAAATGGACGAACCTAAGGTTTGAGAGGTGTGGGTAAGGAGGTAGAGGTGGGGGCCTTTTATAAGAGGAGAAGAAGGGCACTCTTGGAATGTTATAAAAGGTTACTTTATTATAAAATGTTTTTCGGATAAAAAAGGTCCCAAAATTATAAGTTTAGAGGATATGGTGATAAGGGTTTTAAATCCACCCATCCAATAGGTTTTTGACAAGTGTAGGTCTTATATTTTACATTATCGTTTTATTTTATATAAATCGTTAAATAATGAGGTAATCGCTGCATCATCATGGTGCCATAAATAATTTATTTTATTTAATATCTAAAAATTATAAAAAAATATCATGATGTAGTAAATCTTTTTAGATTTCTAATGAATATTTATAGTTAAAATTATGACTTGTATAACCCCATTTAAAAATTGTTTTAGTAAAACAACTCATGTTTGTGACATTTTTATTTTAACATTAAATAAAAAGATATTAATGTGATTTTCATACCAATGTGGCTCCATGGGGTCCCCACATTGGCCCATGGATTGGCTTGGTTAGAAATGGAACATCCAATAATGTTAGAACATGTTTCTAGGACATTTTATATTATTAAAACATTATTTTTACCTTAAACTACACTAATTATCTCTAATCGCTATTAAAAACATAAAAGTAACTATTCAATAAAAAATTATTTTAATCCCATTGAACCATATTTTACTTCTTAATGACAAACATGTATGTCAGATTTTGGAAATTCAAAACACAGAGGTGTTAAAATTTCATTTAAACGAGAAATCAGTTTAATAAGTACCACTTAGTGGTTTCACTATTCATCAAAAATTGAAGTTTTTCAAAAATATACCAAAACGTCACCCTATGATTTATTTGATATTCTGAATTAAAAAATGATGTCTATTTTAAAAAATTCAAAACATATAAGTTTCATTAATTAATTTAAAAATTAATTCCCACTGTCAGAGCAAATAGCATGTTTTTATGAAACAATAAGTATCAAATGATTGACACTAGTTTCAGTCCAATTTCAAAGTGAAATTAATTCCAACGACCACTATTGGATTAAATGGTTAAAATATATTCTAATTCAACTCTAAAACCAATTAAAAAGATAATATAATCATATAAATAAATTATATTAAAAAGTGTTTTTGAATTAAAATACAACATTTTTCACTATTCATTAAAAAATGAACTTTATCGAAAAAATACCAAAAATTTAAACAAAGTAAATTTTGATGACCCAATTCTAAAGAAGAGTTATATTTGATCCAATAGAATGTTTAAGAGTGACCAAAACTATATTTAATGACGGACCGCCATCAAAAGGTGATAAGTGAACCTTTAGTGAAAATTAGGGTATATATGCCTAAAATTGAATCATTTTCGTATTTTAAGTCTTTATCCTTTATTGGATAAACGTAGAAACATTTAAAAAACATATATAATCATATTTTAGTTATTTATATTCATTCCCACCAATACAATGGCTATGTGTTAACTACCATTTAAAATAATATTATTTTATTACTAGTGTGCAATGTAAGATTTCATTGAAACTTATTGTTGTGTATCGGGTACGCTATCGATCATAGCAACCCCTTTAAAGTAAAATTAATTTTTAATTCATAAATATTAATAAAAATTAAAATGCTTTATTCTTTATTTACCTGGGATGTTACACCAAGGGGTTACCATGGAGATATTATACAGTCATGTCAGAGTTAAATAATAATGAAATAACCAATCAACAATTATATTCATAATCAGAGTATATAAAATGAAATAAATAAGAATCATTCTATAAAAAATCAAATGAAACATAAAATCTAATATCACACTGATCAGCCACTAGATTGATCCCATTTATAGATATAAAAAACAAATATAAGACAAGAAGGATTTTTTATAACACTCATTCTTCAATTCATCCAAATATTCAGACTCAATCCAAGCTTTTCATCTCGATCATTCATAACTAGGTCACTTCCCTACCGATTCATGTGATCATGGGGCCGCTTCGGTTTCTACGTGATAGAACCACCTAATTACAATGTGAGTAAATCTCAACTGGCCACCAACAAATGTATCCATTACATAACCAATAATTTAGTATTTAAAGATGTCATATTCCAAGAATAATAATTACAACATAAGTAGATGATGGAATAATCACTATCGATCATCAGGTTTTAAGGTGACATTGAACATAAACCATACCTACTTCAGGTTGTGACAATTATCTTCGAGCATTCCACACAACTGTTGGGTTGAATTCATTTCAATCATATAATCTCATAGATCGATCATCTTTAACTCAATGTCATACACGCTTACAACCCTAAACACAAATATCACATCATTAGGTAATATGTGTTATAACTCACTCCCCACATAGAGATATATATCATGTTTTCAACGAACATTGTGGTGTAGTAGTATCTTACCTATAAGCTCATTTAACATTTAGTTATGTCACTTATTGGTATACCAATACCTTTTCAAGAGACTAATATCATATCATTAGCTACTTCGGGGGTGGGTCATACTCGCACTCTTCCTAGAATCACACATCTTATCATCAAGTAACTCAAGTAAATAGTCACACCGAATCAGGAAGGTCCTATAAAATCCCTAGGGAACATGGGGGACAGGGTTATATACAACCCACATAGATACTCACATCATACCATCATGTAACTGTGGGGTATAATTTCACCCCACCTAGAAGCTCTAATATAAGAAAATAACATTTTATCATCATTTATTTATAATTTGTAACATGTTTTAAAAAGTAATTTAAATAAAACTACAATTAAAAATAATTTTTAACATAAATTATTTAAAATGAGTATAAAAATATTTTTCATTTCTTATTAATATAAAAAAGTAAGGAAACACCTCTAAATATAGATACACTAAGAATTTCGATTAAAATTATTCATTTAAAATGATATGCTAATTCATTTTCCATGACAACTGTACATCCAAATGATATTCAATGATACAATAAAAAACTATATTTATTTGAAATTTTTTTTTATTTTCATTGAAACCATAATTAATAGAGAATAAATGTTAGATTTATTAAAAATTTGACATTAAAGTGTCTTTCAATGATGGGGGTTTCTATAATCGATGTTAAATCAAAATTAGTTCTTTTTAGAATACAATAGGGTAAAATTACCCAATAAATATAATTTCCAACCAAATAGTTGAGATTATAAAATAACAAAAAGAGTATAATATTAGGAAAAACTCAATGAAAATATTAATTCAATATCATTAAACAAAAAATTCACATTAATGAATCTTTTAGATATATATCTAAAAATTAGTCAAAACAACCAAATATTTTTCAATTAAACAGCAATTGTGGTTTATGTTTCCATCTATATATTATAAACCATCATAAAAAATAAAAAAAATATAAATCTAGTTAAATTAACATTATAATATAATTTTAATGAATCATTTTTGTATTTGAACTAAACTTATGATTTTTTATTATTACTACCGTGAGAATCTCTAAATTGTTTACTAAAACATGATAAAAAAAATCAGCTACTCCCCTTTAAAAAATGTCAATTTATTTCTAAAAACAATTTTAAAATAAGACAAATTATATCTGTTAGACAAAAAAATATTGTAGAGTCCCTCTGAAGATGTCAATAGGTGGCTATCGAAGATGGTTGGCCACATGACATCAAGCATGCCTCCTAGTTTTCTAGAGGCTACGAATAACTGTGATTGCCTTGGGTGTGTCTATTTGGCGACTATGACTTATTGAGTTAGGGTGTAGAAGAATTGTAAATAATAAATGGTAAACAACAAAATTAGTAACAAACAAGTAGTTATCAATTAAGAATAATAAACCATCCAATATAAATGAATAACCAATATAATAGTCAGGTTGAAACAAAATTATAAATAGATAGAAAGTGACAAGGATTATGACATGTAATATACACAAATTATGTTCATAGGATTTAAGGAAAATAAAAATATACTAAATTACATACAATAATAAGAAAATACTAAAATCTTCCACCACTAGAATTAAAGGAATAGTCTTGTTCCCCTACTCATGAACTCGATCTCAATACACAAAATCCGACATCGAAAGATGGATTATACCTTTTATCTACACCTAATATAATGATGTCTTCTCATGTATCAAATGTGGCCTATGTTAGATGTTATATATACTCATTTTGACACCACCAATGGTGTCCAGAACAATCCAGTCAATTTAAATAAAATGTCTAGTATGTTGATAATAATATATGTGATGTAATAAATATATAAATAAATCTCTTTTGACTAGGTTCCTCAAAGATACTCGAACTAAACAACCTTATTTTGTTTATAATGGATATATCTGAACGGAATTTAAACAACATAGATATAATTTAAGATTATAAGAGTTATATAAAATAAATTCAAGATAAATAACTGAACCTATCAATAAGGAATGTATCAAGTTTGGACCAAACCCAAGCATGTTATTTGATATGGAGGGCTCGTCCTTTCATTCAATAAACCGGGATGCTTAGAATTTATAGGTGGCATCTGTGGAATGTAATTAATAAATATACTAGGGTCATCCAAGGTGAACAATATAATGCTACCCGAGTATCTCACTAAGAGAAGTTTAGGAGCTCAACATTGTAAGGGTTTTTCCAAGGCGATCTATGAATGCATCCAAAGTATTACTCTCTACGTAGTGTAAATCATGACCCACTGATACTATTCTAGGTGTATCCCATAGGGGACCATGTATTTCTCATGGTTGATGTAATCATATCATCCACTGGTCCAACCCATAGTATTTCCCATAGGGAATCAATATCACTAATGGGATACAACACAATACTCATAATGATCACACCCATTGAAATATGTAAAAAGGATACAAGTATCAAACATAGTGTATTCAGAGTCATTATTAGTTTCTAATTATAAATTCAAAAGTTATCAAATAATTGATCCTTAAGGTGGGACATTAGAATCTCTATCAATTTAAACTGATCTTAAGGTTATAATTATCACCAACTCATACCATAACCCAAATAATTTCTAACTTGTTGGAAATTAATTTAATTCATGTAATAGAAACATTGAATGAAACATATGGGTTTATCTCGTTGTTAAGCAACATTAATTGGATTATTAAACTTTCCAATAACATTTCTAATATGGGATCCATTCATATAATTTGATATTTAATAATCTCATTGCTAATAATATGGATTGTATGGATTTAGAAAGAGAACGCCAAAAGAGGTGGATCATTGTGAGGTAAATTCCTCACAGAGTTGGTTTGTGGGAATCTAGTTTCTCATTAGACATAATAGTAAAATTTAGTTTAATTAATTGAGAAATATAGAGGTGATTTTGTGATGTCTACTGTGGGGAACAACACCTCATGATAAAATACAACAAGAATTTATGGGAAAATAACTATACCACCTATATAATGACTGTAGCACTCTCCTTATCTAGTATTGGACCTTGAATTGATTTAGTAGATGAAAAAATGAAGGAAGAGAATAAAACCCTGAAAATAGGGAATATGATCTCACAAAAAATATCATAGTATATGGGAACATAAAATCCAAAAATAATGAAGGGGATTAAAGAGCATACCATTGTAGATCCAATGAACCTAATAGAGTAGAAAATATATCTTTGATAGAGGAGAGAAAAAATGAACTAGGTGGGTTGTGATGAGAACCTCTCACACAACACTTATGGGAGGACATGATGGATTTATTCTAAAATATGACTCTCATAATACATTTAAACAAATACCATGGATATATATAAGGCTTGGAAACATTACACATCATGTAAATCTTATGATTTCCCCTCTAGGTAAAACATGTTCATGATGTGCAAGGAGTCTTTACAAATCATTAAATATAATTTATCTAATACATGTCATGAATATTAAATACATTAAATGTTTTTAATACATTTCATGTATATAAACATGCATCTAGCCTCCATCCCACCTACAATATTCTCTTCTAAATGAAAATAGACTTTCCCAAGGCATTGTTATCAGTTCATAATAAAAAAATAAAACCCAAAAAATGATTAAATGAAACTAAATGAAGACATAGAATTCTAAATATTTCCGGATGTTACAACCCCCCCCCCACATAATGAAAATAGTCCCCATGATTCCTCACCTGTCTCAAAAGAGCATAGATGTTAATGACATGACCTACCATATGGGGAAACATATGTAGACATTTGAATCATTTTAGGAAATCCATTATTGAAGGAAAACTCAATGAGATTTAAATTATTTTCCAATGAATCTTTAAATTCAAGGATGAATTCCAGGATAATTTTATCCATCACCCATATCCTACGATTTAACTAACTGCTGGTCTGATGGTTTTATACTTTACATAAGAGAACCTATGAACCATGTACCTTAAACAACACCTTGTAGAACTAATGTCTAAAATAGAAATCTTTGTTTGTTATGATAGAATTTGGAAAACCATTATAGAATAAAATATCCCAAATATAAATCCGTCTAATCCTAAAAAATGATAACTTCTCTCCGATAATTAGGAATTTTACAACATGGTTGTTCCATTAAATCATCACATATACCACATCACAACCTTGAGGGGATTTTAGATAACCTATCAAAAAGACCATAGTGAAATATATCCACATACAATAATGAATAGATAGAGGTTGTAGAATTTTAATAGGCCCATGGTTCTTAGTGGTCACTTACAGAAAAGAGGAGAACCATGTGAGAAAACATAAAATCTACTTCTTCATACACAGAAACAAATACTGAAAACACCTGTTATAGTGTATCTTAGTAACCCCTGGGTGAAATTCACAAAAATAGGCATGAGATTTATCAATAAAATATTCTCATATATATATAGGAAACCAAATACAACCATTGATGGTCCGAATCTAATACTCATTTTTAACCTAATAATGTAATGGATTATCACCTGATACACTCTCCCCAAATATGAGGCACTAGGTATTTATTATATTTATCATATTCATATGTTCCCAAAGAGAGGATTTCACTTATAAATCTACTAAAAATGGGTTCTCGTGTAATTCATGAAGCACTATATGCATCCCAGAAAATATGGGCATCAACATACACTCACAACTATCCTCCTAGATTCCATGTGTCTCAGTATTCTGACTTAGTGAATCAACCAAAAAAAATTCCCTTATAGAGTGTATATGTCAGTGGAATGAAGAAGAACTATAGGTGTTCTACCCACATGCACATATTGAGATTGAAATATATCTATGTGGAAATGTATTTGAGTCTTTTATGGCCTTTGTGAATGATGAAGTTTTCTCCAAATAGACAAGGAATTCAATAGCAGAAATAATGAGCCATAAATGATAGCTAAAGGTTGTGTGTTAGGTAATTTCTCTTTTGTTGTCTCAGATTGAAGAAAATTTATGCTATAACTCAATATTGATTCTTTATAACTACTCCATGTCTTGTTTTTTTACATAATAGTACATAGTAAAATATAAGAACATCTCTGAAAGAATCATGATCAATGCTAAAGTGAATCTCCTTTCAACTCCTCAAAGTGTATCTCACAAGGTTTAGATTAGAATAACTTCACAACATTTATAATGAATCTCTTAAAAGAATCTTATAAGCCTAAGAATTATGAAATGAAAATCTTTTAATATCTTGTTAGACCTATGAATCTGCATACATCAAAGTCATTCTTGGGCTAATCTAAAAAAACCATGGTTGTAACCTTATCTGGTTCAATATAAACTCCAGCCTTTATGATAATATGATCCATGAAGTAGGCTTTATTGATCCAAAAGTGGACTTTTCATAGATTAGAAGCCATATAATTCTCTCTTGGTGTATTTAGTATGGTCTCAAGATGTTTTAAATGGTCATACTATGTATAATAACAAACTTAGATATTGGAAAAAAAAGACTAATAAAAATGGATCCAGATATAAATGGTAAACCCAATTCGTAAAATTCATGAAAACCAATGATAAGATTATAAGGGTGAATAGTATAACTAGATACTCATACATGTTGTATCTACTAGGAAAAATTTTATGTGGTATGTATGATATTATCATATGCACCTTATGGAAACTAAACCGTAAATAGATCATAGAGAAAACTATCTCTCCACATAGATGGATGAAGAGGTTGTGCATATGTGGAAGTTGATATAAAATATTTAAATTAACTTGGTTCAACTATAGGTATTATATGCACAAACTGAGGGTACCATCTTCCATATTAAAATAATGACATTTGAACTCAATTTTAAAGTATATGGTCATATAAATCCTCTTCCACTATGTATTCAAACATCACCATTAGTTCTAGTGTTTGGTACGTGTCGTCCTATCTGGACGAATGGAAACTAGTTTCAGACCTTTCCATAACATGATGGTTAAGTCTACCTCTCTCATAATAGTTATTCTAGGTAATTCATTAGGGAATATGTTTGTAAAAAAACGGGTAAATGAGGGAACCTCAGGCACTGTGTTTGGTAATCACTCAAAATGAGAAAATTCATTTAGAAAAACACTTTATCTATCCCATTATGATCGGGCCTATCACGACTCTTCTTGAAATCCCACTCACCATTATGTATAGATGACTACTATTAGGAGAAGTAAAAGATATTCTATTATTATATAAATCATCATAGGGATGGTATAGTACCAACCAGTACATCCTGATAATGACATCGTCATTGATGATCTCAAGGAAAAATAAATTGCACAAGAATATATTGTCACCAATCTCAACGGGGAACTCCTTGCACTACCTCACACTCGCTGATCGAACCCCTTACATTGTATCAAGAGTCCCCATGATGCAAAATTACTCTATATCTATACCCAAATGTTCCATAATTGTTGAATATATAAATGTGTATGAGGCTTATATATCAAATTAGATAAAGAATGTATGTGTTACTAGAATAGTACTTGTTACCATAGAAGGCCTCAGACTCTACTCCTTTGGTGTAGGATGTACTACATAGATATGCCCATATCCAAAGCATAGTGATTTAACATGACTACCCAGATTGTTTTTTCTCTACCATAATTTATCATTTGAAGTTAGATGATATCAGCCACAACTATCCTCTCAACATGATAGGATGGTTAGTGGTCATCTCATAGCCAAACATAGAAAAATAGGTCCTATACCCTATTGTAGTTTTAGTATATATCCATTCCCACTAGTTATAGGAGGTAATATTATTCATAAATGATAATGGGGACCCATCATTCAAAAATATAAACACTCAGTCATGTCCCTCATAAACTCAGGGTTCTAGTGACCATTCCTACCAAACTGATGGCACACCACACAACTATTACTGCATGACATAAGTCTTATGTTTCCACCATAATTAGACTCTATGTGACATTTCTTACTGCTAGAAAAACCACCTCCTTACATGTGTACTAAAATACTCTGACTCACACTATTTTCTTCCTTTGAGATGTGCATATTGATGAGGACATAGTTCAGTATCTCCAAACAAATACTCAATTGAAAAAAAATCAGCATAAATTTAATTGTGCACATCATACCAGCCACACTCTATTTCACAATCATCACCTCATCAATAATAAATGTTTGTGTGAAACTTTGATGCTATGTGAAGCGATATAGACACTCCATTATATAGATATGTACATTCTATAGGTTCTTAAACACATTCTTGTGTTCTAATCTCAGTATCAATTGAAATAAGTTGTCATAGAAGGAAGAAAAAAAGATCTCGTAGACCTAACCCCAATGAAAATCAGCATGAGAAATGACATCCCAACAAATCTTGGTGAGTTAAAAAAAATTAGGTGTTGAGCATGAACCTCCATTAAAAAGGCTTCTCAATATGCTCAGAGATCAATATAATGAACTCAATCCACAACTCAATAGCCAAAAGACCTCAATCCCATAAAAGGTGGGAGTATGTTGCTTATGGATTTCCTATGTCAACTCTTCCATAGTATAGGTACGTCGTGGTACTCTCCATCGAGACTACATGAAGTGTAGAAAGGATATATTTAAACTAAGAATCATCTCCAAGTGGAAGATCAATATGAGGTTTCTCTTGTGGCATTATAAGAGGTACTACTGGTGGATTAGTTCCCCCCACCTCATGAGCATGGACTTTGACACCCTCTTGGTTCACGACTCAAGGACTTTTCCTTAATATATCTATGAAAGTTTCAAAAGGATTACTAATTTAAGATTTAATAGTACATAGTAATTGGTGAAAGATGTCATAGATAGGTAACCCCCTTCTTATATAAATGTCACACCTCTCTGCATTATCCAAAATACATGTCTTTGTGATAATAAAGATCACAATATATCAAAAAAGGCAATGCCTACAATATACTATTAATGTCTAGTTAGGGTTAGTGTCTCAAATATAGTGGATGTTTCGGTATATGGATTTTCAAATTAAAGGCATAGAGGAAAACACCCTTTACTTTTATATTCAAATCACCTTTTAAACATAACCATTTTTATTTAACTTTTAAATTTATATGTATTCATAGTTATATATTTCTAGATAGATATCATAGTCTTGTTTTTTCATCACCATTACAAATTCATAAAAGTCTATACTCTTTATAAATTACAATTATTATATCAATTAACCAACTCATACATCTGATATCATGATGAAACTAGTCACGTAATATGATTTTATTAGATGAATCACTATAATTTTTTTTATATAATATCATTATCCATAAATTTAAAATTTTAATTCATGTAATCAATTAAACTAACATTTCAATCCAGAAAACCATTGGTTCAGGCATCAATATTCGAATAATTTTTTAGTTAATGTTTCATCATTAATCTTTATGTGAAAACATCATTTATATTTATACATTCACTTTAATTAATAAGAGTATTTTATCACAACCAGAAATTTGTTCACATTTCTTTATATATATATATATATATATCAATGTAGATACTAACTATATATAGCATGAAATGAACATAGAATGTAAACATGGAATGGGAAGATTCATGTCATATAAGACCTAAAGTTCGTTAAATTATTAATGAGATAATACCACCCTACCATACAAGGTCAAAGAACAAAAGTAAATTCATTATAATAATATCATAAAGAACAACCTCATAAATCATGTGTTTCACTAAATAGTGAAAGCAATACAACTATAATAGGAAAAGGCCATACAAGCATTTTATCATCCTAGTAAATTTTGGATTTAACTTTATTTGGGTTAGTTAATCCATGAAATTGGATCATTACAAAATTTGAATGCATTCTTGTCTCTTTTATAATACCCAAAAAATATGACAAAATTCTATTCAATGTCTGATTCAACATTTTAGCATACCAACTCAGAAGCCACAAAATTAATCTTTGAGATAGTTTCACACATGACATCAATTATTCATCCCAATATGACATAAGCGTTAGAGTAATAAAAGAGGCCTATGATGTTCTATTGTGAAGTCAATTTCCCCATGAGTCATAGTCTAGCATAATGTTAAATAATAATTGGGAACAAATGGAAATAATGATAAACATGATGCAATGTAGTAATATCAATAAAAAATACAATACAAATAAACATCTAATATAACAATCAGGTGGAAGTTGAATCGTTAATAGATACAAAATTGGAATGATGATGTCATGTATCTATACAATACTGTGGTAATGTAGATATAGTGGAAACATGTGTATACCACATGAAATATTAATATAATAAAAATACCAAAATCTCTTACTGCAAGATTCATGACCATAGAATCAGCCCTCTTCTCCCTTAATCAATTCTAATAATCAAAATCATACATAGAAAGTTGGATAGTTACATTTATCTAAAACTAAAATAACGAATTATACCCAGGTACCAATGTTTTCTTAAGAAGGCTGTGAGATATTCTCATTATCCCACCACCAATTTTGACTAAATCAATCCATTTTTTAATGTAAAACATGCAGTGTGTCAATAATAATAGATGTGAATAAATAAATAAATAAATAAATCACATAGGATGGGGTTCCTATAATATACACGATCGAAACTACCTAATTTTTTTCTTAATGGATATCTTTGAATGGACTATAACCTGTAATGATATAATATGGGATCATCACAATTCTCTAGCATAGATTCCTAATGAATAACTTTGCCTGTCAACAAGGAATGTATTAAGTATGGACTGAACCAAGGCATGTTATTTGTCTTTTCATACATGTCATTTAATGTAATAAATTTTGATGCATAGAATCATAAAAAAATAATCTCCAGAATTTAAATACGATTCCTCCTGGTATTGTAGAAGGTGAACCATATAAAAGAACCGCTGTATCTCACTAGGATAAATATAAGAACCCAACACCATAAGACTTTGTATTGGAAAATCCATTATGGATTCCAAAGTATCAATCTTAGAGTGGCGTAAATCATTACCCTATAAGCTCATCGAAGTTAGAGGAATAAGTATTAATCATGGATTGTGTAACAAAATTATCCATTAGGACTATCAAAGGTACCCCCCTTACAAAACTGGAATCTCTCTTAGGTAGTAAGACAATCCCTTTGGTGAGCCTGTCTGTGAAAATCCAAAAAAAATTATCTGTGTATCAGTCTTGGAAAATTGAAAATTATGTACAGTTTCTATTTATAATCCATGATGGTCATGTCATAGGCATCATTATTTTTGGACACTTGTATCGACCATGGCTTAATGTGAAGTGATGTTTATAGTTAGCACTAAATTATTTCACACCACTAAGTAATAATAAAAATTATTCTATTTAATTTAATTCATGTAATCCACCCATGGTATGAATCATAGGGTCTTAAATCATTTCCATGAATCTGTCATTAAATCATTAAAAATTCCAATAAATGTGTTACATGTGGATTTATACACTACAATTGATATTTAATAATATCAATTCCTAGCATAAAGATCATAAGCATTTAAGGAGGGGAAAATTCAAAAGGGTGGATCATATCTTCGTAAATGCCTCAAAAAGATGATTTTATGGAATCTAAGTTCACTTTAGACATATTAATAACATTAAATTAATTAATTAAACAATATTGTTGTGATCCCTAGAAGTTCGACAAGCTACACAATGGTTTAAGATAAAATAAAACTATACTTAGAGGAAATGAACAATACTACATACATTAAACCTATAGCACTATCCTCATCATGTATCATTCCTTGAACATGGATATCGTGGAAGAAAATTGAAAAAATAAGGATATATTTAAAATAAAGAATATGATGTTGAAAAAAATATTGAAGATTATGGGAATATAAATGATGGAAAAAAATTTTATTTAGTAGCTTACTGTTTCAGATACAACACACCTGATAACTAAAGAAATGGAGCTCAAACAAAAGAGAGATGGAGTAACCTATGGGAGGTTTGTGGATAATCAATCGCATTGATCATGTGGGTTGTAATTATAGATTGTTTAAAAAAATGTGGCATTACCTCCAACTTAAAAAATTACCATGTCCATTTACTTGGAAACTGAAAATTACATGTCATGTAATGCTCGATACTCTCTTTTGTATGGAAAACCCATTAGGGAGATGATATGGATATATTCAGCATATTACACATCATGTAACTAATAAAAACTATGTATTTTTAATACAGATTTTGTATTTAAACACGCCATGTTTATGGCCTATAGGGAGCCTCCAACCCACCTGCATTCTTTTCTTCCAAAATGAAACAAACTGCCCAAAGGCATAGTTACCCAGTCTGAAACTAAAAAGGTAATATTAACGAGGTCTTAGAGAAAATTAATGAAAAATTTACCTCACTAAAAATCTTGGATGTTTATAAAAATTAAAGAATATAAATTTTAACTTATTATACATTAATTTGTGGGATCATCGATGGAGGTTGTGACACAAGAACAACACAAGAAGGCATGGACAAAGGTATTCCATACGCATGATTATGCAGGAAGGATTCTACACTGGGACATCACTCCGAGTTCATGGTACATGTGTCCTTGTGAAAATGATATATGTAATTGGTCTCTCTCTATCCAAATAAAAATAGTTCATTACATTCATAATAAAAAAGTCATTTGGCTAAAATATTTTCTAAACTTCTTATTGCTTCACTTAATTAATTTTATGGGAACTTTCCATCAACAAATGAACATTGTTAAATTATTTCCATGACCTATGTTATATTGACGCATTAATTTTCAAAATATATATAATAATAATAAATTAATATTAAGTAACTAATAAAATTGATCAAATATTATGATTTTATTAATTTATGAGAAGCCATAAAGACTCCACCATGTAAAGAGCATCACCAATAGATAGTGTATTAATTATTAAAGAATACACATATAAATCAATGTCTACTAAAACATAACAACTTTTAAATTATTATAATTATAAAAAATAGTTGTTCATAGTTATATAATTCCTCTTACTTATCAAATATTATATGAAACCAATAGTTTATCGAGGTATTTTCTACTCTATCATATATATATATTTAACTCTAATATCCTTGCAGAAATATTGCATAATTATTTAATTGTATTCTAGAACCATAAAACCATAAGTGGAATAGGTATCATTTTGTATGAAAATGTTTCTAAAATTCATATATATATATATATATATAATAGATGATGTGACCATATATTAAGAATGTAAATTTTAATTAATATTTGATTATATATATTAGGTATAACATGTGTACAGAGATATAATCACCATTAAAAAATCCAAAATATATTTATATATGTTAATAACATACATTATCTCCCATAAGTGTTAGTATTCTTTGAAAAATTAAAAAAACCCAACATAAAATAATTCATGTCTTCTTTTTGTAAACTATCTAAAATATGAGATGTATATAAATGTGTTGGTTCCCAAAATATTACTTACTTTTGAGATGGTTGATTTTATTTATAATAAAAACATATATGGTAAATTTAAGAGATAATTACATGAAATTTCTAATCAGAAGAAAATTACAATTAAAAAACAACACATAACTCATATGTCAATAGAAAAAGAAGGCTACCTATCTAGAGTTAAAAATAACCCATACTGCCCACAACTCTAGAAACCATCTTAGTAGGAAATGAATTTGATCTGGTCATTCAATAATATCATAAAAAATTAAACTTACTCGTTACAAAAATATAATATTTTGATGTACATAACCGCAAAAATAATTGAAGAACTCTTACTCAACAATATCTATATGGATATCCCCAGTATAAAATTCATAGTAAACAGTCATGTCTAAATGTGGATATTGTGGATTTCTATCTGTTTTACCATTTCTACAAGTATATAATGTACCAAAAATTTAATTTGAATTGTAATAATATAATCATCTCTCATAGCTCATAGTTCACAAAATTTTTTCACCCATGTATTTTCCTTCCATCAATGTCAAAATATTACCAAAAAAACATTCTAATACTATTCAACACAACAAACCTCCTTTTATTGACTTGGTTTTCATGATTTCATAAATCATCCCAAAAAATTTCCATCTAATTATCAATGATAAAGGTCTCTTTAATAACATTATCTTGAATTGATTCCTTAATTTTATAAGTAATATTAACCTTATTGTGAAAAAAATTACACTGTAATAATATTAATGAAAAAAAATTATTATTTTGTTATAATCATAATGATTAGATATTTTAATGGATCTGTAATAAACATTACATTTTTTCATCTAAACAATATCCCATTTTTCATTCTATTTGTTAGGGGGTAATAATAAAATGGCCCCCTTGAATAAACTTATTATTTTTCCTCATACTTCTTAAAACGTTTCAAAAATCATGTTATCATCCAGTTAAGGACACCCTCACAAGAAAGTGCATCATCTTATAAATGCTATGATTGGATTTTTTGGGTATATTTATTCATGGTATATTATATAATTATAAATGAATAAAAATTCAATATATTAACAAAAAATTATAATATTTTATTTTATATGTAATAATTTTCTTCCCAGAAAGGCTTTATCCCAATTTCGTGTAAAATACATCACCTGTGTCTATGAATCTATAAAAACTATATTTGAGGCATGAGATTTCATTTTTTTTCTTTCATAAAATATATATATTAAAATTCATTTTCAAAAAATATCTAAATTATGTATCTAAAAAAGGTATCCACCTCTTATTAATTTATTTGACATAATTTAATTCATATTTCTACTCTAAATATATAGATGAAATATTTTTCATTTGAAATTTATATTAATTGAATAATTAGTAAAAAATAATTTGATATATGTTACCATTACTAACCACCATAAATAACATTTCATCATATAGTGAGAAAATTTACAATAAAAATATAAAATTGCAATAAAAATATATCACTAAATGGTTATATAACTCTTTAACAACATTTCATTTAGGGTAACAGGGTTATTATTATCATATATTTAAATTCACAATATCTTCTCACAAAAGAATGTAGAATGTTTTAGAAAACCTCTAATCCCAGCTCGACCATCTCTTGGTATCATATTCTCTAAAGAATAATATGACACTCCATATGAGGATCACTAGTAGGGCTGCCAATAATTGTCACAAAAAATATTCATTTTATTATATAATTTTTTTATTGTAGATATAAGTACATAAAAATGTACATGTACCTCAACAAAGGTTACTATTCCTCCCTATTCATCAATTAAAATGATGAATGTTATGATGTCCAATGAAATTGTATTTTATTAGAATAAAATATATCTTAGAAGTTAAAAAAAAATATTTTTAATAATGGATTATTTTTTTTATTTAAAATCATTGAATACAAATAAATGGTCATAGAAATATAATGGTGTTAAGATTATTCCGTCATAGAAAATGAAATTGAAACTCATGAAAATAAAAATTAATATAAAATTCAGATAATTGATTATAATTAATTCATTAAAAATCATGTTGAAAAATAGTTTCATTTCATGTGTAATTTTTAATAAAAATTAATGATGTCATGTTTTTTAATAATAATGTGTAACTGATACCGATGAAAATAAAAATTAGTTAATTATATTTATAATTTTTCAAAACATATATATATAAATATAAAAATATAAAAATTGTTTTTTTACGTGAATGTTTCAATAGAAATTTAGTATTTTAAAATTATTTGATCAATAATTGTTGAACTGAAACTAATGAATATAAAAATTAATAAAAAAATTCATAAATGATCAAATAATATACATATAAATATCCAATTTAGTAATATAACATTTATTACATTTTTAAATGTAAGAAAATAATAAATTTTTATCGATTATTCAACGGAAATTTTATTAACTGAAATTGAGGATTATTTAATATAATAAAAAATAGATTTTTTAATATGTATGTTTTTAAAACAAATATATATATATATATACCAGAATAAATAATATTCTAATTAATTTTTTTCCATCTCCATTATATTTAATCATTTTTATATCATGTACTATATCTACATTATGGTCACCATTATCCCTAGATAATCATTTTATAGGTGAAGAAAAATCACATAACTCCACAAAATCATCAACATTAACCAAAATATAATTTAATACTCGAAAATTGATTTAATAATGACAAATTTATTTTTCAATGAAAAAAATTATACTTTTCATGTATTAACATGATAGATGGAACCTCTTTATGGAAATATAATTTCAAATCAACAAATGTAAATCCAAATTCCTCATTATTCACAACATTTTCAATATCATCCCAATTAAAATTATACACCGAGGCTCAAAAAGTAGTATAAAATATTTAAAAAATAACCTCATAAACACTAAAATATATTTTGGATACTTAATGTTGGATTTTTACAAGAAAACCGTGTTGCTTCATTGGAAATAATTTCCTTTCTCTTTTGAAAGAAACTCTCATTATCTGGAACTTTTAAATAAAATGAGAAAACATTAATTTCAAAAGAAATCCCATGTGAAAATATTAACTCATGATATAATATTTAATAATTTAAAGGATTCAAAAAGAGATGAATTAGTACCATATTTCTTCTTAAATTTAAAAATATATATATATACTCATTCATCATCCATTTTTTATTTATTTTTAGATATAATTCCTTGAACTCATAAATATGAATAAATATATATGGTTGACCAAAACCTAGGAAATTAAAAATATATAAATTTTATCATATTAATATATCAAATGAAATTAATGTCACATTTAATTTATATAACCGTTTAACATCACAATTTACTGAGAAATACTGAGATTTTGGGTGACAAACATAGTCTAATTTATATAAGTAGTCATTATACAATGTAATCACCTCCAATTATAAAAATTATTGAATAATTTATGCCTCTAGTTTTCAGTTTTAATATATCCATTTATAAATATAATTTATTATTCAATGGGATATATATAATGGAAATATATCATCCAACATACCCCTATATCTCATACTAAAAAAATAATCATATGAACAATTATATCAGAAATGGAGGATGGAAATTAAATTTCTAGTTAAAAATGAATGATGAAAGATTTATTGTATAAATCATTAAACAAAATTGGATTATTGACATTGCTTCAAATGTAATTTGAAAAATATCCATACTTGATGATATTATTTTTATCATCCATCAACAAAATTCAAATTACATAATCTAGTAGTTGTTTATTCATGAAAACATGAGTCATGATATTTAATTCCTGTGAGCATCAAATCATTCAATAAAACACAATTCCATGCTTTTTAATTATATCCACTATTTATATAAATATCGTGTCGATATTGAAATAAAATATAATTTTCACTATTTTTTAATATGTTCCCATTGGGAGGAAAATATGTTTTTTCTTTAATAATTGGACCCAAATCAAAATTTAATCCCCTATATAAAATATCTATTATACTTTTAAATATTTTTTTAATTTCATTTTATTTTGAACAATATTATAATTAATCCATAACATATATTATTCTCTATTCCATATCATTAATTCTGGTTTTTACCTCCAATGATGTCCAATACAGATAATAGAATGGGGAATATATTGGGGAAAATAATATTCTTATAATTTTTTTTTTCATCTCTCATAAGGGTTATCAATTGGGGAAAATATATAATGATCCATGTAAACTATCTTTCACCCATTCATTAATTGGTTTATGAATTTCTTTAATTATAAATTATATATGTCTTATGTCCTTTAACAATGTATCCAAGTAAGATTCCATGTGTATGAATTATATTTATTTTGAACATTACAAAATCAAAAACAATAAAATAATATTTAATTTATGTGTCAATAAATTTAATAGGTTCCTCCCATAAAAATTTCAAATAATCATATAGTGGTGACATTTACAAATCAATTTATTTTATAGTTTATTCTAGTCTAGAAATCATTAATCCCATCATTAATTTTCTTTAAAACATAACTATGTTGATAGGTTATAAAGTACAAATAATATTGGCCATGAGCTATATGGGATACTAAGACACTAAGGTAGATAACTTTTAATTGTCTAGTTCCTTATCATTCGATTTTTAACTTTATTTCCAAAATTTAGAAATTATTGATCAAATCAAAACCACTATTGCTATCCAGAAATCTGATGTACCATTTAATCAAATATTCTCTACATTCTATCTCATTCTATTAACATTGTTTTAATTTTCATCAAAAACATTTAAATAAGGACTTATTAGAAGGAGCCAGATTTCATTTGCAGGAAATTTAGTGTTGGTCCATATGATTGAAACACAGTTGTATATCATATCCATTTAAAATCATTATGTGAAAAATTTAGAATATTTTTTAAATCATTATATTATTTCATATAGACCACACAATCATTGGTACATAGATTAATTTAAAAATTTCTCAGCCCTATTGGACAATAATATTTTATGATACATAATTGGAATATGCATGCCCATTATCTTTTAAAGAAACTCTAAAAAAATATCAATCAATTCACTGAAACTTTTATTAATTCCTAAATTTCATTCTTTTATGTTTACCCATATTAGTACTACTGATAACACTAAAAATTTCATGCAAGCTATTAATAATGGATTTTCCACACCTTCTTAAAAAAATTATCTTTTTTTCATATTATATTTAGTTCATATACCATGAATTGATTCATAAAGTAAATCCCAGATCTAAAACTAAATATATTTATCAAATTTAGATATTACCTTGTCAAACACTTCAACATGTTACATACATTTTTCATATATATTAATAAAAATGTATATAAGAAGACGGATCTAGAAATTAACTTCCTAGTATTAAAATAGTACACTCCTATATTGAAAAACATGTCAATGTTTTCAATATTATATTTCAAAATTTCACAGAAATAATAAATTTCTTTTTAAATGGTAATTACTAGTTTCTTTTGTAATTAACCAAATGAAATATATTAGTTACCTAAATATGAAAATAAAAATTTTAATTACATTTCAATATATTAATATATATGAAAATTTATAAACAAATATTTTTAAAATATATAATCATATAAATATTTAAAAATATAAATATATAATCATTTTTTAATTTAAAACATAAAAATGACAATTGTATATATATATATATAATAAAATATATGAAGATATCAAGATATTAATATAACCATTTTAAATAAATGAATAAAATATTACCTCTGGTTAAATTTTAACTGGAAATTATATAAATAAATACAATATCAATATAAAATGAATATGAGTTATTACCATAACCAAATTATAACAATAATATTTAAATTTAAAAAAAACAAAAAAAAATTATTTCTAAAAATACATTATAAACCAAAACAATTTATAAACAAGAAAATTTTTAAATAAAATCCATTTCAACCATAAAGTATTATAAACATAATTTATAAAAACAAAAAATTTAATAATCAAAGACAAATTATAAAAAATATAATTCTAACAACAAAAAATTATAACTAACAACAATGTTTACATAAGGAAATAAATAAATAAATACAATTTATAGAAAAATAATAATCAATAAATCTTCTAAACATAATGACAAAAAAATTACCATATATAAAACGGAGATTAATCTAGAACATCCATGAAAAATTAAACCAAACTAGTGAAAGGCATACATCAAATTTTATGAAATGAATATGGAGTATGGATGAAAATTGATATCAAATTTTATGGATGGTCTAAATCAAACCTTACAAGTGGAATATTGGTGGCCAAAATATATCTAACGATGGGGAAACAACAATGAAGAATGAAAAATGAACCAACATAGTTGGGTAATGAATAAAAGAGAAAAAATAAATTCAAAAAATGAATAAAGAGCCTAATAATGACCCATGGATCAAAGGGATTCCAAAAAACTAGTTATTATAATAATGAGGATAATAGATAGACACCCCATGTTTAATTTTTTTAATAAGTTTTTACAATATTTATAAAATAACTATTATTATAATATATATTTAACAATGGTTACCTTATAACCATCCTTAAACATTATAGTTTTAACATCTGTTGCTAGTATAACTAACATTAAAACCTACACAATCATATTTTCATATTTTGTTGTACTAATAATCGAGGTAAAATATTCAACTGATTGGATTTTAAATTTTATTATGGAAATTACCAATGATTAAATCCCAAATGTTGCAGTTCAAAAATCAATTAATAATTACATATAATAATCCATTATGAAAAATATACTTTTTCAACTAACTCTATGATCATATATCATCTCATATAAATTGAGGGTAAATATAATCATTCTATTTGGATACTCCCATCACATTCCACCATTTAGTCAGTAGTGTGAAACTAGCATACATTACCATAGATGGAAAAAATATTATGCTACTTAGACACATAACATGGGACCAATCTTACTCCCCAATGAAAATTTCATCATCCAAATTTCATTTCATGATGATTCCCTCAATACCATACTAATCACAAAATAAAATCTCATTCAACCTATCAATTTCAGCATGTGGACGAAATGGTAATTCCCTAGGTTCATTTAAACACATTTATATCTATTCTAACTAATAATTGGACATATCAAACACCCTATTGTGTTATATAATCCTGTAGGCCGATTCAGAACCGTACCACTAAAATCCCAGTCCAAAACCATATTAGAATCTAACATCATAACTTGGTCTCTCTCAGTATTGACAGTCTTGAGTTAACTCTTGCTTTGGACATTGTAAATACTATTTCAAGTCATCATATCATCCCCAATACTCTCACCTAGGTATGTATCATGTCTCCCTTAGGATAACTCTCAGACCATAACAATGATGAAACCCTCATGTCAACCCATATATGTTCTTGTTAGATATATCCCACTAATGAAACTCAACATCTATGTAATCCACCCTGAATAGGGTGTCTTACATGAAAAATTAGCATGATATTATCATTCCTCCCCCACTAGACTTATTACCTACCTTAGGATAATCATGTATCAACTCAACAAAAGGTATATATCTCAAACTAGTTGTAAATATAACTAACATTATCACTTCATGGTGACATTTTGGTCAAGATATTCTATTTTCCACAATATATATTCATCTCCTACTTTTAACATTGTCGGCTCATATCCATGTTATTTCATGAGACACAATGTTCATTCATTTCATGTAATTTCATACCCCTATCAGACAATGGATCTCAAGGATTTCATTTATAAATAAGTCATCATCAATCTATAACTGAGGCATTTATATGGTGTTATAGAGTCCATTGTGGTCATTCAGACATTTTTTATTTCATAAGAATGTAATAAACAATTTCATTTATAATTAAGTCAATCTCCCATCTATGTTGATTCCTTCCACCTCATGAACCTAAACAATACCATAAACAATATAGATACTTTTGGGGACCACCTACCCTGTAAAACATTTAACATACTCAATAAGATCTATTCATCCATGTCTAATTCAGCATTAACTCTTAATCTCATTCATCAATCCATCGCACCAAAATAAATAATTATAGAAATTTATAAAAAAAATATAAATAAAATTAAAATGAATAATTGTGTAAAAAATATTTTTTATGTATAATATTGATATAACTATGGTTGTGGGGGTGTTGTTCACACAATACAAGCACCCAAACCTTAATTTTTGGTCCCACCTAGAGTAATTATAAGACAAGAGGGGAGGTGAATTATCTATATTTAAATTCAATATAACTAATAAAATATTTTTAAATAAAGTGGATTAATATATTTAAAAATTATTTAATAAATAGAATATGGTGTGTAACATTTAACTCTATGATACATATTAATAAAACTGATATCACATGTATTTAATTTTAGTTCATATTCAAATGATCCAATATTTACTCTTAATGCTCTGATAAGAAATTATAGATTTACTGTAAAATAAAAATTCATTTACAAGATTGAGAAAATAACATATTTTAAAGAATAGATTATTTATAGCCTATTATTTTAGAGGTCAAATATCATTACAGTGAGTTTTTATGTTTATACCTTAACCAAATAAGGTTTTATCGGGTAAAAAAAACTATTTTTTTGAACGAGTTATTACAGAAACCATGATTTTAATATTAGTAACCATAACCTAATTATTTTTTTGGATATAACATAAAACCCATAAAATATAATTTTATTCAAGTAGACTAAAAGAAAAATTCAATTTATGGGTTCTATAACCCATAATTTTATTATGTGTAGAGGACTCATAAAAAAAACTACATAACCAGATAAACATTTGTAAATAGAACAATTTTTTAAAAATTACCTTCTCATCCCTTCAAGAATAGTAAAATAATAAATCTCTAATAATTAATATGGTTATTTTACATCTTTTTTTAAACAACTTATTTCTATATAGAATAAAATTA
Source organism: Viscum album (assembly GCA_963277665.1). Classification (NCBI taxonomy): domain Eukaryota; kingdom Viridiplantae; phylum Streptophyta; class Magnoliopsida; order Santalales; family Viscaceae; genus Viscum; species Viscum album. Next base: position 1,956,764,657 of record OY728140.1, read on the forward strand.
GAATAAAATATTAATTATTATAGTATGTATACAATGGGTGGCTTTGGACATTAAAAAAAATTATTGAACCCATTATCAACTTCAACTTCTATAATGATTTCATTATAAATTATTAATAATAAATCCTCTTATGTCTTTCTTCATAAATTTTATCAGTACTATGTAAAAATAAACCATCCATTACAACAAATTCATTGGAATAATAGACTATAATAATTTAATTCAAATTATTAAAAACTAGATTATCTTATTAATTTTTAATAATATTAAATTCATTCTAATTAATCATTACATAATAATTTTAAATAAATCCCATATTCCAAGTGAAGCAAACATTCAAAATTCTAAACTCATTGAATTTGAGATATAGTATTGAGAGATTCATTAGTAATGTATACATTAAATAAATTCCTAAAATCATTTTTAATTCATATTTAATATAATTAAGTTCTACTTTATGCATAGGATACTATTCACATAAAGGAATATCTAAATATGGAAATCATCATGGGAAATATCATATAAAACATAAATAAATAAAAAATAACACTATATGTATTTTTTTATAATCAAACAATGATACATAATATTCAATCATTCTCTAAAAAATTAATCATTTGGTAGTTTAAATCCTAACATATATATTTTTCAAATGTTATATAATTTTCAATGATACATAATATATTTGTTTTAATCACAAAACACAACAACATAAATGAATTCACCAGAAATCTAAAATTTTCCATAAGTAAATTATTTTCTCAAAATATATAATATGAAAGAAATAATTACCTGAGATATATAATAGTCTAAACTCTATAAAATTTTCCAATTAATTAACAATTAAATTGTTCAAAATATTTATTCTATAAAAATTAGTTTTTTATAAAATTAATAAAATATACAAAATAGAAAATAACAAAAAATTAATAAAAAATAAAGAAAAGTAATCTAATAAATTCAACAACAATTTTTTTATACAATTTTAATGAATAAAACATGAATTCCCTTATTCATTCTAACATAAAAAGATCAATAATAAATAAAATTTTGATTATTATATAATTTCTAAAATTATAAAATAAATTAAGTGTAGTGGAACCACATAATCCTAATTTTATAATTGTAAAAAAAATTCAAAAAAATTAATAATAAATCTCATTTTATTATGAATAAAAACTTAAAACAATGAAAAGAATTCCATATAAAAAATCATACTCAATTGAAATTTATTCCCCAAAACCTACTATTGAAATAATTATCAATCTCTATAAAAATGTAATAAAAATTAAAATTAGTCTACCCATATCTAAAGACACGTAAATTCCAAGGAATTTTTTTTTCTTAATTTTATTTGGAATTTTACAAGAACGCAGTTTCTGACAGCACCTGATTCCGAGGCCCGGTGTGCCCGGAATCATTTTCCGAAGTTTGGCTCAGGTACGTTCAGTGAACGGACGAGCGAGTTTTTCTAACTTTTGAACCGGTGCTCGGAATCGAATTCTGAGGGCACTGATGGAATCACAATGCCGGTAATTGCTTATAAACGCCTCTTCCGGAGTTGTGTTTCCTCGGGTGTGGTTTTTAATTTTTGGGCTTAAAGTTAAGAAATAAAATAAATTGTATGAAAAACTTTATTTTATTTCACTTAAGCCACTTGGAAGTCACTCGAAGCCACTTAATGCAGCTTAAACTGAGTCGATGAGGATAGGGTGATATCCAGAAATATCCTACCCTCTTTGTAGGATATTTTTGAGGTGGGGCCCGCATGAGCCCCACCGTTTCTTTTCTGCTAAGTAACGCATCCGCGAAAAACCGTCATTATGAAAGTCAACTGACGTGTTTTCTTAATTTCTTAACACACCAATTAATTGGGCCATTTATTTCGTTGAATTAATTCTACTAATTAATGGGTCGTTACTTATCTCTTTTTCATTTCTTAACCGGTTTGAAATCAGTTGGCGTAGTAATAAAATAAGGCCAACGCCACATCTTGAGGATTACACGTTGGGAGGCTTTTGACAGAATTCTTGTGCCTTCACCCTTCTTCGCGAAGAACTCGAAGAACGTGAAGAACGCGAAGAATGCCGCCCTCCGACGAAGAACGCCAAAACTGTGGAAATCGACGACGCGACGCCGTGTGTCGCGACGCCGACGTTTCCTCTTCCGTGACGTTCTTCTGCAACGTTCCTTCGTCCGCAACGAAATCTTCAATCTTCTGTATGAGGTAAGAGATTTCGGGTTTCTTTTAAAACTCCTTTGTGGTTTTTAACAACGCACAGATTTAATTATTAAAATTAAATCTGTTGTTCTTGAACCTCAGAGTTCGTCGACGGGCACCGTATTCCGCGACGACGCGACGCCCTTCCGCGACGACGCGACACCCTTCCGCAACGATACGACGCCTTCCACGACGCGAAAATCGCCTCCTTCCGCGGTGATCAAATCCGCGAAAAACCCGCGTGCGACGACATGACGAGGTATGGATTTTATTTGGATGTTTTACGTTCCCGTGTTTGTTTCAGTTCAAAATGAAGAACCCGGTTCATAAACCAATTTTAATTCCTTAAAATTGTTTTCAGTTATGTATTCATTTGTTGAATGATTCTCCCGTTGTTTTTATCTAACGCGGAGGCTGCAGGCCAAATGAACACGGCCTGACAACCCTCCGCCGTTCTTCGTTGTTGTGCGAATTTGGCGGGCGACGGAAAATCGTGACGCAAGGCCGATTTGATGATACCGCAGTGACGAACGGAACCCGGGAGGAACAACGGCGCAGGCGGGAACGAAAACGGACCATCAGAGCAACTCATGTGGCCCGCGGAAGCTACCGGCGACGCCAGCGACCGGAGGCGGCGGCGGCCAACGGACCTGCAGCCATGCGGGTCTGGCTGCACACACGGGACGTGGCGACATGCCGCGTCCGCTGATCCAGCACGGCCCTTCGAGGGTCGTAGCTTCCTCAACCGGCGGGGGGCGGCGCCCCGCGGCTGCGGCGCTTGGTCGATCGGCCGAGCCGAGCCAGGCCGGTCTGACCGGGCGGGCCGTGCCCTGGCCCGACCGGACCGGGTCCAGCCGGGTCGGACCAGGTCGGGTCGACCCAGTTCGGGTCGACCTGGTTCGACCGACCAGGTCCCGGACCCCCCGTCTTCGTACCATTTTCGGTCTCTTGCTCATAACTTGAGTTACGGGCCTCCGAACGACGCTCCGTCAGCGGAAACGCTATCCTTGGATCGAGACGGTCGTTTCGGTATATTGCACTAAAGGTTTCGAAATACTTTGGGTTCGGCCGGGTTGGTTCATCCACGAAACCAACCGGGCCCTCAGAGCGGAAACACTCATATCTTGAGCTCCGGACGTTCGATTGACGTGCCGTCGACTTTGATGGATTCCTCTAAAGGAGACATATATTTTGGCTTACTCCGCCAAAGGTTTGGACGTAGTTGGAGTACGGTCGGGTTGGTTTTAACTTAAAAACCAACCGGGCCCCCCGTGATGAAAAAGCCAATAACTTCCAGACCGGGAGTCCGATTGACGTGCCGTCTGTTGCATTGCGTTCCTGTTGACAATACGGAACTTTTGGCATCCTCCGCCCGAGTTTTGGATGCAGTTGGGTTATAGCCAGGTTGGATTGTGCCTAAAATCCAACCGGGCCCCTGGAAAGGAGAAAGATGATATCTTTCAGACCAGACGTCCGTTTGACGAACCATCAGCGGCGTTGGTGATCACGTTGAGAAACGGTCCCTATGAGTATACCCTATGAGAGTTTGGGGTATAGTTGAGTTACTGCCGGACTGGTTCGCACACAAAACCAACCGGGCCCTGGAGACGAAAAGGCTAATAACTCACGGACCGGGCATCCGTTTGATGCGTCGACTGTTGCGTTGAGAACCCTATGACGAGGCGGTCCTTTGAGATACTTCTTCGTGGGACTTTTTGATACTTGGAGTATCGAACAGTAGCTCGTGGAGAGGACCCTCCCGGAGACGAGCGTGGAGAGTACGGAGACCGTGTAGATGACTGAGACCTGATGACTGCTTCACCGACTCGACTTGGAGTGAGTCGACTAGCCCAGTGGACGAAGCGCCCGGTATTTGGCGGCAGACCCACGGAGGACAGAGCGCCTGGTAGTTGGCAGCAGACCCACGGTACTCGACCAGAGGAGTACCTCTGTAGGCTATTAGGGAGAGCCCTCGGTATTTGGCCACAGACCCACAATGGACGGAGCACCAACAGTTGGTTGCAGACCCGCGGTACTCGACTGGAGGAGTACCTTAGCAGTATTAGGTTAGTGAGCAGTACCTCGGAGTCGTGACAGGTTCATTGTACACCCAGAGATGGAGCTCTTCAGCAGTTATGGTTTCGATAATGAAAATCCTGGTTTGAGCAGAGACTTTTGACCTTGTGTTTACCTCATGTTTGAGATGGGATATTTGATAACTTAAGTATATGTATGGGCATATACCTGGGTAGTGGTTATCCGTTGTTTTCACAATCCTTGTGTTTCCTCAGGATTGAGATGGGTTATTTGATAACTTAGGTATATGTATGGGCATATACCTAAGTCGAGGTTATCTGCTGAGATCTTCTTTGTGGTTATCCTTGTTGATTTAGAGAGACCTTGAGGGTATCAGGGTCCCTACTGAGTATTGTTATACTCACCCCTGCACGGGCTACGCCCACACCTCGTTGTGTTCGTTGTAGACGACATGCAGTGATGACGGAGGCCGATTGTTCGAGGACTGGACCGTACCCGGAGGTGGACTACACGACGAGTCAGTACCAGGAGGTGGACTACATGAAGAGTTAGTACCCGTAGGTGGACTACACGACGAGACAACACACGGAGGAGGTTGTCACAGCGAGAGCGTGGAGGAGGCTATCTGTACCTACCCTTCAGGTAGGATCCATGGTGGACGACCAGGAGCTGCGCCATCTGTATCTACCATTCAGGTAGGATCTGAGGAGGACGAATCAGGAGCTGCTTCCATCCTTCCAGCTGTTATATTTTCTATTTTACTTGTTTAGTTGTAGTTGTAATTTCTTTTGGGTTTATATTCTGGCCCATTTACTTTTCAGCACTTCTCTTGTACTTAGTGTTTACTTTTTCGGCTTCTTTACTCTATGGTGCTGGTTTCCTTTTATAAAGGCAATGCCTTTCCAGTTATCAGGATTTACGCCTTCGGTGCCAGTCACCAGCCCCTGGCCTATGGAAGGCGGGATTGGGGTAGTCCCGACACGGGCCCCGAGGAAGGGTCGTGACAAATTGGTATCAGAGGAGTTCGGTTCTACCACAAAACCTATAACTCTGATGTTTCTTTCTTTGAAGCAATAGTGTTAAGAGTACCAAGTGTGGTTTTCAGTTCAGGGAGTCCAGTGTTGGTGCGGGCGGTCGACGTATCCATACACCAGGACCCTGACAACTGATTTCTGACTTTGTGAACGAAAAAACTGATTGTGTGTGTGTTTTCCAGATGTATTATTTAAATGTCAGCTCAAACCAGGTCAGCTCACCAGGGATAATCTTTGACCGTGACACATTGTTTCTTTCAGGTTGACTTCCCGTGGAAGACCAGCTAGAGCCCTGAGAGTGGTACGTACTGACAGCACCCCGAGCGACCAGGCCTCAGTACAGTGCCCTATCCTAGTTGAGGCACCAGCAGAGGCACCAGCGGTACTACTACCCGTTGGGCCACCGATGCCACCAGCCCCAGCAGAAGAGGGTGCACGTCTCTTGAGCGCACTGCATGAGTTCCAGCGCCAGAGGCCACCCAGGTTCCAGGGAGGGACGGACCCACAGGCGGCTGAGGATTGGCTGGAGGCTGTGGTGAGAGTCTTCAGGCTAGTGGGGACGCTGACAGATTTCATGGTGATCCTTGCTGCCAGCCTTCTTTAGGCATCAGCAGGCAGATGGTGGAGCCTGATTCTTCAGATGCATGACGAGGCGACACTTCTATGGGGAGTCTTTGAGAGCCTGTTCCAGGCAGAGTTTGTACCAGCCACCATTCGAGCTGTGGGTATACAGGAGCTACTTCAGTTGCGGCAGGGCAGCATGTCAATGGCGCAGTACTCAACGAGATTCACAGACCTCTCGCGCTACTCCATAGATATGGTACGAGACCCGTTCTTCAGGACCCGAACCTTCGAGCAGGGGCTCAGGCAAGAGATTAGAGCTTCTGTTGTTTCTCACTGCATTCTGACGCAGACAGGGGTGTTGAAGATAGTCCTCTTAGTGGAGAGTTTCCTTGCTGAGCAGTCTCTAGCAGCAGGACCCACCACTATCCGGCTTGCGTCAGAGTCTTCTACAACAGGCAGTAGAAAAATGACGCAGAGGTCCACGAGGACCAGACCTACCGATGCCCGACTGCACGACTCAGGTTCAGTTGTGCGGGGAAACCGGGGTGGAGTCAGAACCAGACATGTCGAGAGTGGACATTGTTACTCCTGCGGAGGAATTGGTCACATGGCACGTGACTGTCCGACCCGCCATGTAGATGACCAGTAGTTAAATGAAGAACCTCCGAGGTAGAGGTAGAAGTTCGATCAGGGCGGACCACAAGGAGCAGGCGGCCATGGCAGAGGAGATGGCCGTTCAGCTGGAGGTGGACGACGCTTCGGGATGTTCCCACCACCACCACCAGGAGGCCCACCCTGACCGCAGCGGATAGGAGGAAATGGGAGAGCTCATCTTCAGGCAGATGAGGCCTATGGTCATGGAGCTCTGGAAGCAGATGGACAGGAGCTGGACTAGCTTCCGACCTGGAGGCTATTAATACAGTTTCTTCTAGTTTTGTTGATGTTTGGCTATAGTTGCTTTGTGTCTTTGTACTATGAGATGCAATAATGAAAAGACACTTATCTTGGTAAAGTTTGCTTTCCTGTCCTTTTTGTTTGGTTGATACTGATTGGTCCCGGTTAAGACTGTTGACTTGACCCTCACTTTCGAGTTTTCTACTGAAGGAGACCTAGTGACCACACACTGATGCCGATAGTGTGACTCGACCCTTGGAGGCGAGAGTGACAGTTGGATCTCTTGGTAGTTACGTCGATGACTTACCACTTCATCCATGGCATGAATGCAACATTCATGTCAGGATTGACTGTATTAGGCAACAAATGTGGTTCATCCAGGGGATGAGACCGGATTTCTCTTATCAGCAAAGAAGAAATCATAGTAGCTCGTGTGAGACTATAGAAGGTCCAGGTCATCTAAGAGCGGATGAGGACAGAACAGGGCTGATAGAATCCTTATTCTGACAGGACTTGGAGGCCTCTAGAGTTCGAGGATTACCATCACGTCCTTATATGAGTCTCACCTCGACGATGTTTACAGAGATGTGGCCAGGGAGGCAAGTTATCTTCGAGGTTCAACGAACCTTTATAGGTCCTCATCTGGGTAGGCGAGGTGGTTTACCGCTTGACCCATCCACTTCAGTTTCACTCGGTGCACGACGTTTTCCACATATCCCAACTGAGTAGATACATGCTCGACCCTCCACATATATCATCAACCATGAGGAGCTGGACGGTGGTGATGAGGTGACTTCTACGTATATTCCTGTGGGGACCGAGGATCGACAGGAGCAGATCCTAGTAGGATGGTTGATTCCTCTTGTGCACTTTCTTTGGCAGCACGAGAACCTCCAGGTGAGCACATGGGAGCGGAAGGCTCAGATGCGTTCTCAGTACCACCTTTGTATCCCTAAGTTTGTGGTGAAGCTTTACGGGGACATAAAGCCCTGTGGTGGGAGTAATTTAAAGACCTGTAAATTCCAAAGAAATTTTTTTTCTTAATTTTCTTGGGATTTTTACAAGAATGTAGTTTTTGACGGCACCTGATTCCGAGGCCCGGTGTGCCCGGAATCATTTTCCGACGTTTGGCTCGGGTACGTTTAGTGAACAGACGAGTGGGTTTTTCTAACATTTGAACTGGTGCTCGGAATCAAATTCTGGGGGCACCGATGGAATCGCAACACCGGTAATTTCTTAGAAACGCCTCTTCCAGAGTTGCGTTTTCTTGGGTGTGGTTTTTAATTTTTGGGCTTAAAGTTAATAAATAAAATAAATTGTACGACAAACTTTATTTTATTTCACTTAATCCTCTTGGAAGCCACTTGAAGCCACTTAAAGCAGCTTAAACTTATTCGATGCGGATAGGGTGCTATCCAGAAATATCCTACCCTCTTGGTAGGATATTTGTGAGGTGGGGCCCGCACGAGCCCCACCGTTTCTTTTCCGCTAAGTAACGCACCCTCGAAAACCCGTCATTATGAAAGTCAACTGACGCGTTTTCTTAATTTCTTAACGCACCAATTAATTGGGCGGTTTATTTCGTTCAATTAATTCTATGAATTAATGGGTCGTTACTTATCTCTTTTTCATTTCTTAACCGGTTTGAAATCCGTTTGAGTAGTAATAAAATAAGGCCAACGCCACATCTTGAGGCCTACACGTTGGGAGGCATTTGATAGAATTCATGTGCCTTCACCCTTTTTCGCGACGAACGCAATGAACGCGAAGAACGCCGGCCTCCGATGAAGAACAACGAAACCGTGGAAATCGACGACGCGACGCCGTGTGCCGCGACGCCGAAGTTTCCTCTTCCGTGACGTTCTTCTGCGACTTTCCTTCATCCGCAACGAAATCTTTGATCTTCTGTTTGAGGTAAGAGATTTCGGTTTTCTTTTAAAACTCCTTTGTGTTTCTTAACAACGCACGGATTTAATTATAAAAATTAAATCTGTTGTTCTTGAACCTCGGAGTTCGTCGACGCGCACCGTATTCTGCGACGATGCGACGCCCTTCCGTGATGACGCGACGCCCTTCTACTACGACGCGAAACCTTCCGTGACGCGACAATCGCCTCCTTCCGCGGCGATCAAATCCGCGAAGAACCCGCGTGCGGCGACTTGACGAGGTAGGGATTTTATTTGGATGTTTTACGTTCCCTTGTTTTTTTTTGTTCAAAATAAAGAACCTGGTTCATAAAACAATTTTAATTCATTAAATTTGTTTTTGGTTATGTATTCATGTGTTGAATAATTCTCCCGTTGTTTTTATCTAACGCGGAGGGTGCGGGCCAAATGAACATGGCCCGAAAACCCTCCGCCGTTCTTCATTGTTGTGCGAATTTGGCGGGCGACGGAAAATCGTGACAAAAGGCCGATTTGATGATCCCGCAGTGAAGAATAGAACTCGGGAGAAACAACGGCACAGGCGGGAAGGAAAACGGACCACCGGAGCAACTCCGGTGGCCCGCGGAAGCTACCGGCGGCGCGGGTCACCGGCGCGGCGGTGCCGGTGACTGGACCCGCGGCCGCACTGGTCTGGCTCCCACACGTGGGTCGCGGCGACATGCCGCGTCTGCCGATCCAGCGTGGCCCTTCAAGGGTCGTGGCTTCCTCAACCCGCGGGGGGCGGCGCCCCGCGGCTGCGGCGCTCGGCCGCTCGGCCGAGCCGAGCCAGGCCGGTTTGACCAGTCGGGCCGTGCCCTGGCCGGACCGGACCGGGTCCAGCCGGGTCGGACCAGGTCTGGTCGACCCAGTTCGGGTCAACCGGTTCGGCCGACCCATGGGGGGGGGGGGGGTGGCAGGGTCGGCCCGGGCCCGGACCCCCAGTCTTCAGACCATTTTTGGTCATTCTCTCATAACATGAGCTACGGGCCTCGGAACGACGCGCCGTCAGCGGCAACGCGATCCTTGGATCGAGACAGTCGTTTTAGTATATTGCACTCAAGGTTTTGGAATACTTTGGGTTCTGCCGGGTTGGTTCATCCATGAAACCAACCGGGCCCTCGAAGCGGAAACGCTCATATCATGAGATCCGGACGTCCGATTAACGTGCCGTAGACTTTGACGGATTCCTCTAAGGGAGACGGATCTTTTGCCTTACTCCGCTAGAGATTTGGACACAGTTGGAGTACGGTCGGGTTGGTTTTAACTTAAAAATTAACCAGGCCCCCAGGATGAAAAAGCCAATAACTTCCAGACCGGGCGTCCGATTGACGCGCCGTCTGTTGCTTTGCATTCCTATTGACGATACGGATCTTTTGGCATCCTCCGCCCGAGTTTTGGATGAATTTGGTTTATAGACGGGTTGGATTGTTCTCAAAATCCAACCGGGCCCCTAGAACGGAGAAAGATGATATCTTTCACACCAGACGTCCGTTTGAAGAACCGTCAGCAGCGTTGGTGATCACGTTGACAAAAGGTCCCTATGAGTATACCCTTTGAGTGTTCGGGGTATAGTTGATTTACGGCCGGTCTGGTTCGCACACGAAACCAACCAGGCCCCGGGGACGAAAAGGCTTATAACTCACAGACCGGGCGTCTGTTTGACGCGTCGACTGTTGTGTTGAGACTCCTATGATGAGGCAGCCCTTTGAGATACTTCTTCGTGGGACTTTGTGATACTTGGAGTATCTAACAGTAGCTCGTGGAGCAGACCCTCCCGGAGACGAGCGTGCGGAGTACGGAGACCGTGTAGACGACTGAGACCTGACGACTGCTTAACCGAATTGACTTGAAGTGAGTCGACTAGTCCAGTGGATAGAGAACCCGGTATTTGGCGGCAGACCCACAGTGGACGGAGCGCCTAGTAGTTGGAAGCAGACCCACAGTACTCGATCAGAGGAGTACCTCTGTAGGCTATTAGGGAGAGCGCCCGGTATTTGGCGACAGACCCTCAGCGGATGGTGCGCCCGACAGTTGGCTGCAGACCCGCGGTGCGGTACTCGACAGGAGAGGTACCTCAGTAGTATTAGGTTACTGAGTAGTACCTCGGAGTCGTGACAGGTCCACTTTACACTCCAGAGACGGAGCTCTTCAGAAGTTACGATTTCGATAATGAAAATCCTGGTTTGAGTTGAGACTTTTGACCTTGTGTTTACCTCATGTTTGAGATGGGATACTTGATAACATAGGTATATGTATGGGCCTATACCTGGGTAGTGGTTATCCGTTGTTTTCACAATCCTTGTGTTTCCTCAGGTTTGAGATGGGTTATTTGATAACTTAGGTATATGTATGGACATATACCTAAGTAGAGGTTATCTGTTGAGATCTTCTTTGTGGTTATCCTTGTTGTTTTAGAGAGACCTTGAGGGTCTCGGGGTCCCTAATGATTATCGTTATACTCACCCCTGCACGGGCTATGCCCGCACCTCGTTGTGTTGGTTGCAGACGACAGGCAGTGCTGACGGAGGCCGAGTGTTCGAGGACTGGACGGTACCCGGAGGTGGACTACACAACGAGTCAGTACCTGGAGGTGGACTACATGACGAGTCAGTACCCGGAGGTGTACTACACGACGAGACGACACACAGTGGAGGTTGGCGCAGCGAGAGCGGGGAGGAGGCTATCTGTACCTACCCTTCAGGTAGGATCTGTGGTGGACGACCAGCAGCTGCACCATCTGTATCTACCATTCAGGTAGGATCCGAGGAGGACGACTCAGGAGCCGCTTCTATCCTTCCAGCTGTTATCTTTTCTGTTGTACTGGTTCAGTTGTAGTTGTACTTTCTTTTGGGTTCGTATTCTGGCCCATTTAATTTTCCGCACTTCTCTTGTACTTAGTGTTTACTTGTTCCGCTTGCTTACTCTGTGGTGCTGGTTTCCTTTTATAAAGGCAATGACTTCAAAGTTATCGGGATTTACGCATTTGGTGCTAGTCGCCAGCCCCTAGCCTATGGAAGGAGGGCTTGGGGTAGTCACGGCACGGGCCCCGAGGACGGGTCGTGACACTATAAGATAAATAATAATGAAATTTAATTTTTAATATGAAATTTAAATGTCAAATATATTTTAGTGGGCATTATATAGATATAAAAAACAAAAATATTACTGAAAAAAACTCTAAAAAATTCAGGAATTATAAAATGCTAAAAATATGAACTGATTGAGAAAAAATATTTCAATAAATTATTCACTTTAATCAAATGTTTTTTATATCGTAAAAATTATTAATAATTAATATAAATCAATAATATTATTATATATATAAAAATAAAAAATAATGATAGATAAAATATCAAAATTATATTAGGATATTAAAATAATTGTAAATGTTTTTCAATGTATTAAAATTATACATCTTTTATTACACATTATAATAAAATAAAATATAAATATAATTATCATTATGACTATCGATAATAAAAACTAATAGTTTTCATTCATCCCAAAAAACATATCACAAAATAATTAACAGTATAAATTATAACCAAATGAAATAAAATGTCTTCTCTATGTAGAATGTTTAAGGTTTCTCTTCATTCTTCACTATATCTTCTGGAATCCAAAATGAGTGAATTCTTGTATTATTGGATCCCAGTGATTTTGATACATGAAATGAATTATTATACTAATATGGTTATAACTTTCAAATATTTAGAAGCATAATGGACATGAAAACCACATTTGAAAAATTTGATATAATATTATTTAACCTTTATTATCAATTTTTTGTAAATTTCATAAATTATTTTGTTCTATTAATGTTTTCTTTTGAAACATTCTTACCTTAAATAGAAAATAACGAATAATCCCTTTATTTAAATATTTTTTTCATTTAACTTCTTACATTTCCATTCCTTATTTGAAATACTTATAAAGCATTACAATATTTATCATTTGTAAATGAATTAATATTTTGACATTTCATAATTTTCTTCCTTGTGATTATTATTTTCATTCTTCACATAAAATATATCATCCATTAAAAAACTAATTTTCATTTTTCATACCCATTATTCTAAAAAATAAAATTCATTATCTTATCATTCTCCTCTTCATGGTTGAAATTTTCAATTCTTCATTTTGATACATAGGAATCGATATTATTTTTCTCATAAAAAACATCCTTTTTATTTTGAATCAAGATACACGTGTATACATTAAATTTTCTAATTTTGTTCTTTATACAGAACAAAAATCTTATTGACTTTATTATAATCGGTATATTCATAACCAAAATCATTAGAATAGTTCAAATCCCTAACATTTGTTGCACATCCACAAAAATTTAATTCCCAATGTATTTATTCACCTTAGATGATAGAATATAATATTCAAAACATTTTGAAATAATCTTTTTAGTATGAATCTTTTTTTCCATTCCTTAAATAAATAGTTTGTTTGTCCATCCATCACAAGAAATAGAACACCATATACATTTAAATGTCTATATTAAACAATTTTTTATAAAAAGGTTATTACAAAAATAAATTTAGTATGAACCTATATTATTATGATCTCTATTGGGTAATGTAATAATACCAATTATGTTATTTGGATGAAAACCTCATGTCTTCAAAATATATGATATAATACCATTCATTAGGTCATAAATGGAGTTATAAGAAGAAAAAAGGGTGGGGTGTGAATTATAAATCTAAAAATTTAGGGAAACTTAAATTATAATGGAATATTTAGTGGATTAGTATAAAAAACAGGCACTAACCATAAAATATATTTCAAGAATGATGTTTGGGAGAAATTGTAGTAAACATGATAACACATGGATTTTATAGATGTTTAGATATGAAAGATTTTATATATACTCTTAACACTCAAAATTATGGGTATGTATATCTATTATAGTCAAAGGAATATTGTATTTTAAATAAAAACATATAATTTTATATAGGGATAAGCACAAAAACAATATATTAAAGTGTCAAAATATAACCTAGGATATTTTAAGGATAAGACCAAAAACTAAAAAGTACATTTTCTACTATAAGATGCCAATCCATTTCAGTTGGTGTAGAGATAACCCTTGAATTTATATAGGAGAAAACCCAATCTAAATATATTCAATTAGATTAAACATGAACCATGAAACTAAATGTTGGTCAATTAGATAAAATTAATATAATATTTTAAGAGTATAATATCCCAAAAAGAATCAAAATGTAGTAAAAAAACTACTAATAAATAAATAAAACAAGCTAACCCACTAGATATTGTTAATATATTTTTAGAGTAGGAATATCATAATTGACAATCAACGAATGATCCAATAATTAATCATTTTGAATTACATTAGTGATTAATCAATATAATTAAATATTAAGTATTTATTATATAGAATATTTTTATAATAAAATAATATATGTCATTTCTTATAAATAGTAAGGTTCTTCTTCATTTAAATAAATATAAAAATCAATGACTATTTCAAAATCAATGTCCATGATAAGTTCATTATAGAAGATTAACAATCAATATATACATTAATTTATTCATAAATTACAATGATACATTATTAAAAAAATATATTATACAACGTAATCATTTGAATAATAAATAATAATCATTTAATATATTATAATAAATAATGTATTATAATATAAATTTAAATTTAAATTTAAATATTTCTATTTTTTTAAAATTTAATCATTTTGTATAAATATTATAATCCATGTTTAAAAAATATTCAAAATTTAACACAATTTGAAATTAAGACATAGATTTGTGATAATGAATCACAAAAAATAAGAAAAATCAATCTGAAAAAATCATTATTTATTTCAGATGAACATTATTTATGTTATATTGGTCATGTTATATCATTTATAACATAAATATTTTCCAAAATATAAAAATCCATATAGAAAATGTATAAATAAAAATTAAAAATAAGTATGTGACTATACATAACATTTTTAAATCGATATATGTTTTGAAATATTCTATCCTTTTCAACAAAACGTAACGATTTTCAGAGAATTTTTTATATATTTTTCTAATTTTATATAATTTTTGAAGCTACATAATATATTTTATTAGAAAAAACACAGTCAAAATAAATGAAATGTCTATAATTTTGAAACTAACTAATATATAAATTTTTTTTAGAATACATATTGTAAATAAAAATTTTGCATGACATATATAACTTTATGGACTTAGTGAAATTTTTTAATCACAAAATGTATGTTTTTCAGACATAAAATTTGAAAAAACTATTCATGTAGAATTAATATAATATTATAAGTAAAAAAGAAATTACATTTTATAAATTAATGAATGATAAAATACGGATAAATTAATCATCAATATTTTTTTCTATAAGTAGTTGAATCTTCAAGAACAAAATCCAATATTACCTCTAACATGAAATAAATTAATCATAATTAAAAAAATAGAGTTATTTTATTATAAGTAAAAAAATGAATTGGCATGGATCCACCGAAAAAAAGTCACACAAAAACCTTATTTAATTTACCTAAATTTATTACCATTATATCAAATTTCAATAAAAAATATAAATAATTAAGGTCAGTGACATACCTCAAATGAAAAAAATGAATGATTACATTTTTTCATCCCCATGATGTGTCAAATATCCATCACATGTAATATCCCCATCATTATTATAGAATCATATCAGGCATCCCTTAGAAAATACATTTACACCCTAGCCAAAATCACATCAAAATATTTTAAATAGAAGGCAAAAAGAATGGATAACAATATAGGAAAAACAATTCCATGAATAAAATTAACATTTAAAAAAACACATTCTCCTTAAATGGGGGAATTTATTACTGGTGGGAGAGGGGTAAAACTACCCATATGAACTCTCTTCAATGCCTCTCCTCTCTATAAAACCAAGGGAGCTGACTCTAAAATTGATGATATTCCCATATTAAAAAAACCAAATGTAGTGACATGAGCCTGTCAGTAATAACACGATTCAAACATTCTAAGATACTGTTAATACCTTATGCGAGTTTTGTTATATAAGAAGACAAGGTTCCAAATTACCCATTTTATATCACCACTTTTTATAGGTTAGAATGGTATAACCAAATGGTTTATATATTTATAAACATCCACTTATCTAATTTATAAAAAATTAAAATTTTATGGTCTATCAGCCTCACATGTACGGTTCTCTAACACTTCAAATATGGGTCCTCCAATTTTCAAATTAACTATACATCATATAATTTCTCCATGAAGCCCTTGTATGCATCATCATTGAGAATTATTGATTATTAAATAATATAACCTAGAAACCAGTAGAAAAAATTATCAGGAGGGTTACAATAATCACAATCTAATTGTAATATGAGTTCTGAAAAACTAATCAGGGCCCTCAATCAAGGTACCAACATATTGTAGTCACCACTATCGAGACAGTCCTAAAAAAATTATATCATGTGACACTAATGGTTCATTGAAAAATAAATACTTGGGTTTATTATTCTACTCCCCATATTTACTCACTCAAAAAGCCGATTCAAGATCATGGACATCCCAAAAATTTAAATTTCTAATTAAAAATTCATTATGTTTAATCTAGGAATCCGATGTGGTTTCATTCTCAAAAAACATAATTAAATACAAAAACGTAATTTAGAAATCCTTTAATAAACCTCTATGTGAAATTATATGCCTCACCATAATATTACTATACAACACGAAAAAATGATGCCCAGATTCCCAAAGGCATCACTTAAACACACAAACACCGACAGAAAAGTTTGATAATGATTGTATGTGTAATCCCCTAGATGTACCATTTAATAACCACATATTTATTCATAATACACCAAAAATCATTATTACGGTTCTCATGAATCACTCTCATATCAATCCAAAAAATATACGATGTCCGATATCAATATCCACACCCATCTAACATCAACTCGAAATCTCTAATTATTTTTTCTCTATGGATCTAGAGAAATTTATATATCACTACACATAGGAATATATTTTCCTTTAATCCATCATCTAATTGGCCTCACTATTTCTGTGACCCTACCCAGATTTCGTTCAGTCCACTATGAATGATTTTATGTTCCCAACCATAGTATTATCTTCATCATCTCATCACTAAACAGAATCATTGAATCTTATTTCCCACAAACCATTCATTACTGAATGTAACGATTCTATATAATAATAAAACATACACTAGATCACTAATGTGAGATGATATTTTCTATATATTATTTTATCAACATTAATTTCACCCTTACCATCTAAAAAATAACATATTTAAGGGGTTCACCACCTTCAATACCCAATGGGGTGCTCAGAATAATAAAAACTTATTTACACTAATCCCCATGTAAAATGAAAAACATGTCCTAAAATTATATGTGTGTTTCTCCTCTTGAAAGATACTCACCCATCCTATTAAACACTAACATTATTTATGATTATATCATTCATTCTACGACATTCCAATATATCTATTATAAAATTATTCATTACAATGGTAACACCTCTCATTCTAAATAACACTCTGCGTTATCATACCCATAAGAGCTCTATAAAACCCATAAATTCTTAAAATACACCGAAGAACACATAAATTTACAATCAAATGTGTACATTATTTAATACCACGGCTACATTCCTCTATATATCAATTCATTTCCTAAAATTCATCCCTAGTCTCAATATAATTCATCTAGGAAGTGTGAACCACTCAAAACCCACCTTACTAGCATTTATCCATTATCAATTTCAATATCATCTAAACATAATAGGTGTATGATACTATATCACAAACTATAAAACCTAGATAATGATCTAAGATTATCACATGTTCAAACCTATGTTTACAAACTATAGTCTGTAATACGACTTGGAAACTAACATTCCAACACACCAACTCTAGGATTGTCAAATATTCATGTAAGGTGTCCCATGTTTAATTAACATCCCTTCCTCATGTACCTATACTCACTTGATATCCATATCACAAACTACCACTCTAGGACTTAATCACATCCATATGAATATAAAAACATCATCATATGATAATTCACATCAAGTAAAACCATAGTTATATAGTTTATCTATATAGAGTACCACCATGATTCTATATTGGAAAACTCTATAATGTTTTTTCTTAACATATTTTGTAACTGAGTCGACATCACAATTACAAGTAATGGTTTCCTAACCAATGTAGTCAATTCATTTACCATCTCACTAAGGGACACTATAAATCCCTAAAATAGGGGTAATTTATTTATTTTATACCAATTAATATAACATGGTATTTACATTACATTCCATCACAATATAACAACACTTTTCAAATGAGTATACATACACCATAATGTTATTTTTAAAAACATGAAATAACTTGTTGTAAACACTTCATATTGTTGAATAATCTTCCAAAAATGAAATCAATCATGATATATAACACAAATCACATATGAATCCACCATGTTAAAAAATATGCATTTATACATGCCTTTTGATACTATAGACCATGATCCAATTCCATGAATAGAAATATAAAATATCCATATTATACTTAAATATGTATATTAATCATAATAGTAGAAACCAAAAATAGAAATGTCCCATCCCTTTTATGGGAGACTTCCCATCTAAATAGGTGTTTAGGATGCACCAGACTGAGGTCCATCAAAAATTGTGATACAACCTTATTTCCCTTATATAATACCTCAATTAGTATGAATACAATATACTAGGATAGTGATGTGTAACTTCATTGAATTGAATTATCTTACCCATTCTCCATGTTGATATTAACATGACCTCATTAATTCCTCCCTATACTATAGAGGATTCTGACTAGTAGTTAGTGTCTTAAGGGTTAATATGAAGAATATATACCCTTATATCAGAGTGTAGTTATGAATTGAAATAAAAAACAATCAAATACATAATTAATTTACAAAAAATACAATAAAAAAAGATTCATTCTATAATAAATTAAAAACAACCATTAATAATAAAGTACCACTAATCACCCAATATAATGATAAAATATAAATATAAATACAAAAAACAAATATGGAGGTTCTAATACCATCCATTAGCCCTAACTCCTCATAACATATACACTCAGATGAGGTTACCTCAATTGATCATCTATCAATGGGACCCTAACACATGTTTACCAATTATCCTTAGGTCCACTCAGGTACAAAAGTGTGAGGTCCTACTATGTAGGCTTTGAGGAAAACATAGTAGGCATCCATTAAAGGTATCCCTAACCTAAATAGTATTTTAGTTTATAAATATGTGATATTCCAATTAATAGTTAGAATAATACATAATCATAATTAAATAACTAATACTAATGATGAGGTTGTGAGATGACAAAAAATATTGACTATATCAAATTCAGATAATTTCATATGTCTCTAATAATGTCACGTAACCCGAAAGTATAAAATAAGACATGGAAAAAAATCTTATAGATCAATCATCCAAAACTCGATGACATACTTTCTCCTAATATTACTATAAAATATCACATTATCAGTAATATATTGGGAGTACTTATTCCCCTTTTTGAGAAAAATATAATCTCATCAGGAAACTCAGCAGGTGTGTGGTATCACCACCCCATTCGGAAAAACATATACCATATCAGCATGAAACTTCTAGGAATATGCACAGACAACATTGAATGTCATAAATTATCAACAAATAATTTATGGTCACATTCATATCCTACCTTGAAGATCATGTCATATTTAAAAGTAGCATAGGATTATAGTCACACCCTTTTTTAGGAATATATCATAGATAATATCATATATAACTTGGGAATTCTCTCTACCGTTATCCTCCCATAACATACTACAACATGGAAACTCTCTTAAATAGAGAATATGTTCCCATTGATATCCCCTCACGAAAAAAACCAAGACCCATCAATTTATTCCAATACCACACCTTGATGTTTGTAAATTTAATTATCCCAACTCTTAGGATGATTCCCTCCTGATTACCCCATCTGGACAGGAACATCACATCGACCCCATCAATAACCTCATCTAATAAAATGGGAATTACAAACATTCATTCAGACACATCATTTTATGTCCTCACTAGAAAATTGAAATATAAATACCTCATGTTGTTATCTAAACCCACAAACACCATTCTAAGGCTATCCAAGAGGGATAATTACAATAAAATAATCAAATTCATCCGTGAAAACATGATCCAGCTCACTAGGGACCATCATTAGATATCTCATTTTATGGGCCTAAAAATTCTATGAAATGATATAACAACATTATCATGATTCTAATCTAGGTATCATCCCATATCATTCTTAATTGTACTGGTATCCCATCACTTGGAGGAAATACAGTCATCATACCTCATCCAGTCATAGTGGACAAATCCCACTCGTGGGACTCACTGATTATATTCTACCCTCAAGGAGGTGTATTTTGTTACAAATTTGTCCAAGACCCTCATGTATGGAAAACATAACATAGGAACAAACCTTTTATATAAACATATCAAATCAAACATGTGGATCTAGGCCATCCATCTCATAATTCAATCCAACACGCACACCCTAAAGAGAAATAATGAAAAAGTGATTCTATTTCAGACAACATCTCTACATCACTTTATCTAAAAATAAGAGGCACAGATCTATCCTATTTCATGATCATATATGTCCATTAATTTCAATTATTTATATGCATTTTTGGTCCATGTATATCAAGGATCGCATATATAACTAATCTCACATCCATCGATAGTTGAGACATCGGAAAAGTCTTTGATGGTCCATCATCGTCCGCGATACCTTATTCAATTCATCTTAATTTCATAATAAATTTCCTTTTATAATTATGTAATATTTACAACTAAATTAGAAATATTATATGATATTCACATAACCAAATGTGTAAACATTGGTAAGATGTTCATGGACCACATACCTCATAGAATGAGTTAACATCTGTTGCAAGATCTACTCATCCGTTTCTAAGCTTACTTTGTCTTAAGATCTCCAATAATGAGGTATCATATCAAAATTATTAATTATAATCAATTAAAACATATTATTTAATTTAATTCAAAATGTTATAGGAGACCAAAAAACTCATTGGGTGGGATAACTATTAAAACCATGGAAAACAATGTGTGGTCCACTCCCAACCCATTGTCAGACCTAATCCATAAAAATTCCCCAATTAATTTATCCAAAAAGAGGGATAATTAAATCCAATTTCACAAAAAAAAGATAAATAATTCATCTTAGCATCTTAAATCAATTGAAAAAGAAAATTATATTGTGTATTTTTCACCAAAGGACCCACTCTATCCATCGTATGTAAATATCCACGATTCTTTTCTGATTCTTCTATAATATGATAAAATCATCCTCAAAACCCTAACCAAATCCCACCAAATCATAGGCAATGAATTGGAATAAGAATGGTCGAGAATCGTGGCGAAACTAAAACCCCCAAGGATATTAAGATATAATTCTCTTCAATAAATTTTTTTTGCATGGTAACTTGTAATGCACGCAACACCAAAAATATTCCAAAATATATATTATTAATATTATTGTTAAAATTTATTTAAATATGAAAATAAAATGTGATATGTCATTAAAAAAATTTAAAAAACTATAAGAACACAACTTAAATAAATATTTATTAAAAAATGTTATAAAAACATGTATTATAATTATTCCTACATTATTATTATGATATCAATATAATATATATATGAAATTCAGTGTAAGATACATTAATAACATCCAAGAAATAATTATGTAACTATAATGAATTATAATATGTTGATTATTCACTAAATAGAAATGTTTTATTTAAAATAAATTTTTTATTATATATTATATATGTTTTATTTAAAAAATATATTTCTAAATTGTAAATTTTATTTGAAAAAATGAACTCCATTTTTTAAATTATAATGAAAATATTGTATACAAATAAATTTTTTGGATTTTTAAAATAATAAATGTTAAGTGAATAATGCAAAATATATTTTTTACAAATGGTGTGCCTTTTATCAGATAACGTGGATATAAAAATGAAATTAAAATTTATGAATAATTTTTACTCAAAGAATTTTTATCATATTTTAGGAATTATAAATTTAAAATATATTATGTTTAAATTGGAAAGCTATGTTTATCACTTCAGAACCTAACTTATATGTTATTTAAAACTATTTTTATGTGTTATCCATTAATTAACATAAAATATATTTTATGTAATTATTGGAATTTAATAATATGACATTTATTAAATAAATGAAACAAAACTATCAAAATTATTAAAAAAAGTATTATTATTCATAAAAAAATTACATTGTTTAAAAAATGTGTTATCGTGTTACCAATAAATCACAATAAAAATATAAAATATGGCTAAATGACCAAAAAACGTTTAAATAAACATGTCTCAAAATGTATCTATGGGAGGTTTATCTACTAAGAATCCTCGATTATACATTTATTCCACTTTTTAATTCACTTTCCTTCCAAACTTATATGTATTTAAAAAAAATTTATTTGTATTTATAGAATTCTCACCCCACTCACTTATAAAAGGATATATTCACCATCCAATTTCCCCTCTCACCAAAATACTATTTTTTCAACTAAAATATTCACTATTTAATAATCAATAATAATTTCTATGACTTATAGGTCCATATATCTTAAAATTACCACCCATTAAAGGATTAATATATTTTGTAAAGGAGTAGTTCCATGGAATAAAGAAAAAATTACTAATCACCCCACATTCATTTCTATTAATTTATTTGTTATTAATACTCCACATTATTTACTATAATGATGATAGAATAATTAAATTAGGTTAATTATTTTATCTATATGTCATTATGTTTTTTGAATAAACATTAACTACCTTTCCATTCCATCATTAAAAAAACAATGATATCACTCTTATAAATGCGCATACGGATGAATCCATGAATGAAATATATATTTTATCATTATGAAATCTCATGAATAGTAATATAGATATGATTATTGAATATATATAATATTTTTAGAATAATTACTATTCTATGAAGATAAATCATTATCTAATATCCTTCAATCTAATCCATCAGAAAATGGAGACATCGCACGTGTTCATGTCTAGACTACAAACTCCAAGAATTAATGTAAAACATTTATCAACACCAATATACATTATATTTTTAACAATATATATAATAAATGTATATAATATTTATTACATTATTATGAATCTATAATTATTTCCATAGTTCATGGAAAAAATTTTTTTAACTGAAACACTCATGAAAAAAAATAGTTGACACATGAAGGTTTAATATTTATATTCTGGGGTTGTAAGATATTTTACACCTAAACCCTAATTATATATATATATATATATTATTTTAATATATTAATTTTTTTAATTTATTGTTATCATTACCACTGCCATTTAGTTCAATACTAAATAAAAAATAAATTTCATATGAAAGGATATCCATATTACTCTTTTATTGGTCATGCATATTTTTAATCAATGTCATTGTTATTAAAATTGTTATATGGAATTTTTTATCTAAATTTAAATTTTTAATAAAGTTATTTTGTACCTCCTTCTAATTTCCAAAAAATATGTTTAAAATTTTTCTTTTCAAATGAATTTTTTTAGGTCTTGTTTTTAACTATCTTTCCAAAGGTTGAAAATAATGTTTTTAATGAAAATTATATGAGTGGATTTTCATAACATCATGTCATATCGTAATAATATAAATTATTATTATGATTTATTAATTTTTAAATAAAATACACCTACCATTTTAAAATTTATTTATTATATTGAGGTTATTAAAAGAATATAATATATTCTCATGATTTTTAAAAAATATATAATGGTTTTATAAAAGAATTTTTTTTATGTATAAATTTTAATGGAATGTTTTGTTTTAATATAGATATTTTATAGTAACAAAAATTAAACTATTTATATATATGGTTTTTAAGATGATTTTATAAGGATGATTTTTTGAAACTCAATATTCCCATGTGTTAATTAATGATTTATGAAATGATTATTGTTTTTCTTGATCTTAAAAAACAATTATTTATGTATTTTATTTTTTATTGAATGGGGCCAAAGTTATATCCCACCAATTAATTGGGTATATATTGGTATCTCAAGAGATAATATGTAAGTGAAAAGGTAAATTGGACTCAATACATGATGGGTACCTTTCTACAATGATTATGGGAATGGAGAGTGCACTAAATCTTATATGGGATAATGTCCACAACATTATGATGCTATTATTAGTTAGACTTGTAAAAAAATTATCTATTTATGTGTATAGAAAAATTTAATGTCTTCATATTATGATATACTCTCATTGATAATCGTTTATTATTGATTATTCTACACACTTATGTTTCAAGTATTGTTTTTATAAAAATCCATAAATCGATGAAACATGCTTTTGGACATAAAAATTGTTGGGTTTGATTTCAAGTGTTATTAACTTATTATAATACCCTTATGATTATATTATGCCCCATTGTGATAATTAATTAATATAACCCATCATAACACTTATTGACCATCTAATCTCAACCATTATAATTTTTTCATCTCCCCAAGTTATATTGGAAGGAATTAACTAGGATATGTAAAATAAATGAACTATGTGAGAATAAAATTTTGGGATACATTAATGATTGATAATAAATATGTCTATGATGGGTCTAGTATTTCGATATTGTTAAACTATAAGGTTTTGGGGTGTGTAATATTGATAAATGTATTGTTAAGTATTCTAAATAGATTCTATATTCACTTATTTAACGCTTCGGTCATATCTATTGGTATGAGGGAAGGGTTTAGTAAATTTATTGTATTGAATTTGAAAAAATTTGTAAGAATATAACGGGTAAATATAAATATAGTATATATCATAAAATTTTCATTTTTTATAGTGTGTTTGGATTTATTAAAATTGAATCGATATCTTAATTCAAATAAATATATTCATACTCTAGAATGGTTTAATTTAGGGCTAATTACCCTATTTTTTATATGAGCATCAACTCAATATTTACTTACTGCACGAAAAAAATTTATAAATACTGATTTCATTGTACAGTACTAGGGTATATACCATAATTAATTCATGCTATATTTATGAACCATTATAATGGGATTCAATATCTTGTTGGTAGTAATACAAAATTCAAAATAACATGGTAATATTATATTAAAACAAAAATGTTCATAAAGTACTGTGTACATAATATTTATTATTTTTTAATGTTGGATTATTGCTTTAAATTTAAAAAGGTACCCTTATATAAAAATATTTTATATTAGTAAAAATATGGAAAAAATTAATCAAGCTGACAATGGGTGCTAAGGAAAATTAAAATATTATTCTAATGATAAACTATATGGGGTAGGATTTTGGGTGAAAAAACTCCAAATAATGATAAAAACATTCATAAGTTACGATTAATAATGTGAACCATGTTATTCCCCAAAAAAACCAAGGAACAAGATATTTCCTTTCAATAATTTTATTTCACAATGTCTACCTTCCATCGGTGGATCTTTTAAGGCACTTATTGTTGTGAAAATGATCTCATTTGAATAAAACATATTTTCGATTTCTTACTTATTGAAAATTTTGATATTTTTTTGGTTTTATATCAATAAGAATTTAAATCTGACTAATGGTGGACTCTTATGCAGAATATGAGGCCAGAAGAGTAAATTGGCTACCTGAACTAAGAAGTGTTTAACAAGGTAATTTCAGAAATTATTTTCCAAAATCTATTCACAATAAAATAGTTAAAAATTTTCAAGAAATATAGTGGATGAATTATTAATTTAATATTATATATGAGAAAATTTTGACATACCTTTTTATGTGTGCTTATGGTATCATCATCAAACATCAATGATTTTTTTCAATTTTCTTGTGCCTTGTGACGAACTATCTAAAAGGACATGGATATAAAATATATTGATACCTATAAATAAACAGTATATATTCACAATATTCAGGAGATTTTTTGGATAAAAATAAAAAAAAATATTTTTAATAATACTAATGTAGTAGATTCCAAGAAGGAATGAAAATCAACCACTCTTGATTATAAACCAAGGGAGGTCATTGATTTTTATTAAGGATTATAACTACTAAATACATTACCAACATTGGAAGGAAAACACAAATGGTGAAGCTTTGAGGCAAATAAAAATTATTTAGTGTACATGATTATAATTTAAAGACACACAATACATATGATTTTATATTGCATGGACCTATAAATCATGATGGCTGTGGAGAAATCCTATATTTTAAAAATTAATTTCCTTAAATATGTCCAAGTGATAAATTAAAATGTATAGAAGGAATATTTGGAAATGAATAATAAGGTAAGGAATTTTCTAAAGATCAACTGTAAAATTTATGGAATTATAATGTTCAATAAATGAATGTTTTTCAATTCAACTCTTCAATTATCGAAGTACCAATTTGACTAAGAACATGTCTCAACATTCAATATCTGTAAGGGAAGTACAATGTTTTATAAATATATTATGGATCATTTATCATGTGAAATCATGAAAAGAGTTATTGTGGAGTGTTTACCTCGATGCCTAGTATTCAAGCGAGTTATGTATTAACATAATAATTTTTTGGGGATAAATCTAATATTATTGACAAATAATAAATATTTTGAATAACAGCTATGGTTTCTATCATACTAATCCCCATTGAATATCATGGGAATAACACCATTGAGGATTTATTGATTTTCATACAATGTAATCATATTTCATTTGTAAAATGCTATATTTTCACTTTACCAACACTTAGGGAATTCATTGAAGAAGTGTCATGGTTCCACATAGTTATATTTTAAATTATACCGGATTGAGATATAATGTTTATATAAAATATCTAGAGAAATTATAAACAAGAATTGAATATAGAGTATTACATTATCACTTAATATCATCGTCAAGCAAATGGTATATTTTATAATACCATACAAACTTTAGATGAAATGTTTATATATTGGTTAACTAATTTTAATCGTCATTGAGATAAACACCTTACTCTTTTCAATTATTCATTCGAAACTAGATTTAACTTGAGTGTTCATATTTATCCTTTAGAATACCTCTATGGAAATATCTATAGAAATATAATATATTGTTATCATGATAGAAAATCTGAATTATTAGGAATTGATATAGAAGAGAAAATTGAATAGAAAGTTAAATAAATTCAAAATCATATCTTAGTATCTAAGATTCAAGATCATATTTATGGTTCAAATAATAGGAATGTGCTATATTTTGATTTCAGGGAATGGTATTCCATTAATAATTTCCATATAACAATGTTTTGATATTTGGGAATTAGGGTAAGTTGGGAACCTTATATTCTTGTCCCATTGAGATTATTGACCATATCAAGATTCAATCTTATCGCTTGAAACACCCACAATTAAATTTATAACATCAAAACCCGTTACATGTATTAATATTTAAGAAGTACATACATAATTCATAAAATATATTTATCTCATATTTTATACAATTAGTGAATGGTATTTATTATGAGGAAAACTGGTTTCGATGTTAGATTAAATATATAAAATGTCATCCAATAAGACAACTCACTAGGATAATGTTTTATATTGAATCATTAGGTTTAAGGAAGCTATGTGGGAACAAAATTATAAAATGAGGCATAAGTATCACCATTTATTTTGATTAGAATTAATAAATTTCAAGGGATATTTTCTTTTATGGAGGTAAAATGTTACTCTCGAATATTTTAGAATAAATTTATCCTTATTAAATTTGACACATTCGACAGATTATATCTCATGAAAAAACAAACTAAAACAAACTGAATTTTAACTTAATAAAATGAAAGGTAAATATCATTAAATTATCAAATTAAAATATGAAAAAAAGTTAAAAAGTTATAAATAATAATAAAACACCATAGTAACATAATGATTTTAAAATTCATTATTATAAAAACATGTATTATAATTTTTCACATATTATTATTATGATATGAAGACAATTTTTTATTTAAATTAAATGGGAGATTAATTAATAGCATAAAATTAATAATTATGAAATTATAATGAATTTTAATTTAATATTTCATGGCTAAAAATAAAATTTTTTATTAAAAAATATTTTTTTCATTGTATATTATATTTGATCTATTTAAATAAAAAATTTCTAAATTTTTAATTTGAGTATGAAAAAATAAAATACCTTTTTGAAATTATTTAAAAAATTATTAATATAAAAATATATGGATTTAAATAAAATAAATAATTTTTGGTGAATAGTGAAAAATATCGTTTTTATAAATAGGGAATATTTTATGAATTAATTTGGTTATAATAATGACATAGAAATTTATGAAACTAGTTTTCTTAACCAAATATTCATTTTATAAATAATATTATTCATTTTAAAATATTATGTTTATATTAGAAACCTATTTTTATCATTTTTAATCTATTTTTTATTTTATCTAAAACATTTTTTATATATTATAAATATATTACTTCAAAACTAATTTTTATCACTTTTTAAAATTTAATAAAGTAAAAAAAAAATTAAATTTTAATTTATAATTTCCAAATTATTGGGTAATAATAATATGATTTTTATTCTAATAATTATCTAGGATTTAAATTTTTATCTTAGTAAATTTAATTTTTTTAAGAAGTCAAAAAAATATAAAATATTAAAAAAACAATGTAAGAAACATGTCTGAAAATGTTTTAATTTTAGAAAAATATATATATAATCATCCCCCATCCAATATTTTTAACTTATTTATTGTCCTTTTCATTTAATGTTACATGTAATTTATATAACGTTATGTGTATTAAAAAATTTTCCACCACACTAACATATATATATGCATCTATTCACCACCCCACTAAGATAATTTTTTAAAATACCCAAAATTACTACCCCAAAACTTATATATATGTCTTTTAGGTAATTATATCATTAATGTACTAACCTTAAATGGATTTTTCCATTTATCAATGGAGTTGTTTCAAGGAGTAATGTTAAAAAATTCATTATCACTCATTTTTTCATTTCTATTATTTTCATTATTTCTATTCAATTACCTAATTTATTCAAGAAATTCAACAATAATTACATAAATAAAATAAAAATTATTAAATTTTATTATGTTTATCGAATAAACATTCTCTATCGTTCCCTCCATAAGTTCAAAAAATGAAATCTTTCCTTATTTTTATGTTTGAACTACCACTTACATTAAAAATTAATATTTTCATAACTAACATTGTTGGATGGATATATAGATTCACCTTAATGAATGTATATAATATTAATTAAATAATTATATTTATATAATTATAAAATATTAGCTAATTTCCATCTGTCACGTCTAGTAGAAAATTGAAACATTGCTTATATTTAAATACTGACTGCCACCTCCATATAGTGATTTGTACAATTTTTTGTTTCCACTAATCCTGGATGTTTATAAAATAATATATATTAAATAAATATTATATTAATTACAAGATTAATATTCTATAACTGTGACCGATGTTCAAGGACCGTAATCACAAAATTAAAATATGGCTTGGATAAAATAGTTCAGGAATTGGTGTTGAATTTTGTGAATAATTATAAATAAATAGCTATTTAGTAGTTATTTTTGAATTATATAAGTTAATATAATTATTAATATAGAAATATTATTTATATAGATTAATTATATATTTAATATAAAACATTTTAGTGGACGTTTGAAGCATGTCTAGAATAGTGGTAAGGGTTTTTGTTTTAATCTCACTTTTTATCAAGATTGATTTTGTTTTAATTTACAAAGGATTACATTAATTCTATATATTCCATAAGAACAATTTTTTTCTTATAATCAAGTTATTATTGTTATTTACATTTATTATTATCATTTCCTCCCCCCTCTTGATCAATAATAAACATAAAGGATAGAATATAGGAAACTTTTACATTATTTCTCTTCTTTTGGTTGAGAATATTTCTCATCAATGTTGAAGTTGGTGAAATTCATTGTTAGAAGTTATTACCTATATAGAAATATTTTATGAATATATTTTACGATACCATTATCATTCCAATAAAATTATTATAAGGAATCTTTAAAAAATTATACAAACATACTTTTACCCTTCATTAAAAATGTGTGAAAAGAATATTTTTTTAACACATAAGGGATAGAAGAATTTTCCTATTTTGTCCATTATATATAATTTAAATTATTTTAAATGTTTATATGGTGTTATAAAATAAATATTATTCACATTTCTCTGTGATTCATTAGTTTTTAAATATTACCAAAAGAATAGAATGTTTTCTACTATTTTTCAAAATATATTTCTATTTATTTCATAGAAGTATTTTTTTTATTTAGGTATAAATACATCAAGTAATATTAAACTTTTTATTGATATTCTATAATCATACCGTATAATTTATTTCTTAGGATGTATTATGGTTATTATTTTCAAATGAAGGTTTTCAAAAACCCATTTATTTCCATTGGTTGAATTATTCTATAACGAAATGATGAATTTCATTGTGACCATATGGCACGAATATATTTGGTATTCATTATGTTAGGGGTGTTCCAGAAATTGTATATACATCTAATGAATTTTTTAAATATTGATATATCCTAAGATTATGCGAAATGCAATTAGGAGTGAACTGAATCCCCTATGTAGGCTTTTACACTATGTTTTGATGGTCTTAGTAGTTATTCTTTATGAAGGAAAATATTTTCTAGGATTTTGTGTAATCTATAAACGTTTTTCAAATTATGATGACATGATATCAGGGTTCATTGATGATTATTAATGATTCTACCCTATTATGACTCGTGTATTATTTATTACAAATCCTTCTACTGTAACTCTTTATATATGGGATTTGAATTATTAATTATATTTTTGGACGTTATGGTCAAGTTCTCAAACTATTATTCTTAAATATTTCCCAACTATAAACATAAATCGATATCTCCCATGTCTACCCTAATTCAGCATATGAGTTCATTGTTTATTATGTATCATTTTCTCCAAGTTATGATGGATGGTATTATGTGGGATATGTCAAATAATGATTCTATATGGGAATAAATTTGTGTTGATAATGAAGATTATTCATAAATTATTTTATTATTTATCTAATATATAAATGCACTAAGTCATTATAGTTCTATGGTATGTATAATTAAGAGATGTGATGAATAGAGATTCAATGTGACAGTTTTTATGTATTTTATGCTTGGGTGGCCTCATAATGATACCTATAATATATACAACATCGACACCAAAACACCCTTATCCAATGGGGGATTATATAAGAGAGTGTAGGGAGAGAAATCATAAAAAAATACCATTAATCAATGCATCTACCCTCTAAAATAATTAAGAGATAATCATAAAAATACTATTTCTCCTCCATTAAAACCCAAAAGGCACCAAATTTCATTAATAATAGAAAGGTTCATAGATTTATACACCCTCACAGATCTAACATGTGGTGTTAAAATTCCCAGGACACAACATGACATCCTAAGGAAGAGAATAAATCATAAAACCAAACTCTATTATAATGAGACCCATATAGGTCATGTTGAGATTCCAACATTCTAGAAAAGTCTTAAGACCATGGACATGCCCTTCCCTCTCATATTTTTTGTAACCTCATACTCTATAAAATGACACCCCTCCCAATATTCCATCTCCATGTTGTCAAATGGATTTCACGTTGATCGAATTCCCTCTCTTAAATTCATAAATGAAAAAACTTAAGGGTAATCAATTCAGTGTATAAATGTATAAATTTTTTTACAAGGGTCATCCCATTACCCAAAATCAAATACAACATTAAAACATGTATTGAATCTATTTTTATTGTTAATTCCCCCATCATGGTAGTCTACGATGACTCATCCTAGTGGGCATGGTGGACCAACTTCCTGCAGAAAAAATAGCAAACAACCACCCATATCCCAGACCAATATTTTAATAAGCATTGAAAAACACAAAAAATTACCAGATACAAATCCAATTTTTTTAGAGATGATCCAAATCATTTTATAATGATATAAAGATGGACTATCTAAACTAAACTTACTTTTGGACCAAAATTTAGATTCCCTCTAAATATTACAACCCATAATTATGTATGTCATTACAGTATGTATGTTTGTATGTGTATATATGTTTCTTATTATGTGTATATATAAGTGTATATATATTCATGTATTAATCAATATGCTTGTGGAATTATGTTCTTGTTTTTGTATTACTGTGTATGTAGGTGTATTTATGTGTATATATGTGTATATATGTGTATATATGTGTATTGCTTGTGTATGTATGTGTTTATTTGTATTTTGAAACATGTGTATGTATGTGGATGTGCATGTGTAATTGTATGTATGTTTTTGAATGAATTTATATTTTTTTATGTATGTGTATTAATGTATATGAATGTGTATGTATGTTTATGTATGTGCATGTGCATGTATGTGTATGTATGCGTATATATGTGTATGTATGTGAATGTGTATTTGTATGTGGGTGTATATATGTGCATGTGTTTGTCTGTGTATGTGTGCATGTTTGTATAATGCATCAACTTTTCAATTTTTAATTATTTCATTTATTTATTTATCTTTATCCATGAACATGAGTTAAAGGTAATTTTTTTAATGTATTCAATGTTTTGAGGTTTCTATTCTAGACTCACAGTTGGTGCATGGTTAGATATAACTATGCAATAACCATGAAAAAAATAGAAATTTTTAATAAGTGATTATTTTCATGGTTGTGCATCATTTTCCAAACATTGCAGTCAAACTGTATGACTTTCTATGTGTTGCCAATAAGGGTCAAATATGTGGAACATGTATTGGGAAACCCTGTGGGCAAACCATGTGGCCATCCTAGGTTTTATGAACATTGTAATTTATAAACACTCTTACTTTTGACACCCACTTATAACCCCATTTTTTCCCATTTAATTGATTCCCACTAAGGTGTAATCCTATGCATGACCCTACCTTTATCCTAAATTAATTAGTTAGCTCATTCTGGATTCCAAGTAGTTTATATAGGGTTTTGGTTAATTTTTCTACCTCCTTCACAATTATAAATATGACCTTTATCAGCTCTATAAAATTCAATTAACACTGCTAAAAAGTGTTGTTAATTGAGGCAAGGATAAAGGGGGTCCCTTTTATCATTGCTTTGAAAAGCGCTGATAAAGGCCCCTATTATCAATGATTTTAAAAAGTGCTGATAAAAGTCGCAAAAATAGTAAAAAAAATATTTTTAGAAATCTGGCAGGCTTCAACAGCGCATGATGACCCCATTTAACAGCTCCCCCCACCCATGGTAGCCCATGCATGCCCCAGGCTAACTCCGCCCTACCCCACCCCCCTCTAACAGTGCTAGTTAATTCCCCATTAATTCGAGCACAACCTTCCTCCACAGGGATTCAAACTCGAGACCTCTTGTCTGTGCGCCGAAGCCTTTACCACTCCACCATATTGCTTTTCTTTTTGTTTATTAATATATCTAGTTTTATATATATTTATATATATAGTTATATTTACTCATATATTAATATATATGTTTATTTAATTATATTAATATATATATCTGATTATTATATATATATATATAAACATATATATATTTATTTAGTCATATTAGTATCTATATATATATTTAGGCATATAAATATATACATATATTAAATTATATTAATATAAATATGTATCTGTCTATTAATATATATATATATATTTTAACATATATATATATATATATATATTAACACACAAATATATATATATATTTAGTCATATTAATATATACATATATATTTGGTCATATTAATATATACATATATTTAATTATATTAATATATATATATATTGGTATATTAATATATATTTATATTAATATATATATATAGTTATAATTTTTATCTATATATTTATTTGTATATTAATATATATTAATATATATTTTTTAGATTTTTTTAAATGCATTTAAAAAATATGTTTTCTTATATGTGTTGTTATAAATAAACAAATAAATACATACATACATATATACAACACACACACACAGATATATATTATATGTATATCTCTAGGTATAATTATACATATTTATATATATTTACAAATATTATATATTAATATGTATATTCAAAAGTGCTAGAAATGGGGTATTGAAAAACCAAACCTATCGAAGAGTCGTTGAAAAATACATAATTTCTTCTCCAGGTGTATGTTTCAGCTCCGTGAATAGTAAAACTGATGCTAATTGAACGAACTATGATAAAAAAGGTTCCAAAGGCCTAAAAGACACATATATCAGAAGTTGTGGCTATTTTAATAAATATTAGACAGGGGTCCGGACACTGAAACTGAGTTTTAGAGGAATAATGGGGGTTTTTGGGGATTTTGGGGTCCTAGACTGGACTGAGACAAAGTCTCAGTCAACCTGTTACATATATCTCTTCACTGCCTTTGATTTTATATGTATTAGAGCCCAAACAGACAACCGAAGTGAAATTTATGGTTGTTTGAAGTTGTACTTTTTTGGCGTTCTATAACTGATATATCATTCGTTCCTCTGAACTTCTTAATGTTTAGAATAGATTTGGTCATCACACATTTCATGGGCTTCAATTTGACTAATAACGACACTCAAACGGACAACCGGAGTGAAATTTTTGGTCATTTCCACGAGCAGCTGGTTTCATAGATTTTTAGGAGATACGAGAGTTGCACAATTTCAAACGACAATAACTTCTTCTCCGAGTGTCTGTTTTGGATCTACCACATATCAAATCAAATATTTCAAAATTATACACACTTCAGTGATCATAAAAACGCTATCCCACATTTTGTGAGGGTTAAAAAAGGCCAAAAACCTTCTGAATGGTCATAAGTTTGGCTCCAGGGGTCCGTTTAGCCATAACATCTACTCAAGGTGTCCATTTTTCCTCAACCACATATCAAATAGAATCTTACGACCAGACCTACACTACTGTGAAAATTTTTACACCTTTTCATATTCATCATTGTATGAAAAGGTCATTAATCTATACAAACGACCATAATTTCTGCTCCGGGGCGTCTATTCTGGGTCTACAACATATCAAATCGATATTAAACATATTTTAAGAACTATTTATGATATTTAAATCAATATAAATATACTTTTATATCAATATATTATTTTTTATGATTTTTTTTGAAATATAATCATTTATCAGTGCATGGAAAATACGAGCTGATAAAACCCCCCTTTATCAGCACTATAAAAAATATGATAAAGAATGGCATTGCAGAAACACAGCTTTGTGGTAATGCTTCATGTCTTTTCCTCTTATTTATTATTATTATATTCATGTAATCATATGATGTATAAACCCTATTAAATTGGGTTTTATTAAATAATTGTGATTTTCAGTATCTAGGGCTTGTAAAACTCACATCTTGACCTCTTTTAGAATTATTTTTCAAAGATGAAAGAGTTTAGTTGTTTGGAGGTAGGTTGCTCCAGGAATAATCATTAAAATATGAATACATTGATTTCTTGAGATTTATAAACCATTCATTAGTTTTAAATTAATTGTTCAATGAAAATGTTAAAAACATTATTGTCTTTTTTCCTTATATAGTGAATATAATTTCTTGTTAAAATTCGGGGCCAAATGGCACTTGGGTATCTCATTTTCTATAATAATTTTTTGATCCTTAGATATATTTAATAAAATTAATCAATAACATAATCTTGAAAACTATTGTTTTTTAATGAAATAATATGATTCCAAATGGAATTCCAACGGTAGCCAATGTCATTCTGAAAGGAATTATAATCATTTTCAATATTAAATGTTGTTATTTAAATTGTGATTTGATAATTATGAGTCTTTTGGTTTCTACGATTATTAATATAGAATTATTATTCATTTATGTGATTTTAATTATGTGTAATGACATTTTAAATGATTCTTGAATTTGGTATAATTTGAGAAAAATGTATTTATAGTGAGGACTAAATTTCATTTTTAATGTAAATTTAAATATAATGAGTGATATTTGGTAATTAGTAATGGATACAATGTCTTGAAACATGGATTAATATTTTAAGGAGTATTTGGAAACACATTGAATGGGTTACAAAAACTCAGATCTCAAAGAGTAATGGGGGCATGATTGACAATTTATGAATTTGTTTGAATTTATCCCAAGTTGGTTCATGTTTCGATGATAATGGTTATATTGAATTTTTTTCATTTTCTATAGAAACAGAGAATTTAGTGAGGGATTATTTAAGGATCTTTTATGTCTGGTTTTATATGTTTTGAAAATTATTTTTTATTGACATGGTGTTTATATACTAAACTCTATTTTGTATATAATTGAAACATGGGAGTATAGGTAAGGAGAACTAGGATAATACTATTAGGCATAGTTCTCATACATTTCTAAGGGATATAATAAAACACTAAATAAAATATATTATGGTATGTATTGGGTGTGACATTAAGTAGTGACCCCTTTCCATGAGGCATTGAGTTTACTCTCACTATAGATTATGCATAGTTACGTATGAATATTTTAAAAGTTGAATACAATGTTCGATGAAACCATGACCATTATTATATAAGGGCCACTCCCATGATGTTTTTTAATTTTGTTTCTTCATATTTTTAAAATATCGATTTTACATTTATATTTGATTATGACACATACATATTAGATGTTATTGCTGATTAAATTGAGTATTTTATTCATCCTTTTTGGGTTACTGTAATTTGTTTTAATTTTTGTTTATCATATATCAGTTGTTAAAAGATGATATATTTATTATTTTATAAAAATTTAAATAATGTTATAATGGTTTCAGATTATAATTTCTTAATGGTATTATTTTCAATTTAAATTCTATATTTTTCATTGTGCATAAAATATTATACATAATTATATCATGAATTTAATGTTTTGTTTAAATGGAATGTTTCTTTTATTTTATTTTCATAGATGTCATCATTTTGGGTGTTCTTAATTTTGTGGTTCATTGATTTTAATTCAATTTTCATCCTTATAAAATGTGAAGGTATAACTCTATTTAATTTGATAAATCAATTTTTTTTATTGAAATATGGAAAAGTATTAATTTTATTTCACTGATATAAAATTTTAAAAATACCATTATAATTATATTTTCAAAACCACCACCAATAGATTTTTCTTTTTAAGAATATGTATGGGGTGTGTGGTACATACATTTTGGTATATTTATCAAGCCTATATGATCATATAATGATTTGGTTCATATTCATTGATAATATCCTAAATGTGGAATTTTTTTTGCGATGTTCATTGAATGAATCGTATCAAGAGGATGGTTAAGGAACCTGGAGATAAGTAAATATTTTTATTTGGAATTTTTGAATTATATATTATCTCTATAATATTTAGGTATCAATAATTTTAAATAATTTTAATACTATTATATTATTTCATTTTTATAATGATGAAATTTTGGATGATTATAATGTATTTTTCATTGTTTTATTTAGTACATTTTTTGAATTTCATATTGGTTGTCATGAGATTATTAGATACAAATGAGTTATAATATATTCATTGTATGTTTCTAGTGTTCATTTAGTAATTTTGTATTTGGTGAAAAAATTCTCATGTGTGATTCTTTAATACATAAGAAATAGTTTCCCACTTGATGGAATTGAGAATGACCTTAAAGCCTTAAAATATACTTTCTCATGTATTAGGTTAGGATATCCTATGTAGGTTTGTGAAAAAATGTTATCATGTTTCCATTTTTTATTTAGGATGGAACAATATATAATAAAATTGAATTTCAAAAATCATGAATCTGGTATTAGGAGATCCTGGTTAGCACTTTTTCATTCAAAGTATATAGTTACCAAGGGATGTTTGGTTGAGAATATTTATTTGGTGTTGGTTCCCTAAATATTTATGATGTATTTTTGTTTATGTTGATAAATTTTCGAATGATATTTTATTAATGTTTTTTATTTAGATATCTTCATATTTTGGGATTAAAAAGTAATTTGAATCGGTGGTAAACAATTACCACATGTGATCTAGTAAACCATGGGTATCCCATGGGCATTGTTTTTTAGATCAATTGATAATTATTCCATGATGGGTACATCATCAACCAAAAAATGTAGTTGAGCTTCTTATATCCTCTATCCCCTGTTTAATGATTGTGTTAAATCGTGTTTCTTTGAGGAATCCTTTTGTAATGATTGTTTACAATTTATAATGAATTAAAAATAGTTATATAAGGGTATAATGTTATTTGGCTTTATTTTTTGAATTATTTTGATATAAATCATGGTTTAATTTAAAAATTTCGGATTTTTTTCTAAAAAACTCATTAGTTTTCAATAATTATTTTAAAAGAGTTTGAGATTTTGGAATTTTTAAATGATCATAACAAATTAATTGTGAAATTTTAAAGAGATTATTAGTGGGTATGTGTTGTCTTAAGACTAACAAATGTTTTTTGGAACATCATTTTGATGTATTTTTAAACAGACATCTATTTTGTTGGTTGATTTTGGGGTAAAGGTATGTTTTAAATCAATTAATATTAGATTTTATGTACTAAAAATTATTTTATAAACATAATTGAAATATTTATGATGTTATGAAATGTGTAGAAGATTCTAATAGGGGATTTGTGAAGTTGTAAATTAGTTTTATGTTCAGGCTCTACGTTTATTTATTTATTTTTTCTAAATTTTAAAAATACAATTAAAAAAATATCATTAAGAACATTATTTTAATTTATCGGTTTTTGCTGGAGTTTCATGTATATCAGTGTATAATTCATGGTTTCTGTTGGTTTCAATGGATTTTTTATTTATGTGATTATTAAAATATTTATTTGATGATACATGGGATATTACTATATTTAGGGTCTCATATGGTTCATTTGTTGAGTATTGAATATGATTTTTTGGAAAATATAATATTGACATTATTTTTGAATATGTTCCTTTATCTAAAACTAGTGGTTAAGGACTACATCAATGTTTGATTCCTAAAAGTGGATATTATTCAAACCATATTTCCGGAGTATTCTCCTTTGGATTTGAATTATTTGGTGATGTGATAATTAGTTCTAGGAAGTTTAGTTCTATTTCATGGGGCTTGTATAGGTTATGTGGTGATCAAAATTCTATTAGTCATGGTTTATGGTCTTTTATTCTATGAGGGGACATTCCTAATATTCTCTAGTTTGTTCAGTTTTGTAATTTTCTTGATATTTTGTTTGGAATTTATAATTTGCTATCATTATTTTGGTTTAAGTCATTTGGGTTGTTTTATTTATTGATATTTCATTGATGGGATCTATATGTTATGTTAATGGGTCTAGTTTGGGTATTTCATCTTCTTTATTTTTTTTTTTTGATTTCTAATGTGATTCTATGAGATTCTACTATTCTCTTTTAGAATATTTAACGTATATGGTATTTTTGATAATTTAATGATCGGTCCTATCTTATTTTGAGTGTAAATTTGAATTATTATATAACATAGACCTCCTTATTTTTGGGATTTTAGG
This sequence comes from Viscum album, assembly GCA_963277665.1. Taxonomy (NCBI): domain Eukaryota; kingdom Viridiplantae; phylum Streptophyta; class Magnoliopsida; order Santalales; family Viscaceae; genus Viscum; species Viscum album. The sequence goes on from OY728140.1 coordinate 1,956,804,149, forward strand.
AGAATTATTTTTTTCCATGGGATCAATGTGTTTTTTAACCCGCAAGTTTTGTGGGGTCATTAAATGGTCATGCGACACATAAGAGGTCTTAATTTATGATTTCATAATTAAGAGTTTTCATTTTTGTATCATATATGATGGGTCTTGGATCCTACATATGGTGGCTATAAATTTAATGGATGTCTTGATCTATGATTCCTCTAGTTTCATTGTTTAAGGGTTGTATTATCCAATCATTTTATCTCATTCTCAAAATTATTTTGAGTTTACATATACAAAATTAAAATAGATTTGAGGGATATAATCTCTAATTCCTGCATGATTTATCACACCATGTCTTTTTATTTCTCTATAATTTCATTTATTTATTTACATTCATATGTGTCATTTAATTTTGAGTTTATTTTTCTTAAATATTTTAGAGTTTTGAGGTTGTAGTGTTAGAAAAATGATTGGATAATGGTTATTTCTAACCATGTGGAATATATTAAAATCCAGAAATTGATTATAATTGGTTATTTACATGGTGGGTGAATGGAATTTTTCATGATCCATCCTCGGAGCCCGTGTCGTGACAACCCCAGGCCTGCCTTCTATAGTCCAGGGGCCGGTGACTAGCACCAAAGTCATAAATCACTATACAGGGAAGGCATTGAATTTATAAAAGTAAACAAACACAACAGAGTATGCAGATGAATTATGCACTAAGTAAAACTGTGTACAAAAGTAAGTGCTGAAAGCAAAGGGGTAGTAAATACAAGCCCAACAGTAAGTACAGTACAACTGAACAGCTAGTATAACTGCAGTAAAGTAAAACAGCAGCTACTGAGTCGTCCTCCAGAAATCCCACCTGATGGGTGGGCACAGATGGCCTCCTCAGCTCCACGAGTCCATCCATCTTCTCCATGTACATCTCACCAAGTGGTCCATCTCCGTGTACCGTCCATCTCTACAAGTCTCTACCTCGATTAGTGATGTCTGTCGTCTGCATCCAACAAAATGTCGTGTGGGCATAGCCTGTGTAGGGGTGAGTATACGATACTAATTAGGGACCCAAGACCCCCGAAGGTCTCCCAGCATCCACGATGCATAAACCACAAAAGAATGATATAATCATGAAGTATCAACCAACTCTTCTTAGGTATATGACCATACATATACCTAAGTCATCAATCATAGTTCGACTCCAACTCTCGAGCCCAAGCACAACCCAGTCCACATAGGAAATAAGTCAATAACATTGATGATAATAATTTAATGTCATGAATCATCTCACATAGGTATAAATCATTCGTATTGTGATAGAGATGATTAGATATAGTCACTGATTCATCTATGTTGTCGGACCCACATACGATACTAGACCAGCTAAGTTGTTAGACCAACATAGGATACAAGACCAGCTACTATGTCAGACCCACTCAGGATACAACAACAGAAGTCAAAACTATCAGACCCATATAGGATACCAGAAAATTTTTCATCGTTGTCAAACCCATGGAGTATTCTTGTACAAGAGTCATCATCATCGAACCCACAGAGTATTCCAGTACAGTAGTCTTCGTAGTCATAGCCAGCTCTAGGGTTCCCGCACACAGCATGCTCGATTCTGGGAGGGTCTGTTCTAGGAGTCAAAGTTCGTTACATCAACTATAAAAAATTCTTGAGTTTATGTATCCATAAGTTCTATATCATCAAAAGAAACCCAACGTGACAGACGATGCATCCATCGGATCCAAGTGTCACAGACGGTGCGTCGATCAGACGCATGGTCTTTGATCTATTCACGTTTATGTGAAACGAGCCCGACCCGTCAAGCCCAGTGGGATGGCGGGTTGGCCCGACCCGGCTCGGCATGTCTGAACTGACAAAGGGGTCAGCCCAGCCAGGTGGGGCGTGGCCTGTCTTGGTGGCAGGTGGCCTGGCACGAGCAAGGTTGTCCTGGCCCGCGGCTCGGCCAACGGCCAAGCAATGTGTGTGTGTGGGGGCGGGGGGGTCTCTGAAATGGCGGCGTCGAGTGGCACCGCCCCTCCTGCCTATCTGGCCGAAGCAGATTGGTCTTATCCACTATGAGTGCCCCACACAGTGGGATGCTTTCTCCCCATTTGGAACCTTCAGGTGTCACAGCTTCCTTCAACCCGGTATGCAGGCGGCCATCTAGTTCACCCGCCGAGGAGGCCCGCAAAGCGCGGTTCCTCTGCAAGTGGCCCACGGCTGCAGGCCGCACCTCATCCACAGCGCGGTGCCTAAGGGGCGCTACAGTTCCTTTAGCCTGTCCAACTTTAGCAGTCCTGTTCATCTTCGTCCGAGCGGCCGTCGAATATGGGATGTGGTTTCCTCCACGCTGTCGGTGCGCACCTGCCATCTCCGATCGCCACCACCAAAATATAAGAGAAATTTTCGGAGGGTTGTCGGGCTGTGTTTTTTCGGCATGCACCCTCTGCAATAAGCGATATCAAATATCCATAGGTGATCACTTGCATTCATAAATGACCATAGTATAATTTTATTAAACTAAAATTATACAAAACCCCCTACCTCGATTCAAGGTATGTTACATGACGACGAGTCGCGGAAGACGGTATCACAGAAGTTGGGAATCGCGGAATATAAACGTCGATTCGATTGACTTCGGGGTATGTACGAAGAGGAAGCGTAGTGTAATAAGTTATTCACTTTATTTGTCGGATATGTTCTTTATTGAAGAAATTTGTTCTTGGCCAAGTGAATGAAGTTCCACCAAGATTTTTCTCCCAAAGTCTCCCACAAATATTTTCCAAGGAAAAAATATTAATTGGCTTCCCCCAAAATTATATTCTTTCCATGAACTTCCAATAAATTCAAAAGAACTCATGACGCCTCAAGATAATTAATAAAGGCATTAATTATTCTTGATTTGGGAACATTTAGAGGGTAAAGTGGAAAGGATCCACATGAAGGGGGAGTTCAGAAGTTAAGAGACAGGTTTATGGGAGTTAAAGAGGGAGTTGAGTGGTTAGGCTTGTGTGGGCCCCACACACATTATTCTCCCATGGGAGGTTATGTGGAATGTGGGACCCACCTCCAACTCCTCTTTGGAAGAAATAACCACCCCTTAACAATAAAATTGTGTACACAACAATTTTATTTAATTTATCATAAAACCCCAAAATATAACTTCCATCCTGCTTAAAATGAAACTACGGTAAAGGTCCCCTTAAGCGAATACTGGAACTGCAAGTTCATCAGTGTCCTCATATTTCAATTCCGAGCACCGGTTCTAAAGATAGAAAAACCCATATGTACATTTACTAATGGTACATGAAAAAAACATCAAGAAATTGATTTTGGGAACACTGGGCCTCAGAATCTGGTGGCGTCAGAAACAATGGACTCGTAAAATTCTTAAGAATTTAAGAAAAAAAATTTCCTTGAAATTTCCGAGTCTTTACATTACCCCCACCTCAGGTCTTTACGTCCCCGTAAAGCTACAACACACAATAGGGAAACAAATGGGGTACTGAGAATGCATCTAAGCCTTTCGCTCCCATGTGCTCACATGGAGGTTCTAGTCCTGCCAGCAAATACGAAACAGAGGAATGGACCGTCCATGCAAGACCTGCTCCTGTCGATCCTCAATATCCACTAGGACCTTTGTTAAATTCGCCCCGTCATCGATGTCAAACTCCCCATGATTGATGATGTGGGTCGGGTCATGTATTTATCTTCTCAGCTGAGATACGTGGAAGACGTCACACACCTGGTGCAACTGAAGTGGAAGGGTTAGCTGATAAGCCACCTCATCTACTCTGCTGAGGACCTAGAAGGGTCCGATGAATCGTGGAGATAAATTGCTACCCCAGCCAAATCACCATAGTCTTCATCAAGGTGAGACTCGTAGTAAAATGTGGTCTCCATCCTCGAACTCCAGTGGTCTCCATCTCTAATCCAAATATTACTTCTGTCTACTCTGTGCAGTCTTCATCCGCTCCTGGATGATCTGCACCTTTTCGGTCATAGCCTAAACTATATCGGGTCCTACAAGTGCTGACTCCCCTAGGTCTGTCCAAAACAGATGTGATTTGCACGGTCATTCGTATAGTGCCTCGTATGGTTCCATCCTAATGGTGGAGTGGTAGTTGTTGTTGTACACAAACTACAACAAGGGTAAGTGATCCTCCAAGATACAACCAAATTCGAGAACACATACACGGAGCGTGCCCTCAAGAATATGATTGCTCTCTCAGTCTGGCCATTCTTATGAGGATGGAAGGTGGTGCTCAAGATAAGTTGCATTCCAAAAGCCTCATGTAATTCCTTCCATATCTGGGATGTGAAACGAGAATCTCGATCAGAGATGATAGTAAATGGAACACCATGAAGTCATACAATTTCTTGAACATAGAGGCGTCCCAAGATCTCAACTGATCGTTGCTCTCTGATCAGTAGGAAGTGGGCCGACTTGGTGAGTCGGTCTATGATCACCTATATAGAGTCATGTCCTCTAGATTTATGTGGAAGCCCGGTCACGAAATACATGGATATCTTGTCCCACTTCCACTCTGGGACTTATAAGGGCATAACCAAGCCTTCTAGAACCTAGTTCTCTACCTTCACTTTCTGAAAAGTGAGACATCCTGAGAAAAACTCTACTACAACCTCTTCATACCCATCCACCAATGTTGTCGCCTAAGGTCGTGATACATCTTCGCTACTCCTGGATGTACCGCTAGAGAAGAAGTGTGTAACTCCCTCAACACCTCCTCCAATAATGAAACTAGTATCATGGTACGTCCTATGAAGATGATGACATACTCTCCACCTTCAAGAAATCCATTAGGTTCATGTCCTGTAAATATCTGAGCACATTGCGCCTCATAGTCAAAGTCCCCACATTGTGCCTCTTTGACCTGCTGTAGAAGTGGAGGAGTGATTGTGAAAGACTATAGAAAGGATTCTCCATCTCTATCCACAAAGGATATCTACAACATGGCCAGCTGCTCAGTCGCCTCTCATAACAGATGAATGTCTGATCTCTTACTGAGTGCATCTACTACATCGTTCCCCTTCCCAGGAGTATGGACTATCTGAAACTAATAGTCTTGGAGGAACTCGACCCGTTGTTGCTATCTCAGGTTTAGGTATTTCTTCTTGATGATGTACATGAGACTCTGGTGGTTAGATTAGACTGTAAAATGTTCGACCATCAGATATTTCCCCCACATCTTCAAGGCCAAGACCACTGCCGCTAACTCCAGGTCATGGGTAGCGTAGTTCTTCTTGTGATGTATCAACTTTCGTGAACCATACGCGATCACTGATCGCTACTACATCAGGACACACCCGATTCTGTTCCTTGATGTGTCGCTATAAACTATGTACCCAACACCATCCTAAGGTATCATCAAGATGGGTGCACTGGCCAACTTCTGCCTCAACTAATGAAAGCTCTAAGGGCATCTCTCCTTCCAAATTAAGGGTTTACCCTTCTTCATCAAAGCTAAAAGCGGTGCTGCATTTCTAAAGAAGTCTTTCACAAATCTCTGATAGTACCCAGCCAGACCCAAGAAACTCTGCACCTCTATCATGCTCCTAGATGGCTCCGAAGCAAGTACTGCCTCTATCTTCACTAGTTCCGCTGCAACTCAAGCCTTCGAGATGACGTTTACTATAAATTGAACCTCTCAAATCTATAACTGAATCTTCGATAGATTACCTTAAGGAATTTGCTCTTAGAGTGTATCCAGTACAACTTGCATGTTATAGTCGTGATCATCCTCAGTAGTCGAGTAAATCAGTATGTCGTTGATGAAGAATACGAAAAATCAATCGAGGTAAGGCTGTAAGATCCTGCTCATGAGACTCATGAACATTGCTAGTGTGTTGGTTATGCCAAAGGGTATAACCAAGAAATTTTAGTGGCCATACTGTCACCTGAGGCTGTCTTCTACACATCCTCATCTAGAAATCTAAGCTGGTGATATCCTGACATGAGGTATATCTTCGAGAACCATTTTCCTCCCTTGAGCTGATCAAAGAGGTCGTCAATCCTCGGAAGTGTGTACTTGTTCTTCACGATCACATGACTCAGGTGACGGTATTCGATACACAGTTGTAAGATCCCATCCACCTTATTGGTGAAAAAAATCAGAGATTCCCAAGGTGAAACACTGGGTCAGATGAATCCCTTCCCCTGAAAGTCCTCCATCTATACCCGCAGATCACAAAGCTCTATGGGAGACATCCGATTGGCTGGAGTAGATATTGGTGTTGTCCCAGAGTATATGTCTATGTAAAATTCTACGTCTCTATGAGGAGGTAGTCCTGGAACTTCATCTGGAAAATCATCTGCATACTGATCCACCACAACAGGAAAACTCGGACTCTGCACATCAACCGCTCTGAGGATGAGACTAGCCAACTGTTGTGTGATCAGCTTCCCTCTCCTCTGCGTAAGTCCATCCTGTGATGCAAAGGCTCCCTTGTCGCTGGTGAAGGTGAACCTTGTCTCATCCATGAAAACACACCACACTTTTCACCTAATGCAGTCGATCTGAGCATGGACTGTAGATAACCATTCTATACCCAATATGACATCGTCAGGCCTCGACGCCACTATAAGAAGATCAAAGTCGAAGCTCTCGCCTCCTAGAGTAATCTCACACTGCTGGAACCAGTGTGTAATCATCGAGTCTACTCCTGGAGGAGTCTCTATCCGTAAGGATCGAGCCAACAGCTCTGTCGGAATCTCCGAGATCTGAACAAAGGAAACGACAATAAAATAATGAGTCGCACCTATGTCTATAAGTACTGCAGCAAGGGTGGAGTAGATACAGATAGTACCTTGAATAATCTCAGGTGTGTCGTGGTCATAGGCATCAACTTCCAGGAGCTGAGCCCACCACTTTCATCCAAATCCTTGTGGTCGGGGTGGACCTCATGGTGGTGGTGGTGGTAGAGCCTCGAAACGTCGTCCACCACTCACTTCATGGCTATCTCCTCTACCTCGTCCGCCTTCTCCCGGAGGACCACCATGGTCGATCCTCTGCCACTTTCTGGGCAGTCCCTCTACCATCTTCTTCTCATCTACATGGCGGGTCAGGCAGTCATGAGCCATTTGACCCTACCTGTCGCATGCATGGCACTTCCTCCTCCTCGTATAACTTACTCTGTTTTGTGTTCCCCACACAACCGAACTAGTATCCTGAGATCACACACCTGATTGACTGGTATTATTGGTCCTCTACGACATCTGCATACTGCCGGGTCTATATGACTTTGCTATGTGTCGCCCTGTGGTGGGTTCGGCCACTGGTGACTACTCAGTGAGAAAACTCTCCACTATAAGGGCTCAATCCAGCACCCCCTCCTGTATCGTGATGCTAAAGGAAATCGTCAAAGCCCTAATCTAATTCTTGAGTCCCCGGTCGAAGGTTTGGTCCCCAAAGAACGGGTCCCTCACCATATCCATGGAGTAGAGTGAAAGGTCAGTAAGCCTCGCTGAGTACTAAGCTACTGTCATGTTTCCCTACTACTGATTATGTAACTACTAAATACGCACTGCACGAAGGGTGGATGGAACAATCTCCGAGTGGAGGAGATTCTCGAAGTCTGTCCATAGTAAAGATTCTTTGTCATTAACTTAGAGCATCAGGCTCCACCATTTAACTACTTCTACATGAAAGAGACTCACGACAAGGATCACAATATGGTCGGCTGGTGTCCCTATCAATATGAAAACTTTGACGACATCCTCTAGCCAATCTTCTGCTACTTGTGGGTTCGTCTCTCTGTGAAACCTGGGTGGCCTATATTGCTAGAACTCAAGAAACACACTCAAGAGGCTTCCACTCTCTGCTACTGGGGATGGTGGTATCGATGGCCAAGTGGGTAGTGGTACCACTTGTATCGCCGCTATGATGGGGCCCTACACCGAGGAATCATCGCTCGGTGGGCTATCATCTCGTACGTAACTCGGAACCCTAGATGGATGCCTTTGTGGGGCCATCGTAAAAAGAAATAGGTGTGCCATCGTAAAAACAGTATACCTGGTGAGATGAAACAATGTAATCACAAATAAAACTTTTTAAACACACATGTAATCAGTTTTTTCATGCACTGAGTTGGAAATCAGAGGCCAGGGTCCAGGTATATGGATACGTCGTCCGCCGCACCAACATTAGACTCCCTGGACTAAAAACCACACTCAAAACTCTTAACACTATTGCATCATAGAAAATAATGATTAGAGTCTTGTGTTCTACTATATAATTGACTCCTCTGATACCAATTTTCCATGACCCGTCCTCGAGGCACGTGTCGTGACTACCCCAAGATCACCTTCTATAGGCCAAGGGCTAGCGGCTAGCATCCAAGGCGTAAATCCCAATACTGAGAAGGAATTGGCTTTATAAAAGTAAATAAACACAACATAGTACGCAACTGAAGTATGCACAATGTAAAACTGTATACAAAAGTAAGTGCTGAAAGGAAAGGGGCCAGAAATACAAGCCCACAGGTAAGTACAGTACAACTGAAATACTAGTAGAACTGTATTAAAGTAAAATAGTATCTACTTAGTCATCATCCAGAAATGCCACCTGAATGGTGGGTTCAGATGGCCACCTCAATACCACATGTCCATCCGTCTTCTCTTTGTACGTCTCACCAAGTTGTCCTCCTCCAGGTACCGTCCATCTCTACAAGTCTCGACCTCGACCAGTGATATCCATTTTCTGCATCCAACACAACATAGTGCGGTCATAGCCCATGCAGGGGTGAGTATATGAAACTGAGTAGGGACCCCAAGAACCCATAAGGTCTCCCATAATCCATGAAATATAAAACATATAAGAATGATACGATCACGAAGTATCAACCAAATCTACTTAGGTATATGCACATAGATATAACTAAGTTATCAATCATAGTTCGGCTCCCACTCTCGAGCCCAAGTACAACCCAGTCCCCACAGGAAAGAAGTCAATCACATCGATGATAATGATTGAAAGTCAAGACTCCCCTCACATAGGTATAATTCATTCATATAGTGATAGATATGATCAGATCTAGTCACTGATTCATCTAATGTGTTGGACCCACATAGGATACTAGACCAGCTAAGTTGTCGGACCCACATAGGATACAAGACCAACTACTCTGTCGGACCCACTCAGAATACATGAATAGAAGTCAAAACTATCGGACCCACATATGATACAAGATCAATATTCATCACTATAGAACCCACATAGAATTCCAGTACAGTAGTCGTCATTGTCAAACCCAGAGAGGATTCTAGTACGTTAGTCTTTGCAGTCACAACCATCTGTAGGGTTCCTAGACACAACACATTCGATTCTGGGAGGGTTCGCTCCTCGAATCAAATTTCGATACATCAACAATCACAAAGTCCTGATTTTATGTATCCATAAGTTTTGTCTCTTCAAAAGAAACCCAACGCGAGAGAAAGCACGGAAATCCGATGCCCGGTCTGAGAGTTATTTGTTTTTTCATTCCCGGTGCCCGGTAGGAACTATGATCATTCCAAACCCAGATGTTTTCCAAAGTATTCCAAAACTCACTTATAGTATCTCAAAAGTACCATCTCATCATGAGGATTCCAGTGACATAGACGGCGCATTGATCGAACATGCGGCCTTTGAGATATTCACGTTTAAGTGAAACAGGCCATACCCGTCAAGCCCAGCGGGCTGACGTGTCGGCCCGACCTGGCTCGGCGGGTCCGACCTAGGTAGGGGTTTGGCCTAGCCCGGTGGGGCGTGGCCCGACCCACGCCAGGGCGGCCCGGACCATGGCTGGATGCGGCTCAGCCAGCTGGTCAAGCTGTGCGGGGGGGGGGGGGGGGGGCGCCGCCATGCCCGGGCTACCAAAGCTGGTCGGTCTTCTCCGACGCGAGCAGCCCGTACAACGGGCCGCTGTCCTCCCACGCAGCACCTTCGGGTGCCGCGACTTCCTTTAACCTGGCTGTCAGGTGGCCGACCGGTTCGCCAGCTGAAGCGGCCTGCGGAGCATGGGTCTTAGTTCCTCCATAAACGGCCCAAGGGTGCAGGCCTCACCTCCTCCACAGGGAGGTGCCTAATGGGTGTCGTGGTTCCTTCAGCCTGGCTAGCTTTAGCTGGCTAGTTCTTCTTCAACCGAGTAGACCGCGAGTGTGGTCCGTAGTTTCCTCCATGCGTCATGTGTGCGACCGCCGTCTCTGATCACCACTACTGAAATAAATATGAAATTTTCAGAGGTTCGTCGGGCAGTGTTTGTTCGGCTCGTGCCCTCCGCATTAGGAGATATCAAATGGCCATAGAGGATCACGTTCATTCATCAATGAAGATAATATAATTTTATTAAACTTAAATTTTACCAAACCCCCTACCTCGATTCTAGGTACGTTCCACATTGACAAGCCGCGGAAGACGGTGTCGTGGTAGTTGGGAGTCGTGGAATACGGACGTTGATTCTATAGATGTTGTGGTGCGTCCAAATATGAATCATCGTGGAAGAAGTTATTCGCATTCTTCATCTGAGATGTTCTTTATTGAAAAATAGTGTTTTTCATCGAGAGAATGTTCCACCAATAGTTTTCTCCCAACGACTCCACACAAATATTTTTCAAGGCGAAAATAATAATAGGCATCCCCTAAAATTATAATCATTCAATGTATTTCAAAATACTTTAAAGGAACTCAGGACAGCTCAATATAATTAATAAAGGCATTAATTATCCTTGAGTTGGCAACATGAAGAGCGAAAAGTGGAAAGGCTCCACTAAAAGTGGGAGTTCAAAAGTGAAGATAGAGGTTTAACGGAGTTAAAGGGGATGTTGAGGGGTTAAGATTGTATGGGCCCCACACAGATTATTCTCTAATGGGAGGCTATATCGGATGTGGGCCCCACCTCTATATCCTCCTTGGAGGAAATAACCACCCCTTGACAATAAAATTATGTACACAACAATTTTATTTAATTTAGCATAAAACCCCAAAATATAACTTCCATCCTGCATAAAACGCAACTATGGTAAAGTTTCTCTTAAGAGAATATTGGTGCTGCGAGTTCATCGGTGTCCTCGGATTTCAATTCCAAGCCCCGGTTCAAAAGATAGAAAAATCTGCAGGTACGTTTGCTGAAAGTACCTAAAGAAAACTTCAATAATTGATTCCAGGGAAACCGGGCCTCGGAATAAGGTGATGTCAGAAACTACAGACTCGTATAATTTAAAAGAATTTATAAAAAAATCCATGAAATTTACGGGTATTTAAAGAATTCAAATCCCTATTTCTAAACTTTGTGACATCACATTTGTGTCCTATAAGGTCCGTACATATGAAACATGTTTTATTAAACTAATAGACTTACCTTTGATTTAAAAACATTTAAATTCCCTTATTAATTCCCCTAATTATAGCCACTATTTGAGAACCATTGTACCCATACATTTTAGGCCATCCTTGGAGGATCCCTATAAACAAACCTCTATTCTATTTCATTAATTACTTGGATCATTGATGAAACCAAGAGGATTCCTTGAGGTTTTTAGGGTTTCTAATTACACATCATCTCTTCATCTCTTGTTTCTTATTCTTACCACAAAATGAGGCCATAGTAACACAACAATAGGCTTTTTTAGTTTTTATAAACTTATTATTTTTGGTATCCAAGGATTGTAAATCTCACTTCATGTCCTTTTCAATTTTCATTCATTTAAGGAATTATGTTTGCACTTTTTTGAATTAGGTTTCTCCATGATTAATACTTTAAACTTTAAACTAATAGTGTATTGATTTATTAACTATTTAACTAATTAATAATTCATTGTATTGTTCTTGTTTTGATAAAAATAATATGATTTGTAATTTTTGTGGAATTTTCATACAAGTAAAAATATAAATTCCAATGAAGTGTGAGACTATCATGGTCTATTTTTTTGAAGCCATCATTATCATTGAGAAAACGACATATTGATTTCCTCATAAAAAATGATTTAAAATTGATTAGTAAGATTCAAAATGACATTCCATGGACGACCAAAAACCATAAAAAATTAAGAATTATACTTAGTTTTCTCATTAAATATTGTTATTTCAAAGAGGATTTAATATTTATTTCGATTGGGTGTCCATTGGTTATTATTTTATAATTATTATATTTTGGGGGGATTTCTGTGTTGTGTATTGATATTTTAAAAGTTGTTTGAGTTTTTTAGTAATTGTGTCAAATGGGTTGATAGAGGGAAATAAGTTTCATTTTGGATTAAAATGTTTATTTTATATTATTGAGTCATATTTTATTTTTTAAAATAGTTTTCCATGTTTTGAACCTTGTTTTAGAGTTTTAAGGAATATTTTTATGAACCTTAAAATTATTTCATTAATTAAGTTCCCAACCAAACATCAAGACCTAATTTACATTTTATGAATCATGATGAATTTATCACTTATTATTATTATTTGTATCATGATGTATATGTAATGTATGATGTGTTTTGATAAAATATGACTAGTTTAGAGTGGTATTTCATGAAGAGGAGGTGCGTATGGTAATTTTGTTTTTATTTATTTTTATTGTATTTATTATTTACACACATGCCTATCTGATGTTTAATTTTGGAACCCCAGATCATGAGTGGGTAATGCTCTTAGAGTAATTTTAGGCATGTAACATCATATATTGTTCAAGACTATACTATAATGATGAATGAATATTATTTTGGTATGTATAGTATGTCACTTTATGTAGTGGCCCCTTTTAATTAGGGATTGTCAATACACTCCTAGAGGATTGAACATAGTTATTCAAGATAGTTTGATTACTATGATAGTACATGGTTTAAGATAAATATCACCTTAGTTTTCCCAAGGGAACAACTAGGTGTTTTTCTACTTTAAGTGTATTTATTTATTTCTAAATTTTTATCATTTTTTAATTTTATTACGTTCTATTTAATGTGGATTATATTATTTCTTATATAAAGACTTTTATTATCACCACTTGGGAAGATTGTAATTTTACATTAAGATATATATATATATATATATGTTTATACATCAAATATGATTTATTTATCATATTTTAAATATTGGAATTAATTTATAATGGTTTTTAAAGATATATTGGTAAAGAAATGATTTTTAGTTTTAATGATTTGTTTTTCATGGTATAAAAATATTCTTTTTTACTAAATTTGGGATGAAAATGGTTATTTTAATGGAGATTTTTTTATTAAATATAATCATTTTTAGTGTTCTTCTTGGAATGTTTCTTCTAATTTAATTTTATTTTATTCTGTAAAATTTATTCAAATATAATTTTTTTTATTAGAAAACACATTTTTTTTAAATAGTGAATCATTAAAATTGATTCATATAATTTAACTTATTTTAAATGAGAATATTTATTTTATATATTTATAGAAATACTATCATCAGAGGTTTAAATATTTAGAGGTTATCCGTGTGGTGTGGCGAGGATACAAACTAGAAATATTAGTTGCACATAGATAAACTTTTTATGTTAAAGTTTATGTTCATTGAGAATAAACTTTATGTGGAATTCCATGTTCAGACCCCTCATAGATCTAATCATGTCATAATGTTTGATGGTGACCTTGGGTTCTGTTAGATAATTATTTTCTATTTTTTGGTATCATCTTTTTATAATTCATCAATTATGTATCCATTATTTCAGATATATTTTATTATTAAAGTATTTTGTCTAATATTTTTAATTTTTTAAAATGTGATCTTGGATGTTTATTAATTTTTGTGCCTTGCTTAGTTTGGTTCTTGTTTTGAATTTCGTATTTTGTTTTCCTGAGGGACTGATATATTGAAAAATCAATATATAATCATATTTTGTTTCATTAGGTTTTTAGTTATGCTTACAAGCGAAACCATTCCCAAGATTGTTTTCTTAAATACCAAACACTAGTTTCTATCTCATGTGGATTTGGAATATCCATCAAGACATTCTTGGAACCATATAGGGTATTGTGTTAGGATAATCCAAGTTGGTTCATGATAGTATGTACATGTCTTTTTATGTGTATGTATCTGTATCTATAAGGGCATTTATGTATGTGTATATGTATTCATGTGTATGTGTCGGTGATTTTGTGTTTGTGTATGTGTATCTATATTTGTATGTGTACTTCATGATACACATAGATATTTGTTGAGTTCAACTATATACCCCCTACACATATTTGAGTTATTCAGACATGTTCCCACAAATGTAGACACGCATTTATATATGGAGAAAAAACCATATATAGAAGTCAATTTTTAATTTTAAAAATTGATACATCGAATCATAAAATGGATTTAAATTTAAAAATATTATTATATGTTATATTATGTAATTCTACAGTTAATTTTTTTATATTATTATGAAAATAAAATTCTTATGAAATATTTATATTTTTAAAATTAGTAAGGTATATTTTAAATCAATATATATGTATACTTAAAAAATAGAGACTATATAATTAATATTTTATTTAATTATAATTAAAAATGTAAATTTATTTATTATTTAATTATAAAAAATAAATAATATATATTATTAAATATTATTAATAATATATATTTATATTTAAATATTTGTTAATATTAATATATATATATATATATATTAAAATAAAAAATTATTAATTTTATTTATATAGCTTGGTAAAAAATAATATATTAGAGAAAACATTTATAATTAATATGAAATTTTAAAAATTTATTATTGATAAACATTAAAAAATATTATTCATTTATATATATAATAATATTTTTAATTATAGTTAGAAAATTTAGATGTATTTAACAATTAATGTGATTTCTTATAAATAATATATAAAATATATATAGATATATTGTTAATATGTAGAAATAATATATATATTAAATTATAAATAATTTTAAATAATATTATTGAAATTTATAATTTTCATTTTACATATTTATTATTAACAATGTATTATAATAAAACATCTATACATAATATTATTATTTATTTATTTCTCATATTATTGTAATATATTCATTTTTTTTATTTATTCAATTGTATTATAGTGAAATTTTCAAATTTTAAACTAATGATAATATTAATATATTTATTAGTAAAATATTTATAATAATATTAATACATTTATAATAATATCAATATTTTATTTAAATATTAATAAAAAATGTTCATTATATTAATAAATTTATTAATATACTTATTATAATATTAATAAATATGTTAACAAATGTATTATAATACATGTACATTTATTAATTCATTTAATATAAATAGTTTTCTTATACATATTTATTAGTTTTGTAATTTTTTCATTTTTTATATACATTCTATTTTTATATACATTCTATTTTGTATAATGTAATTTTATGGGAAATTTATATCCCATGATGAAGCCTATGATATAGGACATGTCGTAGGTAAGGGTGTATGGCTCAGTTCATCTGGTCGTCACGTAGGATGTATGATGTATGGAAGGGTCCTTTATTCCAATATGATGGGGCCTTCAAGCCTTGTATTGAATATCATCCCATAGGACCTTCAAGAAAAAAATTGAAATGGTTTTCTTGGTTGTAGGCCTATCCATTAAAGGATGAGGTCTGATATATGTTTTCCCAATGTATGTGTGTGTTTTTTTATTTATATTGGATCCCCACAACCTACTAGTAATTAATACAACTATTGAGAAACAATTTTTTATATTACTGATACAATTTTTAAAATATTAATACATTTACAATAATGTTAGTAAATAATTTACCATAAAATTATTATATTTATTATAAATAATTTATTATAATATTATTACATTAATTAATACTTTTAACAAAATATAAATACAATTGTTAAAGTATTAATTTTTTTAATATGTTTAATATAAAACATATTATTTATTAATTATTAATTATATTAATTTTTGTTATAAAATTATTTTTTACTTCTACAAGTAATTTTTATATAATTAATAATTACTTAGAATTTTTAAATTCAATTTATAATTTATAATATTCCCAATGATTTATCATTCCTAATTCCTGCATTAACAAAGTCATCCTTTATCATAGATGACATAAAAAATGATAGAAGACTCTCTTTCAGTGATTGTGAATTTACATTAATAAAGGATGATCATTTCAATATCTTTTTATCCTGGATACTGCCAAGAAATATTCCGTACTAACTTTAGTTCTAATAAAAGGCTTATTTAAAACATTGTTTTAACACTGAAAAATGTTACATTTATCAACACTATTTTTCTAGAATTTATAAAAATCTTATTCACTTTTTAAAATAACCCTAGGGGTGTTGTATCTCCTTTCTATTATTGATTTAATGAAAACATTACTTTATTATCATCTTGGTATAATTTTTCTTTGAACCGACCATCAAAACCCCAGTTACGTTCTTCATTATTTTTTGTATGGATCCATCACCTGACATTGTATAGTTTCTCATGAATTTTCCTTGTTCTTCCACCCTATAATATGATTCATATTTATATATATATAATTGGACCTATTTTGTCCGAATTTTGGTGGTTATTCTAAATATTATATGTGTATATATACAAACACATTTTTATAAATGTATAAGAATATTTTCCTTTCATATATATTTATATATTTAATTATATTTTTATAAATGTTATAATTTATGTTTTTTGTGTATTTATGTTTGTATTTGTTTTGTGTAGAAATTAATATATTTATATGAAATTATTACATTATGTTAATATTAATTTTTTTAGTCATTTGTTTATATTTATAATAGACCACACTTATATAATCATGGAGTCTCAAATAAATATAATCCTAACAAAAGGCATTTCATGCATTATATATTTCATATCAATATCCTAGGACTCATCCTAAACCATTGCCCTCTATTGTGTGAAGAACTTCATATCACAATTCACAATAAAAATAGAAAAAATAAATCATACCGAACATAACGTTATTGTTAATATAATCCATTTTCATTCTACCCCAATGCTTTTGATCAGAATAATAAACCATGCTCACAAAAACACATGAAAATATCTTTTTTTTCCTAATATAATTGTAAATTTCATTAGTTTCTCTTCATCAACAAAGATTCATAAAAAATAAATCTTAAGAAATATTAATGGTTTCCTTAATCAAAATACCATTAAGTAGTAATTTCCCAATTCATTATCATATTATCTCATTAGAAATTCAATTTATATAAATAAATATTTACATTAAAGCGTTATATTTCCAGCATAATGGCTTTAAAATATTTGTATATACTGGTTTAAGTTCATTTCTTATTTATCCCATATATAACCGTACTTCCACTAAAATATATCTTTATTACAACCACTAATTGAAACCAAAAAATTAAAAACATCAATAAATAAAACATAAAAAATTCATTAAAAATATTTTCATCATGAAATTATTTTATGTGGTAGTGAATTGAATATTATTATATAAATTTAATATCTAAAAATTAATTCAATTTCTCAATATCAAATAATTTTTTTCATTAGTAATTATTAAATCACATTTAATTTTTTTTATCATTTTCTCATTATACTATCACATTCTACATGAAGATTCTATAATATTGGTTTTAATAAACATTTTTACATTTTTACAAACATATACCATTTCATGAAAAATTATTCTATAATGTGAAAATCTTATTTAATGTCACTTAACACCCATAAATAATAAAATCATATTTGGATGAAATAATTGAAATTAAATCACTCAAATTAACACAAATTACAACATAAAATTACTTTACTCACAATGTGGAAAAAATCCACACAGTGGGAGAAAAAATAATTCTTTGAATACAAAAAGATTCCAAAATATCACCAAATAAGAAGAAAATAAAGATTAATAGAATATTCAAATGAAAAAAATATGATTCCATTACAAAAAAATGATCGGGTTCTCAATTATCTCAACCATGTGAAGCCATTACATCCAACGAAGAAACTTTCCATTATGAAAATGAGAATAAATCACCACATGAATATATATATAGAAAGATTGAAAATATAGAAGAATAAATTCATAAGAACCTACAATATAATTGGCCTTCTATTAAAATGTTTACATTGAAAATATGATTTTAAATATGACCCAATAAAACTTTTATGTGTTTTATGGACATAGATATCATTGTGAAATGTAATTAAATAAAACTATTATATTTATCAATGTATTATGAAACATTAGTATAAGGACCGAACTTCTATATTAAATAATATAATAAATTATTTCATAAATCACATTCTTCTATTCCCAATGATCTTTTTAGTTTATAATTTTAGATAATTGGGCCATAATTTATATATATCAACCCACATGCACATTAAGTTGGTAATAATAATAGAGTTTTTATTTATCCCATAATAATTTTGTTAATAAAATTTGTTCTGTTTTCATGATAAAGTGACACAACATTCATATTGTCTTTTAATTTTATCTTACACGTCATTAAACCCCATGGAATGCATTTAAAAACTCAGGAAAAGCACAAAAAGATTGGTAAGTGAGAAAAAATGAGAAATGAAAAGGTAAGTCCATTTTAACTTATAATAATACGAAATAATTTTCCCAAATACATACATATAGTATTTTGTACATAATTGTGGAAGACAAGAGATTTAAAAAAATACTAAAAAACATAATAATCTATTAAGGTAACATGTGTAATTAATTACTTATGATTATAACCCCCATGATTAATATATAATTTTTAAAACTCATGACTACATTACAATGTAACCATCAAGGATACATTATCATATAACCATCATCGTTATGCTTGGAATAACCCTTACGATCAACATCCAAAATGAATATACCCAATTAATTAGAGGGAGATATAGGTCCCACCCTTCATCATTATAAATTCCCCAAAACCAATAAATAATCCTAAAACATCAATAATTTAGTCATAAAAATAATTTCCTTCAATTACAACACTTATTAATTGAATATGATGCATATAATCGGGGAAAGAAATTCTTTGAATTTAAACATGTAATCCTGTAATGAAAACATGAAACCAAAATTTAATAAAAAAGTGTTAAAGGCCTCTCATCCCATAATTTTTGAAAAACATTTCATTTGAATATCATAAAATGATAAAATAAAATATGATTTTTAATGAAAAATTCCTTACATAAATTGTGAAAAATATCAATTATTAAAAAAATTGAGTGAAAATAGAAAATTAACATTTTAAAACGTTTATTTCAATATAAATTTACTCATAAAAACCATTATAAAAACATATACATTTAAAATATTTAGATGAATAAAATTTTAAAAAATTTAAATGGATGATTTAGTATCAGAGTCCCTTACCTCGGGTTCGTATTTCATCAAACGGGTTAAAACCTTCTACATACTGGTTTAATGAATGTTCATAATATATCAAAGAAACATATTATGCGGATCTAAAGAGTATTAATAACATTATTGTAGAGTAAAAGAAAAACCATGAAGTGTAATGAAACAATATTAATAGTGATTCATAATTATAAATGATACCATATATCATTTTTTCTGATTTGAAGATGAATCATTGGATGAAGCATTAATGAGAATGATTAAATTTATTTTTGGAGGTTTTTATGACCATCATGAACATATATCATTTTATTTAATATTATTTTTTTATAATGTTTCTAAAACATTATATTTATTATTATATGTATTATAAAATATTATTTTACTATAATAATGAATTTATCAAAATCCATGAAAGTTGTAAATGAAGATGAAAATATATCAACCACGATAGATGTAAATCAACACATCACACATGATGTTCTATTTTTAGAATAGAATATAGAGAAGACTGAGTTTGATGATGAATGTTTTCAATGGTGTGATATAATTATAGTATATATAATATAATGAATTTTTCATGCCACTTTTCTTCTGGGAAGTGAGGAGATAATAATAAATGAATGTAAATTATAAATAAAATAAAATAAAAAAATTTAGTAATTTACCATTTGAATTCTTCTCCTTTAGATCCTCCTAATGACAAGTGGATTGTTCTTTTTGTTGAGATCATAAGGAAACTTATGGGTGTAATAGGATTACAAATAAAAAAATTTCATTAATTAAACAATCTAAAAGGATTTGATTTGTAAAGATAAGAGGTGGTGAGAGGTGATATTTATAGTGGAGGAGATTATTGATTTCTCATTATTTTATTCATTTATCGATTACGTTGGATCAAGGATATGAATTGTTAGATAAATATAATTAAATATATTAAAATAATTTTGGGTAATTATATATTATGGTTATTACACAATAGATAAGTCATGTAATAGTTTATTTTACTTAGAATATATATATACTACAAATTAATGTATTTTATTATTCAGTAAAAAATAAACTAATTTAGAAAAATCCCAAAAAATCAATGTAACCATTTTTCGGCATGTAGATTTCATAAATAAAATCCATTTTATGAAAACAGTTTTCAAAATATCATAAATTTAATTTTTATTAAAATAATTTTTTATTTCAAAAATATTAATTTTAAAATTATAACTGGTTTCATAACACTGGGAAAAAAATATTTAAGGTCTCATAAGATTATCTTATAATATTAAGATAAAAAATATTAATTTATGAACATATTTTATAAATAACCAATTTCATTTAAATGATTATATTAATTATAATATAATGAATAAAAAGTAATGTGTCTAAAAAATACAGACACTTATATTATCATTAAATAAATATTTAGTTGTTACATGATATAAATATATCATTTTATCACATATAAGATACATGAGTTTTATTTATACACTACTACTTGAGGTTTCTATTATATAAGTAAACATTCATTAATTTCTATAAATTCCACTTATTCATTATTTATTTATAATGAATTAAACTATTTAATCCGATAATGGAAATCAATTATATTATATTCTCTTAGGTTGTCACATTCCCCCTACCCCATTAATTGAAATATATCTTTACAATTCAATATTATGATTTGTAAAGAGTGTTTGACTAATCAAAAAGTATTTGTTGAAAACCTATATGGAAAATGTTATTAATAAATATTAAAATTAAAAAATAATGAAATGAAATCATGATAGTATCATGAGATGACACATACTATGATTCCTTGTAATCAAAATATAGACATGGATGATAAAACTAATTATCAATATCTAATATAGAGTAGTAGATAACATGGTGATTTTGATGTTAAAAGTAAAAGACCATAAATATATGATGGGATTAAAGTTCATTAATTTCTCAGTAAGATAACAAAATGGATAATGTCTTTATATCAAGATCATATTTACTAGAGTTGAGGTACTATATTAAAATTTATACTAAGAACATAACGATACGTACTTCTTTAAACATAGAGTTTCATCAAAAAATAAATTTTCCACCACAAATATATATTTTACTCTAAATCATGTCTATGATTTATTAATTCATGAAGTATTATAAATAACTTCTACTAATATCTAAATATATAAAATGACAAAAAACTATTTCTATGGTCATTAGGCATGATCAAAAACAAAATAGATTAGAATAAGATAATCAATATCATGAAATGAATTATTCTCCAAAATTATATAGTAATTCCAAAAGATCGACATATTTTGTCCACCAAATAAATATCATTATGTTTTCTCATAAGTATTATAAACTAAGCTTAGAACCCAAAGATAAGAAGGATTTTTCAGATAGACTTATGAAATAGTATTAATATTTTCACCAAATAACATAAATTATCCTTAAATTTATATTCCACAAATAATATACACATATTATATAATCTCCATAATATGAAAGTCATCATAATATTTCCAAAATGAAATCGTATTTTCCTCCAAAATCTAATTTACCCATTATTACTCATATAAAATACCACATAATTCTATTTAACTTATTCCTCTATGACTCCCTAGACTTAGAGTGATATTTTTCCTAAATAAAATCGATCAGAAAATCTAGTTCAGATGAAATATATCTTCCCAAATTACAATAATCCATAATAACCTCAAAAGGAAAAATCATATGAACTGTAAATTTATCCTCACATTTAATATTATCTTCATAAAAAAGAAAAGGTATTTTTCCTTCCAGTAATTCTTTTTTCACATGACAGATTATAGATGAAACATAACTCATTATCAATAAAACTCTCCAAAATCACTCACATTATCAAAATATTACAATTAATTTTAGATATTTCATCATCCTTAGGACTACCATAACTCTTGAATCATATATATTTAGAAAAAAAATCATTCAACATACTTCATAATCTTTTAACTATGCATCAAAAATTTATTTTGTAATACTTAACTCTTTAAAATAATGTATTGGAATTAAATATTCATGGTTCATAAGAATCAATCCAATCATGTTTCAAAATTTATGGATAAGAAAAATAATTCATACCTAGATTCCATATTTTAGGATCATAATGATGTTCCCTTTCTCTTTCAGTATTTTCCACCACATTCCAAAGGAACCATTCAAGCCACTTCTAGTATTTCATCTTTCGGAAGAGTTGGGGATGTTAATAACATGAAATACTATGATAAAATAAACCTTAACCGATATTACTTTTATAAAAAACAGTAGGTGTTGGTTAAATCATAAAAAATCTCACATGAAATATTAATACTCAATAATAATTCAAAATCTATTGAAAAATCTTTTATAAAAATAGTTATGATCAAATCATTATCGGTAGAGGATAACTTTGTGCAAGAAATAATACCTTCCATCTTGATAATCGATCCTTAGTCTATTTAAAATAATGTCACTTAAACATGAAATATGTTAATAAAATAAAAAAAATACTATATATGGTAAAAAAATCCAATAAAAATGTTTAATAATCTTATATGTGAACTTTATTATATCTTATTTGATTTAGATTTTGAATCCAGTGTTAATTACCATAAACCCGAATTTTTTCCATTTGATAGTAGCCCTTATGGTTATAATTTACTTAAATCTTATGGTCAAATAACATTATAGCCTCTAATTTTATGAAAAATATGTTCAGATACCAACAATAAGGACTTTTCCTAATACATTATATAATATAGTAAATTAAATTAGAATTAAATTTATTAAATTTTCAATCATAATTTCTTTTTATTTTATTAGATAAATTGAATATAATTAATGCTAATAAAAAAAATCATACAATGTGTGTACCACTAAAACATTTTCTATGTATTATATAATAATATTTTTTGTAAAATGTGGAAACATTTCGTGAAAAATATTCGCAATATTAAGATAGGATTCATATTTTCACTTTCCCATCCTTTAACCCTATAATAAATGTAAAAACATGGGATAAGCACCAAAATCTTAGTAAGGGAATAATGTGAAAAGAACCTATTATTCATATGATTACATATAATCATATGAAATATATTTTAGAAAGACATACGTATGCTATCATATACAAACTTTTTGATAACATGATATTTTAATAAAACATAGAAGACGTAATAAACCATTTATGTAACATAGTTAAATACATACATGATACTATAACCCTCACAACTACCATATGACCTGTAACCCCCAAAACTACATTATAATGTGTCTCTCATACTTACCTTAAGATGTAACCATCGTAATTACACATGGAATATCCCTTAAGGTCAACATCTATCATAAATAAATATAGCGAATTAGTGGGTGATTTAGGCACCAAAATTCATCATAAACAATGCCCAGTAACCATGAACATAATCATAATACAATAATACTTGCATCCTAAAAATCATTCTTTGAGAGGAAATAACATATTAAAGGAATGGGACACATAAGAAAATGAAATTATTTTCATTGAATTTAGAAAATAAATATTATAATGAAAACATCAAAAAATTAAATAATTATGAAAGACATAAATTCCTCACATGTCATATATTTTAAAAAACACTCTTATTTGATTTTTATAAAAATACAAATTAAAATAATATTTTTAAAGAAACATCCCTTATATAAAACATGATAAATGATCCATTTTTATAAAAATGATATAAATTATAAAATTAAAATTAAAAAAAGTATTTCGATATTAATGTACTCATAAAAAACTTTCTAAAAATGTGGAAACAAGAAAATTAGAAGGATAAAAATTTAAAACATTTTAAACAATGTTTCAATTAAAGTGTCACCATCCTCAGGTTCATCATTCCTCAAACATGTAAAAAAACATTTATAATGGTTAGCATATTATTATTAATATCATATAGAATATTATTTATATTTATAATTAGATATATTATCTTATTATAACATATTTCTACCCATTTATTAATTATATATTTCAATTTTCATTATTTCACGTGAATTTATTTCTGGATTTCCAATATTGTTTTATTATAGATTTTCATGTCGAATGGAAGATAAAATAAAAAAGTTAAAATAAATGATATTAATATGTTTCCATAATTTTAGAAAAAAATATATCTTTTTTAATACTATGATGATGATTCATTAGATAAAACACTAATGTAAATGATTTAATTTATTTTGACGATTTTTACCAACGTCATGATCCTATATCATTTTAAAAACTTTCATGTTTATATATTGGTTACATGACATTATATAACATAAAATATGTGTTTTTAAATATTATTTCTCCAAAATACTTATTTTATTACTATCCTCGTAGTCCGTAAATTAAAATGAAAAAGTATCGTCCAGGATGGCTGTAAATTGACACATCACAGAAGATATTTCCATTTTTAAAATAATGGGATAATATAACGAATTTGATGATGAATTTTTTCATCAAAATTTTAAAATTATATTTTATTTACAATACTGATTTTTTCATACAAATTGGAAAATGAGATGTTAGGAAATTGTGAGAAATGAAATGAAATTTAAAAAATAAATTAAAAGAAAAAGAACGTGGAATTTACCTCTTGAATTTTTCATCATGAGAAAATCTTTAAATTAATGTTCTTAGGCCTTCTAGTGATACAATATTTTATTTGACATGGGGAAGAGTCTTGGGAAGGTAATTGTGTACAAATTAATCATTATACAAGTCTTTGAGGGGTGAGAAGAAGTTGGGTGAGGGTGGTATTTATAGTGGATGAGAGGGGTGTTTCCTCATTATTTTATTCATTATTTTATTATTTGGGATCAAGATTATTAATAGTATGAGAATTATTGATAAATATATAAAAATAAATAAGGTAATGTTCGAGATTATGTGGATTAAGTCATCAATTACTCATGAAATATTGTATTTAAGTAATAATATATATGTATACCACAAATTACCGTATTTTATTATTCACCAAACATTCAATTATTTTTGAAAAATCCCAAATATTCACCATAACTATTCATTTATATGAATAATTAAAAAATGTACTACATTTTTTGGAAAAAACTTCTTATTAAAATGAATATATGTTTTTATTATATTCATCGTTCAATCAAATAATACAAACTTTAATATTATAACTGATTTTATAAGACTTTGAAAAAATAAAATGATGTCTCAGAAAATTATCTACAAATAATAAGACAAAACGATATTAATTTTTGAATATATTTTATTATGATAAATTTACTTTCATTTAATTATAGTAATATAAAAATTGTAAATAAAAATTTATGTGTCTCTAAAATATGAACACAAAATTTATCATTTTGAAAAAAAAAATTATTTACATAATCCATGATATATATATATATATATATCAGATTATCAATTATAAGATTAATATATTTTATTTATACTCTAAAATATAAGTTTAATATTCAGTTATTATATATTCCTGAATTCCAATAAATACTACTTATTTAATTATATATTTATAATGAATTTAAAATTTTATTACTATAATGAAAAAAAATATTTTATAAGTTCAGGTGATGTTAAGATACGAATTTTTTATTTTTATGAAATATATTTATAGGCAGACACATAAATAAATAATAATATATCAATAAAAAAATATTACATTTTTTACATATTAATTTATATATATATATATATATATATATTAAAAAAATAAATTTATAGATTTCAATTTAACTATATGTATAAACTATGAAATATAATATAAAAAATATGCCTTAAATATATTCTCATATATCCTCTACATATTTATTATTGTAGTTTAAAATTATATTTTTTTAATGGTATACATTATATAATTTAAGAATGATCAAATTTATACATTATATGCATTCATGTTGTGTATCAATTTATATTTCATAAAATATGATTATTATTGAACCATAAAGGATGAATATTTATAAAAATTAATTTGATATAAATCATATTTAAATATGATTAATGATATAGTTAAAGAGTTTATCATGTTTTCAACCAAGAAAAAAAATTAACCTTAACAAATAAGTAGTATAGAATTATTTTGTTGTTATTTGTGAAATTTTTATTCAAACTTGTCATAAGAACAAATATTTTACAAGGAATTTAAAAAAGTTATAAATGTAGGACTAAATATGAGGAAGTAATGAATATATCTATTGGATGGGTTAATACTATGGTTTATTGAGGATATAAAGTGACTATAACTATAACTAATGATGAAGATAAAAATGAAAAAATGGAAATGGTAGTAAAAGATGACCTCCATAGTTGTACAATTTTGTTTTATAAGTAAATGATCTATGAAATGATTCGATTTTATTCTTATTATTCTACATAGAGAATATTTAAATTAATATTGGAGGTATATAATTATAATTCTTTTAATTGATGAATAGAAGATAGATTTATTGGACTACATTCTACCCTGAATAATATATTACTAGATGATAACATGCTCATTTATCAAACATATTATGTAAAATTCTTGTTATGTTCAATGGTAATGATCTGTAAAAGAATACATAGTTTTTCGAAATATATTTTTTATTTCATGAAGTCCATGAATAAAATAAAAATTTCCCCAAGTGTGATACAACTCATTACAGGGAAGATGAATCAAGACCTGTAAAATTTGTATGGTTCATTTAAAAAATTACTAGGTTTTTCATGTTATATTAATGTGAGTAGACAATAATAAATTGGTTGTTCTATGAAGATATAATAGTACATGATGGGAAACATTTTCACACTATAGAATCACCTAAGATGATGAAAGTAAATCATGAGTATCCTGATTTTGGAAATGAGTTGAGAAACCATGGACTTGAGATCTCTACAAATGGAATGAATCATTTTATTATACTATATAGGACTTATATTAGATAGTTTTTTTATTTTGGTAAATTATTGCATTCTAATATTTTTGTTTATGAATGAGAAGTACATTATGTATTCTATACATATATCAGGAGAAAAATAACTCATTGATTATATTGAGGTTTATTTTCCATCATTGAGAAAAGATCTAAAATGGATGTCGGATATGGGTGATTCATTGAATCATTCTAATAAAAGTCAAACATTCAAGATGAAAATCATATTTTTTGGATGATAAATGACTTTATAACATATCAGATGTTTTCTTGATAAATATTTAGATGAATAAAAGGGTTCACAATTTTCTTGAATATGTTACACACTCAATTAATTTGAAATATTCATCAAATATAGTGTTTATAGAACATCATTAATTTTTACCATGATGACGTAAATACCAATCATGGGAAATATTATTCTTTGGGAGTCTAAAACATGGTTCAAAACCCTCTACACTAAGTGATGATGAACAGTTTGAGGAAGAAATGATATTGTGACCATTTCATTTAAACCCATTTTTAATAGTAATACAAAAATGGTATGAAAAAATGAGATCATGTTTCTCAGTTACATTTGATCTGCATAGATCAGTGTGAATAAGTGAGAGGGGGAGGTGGTGAATCAGTGATCCCTTCAATATTTTACAAATTGATTCTTCTCAATTCATCTTCTATGTCTGGTTAATGCCTTGATCATCTCTTCTTGTGTCTCACATCCATACATTGAATGATGCTTCAAAAATAAATTCATTAAACACAATGATTTATATGATTTGGTTCAAAGTCCTACTAATGGATTTTTTTGTTATTCTCATCAACACAGATTCTCCAATAAAATATTATTATTAATTTCAATGGTCATAATATAGTCCCATTGTATACCGCTTTTGTCCCATAAGAGGGTACTTATGCTTCATCCCAGAGTGTTAGCAGAGGTCACCATCTTTTTCCAGTGTCGCATTGAAGACTTTTTCTCCTACATAAATAACATAGGGTTCTTCTAGATCTCGTGTCGAGTGAGAATATTATTTTTATGAATGATCTTTGATTAAATTTAGATAATCTGACGATCTTTCCCCATTAGCTAATTTAATCAAACATTCATATGTATCTAATCAAGAATCTTTAATAACCGTTGGTAAGGTCTCTTGGCCTGACCCAATATTTCTGATCAGATTTATGATCTATACTCAGTGCTACAATTGATGGTAAATTCATTCTTCTTCTGATGAAGATGCAAACATACTAATAAATGTTCAAATTTCACACACAATCTCTTACATAATATTAATATTCAAGAATGATCTTTCTCAATATCTTGATTGTATTCCTTCTTTGATTCTAAAACACTGTCAACACAGATAACATATTCATTAATATTTTATGTATTTAGTCTTAATTCATATTCACCTAGTTTTCGGGTTCCATGGAATTCAATACCTCTTGTCTAGGGTATCTCAAATACTTCTTAGATGTTCATTTGATTATGCATGATTTCATGCATGTATATTATGATTCTGGTAAGTCCTCAAACATAATATTCAATATAATAGGTTCAATGTGTGTGTATCAATCTTGTACTTTCCACTTATTTCTTCTCTAAGTATGCACACATTAAAATCCTTCCTCATTTTGTTCTTTTAATTAAATAACTTGTTCCTTACAATTTGGGTTCAATATAAGTGGGTTATAATTGTGTTTTCTTCAAACTCTAATGGGAGTGGGCCTTTGGACTGATTCTTCATCCTTCTTCCCATGTTCACACATTATTCCTTAGGATCTTCAAATCATTAATATGAAGGCATGTCAACTTGTAATTCCCCTCATCCTTATCTTCTTCTTCTCTCACTTTTCATGAACACGATCCATAACTGTTCTTCCTCCACCATCAAATTTAATTCCCAATGCACACACACTCCCTTATTCTTCTTCTTTCCCACACAACCTGAATGTGTATAATAAGGGTGTATGTTGGATATTCTTCTCAAATGGAAGTGTATATATACACTATCTAATTTTATTCAACAATTAACTGGATACAGCCTTATCTCCATCTAACAATGCTTATCATATATTAAAAATATGTACTTCCCTTCACCTTCCATCTGAGTTTTCTCCAAAAATCGAACCCCTAGAAAACATAATGGATTGGTCCTAAAAATTGTTGGGAGTTCTAAAATTTTTATTATGATAACCACATATTCTCAATTATTTTTCACCATGCAGAAGGTATACATGGAAAATTTTCCCGAAACCAAGAAGGCCTCATAGATCTATCATTGTGAAGCACAGTAATAGTGAGCCTTCCCCCATTTCTTGCCTGTGGTATCACTTCTATGAATCATGAAAAGGGTTTATATTATCAAGTCATGTGTTCGTGGATTTATTCACAGAGAAGTTAATTTTTTCTTCTTTGTGATATAACATTGAGATTTTGTAGCCCCTATTTAAAGTATACATGATCTTTCTTCTCCTTCGGGCAATAGAGCTATGCGGAAACCTCTACGTTTCTCAAACTAGAGGATTTTTTATAGCACTGTTTATTAAATGAAACGAGATCACGCAAATTTATGGATGGCATCAACCCATTATTCCTTAGGTATTCTCTTTTTTAGATGATGAAGTGCATTCAAATCCTTTAGATAAGATGTGAAGATCTTCCATTTTAATGCATGAGATCATTGGTGCTTTGAAATATTCAATCCTTAAATTTTTAATATCTTTAAACTCGTTGTAATATATGATGTAAATCATGGATTGTTTTTATTCAATAAGGGTTTCTCATTTCATGTGAAAACTGCTCGTTCGCGTTTTTAGGAACACATGAAAATCACAACCTCGAACACCTGAGCTCCATGATGTGGCATCACAACATCTTTTGCTACAGCCCTGCAAGTTCTTCATTTCATTCACATGCATGAAAATGTAATTTCATGAATGAGTATTGTGACATATGGATGAAACCCATGAAATTAATTTAATAAAAATGGTAGAAAGAGATTAATCATAGATGCCCGACTTCATCTTTATTTGAACAGTGGAACCAAGTGGCTTAGATGTTAAAAATGAAAACATGGTAGATAGCTATTCGTTGGATCAACATAGATCAGATAGTAGATATACACGATTATATTGGGTGTGAGGATGAGATTATTAGATCATATTAGTCGCAAGATCTTCCATAAGGATGAGATTACATCATTTTTTTTAAAATGTTTTCCCACATAGAAACACGTATCAGGTTCCCTATACTTTATAATATTTAATGTGGCAACCAATTATGATTATTTCTCTTCTCCCCACCAGTACTGACCCATACCATATTCGATGGGTGTGCTCTAATCCCAACCCATGCTCCATTCTACCTTTCCTCCCTGCATGGTGGCGCGCTTCGCTACCTGTCCCAAGCACCCCATCTAGCTTATACATGGCTCTCTCATGCCTCCTATAGGATAACTCAGCTTGTCTCCCTTTGGCGTGGTCAACCACGTGTCCAGCATGTGCCTTGAGGTTTGGTTCACAAGTTTGCTTGCATGGATGGACTCATTAATTCATGCATCGACAGTTATTCAAATTCCATTCCCTTGAACCTTTCCTTCTTCATTTTCATTTTGGAACATGAATCCAAAAATACACTACTCATCTTCCATCCACTAATAGTGTTTGGAACTCTTCTTGAACTCCCTATGAATTGAAACACAATGTATAAAACCTTTTAGTAAACAATGTTTTCTCCCTAACACATGTCTTTGTCCTCAAATATCAACATAATAAATCATCTAATTTTGTTAACCAACATCATAAAATTAGAAGCTATTATATGGATCATACTAATTTATCATTAAATAATTTATTTAACTACCTTCATAAAATGTTGTAACAAATTTTCATTCATTTACACATGTCTTGGAACATACGACCAGTTCAACAATCATTTTTTTATTATATAGAATTTCTAGTGTAATGGCCCAGACCTCTCCAGTCCATTCCTTTGTGAAAATGTGGGACTAGAGGTGTTTCGGGAAATCAAGGTGACTTGGGGTGATTTTGGGTGGACCTTTAAGAAAAACTAAAGGGTTAATTGCCTTCGCACGCAAGGCGCACGGTTTGTCAAACCGTGCGGCCAAACCATGCGAGGTTGGTGTTGGAGGAAGTAGCCTTCTCATTAGATGTGCATGATTAGGACAAACCATGCGGCCTAACTATGCGAGGATTGTTGTCGAGGCAGAAGCTAACGCACAGTTAGCCATAGTTTGTTAAACCGTGTGGAATAACTACGCAGGCACTTAAAGTTAGATCCTAAAATTTTGGATCTGAACTCTTTTTCCTCTAAATGGTTCGTTTATGCCCCTTAGCGGCCATAACCTGGGATTACTATTTCTTGAAGGTAAGAGACCCTCTCCCAATCATTTTAGAGGCGATCTAAAGGCATCTCTTCACAAGTCAAAGCTGGTTTCTCAAGGTATGCGATCGTTCATGTTGGGATCATAGAACTTCTTAGATCTACTCTTCCTCATCCCACAGTTTCTTACATCTATGCCCGTTATGGGTAGATCTAAGTGTGTGGATGTCGAATACGATGAGTCTTGCTTCTGATCTTGCTAGGAGGATAGATATATGGTGGGGTTTCGGAGAATCGACCTGGTTTCTTTGTGCATTCCCTGACTGTTGGGGTTTCCGTCAAAAACCATTGTTGTCGGGATCTTATCTCTATATCTCTCTCTTTGGTGGATCATGCAGGGTGGGTATCCTCTTGTTTTCATGAGATAGGTTTGAACCAATAAATAAATATAGTAACTGGTTAATGAACGTGTTTGGGGAATTTTTGTTGATATTGTTGTTTTATTTCCGTCAATGTTTATCCTTTTATTATGTTATGAATTGAAAAGGCTTGTGCCTACTGAAAATCATGGTCATTGGGGTCCATTAATTGAGAAATTAAATATTTCCCTATTTTTCTGCATTGTTTTGTGGATGGAAAATCATTGAATGTGGAAATTGGTTAATCATGTAAAGTTGGATTTTTAAGTGAATACATGGAACCCTTTTATGATCACCACGATTAAACTAAATGAAATAATGAATTTTGTGGGTGCTAGTTGGGGTTTAATTATGTGAAGGGTTGTTTAGTGGGTTGTCGTTGAATGGGTGAGCAGTGGGGTTGTGGTTGCCTTGGTTGTGGGTTGGTATGTATGATATGGTTGTGATGGGTAGTGGAGCTATGGTAAATGGTATTAAAGGAATGATGATGTGGTACGTGTAATGTTTCTGATGTGTTTGTGGTTATGGTGGTTGGTAGCAGGGCTACAGGGATGGGTTGTTCATATGAATAAAGTTGAAGAGTTAACTAATGAATCGTGAGGAATTTTATTTGATTAAATACAGAAAATCAATGAAATTGATTGGCTAATAAAAAAATGGTATTGTGTTACTTCTATTTCCCTAACATTATTTGTGGTTGGCAGGGATATGTTTTACGAAAGATTGATCTAGTTTGGTTGTTGTTAGTTTCCCGGTAGTTAAGAAACTAATAAACTAAAACTGTAGAAACATGAAAATATTAATGGGGTTTGGGGATGTTTATTGTGGGTATACTTTATAGGTAGTAGTGTCGAGGCATGGGCTCAGATATTTTGTATAGAAGCCTTAGGATGGGCTGAGTGGTTGATATAATTATATAAATCTGTAATTTTTATGTTTATTTACACACGCCAGCCATGTTGAGCACTATGTGCCGAACACCCGTGGGATGGGGGGTGAGATTCTCAGACATCTAAAGGATGGATGGTTATTGTTCTTCCCTGTGCTCCCTCTTCTAGGTTATATAGCCCAAGATCCTTCGGGTAGGTTAGGACAGATGTTTCCCAAGAGTCTTCAGTATGAGGATGTGATGTGTTCCTAGGTGTCTTCGGGATGAGATGAGATGTGGTTCCAAGGTGTCTTTGGGATGATATGCGGTTATAGCTAAGGATTATGTGTCGGCAGGATAGTATGATAGCAGAGGATTGAGTAATGGTGGGATACTATGAGCTTCGTATGGCCAAGTTGCGGCACTAGCTCGAGATTCATATGACCAGGTTACAGCACTAGCTCAGGAAGAGGGGGAAGCATCCGAGCATTAGTCTTGAGGGCTTGAGTAGTAATCAGTGGGAAGGTGGTGCGGGGTACCCATACATTGATAATATCACTATACTACTCTATTGAATTGAAAAATTTGGTGAGTGTGGATTGTAAGGTTGGGTGGATATATTCCTTGCTAGGATTCGGTTCCTTCTGTTTTCTCATGGCATTAGGATGTCTCCCCACCTGTGCACAAGATCTTTAGGTTTTTTTATTGATTAATCTTCTATGATCACCCTACGTTTACTTTCAAGTTTTCAAGAGGACTTCAGGGACCTTGAGGGACCTTGCTAGTTGGGCATTGGAGTTTTTCTGGTTCCAGTTTTTGCTTTCTTTTTTTTGGTACCATACTTTTGGAGCTTTTCTTGTACTTGTACTTTTGTTTTATTATTGTATAAAACATGCATATGGATTTGGTTTTTTTTTATTTCCATTTCCTTGTTCCTTTTTATTTTGGTGTTTGACTCATCCTATTTCCCGATATTAAATAATAAAAAGGTTAATGCCTCCCATATTAATGAAAACTCATACCCTTGGTGCTAGTCACCACTCCGGGGCCTACTAGTGGTGGGACTTCGGGGTCATTATCTCCCTTTCACCATTGACAGCTCATGAGGGGCATCTTTGGTGGGAAGGGGTTATGACAGAATGGTATCAGAGGGAGAGGTTGAGAGATAGGATGGAGTCTAGAGTTATGCATAGTGAGGACTACATGGGATGGTAGGGAAACAGTGTTGGCTGATCTTGGTGCGTGGCATAGGCCAGTGAAGACCAGCTAGGACATGGGATTTTAGGGCCCCCCGTGATCAGATACAAGGTCTCTGATCTTACCGAAAAACCAATTAATACTACTTTGATTGTAGGATAGAGACCCTAGGAAAGGTACATGCATAATCATGATTAGTGTTTTGCTTGATTTGGGTATTCTGGTAAAGGAATCGAAATAAAATGATAAAATTAAACCTTGAGAAACTTTCCTTGATCCTTGGGCTTAGGCGTTATTTGTTTACTATAAAACTATGAAACCTGGATGTCAATAGAGAAGAATAAGAGTGGGATGCAGACAGTTTCATGTAACATAAGTGGAAACCCTAATAAGGCCAGAGATCGAGACAGATGGTTTTAGTTTTACTTAATTGATCTTGTTTATGTTTTTTTTAAATTTAGGAGCATCACACTCCTTTTTTGAAACTCATTATCGCCCATTCGATGGATCTGGACCTTGTTTTTCATGAGTCTATAATTCTATGTTGTTTCCCTCTTTCCTTTAAATGTGTGTGAAGAGTCCTAACATGTGGGGAGAGGAGGACCTGATCCCTAATAAAGACGCATTATTATGGATGTGATTAAGCCCATGTGGGAGAGACAGTGCCGCCCACAGTGGATAGTATCTTGACATGGGAGAAGTAATTCCCCAATCCAGGTGTTGGGGCATGGTGTTTCTTGTTTTGTGCGGTGTTTGGGGTAGTGTGTGAATGAAAAATCCTAAATTATGGGGGTGGGAGGACCTAATCCCTAATCGAGACACATTAATGTGGATGCGATTAAACCCGTGAAGGAGAGTTAGTTCCACCTAAAGCTGATAATATCTTGACATGGGGTAAGGAATTCCTTGACTCATATAATTAGGATAGTGGTTGGTTTTCGTTATGAAAAGAGCTCTGATAGGCATCTTACGGGGTGGTTGTTCGGACCATTCCCCTTTTTAAGGGTTGGTTTTTAATTCTTGAGGACGAGAATGTTTTGAGAGGTATCTGATGTAATGTCTTGGACCTCTCCAGTCTATTCCATTGTGAAAATGTGGGGCTAGAGGTGTTTCAGGAAATGAAGGTGACTTGGGGGGTGCGTTTGGGTGGACCTTTAAGGAAAACTAAAGGGGTAATGGCCTCCACACAGGAGGTGCAGGGTTTGTCAAAACCGTGCGGCCAAACCGTGCGAGGTTGGTGTTGGAGGCAGTAGCCTTCGCACAGGAGGCACACGGTTAGGACAAACCGTTTGGCCTAACCGTGGGAGGATTGTTGTTGAGGCAGAAGCTAACACACGGTTACCGCACGGTTTGATAAAGTGTGCAGACTAACCATGTGGGCACTTAAAGATAGATCCTAAAATTTAGGATCTAAACTCATTTGCCTCTAAATAGTTCGTTTAAGCCCCTAAGTGGCCATAACCCAGGATTACTCTTCTTTGGAGGTATGAGACCCTCTCCCAAGAGTTTTGGAGGCGATCCAGATACTTCTCTTCGCAAATCAAAGCCATTTTCTCAAGGTATGTGATCGTTCTTATGGGTTTCTTAGATCTTCTTAGATCGACTCATCCCATTCCCTCAGTTTCGTAAATCTATGCCTATTATCGGTAGATATAAGTGTGTGGATTTCGGATATGATGAGTCTTGGTCTTGATCTATCTAGGAGGAGAGATCTAAGGCGGGGTTTCGGAGAATCAACCCGGGTTCCTTGAGCATTCCTTGACCGTTGTGGTTTCCGTCAAAAACCATGGAGGTAGGGATCTAACCTTCGTCTCTCTCTCTTTTTTGCATCATGCGGGGTGGGTATCCTATTGTTTTCATGAGATACAGTTAAACCAATAAATAAAGATAGTAACTGGTTAAAGAATGTGTTTTGGGAATTTTTTTTCATATTTTTGTGTAATTTCAATCAATGTTTATCATTTGATTATGTTTTGAATTGAATAGGCTTGTGCCTACTGAAAATCACGGTCGTTGGGGGCCTTTGCTTGCACAATTAATTATTTCCCTGTTTTTCTGGATTGTTTTGTGGATGGAACATCATTGAATGAGGAATTTGGTTAATCATGTAAAGATGGCTGAATAAATGAATACCTGGAACCCTTGTATGATCACCTCGGTTAAACAAAATGAATAAATGAATTTTGTGGGTGATATTTGGGGTTTAATTATGTGAAGTGGTGTTTCATGGGTTGTTGTGGAATGGGTGAGCAACGGGGCTGCGGGTGTCTTGGTTGTGGGTTGGCATGTATGATATGGTTGTGATGGGTAGTAGTGTTACGGTAAATGGTACCAAAAGAATGATAATGTCGTAGGGGTATTGTTTCCGATGTGTTTGTGGTTATGGGGGTTGGTAGCAGGGTTTTAGTGATGGGTTGTTTGTATGAATAAAAGTGGAAGAGTTAACTAATGAATCATGGGACATGGTATTTGATTATATATGGAAAATTAATTGAATTGATTGGATGATAATAGAAAATGGTATTGTGTTGCATCCGTTTCCCTAACATTATTTTTGGTTTGAAGGATATGTTTTACGAAAGATTGTTATGGTTTGGTTATTGTTATTTGCTCGGTAGTTAAGAAACTGATAAACTAAAACTGTTGAAACATGAAAATATTAATGGGGTTTGGGGCTGTTTGTTGTGTGAAAACGTTATAGGTAGCAGTTCTGAGTCATGTGCTCAGATCATTTGTGTAGAAGACTTAGGGTGGGCAGAGTGGATGATATAATTATATAAATCTATACTTTTTAGGCTTCTTTACGCACCCCACCCATGTTGAGCACTACGTGCCAAACACCCATTAGACGGGGGGCGGGGTGAGATTCTCAAACATCTAAGGGATGGATGGTTATTGTTCTTTCCTGTGCTCCCTCTTCCAGGTTCTATAGCCCAAGATCCTTTGGGCAGGTTATGACAGATGTTTCACTAGAGTCTTCGAGATGAGGATGTGATGTGTTCACAGGTGTCTTCGGGATGAGATGAGATGTGGTTCCAAAGTGTCTTCAAGATGAGATGTGTTTATAATCGAGGATTGAGTGTCGGCGGGATACTATGAGCTTCGTATGGCCAGGTTGTGGCACTAACTCGTGCATCGTATGTCCAGGTTGCGGCACTAGCTCATGAATAGGGGGAAGCATCAGAGCGTTGGGCGTGAGGGCTTCAACAATAATCAGTGGGAAGGTGGGGTGGGTACCCATTCTTTGATAATATTTCTATACTACTCTATTGAATTGCGATCTTTGGTGTGTGTGGCTTGTAATGTTGGGTGGATAGATTACTTTCTAGGCTTTGGTTCCTTCTGTTTTCTCACAAGCATTAGGATTTCTCCCCACTTGTGCATGAGAGCTTTAGGTTTTTATAGTTTGTATACTTGTATGCTCACCCTACGTTTACATTCATGTTTTCATGAGGACTCTAGGGACCTTGCAGGACCTTTCTAATTGGGCGTTAGAGTATTGTTGGTTGCAGTTTTTTCTTTCTTTCTTTTTTGGAACCGCACTTTGGCTCTTTTCTTGTACCTGAAATTTTGTTTCAGTATTGTATAAAACATGCATATGGGTTTAGTTTTCGGTTTATTTTAATTTACTTGTCCCTTTTTATTTTGTTTTTTGACTCATCCTATTTCCCAATCTTAAATAAAAAAAGGGTAATGCCTCCCATATTTGCGAAAACTCATACCCTTTGTGCTAGTAACCACTCCGGGGCCTACTGGTGGCAGGACTCAGGGGTTCATTATCTCCCTTTCACCATTTCCAGCTTAGGAGGGGAATCTTTAGTGGGAGGGGGTCATGACATCTAGGCTTGAAATTCATTATCCTTTGTTACTTACTCTACAAGTGACATAGGATTTCGAACAACTTCCCCACTTTAATCATAAATACCACTAAAATCACTACCTTTCCATACACATATTGACACCTTATTGACATCAAATGAAACACTATATTCTACAATATCCCCTTTTATTTTGATGTCAATATCACCTAAGCACACATTTTTTGGGTCAATATGTTGGCCAACATTTTCTCGCTATTATTTTTAACCAAAAAGAAATGTTTAGTGGGGTTTTTTCAAAAAAAATGTTCTCCTCCCTTTAAAGAATATTTTTTGCATATTTCAGAGAGAGGGATGATGTAATATGGTTAACATAGTAAAGAGACTTTATATAATCAAATCTATGTCTACATAGGATAACATAGTGTAGAAAACAAAATAGATAAGACTATAGTTTTCCAAATTGTCCATAAGAAATCATACATGTTAAATCATTCACATAGTGTATCAATTGTTATCCATGGTATTGGATATAGGAATATTTATCAGTGAAATTATAAATCATGCACGTAATTCAACAAACATATTAAAATTTTCATGTGAAAAGATAAAGATACCCATTTCATCCCATCTTGTCATT
Organism: Viscum album; assembly: GCA_963277665.1. Taxonomy (NCBI): domain Eukaryota; kingdom Viridiplantae; phylum Streptophyta; class Magnoliopsida; order Santalales; family Viscaceae; genus Viscum; species Viscum album. The sequence continues at coordinate 1,956,842,699 of OY728140.1, forward strand.
AATCTAGCACTCTAACTTAATTTACATAATAGATACAATTAAGAACAAGGTATGAAATTGTTATTGGAATACCTCAAGTTTCAGGTTCTTGAGATGATAAGAATTTCATGATTTTTCATGACATAATAATTGATATCATATCCTTCATATTTTATACCCTTCAAGGGTTTAAATTCATTTGATTCATCATGGATGAAAATATCATCCCATAATTTTCAATATATTCATGTTGATAATATTTAACTCTTGAACACTTCATGTAATTATCAAATCATGAATAATGAGTCCAACTTGTTTTTATCTACTTGTCTTATTCAATTCACATCTTGAGAATGACATTCACATTCAATTCCCTAAAACACAAGAACACATATACATGAAAAATATATGTGAAAAAGTAAGAACACATGTAATCTTTTTAATAAGACCAACAGGGATGATAATTTCCTCTCAACCCAAGAACTCCTTTCCTAGTAGCTCTAATGTGTCTGGTACACTTCATGAGGGTGTCTCCTCTCCATTTTACATTTTTATCTTTCATTGTAGCGTGGAACCTTTACTTCCATTCATCTTTTACAAGTGTGGATTATTTGTATTTTCTTCTACTAGTAGTGATGTAGCTTCCACTAGTTCATGTTTTTCAATTTTCAGCATCTCTATTAGTCCTAGTAAAAATGTTATAAATTTGTTTGCATTATTTCTATACCTCTTTCACCATACACACAGTAAATGTGAGACACATGTGTTTTCATCTACGTAAAAACTCTCATGAAATTCGAATTCATCTTCTTGTGGAATGATATGTTTCCCCATTTCCTTTCCTTTAGCTATTACTTCATCTTCAGAATTTTATATTTCTCTAGCAATTTTAAGTTATTTTGGTCAAGATAACTAAACACACCTTCTTAATATATTCTAGTTTGGAGCTTCCACATGGATTCATCATTGATTTCATGTTACATTTCTTAGGAAACTTATCAAAATTATTTATTTGATTGTCTTCAAATAATCCCATCTTTTTCTGGACCGATTCTCCTTTTAATTTCATCTTTATTACATTCATTTCAATATCTTGTTTGTAGTGATCCATGGTCTGACCAATCATTCCATTGTAGAAACATATTTTATTTGTTAGGATGAAATTATTAGAATTTAGCTGAAATTTATTCTTGGGAATAGTCTCTTTCACTATTTTCTTGGCTTCATCAATTTTCATATTCCAAACATATGATTTTCTAACAATTGTTCCATTGTTATGAATTTGTTTTGTAATTTTCTTCTTATCAATATATAAATTCATAATCATTGGAATAAACTATAACTCATCATAACTATGACCACTTTTTTTCAATTATCACATATGCCTTCAAGATATTTGAATATGTTCTTGAAAGATAGATTCTTCTTCATCTCTGTATTATGCTTTATCTCTGTAAGATGCTTCATTTATTCAGATATATTATCCATGTTTATAGGCCATCCATAATTCTATTATGCTGACACACTATTCCAGAAACCATTGGACTGATTCCCAGACTTCCAATAACACCATCAATAGCCAATAAAACTCATTTTTTTCTTGTAGTATTAGTTTGGCTAGATTAGGTGCTTTTTTGTTTTTAGAGTTTTATTTATTTATTTGGAGATTCCATTTGGTAGTTGTTCTCCATAATAATTCTAGTGTCCATGATTGGTATTTTTATGCATGTATCATTTTTTTATCAATCCACATCTTTCTATCTTTTAACATTAAACTTGTACTTGTAGATGAAATTGCATTAGTAGAAACCAAAATAATTCGGTTATGGGGTACCTTCATCTTCGAGGATTTTTCTACATGATTAAAATATTATCTAATAAACATTTTAGAATTATTGTTCTCAATTAAAACATGAGTGGAAGCACCTATTCTTCAAGATTTTTTGGAAGTTCATTCTTGGTGTGATTTTTGATTCTTTAATTTTACCTCAAACTCTAGATATTTCTCGTTGATAAAATTCCTCTCATCCTCAAAATAACTCAACATAACTTCCAAATTCTCTTTCAGCGTTATCATTTATTCTTCATTAACATTTCTAAACTATTTTAAACAAAATATCATGATCCATTACCTTTTAATATTTTCCTTCTTATTTAGAATCTTTGATAACCATAAAAAATTGTGCAAAATTTCAAATATATGGAAATATACTAAAAATAAAATCTTGAAGTATTATTTATCACAAATACTTCCCTAGAATTCTTTAGTTACATGATCATGTCTTTAATTTCCAAGATAATTTGTTTCTTTCTTTTCTTTCACATGTTTTGTGAGAGTTTTGGATACTCCTACTGTTTTATCCAATTCCTCTACCATGAAATCATCTTTATCTTCAAACTGTATATTTTTTCCTTGAAGAGCACTAATTCATGCAAAAATGCGTCTTTCCACTTCTTTAGGTATTGTCTTCTGATTTTATTTGAGTGTAGACTGATAATCACTAATTTATCTATCATCATCTTGATCTAGCTTCATCAGGATATTCATAATAATAAAATGAATTATCAAATGTTGTTACTTTCTAATTACATTCAGTAGAAGGTTTCTACACATTAACAGTACAATTCATCTTTAGATTCCTTTTTTTATTCTTCATCACATTCTTCTATGACTTGGAATATATCTCCATTTGAGTTTTCTCACTCATTTCATGAAATTTTAACTTCATAAATACTCAATTGGAATGTTTAGATGTTACCTTCCCTATAATACCAATTGATGTGCCTAGATAAGTGTAAATCAATGAGAGGGGTAGGGGTGAATAAATGATCCCTATAAACGTTTTAAAAATTGATTCTATTCAATTAAACATCTATGTTTTGTTAGAGCCTCAATCCACTATTATTATGTCTCTCAGCCTTACGTTGAATGATGTAGTAAATATAATGGCACGAAACATAAGGATTTACGATGTTATATCCAGAGACCCACTCCTTACTGTGTTGGTTATTCTCCCCAACAATGATTCTTCTATATAATCTTATTATCAATTACAATGATTGATACAGAGTCCCACTTTATCTCTCTTGAGTCCCATAAGAGGGTCTTTATACTGCATCCCACCGTGTTACTAGAGGTCACTATCCTTCTCTAGATTCCCATTATAGACTTCATTTACTCCTTAAATATCACTAGGTTCTTTTAGCTCTCGAGTCACATAATCTGCTTCCTTATATCAATTATCTTTGATTCACTATAGATGATATGATGCCCTTTCCCCCACACGCTTGCTGAATCACACTTTCCCGTGTATATATTCAAGAATCTTAAACAACATTTGGTAAGGTATGATAACCCTGATCAATATCTTTGATCACCTTTGTGATTATTCCTCAGTACATCAATGCGAAATAAATTATTTCTTCTTCTAATGAATATCTGGCCTCACTAATAAGTAAAAAATGTGGTTCACAAAAACTATTCAAGGATATTAACATTCAATAATGATCTTTCTCAATATCATCACTGTCAACCATCTTGGATTCTCAAACACTGTTAACTCGGATAAGATCTTCATAAATGTTTTCCATCTTCAGTCTCAATTGAAATTCACTTCATGCATGGGTTTCATGATATTCAATACCTCTTGTATTGGGTATCTCAAATACTTATAACATGTTCATGTAATATTTCTTGATTTCTTGAATTTATATTATGTTGAATTTATATTCGGACACACACCCTTCTATATCTTAGGTTCAATGTGTGTGTATCGTGCCTGTATTATCCACTTAGTTCTTCTATTAATATGCACACATTAAATTTCTTCTTCTTTGGGTTCGTTGCACACACAAAAAATTTCTTCTTAATTTGGGTTCATTATAATTATGTTATGTGTATGATTTCTTCAAACCTGAATGGGAGTGGGACTTTGGACAGATTCTTCCTCATTCTTCACATGTGAACACACAATGGTTTGGGCTCTCCAAATAATTCATATGAATGAATGTCAACACATACTACCCCACTTCTTTTTCATATTATTCTTACTCTCTGTAGGGACCCTAACCATGCAGGCTCTTCCACTTCCTTCAAATGTAATTGTTAGTAAAAATACACTCCCTTCTTCATCTTCTTGCCCAAAAAACATGAACATTTATAAAAATGATGTGCATGGGTTATGATATTCCAAAGAGGATGTATATTCACATTGTCTTGGGATATTCTCAAATGGACCTGACACAACCTCAGATCATTCCAAAAAAGCTCAGTGTATATGAAAATATGTACTTCCCTTCAAATTATATATCCTTTTTCAGAAAAACTCAATCCCTTTAAAAATAGAATGGATGGATCATTAAAACAAGAGGGAGTTCACACCTTTTATGTGTGACACCCATGGGTGAAACATTCTTTTTTTCAAGAAGAAGGTATGAATAGATCTTCATCACATCACCAAGAAAGGTTCATGGCTATGACTTTGTGAATCATATAAAGGGTGAGAGCTCACTAGTTTCTTATCATAGAATAACCTCCACAAATCATGATGAGGGTTTAGATAAATCATTCATGTTTCTGTGGCTTTATTCATCCAGTGGTGTAGTTAATATTCTTCACAAGATAGCTTCGAGAGTGTGTAACACATGTTGATGTTCTATAGAATCTTTCTTCTTCTTATCGTAGGAGAGATGCATGGAAACCATTTATTTTTGAAAACTATAAGAGTTCATGGTGGCTCTGCCTCTTCAGAGAAATGAGATCTACCTAATATGTGAGAAGTAGTTCCTCATTCTTCCATGGGGATTCTCATTTTATAGATGAGGATGAACGTTCAAATCGCTCAGATAAAATGTGATGATATTACTATTGAATTCAAGATAAATTTAGTTATTTAATATATTCAAATCTTCCGTTGTTATTATCATCAAACCAATTCACTGATATGATTCAAATCTAGGTTTTTTTCAATTCAATATGGGATCCTCCTTTCATGTGAAAACCTTTCGTTCTTGTTTTTATAAATTTATGCAAATCACCTCCTAAAACACCTAGGATCCATTACATGGCCTCACCACTTCATTTTATTTATCCATGCGAGTTATTCATTTCATTTTCATGTAATAAAATGTAATTTCATTCTTGAGTACTTTGATGTCCACAAGACGCTCATGCACTTAATTCGATCGACAGTGGTGTCCGTAGATTGATCAAGGAAGCTTGGATTCATCTTCAATTGAACAGCTATTCTGAGTGGCTCAGAGGCTGAATATTAGGGTGTGGTTGATCGTTGGATTGAATTAGACCGAATAGGGGACACCCCTAATTATATGGAAGAGTACGGATGATATGTGCGGCTTAGATTAGTCGTGTGATCTGATTGATAGCCGATATTTCTTCTACAATTTTAAAAAGTTGTCCCACATCAAAATGTATAGAGGATTCTTTGTGCTTTATAATATTCACTATGAAAACAAAGTTCTAATACTTTATCATCTCCTTCAACCATTACAACCCCATACCGGATTATGAGGGTGCACATTATGCCCTAACAATGCTCCCTACCCCCATGCCTCCTTTCATGGTGGCACACTTCGATGGCTCTCCCATGCACCCAATCAGGCATATACATAGCCTTATCATGCCTCTTGCGAGCTAACGTATTTGGCCGCCCTTGGGTGCAGTCGACCCTGTGTCCTACAAATTCCTTGTGTTTGAGGCATCTAATCTACTTGCAATGATGGGCTTGTAAATTCATGCATGATAACTTCTTAAAATGGCCATCCTGTGAACATTTCCTTCTCTTTTTCTCTAATTCATTTTCATTTTGGAACATGAATCCCAAAACACATTACTCATATTCCTTTATCCAACCATGAATGGAACTATTCTTCAACTCCTCATGCAATAAAGCACAATTAATGGAAGCATTGAAGTAAAAAATGTGTTCTCTATAACACAAGTCTTGGCCCTTAAAGATCAAAAAAATCAATCATCTCATTATGTTCACAGACATCATCCAATTACAAGCTATTGGATGGATCTTCCTAATTCCTCATGAAATCAAGTATCACATAGCCTTCATCAAATGGTGTAAAAAGTTTCCATTTATTGACACATGTCTTAGAACTTTGTCTTGGAACAACTTCCACTCTTCAATCATCAACACCACTAAAATCACTACCTTTCTAAACACATGTTGACACCATATGGACAACAAATTAAACACTATTATCTACAACTTTATAACAATTGATTGTATTTTTTCTAATTTTCTAAATATCATACACTTAGTGAACCATTCAAGTTATAGTGTCTATGAAATATTACGAAATGATCTAGAAAAAATATTAGATGGAATCTATGATAGGTAAGATAAGTTTCATATGAGAATAAGGGAATATTTTTTGCTAATACATTGTGAAAGATGAACATTTCTTACTCAAGTGGCGTACAATATTCCCATGTAAGAGATATTTATATATTAGAAATACCTGAATAGTGTAATTATTCTAACATGATATTCTTAAAACATAAAGAATATTGTTTTCAGGGATTATTTGATGTTACAGTGCTTTAAATCACATGACTGTTATGTTTTCATTTAAGATTTAATGAATGTGGATTTACATTGCATTCTACCTAAAACATTGTGACATGTATTATCCTATATTTTCATCAATGTCAAGTATTTATATTCATAATTTACTATGCTCGATACATTTCAAATAATATAGAATAATCATTCTATATATTAGGTGATGATTACAGGTTCATACCCAATTTATTCTTTTTATTATAGTTCACATGATGGTTCACTTAGTTAGAGGAATCCAATAATGTGGTTATAAATAACATAAATGGATAGATCCATTTTAGTTATATATGAGGATTTTGAAAGGGGGTTACAAAAATTAATGTTTTTTCAATGATTTTATTACAATGTGATTTATTTTTGGGGAATTCATTGAATTCTAGACTAACTACATATCATATTTTGAAAGCATTGGTCTCCAAAAAAACTAATCACATTAGGTGGATTAAGGATAAAGGAATTTTTTAAAGATATGTTATCACAATTACATATATAGTATACAATAAATATCTCTTTTATATTTTATATAATTGTATTGAGATTTTATTTTATGCGATAAATCCCATTGAAATTCCTATGCATTAAAATTAATTATGGTATGAATTCTGGATATCAAATAATCATAACAGATTTTTTATTGAATGGATTTAAGAAACTATTTTTAAAGAGTTATCTAAAAATAAAAAAATTATTTTTAGGATGAATTATATGGGTATCCGAAAGAAAAATTATACTTTTATTACCTTTTAAAGGTTATTTAGTTGATAATTATTTATTCTATTCATTGAAAAAAAATTAATAGTAGTATGATACAAAATAATAGAATTACTCTTATGGATGACGTGGTGTATATTCCTAGTTACAAGGATAGATATCAAATTTACATTAATATTTCAAACTTTCAAATTATCAATAAATATGGCTATTGGATTATAAAACATTCATAGTATTAAATTTTTGATGAAAATACTATAATAACATTATTACTGTTAAAAATGAAAAATATGGACTCGTCAATGAGGATTTATGTAAAGAAAGGAACAAGGATAATCCATTAAGATTGGAGGAATTTGTACTACATGAAATTTATACCCCATATTCTAAAAACAAAAATTATTTAACAATTCAATTGTTCATTAAAACAATTTCATTATAAAATTGAAATTTTATTAAGGAAGAGCCTTAAATTTGGTTGTCATAATTTTCTATAGCTATCTTAGTGTGGATGACACCTTATTTGTTAAATACGAACAAAAGGAGGGGATTTTCATACTCAATAGAGGATTTTAATACCTTCAATAATACATGAAACTAAATTGAGTATAACTATTAGATAAAATGTCTATGATTTTTGTTTTATATACAATGTGATTTCTTATAATATTATGTGTTGACTACAGTTTTTATGTAATCTAATTTGAATGTTTAACTAAATTTATAGATAATGTATTATATTTCTAATTATTTCAATAACATCGTGGAACAACATATTAGAGATTGTCAAATTGTGAAAATGGATAAGATCAACTATGATGGTTAAAAAAAGTTTTGAGTGGCGTTGCACAATAATCATATGAAAACATATAAAAGTTAGAATTAAATATATATATATATATATATATATAATTTGATGGTATATTGAATGTTCATGATCAACCTATTACCTATATAAAATTAATATTCATTAGATAACTTGGGTTTAACACTCGAATTGAGGTATCTATTGATATTTATATGTCATAGAATGTTGTGCCTAAAATGGAGACACTAATTTAGTAATTAATTAGGATAACATTGTGATATAATTTCACTATTTTATAAAAAATTTAAATAACTAAATTTTTACTTACTCACCAATAACCCTTATGGAGTTCATATATATAAGAATATTATCGGATAAAATTCAAATTAATTGTCACTATAAAAGATAATAGTCATTTTCTGACACTTATGTAAATTATATAAGTGATGTTGAGAGGAAATTCAACCCCGAATCACTGGAAATATATTCAATCATGATAAACAATTAAATATAGGATTAATTCGAATAAGGTGAATTGTAATTCATAATATTGTATATGTAAATTTTTTTTATATCATTTTTATTTTGGTTTTTTTATTTTATTGAATATAAAAAGAATCTATAAATTAATAAGCGTGCATCAAAACCAATGTACGCCTACCATAAATCCAAAATGGGGTATTCTCCACATGAATAATGGATTTTATTTTAAATCTATATTAATATTATTATATGACATGAGTCATGATATTTCATTCCTGTTAGCATCAAATCATTCTATAAAAAAAAATTCATGCTTTTTAATTATATCCACTATTTATATAAATATCATGTCGATATTGAAATAAAATATAGTTTTCACTATTTTTTCATATGTTCCAATTGGGAGGAAAATATTTTTTCTTTCATAATTGGACCCAAATCAAAATTTAATCCCCTATATATAATGTCTATTATACTTTTCAGTTTTTTTTTTAATTTCATTTTATTTCAAACAATATTATAATTAATCCATAACATATATTATTCTCGATATCCATATCATTAATTCTGGTTTTTACCTCCAATAATCTCTAATACAGTTAGTAGAATGGGGAATACATTGGGGAAAATAATATTCTTATAAAACTAAAATTTCTTTTTTCCATCTCTCATTAGGGTTATCAATTGGGGAAAATATCTAGTGATCCATGTAAACTATCTTTCACCCATTCGTTAATTGGTTTTATGAATTTCTTTAGTTATAAATTATATATGTCTTATGTCCTTTAACAATGTATCCTAGTAAGATTCCATATGTAGGAATTATATTTATTTTGAAAATTACAAAATTATAAATAATAAAATACTATTTAATTTATGTGTCAATAAATTTAATAGCTTTCCTCCCCAAAAAATTTCAAATAATCATATAGTGGTGACATTTACACATCAATTTATTTTATAGATTATTCTAATATAGAAATCATTAATCCCATCATAATTTTTTTAAACCTAACTATGTTGATAGGTTATAAAGTACAAATAATCTTGGCCATGAGATATATAGGATAATAAGACACTAAGGTAGATATCTTTTAATTTTCTAGTTCCTTATCATTCAATTTTTAACCTTTTTTCCAAAATTTAGAAATTATTAATCAAATCAAAACCACTATTGTTAACCAGAAATCTAATGTACCATTTAATCATATATTCTCTACACTATATCTCAATCTATTTACATTGTTTTAATTTTCATCACAAACATTTAAATAAGGACTTATTAGAAGGATCCAGATTTCATTTGAATTAAATTTAGTGTTGGTCCATATCATTGAAACATAGTTGTATATCATATCCATTTAAAATCATTATGTAAAAAATTTAGAATATTTTATAAATCATTATATTATTTCATATAGATCACACAATCATTGGTACATACATGAATTTAAAAATTTCTCAGCCCCATTGGACAATAAAATTTTATGCTACATAATTGGAATATGCAATCCCATTATCTTCTAAAAGAAACTCTATCAAAATATCAATCAATTCACTGAATCTTTTATTAATTCCTAAATTTCTTTCTTTTGTGTTTACCCATATTAGTACTTATCATAACACTAAAAATTTCATTCAAGCTATCAAAAATGCATTTTCCACACATTCTTAAAAAATTTATCGTTTATTAATATTGGATTTAGTTCTTATACCATGAATTGATTCATAAAGTAAATCCCAGATATAAAACTAAATATATTTATCAAATTTAGATATTACCTTGTCAAACACTTCAACATGTTACATCCATTATTAATATATATTAATAAAAATTTATATAAGCAGACGGATCTAGAAATTAACTTTCTTGTATTAAAATTGTACACTCCAAGATTGAAAAACATGTCAATGTTTTCAATATTATATTTAAAAATTTCAAAAAAATAATAAATTCATTTTTAAATTGTAATTACTAGTTTCTTTTGTAATTAACCAAATGAAATATATTAGTTACCTAAATATGAAAATAAAAATTTCAATTACATTTCAAAATATTAATATATTAGAAAATTTTTAAACAAATATTTTTAAAATATATAATCATATAAATATTTAAAAATATAAATATATAAACATATTTTAATTTAAAACATAAAAATGAAAATTGTATATATATATATATATAATAAAATATATAAAGATATAACGATATTAATATAACCATTTTAAATAAATGAATAAAATATTACATCTGGTTAAATTTTAACTGGAAATGATATAAGTAAATACAATATCAATATAAAATGAATATGAGTTATTACCATAACCAAATTATAACAATAATATTTAAATTAAAAAAAAGCTGACAATAAATTATAATCCAAAACAATATATAATCATGAAAAATATTAAATACAATCCATTTCAACCATAAAGTATTATAAACATAATTTATAAAAATAGAAAAATTAATAATCAATGACAAATTATAAAAAAATAAAATTCTAACAACAAAAAATTATAACTAACAACAATGTTTACATAGGGAAATAAATGAATAAATACAATTTATATCAAACAAATAATCAATAAATCTTCTAAACATAATGACAAAAAAATTACCATATATAAAATGAAGATTAATCCAGAACATCCATGAAAAATTAAACCAAAATATTGAAAGGCATACATCAAATTGTATGAAATGAATGTGGAGTATGGATGAAAATTGATTTCAAATTTTATGGATGGTCTAAATCAAACATTATAAGTGGAATATTGGTGGCCAAAATATATCTAACGATTGGGAAACAACAATGAAGAATGAAAAATGAACCAACATAGTATGGACTGAATAAAAGAGAAAAAATTAATTGAAAAAATGAATAAAGAGCCTAATAATGACCCATGGGTCAAAGGGATTCCAAAAAACAAGTTATTATAATAATGAGGATAATATATAAACACCCCATGTTTAATTTTTTAATAGGTTTTTACAATAGTAATAAAATAACCATTATTATAATTTATATTTAACAATGGTTACCTTATAACCATCCTTAAACATTATTGTTTTATCATCAGTTGCTAGTATAACTAACATTAATACCTACACCATCATATTTTCATATTTGGTTGTACTAATAATCGAGGTAAAATATTCAACTGATTGGATGTTAAATTTTTTTTATACAAATTACCAATGTTTATATCCCAAATGTTGTAGTTCAAAAATCATTTACTAATTACATATAATAATCCATGATGAAAAATATACTTTTTCAACTAACTCTATGATCATATATCATCTCATCTATATTAAGGGTAAATATAATCTTTCTCTTTGGATACTCCCATCACATTCCACCATTTAGTCAGTAGTGTGAAACTAACATACATTACCACAGATGGAAAATATATTATGTTACTTAGACACATCAATTAGGACATATCTTACTCCCCAATGAACATTTCATCATCAAAAATTAATTTCATTACGATTCCTTCAATACCATACTAATCACAAAATAAAATCTCATTCAACCTATCAATATCAACATGTTGACGAAATGGTAATTCCCTAGGTTCATTTAGACACATTCATATCGCTTATAACTAATAATTGGACATATCAAACACCCTATTGTGTTATATAATCTTGTAGGCCCATTCAGAACCCTACAACTAAATTTCCAGTCCAAAACCTTATTAGAATCTTACAACATAACTTGGTCTCTCTCAGGATTGACAGTCTCAAGTTATCTCTTGCTTTGGACATTGGAAATACTATTTCAAGTCATCATATCATCCCCAATACTCTCACCTTAGTTTGTATCATGTCTCCCTTAGGATAACTCTGAGACTATAACCTTGATGAAACCCTCATGTCAACCCATATATGTTCTTGTTAGATATATCCCACTAATGAAACTCAAAATATATGTAATCCACCCTCAATAGGGTGTCTTACATGAAAAATTAGCATGATATTATCGTTCCTCCCCAACAAGACTTATTAACTACCTTAGGATAATCACGTATGAACTCAACAACAGGTACTTATCTCAAACTAGTTGTAAATATAACTAACATTATCACTTCATGGTGACATTTTGGTCAAGCTATTCTATTTTCCACAATATATATCCATCTCTTACTTTTAACATTGTCAGCTCATATCCATATTATTACAAGGGACACAATGTTCATTCATTTCATGTAATTCCATAACCCTATCAGACAATGGATCTCAAGGATTTCATTTAAAAATATGTCATAATCAGTCTATAGCTGAGGCATGTACGTGGTGTTATAGAGTCCATTGTGGTCATTGAGACATTTAAATTTCATTACAATTTAATAAACAATTTCATTTATAATTAGGTCAATCTCCCATCTATGTTGATTCCTTCCACCTCATGAACCTAAACAATACCAGAAAAATTATAGATACTTTTGGGGACCACCTACCCTATAAAACATTTAACATCCTCAATAAGATCTCTTCATCCTTCTATAATTCAGCATTAACTCTTAATCTCATTCATCAATCCATCGCACCCAAATAAATAATTATAAAAATTTATAAAAAAACTATAAATTAAATTAAAATGAATAATTGTGTAAAAAATATTTGGTATGTATAATATTGATATAGATGTGGTTCTGGGGGTGTTGTTCACTCAATACAGGAACCCAAACCATACTTTTTGGTCCCACGTCGAGTAATTATAAGACAAGACGGGGAGTTGAATTATATATATATAAATTCAATATAAATAATAAAATATTTTTAAATAAAGTGGATTAATATATTTAAAAATTATTTACTAAATAGAAGATAGTCTGTAACATTTAACTCTATGATAAATATTAATAAAATTGATAACATATGTATTTAATTTTAGTTCATATACAAATGATCCAATATTTACTTTTAATTCTCTAAAAAAAATTATAGATTTCCTATACAATAAAAATTCATTTAAAGGATTGAGAAAATACAATATTTTAAAAAATAGATTATTTATATCCCAATGTTTTAAAGGTATAATATCATTACAATGAGTTTTTATGTTTAGACCCTAACCAAAAAAGCTTTTATCGGGTGAAAAAAATAACTATTTTTTTGAACGAGTTATTATATAAACCATGATTTTAATATTAGTAACCATAACTTGATATTTTTTTGATATAACATAAAAACCATAAAACATAATTTTCTTCAAGTGGACTAAAAGAAAAATTCAATTTATGGGTTCTATAACCCATACTTTTTTTATGTGTAAGGGATTCCTAAAATATAAAAAAAAACTACATAACCAGATAAACATTTGTAAATAGAATTTTTTTAAAAAATTACCTTCTCATCCCTTCAAGAATAGTCAAATAATAAATCTCTAATAATGCATATGGTTATTTTACATATTTGTTTTAAACAACTTATTTCTATATAGAATAAAATTAGAATAAAATATTAGGTATTATAGTATATATACAATGGGTGGCTTTGGACGTTAAAAAATGAAAATTATTGAACCCACTTTCAACTTCAACATCTATAATTATTTCATCATAAATTATTAATAATAAATCCTCTTATTTCATTCTTCATAAATTTTATCAATACTATGTAAAAAAACCTTCCATTACAACAAATTCATTGGAATAATAGACTATAAGAATTTAATTCAAATTATTAAAAAGTAGATAATAATTTTAATTTTTAATAATATTAAATTCATTATAATTAATCATTATGTAATCATTTTAAATAAATCCCATATTCCAGGTGAAGAAAACATTCAAAATTCTAAACTCATTGAATTTGAGATATAGTATTGAAATATTCATTAGTAATGTATACATTAAATAAATTTCTAAAATCCTTTTTAATTCATATTAAATATAATTAAGTTATACTTTATGCATAGGATACTATTCACATAAAGACATATCTAAAATATGGAAATCATCAAGGGAAATATCATATAAAACATAACTAAATAAAAACTAACACTATATGTATTATTTTTTAATCAAACAATGATACATAATATTCAATCATTCTCTAAAAAATTAATCATTTGGTTGTTTAAATCATAAAATATATATTTTTCAAATGTTATATAATTTTCAATGATACATAATATATTTGTTTTATCGCAAAAAAAACATAAATAAATTCACCAGAAATCTAAAATTTTCCATATGTAAATTATTTTCTCAAAATATATAATATGAAAGAAATAATTACCTGAGATATATAACATTCTAAACTCTATAAAATTCCCCAATTAATTAACAATTAAATTGTTCAAAATATTTATTCTATAAAAAGTAGATTTTTTAAAATTAATAAAATATTCAAAATAGAAAATAACAAAAATTTAATAAAAAATGAAAAAAATTAAACTAATAAATTAAACAACAATTTTTTCTTTTATAAAATGTTAATGAATAAAACATGAATTCCATTATTCATTATAATAGAAAAAAGATCAATCATAAATAAAAATTTTATTGTTATATAATTTCTAAAATTATAAAATAAATTAAGTGTAGTGGAACCATATTAATCCCTATTTTATAATTGTAAAACAAATTCAAAAAAATTAATAATAAATCTCATTTTATTTAGAATAAAAACTTAAAACAATGAAAACCATTCCATATAAAAATTCATACTCAATTAAAATTTATTCCCCAAAACCTACTATTGAAATAATTATCAATCTCTATAAAAATATAATAAAAATTAAAATGAGTCTACCCATAAGATAAATAATATTGAAATTTTATTTTTAATATGAAATTTAAATTTAAAATATATTTTATCGGGCATTATATAGATATAAAAAGCAAAAATATTACTGAAAAAAGCTCTAAAAAATTCATGAATTCAGAAATGCTAAAAATATGAACTGATTGAGAAAAAATATTTCAATAAATTATTCACTTTAATCAAATGTTTTTTATTTCATTAAAATTATTACTAATTAATATAAATCTAGTAAAATTAGTATATATATAAAAATAAAATATAATGATAGATAAAATAACAAAAATATATTAGGATATTAAAATAATTGTAAATGTTTTTCAATGTATTAAATTTATACATCGTTTATCACACATTATAACAAAATAAAATATAAATATAAATATCATTATGACTATCGATAATAAAAACTAATAGTTTTCATTCATCCCAAAAAAAAGATCACAAAAAATTAACAGTATAAATTCTAACCAAATGAAAGAAACTGTCTTCTCTATGTATAATGTTTAAGGTTTCTCTTCATTCTTCACTATATCTTCAGGAATCCAAAATGAGTGAATTCTTGTATTATTTGATCCCAGTGATTTTGATACATGAAATGCATTATTATACTACTGTGGTTATACGTTTCAAATATTTAGAAGCATAATGGCCATGAAAACCACATTTGAAAATTTTGATATAATATTATTTAACCTTTTATTAACCATTTTTAGTAAATTTCATAAATTATTTTTTTCTATTAATGTTTTCTTTTGAAATATTCTTACCTTAAATAGAAAATAATGAATAATCCCTTTATTTAATTAAGATTTTCATTTAACTTCTTATATTTCCATTCCTTATTTGAAATACTTATAAAGCATTACTATATTTATCATTTGTAGATGAATTAATATTTTGACAATTCATAATTTTCTTCCTTGTAATTATTATTTTCTTTCTTCACATAAAATATATCATCCATTAAAAAACAAATTTTTATTTTTCATACCCATTATTCTCAAAAATAAAATTCATTATCTTATCATTCTCCTCTTCATGGTTGAAATTTTAAATTCTTCATTTTGATACTTAGGAATCGATATTATTTTTCTCATAAAAACATCCTTTTTATTTTGAATCAAGATACACGTGTATACATTATATTTTCTAATTTTGTTCTTTATACAGAACACAAATCTTATTGACTTTATTATAATCTGTTTATTCATAACCAATATCATTAGAATAGTTCAAATCCCTAACAGTTGTTGCACATCCACAAAAATTTAATTCCCAATGTATTTATTCACTTCATATGATAGAATATAATATTCAAAACATTTTGAAATTATCTTTTTATTATGACCCTTTTTATCCATTCCTTAAATAAATAGTTTGTTTGTCCATCCATCACAAGTAATAGAACTCCATATACATTTAAATGTCTATATTAAACAATTTTATATAAAAATTTTATTACAAAAATAAATTTAGTAATAACCAATATTATTATGACCTCTATTGGGTAATATTATAATACCAATTATGGTATTTGGAAAAAAACCTCATGTCTTCAACATATATTATATAATACCAATCATTAGGTCACAAATTGATTTGTAAGAAGAAAAAAGGGTGGGTGTGAATTATAAATCTAAAAATTTAGGGAAAATTAAATTATAATGCAAAATTTAGTGGATTAGTATAAAAACTGGGCCCTAACCATAAGATATATTTCAAGAATTATGTTTGGGAGAAATTTTAGTAAAAGTGATAACACATGGATTTTATAGATTTTTAGATATGAATGATTTTATATATACTCTTAACACTCAAACCTATGTGTATGTATATCTACTATAGTCAAAGGAATATTGTATGTTAAATAAAAACATATAATTTTATAAAGGGATAAGCACACAAACAATATTTTAAAGTGTTAAAATATAACCTAGGATATTTTAAGGATAAGACCAAAAACTATAAAGTACATTTACTACTATAAGAAACCAATCCATTTCAGTGGGTGTAGAGATAAACCTTGAATTTTTATAGGAGAAAACCCAATATAAATATTATAAATTAGATTAAACATGAACCATGAAACTAAATTTTGGTCAATTAGATAAAATTAATAGAATATTTTAAGAGTATAATATCCCATAAAAAACCACAATGTAGTAAAAACAACTCCTAATAAATAATTAAAACAAGCTAACCCACTATATGTTGTTAATATATTTTTAGAGTAGGAATCTCATAATCGACCATCAATAAATGATCCAATAATTAATCATTTGTAATTACAGTAGTGATTAATCAATATAATTAAATATAAAATATTTATTATAGAGAATATATTTATAATAAAACAATATATGTCATTTCTTATCAATAGTAAGGTTCTTCTTCATTTAAATAAATATAAAAATCAATGACTATTTCAAAATCAATGTCCATGATTAATTCATTATAGAAGATTAACAATCAATATTTACATTATTTTATTTATAAATTATAATGACACATTATTGAAAAATATATTATACAACGTAATCATTTGAATAATAAATAATAAACATTAATTATATTATAATAAATAATATATTATAATTTAAATTAAAAGAAAAATTTAAATATATATAATTTTTTAAAATTTAATCATTTTTTATAAATATTATAATCCATGTTTAAAAAATATTCAAAATTTAACACAATTTGAAATTAAGATATCGATTTGAGATAATGAATCACAAAAAATAAGAAAAATCAATCTGGAAAAATCGATATTTATTTCAGATGAACATTATTTATGTTATATTTTCCATGTTAAATCATTTATAACATAAATACTTTCCAAAATATAAAAATACATATTGAAAATGTATAAATAAAAAGTAAAAATAAGTATGTGACTATACATAACATTTTTAAATCAATTTATGTTTTGAAATATTCTATCCTTTTAAAAAAAACGTAACGATTTTCATAGAATTTGGTATATATTTTTCTAATGTTATATAATTTTTGAAGCTACATAATATATTTTATTGGAAAAAACATAGGCAAAATAAATGAAATGTCTATAATTTTGAATCTACCTAATATATAATATTTTTTTAAATACATATTGTAAATAAAAATTTTCCATGATATATATAACTTTATAGACTTAGTGAAAAAATTTTATCAAAAAATGTATGTTTTCAGACATAACATTAGAAAAAACTATTCATGTAGAATTAATATAATATTTTAAATAAAAAAGAAATTAAATTTTACAAATTAATGAATGATAAAAGAAGGATAAATTAAACATCAATATTTTTTTCTATAAGTAGTAGAATCTTTAAGAACAAAATCCTGTATTACCTATAACATGAAATAAATTAATCATAATTAAAAAAATAGAGGTATTTTATTATAAGTAAAAAAATTAATTGGTGTGGATCCATAGAAAAAAAAGTTACACAAAAACCTTATTTAATTTACCTAAATTTATTACCATTATATCAAATTCAACAAAAATTATAAATAATTAATGTCAGTGACATACCTCAAATGAAAAAAATTAATGATTCAATTTTTCATCACCATGATGTGTCCAATATCCATCACATGTAAAATCCCCATCATTATTATAGAATCCCATAAGGATTCCATTAGAGAATAAATTTAAACCCTAGCCAAAATCTCATAAAAATAGTTTAAATAGAAGGAAAAAAGAATGGATAACAATATATGACAAACAATTCCCTGAATAAAATTAATATTTATAAAAACATATTCTCCATAATGGGGGAATTTATTACTGGTGGGAGAGGGGGAAAACTGCCCAAATGAACTCTCTTAAATGCCTCTACTCACTATAAAACCAAGGGGTCCGACTCTAAAATTGATGATATTCCCCTATTAAAAAAACAAAATGTACTGAAATGAGCCCTTGCAGCAGTAACACGATTTAAACATTCTAAGAAACTGTTAATACCTTATGATTTATTTGTTATCTAGGAAGACAAGGTTCCAAATTACCCCTTTTATATCACCAATTTTTATTGGTTGGAATGGTAGAACCAAATGGTTCACATATTTATGAACATCCACTTATCAAATTTATAGGAAATTAAAATTTTATGGTCTATCAGCCTCACATGTACGGTTCTCTAACACTTCACATATGGGTCCTCCAAATTTCAAATTAACTATACATCACATAATTGCTCCATGAATCCCTTGTGTGCATCATCATTGAAACTTAATGATGATTAAATAATAGAACCTAGACACCAGTAGAAAAAATAATCAAGAGGGTTACAATAATCACAATCTAATTGTAATATGAGTTCTGAAAAACTACTCAGGGTCGTCAATCAAGGTACTAACGAATCATAGTCACCACTATCGAGACAGTCCTAAAAAAATTATATCATGTGACACTAATGGTTCATTGAAAAATAAATACATGGGATTATTATTCTCCTCCCCAAATTTAGTCACTCAAAAAGCCGATTCAAGATCATGGACATCCCCAAAATTTGAATTTCTAATTAAAAACTCATTATGTTTAATCTAGGAACTAGATGTGGTTTCCTTCTCACAAAACATACTTAAATAAAAAAACGTAATTTAGAACTCCTTTAAAAAATCTATATGTAAAATTATATTCCTCACCATAATATTATTATACAACACGAAAAAATGATGCCCCAATTCCCAAAGGCATCACCTAAACACACAAACACCCACAGAAAAGATTGATAATGAGAGTATGTGTAATCCCCTATATGTATCCTTGAATAACCACATATTAATTCATACTACACCAACAATAATTGATACGGTCCTCGTGACTCACTCTCATATCAATCCAAAATATATATGATGTCCTATATCAATATCCATACCCATATAACATCAACTCGAAATATGTAATTATTTTTTCTCTATGGATCGAGAGAAAAGTATATCTCTCTACACATCGGAATATATTTTCCTTTCATCCATCATCTAATTGGTCTCACTATTTCTATTACCCTACCCACATGTCGTTCAGTCCACTATGAATGATGTGATGTTCCCAACCTTAGTATTATCTTCATCATCTCATCACTAAACGGAATCATTGAATCTTTTTTCCCACAAACCATTCATTACTGAATGTAACAATTCTATATAATAATAAAACATACATTCGATCACTAATATGATATTATTTTTTCTATATATTGTTGTATAAACATTAATTTCACCCTTATCATCTAAAAAATTACATTTTTAAAGGGGTCACCACCTTCAATACCCAATGGGGTGCTCAAAACAATAAAAACTTATTTACACTAATCCCCATGTGAAATGCGAAACATGTCCTAAAATTATATGTGTGTTTCTCTTCTTGAAAGAAACTCACCCGTCCTATTAAACCCTAACATGACTCATGATTAGATCATTCATTCGACGACATTCCAATACATCTATTATAAAATTATTCATTAAAATGCTAACACCTCTCAATTTAAATAACACTATGGGTTATCATACCCATAAGAGCTCTATAAAACCCATCAATTCATAAAATACACCCAAGAACTCATAAATTTACAATCAAATTTGTACATTATTTAATACCATGTGTACATTCCACTATATATCAATTCATTTCCTAAAATTCATCCTCAGTGTCAAAATACTTCATCTAGGAAGAGTGAACCAATCAATACCCACCTTACTAGTATTTATCCATTATCCATTTCAATACCATCTAAACATAAAAGGTGTATGATACTATATCAAAAACTGTAAAACCTAGATAATCATCTAAGATTATCACATATTCAAACCTATGATCACATACTATAGTCTTTAATACAACTTGGAAACTAACGTTCCAACACACCAACTCTAGGATTCTCAAATACTATTGTAAGGTGTCCCATGTTGAATTAACGTCCCTTCCTCATGCACCTATACTCACTAGATATCCATATCACAAACTACCACTAAAGGACCTAATCAAATCCATATGAATATAACAACATCATCATATGATAATTCATATCGAGTAAAACCATAGTTATATAGTTTATCTATATAGAATATCACCATGATTCTATATTGGAAAACTCTATAATGTTTTTTCTTAACATATTTTGTAACCGAGTCGACATCACAATTAAAATTAATGGTTTCCTAACCAATGTAGTAAATTCCTTTACCATCTCACTAAGGGACACTATAAATCCATAGATTAGGGGGAATTTATTTATTTTATACCAATTAATCCAACATGGGATCTACATTACATGCCATCACAATATAACAACACTTTTCAAATGAGTATACATACACCATAATGTTATTTTTAAAAACATGAAATAAATTGTTGTAAACACTTCATATTGTTGAATAATATTCCAACAATGAAATAAATCATGATTTATAACACAAATCACATATTAATCCACCATGTTAAAAAATATGCATTTATACATGCCTTTTGATACTATAGACCATGATCCAATACCATAAATAGAAATATAGAATACCCATATTATACTTAAATATGTATATTACTCATAATAGTAGAAACCAAAAATAGAAATGTCATGTCCCATTTATGTGAGACTTCCCATCTAAAAAGGTGTTTAGGATGCACCAGACTGAAGTCCATCAAAAGTTAAGATAGAACCCTATTTCCCTTATATAATACCTCAAATTGTATGAAAAAAATAAACTCGGATAGTGATTTGTAACTTCGTTGAATTGAATTATCTTACCCATTCTCCATGTTGATATTAACATGACCTCATTTATTCCTCCCTATACTCTAGAGGATTCTGACTAGTAGTTAGAGTCTTAAGGGTTACTATGAAGAATATATACCCATTATCAGAGTGTAGTTATGAATTGAAATAAAAAACAATCAAATACATAATTAATTTACAAAAAATCCAATAAAAAAAGAATCATTCTATAATAAATTAAATACAACCAACAATAATAAAGTACCACTAATCACCCAATATAATGATAAAATATAAATATAAAAACAAAAAACAAATATGGAGGTTCTAATACCATCCATTAGCCCTAACTCCTCATAACCTATACACTCAGATGAAGTTATCTCAATGGATCATCTATCAATGGGCCCCTAACACATGTTTACCTATTATCCTTACGTCCACTCAGGTACAAAAGTGCTAGGTCCTACTATGCAGGGTATGAGAAAAACATAATAGGCATCCATTAAAGGTATCCCTAACCTAACTAGTATTTTAGATTATAAATATGTGATATTCCAATTAATAGTTAGTACAATACATAATCATAATAAAATAACTAATACTAATGATGAGGTTCTGAGATGACAACAAATATTGACTATATCAAATTTAGATAAGGTCATATGTCTCAAATAATGTCACGTAACCCTAAAGTATAAAATAAGACATGGAAAAAAATATTATAGATCAATCATCCAAAACTCAATGACATACTTTCTCCTCATATTACTATAATATATTACATTATCAGGATTATATTGGGAGTACTTATTCCCCTTTTGGAGAAAAATATAATCTCATTAGGAAACTCAGTAGGTGTGTGGTATCACCACCCTATTCAGAAAAACATATACCATATCATCTTGAAACTTCTAAGCATAGGCACACACGACATTCAATGTCATAAATTATCATCAAATAATTTAGGGTCACAATCATAACCTACCTTGAAGATCATTTCATATTTAAAAGTAGCATAGGATTATAGTCACACACTTTTTTAGGCACATATCATAGATAATATCATATATACTAGGGAATTCTCCCAACCTAGATCCTCCCATAACATACTACAACATGGAAACTCTCTTAAATAGAGAATATGTTCCCATTGATATCCCCTCATGAAAAAACCAAGACCCATCAATTTATTCCAATACCTCACCCTGATGTATGTAAATTTAATTATCCCAACTCTTAGGATGATTCCCTCCTAATCACCCCATCTGCACAGGAACATCACATCGACCCCATCAATAACCTCATCTAATAAAATGGGAATTACAAAAATTCATTCGGACACATAATTTTATGTCCTCACTAGAAAATATAAATATGAATACCTCATGTTGTTATCTGAACCCACAAACACCATTCTAAGGCTATCCAAGTGGGATAATTACAAAAAAAATACTCAAATTCATCCATGAAATCATGATCTAGCTCACTAGGGAACATTATTAGATATCTCATTTTATGGACCTAAAAATCCTATGAAATTATATAACAACATTATCATGATTTTCATATATGTATCATCCCATATCATTCTTAATTGAACTAGTATCCCATCACTTGGAGGAAATACATTCATTATACCTCATCTAGTCATAGTGGACAAATCCCACTCGTGGGACTCACTAATTCTATTCTACCCTCAAGAAGGTGTATTTTGTTACAAATTTTTCCAGGCCCCTCATGTATTCCAAACATTACATAGGAAGAATCCTTTTATATACACATATCAAATCAAACATGTGGATCTAGGCCATCCATCTCATAATTCCAACCAACATTCACACCCTAAAGAGAAATAATGAAAAACGGATTCTATTTCGGACAACATCTCAACATCACTTTCTCTAAAAATAAGAGGCACAGATCTATCCTATTTCATGATCATATATTTCCATTAATATCAATTATTTATATTCATTTGTGGTACATGTATATCAAGGATCGCATTTATAACTAATCTCACATCCATCGATAGTTGAGACATCGAAAAAGTCTTTGACGGTCCATCATGGGCCACAATGCCTTATTCAATTCATCTTAATTTCATAATAAATTTCCGTTTATAATTATGTAATATTTACCACTAAATTAGAAATAGTATATGATATTCACATAACCAAATGTGTAAACATTGGTAAGATGATCAAGGACCACATACCTCATAGAATGAGTTAGCATCTGTTGCAAGATCTACTCATCTGTGTCTAAGCTTACTTCATCTTAAGATCTCCAATAATGAGGTATCATATCGAAATTATTAATTATAATCAATTAAAACATATTATTTAATTTAATTCAAAAATTTATAGGAATCCAAAAAACTCATTGGGTGGGAAAACTATTAAAACCATGGAAAATAATGTGTGGTCCACTCCCAACACATAGTCAGACCTAATCCATAGAAAATCCTCAATTAATTTATCCAAAAATAGGGATAACTAAATCCAATTTCACAAAAAAGATAAATAATTCATCTTATCATATTTAATCTATTAAAAAAGAAAATTATATTGTGTGTTTTTTACAACAGGACCCATTCTATCCATCATATGTAAATATCCACGATTCATTTCTGATTCTTCTATAATATGATAAAATATCCTCAAAATCCTAACCAAATGCCACTAAATCATAGGCAATGAATTGGAATAAGAATGGTCGAGAATCGTGGTGAAACTACAACACCCAAGGATATTAAGATATAATTCTCTTCAATAATTTTTCTTTGAATGGTAACTTGTAATGCACACAACACCAAAAATATTCCAAAATATATATTATTAATATTCTTGTTTAAAGTTATTTAAATATTAAAATAAAATGTGATATGTCATTAAAAAAATCAAAAAAACTATAAGACCAAAACATAAATAAATATATATTAAATAAATTTGTTATAAAAACATGTATTATAATTATTCCTACATTATTATTATGATATCAATATAATATATTTATGAAATTCAGTGTATGATACATTAATAACATCCAAGAAATAATTATGTAACTATAATGAATTATAATATGTTGATTATTGGCTAAATCGAAATGTTTTATTTAAAATAAATTTTTTATTATATATTATATTTATTTTATTTAAAAAATATATTTCTAAATTGTAGAATTTTTATGAAAAAATTAACTCCATTTTTTAAATTATAATGAAAATATTGTATACAAATAAATTTTTTGGAATTTTAAAATAATAAATGTTATGTGAATAATGCAAAATATATTTTTTACAAATGGTGTGCCTTTTATCCGGTAACATGGATATAAAAATGAAAATAAATTTATGAATAATTTTTACTCAAAAAATATTTATCATATTTGAAGAATTATAAATTTCAAATATATTATTTTTAAATTGGAAAGCTATGTTTATCACTTCAAAACCTAACTTATATGTTTTTTAAAACTATTTTTATGTGTTATCCATTAATTAACATAAAATATATTATATGTAATTATTGGAATTTAATAATATAAAATTTATTAAATAAATGAAATAAAACTATCAAAATTATTAAAAAAATTATTATTATTCATAATAAAATTAACATTGTTTAAAAAATGTGTTATCGTGTTACTAATAAATCACAATAAAAATATAAAATATGGCTAAATGACCCAAAAATTTAAATAAACATGCCTTAAAATGTATCTATGAGAGGTTTATCTACTAAGAATCCTCGCTTATACATTTATTCCACTTTTTAATTCACTTTCCTTCCAAACTTATATGTATTAAAAAAAATTATTGGTATTTATAGAATTCTCACCCCACTCACTTATAAAAGGATCTATTCACCATCCAATTTCCCCTCTCACCAAAAGACTATTTTTTCAACTAAAATATTCCCTATTTAATAATCAATAATAATTTCTATGACGTATAGGTCCATATATCTTAAAATTACCACCCATTAAAGGATTAATATATTTTTTAAAGGAGTAGTTCCATGGAGTAAGAAAAAAATTACTTATCACCCCACATTCATTTTTATTCTTTTATTTGTTATTAAAACACCACACTATTTGTTATAATGATGATATAATAATTATATTAGTTTAATTATTTTATTTATATGTCATTATGTTTTTTGAATAAACATTAACTACCATTCCATTCCATCATTAAAAAAACAATGATGTTACTCTTATAAATGTGCAGACGATCGAATCCATGAATGAAATATATATATTATCATTATGGAATCTCATGAATAGTAATATAGATATGATTCTTGAATATATATAATATTTTTAGAATAATTATTATTCTATGAAGATAAATCATTATCTAGTATCCTTCACTATAATCCATCAGAAAATGGAGACATCACATGTGTGCATGTCTAGATTACAAACTCCAAGAATTAATGTAAACAATTTATCAACGCAAATATACATTATATTTTTAACAATATATATAATAAATGTATATAATATTTATTACATTATTATGAATCTATAATTATTTCCATAGTTCATGGAATATAATTTTTTAACTAAAACACTCATGAAAAAAACAGTTGACACATAAAGGTTTCATATTTCTATTGCGGGGTTGTAAGATATTTCACACCTAAACCCTAATTATATATATATATATATATATATATTATTTTAATATATTAATTTTTTTAATTTATTATTATCTTTACCACTTCCATTTAGTTCAATACTAAATCAAAAATAAATTTAATATGAATGGATAGGCATATTAATCTTTTATTGGTCATGCATATTTTTACTCAATGTCTTTGTTATTAAAATTGTTTTATGGAACTTTTTATCTACATTTAAATTTTTAATAAAGGTATTTTGTACCTCCTAATTTTAAAAAATATGTTTAAAATTTTTCTTTTCAAATGTATTTTTTTAGGTCTTGTTTTTGACTATCTTTCCAAAGGTTGAAAATAATGTTTTAAATGAAAATGATATGAGTGGATTTTCATAACATCATGTCATATCGTAATAATATAAATTATTATTATTTTTTATTATTTTTTAAATAAAAAACACCTACCATTTTTAAATTTATTTATTCTATTGAGGTTATTAAAAGAAAAGAATATATTCTCATGACTTAAAAAAAATATCTAATAGTTTTATAAAAGAGTTTTTCTTTGAAGTATAAATTTTAATTGAATGTTTTGTTTTAATATAGATATTTTATAGTAATAAAATTTAAATTATTTATATATATTATTTTTCATGATTATTTTATAAGGATGAATTTTTGAAACTCAATATTCCCATGTGTTAATTAATGATTTGTGAAATGATTATTGTTTTTCTTGATCTTACAAAACAATTATTTTTGTATTTTATTTTTTATTGAATGGGACCAGAGTTATATCCCACCTATTAATTGGGTATATATTGATATCTCAAGAGATAATTTGTAAGTGGAAAGGTAAATTGGACTCAATACATGATGGGTACCTTTCTACATTGATTATGGGAATGGAGAGTTCACATAATCTTATATGGGATAACGTCCACAATGTTATTATGCTATTATTAGTTAGACATGTAAAAAAATTCTCTCTTTATGTGTATAGAAATATTTAATGTCTTAATATTATGATATACTATCATTGATCATCATTTATTATAGATGATTCCACACTCTTCTGTCTCAAATATTGTTTTTATAAAAATTCATAAATCGATGAAACATGCTTTTGGACATAAGACTTGTTGGGTTTGATTTCAAGTTTTATTAACTTATTATAATACCCTTACGATATTATTATGCTCCACTGTGATAATTAATTAATATAACCCATCTTAACCCTTATTGACCATCTAATCTCAACCATTATAATTTTTTCGTCTCCCCAAGTTATATTGGAAGGAATTAACTAGGATATGTTAAATAAATGAACTATGTGAGAATAAAATTTTGGGATACATTAATGATTGATAATAAATATGTATATTATGGGTCTAGTATTTAGATATTGTTAAACTATAAGGTTTTGGAGTGTGTAATATTGATAAATGTATTGTTAAGTATTCTAAATAGATTCTATATTCTCTTATTTAACGCTTCGATCATATAAATTGGTATGAGAGAATGGTTTAGGAAATGTTTTGTATTGAATTTGAAAACATTTGTAAGAATATAAAGGGTAAATATAAGTATAGTATATATCATAATATTTTCATTTTTCATAGTGTGTTTGGATTTAATAAAATTTAATCCATATCTGAATTCAAATAAATACATTCATACTCTAGAATGGTTTAATTTAGGGGTAATTACCCTATTTTTTGTATGAGTATCAACTCAATATTTATTTACTACACGAAAAAATTTATAAATACCGATTTCATTGTACAGTACTAGGGTATATACCATAATTAATTCATACTCTATTTATAAACCATTATAATGGGGTTGGATATATTGTTGGTAGAAATACAAAATTCAAAATAACATGGTAATATTATATTAAAAAATATATGTTCATAAAGTACTGTATACATAATATTTATGATTTTTAATGTTGGATTATTGTTTTAAATTTAAAAAGGTTCCCTTATATAAAAATCTTTTATATTAGTAATAATATGGAAAAAAATGAATCGAGCTGACAATGGGTGATAAGGAAAATTAAAAGATTATTATAATGATAAACTAAATGGTGTATAATTTAGGGTGAAAAAACTCCGGATAATGATAAAAACATTCTTATGTTACGATTAATAATGTGAACAATAATATTCTCCCAAAAAACCAAGGAACAAGATATTTCCTTTAAATAATTTTATTTCACAATGTCTACCTTCCATCAGTGGATCTTCTAAGGAACTTATTGTTGTGAAAATGATATCATTGAAATAAAAGATATTTTCTATTTCATACTTATTGTACAATTATATATTTTTGTGGTTTTTTATCAATACGAATTTTAATATGAGCAGTGGTGGACTCTTATGCAGAATATGAGGCTGGAAGAGTAAATTGGCTGCATGAACTAAGATATGTTTAACAAGGTAATTTTAGTAATTATTTTCCAAAAAACATTCACAATAAAAAAGTTAAAAAATTTCAAGAAATATAGTGGATGGATTACTAATTCAATAGTATATATGAGAAAAATTTGACAAACCTTGTTATGTGTGTTTATGGTATCATCATCAAACTTGAATGATTTTTTTCGATTTTCTTGTGCCTTCTGACGAACTATCTAAAAGGACATGGATATAAAATATATTGATACCTATAAATAAAGAGTGTATATTCACAATATTCATGAGATTTTGTGGATAAAAATAAAAATATTATTTTTAATAATACTAAATTAATATATTCCATGAAGGAATGAAAAACATCCACTCTTGATTATAAACCAAGGGAGGTCATTGATTTTTATTAAGGATTATAACTACTCTACACATTACCAACATTTGAAGGAAAACATAAATGGTGAATCTTTGAGCCAAATAACAATGATTTATTGTACATGATTATAATTTAAAGATACACAATACATATGAATTTATATTGCATGGACCTAGAAATCATGAAGGCTGTGGAGAAATCCTATATTTCAAAAATTAATTTCTTTAAATCTATCCAAGTGATAATTTATGATGTATAAAAGGAATATTGGGAAATGAATAATAAGGTAAGGAATTTTCTAGAGTTAAACTGTAAAATTTAAGGAATTATAATGTTCAATAATTGAATGTTTTTCAATTCAACTCTTCAATTATCGAACTATCAATTTGACTAAGAACATGTCTCAACATTCAATATCTGTAATGGAAGAACAATGTTTTATAAATATATTAAGGACCATTTATCATGTGAAAATATGAAAAGAGTTATTGTGGAGTATTTACCTCGATGCCTAGTAATCAAGCGTGTAATGTATTAACATAATAATTTTTTGGGGATAAATGTAATATTATTGACAAATAATAAATATTTTAAATAACATTCATGATTTTCATCATACTACTCCCAATTGAATTTAATGGTAATAACACCATTGAGGATTTGTTGATTTTCATACAATGTAATCATATTTCATTAGTAAAAGACTATATTTTCACTTTACCTACAATTAGGTAATTCATTGAAGATGTGTCATGGTTCCACATAGTTATATTTTAAATTATACCGGATTGAGATATAAAGTTTATATAAAATATCTAGAGAAATTATAAATAAGAATTTAATAAAGATTTGTACATTAGCACTTAAGATCATCCTCAAACAAATGGACTATTTTATAAGACCATTCAAACTTTAGATGAAATGTTTATATATTGGTTAATTGATTTTAATGGTCATTGAGATAAACACCTCCCTCTTTTAATTTATTAATTCGAAACTAGATTTAACTTGAGTGTTCATATTTATCCTTTAGAATACCTCTATGTAAATATCTATAGAAATATAACATATTGTTATCATGATGGACAATCTGAATTATTAGGACTTGATATAGATTGAAAATTGAATAAAAAGTTAAATAAATTCAAAATCATATCCCGGTATATAAGATTCAAGATCATATTTATGGTTCAAATAATAGGAATGTGCTATATTCTGATTTCAGGGAATGGTATTCCAATAATAATTTCCATATAACAATGTTTTCATATTTGGGAATTAGGGTAAGTTGGGCACCATATATTCTTGTCCCATTGAGATTATTGACCATATCAATATTCAATCTTATCGCTTGAAAAACCCACATAAAAATTTCTAACATCAAAACCCATTACATGTATTAATATTTTGGAAGTACATACATAATTCATAAAATGTATTTATCTCTTATTCTATACAATTAGTGAATGGAAATTCTTATGAGGAACAATTGATGTCGATGTTAGATTAAATATATTAAATGGCATCCAATAAGACAACTCACTGGGATTATGTTTTATATTGAATCCTTAGGTTTAAGGAAGCTATGTGGGAACCAAATTATATAATGAGGCATAAGTATCACCATTTATTTTGTTTAGAATTACGGAATTTCATGGGATATTTTCTTGTATGGGGGTAAAATGTTACTCTCGAATATTTTAGAATAAATTTACCCTTATTAAATTTGACATAGTCGACGGATTATATCTCATGAAAAAACAAACTAAAACAAATTGAATTATAACATAATAAAATGAACAGTAAATATCATTAAATTATCAATTTAAAATATGAATAATAGATAAAAAATTATGAATAATAAGAAAACACCATAGTAACATAATGATTTTAAAATTAATTATTATAAAAACATGTATTATAATTGTTCAAATATTATTATTATTATATAAAGACAATTTTTTAATGAAATTAAATGTGAGATTAATTAATAGCATATAATTAATAATTATAAAATTATAATGAATGCTAATTTAATATTTCATGGCCAAAAATAAAATGTTTTATTTAAAAAAATATTTTCATTGTAAATTATATTTGATCTATTTAAAGAAAAAATTTCTAAATTTTTAATTTGTGTTTGAAAAAATAGAATAATGTTTTGAAATTATTTAAAAAATTATTAATATAAAATTATATGGATTTAAATAAAATAAATAATTTTTGGTAAATACTGAAAAATATCGTTTTTATAAATAGATAATATTTTATGAATTAATTTTGTTATAAGAATGAAATAGAAATTTATGAAACTAGTTTTCTTAACCAAATATCCAGTTTATAAATAATATTATTCATTTTAAAATAATATTTTTATATTAGAACCCTATTTTTATCATTTTTTAATCTATGTTTTATTTTATCTAAAACATTTTTTATATATTATAAATTTATTACTTGAAAAATAATTTTTATCACTTTTTAAAATTTAATATTGTTAAAAAAATTTAATTTTAATTTATAATTTCCAAATTATTGGGAAATAATAATATGATTTTTATTCTAATAGTTATCTAGAGGTTAAATTTTTTTATCTTAGTAAATGTAATTTTTTTGTAAGAAGTTAATAAATATAAAATTCCAAAAAAACAATGTAAGAAGCATGTATGAAAATGTGTTAATTTTAGATAAATATACATATAATATTCCCACATCCAATATTTTTAACTTATTTATTGACCTTTTGATTTAATGTTACATGTATTTTATATAATTTTATGTGTATTAACAAATGTTCCACCACACTCACATATATATATGCATCCATTCACCACCCCACTAAGATAATTTTTTAAAACACCCAAAATTACTACCCCAAAACTCCTATATATGTCTTTCAGGTGATTATATCATTAATGTACTAACCTTAAATGGATTTTTCCATTTATCAACGGAGTTGTTTCAAGGAGTAATGTTAAAAATTCATTATCACTCATTTTTCATTTCTATTATTTTCATTATTTCTATTCAATTACAAAACATATTCAAGAAATTCAACAATAATTACATATATAAAATAAATATTCTTAAATTTTATTATGTTTATGGAATAGACATTTTCTATTGTTCCCTCCATAAGTACAAAAATGAAATCTTTCCTCATTTTTATGTTTGACATACCACTTACATTAAAAATTAATATTTTCATAACTACCATTGTTGGATGGATATATATATGCACCTTAATGAATGTATATGATATTTATTAAATAATTATATTTATATAATGATAAAATATTATCTAATTTCCTTCTGTCATGTCTAGTAGAAAATTGAAACATTGCTTATATTTATATACTCACTGCCACCTCTATATAGTGATTTATAAAATTTTTTGTTTCCACTATTCCTGGATGTTTATAAAATAATATATATTAATCAAATTTTATATTAATTAGAAGTTTAATATTCTTTAACTGTGACCGATGTTCAAGGACCGTAATCACAATATTAAAATATGGCTTGGATAAAATATTTCAAGCATTGGTGTTGAATTTTGTGAATAATTATAAATAAATAGCTAATTAGTAGTTATTTTGGAATTATATATGTTTTATAAGTATTAATATAGAAATATTATTTATATATATTATTATATATTTAATATAACTAATTTTAGAGCACATTTGAAGCATGTCTAGACTAGTGGTAAGGGTTTTGGTTTTAATCTCACTTTTTATCAGGATTGTTTTTGTTTTAATTTACAAAGGATGAATGCAATTCTATATATTCCATAAACCCAATTTTTTTTCTTATAATAAAGTTATTATTGTTATTTACATTTATTATTATCATTTCCTCCCCCTATTGATCAATAATAAACTTAATGAAATGAATATAGGAAACATTTACATTATTTCCCTTCTTTTGGATGAGAATGTTTCTCATCAATGTTGAAGTTGGTGAAATTCATTGTTAGAAGTTATTACCTATATAGATATATTTTATGAATATATTTTACGATACCATTATCATTCCAATCAAAATATTATAAGGAATCTTTAAAAAATTATACAAACTTACTTTTACCCTTCATTAAAAATGCATGAAAAGAATATTTTTTTAACACATAAGGGATAGATGAATTTTCCTATTTTTTCCATTATTTATAATTTAAATTATTTTAAATGTTTATATGGTGTTATAAAATAAATATTATTCAAATTTTTCTGTGATTCATTAGTTTTTAAATATTACCAATAGAATAGAATGTTTTCGACTATTTTTCAAAATATATTTCTATTTATTTTATAGAAGTATTTATTATTTTCGTATACATACATTAAGTAATTTTAAACTTTTTATTGATATTCTATAATCTTACAATATAATTTATTTCTTATGATGTATTATGGTTATTATATTAAAAGGAAGGTTTTCAAAAACCCATTTATTTCCATTGGGTGAATTATTCTATAACGAAATGATGAATTTCATTGTGACAATATAGCATGAATAAGTTTGGTATTCATTATGTTAGGGGTGTTCCAGAAATTGTATTTACATATAATGAATTTTTTAAATATTGATATATCCTGATATTATGCGAAATTGATTAATGAGTGAACTGAATCCCCTATGTAGGCTTTTACACTGTGTTATGATGGTCCTAGTAGTTATCCTTTATGAATGAAACTATTTTCTTGGATTTTGTGTAATATATAAACGTTTTTCTAATTATTATGACATGATATCAGGGTTCATTGATGATTATTAATGATTATACCCTATTATGACTCATGTATTATTTATTACAAATCCTTCTACTATAACTCTTTATATATGGGATTTTAATTATTAATTATATTTTTGGATGTTATGGTCATGTTCTCAAACTTTTATTGTTAAATATTTATCAACTGTAATCATAAATCGATATCTCCCATGTCTACCCTAATTCAGCATATGATGTCATTATTTATTATGTATCAATTTCTCCAACTTATGATGGATGGTATTATATGGGATATGTCAAATATGGATTATATATGGGAATAAATTTGTCTTGATAATGAAGATTATTCATAAATTATTTGATTATTTATCTATTCTATAAATTCACTAAGCCATTATAGTTTGATGGTATGTATAATTAAGAGATGTGATGAATAGAGATTCAATGTGACAGTTTTTATGTATTCTATGCTTGGGCGGCCTCATAAAGATACCTAAAATTTATACAACATCGACACCAAAACACCCTTATCCAATGGGGGATTATATAAGAGAGTGTTGGGAGAGAAATCATAACAAAATACCATTAATAAATGCATCTACCCTCTAAAATAATTAAGAGATAATCATAAAAATACTATTTCACCTCTATTAAAACCCAAAAGGCACCAAATTTCATTGATACTAGAAAGGTTCAAAGATTTATACACCCTCACAGATCTATCATGTGGTGTTAAAATTCCTAGGACACAACATGACATCCTGAGGAAGAGAATACATCATCAAACCAAACACTATTATAGTGAGACCAATATGGGTCATGTTGAGATTCCAACTTTCTTGAAAAGTATTAAGACCATGGACATGCCCTTCCCTCTCCTATTTTTTAGAACCTCATACTCTATAACATGACACCCCTCCCAATATTCCATCTCCATGTTTTCAAATGGATTTCTCGTTGATCGAATTCCCTCTCTTAAATTCAAAAATGAAAAAACTTAAGGGTAATCAATTCAGTGTATAAATGTATAAAAAATTGTACAAGGGTCATCCCATTACCCAAAATAAAATACAACATTAAAACATGTATTGAATCTATTTTTATTGTTAATTCATCATCATAGTAGTCTATGATGACTCAACCTAGTGGTCATGGTGGACCAACTTCCTGCAGAAAAAAAATTGCAAACAACCACCCATATCCCAGACCAATATTTTAATAAGCATTGAAAAACACAAAAAATTACCAGATAAACATCCAATTTTTTTAGAGATGATCCAAATCATGTCCTAATGATATAAAGCTGGACTATCTAAACTAAACTTACTTTTGAACAAAAATTCAGATTCCCTCTAAATATTACATCCCATAATTATGTATGTCATTACAGTATGTATGTATGTATGTATGTGTATATATTTTTCTTTTTATGTGTATATATAAGTGTATATATACGCATGTATTAATCATTATGTTTGTGGAATTATGTTCTTGTTTTTGTATTACTATGTATGTAGGTTTATTTATGTGTATATATGTGTATATATGTGTATATATGTGTATTGCTTGTGTATGTATGTCTTTATTTGATTTTTTAAACATGTGTATGTATGTGGATGTGCATGTATAATTGTATGTATGTTTTTGAATGAATTTATATTGTTTTATGTATTTGTATTAATGTGTGCGAATTTGTATGTATGTGTATGTATGTGCATGTGCATGTATGTGTATTTATGTGTATATATGTGTATGTATGTGAATGTGTATTTGTATGTGGGTGTATATATGTTCATGTGTCTATCTGTGTATGTGTGCATGTTTGTATAATGCATCAACATTTCAATTTTTAATTATTTAATTTATTTATTTATCTTTATCCATGAACATTATTTAAAGGTAAATTTTTTTAATGTATTCAATGTTTTGAGGATTCTATTCTAGACTCGCGGTTGGTGCATGGTTAGATATAACTATGCAATAACCATGAAAAATTTAGAAATTCTTAATAGGTGATTATTTTCATGGTTATGCATCATTTTCCAAACATTGCAGTCAAACTGTATGACTTTCTATGTGTTGCCAATATGGGTCAAATATGTGGAACATGTATTCGGAAACCATGTGGGCAAACCATGTGGCCATCCTAGGTATTATGAACATTGTAATTTATAAACACTCTTACTTTTGACACCCCCTTATAACCCCATTTCTACCCATTTAATTGTGTCCCACCAAGGTGTACTCCTAGGCATGACCCTACCTTCATCCTAAATTAATTATTTAGCTCATTCTGGATTCCATGTAGTATCCATAGGGATTTGGTTAATTTTTCTACCTCCTTCACATCTATAAATATGACCTTTATCAGCTTTATAAAAGTAGATTAACACTGCTAAAAAGTGTTGATAATTGAGGCAAGGATAAAGGGGGGTCCCTTTTATCATTCCCATGAAAAGAACTAACAAAGGCCCCTATTATCAGTGCTTTTAAAAAGTTCTGATAAAAGTTGCAAAAATAGTAAAAAAATATTTTTACAAATCTGGCGGGCTTCAACAGTACTTGATGACCCCATTTAACAGCTCCCCACACCCATGGTATCCCATGTATTCCCCAGGCTAGCTTCGCCCTGCCCCACACTCCTCTAACAGTGCTAGGTAATATCCCATAAATGCGAGCACAGCCTGCCTCCCTAGGGATTCGAACTCGAGACCTCCTGTCTGTGCACCTAAGCCTTTACCACTACACCATATTGCTTTTCTTTTCATTTATTAATATATCTAGTTTTATATATCTATATATATATATATATAGTTATATTTACTCATATATTAATATATATGTTTATTTAATTATATTAATATATATATCTATATTTTAATATATATGTATATAAACATATATATATTTATTTAGTCATATTAATATCTACATATATATTTAGTCATATAAATATATACATATATTAAATTATATTAATATAAATATGTGTATTTCTATTAATATATATATATATATTAACATATATATATATATATATATTTATATATTAACACACAGATTTATATATGTATATTTAGTCATTTTATATATACATATATATTTTGTCATATTAATATATAAATATATTTAATTATATTAATATATATATATATATATATCCATATATTAATATATATTTATATCAATATTTATATATGGTTATAATTTTTTATCTGTATATTTATTTGTATATTAATATATATTAATATATATATTTTAGATTTTTTTAAATACATTTAAAAAATATGTGTTCTTATATGTGTTTTTATAAATAAATAAATACATACATACATACATATATACAACACACACACAGATATATATTATATGTATATCTGTAGGTATAATTATACTAATTTATATATATTTACAATTATTATATATTAATATGTATATTCAAGAGTGCTAGAAATGGGGTATTGAAAAACCAAACTTATCGAAGAGTCGTTGAAAAAGACATAATTTCTTCTCCAGGTGTCTGTTTCAGCTCTGTGAATAGTCAAACTGATGATAATAGAACGAACTATGATAAAAAAGGTGACAAGGGCCTAAAGGACACATAGATCAGAAGTTGTGGCTATTTTAATAAAAATTAGACAGGGGTACGGACACTGAAACTGAGTTTTGGAGGCATTCTTGGGGTTTTTGGGGATTTTGGGGACCTATAATGGACTGAGACAAAGTCTCAGTTAACCTGCTACATATATCTCTTCACTGCCTTTGATTTTATATGCAGTAGAGCCGAAACAGACAACCGGAGTAAAAGTTATGGTCGTTTGAAGTTGTACTTTTTTGGCGTTCTATAACTGATATATCATTCGTTCCTCTGAACTTCTAACAGTTTCAAAAAGATTTGGTCATCACACGTTTCATGGGATTCAATTTGACTAGTCACGAAACTCAAACGGATAACCATAGTGAAATATTTGGTCATTTCCGTGAGCAGTTGGTTTCATAGATTTTTAGGAGATACGAGAGTTGAAAAATTTCAAACGACAATAACTTCTTCTCCGAGTGTCTGTTTTGGATCTACCACATATCAAATCGAATATTGACAAATTATACACACTTCACTTATCATAAAAACCTTGTCTCACATTTCATGAGGTTTAAAAAAGGCCCAAAACCTTCTGAATGGTCATAAGTTTGGCTCTAGGGGTCCGTTTACCATAACATCTACTCCAGGTGTCCGTTTTTCCTTAACCACATATCAAATAGAATCTTACGACCAGACCTACACTATGGTGAAAATTTTGACTCTTTCTCATATTCATCATTGTACAAAGAGGTCATTAATCCCTACAAACGACCATAATTTCTGCTCTAGGGCGTCTATTATGGGTCTATAACATATCAAATCAATATAAAACATATTTTAAAAACTAATTATTATATTTAAATAAATATAAATATACTTGTATATTAATATATTATTATTTATTATTATTTTATATATAATCATTTATTAGGTCAAGGAAAATACGAGCTGATAAAACACCCCTTTATCAGCGCTATAAAAAAATCTGATAAAGAATGGCATTGCGGAAACACAGATTTGTGGTGGTGCTTCATGTCATTTCCTCTTATTTATTATTATTATATTCATGGAATTATATAATGTATAAACCCTATTAATTTGGGTTTTATTAAATTATTGTGATTTTCAGTATCTAGGGCTTGTAAAACTCACATCTTGTCCTCTTTTAGAATTATTTGTCAAAGTTGACATAGTTTAGTTGTGTGGAGGTAGGTTGCTCCAAGAATAATCATTAAAATATGAATACATTGATTTCTTGAGATTTATAAACCATTCATTAGTTTTAAAATATTTGTTCAATGAAAATGGTAAAAACAATATTGTCTTTTTTCCTTATATAGTGAATATAATTTCTTGTTAAAATTCGAGGCCTAATGTCACTTGGGTATCTCATTGTCTATAATGATTTTTCGATCCATATATCTATTTAATAAAATTACTCAATAACTTATTCTTGAAAGCTATTGTTTCTTAATGAAATAATGTGATTCCAAATGGCATTCCAATGGTAGCCAATGTCAATCCTGAAGGAATTATATACATTTTCATAATTAAATGTTGTTATTTCAAATTTTATTTGATAATAATGGGTCTTTGGGTTTCCATGATTATTAATTTAGAATTATTATTCATTTATGTGATTTTAAGTATGTGTAATGACATTTTAAATGATTCTTGAATTTGGTATAATTTGTGAAAAATGAATTTATAGTGAGGACTAAATTTCATTTTTTTAATGTGAATTTAAATTTAATGAGTCATATTTGGTAACTAGTAATGGATACAATATCTTGAAACATGCATTAATATTATAAGGAGTATTTGGAATCATATTGAATGGGTTACAAAAACTCATATCGCATAGAGTAAGGGTGGAATGATTGCCAATTTATGAGTTTTTTTGAATTTATCCCAAGTTGGTTCATGTTTCGAAGATGATGGTTATATTGAATTTTTTGTGTTTCTATAGAAATAGAGAATTTAGTGAGGGATTATTTAAGGATCTTTTATGTCTGGTTTTATATGTTTTTAAAATTCTTTTTTATTGAGATGGTGTTTATATAATCAACTCTATTTGGTATATAATTGAAACATGGGAGTATAGGTAATGAAAACTAGGATAATACTACTAGGCATAGTTCTCATACATTTCTAAGGGCTATAATAAAACACTAAATAACATATATTATGGTATATATTGGGTGTGAAATTAAGTGGTGACCCCATTCTATGAGGCATTGAGTTTACTCTCACTATATATTATTCATAGTTATGTATGATTATTTTAAAATTTTAGTACAATTTTCGATGAAACCATGACAATTATTATAAAAGGGCCACTCCCATGATTTTTTTACATTTGTTTCTTCATATTTTTAAAATATTTATTTAAAATTTATATTTTATTATGACACATACATATTAGATGTTATTGCTGATTAAATTTAGTATTTTATTCGTCCTTCTTGGGTTACTGTAATTTGTTTTAATTTTTGTTTATCATATATAAGTTGTTAAAAGTTGATAGATTTATTATTTTATAAAAATATAAATAAAGTTATAATGGTTTCAGATTATAATTTATTAATGGTATTATATTCAATTTAAATTCTATATTTTTCTTTGTTTTTAAAATGGTATACATAATTACATCATGAATTTAATGTTTTGTTTAAATGTAATGTTTCTTATAATTTATTTTCATAAATGTCATTATTTTGGGTGTTCTGAATTAAGTTGTTCACTGATTTTAATTCAATTTTCATCCTTATAAAATGTGAAGGTATAACTCTATTTAATTTGATAAATCAATTTTTTTTGTATTGAAATAGAGAAAAGTATTAATTTTATTTCACTGATTTAAAATATTAAAAATACCGTTATACTTATATTTTTAAAACTACTAACAACATATTTTTATTTTTAGAAATATGTATGGGTGTGTGGTATATAAATTTTTGAATTTTTATCAAGCCTATATGATCATATAATGATTTGGTTCATATTCATTGATAATTTCCTAAATGTGGAATTTTTTTTGTGATTGTCATTGAATGAATCATATCAAGAGTTTGGTTAAGGAACTTGGAGATAAGTAGATATTTTTATTTGGAATTTTTTATTTATATTTTAACTCTATAAAATTTAGGTATTAATAA
Organism: Viscum album; assembly: GCA_963277665.1. Lineage (NCBI taxonomy): Eukaryota > Viridiplantae > Streptophyta > Magnoliopsida > Santalales > Viscaceae > Viscum > Viscum album. The sequence goes on from OY728140.1 coordinate 1,956,883,678, forward strand.
TTTTAAATAATTTTAATACTCTAAATATTTTAGTTGGTATTATATTATTTCATTTATATAATGATGAGATATTAGATGATTATAATGTGTTTTTTATTGTTTGATTTAGTTCATTTTTTCAATTTCATATTGGTTTTCATGAGATTATTAGATATTAATGAGTTATAAAATATTCATTGTATGTTTCTAGTGTTCATTTAGTAATTTTTTGTTTGGTGAAACAATTCTCAGGTGTGATTCTTTAATACATAAGAAATAGTTTCCCACTTGTTGGGATTGCTAATGCCCTTCAAGCCTTACAATATAATTTATCATGTATTAGGATAAGATATCCTATGTAGGTTTGTGAATAAATGGTATCATGTTTCCGTTGTTTATTTAGGATGGAACAATATATAATAAAATTGTATTTCAAAAATCATGATTCTGGTATTGGGAGAGTGTGGTTAGCACTTTTTCATTCAAAGTATATAGTTACCAAGGGATGTTTGGTTGAGAATATTTATTTGGTGTTTGTTCCCCAAATATTTATGATGTATTTTTCTTTATGTTGATAAATTTTTTAATGATATTTTATTAATGTTTATGTTATAGATATCTTCATATTTTGGGATTAAATAGTAATTCTAATTGGCGGTAAACAATTACCACATGTGATCTAGTAAACCACGGGGATCACATGGGCATTGTTTTGTAAATCACTTGAAAATTATTCCATGATGGGTACATCATCAACCAAAAAAATTATTTGAGCTTCTTATATCCTCTATCACTTGTTTAACAATTGTGTTGAATCGTGTTCCTTTGAGGAATCCATTGGTAATGATTGTTTACAATTTATAATGAATTAAAAATAGTTATATAAGGGTATAATGTTATTTGGCTTGATTTTTTGAATGATTTTGATATAAATCATGAATTAATTATAAATTTTCTGATTTTTTCTAAAAAAATAACTAGTTTTCTATAATTATTTTTAATGAGTTTGAGATTTTGGAATTTTTAAATGATCATAATAAATCAATTGTGAAATTTTAAAGAGATTCTTAGTGGGGATGTGTTGTCTTAAGACTAACAAATGTTTTTAGAACATCATTTTGATGTAATATTAAACAGATATCTATTTTGTTGGTTGATTTTGGGGTAAGGGTAAGTTTTAAATAAATTGATATTATATTTTATGTACTAAAACTTATTTTATAAAATTATTTGAAATATTTATAATGTTATGAAATGTGTAGAAGATTCTAATGGGGGATTTGTGAAGTTGTAAATTTGTTTTCAATTCAGGCTCTATGTTTTTTGATTTTTTTTTCTAAATTTTAAAAATAAAATTCAAAAATGTCATTAAGAATATTATTTTAATTTATGTGTTTTTTCTGGAGTTTCATGTATATTGGGGTATGAATCATGGTTTCTATTGGTTTCAAAGAATTTTTTTTTTATTTCATTATTAAAAAATTAATTTGATGAGACATGGGATATTACTAAATTTAGGGTCTCCTATGGTTCATTTGTTGAGTATTGAATATGATTTTTTGGAATATATAATATTGAAATTATTTTTGAATATGTTCCTTTATCCAAAACTAGTGGTTAAGGACTACATCAATGTTTTATTCTTAAAAGTGGACATTATTCAAACCATATTTCCGGAGTATTCTCCTTTGGATTTGAATCATTTGAGGATGTGATAATTAGTTCTAGGAAGTTGAGATCTATTTCATGGTGCTTGTATAGGTTATGTGGTGATCAAAATTCAATTAGTCATGGTTGATGGTCTTTTATTCTATGAGGGGAAATTTTTAATATTCTCTGGTTTGTTCAGTTTTGTAATTTTCTTGATATTTTGTTCGGAATTTATAATTTGCTATCATTTTTTTGCTTTAATTCATTTGGGTTGTTTTATTTATTGATATTTCATTGATGGGAACTATATGGTATGTTAATGTGTCTAGTTTGGGTAGTTCATCTTGTTTATTTTTTTTGATTTCTAATGTGATTCTATGAGCTTCTACTATTATCTTTTAGAATATTTAATGTATATGGTATTGTTGATAATTTAATGATCGTTCCTATCTTCTTTTGAGTGTAAATTATAATTATTATATAACATAGACCTCCTTATTTTTGGGATTTGTAGAGAATTATTGTTTTTTCCATGGGATCATTGTGTTTTTTAACCCACTAGTTTTGTGGGGTGATTAAATGGTCATGACACACATAAGAGGTCTTAATTTAAGATTTCATCATTTGAAGTTTTCTTTTTTGTATCATATATTATGGGTCTTGGATCCTACATTTGGTGGCTATAAATTTTATGGATGTCTTGATCTATGATTCCTTCAGTTGCATTTTTTTAGAGTTGTGTTATCCAATCATTTTATCTCATTCTCAAAATTATTTTGAGTTTACATATACAAAATTAAAATAAATTTGAGGGATAGAATATATAATTCCTGGATTATTTGTCACACCATGTCTTTTTATTGCTCTATAAATTCATTTATTTATTTACATTCATATGTGTCATTTAATTTTGAGTTTATTTTTCTTAAATATTTTAGAGTTTTGAGGTTGTAGTGTTAGAAAAAAGAATGGATAATGGTTATTTATAACCATGTGGAATATATTAAAATCCTGAAATTGATTATAATTGGTTATTTACATGGAGGGTGAATAAAAATTTTCATGACCCATCCTTGGGGCCCGTGTCGTGACAACCCCATGCCTGCCTTCCATAGTCCAGGGGATGGTGACTAGCACTAATGGCATAAATCCCTATACTGGGAAGACATTGACTTTATAAAAGTAAACAAACACAACAGACTACACAGATGAAGTTTGAACTAAGTAAAACTGTATACAAAAGTAAGTGCTGAAAGAAAAGGGGCAGTAAACACAAGCCCAACAGTAATTACAGTACAACTGAAAAGCTAGTACAACTACAGTAAAGTAAAACAACAGCTACTGAGTCGTCCTCCAGAAATCCCACCTGAAGTGTGGGAACAGATGGCCTCCTCAGCACCTCAAGTCCATCCAAAATCTCTTTGTAGATCTCACCAAGTGGTCCACCTTCGGGTACCGTCCAGCTCTACATGTCTCTACCTCAATCAGTGTTGTCCGTCGTCTGCATCCAACAAAACATCGTGCGGGCATAGCCTCTGTAGGGGTGAGTATACGATACTCATTAGGGACCCAAGACTCCCGAAGGTCTCCCATAATCCACGAAGGATAAACCACAGAATAATGATATGATCACGATGTACCAACCAACTCTTCTTAGGTATATTCCCATACATATACCTAAGTCATCAATCACAGTTCGGCTCCAACTCTCGAGCCCAAGCACAACACAGTCCACATAGGAATGAAGTCAATCACATCGATGATAATGATTTAAAGTCAAGAATCATCTCACATAGGTATAAATCTTTCGTATAGTGATAGATATGATTAGATATAGTCACTGATTCATATAAGTTGTCAGACCCACATAAGATTCTAGACTAGCTAAGTTGTCAAACCAACATTGGATACAAGACCATGTACTCTGTCAGATCCACTTAGGATATAAGAACAGTAGTCAAAACTATCGGACCCATATAGGATACCAGAACATTTTTCATCGTTTTCGAACCCATGGATGATTCCTGTATAGTAGTCATCATCATCGAACCCACAGAGTATTCCAGTACTATAGTCTTCGTAGTATTAGCCAGCTCTAGGGTTCCCGCACCCAGCATGCTCGATTCTAGGAGGGTCTGTTCCATGAGTCAAAGTTCGATACATCAACTATTAAAAATTCTTGATTTGATGTATCCAGAAGTTATGTCTCAACAATAGAAACCCAACGCGACAGACGATGCATCCATCAGATACACGGTCTGAGAGTTATTTGCATTTCTGTTAAAGGGGCGCAGTTGGAATTACGTTCATTCCAAACCCTACTGTTTTCCAAATTCATCCAAAACATACTTATAGTATCAAAAAAGAACCATCTCGACACGAGGATGCATGTTTCGCAGACGGCGCGTCGATCGGACGCATGGTCTTTGAGCTATTCACGTTTAAGTGAAACAAGCCCGGCCCGTCAAGCCCATTGGGCTGGCGGGTCGGCCCAACCCGGCTCGACGTGTCTGACCCGACAAAGGGGTCGGCCTGGCCCGGTGGGGCATGACCTGTCTTAGTGGTAGGTGGCCCAGCACACGCAAGGGTGGCCCGGCCCGCGGATGCCCGCGGCTCGGCCAGCTGGCCCAGCAATGCGGGGGAGGGGGGGGTCTCTGAAATGGTGACACTGAGTGGCGCTGCCCCTCCTGCCTGTCTGGCCGAATCAGATTGTTCTTATCCAGTATGAGTGTCCTGCACAATGGGATGCTTTCTTCCAATGTGGCACCTTCGGGTGTCGCAGCTTACTTCAACCCGGTCAGCAGGCGTCCAGCCAGTTCACCCATCGAAGCGGCCCGCAGAGCGCGGTTCCTCTGCAAGTGGTCCATGGGTGCAGGCCGCACCTCCTCCACAGCGCGGTGCCTATGGGGCGCCACAGTTCCATCAGCCTGGACAGATTTAGCATGCATGTTCTTCTTCGTCCGAGCAGCCCGAGAATATGGGCCGCAGTTTCCTCCATGCTGTCGGTGCGCACCTGCCGTCTCCGATCGCCACCGAAGAAATATACGAGAAATTTTTGAAGGGTTGTCGGGCCGTGTTTTTTCGGCACGCGCCCTCTGCAATAGGTGATATAAAATAGCTAGAGACGATCACATTCATTCATCAATGACCAGAGTATAATTTTATTAAACTAAAATTATAAAAAACCACCTACCTCGATTCAAGGTATGTTACATGTCGACGAGTCGAAGAAGACGGTGTCACGGAAGTTGGGAATCAAGGAATACAAACGTCGATTCCATTGACGTCGTGGTATGTCCGAGAGGAAGTGTAGTGTAATAAGTTCATCACGTATTTTTCGGATATGTTCTTTGTTGAAGAAATGTGTTCTTGGCCAAAGAATGAACTTCCACCATGATTTTTCTCCCAAAGTCTCCCCACAAATACTTTCCAAGGAAAAAATAATAATTGGCTACCCCCAAAATAATAATCTTTCCATGAATTTCAAATAAATTCAAAAGAACTCATAACTCCTGAAGATAATTAATAAAGGCATTAACTATTCTTGATTTGGGAACATTAAGAGGGTAAAGAGGAAAAGATCCACTTAAAGTGGGAGTTCAGAAGTTAAGAGAGAGGTTTATGGGAGTAAAAGGGGGATATGAGGGGTTAGGATCGTGTGGGCCCCACAGACATTACTCTCCCATGGGAGGTTATGTGGAATGTGGGCCCCACCTCCAAATCCTCTTCGGAAGAAATAACCACCCATTAACAATAAAATTGTGTACAGAACAATTTTATTTAATTTATCATAAAACCCCAAAATATAACATCAATCCTTTATAAAATTCAACTACGATAAAGGTCCCCTTAAATGAATAATGGCACTGAAAGTTCATCGGTGTCCTCCAATTTTAATTCTGAGAACTGGTTCAAAAGATAGAAAAACCCACACATACGTTTACTAAAGGTACATGAAAAAAACTTCAAGAAATTGATTCTGGGAACACTAGGCCTCAGAATCAGGTGGCGTCAGAAACAGCGGACTCGTAAAATTTCTAAGAATTTAAGAAAAAAAATTTTCTTTGAAATTTCTGAGTCTTTACATTACCCCCACCTCAGGGCTTTACGTCCCCGTAAAGCTACAACACACAATAGTGAAACAAATGGGGTAATGGGCATGAATCTGAGCCTTTCACTCCCAGGTGCTCAAATAGAGGTTCCCGTCCTGCCATCAAATATGAAACAGAGGAATGGACCGTCCACGTTGGACCTGCTCCTATCGATCCTCAATATCCATTGGGACCATTGTTAAATTCTCCCCATTATCGATGTCAAACTCCCCGTGATTGATGATGTGGGTTGGGTCATGTATTTATCTCCTCAGTTGAGATACGTGGAAGACGTCATGCACCTGGTGCAACTGAAGTGGATGGGCTAGCCGATAAGCCACATCACCTACTCTACTGAGGACCAAGAAGGGTCCGATGAATCATGGAGATAAATTTCTACCCCAGCCAAATCACCGTAGACCTCGTCGAGGCGAGACTCGTAGTAAAATGTGGTCTCCATCCTCGAACTTCAGTGGTCTTCATCTCTTATCAACATATGACTTCTGTCTACTATGTGCAGTCTTCATCCGCTCCTAGATGATCTACACCTTTTCGGTCATAGCCTACACCATCTCTAGTCCTACAAGTGCTGACTCCCCTAGGTCTATCTAGAACAGATGTCATCTGCAAGGTCGGTAGTATAGTGCCTCGTATGGTACCATCCCGATGGTGGAGTGGTAGTTGTTATTGTACGCAAACTACACCAAGGGTATGTGATCCTCCCAGATATGACCAAAGTCGAGAACACATGCATGGAGCATGCCCTCGAGAGTATGAATGGTATCTCAGTCTAGCCATTCTTATGAGGATGGAAGGTGGTGCTCAAGAAAAGCTGCATTTCGAAAGCCTCATGTAATCCCTTCCATAGCTGGGATGTGAAACTAGAATCTCGATCGGAGATGACAGTCAATGGAACACCATGAATTCATACGATCTCATGAATATATAGGCGTCCCATGATCTCAACTGAGCCCTACTCTCTGATTGGTAGGAAGTGGGCCGACTCGGTGAGTCGGTCTACGATCACCTATATAGAGTCCTGTCCTCTGGATGTACGTGGAAGCCCTGTCATTAAATACATGGATATCTTGTCCCACTTCCACTCTGGGACTTATAAGGGAAGAACCAAGCCTGCTGGAACCTGGTGATCTACCTTCACTTTCTGAAAAGTGAGGCATCCTGAAAAAACTCTACTACAGACTTCTTCATACCCTTCCACCAATGATGTCGTCTAAGGTCCTGATACATCTTCACTACTCCTGGATGTACCACTAGAGGGGAAGTGTGTAACTCCATCAACACCTCCTCCAGTAATGCAACTGGTATCATGGGACGTCATCTGAAGAGGATGACATACTCTCCACCTTCAAGAAATGCTTTAGGTTCATGTCCTGTAAATATCTGAGCATGTTTCACCTCACAGTCAAAGTCCCCATGCTGTGCCTCTCTGACATGCTGTAGAAGTGGAGGAGTGAGTGTGAAAGACGGTAGAAAGGCTTCTCCATCTCTATCCACAAAGGATATCTGCAATGTGGCTAGCTGCTCGGTCTCCCCTCCTAACAGCTGAATGTATGATCTCCTACTGAGTGCATCTACTACAACGTTCCCCTTCCCAGGAGTATAGACTATCTCAAACTAATAGTCTTGGAGGAACTCGAGCCATTGCCATTGTCTCAGGTTTAGGTCTTTCTTCTTGAAGATGTACATGAGACTCTGATGGTTGGAGTAGACTTTAAAATGCTCGACCATCAGATGGTGCCCCCACATATTTAAGGCCAAGACCACTACCGCTAACTACAGGTCAAGGGTAGTGTAGTTCTGCTCGTGATGTCTCAACTTCCGTGAACCATACGCGATCACTGATTACTCCTACATTAGGACACACCCGATTCTGTTCCTTGATGTGTCGATGTAAACTATTTACCCAACGCCCTCCTCTGGTATCCTCAAGATGGGCGCACTGGTCAACTTCTTCCTCAACTCATGAAAGCTATACTGGCATCTCTCTTTCCACATGAAGGGTTTCCCTTTCTTCATCAATGCTAAAAGCGGTGCCGGAACTCTGATAAAGTCTTTCACAAATCTCCGATAGTACCCAGCAAGACCCAGGAAACTCCGCACCTCTGTCACGCTCTTAGGTGGCTCCCAAGCAAGTACTACCTCCATCTTCCCTAGATCCGCTGCAACTCAAGCCTCCGAGATGACATGTCCTAGAAATTGAACCTCTCAAATCAATAACTGGAACATTGAGAGATTACCTTAAGGAAGGTTCTCTCAGAGTGTATCCAGTACAACTCACAAGTTATAGGCATGATCCTCTTCAGTATTCGAGTAAATCAGTATGTCGTTGATGAAGAATACGAAAAATCAATCGAGGTAAAGCTGGAAGATCCTGCTCATGAGACTCATGAACACTGCTAGTGTGTTGGTTATGCCAAAGGGTATAACCAAGTAATCGTAGTGGATATATCGACACTTGAAGGCTGTCTTTTGCACATCCTCATCTAGAACTCTTAGCTGGTGATATCCAGACATGAGGTATATCTTCGAGAACAATTGTGCTCCGTTGAGCTGATCAAAGAGGTCGTCATTCGTCGGGAGTGGGTACTTGTTCTTCACGGTCACCTGATTCAGGTGATGGTAGTTGACACATAGTTGTAATCTCCCATCCTCCTTATTGGTGAACAAAATCAGAGATGCCCAAGATGAAACACTAGGTCAGATGAATCACTTCCCCTGCAAGTCCTCCAGTTGTACCCGTAGCTCACAAAGCTCAATGGGAAACATCTGATATGATGGAGTAGATATTTGTGTTGTCCCAGGGTATAGGTCTATGTACAATTCTACGTCTCTATGAGGAGGTAGTCCTGGAACCTCATCCGGAAAATCATCTGCATACTGATCCACCACAACAGAAAAACTCAGACTCTGCACATCAACCGCTCTGAGGATGAGACTAGCCTACTGATGTGTGATCGACTTCCCTCTCCTCTGCGTATGTTCATCCTATGACACAAACCTCCCTTATCGCTGGTGAAGGTGATCCTGGTCTCATCCGTGTGAACACACCGCACTTTTCACCTAATGCAGTCGATCTGAGCATGGACTGTAGATAACCAGTCTATACCAAATATGACATCACCAGGCCTCGACGCCACTATAAGAAGATCACAGTCGAAGCTCTCGCCTCCTAGAGTAATCTCACACTGCTGGAACCAGTGCGTAATCATCGAGTCTTCTCCTGTAGAAGTATCTAGCCATAAGGATCGATCCAAAAGCTCTGTCGGAATCTTCGAGCTACGAACAAAAGCAACAATAATAAAATAATGACTCACACCTATGTCTATAAGTACTGCAACAAGGGTGGAGTAGATACAGATAGTACCTTGAATCATCATAGATGCACCGTGGTCATAGGAATCAACTTCATGGAGATGAGCCCACCACTTTCTTCCAAATCCTTTTGGTCAGGGTGGACCTCATGGTGGTGGTGGTAGAGCCACGAAACTTCGTCCACCACCCTCTTCTTGGCCAGCTCCTCTTCCTCATCCTCCTTCTCCCAGAGGACCACCACGGTCGATCCTCTACCACTTCCTGGGCGTTCCCTCTACCATTTGTTGCTCATCTACATGGAGAGTTGGGCAGTCTTGAGCCATGTGACCCTACCCGCTGCAAGAATGGCACTTCCTGCTCCTCGTATAGCTAACACTGTTTTGTGTTCCCCCCACAACCGAACCAGTATCCTGATATCACCCACCTGATTGACTGGTCCTATTAGACCTCTTCAACATCAAACTACTGCCGGCTCTAGAAGACTCTACGATGTGTCACCCTGTGGTGGGTTTTGCCGCTGGTGACTGGTCAGTGAGAAAACTCTCCACTATAAGGGCTCAATCCAGCACCCCCGCCTGTATCGTGATGCTAAGGGAAATCATCAAAGCCCTAATCTCATTCCTGATTCCACGGTCGAAGGTTTTGTCCCCAATGAATGAGTCCCTCACCATATCTGTGGAGTACCGTGAGAGGTCGGTAAACCTCGCGGAGTACTGGGCTACTGTCATGTTGCCCTACTACTGATGAAGTAACTACTAAATACACACCGCACGAAGGGTGGCTGGAACAATCTCTGAGAGGAAGAGAATATCGATGTCTGTCCATAGTAAAGATACCATGTCATGCACCTAGAGCATCAGGCTCCACCAATTACCTACTGCTACATACAAGAGACTCACGACAAGGATCACAATAAGGTCGGTTAGTGTCCCTATCAATATGAAAAATATGACGACAGCCTCCAGCCAAACCCCAGCTACTTGTCGGTCCATCTCTCCGAGAAACCTGGGTGTCCTCTATCGCTGAAAATCATGCAACACACTCAAGCGGCATCCACTATCTGCTACTAGGGATGGTGGTATCGATGGACCAGTGGGTAGTGGTACCATAGGTGTCACCGCTATGATGGGGCCCTACACCGAGGCCTCATCGCTTGGTGGGCTATCATCTCGTACGTAACTCGGAACCATAGATGGATGCCTTTGTGGGGCCATTGTGAAAAGAAATAGGTGTGACATGGTAAAAACAGTATACCTGGTGAGATGAATCATAGTAATCACAAAGAAAACTTTTGAAACACACATGTAATCAGTTTTTTCGTGCACTGAGTTTGAAATCAGAGGTCAGGGGCCAGGTATATGGATACGTCGTCCGCCGCACCAACATTGGACTCCCTGGACTAAAAACCACACTCAACACTCTTAACACTATTGCTTCATAGAAAATAATGATCAGAGTCTTGTGTTCTATGGTAGAACCGACTCCTATGATACCAATTTGTCATGAACCATCCTCAGGGCACGTGTCGTGACTACCCCAAGATCACATTCTATAGGCCAGGGGCTGGCGGCTAGCATCCAAGGCGTAAATCCCAATAGTGAGAAGTAATAGTATTTATAAAAATAAACAAACACTACAGAGTATGCAACTGAAGTATGCACAATGTAAAACTGTATACAAAAGTAAGTGCTGAAAGGAAAGGGGCCAAAAATACACGCCCACTAGTAAGTAAAGTACAACTGAAATTCTAGTACAACTGCAGTAATGTAAAACAGTAGCAACTAAGTCATCCTCCAGAAATCCCACCTGAATGGTGGGTTCAGATGTCCACCTCAATACCTCGTGTCCGTCCGTCTGATTTGTGTATGTCTCACCAAGTTGTCCTCCTCCGGGTACCATCTAGCTCTACAAGTCTCGACCTCGACCAGTGATTTCCATTGTCTGCATCCAAAACAACATAGTGCGGGCATAGCCCATGAAGGGGTGAGTATACGATACTCAGTAGGGACCCCTAGACCCCATAAGGTCTCCCATAATCCACGAAATATAAACCATATAAGAATGATACGATCACGAAGAATCAACCAACTCTACTTAGGTATATGCACATACATATAACTAATTCATCAATCACAGTTCGACTCTAACTCTCAAGCCCAACCACAACCCAATCCACACAGGAAGGAAGTCAATCACATCGATGATAATGATTGAAAGTTAGGACTCCACTTACATAGGTATACTTCATTCATATAGTGATAGAGATGATCAGATGTAGTCACTGATTCATCTAAGTTGTTGGACCAACATAGGATACTAGACCAGCTATGTTGTCGGACCCACATAGGATACAAGACCAACTACTCTGTTGGACCCACTCATAATACAAGAACAAAAGTCAAAACTATCGGACCCACATATTATAAAATAACAGTAGTCATCACTATAGAACCCACATAGGATTCCAGTACAGTAGTCATCATCATCGAACCCACAGAGGATTCTAGTACGTTAGTCTTTGATGTCACAGCCAGCTGTAGGGTTCCCACACACAGCACATTCGATTCCAGGAGGGTTCGCTCCTCGAATCAAATTTTGATACATCAACAATCAGGAAGTCCTGATTTTATGTATCCATAAGTTCTATCCCTTCAAAATAAACCCAAAATGAGAGAAAGCGTGGAAATCCGATGCATGGTCTGAGAGTTATTGGTTTTTTCATTCCCGGTGCCCGGTAGGAATTATGTTCAATCCAAACCCGGACGTTTTCCAAAGTATTCCAAAACTCACTTATAGTATCGCAAAATGATCGTCTCATCATGAGGATCCCAATGACACAGACGGTGCATTGATCGAACACGCGGTCTTTGAGATATTCACGTTTAAGTGAAACGGGCCCGACCCGTCAAGCCCAATGGGATGACGGGTCTGCCCGACCCGGCTCGGCGAGTCCGACCCAGCGAGGGGGTTGGCCTACCCTAGTGGGGCGTGGCCTGAACCACAACAGGGCGGCCCGAACCATGGCTAGTTGCGGCTCAGCCAGCTGGTCGAGAAATGCGGGGGGGGGGGAGCCATGTTCGGGCGGCCAAAGCCGGACGGTCTTCTCCGAGGCGAGCAGCCCGTACAATGGGCTGCTATCCTCCCAGGCAGCAACTTCAGGTGCCACGACATCATTCAACCTGGCTGGCAGGCAGCTGACCGGTTCACAAGCTAAAGCGGCCCGCGGAGCATGGGTCTCGGTTCCTCCACAAGCGGCCCGCGGGTGCAGGCCGCACCTCCTCCACAGGGTGGTGCCTAATGGGTGTCGTCGTTCCTTCAGCCTGGCTGGCATTAACTGGCCAGTTCTTCTTCACCCGGGCAGCCCGCGAATGTGGGCCGTAGTTTCCTCCACGCATCCTGTGTGCGGTCGCCGTCTCCGATCACCACTGCCAAAATAAATATGAAATTTTCAGAGGGTCGTCGGGCAGTATTTGTTCGGCTCGTGCCCTCCGCGTTAGGAGATATCAAATGGCCATAGACGCTCACTTTCATTCATCAATGAAGAGAATATAATTTTATTAAAATTAAATTATACCAAACCCCCTACCTCGATTTCAGCTACGTTGCACATTGACGAGCCGCAGAAAACGGTGTCGTGGAAGTCGGGAGTCGCGGAATACGGACATCGATTCTATAGACGTCGTGGTGAGTCCAAATATGAAGCGTCGTGGAATAAGTTCTTCGTGTTCATCGTCCGAGATTTTCTTTATTGAAAAACGGTGTTGTTCATCGAGAGAATGTTCCACCAAGATTTTTCCCCGAAAGACTCCACACAAATATTTTCCAAGGCAAAAATAATAATAGGCATCCCCCAAAATTATAATCTTTCCTTGTATTTCAAAATAATTTTCAAGAACTCATGACACCGCAAGATAATTAATAAAGGCATTAAATATCCTTGAGTTGGCAACATTAAGAGAGGAAAGTGGAAAGGATCCACTTAAAGTGGGAGTTCAATAGTTAAGAGATAGGTTTAACAGAGTTAAAGGGGGAGTTGAGGGGTTGGGCTCTTATGGGCCCCATACAGATTATTCTCCAATGGGAGGTTATATCGGATGTGGGCCCCACCTCTATATCCTCCTTGGAGGAAATAACCACCCCTTAAGAATATAATTGTGTACACAACAATTTTATTTAATTTCTCATAAAACCCCAAAATATAACTTCCATCCTGCATAAAACGCAACTGTAGTAAAGGTCCTCTTAAGAGAATATCGACACTGTGAGTTCATCGGTGTCCTCAGATTTTAATTCAAAGCACCGGTTCAAAAGATAGAAAAATATGCAAGTACGTTTACTGAACGTACCTGAAGAAAACTTCAAAAATTGATTCCGGGGAAACTGGGCCTTGGAATAAGGTGACGTCAAAAACTACAGACTCGTAAAATTCCAAAGAATTTCTGAAAAAAAAATCCATGAAATTTACGGGTATTTAAAGAATTCAAATCCCTGTTTCTAAACATTGTGACATCCCATATGTGTCCTATAAGGGCGACACATATGAAACATGTTTTATTAAACTAATAGACTTCCCTATGATTTAAAACCATTTAAATTCCACAATTAATTCCTTTAATTATAGCCACTATTTGAGAAACATTGTACCCATACATTTGAGGCCATCCTAGGAGGATCCGTATACAAACACCTTTATTCTCTTTCATTAATTACATGGATCATTGATGACACCAAGATGATTTCTTTAGGTTTTCTGGGTTTCTAATTACACATCATTTCTTCACCTCTTGTTTCTTATTCTTACCACTAAATGAGGCCATTGTAACCATACAATCTGTTTTTTTAGTTTTTATAAACTTATTATTTTTGGTATCCAAGTATTGTAAATATCACTTCATGTCCTTTTTAATTTTCATTCATTTAAGGAATTATGTTTGCACTTTTTTGAATTAGGTTTCTCCATGATTAATACTTTAAACATTAAACTAATGGTGGATTGATTTATTAACTATTTAACTAATTAAAAATCCATTTTATTGTTCTTGTTTCGATAAAAATATTATGATTTTTAATTTTTATGGAATTTTAATTCATGTAAAAATAAGAATTCCAATAAAGTGTGAGACGAGCATGGTAAAAAACTAATTTTGAAGCCATCAATATCATTGACAAAACTGCTTATTGATTTCCTCATCAAAAAAAAAGATTTAAAATTGAGTAGTAAGATTCTATATGACATCCCATTGACGTCCAAAAAAAATAAGAATTATACTAAGTTTTCTCATTAAATATTGTTATTTCAAAGAGGATTTAATATTTATTTGGATTGGGTGTCCTTTGGGTATTATTTTCTAATTATTATATTTGGGGTGATTTCAATGTTGTGTAGTGATATTTTAAAAGTTGTTTGAGTTTTTTAGTAATTGTGTCAAATGTGTTTATAGAGGGAAATAAGTTTCATTTTGGTTTAAAATGTTTATTTTATATTATTGAGTCATATTTTATTTTTTAAACAAGATTTCCATGTTTTGAACCTTGTTTTACAATTTTATGGATTATTTTTATGAACCTTAAAATTATTTCATTAATTATGTTCCCAACCAAACATCAAGACCTAATTTTTATTTTATGAATCATGATGAATTTATCACTTATTATTATTATTTTTATCATGATGTATATAAAAAGTAGGATGTGTTTTGATAAAATATGACCAGTTTAGTGTGGTATTTCATGGAGAGGAGGTGAGTATGGTATTTTTTTATTGAATTTATTATTTACACACATGCCTATCTGATGATTAATTTTGGAACCCCAAATAATGAGTGGGTAATTCTCTGAGAGTAATTTTGGGCATGTAACATCATATATTTTTCAAGACTACACTATAATGATGAATGAATATTATTTTCGTATGTATAGTATGTCCATTTATGGTGTGTACCCTTTTAATTAGGGATTGTCAATATACTCCTAGAGGATTGAACATAGTTAATCAAGATAGTTTGATTACTGTGATAGTACATGGTTTAAGATAACTATGACCTTAGTTTTCCCACGGGCACAAGTAGGGGTTTTTCTACTTTAAGTGCATTTATTTATTTCTATATGTTTTTCATTTTTTAATTTTATTATGGTCTATTTAAAGTGGATTATATTATTTCTTATATGAGGACTTTTATTATCACCACTTGGGAAGATTGTATTTTATCATTAAGATATGTATATATTTTTATACATCAAATATTATTTATTTATCATATTTTAAATATTTGAATTAATTTATAATGGTTTTTAAATATATGTTTGTAAAGATATGTTTTTTAGTTTTAATTATTTGTTTGCCATGGTATAAAAATATTATTTTGACTAAATTTGGGATGAAAATGGTTATTTTAAGGGATTTTTTTAAATATAATTATTTTTAGTGTTCTTCTTGGAATGTTTCTTCTCATTTAAATTTATATTATTCCGTAAAATTTTTCCAATATAATTTTTTATTAGAAAACAAAATTTTTTAAATAGTGAATCATTAAAATGGATTCATACGATTTAACTTATTTTAAATGGGAATATTTATTTTATATATTTATAGAAAAACTATCATCAAAGGTTTCAATATTTAGAGGTTATCCATGTGGTGTGGCGAGAATGCAAACAAGAAATATTACTTTCACTTATATAAACATTTTATGTTAAAGTTTTTTTTAATTAAGAATAAACTTTATGTGGAATTCCATTTCCGAACCCCTCATAGATCTAATCATGTCGGAATGTTTGATGGTGAACTTGGGTTCTGTTAGATAATTATTTTCTATTTTTTGGTATCATCTTTTTATAATTCATCATTTATGTATCCATTATTTCCGATATATTTTATTATTAAAGTCTTTTTTCTAATATTTTTTAATTTTTTAAAATGTGACCTTGTATGATAATTATTTTTTTGCCTTCCTAAGTTTGGTTTTTGTTTTGAATTTCGTATTTGGTTTTCATGAAGGACTGATATATTGAAAATTCAATATATAATCATAGTTTTTTTCATTATGTTTTTACTTATACATACAAGCGAAACCATTCCCAATATTTTTTTCTTAAAGACCAAACACAAGTTTCCATCTCGTGTGGATTTGGAACATCATTCAAGACATTCTGGGAACCATATAGGGTATTGGGTTAGGATAATCCAAGTTGGTTCATGATTATATGTACATGTCTTTTTATGTGTATGTATGTGTATCTATAAGGGCATTTATGTATGTGTATATGTATTAATCTGTATGTGTCGGTGACTTTGTGTTTGTGTATGTGTATCTATATATGTATGTGTACATTATTATACACATAGTTATATGTTGAGTTCAACTATATATCCCCCTACACATATTTGAGTTATTCAGACATGTTCCTACAAATACAGACACACATTTATATAAGTAGAAAAAACCATATATAGAAGTCAATTTTTAATTTTAAAAAATGATACATCGAATAATTAAATGGATTTAAATTAAAAAATATTATTATATGTTATATTATGTAATTCTACCGTTAATTTTTTTATATTACTAAGAAATTAAAATTCTTATTTTATATTTATATTTTTAAAATTAGTAAGGTATATTTTAAATCATTATATATGTATACTTAATAAAATAGTGACTATATAATTAATAATTAATTTAATTATAATTAAAAATGCAAATTTATTTATTATTTAATTATAAAAAATAAATAATATATATATATATTATTAAATATTATTAATAATATATATTTATATTTTTTTAATATTAATATATATATATATATATTAAAATTAAAATTATTAATTTTATTTATATATCATTGTAATAAATAATATATTGGAGAAACAATTTGTAAATAATATGAAATTTTAAAAATTTATTAATGATAAACATTAAAAAATATTATTCATTTATATATATAATAATATTTCTAATTATATTTAGAAAATTTAAATGTATTTAACAATTAATGATATTTTTTATAAATAATAAATAAAATATATACAGATATATTGTTAATATGTAGAAATAATATATATATAATTATAAATAATTTTAAATAATATTATCAAAATTTATAATTTTCATTTTAAATTTTTACTATTAATAATGTATTATAATAATACATTTATACATAATATTATTATTTATTAATTTCTCATATTATTAAAAAATATAAATTTTTATTATTTATTCAATTGTATTATAGTGAAAGTTTCAAATTTTAAACTAATGATAATATTAATATATGTAATAGTAAAATATTTATAATAATATTAATAAATTTATAATAATATTAATATTTTTTTGATTATTAAGAAAAAATGTTCATTATATTAATAAATTTATTAATATACTTATTATAATATTAATAAATATGTTAATAAATTTATTATAATACATGTACATTTATGAATGCATTTAATATAATTAGTTTTGTTTTATACATTTTTATTAGTTTTTTAATTTTTTAAATTTTTATATACATTCTATTTCTTATATACATTCTATCTTCTATAATGTAATTTTATGGGAAATTTATATACCATGATGAAGCCAATGATATGAGAGATGTCGTAGGTAAGGGTGTAGGGCTCGGGTCATCTGATCGTCACGTAGGATGTAAGACGTATGAAAGTGTCCTTTATTGCATGATGATGGGGCATTCAAGCCTTGTATTGAATATCATCCCATAGGGACTTCAAAAAAAATTGAAATTGTTTTCTTGGTTGTAGGCCTATCCATTAAAGGATGAGGTCTGATATATGTTTTCCCAATGTGTGTGTGTTTTTTTATTTATATTGGATCCCCACTACCTAATAGTAATTAATACAATTATTGAGAAACCATTTTTTATATTACAGATACAATTTTTAATATATTAATAGTTTTACTATAATATTATTAAATAATTTACAATGAAATTATTTTATTTATTAGAATTCATTTATTAAAATATTATTACATTAATTAATACTTTTAACAAAATATAAATACAATTGTTAAAGTATTGATTTTTTTAATATGTTTAATATAAAACATATTATTTATTAATTATTAATTTTATTAATTTTTGTTATAAAGTTATTTTTTACTTATACAATTAATTTTTATATAATTAATAATTAGTTAGAGTTTTGAAATTCAATTTATAATTTCTAATATTCCCATTGATTAATCAGTCCTGATTCTTATGTTAACAAAGTCATCCTTTATCATAGTTGACTTTAAAAATGATAGAAGTCTCTCTTTCAGTGATGGTGAATTTACATAAATAAAGGATGATCATTTCAATATCTTTTTATCCTGGATACTGCCAAGAAATATTCCGTACTAACTTTAGTTCTAATAAAAGGCTTATTTAAAACATTTTTTAACACTATAAAATGTTACATTTATCAACATTGTTTTTATAGAATTGATAAAAATCTTATTCACTTTTTAAAAGAACCCTAGGGGTATTGTATCTCCTTTCTATTATTGATTTCATGAAAACATTACTTTATTATCATCTTGGTATTATTTTTCTTTGAACCGACCATCAAAACCCCAGTTATGTTTTTCATTATTTTTTGTAAGGATCCATCATCTGACATTGTATAGTTTCTCACGAATTTTTCTTGTTCTTACACCCTATAATATGATTCAAATATATATATATATATATATATATATATATATATAATTGGACCTATTTGGTCCCAATTTTTGTTTTTCTTCTAAATATTATATGTGTATATATATATACATATTTATATAAATGTATAAAAATATTTTACTTTCATATATATTTATATATTTAATTATATTCTTATAAATGTTATAATTTATGTTTTTTGTGTATTTATGTGTGTATTATTGTTTGTGTAGAAATTAATATAGTTATATGATAATATTACATTATGTTAAAATTAATTTTAATTTTATTTGTTATATTTATAATAGACCACACTTATATAATCATGGAGTCTCAAAACTTTATAATCCTAACAAAAGGCCTTGCAAGCATTATTTATTTCATATCAATATCCTTGGACTCATCCTAAACTAAGGCCCTCTATTGAGTGAAGAACTTCATATCACAGTTCACAATAAAAATAGATAGCATAAATCATACCTAACATAACATTACTGTTAATATAATCCATTTTCATTCTACCCCAATGCTTTTGATCATAATAATAAACCATGCTCACAAAAACACATGAAAATATCTTTTTTCTCCTAATATAATTGTAAATTTCATTAGTTTCTCTTCATCAACAAAGATTCATAAAAAATATATCTTAAGAAAATTTAATGGTTTCCTCAATCAAAATACCATAAACACTAATTTCCCAATTCATTATCATATTATCTCATTATAAATTCAATTTATATAAAGAAATATTTACATTAAAGCGTTATATTTCCAGCATAATGGCTTTAAAATATATATATATAATGATTTAAGTTCATTTTTTTATTTATCTCATATATAACTGTACTTCCACTAAAATATATATTTATTACAACCACTAATCGGAACGAAAACATTAAAAACATCAATAAATAAAACATAAAAAATCATTAAAAATATTTTCATCATGAAATTATTTTATGTGGTAGTGAATGGAATATTATTATATAAATTTAATATCTAAAAATTAATTCAATTTCTCAGTTTCAAATAATTTATTTCATTAATAATTATTAAATCATGTTTAATTTTTTTATCATTTTTCTCATAATAATATCACATTCTACATGAAGATTCTATAATTTTGGTTTTAATGAACATTTATAATTTTTTACAAACATATACCATTACATGAAAAATTATTCTATAATGTCATAATCTTATTTAATTTCACTTAACACTCATAAATAATAAAATCATATTTGGATGAAATAATTGAAATTAAATTACTCAAATTGACACAAATTACAACATAAAATTACTTTACTCACAATGTCGAAAAAATCCACACAATGAGAGAAAAAATAATTCTTTGAAAACAAACAGATTCCAAAATATCACCAAACAAGAAGAAAATAAAGAATTATCGAATATTAAAATGAAAAAAATATGATTCCATTACAAAAAAATGATCGAGTTATCAATTCTCTCACCCATGTGAATCCATTACATCCATCGAAGCATCTTTGCACTATGAAAATGAGAATAAATCACCACATGAATATATATAGAGAAAGAGTGAAAATATAGAAGAATAAATTCATAAGAACCTACAATATAATTGGTCTTCCATTAGAAAGTTTACATTGAAAATACGATTTTAAATATGACCCAATAAAACTTATAAGTGTTTTATGGACATAGATATCATTGTGAAATGGAATTAAAAAAACTATTATATTTATTAATGTATTATGAAATATTAGTATAAGGACTGAATGTCTACATTAAATAATATAATAAATTGTTTCATAAATCACATTTTTCTAATCCCAATGATCATTTTAGTTTATAATTTTAGATAATTGGGACATAATTTATATATATCAACCCACATGCACATTAAGATGGTAATAATAATAGAGTTTTTATTAATCCCAAAATAATTTTGTTAATAAAATTTATATTTTTTTCATGAAAAAGTGACACAACATTCATATTGTCTTTTAATTTTATCTTACACGTCATTAAACCCTATGGAAAGCATTTAAAAACTCAGGAAAAGCACAAAAAGATTGGTAAGTGAGAAAAAATTAGAAAAGAAAAGGTAAGTCCATTTTAACTTATAATAATATGAAATCATTTTCCCAAATACAAACATATAGTATTATGTACATAATTTTGGAAGAAAAGATATTTAAAAAAATACAATAAACATAATAATCTATTAAGGTAAAATGTGTAATTAATTACTTATGATTATAACCCTCACGACTAATATATAATTTTTAAAACTCATGACTACATTACAATGTAACCATCAAGGATACATTATCGTATAACCATCATCGTTATTCTTTGAATAACACTTATGATCAACATCCAAAATGAATATACCCAATTAATTAGAGGGATATATAGGTCCCACCCTTCATCATTATAAATTCCCCAAAACCAATAAATAATCATAAAACAACAACAATTTATTCATAAAAATCATTCCCTACAGTTAGAGCACTTATTAATTGAATATGATGCATATAATAGGGGAAAGAAATTTTTCGAATTTAAACATGTATTCTTGTAATGAAAACATGAAACCAAAATTTAATAAAAAAGTATTAAAGGCCTCTCATCCCATAATTTTCAAAAAAAAATTCATTTTAATTTCATAAAAAGATAAAATAAAATATGATTTTAAATAAAAAAATTCCTTACATAAAATGTGAAAAACCATATACATACTGGTTTAAAGAATGTTCATAATATATCAAAGAAACATATTAAGTGGATTGAAACAGTATTAATAACATTATTGTAGAGTAGAAGAAAAACCATGAAGTGTAATGAATAAATATTAATAGTTTTTCATAATTTTAAATGATACCATATATCATTTTTTTTATTTGAAGATGAATCATTGGATAATGAATTAATGAGAATGATTATATTTATTTTTGGAGGTTTTTATGACCATCATGAACATATATAATTTTATTTAATATTATTTTTTTATAATGTTTCTAAAACATTATATATATTATTATATGTATTATAAAATATTATTTTACTATAATAATGAAAGTATCAAAATCCATGAAGGTTATAAATGAAGATGAAAATATATCAACCAAGATAGATGTAAATCGACATATCACACATGATGTTCCTTTTTTTAGAATAGAATATTGAGTAGAAGTAGTTTGATGATGAATGTTTTCAATGATGTGATATAATTTTAGTATATATAATACTATGGATGTTTCATGCCACTTTTTTTCAGGGAAGTGAGGAGATAATAAAAAAGGAATATAAATTGTAAATAAAATAAAATAAAACAAATTAGTAATTTACCATTTGAATTTTCTCCTTTAGATCTTCCTAAAGACACATGGATTGTTCTTTTTGGTGAGATCATAAGGAAATTTATGGGTGTAATAGGATTAGGAATAAAAAAATGTCATTAATTAAACAATCTAAAAGGATTTGATTTGTAAAGATAAGAGGTGGTGAGAGGTGGTATTTATAGTAGAGGAGATTATTGATTTCTCATTATCTTATTAATTTATCGATTACGTTGGATCAAGGATATGAATTGTTAGAGAATTATAATTAAATATATTAAAATAATTTTGGGTAATTATATATTATAGTGATTACACAATAGATAAGTCATGTAATAGTTTATTTTACATAGAATATATATATACTTCAAATTAATGTATTTCATTATTCAATAAAAAATAAACTAATTTAGAAAAATCCCAAAAAATTACTTTAACCATTTTTCGACATAAATATTTCATAAATGAAATCCATTTTATGAAAAAAAAATTCTAAATATGATAAATTTAATTTTTATTAAAATAATTCTTTATTTCAAAAATACTAATTTTAAAATTATTACTGGTTTCAAAACACTGGGAAAAAAATATTTAAGGTCTCATAAGATTATCCTATAATATTAAGAAAAAAAATATTAATTTATGAACATATTTGATAAATACCCAATTTCATTTAAATAAATATATTAATTATAATATAATGAATAAAAATCAATGTGTCTAAAAAATACAGACACTTATATTATCATTAAAAAATATTTAGTTATTCCATGATATAAATATATCATTTTCTCACATATAAGATACATGAGTTTTATTTATACACTAATAATTGAGGTTTCTTTTATATAAGAATACATTCATTAATTTCTATAAATTTGACTTATTCATTATTTATTTATAATGAATTAAACTATTTAATCTGATAATGGAATAAAATTGTATTATATGCTCTTACTTTATCACATTCCCCCTACACCATTAATTGAAATGTATCTTTACAATTCAATATTATGATTTGTAAAGAGGGTTTGACTAATCAAAAAGTATTTTTTAAAACCTATATGGAAAATAGTATTAATAAATATTAAAATTAAAAAAATAATGAAATGGAATCATGATAGTCTCCTGAGATGACACATACTATGATTACTTGTAATCAAAATAGAGACATAGAAGATAAATCTAATTATCAATATCTAATATAACGTTATAGAGAACATGGTGATTATGATGCTAAAAATCAAAGACCATAACTATCTGATGGGATTAAAGGTCATTAATTTCTCAATAAGATAACAAAATGGATAATGTCTTTATATTAATATCATATTTACTAGAGTTGAGGTACCATATTAAAATTTATACTAAGAACATAACGATACTTACTTCTTGAAACATAGAGTTTCATCACAAAATAAAATTTCCACCACAAATATATATTTTACTCGAAATCATGTCTATGATTGATTAATTCATGAAGTATTATTAATAACTTCTACTAAAATCTAAATGCATAAAATGAAAAAAAACTATTTCTATGGTCATTAGGCATGATCAAAAACAAAATAGGTTAGAATAAAGTAATCAATATCATGAAATGAATTATTCTCCAAAATTATACAGTAATTCCAAAATATCAACATATTTTTTCACCAAATAAATATCATTATGTTTTCTCATAAGTATTATGAACTAAGCTTAGAACCCAATTATATGAAGGATTTTGTCAGATAGACTTCTGGAATTGTATTAATATTTATCGCCAAATAACATAAATTATCCTTAAATTTATAGTACACAAATAATATACCCATATCATATAATCTCCATGATATGAAAGTCAACATAATAATTCCAAAATGAAATATTATTTTCCTCCAAAATCTAATTTACCCATTATTACTCATATAAAATACCACATAATTCAACTTACCTTATTCCTCTATGACTCCCTAGATATAGAGTGATATTTTTCCAAAATAAAATCGATCACAAAATCTATATCAGATGAAATATATCTTCCCAAATTACAATAACCCTTAATTACCTCAAATGGAAAAAACATATGAACTATAAATTTATCCTGAAATTTAATATTATGTTCATAAAAAATAAAATATATTTTTTCATTCCAGTAATTCTTTTTTCACATGACAGATTGTAGATGAAACATAACTCAATATCAATAAAACTCTCCAAAATCAGTCACATCATCAAAATATTTCTATTCATTTTAGATATATCATCATCTTTAGGACTATCAGACCTCTTGAATAATATATATTAAAAAATATCAGTCAACATACTTCATAATATTTTAACTATGCATCAACACTTTATTTTTTAATACTTAACTCATTAAAATAAAAGATTTGAATTAAATATTCATCGTTCATAAGAATCAATCCAATCATGATTCAAAATTTATGGATAAGAAAAATAATTCATATCTAGATTCCATATTTTAGGACCATAATGATGTTCCCTTTCTCTTTAATTATGTTCCACCACATTCCAAAAGAACCATTGAGGCCACTTCTTGTATTTTATCTTTTAGAAGAGTTGGAGGAGTTAATAACATAAAATACTGTGATAAAATAAACCTTGACTGATATTCTTTTTATAAAAAACAATAGGTGTTGGTTAAATAATAAAACATCTCACATGAAATTTTAATACTCAATAAGAATTCAAAATCAATTGAAAAATCCTTTATAAAAATAGTTATGATCAAATCATTATGGGCGGAGGATAACTTTGTGCCATAAATAATACCTTCCATCTTGATAATCTATCCTTAGTCTATTTAAAATAATGTCACTTAAACATGAAATATGTTAATAAAATAAAAAATAAAATACTATATATGGTAAAAAATCCAATAAAAATGTATAATCATCTAATATGTCAACTGTATTACATCTTAGTTGATTTAGGTTTTATATCCAATATTAATTAATTACCATAAACCAGAAATTTTTTCCATTTGATAGTAGCCCTTATGGTTATAATGTACTTAAATCTTATGCTCAAATAACATTATAGCCTCTAATTTTATGAAAAATATGTTCAGAAACCAATAATAAGGACTTGTCCTAATACATTATATAATATAGTAAATTCAATTTGAATTCAATTTATTAAATTTTCAATCATAATTTTTATTTATTTATTTAGATAAATAGAACATAATTAATACTAATAAACACAAAATCATACAATTTGTGTACCACTAAATCATTTTAAATGTATTATATAATAATATTTTTTGTAAAATGTGGAAACTTTTTGTGAAAAATATTCACAATATTAAGATAGGATTCATATTTTCACTTTCACATCCTTTAACCCTATAATAAATGTAAAAACATGGGATAAGAACCAAAATCATAGTAAGGGAATAATGTGAAAAGAACATATTATTCAATGATTACATATAATCATATGAAATATTTTTTAGAAAAACATACATATGCTATCATATACAAACATTGTGAAAACCTGAGATTTCAATAAAACACAGAAGACCTAATAAACCATTTAAGTAACATAGTTCATTACATACTTGATACTATAACCCTCACGACTACCATATGATTTGTAACCCCCAAAACTACATTATAATGTGACTCTCATACTTACCTTAAGATGAAACCATCATAATTACACATGGAATATCCCTTAAGGTCAACATCTAACATAAAGATATATTGTGAATTAGTGGGTGATTTAGGCCCATTAATTCATCATAAACAATGCCCAGTAACCATGAACATAATCATAATACAATAATAATTGCATCCTAAAAATCATTCTTTGAGAAGAAATAACTTATTAAAGGAATAGGAAACATAAGAAAATGAAATTATTTTCATTGAATTTAGACAATAAATATTATAATGAAAACATCAGAAAATTAAATAATTATGAAAGACATAAATTCATCACATGTCTTATATTTTAAAAAACATTCCTTTTTGATTTTTTTTAAAATATAAATTAAAATAATATTTTAAAAGAAACATCCCTTATATTAAACATGAAAATGATCCATTTTTATAAAAATGATATAAATTATAAAATTAGAATTAAAAAAATGTATTTTGATATAAACATACTCATAAAAATCATACTAAAAATGTGGACACAAAAAAATTAGAAGGATAAAGAATTAAAACCTTATAAACAATGTTTCAATTAAAGTGTCACCATCCTCAGGTTCATCATTCATCAAAAATGTTAAAAAACATTTATAATGGTTAACATATTGTTATTAATATCATATAGAATATAATTTATATTTATAATTAGATATATTATTTTATTATAACATATTTCCACCCATTTATTAATAATATATTTCAATTTTCATTATTTCACATGAATTTATTTCTGGATTTCCATTATTGTTTTATTATAGATTTTCATGTCGAATGAAAGGAAAAATACAAATGTTGAAATAAATGATATTAATATGTTTCCATAATTTTAGACAAAAAATATATCTTTTTTTATATTATGACGATGATTCATTAGATAAAACAGTAATGTAAATGATATAATTTATTTTGCCGATTTTTAGCACCATCGTGATCCTATATCATTTTAAATAATTTCATGTTTATATATTGGTTACATGACATTATATAACATAAAATATGTGTTTTTAAATATTATTTCCCCAAAATACTTATTTTATTACTATCGTCGTAGGCCGTAAATTAAATTGAAAAAGTATCATCCAGGATGGCTATAAATTGACACATCACAGAAGATATTCCCATTTATACAATAATGGGATAATATAAGAAATTTGATGATGATTTTTTTCAAAAAAAAGATAAAATTATTGTTTATTTATGATACTGATTTTTTCATACAAATTGTATAATGAGATGTTAGGAAAGTGTGAGAAATAAAATGAAATTTAAAAAATAAATTAAAAGAAAAAGAACGTGGAATTACCTCTTGAATTATTCTTCATGAGAACATCCTTAAATTACTTTTCTTAGGCCTTCTAATGATACAATAGTTTATTATACATGGGGAAGAGTCTTGAGAATGTAATTGTATACAAATTAATCAATATACAAGGCTTTGTGGGGTGAGAAGAAGTTGTGGTGAGGGTGGTATTTATAGTGGATGAGAGGGGTGTTTCCTAATTATTTTATTCATTAGTTTGTTATTTGGGATCAATATTATTAATTGTAAGAGAATTATTGTTAAATATATAAAAATAAATAAGGTAATGATCGAGATTATGTGGATTAAATCATCAATTACTCATGAAATATTGTATTTAAGTTATAATATATATGTATACACCAAATTACCATATTTTATTATTCACCAAACATTCAATTAATTTTAAAAAATCCCAAATATTCAACATTACAATTCATTGATATGAATAATTAAAAATTTTACTACATTTTTTGGAAAAAATTTTATAATAAAGTAAATATTTTTTTATTATATTCATCGTTCAATCAACAAATTCAAACATTAATATTATAACTGATTTTATAGGACTTTGAAAAAATAAAATGATGTCTCAGAAAATTATCTAAAAATAATAAGACAAAACGATCTTAATTTATGAATATATTTTATTATGATAAATTTTATTTTATATAATTATAGTAATAGTAAAATTGAAAATAAAAATTTATGAGTCGCTAAAATAAGAACACAAAATTTATTAATTTGAAAAACAATTATTTACATAATCCATGAAATATATATATATATATATATATATATATATATCAGATTATCAATTATAAGATTAATATATTTTATTTATACTCTCAAATATAAGGTTAATATTCAATTTTTATATATTCCTTAATTCCAATAAATAAAACTTATTTAATTATATATTTATAATGAATTTAAAATTTTAATACTATAACGAAAAAAAATCTTTCATAAGTTCAGGTACTGTTAAGATACGAATTTTTTATTTTCATGAAATATATTTGTAGGCAGACACATAAATAAATAATAATATATCAATACAAAAATATTACATTTTTTACATATTAATTTATATATATATATATTAGAAAAATAAATTTTTAGATTTCAATTTAAATATATGTATAAATTATGAAAATTAATATAAAACATATTCCTTAAATATATTCTCTTATATCCTTTACAAATGTATTATTATAGTTTAAAATTATATTTTTTAATGGTATACATTATATAATTTAAGAATGATCAAATTTATACATTATATGCATTCATTTTGTGTATCAATTTATATTTCATAAAATATGATTATTATTGAACCATGAAGGATGAATATTAATAAAAATTAATTTGATATAAATCGTATGTAAAAATGATTAATGATATAGTTAAAGATTTTATCATGTTTTCAATCAAGAAAAAAAATTAACCTTAACAAATAAGTAGTATAAGATTATTTTGTTGTTATTTGTGAAATTTTTATTCAAACATGTCATAAGAATAAATATTTTACAAGGAATTTAAAAAATTTATAAAGGTAGGACTAAATATGAGGGAGTAATGAATATATCTATTGGATGGGTTAATACTATGGTTTATTGAGGATATAAAGTGACTACAACTATAACTAATGATGAAGATCAAAATGAAAAAATGGAAATGGTAGTAAAAGATGACCTCCATAGTTGTACAATGTTGTTTTATAAGTAAAAGATCTATGAAATGATTCTATTTTATTCATATTGTTCTACATATAGAATATTTAAATTCATATTGGAGGTATATAATTATAATTCTATTAATTGATGAATAGAAGCTAGATTTTTCTGACTACATTCTACCCTGAATAATATCTTACTAGATGATAACATGCTCATTTATCAAACATATTATGTTAAATGTTTGTTATGTTCAATGGTAATGATCTGTAAAAGAATACATAGTTTTTCTAAATATATTTTTTATTTCATGAAGTCCATGAATAAAATAAAAATTTCCCCAAGTATGATACAACTCATTACAGGAAAGATGAATCAAGACCTGTGAAAATTGTATGGTTCATTTCAAAAATTACTAGGTTTTTCATGTTATATTAATGTGAGTAGAAAATAATAAATTGGATGTTCTATGATGATATAATAATACAAGATGGGAAACATTTTCACCCTATAGAATCACCTAAGTGGATGACAATAAATCATGAGTATCCTGATTTTGGAAATGAATCGAGAAACTATGGACTTGATATCTCTACAAATGGAATGAATCATTTTATTATACTAAATAGGACTTATATTAGATAGTTTTTTTTAGTAAATTATTACATTTTAATTTTTTTGTTTATGGATGAGAAGTAAATTATGTATTCTATACTTATATCATGAGAAAAATAACTCATTGATTATATTGAGGTTTATTTTCCATCGTTGAGAGAAGATCTATAATGGATGTCGGATATGGGTGATTCATTGAATCATTCACATAAAAGTGAAGCATTCAAGATGAAAATCAAATTTTTTGGATGATAAATGACTTTATAACATATCAGATGTTTTCTTGATAAAGATTTAGATGAATAAAAGGGTTCCCAATTTTTTGGAAGACATTACACACTCAGTTAATTTAAAATATTCATCAAATATAGTGTTTGTAGAACATCATTAATTTTTACCATGATGGCATAAATACCAATCATGGGAAATATTATTCTTTGGGAGTTTAAACATGGTTCAAAACCCTCTACACTAATTGATGATGAACAGTTTGAGGAAGAAATGATATTTTGACCATTTCATGTAAACCCTTTTTGAGTAGTAATACAAAAATGGGATGAAAAAATGAGATCAAGTTTCTCAGTTACATTTGAACTACAAAGATCAGTGTGAATAAGTGAGAGGGGGAGGTGGTGAATCAGTGATCCCTTCAAATATTTTACAAATTGAATCTTTTAAATTAATCATCTATGGCTGGTTAAAGCCTTGATTCTCTCTTCTTATGTCTCACAACCATACATTGAATGATGCTTCAAATATAAAGTCATTAAACACAATGATTTATATGATTTGGTTCAAAGTCCTACTAATGGATTTTTTTGTTATTCTCCCCAACACAGATTCTCAACTACAATATTATTATTAATTGCAATGGTCAATATATAGTCCCATTGTATACCGCCTTAGTCCTATTATAGGGTCCTTATGATACATCCCAGAGTGTTAGCAGAGTTCACCATCTTTCTCCAGTGTCCCATTGAAGAATTTTTCTCCTACCTAAATCACATATGGTTCTTCTAGATCTCGTGTCGAGTGAGAATATTCTTTTTATGAATGGTATTTGATTATATTTAGATAATCTGAAGATCTTTCCCCATGAGCTAATTGAAACACAATTTCCAATATATCTAATCAAGAATCATCAATAACCTTTGGTATGGTCTATTGGCCTTACTCAATATTTCTGATCAGATTTATGATCTATACTCAGTGCTACAATTGATGGTAAATTCATTATTCTTCTGATGAAGACCCAAAGATACTAATAAATTTTCAAATGTCACACACAATCTCTTACAGAATATTAATATTCCAGAATGATGTTGCTCAATATCTTCATTGTATTCTATCTTTGATTGTAAAACACTATCAACTTAGATAACATATTCATTAATATTTTCTGTATTTAGTCTTAATTCATATTCACCTAGTTTTCGGGTTCCATGGCATTCAATACATCTTGTCTAGGGTATCTCAAATACTTATTAGTTTTTAATTTGATTATTCATGATTTCATGCATGTATATTATGATTCTGGTAAGTCCTCACCCATAATATTCAATATAATAGGTTCAATGTGTGTGTATCAATCTTGTACATTCCACTTAGTTCCTCTCTAAGTATGCACAAATTAAAATCCATCCCCATTTTGTTCTTTTAATTAAATAAATTCTTCCCTACAATTTGGGTTCAATATATGTGGGTTATAAATGTGTTTTCTTCAAACTCTAATGGGAGTGGGCCTTTGGACTGATTCTTCATCCTTCTTCCCATGTTCACACATTATTCCTTAGGATATTAAAATCATGAATATGAAGGTATGTCAACATGTAATTCTCCTCATCATTATCTTCTTCTTCTCTCTCTCTCTTCATGCACACGATCCATGACCGTTCTTCCTCCACCATCAAATTGAATTCCCAATGCACACACACTCCCTTATTCTTCTTCATTCCCACACAACCTGAATGTGTATAATAAGGGTGTATGTGGGATATCCATCTCAAATGGATGTGTATATGCACACTATCTAATTGTATTCTCAAATTAACTGGATACAACCTTATCTCCATCGATCAATGCTTATCATACATTAAAATATGTACTTCCCTTCACCTTCCATCTGGTTTTTCACAAAAACTCGAACCCCTAGAAAACAGAATGGATTGTTCCTAAAAATAGTTGGGAGTTCTCACCTTTTCATTATGATAACCACATGTTCTCAATTATTTTTCACCATGCAGAATGTATATATGGAAAATTTTCACGAAACCAAGAAGGCCTCATAGATCTATCATTGTGAAGCACAGTAACAGTGAGCCTTCCCCCATTTCATGCCTATGGTATCACTTCCACGAATATGGAAAAGGGTTTATATTATCAAGTCATGTGTTCGTGGATTTATTCACAAAGTGGTGAATTTTTTCTTCTTTTTTTTATAACATTGAGATTTCATAGCCCCTATTTAATGTATACATGATCTTTATTCTCCTTCGGGCAACAGAGCTACGTAGCATCCTCTTCCTTTCTCAAACTAGAGGATTTTGTTATGGCACTGTTTATTAAAGGAAAATATATCTTTGTAATATATGGATGGTATCAACCCATTATTCCTTAGGGATTCTATTTTTGTAGATGATGAAGCGCATTTAAATCCTTTAGATAAGATGTGAAGATCTTTCATTTTAATGCATGAGATCATTGGTGCTTTGAAATATTCAATCCTTATATTTTTAATATCTTTAAACTCGTTGTAAGAAAAGATGTTAATCATGGATTGTTTTTATTCAATAAGTGTTTCTCATTTCTTGTAAAAACCTCTCGTTCGTGTTTTTAGGAACGCATGAAAATCACAACCTCGAACACCTGAGCTCCATGATGTGGTATCACAACTTCTTTTGCTACAGCCATGCAAGTTCTTCATTTCATTCACATGCAGGAAAATGTAATTGTATGAATGAGTATTGGGACATATGGATGACACACATGAACTTAATTCAATAAATATGGTAGAAAGAGATTAATCACAGATGCCCGACTTCATCATTATTTGAATAGTGGCGCCCAGTGGATCGGATGTTGAAAACGAAAACATGGTAGATCGCTATTCGTTGGATCAACATAGATCAGATAGTAGATATACATGATTATATTGGGTGTGAGGATGAGATTATTGGATCATATTAGTCACAAGATCTGCCATAAGGATGAGATTACATCATTATTTTTAAAATGTTTTCCCACATAGAAACACGTATCGGATTCCCTATACTTTATAATATTTTATATGGCAACCAATTCTGATAATTTATCTTCTCCCCACCAGTACAGACCCATACCAAATTCTATGGGTGTGCTCTATTCCCAACCCATTCTCCATGCTACCTTTCTGCCCCGCATGGTGGTGCTCTTCGCTAGCTCTCCCAAGAACCCCATCGGGCTTATACACGACTCTCTTATGCCTCTTTTAAGATAACTCAGCTTGTCACCCTTGGGCATGGTCGACCACGTTTCCAGCATGTGCCTTGAGGATTGGTTCACAAGTTAGCTTGTACGGATGGACTCGTTAATTAATGCATAGAAACTTATTCAAATTCCATTCCCTTAAACCTTTCCTTATTCATTTTCATTTTGGAACATGAATCCAAAAATACACTACTCATCTTCCATCCATCAATAGTGTTTGCAACTCTTCTTTAACTCCCCATGAATTGAAACACAATGTATAGAAACCTTGTAGTAAAAACTGTTTTCTCCCTAACATATGTCTTTGTCCTCAAATATTAACATAAGAAATCAGCTACATTTGTTCACCAACTTCATAAAATTAGAAGCTATTCGATGGATCATACTAATTGTTCATTAAATAAATTATTTAACATGCTTCATAAAGTGTTGTATCAAATTTTCATTCACTGACACATGTCATGGAACATACGACTAGTTCAACAATCATTTTATTATTATAGAGAATTTCTAGTGTAATGGATTGGACCTCTCCGGTCCAATAATTTGTGAAAATGAGGGGCTAGAGGTGATTCCGGAAATCAAGGTGACTTGGGGGTGCTTATGGGGGGACCTTTAAGGAAAACTAAAGGGTTAATTTCCTTCGC
Source organism: Viscum album (assembly GCA_963277665.1). Classification (NCBI taxonomy): domain Eukaryota; kingdom Viridiplantae; phylum Streptophyta; class Magnoliopsida; order Santalales; family Viscaceae; genus Viscum; species Viscum album. The sequence goes on from OY728140.1 coordinate 1,956,917,088, forward strand.
ACGGGAGGCGCACGGTTTGTCAAACCATGCGGCCAAAACATGCGAGGTTGGTGTTGGAGGCAGTAGCCTTCTCATGGGAGGCACACGATTAGGACAAACCGTGCGGCCTAACTGTGCGAGGATTGTTGTTGAGGTAGAAGCTAACACACAGTTAGCCATACTTCGTTAAACCGTGCGGACTAACAGTGCAGGCACTTAATGTTAGATCCTAAAATTTCGGATCTGAACTCTTTTCCTCTAAATAGTTCGTTTAAGCCCCTAAGAGGCCATAACCCGGGATTACTATTCCTTGGAGGTAAGAGACCCTCTCCCAAGCATTTTGGATGTGATTCGTAGGCTTCTCTTCACAAATCAAAGCCGGTTTCTCAAGGTATGTGATCATTCTTGTTGGGATCTTATAACTTCTTAGATCTACTCATCCTCTTCCCTCAGTTTCTTAAATCTACACCCGTTATGGGTAGATCTATGTTTGGGGATGTCGAATATGATGAGTCTTGGTCTTGATCTTGCTAGGAGGAGAGATCTAAGGTGGGGTTTCGGAGAATCGACCTAGTTTCCTTGAGCGTTCCTTGACTGGTGTGGTTTCCATAAAAAACCATTGAGGTAGGGATCTTATCTTTGTATCTCCCTTTTTGGTGCATCATGGGGGGTGGGTATCCTCTTGTTTTTGTGAGATAGGGTTGAACCAATAAATAAAGATATTAACTGGTTAATGAACGTGTTTGGGGAATTTTTGTTGATATTGTTGTTTTATTTCATTCAATGTTTATCCATTGATTATGTTGTGAATTGAATAGGCTTATGCCTACCGAAAATCACAATCGTTGGGGTCCATTTCTTGAGCAATTAAATATTTCTCTGTTTTTCTAGATTGTTTTGTGGATGGAACATCATTGAATGTGGAAATTGGTTAATCATGTAATGTTGGCTGATTAAATGAATACATGGAACCCTTTTATGATCAACCCGATTAAACTAAATTAAAGAATGAATTTTGTGGGTTCTAGTTGGGATTTAATAATGTAAAGGGTTGTTTCATGGGTTGTTGTGGAACGGGTGAGCAGCGGGGCTGTGGTTGGCTTGGTTGTGGGTTGGCATGTATAATATGGTTTTGATGTGTAGCGGAGCTGTGGTAAATGGTATTAAAGGAATGATGATGTGGTGTGGGTATTGTTTCTGATGTGTTTGTGGTTATGGTTGTTGGTAGCATGGATAGAGGGATGGGTTGTGCATATGAATAAAATTTGAAGAGTTAACTAATGAATTGTCTGTAATTGTATTTGATTAAATACGGAAAATCAATGGAATTGATTGGCAGATAAAAATAATGGTATTGTGTTGATTAATTTTCCCTAACTTTATTTGGGGTTGGTAGGGATATGTTTTACGAACGATTGATCTAGTTTGGTTGTTGTTAGTTGCTCGGTAGTAAAGAAACTAATAAACTAAAACTGTAGAAACATGAAAATCTTAATGGGGTTTGGGGCTGTTTATTTTGTGCATACTTTCTAGGTAGCAGTGCCGAGGCATGTGCTCAGATATTTTGTGTAGAAGCCTTAGTATGGGCTGAGTGGTTAATATAATTATATAAATCTATATTTTTTATGTTTTTTTACGCACCACATCCATGTTTAGCACTATGTGTCGAACACCCGTGGGGTGGGGGGCGAGATTCTCAGACATTTAAAGGATGTCTAGTTATTGTTCTTCCTTGTGCTCCCTCTTCCAGGTTCTATAGCCCATGATATTTCGGGTAGGTTAGGACAGATATTTCCCAGGAGTCTTCGGTATGAGGATGTGATGTGTTCCTAGGTGTCATTGAGATGAGATGAGATGTGGTTCCAAGGTGTCTTTAGGGTGATATGTGGTTATTGCTGAGGATTAAGTGTCGGAGGGATACTATGATAGACGAGGATTGAGTACTGGTGGGATACTATGAGCTTCATATGGCCAGGTTGTGGCACTAGCTCGAGCTTTGTATGGCCAGGTTGCAGCACTAGCTCAGGATGAGGGGGAATCATCCGAGCGTTACGCATGAGGGCTTGAGCAGTAATCAGTGGTAAGGTGGTGTGGGGTACCCATACTTTGATAATATCACTATACTACTCTATTGAATTGAAAAATTTGGTGAGTGTGGCTTGTACTGTTGGGTGGATATATTCCTTGATGGGATTTGGTTCCTTCTTCTTTCTCACGGGCATTAGGATGTCTCCCCACCTATGCACGAGAGCTTTAGGTTTTCTTATTGAGTAAACTTGTATGCTCACCCTACGTTTACTTTCAGGTTTTCAGGAGGACTTCAGGGACCTTGTGGGACCTTGCTAGTTTGGCATTGGAGTATTTCTGGTTGCAGTTATTTCTTTCTTTTTTTTGGTACCATACTTTTTGAGCTTTTATTGTACTTGTACTTTTGTTTCAGTATTGTATAAAAGATTAATATGCATTTGGTTTTTGGTTTATTTTTATTTACTTGTTCCTTTTTATTTTGGTGTTTGACTCATCTTATTTCATGATCATAAATAATAAAAAGGTTAATGCCTCCCATATTTGGGAAGACTCAAAACCATGGTGATAGTCGCCACTCCTGGGCCTACTGGAGGAGGGACTTAGTGGTCATTATCTCCCTTTCACCATTGACAGCTCAGGAGGGGTATCTTTGGTGGGAAGCGGTCATGACAGAATGGTATCAGAGGGAGAGGTTGAGATATAGGATGGAGTCTAGAGTTAGGCATAGCAAGGATTGCATGGGATGGAAGGGAAACATTGTTAGCTGATCTTGGTGAGTGACATAGGCCAGGGAAGACCGGCTAGGACACAGTAGTTTAGGGCCCCCGTGATCCGATACAAGGACTCTGTTTATACTGAACAACCAAGTAATATTAAATTGATTTCAGGATAGAGACCCTAGGAAAGGTACATGAATAATCATGATTTGTGTTTTACTTGATTTGGGTGTTCTGGTAAAGGAATCAAAATAAATTGATAAAATGAAACCTTGAGATAATTTCCTTTCTCTTTGGGCTTAGGCGTTATTTGTTTACTATACAACTATGAATCTTGGATTCCAATAGAGAGGAAGATGAGTGGGATGCAGACAGTTGCATGTAACAAAAGTGGAAACCCTAGCAAGGACAGAGATCGAGGCTGATGGTTTCGGTTTTACTTAAATGATCTCATTTATGTTTTGTTTAAATTTAAGAGCATCACACTCCTTTTTTGAAACACATTATCGCCCATTCTATGGGTCTATACCTTGTTTTTCATTTGTCTATAATGCTATGTTGTTTCCCTTTTTCCTTTAAATGTGTGTGAAGAGTCCTAACATGTGGGGAGAGGAGGACCTGATCCCTAATAAAGACGCATTATTATGGATGTGATTAAGCCCATGCGGGCGATTCTGTGCCACCCAAAGTGGATAGTATATTTACATGGGAGAAGGAATTCCCCAATCCAGGTGTTGTGGCAGCATGTTGCTTGTTTTGTGCGGTGTTTGGGGTAGTGTGTGTATGAAAAATCCTAAATTATGGGGGGTTGGAGGACCTAATCCCTAATCGATATTCATTAATGTGGATGTGATTAAACCCATGAAGGCGAGCTAGTGCCGCCTAAAGAGGATAATATCTCGACATGGGGGAAGGAAATCCTCGACTCATATAATTAGGATAGTGGTTGGTTTTCGTTATGGAAAGAGCTTCGATAGGCATATTACGGGGTGGTTATTCAGATCATTCCCCTTTTTAGGGGTTGGTTTTTAATTCTGAAGGACGAGAATGTTTTTGAGATGTATCTGATGTAATGGCCCAAACCTCTCTAGTCCATTCCTTTATGAAAATGTGGGGCCAGAGGTGTTTCGGGAAATCAATGTGACTTGGGGGGGGGGTGCGTTTGGGTGGACCTTTAAGGAAAATTAAAGGGGTAATGGCCTTCGCACGGGAGGTGCACGGTTTGTCAAACCGTGCGACCAAACCGTGCGACCAAACCATGCGAGGTTGGTGTTGGAGGAAGTAACCTTTTCACAGGAGGTGCACGGTTAGGACAAACCGTATGGCCCAACCATGGGAGGATTGTTGTCGAGGCAGAAGCTAACACACAATTACCGCACTGTTTGTTAAACCGTGTGGACTAACCGTGGGGGCACTTAAATATAGATCATAAAATTTAGGATCTGATGTCTTTTTCCTCTAAATGGTTTGTTTAAGCCCCTAAGCAGCCATAACCCAGTATTACTCTTCCATGGAGGTAATATACCCTCTCCAAAGCATTTTGGAAGAGATCCAGAGACTTCTCTTCGCAAATAAAATCTGGTTTCTCAAGGTATGTGATCGTTCTTATTGGGTTCTTAGATCTTCTTAGATCGACTCCTCCTCTTCCCTCAATTTCATACATCTATGCCCGTTATGGGTATATATAAGTGTGTGGATGTCGAATATGATGAGTCTTGGTCTTGATCTTTCTAGGAGGAGAGGTCTAAGGTAAGGTTTCTGAGAATCGACCCGGGTTCCTTGAGCATTCCTTGACCATTGTGGTTTTCGTCAAAAAAAATTGAGGTATGGATCTTACCATCGTCTCTCTCTCTCTTTTGTGCATCATGTGGGGTGGGTATCCTCTTTTTTTCGTGAGATATGGTTGAACTAATAAATAAAGATAGTAACTGGTTAAAGGACGTGTTTGGGGAATTTTTTTTCATATTGTTTCTTAATTTCAATCAATGTTTATCCTTTAATTATGTTGTGAATTGAATAGGCTTGTGCCTACTGAAAATCACGGTCGTTGGGGGCCATTGCTTGCACAATTAAATATTTCCTTGTTTTTCTGGATTGTTTTGTAATGGAACATCATTGAATGAAGAATTTGGTTAATCATGTAAAGTTGGCTGATTAAATGAATACCTGGAACCCTTGTATGATCACCCCGGTTAAACAAAATGAATGAATGAATTTTGTGGGTCCTATTTGGGGTTTAATTATGTGAAGGGGTGTTTCATGGGTTGTTGTGGAATGGGTGATCCGCGGGGTTGCAGGTGGCTTGGTTTTGGGTTGGCATGTATGATATGGTTGTGATGGGTAGTAGTGTTATGGTAAATGGTATAAAAAGAATGATAATGTCGTATGGATATTGTTTCCGATGTGTTTGTGGTTATGGGGGTTGGTAGTAGGGTTGTAGTGATGGGTTGTGCATATTAATAAAAGTGGAAGAGTTAACTAATGAATCGTGGGGCATGGTATTTGATTAAATATGGAAAATCAATGGAATTGATTAGATGATAAAAAAAATGGTATTGTGTGGCTTCTGTTTCCCTAACATTATTTGTGGAATGACTGAATCAGTGCATTTTCAGTCACATAATTTAAAAATTGAAAAATTATAATATTTTTATGATATTGTAGGAAAATAGTTGGCGACTAATTTTTTGTGTTTAGAATTCTACCATATGTCAATATTATACATGTTTTGGATGGAATGACTGAATGAGTGCATTTTCATTTGAAAGTTATATTTTAGTTCATAAATCATGTCGCGTAAACAAAATAATGAAATCATTGTTGGATTATTTTAATATTTATAAAATAAATTTTTGATTAATATTTCATTAACAAGAATCAACTATATATCGATCTAATTTGAAGTGTGCTCGGTATGACTCAATATATTTATTTTAGTATAAAATGAAATATAAGTTCAGAAAACATATCAAATACTCAAAACTAAGGAACAATTATAATATTGTATTTATATTTAACGAAATTTATAATTGAATGATTTTCAATGTGAGGGAATAATTAGTACATAAATATAACATAAGATGAGTCTGTTTTGGCTGAAAGTTCGTGTTTTTAGTTTAAATGATTCATTTTAGTCTAAAACACATATCAGATATTCAAAACTGAATAAGTGAACTTATAATCTCATAATTATTTAGTAAAATTATTCATGATTCATTTACATGTAAGGATTAACCTCACAGAAATTTGACATATTTTGAGTTCGATTAGACTGAAAGTGCATGTTTTCAGTTTAAAAGTAACATTTTAGTGTAAAACATGTTTCACATACTCAAACCCAAGAAAACACATTGGGATATTCTTGATACAATTCGAAATTAGTCCTTTATTTCTTATATGAATTAAACACTATTCAATGAAACACATAGTATGGCCAGTATGACATAAAGTGTGTGTTTTGGTTTTAATGTGATACTTAGTTTATAAATCTTATAGAATAATCAAAACCAAGAAATCATTTTTGGATAGTCATGATGCATTGAAAAAAAAATCATGATTCATTTTATGATGTGTAAATATTACTTGAAAAAAAATTAAACCCCCAGTGTGGTCATTATGACTAAATGTTTATGTTTTCATTTAAATATGACATTTAAATACTAAATTTTTGTCACATAATCCAAATAATGATAAAAAAATTAATTATCATTATAATTTAATAAAATTATCCACAATTCATTTGTGATTTTTGAAATTAATCCAAAATAAATCGATTCACAGGGTGTCCATTATGATTAAATGTTCATGTTTCCATCTAAATGTGTAATTTAATTTTAATGAAAATTTTACTTAATAAACAGTAAAAAAACTCTAAAATTTCAAAAAAATTATTATAATGATCAGTGAATCATTTTTTATGTTTGGGAATCAACCTCACTCCAATTTGAAACATGCTGTGATTGTTAGGATAGAAAGGGAGAGTTTTTATTTAAAGTTTTCATTTTAGTTCAAAACTCATTCCACATAATCAAAACATCGCAAAAAAGAATAGATTGTTATGATAAATTAGGAAGATAATCTTTAATTAATTTATTCTCTTTTAAATCAACCACATTATAGTTTGGTATATGATGTGTTCACTAAGAATCAATGTTCATGGTTCTATCATGAAATAGAAATTTAAGTTTAACACATGCACACCATCCTCAAAATTGAGAAAACAAACTCTGAATTTCTAGAAAAATAATGGAAATAATCCATGATCCTTTTAACGTGTAAGAATTATCTACACATAAATCAAGAATATGGTGTGTTTAGGTTGACCAAAAGTGCATGATTTCTATTTAAATTTATTTGTTTTGTCTAAAAACTAAATCAACTTTTCAAAATTGATAAAATATTCTTGTATTATCGTGATACTTTTGGAAAACGATGTATGATAAAATTTTCCCCTATGAGAAATATCCGCATATAAATCATATAGATAGTGATGATGGTGTAACATCCTAAGGATTTTAAAATAAATTGAAATGAATTAATATATTTATATGTAGATAGTTATAATTATCCTTTAAACATAAGTTTTTTTCTTCAATGATAATAATTTCAAAAAAAGGTCATCTACGGCTGTGATTAGTAAGTTATTTAGAGTCTAAGAGAACCAACTTGTTTTTTGGTGAATAATAACATACACATATGAATATTAATATTAACATTAATAAGACCTTTATGAATAGTAATTCATATTATTATTATATTTCTCATTTTCATAAGATAATTAGATCTTGATTAATTTCTCATAGTGATAAAAAATTAGTTATAGTTTTAAAATTGTTTTTATAATAAAGTATGATTTTATATAAAAATTTTTTATTATTATTTAGAAAATTATCTTAAAAAATGGAGATAATTTTTTAATTCTACATGTACAAATATGGTTATGGTGATTTCATGATATGTTTCTTAAATTCTTGAATTCGGGATGAATAGTCAAATTCCATGAAATACAGTATATTCAAATTATTAGTTAAATGAAATATTTTTTACATCCTGACTGATGTAATCCCCCTTTTTTATAACATACATGATATATTTAATATTTGTATCATAAAAATGATGATTATTCATAGTCTTGGAAAAAATTAATATTATGATTAAAATAATGTAAAATATCTCTTCTCCTCAACAATAAATACCATTGTCATTCCCCTCTTCCTCTCACACATCTCAACCATTGAGAACTATATATGATCTACCAAATCCCATCCCCAAGGATCTTCCCCACGTCTATGTCCTACTGGTCACAACCAATGGCCAAAACCAAAGGCCTTAAAGAGGATCATAATTACAATAGATCAAGAGATAAGAACCCTCTTCTTTTTTCATGTGTTTCCTTTCAATTTATATCTATTCATATAATATCTTCCTCTACTCTTATACAAGATGTATTAAATCTATAGAATCATATAAATTCCGTATGTTATAATGTTAATTTAAAAAATTAATCACCATTATTTCTCTCCTCTCCCTGTTATTATATAAATAGAAACACCATTTGCAATGTGTTGATTTACCAAAATAGGGGACGATGTGTTTTCAATTTATATTACTTCATTAATAGATGATAATAAACCCAATTTATAGTTGAAATAGAATTAAATTGAATTATTTATCTTTTTTATGTTTTTCAATGAACTTTTATTGACTACATAAAATGATATAAGGAAACAAGTTCACGATTATTGAGGAACTGCCCCAAATGATCTATTCAAATATCATTAATGTCTATTATAAATATTCATCATAATATATTATTATAAAAATTATTTATGGAATCATTGTATATTATGGAAACATGGTAATAAAATTTCATTACTATTCTATAACTTCATTCCCGTATGACATGAAAATCAAGTAGAAACTGGCCATTGAAATTGTGTAAAGGATGCACTAGAAACAATGGAAGGAACAAAATACTAATTACTAAAAGGAAAATAATGTTATAAAATGACTATATAAGGTGTTATAAACATGAAATTATTTCATTAATATATTAATTACAATATTTTAACAACTATACCAAAGTTTTAAAATGTATTTATGTAAGGAAACCCCGAGGTATAAAAATTCATAACCTAATTTATATTCATGGGGTTATACTTCTACATCTCTATTTATGTGTTATTGAAATTGTTTGTGTGACAAATTTGGTATAAATTCTATTGAATTATGTTTATTTATAGTATATAAAAATATTACATTCACTCTATTATGTCTCAATTCAATTATATGATATTATTAAGGGGGTGTTCTTTTAAAATATTTTTTAAAAAATTCTGTTTAAAAAATTCAAAATAAATGTTTTTATGCTAGTATTCATGTTGTAGGATTATTTTCTACTTCATGGAAATTTATTACAATTAATTATGGGACCTATTTTTCCCTCCAATGCATTGTGTATGTGTATGTTGGAGGTTGTTCGTATGGTTACTCATATTGTAGCTAAGATGGTTACACAATAAGTTAGTTGTGAGGGTTATATTGTAAGGTAGTTGTGAGGGTTACAAAATATAATGTAGCCATGATGGTTACAAAAATATATAAGTAATTCCCCAATATACATGTATGGTTCTATTTATGTTCAATATTTTTGGTGTAAATATCATGGAAAAATCAAGATTCACAAAGTAATTTTATGTGGGTGAAAAGTCTGTCTTTTTTAGAATGATTTCACACATTAAAAGTATTCATGGACTAATGTTTTATTTCTATATTTTAATATCACTTACTATGATATATGTTCTCATATAATGTTTTTAAATTATTTTCATATTTTATAAGGATGTTTTAGACAAAGGAGGAAGCCTAGTTAAATGGATTTAGGATTTGTCAAAGAAAAAAAGTTTTATTTAAATTGTTTTATATTTTAGAAGAAATGTATACTATTTTTGTTGTATATTAATTGTATAAATGTTGAATATTATGTATGTGTCAGATCAATATTCTCTAAAAATATATACTTGAAATTATATTCAATGTGGACGTAAGGGATTTATTGACTAAAAATCATGAATATATAATCTAATAAGGTTGGAACATTATAGTTGGTATCATAGGATGGTTTAGATTAATTTAGGTGTTAGGATGATGTTAATAGAATACTATAAATGAGTTTTACTCTATGGTCAATTAAAAATGAAATATAATATAAATATTACCATGTTTCATTGACTATATATGATTCTTTATAATGATTTCTGGTAGAAGAAATAGGGAAACTGAAGGGGAGAGGCACTGACATGATAATATCCTTCAGAATATGATGCCTGAAATGGTAGGGATTGGAAAAATGGAATTTGTGATAGTAATGGATCATCTGAAAAAGGGAAAAAATGGTAGTGAAATCCATTAAGGATAACAACCAAATTAACAACAATGGAACAAGACGGTTGTGGAACATTTAATGTGGCAACACCCTTCTGTATTCAGTGGATTTTATGACGTAGTAGCAGCTAAAGGTTGGATAAAATACTTTGAAAAGATACTTGATGTTATGAAATCTTCAGATAATACAAATGTAAGACTTTCCATTTATTATTTTGGAGGTGATGATTATTAGGGGTGGTTAATGGTCAAGAATATCAGGGATATAAAGGATATTAATGCCTTAGAGTGGGACGGAATTAAAAAACATTTCTTTGAAAAATAATTTATAAAGGTGGTTTGACATAAGATGGAGAAGCTGTTCCTCAAATTACAGTAGAAGGAGGAAGATTTTGTGGTTGTGTATTTAGAGAAATTCACCCGACTAGTGTGGTATGATCCAAATCTTATTTTTGTTTCATGATAGAAAAAATAAACCTTTTTTATATAGGATTGAATCCAAGTTATTAAATGTATTTGGACTCCTATGAATTAAAAAGTAATGAGAAACATATCTGATGTGCTGAGAGTGTAGAAATGGAGTTTTCTGATTATCACATGCACGTTGAAAAAAAGAATAAGAAGAGGTCCATATAATGTGTGATGGGTAAGAATCAATAAATGATATTAGGTTGTAATAATTCCATGATTGAGTTTGTGAAAAGTGTGGAAAAAATTACACTGGGTAATGCCTTACCAAAATAAGAATGTGTTTTCAATTTGGTATTTTCGGACATATGTCACGAGATTGTAATGAAAATGATCCTAATACTAATCCTGATAAGAAAAATTTAATGTTTCTTAAATGTGGTGAGATGTGTCATAATTAAAATTCCTTCCCAAATAGAGATTTATATTAGTAGAAGAATATAGTCTATAAGAAGAAAGGTGTAGTGAACTTGTTTGTGACATCTTCAGTAGACTTCTGGCCATCAAATGAAGTTGTAACATGTACCTTGTTTGTTTACTCAGATTTTACCAATGTTTTGCTTCATTTGGGGTCTACACATTACTTTATTTCATAGAAACATTCTGGTAAATATGACATATCAACTCAAAAAATGAGATATAAACTTATTGTTAAAACACCAAAGGGGAAATATTATAGTGAAATTGAATTATAACAATCTTTCAATTATGGTTTGTTGAAAGTCATTACTTGTAAACCTTGTTGTTTCCCCCTTAGTGTAGTTCGACATCATCCTGGGTATGGATGGGTTTTCTATTTATCATACTAATATTGATTATGAAGATAAAGAAGTTTTTTTAGAAAGAGTTTCAATTATTACACAAAAATAAACTCATAAAATTGATAATATATGAGGAAGCTAAGAAACTGTTGACATATGGAAATGAATGTTATATTTCACATACTGTTGAAAAAAATGGAACTATTTAGATTACTGATGTGCCATTGGAAAATGAATATCTTGTTTTTTTATGAGTTACCTAGTGTTATATTAGATTGGGAAGTTGAATTAGCAATTGACTTAATTTCTGATGCTAAGCCTTTTTCAAAACCTCCTTATTAAATGGATTAAATGTAACTTATAAAATTAAAAAATTAATTGAATGAATTTCTATATAAAAAACTCATTAGTCCTAGAAACTCACCAAGGGGTTCTCTTATTTTTTTCATTAAAAATAAAGATGGTTCAATGAGACATTTAATTTATTATACATCCATGAATAACATCACTTTTCAAAACAGGTATCCATCACATCATATCGATGAATTGTTTGATTAGATCCAGGGAACTCAGTACTTTTCGAAAATTTCCATGTGATCTAGATACCATCAGCTGAAGGTGAAGGTATATGACATACTAAAAATAGCTTTTTATGCAAGATATGGGGATTATGAATTTGATTTTTTGCCATTTGGATTAACTAATGCACCTATTGTATTCATGGATTTTATGAATAGAATATTTCGTGAGTTATTAAATATGTTTTTTGGTTATGATTATTGATAAAATTCTTGTATTCTCTTAGACTAATGTGGAGAATGATGAACATCAAAGGATTGTTTTGAAAACCTCAACAGAAATGAAACTGTATTTAAAATTTAGAAAGTGTGAATTTTGGTAGAAACATATATCTTTTCTTCGGAATATTGTATGTATGGATAGAATAACAATTTATCCAACCAAAAAAACAGTGGTTGATGAATGACCAAGACCTACAAATGTTATAGAGATATGTCGTTTTCTTATATTAGTGTGTTATTACTAACAGTTTTTTTAAAAATAATGTATGATTATCTAGACTACTAAAAAAGATATCACAGAAAGGGGTTATTTTTTTTGGATATATGAATATGATGTATGTATTTAGGAACTAAATAAAATATTGATGAATGCCTCAGTTTTGTCGAAACCTTCGTGAAATGCTGATTTTGTCATATACAGTGGTGATTCATTAATGGGACATGGTTGTGTTTGGATGAATAATGATCAGGTGATTTCTTAGGCTTCTGGAAAACAAAATCCTCATCAGTTAAATTATCCAATACATGATTTGTAATTAGATTTTGTGGTTTTTTCATAAACAAATTGGAGGTATCATTTATACAGAGCCAAATGTCAAATACATACTAATAATAAATTTTTGAAGAATATATTCACTCAAATGGAATTAAAAATGAGGCAAATAAGATGTCTTGAATTGGTAAGAGGTTATGATTTCATGATCAATTAATATCCAAGAAAAGAAAACCAATTGGTATATTCCTTGAATTGACAACATCATGTATCATTAACCATGTTACATTTAGAACATGATCCATTGATTATTGATTTGATGAATTTTTGATTTGATGTTTTTTGGTGCAGAAAATACACCTCTTTTGTTTCCGGTTTTAGTGTTTTCATTATTATTAAACATAATGAAACAAGTGAAAAAGGTATACCAGGATAAATAAAAAAGGTAGAAATAGTTAAAATGGGTAATTTTCTAGAATTTAACATTGATAATGATAGTGTTTTTAGATTTTGAAAAAGATTTTCTCATCCTTGAATTCCCCATTTGAAGAATGATTTTTTCTGTAAAGCTTACAGTTATCTATTTTCAGTTCATCCGGAATGTACTAAGATGAAAAGAGACCTTTGAGAGTATTACGGGTGGGATGGAAGGAAATGAGATATTGAATATCTTATTATGAAATGTTTGACATGTCAATATATTAAAGAAGATTGATAGTTATCAAAGGGGATGCTTCATAATTTACCAGTTCCATGATAGAAATGGGAAAATATATCCATTGACTTTGTTGTTGGACTAGAAAAGAAATCTTGAGGTAACAATGAAATCTAGGTTATTGTTGAACGAATGACTAAATCTACACAGTTCATCTCTATTCAAGATACAATTTTTTTAGACCAGCTTTATTGACTATAGCTCAGTGATATTTTCAGGTTATATAGAGTGCATCTTTCCATTATATTTGACACGGATCACATGTTCACTTCTAATTTTAAGAAGGGTCTTCAAAAGTTGTTTGGCAGAAAATTAAATTTCATTTCATCATTTCATCCCCAATTCAATAGGTACCTAGAATCAATGATTAAATCATTAGGGGATATTCTCCGAGCATGATAAATACACTACCTGGGAATTTGGGATCTACAATATTCTATAGTTGAGATTTTGTATAATAAAAGTTTCATTATATTATATTAAGAGATGCTTTTGTGGAATTATATGGGAACTAGTGTAGAACTCCATATGTTTGGGATGAAGTCAGAAAAATGATGTTGATGGGACCAAAATTATTAGAGGAAGTTGCTGAGAAAGTGAAGATGATCCCGCTATACATAAGGAAATCTCATAGTAGGTAGAAAATTTATGCATACTATAGGAGGAATGAATTTCTTTTGAGGTAGGTGATCATTTTTTTCATAGAATCTCACCATGGAAAAGTATTATTCATTTTATAAATAAAGTAATGATAATTACACGGTTCATTGCACCTGATGAAATTATTATGAATGTTATACCAGTCACATACTGAGTAGATTTTCCTCTCAGTTTATCTCAGGTACAAAATTGTTTTTATGTTTCGATGTTTAGAAAGAATGGGCCAAATTCATCTCATTTCCCGAGCCTAGAAGCAATTTTTTTGGAGAAGAACCATTCCTCTAAAGAGAAACATGTTAATATTCTTTATATAAGAGAACATGCCATGTGGAATAATTAAATTCCCAAGTAAAAGTTTTGTAGAGAAACCATATGGTTGAAAAAGTAACATAGGAATCTGATAATTCTATGAGGGAAATGTACCCTCACCTTTTTAATATGTAAATAAAATTTTGGGGAATCCTTTTCATGAAGGTGTGGATAATATAAGACCCCAAATTGTTAAAAATAAATTGAAATTAATGAAACCTTGTTTTATTTATATAGTTATTACTAGCCTTTAAATATAATTTTTCTACATCGATGATTGGAATTTCAATAAACTGTCATCTACAGTTGAGATCAGTATGTTATTTGGAGTCTTATAGAACTAATTTTTTTTTGGAGAATAATAAAATATCCTGATGAATAGTAATATGAACCTTTTGATTAGTAAATCATATTATTATTTAATTTTTTTATGGTTATAAGATAATGATATCATGATTAATTTTTCAATGTGATATAAAATCAATTATAGTTTTAAAATTTTTTTAAGGATGAATTATTTTATTTTAAAATTAAATTAATCATATCTAAAAAATTATTTTACAAAAAAGGAGTACATTTTTGATATATACTCATCAAAAAATGGATTGGGCGATTTTATGGTATTGTTTTTTAAATTCAAGAATGTTGGATGAATAATGAAATATAGTAAAATACCGTATATACATATTATCAGTCAAATTAACTATTTATGACATCAAGACTGATGTAAGATCTCTTGCTTCAAACACACCTTATCTATTTACTATTTTGATCACATTATTGAAGACCATTCATATACTCTGACAATAATATTAAAATAATTATTAAAATAATGCAAAATCCATCCTCTCCTCCAATATAAATACGACCTTCATTCCCCTCTTTCTCTCACACCTCTCAAGACTTGATAATTGTATATGTTTTATAAAATCAACTCCCCAATTGTCCCCCCTATGTATAAGACCTTATAGTCTCTCCAAAAGGCCAAACCCAAAGGTCGTGAGGTGGATATCAAGGAGAAGAGATCAAGCGGTATGAATATTCTTCCTTTTTCATGTGTTATCTTTTCAATTTCGTTCTTTTCATACAATCTACTCCCATTACCATATCCAAGAGTAATGAAATCTTCATAATCTTATAAATTACACATGTTATCATGTTCATGTATGGTTCATTATCATTCTTACTCTCCTCACCCACTAATTCTACAAAAAACACCATCTGCAATGTGCTGATTTACCAATATCATGGATGATATGTTTTCAATTTTCATTAAATCATATAAATATGATCATAAAACAAACTTAATTGATTAATAGGAATTATAAATGTATGATGTATCCTATTTTATGTTTTGGAATGAACTTCAATTGATAAAATTAAATTATATAAAGAAACAAGTTCATGTTTATCGAGGAACCACAAAAAATAATCTAAACAAATAACATTAATGTTTTATCTAATGATTCATCATCATATATGATTGAAAATGAGTAATGGTATAATTATCTATTATGGAAATATACTAATACCTTTTTATTACACTTATAGAATTTCATTCCCATATTATATGAAAAAAATATAGATACTGACCATGAAAATTGTGTAAAGAACGCATTCGAAACAAATGATGGAACACAATATTAATAACTAACTGGTGAAATGATGTTATAAAATGAACATATAATGTCTTATAAACATGAAAACGTTTCATTTAGATATTAAAAACACTTTTTTTTACCATTATAAAGGAGGATTAAACAATATTTAAGTAAGAAAACCCTGATGTAAGGGAATTCATAACCAAAATTACAATCTTTGGGTTAACCTTATACTTCATTATTTACATGGTAATAAAATTTTTTGTGATGATTTTGTTTATATTATGTGGAATTATTTGTATTTCATGTGTATATTAAAATTGCATCCACTCTATTAAGTCTCAGTTCAATTATATGATATTATTAAGGTCTTTTCTTTTGAAACCCTATTTTAACGATTATGTTAACAAAAGTAAAAGAAATTTTTTTATGAATTTATTCATGTTGTATGATTATGTTATGGTTTTCTTGGGTATTTTTGATGATTAAGGGTGGAACCTATATCTCCATTTAATGAAATTGGTAACTATATGTTGGAGGTTGGTCTTATGGTTACTCTATGTTTAATTGTGACGGTTACACAATAAGGTAGTCATGAGGGTAACATTGTAAGGTAGTCGTGAGGGTTACAAATCATAACATAGCCCTGAAGGTTACAGAACCCCAAGATATCTGTACAGTTATATTTATGTTCTATATATTTTGTGGAAATCTCATGTAATTCTGAATTTTCACAAAGTAAGTTAATGTGGGTGACAAGTATGTCTTTTCTTAAAATGATTTCATACATTACACATATTCATGCACAAATGTGTTATTTCCTTCCTTTTATTTCTCATTATAAGAGTTTTATTCTTATCTAAAATTTTTAAATTATTTTTGCATGTTATAAGTATGTGTAAGACAAATAAGGAATGCATGTTAAATTTTTTGAGGATTTGTCAAAGAAAACCTTTTTATTTGAAAAGTTTTATATTTTAGATGAAATTGATGTTGTTTTGGTGGCATATTCTCTATATAAATGTGGAATGTTATGTTTTTCTTATATACAATTAATCCAAAAATATAAACATGAAAAGATCCACAATGTGAATAGAAGTATTCTCTTGAATAAAATTCAAGATTATGAAATGTAATAAGTTCGGTTCCTGATAGTTTGATTGATAAATTTCATTTTTAATGTAAATAATCGAAATTTAGGAAAACATTTGTGTGAAAGACTCAGAAATATAAAATATATATTTGATTTAGTTGTTTACATTTTAATATAGATACAATATTGGGTTATGTTGTATATTAATTTTCAGCATTTCAATATAACACACGGTGTGGCCAGTTTGATTGAAAATGTTTATATTCATTTAAAAGATAAAAATTAGATCAAAACAAACATCACGCATTGAAAAAAAATTCTGTTTATAATATAGAAAAATCATACATGATTCATTTATTTTGGGTAGAAAATACCTACAAATTAATTTGAATCATGTTGTCCCTATTTTTACCCAAAGTGTAGTTTTCATTTTAAAGAATTATTTATGTTGAAATCACATGACACATTCTCAAAAATGTAAAAATTAATTTAGAATGACTTCAATAATTAGAGAATAATATTGGATTCATTTGTGTTTTGTAGGAATTAACAAAACATAAATCTAACATGGTGTCATTTTTCTGACTAGAAGTCAATGTTTCCATTTTAGAGTTTCATTAATGTTGAAAAGGTGAATCACATAAAAAATTATTAAACACACACAAACATCCCTAATAATATATTAAAAAGTTCCATGAATAATTTTTGACAAGTAGTAATAAATCATAAATCAGGAAAATACACAGTGTATAATCTATGTTTAATATGACATGTTTTAAAAAATTAAAATTTTAGCTCGAAACACACATCAGATTATAGAAATTGATAAAAAATGTTGACAGGAATTATTCATAATAAAATGATACTTTCTATTTCTACTAATTAGAAATTAAACACGAATTTATATGACATATTGTGTGCTTAGATTGACTACATGTGAATTTATTTATTTTAAATGTGGAATTTTAGTCAAATACATGTTTCAAAAACTCAAAATCACGAAAAGTTTCTATTATTGTCCTTATATATTAGTAAAATGATAATTGATTCAATTTTTAGGAGCATGAATTAACCTCAAGTCAATTTAACACATAGTTTGCTAGTTTTACTTATAGTGTGTTTTTTTATTTAATAGTGATATTGTATTTTAAAACAATCATTATATTATTAATACAAAGAAAAAATTTATTACCTTAATATTTTAGGAAAAAAATTCACAATTCATATCTTACATGTATGAGTTAACCATACCTCAATGTGACAGCTAGTGTAGCATGTATGACTTTCAATGTTTTTTCTCTTTTAAAAGAGTTATTTTAGTTCCTAGTTCATGTAACATTTTTAATACTATGAAACATTTCACATATTTCCTTCATACATAATAAAAATGATACATAAAAAATTATTCATTTTTAGAAATTGATATTACATCAATAGGAAACATGGTTTTGTATGATATATGAAAAGTGTTTGTTTTAAGTCTAAAATGAAAATTTTAGTTGAAAATGAGCATCACATACTCAATGTTGTGTAAAAACATTAATATTTTCATCTTTATTACAAAAAAATTAATAAATTTTTAGAGGGGATGTTTTTGAATATCTTAGGGTTTTAACCCCCTCTAAATACATTAGTGACAGTTCTGAGAAACATCGTAAATGTGGTATCCCATTTTTATTAATGGATGTTTTGGATATGAACAGATAATGAAAGAAACATGGTTGATTCTAACCCCTAATAAATATTTTTATATAAAATAATTTCAAAATGATACTAAAAAATAAAAAAATTAATAAATAAAAAAAAAATTAGTTTAAGTTTTATATTGTAGCTAACATTTTTTGAAAAAAAAACAATAATTGAGATTGTAAACCACACCTAAATTTTCTATATTATAGAAAATTATCTATAACGACCCATACTTTACATACATTGTTAATACTTCAAAATTGAAGCACACTTATTACAACATATGACAAAACCACAAAGGACCGTATAGGTATAGTGTCTTTAGAAACTGGGAAACATAAACAACTGGTTCATAAATCTTCTACAGTGTCTCCCATTTATTTCATCATATCTAGGGTCCCTTTTAGTATATTCTACTTAATATCCATCTTCCTGACCTGGGGAAAAGAAAACATAAAAGGGTGAGCTCAAATGCTCAGCAAGGGCAAATAAAGGAAATAAAAATCATATCATATCTTTTTGAAAATCATAACCTGCAAAAGAGATCATAAAATCTTAATAAATCATAGAAGTGAAAATGAGATCCCCATAATCATAACATGAAACTTGAAAATTTGTGGCATGCACACATAATCATGGAAAATCATTTCTTGTTAGTCATGACTTATTGCCAAGACTATCTTAGTGGACAAAGTCCCTTTCTGAACCGAGTTCACTCCTCGTTTCAGTCCTGTATCACTGAACCGAAATAACCTTCCGTTCCAGCCATGTCTATCTCATGAGATATAAAATCTTTACCCAATGCATTGGAGGGAGATATAGGTCCCACCCATCTTATAATGAATCCTTTCTTATGTGTGCCACATAATCATAAAACATACATCATCGCATAACACATGTAACAAAAATGGGATTCTTGAAACATCATGACATCATGAATCAATTCATATAAGATAAAGGAATTCATAAACATAATTCCATCACAACATAGTCAAAACAATGTAAAAATATGGATAGAAACAGAACCCTTTATTATCTTAGATGGAAAATAATTTTGATAAAACACTTGAATTGAATTCTTGAGGAAAATATCCTTTCTTCTTCAAAATCAATTTCTTTTCACAAAACATCATGCAATTTTAAAAGAAAGAGATTTTATTGAAAATAGTCATGAAATCTTTTATAGGAAGCTTAATGAAAATAAGGCTTTATAAAACAGTAGAAATCCGTTCGTGCCGTATAAGTTAAAAAAAACATTCTTCGTACTTTTGTCGGAAAAGTCAAAAAGTACCTCGTATGGAAAAACGACAAAAGATTCCTTTCATATTCTTTACTAAAAACTCACCTAAGGGTAAAATTGGATTTAAACTATTGCAAGTGGATGGAAACAATATTACATATTGAGGGAACATGGATGTGGATGATAAAATACACCCCAGTAAATACTTACGAATAAACAATCTCGGATAAAAATGAGATTGTGATATTTCCCTTACCTTAGGTCCGATTTGCTTTGTACGTGTCCGAAGCTCCTGTATAATGGTTTAAATAATGTTATTGACTTATTCCAGAATCATACATGTTGATATGATATCATATATGGTCATATTATTAGCTTTTTGTTAGTAATATTTCATTGTTACTTGTTACTCGGGTCTTTATAACTTTTCGTTCTTATGCGTGTTTTGTCGAATAAATTCTTATTCTTATCTTTAGGTTATAGATAATTCATTTACAGAATGGTATTAGTGTAGTATATACCATATTCATTCATTCAATTCATTTATATAATCATTATGAAATGAAGATCATGTAGAACGAGTCGCATCACATCGTGGAGACGGTATTCCGTACTTACGCACGAGTGATGATATCGTTCCTATGATCGTGGAATTGTATTGGAGTATATATATATATTATTTCAGTATCAATATTACTTCATAATAATCATATATAGTTACTTATTACACCATTATAACCATCCTTGTAAGGTGATGGTGGAAAAATAGATTACACCACGGCGTGGAGACGGTATTCCGTACGTACGCACGCGCGGTGATTTCATTTTTCCATAGGATGGATAGAAGGTGAATTAGGGTTGTTTCATATTTATAATAACATATCAGTATGTAAGTAATACTGATGTTATTACTTTATCATGAAACAACTAATGAAGAAGAAGTTGAAGAAGAAAGAAATTGAAAAGATCGGTAATGGATATTACCTCTTCTTTGGAACGCCTCTTTGAATCCCCCACTTAAGGAACTAAGATTGGTCTTTGGAGAAGACCAGGACCTCTAGGATTATTCTAGGGAAGTGGAGAGGAGAAAATGGCAGGGGTTGGCCGAGCTTGAGTGCTCAATTTGGTGTGAGGAGGAGGGGGAGGAGGTGCCCTTTTATAAGGGAGGAGAGGGGCACCTTAGGAATATCTCAAAATATTATTTTATATTAAAGTCAAAATCGGTTTATAATGGTTCCAAAGGGTCTTATTTCGAAGATAAAGTGGGGAAGGGTCGAAATCCCATCAACCAATAGGATTTATACAAGTTTAGGGTATTATTTTAACCTTATCAATTAGATTTAACTCTAAGTTAAATAATTTAACTTTTACCGTGTCTTTTTGTTTTCTTTCACTATATGGTTAATACACTTACTATAACATGCCAAACGAACCCCAAATTGTTTATTATTAATATATATATCCTTATCTAAGTCATTTGGCCGAACCTTAGATTTTTAGGAATAAAATAACAATTAGTAATATAATATTTGATTTAAAAACTATTTTGTGTCAATTTTGACACTATTTGATATATGATTTTTGTGAAAGTCATAACAGAATTATATGTTCGAACCAAGTTTATTAAATCAACATTAATATATCATAGTAACCTAGAAAATTAGTGGAATTCATAAAAAGTGTCAAATTACATTTATTTTGGTGTTTATAACATCAATTTTGTCAATATTTTGTTAACAAGATAATTACTGCATCATCTTTGTGTCATAAATAAATTAAATTATTTGATGTCTAAAAATTACAAATAAAATACCATCATGTAGGAAATCTTTTTAGCTTTCTAATGAATATTTACAATCGAATTTATCTTATGTATAACCCCATATTAAAAATGATTTACTTATTAAACTTTGATTTTAACTATTTTAACCCTTCTTTAAATAAATTAATAATAAATGTCCTAATCTAATCCAAGTGGGCCTAAATGGTCATATTTTATTCCTAAGTTTGTTTTTGGTCGAATTACAATTGTCCAATAGAATTAGGACATGTGTTAGGGTAATATTGATATCATATTTACCCTTAGTTACCCTATTTACTTTTAACCGCGGTAAAAAATAGTAAAAAGTTACTATTCACCAAAAATTATTTTCATCTCATTGAACCACATTTTAGTCCTTGATATTAACCGTGTCTCTCGGATTTTTGAAATTCCATTCACAGAAGTGGTAAAATTAAGTTTTATGCAAAATTCGGTTTTTAACCTACCACTTAGTGGTTTCACTATTCATCAAAAATTGAAAGTTTTCAGAAAAATACCAAAATTTCACCCTAGGCTAATTTCGATATTCTGAGTCCAAAAATGAAGTCCATTTTGAAAAATAAAATTTATAAAATTTCAAAAAGTGGTTATTACTATTCATAACGGCTAGTTTTAATGGCATATTGTTATTTAGTGAAACTCGGTATTGCGTACGACGAAAGCTATCGAGGAAGGTCGCGATTGCATGTAAAGCAAGCCAAGCAAGTGCTGTGTAGAAAAAGATTCCTTTGATGATTTATATAACATAAAAGTCTCGGGTGTTACATTCTACCCCCCTTAAAAAGAATTTCGCCCTCGAAATTCGTCACTTTGTAACAAACAGATGAGGATACTTCTCCTTCATCATATCCTCAAGCTCCCATGTAGCTTCTTCAAGTTGGTGGTTCCTCCATAAAACTTTCACCAAGCGAGTGGTCTTGTTTCGTAGGACTTTTTCGCTACGATCCAGAATCTCTATCGGCTGTTCTTCATAAGAAAGATCTTGCTCCAGCGGTACAACTTCTGAGCTGAGTACATGTGAATGATCTGGTATGTACTTTCTCAGGAGAGATACATGGAACACATCGTGAACTTGAGAGAGATTCGGTGGAAGCGCCAATCGGTAAGCTACCTTCCCAACACGATCCAGTATTTCAAAAGGACCGATATATCTAGGGCTCAACTTCCCCTTCTTTCCAAATCTCATAACCCTCTTCCAGGGAGATATTCGTAAGAACACTTTATCGCCCACTTCAAACTCTAGGTCTTTTCTTCGGTTGTCGGCATAACTTTTCTGTCGACTCTGAGCTGCTCTTATGTGTTGTTGAATAGATCTGACCTTTTCTACCATTTCATCAACGAGATCAGGTCCTAATAGCTTTCTTTCCCCAACTTCATCCCAGCAAGTTGGAGTCCTGCATTTCTTTCCATAGAGAGCTTCATAAGGAGCCATCTGAATACTGGAGTGAAAGCTATTATTATAAGAAAATTCCACCAAAGGTAGGTGTTGATCCCAACCTCCTTTGAAATCCATAGAGCAAGCTCTCAACATATCTTCTAGGGTTTGAATTGTTCTCTCAGACTGACCGTCTGTCTGGGGATGATAAGCAGTGCTGAAACTCAACTCTGTATCCAGAGTATGCTGAAGACTTCGCCAGAACTTCGAGGTAAATCTCGGATCCCGATCAGATATAATAGAAAGTGGTACTCCATGCAATCTTACCACTTCCTTTACATATATCCTGGCAAGCTGATCTAGAGAGAAATCCTCTCTAATAGTAATGAAGTGTGCAGACTTTGTAAGACGATCAACTATGACCCAGATAGCATTATTGCCTTTGGATGTTTTAGGAAGTCCTGTGACAAAGTCCATAGTGATGTTTTCCCATTTCCATTCGGGTATGGGTAATGGTTGTAACATCCCCTTAGACTTTTGTCTCTCAGCTTTAACTTGTTGACAAACCAAGCATCGAGAGACATATTCAGCAACATCTCTTTTCATGCCATCCCACCAGAAGTACTCTTTCAGGTCCCTATACATCTTCGTACTTCCAGGATGAATAGAGAATGATGAACTATGTGCCTCATCCAGCAGCTCCTTCTTTAATTCAGGAATGGAAGGAACACAAACCCGATTCCTGAACTTTATTATCCCATCACAATCAAGGTTGAATTCAGGAACATTTCTCACCTTCTTTTGTAACTCGACGTCTTCTTTCTGTGCCTCTTTAATCTTCACATGTATAGATGGTTGAACATTCATTTGAGAAAGATAAGATTTTTCCCTTTCTGTTATAATTCCAAGATCCATCCTTTGTAAATCCATAAATATTGGATCTTTTGTGATCCTCATCATGGATAAACTAGCATGGTCTTGTCGACTTAATGCATCTGCCACCTTGTTTGCTTTCCCAGGGTGGTAATGGATTGAGCAGTCATAATCCTTAATCAGCTCCAACCATCTTCTTTGACGCATATTCAACTCCTTTTGTGTGAAAATATACTTTAAACTTTTATGATCAGTATAAATATCACACCTTTCACCATAAAGGTAATGCCTCCAGATCTTTAATGCAAAGATTACCGCAGCCAACTCCAAATCATGTGTTGGGTAATTTTGCTCATGGATTTTCAACTGTCGTGAGGCATAAGATATCACCATATCATTTTGCATAAGAACACACCCCAATCCCTTCTTGGATGCATCACTGTAGATCACAAACCTTTCTCCACTACAAGGCAGTGTGAGCACAGGTGCACTGGATAACCTTCTTTTCAACTCCTTGAAATTCTCTTCACATTCCTCTGTCCAGACAAACTTAACTCCTTTCCGAGTCAACTTGGTGATTGGATTAGATAATCGTGAAAAATCTTTTACAAAACGTCGATAATATCCAGCCAAACCAAGAAAACTTCGGATCTCAGTTACTGTTGTTGGTCTCGACCATCTTTCGATAACCTCTGTTTTTGCTGGATCCACAGATATCCCCTCTTTTGAGATTATGTGACCCAAAAATGCAACTTTTTGAAGCCAAAATTCACACTTGGTAAATTTGGCATAAAGCTTCTCCTTTCTCAGGGTCTTCAATATAATTCTCAAGTGATCTTCATGTTCTTCCTTGCTCTTTGAATAGACAAGAATATCGTCTATAAAGACTACCACAAATTGATCAAGATAGTCTCTAAAGACTCTATTCATTAGATCCATGAAGATAGCAGGGGCATTAGTAAGACCAAATGGCATCACTATAAATTCATAGTGTCCATACCTTGTACGGAAAGCTGTCTTTGGTATATCCTCCCTTTTGACCCTTAATTGATGATACCCTGAATGAAGATCAATCTTGGAAAAGTATTGAGCTCCGCGTAGTTGGTCAAATAAGTCATCAATGCGTGGGAGAGGATATTTGTTCTTGATAGTGATCTTGTTAAGTTCTCGATAATCAATGCAGATTCTCATTGATCCATCTTTCTTCTTAACAAATAGAACAGGTGCTCCCCAAGGTGACGCACTAGGGCGTATGAATCCCTTATCAAGATTCTCTTGGAGTTGCTTCTTCAATTCCTGCAACTCAATTGGGGCCATTCTATAAGGTGTCTTTGAAATAGGCAAAGCACCCGGTACGAGTTCTATTGAAAACTCAACTTCACGATTTGGTGGAAGACCTGGTAATTCCTCCGGAAAGACATCATCAAACTCCCGTACAATGGGCATATTCTTAATCGTAAGTTTCTCTCCAACCATTTGAGATAAATAACCTTCATTTAGTGGAATCATGACCCATAAGATGGAAGGAATTTCCACTGGAAGGTTATGTTCATCCTTTCATTGATAGACGATCATAGATTGATCTGGAATATGAAATGTGACTTCCCTTCTTTGGCAATTGATATGAGCTCCGTATAAAGAAAGCCAATCCATGCCAAGAATCACATCAAATTCCACTATAGGAAGGATCACAAGATTTGCAGGAAGCACTTTCCCACAAACTTCGATCGGAGAAGAATTATAAACTTTTGATGCGATTGATGTGCCATTAGGTGTTGTCACAGCTAACTCAACATCTAATTGTTGAGGTAATACGGTGATACTCTTAGAAAAGTCTTCAGAAATAAAAGAGTGGGTGGATCCAGAATCAAATAAAACATTTGCTACTTTAGATTGGATGGTAAGTGTACCTTTCACCACATCGTTATCGTACTCCACATCGCTGATAGAAATTGCATGTGACTTTCCTTTGTCTTTAGCCTTAAGAGTTTGTTGACGTCGACCGTCATCATCAACCCTTGGATTTGGGCATTGATTGGCATAATGCCCCATCTCCTTGCACTTGAAACATTGAAGTGTAGTAGGATCATTCTGTGTATCCCTTCCTTTGTTTGCGTCATTAGACATCTTCTTCCCATTATCACGGCATTCAAATGCCCGATGACCTTCCTTTCCACATTTAAAACATTTACTTGTCCCTTTAAGACAACTCCCTCCATGTTTCTTTCCACACTTTGAGCATAAGGGAAAGTTCATCTTTTTTTCAGTGTGCTCTTTAGAGTTTCCTTTGAATTCCATCTTCCTCTTCTTATCAAACCCATGTGACTGATGGGTTACTCCAATCTCCATCTCGACTTTGAGAGCACATCGAACGATTTCCTCGTAGCTATTGAAGTCCCTTATGGCTAACGCCCTTCGAAGACTTGGTTTTAAGCCACTAAAGAATCGATCGATCTTACTCTCAGGTTGGATAATAATACCAGAAGCGTACCTTGAAAGTCTTGTAAAATTTGCTTCATAGGTACTAACAGATTCATCATCCCTTTGCTTCAGTTCAAGGAACTCTTTCTCCATCTTTGTTCGGAGAATACGAGGGAAGTACTTATTGAAAAATAAGTTCTTGAACTCGTCCCATTCCATAGACTCAATTTCATCCCTTTGCCTCGTATTCTTAACAAGATTCCACCATTGATCAGCATCTCCTTCTAAACGATACACTGCTAGGATGACTTTATCATGTTCAGAACATTGAAGAACTGAAAATATCTTTTCAGTAGTACTAATCCATTGTTCAGCAACTAATGGATCAGTAGACCCACTGAAAGAAGGTGGACGCTGCCTCATGAAGGATTCAACAGAATGTTGCTCCCTCCTTTGCTCGTTTGGAAATCCTGCATGATTCATAGCTTGAGAAAGTTGTGTGAGCATGGCTACAAGATTTTTCATTCCATCTCCCATATTGTTTGGTTGCTCAGGGGGACAATCATTGCATTGCCCATCGCATTCCGCATTAACACGGTTCCTTCGGGTTCCAGCCATTGACTAAAACCAAGAAGAATAGTGTAAGCAACACTAATTATAATAGGAAACCACATAATTCAAGAATAAAATTTTCATGCTTATGGTCTTATCCTAGGTTATTCAAGGCCATTTCTAAAACACTAAGATTGTGTTCTATGCTTAGACTTATCCTTAGGGTTCTTACTAAGGCTTTCACATCCTAGTTTCCAAAGGTTGACTATACCTTTCCTCTGATACCAACTATAACGACCCATACTTTACATACATTGTTAATACTTCAAAATTGAAGCACACTTATTACAACATATGACAAAACCACAAAGGACCGTATAGGTATAGTGTCTTTAGAAACTGGGAAACATAAACAACTGGTTCATAAATCTTCTACAGTGTCTCCCATTTATTTCATCATATCTAGGGTCCCTTTTAGCATATTCTACTTAATATCCATCTTCCTGACCTGGGGAAAAGAAAACATAAAAGGGTGAGCTCAAATGCTCAGCAAGGGCAAATAAAGGAAATAAAAATCATATCATATCTTTTTGAAAATCATAACCTGCAAAAGAGATCATAAAATCTTAATAAATCATAGAAGTGAAAATGAGATCCCCATAATCATAACATGAAACTTGAAACTTTGTGGCATGCACACATAATCATGGAAAATCATTTCTTGTTAGTCATGACTTATTGCCAAGACTATCTTAGTGGACAAAGTCCCTTTCTGAACCGA
Organism: Viscum album; assembly: GCA_963277665.1. Lineage (NCBI taxonomy): Eukaryota > Viridiplantae > Streptophyta > Magnoliopsida > Santalales > Viscaceae > Viscum > Viscum album. The sequence continues at coordinate 1,956,944,847 of OY728140.1, forward strand.
GTTCACTTCTCGTTTCAGTCCTGTATCACTGAACCGAAATAACCTTCCGTTCCAGCCATGTCTATCTCATGAGATATAAAATCTTTACCCAATGCATTGGAGGGAGATATAGGTCCCACCCATCTTATAATGAATCCTTTCTTATGTGTGCCACATAATCATAAAACATACATCATCGCATAACACATGTAACAAAAATGGGATTCTTGAAACATCATGACATCATGAATCAATTCATATAAGATAAAGGAATTCATAAACATAATTCCATCACAACATAGTCAAAACAATGTAAAAATATGGATAGAAACAGAACCCTTTATTATCTTAGATGGAAAATAATTTTGATAAAACACTTGAATTGAATTCTTGAGGAAAATATCCTTTCTTCTTCAAAATCAATTTCATTTCACAAAACATCATGCAATTTTAAAAGAAAGAGATTTTATTGAAAATAGTCATGAAGTCTTTTATAGGAAGCTTCATGAAAATAAGGCTTTATAAAACAGTAGAAATCCGTTCGTGCCGTATAAGTTAAAAAAAAACATTCTTCGTACTTTTGTCGGAAAAGTCAAAAAGTACCTCGTATGGAAAAACGACAAAAGATTCCTTTCATATTCTTTACTAAAAACTCACCTAAGGGTAAAATTGGATTTAAACTATTGCAAGTGGATGGAAACAATATTACATATTGAGGGAACATGGATGTGGATGATAAAATACACCCCAGTAAATACTTACGAATAAACAATCTCGGATAAAAATGAGATTGTGATATTTCCCTTACCTTAGGTCCGATTTGCTTTGTACGTGTCCGAAACTCCTGTATAATGGTTTAAATAATGTTATTGACTTATTCCAGAATCATACATGTTGATATGATATCATATATGGTCATATTATTAGCTTTTTGTTAGTAATATTTCATTGTTACTTGTTACTCGGGTCTTTATAACTTTTCGTTCTTATGCGTGTTTTGTCGAATAAATTCTTATTCTTATCTTTAGGTTATAGATAATTCATTTACAGAATGGTATTAGTGTAGTATATACCATATTCATTCATTCAATTCATTTATATAATCATTATGAAATGAAGATCATGTAGAACGAGTCGCATCACATCGTGGAGACGGTATTCCGTACGTACGCACGAGTGATGATATCGTTCCTATGATCGTGGAATTGTATTGGAGTATATATATATATATTATTTCAGTATCAATATTACTTCATAATAATCATATATAGTTACTTATTACACCATTATAACCATCCTTGTAAGGTGATGGTGGAAAAATAGATTACACCACGGCGTGGAGACGGTATTCCGTACGTACGCACGCGCGGTGGTTTCATTTTTCCGTAGGATGGATAGAAGGTGAATTAGGGTTGTTTCATATTTATAATAACATATCAGTATGTAAGTAATACTGATGTTATTACTTTATCATGAAACAACTAAAGAAGAAGAAGTTGAAGAAGAAAGAAATTGAAAAGATCGGTAATGGATATTACCTCTTCTTTGGAACGCCTCTTTGAATCCCCCACTTAAGGAACTAAGATTGGTCTTTGGAGAAGACCAGGACCTCTAGGATTATTCTAGGGAAGTGGAGAGGAGAAAATGGCAGGGGTTGGCCGAGCTTGAGTGCTCAATTTGGTGTGAGGAGGAGGGGGAGGAGGTGCCCTTTTATAAGGGAGGAGAGGGGCACCTTAGGAATATCTCAAAATATTATTTTATATTAAAGTCAAAATCGGTTTATAATGGTTCCAAAGGGTCTTATTTCGAAGATAAAGTGGGGAAGGGTCGAAATCCCATCAACCAATAGGATTTAGACAAGTTTAGGGTATTATTTTAACCTTATCAATTAGATTTAACTCTAAGTTAAATAATTTAACTTTTACCGTGTCTTTTTGTTTTCTTTCACTATATGGTTAATACACTTACTATAACATGCCAAACGAACCCCAAATTGTTTATTATTAATATATATATCCTTATCTAAGTCATTTGGCCGAACCTTAGATTTTTAGGAATAAAATAACAATTAGTAATATAATATTTGATTTAAAAACTATTTTGTGTCAATTTTGACACTATTTGATATATGATTTTTGTGAAAGTCATAACAGAATTATATGTTCGAACCAAGTTGATTAAATCAACATTAATATATCATAGTAACCTAGAAAATTAGTGGAATTCATAAAAAGTGTCAAATTACATTTATTTTGGTGTTTATAACATCAATTTTGTCAATATTTTGTTAACAAGATAATTACTGCATCATCTTTGTGTCATAAATAAATTAAATTATTTGATGTCTAAAAATTACAAATAAAATACCATCATGTAGGAAATCTTTTTAGCTTTCTAATGAATATTTACAATCGAATTTATCTTATGTATAACCCCATATTAAAAATGATTTACTTATTAAACTTTGATTTTAACTATTTTAACCCTTCTTTAAATAAATTAATAATAAATGTCCTAATCTAATACAAGTGGGCCTAAATGGTCATATTTTATTCCTAAGTTTGTTTTTGGTCGAATTACACTTGTCCAATAGAATTAGGACATGTGTTAGGGTAATATTGATATCATATTTACCCTTAGTTACCCTATTTACTATTAACCGCGGTAAAAAATAGTAAAAAGTTACTATTCACCAAAAATTATTTTCATCTCATTGAACCACATTTTAGTCCTTGATATTAACCGTGTCTCTCAGATTTTTGAAATTCCATTCACAGAAGCGGTAAAATTAAGTTTTATGCAAAATTCGGTTTTTAACCTACCACTTAGTGGTTTCACTATTCATCAAAAATTGAAAGTTTTCAGAAAAATACCAAAATTTCACCCTAGGCTAATTTCGATATTCTGAGTCCAAAAATGAAGTCCATTTTGAAAAATAAAATTTATAAAATTTCAAAAAGTGGTTATTACTATTCATAACGGCTAGTTTTAATGGCATATTGTTATTTAGTGAAACTCGGTATTGCGTACGACGAAAGCTATCGAGGAAGGTCGCGATTGCGTGTAAAGCAAGCCAAGCAAGTGCTGTGTAGAAAAAGATTCCTTTGATGATTTATATAACATAAAAGTCTCGGGTGTTACATTCTACCCCCCTTAAAAAGAATTTCGCCCTCGAAATTCGTCACTTTGTAACAAACAGATGAGGATACTTCTCCTTCATCATATCCTCAAGCTCCCATGTAGCTTCTTCAAGTAGGTGGTTCCTCCATAAAACTTTCACCAAGCGAGTGGTCTTGTTTCGTAGGACTTTTTCGCTACGATCCAGAATCTCTATCGGCTGTTCTTCATAAGAAAGATCTTGCTCCAACGGTACAACTTTTGAGCTGAGTACATGTGAAGGATCTGGTTTGTACTTTCTCAGGAGAGATACATGGAACACATCGTGAACTTGAGAGAGATTCGGTGGAAGCGCCAATCGGTAAGCTACCTTCCCAACACGATCCAGTATTTCAAAAGGACCGATATATCTAGGGCTCAACTTCCCCTTCTTTCCAAATCTCATAACCCTCTTCCAGGGAGATATTCGTAAGAACACTTTATCGCCCACTTCAAACTCTAGGTCTTTTCTTCGGTTGTCGGCATAACTTTTCTGTCGACTCTGAGCTGCTCTTATGTGTTGTTGAATAGATCTGACCTTTTCTACCATTTCATCAACGAGATCAGGTCCTAATAGCTTTCTTTCCCCAACTTCATCCCAGCAAGTTGGAGTCCTGCATTTCTTTCCATAGAGAGCTTCATAAGGAGCCATCTGAATACTGGAGTGAAAGCTATTATTATAAGAAAATTCCACCAAAGGTAGGTGTTGATCCCAACCTCCTTTGAAATCCATAGATCAAGCTCTCAACATATCTTCTAGGGTTTGAATTGTTCTCTCAGACTGACCGTCTGTCTGGGGATGATAAGCAGTGCTGAAACTCAACTATGTATCCAGAGTATGCTGAAGACTTCGCCAGAACTTCGAGGTAAATCTCGGATCCCGATCAGATATAATAGAAAGTGGTACTCCATGCAATCTTACCACTTCCTTTACATATATCCTGGCAAGCTGATCTAGAGAGAAATCCTCTCTAATAGTAATGAAGTGTGCAGACTTTGTAAGACGATCAACTATGACCCAGATAGCATTATTGCCTTTGGATGTTTTAGGAAGTCATGTGACAAAGTCCATAGTGATGTTTTCCCATTTCCATTCGGGTATGGGTAATGGTTGTAACATCCCCTTAGACTTTTGTCTCTCAGCTTTAACTTGTTGACAAACCAAGCATCGAGAGACGTATTCAGCAACATCTCTTTTCATGCCATCCCACCAGAAGTACTCTTTCAGGTCCCTATACATCTTCGTACTTCCAGGATGAATAGAGAATGATGAACTATGTGCCTCATCCAGCAGCTCCTTCTTTAATTCAGGAATGGAAGGAACACAAACCCGATTCCTGAACTTTATTATCCCATCACAATCAAGGTTGAATTCAGGAACATTTCTCACCTTCTTTTGTAACTCGACGTCTTCTTTCTGTGCCTCTTTAATCTTCACATGTATAGATGGTTGAACATTCATTTGAGAAAGATAAGATTTTTCCCTTTCCGTTATAATTCCAAGATCCATCCTTTGTAAATCCATAAATATTGGATCTTTTGTGATCCTCATCATGGATAAACTAGCATGGTCTTGTCGACTTAATGCATCTGCCACCTTGTTTGCTTTCCCAGGGTGGTAATGGATTGAGCAGTCATAATCCTTAATCAGCTCCAACCATCTTCTTTGACGCATATTCAACTCCTTTTGTGTGAAAATATACTTTAAACTTTTATGATCAGTATAAATATCACACCTTTCACCATAAAGGTAATGCCTCCAGATCTTTAATGCAAAGATTACCGCAGCCAACTCCAAATCATGTGTTGGGTAATTTTGCTCATGGATTTTCAACTGTCGTGAGGCATAAGCTATCACCATATCATTTTGCATAAGAACACACCCCAATCCCTTCTTGGATGCATCACTGTAGATCACAAACCTTTCTCCACTACAAGGCAGTGTGAGCACAGGTGCACTGGATAACCTTCTTTTCAACTCCTTGAAATTCCCTTCACATTCCTCTGTCCAGACAAACATAACTCCTTTCCGAGTCAACTTGGTGATTGGATTAGATAATCGTGAAAAATCTTTTACAAAACGTCGATAATATCCAGCCAAACCAAGAAAACTTCGGATCTCAGTTACTGTTGTTGGTCTCGACCATCTTTCGATAACCTCTGTTTTTGCTGGATCCACAGATATCCCCTCTTTTGAGATTATGTGACCCAAAAATGAAACTTTTTGAAGCCAAAATTCACACTTGGTAAATTTGGCATAAAGCTTCTCCTTTCTCAGGGTCTTCAATATAATTCTCAAGTGATCTTCATGTTCTTCCTTGCTCTTTGAATAGACAAGAATATCGTCTATAAAGACTACCACAAATTGATCAAGATAGTCTCTAAAGACTCTATTCATTAGATCCATGAAGATAGCAGGGGCATTAGTAAGACCAAATGGCATCACTATAAATTCATAGTGTCCATACCTTGTACGGAAAGCCGTCTTTGGTATATCCTCCCTTTTGACCCTTAATTGATGATACCCTGAACGAAGATCAATCTTGGAAAAGTATTGAGCTCCGCGTAGTTGGTCAAATAAGTCATCAATGCGTGGGAGAGGATATTTGTTCTTGATAGTGATCTTGTTAAGTTCTCGATAATCAATGCAGAGTCTCATTGATCCATCTTTCTTCTTAACAAATAGAACAGGTTCTCCCCAAGGTGACGCACTAGGGCGTATGAATCCCTTATCAAGATTCTCTTGGAGTTGCTTCTTCAATTCCTGCAACTCAATTGGGGCCATTCTATAAGGTGTCTTTGAAATAGGCAAAGCACCCGGTACGAGTTCTATTGAAAACTCAACTTCACGATTTGGTGGAAGACCTGGTAATTCCTCCGGAAAGACATCATCAAACTCCCGTACAATGGGCATATTCTTAATCGTAAGTTTCTCTCCAACCATTTGAGATAAATAACCTTCATTTAGTGGAATCATGACCCATAAGATGGAAGGAATTTCCACTGGAAGGTTATGTTCATCCTTGCATTGATAGACGATCATAGATTGATCTGGAATATGAAATGTGACTTCCCTTCTTTGGCAATTGATATGAGCTCCGTATAAAGAAAGCAAATCCATGCCAAGAATCACATCAAATTCCACTATAGGAAGGATCACAAGATTTGCAGGAAGCACTTTCCCACAAACATCGATCGGAGAAGAATTATAAACTTTTGATGCGATTGATGTGCCATTAGGTGTTGTCACAGCTAACTCAACATCTAATTGTTGAGGTAATACGGTGATACTCTTAGAAAAGTCTTCAAAAATAAAAGAGTGGGTGGATCCAGAATCAAATAAAACATTTGCTACTTTAGAGTGGATGGTAAGTGTACCTTTCACCACATCGTTATCGTACTCCACATCGCTGATAGAAATTGCATGTGACTTTCCTTTGTCTTTAGCCTTAAGAGTTTGTTGACGTCGACCATCATCATCAACCCTTGGATTTGGGCATTGATTGGCATAATGCCCCATCTCCTTGCACTTGAAACATTGAAGTGTAGTAGGATCATTCTGTGTATCCCTTCCTTTGTTTGCGTCATTAGACATCTTCTTCCCATTATCACGGCATTCAAATGCCCGATGACCTTCCTTTCCACATTTAAAACATTTACTTGTCCCTTTAAGACAACTCCCTCCATGTTTCTTTCCACACTTTGAGCATAAGGGAAAGTTCATCTTCTTTTCAGTGTGCTCTTTAGAGTTTCCTTTGAATTCCATCTTCCTCTTCTTATCAAACCCATGTGACTGATGGGTTACTCCAATCTCCATCTCGACTTTGAGAGCACATCAAACGATTTCCTCGTAGCTATTGAAGTCCCTTATGGCTAACGCCCTTCGAAGACTTGGTTTTAAGCCACTAAAGAATCGATCGATCTTACTCTCAGGTTGGATAATAATACCAGAAGCGTACCTTGCAAGTCTTGTAAAATTTGCTTCATAGGTACTAACAGATTCATCATCCCTTTGCTTCAGTTCAAGGAACTCTTTCTCCATCTTTTTTCGGAGAATACGAGGGAAGTACTTATTGAAAAATAAGTTCTTGAACTCGTCCCATTCCATAGACTCAATTTCATCCCTTTGCCTCGTATTCTTAACAAGATTCCACCATTGATCAGCATCTCCTTCTAAACGATACACTGCTAGGATGACTTTATCATGTTCAGAACATTGAAGAACTGAAAATATCTTTTCAGTAGTACTAATCCATTGTTCAGCAACTAATGGATCAGTAGACCCACTGAAAGAAGGTGGACGCTGACTCATGAAGCATTCAACAGAATGTTGCTCCCTCCTTTGCTCGTTTGGAAATCCTGCATGATTCATAGCTTGAGAAAGTTGTGTGAGCATGGCTACAAGATTTTTCATTCCATCTCCCATATTGTTTGGTTGCTCAGGGGGACAATCATTGCATTGCCCATCGCATTCCGCATTAACACGGTTCCTTCGGGTTCCAGCCATTGACTAAAACCAAGAAGAATAGTGTAAGCAACACTAATTATAATAGGAAACCACATAATTTAAGAATAAAATTTTCATGCTTATGGTCTTATCCTAGGTTATTCAAGGCCATTTCTAAAACACTAAGATTGTGTTCTATGCTTAGACTTATCCTTAGGGTTCTTACTAAGGCTTTCACATCCTAGTTTCCAAAGGTTGACTATACCTTTCCTCTGATACCAACTATAACGACCCATACTTTACATACATTGTTAATACTTCAAAATTGAAGCACACTTATTACAACATATGACAAAACCACAAAGGACCGTATAGGTATAGTGTCTTTAGAAACTGGGAAACATAAACAACTGGTTCATAAATCTTCTACAGTGTCTCCCATTTATTTCATCATATCTAGGGTCCCTTTTAGCATATTCTACTTAATATCCATCTTCCTGACCTGGGGAAAAGAAAACATTAAAGGGTGAGCTCAAATGCTCAGCAAGGGCAAATAAAGGAAATAAAAATCATATCATATCTTTTTGAAAATCATAACCTGCAAAAGAGATCATAAAATCTTAATAAATCATAGAAGTGAAAATGAGATCCCCATAATCATAACATGAAACTTGAAACTTTGTGGCATGCACACATAATCATGGAAAATCATTTCTTGTTAGTCATGACTTATTGCCAAGACTATCTTAGTGGACAAAGTCCCTTTCTGAACCGAGTTCACTCCTCGTTTCAGTCCTGTATCACTGAACCGAAATAACCTTCCGTTCCAGCCATGTCTATCTCATGAGATATAAAATCTTTACCCAATGCATTGGAGGGAGATATAGGTCCCACCCATCTTATAATGAATCCTTTCTTATGTGTGCCACATAATCATAAAACATACATCATCGCATAACACATGTAACAAAAATGGGATTCTTGAAACATCATGACATCATGAATCAATTCATATAAGATAAAGGAATTCATAAACATAATTCCATCACAACATAGTCAAAACAATGTAAAAATATGGATAGAAACAGAACCCTTTATTATCTTAGATGGAAAATAATTTTGATAAAACACTTGAATTGAATTCTTGAGAAAAATATCCTTTCTTTTTCAAAATCAATTTCTTTTCACAAAACATCATGCAATTTTAAAAGAAAGAGATTTTATTGAAAATAGTCATGAAATCTTTTATAGGAAGCTTCATGAAAATAAGGCTTTATAAAACAGTATAAATCCGTTCGTGCCGTATAAGTTAAAAAAAAAACATTCTTCGTACTTTTGTCGGAAAAGTCAAAAAGTACCTCGTATGGAAAAACGACAAAAGATTCCTTTCATATTCTTTACTAAAAACTCACCTAAGGGTAAAATTGGATTTAAACTATTGCAAGTGGATGGAAACAATATTACATATTGAGGGAACATGGATGTGGATGATAAAATACACCCCAGTAAATACTTACGAATAAACAATCTCGGATAAAAATGAGATTGTGATATTTCCCTTACCTTAGGTCCGATTTTCTTTGTACGTGTCCGAAGCTCCTGTATAATGGTTTAAATAATGTTATTGACTTATTCCAGAATCATACATGTTGATATGATATCATATATGGTCATATTATTAGCTTTTTGTTAGTAATATTTCATTGTTACTTATTACTCGGGTCTTTATAACTTTTCGTTCTTATGCGTGTTTTGTCGAATAAATTCTTATTCTTATCTTTAGGTTATAGATAATTCATTTACAGAATGGTATTAGTGTAGTATATACCATATTCATTCATTCAATTCATTTATATAATCATTATGAAATGAAGATCATGTAGAACGAGTCGCATCACATCGTGGAGACGGTATTCCGTACGTACGCACGAGTGATGATATCGTTCCTATGATCGTGGAATTGTATTGGAGTATATATATATATTATTTCAGTATCAATATTACTTCATAATAATCATATATAGTTACTTATTACACCATTATAACCATCCTTGTAAGGTGATGGTGGAAAAATAGATTACACCACGGCGTGGAGACGGTATTCCGTACGTACGCACGCGCGGTGATTTCATTTTTCCGTAGGATGGATAGAAGGCGAATTAGGGTTGTTTCATATTTATAATAACATATCAGTATGTAAGTAATACTGATGTTATTACTTTATCATGAAACAACTAAAGAAGAAGATGTTGAAGAAGAAAGAAATTGAAAAGATCGGTAATGGATATTACCTCTTCTTTGGAACGCCTCTTTGAATCCCCCACTTAAGGAACTAAGATTGGTCTTTGGAGAAGACCAGGACCTCTAGGATTATTCTAGGGAAGTGGAGAGGAGAAAATGGCAGGGGTTGGCCGAGCATGAGTGCTCAATTTGGTGTGAGGAGGAGGGGGAGGAGGTGCCCTTTTATAAGGGAGGAGAGGGGCACCTTAGGAATATCTCAAAATATTATTTTATATTAAAGTCAAAATCGGTTTATAATGGTTCCAAAAGGTCTTATTTAGAAGCTAAAGTGGGGAAGGGTCGAAATCCCATCAACCAATAGGATTTAGACAAGTTTAGGGTATTATTTTAACCTTATCAATTAGATTTAACTCTAAGTTAAATAATTTAACTTTTACCGTGTCTTTTTGTTTTCTTTCACTATATGGTTAATACACTTACTATAACATGCCAAACGAACCCCAAATTGTTTATTATTAATATATATATCCTTATCTAAGTCATTTGGCCGAACCTTAGATTTTTAGGAATAAAATAACAATTAGTAATATAATATTTGATTTAAAAACTATTTTGTGTCAATTTTGACACTATTTGATATATGATTTTTGTGAAAGTCATAACAGAATTATATGTTCGAACCAAGTTGATTAAATCAACATTAATATATCATAGTAACCTAGAAAATTAGTGGAATTCATAAAAAGTGTCAAATTACATTTATTTTGGTGTTTATAACATCAATTTTGTCAATATTTTGTTAACAAGATAATTACTGCATCATCTTTGTGTCATAAATAAATTAAATTATTTGATGTCTAAAAATTACAAATAAAATACCATCATGTAGGAAATCTTTTTAGCTTTCTAATGAATATTTACAATCGAATTTATCTTATGTATAACCCCATATTAAAAATGATTTACTTATTAAACTTTGATTTTAACTATTTTAACCCTTCTTTAAATAAATTAATAATAAATGTCCTAATCTAATCCAAGTGGGCCTAAATGGTCATATTTTATTCCTAAGTTTGTTTTTGGTCGAATTACACTTGTCCAATAGAATTAGGACATGTGTTAGGGTAATATTGATATCATATTTACCCTTAGTTACCCTATTTACTATTAACCGCGGTAAAAAATAGTAAAAAGTTACTATTCACCAAAAATTATTTTCATCTCATTGAACCACATTTTAGTCCTTGATATTAACCGTGTCTCTCGGATTTTTGAAATTCCATTCACAGAAGCGGTAAAATTAAGTTTTATGCAAAATTCGCTTTTTAACCTACCACTTAGTGGTTTCACTATTCATCAAAAATTGAAAGTTTTCAGAAAAATACCAAAATTTCACCCTAGGCTAATTTCGATATTCTGAGTCCAAAAATGAAGTCCATTTTGAAAAATAAAATTTATAAAATTTCAAAAAGTGGTTATTACTATTCATAACGGCTAGTTTTAATGGCATATTGTTATTTAGTGAAACTCGGTATTGCGTACGACGAAAGCTATCGAGGAAGGTCGCGATTGCGTGTAAAGCAAGCCAAGCAAGTGCTGTGTAGAAAAAGATTCCTTTGATGATTTATATAACATAAAAGTCTCGGGTGTTACATTATCCCCATCCCCCTCATCTCCCATTTTATCACCTTCTACCCCCCCTTCAATTCCCTTTATTTTGTGCACCTGATCATTCATTCACTCTCCCAGCCAGCCCACTACACTTTATGTATGTGCCCCCTCTTTCACTCATCCCGCCTACTGCACATGTTCCCCTACTCCATCCCATTCACCTAATTCTACATGATTGTAATATCTCAAGTAAAAATTACCCTCAATACCAATCCCTATGAAAAATATTCCCCCATTACCAATTTAAATAATAATACCATTAGAACAAAATATAGGTGTGATCCCAACTCACCTTGGGTGTCATGGTGTGTGTGTTGTTTGCGGTTTGTAATCCTACATACCTTATATTTGTATGAGTGTTTGTGTAAATTTATATTTCCATATATAAATATATATGTTTTAATATAATATATATATATAAATATGTAAATACAAATATATAATGGGAGAATAAAATAGTTCTATATAATATAAATACTAATATATATATAAGTTATTATTAATAGATATATAAACATTTTTTTATTCAATGAACACATTGGAATGTTTCATGAATTTTTTTTTGTGTATATACTTATTTTTTTAATATATATTATGTATTTATAAATTTTATATATTAATTTACAATATATAATATATAAATAATCTAATAATGAAATAAATTTTCATAATAATGTAAAATTCTTAGAAAAAATTATCTATTTCTTCTTTAGAATTTTTTTAAATATATAATATATTATAATTAATAATATCTAATGAAAAATTTAGATATTTACTTAATTTTTTAAAAAACATATATACATAAGTACTAATTTTTTAGAAAATTTTGTGGTTTTGGGAAAACATTTATTAATGAAGAAAGGTCTATGAGTGGAAATGAATCATGTACAATGATATGGGTTGATTTCCTCTTTTTTCCTTTATAAACTATATTCATCATATTTTCTATACCATGTGGGTACCATATTCACGGGATTTCTATTTTAATATTTTTTTATCCATGTTGATCATTAGAAGATGTATCTCAATCATCAATCAAGATTTATCGACCACCGTGCTTCCAAAAAAATCACCAATATCCAAATCTGTGTTGGATTTCATTTTATCATAAATGATTGATGAAACAAATAGTATGACTAAGATATAGTCTGTATAAGGGAATGATACAAAATTAATTTATTCATAAATATAATCAACTTGTGATTCATACTAGTCTGTTATTCCCCCTCATAGATCTTGAAGAAACATCTCCTGTAAAATATCATATGGTGACTTGAGGCTATTTTTTTCCATTCCCACGTGACATTACACATTTTTTGTCATAAAAATTAATACAAAGATTGATTTTTATCTAAAAACATAAATAGGATAGACCAATCAACATTTTCTACTTCAAATCAATTATATGGAACTTTCCCTGACTGTCCAAACTGCATAATATTTTTAGATTCAACATCATTAACTCGGTTATCTAGTATTCCAAATGAGAAAGAAGTTTCCACGGATTTTTTCAATATATACTCCCTATACACATATTGGAACCATAAATATTTCCATATTTCATTCAAGGGTAGACTAAAATATTTTTGTTTACTTTTCATACATATAAAGAGTTCATGAGTACCACATGTCTTATCCATATGTCGGATTCAACCTAAGTTTAATATCCTTTTTAGATTCATATTCATTGAGACTATCTTGACTTTTATCCTTCAATTAGATACTAGGTGATTTCATCTATCACAAGTTGGAGGAGGCCCTTTTAGGAATAGTATTATACTTCACCCCTGAGACCTTCTCACAGTTAAGATCATATGTAAAATAAACATTGAAAACTCATGCAATAGTGTTAACTAGAGATTATTTATGATGACATTTCATAAGGTATATTTCAAAATCTATAGTAGAGCCAAAAAATCTGGTATGGATGAAACTTGAATCACACAATTTAATTTCCTCAACACGGCTTTACAGGACAATGTCAACATGGAGCTTCATTTAAATACGATATGCCTCATTCCGAGAAGAGTTTCCTCCTACCATATTATTTCTCAAACATTACATGTTATGAGAGTCTTTATTATAGGGAACAATTTTGTTTCTAGAGAATTATAATTGGAATATTCCACCCCTCCCTTATCAACTAATCTACACAATGTTATCCTCGTATTCATGAAATATAGAGGCATGGAGATGATCTTCCAACCCATCCTACATTTGGAACTATCATAGCTAAGATGTATGAGGTGTTTCATTAGTAAAGTATGTATACATATTCAAAGAAAACATAAATTATCTCTCCATTCATAATTAGAGTGACATAAAAAATCGTAAGATTCTAGAAATAAATATCATTAATTAACAGATCATAAATAATATAATTTTATTGAATTGTATTTTTATCATTCTTGGGAGGTGAGACAATAAAGGAAAAAATGTCTTTCAATATATGTGGATTCAGAAATATCCTAATAAGGCTTGGGAACCTACTCTAAACTTGAGAATTATTATTCTTTTAATGAATGTGGTTAAAGTGGAAGTGTCATTCTGAGATTATCATAATTACTGAATTCGAGATATTGAAATACGTATCCTATGATATTTATTTAAGAGTTTCCAATGGGAATATTAAATGAATATATCCCATTCTAATGGTAATGATCATTCAACATTCAACACCCCATATTCTGCTCAATTTGTTTTTAAATCTTCCACATTTGGGGATTTTGTTATTGATTTATTTATAAATAAATTTATATTATATATACGAATAAAAACACATATATTTTATTTTTAATTAATATATTTATATAATTTATTAATATTACCGAATTATATACTTTATTTAAATACATATATAGAGTTATGTATTTAATATGTTCATATTAAAGATATCTGTACAATATATAATATATTTATGTATATAATATAAAAATGTATATTTGTGTTATTGTTTGTATGTGTATTGGTTAAATATTTTATTATTATTATTTAAATTATAAAAACTATATGGTGTTTTATATGATACATTTATTAAATATAGTATTTTACGTACTAATGTTTATATTTTCTATATATATTTATGTACTTATATAATATGAAAGATTATAAAAATATAAATTGATAACAAAAAAAATTTATTGTATATTCAAATATAAATTATTTTTTTATTTTTTTGTGTACAAATAAATAATATATGAAAATCATTCAATGTATTAGTTTAATATATTTATTTAAATAAATTTTTATAATGTGTTTATAAAGTTTATTTAAATGCATTTTTATAATATATTAATAAAATATATTTTAATTTGTTTTTATAATAATTTTTTCATTGGTGAATCAAAATTTCCACAAATCTATAAAATTAGTAGTGGTTATGAAACCCATTTTTCTATTTTATTTAAAAACCATTGTATTTTTGTGGTGCTTATGCCAAAAAACATAACAAAATATTTTTTGAGTAGTGATTTTAATAGAACTACCACTAAAATATAACATTCTTTTTAAAATAGAAATATATAGTATTCAAAATAACCTCTAATTTAAGCAATTGGAATATGATTTAATCCCCTAAGGCCATCTTTTTATTTTTACAATATGATACTTTATTGTAGTGGTTAAGATTAAACCATACGTAAATGAATATTTATTACAAGTTTTGGTATAACTGACATTAAATTATACAGAAATTTAATTTAAATGTTGTTTTCTTTAACATTCAGTAAAATCACCACAAATATACAATTTTCTGTACTTCCTTTGAAAAAATAAACTATTATACATTTTTGATATGTTGGTAGTAACAAAAAATCCTTCTAATTGAAATTTATCTCAGACTATATAACATTTCAATTAAAATGGTTTTTATTTTTTTATTATAAGTTATTTTTAAAAGAATTACTTTGATATCACATATATGATTATTTTGTTTTGAGGATTGATTAATCATTGTAAGAGGACCTCTGTGAGAGTTTTTTATTTGGTTTTATTATAATTTATTTTGTAAGAGAATTTAATAATAATTTAAGGGAATTTTAATGAAATTGTTTTATATAATAAATTTTATGAAAAGAAGAATCAATGTTTTTTTGGGGTTGTGATGTCATTGAAGTTCATATATAGAGGATAGGATACATTAATAATGTCTGTGTCTTGTTAACATTATTAGTTATTTTTTTGGGTAAATATTAATTGGAATATTATGGTATTGTTAATAGAATATTGTTTAGAAAGAATAAATTATGAAATAAATGAAAAAAGTCATGTTAATTTCATCATCCCTCATTAGTACAATGTGTATGGTGATAACACCTCATCCTAGGTTCTATAAAATTAATGGAATGGAATAAAAATTATAGATTCTCCAAAATTATAAAATGGACAAGATAAGTTATCTAAGGCAATAGACACTTTCTAAATCAGGTGGAGATCCTCATGTCCATCATGTATAGACTTTGTTTTTTCTTCCTGGATGGATGGACACTACACAGGGAAATACTTGAATGATTACTCTAAACCAACCGGTGTTTTCCCTACGATGGACTCAAAAATTGATCCACAACAAGGCATGTGTGGAATTATAATACCCATAGGATGGAAGTTAGTTTCATACATCAAATTGAACCATGTGACAATGATTTAAATAGTTACATAATTATAAGGAAATAATTGGATATTCAATAAAATATCTTCATGGAATTTTTGTAAGTCAGAGATATTGGAAAAATCAAATAGGTAGAAGAAAATAATAAAAAGTAAAAAAATAAAAAATCAATAATAAATTTAAATATTAAAATCTTCTTCTAACCCCAACCATCCTCCCCTATAGAAATGGCCACATACAGATTCTAAACCTCATCCACTAAAAAAATTAAAAAACATAAAGCCATATAAACTAGTAAAAGCAACTACATCGACAATGTCTCATTTGTAACCAATCCATGTCATCATTATGTTGTTTCTTTAGTGTTGCAACATAGTATAAAGGCTAGGTTGGGAGAATATTTTCCTAGCCTACATATCGTAGTTAACCCAACTAAGCAACTTAGGATCCCTTGTTCTATTTACTTATCCATTAATCCATTTCACCCCTATCATACAAATCACACCTGCAATAATATTTTCCATCAAATGAAATAATCACACAAAACATCAACATAAAAAAATATATTTTTTTGAAATCCATTATCACTAATGCTTTATTTTTTTATACCAATATATAATTATACAAACATATATATATATACACACACATTTCTCATTTTGTTTAAGTTCTCATGTCCTCAAGGGAGTTTGTTTAGAGATGAATATGCTTATATATGTTCCCATATATGAGTGAAAACCAACCAAATCAATAGAATGCATTTTAAATCCTTTTCAATTTATTTAAAACTAATTCTGACACTATTTATCATTATATAGAATTTCATGTAACCCTTGAAATACCAAAAGATACATACATATCCACATAGCCATTATAATTAACACTAAAATAATATTTATAAATAAAATTTTTTTTATGAAAATATTTATACAATTTAACAAATTGTAATTAGTTTTTATTAGTAAAAAAGTTTTTATTCCATGCTTTCAATTTGGTAAAAAAGTTTTTCTAGTGAAGAAATATGAAGATTTTTTTTATTTTAAAAGATTTATAGCCCATGTTAATAATGATAAAAACCTTCCATTGATCACTATTCATAGTGATAATGGAGGAGAATTTCAAAATTCCAATTTGGAAACTTTTTTCAGCTGAAAAGTCATTACAAATAAATTCTCATCACTAAGAAAACTTCAACAAAATGGTTTTGTTGAATGAAGAAATAGAATTAATCAAGAGATAATAAGAACCATGTTGAGTGAATATTCAGTAGCCAAATATTTTTGGGCTGAAGCTGTTAGTACTACTTGATATACTATAGATCATGTTTTGATTACAACATTTCTTAATTAAACTCAATATGATTTATAGAATGGAAAAAAACCTAGAATTTCATTAATCAAGGAATGTGGTTGTAAGGAATTCGTTCTGGACACTAAAGATAATATAAAAAAATCACACAAAAACCTGATGAAGGAATTTTCTTAGGCTACCCCACAAATTCTAAGGCTTATAGAATTTTCAATAACAATACTTGTAATATTGATGAAATAGTACATGATAAATTCGATGAAACTGATCCTTTTTTTATACAACCTCAACCTACATCCACGGATGTGTTTTCAAAAACTGAATATTAACCATTGATAAAATATCATTTTGATAAGGAAAATTCTTAAGAAAATGTTTCTGAAGCATTTACCCCAGAAGACATCCTACCATTTATTGATGAACATGTTTTACAAAACCCAAAACAGATGTTTCTTAAGAATGATCCCAGTGATAGTATCATTGGTTATGTAAATCAACCATTAAGGACTAGAAGTTCCTTAATAAATGAAGTAAAACATCTTTCATTACTTTCACAATTAGAACCAAAAAGCATTGATGACACTTTAGGTGATGATGATTGGAAAAAAGCTATGCTAGATGAGATAAATTAATTTGAATGGAATAATGTATGGACCATGGTTGAAAGACCTAAGGAAAATTATTTTATTAGTGTAAAATAGGTCTTCAAAATTAAGTGTGATGAAAATAGAATCATAGTTCGAAATAAAACTAGATTGGTGATAAAGAAAATAATCAACAAGAAATAATAGACTATAAAAAACCCTATGCTCGAGTAGTGATACATGAATCCATTCATATTATAATTACCTTTGAAGAATTCATTAATTAAAAACTTTTTCAAATGGATGTTAAATGTGCTTTCCTTAATGGTTATGTTCAAGATGATGGTTTTGTGAAAAAACCTCTTGTTTTCCAAGTTACAAAACTTGTAGATCATGTTTTTAAACTTACTAAAGCTTCATATGGACATAAACAAGACCCAAGGTCATGGTATGATAGACATACAAGATTTTTTCTTCAAAAAAATTATGTTTAGGGATGTTCTGATCAAACCATATTTATAACGAAATATAAGAAAAAATTTTGATTGTTCCAATTTTTGTTGATGAAATTATTTTTGATTCAACTCAACAATCTTTAACTAATTCCTTTGCAGATCTAATGAAATCTGAGTTTGAAATGAGTATGATGGGTGAGTTAACATTTTTCCTTGGTTTTCAAATTTCTTAAAAACCAGATGGAATATATATCCCAACATAAGTATATTAAATATCTTCTTAAAAATTTTGGATTAGACAATACTAAGAGTATAAGTACTCCCATTGGTACCTCAAATTCACTTGATCTTGATGAAGCTGGGAAACTTGTAGATCAAACATCATTTAGAGGAATGATAGGAAGTATATTTTAATTGATATCTAGTCAGACCAAATTAATGTTTTTGGTATGCTTCTGTGGAAGATATCAATCCAACCCTAATAAATCACATTTAAAGGTAGTGAAAAAGAATTTTCTCTGATTAAAGAGAACCATGGATCTAGGTATCTTTTAATTGTGGAAATGATTTTGTTTTAAAACATTTTTCAGATGCAGACTTTGGTGGATGTATAATGGATAGAAAGGTACATTTGGAATTTTTCATTTCGTAGGAGATTCATTAGTTTCTTGGTAATGCAAAACGAAACATTCCGTAGAACCTTCCATAGCTGAAGCTACATATGTAGCACCTGGAAGTTGTTGTACTCTAGTGGTGTGGATGCAACACACACTTAGAGACTATGGTATGAGTTTTACCAAAACTCAAATATTGTGTGATAATACTTGTTCCATTGCCTTATGTAAAAACCCTCGACATCACTCTTGTGCAAAACACATAGATATTAAGAATCACTTTCATAGGGATCACACATCTAAAGAACATAACATTATTCAATTTATTGAAACACAAGATCAACATGCTTATATTTCCAAAAAATCATTACCATCCGATAGATTTCAATACATAAAACCGAAGTTAGGAATGATAACTATAAGGTAATCATTCATATTAACTTCTTATTGAATCCTATCTATATACAGTAAGAAGATCCTTTTCATAGGGGGAGTACATTTTCTTGTCAATCAGAATTTTTGTTGTTAAAATATTTGAAGTTAAAATTTTTGTAATCAAAATTATCATAGTTAAATTTTTCGTTTTTCAAAATTTCATAGTTAATTTTTTTCTTAATAAAAAATTTTCATTGTGAAAATTTTCATACTCTAAAATTTTTCCTAATTAAAATTTTTATATCTAATTTTATTCAAAATAATTTTTACTCATTACGAATAATCCTCCTAGAAATCCAAAAGGGATGTTTCCTTTTCTATGTTTTCTTAATAATCTTTTACTTGTTGGAATTCTATTTTTGTTTTTAAAATTTTCGAATACAGTTTTTCTTAAATCCAAAATTTTTTTCCTAAAACCCTCATAATATTAGAATCTATCAAAATGATTCTTTGGCTATCTTCTAAATCATCAACTCTTCTCAAGATGTTTTAGACCGTTGATCAATCAGGGAAGATGAAATGTCTCTTTAATTTCCTATATAAAGGACCCCAATAGTAGTCCTACATTGAACTCCAAGCCTTCGCCTGCTAAATATCTACCTCAATTTTTAATGTCATTCCAAACCATTACTGTTTCCATACATCATAATGTCTACTAAAGCATGTTCTCAAAATGAAATTTCATCTCTAAAGGAAATCTTTGAGTTGCAGATCTACCGAGAAAGGTTAGTCGAGCCAAAAATTTATTCCAACTATGATTAAATTTATTTTAAGAATATCAAGATAAATTGTTGGGAGGGTGCATGTATATCACAACCAAGACCATAGGATCCAGTGTATCTACAGGTTGATTTCTATGAGATAGTTAGTTTTTTCAATGATGGAGGGACAAATAAACATTCTTTCAAAAGCTATGTAAAGATACACTCTCTTTCTTATAACATGTAAACAAATCCGATAGGAAATCCTTATGGAGTAGAAGAAGTGTTTTTCTCTCACAAGGTTCATGATGTAATAGGATCTTTTGACGAGGAAAAGGCTTTAGCTTCTCTTGGTCTTTAATAGGTAAAGACTCTAAAAATTATTCATCTCTCTATAAATCATCGGATTCTTCCGCTATAGGTTCATGGTTTTCTCATTCTGAGAAAAGGGAAAAAGGATACTTTGATGAAGAGTCATATGTATTTTCTGTATTTCTTGGTGAACATAAGAATGATAATCCTGGTTAAGCATATCTAGGATTCGATTGAGAATATATATAATGGTAATATGAATTCCTAGATTATCATGTATTCTGCCATTCTTTTAATAATAATTTTTCTTTGTCATCAGTAAATCATGATTCCTAGTGGTTCTAATCCAAAAAATAGTAAGGTGACACTTTTGAGTGCTGATACTCTATGGAGAACGAATATTGGGTTTAATAGTCAATCCGGATAATTTAATTTTTTTTGGAAGTAGAAGTTGAAGCTCTATCAAAAAATCCAGAAGTGGATGAATCATCTATGAAAGTTGGAAGGAAGATGAATGATAAGGAACCAGAAGAGAATGAAAAAATATCCAGTGGCTAAGGAAACTCATTTAGCACCACAAAATCCAAATAAGTAAAAATTATATCCTGATGAGGTTGTGGATAAGTGGATAGAAGATAAGAAGAACTGGATGTAATGGGACCACAAGTTTTGTATGGACCCTGTTGAGGAAAAAACAATGAAGGAAAAGACGGTTGAGTATAATGAAAATGAAAAAAAATATAAGAAGCAATAGAATAAGATGTTTGAGAATGAGATAGTATAATCTCTTCTTCAGGCTGTTGAAAAAGCCATTGAATAAATTCCAGTACCGAAATCGTTTTTGATAGAACCATAACTAGAGATACTGGGAATGAAATCGGAGATTCTGGAACAACATCATGAAGAAGAAATAGTTCAATAAGAATAAGTGGAAGAAGAAGTGTAAGTAGGGAGTGGTGAAAATGAAGATATAATAAAGAAAGTATAATAATATCATGAGAAGGATATACTTTCTGAGATGTTATCAATCCAAAATTCTAATGTGGAATATTTAAATCTTGTTACCATGTTTAAAGATGAGAAGGTTGAAGAAGAAGTGAATAAGTTATCTGAAAAGGAAAGTAGTAATCATGATTTCATTCACCTTGGGGATGTTAATACAGGAGCCAAGAAAGAAGAAGTTGATGACGATAAAATTGTTCATCTATCAGATAGTGAACATGAATCACCTATTCAAGAAGAAGTCATTCTGAAAGATGAAAAGGAAATATATGTGAAATTCGATACACCTAGAAAAATTGTGTTAAAGAAGAAATAGGTCGGTGCTTCATCAAAAATCAAGGATGTTGAAATAGAAAAAGAATCACCACCATCTAATGTCTCAGATTCAAAATTGTCTCATCTTGGACATTACTCTCTTGTTCAATCTTTGAAGAAGCTGATTGGGACTATTCCAATATTCTCTATTATTGAGTAAAGATATAAGATGCTTCAGCATAAATTAAATCAAAAATCATATTTAGTATCCATGGTGATGTATAAATGTATCAGTCTCAATGGAGACATTAACACCATTCTCATCGGATAATAGGCTCAAAAAATATATTGCAAGAAGATGAAAAGTTGGTCAATGAAGACAATAGTAAAGATGAGAATCTTTGATGAATTTCAATATAGTTTCAAGGATGATTTTAACACTGAAGATGTGAAGATCAAGGATCTAACTAATAGTATTGTGGAAAGGATTACTTTTGAACAGACTTCTCAGATGAAAGAAGTGAAATATATGAATGGGAATTGAATTTAGTTGGTCAGAGTTAGAAGAGAGATAAAGGGATCTCAGAACTGAGATAGAATAGAAATTTTTTAAGAATGAAGATGTTCTGAAGGCCCAAGAATAATCTCTTAATGCTCTAGAAGATAAAATTAAAGTATTGGAGATGAAAACAGAATATCAGGATATGTTACTCAAGTAGTTAGAAGAGGATCCCAAGGAACTCAAGAAGCTGAAGAGTATTGTGACGACGGTGATGTAGAAAGAGAATAAAGGATAATCTTTCCCAATTCATATTTTTTGTAGTATTTTTATGTTGTAAAAATTCATTTAAATCTTAATGAAATTCTTATCACACTTCTTATTTTTTGGTTGTTTAGTAATAATATTTTTGGTAAGAATCTTTTTTTTCATTTGCTGTATTTCATTTTGAAAATCACAAAGGCAAAGAAAGGTATTTAAAAAAAGAATAATTAGTAAAGAATAAATTTCCCTAAGTAAGGGGGAGTTTATCTAAGGGTGAGTTTTCATCATGATGATTTTTGTATGCAAGAAAATGAAAAAACTCCAATAGAAAATTTAGAATATGATATTTAGTGTTTCCAAAGCCTAAGGGGGAGTTAGTCATATTCACATTGATCCATAAGTAAAGGGATATTAGATTTATATACAATCCCATAAAATTTCTAAGTCCTTATATTCTTTTTCATAAGGATGTTTGTCCTTTTCAAAAATGGGGTGATTTTTGAGTTAATAAAGTTCCCTTTGTACTTTTCCATTCCTCCATGTTTTGAAAATCTCAAACACCCTATATTAATGAAAATTTCATTTTCCTTAATATTTTTTCCTAATAAGAAAATTTTTGCTTCCCCAAGGAAAATTTATCCTTATATATTTTTCTTTCTTCATATTTTAGCCTCTTTAAATCTATTTATTTTTATTCCTATGTGAAAAATTTGGTTTCACCTCTAAAACATCGGAATTCTATAAATACATAGATATGGTGTATTCATTTTTCAATATCAGAATTTAGGATTTGAATTTTTTGAAATTCAGACACCGAATTATTTGAAATTCAGACTATAAATTCTATTTAATTTAGACTCCGAATTCTATGAAATTCAGACTCCGAATTCTCTGAAATTTAGACTCTGAATTATCTGAAATACAGAATCTTATTTCTCTAAAATTAAATTTCTGAATTCTCTCAAATTAATTCTCTAAATTCCATAGAATTCAGATTCAAAATTCCTAAGAATTCAGACACTACATTCCTTAGAATTCAGGTTCCGAATTCCATAGAATGAAGACTCGGAATTTCAAAGAATTTAGGTACCAAAATCCATAGAATTCAAATTCTGAATTCCCTAGAATTCAGGTTCCGGATTCCTAAGAATGCAGACTCTTAATTCCTCTGAATTCGAGTTCCGCATTCCTTAGTATTCCGACTCCAAATTCTATAGAATTCAGATTTCGAATTCCTTTATAAATAGAATCTAAATATCCATTTAATATACTTTTTAAAGGTTAAATTTTTTAGACTCTGAACATTAATTTTCTACATACTTTGAAAAATAAATTTGGTTGAGCAACCATATTTTACATACCCTTGTTATAGTTATAATACAATGTTGTTTACTCTACTTCTAAGCAACTGTTTTTTTGATTGAAACGTGAATAAGTACCTATAAAATTCAAGGAATAAATATGACTATTGGAAGAGGGATCCGACAGTTGGAAATGAGTTGATAAATAGGAGCTCATTTGAATGAGCTCAACACACGTTGATCAAACTAGAAATTACATGTTGCTGAGGAGATTTCTAGAGAGAGACTCTAATTATTTGTGTGTACTAATCATCTTGTTCAGATTTCTGTATGATACTCAGATTTTTGCTTTGTACAATCGAGGGCTTTAGGGGATATGATGACAGATGTGCTGACTACCTTAATGTTCGAGGGATTGTAGAGATAGAAAGACAGACTCCAATATTATTATCGTCGGCTTACCCTGATGTGGGTAAGACAAAATTTCATGAAAGTATAAATCAAGGGACCTTTATCCAAGGTTTTTGGGTACCCTACTCTTTGGGTTAAATAATTTCATACTTGTTACTTTTTTTGTTTCAATTTTGTTTTCCACTACATTTTTATTAGTAAAAAAATTATAACTATCATATACATTCTTTGAACTTGTACTTTGATTAGTATGATTCTATAAGCATTAAGGTAGAATATTTTTCATTGTAAACTTCTCTTAAGTTTTATTTTTGGAACCATGTTTATGGAATCAATCATGTTTTTAGAACTAAGAGGTCTTGTAAATTATCTTTGTTTAACTTTGTTAAACAACAGAAAGTTGTATCCATCTTTAAAGGTTCCAAAGGAATTTTTAAATTATACTATTCACCCCACTCTTGTATATTGAGCATCTACATAATAATTCGATCCTACATAAAGAGGGATACACTATTATGGAGAACGTGCCTAGGGATACGGGATTTTAGTGGGTGGAGTAATCATAGAAAAAATATTAATAAATGAAGAAGATGTGAAATGAAAAATTTAAAAAAAACAAGAAAAGGGCTTATGGGCTACGCCAATTACAAAAATAAAAACCCAAATCCACAGTGATTATGGATACTTAGAGGGTCCAAATTGATATTGTGGTTGTAATGGGTTATGGGAGGCCATGTTGGATGTGTAATGGGTTCAAAATTATGAAGAATTAATTATTTATAAAAGAAACAAAATTGGTTTTAAAATCTGGAAATGGGCTCACGGTTTGTCCCAAATTAGGAAAAATCACCATTCATCCCAAAAAGTATAAGAAAACCCACAATAATAAAATAATAGAAAATAAATAAATAAACCATTTGAAAAAATTCATGGATGTGACAATTCTCCCCATGATAAAATTTTCCACATTTTGAAATCCACATCATGGCCAAAAGTAATATCCAAACCGAACTGAAATGCCAAAAATAGACTTCTTTTACATGTTTTTTTCACCTCGCAAAATGCCAAAACACCTCTAATTAGAAAAACAAGTAATTAATAATCTAATCCACCAAAACATAACCCACTTCCTGAAATGATCAAGTATATTGAAACTAAATCTCAAAAAAACACCTCCGGCTCAATCCAAACAAGACTAAAGCAACATAAACAGAACGAAAAATGAAAACGACTGAGGCCACCTTTTTTTCATTAACAAAACTATTGGGTGAACTATAATTCCATCATTTCTTCAATGAGGAATTTGGTTGTTAAATAACTCCAAATATTTCTACCTTTTGTCAAACCAACAGTATGGACAAAACCAATTTTCTGATATGGGGAGACATAAACAGACTCCACACTATAAGGGGCAACTCAACTTTTCCCAAGACCGAATCGGGACAAGAACTGCGGGAGACCTGAACGTTATCCCTGACATAAGGGGTATAAATTCAATATAATTCCCCAAAAGGTTGTACAGGAGTCCCATAGTGGGTATCCCCACTATAAGAACAAACCATATTAACCAACTAGGATGGATTGACACGAACAGACCCCAAAATTTAGAGAGTTGGGACAACCACACGGTTAGTCGACACAGTTTAGTAAACCATGGGATTAAACTGCAGATCATTATATCTAAAGGGAAACTTTTCAAGGTTACATTGGACGAGGAGCATGAACATGAAGAGACTATGTGGTAGCTAAAATCCCTTATCACATTCTTTCCTTGGTTGGCGTATAATTACTAATAACTGTGCACAAACTGTGCACTATAATCTATATAGCCCAAATTTCATACATTTCTCTAAAAACTCAATGGAATACAAATGGGGAAAAGCATGAAATTTATAGATAATGTGTGAACTTTATTCCCCCACCTCTTTCCACAAATAATGAACTATTGGCGAAGGATGAAAATACTAGAGTTCTAAACTGTTTTCATCATTCATACCGAGGATGGGAATTAGACCAACAAATTTTATTAACCCTTGGATTTCCCTGACTATGTGCATGCTTTACTCTGGGACCTATGGATGGAGCTTAGATGGCCAAAGAATATATGGCCATGCATTTAGGACATGAAAAATACCCAAACAGACCGTCTTCTTTCGGTTCCACAAAAAACTATTCTGTGATCCCAGATGGTATAAAGGAGACACAACACACTCCAATATCACATTACCAAAACATAACATTTTTCTGAAATAAGATCTTAGAATAATCACACACATCAATACTTGTTTCTTTGGATGAAAAATGGAAAGGGGAAAGGGCATAAGCAAACACTTTCCACTAAATAGTGGATATCAATATTTTACCAAGGGATGAACATTTCAGAAAAAATAGAGACCCTAGGATTATTTCACAACCATCACTTTGGTGTCAGACAAGCACTTAACATCACAAGGTGTCATCGAACATGACCATTTGGACTTATAGAAACAATATATGGATACGTCCCTTATGATGAGTCCCAAATAGTACACAATTTCTTAAAAATGACAATAGCATCCTCTCTAGACCATATTCCCCACACCATTGGTTTACCATAAACCCTAATTTCAGAGAGATAGATGAAAGACCCAGAGGCCCTCTTAGAAAACATTTTACACTGAAAAACCATGACCTCTTCCACCATTGGTAACTCATGATACCTAAGGATCTAAGCTCACTTTCAAAATTCCATGACTACTCTCCTGCTAGAGGAGGATCCAAAAAACTAGGAATCTAAATTGTGGGGACTCAACCCCAAATGCTCGAGAAAAAGACTCATTGTATTGATCAACTGGAGGACTTTCCAGTGGAGAATCACTTTGGGATAAACTTCAGTCATGAATTAAATCTTAATGGGGGAATACCTTATCTAAAAAGAGAACCCAAGGAGCTAACCAAGCTCGTCCATTGGTCAAAACAATATCAGTAGTCAGAACCAAAAACATGGGGAGATCCCCCACAAGGGCCTCACGAGCTTTTCCTAGTAAGAGACCACTAACCAGCCCTTAAACCAAACATACCGACCAAAAACAATCCCAAAAAATCATTCAAACATGAGGGGTTCTTAAACTCAAAACATCCCAGAACAACAACATTTCTAAAAAACACAAAAGACATACCACCCAAACTGGTCATCCAGGCATTAGGTTTTCCTTTTAAAAGAAGTAACTACATTGAAAATAAATGGGTCGGTGGTTAATGTTCCCACCAATAGTATCCTATGAGCCTCACAAATGCATGTTTCCTTGGAACAATGGGCCCCCTCCTCATATCCACTCCTAAAATCATCAATTCATTCCATTAACCTTTCATCATCCCATATAACCCCATTTAGGTAGTCAATCATAGAAATACCAAAGGTAAAAAAAATCCTTCCACTTTTCAAGACCAAAACATTCAACAAACACTTCACTTTTTCTCAAAACCGATAACCAAAAAATAAAAACCTAATTGAAAACATTCAAAAAATTTCAGAAAGACCCAATAATATAATTAAAAATTTACATTCAAGACATACTTTATTTTCAAACCATTTCAGCCTGTTTTAAAAGAATCCCAGTTTTATGAAAAAAACTCCATTTCATCAATAGACATCCATTTAAAAACTCATCTCTTATTATTTAAAAAAGGATACAATGATTCATAAAATATTTAAAATTAATACTATTTACCAAATCAATATTTATCTTAAAACCCTAGACATAAATTCCCAAAACACATCATTCAACTCGAAACACTGATTAATAATTATACAATATCAATTTGGAATAGATTTTTCAAAACCCACTCTAACATAATTCAAACAATAAAAAGAGGTGTAAACACACCAGTTACCATTTGAAAATAGTTCTGAAAATACATTTCCACCATTTTAGAAATCAAGAAACTTCCACTTTATGAAAAAAAAAATTCTTAAAAGTTTATATTTCTTAAATCAAGTCTTATTTATAATTTTGAAACCAAGCCTCTAAGATTTCAAAACAAAATAAAACAAGATAATGGGAGTGGAAACCTGTTTTGGTGGGTGCCCTTAACATAATGTTGCAGACATATGACAATAAAAAAACCATCACATAGAGTGTTCTAGAAAAATAACCCTTGCTCCACCTGGCTTGTCAGGACCTGTGAGCACACTAAGACCACTGAACTCACACTATTTTTATTTCCCCATTCAACGATGACCCATGAATACAAAAGTACTCAGATGAAACCTGACTTCCCCAGGAAAATTGAATCCAATCATGTGGTGTACTATCCGGAAACCCTACTTATAATCAGAATGTCAAGTCCCAAAAACCCTAACTTTGGACTATCCTGACTTTTTCCCCTAATAACATGACCCAAGAGAGTGAACATAACCCCTATGATACAAATTTCTCATGAACCAGCTTTGGTCATGTTCAAAACAGGCACCCAAACTAGACTTTGGAATGACACAAAAGGCATTCCCAATATATGGGATGGAACAAGTGTCTGGGTATCAAAAAATAAAATTTGGGAACCATTTAACTTATTTTTTAAACATAAAGAGAAAAAAGAATCCAATAAATACAAATCAAGATTTTTAAAACCAAATTATAAATTAAAAAATTCATAATTGAGTTAAATTTATTTAAAATAATATTGAAACACTATTACAAAGGAACAAAGGTAAAACTTACAACCCATAAACCACCTCATGGCAAGGGGAAACACACATAATCCTTCTCTATAACACAACATCACAGAGGACAGCAAGAAACCGAGACCACTGGCACTAAAACCATTACCCAAACATCGAAAAAGATAACCAAGTCTACATACACCCAAAGGTTTAAGAAGGGTGTGAGACAATGCCCATTAGAATTTCATCAAAAAAATATTCCATCTGATAATTCTTATAGGACAAAATGGTTGCATGTTTTGTAAACCATAAATGATAGTAAAAGTCATTTGAAGATGAAACATTTAAAAAAATCAATTTTCAAGTGGGATACTTTAAAATATATTGACACATTTTAAAATAATGACAAATCTACTTGATTTCTCTAGATAAAAATACTACATTCTGATAGTAATTATAAAATATCGAATGAGAACTAGCAATGGGAAAACAACCATAGGAAGTACCTTGATGTGGGTCTTAGGTACCTCGTACTCGGTGAAAGTATCCATACAAATATATGTTCTTGTGCATAAGAGCCACTAATAGGGATTATACCCATAACCTAGTGTTCCCCCAAAATAGTCATCATAATAGTTTAGTTAGTTTTTTCATCATAAAACTTGTTACGTGAAACATGGTCCAAACCCCATGAGATCACTAGCATACTATTACATTTCCCCCCACATAGATTGTCAGGTTTTCCCTCTTATTCTCAAACAAGTTCCACAATCCATGAAAAACAATTTTCGCATGAAAATACCACTTCCAAGTCACACACGCACCAAGTAGCCCACACACACGTCACATGGTCCCCATTTTTATTCAAATTCATTATAGAAATCATACTCACACCAAAACTTCCAACAACACATTTCAATTCCCTTTCACACAACAAAAAAATACTTTAAAAAATTCTACAAAATGTAACGCCACGACCCTTGTTACCCAGAGTCGGTGCATTATTACATAACATTGACATGATCATAAGAAAGATCAAATCTCGAAAGACCCATTGCTTTAGTATCCTTGGAAACACTAGATATATTCATAAAGTTTTACATTACATAATAAAGTGAAAAACTACTACAACAACATAGAATCCATATTCCACACTCATATCCCCACATAAAATCCCTGCAGGTCATTCATAACTTACTTCTTCACATCCTCGGAAAAATAAAACATATAAAAGGGGTGAGATCAAATGCCCAATAAGGATAACAATATAGTGGAAACTTTCAAAAATAAGCATAAATATTTAAGGAAATGTATAACTAAAACAAAATCCTTTTAAACTTGAATTTCAACATAGTATGGAAAAAGTAAAATGAAATAATTCCATTTACTTATTCACATGGATATTCTACTAATCGAATAATCACATGCAATATAAATAACCACTTTTATAATGATGAAATGCATAATGTCAGACTATCAAAACCACATAGCCAAGGCCTCATGCCAAGACTACAAATAAGATTTTTCCAAGGCCTTGTGCCAAGACACAAGTTTGTCTAATGAGACCTACCAATTCATCGAGGAACTATAGCGGGCTCCACCCGTCACATATTAAGTCCAATGCATTCCCATATGAAAAGGTTTAAACCTAACATAAACATTAGTATTAAAACTAGCATACGAAATGTCAATACTTTCACCATAAAAAATGAATGGTATAAAAACATCACATCCAAAGTCAAACATATCAGAAAACATTCAATACAGTATTGAAGTTTTGTATCATAATAAATCAAATTCAAATAAGCATAAAATCCATCAAAGGATGTTGACATAGATGAAATCAAAACTCTTTTTAGAGAAAAATCTCTTTCTATTTTGAAATCATTTAAGAGTCTTATATTTATGAAATAAAACATTTTCTTTGAAAATATTCTTATAAGCTTGTAAGGGAAGATTCGAAGATTTTATAATGGTGGAAAATAACCGCACCCGTCGTATAAGTTAAAAAAACAATCTTACCTTAATTCTGTCGAAAAGGTTAAAAAGAACCTTGTTTGGAAAAAGACAGAAATATTCCTTTATAAACCACTTATAAAAAGTCAAACAAGGGTATAAATTACTTTAACCCATAATCTTGTAAATATTAAAAATGTTTTGAAATACATTTTTTAGAAACATGGATGTGGATGATAAAGAGATCCCAGTAGATTATTATGTATAAACAACCTCGGATAATGAAGAAATTGTGAAATAAACCCTTACCTTGTATATAACGACCCATACTTTACATACATTGTTAATACTTCAAAATTGAAGCACACTTATTACAACATATGATAAAACCACAAAGGACCGTATAGGTATAGTGTCTTTAGAAACTGGGAAACATAAACAACTGGTTCATAAATCTTCTACAGTGTCTCCCATTTATTTCATCATATCTAGGGTCCCTTTTAGCATATTCTACTTAATATCCATCTTCCTGACCTGGGGAAAAGGAAACATAAAAGGGTGAGCTCAAATGCTCAGCAAGGGCAATAAATGAAATAAAAATCATATCATATTCTTCTTAAAATCATAACCTGCAAAAGAGATCATAAAATCTTAATAAATCATAGAAGTGAAAATGAGATCCCCATAATCATAACATGAATCCTGAAACTTTGTGGCATGCACACATAATCATGGAAAATCATTTCTTGTTAGTCATGACTTATTGCCAAGACTATCTTAGTGGACAAAGTCCCTTTCTGAACCGAGTTCACTCCTCGTTTCAGTCCTGTATCACTGAACCGAAATAACCTTCCGTTCTAGCCATGTCTATCTCATGAGATATAAAATCTTTACCCAATGCATTGGAGGGAGATATAGGTCCCACCCATCTTATAATGAATCCTTTCTTATGTGTGCCACATAATCATAAAACATACATCATAGCATAACCCATGTAATAAAAATGGGATTCTTAAACGACATGACATCATAAAACAACTCATATAAGATAAAGGAATTCATAAAAATAATTCCATCACAACATGATCAAATCAATTTAATAATAGGGATAAAACAAAACCCTTTATTATCTTAGATGGAAAATAATTTTGATAAAACACTTGAACTCCATTCTTGAGGAAAATATCATTTCTTCTTCAAAAACATTTTTCCTTTCATAACATGCCATACAACTTTAAAATAAAAGAAGTTGATTAAAAATAAACTTGAAAACTTGTAAAGGAAGATTCTTGGAAATTTTGTTTTAAAAATCCATTCATGCCATATAAGTTAAAAAAACATTCTTCGTACTTTTGTCAGAAAAGTCAAAAAGTACCTCGTACGAAAAACGACAAAGGATTCCTTTCGTACATATTACTAAAAAACTCACCGAAGGGTAAAAATGGATTTAAAAAATTGTAGGTGGATGGAAATAATATTACATATTGATGAAACATGGATGTGGATGATAAAATACACCCCAGTAAATACTTACGAATAAACAATCTCGGATAAAAATGAGATTGTGATATTTTCCCTTACCTTAGGTCCAATTTGCTTTGTACGTGTCCGAAGCTCCTGTATAATGGTTAAATAATGTTATTGACTTATTCCAGAATCATACATATTGATATGATATCATATATGGTCATATTTTTAGCTTCTTGATAGTAATATTTCATTGTTACTTGTTACTCGGGTCTTTATTTCCTTTTGTTCTTATGCGTGTTTTGCCGAATACATTCTTATTCTTATTTTAAGGTTATAGATACCTTATATCCAGAATGGTATTAGTGTAACACATATCATATTTATTCATTCAATTCATTTATATAATTACTATGTAATGATGATCATGTAGAACGAGTCGCATCACATCGTGGAGACGGTATTCCGTACGTACGCACGAGTGATGATATCATTCCTATGATCGTGGAACTGTATTGGAGTTTATATATATATTATTTCAGTATCAATATTACTTTATAATAATCATAAATAGTTACTCATTACACCATTATACCCATCCTTGTAAGGTGATGGTGGAAAATAGATTACACCACGGCGTGGAGACGGTATTCCGTACGTACGCACGCGCGGTGATTTCATTTTTCCGTAGGATGGATAGAAGGTGAATTAGGGTTGCTTCATATTTATAATAACATATCAGTATGTAAGTAATAATGATGTTATTACTTTATCATGAAACAACTAAAGAAGAAGAAGTTGAAGAAGAAAGAAATTGAAAAGATCGGTAATGGATATTACCTTTTCTTTGGAACGCCTCTTTGAATCCTCCACTTAAGGAGCTAAGATTGGTCTTTGGAGAAGACCAGGACCTCTAGGATTATTCTAGGGAAGTGGAGAGGAGAAAATGGCAGGGGTTGGCCGAGCTTGAGTGCTCAATTTGGTGTGAGGAGGAGGGGGAGGAGGTGCCCTTTTATAAGGGAGGAGAGGGGCACCTTAGGAATATCTCAAAATATTATTTTATATTAAAGTCAAAATCGGTTTATAATGGTTCCAAAGGGTCTTATTTCGAAGCTAAAGTGGGGATGGGTCGAAATCCTATCAACCAATAGAATTTAGACAAGTTTAGGATATTATTTTAACCTTATCAATTAGATTTAACTCTAAGTTAAATAATTTAACTTTTACCATGTCTTTTTGTTTTCTTTCACTATATGGTTAATACACTTACTATAACATGCCAAACGAACCCCAAATTGTTTATTATTAATATATATATCCTTATCTAAGTCATTTGGCCGAACCTTAGATTTTTAGGAATAAAATAACAATTAATAATATAATATTTGATTTAAAAACTATTTTGTGTCAATGTTGACACTATTTGATATATGATTTTTTTTAAAAGTCATAACAGAATTATATGTTCGAACCAAGTTGATTAAATCAACACTAATATATCATAGTAACCTATAAAATTAGTGGAATTTATAAAAAGTCTCAAATTACATTTATTTTGGTGTTTATAACATCAATTATGTCAATATTTCGTTAACAAGATATTTACTGCATCATCTTTGTGTTATAAATAAATTAAATTATTTGATGTCTAAAAATTACAAATAAAATACCATCATGTAGGAAATCCTTTTAGCTTTCTAATGAATATTTACAATCGAATTTATCTTATGTATAACCCCATATTAAAAATGTTTTACTAAATAAACTTTGATTTTAACTCTTTTAACCCTTCTTTAAATAAATTAATAATAAATGTCCTAATCTAACCCAAGTGGGCCTAAATGGTCATATTTTATTCCTAAGTTTGTTTTTGGTCGAAATACACTTGTCCAATAGGATTAGGACACGTGTTAGGGTAATAGTAATATCATATTTACCCTTAGTTACCCTATTTACTATTAACCGTGGTAAAAAAAAGTAAAAAGTTACTATTCACCAAAAATTATTTTCATCTCATTGAACCACATTTTAGTCCTTGATATTAACCATGTCTGTCGGATTTTTGAAATTCCATTCACAGAAGCGGTAAAATTATGTTTTATGCAAAATTCAGTTTTTTAACCTACCACTTAGTGGTTTCACTATTCATCAAAAATTGAAAGTTTTCAGAAAAATACCAAAATTTCACCCTAGGCTAATTTCGATATTCTGAGTCCAAAAATGAAGTCCATTATGAAAAATAAAATTTATAAAATTTCAAAAAGTGGTTATTACTATTCATAACAGCTAGTTTTAATAGTATATTGTTGTTTAGTGAAACTCGGTATTGCGTACGACGCAAGCTATCGAGGAAGGTCGCGATTGCGTGTAAAGCAAGCCAAGTAAGTGTTGTGTAGAAAACGATTCCTGTGATGATTTATATAACATAAAAGTCTCGGGTGTTACATTCTACCCCCCTTAAAAAGAATTTCGCCCTCGAAATTCGTCACTTTGTAACAAACAGATGAGGATACTTCTCCCTCATCATATCCTCAAGCTCCCATGTAGCTTCTTCAAGTTGGTGGTTTCTCCATTAAACTTTCACCAAGCGAGTGGTCTTGTTTCATAGGATTTTTTCGCTACGATCCAGAATCTCTATCGGCTGTTCTTCATAAGAAAGATCTTGCTCCAGCAGTACAACTTCTGAGCTGAGTACAGGTGAAGGATCTGGTATGTACTTTCTCAGGAGAGATACATGGAACACATCGTGAACTTGAGAGAGATTCGGTGGAAGCGCCAATCGGTAAGCTACCTTCCCAACACGATCCAGTATTTCGAAAGGACCGATATATCTAGGGCTCAACTTCCCCTTCTTTCCAAATCTCATAACCCTCTTCCAGGGAGATATTCGTAAGAACACTTTATCGCCCACTTCAAACTCTAGGTCTTTTCTTCGGTTGTCGGCATAACTTTTCTGTCGACTCTGAGCTGCTCTTATGTGTTGTTGAATATTTCTGACCTTTTCTGCCATTTCATCAACGAGATCAGGTCCTAACAGCTTTCTTTCCCCAACTTCATCCCAGCAAGTTGGAGTCCTGCATTTCTTTCCATAGAGAGCTTCATAAGGAGCCATCTGAATACTGGAGTGAAAGCTATTATTATAAGAAAATTCCACCAAAGGTAGGTGTTGATCCCAACCTCCTTTGAAATCCATAGAGCAAGCTCTCAACATATCTTCTAGGGTTTGAATTGTTCTCTCAGACTGACCGTCTGTCTGGGGATGATAAGCAGTGCTGAAACTCAACTCTGTATCCAGAGTATGCTGAAGACTTCTCCAGAACTTCGAGGTAAATCTCGGATCCCGATCAGATATAATAGAAAGTGGTACTCCATGCAATCTTACCACTTCCTTTACATATATCCTGGCAAGCTGATCTAGAGGGAAATCCTCTCTAATAGCAATGATGTGTGCGGACTTTGTAAGACGATCAACTATGACCCAGATAGCATTATTGCCTTTGGATGTTTTAGGAAGTCCTGTGACAAAGTCCATAGTGATGTTTTCCCATTTCCATTCGGGTATGGGTAATGGTTGTAACATCCCCTTAGACTTTTGTCTCTCAGCTTTAACTTGTTGACAAACCAAGCATCGAGAGACATATTCAGCAACATCTCTTTTCATGCCATCCCACCAGAAGTACTCTTTCAGGTCACTATACATCTTCATACTTCCAAGATGAATAGAGAATGATGAACTATGAGCCTCATCCAGCAGCTCCTTCTTTAATTCGGGGATGGGAGGAACACAAACCCGATTCCTGAACTTTATTATCCCATCACAATCAAGGTTGAATTCAGGAACATTTCTCACCTTCTTTTGTTACTCGACATTTTCATTCTGTGCTTTTTTAATCTTCACATGTATAGATGGTTGAACATTCATTTGAGAAAGATAAGATTTTTCCCCTTCCATTATAATTCCAAGATCCATCCTTTGTAAATCCATAAATATTGGATCTTTTGTGATCCTCATCATGGATAAACTAGCATGGTCTTGTCGACTTAATGCATCTGCCACCTTGTTTGCTTTCCCAGGGTGGTAATGGATTGAGCAGTCATAATCCTTAATCAGCTCCAACCATCTTCTTTGACGCATATTCAGCTCCTTTTGTGTGAAAATATACTTTAAACTTTTATGATCAGTATAAATATCACACCTTTCACCATAAAGGTAATGCCTCCAAATTTTTAATGCAAAGATTACCGCAGCCAACTCCAAATCATGTGTTGGGTAATTTTGCTCATGGATTTTCAACTGTCGTGAGGCATAAGCTATCACCATATCATTTTTCATAAGAACACACCCCAATCCCTTCTTGGATGCATCACTGTAGATCACAAACCTTTCTCCACTACAAGGCAGTGTGAGCACAGGTGCACTGGATAACCTTATTTTCAACTCCTTGAAATTCTCTTCACATTCCTCTGTCCAAACAAACTTAACTCCTTTCCGAGTCAACTTGGTGAGTGGATTAGATAATCGTGAAAAATATTTTACAAAACGTCGATAATATCCATCCAAACCAAGAAAACTTCGGATCTCAGTTACTGTTGTTGGTCTCGACCATCTTTCGATAACCTCTGTTTTTGCTGGATCCACAGATATCCCCTCTTTTGAGATTATGTGACCCAAAAATGCAACTTTTTGAAGCCAAAATTCACACTTAGTAAATTTGGCATAAAGCTTCTCCTTTCTCAGGGTCTTCAATATAATTCTCAAGTGATCTTCATGCTCTTCCTTGCTCTTTGAATAGACAAGAATATCGTCTATAAAGACTACCACAAATTGATCAAGATAGTCTCTAAAGACTCTATTCATTAGATCCATGAAGATAGCAGGGTCATTAGTAAGACCAAATGGCATCACTATAAATTCATAGTGTCCATACCTTGTACGGAAAGCCGTCTTTGGTATATCCTCCCTTTTGACCCTTAATTGATGATACCCTGAACGAAGATCAATCTTGGAAAAGTATTGTGCTCCGCGTAGTTGGTCAAATAAGTCATCAATGCGTGGGAGAGGATATTTGTTCTTGATAGTGATCTTGTTAAGTTCTCGATAATCAATGCAGAGTCTCATTGATCCATCTTTCTTCTTAACAAATAGAACAGGTGCTCCCCAAGGTGACGCACTAGGGCATATGAATCCCTTATCAAGATTCTCTTGGAGTTGCTTCTTCAATTCCTGCAACTCAATTGGGGCCATTCTATAAGGTGTCTTTGAAATAGGCAAAGCACCCGGTACGAGTTCTATTGAAAACTCAACTTCACGATTTGGTGGAAGACCCGGTAATTCCTCCGGAAAGACATCGTCAAACTCGCGTACAATGGGCATATTCTTAATCGTAAGTTTATCTCCAACCATTTGAGATAAATAACCTTCATTTAGTGGAATCATGACCCATAAGATGGAAGGAATTTCCACTGGAAGGTTATGTTCATCCTTGCATTGATAGACGATCGTAGAATGATCTGGAATATGAAATGTGACTTCCCTTCTTTGGCAATTGATATGAGCTCCATGTAGAGAAAGCCAATCCATACCAAGAATCACATCAAATTCCCCTAAAGGAAGGATCACAAGATTTGCAGGAAGCACTTTCCCACAAACTTCGATCGGAGAAGAATTATAAACTTTTGATGCGATTGATGTGCCATTAGGTGTTGTCACAGCTAACTCAACATCTAATTGTTGAGGTAATACGGTGATACCCTTAGAAAAGTCTTCAGAAATAAAAGAGTGGGTGGATCCAGAATCAAATAAAACATTTGCTACTTTAGAGTGGATGGTAAGTGTACCTTTCACCACATCGTTATCGTACTCCACATCGCTGATAGAAATTGCATGTGACTTTCCTTTTTCTTTAGCCTTAAGAGTTTGTTGACGTCGACCATCATCATCAACCCTTGGATTTGGGCATTGATTGGCATAATGCCCCATCTCCTTGCACTTGAAACATTGAAGTGTAGTAGGATCATTCTGTGTATCCATTCCTTTGTTTGCATCATTAGACATCTTCTTCCCATTATCACGGCATTCAAATGCCCGATGACCTTCTTTTCCACATTTAAAACATTTACTTGTCCCTTTAAGACAACTCCCTCCATGTTTCTTTCCACACTTTGAGCATAATGAAAAGATCATCTTCTTTCCCGTGTGCTCTTTAGATTTTTCTTTGAATTCTATCTTCCTCTTCTTATCAAACCCATGTGACTGATGGGTTACTCCAATCTCCATCTCGACTTTGAGAGCACATCGAACGATTTCCTCGTAGCTATTGAAGTCCCTTATGGATAACGCCCTTCGAAGACTTGGTTTTAAGCCACTAAATAATCGATCGATCTTACTCTCAGGTTGGATAATAATACCAGAAGCGTACCTTGCAAGTCTGGTAAAATTTGCTTCATAGGTACTAACAGATTCATCATCCCTTTTCTTCAGTTCAAGGAACTCTTTCTCCATATTTGTTCGGAGAATACGAGGGAATTACTTATTGAAAAATAAGTTCCTGAACTCGTCCCATTCCATAGACTCAATTTCATCCCTTTGCCTCATATTCTTAACAAGATTCCACCATTGATCAACATCTCCTTCTAAACGATACACTGCTAGGATGACTTTATCATGTTCAGAACATTGAAGAACTGAAAATATCTTTTCAGTAGTACTAATCCATTATTCAGCAACTAATGGATCAGTAGACCCACTGAAAGAAGGTGGACGCTTCCTCATGAAGGATTCAAAAGAATGTTGCTCCCTCCTTTGCTCGTTTGGAAATCCTGCTTGATTCATAGCTTGAGAAAGTTGTGTGAGCATGGCTACAAGATTTTGCATTCCATCTCCCATATTGTTTGGTTGCTCAGGGGGACAATCATTGCATTGCCCATCGCATTCCGCATTAACACGGTTCCTTCGGGTTCCAGCCATTGACTAAAACCAAGAAGAATAGTGTGAGCAACACTAATTATAATAGGAAACCACATAATTCAAGAATAAAACTTTCATGCTTATGGTCTTATCCTAGGTTATTCAAGGCCATTTCTAAAACACTAAGATTGTGTTCTATGCTTAGACTTAACCTTAGGGTTCTTACTAAGGCTTTCACATCCTAGTTTCCAAAGGTTGACTATACCTTTCCTCTGATACCAACTATAACGACCCATACTTTACATACATTGTTAATACTTCAAAATTGAAGCACACTTATTACAACATATGATAAAACCACAAAGGACCGTATAGGTATAGTGTCTTTAGAAACTGGGAAACATAAACAACTGGTTCATAAATCTTCTACAGTGTCTCCCATTTACTTCATCATATCTAGGGTCCCTTTTAGCATATTCTACTTAATATCCATCTCCCTGACCTGGGGAAAAGGAAACATAAAAGGGTGAGCTCAAATGCTCAGCAAGGGCAATAAAGGAAATAAAAATCATATCATATTCTTTTTATAATCATAACCTGCAAAAGAGATCATAAAATCTTAATAAATCATAGGAGTGAAAATGAGATCCCCATAATCATAACATGAAACTTGAAACTTTGTGGCATGCACACATAATCATGGAAAATCATTTCTTGTTAGTCATGACTTATTGCCAAGACTATCTTAGTGGACAAAGTCCCTTTCTGAACCGAGTTCACTCCTCGTTTCAGTCCTGTATCACTGAACCGAAATAACCTTCCGTTCCAGCCATGTCTATCTCATGAGATATAAAATCTTTACCCAATGCATTGGAGGGAGATATAGGTCCCACCCATCTTATAATGAATCCTTTCTTATGTGTGCCACATAATCATAAAACATACATCATAGCATAACCCATGTAATAAAAATGGGATTCTTAAACGACATGACATCATAAAACAACTCATATAAGATAAAGGAATTCATAAAAATAATTCCATCACAACATGATCAAATCAATTTAATAATAGGGATAAAACAAAACCCTTTATTATCTTAGATGGAAAATAATTTTGATAAAACACTTGAACTCCATTCTTGAGGAAAATATCATTTCTTCTTCAAAAACATTTTTCCTTTCATAACATGCCATACAACTTTAAAATAAAATAAGTTGATTAAAAATAAACTTGAAAACTTGTAAAGGAAGATTCTTGGAAATTTTGTTTTAAAAATCCATTCATGCCATATAAGTTAAAAAAAACATTCTTCGTACTTTTGTCGGAAAAGTCAAAAAGTACCTCGTACGAAAAACGACAAAGGATTCCTTTCGTACATATTACTAAAAAACTCACCGAAGGGTAAAAATGGATTTAAAAAATTGTAGGTGGATGGAAATAATATTACATATTGATGAAACATGGATGTGGATGATAAAATACACCCCAGTAAATACTTATGAATAAACAATCTCGGATAAAAATGAGATT
The DNA here is from genome assembly GCA_963277665.1 of Viscum album. Lineage (NCBI taxonomy): Eukaryota > Viridiplantae > Streptophyta > Magnoliopsida > Santalales > Viscaceae > Viscum > Viscum album. Next base: position 1,956,985,593 of record OY728140.1, read on the forward strand.
GTGATATTTTCCCTTACCATAGGTCCAATTTGCTTTGTACGTGTCCGAAGCTCCTGTATAATGGTTAAATAATGTTATTGACTTATTCCAGAATCATACATATTGATATGATATCATATATGGTCATATTTTTAGCTTCTTGATAGTAATATTTCATTGTTACTTGTTACTCGGGTCTTTATTGCCTTTTGTTCTTATGCGTGTTTTGCCGAATACATTCTTATTCTTATTTTAAGGTTATAGATACCTTATATCCAGAATGGTATTAGTGTAACATATATCATATTTATTCATTCAATTCATTTATATAATTACTATGTAATGATGATCATGTAGAACGAGTCGCATCACATCGTGGAGACGGTATTCCGTACGTACGCACGAGTGATGATATCATTCCTATGATCGTGGAACTGTATTGGAGTTTATATATATATTATTTCAGTATCAATATTACTTTATAATAATCATAAATAGTTACTCATTACACCATTATACCCATCCTTGTAAGGTGATGGTGGAAAATAGATTACACCACGGCGTGGAGACGGTATTCCGTACGTACGCACGCGCGGTGATTTCATTTTTCCGTAGGATGGATAGAAGGTGAATTAGGGTTGCTTCATATTTATAATAACATATCAGTATGTAAGTAATAATGATGTTATTACTTTATCATGAAACAACTAAAGAAGAAGAAGTTGAAGAAGAAAGAAATTGAAAAGATCGGTAATGGATATTATCTTTTCTTTGGAACGCCTCTTTGAATCCTCCACTTAAGGAGCTAAGATTGGTCTTTGGAGAAGACCAGGACCTCTAGGATTATTCTAGGGAAGTGGAGAGGAGAAAATGGCAGGGGTTGGCCGAGCTTGAGTGCTCAATTTGGTGTGAGGAGGAGGGGGAGGAGGTGCCCTTTTATAAGGGAGGAGAGGGGCACCTTAGGAATATCTCAAAATATTATTTTATATTAAAGTCAAAATCGGTTTATAATGGTTCCAAAGGGTCTTATTTCGAAGCTAAAGTGGGGATGGGTCGAAATCCTATAAACCAATAGAATTTAGACAAGTTTAGGATATTATTTTAACCTTATCAATTAGATTTAACTCTAAGTTAAATAATTTAACTTTTACCATGTCTTTTTGTTTTCTTTCACTATATGGTTAATACACTTACTATAACATGCCAAACGAACCCCAAATTGTTTATTATTAATATATATATCCTTATCTAAGTCATTTGGCCGAACCTTAGATTTTTAGGAATAAAATAACAATTAATAATATAATATTTGATTTAAAAACCATTTTGTGTCAATGTTGACACTATTTGATATATGATTTTTTGTAAAAGTCATAACAGAATTATATGTTCGAACCAAGTTGATTAAATCAACACTAATATATCATAGTAACCTATAAAATTAGTGGAATTCATAAAAAGTCTCAAATTACATTTATTTTGGTGTTTATAACATCAATTATGTCAATATTTCGTTAACAAGATAATTACTGCATCATCTTTGTGTTATAAATAAATTAAATAATTTGATGTCTAAAAATTACAAATAAAATACCATCATGCAGGAAATCCTTTTAGCTTTCTAATGAATATTTACAATCGAATTTATCTTATGTATAACCCCATATTAAAAATGTTTTACTAAATAAACTTTGATTTTAACTCTTTTAACCCTTCTTTAAATAAATTAATAATAAATGTCCTAATCTAACCCAAGTGGGCCTAAATGGTCATATTTTATTCCTAAGTTTGTTTTTGGTCTAAATACACTTGTCCAATAGGATTAGGACACGTGTTAGGATAATAGTAATATCATATTTACCCTTAGTTACCCTATTTACTATTAACCGTGGTAAAAAAAGTAAAAAGTTACTATTCACCAAAAATTATTTTCATCTCATTGAACCACATTTTAGTCCTTGATATTAACCGTGTCTATCGGATTTTTAAAATTCCATTCACAGAAGCGGTAAAATTAAGTTTTATGCAAAATTCAGTTTTTTAACCTACCACTTAGTGGTTTCACTATTCATCAAAAATTGAAAGTTTTCAGAAAAATACCAAAATTTCACCCTAGGCTAATTTCGATATTCTGAGTCTAAAAATGAAGTCCATTATGAAAAATAAAATTTATAAAATTTCAAAAAGTGGTTATTACTATTCATAACGGCTAGTTTTAATAGTATATTGTTGTTTAGTGAAACTCGGTATTGCGTACGACGCAAGCTATCGAGGAAGGTCGCGATTGCGTGTAAAGCAAGCCAAGTAAGTGTTGTGTAGAAAAAGATTCCTGTGATGATTTATATATCATAAAAGTCTCGGGTGTTACATTCGACCCCCCTTAAAAAGAATTTCGCCCTCGAAATTCGTCACTTTGTAACAAACAGATGAGGATACTTCTCCCTCATCATATCCTCAAGCTCCCATGTAGCTTCTTCAAGTTGGTGGTTTCTCCATAAAACTTTCACCAAGCGAGTGGTCTTGTTTCGTAGGAATTTTTCGCTACGATCCAGAATCTCTATCGGCTGTTCTTTATAAGAAAGATCTTGCTCCAGCGGTACAACTTCTGAGCTGAGTACATGTGAAGGATCGGGTATGTACTTTCTCAGGAGAGATACATGGAACACATCGTGAACTTGAGAGAGATTCGGTGGAAGCGCCAATCGGTAAGCTACCTTCCCAACACGATCCAGTATTTCGAAAGGACCGATATATCTAGGGCTCAACTTCCCCTTCTTTCCAAATCTCATAACCCTCTTCCAAGGAGATATTCGTAAGAACACTTTATCGCCCACTTCAAACTCTAGGTCTTTTCTTCGGTTGTCGGCATAACTTTTCTGTCGACTCTGAGCTGCTCTTATGTGTTGTTGAATATTTCTGACCTTTTCTGCCATTTCATCAACGAGATCAGGTCCTAACAGCTTTCTTTCCCCAACTTCATCCTAGCAAGTTGGAGTCCTGCATTTCTTTCCATAGAGAGCTTCATAAGGAGCCATCTGAATACTGGAGTGAAAGATATTATTATAAGAAAATTCCACCAAAGGTGGGTGTTGATCCCAACCTCCTTTGAAATCCATAGAGCAAGCTCTCAACATATCTTCTAGGGTTTGAATTGTTCTCTCAGACTGACCGTCTGTCTGGGGATGATAAGCAGTGCTGAAACTCAACTCTGTATCCAGAGTATGCTGAAGACTTCGCCAGAACTTTGAGGTAAATCTCGGATCCCGATCAGATATAATCGAAAGTGGTACTCCATGCAATCTTACCACTTCCTTTACATATATCCTGGCAAGCTGATCTAGAGGGAAATCCTCTCTAATAGCAATGAAGTGTGCGGACTTTGTAAGACGATCAACTATGACCCAGATAGCATTATTGCCTTTGGATGTTTTAGGAAGTCCTGTGACAAAGTCCATAGTGATGTTTTCCCATTTCCATTCGGGTATGGGTAATGGTTGTAACATCCGCTTAGACTTTTGTCTCTCAGCTTTAACTTGTTGACAAACCAAGCATCGAGAGACATATTCAGCAACATCTCTTTTCATGCCATCCCACCAGAAGTACTCTTTCAGGTCCCTATACATCTTCGTACTTCCAGGATGAATAGAGAATGATGAACTATGAGCCTCATCCAGCAGCTCCTTCTTTAATTCGGGGATGGGAGGAACACAAACCCGATTCCTGAACTTTATTATCCCATCACAATCAAGGTTGAATTCAGGAACATTTCTCACCTTCTTTTGTAACTCGACATTTTCTTTCTGTGCCTCTTTAATCTTCACATGTATAGATGGTTGAACATTCATTTGAGAAAGATAAGATTTTTCCCCTTCCATTATAATTCCAAGATCCATCCTTTGTAAATCCATAAATATTGGATCTTTTGTGATCCTCATCATGGATAAACTAGCATGGTCTTGTCGACTTAATGCATCTTCCACCTTGTTTGCTTTCCCAGGGTGGTAATGGATTGAGCAGTCATAATCCTTAATCAGCTCCAACCATCTTCTTTGACGCATATTCAGCTCCTTTTGTGTGAAAATATACTTTAAACTTTTATGATCAGTATAAATATCACACCTTTCACCATAAAGGTAATGCCTCCAAATTTTTAATGCAAAGATTACCGCAGCCAACTCCAAATCATGTGTTGGGTAATTTTGCTCATGGATTTTCAACTGTCGTGAGGCATAAGCTATCACCATATCATTTTGCATAAGAACACACCCCAATCCCTTCTTGGATGCATCACTGTAGATCACAAACCTTTCTCCACTACAAGGCAGTGTGAGCACAGGTGCACTGGATAACCATCTTTTCAACTCCTTGAAATTCTCTTCACATTCCTCTGTCCAAACAAACTTAACTCCTTTCCGAGTCAACTTGGTGAGTGGATTAGATAATCGTGAAAAATCTTTTACAAAACGTCGATAATATCCAGCCAAACCAAGAAAACTTCGGATCTCATTTACTGTTGTTGGTCTCGACCATCTTTCGATAACCTCTGTTTTTGCTGGATCCACAGATATCCCCTCTTTTGAGATTATGTGACCCAAAAATGCAACTTTTTGAAGCCAAAATTCACACTTAGTAAATTTGGCATAAAGCTTCTCCTTTCTCAGGGTCTTCAATATAATTCTCAAGTGATCTTCATGCTCTTCCGTGATCTTTGAATAGACAAGAATATCGTCTATAAAGACTACCACAAATTGATCAAGATAGTCTCTAAAGACTCTATTCATTAGATCCATGAAGATAGCAGGGGCATTAGTAAGACCAAATGGCATCACTATAAATTCATAGTGTCCATACCTTGTACGGAAAGCCGTCTTTGGTATATCCTCCCTTTTGACCCTTAATTGATGATACCCTGAACGAAGATCAATCTTGCAAAAGTATTGAGCTCCGCGTAGTTGGTCAAATAAGTCATCAATGCGTGGGAGAGGATATTTGTTCTTGATAGTGATCTTGTTAAGTTCTCGATAATCAATGCAGAGTCTCATTGATCCATCTTTCTTCTTAACAAATAGAACAGGTGCTCCCCAAGGTGACGCACTAGGGCGTATGAATCCCTTATCAAGATTCTCTTAGAGTTTCTTCTTCAATTCCTGCAACTCAATTGGGGCCATTCTATAAGGTGTCTTTGAAATAGGCAAAGCACCCGGTACGAGTTCTATTGAAAACTCAACTTCACGATTTGGTGGAAGACCCGGTAATTCCTCCGGAAAGACATCATCAAACTCCCGTACAATGGGCATATTCTTAATCGTAAGTTTATCTCCAACCATTTGAGATAAATAACCTTCATTTAGTGGAATCATGACCCATAAGATGGAAGGAATTTCCACTGGAAGGTTATGTTCATCCTTGCATTGATAGACGATCGTAGAATGATCTGGAATATGAAATGTGACTTCCCTTCTTTGGCAATTGATATGAGCTCCATGTAGAGAAAGCCAATCCATACCAAGAATCACATCAAATTCCCCTAAAGGAAGGATCACAAGATTTGCAGGAAGCACTTTCCCACAAACTTCGATCGGAGAAGAATTATAAACTTTTGATGCGATTGATGTGCCATTAGGTGTTGTCACAGCTAACTCAACATCTAATTGTTGAGGTAATACGGTGATACCCTTAGAAAAGTCTTCAGAAATAAAAGAGTGGGTGGATCCAGAATCAAATAAAACATTTGCTACTTTAGAGTGGATGGTAAGTGTACCTTTCACCACATCGTTATCGTACTCCACATCGCTGATAGAAATTGCATGTGACTTTCCTTTTTCTTTAGCCTTAAGAGTTTGTTGACGTCGACCATCATCATCAACCCTTGGATTTGGGAATTTATTGGCATAATGCCCCATCTCCTTGCACTTGAAACATTGAAGTGTAGTAATATCATTCTGTGTATCCCTTCCTTTGTTTGCATCATTAGACATCTTCTTCCCATTATCACGGCATTCAAATGCCCGATGACCTTCTTTTCCACATTTAAAACATTTACTTGTCCCTTTAAGACAACTCCCTCCATGTTTCTTTCCACACTTTGAGCATAATGAAAAGCTCATCTTCTTTTCCGTGTGCTCTTTAGATTTTTCTTTGAATTCCATCTTCCTCTTCTTATCAAACCCACGTGACTGATGGGTTACTCCAATCTCCATCTCGACTTTGAGAGCACATCGAACAATTTCCTCATAGCTATTGAAGTCCCTTATGGATAACGCCCTTCAAAGACTTGGTTTTAAGCCACTAAAGAATCGATCGATCTTACTCTCAGGTTGGATAATAATACCAGAAGCGTACCTTGCAAGTCTTGTAAAATTTGCTTCATAGGTACTAACAGATTCAACATCCCTTTTCTTCAGTTCAAGGAACTCTTTCTCCATATTTGTTCGGAGAATACGAGGGAAGTACTTATTGAAAAATAAGTTCTTGAACTCGTCCCATTCCATAGACTCAATTTCATCCCTTTGCCTCGTATTCTTAACAAGATTCCACCATTGATCAGCATCTCCTTCTAAACGATACACTGCTAGGATGACTTTATCATGTTCAGAACATTGAAGAACTGAAAATATCTTTTCAGTAGTACTAATCCATTGTTCAGCAACTAATGGATCAGTAGACCCACTGAAAGAAGGTGGACGCTTCCTCATGAAGGATTCAACAGAATGTTGCTCCCTCCTTTGCTCGTTTGGAAATCCTGCATGATTCATAGCTTGAGAAAGTTGTGTGAGCATGGCTACAAGATTTTTCATTCCATCTCCCATATTGTTTGGTTGCTCAGGGGGACAATCATTGCATTGCCCATCGCATTCCGCATTAACACGGTTCCTTCGGGTTCCAGCCATTGACTAAAACCAAGAAGAATAGTGTGAGCAACACTAATTATAATAGGAAACCACATAATTCAAGAATAAAATTTTCATGCTTATGGTCTTATCCTAGGTTATTCAAGGCCATTTCTAAAACACTAAGATTGTGTTCTATGCTTAGACTTATCCTTAGGGTTCTTACTAAGGCTTTCACATCCTAGTTTCCAAAGGTTGACTATACCTTTCCTCTGATACCAACTATAACGACCCATACTTTACATACATTGTTAATACTTCAAAATTGAAGCACACTTATTACAACATATGATAAAACCACAAAGGACCGTATAGGTATAGTGTCTTTAGAAACTGGAAAACATAAACAACTGGTTCATAAATCTTCTACAGTGTCTCCCATTTATTTCATCATATCTAGGGTCCCTTTTTGCATATTCTACTTAATATCCATCTTCCTGACCTGGGGAAAAGGAAACATAAAAGGGTGAGCTCAAATGCTCAGCAAGGGCAATAAAGGAAATAAAAATCATATCATATTCTTTTTAAAATCATAACCTGCAAAAGAGATCATAAAATCTTAATAAATCATAGAAGTGAAAATGAGATCCCCATAATCATAACATGAAACTTGAAACTTTGTGGCATGCACACATAATCATGGAAAATCATTTCTTGTTAGTCATGACTTATTGCCAAGACTATCTTAGTGGACAAAGTCCCTTTCTGAACCGAGTTCACTCCTCGTTTCAGTCCTGTATCACTGAACCGAAATAACCTTCCGTTCCAGCCATGTCTATCTCATGAGATATAAAATCTTTACCCAATGCATTGGAGGGAGATATAGGTCCCACCCATCTTATAATGAATCCTTTCTTATCTGTGCCACATAATCATAAAACATACATCATAGCATAACCCATGTAATAAAAATGGGATTCTTAAACGACATGACATCATAAAACAACTCATATAAGATAAAGGAATTCATAAAAATAATTCCATCACAGCATGATCAAATCAATTTAATAATAGGGATAAAACAAAACCCTTTATTATCTTAGATGGAAAATAATTTTGATAAAACACTTGAACTCCATTCTTGAGGAAAATATCATTTCTTCTTCAAAAACATTTTTCCTTTCATAACATGCCATACAACTTTAAAATAAAAGAAGTTGATTAAAAATAAACTTGAAAACTTTAAAGGAAGATTCTTGGAAATTTTGTTTTAAAAATCCATTCATGCCATATAAGTTAAAAAAAACATTCTTCGTACTTTTGTCGGAAAAGTCAAAAAGTACCTCGTACGAAAAACGACAAAGGATTCCTTTCGTACATATTACTAAAAAACTCACCGAAGGGTAAAAATGGATTTAAAAAATTGTAGGTGGATGGAAATAATATTACATATTGATGAAACATGGATGTGGATGATAAAATACACCCCAGTAAATACTTACGAATAAACAATCTCGGATAAAAATGAGATTGTGATATTTTCCCTTACCTTAGGTCCAATTTGCTTTGTACGTGTCCGAAGCTCCTGTATAATGGTTAAATAATGTTATTGACTTCTTCCATAATCATACATATTGATATGATATCATATATGGTCATATTTTTAGCTTCTTGATAGTAATATTTCATTGTTACTTGTTACTCGGGTCTTTATTGCCTTTTGTTCTTATGCGTGTTTTGCCGAATACATTCTTATTCTTATTTTAAGGATATAGATACCTTATATCCAGAATGGTATTAGTGTAACATATATCATATTTATTCATTCAATTCATTTATATAATTACTATGTAATGATGATCATGTAGAACGAGTCGCATCACATCGTGGAGACGGTATTCCGTACGTACGCACGAGTGATGATATCATTCCTATGATCGTGGAACTGTATTGGAGTTTATATATATATTATTTCAGTATCAATATTACTTTATAATAATCATAAATAGTTACTCATTACACCATTATACCCATCCTTGTAAGGTGATGGTGGAAAATAGATTACACCACGGCGTGGAGACGGTATTCCGTACGTACGCACGCGCGGTGATTTCATTTTTCCGTAGGATGGATAGAAGGTGAATTAGGGTTGCTTCATATTTATAATAACATATCAGTATGTAAGTAATAATGATGTTATTACTTTATCATGAAAAAACTAAAGAAGAAGAAGTTGAAGAAGAATGAAATTGAAAAGATCGGTAATGGATATTACCTTTTCTTTGGAACGCCTCTTTGAATCCTCCACTTAAGGAGCTAAGATTGGTCTTTGGAGAAGACCAGGACCTCTAGGATTATTCTAGGGAAGTGGAGAGGAGAAAATGGCAGGGGTTGGCCGAGCTTGAGTGCTCAATTTGGTGTGAGGAGGAGGGGGAGGAGGTGCCCTTTTATAAGGGAGGAGAGGGGCACCTTAGGAATATCTCAAAATATTATTTTATATTAAAGTCAAAATCGGTTTATAATGGTTCCAAAGGGTCTTATTTCGAAGCTAAAGTGGGGATGGGTCGAAATCCTATCAACCAATAGAATTTAGACAAGTTTAGGATATTATTTTAACCTTATCAATTAGATTTAAATCTAAGTTAAATAATTTAACTTTTACCATGTCTTTTTGTTTTCTTTCACTATATGGTTAATACACTTACTATAACATGCCAAACGAACCGCAAATTGTTTATTATTAATATATATATCCTTATCTAAGTCATTTGGCCGAACCTTAGATTTTTAGGAATAAAATAACAATTAATAATATAATATTTGATTTAAAAACTATTTTGTGTCAATGTTGACACTATTTGATATATGATTTTTTGTAAAAGTCATAAAAGAATTATATGTTCGAAACAAGTTGATTAAATCAACACTAATATATCATAGTAACCTATAAAATTAGTGGAATTCATAAAAAGTCTCAAATTACATTTATTTCGGTGTTTATAACATCAATTATGTCAATATTTCGTTAACAAGATAATTACTGCATCATCTTTGTGTTATAAATAAATTAAATTATTTGATGTCTAAAAATTACAAATAAAATACCATCATGTAGGAAATCCTTTTAGCTTTCTAATGAATATTTACAATCGAATTTATCTTATGTATAACCCCATATTAAAAATGTTTTACTAAATAAACTTTGATTTTAACTCTTTTAACCCCTCTTTAAATAAATTAATAATAAATGTCCTAATCTAACCCAAGTGGGCCTAAATGGTCATATTTTATTCCTAAGTTTGTTTTTGGTCGAAATACACTTGTCCAATAGGATTAGGACACGTGTTAGGGTAATAGTAATATCATATTTACCCTTAGTTACCCTATTTACTATTAACCGTGGTAAAAAAAAGTAAAAAGTTACTATTCACCAAAAATTATTTTCATCTCATTGAACCACATTTTAGTCCTTGATATTAACCGTGTCTGTCGGATTTTTGAAATTCCATTCACAGAAGCGGTAAAATTAAGTTTTATGCAAAATTCAGTTTTTTAACCTACCACTTAGTGGTTTCATTATTCATCAAAAATTGAAAGTTTTCAGAAAAATACCAAAATTTCACCCTAGGCTAATTTCGATATTCTGAGTCCAAAAATGAAGTCCATTATGAAAAATAAAATTTATAAAATTTCAAAAAGTGGTTATTACTATTCATAACGGCTAGTTTTAATAGTATATTGTTGTTTAGTGAAACTCGGTATTGCGTACGACGCAAGCTATCGAGGAAGGTCGTGATTGCGTGTAAAGAAAGCCAAGTAAGTGTTGTGTAGAAAAAGATTCCTGTGATGATTTATATAACATAAAAGTCTCGGGTGTTACATTCTACCCCCCTTAAAAAGAATTTCGCCCTCGAAATTCGTCACTTTGTAACAAACAGATGAGGATACTTCTCCCTCATCATATCCTCAAGCTCCCATGTAGCTTCTTCAAGTTGGTGGTTTCTCCATAAAACTTTCACCAAGCGAGTGGTCTTGTTTCGTAGGAATTTTTCGCTACGATCCAGAATCTCTATCGGCTGTTCTTCATAAGAAAGATCTTGCTCCAGCGGTACAACTTCTGAGCTGAGTACATGTGAAGGATCTGGTATGTACTTTCTCAGGAGAGATACATGGAACACATCGTGAACTTGAGAGAGATTCGGTGGAAGCGCCAATCGGTAAGCTACCTTCCCAACACGATCCAGTATTTCGAAAGGACCGATATATCTAGGGCTCAACTTCCCCTTCTTTCCAAATCTCATAACCCTCTTCCAGGGAGATATTCGTAAGAACACTTTATCGCCCACTTCAAACTCTAGGTCTTTTCTTCGGTTGTCGGCATAACTTTTTTGTCGACTCTGAGCTGCTCTTATGTGTTGTTGAATATTTCTGACCTTTTCTGCCATTTCATCAACGAGATCAGGTCCTAACAGCTTTCTTTCCCCAACTTCATCCCAGCAAGTTGGAGTCCTGCATTTCTTTCCATAGAGAGCTTCATAAGGAGCCATCTGAATACTGGAGTGAAAGCTATTATTATAAGAAAATTCCACCAAAGGTAGGTGTTGATCCTAACCTCCTTTGAAATCCATAGAGCAAGCTCTCAACATATCTTCTAGGGTTTGAATTGTTCTCTCAGACTGACCGTCTGTCTGGGGATGATAAGCAGTGCTGAAACTCAACTCTGTATCCAGAGTATGCTGAAGACTTCTCCAGAACTTCGAGGTAAATCTCGGATCCCGATCAGATATAATAGAAAGTGGTACTCCATGCAATCTTACCACTTCCTTTAGATATATCCTGGCAAGCTGATCTAGAGGGAAATCCTCTCTAATAGCAATGAAGTGTGCGGACTTTGTAAGACGATCAACTATGACCCAGATAGCATTATTGCCTTTGGATGTTTTAGGAAGTCCTGTGACAAAGTCCATAGTGATGTTTTCCCATTTCCATTCGGGTATGGGTAATGGTTGTAACATCCCCTTAGACTTTTGTCTCTCAGCTTTAACTTGTTGACAAACCAAGCATCGAGAGACATATTCAGCAACATCTCTTTTCATGCCATCCCACCAGAAGTACTCTTTCAGGTCCCTATACATCTTCGTACTTCCAGGATGAATAGAGAATGATGAACTATGAGCCTCATCCAGCAGCTCCTTCTTTAATTCGGGGATGGGAGGAACACAAACCCGATTCCTGAACTTTATTATCCCATCACAATCAAGGTTGAATTCAGGAACATTTCTCACCTTCTTTTGTAACTCGACATTTTCTTTCTGTGCCTCTTTAATCTTCACATGTATAGATGGTTGAACATTCATTTGAGAAAGATAAGATTTTTCCCCTTCCATTATAATTCCAAGATCCATCCTTTGTAAATCCATAAATATTGGATCTTTTGTGATCCTCATCATGGATAAACTAGCATGGTCTTGTCGACTTAATGCATCTGCCACCTTGTTTGCTTTCCCAGGGTGGTAATGGATTGAGCAGTCATAATCCTTAATCAGCTCCAACCATCTTCTTTGACGCATATTCAGCTCCTTTTGTGTGAAAATATACTTTAAACTTTTATGATCAGTATAAATATCACACCTTTCACCATAAAGGTAATGCCTCCAAATTTTTAATGCAAAGATTACCGCAGCCAACTCCAAATCATGTGTTGGGTAATTTTGCTCATGGATTTTCAACTGTCGTGAGGCATAAGCTATCACCATATCATTTTTCATAAGAACACACCCCAATCCCTTCTTGGATGCATCACTGTAGATCACAAACCTTTCTCCACTACAAGGCAGTGTGAGCACAGGTGCACTGGATAACCTTCTTTTCAACTCCTTGAAATTCTCTTCACATTCCTCTGTCCAAACAAACTTAACTCCTTTCCGAGTCAACTTGGTGAGTGGATTAGATAATCGTGAAAAATCTTTTACAAAACGTCGATAATATCCAGCCAAACCAAGAAAACTTCGGATCTCAGTTACTGTTGTTGGTCTCGACCATCTTTCGATAACCTCTGTTTTTGCTGGATCCACAGATATCCCCTCTTTTGAGATTATGTGACCCAAAAATGCAACTTTTTGAAGCCAAAATTCACACTTAGTAAATTTGGCATAAAGCTTCTCCTTTCTCAGGGTCTTCAATATAATTCTCAAGTGATCTTCATGCTCTTCCTTGCTCTTTGAATAGACAAGAATATCGTCTATAAAGACTACCACAAATTGATCAAGATAGTCTCTAAAGACTCTATTCATTAGATCCATGAAGATAGCAGGGGCATTAGTAAGACCAAATGGCATCACTATAAATTCATAGTGTCCATACCTTGTACGGAAAGCCGTCTTTGGTATATCCTCCCTTTTGACCCTTAATTGATGATACCCTGAACGAAGATCAATCTTGGAAAAGTATTGAGCTCCGCGTAGTTGGTCAAATAAGTCATCAATGCGTTGGAGAGGATATTTGTTCTTGATAGTGATCTTGTTAAGTTCTCGATAATCAATGTAGAGTCTCATTGATCCATCTTTCTTCTTAACAAATAGAACAGGTGCTCCCCAAGGTGACGCACTAGGGCGTATGAATCCCTTATCAAGATTCTCTTGGAGTTGCTTCTTCAATTCCTGCAACTCAATTTGGGCCATTCTATAAGGTGTCTTTGAAATAGGCAAAGCACCCGGTACGAGTTCTATTGAAAACTCAACTTCACGATTTGGTGGAAGACCCGGTAATTCCTCCGGAAAGACATCATCAAACTCGCGTACAATGGGAATATTCTTAATCGTAAGTTTATCTCCAACCATTTGAGATAAATAACCTTCATTTAGTGGAATCATGACCCATAAGATGGAAGGAATTTCCACTGGAAGGTTATGTTCATCCTTGCATTGATAGACGATCGTAGAATGATCTGGAATATGAAATGTGACTTCCCTTCTTTGGCAATTGATATGAGCTCCATGTAGAGAAAGCCAATCCATACCAAGAATCACATCAAATTCCACTAAAGGAAGGATCACAAGATTTGCAGGAAGCACTTTCCCACAAACTTCGATCGGAGAAGAATTATAAACTTTTGATGCGATTGATGTGCCATTAGGTGTTGTCACAGCTAACTCAGCATCTAATTGTTGAGGTAATACGGTGATACCCTTAGAAAAGTCTTCAGAAATAAAAGAGTGGGTGGATCCAGAATCAAATAAAACATTTGCTACTTTAGAGTGGATGGTAAGTGTACCTTTCACCACATCGTTATCGTACTCCACATCGCTGATAGAAATTGCATGTGACTTTCCTTTTTCTTTAGCCTTAAGAGTTTGTTGACGTCGACCATCATCATCAACCCTTGGATTTGGGCATTGATTGGCATAATGCCCCATCTCCTTGCACTTGAAACATTGAAGTGTAGTAGGATCATTCTGTGTATCCCTTCCTTTCTTTGCATCATTAGACATCTTCTTCCCATTGTCACGGCATTCAAATGCCCGATGACCTTCTTTTCCACATTTAAAACATTTACTTGTCCCTTTAAGACAACTCCCTCCATGTTTCTTTCCACACTTTGAGCATAAGGAAAAGCTCATCTTCTTTTCCGTGTGCTCTTTAGATTTTTCTTTGAATTCCATCTTCCTCTTCTTATCAAACCCATGTGACAGATGGGTTACTCCAATCTCCATCTCGACTTTGAGAGCACATCGAACGATTTCCTCGTAGCTATTGAAGTCCCTTATGGCTAACGCCCTTCGAAGACTTGGTTTTAAGCCACTACAGAATCGATCGATCTTACTCTCAGGTTGGATAATAATACCAGAAGCGTACCTTGCAAGTCTTGTAAAATTTGCTTCAAAGGTACTAACAGATTCATTATCCCTTTTCTTCAGTTCAAGGAACTCTTTCTCCATCTTTGTTCGGAGAATACGAGGGAAGTACTTATTGAAAAATAAGTTATTGAACTCGTCCCATTCCATAGACTCAATTTCATCCCTTTGCCTCGTATTCTTAACAAGATTCCACCATTGATCAGCATCTCCTTCTAAACGATACACTACTAGGATGACTTTATCATGTTCAGAACATTGAAGAACTGAAAATATCTTTTCAGTAGTACTAATCCATTGTTCAGCAACTAATGGATCAGTAGACCCACTGAAAGAAGGTGGACGCTGCCTCATGAAGGATTCAACAGAATGTTGCTCCCTCCTTTGCTCGTTTGGAAATCCTGCATGATTCATAGCTTGAGAAAGTTGTGTGAGCATGGCTACAAGATTTTTCATTCCATCTCCCATATTGTTTGGTTGCTCAGGGGGACAATCATTGCATTGCCCATCGCATTCCGCATTAACACGGTTCCTTCGGGTTCCAGCCATTGACTAAAACCAAGAAGAATAGTGTGAGCAACACTAATTATAATAGGAAACCACATAATTCAAGAATAAAATTTTCATGCTTATGGTCTTATCCTAGGTTATTCAAGGCCATTTCTAAAACACTAAGATTGTGTTCTATGCTTAGACTTATCCTTAGGGTTCTTACTAAGGCTTTCACATCCTAGTTTCCAAAGGTTGACTATACCTTTCCTCTGATACCAACTATAACGACCCATACTTTACATACATTGTTAATACTTCAAAATTGAAGCACACTTATTACAACATATGATAAAACCACAAAGGACCGTATAGGTATAGTGTCTTTAGAAACTGGGAAACATAAACAACTGGTTCATAAATCTTCTACAGTGTCTCCCATTTATTTCATCATATCTAGGGTCCCTTTTAGCATATTCTACTTAATATCCATCTTCCTGACCTGGGGAAAAGGAAACATAAAAGGGTGAGCTCAAATGCTCAGCAAGGGCAATAAAGGAAATAAAAATCATATCATATTCTTTTTAAAATCATAACCTGCAAAAGAGATCATAAAATCTTAATAAATCATAGAAGTGAAAATGAGATCCCCATAATCATAACATGAAACTTGAAACTTTGTGGCATGCACACATAATCATGGAAAATCATTTCTTGTTAGTCATGACTTATTGCCAAGACTATCTTAGTGGACAAAGTCCCTTTCTGAACCGAGTTCACTCCTCGTTTCAGTCCTGTATCACTGAACCGAAATAACCTTCCGTTCCAGCCATGTCTATCTCATGAGATATAAAATCTTTACCCAATGCATTGGAGGGAGATATAGGTCCCACCCATCTTATAATGAATCCTTTATTATGTGTGCCACATAATCATAAAACATACATCATAGCATAACCCATGTAATAAAAATGGGATTCTTAAACGACATGACATCATAAAACAACTCATATAAGATAAAGGAATTCATAAAAATAATTCCATCACAACATGATCAAATCAATTTAATAATAGGGATAAAACAAAACCCTTTATTATCTTAGATGGAAAATAATTTTGATAAAACACTTGAACTCCATTCTTGAGGAAAATATCCTTTCTTCTTCAAAAACATTTTTCCTTTCATAACATGCCATACAACTTTAAAATAAAAGAAGTTGATTAAAAATAAACTTTAAAACTTGTAAAGGAAGATTCTTGGAAATTTTGTTTTAAAAATCCATCCATGCCATATAAGTTAAAAAAACATTCTTCGTACTTTTGTCGGAAAAGTCAAAAAGTACCTCGTACGAAAAACGACAAAGGATTCCTTTCGTACATATTACTAAAAAACTCACCGAAGGGTAAAAATGGATTTAAAAAATTGTAGGTGGATGGAAATAATATTACATATTGATGAAACATGGATGTGGATGATAAAATACACCCCAGTAAATACTTACGAATAAACAATCTCGGATAAAAATGAGATTGTGATATTTTCCCTTATCTTAGGTCCAATTTGCTTTGTACGTGTCCGAAGCTCCTGTATAATGGTTAAATAATGTTATTGACTTATTCCAGAATCATACATACTGATATTATATCATATATGGTCATATTCTTAGCTTCTTGATAGTAATATTTCATTGTTACTTGTTACTCGGGTCTTTATTGCCTTTTGTTCTTATGCGTGTTTTGCCGAATACATTCTTATTCTTCTTTTAAGGTTATAGATACCTTATATCCAGAATGTTATTAGTGTAACATATATCATATTTATTCATTCAATTCATTTATATAATTACTATGTAATGATGATAATGTAGAACGAGTCGCATCACATCGTGGAGACGGTATTCCGTACGTACGCACGAGTGATGATATCGTTCCTATGATCGTGGAACTGTATTGGAGTATATATATATATTATTTCAGTATCAATATTACTTTATAATAATCCTAAATAGTAACTCATTACACCATTATATCCATCCTTGTAAGGTGATGGTGGAAAATAGATTACACCACGGCGTGGAGACGGTATTCCGTACGTACGCACGCGCGGTGATTTCATTTTTCCGTAGGATGGATGGAAGGTGAATTAGGGTTGCTTAATATTTATAATAACATATCAGTATGTAAGTAATACTGATGTTATTACTTTATCATGAAACAACTAAAGAAGAAGAAGTTGAAGAAGAAAGAAATTGAAAAGATCGGTAATGGATATTACCTTTTCTTTGGAACGCCTCTTTGAATCCTCCACTTAAGGAGCTAAGATTGGTCTTTGGAGAAGACCAGGACCTCTAGGATTATTCTAGGGAAGTGTAGAGGAGAAAATGTCAGGGGTTGGCCGAGCTTGAGTGCTCAATTTGGTGTGAGGAGGAGGGGGAGGAGGTGCCCTTTTATAAGGGAGGAGAGGGGCACCTTAGGAATATCTCAAAATATTATTTTATATTAAAGTCAAAATCGGTTTATAATGGTTCCAAAGGGTCTTATTTCGAAGCTAAAGTGGGGATGGGTCGAAATCCTATCAACCAATAGAATTTAGACAAGTTTAGGATATTATTTTAACCTTATCAATTAGATTTAACTCTAAGTTAAATAATTTAACTTTTACCATGTCTTTTTGTTTTCTTTCACTATATGGTTAATACACTTACTATAACATGCCAAACGAACCCCAAATTGTTTATTATTAATATATATATCCTTATCTAAGTCATTTGGCCGAACCTTAGATTTTTAGGAATAAAATAACAATTAATAATATAATATTTGATTTAAAAACTATTTTGTGTCAATGTTGACACTATTTGATATATGATTTTTTGTAAAAGTCATAACAGAATTATATGTTCGAACCAAGTTGATTAAATCAACACTAATATATCATAGTAACCTATAAATTTAGTGGAATTCATAAAAAGTCTCAAATTACATTTATTTTGGTGTTTATAACATCAATTATGTCAATATTTCGTTAACAAGATAATTACTGCATCATCTTTGTGTCATAAATAAATTAAATTATTTGATGTCTAAAAATAACAAATAAAATACCATCATGTAGGAAATACTTTTAGCTTTCTAATGAATATTTACAATCGAATTTATCTTATGTATAACCCCATATTAAAAATGTTTTAGTAAATAAACTTTGATTTTAACTCTTTTAACCCTTCTTTAAATAAATTAATAATAAATGTCCTAATCTAACCCAAGTGGGCCTAAATGGTCATATTTTATTCCTAAGTTTGTTTTTGGTCGAAATACACTTGTCCAATAGGATTAGGACACGTGTTAGGGTAATAGTAATATCATATTTACCCTTAGTTACCCTATTTACTATTAACCGTGGTAAAAAAAAAGTAAAAAGTTACTATTCACCAAAAATTATTTTCATCTCATTGAACCACATTTTAGTCCTTGATATTAACCGTGTCTGTCGGATTTTTGAAATTCCATTCACAGAAGCGGTAAAATTAAGTTTTATGCAAAATTCAGTTTTTTAACCTACCACTTAGTGGTTTCACTATTCATCAAAAATTGAAAGTTTTCAGAAAAATACCAAAATTTCACCCTAGGCTAATTTCGATATTCTGAGTCCAAAAATGAAGTCCATTTTGAAAAATAAAATTTATAAAATTTCAAAAAGTGGTTATTACTATTCATAACGGCTAGTTTTAATAGTATATTGTTGTTTAGTGAAACTCGGTATTGCGTACGACGCAAGCTATCGAGAAAGGTCGCGATTGCGTGTAAAGCAAGCCAAGTAAGTGTTGTGTAGAAAAAGATTCATGTGATAATTTATATAACATAAAAGTCTCGGGTGTTACATTGTACTTTTCCTTGGTTGGGGTAGGTTAACCTCCTGTATAATGGTGAAATAATTGTTATTAAATTATACAATAATCATATACATTAATATGATATCATATATGATCTTTTAACATTGATTTGTTAATAATATATTAGTATTATCGTTGTTTCGGGTGTTAACTTACACGTTTTCTTTTATATGTTTTGTTACGTAAGCCATGTTTGTAATGGATAGGTTGTATCTTCATCATATCCAGAATTATATCAAGTCCATTGATACTATTATTAATCATCAAATGGGAATTATACTTGAATAGATACGATGGAGAACGAATCTCTTTGCATTCGTGGAGACGGTAGTCCGTATGTACGCACGAGAGACAATATCATTATTTTGATATTAAAATAATATATAAATGGATGTTATATCATATTTACAGAATAATTAACATGTTATATTTAATATTTACATGATTTACACATCATTATTATACCCATCCAAATTATAATATATTGAATAACATTTACACCACGACATGGAGACGGTATGACGTACGTACACACGTATGGTGACATGTTATTCAAAGGGTGGATAGAATAATGAATATGGTTGTACCATATTTATAATAACATTATAGTATATATATGATACTGGAGTTATTATTTTATAATGGCAATAACAAAGAATGAAGAAGTGGAAGAAGAAAGGAACTTGGAAAAGGGTGGTGAAATCATTACCTCTTCTCCGGGTTCTTCCTTTTGATTTTGTTCAAAAGGGCTCCTTAGGTTGGCTTTATGATCAAACTAAGGCCCCTAGGTTGTAATGAGGGAAGTTGGGAGAGTATTTCGATGGAGTTTGGCCGAACCAAAAGGCTTTCATGGTGTGAAAAAAGGAGATGGAGGAGTGCCCTTTTATAAGAGGGGTGAGGGGCACCTTTGGAAAATCTAGAAATATTTGTTTATAATAAATTCATATTCGGATTATAATGGCTAAAAAGTTTATTATTAAAAGGTTATGGTGGGGATATGTAAAAAAAAACTCAACCAATAGAATTTAGATAGGTTTGGGTACTTATATTAACGTTATCATTAAGTATTAACTCTAAGTTAATTAGTTTCACTTTTACAATGTCTATTTGTATTTTTATATTATATGGTTAATAAACTTACTATATACATCCAAGAGATCCCTATGAGGTCCATTAATTATAAAAATATCATTATATAATTCTCTTGGCCGAACCATCGATTTTTAGGAATTTAATATCAATAAATAATATAATATTTGTTTTAAAAACTCTTTTATGTCAATTTTGACACGATTCAATAGTTGATTTTTGTGATACTCATAACAGAATTATTACTTTGAAAAAAGTAAATTAAAGAAACCCTAATATGTCATATTATCCTATAGAATTAGTTTAATTCATGAAAAGTCTAAATTATATTTATTTTGGGTATTTATAATATCAATTATTTTAATTTTTCACAATTATGGAAATTACTGCATCATCATTGTGTCATAGATAAATTAAATTATTTAATGTCTAAAAATTATAAATAAAATATCATTCTGTAGTAAATTTGTTTATCTTTCTAATGAATATTTAAAATAAAATTTATCTTATGTATAACCCTATATTAAAAATGTTTTAGTAAATAAACTTTGATTTTAACTCTTTTAACTCTTCTTTAATTAAATAATAATAAATGTCCTAATCTAATCCAAGTGGACCTAAATGATAATATTTTATTCCTAAGGTTGTTTTTGGTCGAGATACAGTTGTCCAATAGAATTAGGACATGTGTTAGAGTAATATTAATATCATTTTTACCCTTAATTACCCTATTTACTTTTAACCGCGGTAAATAAAAGTAAAAAGTTACTATTCACCAACAATTATTTTCATCTCATTGAACCACATTTTACTTCTTGATATTAACCGTGTCTCTCGGATTTTTGAAATTCCATTCATAGAAGCGGTAAAATTATGTTTTATGAAAAAAATCAGTTTTTTTACTACCACTTAGTAGTTTCACTATTCATCAAAAAGGGATGTTTTTCAGAACAATGAAAAAATTTCACCCTAATCTATAATTGATATTCCGAATTCAAAAATGATCTCTATTATACAAAATTCCAAACATATAAGTTTCACTAATTAATTTATAATTAATTCCCGCTGTTACAACAAATCGCGTGTTTTTAAGAAACAATATATATCAAAAGATTGACCATTGTTTATGTCCAATTTCAAAGTGAAATTAATAATAATGAACAACATTGGATAAAATGGTAAAAATATATTCTAATTATACTATAAAACCACTAAATAATATAATTTATCACTATAAATTATTTTGATTAAAAAAGTTGTTTTTTAAGTATTTTTCACTATTCATAAAAATTGGATGTTCTCAGAAAAATTCAACTTAGGAAAATTTCTATATTCTGAATGCAAAAATGAAGTTCATTTTGAAATATAAAATATATATAATTTAAAAAGTTAGGTATTACTATTCATAACGGCTAGTTTGATTGGTTGTGGTGTGTTAGAACTCGATGTTGCGTACAACACACGATATCACATTATTCAAAGAGAAGCGTACCGTAGAAGCTTGGGGTGTTACATTCTCCCCTCCTTCAAATAATTTCGTCCTCGAAATTTTCAGAATACTACAGCATGAAAAGACTCGGGTGGTTCTTCATCATAAGTTCCCCAGGTTCCCACGTTGCCTCTTCCATTTTATGGTTTCTCCACAAAACTTTTACCAGACGAGTCGTCCGGTTTCTCAGTACTTGTTCTCTCATATCAAGAATCCTGAAAGGATCTTCGCAATAAGAAAGATCAGGTTCATGTTCTAACTCCTCATAGGTGAGTACATGCATTGGGACATGCATGTATTTCCTCAACTGAGATATGTGGACAACATTGTGAACTTTAGAGAGACTTGGCCGCATTGCCAATCGGTAAGCTACAACCCCAATTCGTTCTAGAATATCGAAAGGTCTGATGTACCTGGGACTCAATTTACCTTTCTTACCAAAATGTATGACTCCCTTCCATGGAGATAACTTCAGGAAAACATGATCACCGACTTGAAATTCCAAAACCATCCTTCAGTTATCGGCATAGCTCTTCTGCCTACTTTGAGCTGCTTTGATGTGATTTTGGATTACCTTCACCTTTTCCATTGTTTCGTCCACCAGTTCTAGACCTACAAGTTTTCATTCACCAACGTCATCCCAACAGGTTGGTGTGCGACATCTCTTTCAATATAACGCTTCATATGGTGCATCTGAATACTCGAATGGAAGCTATTGTTATAGGAAAATTCTACCAGAGATAAATACTGATCCCACATACACTGAAAGTCAAGTGAGCAGGATCTCAACATGTCTTCTAAGGTTTGAATAGTCCGTTCTGATTTTCCATCTGTCTGAGGGTTATAGGCAGTGCTGAAATGAAGTTCAGTATCCAGGGATTTCTGAAGACTCTTCCAGAATCCTGAAGTAAAACTGGGATCACGATCAGAAACAATCGATAGGGGTACTCCATGAAGTCTCACAACTTCATTAATATATAGTCTTGCTAGACATTCCAGGGGTAGATCTTCTCTTATAGCAAGAAAATGTGCTGACTTGGTAAGATGATCAATAATAACCCATATTGCATCGTTCCATCTAGGAGTCTTTGGTAGCCCCATGAAAAAATCCATCATAATATTATCCCATTTCCACTCTGGTATGGGAAGAGTTTGCATGACTCCTCCAGGATGTTGCCTTCCAGCTTTCACTTGTTGACAAACCATACATCTTGACACAAAATCAGCAATCTCCTTCTTCATGTTGTCCCACCAAAAATTTTCCTTCAAATCTCTATACATTTTGATTCTCCCATGGTGTACAGAGAAATTGGAACTATGAGAATTAGCCAGCATATCCCTTTTTAGATCAGGTATATCGGGAACACAAAGTCTCTTCCCGAATTTCAAAATTCCATCTTCATAGACAAAGTATATCAGTCTTCCATCATTCACAGCTTTAATATTCTTTTGAAATTATCCATCATTAGTCTGAGAACTCTTAATCCTTTCTCGTAATGATGGTTTGGCAACCATTTGAAAAAGCATTGAAGTTACTCCTTCCCTGGTTATTCCCATTCCCATCTTCACTAGATCCATGAAAATTGGATCCCTTTCAATTCTCATATTGTTCAAAACTCCATGATCTTTTCTGCTCAAAGCATCTTCCACATTGTTTGCCTTCCCCGGGTGGTAGTGTATCGTGCAATCATAATCCTTGAGTAATTCAAGCCATCTCCTTTGCCTCATGTTGAGTTCTTTTTGTGAGAAAATATACTTCAAACTCTTTGATCAGTATAAATCTCACATTTTCACCATAGAGGTAGTGCCTCCATATCTTCAAAGTAAAGATCAAAGCTACTAACTCGAGATCATTAGTTGGATAGTTTTGTTCATGAATTTTCAACTTTCGTGATGCATAGGAAATAACCATATCATTCTGCATACGGACACAACCAAGTCCTTTCATCGATGCATCACTATAAATAACGAACCCATCATTCCCCGATGGTAGAGTTAATATAGGAGCACTGAATAATCTTCTCTTCAGTTCTTCGAAACATTCATCAAACTCTTTTGTCCAAACAAATTTAACCCCTTTACGCGTGAGCTTCGTTAATGAGTTAGCTAATCGGGAAAATTCTCGACGAAACGTCGATAATAACCTGCTAAACCAATAAAACTATGTACCTCAGTTATACTCATCGGTGATGGCCATTCTTGGATTTCTTTAGTCTTAGAAGGATCAATAGAGATTCCATCTTTAGTGAAAATATGGCCAACAAAAGAAATCTCCTGAAGCCAGAATTCACACTTGCTAAACTTCCATATAATTCATGTCTTCTCAGAGTCTTTAGGATAATGCGCAATTGATTTTCATGATCTTCATGGATTTTGGAGTATACCAATATATATTTAATAAATATGACCACAAATTCATCGAGATACTCCTGGAAAACTCTATTCATCAGATCCATGAATACAGAGGGTGCATTAGTCAATCCAAAAGGCATTACAGTAAACTCGTAATGCTCGTACCTGGTTTGAAATGCTATCTTCAGAATGTCTTCCTTCATCACACACAACTGATGGTATCCAGATCGAAGGTCAATCTTTGAAAAGTATTTAGCTCCATGCAGTTGGTCAAATAAATCATCAATGCGTGGTAGGGGATACCTGTTCTTTATTGTTATAGCATTGATCTCCCTGTAGTCTATACATAACCTCATAGTTCCATCTTTCTTTTTAACAAAAAGAAGAGGGGATCCCAATGGAGAAACACTAGGGCGAATAAATCCCTTATTACTCAATTCCTATAGTTGTTTCTTTAGTTCAACTAATTGTACAGTGGCCATTCTATAAGGGGTCTTCGATATAGGCCTTGATCCAGGAATAAAATCAATGGAAAACTCAACTTCTTGTTCTGGAGGATGTCCAGGTAAATCTTCCAGAAATACATCTACATATTCTTTCATAACATGTACAACTTATATTTGAACATTCCTTTCCTCACCCACATTTATTTCATTCTCTTCCTCCCCAATTATTGAATTTAGTTGAGCTACTGGGGGTGGATCTAAATAAGAATTAGGAGGTGATTATTCTACTCTAAAGATAAGGTGTTCCTTATCATCATCATCAAGAATCGTAACCTCTTTCTTCTTATAATAAATATTCGCATCATAGTCCGAATTCCAGTCCATACCAAGGATTATATCAAACTCAATCATAGGTATGACAACGAGATCAGCAGATAAAGAACAATTATGTGCTCTAATGGGGACTGTTTCACAAAACTTTGATGCAATGATACTTCCCTTAGGAGTTTTAACAGACAACTCCCTTGTTAAATCAAATTCGAAATATCTAATTTCCATAGGAAACTGGGAGGATATGAAAAAATGCAATGATCCAGAATCAAATAATGTATTTTCTAAACTTGAGAAAACCATTAAATTACCTGCCACCACGTCTTTTGGAGCTTCTACCTCAGCCGTAGTGATAGCATAAGCTTGGCCCTGATCCCTTGGCCTTTCCTGAGGTATGTTCTCTTGACGCATAGGACATTCATTTGCTTAATGCCCCATCTCCCTACAATTGTATCACTGAACATTGGTAGCTTCCTTCTTCCCCTTGCAGTCACGAGCTTTGTGGACTTTTTCACCACACTTGTGAAAAACTCTCATTCCCTTCAAGAACGTACCAGGGTGTTTCTTCCCATGTTTTTCACAGAATGGATATTCAACCTTTCCCTTCTTCCCCTTATTTCCATTCCCAGATTGATCAGCAGGTCTCTTCTTATCTTTCTTTTCTTTAAAGTCATATGACTTAGAGAATTCCTTTTTTGTCTTGATAGCACATGAGACAATGTCTTCTTACGATGAAAAGGATTGTGAGACTAATGCTCGACGGAGAAATGGTTTTAACCCATGAAAGAAATGATCAATATTACTTCTTGGGTTACATATATAATCTAATGCATACCTTTATAACCTTGTAAAGTTAGCCTCATACTTTGCGACATTCTCATCCTCCTTCTGTCTCAGACTCAGAAACTGCCTTTCCATATCTGCTCGGTGGTCGCGAGGAATGTATTTTTCTAAAAACAGATCTTTGAACTCCCTCTATTCCATATTTGATACTTCATCATCTTCCTTCGTATTTTGAATCAATGACCACCATTGATTAGCATCTCCAGTGAGGGGGTAAACTTCCATGAAAACGTTTTCCATTTCACTACTCCCCAAATCTTGAAATATTTTCTCTAGGGAATGTATCCATTGCTCAGCTACTAAGGGATTTTTATTCCCATTGAACGTTGGTGGTTGTTGCCTCATGAATCGATCTAACATTGATCCTCCATTTTGTGGATTAGGGTGCTCCATACGGGTAAGGTTATTATTTATAACCTGAGTGAGTTGTCCCAGTATGGTGATTAGATAATCGGCACCAGTTGCATCACCAGCTCCACTATAATTATCTTGAGCAGGAGGTCAATCCCTATATGGAGTGCGTGCATTGATACGGTTTCCATTTCTTCCACTAGGCACCATTTCTAAACAATGGCATAAACTAGATCAGTTTATGAATCAAAATACATAATCCCATACTTATAAAACACTTAACATAAATTGAACAATTTATGGACATAATCCATAATCATAAAAAGGTTTTCTTTGAGGAAGTATATACTCATAAACCCTTCATAATTATTTGTAATGAAAATGAGAGTTATCCTAAGCATATCCCCCGGGAGTGTCGTAACCAAGAGTGCAACAAGGCCCATTATCGTGAACCAGTTCCCGTTCGAGTCTAGCTCAAAGCGGTGTTTTTGGGTTTTACCCCTAGGTGCATCTGTGCTAGATCTGCCTCTACCCGCTCGTATCCAGACAGGGATTTATTTCTCGGAACTCACACAAAATCTCTACAATAACAAAATTATAGGAAGTTCTTATATACTAATCCTCAAAGTCCATCTTAAATCTATATGCTATAATCAGAGTTTATCTAAATCTAGCTTCCAAGGTTTGTACTAAACTTCCTCTAATACAAATTATAACGCCCCGACCCCAATTACCCAGAGTCGGTGCATTATTACATAACATTGGCATGATCACAATAAATATCAAATCTCGAAAGACCGATTGGTTTAATAGCCTTGGAAACACTAGATATATTCATAAAGTTTTACATTACATCATAAAGTGAAAAACTACTACAACAATATAGTCTCCATATTCCAAACTCATATACCAACATAAAATCTATGCAGGTCATTCATAACTTACTTCTTCACATCCTTGGAAAAATAAAACATAGAAAAGGGGTGAGATCAAATGCCCAGTAAGGATAACAATATAGTGGAAACTTTCAAAAATAAGCATAAACATTTAAGGCAACATATAACTAAAACGAAAGCCTTTTAAACTTGAACTTCAACATAGTATGGAAAAAGTAAAATAAAATAATTCCATTTACTTATTCACATCGATATTCTACTAATCGAATAATCACATGCAATATCAATAACCACTTTCATAATGATGGAATGCATAATGCCAGACTATCATAACCACATAGCCAAGGCCTCGTGCCAAGACTACAAATAAAATTTTTCTTAGGCCTTGTTCCAAGACACTAGTTTGTCTCATGAGACCTACTGATGCATCAAGGAGATATAGCGGGCTCCACCCGTCACATATTATGTCCAATGCATTCCCATATGAAAAGGTTTAAACATAACATAAACATTCGTATTAAAACTAGCATACGAAATGTTAATAATTTCACCATAAAGTATGAATGGTATAAAAATAGCACATCCACAGTCAAACATATCACAAAAACCATCAATACAATATAGAAGTTTTGTATCATAATAAATCAAATTCAAATAAGCGTAAAATCCATCAAAGGATATTGACATAGATGAAATCAAAACTCTTTTTAGAGAAATATATCTTTTTATTTTGAAATAATTTAAGAGTCTTATATTTATGAAATAAAAAATTTTATTTGAAAATATTCTTATAAGCTTGTAAGGGAAGCTTCAATGATTTTATAAAGGCGGAAAATAACTGCACCCGCCATATAAGTTAAGAAAACATTCTTACCTTAATTCCGTCGAAAACGTTAAAAAGCACCTTGTTTGGAAAACGATGGAAAGATTCCTTTATAAACCACTTATAAAAATTCAAACAAGGATATAAATGACGTTAACCCATATTCGTGTAAATAGTAAAAATGTTTTGAAATACATTTTTAAGAAACATGGATGTGGATGATAAAGAGATCCCAGTAGATTATTACGTATAAACAAACTTGGATAATGAAGAGATTGTGAAATAAACCCTTACCTTGTACTTTTCCTTGGTTGGGGTAGGTTAACCTCCTATATAATGGTGAAATAATTGTTATTAAATTATACAAGAATCATATACATTAATATGATATCATATATGATCTTTTAACATTGATTTGTTAATAATATCTTAGTATTATCGTTGTTTCAAGTGTTAACTTAATCGTTTTATTTTATATGTTTTGTTACATAATCCATGTTTGTAATGGATATGTTGTATCTTAATCATATCCAGAATGATATCAAGTTCTTATATACTATTAGTAATCATCAAATGAGAATTATACTTGAATAGATACGATGGAGAATGAATCTCATCGCGTTCGTGGAGACGGTAGTCCGTACGTACGCACAAGCGACAATATTATTCTTTTGATATTAAAATAATATATAAATGGATTTTATATCATATATAAAGAATCATTAACATGTTATATTTATTATTTACATGAGTTATACATCATTATTACACCCATCCAGATAATAATATATTGAATAACAATTACACCACGACGTGGAAACGGTAAGCCGTACGTACGCACGTATGGTGACATGTTATTCAAAGGGTGGATAGAATACTGAATATGGTTGTAACATATTTATAATAACATAACAGTATATATATGATACTAGAGTTATTATTTTAGAATGTTTATAACAAATAAAGAATAATTTTAAGAAGAATGGAACTTGGAAAAAGGGTGGTGAAATCATTACCTCTTCTTCAGGTTCTTCCTTTTGATTTGATCTAAAGGGCTCCTTAGGTTGTATTTCTGATCAAACTAAGGCCTCTAGGTTGTATTGAGGGAAGTTGGGAGAGTATTTGGATAGATTTTGGACGAACCAAAAGGCTTTCATGGTGAGAAGAAATGATAAAAAGGATTTCCCTTTTATAAGAGGGGTGAGGGGCACCTTTGGAAAATCTAGAAATATTAATTAATAATAAATTTATATTCGGTTTCTAATGTCTCCAAAGTTGATTATTCAAAGTTTAAGGTGGGGATAGGTCGAAAACCACTTAACCAATAGAATTTAGACAGGTTTGGGTACTTATATTAACCTTATCTTTAAGTATTAACTCTAAGTTAATTAGTTTCACTTTTACAATGTCTCTTTGTATTTTTATATTATATGGTGAATAAACTTACTATATACATCCAAGAGACCCCCAAGTGGTCCATTAATGATACACCTATCATTATGTAAGACCTTTGGCCAAACCTTAGATTTTTAGGAAATTAATATCAATTAATAATATAATACTTGTTTTAAATACTTTTTTTATGTCAATTTTGACACTATTCAATTGTTGATTTTTTTGAAACTCATTAAAGAATGATTACTTCGAAAAAAGTTAATTAAATCAATCCTAATATGTCACATTATCCTAGAAAATTAGTTTAATTCATTAAAAGTATAAAATTATATTTATTTGGGTATTTATAATATCAATTATTTTAATTGTTCACTATTATGGTAATTACTGCATAATCATTATGTCGTAAATAAATTAATTTATTTAATGTCTAAAAATTAAAATAAAATATCATTATGTAGGAAATCTTTTTATATTTCTAATG
The DNA here is from genome assembly GCA_963277665.1 of Viscum album. Taxonomy (NCBI): domain Eukaryota; kingdom Viridiplantae; phylum Streptophyta; class Magnoliopsida; order Santalales; family Viscaceae; genus Viscum; species Viscum album. The sequence goes on from OY728140.1 coordinate 1,957,015,135, forward strand.
AATATTTAAATTCGAATTTATCTTATGTATCACCTGATATTAAAAATGTGTTAGTAAATGAACTTTGATTTTAACTCTTTTAACTCTTCTTTGAATTAAATAATAATAAATGTCCTAATCTAATCCAAGTGGACCTAAATTATAATATTTTATTCCTAAGGTTGTTTTTGGTCGAATTAAAGTTGTCCAATAGAATTAGGACATGTGTTAGGGTAATATTAATATCATTTTTACCCTTAATTAACATATTTACTTTTAACCGTGGTAAATAAAAGTAAAAAGTTACTATTCACCAAAAATTATTTTCATCTCATTGAACCACATTTTACTTATTTATATTAACCGTGTCTCTCGAATTTTGGAAATTCCATTCACAGAAGCGGTAAAATTAAATTTTATGAAAAAAATCGTATTTTTAACTACCACTTAGTAGTTTCACTATTTATGAAAAATTGAAGTTTTTCAGAACAATGAAAAAATTTCACCCTAAGATATAATTGATATTCCTAATTCAAAAATGATGTCTATTTTTCAAAATTCCAAACATATAAGCTGAATTAATTAATTTTATAATTAATTCCTGCTGTTACAACAAATAGCCTGTTTTTAAGAAACAATATATATCAAAAGATTGACAATTGTTTATGTCCAATTTCAAGGTGAAATAAATTATAATGAACACCATTGGATAAAATGGTAAAAATATATTCTAATTATACTATAAAACCACTAAATAATATAGTTTATCACTATAAATTATTTTGATTAAAAAAGTTGTTTTTTTAAGTATTTTTCACTATTCATAAAAATTGGACGTTCTCAGAAAAATTCAACTTAGGATAATTTCGATATTCTGAATCCAAAAATGAAGTTCATTTTGAAATATAAAATATATATAATTTCAAAAGGTAGGAATTACTATTCATAACGGCTAGTTTGATTGGTTGTGGTGTGTTAGAACTCGATGTTGCGTACAACACACACTATCACATTATTCAAAGAGAAGCCTACCGTAGAAGCTTGGGGTGTTACACAAAAACCATTATAAGATAGTAAAAATAACATTACATCCCCTCGACATTAAATTATTCTATTTCTAAAATAAACTCCTACCAAAAGCGTTTGGAAACATAGTTTTACCTCATATATAAATCATGAAATCATTTAAAACCTTCAGAATACAATTAAAAGGAGTGTAACCTTGTTTGTCACATAAAATCCTTATAAAAACACTATTTAAAGACAAATATCTTATCAAAAACACATAAAACCAAAATTGGATGCCATAAAATCATTTAATAATAATATTCCATGAATTAGAAAACATCTACCAATGAACACAACATGGAATAGACATAAAAAATATTTATTTTGACACAAAAAATGCCACTAAAAAAACAACCACTTTACAAATGATACCGAATATAATTATCCCACAAAAACAAATGTAATATAATCATGATAAAGATATAAATCAGGAAAAATAACCCATAAAATAATTCTTACACATTGAATCACCTACCATTTGTGCCAAAAACACCAAACCATTGTGTGAAACTTCAATCGCACCATCGCTGCACCAAGAAAAAGTGAAATCAAGCCCAAATATACACGATTTTACAAAAATGACACAAGAAACCCTAATTATCAACCCCATCTATTTAAAATTATAAAACCTCTCAAAATGTAGAAAAAACTCTAAAAAAATTGGAGGAACATGAGAGGAAATCATCTTACATGAGATATCGTTAAAAAAAACTAAAATACGCCAGTATCTGAATTTAAAAACATCCAAGATTTAATGTGATGTTCGAAGTGGGATTCAAAAATATGGGGGCACATAAGGAGCATTTGGGTTCGAGTGGGAAGTGGAATCATTTTAAAAGAGTAAAAAATGAATAAGATATTAAATATAAAAATTCTTTCTTTAAAACTGGAAATGGGCTTACTAGATGGCCCAATTCCTTAAACAAAACCCCAAACCCACCATGATTATTGATTACTAAAGAGAAAAAATTGATATTGTGGTGTTGATAGATTAGGGGAATCCATGTTAAAAGTTTAATGAATGAAAATTGTTGAAAAAGGAAATATTTATTAAAGAAAAAAAATTGTTTTAACATCTGGGAATGGGCTCACAGTTTGGACCAAATCATGAAAAATCATCCTTTTATCCCAAAAAATTTTGGGAAACCCCCACCACAAATAAATAATAGAAATTATATTAAAAATAACTGTAAAATAATTCATCAATCTGAAAATAATCATAAAAATCAATGTGAACAATGTGATCATAAAATCAAAACCCCTATAACATCGGTAACTTTTGAATCATAAACTGCATTAAAGAATAACATAAAAGTTTACATTAAATAAAACTAATGTTATGATATGAATTATATAACATTTTTGATGTTTTTTATATTTTCCATTGAAAATATGTTAGGTGCATAGCATGGAGAATGTCCCAAAGAAGAAAAATTCAGGGAAAAAAACAATTACAACATTGGAAACAATATCATCATAATTCCCATAAATGATAACCCTAAATTAAACAATAAATATCATAATAATAAGGTTATTCATGTAATAACCTATCAGTGGTATAGTTTATAGACCGTACATAAAAAAAACATGGTGATTATGGAATATGTCTCTACGAAATAAAATAGAGACAACAAATCCATTACCTTACATCTCACCTTCATTAATACCTGTTCAAAGCTTATATATAATTACTATAATGTTATTATGCATATATTACTGAAATTTAACTATAGAAATAATACCATATATTATTTTCTTATGATCATTTATTACATGTTTATTATGAATTTCATGTTAAAATCATGTTTCGTGAAATAACTTCTTTGTATTTCATGTAAGTTTTCATTTTTATTTTCATTCATATTACATTGATCATGATTATATAATCTCCAAAATTTTAAAAATTATTTTGATATCATATATATTCAATATATATGTATTTATATTAATCTATAAATTCTATAGACATGAAATGAAATACATCATTAAGGGAGAGGGTAGGCCGTATGTATATAGGAACACTTTTTGAATTCTCTCGATGAATGAATTGAGATAAAGGTAAAAATTATATTAAATTTAAATAATAATTTTTATTTAATATAAGTAACATATATTAATTACATTTACCCAAATTATCTTTGATGTAAAGAATTATTGAAAAATTTATCACATTTCCTCATGAGACGATAGTCATCTGTACACACGAATGATGTTATCATATCCCCCACAGAATGGAAATTAAGAAGATATATGTGTTAAGGTAATTTTATAAGTATAATTAGGTTAAGAATATCATATATATTCATTTAATATATCTTTATTACCAACATGGTAATATAGAATTTAAAAACACATCATATCGGTTCTTGTGGAGATACTCTTCAATACACACGAATGAGATTATTGTTTTAAAACATTTTAAATGTTAAGAATTTAGGGGAGATATTATATTTTCACAAAAATAATAACATAATAAATATTATATATATATATATATATTAAATCTATCATTATATCTATTCATGAGAGCTAGTGTTTTAAAACGAATAACATCGGCTCACGAGGCGGTAGTCCACCATACACATGGTCGAAAGTTTTGTAACACATTTGATGCAATAGAATAATGATATATTTAATTTAAACAAAATAATAACTTCTAATTTGATGTGATATGTTATTATTATAATTTCATCATAATAAAATAATATTTTAAAGAGTTAGAAGAAGAAATAATATAATAATGCATGGTTAAAAACATTACCTATTGTTCGAACAACCTCTTTAGTTTAACATAAAAACATGCAATATTGGATTTTTGATAACCCAAATAAATATTATGTGTTGTTATGGATATAAGTAAGAGGTTAAAATAGGTATTGTTAAAAAAAATGGGTTTGGATGTTTGAAGAGGAAAGGAGAGGTGTGGCCTTTATATGTGAGGGAGAGGATAGGGTTGTAATTTTTAAAATGACTAAAGTGTAAACATGTTATTTCACATCCCAAAAGGCACAAAAATGGTTCATTGAAGTAAATTATATTTTATAAATTTTACATATGTACATAAAATGGATGTTGGAAAATTTTATAGGACATTTTTTATATTTTCATTTCAGAATAATTCGTCGTATAACAATTTAAACATTAACTACAATAATTTATTTTTTTTTCTAATAATTTTTTACAAATAATTAACATGAAATAATTATATATTATTAATTATTTTTACTAAAAATAATAAATCAAATTTTCCAAATTTCATTCAAATATTTGGAAAATATTCATTTAATATTATACCGGCTGATGTGATGAGAAAATAGTTTTCCAAAAAGAAAATGTCCAAATGTTTAAAAGGATTTTATATCATAATTAAAAATGAAATTTATTAAAATAACCTAAATTGGATTAACATATATATAAATGAATTAATTTTACATTAAAAATAATATAAAATAATTTATATGTTTTTAAATTAATAAAATAAAATGACATTTCATAATAAAATCCTCTATATCTTACTATTCATCAAAAACATTATTAACTCAAAAAATTATGAAAAATACTTTCTATGTTAATTTATAAATACTAACTTCAAAAATGAATTTAATATAAAAAAATTTATAATATTGTAAATAAATAATTTCAAAATAAGATCAGAAAATGATACAAATCATTTTTTTAGAACAATTTTATTTTAAAGTCTAAAAATGTATTTATTAAAATATCTTCTATGTAAAAAACATAATACAAACGTTAAAATTTATATTGAATATGTAATATATAAATTTCATTAAATTAAACAAAAAAATATATTTCTATAATTCATTGAGGTAAAACATGTATTTTCACAGAAAAATAGTTTTTCAGAAATAGATTTCCTTTATTTTTAGGTGGTTCTTATTTTAATTTCAAATTAAATTTTCAAAAAATAATTTATTATATATATTTATAAATCATATATTTTTAAAATTAGTTAACACTATTAACACCCACCATTCCAACAGTTAAGAAAAAACTATCATATTTCATATTAATATTTTAATAGTATGTCATTTTTATTAAAAATCAGTGTTTCGTGCAGCGAAATATTTATAGGTTGTTAAATTTATTTGAAAAAAAATATTTCATAAAATCATAAGGTGATAAAGTATGAATCCATTAATAAATGTGGTACACTCCACTTTATAGTCCTTATTTTCTCATGAGATATCCGTCATTACCTAATGCATCATGGTTCTACACAGTTTCACACCCACCTATTGAATAATCATAATTCATTCTTATATTCTCTAAATAATCTAAAATAATTCATTATATATTTTCTCCCATGGAAAGGAAAAAAAATTCAAATACATTATTACATTTCATTATAACATAGCCCAAATGAAATAATTTTTTTCATAAACATATCATTATCTGCACAATAAATAATCTAGATAAAGATAAGGATATTAGAATCATGAAATATCACTAAAAAAAATATGTATCATCAAATGATATCATCATAGATAAAAATTACATTAAAATAACAATTATAATATTTCATGAGAAAATATATTTCTCAAATTGAATAAACATCTTTAAAATATAAAAATATCTGAACTATTATAAAAAAATTCATTAAAAATATACTTTCAAACATACCATGGAAGCCAAAAATAATTTAGAAGTCATGACAGAGGTAAATACCTATCAATTTATGTATAATAAAATAAATATATCATTCATGTTTGTTAGTAGAATATCAAAATGAAGCTCATTTATAAAATAAAAAGAAGGTTCTTTTTAAAACATTGTGTAAAAATTCAATCATATGTAAAATTTATTTAAAATTTATTAATATAATTTTCAAAAAATATTTGAAATTTTTTAGTAAACATTGATATAGAATGAATCTTCTTTTTGACAAAAGAGAGAAATATTTTTTGTTTTCATTTAAATCATTCTTTTGTTCTCATTTGTAGATAAATATAGAAAAATGAAATTAAAACTTATATTATATAGAAATAAAAATATTTGAAGATAATTCATGGGATTTATGATAGATATTTTATAATATTTAATCAATAGAAACATAAAGATAAAAAATCCTAATAAACAATTAGAATGTAACAAAAATATATTGCATTAAGTTAGACTTCCTTAAATGATTTTATAACCACTTTGAAATAATTTTATATTAACTAATATTATATAATAGAGTCATATACCTACTTATAATAACATATAAGACTCCCTTATAACATTTTTATACCCATTTATATAAAATTACTTATTGAAATTATCATTTTTGGGTGGTTTCTACAAGGTTATTCATCATAAGTTTTGTTCTGTTTTTTTGATAATTGTACCATGATCATGGTATTTCCATATCAAGAATATGTTGTATGACAAAAATATTATATATATTAATTAATTATATATATAGTCGTCAAAAAATGTATTGATATAGGAAAATGAATTATATCATTCTAGGGGATGATATACCATACGTAACCAAAATCATCTTTCTCACATTTAGAAGGATGAAACAAAAGAAATATAAAAAATAATACACCTTAAAAATCATTATATTGTCTTGTATATCATATATATTGAATAAATATATCACTATTTCCATCCATGTAATGAATAAGTGAATAATAAATCACCTCACATCATGGAGGTTATAGTCCACACATATACAAGAACAATGTTATCATTATCCAATGAATTGGGAGATAAAAGGTATATATAATATAATAAATACATATATTAGGAGTATAATATATAACAAAAAAATTATAAAAACCATCAACAAATTATTTGATGGAAAATTAATTGTATGTCTACCTGGAGATAATAGTCTAAAGATACACATGAGTGATAATTTCTTTTCTCATTTGATAGAAAATTTGGTGAATAATGGTGATTAAATAATGTTGATAACATTTTTATATATTGAGGATAAAAAATTTATTATTTTATTTTTAGTACCATAGATTTAGATGATGTATAAGTAGAAATAAATTGAAAGAGGATTGGTAAGATGATTACATCTTCTATAATTGTCCTCCTTTATATACTTTCTCAAGGACCATTAGAATTTCCTTTTATGATATAGTTTGTTGAAAAAATAATTTTATAAGATAATTGGTAGGTTTTTTAGAGGGTTATATGGATCAACCTCATGTAAAAAAGAAAAATGATAGATGTCCTTTTACAAGTGGGGGATATGACACACTTAGAAATTATTAAAATATTAAAATATAATAAGTTGATTATGAAGTGAAATGATTCAAAAGGAAAAAACATTAAAAAATAGATAATAACATCAAAATATAATCATAAAATATTTATTTTATATATTTTGGATTCACTTTAATACATCTATTTTTGTATAACAACTCTATTTTTAATTTTAACGTTAAATGCAGTAACAAAAATTTCAATTGCATTGAATATTATTTTTACTTATAAATTAACAATTAACTCTTAAATGGACAAGTGATGACATATGTGACCATTTTTTATTCTAATTTTTTATTTAAATATGTTTATTATTTTAAAATATTTTAATAAAATATAACTTATCATAAAATATCCTGAATGTTATTTTTGAAACTATTGTTTTAATTTTACATTCTAGACATGACTATGGTAATGTAATTTGAATATAAACCTTTAGAAAATATTACATATGTTATAATTTTATATACATTTATTGGGAAAATAAAATCACAGAATAATTACTATTTTAATTATTTTTAAAAAACATTAAGATGATTTTTTTACTACTCACATAAGTGTGTTTTCATCATTGTGTAAGCATCGATGGTAATTATTTCAACAATAAAAAATAAAATAATAAATAAAAAATAAATTTATCAAAATAGTATTTATAACCAAACATATAATATTTTTTTCTTAATGTGAACATTATAGAGATTTAAATTCTTGATAGTAACATCATGGAATATCCTTTAAATAAAATAATATTAATTTCATTATCAAGGGAAAATGTCAAAAATAATATAATATGTTTTAGTTTTTTATAATTTTGGCTGATTTTCTTCCATCCAGTCAAATAAATCCATTTTTAGGGATTATTTCGATATCTATATTAATATTTTATTAAATAAACAACCCTTTTTACCCTTACTAATTAGATAAATATTAACTATATTTACAATTATTAATGAAAAAATGGTCGTATTTTCCAAATTTGAACCAAGAGATTGCAAATATGGTAAAACATTTTATTCATTAAATCACAATAAGTTTAAAAAGTAAATATTATTATAAATTCACAAAGTTCAAAGAATAACATTTTCTAGTAATTTTCATTTTTAGCATAAAATTTTACTTATATAAAAATCATGAATATTTCTAATTCAAAAGGAATAATAACATAGGTGGTGATGTGGGAATGGTGTGAGAAGGTGGTAACATGGTAATTGTGTAATAATTAAACTACACTAGGTATCTAGTCCATGTTCATGGGCCACCTTGAATTGGGCCTATGGGCTATGTAATGGGTCTCCATCTACCCAGGTAGAAAGAGCTCGTTTCTTTCATAATTAAAAAGAGGCATCAGACCCAACATTAAAAACATTGTTCTCAATTAAAAAGATCATATAACAAATTGAGACAAAAAAGGAAGTATAATGGTATATTTGATTATATAAATCTAATGAAAATAACTGATAAAATTTGAAATATCTGAAATTATCACTAATAACTAAAAATAAAACAATATTATAAAAAAAATCCACCCTAAGATAATTTTTGTATTCTAATTTGAAAAATAATGTATAATTTTCTAATAAATTATCTATAATTGGTTGAAACTTTTATTGTAATTTTCTCATAAATATAAATAAAAAACATTATCAAGGAAAAAAGAATGTTTAATATATATAACAAAATTAATAAAAAAATTATGTTCTAATTTATCAATATTTTTTTATTTAAAACTTTTATAAATAATTATTTTCAAAAAAAAACTATTCATTTTCACTCTTATATTTTAATGACTCAAAAAAATTGAGTATTATATTTCATTTCATTTAGATTTAGATTTTCATGTATAAAATGTTGTCCATGATTTTTAATATATCATAAAATATCATGGTGTTACATTATAAACTCCTTAAAATTTATTTCACACTAATAATTATGTTAATCCTATAAAAAAAGAATAATATATCTCTCACTACTAATATCATCAGGTTCCCAATTGGAATTTTTGAATTTCTAATTACTCTAGAGACCTTTACCAAGGTGATTAGTCTAGCTCCATAGCTTTTTATCTCATTGACCCATGATTTCTTCCAGATTTTTTTTATAGGAAATTCCATGCTCTAGAATTAAATCTTCAGAGTTAATTTCTATTGGTGGATTAGCTATGTACTTCCCCAATAGTGATATATGGAGCACATTGTGATCTTGAGAGTAGTTCTGTGGAAGTTCCAAGTGATAAGATACCATCCATACCCAACCATGAATCTCAATGGGGACAATATACATAGGGATCATCATTATATTCTTTATAATTCTCATAAATATATACCATGAATAAATTCATATAAATTCACTATCTCAAACTTCAACATCCATATTGCGATGAAAATTTTCATCATTAATTTTCATTTTACTATGACTTACCTTGATATTATAATGAATGTATTGGATTTATTATATCATTTCCTTATCTATCTTAGCACTCAATAGCTTGATTTATCCTACACTATTCCAATAAGATAAGTTCTACACTTATTTACCTTGTGGATTTAATAATAAACAACATGAATTTTGTATTTTCGTTCAATATAGTTCATAAACATGACTATAGGAATGTGTTGATCCAAAAAACATTTGAAATACACAAAAAACCTAAAAATATTGTCTATGGTTTGAATGGTTCATTTAGAATGGCATTTAATCTGAAGATGATAATCATTACTGAAACACAACTTTGAATCCATATCTTATTGATGATTTCACAAGAACATTATAGTAATCCTTAGATCTCAATTAGATACCACATAATAAGTTACTTCAATAAAAGACACCACTTCTTCAATGTTAAACCAGAAAGATGATCATGATATAAATCTTATATGCAAGAAATAAAGTGTTATAACCTCATAAAGAGTAATACTAGAACCCAAATAGTTTTATTACCATGATATATTGTGGGGTGTTTGAATTCAAAACCCATATTAATGTTTTTCCATTTCCATTCATGTATAGGTAATGGTATTAACGTCCACATTGAATTATATCCATCATCTATAACACATTGACATAATGAGAAAAGAGATACATACTCTAAAATATCCGACATTATTTTTTCCCACATGAAATAATAAATATCTTCATACATCTAGGATGAATAGATAATGTTGTACAATGATATTCATAAAATATATCTTCATTAATTCTAGTATGGATAGGGTGAATAATTGGTAACTGGACCTTATCAATCCCTCATGGTCAAGGATGAACTCATGAACATTTCTCCACTCCTTCTATAATTATAAATATTCCTTTGGTGCCTCTTAATTCTTCACTTTAATTAATCTTTGAACATCACATGAGAATTTTATGATTTATCTCCTTCTATCATGATTTCTTGATCCATACTTTCTAGGCACATAAATATTGAATATTTTAGGATCCTTGTCATTGATAATATAGAATGATCCTTTTGACATAGGGAATTAACCACCTTGTTTTCTTTATCGGGGAGGTAATGTACTGAGTATTCATAATATTTAATGATATATAATTGTCTTCATTCGGTTGTATCTATCTCTTTGTGAGGGAATGTATATATAAACTTTTATGATTAGTATATATCTCACACCATTATCTAAAATGATTATATACCCATATCATTAATTTAAACATTATGATAGCTCACTAAAAATCATGATTTGTGTAATTTTCCTCATGAATCATTAATTTTCATGAGGTTTAAACTATCTCCATCTCATAATTCAGGATGACATATTTCAATCCCTTCTATGATGCATCACAATATATTACAAACTCTTCTCCATTGTATGTTTCTATAAGTATTGGTATACTGACTAAACATCTCATCAATTTTAGGAAATTTATTACACATACATTTTTACAAAGGAACATTTCTCCCTTACATGTTAACTTCATTAGTGGATTATATATGAGTGAAACAATTTACACAATGGTCCAATAATATGATGCCATGAGATTTTATGAAATATTATTTCAAATAAATTTATTATTTTTGATATTTTTACTTACATAGAACTTTGAATCTATATTGTCTTGTATACAACACTAATATTATCTTGAGTTATACATAACTCTATATTTATATGAAATCTGATATACTATTAAAACATTATTATTTAATATGATTGTTTTCACTTGGCCATTGGAATTATGAGTATGAATAAGATTAACTAAATTATTAAAATATATATCTTATATATGTATATGAAATAAATTATTTGGTGAGAAATCTATTATAAAATAATATAAAACATATTATGAAAATAAAATAAATATTTCTAAAAATATCATTTTTATGCACACTAATGCATTTTACATTAATATATTTAAAAACAACTTTTTCTAAATAATGTTAATAAAATTAATATATTATTTATTCAATTAAAAGTTTACTATTCATCTTATGTATTTTATAGATTATAGAGAATAAATAATCCAATTTTGAACATAAAACTATATTTCGATAAAATTACATTTTATATACTTTTAAACACACATTTTAAAATTAATTTGGGAAAAATATAGAATATTTAGTTGAAGAAACCTTAATTTTTAAAATAATTTTTCCAAAATTATCTTTAGTGTCATTTTTTGACAACTTTTCAAAAAAGAAAAATTTTCGAAGAGGACTGAAAAATAAAGTTATTTATGATGAATTTTCATTTATTATAAAAAAGAAAAAAAATAAAAAAAATTATTCTAAGATGGTTTTAAATATAAATTTCAATTATACATCGGTTAGTATAATTAGATCATTTTAATCAATTTCATGATGAATTTTAATGTACACAACATTCTCCATGGAAAACTTTTTTTTATCCACATCTAAAGAATTAATTTGAAATTAAAATTTACCATTTATATGAATATAATTATTAAAATTTTATTTAATAATTTTAATTAGAATAACTTATATTATTAATTTATTTTAAGTTAGTTTTTTACCATAATGAATTGTAAAAACATTAAAACTTATTTATGGAAATTAAAGTTAAAATGTGTTTATCAGGGGGTTAAACTAATAAGATAAGTGGTAAAATAACCTAGATAATTTTCTAACACCCATTTATATCCATTTTTAACCCATTTATCCTAAATTGGTTTATGATTTAAATTTTTTTAGATTTCATAATTTTAAATAAGTAGGAACACATTTTTCTTTTTAAAAAAATCAACTATGCCACCAATGTCAATTATAAAAGGAAAAAAAATATCATTCCCAATTAATAATTCCTAAACCATTGGGTGATTATATCCCTGGATCTAATTAAGAATTCCAAAAACACCTAAGCCAGTAATATTTGAAAAACAAAGAACTTATTAAAATAAATTTGATATTAACATGGAATTATTTATAAATAGTTAATAAAATTCCACATGTGAATCATATATGGTATAACAGATATAATAATGTTTATTTAAAACATGTTAAAAATAGTAATATTTATTATACAATAGGTTATAATGTGTACTAAGGATATTGAGACTTATCGTAATTTATTTTTTCCCAAATTGACTTCATTGAGAAATATATTGTGTTATGCACCTATCATATTTTTTAGGTTTATATAAAAACCCTTTGACATTTAATATCATGAAATAATTGATCTCACGATATTTAATGTTTCATTAAATTTTATTATTTCATGGGGATTATTTATTAATGTTAAAAAATGGTAGGGTTTTATGATATAATCCCACCATATATAGATATTACTTATTTGTATGCTTCTTATAGTGAAATATTTTTATCCAAACCCCAAGAAACAAATGAATTTTCATATAGTATGGTTATATTATGGGAATAAAATTTCCACCTTCGTTTTCCTCCAATATATTTACTCAAAATTTCAAAATAATGTTTTTTGTGAAAAAACAACGTTATTTCTCTATGTGGTCCAAAACACATTTTTTATTCCATATCCATGTTTTTTAAAAATGTTATTGAAAATTTTTAAACATTATTTAAATTATATTTTGGAGAAATTATGACCATTTTTTAAATGTTTTATTTTTTTAAATTGGAATCTACATGTAATTTTCCAAACAAGAACCATTTTTAATTTACTAGAAAAGTGAAATGATTCTTAGTTTTAATGTCTATGGTATGAATGGAAATTCGTATCATCATAAACACTCAATTTTTTAATTAATCCTTTTTTTATTTTCATTTTTTGTTTTATATGAAAAGGATTTCTGAAAAAAAATTACATTTTTAGTGATTCGCAAAATTCCCAAGATATTTTGCTTAGGAAGTGTTTTTTATTTTTTTGAAATATTTATTATATATTATTCCACGATTATTTTCAAAGATAATTAATTTTGAAAAAAAATTATTACATAAAAATTGTTTTAAAAATTGGAAATGATACATTACTTAATAAATGTTCTATTTGAACATTACAGATAATTTTCCATCTAAGATAACATCATTTTCTGTTAGTTATAAATTTATGGGAATAAAATGGAATTATACCTTACATGTTATTTACCTTTATAGTTAATGTTTATATTGATGAAATATTTATGAAACATAATTATTCTTAATGGTATTTGATATAGTTATTTTAGGGAATGTTTATGATACCAATTTTATTTAAAGTTTTTATTAGGTGACAATATGAGGAATGTTTATTGATATCGTGTCACCCATATGTATGATTTTCATTATTATATGAGTGGGTCACGTATCTCCCTCCAACGTATTGGGTAAAACATTATATCTGATGAGAAAAAAATGTGAATAATGTAAACGAGTTCCATCCACTGTGGAATAAAAGTTAGACTTCATCAACTATGGGAAATAGGTGTATCCTAATCTACTACTGGAAAAAATGATATAATTCATAATCCCCTATATTGATTTTATTTGATGTTAAACCACTCATAATTTCATTTTATATATTTATTTTGGTTCCAAACCCTTATTAAATGATATTATGGTTCATGATGGATTTATGATGGTTTATTACTCTAATGGTTGATGTTTTCTAAAATTATAAATTTTTAGGACATGAATAATATTTATGATCTTGGATAGACAAGGTATGAACATCAAAATTGATGTTCATGATCACATAGAATTCGAATTGTATTGCAATTTCATATGATCATATATTGATATCACAGATTTTTACCCATACTGAGTATCTATGTTCACGCTTTCTTATGTTTCTTTTCCTAGGTTATAATTAATTTTTTTGTTAGGGAACACATAAGATGGATAATATGTGAGAATATCATTTTGGGAGATGTTTAACATAATTCATGAAGAAAAACAAGTATGACACATTTCTCCAAAGAACATAAACTATTATCTTCTCCATGTGTGTTATTATACAATGTGTTGAACATTCATATAAAAATATGTGATAGTTATGTATTAAAATGTTGGGTCTATATATATGGTATCAGAAGAAATGTTTAGTTAAACATTATAAACTAGGATAAAAAAAATTATTGACATACCTATGGATATTTCAATGGATATATATTGGGATAAGTATATCAATAACTATAATGATGCATAAAAATGAGTAAATTGTTCTAGAATTATGTTAAAGGATACACCGAGGGTTTCCATAAAATTAAATCCCTACCTAGATACTAAATCTAAATTTAATATAGTAAAGAGGTACCTAGGGGTAACAAATATAAAAAGTGTACATTTATATGGACTCAATCACCACCTATTTCATGAAATCATACCTTTTTTACATGTAGTTTTACACTCTCAGATTATCTTCTTCATAAAATCGAAACATATTAGTGAACTATTTGGTCCACAAGGTCAAATACACTGAGAGGGGTGAATCAGGGTATAATAGATTAAAAATACTACCCCTTCCTATCATTATTAATTGTTAAACAGAACAAACTTCTCTCTTTCTCTCATAGAAATATTTGAACAAAAATTAAATCATGCACATGACACAATGATTTTACAAGGTTCACCCTCACTGGGCTATGTCAATGAAGAATTCAATAGAAATGTTACAATATGAAAAATCCATAAAATATTACTTAAAATTAGATAGTTTCTTCTAGATCACTTCTATGCCTAGTCCTAATAACATAAAAGATTTAAGGTCTGCTCACTACCTTCCCACGGGTCACTCCCTATGTCACTTTCTATGGATAACTACCGTAGGAAAGGATAACCATATTTCTCTACATTTGGACGTTATTATTGGAAGTGATCCACTCACCGTTTATAGACTTTTATGTCTATTCAATTCCATGAAATCACACAACCTCAACTATAGGTAGAAGATCTCTTGATGTCCCTTTTTTAACCATAGATGAAACCCACATTTCTAAGTACTGATAGGTTAGTAGAAATTGTATTCATGATATTTTTAAGAGCCTTTTCAAACCTCCTTCTTCATCCAAAAATCGTGTAGCACATATCCTTCACAGACCACATGTTGCACAAACTTTCTCTGCATACCAATAACATGAGCCTCTTCCATGTAAATGACTCCTTTACACCAAATACTACTTTCTTCATGGACCACATCACATCCATGAAACACTTCCCCTCTATGTACAATTTTCTTTTTCGGGCTTCAGACCCCATAAAAACGTCTTCTTGAACAATTTATATGAAAAACTTATCATTTCAAAGAGTTCTCCCTTGCGAACCACTTTTGAATTTCAATGAATTATTGGATAAATGAATTTTTATAATGAATTTTTAACTTTTTTATGATAATATTAATGCTCATAATATAGGAAAATAGATTCATAAAATCTGCTAATCTAAAATTTACCCAAATCATCATCGCATACCACATCTCTATTGACCTATTTCCCCATGCTATCCACTTACTACATTTATTCCTTCATAGTGGCCCAAATAACCATATATTTTTCACCGATGATTTTATTCACCACAGCCCAAATCACTTCCTTATTTCGACGAACGAAAAGTCATCGTTCATATTACAAGATTTTATCTTATGTCTAGATTTATCACGAACCACGAGCCTCCTCATGAACTATTTTTACCTCTAAAAACTGTTCTGCATACCACTATTGCAATCCAAGAACTATACTTCATGGTCTATATACTCTTCACCCATATATGGAAAACATCCCTATGTGGTCATCAAGATCTATCAAAGATGAAAATAACACAAAAAAATACAGAGAGGACACCTTGATGGGTTCTTTCACAATAAGAACCATCATGATAAATTTTAATAATGACCATGAATGACCTACGTTAAACCTATTATGCCCTAAATTTAAAATAATATTATATTATCTGGACAACCTATAAGTAATTATGTGGTTCCACACAAGGATTATTCTTTCCTATAATATACATTTTGTCTTCATTAAATGGCGGGATCCCAATGGAATTATGTCAATGTTGAGTGCAATGGATAACAAAATAATTATCTTCCTAAGAAAACAAAAGTAATGAGATATGGAAGGAAAAATATCATTTTTATGATCAAACCACATTCTCAAGATATAAATCACAATGAGATATAAATAATAAAATGTGGAATAAATTTTCTATTGAGTCCTTAAATGAGTCAATTCCCACCTTTTTTAGTGGTTGTTATAGTCCAATAGCTGTTATGAAATGGATCAGTACCACTAAAAAATTCTTTCCATTTTATAGTTTTCAAATCATGAAAAATTCATTTTCAAGGACTATAATTTGATAGAGAAGTGGTAAATGGTGGAATATTATCAATAACAAGAGTGATAATGATTATATTCACTCCATAGAATAGTTTGAGTTTTGGATCTTGTTTTTCAAATAGTACATTCCTCATACTCTTTATGTAATGACCGGTAAATTTCAAGGAATTTTTTATTAAATTAATTAGGATTTTATGAGTACGCAGTTTCTGACGACGCTTGACTCTGAGGCCTGGTATTCCCAGAATCAATTTTCGATGTTTAGCTCGGGTATGTTTAGTGAACGAACGAGAAGGTTTTCCTAACATTCGAATGGGTGCTCAGAATTAAAATCTGAGGGCACCGATGAACTCGCGACACCGGTAATTGCTTTAGGGGACACTTACCGTAGTTGCGTTCGCAAAAGAGGAGAAGTTAATTTTTGGGGGTTTGTTTATGAAATAAATAAAAATTGGCAGAACATTTTTTATTACTAAGTGAGGTTACTCCCTCCCATGGGTTGTTAAGGGTGGGGCATGCAGCCACTGAATTACCCTAGGTGAGGATGATAGAGAGGTGGGGCCCACATGATCCCCACCATTTAATTTCCTCTGGCCTAATTTAATCATCATACCGTTTCATTTACTTTCCCCCCATTAATATCCCTTGATTAATTCTTGGGTAACTCTTAGTTTTGATTAATGAGGAACCTTCCTTTTCCCCTTTTTAATTTAAACTGCCAAGGAATTTAATTATGGGGAACCTTCTCTCTTCCTCCTTTAATTAAATGTCAACACCTTTAATTAGTGATGTGACATAATTGTATGAGAGTTTCTTTTCGTATAATAAAATAATAGGGGGGCCTATTATTTTGGTCATCAAGGATAGAGCTTCATTGTGTGACGAAGAATGCCGGCCTCCGACGTAGAACGACGAAGAACGATGGTTCCTCGGAGATCGACGACGCGCCTCCAAATCCTCTTCTCTGTGACGCCATGTACCGCGATGCCTACAATCCTCTCCTCCACGATGCCGTGTACCGCGACTCCTGTGATCCACTCCTCTGCGGGGCTGTGTACCGCGACGCCTACCATCCTCTTCTCCGCGAAGCCGTGTACCGCGATGCCGACGATCGTCTTCCTTATCGAGGTAGGGTTTTATTTTGACAATGTTAATATTCCCATGTTTGTTTTCCTCTAAAAAATGAACGTGGATCAACTCATTATCAAGTTGATCCGCGAACAATTATTATTTTCGGGTTGGGGATTATTTTTTGCGGGGGAATTGTTGGTAGTTAAATTTAATCCTAACTAATTTTTTGCCTTGTTTTTCATTGAACATTATTGTTGTTCGACCCTTTTGTTATCAACTAAAGTGGAGGGCACGAGCCGAACAAACATGGTCGGCGACCCTCCGCAGTTTTTTTGTCTGTACACGTGTTGACGGGAGACAATAGAACGAGACCACAAAAGAATATGGATGCCATCACAGTGAAGAATATATCCCGGGAGTGACGTAGGCGCAGACGGCGGGAAAATTGGACCACTAGAGGGAGTATGTTGGTCCGTGGAAGGCGCTGTAAGCGCGACGCACAGGCGCGGCAGCGCTGGCGGCCAAAGGCGTTGGCAGGCACTGGCTGGCCGCCTGGAGGCAGCAGCGGCAGGATCCCGCGGTCACGCGGGATCTAGAGGAGGATGTGGTGCCCGCCGCGTCTGCGGAGTGAAAAGGTAGGGGGGACCACATCCCCCCCTACTCGGCCCCCTGGCCGAGCTAGCACACCCCCCTGGCCAGGCCGGTGAGGGTTGCGCGGACTGGGACAGGCTGCGCCATCCCTGGCCAGACCCAGACCCGGGTCGGGTCACCTGGTTCGGGCCGACCTAGGGGTGGTTGGGCCGGGTCGGGTCGGGCCCAGACTCCCCATTTCGGACCGTTTTCGGTCTTTCACCCACATCATGGGCTACAAACCTTCGATCGACACAACGTCAATTGCGCTGGGATCCTGGGATCGAGGCGGTCGTTTCGGTATATTACACTCAAGGTTTCAGAGAACCTTGTGTACGGACGGGTTGGTTCGAACACCAAACCTATCGGGCCCTCGGAGAGGAAAGGACTATAGCTTGAGCTCCAGACGTCTGATTGATGTGTGATAGACTTTGTTGTATTCCTCATAGTGAGAGGGTTCTTTTGGATTACTCCAGTCGAGGATTGGACGTAGCCAGAGTACGGTCGGGTTGGTTTTGGCTTAAAAACCAACCGAGCCCCTAGACGAAAAAGGCAATAACTCTCAGACCTGGCGTCCGATTGACGCACTGTCTATCGCGTCGGGTTTCTTTTGACGAGAAGGAAATTTGGGATACATCAACTCTATAATTAGTGACATTTGATGTATCAAATATCTTTTTCTTGAGGAGGGGACCCTCCCGGAATCGAGAATGTTGAACCCTAGAGCTAGCTGCGACTGCGACGATGACGACTACACTTGGATCCTCCATGGGTTCGGCAGCAAGAACAGTTGTACGTGGATCATCCGTTTGTTCGGCAGTAAGGAAGACTGTACCTGGATCCTCCGTGGGTTTGGTAGCGAGGAAGACTGTACGTGGATCCTCCATGGGTTCGGCAGCGAGGACGACTGTACCTGGATCCTTCGTGGGTTCGGCAGCGAGGATGACTGTACATGGATCCTTCATGGTTTCAGCAGCGAAAAAGACCATACTGGAATCCTCCATGGGTTCGACGGCAATGACTACTGCTCTTGTATCCTATTTGGGTCCGGCAGTATTTGACTAGGTACTTGTATCCTTTGTGGGTCCGGCAGAGTAGCTAGTCTTGTATCCTTTGTGGGTCCGACAGCTTAGCTGGTCTTGTATCCTATGTGGGTCTGACAGCTTAGATGAATTAGTGGCTACATCTGATCATTCTATCGCCTTATGAAGTTTATACCTATGTGAGATAAGTCTTGATTCTCAATCACTATCATTGATATGGTTGACTTGCTTTCCTGTGTGGACTGGGTTGTTCTTTCCTATGTGGTCTGGGTTGTGCTTGGGCTCGGGAGCGGGAGTCGAACAGTGAAAAATGACTTAGGCATATGTATGGGAATATACCTAAGAAGAGTTATTTGATACTTCGTGATTGTATCTTTGCTTTGTGGTTTATCCTTCATGGATTCTGAGATACATTCGGGGTCTCGGGGTCTATACTGAGTTTCGTATACTCACCCTTGCATGGGCTATGCCCGCACTACGTTGTGTTGGATGTAGTCGATGGACATCACTGATCGAGGTGGAGGCTTGTAGAGCTGGATGGTACCCGGAGGTGGACCACTTGGAGTGGCGTACCCGGAGTGGACAGTTGGACCGAGGAGGTGAGGAGACTATCGGTACCCAACCTTCAGGTGGGATTTCAGGAGGATGACTCGATGTTTCTGTTTACTTTCTGCTATTGTACTTTCTTTTCAGTTGTACTTTACTATCAGTTGGGTTTGTATACTAGCCCATTTTCTTTCAGCACTTACCTTGTACCCAGTTTTACTTAGTGTTTACATTACTTGTGAACTCTGTGGTGTTTGTTTACTATTTAAAGGAAATGCCTTCCCTTCATTTGGGTTTTACCCCCTTCGTTCTAGTCGCCAGCCCCTGACCTATAGAAGGCGGGCTTGGGGTAGTCACAGTACATGCCCCAAGGATGGGTCATGAAACTTTATCTGAATATAGTTATGGAATTCATTGAGATAATAAAAAAGAATATGAATTTATTGGTACCTATGAGGAATCATTTACAAGACATACAAGGCATGCTTCTATTATTATCACCCAAGCTGAAGTGTGGTTGATTGATTTTTCAATGGTATAAAACATGGTATATGAAGGTAATTGAATACAAGGGACATCCATATCTATAAATAAATCATTGTTAGTAAAATCTGTTTTGAAATGTAGATTGGAGTTGCACCTTAATTGCAGGAGTTTGATAAGAAATGAATGTTGGAATTCATCAGAAACTATGAAAACAGTGGAAAAAGGAATTGGATATATATTTTATGCTGATAGTGTTGAAGGAATCATGCATGGAATTGTATTAAAGGGAAAACTAATTTTTTTTTGTTTTTAAATAAATTTTATTGTTCATATGAATGTTTAATTGATGGGATGGAGTTATATAATAATGGAAATAGGGAAACCCCTCTATGGACTGCACCACCAACACTCCCGTGCTTCTAGTGTAAGGAATTTGGGAATTATGAGTATCAATGTCATAATACAAGGGATAATGTAGATGAAAAGCTACAACAACCTCTAAGGACAGAGGAAAAAGGGAAATTTTATGTAATCACAATTGGTGATTTTAATCACTGTAATTATGGAACACATTTCCTCACCTATGTAATTAGAAATTTCATGTTTGAATTTGTATTAATGAGCCCGATGAAAATCATATTGGATATCCTTTAGTGAAATATCATGTGATGTTGATCCTTATTTATCTACCTATATATAAATTCTAGAATAATAATGCCACATTTGATATTGAGTGGGTACAAGATTGAACTCAGGGTCCCAATGGAAATGCTTTTTTATAATATAGAAGCTTCTTTGAGGAATAAACATTGAATTGTCTTTTGGAAGCTTTATCCATCCATGTAATATTAACTTACGAGTAATTAATACCATCATGGGTATCTCAGTTTAATGTTGGTTATATGATCAATGACATAGACACATATTTTTAGGATTTAAAGGGATATGTTTTTATCAATATTAAAGATATGTTGGGTTGAATTTATCTTAATGAAACCCATTTTTGGGTGAAAATGTTATTTGAGGAGTAATGCCTTCACATTTTTTGGAAATGAGATTACATGTAATGATAACCTTTAGGGTATAGTTTATCTATGATGATGAGTTAAATCTAGGTTATTGTTGTTTGGGGACATTATATGAATATATTATTATAGTTTTTAGAAAATATACACCACATGGAGGGTGATGATATATGATGTCCAATAAGGAATCAGAGATCAAACTGAAAAAGAATGTATGAAAAGGGTATAACACCTACCACAGGCCTACAAGAATGATTATTTTTTGTTGGAAAATTTATAGATACCTATTTCCATGTATGTATTAAGGTACTTATCTTATTATCAAGATTATTTTGAGAGACAAAATTATAAGGGGATACTATATCCAATATACATAAAAGAATAGAATTGGGTAAACATCTATAAGGATTTTGATTTTTGAATCCAAGAAAGGACTAAATGTAATAATGTTATATGTGTTGTCGTTGATCTCATAAAAAATTTAGCTCAATTTATTACTATCATAAGGTATTTCTATTAGGATCATATTTCCAAAATATACATTATTGAAGTGGTAAGGTCATATGTAGTACCATATTAAATTGTATTTGATAAGGATATGAGTTTAACCATGATGTTTTGGTTATGTCTTCAATAAGATCATGATGAAGAGTCTAGTTTCAAAATTGTGTATCATCCTCGAAAATATGGTCTGTCTCAGTGAACAATTCAAACCATATAGGATATTATAATATATTGTTCTATGGATATAAAAAGTTTATGAGATTGAAACATTAATCTACTTGACTTTTCATACCACAATTGCTTTAACTTGTGCATTTAGAGGGATCCTTATGATTCAATTTATTGAAAAAAATGTATTATTCATGCCTAATAGAATGAAGATGAAGAAAAATAAATATTGGGACATGATCTAGCGATGAAATGATAGATATGTTTAAATATATTAATCACTATGTAACATAATAAAAAATTGACATAAATGGTATACTGATAAGTGTTGATCTAATCTAGAATTTGAGGTTATTGAGAAGGTGTTTTTATAAAAAAAATATTTAAGAAATAATGTCAAAAATATGCCTTAGGTATATCAGTACCTCAAATATTATTTATCATATTGGGATCATATATTATCACATGGAACTTCCGCATAACGTATATTATGATCAATATGTGTTCCATGATTCAGCTCCATATCTGATTTCTCATTTTATCAAGAATCACTTTTAGAAAGAGTGATAACCAACTAGATAAAAAAAATTAGGACCAAAATAATTCTAAAAAACGAAAACCCCCAAGAAGATATTATATTACAAACATCAAATATCAAATATCTTAGTGGGTAGAAAATAATAAAAATTGTGTTTCCTCGATTGCAATGCCTCCATGTTCTGGATTCCAGATTATTTTTCATACACTAAAAATAAAAAATAATTATTTTTACATGTCATTGAACACTAACCATTGAGAAATCCATCGTTATACCTATCATCACCACCAATCACCTGATGACATTACTAGGAAACCTAACTGGAAAACATATAATAAAACCCATGTGGAGAACATTCAAGAAATGTCACACATACAGCAAACCACATTAAATGACCACTTTATAAATGAATAAAAAAATTTGATACACAACACCAATGAAGGCGAAAAATCAACAAACCACTACAAACAATGTCATTTCCAACAATAATTGATCACAAAACCAATGAAAACACAATATATGGAACCTAAATCATCATCAAGTATGAAACACCTGAGTTATATCAATATATTAGTAGAATAATTTGAAAAAAAACCAATGGAACCCTGAATGTAGTACTAAAGACTACAAATCTCACACTTCTTAAATAACCACATAAAGTCAAACTGACACATCCCAAAACCTCATAAAAAATTTCCACTCACCACTAACCAAGGGGAGTGGTAGGACATGTGCCAAGATCATAAAATAATGTAGGTAATGGTCTCAAAATGGATACTTGACCGTCTCTAGGACTATAAATATATCATTAAAATAATCCACCAAGAGAAACTATAAAACCCAACACTGCCTCTATGAATTTAGAATAATTGGAAATAGTAAACTAAAAAGAAGATACACCCTCATTAATTTGATATAAATTGAACCCTAGACTTACCATTACATGTCAAGAATCCTCACTATCCCAATTCATTAAAAGAAAACATCACACTATACCATAGATGGATTCTAGCATGAAGGGGGTTGGAAAGAGTGTATGAGGTGATCAAAGTCTTATATGTTAATATTAATTCCCCAAAGGAGGAAACAAAATCCCAGTATGTAGAAAATGTAAAACTGAGAGAAAAAAGAAAAAAAATATCTTTCAAGGATCACCAGTATAAGAAATAATATATATGAGAAGGATGAGACGGGTAGACGACACTTGGGTGCCATGGAATGGACTCCCCCTCACATCAATTAGTTACTAGAAGTTTCCCTCATGTGAGATTGAAAATTAAGAGATGTCTTTCATAGGATCTGTAATGAATTTTTAGTGTTCTATGTTTCTCTCCTTGGAATGTATATACTATATCCATCAATGTACTGAACTCGTAGGTCATACCACATGAGCATAATAATTTTTTAAATAATAATCGATGGGGATTTTTAATCATATATACAATTTTATATGAAAAATTACCACTCAATCGGTAAATAGTTTTTGAAAAAACCACCATCATTATGATGCTCTGTTGGATCCTAAGGTTGTAATGGGGTTGAAGTATCCCTAGGTGTTGGTACTAGAGTAATGAATTTAAAAAATAACTTCACTTAAAGGGTGTATAATGTAACATGGTTAGATTTTATGAAATATTTATCTGAAATAATTTTATATTTTTTGATAATTTTCATCACAAAAAATTCTAATTTTATCTTTCATTATGGGCAACACTAACTTTACATATAATACCATGTTTAAAATAAACGTAAAATATTTTTAAAATATTATATTTTTAATATACTTGTTATCACCTAAAATCAATAATTATGTATATGATTAAGATTAACAATGTTATGGAAATATATGGATTAAAATAGTATATGAAACTAAATCTTTTCCAAACAATAAATTAAAAATGAAAATAATAACAATTTAAAAATAATGTAAAATATTTGTTGACAAAAAATTATGCACACAAAAATTATTTACCATAATAGATTAAAAAATTAAATTTGGTGATTTATTTTAATTTCATCTATATAATTATCTTTTAATAAAATTTATAAATTTAATATTATGTGTTTTCATGATAAGAGATATAAATAAATGAAATTATATGCTGAAATTATATTTTTTTTAAAAAGTAGTTTTGTCTCCTTTTATGACAAAATTTTAAAATTAAATATTCCACATTTATAAATATTATTTGAAAAATAAAACATCATTTTTGAAATAGTCTTATAATAAATATCTTATCGTGATTTGTTTATAATTTTTTCAGAAAATAATTTTTTCTATAAAATGTTAAAAATAATCATTTTAATAAGAATTATCATTTATTTTAATGAATTACGTAACATAAAAATTATTATATGATGGTTTGAAAAGTATAATTTTATCAAATATGTATCTCTTATTCCAATTTATTCAATTTCAAACAATTTCGTATTTTTTTATATAATAATATTTTATTCTTTTCAAAATTTTCACTTTTTAAAACATAATCTTCATCACACCAACAAGATTACTTTTAAATAAACATTTTCTTATTATATGAATTTAATTTATAAAATTGGATTCCATATTTGTAATAGGAATAATATATATTTTCTAATAAGTTAAAATTTATTTTTTACCCTAATTATTAAAAATATAATAAAGTTCATTATTGTTTTAAAGGATAAAAAGGGATTATCATAGGCTAAACTAAACTATTTGAGGTAAATTGACCTATAAACATATACAAGACCCATTTTATGGAAATATTTCATCTTTATCACCTATAATTTACAATAATAGTTCATTTTAGAACCTTTTTTATAAAAACTATGGCACACCATTTTCATTTCAAAAATTCCAAGTATGCCACTCACCTCACTTAGAAAAGGCTGCCCACTCTCCGTTCCTATTCGCTCTTCCAAAACAATATTGGTCAGCCAATACCTAACTAAATCCCATACTTAATAACATACACGCAACCTAGAAGCCTTATTTTGATCATAACTTCAACATAATAAATCTTTTGGTGCGGTCCAAAATAATTTATCTGAAGAAAAGGTAACATCCCTAACCGAGCATTTTATATTATTTCTTCCTCCACCACCATAAATTACTACTTAAAAAATGATAATATTAAACAATTATTTTCCATATACTTATTTGTTTTTATGTTAATTATTTTACTTAAAACCATCTCCACCTCACTAAATGAAAAACAAAACATTTTATCGTGAGTATGGTATACTACCGTCTCACGAAGCAACATAATTTATTTTCCATCACTGCTTATCAAGGATATATAAAATGATGTTTATAATTTTTAACTGTTATATTTTTTATATAATAATACTTATTCATTTATAATATCATATATATTTTTGTAATATCCATTATGTATAGAATGTGATAATGACATTTGTGTGTATAAATGAATAACATCTCATGAAGAAATGTGATTCATTTTTCACCAATGATTTTTATAGAAATTAAATAGAGAAAATTTAATGAATATAAATATTATATATAATATAAAACTATAATTAATGGTAAAATATCATTTACAATTCTTTCCATTCTTCTTTTGAGAAAATAGAAACAACGTTCATGCATATGTACGACCTGCCATATCCATGAACTGTGTATTTCATTTTATATCTCTAACATTTACAGACTATTAAAAATATAAAAATATAAATATATATATAATGAATATATACCATATTTTTAGAATATTTAGATATCCTCATATTATACAGACATGATCAATGTAATATGACCAAAAATAGCAAATAATAACATAAAAATAATTTATTATAAGAAACATTAATTTAACAAGGAATTGTCACTAAAAGAGTAATAAAAATCATAATTAAATAATATATGATATGATAAATATATACAAGTCTTATTTTTTATTATTATAAAAATAAAATCATATTTATTTTAAAGGGGTCTTGAATGCTTGTGGAGAAAGTTGAAACATATGGTAAGGGATGTTTTTCTCAATTATCCCTATATGAGACAAATGTTGTGTTATTCACATATCTTATTTTATGAGGTTCATATATAGCCCTATTGGAATGTAATATCATGAAATTATATATTATTGTTATATTTTATGTGTTTTCATATTATTCCAAATGGGGATTATGAATCAATGTTACCAAAGTGGCAAGGGTTTTATGATACAATCCAATTGTTTATCATAATTGATTATATTTTTTATTTCTCTGGAGAAATATAATGATACATATTTAATGAAAAAAATAATTTTCTTTTCCAATTTTTTTCTCATGAGAATTCATATTTTACATCAATTTTAATCGCTTTATATACTCAATTTTTTAAAAGAATGTTTTTAAGAAAAAATGTATTTATATCACTCTTTGGTCGAAAACCCTTTTTTGAACTACATAAATATTTTCTAAAAATGTTTTATAAAATGTTTTTACAATATAAAAATGACATATTAACAACATTATTACAAAATTTTCACATTTTACATCATTTTTATAAAAAATTGTACATGTTGGTTTCCAAACAAGGCACATTTTTTATTTTATTGAAAATGTGAAGGAAAATATTTTTAATCATGTATGCAGTAAATTGAGTTTCCTAATATAGAGAAAAATTTATTTTTATAAAGTTAATGGATATTATTCAATTTTTATTTTCAAATAAATCAATTCCCAATATTTTGAATACAATTTTTGTCATTTAAAAAATCGGGAAGATATTTTTATCATCAGAAATTATAAATTATATTTAATGACTCCCTCATATATTCCAAGGATATATTAAAAGAAAAGAATTTAGAAAATTTTTTATATTTGAAATTCTTTTTTAAAAGTGTAAAAATATTTTTCCTCGAGAAATATTCAATACCATCTTTAAAAATCAATTTCAGTATGAGACTACATACATCGATGTTAAATAAGCTATACTAGGGATATGATTGAATGATACCATCCTTGTTGTTTATCTATATAGTTAATGTTTATGATGATTAAATTTTTATAACCCCTGTATGATTTACATAGTTTGTGCTATAGTGAATTGATGAAATGTTTATAATACATCCTTCTTTAAAAGTGTTATGATATTATAATATGTTGAATGTTTAATAATATTATGGAAGAATCAAGTATAGTGTTAATTATGAGATGGGTTAGACTTATATCTCCCTCAAATAAATACTTTAAATCTTTAAATGTCATTTTATAATAATTGGAAAAAAAATTAATGATCTTCATTCCCTATGGGAAATAGGTTTTCCATAATCCGCAATGGGAAATCAGTGTTTCATGATCCGCAACCAAAAAAAGTGATAAATCATGATCCACTAATTTGATGGTATTCATAGTTAACCTTGAAATATTAAATTAGTATTAATATTTAGTATGGTTCAACATTTTTATGACATGGTATTATAGTTCATGATTTATTTTTGATGATTTATAACCCATGTGGACCATGATTTCCGAAATAGTATTTTTTATGTTATGAATCATGTTTGTGATCTATGAAAGGATGGTTATGAACATCACTATGTTCATACTAAAGTAATCTTATTTTTTTCTTTTTCTTTCATATGATCATAGATTTATATATCCTATGATTAAATTTAGGTAGCATCTATGCTCTCTCATTCTTATGTTTCCTTCACATGCTTATGAATAATGGATTATATATGTTATTCCTGAGATAATTAATATATGAGATGATCATTTTAGGAGACATTTAATATCCATTGTGAAATAATAATACAATGTTTCATGTATCCAAATATAATAAACTATTAAAGTCTCCATGCTTGAGTTTATGAAATGAATTGAAAAACCAAATAGAAATATTTGATATTTAGGTACTTATAGTCATGGAACCTATGGATAATATTCATAAAAACCAAGAAAACTATATATATTAGTCATTGGGGTATTTTCAGTCCAACCTTCAATAACATTTGTGACATATGGTTCTATAAATACTCCCTATCTTGAGAATATATTGCCCAAAAATGAAACATTTTGTAGAAATAATTCACACATGGTAACTTTTTAATAAAAAATAACATTCCATAGGATCATTAGAGGAATACTCAAAAAAATATTCATGATATTATATACTATTTGAATAAATATGAATATATTATATAAATACTACCTCAAACTAACCACTATAATTTCTAATGAATATATTCATTATATATATATAGATAACAGTTGAATTAGAATAAAAATTTTTCATCCTTATAAATTAAATGATTCCAAATCATATTGTAAATGTTTTCTTAGATATGTTTTGAAATTTTACCATTAACTAATTGTATCCAAATCCATTATTAATTTTATAAAAATATTCTTTCTCATCATATTTTATATAAATAATCACTAATACATGGTAGAGGGTACTGATTATTGAGTTTTTTCACATAAATTCCCCAATAATAAATGTAGGTTAACATTGAAAAAACAATTCATAATAAAACTAATAGGTGTAACCTAAGGTAACACACATGGATGAATGAATACCTAATCAAAATTGTCCTAGATTTTTTATTCACTCAGTTTTTCATAAAAAAAGTTTGACATTTTTTAATATTTTTAATAGGTTTTAATAAAATATTTTATATAATTAAATATTTAATTAAAATGTTTAAAATAAATATTAAAAATTTATTTAAAATAAAAATGAATGAAAATATTTAATTTTTTATTTTTTATTTTACTATATGCTGATGGTATAAATAGTACCCATGATTGAAAAAAAATTGGTTAGCAAAGAGGTCAACTCATCCATCCCTCAAGGAAAAGGGATGCAAACCACTAAGCCACCACAAGAAAGGCATGTGGGCCAAGATTTCCGATGAGGAGATCCCACACAGGTGTCATAAGGATGGTAGTTTGTGCATTTTAATAATTCATAGTGGTTTGGCCAATGTTTTTGGGTTCATGTCATGTTTGAATATTTTATATGAGAGACCATTTCTACTATAGGCTTATAATCCACTGTTACGAGGGGATGTATTATATGGAAGTACAACCCCATGAAAACATTAAATTTTGGATGAATTAATATATTATTAGAGTTCATCATAATTAATTACACTATGTTTTCTCATCTCGTTACACCTTCTACTCATATATGTCCTCAAATTCCAACTTCCCTTCCTTATCACTTTAAATTTATCAGAAAACTATCCCTACAAACTAGAGATCACCAGGAAAACTATTGGGAATTATTGATTTCAAGAAATAATGTAACTACATGGCATGGTATCACCATAGATCACCATTGGGGCAAGTGGAGACTTCCATGAAGATGAAAAATATATGAATAAAGGGCTTCCATGTGTGTTATTTGCTCGATTTGGCTGTAGTGAAGGTCATATGGCATGATATTCAAAATAAGTATGAATTGGGGATTATACCTCTATAAATATAGGTTTGATGTGTCTATGTAGTAGATATATCTCAACTTGGATACATGATACTCTTTATATTTTTTTATTCCTTATTATATTTATTTTTATTTTCAATTTTTAATTAGTATATATTTTTATTAATGTGTCTACTCTTTCGTTGGCATTCCCTTTATTTAAATTTATTTATCTCATTCTCATTTTCTTCCTTCATGATATATAACACTTATAAATTGGTGACATACCCAAGTATTGGGCTGGGGGGAGGTATATGGTGTTCGTGAGTACTATTATTAAATTAAATATTATTTAAATCTATTTCTAGAAAATGAAAAATAAATTAACATGTACAAAGATCATTCACCATGGGATATATCTAAACTTCATCCATATTATTTAATTTTAATTTTTACATCCCTTCTATTTAATTAGATTTTTTTACAAGATGGATTTTAGTTATTCAGTGGATGAAATATTATATGATGGAGTTGGGTCCTATAAGGTGTCACGCTCTCGATTAAGGTGTGTTATCAACCTTAATTATATGGGGTGGTGATGTATTTCGATGCAAATAATTATCATAGGTATGAAATATTTCACAAAAAATAATATAAATGGTAATAATTACTAAATTATTTTTTATCATTTAACTATCAATCTTAATTTAAACAATAAATAAAAATATTGAAGGAAAAAGAGTAACCAACCCTTGTAATAATAAGTTTTTATATAACCAAATTCATTATTTCAATGCATGTTTTTTAAGAATTACTATATCGTTAACCAACTATTTTTAACTAATTTTATAAAATAAGAAAATAAATTATAGATTATTAGAATTAAAATCAGTGAGTAACATACAATAAATTTTTTCTTGTGAGATGGCTCTGGTCATCAATTTTTATAACACAATATATATTAGTAGTAGCTTATATAACACTCTATGACTGGTGTGTCAAAATATGGCACCCTTGTTGGGGATCCAAGAAATTTTTATTTTCTTTTTATTTCCAAATCATATACATTTTTTCATTTTTTTCAAAATAACTTAAAAATTATTTTTCCATGATGTTTTTAATTCATTATTATTATACAGGGAATATGTACTAATAGGTGAAGTGTCAATATGAGGAGATTAATAATGATAAGAATTCCTTCTAGATTGTAAGGGCTGAACATCATAGTTATATGGTTAATTATATATCAAATATATTAGATACAAGTCTCTCTATTTATGAATTTATGGAAATAGTTAATGATCTCCAAATTGAATATGAAAGATTAAAGTCCATGAGGGTAATGCTATTGGATCCTCCTAATTTTTACGAAGAGGTTTTAGAGGTTGATTCCTTTCATGAGAAATATCCCTATCCCAACCATCTTATAATGAAGGTACATACCTACCGAAAAACCTGGAGAGTAATGATAAAGACTCACATGAAAATGTAAAAATGAGGGATCAACAATATTTATATCTATTTTGGAGTGATTTAGAAAAGTAAGATATCAATAATTATCTCCAAAAATATAATTAACATGTATCTTCACCACTCTACCTATCCCTATATATGTAATAAATTGAAACAAATCAATTAGGGTAATATGAATACAAGATAGAGGAGCCTAACTACCAACATCTATCCAATGATAATAAACTCCATGAGGTGCATTCCACTATTGAAGGGACTGAAGTTGATCCAACTTTAGGAGGTGATACTTTCTTAGACTTAGTCTCATATAATTTTAATCAATCTAAATTTAGGATAAACTCATATTGTTTTGAATTTTATGATTCAATCTATATTTGGATTACCTATGAAGATGATTAAGAAAAACAGAATGCACTAATTGAGGAACACATATATCTCTAAGGGCATATTCAGATTTTATTTAAGGATGTACATAAGGTCATCAAAGTATATTTTACGAAGGAAACAATTATTGAATCCTCTTATACTAAAGCATGATATTTTGATTCTTCATGATTAAAATTTATTTAAGTAAATTATTATTCTATCATTCCCATTGAATATCCAATTGATACAACCCACATTGTGTAAGAACTAGAATGTGGATAAGATGATACACATGTACCAATGATGAAGAAGGAGGTCCCATACATCATCCTACTCCCACTATTTACATTGTACCGTATTCTAAAGGGGGTTTATTTACTGTACTATGTACATGGAGTTCCCAAAAATAATTAAAAATAATTACAAGAAAAAAACAACTTGTGGTGGCATAAATCTATGATACTACACCCACAATAAGATTATGGATTATAGATGGAACTGATGTTCTTGAGGTAGTAAAATCCTGGGACCACTTGGTGAGTCAAACCAATACATTTCTATTTTATTTTCTTTCTTGTAAATTTTTACATCTTTGGTATTTATTAGATTATGATGCTTCCCAAACATTCATTCTCACATAGATTAATTAAGATAGTCCATGTGCTAAAATGAATTATTTTCTTATGTAACTCCATAATGGATCATGGTTTCCCCTAAAGTGAAAATAGGATGAGGAAAAATGATTCAGGAAAAGGTGAGTTCACTTTTAACTTTATCTTCTACTCTGGGTTTTTGGTTGAATTTTTTTTATCCTTGAAATAGAAATTTATAGCCATAATTAGTAATTTTTCTATACATGACTAATTTGGAGACAATAGCTTCTTAGGAAACATATGATGCCTTGTTTTATATTTCAATAAAAAGGAGATTGAATGAGTTTGATAGATAATTTAATGATTACATTGATTAACAGTAATTAATTTTATGGAATACAAATTGAAGGAATATGTTGATAGCTGTAAATGAAATTTACATAACATTTTCCATGAATTAAATTTCATATACTCATGTATATTGATTTATTATTATTACTAAATTTAATACCTGATTTTCCAATGTTTATCTCTCTTTTATGAAGGGTATTTCTAATTAAAAATGTTACATTCTCTATTGAACATATTTGCGGAATGATCTTATAGAATCCACCCACTAGAACTGTGATTGTAACTTGCCAAAACATAGAACTTCTCCTTATGACCACCTTTTATATTATACCTTCATTAGACCATATAAATAATGAATGTTCTTTTTTGGAAATATCCGTATTTCAATCCATTTATATCCATTCCTACCTTCATATTGATATATTTGTGATATTTTAATGTTGAATTATGGGAGTGAAATGAATTTATGGTCGTTGGGATGTAATATATTATATTGAAAAAATTTGAGGTTCTATATTGGGTATCAATTAATTTTTATGTTTTATCCACCATACATTAAATAATTCCCCCTTTGAAAAAAAGAATAAAAAATAAAAATTTGTTGTGATTTTAGAAAATGAAAAATCACCTCTAACAAATCAAGGATTTTTATCATGTGAGGATTTGAGGTAGATGTGAGGTTTTTTACTATATTTTTTTAAAAAAGTAAATAAAATATGAAAAGTTATTTTAAAAATACTAAAAAGTTTGAAATTTATGGAAATATCAAGTTGTTTCTAGTGATTTAATATTCTTACATTGATCATGAACATTATTTTTTACTTTGTTGAAATAATATTTGTCACACGGAAATGAGGATATCCATTGAGCTCGTAATTTTGATATTAGGAACTATGTCATATAGATTTATCTCATATTATAACTTTAATTTTTTCACATAAATACCTACCAAACTTAATTCTCATATTCATTGTAACTATAAATTTTAATTCCAGATTTGAGGTGAATTATGTCTTTAAAATGTGGTGGAAGTATGTCCTTTGTAAGCCTATTGAAAAGGAGAATGTATATATGGTATGATAATAACTCTACCGATATTCATTCACATGAAAAATGATTTAATGTAATAAAATTTTATTACATCACGAATTGGCATTCATGATCATAATTAATTGAGCATATTGAGTAAATGAATGGAGGTGCTTTACCATTATAAAAATAGGAAAATATAAATACATGGGTTGATTGGTTCTTTAAAAAATATGATGTGGAGTATTTGCTTTATGTGGATCTTGAAAATTTGAATTAACAATGATAGTTAATATATTTTATAATTTTATATCTAAATATTGGTGTCATTTGTTCCCTATTTAATTTAATTGTTTAAATTCAATGATTGATTAGATTTAGTGATCAATAGTAGGGTATTTGATACACTCATTTTCATTAAACTTTGTGATAATTTTTTAAATATTTTTCATATGTAATAATTAATTCTCCAATTTAATTAATTATTTACTAAAAATATGTAAAATTTAAATTAAAGATGTAATTTAAATTAAAATAAAAAAATATTGATTTTTTTACTTGACTATGGATAACTGGTTAAATTTGAAAGGTGTTTGAATCGTTTTTAGGTAATAAAATATTCCAACCAAACTATCCATCAACCCATTGAAATAAACGACACTAGACTAGACCTATAAGGTATAGCTAGCCATGAAATCCAAATTATGATAGCATGTATCAGTGAAATAAAGATGATATGGTGCACATATTGAGCACGGGTAGAAGATGGGAAAAATCCCTCATGCCAATAGATGTGACCATTGGATAATTTAATTTGTGATTAGTGTATGTAGGAGACTATCCCTGAAACAAGCTTCAATGTTGTTGTTTCCATGGGATGTATTGTATGGAAGTGAACCATAATTTTAAAGTATGATTCATGATGACATATTGTAAAGGAAATTTTTATCATTAAACCGAATGATTCCAACTAGCCTCATCTCCACGTCTCTCCCCCTTGGATATTTCACTCAATTATACCTTCACAGCCTCATCACTCTACATCACTTGAATTTAATTTCTACTCCCTGGATATCACCATTATATCCATTGAAAACATATTTATATTTTGATAAAATTGAATTATGAGGACTATAATCTACATGGATCAATATTAGAGCATAGAGAGTCCAGCATGAATCTCAATAGAAGATAATAAAGGACACAAATGAAAGGTAGTTTGATCCACCAAGTGTGAATGTAAGATTTAATAATGAAATGACATGAACTATTTCCACCATCAATGTGTCATGGAATCCCTATGTATGGGTTTTTTCACAATTTAGAGATGACCAACCCCATGGGGTTAACAAAAATTATGGTGATTAATAGTTAATGGTGAATAGGGATGTGGTGATTTTAATAATGTATATTAATTTCCCATGAAAATAGAAAAAGGGTTTTATTGTGATTTATTCATTGCACTAAGGGAATTATAAATATGTATTTGTGTAATTTATACAAGAAAATTACTTACAGAAGTATATTTCATAGAAAAACTCATGGTTCCATATGGTTTTCCATATAGTAAGTTTAAAATATTTGATGAAATAAGCTGGATAGTGGTTTTTGAGGAGGATATAGTTTCCACGTAGCACTAAATATTCCATATATAAGTAAAGTAATTTATTTGACAACTGAACATTCCATGTTGTACTATGGATTTTTTTGTGATATTTAAAATCCTAATATATTATGTATATCCACATGAACAAGATGAAAAAATAAAAAACATAATCATTGGTTAATAAAATATTAGATACTTATGAGTTGAATATATAATGATGAGGGTATTCCCCTTCTATAAATATAGGGGTTTTGTTCCACTATATATGGGATATTTTATCTCGGATAAGGGTTTCTACTATAATTTTGTAAGTTTTTTAATTCTATAGTATTACTATACCTTTGTAATTCATGTATATTTTTTTTAATGTGCTTAACTCCATGAATTTGATTCTCTCTATCTATCTCTCTATTTCTCTCTTTCCCAGTCTCTTCCACGATGATCATGTACATTTAATAATGAGTGACTAAACTAGGACTTGCCTTTAGTGGAGGTATTCAATGTTTTTAAATTGTTTTCTTCAATTCCATATGTATTAATTCTATTTATTGGTGACTCAAAGATATATGTAAAAGTGAAATGACTTTATACCATGAAATTAATATTAGTATTATCTCTATTATTCAATTTACATCATTCCACACCTTAATTTGAATGAGAATTCTTCACAAAATAGAGTTTTGTTTCTTATAAGACGAAATGGAATATGATGGATTTGGCTCTTGGATTGTTCCACACTCTTAATTGATGTGTGTCATCAAACTCAATTATATAAGGATGTGTAGTATAGTTTGCTAAAGAATTTCCATTGGCATGAAATATTTCACACGTAATAAATTAATGTTTAGTAATCAGTGAATGAAAATTCATAGTTGAATTATAAAAAAAATTTCAAGAAAAAGATGAATAATTTTGAAACATGAGTAAAAAATAATATGAATAAGCCCTTTCTCTCTAATATCAGTGTGTCTTTCATTTTCGTGATTATTTAATATTTTCATTCTACTTTTCCAATTTAATTTCTCTGATTCCAAAAAAAATAAAAAAGGTATAATATGTTAATTAGAATCCGGGAGTAAAAAATTATAAATATTTCAATTTGAGACAAATTTGATCATCTACTAGGCTGTTATAGGATAATAATAACACCCTATAGTAGGTGGGTGATGTTTCTTCCTAAATTCACAGAACTCATTAAGTAAAATTCGATATGGAGTCTTATAAATATTATTATAACTATTAATGAGTTATATTAAAAACTCAACTTCATTATTTTCTGGTATATTATGATTCTCTTCCCAAAAAACCTAAATAAAATCATATAATAGTAATATCATTAATTTTGATTCATTCCATAACAATATAAGATAATATACTCTTTTGAATATGAAACAAGACCCATACAATGGATTCAATTTCATAATAAGTCCATATTATTCATTGAATTCATAGAAGATCGTATGAGGGTTCAGAATATCATGTGTTAGTTCGATTCAATTCCAGTAGATGTGTGATTTAAACAAAGAGATAAAACCATTGACTAAGATAAACAATAATTAAACTAGATATAGAATAAAAATATTTACATGAGGCACATTCCCAGAAAATCCAATTGGAGATGATTAATTTATTTGAGATGCAAAATAATACCATTTCGGGTATTCAATGATAATCCATCATCTTTTCATCGAGGTCATGAATGAACATCCATAGAGATTATCACTATATAAGTGAATTTATATCACAATTACTAAATAAAATAACTCAATATTTGACTGTACCTATGATTATCTCAACATCACTATTTTATATTAAATCCAACTATAAAAAGAAAATGGTTAGCATGACCATCATGAATCACTAATCATGGGGATAAACCATGAAAAAATGATTAGGCTGTTTAAACCACGACACCTTATATTTAATATATGACACCTTAGATTTAAACATGGTCATATATGATCATAATGTATTGAAATCCATTAAAATGGTTCATTAATAAAATTTTAATTAACTAAGGATTATCCCCCGGGAGTGTTAAACAATGTTCACATTTAGGGAACACTCACCAAAAATGAGAATGATATGTGTTATATACAAAACCAGATTTTTTCATGGGTATTTCCCCTTGATCCATATTTTCCAAAACCACATTCACATATAGTATCTATACATTTTTATTTTTCTCAGAAAACAACATTCTGTTATTTCTATTAAAATAAGACGTTCAACTGTACAGAATATTACTCTAAGTGTTTCAATAATTTTTTCTAGCCTAGTTTCCAATGGTAAATAACCATTTATCTGCTACCAACTAATGAGACCCATACATTTATAAGATATATTTTACATTTTTATATAGGAATATTCATTACATAACACTACGATCCACACCATCATTGTACAAATTATGTTTTTTTGGAAACTTGGATACATAAACCAATGGTCACTAAGAGAGCTACATAAAATCCCACTATGTTAATCATATATAACACCCATAACATACATGTCATACTTAAAACAATTCATCATAAATATTGGAAAGGAAATATAAGAATGGGTGATCTAAAATTATCAGAAATGGTAAAAAGGGGATATATTAACGATCACTTATACATGAAATGAGAATAACGGTTTGAGAAACATATCTAAACAATTTAAAATCATTCATTATATATAATATATAATAATTATCATTAATTATATAAAAAATATAAATTAATAAGACATTAATTACAATGTAATAAAAGAATATAATCCTTGATATCATAACATTCACATAAGGCATATATGTTTTGAATACACATAAGAATAGAAAATATTTTCTTGAGTCAAGGACTAGTTCCAAGACTATAATAGTGGATTGGGTTAACTATCTAATCCATCAAAACCTTATTCAATTTTTATTCAAATTAAATAATAGTTGATGGATTCCCTTTATAAACTAGGTTCACTCCCCATTTTAGTTTGTATTATCACATAAGATATCCATTTTTACCCAATTATTTAGAGGTATATATAATTATATTCCCCCAAAAAATTAATCATAATATATCAATATTTTTATGATAGGATCATAAATCATTAATCATATATCATAACTCATGGAAATTATGTATTTCTCAGAAACATTTCAACATTTCTATTAAACTTAACTCATTCAAAATAAATCATTTTCATAAAAATATCATCATCATAATCACAAACCAAATAGAGAGATAATAAGGAAGGTAAAATTGGATCATATCTCCAATAAATCATATGTAACATAAAATTATGAAATCTAAGATAAAAATTTAACTAAAAATATCAAATTAAATTTTTAATGAGGAAAATATCCATTATACTTTAGAATCACATCAATAAAATAGTAAAATTTTAAAAAATTTACGGAAAATTTTTATTTGAAATTTTAAATTTTAAATTTTAAATTAATCATAAAATAATAGAGGGCTCATAATGGTGGGAAATTATATTCATGTAATGTGTGTTAAAAAAACCCATTCCTTATATTTATTAAAATAAGTATAAAGTAACTCCTTCAGAAAATGATAAGAAAGATTCATTTAAAACATATTTTAAAATTCAAATGTTGATTAATAATTAATTTAAATAATATTATTATAATAATAAAATTATTAATTAAACCATTATTAGAAAACATGGATATAGAATAAAAAGGATTTTTAATCGCAGAGTGAAATAAATTCAGTTATCAAAAAAACATTTTATCTGAAATGATTGTTCATAAAGAGTGGAAAATAAATATAAAATATCTATTATTTTTAGATAACAATATTTTGAAAAAAAAAATTATTTTATTATTGAGGGGTATGTTATAAAATTTAATCATTAAAAACAAAATCATAAATAATCTCAATAAACAATGATATAGTAACATAAATCCCATACATTCATGATAAAATTATTTTTATAGTGCACTATCCTCATGAATATTAAATTTAGATTTATTATAATTATAAGCCAATGTCATTTAAGAACTTATAAGGTCATATATAATCCACTTATAAGATTACAACAACAATTAATTAATAATTCCTTAAAAAAATCATCGATTTGGGGTGTTAAATGGTTCTCTTTTCATAAGAGTTTTTATTTGGTAGTTCTTGTCCTTATTCTTTGATAATGACTACACCATATCCAGAATTTTATTTATGATTTAAATATAATAAATATTCACCATATATTTATATATATATATTAACACATAAAGGATATAGATATAAAATGGAATTACTTTGTTTATGGAGATGGTCGGTTGAACGTATACATTAATATTGTTTTCACTTTTTTATAGATGGAATAAAAGAAAAATAAATCATAATAAATTAATTATTATGTAAAATATGTCATATATATTAAATAAATATATCATTAATTATATACTTTCAAATAGGAAATGAAAAACTAATCACATCAATTCGAGGAGGTATCGGCCCACTTGTACGCAATGACAGAAAATATAATTTTCTATTGGATTCGAATATAAGAATTTAGATATGATATTATAATTCAATTATATTAATTATATATAGATATCATATACAAAACATAAAATGCAACATAATAAACATTCAATAATTATTGTGAATGGAAATGAATTGTATCACTACGTGGAAGTGGAAGTCCAAATATTTACATGAGTGATACATTCAGTTCCCATCTAATGTAAAATATGGTGAACAATTTTGAATCCCTAAACATAATAATATTTATGTGAATTTATTATATATTTTTTATTTTTTTATGAACTCGGAATATTAATAATAGGTAGAATAGGAAATAAATTGGAACAGTTCAGGTAAGGTGATTTTTTCTTCTTTAGTAGTAAACCTTTAATTCCATTTTAAGAACCTTTGATATGGTATTTTAGGAATACTAACACCTCTAATTCATGTATAGGTACGTTTTAAGTATAATTTTTAAGGATTTGTTTTGAGATGTATGGCTCTTCATAGTTAATATAACTGAAAGGAGGGATGTCCTTTTATATGTTCTGGAGGATACTAACTTTCAATTTCATAAATGATTAAAATATAATAAAGTAATTATCAAGAAAAATTATTCAAATTGGTAATATATTTAATGAAAAAGAATATAAGTTATATATATTATTAAAAAATTAATTTATATAGGTTTTGGTTTCACTTTAAACCTTATCCTTTGGTTTAACCCCTTCATTGACTGATTTAACCTTACCTTTGGTAATCAATTTTAAAATACTAAAGGTTCATAATTTGAATTATAAAGAAACAAAATTAGTTCCCATATGTGTAAGGTATGAAATTGTTTACCATTTATCATCGTACTATTAATATTTCAATATTTTTTTAATTTTTTAATTATTTAATAAAATATTGTTTAATTCAAAATATCATAAACGTCAATTTTGAAACTATTCATTTATATTTTATTATAATAAATTAATATAGAAATGTAATTTGAATATAAATCATTCATAGATAGCTAATATGTTATATTCATATATATAATTCATTTGTAACTATATGTAACACTATACAAATTACGTTATTGTTTTTAAATAACATTTTCATGTTTTTTATATTACTAGCATAAGAATCTTATTTGGGTTGTGTAAACATATATGGTAATTATATCATAATGAAAAAAACAATTATCCTAATAAAAAAATTTATTTTTATTTA
Source organism: Viscum album (assembly GCA_963277665.1). Classification (NCBI taxonomy): domain Eukaryota; kingdom Viridiplantae; phylum Streptophyta; class Magnoliopsida; order Santalales; family Viscaceae; genus Viscum; species Viscum album. The sequence continues at coordinate 1,957,056,576 of OY728140.1, forward strand.
ATATAAAATCTAATGAAAGAAATATTAATCTTATACTCCATATCTATTTATTTTATAGATATTTAATACCATTAAGTGACACATTAAAAATTCTCCTTATATAAAATCATTTATACTACATTTTGATGGTAAAATGAAACTAAATGATATATATTCAAAGTATGGATCTTTATTGAAGAATATATTCCCTAAAAGAAAAAATAATAATTATTTGGTTGATTTTTAGACCTTTTCTCATGGTTTTAACTATATTTTGAACGTTTTACTGTTACCAAGGTGACAAATATTTACCATGTTTAATATCAATAATAACTAAAAATAAAATGGTACATTTTATGAAATTTGAATGTAATGATTCAAAATATGGTATAATTTCTTAATGATTAATTATATTTAGGTGTTAGTAATAGATTTTAATATATATTCATAAAAAAGAAACCTATTGTTCTTTAAAATGTTTATTAAGAGTAAAAATTATCTTATATCAAAATCATGAATATTTATGAATATAATGGAATTAATTAATTTATTATAAATCAAATGTATCATAAAATATTTTAATAATAAATCTAAAATAAAATGGTCCTTTAAAAAATCATAATTTCATGAAAATAAATGACATTATTTGAAAAATCTATAAATTTCACTATTTACATGGAAATCAATCATTTCATAAAAAATCAAAAATATTACCCAATGTTAATTATTATTTTATGATTTAAATAAATAAATTTCTTTTTTTCAAATAAAAATTCTCAAATTGAATGAAATTAATTTTCTTATTTCTCTTAAAAATCAACAAATCCCATTTTTTATGAAGATTTAAGAACCCATTTCTTCATTTTAGCTATGGACCCTGTTTTCGTGTATCTTTCAAGTAAAATGGATAATTTGGAAATTTTATATGTACATAAAATGTACTTATGAGTACACACTGTGTACCTAGTTACTACGTTCAACCACATCTTGGGCGTGTAATGTCTTGGACATGGGCGTGTGTGGTGACGTGGAAGACTCCAAATATTGGGGGTCAGTTGGGGAAAATTCACGGCGTGTTCATTAATAGTACACGTCATTCACTATTTATTTTATTAGATAAATTAGTCAAAGGTTTTGTCTAATCCACTGAAATGTATACTTCTTCTCATGTCTCAAACAAGAGAGCGATGTATGGACTATTTTCATCGTGCACCTCTCGTTCCTCCGTCAGAGCTCCAATCGTGGTGTCGCCGGGTGCATTGGAATCCCATCGGTGAGTTCTTCATTATTATAGTGAATGTTTTTGTAATTTCAATTCTTTCTCATGTTATTCAAGGTTCAATATTTTTAAACATTTTATAGATCTGTGATGTTATATGAAGAGTCAAGGGCATATGTTCGAGAGTATTCGCCATACAATGTTGAGGTAGGTGGTTTTTTACCTTTTGTTGGTTGTATTTGAGTTTTATATGGAAATGTGATGATTAACCATGTTTCATGTATTTAAAGATATGGAAGTTGAACCCTATTTTTTATTCCTTTAATTGATTGTTGGATTAAGGGTCTATTTATGTGATATTATGTGGAATTTCATGTTAAGGAACAACCCATGGGTGTGTTCCCTTGTTTGAATGTTTAGGGCCATTTGGCACAATATTCCTATGAGGCAAACCTTGTTTCCATGCCTTTCCTGATAGGATTGAAATTATTGTATTTTTTTCCTATTAAATTCTTGTTATATGCATTGAAATTGTTTCCCACATAGTAGTTTATATTACATTGGGTTTCTTGATATCATATATGCACTATTAATTTTCACATGGCTTTGAAAACCTGGTGTAGTTAGAACACAGGAGAAATTGATGTATAGTGCTTCCTAATAGTGTCTGTTATATTTCACACTATGAGACCACATAGGGAATTGATGGTGACTACTCCCTCAGGGTGTCTATAGATTAAGTTACAATAGCACATGGGAATTTATGTTTAGTGATTCCCTAGAGAGTTTGTAGTAATTTATGAATGACCAAAGGGGGAATTGATGGCGGGTGCTTCCTCATAATGTCTTTGCCTTTTTATTGTATTATTTTTCTAGAGGGGTTAGACTGTGTGAGATACCCAGAGGGATAATTTAAATCCATAATCTTTCTGATGAGTCTTACAATACAAAGCACATGCTTGTATTCGATTCGGTTAGGTAGTCTTTTGAGATACCTATTTTTGGTACATACCTGATTAAATTATAAACATTAAATACAAATGAATGTAAATGGAAATTGTAGTATTGGTTACATTTTTGTACTCCTATTTCTTTTTCAGCATTTCCATTATTACATGCTATATATATACTCACTGACATTTTGGAAGAAATTATACAGTTTTGCCTATTGGTATTTGTCCCACACCCTGTTTGGGTTGTGCTTCTGGACACAAATAGATTATATGGTTGCAGGTATAGATAAAGGAAAGCGCCCTTCGACATTTGGTACTTGATTGATGTGGAGTTGGAGAGCATTGGACCAAGCTGAGGCATGTGATGATGCTAGAGTTTATTTTCTTTCTTTTTCACTTTGGTGTAATAATTTATTTCCAGCATTTTGACTTGTTTGGAGTTTTTATAGACATATGTCACATGCATAATTTATAAATGTGTTCTAGTTGTTTAATTACTTTTAGTCTTCCATTGTTTACTTGTTGAATGGTATTATTGAATCCTCTACTATTTATTATTTGTTATTCTTTTTTGGAATACCCTATCAATGAGGGAATAGTTTCCCCACTATCATACCCAAGGCCCTCACTTCATGTTGGCTGCCTCTGGCATTTAGGAAATGTGATTGAGGCCATGTTACCAACTGGGTAAGGGGAACCTTTGGGCAGCACCCAGAACTGGGATGTTACAAAGTGGTATTAAAGGAAGTTTTTCTTTTCTTTTTTGTCTTTCTCTTAGGAGCCCATATTTAGGGATATGAAGGAATATGTAGTGGCAAATAAGTTGAGAATTAGAGTAGCTAACCCGTGTATAGGGAAAATATAATTTATCTCAATTATTGAATTCTATTATTTTTTTCTTTTTTATAGTTTATTTGATTTCCCCATTGGGTGATTCACATGATTTGTGCAATTATGATTAATATCTTTGAGGTTATACTTCTTTTGCAACCTCATGAGATGAGGGTATTCCATCTCATGCATCATATAGGCACTTTATAAAGATCACATGTCTTGAATTTTTTTCATGCCAATTAATAATCATTATAGATTGAATGCTTTTATGATAGATGTTGTGCAAGATATGAATGATGTTGTGATAGATTTCATAATAAAATACCTGATATTTTGAAAGTGGTAAAATTTAATGATTCATTGAAATGGGAGCCAAAAATTTGTTCTAGAGGTGTTATGGGCAATCATGGATTGTAAATTGGTGGATCATGTGATTTATTTCTATATTATACTTTGTAATATGCATGAATTTAAGGCCGATATTTCATTCGGTGAGAGTATGGGCACCCATAGATCAGAATTTGGAACAATATTTCTTGTTTCTTTTTACTTATGGGGTTGTAGAGTAATATTTTGGCTTAATATCTGAAAAAACCTACAATACAAGACATATAATGATTAATACAGACCAACTATATTTATTTATAGGATGAAAATGTTTTTCTTAGGTACATGCTATGTACATTCTCTACAAGTCATGTATCTGCTTACAGTTTGACCAACCATGTCAGAAGATACATGAGTTGTAAATATCATTAGCTCATAGTGTACTAGGAATACACACCATGTTTTTTTGATCTGAGTATCTGGTAGTGTCACTAACATCATTGATAGATAAAAACATAGGTTGTACAAGTCGTGTGCAATTCATACACACTATGTAGAGTCGACTATGTCACCGACTATGTAACTAACGACACTGGCAGTTAGAACGTAAGTGATACACACCATGTCTTTGGTGAACATGTCATGTAGTGTTACCCTAGGGAGAATCATGTGGTTTGGTCTTGTAGAAGTACTTAAGCTGGAGGGAAAAATTAAAATACATGTTCTGTCACAGGACGAACATGCTATTTGTGGGGGTGTCACAAGACCAGTTTAAGCAGGATAACATGCCCATGTTTAATGCATAATAGAACATGATGTGTAGGTGTTATACATGCCGTATAACCTTGTTTTGTAATACATGGTTGTTTTTTTCACCACGTTTCCTTTTTACACATCTATGTTTCAGTCCTTGATAATCATGAACTGAGGTGTGCGCTTGAACTTTTAGATTCATTCCACTAAGACGTCCTCTGGTTGTATGCCAGGTTCGGGGTGATGATCAGACAACTAAAATGATATAACAAAGACTACCATCATATCATACCATCGTACCCTTCATGGAACCAGTGATCATTCTGGATACAGGTGATGATGCTCTATTTTGAGAAGGCTTCATGATGATGAATAAGACTTTCCAAGGAAAAACACATCATGCCCCGTCTATGGAATAGTTTATGTGGGTTTTTTAGTAGTACCATCCTCCCACCTTCACTCGGGATGGAGGACCTTAGGCTACAGAGTCATGGTTGGAATCCATGTTTTCTATCTTCTAGAATCTCAAGATACCTCTAGAGAGAAAGGTGATGCTTGTTACGTACATGCTACGTGATTCTACCAAGATATGGTGGGATGTGATATCACAGGTGGGACGCTCACGGGTTATGGCTCCAAATAAGTTCCATTAGACCGTCTATGACCACTTCTAACTGAATACCTTGATGGCAGACTAAGCCTGAGAGTTCATGAGTTTGGATCCGGGTACTCCCGCATCCATGGATTATTCTTATCTCTTCAAAGAGATACAGAAATTTACACCCATTTTAAAGGATATTGAGTTATTTTTATATAGAATGTTTGGGGATGGTCTCATACATTATATCAGATCTCCGGTGAACATCTTCAGGTTGAATTACATATCATCTATAGTCAACAAGGAACTGAACACTGAGTTGAACCTAATGAATTCTAGAGCTGTGGGCCATGAAGGTTTAACATCTAGAGTTGTTACCCTTTTGACTAATAGCAGGATGTGTTATAGGAAGTCTATGAAAATAGATCAAACTAGGTGATATTTTCCTTATGGCAGCTAGTTGGTGTGATAACAATGAAGAAAGGGTGAACATAAGTAACCTCAATGCCTGAGAGATCCAATTTAGTGCTGATGTTGTGGAATGATGGGACATCATCATCATTTCTACAATTTCCTATTTCCAACAACTAGTGAGTTAGTATTTTTTTCAACTACTCATACCTTAGTAGGACCACGAGTCCCAAATCAAATAGGTGCTGGAGATCTACCGGCAGTTCGTGCCGCGGTGGTGGTCATGGCCACAGTGGTAAGACATATGGTTTTCAACATCCACAAGGTGGATTATCTCAGGGATCACAAATGGATTTATAGGGTCATAGCATAGTTCAGACTTCTTCATTGGAGCAGATCGAGTAGGAGCTGAATCCCAAAAACTCTATGGTTAGAAGTATGCTTTGGGTTGCCTTGGTTTTAGCTTCTTCTATTTTCGATATAGGTGATTCCCATAGCATTATAATTTTTTCTTTTGTGGAGATCCTTGGGCTCTGTATCTTCACTTCTACTAATATTATGACGTTGGACACTCTATTGGGTATTATAACGACTACTATAAATCAGTTCAGGGAGTTCCCTATTGAGTTTGGTGGGTATGAATTTCTATTGGACCTTTTTGTCTTAGAGATGATGGGTTATGATGTTATTCTCTGAATGGATTGGTTATTTTCCTTCCAGGAAACTATCTATTTATGTCACCTTTGGGTGAGTTTTACATCACAAGAGGGTGGTTTGTTTTACATTAGGGTGAATGGGATGTCCAAGCAAGCAGTGTTGGGCCCGAGCATCACGGGTTGATAGGTGTAATAGCCTATATTTCTATCTTATATCTTGATGACTAGGGGGCTTCCCATAAGGTTTTCTTCTAGAGTTTGATCATTTTCAAATGTTTATCCAGAAATCTTTTTAGGTTTTCCTTCAGGGAGAGAGGTAAAATTATATATTGATATTGGAATAGAAGTATCACCAGTGTCCATTCCACGATATACGATGGCTACACCCGAGTTAAAAGAGCTCAAAATAAGTTAGAGGAGTTACAGGAAAAGGGTTTGATCTGACCCAGTACATCTACTTCGGGTTTGCATATCCTATTTACAAAGAAGGCAGATGATACCCTCAGAATTTTCATGGATTATCGGAAGCTGAACCACTTGACAGTTAAGAACCGTTATCCCTTACCCAGGACTGATGATCTCTTTGATCATCCTCAAGTATCCTGAGTGTTCTAGAAGATTTTCTGGAGATCCAGTTATTATCAGGTGTGCTTTAGACCACTATATATACCTATTATTGCCCTTTAGAGTAGGTCTGTTCTATACGAGTAAGTGTTTTTTCCATTCAGTCTCATGACGCACCTACAATTTTTATGGCACGGGTGAACTAAGTGTTCCATCCATACATGGACTCTTTTGTGGTTTTTTTCATGTATTTTATCTTAATGTAATCTCACACTTGACTCAACTATGAAACCCAACTTGAGAATGTTTTTAATACACTGGGAGAGCATCAGTAATATGCTTAGCACTCAAAATGCCACTTTTCGAAGGACTAGATTCACTTAGTGGGTTATGTCATCCTAGAGACAAGAGTATCAGTTGAGCCATAGAAAGTGATATTAGTAGTTTACTAGGAGAATCTGAAGAACATTTATTATGTGTGGTGTTTTATGGGGATGGTTGGCTACTACAGACATTGTATACAGGACTTTTCATGCTTAACAGTGCCACTGACAACCCTAAATAAAAAGATTGTAAAGAACATGTGGTTCGATTCATGTGAGTTATATATTCTAAAAGTGAATGGAAGGGTGAACTCTTCAATGATACTAGTTTTTCATGATCTGGGAATGAGTTACACCTTTTACTGTGATGAATTATGTATCATGAGGGGAGTAGTGCTTATACAGGGGGAATGATTTGTTGCGTACAGGTATCGGCAGTTGAGGCCACATGAGAGGAATTACCAGACAAATGATCTTGAGTTAGCTATAGTTTTTCATGCCTTTCGTTGTTGGATACATCACCTTCTGGGAGTGCCTTTTGTTGTGTACATTGACCATAAATGTCTCAAGTATATATTTACCCATTGTGATATGAATTTTAGAATTTTAAGGTGGGTTGACTATCTATAGTATTTTGACTTTGATATTTCAATTACATCTTGTAAAGGCAGTTTTGTGGCTATTTTGTTGAGTAGGAGTACTCATACACTGGCAGTTCAAGAGGCCAGTTGTGAGTGGCATCATATGGATCTGTTCTCTAATATTCACATGGAGGTGCATGAAAAATATGGGTAGATGTTTCTTTCTTCTGTAGTTGTTACATCTACTCTACATAATCAAGTGAGAATGAGTAAGCTATCTGATTTTGAAGTCATAGTCCTACTGGAAGGTGTGTTATGAGAGGACCCTACTTCTGGGTGGACCATAGGCAAGGTTGAGGTCTTGATGTTTCATGTATGTGTATGGGTGTAAGCCAACATATATGACGAGCTGGAGTCAGAACTTCATAATTCAACATGGGAATTTCGTCCAGCTGTCACCAAGATGTATCGATATTTTCCTCATCGACATTGGTGTCCTGGTATGAAGAGTGTCATAGCTGGTTTTGTTATAAGATGTTCTGCTTGCTAGTAGGTGAAGGCTGAGCAACCCTACCATCTAGGCTTCTATTGAAGTTTCACATTTCTAAGTAGAAGTGGAAAGATGTCACGATGGATTTCGTGATAGGGTTACTAAAGTCCCCTCGAGGGAATGACGCGGTTTGGGTTGTCATTGATAGGCTCACGAAGTTTGCACACATATTTCTGATCATGGAGATCTTTAGTGTTAATGATCTTGGAATGTTGTACATCAGATTTGTTGTACGGTTTCATAGGGTTCCACAATCATTCATTTCAGAAATATAAACAAGTTTTACATATCGTTTGTAGAAGTTAATACATAAGTCTTTTGGTATAAGGTATTTCTGAGTAAAATATATCATCCCCAGATAGATGGCCAGTCCTAGACCACAATTCAGGTGTGTGGAGGACATGCATTGAGCATGGGTCTTAGATTTTTGAGGTTCATGGGTGAATCACATACCTCTAGTAGTGTTTGGATACAAAAAAGTTTTCTTTGTTGGATGGAATCGGGGAGAGGCGGATATGATAGGACCTCATCTTGTACAAGACACCACAGAGTAGGTGGAGTTGATTTGGCAGAGGATGGGTACTGCACAGTCATGGTAGAATTCTTATGCTGATCATCTAAGATGACCATTGGAGTTCAATGTAAGAGATTATGTTTTCTTGTGTGTCACACCAAGGTTGGAACAAAGGATGATTATGAGATAGGGGAAGCTTTCCCCGAGATATATCAGTTCGTTTGAGATTTTGGAGATGTTTAGTTTTGTTACCTACTTGTTGCAGTTATCTATGATGTACCAGGCTATGCATGATGTCATCCAAATTTATCATCTATGAAATTACTTTTCATACATGTCTCATGTTTTTCAACCAAAGGAGGCTGAGTTAGAGGTGGACGCATCAATCAAGGATAAATCTATCTGGATTATTGATCATAGTGAAAGGGTTCTTCATTGATGGTATGTTCTTCTAGTACAGGTGTTCTGGCAGCACTGTGGAGTGATGGATGATACACAGGAGTGGGTGACGGATGTGTGATCATAGTAGCTAGTGTTTTTTGTGGATTCTTCTCTATTACCTTTTTTTGGGAAAATTAGGGATGAATTTATTTAAGTCGAGAAGTTTGTAGTAACCTAAAACTTATTTTCAGGCATTGTCATTCTTTTTAGGTGTTTTGAGGATAATGGGAGAATTTGGAAATTTTATTAGTACACAACGTTTATTTAGGATTACAGGTTGTGTACCCAGTTACAAGAAAAAGTAGCATCTTGGGCATATAATGACCAAGAAATGGCCATGAGAGGTGATGTGGAAGACCGCTAAAGTCAAGGTATGGTTGAGGCAAATACACAACGTGTTCGTTAATAGTAAATGCTATGTACATTTTCATTTCATTGATAAATTGGACTGAGGTCGCCTCAAATCCCCAGAAACATTTTCATTTTCTCATGTCTCGAACATGGGTGCAACGTATGACAGATTTTATTAGAGAACCTCATTTTCCTCTATCAGAGATCCGATTGAGGTCCCACTAGGTGTGATGGAATCCCACTAGTGAGTTCAACCTTCTTCTAGAGCCTCTCCCCCCAATTTCTATTATTTCCTGATTTATTCAAGGATGAATGGTTTTGACCTTTTGTAGATCTATGAAGTTCTTGGCAGATTCATGGTCCAAAGTTCGAGAGTTTTCATCTTACAACGTCAAGTTATGTGGGTTGTTTCCTTTCATTGGTTATATTTTATTTTCATTTGGCAAAGTGACGATTACCGATGTTTCCGGTATTTTGGGATAAGGAAATTCAACCCTATTTTACCTTCCTTATATTTATTATTTGATTAAGGGGTTTTCGATGTGATATTATGTAGAATTTAATGTTAAGGAACACCACATGGTTTAGTTCCCTTGTTTGAATGTTTATGGCCATTTGGTCCACATTTCCTATGAGGCAAACCTTGTTTCCATGCCTTTCATGATAGGATGGAACTAATTGTCTTTTTTTGTTAAATGATTGTGATTTTCATTGGAATTATTTATCCATGTAGTTTTGGACATTTATTTTGGATTCATGATTTCATTATTTATGATTGAATTTCACTAGGCTATGAGAACTTGGTGTAGTTAGACAACATGGGGAATTGACATTTAGTGTTTCCTCAGAGTGTCTGTTATATTTCACGCTACGAGACCACATGGGGTATTTGTGAAGTGTGCTCCCTCAGATTTTCTATAGATTACATTAAGAGACAAGAGAAGGAATTTTCATTAAGTGCTTCCCCGGAGAGTCTGTAGTTATTGTGGAAATATCATAGGGGGAATTGATGGTGAGTACTTCTTCAGAGTGTCTTTGCCTTTTTATTTCATTATTTGGACAGAGGGGTTAGATTGTGTGACATACATGAAGTGTTAAGGTAAATATTGAATGTTAGTGACATGTCATCCCAAGTAGAGCACAATCTTGGATTTTCTCAACATTTTTAGTCTTATGAGATACCTGTTTTTGATACATTTTTTATTAAATGTTGAACATTAAATGATAATTAATGTAAATGGAAACTATAGTATTTTTTACATTTGTGTAAATCTATATCCATTGATGCATTTCCATTATTATATTATATATATATATACACACCAAAATCTAGACACATATCTTGTGGTGGTTTCCTACTAAGAATCGTCTTGAACCCTATTTTAGTTGTTACTTTTGACCCAAATAGATTAATGGTTGTGGGTAATTATAAGAGAAAGCTCACTTCATCAACAGGTACATGAATGTTGTGGAGTTGGAGAGCGTTGGACCAAGTTTAGTATTGTGATGTTACTGGAGTTTATTTTCATTATTTTTTTACTTTGGATCAGTACTATATTTCCTATATTATGACTTGTTTGGTTGTTTTCCTATATAAGTGTGACATGAATCATTAATATATGTGCTCCAGATTTTTACTTAATTTTTAGTATTCTCATGTTTACATGTTGAATGGTAATATATCTTCTGCAACTGTTTATTATTTTTTATTCCACAATTCATACTCTACCAATGAGGGCATAGTTTCCCAATTATCACACCTAAGGCCCTCATTGCTATTTATAATCCTCTGTCATTTGGGAAATTTACATGATTCCATGTGACCAACCAATTAAGGGGAACCTTTTGGAAGCACCCAGAACCGGGACATTATAGAAGAAGTATTTTTTAATCTTATAATGTCTTTAATAAAACAATTTACTTATTTAAAAATATATTTTCAATATCTAAAACCTTTATAATTTTTTTTCAAAATTTCATTATTTCTATTCACACAACAAATTTAATGGATATTTTAACATAGTATCCTATATTATGTTTCATTTATACTTAGGGATGTGTGTATATGAATCTATAAAAGTAGATAAATATATTCTAAAATATTGGTGAGTTATAGACCCTCTATAAAGTGGGTGATAACACATTGATGAGGTGTCATTGATTCATATAAATTAGTGTTCAATGTGGCTTCATAATTAAAAGTGACTATAACTTTTCACATTTATCAAAATAAAATATTATAATGATTTTCCAAAAGGATACTAGATTAATGTCTCAACCACATCAATTTTTTTGCATCCTTTATATAACTTCAGTTCTATTTTATATTTTTCATTTATTCATTATGATTTTGAGTAAATTTGATTGAATAAGTTCAATTTTTTTTGGTTATTAGGTTGTATATTTTCATCATATTTCCAGTACATTCAATCTACATTGATTCATTCTGTTGATCCATTCCTACCGAGGTGATCATATTAGGATGAAATTCTAGTTTTGGGTGTTTTAAGAAGGATTATCATTAATTGTTTTAGAGAAATAGGTGGCGTTCATAGGGAATTAGTCAGAAATAGATCACGTAACTTTCTTACTTAACTTATATATTTTTTGATTTAGTGGGATTCCTTATGGTGAAATGTGTTTGAATATGTTGATATAACGGTCTAATTTTACAAAACTGAGGGAAATATGTTTTTCTTTGAGATAATGATGATGGTAGACTACCTTATGCATAAGTACCACAAAGTTCTATAGAAATATGTTAACTAATTAAAGAATTGTTAAATATGAGAGGATAGGTAAAAATATGTTTGTTTGTTAAGGATTTTGTTTCAAAAAAGATATGGCTATCATTATCTAAAAGAATATGACAATAGAGTAGTTGATGGATTAAATGGGTGAAAAATATGAGAATCCTACAGGGCTCAATGAGTTGTTTTTAATGTATTTACTATTCAACATGTTGTTATTTGAGGGATGGTTTGTTTTCAATCATGTGATTTATTTTAACATGTTCAAATGTGATATTGAGTTTTTAATGGTAGTTTTTTCAGGATATATATTTTCCATAATGTTATTATCATCATTAGTTGAATCTTGGGACAAGATGGTGACAACAGTGACTGAATCTTGTACAAAAAGAAACATAATATTTTATTATTTCTAGAACATGATTTTGAATAAAGATATCCTAATAAAGGAGACACATTTACCATCATTTTTTGTATTTAATGATGATATAATAGGTTGTTACACTCAATTAATAACTCAAAAATTGTAATAACATATGTTGGGAAACAATATTAGAGGTTAAAAAACTAGAACCGGGACAACCTATTAGCATAATTGAAGAAGGGGTAATCACGGAAAGGATCTTCACATATGAATGTGAAAATATAAAATACTCTATTTTGACGGTTTATGTTCCTATTGATCAACTAAATAATGGAGTAAAAATTTACATATGAGTATAAATAAAAAATTTAAATCGTGTATTGTAGATTTTATTTCTTTTTACCACTCCACTTTTGAAAAATAAAATCATTTCAAATTATGTGCCTATAAGATTTGGGTGAGTTCATCTAGTGGATTATAAAGAAAATCATATTGTGGGGATAGAAGATATAAAAATTATATTATAGAATAGATGTTTCCATATTCTTAAGGGTATTTAACATATACAATGACATCAAAGGAAATTTATTTTCTTGTTTAGTTAGATGAAGTGGGATACACAACTATCTTTAGATACGGAGAGTGAAAATTCACTTGAGGATGCTTCTTCATTGAAATAGGGGTAATGTTTGGAATTTAATATTAGACCTGGGGTGTATTAAGAGATACAGTAACCACAATTCCACAAATTAAAAATTCAAATTTATCGAACTATGGGATTGGTAACCATAAAAGGAAAGGTATGGAAGATTTTGTACGGAAATATATAATGAAAATAGAGAATTCTAACATAAAATCATTCTGTATTTTAATAAATGGAAATTGAAAAAAGGTAAGATTTAATTTTTTTATTAGGGTACTGAAATTTTTGATGTTATTTCTAGTATAAAATATGTCTAGGAACCTACCTTGATTACATATTATAGCGGATGACAATATATTTTGATCTTCTTTAATGATTCCATGAAGACACATATCCATTATGCATTATAAAATTATACATGTAATTCACAAGACTAATGTTTATTTGAATATATTAATCAAACATTAATATAATGGGAACATAATATTAATTAAAAGTTAGGAATTATAATGGTTTTTGGTGAATAATTAGTAAATACCATATTATACCTAATCATTCGAAGCACTTCTACAACAATGGGAAAAATCAGTCAGAATCTCTAATGAATGGAAAGCCACTAGAATTTATCCACCTTAAGTTCTTCTGAAGTATATCCTATACATATATGGACACCAAAGCTAGATAAAAGATAGGAAAAAATATTATAAATGTTTTTTCATAGGCTCTAGATATTAATAACATGGTTTTTGATGTTGGAATGATGAGAAGATAAAAATCATAAAAAATATAAATATTCTATATAATGAAAAACATATTTAGATGTATATTAACCTGAATGTGACAAACCTTTATGGAAAAGGTACAACATCATTTCAATTTTATTTTAATAGAGGTATGAGATGATAAAAAATTTAGAAGATTTTAGATTGATCTATGTCTACTAAAAGTATGATAATTTTGGATTTAAATTTATTGGACATAATGGAGATTTAATTGATAAAACCATCATTATTTATACGTAAAATATTAAGAGTAAAGGATTCCTTGTTAAGTGTTCCCCAATTTCATATTCATATGGTTTTAGTTTGGGAAGCTTTATCATTGTATATAGATCTTCAGATATCAACATGGTTTTAAAAACATATACATGGGTATAGAATTTACATAAACATTGTATTTTCAATATATATGGGAGGATTAGAGTTCCTAGAATACATGTTTATACTTAAATGCTTTAATAATTGGGAGTTGGATATGAAGGATGAGTTTTATTAGATTATTTGAAAAACATAATGGAGTTAGTGGAACAAATATCCAAAAATATGGGACTAGAAGAAAATTGATTCATGTTATTCATGGTTGAAGATGAAAAAAGTAAAATATATATGGAAAGGCTTTTGGTAAAATGAAATAAAAAAAAGAGGGAGTAAAAGTTTTTGAAAATTTCTCTCCAAAAAGGGACCATATTACAATTCAAATTGTGCTTTGTTTGTTTTATTCCAGTTGTTCTATTTTAAAAAAATGGAAATGTAGATGGATTTTTTAATTGGTATGTAAATGATGAAATAAATATGATTCATAAAGATAGCTTCATGGATCGTCGTAATTTAGAATTTGTTTGTAAACAAGAGGAATTTTTATTTGGATTGAATTATGTATAAAAAATAGAACCAAATGATGGATACATTCATGGAGGATAAAAGATTCATGCAGATAAAAATAGGTAATATTTTAATTAGGATGTATTATAGTGATGCGAATTCTGTATTTTTTTATTTTTGGTGGATGATATTATTTGTTTGGATCATTCAATTTAAAAGATTTAGGAGTTGAAGAGGGAATTTTTAAAGATGTTTAAAATGATATATCTCGTGGAAGAAAAGAATGTTTTTGGTTTTGACGATTAAGTTATTTAATAAGATTATAAGTTTTTTTAGAATGATTATTTCCACAATATAACCATGAAATTTATAATGACTAGATACAATGACATTTCAAAACCTCTTGAAAGAATCATTAATCTCTTGAAGGAATAAGAACCACAATTAAAAAAGAGACAAATCTAACAGCAATCACACTTCTTGCACTACTGGTTGGAGGTCTCATGTAAGGGATGGTGTTTAATTGAAAAAACAAATTCCATGAATTATGAGTTTTTGAAATGTTCATACAAAATTACAATAAATAACATTGGGAACCTATGAAGTGAATCCTAATGTATCTTAAAGGGGAAAAAATAATGCCCTTTTCTTCTATGGTGATGATCTATTAGTTGGATATTTTGGAAAATAATTATGGGGAGACTAAGATTCTGTAAATATCATAAAACATTTTATTTTTCGATAGTTGGAACTCTGGAAAGCTAGATTCCGCAACAACGCCATGTATTTTTACTCACCATAAATTAAGATGAATATTTAGATGAAATAGAAAAATGAAAAGGAATGGAATGGTTGGGGAACCTAATTGGGAATCTCAAATGTATCCATGTAATTGGATTACATTACTAAAATTTTCATTGTGTAATTGATTTAGCTAAAAAATAATTCTTTATTTTGAATATGAAACACCAAAACATAAAGTATAATTTACTTTGTTATATGATTGATGATGGATAACTAGGACTATATAACATATCCAAAAAGTTATATTCAAAATATATATCCATAAATATTTTTTTCCATAAGTGTATAATATGGAATCATGCCTTACTTATAAATTGGTAAATTAGAAAAGAAATGGGGGAGAATTGAATTCTATTGAAGATCAGAGGAAGGTTTGTCTCTTTTGAAAAACTGATTGAAGATTTTGTGGGATCCATAAGGGTGCATCTAAATGGGTTTTTATTGGGATTATGTGAAGTCTCCTAATATATATTTATTTGTTCATCGGAAAAAAATCATTACAGAGAACTTTTTTCACATAGAGTCATGGAATAAACCTTCATTCTATATTAGTGATGTTTCTATAAAGTTAAAATTTCATATGATTATTGCATATTTATGTGGACATCAAAAATTTTATGATTCTTATATCAAAATAAGAAGACATTATAACCCTTGGAATTTAAACATATCCTAGAATTTTTGGAAAATTATCTATGTGAATGAAGAATTATTTTTTAACCACAGATTGGAAATCAAAATAAGGAATAATACAAGGAGCCATCATTCTCTAAGTTCAATGGTTAGACACTCGTAGTTATAAGAACTAATTTTTCCTTGACGACCATGAGAAATCACATATAAATAGTGGTGAGACCACTTTAATGAGTTACCATAATGTAATAAAATTTTGTGATCTATGTAGCAGCATCCACCCAACTAACTATAAAATTATACTTTCATTGAAATAAATGATTATAATAAAACTCCCCATAGATTTAGGTTTAATATCTAAACAACATAAATCTTTTTATATAATTTAATAATTTCTCCTATATATTTTTTGTTAAATGTTTATTTTAGATAGTGGAAACTAGATTGAGTAAGTGAACTTTAGTGTGATGATTAGGGTGACGATGTTTTTTCTTATTTTCCGTACATTTAATATTCATGGATTCCATAGGGAGATCTATTTTTACATGTGTGGTCTTCCAATGATGACAACCTAGTTTTTAGATATTCAAATTAGATTCTCAAAAGAAAGATTCCATGATTGAGAATATAGGGTTATTCATAAACCTACTACATTGAGTTATCCTACAACTGATAAAGATAATATAGCTAATGGGAATGAATATAATGTTTAGGATAAAAATAATGATTCTAAATAATTCTTAATATAATTAAAAATTGAATATCTCAATGAAAGAGTAAATTTTAAAAACCACCCCACAATTTATAGAATAATGGAAGTTAAGAAATATAGTTTCATGGTTAAAAACATATAGAGATGTTAAATGAGCAACATATAAATATTATGTGGTTATGGAATATTATAAAACTTCCTCAAAATGCTAAATTTCTCAAGAATATTTTATACAATTGAAGAACATAGAGTGAAGTGGATATTTTAATTCATTATGAAAGGTTATTTTTTATTCCCTTCTACGCAACACATAAACAAATACACCATATTATTTCATTGATAGTTTTTTTATATTGGAGAATTTTAATATAGGATAGAACTGAATGACCATTGATTTATTGTCAAAATAATAAAATTTACAGTTATTAATAAAATAGTGATTATGGCATTGAATTTAATAGCTTTTAACATGTAAAATTAATAACGATCATTAACACAACCTTAAAGACTTTTAGGGAATATTCTCATCATAATTGATAAATATTATTTCAATACTCACTTTATTTTCCATGAAATGGATGAATATAAAGATGTCCCACTAATTCATAGGATGTCGTTCTTGGATTCATGTCAATATCTCATTAATGTCTAAGATGGGAAGTTGTATTTTAGAGTGGATGAAGAAAACAAAATATTTGATTTTCAAAAATGTAAGTGAAATCATTCAGGGTCTAACAATCGGTAAATATATTCTGTTGAATAATGAGATGAGTTGGTAGCAGAAGTAGTTAATCTGCAAAAAATAAACAAGGAATAAATTAATATTATCCACATCTACCATAGAAACATAATTCATAAGAAAATTAATATATCCTATGGATTAATTAAAAGTTATTATCATTATATCAATCACATTAAAATTTAATGAGGCTTTAAAATAAACCACTTCTGTAAAACCACATAGGAGTTTCTTTATGGAGCACTTTGTGTATATGGTTGTATTTGTTGTCATCTATTTTTTAATGAAGATCAAAATGAAGTATGGGAATACAAAGAACACCAATGTCATTGGAAGTGGAAATTCAGGCGAGTGTTGAAGTGATCATATATTAAAAATACATGTATCAAAGGTGATACGTTGAAAAAAAATGAGACCATATTGGAGAGTGTAGAAGGGATTCAAGTTATAAATTGATCAAACAACATCTCATTATTCAAAGAGACCATGCAAGAGCCTAACATGAGAAAATTGCATCATTTCATAAGGGATCATGTAGATATTTGAAGATTTAAGAATGATCAATAAAATCTGATAAGATGATGTCAGTCCTATTTAGTGTTGACTGGAAAGACTGATGTTGCTAGAAGACAGATATGTTATAGTACATTCCCTAGATAAACCCAATTATAATAAAGTCAATTGATCAAAGTCTATATATCACAGCAGATAAGGTTTGGGATGATAGAAGATGATAGTTGAAGTAGAAACATGATAGTGAACTAGCATGGGTGGTCTTCCGAATGCAGATATTTAATGTGGTACCATTTCCCAGTGTTTGAAAATTATTTGACCTCTAAATCAGGATTTTTTAGCAATGGAAGGATTTCGACATAAAAATGAACGAGATGCAGAATGGAGAAGGAAATCCAAAAAGCAATCAAACTATGTACTTCAAAACATGGACCACATACAATGTTTCGGGAATGGTATTCATCTGCATACATAGTAGAGGAAACGGTATGCAGAGCGATTCATAGAACTAAAAACGGTTTGGAGTGATAGTGCATAATGAAGGCATGTAGTATGCAGGATGAAAATGGTTCTCCATGGAATGAGTTGTGGTACATAGAATGGCTTATCGTTGGTGGAAGAGATGTAGTATGCGGACCGACAGACACACGGTACATGGTGGAGGTTCGTAGTTCACAGGAGGGTTGCAGTACATGGTGGAGGCATACCATATGTTGTCGGAGTTCAGTATGCAGGGATGTTTCTCCCACATTGAAAATTTTTGGGAAATGAATTAGTGAAATTTGAGGATTTATTTTCCCATATAAGGAGTTATAATACCATTATTATCTGAGATAATTCAATTAGAAAATACCATCATTGTGGAATAAATTGACTAATACCAAAAGTGGTATGTCAGAGAGATCATGGGTAGGATGAACTTGTATGAAAAAAATATGAAACAGTTTGCAAAATTGTAAAGAGTAGTCTACAAACTAGATTTTGTGAAAGAAAAAGTGGCGTGCATGAGATGAAATAATTGACAAGATTTAATGAAGAAGTTTGTGTAAGGAAGAAACAGTATGCCAATGCGGTACGTAGAGGCGTTAAAAAAAGGTGATATGTGAAGATAGTGTGAAAAGTTTGTATGCATAGGCACTATGTGAGGAGTAGTTGTGGTGCATAGAGCTGGCACAATACATAGAGAAGTGGAGGAAAATGGAGCAGAGGTGGTACGCAGAGCAAGAGATGTACGTTGAGCAAGTGTGATATGCAGAACAAGCATGGTACGCAGATTAGGCATGGTACGCAAAGCAGGCATGGTATGCATATCAAAGACAGCTTGTAGAATCAGGGATAGTTCCTAAATGAAAAAACATCATAAAGGGATTATGTGATTCTAGTAAAAAGAAGAAGTTTTATTGATTTTAGTAACTGCACTAAAAGAGAAAATTGATTATAAATGAGCATCAATTCAGGACATAAATGCATGTAGTGTCTTGTTCTGAATAGAGACCAAAAATTTTATGCTAATCTATGGAAGCGGCCTTCAAGTCGATAAACTAAGTGAGGCCTCTACCAAGGCAGTGATCCACTGGTAAGCACATAGATCAAGTCCACTGATACAGATAGTTACCGACAGAAGCTGAGAAACTGATAGAACAAGTCTACCAGAATTCATAAGTCTACCGATATATACATCACTGGAACTGAACGGAGCTACCGATATGCACAGACTAAATGTCTACTGATACAATATATTGTTACACCAGAGTTACCGATAGAGTAAGTCTACCGATATAAGCAAGTCTACCGCTATGAAGCTACCAATACAAAGTGAGATACCGATAGACCAAGAGCTACTGATAGAAGGGGTCACCAGTATATAGAGCTACTAATATAGAGTAACAACTACTGATACCAGGAGCTACTGATACATGATCAAAGAACTACCGATAGAAGGTCACTGCTACACAATGTCCACCGTTACACATCTACCAACCGAAGCTGCTAATGAATGACTGGCCAGTCAAACCCTATAATCTCAATCTTATTTATTTATTATGCAACAGTCATATTTGTTATTTTTCATGAAATTAATGTTATTTAATTATAGTTTTTGGAATGTCAGGGAAACGTACCTAGTACCCAAGAAAAAGGTAATCATTCTTTTTACCGGAGCTAAAAGCTATAAAAGGAAGGAAAAATACCAAGCAGAAATCAATTAAGAAGGCACATTAATGGTGTAAAAGGAAAGGGCTGAACAACATTGAAACGTGGTGCATTGATACAAAAAGAATAAGCTACATTCATACTGGAAGAGCACTGGACATACACATAGACGTTTAATTCTCTAAAGGAGAAGACAAGCTGCACATGAGTCAAGGAGTGAAGAACTACATGAAGCTTCCTATACACTCAAGCTGAAAAAGATGAACCTGAAAACCAAGGAAGAAAACGACACTCTGTTTTTTAGAGAAAAATAAGATAAGGACTCAAGAGCATTTATAATTAATCAAGAGAGTCCAGAACTGCACTTCACATCACTAGAGCATTATAAACTCTTCTTTACTCTCTATGTAATTCTTTTACTTACATTTCGAGCAGTGTTTATACTCTGTATATTTCTTACACACACTGTCTCTTTTTCCAAGCTAGAGGATTTCTAAATCCTCATTCAAAGTCTATAACTCCCTAGTATCCCACTGTGCATATTGGTAGTGGTCAAGTAAGACTTGGACAGCCTATGAGCTGTTGTTTGTTTTCCTATATAGAACTGTGGTAGAGGTCTTTGAACCAGGATTGTTTTTTCACTGTTGTTTGCCCCAATCCAGGGTGTGGATCAAATTTATATAAATTGTTTTATAGGAATAAGTATCAGCTTCATACTGAACCTCTTGGTAAAATCTGATGTGATTTTTTGTTTAAGTATAAAGTATACTATATATTATAAATTCTGCTGCTAAATAATTTGAAATACAATTTGTTTTAAAGTTACTTTGATAGTTAAACTAAGAAATGTTTATGCTTATTTTTTAACCAGTAAGTCAGCTTCAAAAGTTAATTTAATATTCTGATTAACTTTACTGATACCTAATCAATCTTTGAGAAACTAATTGAACATTTACAATCTGTATAAATTCACTATAGTTTATCTTATTTTCAAAAAGGGGGATTTTAGGAGAAATATTTTTTAACAGAAATTTTAATTGAAACTCGATTCAACCACCTCTTAAGTATACACTCCGACCAACATGTGGTATAATAGGTTTGTTTATTATTAAAGGATTTCAAAACACTATGTTTTACAACTATGATTTTAGTTGAATCTTTAATGATCTTAAATTTATGTTAATTATAAATTATATCTATATAAATATATTTTCTAAAATCAAGTTACGGAAAATAGACTTGAATGTGTTGCTACCTACCGACCACCTTTATTTAATGGTACAAACTATGCCCAGTGGAATCCTTAGATGAAAATTCACATATAGAGTATGGTATTTGATATCTGGACTGCTATAGAAGCTCAATAGAAGATTCCAGAAACCGATAGAACTACTTGGGATAAAGGTACTAAGATTGCATACAATAATACCACTAAAGCAATGAATTCCATGTACTATGCTTTAGGGGATGAAGAGTTTAATCCCATATCTGTTTTTAAAACTGCTTATGAAATTCGGGACACTTTGGCTATTTACTATGAGGGAACAACCGATGTTAAAGAAATGAGGATGAATACCTATACTATTAAATATGATAACTTTAAAATGATGCCTGATGAACCCATTTCTGAAATGTATCTCAGGTTCAATGAAATTGACAACACCATGATCTCTCTTTATAAAGTTGTTCCTGCAAAAGAACAAATGATGAGATTATTAAGATTTCTGCTAGAAAGTTGGAGAGGCACATCTATTTCCATAATAGAATCGTGCGACATCAGTAAACTGCATGTTAAAGAATTAATAGGTATTCTTATGATGTATGAGGACGAGCTTAAAGTAAATAAAGAATAATATGATGAACCAAAAACAAATTCAGTGGCTTTTAATTCTACTGCCTCAAGGAGAAAGGACAAGTATAATTTACACATACCTACTAAAATATCAACAAGTGAAAGTTCAGATTCTGATAGTGGAGCTGAGATGGCTCAAATAGCGAGACAATTTAAGAAGTTCTCTGGGAAGAAGAAATTCTTCATAAAATAAAACTACAAAGGAAAATATGATAACAAAGGTCATTGGAAAAAGGACTGGAAGAATGTTTATAAGGGTGATGAAGTAATCTGATATGAATGCAAGAGAAAAGGTCACATTAAAGCTGACTGTCCAAAATTGAAGTTCAAGAAGAAGAATTACTAAAAGGACAACAAGTATAAGAAATAAATGAAAGAAACATGGAGTGATTCAGAAGACAGTTTAAGTAATTCTGATTCTGCAAAGGATGAAGATTCTCATAAAGATAACATGTGTTTTATGACAAACACATCTGATGTAACACTGAACACTCCTGATTTAAATTCATATTATTCTAGAGTTGATTCTGATTCTGAATCCAAAAACATGTCATGTGAAGATTTATTTTAATATTTTAATATGATATAAGAGACCTGTAATGAACTTAAGAACAAGTAAAAATCCTTAAAGAAACAACATGCTTTATCTAGCACTGTTAAAACTGCACTTGAGATTGAAAAGGAAAAGAATTCTCAACTATTAAAAGAAAATACTAAACTGAAAATGTCTAATGAGCAACTGAGAAAGTACTTAGAAAAGTTCACAAATGGAAAAGACAATATTACTCAAATTCTAGGTAAACAATTGTACCCAAAGTATAGTACTGGTTTGGGATACCAAACTGGACATAGACAGTTTACCAAAAATATATTTATTCCTAAATCTGGACAAAATTCTTCTAGTTCTAGTTCTGGAAATTTATATACCTCAACTAGTTATTCACATTGTTATAGATAAAACAAAGTTTATATTTCCAAATCAATTGATTTTGTAAATTATATGAGACCCATAAGACAAATTTGTGTACCTAAAGCTTTACATGCTAACCTGTCTAGACCCAAGAAAATCTAGGTACCAAAATCATTCTTTGTCTAACCATGTTTTATAGGAGACCTGCTTAAAGAGTTCCTATAGGAAAACATGGTACATGGATATTGGATTTTCAAGGCACATGTCTGGAGATTAATCATTCTTTAAAATCATAATAATGTTTGATGGAGTCCATGTCGCATTTAGTGATAATTCTAAAGGAATGATCATCAACCAAGGCCATATTGGTAATAATAATTTAGTTTTAATTTCTAATGTTTTATTTGTTGATGGACTTAAATATAATCTGTTATGTATACCTTAGTTATGTGATTTTGGTTTCAATGTTAGGTTTGAAAATGAATCATGTAATTTTTTTAACTCTAAAAATGTTTTTATAATTTTCTTCTTTACGAAATGAAAATGTCAATGTTGTTGATTTCAATTCGTTAGCCCAGAAAATTTTTGTTTTTTAAATTCTTTTCATAAAGAGTCCTGGCTTTGGCGCAGAAGATTAGGACACTAAAACATTCATTCACTTAGAAAATTGGCAATGGACCCAAACCTGAATTCTCATCAGACAAAGATTTTAATCCCTGTCAAAAGGGAAAGCAACATATAGTTTCTTTTAAATCAAAGAAAGAAGTTTCAACTTCTCAACCTCTCTATTTAGTTCACATGGACTTGTTTTGACCTTTTAGAGTTTCTTGTTTAAATGGGAAGAACTATTTCTATGTTATAGTAGTTGGATTTTCTAGATATACTTGGGTATACTTCTTTGATCACAAAAGTTAAACTTGTTCCGACTTTACTAAATACTCCATGTCTGTAGAAAATCTTAGTGTACTTAATATTATGACCCTAAAAAGTGACCATGGTCGTGAATTTGAAAATAATGAGTTTGAATCTTATTGATCAAACAATGGCTATAGTCACAATTTCTCTTCCCCTTATACACCTCAACAGAATGGTGTAGTAGAAAGAAGAAATAAAACCCTTCAAGAGATTGCAAGAACCTTGATTAATGAGTATGACCTACCTATTTATTTTTGGGTCGAAGATGTAAATATAGCTTCCTATATTATTAATAGAGTAATTATTAGACCTATTATTAAGAAAACCCCATATCAATTGTGGAATAATAGAAAACCTAATGTAAGTTACTTTAGGGTTTTTGTATGAAATGTTTTTATTCTCAATACAAAGGATAATATTGACATGTTTGCCTCTAAAAGAAATGAAGGAATTTTTATGTCTTATTCTTTAACTAGAGAAGCCTATAGAGTCTTTAACAAAAGAAACAAATGTGTGGAAGGGTCTATTCACATCATGATTGATGAAACTGATCCACATGATCCTAAGGCTTCTCTTGAAAATCTTGAAGAAGAATTGACTGTTCTGGACCTTAATGATAAAACTAAAGAACCTGCTATAAAAACATCCAATTATGGACATATTCTAGAATATTTTTCTATAGAACCCGAACATATAGAAGAGCTTGAAATTTATTGGCCTACCTTTAATAGATCAACTAGGATTATAATGATTCATCCTTTGGATGCGGTTGTTGGTAATTTTGACTGAGGGACATAGACTAGATCTTCTCTAAAAAACCATGTTGAACATCAATCCTTTCTTTCACAACTTGAACCTAAAAATTACAAATGATGCAATCATTGATGAATTTTGGGTAATGGATATTAAAGAAGAGTTAAATCAAATTGAAAGAAACAAATTCTGGGAATTAGTTGACAGACCCAAGGACACTTGAACAATAGGAACTAAATGGGTTTTTAGAAACAATGTTGATGTGTATGGAAATATAGTTAGAAACAAAGAAAAGATAGTTTCACAAGGATATAGTCAAGAGGAAGGTATAGAATATGAGGAAACCTTTGCACCTGTAGCTAGATTAGAAACCATTAGGATCTTACTTGCCTATTCTTCTCATCTACATTTCATGTTATATCAATTGGATGTCAAAAGTGCTTTTCCAAATGGTTTTACAATTGAAGATGTTTTTATTGAACAAACACCTTGATTTACTAATACTCATTTTACAAATAGTTTTTTCAAACATTCTAAAGATTTATATGGTTTTAAACATGCTCCAACAGCTTGGTATGATAGAATTAGTAATATTTATATTTCAAAAAGTTTTACTAAAGGGATTGCTGATCCAAATCTTTTTATTAATAGAATTTCTAATGATGTTTCGATAGTACAACTCTATATTGATGATATTATTTTCGGATCTTCTAAACATTCTTTATGTACTGATTTTTCATAGAGTATGAAAAATTAATTTGAAATGAGTTTAATGTGATAACTCAAATATTTTCCTAGATTTCAAGTTTTTCAAAATGAAGATGGTATTATTTTGAATCAATGTAAATATAAAAAGGATCTTTTAAAATGTTTTGGTTTGGATAGAATTAAGGAAAATGATACTCTTATGAGTACTGTCTATAAACTGGATGTAGATGAGACTGGGAACCTAGTGGATCAAAACAATTATAGAGGTATGATTATAATCTTACTTTACTTTATTTCTCATCGACCAGATATTATGTTTATCGTGTCTATGTGCAAGATTTCAAGATAATCCAAAAGAATCTCATTTACATGCTGTTAGAATAATTTTTAAGTTTCTTAAACACACTATAAGTTTAATTTTGTTTTACCCAATAGGATAATCATTTGAGTTAATGAGTTATTCAGATGCTGAATTTTCTGGTTGCATGTTGTATAGAAAATGGACATCTGGAATATGTCATTTTTTGGAGAAATCCTTACTGCCTTATTGTAGTAAAAAAGCAAAATTTTGTAGCTTTTTCCACTGTCGAAGTAGAGTATATAGCAGCTGGTAGTTTCTGTGCAAAAATTTTGTGGATGGAACACACACTTTTGGAATATGGATATGATTTTAAGCATGTTTCAATTAACTGTTAGAACACTAGTGTAATAAATATTTCAAACAATCATGTATATCACTGTAGGACCAAACACATTGACGTAAGGCACCACTTTTTGAGAGATCCTTACAACAAATGTGATATTACTCTTGAATATATTTGTACTGAACATCAATTAGAGACATTTTCACCAAATATTTAAGTTCAGATAGGATAAGTTACATTAGAGACGAGTTAGGAATGATCATCCTTAATCGGTAGATACCTCACCGATGTACCTCAACGATGTGATACCTCACCGATGTACCTCACCTATGTGATACCTCACCGATGTGATACCTCACTAATGTACCTCACCGATGTGATACCTCACTGATGGACCACACTGATAGGAATTCTCACCTATAATCAATACCATTTGTACTATTTTAAATTTCGGTCTACCGCCAAAATCTGCATTGTTTATACATTATTAATTATATTTTAATTACTTATTTTATGATTCCTAAATGATAAAACAAATTCCTAGTTACTTCTCAATCCACCAAGCCTCAAACCATTTACCCTCAAGAATTAGCTCCCGAACATCTTTAAAACCCTATGTTCCTCGAACCAGATATGGAAAAAACCAAACTCCCTACCATCAGAGATGATATTGATAAGATGAATGCAAAGAAGAAGAAGATCGAGCCAGAATCAAGTGGCAGAGTTGGTAGAACAAGGTCAGGGAGGCAACTAGTGAACCCTCATTTGAAAAATAGAGTTATTGTGATTGAAAAAGAGATATGCATGGAATTTTTGTTGGCCAATAAATCGTTAGTTCTAGAGGTGCTGGAAAATCATAAGTGGATATAATGCTTCTCGAACAACAATGCCCCCTACTATCTGAAGCTAGTGAAACAATTCTATGAGTTTGTGAGATTTGAAAAATCAGAAGATGAGAACCAAGTGATTTATTTTGTGAATGGAAAGAAGGTATCTTTTTCATATGTTGAGTGGGCTGAATGCCTGAAAGATCCACAAAAAGGTGTTTTTGGATATTTCTTGAATTCAATACCACCTACAAGTGATATATTTGATTATGAAACTTCCCTATAGGATATCACCGGCCGTGGAAATCAAATACAAGTGGTGGCTTCTAAAATGGATGGAGAGAACGGATTGTTTTTCATGATTGTTCAGCATGTTTTAATTCCAAGGAGAGGGGACTTTGCGAATTTAAGATATCATGATATCTATCTAATATATCTTTTGAGACCTGAAGTGAAGGTGAATCTGTGCAGGTTGATAATGATTCAAATGGAGGATATGACAATGCCAAAATCAAACACCAATGACTTATTCTTTTCCAATTTTATCTTAGTAATTATTAAGGTAAAATGTGTAGCTGAGTCTCAAGATGAGAACATGGTAGTAAGGAACAACTTCTGTATCACAAGCACTATATGTAAATACATGAAAATAAATTGGAACCCAAGGAGAAGAGAGTGGGTTAATGATGACAAGATGGTATATGATAAATTCAATCATGTGGATCATCCTTCGAGACCAAAGGATGTGAGGGATCTAGTTCTACGACCTGATGAAGATGAACCTGAGTACAGTGATGAGACTGGGGAAGAGGAGACTTCTATGGATGATTGAAGGGATCTGGACATGCCCCTAAGTCCTGCTGATAAAATTGTATCATCTAGAAAGGATACTCTATTAGAAGAAGAGACTCATGTTGATAAGGAAGACCAGATAGCCCCTAAGAATGAATAACAAATAGAGAATGAATCTGAAGCCTTTGATTCTATCTGATTAAGTCTGAGTTCATTGATTGGATGCTCGGTTGTTCCTATTCAGGATGTAGTGGGTGAGATGGAAGGACATGTGCCTAATCCAGAGGAGCCTCCTGCTGTTACAGAAATGGAGTTAGTTGTATAAAACTCTTCTGAGGATAAAATACCTGTTGATAATACTATTTTTTTACAAGATAATGCACCCATTGAGGGGGATCATCATACCAGATTTGGTAGTGTTTCAGTGCCTGTTGATATTGAGGATTGCACAGAAGACCCCTGTTTGGTGGTTTGTGTATTGGATTTTCCCGATTCTGATAATGAGGCATCCCTCAATAGTCCAAAAATAAATTATGATATTCAAACTGAGCTGTTACCTGAATATGTGGTCAGAATACATGATCTGGATAAGCTAATGTCTGATCTCAAAATCAGTTTTGTGGAAGAGTTAAGGAAAATGGACGCTTCACTGGTGGTATCATTTCAATCGGTTATGAATGACTCAGTGGCCAGTATAGCATCTGAATGATCACCCGTTGTAGTTTCACCTGCTGATGTGATCACCAGGGATGACCTTGAATCCTTAAAGGATGAGCTGAAAGAGTCTTTTAGTGCTTCTTTTTCCGAGTTAAATCACTTCTTTGTTGAATATATGAGCAATTTTGAAAAGTATTTTGAATACTCTCTTGGTTTTAATGTGTCAACCTTTGTGGAAGAAATAGTGGATGAAGTTACAACATTTTAGGCACAAGTATCTAGACTGGAAGAAGATGTCGAAGTTTTAAAGAAATCTGTTCTCTCTTTATAATCTTATATGAGTTTTAAATCCCAAGAAAGATAATGATTTAGCTTATGTCAAAAGTGTTGTCAGCCAGATGGTATCAGTGTTTGAAGGATTTAAAACCTCTATGAAATATCATGTTAGCACCCAGAATTCCCATGTGAAAAATTTTATTAGTGGGTTGACCAAAAACATCAAGGAAACAATAACCTTCTCTATTTGTTCTATTTCCTCCATACCTTCAATAGAACTAAATCAGTTTCGAGCTATGATGAAGGAGGAGCATGGTTCAACATCAACTAGTGGCTCTGTGGACTCATCTGATCTGACCAAAGTGGTGAATTCTACTCGAGATACCACTAGGGAGATAATGAAGATTGTTCAAGACTATATGAGAGAAGCATCTGCCTCTAAAAAAGAAGTGAAAGACAAGGTAGACTACTATTTCAGAAGTATTTATACCAAACATCAACTCAACAACCATTTCAATCTTCTGTTAGAAAACATGAAGTTACCTTCTGTCAATCAAGCCTTCAGAGAGAAAGTCATCATGCTTAGAGAGTTGACTCTAGCCTTGGAAAAATTCTTGGAAAACAAGGATGACTTCATATCTTCTATGGAGAGAGGAGGAGGAATAATTATGGATTTCAGAAATCTCTTGTTTCCTTTCTTGCACGTCAATGCTAGGCCAGTGATTGTACCTCCTTCTTTACTTACCTCTGCCTATACTACTTCTCATGTTCAGATGACTCCAGCCCAATCCATTCGCAGCCTTACTCCTATGATCACATAGAGAACTACTCAGTGACGGCCAGGAACAATTTCAGTTGCTCAGCCTCCTGTGATCATTTCTGGTGTTCCAAATCCTTCACATGCATCCACAGAACCTGAATCCTCTTCAGATCCAAAGGGAAAATCTCATATTGAGGACGTGGATTTAATAGGTGGTGAATATATTTGATAAGAATCCTTTTTATTTTGTTTTATTCCCCTGTACCATTTTGCAACATGAAATACAAATGGATTTCTCTTCTTTCCCATTTTGTTCTTTTTCTCTTTGTTGTTTCTCACTTTTTGATTAGCACAAAGGGGGAGAAATATTATCTAAGGGAAACATATCTGGGAATAATTTATTTTATGATAATGGGGGAGAGCTACTATGGTTTTTACCTTGTACCTTCTATACCATTGCATTTAATTCTACCTCCGATATATTAAACATTTCACATTTTACATTTTTACCTCGGGTGTGTTGTTTTCTCTACTACAATTGGATTTAACAATATATCCTCTGATAAAATTACTCTTTATTTTGAGACTATAATATCATAATTTGTGATTATCAAAAAGGGGCAGATTGTTGACCTCACCTGTTTTGATAATCCCAATTATGATTTCACATACTTTAATAATCTCAATTAGTATCTATCTATATTCTAATTCATTCAATCTGTGACATTATATTTGATAATAATTGTAAAATAATCTTTGAAAAATGTTAATCAATGTTTATCTATGTTTATATAAATTTTGAAGTAATTCTAACTCAATAAGATATGTTTTGCATAAAAACGATAAGTGTTAAGTCACTGAAAATCTTATAGCTACTAACACAGAACTATCGGTACATAGTATACTGATAGACATAGTCACCAATAAGCTAAGGTCACTGATACGAAGAGCTACCGATAGACCAAGTCCACTGGTAAGTACATATATCAAGTCCACCGATACAGATAGCTACCGACAGAAGCTGAGCTACCGATAGAACAAGTCTATCAGTATGCATAAGTCTACCGATATATACATCACTAGAACTGATCCGAGCTACAAATATGCATAGAATAAAATTCTACTGATACAAGCTACTGTTAAAGTAGAGTTACCGATAGATTATGTCGACCGATATAAGAAATTCTACCGATATAAAGATACCAATACAAAGCGAGCTACCGATAGACCAAGAGATACCGATAAAAGGGGTCACCGTGATTTAGTGCTACTGATACAGAGTCACAAATATCGATACTAGGAGCTACCGATACAAGATCCAAGAGCTACTGATAGAAGGTCACTGCTACACAATGTCCACCATTACAAATATACCAACCGAAGCTACCAATGAAAGACTGACCTGTCAAACTCTATACTCTCAATATTATTTATTTACTATGAAACAGTCATATTTGATGTTTTTAATGCAATTAATGTTATTTAATGATAGTTGTTGGCATTTCAGGGAACCATACCTAGTACCCATGAAAAAGGTAATCATTCTTTTTAACGGAGCTGAATGCTCTAAAAGGAAGGACAAAGACTGGGCATAAATCTATTAAGAAGGCACGTGAATGGTGTAAAAGGAAAGGGATGAAAAGTAGTGAAACATGGTCCATTCACACAAAAATAAAATCTATATCCATACTGGAAGATTAATAGACATACACGTAGTCGTTTCATTCTCAAAAGGAGAACACAAGCTACACCTGAGTCAAGGAGTGGAGAACTACAAAAAGCTGCTTATACACTCGAGCTGAAAAAGCTGAACCTGAAAACCAAGAAAGTAAACGACACTCTGTTTTTGAGACAAAAACTAGAGAAGGACTCAGAAAAATTTCTGATTAATCTACAAAATCCAGATCTTCACTTCACATCACTAGAGCATTCTAAACTCTTATCCACTCTCTTATTGATTCTTTTACTTACATTTCGAGATTTGTGTATACTCTGTATATTTATAACACACACTGTCTCCTATGCCAAGCCGGAGGCTTTCTAAATCCTTATTCAAACACTATAACTCCCTTGTATCCCAATGTGAATAGTGGTAGAGGTCAAGTAAGATGTGGACAACCTGTGAGCTATTGATTGTTTTAGCATGTAGAACTATGGTAGAGGTCTTTGTACCTGGACAGTGTTTTGACTGTTGTTTACCCCGATCCAGCGTGTGGATCAAATTTATATAAACTATTTGAGAGGACTAATTCTCAACTTGAGACTGAACCTCTTGGTTACATCTGCTATTATTTTTAGTTTAAGTCTAAAGTATACTATATATTTTATATTATACTGCTAATTACTTTGAAATACGATTTGTTTTAAAGTAACGTTGATACTATACTAGAAAGTGTTTATACTTATTTTTTAACCATTAAGTCAGTTTTAAAAGTTAATTTAATCTTATGATTAACTTAACTTAGACCTAATAAATCATTGAGAAACTAATTGAACATTTAAAATCTGTATAAATTCACTACAGTTTAACTTGTTTTAAAATAGGGGGATTTTAAGAGAAATATTTTTTTAACAGAAATTTTAATTGTAACTCAATTCACCCCCCTCTTGAGTATCCACTCCGACCAACATAGTCTATAGTAATTCTATTCAAGAAAGGATTTGTGTTTCTTTACTAATGTCATCAATCATGTGAATTGTTGATGAATATTCATTTATTCTTGAGTAGAAGTCAATATCTAACATGACGATGACAAAAATGAAAAATAAAGAGAAGAGACAGTAAAAGAAGTCCCTAATTTCTATAGATGATGATGATTCTGGTTCTCCATTCCTTTTCAAAAATGATGAAATATCTGGCATGGAATGTATAGTGAAGGTGGATCGGGATTCCTCCAAAAATATGGATTCCAGCACAAGTGGTGAAGTTGATCATATT
Source organism: Viscum album (assembly GCA_963277665.1). NCBI lineage: Eukaryota > Viridiplantae > Streptophyta > Magnoliopsida > Santalales > Viscaceae > Viscum > Viscum album. Next base: position 1,957,088,572 of record OY728140.1, read on the forward strand.
TTAACCTCATGCGAGATTTCAATTGATCAAATGAAATTAATAACCCATCTGCTTGATATTCCTGAAGAAATAGTTGTTGAGGTTTGTAGAATATTTCAAGGCATGCTGGATGAGGTCACACGACTAGATAGAGAAGCTGAAAAATATCAATAAGGGCTTAGTAGAAAACATTTCAGAATGTTATAATCTCTCCAGATAGATTAAATCCATTGAAAAGAAAGAAAGAGTCAATAAGACTCTCGAAGAACGGATCCATTCACTTGAATATGACCTAAATAAGAGCAATGAAAAAGCTGTTTATATTTCAACGAATCATCCAAGAAGATCATGGAAGATGAATATTTTTTGCAAACCAAATTTAAGATACATGGAGATGAGGTTGAAATATTATAGAAGACTTGTGAAGTGAAGATGATCATGATTGAAGATCAAAAATCATCCTAAATATGAAAATTCTAAATTTGGAATCCTAGTAGACATAGCTTGAGAAGGCACATATTGATCTTTTATAAAAGAATGAAATAGTTGCTAATAGTACTCAATGCTCATAATAGAAACTAGATATTTAAAGAACTCCAACTTGTGATAAGAAGATCATTACATCAAACTGTGATATACCACAAGAAGCTGAGTGTAATAATGTACCATCGAAACTATCTTGTACACGTGTTTCTAAATATATATCCATAAGAATTGTAGACTAGAAGAGAAATTCAAAAAAAATATGGATGAGGAATGTTGAGGAGTTACCTACCACTATAGATAGGGTGGAATTAAAGAACAAAAATTTGTAAGATGGTTCCCTATAGAGAGAACAACAAATTCAGGAGAAGACCCAACTACCTTATATAGAAGATATCAAGAAGTCATGATTTTTAGGCCAATTTTGGTGCTACAGTAGGATTGGGAAATGTGCATTAGATATTTGGTAGAACCCTCAAAATGAAAAACCACAATTTAAGTCCATCACAAGGTGGATTAGGCCAGAGAGGAAGAATCCACATCCATAGATTCAGAAGCATCTTTATACTGCAAAGATATTTTGAATTCATGATAACATCTATAATGTATGAAATTGAAGTTGTCACAAGGTTTTTATGTGCTTATCTCATAGTGTATGAAACGATGATAATAAGATAAGACCACAGAAGTTGACAATGAATAGAAATTAAACATTGAGAAGAAATTAGAAGAATATTAGGGAAACAAATTTTCCCAATAAGATCTCAAGTAGGGAAGCTAAGAAGACACTATTTTTATGATACATGAAAAAGAATTGAAATTCATCCAAATGTAAAAATAATTAATATGACACTCAGATGAATCCATGTGGAAGATCCAAACCTACTACAATAGTTCAAAATGACATGTTGGTCATATGGCATGAATATATGGAAAGATTGAGGAAACATGAAAATGAATAGGCCAAGGATTGTGGTAAATGAAAATAAAATATTTCATATCATGAAGATAAAGTGCATAACATATTGTAAACCAAGATAAATAATGTTATATTACGTTATTGACATCAATATACAAAGGGAGGAGACTATTGGGACCACTTTGTGTATAAGGTTGTATTTTTTGTCTGTAGTTTGTCACTTAAGATAAAAATGAAGAAGCCGAAGATGAATAACTCCAAAGTTATTGAGTGTGGAAATTTATACAATTTTTGAATTGATATTTAGTTCAAAATACAAGTATCAAAGGTGATACATTTTATAAAACAATGAAACAATCTTAGATAGTGTTGAAGGGCTCCAAGTTATAAATTGATCATGTAACATATCATTGTTCAAAGATACCATGCAACATCATACATAAAGAAAAATGAATCATTTAATAATGGATCATGTGGAGATTTGATGATTTATGAATGATCATACAATGTTGTGATGATGATGCCACTCCTATTCAGTGTTGACTGTAAATATTGATGTTATAGGAAGATATAAAAGTTTTATTACATTAACTGGATACATACGATGATGCTAAAGTCGATCGATCAAATACTATATATCATGATAGATATGGTTTGTGATGAAATAAACTTATTGTTAAAGATTAAATATGATAGTGAATTAGTATGGGTGTTCTTTCCAAAGAAGATAATTAAGGTGGTTACATTTCCTAGTGTTTTCAAAATTTTAGGACCACAAAATCAGGATTATGTTTTTAGCAATGGAAGCATTTATTCATAGATTTTAATGAGATGAGAAATGTAGAAGGAAATCAGCAAAGGAAACAAACCATGTACCTCAAAACATGTACTATGTAACCTGTTCCGGGAAAGGATTGCAGCCGCGTACCTTGTAGTGTAAATGACACGCAGAGAAGTCTGAAAAAACAAAAATGGTTTATAGAGATAGTACGTTATGAAGGAATCTAGTACGCTGAGTGAAAATCATACTCCCCAAGATGAGATTTGGTACATGGAATGGATCGTCGTTGGTGGAAGATATGTATTACGCAGACCAGAAGATACATGGTACACAGTGAAGTTTCAAAGTTTGCAGGAGGGTTTCAGTATGCGAGGGAGGCTTACCATACGCGGATGGAGTTCGGTATGTGGTGATGTTTGTCCCACATTGAAAATTTGGGTAAAAAAGATTAGAGAAATTTACAGATTTATTTTCCTATATAATGATTGATAATCCTATCATTAAGAGAGAGGAATAATTCAATAAGAAAATATCATCAATGTGGAAGAACTCGGCTATGTTCGAATGTTTTACGAATGAGAGATTCTGTGTTGGATGAAGTGGTACATGAAATAGGAAAAAACTCATGAAATTGGAAGGAGTAGTTCTTGGAAGAGATTTTGTATAAAAAATTGTTTTATAAAGGAGGAGAAATAATTAACATAATTTGAAAAAATCCACGAAAGGAATAAATTTTATGTGAAGGTGGTATTTAATGGCTGAATTTAGAGGCGGTACGCAAATCCATGGTGTGTGGAGTATGATCAGTACACAAAGCTGAGGCGGTACGTAGAGAAAAGGTAATACCCCAATCAAGCGTATTATGATGGGTGCGTGTGGTATGTGGAAATAGTGTGATATGCGGACCAAGTGGAGTAAGCAGAGCAGAGGTGGTGTGCAGATCAGAGATAGTCCTCAAAATTATGGATATTTCATAAAAACGAAAACATCTTAAAGGGAGTATGTGATTATGGAAAAAAGAAGTATAAGTTTTTGTGAATTTCGTAAAAACACTAAAGTAGAAAACTGAATATAAAATAGAATCAATTCGGGACATCGATGCAAGCAGTGTCACAGGCTGAACAATGACCATTACATTCATTCCAATCTGTTGAAGTGACCATCAATACAATAAAAGCTGAGTGAGACCTTTACCAAGGTAGTGAGCTAGAGGGAATATATGGAAGTGATTTGAGGGAAGTAATGAGTTATCCCTGAACCTTTTTAAATGAAGTGTTCCTAGGACAGAGTGACTATGCCACAACTTAGGTAATCCAGAGCTAGTGAAGATTAGTGATATTTTGTAAGACCAAAAACCTGTCGGTGTATGCTTCTTGGACGTAGCCCTTACCGTTGAAGCCAATAAAAAATTGTATTATTTTCCTTCTACATGTGATTGTTTTAATTACTACACAAATCCATCATATGGGTTTTAAAAAGGGTTCATATGAACATGGTAAAAGATCTAGTAATGAAAAGAAAAGTTTGACACCCTGATTCACCCCCCCTCAGGGTGGTCTAGGTCCCTTCAGTTTCAAAAAATTTAAGACACATCATTCATTCTTATATTTTATCTAAACAAGAAAATAAATTTTCCAATTCATAATAATAGAGGAAACCAATGATATGTCGTATGGAATCAAATATAAAATTTATTATCCTAACCATATTAATGCATATAATACACATAGAAGAATATTTAAAACAATGTTGATAGTCATAGTGATTATAAAAACCACCTATGAAAAAATTCATCCAGAAAAAATTAATTGAACATCTACATGATAACATAATATTTGTTATGTTCAATAGAAAATGTGTCATAATATTTAAGGTGATAGCTTAAAATTGTGGGACCATATTGGTCAATAATAAAAAATTATAACAGGGTCCATCTAAAACACTGAAATAATGGAACTTGTTCATTGAAATTCCCCAATTGAATCATGAAATTAGAATATATGAATGCTAAATACACATTTTTTACCAAAAAAATAAATGTATTCCACAAATAGAATAATATTTTTTAGATTTTTAATCTAGGAATTTTTAAATAATTATTATATATAAATATCAATATAAGGGGTATTCACTAGTATATATGTAATATTCTCTTATCAGTGTATGAATTTTGTAATAATTAATATACATACCTTATTTCAAAAACTAATGATATAAATATACCATTACATTATTAATTATATATCTATAATATTCATGTGTAATTTATATATTTATTGAAACTAATTATATGAATTATTCTTCACATATATATTTTTTTAAAATATATGATTCATGTCATATAGAGACTAATTGGGAAAATTCTATCTTTTTATAGTAAAGTGGGATAATGTTTTAACATCATGTATCAAATAAAGGGGTTGATGATCATTTTTCCAAAATTAGCACAATATCATAGCTACACATTCCTGGATTAGTTTGATATATTAAATCTTTTCTTGGAAAATAGGATTTAATTGACACTTTGTTAAGTAATATTTAATTATTTTCTACCACTTGACCACCCTATATAGAAAATATGTCATATATAATTTTAGGCCTAAAAATGAACATGATTTTTAATTTCAATGGAAATTTTTTTTTAACGATGTAATAATTATTCCACATGAAATTGAAAAAATATTTCCATTTAAGACTATTATAAGTGATTGGGTACTCAGTGAAACATTGGGATAATGAAAATAAATTATCTCCACACTGATCTATTATTCTAGTTGAACTTTGAATGATGATCAATGAACAAATAAAATAACATAAATGATCCAATAAAAAGTTTTATTCACATTCAATATATCTTAGATTTTTTTTTCAAAATACAATATATATTTATGTATTAGAACCTAGTCCAGTGAAGAGGATAATGTTGATTCATATATTAATCGAATGTTTATATGTTGATCATGTTATAATAGATGTTGTGTAATCAATTAATGGATAACATATGTTGTTTAAGGATTATATACATACTATTTGATATGTTATGGTCAGATGGAATTAAAAAGAATTTAAAGACTATATTAATTAATAGGAATAACCATGTCACTATAGATTAGATCACATAGTAGTTTTATGAAAACTTTTTTAGAATTGAATCCAATTAATAGTAGATACATTTTTTCTGGAAAGTGATTTATAAACTCTATTTATGTTACAATATATTAAACAATTTCATATTCATGGTTATGGTTTAGTGAAAAATGAAAATAATTTTTTGGTATTAGACATTATATAGATCATGTTCCTAATGTATGGTTGAAAAAGGCATTAGTAAATAAAAATTCAATTGGGGTACCAATTTCAAGATGATGAATACTCAAGAGTTATTATAGACACAACTAATTAAGATTAAAATTTCATTTTTAGTGAGTTTTTTTAAAAGAAGTTCATGATGTCAAACGTCATGAATGTGATTGTTTATAAAAATATAATTTTCAAATGGATAATAGAATATGGAACATCATAATAATTTTTTAGTGATCACAACATCATGGTGAGTTCAATATACTGAATTTAAATGATCAAAATGGTTGTATTTATTGGTTTCATTTACTTCTATTATAATAAATTTTAGATTTAAACTTAGTATATAAAGAAACAACAACAATTTTTTCTAATCCATTTTATTTCAAGTAAAATTCTAAATTGATTTTAAATTTTTTACATTTTAAATTTATGAGAAAAAATGATTTATATTGGATAATTGACATGATCATGGAAGATGGATTTAACGTTCAATATGGTGTTTACATGTGTTATTTTCAATAAAATAATTGTTAAAGGTGAAATGAAATTGAATAAGATAACATATTAGGGTAATTTAATGGGAACATGTTTTATTAGAGATAAATGTGTTACATATCTTGAAAAACATAAGATTTTATTTAATGACTATAACTTTATTAAATATATGTTCTTGTTTAAGAAGAATTAGTTGAAGAGAAAAATAATGATCTATATAGAATATTTATTTTTTCCTGGTATATTATTTTTTATTGACATGTGTTTTGACTATTATTTTTCCTATATCTTGATGTATTTCAAGGATAGATAGAACGATCCAGTGAACCACTATCTGGAATCCTTACCTAAATTATGTAATATGATACTATACATAGTGATTTTCATATACTAGTAAATAATCATGTATATAATTCATAGATGTATCCCTTTTTTGAACTAAATAACATATTTGTATCATCACATTTTATATTTGTATTTTGATTTTGTGATCATTTGATATTGGTTGAATATTTTATGACATTATTTTCCAATTCATAGGAAAGATCAATTTTATGTGACATTAAATTAACACACTTGTTTAACACTATTGAGTTCATTTTGTCCTATTAATTAATCAAGTAGTACTGGTGAAAATAAATTTTTTTAATGAATTTGTCTCATGTTTCTTGTAACATGGGGAATAGAGTCAACCAAAAATGGGTTCCTTAATTTAATTGTTTTACATATTATATTTTCAAAAACCATGTTATATAACTACTAAGGTATATGATACATGAGTATTTATCCATTGTAATCCATGGATTACTAGTGAGTGATCTTACAAATATGGTTTTGACTAAAGTGATTTTGAATTTTCTAAATTATAATGTAATGTCATGAAATGTTTTATCAAGATAATTATCATGTTAAATATATATTAAAATATATTTTTTTATGATTAAAAAATATATATGGGTATTTTTTTTAAATTTATTCATGGGAAATAAAATTGGAATAAAGTTTGTTTAAAATGTTTTATAATAATATTAATGATTTAAATATATTCCAAAATGAAATCATTAATAATTTAATCATCAAAATCATTGAGGATATTAGATCTATTCATTGATAAGGAGGTGAGGTAAATGGTGTTGATATTATTAATAAAATTTTGATGATATTTTGACATTTTTTAATCCAAAGGAGTCTGATCATGAAGAAATAAACACAGAGGATGCTTGACTCAATGATTTTCATAGTATCATGGTTTCCTATGAGATACATGTTAATCTATAAATTTAATTAATTTAAAAAAAAATATTACAACATTAAAATATATAGAGAACATGTTGTCAATCAACATCTAGATATACATGAATTTGTGAGTGATTAATTTATATTACCCAATATAATATATTTCATGAATAGAAATAGAAGATTTGAAGTTTAGATACCTTTGGTATGTTTTAGATTTTTAGAGTATTTGAAAATGGAAAAAATGTTTATGTAGGATTTTATGTTATATACTGAGTTTGGTTAATCATACAAACAACAAAATAAATTTCCCTTTAAATAAAATTCCAAATTTAAAAACAAATCATGAAAAAATTTAAAATAAAAAAACATTTTTTAAAGGATGGGGTCGAAGCCTTATTTATTATTTAGCAAAAAGTCCTAGTTAGACTGGGTAGAGGGAGATCCACTACATAGCACAAATGCCTCGGGCCAAGTGTCCTAAATACTATGCTTCAAAGCCCATTTTTTGGCCCAAAGGGCCCCTCGGAGAATTTTAATGCTACATTACTCGTGCTGCTACAGTGCCTGCTACAGTACTGTTGCCGCTATTGTCCCTACTATTTTTCCTTTCCCACTACAGTGTCATCGTCATTATAGTTCTTCCACTACTACAGTGCTGCTGTAGTTCCCTATTAAATTTATGATAAGTATTAATTTATGAATGTTGAAATAGATATTATGTATTACTCTGAAGTTGTTTGGATGGTTATAGACAAAGAAATTAAAAATTAAAATTAAATAAGAAAATTAATTGAAAGGATTTATCAATATAATGGTACATCCTAAATGTTCACTTATATATTTGAAAATACAAATCATAAAAAAATTGGTGGGTTATTAAATGAATCATTACATTACGTTGACCAAAACTAATAGATAATAAAATACTTATATAAGTTCATTTTCGATTAAAATAAATATCAATAAATATTTTGTGAAGTCATTAATTTCTACCTAAAAATATAGGATAATGATAATGTAATGGATGAAAATATGTTTTTCATCCTTGAATGAAAAACATGAAATAAAACCATCGATATAGATCAACTTATTTTGAGTAATATATATGATTATAAAATAAAACAATTAGGTATTCAAATAAAATATGAGGTATGTAAAATTCCATAATGAAGAACTGAATGAATAAGATAAAAGAGGATTAAAAGTGTTGAAATAGGTTATAATTATCAATGAACCAAAAACATCTGTAAAATTAGAATTGAATTTTAATATAAATTATCTAATTCTAGGTATAAAGTGGAAAAGTTCAGAAAAATGGTTGGAGATAACCTTCAACTATCAATGGTCATTAAATTTACAAGTCATAACTTTAAGGAATAAAATATATTTTATTGAGGTGATATGATTTTCCTCTAATGATATGATAATTTTATAGGTAATTCTATCATAGGATGATATATTTTAAAGAATAATGTATTTTCCAATTAGGTGTGACACCAAAAATTAAAAAATGAATAATTAAAACATATTCATCACCATAAAGAAGATATTTTTTAGAGTAATTGTTTCTATTGCTCTAACATTAGTCATTATGCTTTTGATGGTATAAAAATAAATTATACTTATTAATTATAAGGATATTCACTGATAGGGGTGGGTGATTAGTGAACTAAATTCCATTGAGAAAAAATACACAATTTTTTGAAAAAGAATAAGAATTTTTTGTGACAAATTAGGCTGAAATTAATTTTGAGAAACTCACATTTTACTCAACTTCACAAGACATGCCATGAAAGGAATTGATGAATAATATGTAGTCTATAACAGTTGATAATTATCTAAAGGAAATAAAAATATTGTATCATATGAGTTATAGATAGTTTTGTCTTAAAGTACTAAGAAAAAGAACTTATTGAAGAATGTGGAATGGAATGTATTTATAGATGTATTCTTCTAAAATAATGGATCATTGAAAATAAGGGAATATGGAAAAACTATACATTCATTAGATGAACTGAAAATATAGATGTTCTTTTTGTGGATATATTTTAATATTTTGACATGATCATAATTCAATTGAGTATCTAGTGACATGAATTTAATAAAAATGGTTTCTTAATAAAAAAATAAGAATTAATTAATGAAAGGGTATATAACTAAAAACAATTTATATCAAGTTTATAGTAAGGATAAAACATTTCTCTAAACAACGAAATAGGGGAATATTTTTTGGTTTCATAATCATTGACACATTTATCAACTTTATTGAAGGGGCTTATGGTTTCCAACTAAATTGATATGAAAATTGGCATATAAATAGCCAAAAGGGAATTCTTGATCCCAATTAGTTGGAAATTATTTCCTTAGTATCAATAAGGATATTTTAAATGATTTAAACAACATTAGAAATCAAAAATAAACCATCATTTGAATCATAAACATCCATAAAATCATAATAAGACATCCATACAATACTAATATTTCAACATAAATAAATTGAATGTGGAAGATGGTGAATAAATATATCATGTTAAAAGAGTCGAAACCACATCCCAAAAATAGAGAACTAGAACCTAAAAATATCCTAATACAACACAAGTGACCCCCGGTCACACCTCACACCAAAATTTACCATCCTTGGAAGAACCTAAACCAATGACTAAAGATGTTCTAGGTATAGAGAACCACCAGATGATCTATATAGCTCTAAACTAAACAACCCAATCAGTCAAAACCTACTGAGACTATGTAATTACTATTTGTAATATAGTTTATAATATACATGTTAGAACATATGATAAAAATAATACTTCAGAAGAATTATAAAACAAGTTCATAACATGCCACTTACAAATTCACCAACAAAACCCCCATCTTATGAAAATCAAAAAATATTGTTTAGACATTTTAATAATTAAATTTAAATAAGGTAAAAGGGCATTTAAATCAAAAAACAATCCAATTTTTATTCCCTATATCCAAAAAATTTAATGAAAACTATTTTTCATCAATAATATAATGGAATGTTTTTTAACAACCAGTTTTAGAAATATCCAATCCATTTTCCATTTTAAGTTACACATTCAAATGTTTTTTTACACAACCCACATAATCATAATCCAATACACATTAACTGTTATGTAAAGCACAAATAATCATCGAAGCATCATTGAAACAAAATAAAATAATCCACCAAACAGTGGAATTGATGGTCAAATAAACGATAGGAATAAAATCTCACCATGAAAAAAATCCACTAATGTTTCTTGGGAAAGACCTATAATCATGGGAATCATCCCACTCATATATTGTTAATGACCAGATTTAATCATTCTGGTCATTAAAAATATAGGATTGGTATGAGTCCCATAATTATAGGTCTTTCAAATGAAACATTAGTGGATTTTTCATGGTGAGATTTTATTCTTATAGTTTATTTGACCTAAAAAAGGGAAAAGGAACATATGTTTTATATTTTACACTTTTTAAAAGGAACATATGTTTTATATTTTTCAGGTGAGATTTTATTCCAAATCCTATATTTTTAATAACCCAAACACATGAAAAGGAACATATGTTGGAATTTCTGAACCTGTCAATATCACTGGTAGTCACCTTAGACTATTCATAAATAAATGTCCTAGGAGATTCTTCAGTACTAAAGGAACAAAATGGGGGTTTCTCACTCCCAATGACTCAGATTCCTTTTAATATAACCTTTATGGATTATCTAACAATTGATCCATAGAGAAGACATAATTTATACTAGTATTTTACCTCATACAGTTCAACTGTTATATCATTTTTAATCCCATGAAAATTTCAATAGAGGTGATCATAAATCAATAATCACAATTGTACAATATAAAATATTTTTAAATAAGACTCTCCTTGCCTTTTAAAACCACTCTATAATCAACCCCCTTATTATCAAATACATTAACAACAATCATATAAGGATAGAAAAATATAAAATTTCCCTTAATTAGTCAGAATCCACATTGGGAAAAATAATAGTCACACACGGATTTAATAAGGCTCTGAACCATTTTTAAAACTACTTTTCTAAATGTGTCAATTCTGATTTTATTGTAGTTCTCATGATGAAAATGCAATTTACACCATTTGAAACCCTATTTTTTGATATCCCTTTAAAACCATTAATCTACCAAATTTAAAAACAAGCTCAGAAATGCAATTTTTTCTTAAAAATTGATTTGGAAGGAAACACACAACCAAATATAAACCATTAAAATCCATTATGAGACCACACAGTCCCAAAACCTTTTAAATTATAATGTGGACAACAATAATCAATTTATATAACTTACCTCAAAAACAACACTCACACTTTAAAGAAATGATGAATGTTAAATATCGATTTAAAAACATTTATAGGACATCTGAAAATCCAGTAGTTATTTTAAAAAAATTCATTTTCCAGTGACGTAGATATCATCCATGTATTTAAACTATCTTCACAATATCTAGATACTAATAGAAGTTTTTCATTTAAATATAATTCAATAGTGAACAATTTCAATATACTTGGATCATTTGTAATGAATCGACTCAGGAATTTTCAAAAGTTTTTACAATGAGACACATATTTTCCATGCATAAAAACTTCTTGAGAATCATTTTAATTGTAATAAGGTCATATAACATGATTCTGAAAAATAATAATTTCAACACACACATCAAAATTTTTTAACAAAAATTATAAGGGAATTCTCTTTAAACACCTACCACATTTCAAGTGCAATTATATGAATCCGTCCTATTTAAATAGAGAACACCATTTAGAGAAATGAAACGACCTTGTTGACCCTAGAACACCCAAATATCCGTAATTAGAAATATGTTGAACACTAATCTCAACATGTGTAGTGGTTCAGGTTTCTGGTAATTATAGAAATAAAGAGAGAGTTATAGTGGAATAGATGAGAACATGAATATAGAGTAAGGATAGCATTACTGCTAGTTTTCACCTTTAAAATTGTAGATAATGGGATTTAAACACATTTAGGAGCAGGTGGATGAGATATTATATGAATTCCCCATACTCGGATGAAATATAGGGTCAAAAATTAGAATCCTACCACCATAAAATAAAAAATATAAGAAGGAAAAATCACTATACAATGAAATCGGGGTTGGCCACATCATTTACACTCAATGGATTCACAACTATACACCAATTGTGTTATAGTTTCCCCTTATAAAATATCCTCATAATATTTGTGAAAATAGTTTTCAAACTAATTGCCAACCACACATAACCATTCGATCAAAATTGAAAACCATATCTCATGCTTACCTCATGGTTTCTTCTAATGACTCTCATGTTGTGCACTTCAACCCATACCCAAAAAATTCCAAACATGGTTTCTCAATATCCTATAATAGTTTGGATTGAAAAATTAACTAATCAATTATAAAAACTATTTATATAATGAAAATAAGAGAAAATATGTTAATGTAATGTTGGTCTCATGGTTACCCCTAAACCTTATGTGAAAATTTTATATAAAGTGATAATTTTTGAATTTCTCAAGTTTTTGTTTGAGACCACTCAAAAACATAAATTACCCAACGATGGATCAAATCAGAATAAAATAAAAATTAATAGAGAAAAAAACAATAATTCTATATGAGGATATAATAAGGGATTATATGTGAATATAGACTAATCTATGGTCTCCCCATCATTTCTAATCAATCTAAATGGTAAAGAAACACACAACCCCTCTTTAATGTGATAATCAAAAATCCAATGGTACTTCCATAAAATTGTAAGATAAAACATATTATTATATTTTCTAAGAACTTCAATAAACTAGATCACTCAAAAAAATGGAATCATGGTCCAGAAAAAATCTTAAAACACCCGAAAGGAAAATAATATCAATTATCACAAGATCATGTCACAAAAAGATTCTACATGAGTCACATCTCAAAAAAAGAATGTCAGAGATACCATGTTACAAAATAATAACTACATTTCAAAATATCTAAATTATAAGGAAACCAATATATACTTCAATCAATAAATGATTTAGTAACAAACCAAATATCACAAACCAAAAGAGATGGATCACTATGACATTATACAATGGTCACCCTCTCATGGAATCCCAACAATATTTAAACTAACACCATCTAGAGAATAATCTATAATGGTAATATTACTATCTAAGTCACATAATGAACACAACCCAAAGACTTTAAACATATGAAAAAATATCGAAATACTATGAATGACTCTAAAAACAAATCCAAATTCATAATAAAAACCATAAAAGTCAAAAAGAAAAACAATTCATGAGAAAATAAAAGACAACCAATAATCAAAAAAGATACATTTTATATAGAATACAATAAAATACACCAGTGAAAAATCAACCCAAGGATAGTAGGCCATAAACTCATAAATCAGAAATCATCAAAACGGAACTCTGCCTAAAAATACAATGAGATTACCCCTCACGAAAATGGATCCTAACCCATACCGTCATCGATCTAAAAAAGGAATAACACATTCCACTCCACTTAGTTTGCAGGAATGAAACATGAACAATGTAAGAACTACCCTTATATTCATACACTTCCTTTTTAATTGACATATTTTTAAGAGGGAAATTTACATAAATCATTATTTATAACCAAATTTTTAATCTTTTCCCAATGTGCATCAAATGAACCCAATAATAATAAAGGGAAAATATCCAAAAACACTATGTAAATATGGAAACTCACATTCCAAATATCTTATTTCTTCAAAAATACTATATACATGAGGGAATAAAATCCAATTTAAAAAAAGAGATTTTAAAAGCAAAAAAACTGAAAATAATTTTTTTAGGCCCAATTCCCTAAGTGGATTCCCATAAATTTTCACTCAGATATAAAATAATAAAAATAATTTTCTGAAAAAGGAACCCACTAAATTTTCTACAAGATCATTCATTAAAACAATTACAAAATATTATCTATTTCACTTTAATTTAATAAAAGTATTCTATTTTTCAAAATTAAAACACAGGGTTCCAAATTCTGTTACAATAAAATACCAATGGGTTTGAAAACAAAATATTTATGTTATTCATAATCAAATCAACCCATTTACAGTAAATCATTCCCAAAATCTTAATATAGAATTGATCCCAATTTATGAACAATCCAAAATCATTAACATTACATAAAACACGTTTTCATTAAATCCAATCCCACTTTTGTAAATGATACCCAATGTTTCTTTTCATTTCATAATTGTTTTCATAAATTCACACCCCCCATTTAGAAATTCATATTTTACATAATAATCACCCCAAAAAATAGGAAAATCACAATTCTCAATCTACATCATAAACATATAACTTGTCCATTCTTTAATCGTCCCATTTCATTTTGTTTCACTCAACATTGGGCTGAATAACAATATAAATGGTTCATGGATCCATGATCTACTCTACCAAATTTCCTAATGGTCCATGGTCCATTTATTAATTGATTCCTATAGTGTTCGCAACATCAGAGATTTTTTCTCCATTCAATTTATCGTGCCATAAAAAACAACCTTATACAACTAATCTCTTTTCTATTACAGTAAAAATAATAATTCAAACCCCATGGAAATTAACCCAATTAAAATTAGGTTACACACAATAACAATGGTAAACACATGAAAAGATAAAATAAAAAATTCAAATCCCACTGACCATTGTAACATGGGAGTCATTATGAAGGATGGTGATCAAGAACCCACTATTCACCAACCACCTAGATCACATTTATAATCTTAACTAAATATAAAAATAATTTCCAAAATAATAAATATGTTACATAAGAACTGTGGTCCTTTCTAAGAAACGAAGGTTCAGATACCATTTTAATGTATTGACCTAGGGAATCCATCAAAACAAGCACTTGACCGCCCATCACTATCCCAAAGGATATTCCCAAACCCCATAGGCTGGAAAATTGTTCTTAAGTATCATGAATTATTATTTATATTAATTTATCAATCAAAATCAATATAAAATAAACTAATAGTAGAAACCGAAAAAACAACCAACTAAAATTCATTAATAAAACATCCCTAAAAAGATAAACATATAACATAAAAAACCAATATAATACACATTAAATTCATAAAAAAATATTTCCAGTAAAACATATAATAACTAAAAAATGGAAATGAAACATGAAATGATCCTATTGTTCCATTAGTAACCTCCAGTCAATCGTAAAATCACACTCCTCATACCATAGACGAAACTAAACCAAGAACTGAATTAGACAAGGGTACTATGGACTTTTACATGATTTATATAGGTGTGATGTAAATATCCAAGTATTTCACTACATGAAAATGTCATGTAAATACACTTAGTAAAATAGATCATAAAATTAATTTTTGACTATTATGTAAAATTATGGTTTTTTCATGGTTTATATAATAATATATATAAAAAGACACTTACACATCTACAAACACAACCCCCTATTATTAAAACAAAAAACTGGATGGATAATAAATATAATATGAATATTTTTCCATGGATATAGAGCCATTAAAAATCTATATTTCTGAATTTTTCAAGAAATGTAATTTTCCTAAATAGTATTAGGGAATAATTGTTTTGTAAAACCTTATTTATGAAATACCAAAACTACATTAATTTATATAACACACTTATAAACCTTTTATACATAACCAATTTGAATATAATCCAATATAATCATAGTGTTTCAGAAGTCAATCATAGGAACCCAAACATGAAGGAATCATAATCCGAAAAATTACTAAACAATGTTGTTGATGGTCAATAAATTAGGGATATAATATTGAATAATGAAATAAAATACCAAAAAGTGTTATGATAAGGACCATTCATTATTAGAAACACCCCTAGGCACTCATAATATTGACATTGAATGTAGAAAAAGAACATTTTATGGAACTACCAAACTAGTTAAAATACCTAGTAGTTACAGATATCTATGTAGAAGTAAACATCCTTATAGATACTTTTCAACCATGGGAACCAAAAGGGTATCATTTTCAAAATATTACATATATTTATTCCCATATAACCATATCAATGATTCTGGTAAACTATACTAGGTTGATCCATTTTAAATAATTGGGTTTTCCATCATACATTTCACCTACTATATTCATAAAACTCCAATGGAAAGTCAAGTATAGGTGAGCACAAATCAACAGTAACATATTTAAAATATAAAATATTTAAAAACAACATGACCAATACCTATTACACATTGTCAACAAAAAAATTAATTCTAATCCAATCAATGTATAAGAAACATAAAAAGATAAAATAATGTTAAACATCCCCTTTGGGATCTCAATTGACATTGAGCATAACGATGGACTTTGGATGCATCAATGAGAGAATCACACATTTATAAAACTACTTTACATAATGTTCAAATCTGACATTCAAAAATGTATTAGTAATCCAATCCAATTTCATACTATTTGCTTAACACAATTTCAAAAATCCTTTGAAAACATTTTACAATCCTTTCCTTGAAAGCTATCATTAAAAAATAACTATTTCCATAAAATCACTTTGGAAAAAAGTCACACATAAATTCAAAGTAATTAAAATCCACAATCAGACCCATTATCACAAAACCATTTAATAATAAATAAGATAAACTCCATTAAATTTCAAAAACATTCCTTGTGAACATCAATCACATAATAAATACAAATAATTGTCATAGACACCTTTAATACATTAAAATTCATTTTGAAAATCAAATAGGAAATTATAAAAAACACATGAAATGTTTACTAGGTCTATATGATTACCATAAATGATATTTAATTCAATTCAAAACCAATAATTGTTTTTAGAAAAATAATTCTATGAGGAATTTTTTTTAACACTATCATTATTTAAAAATAATACACTCAAGAGTTTTTACAAATTTGTAGCATGTTACATGTCTATTCCAAGTACCAAAAACATTTGAGAATGACATATTTCATTTTTTTATGTAACATGTTTATATGACTCTATGAATAAATTTAATGACATAAAATAAATATATAACATTACATGCAATGGAATTCCATAAAAACACTTTCCTCATTTTAAGTGGAACTATATGGAACCCATCGCCTTCAATAGAGCAACCCCAATCGAGTAAAAAAACATCCATTGAAACCTTAGGCAACTAAAATCCACAATATTAGATACCCACATAACTATATTCCCTAAAAAAACTATAGTTAGGGTTTATGGTAATATTATAAATTGAGATAGAAAGAAGCCTGAAGGGAAATGAAGAAGAATATTGAAGAAAGAGTGTATTACCACTTGGATTCTACTCAAAAATGAGAGCAAGAGGGAAGTAAATCCATTTAGGACAAAAATGATGAGATCCACCATACAATCCCCCACATTATAATAAAATATATGGGATAAAATGGGTTCTTATCCCATTAATATCAATATTTTTAAAATATAAAAAACACACATTACTAAAATATGGTGTTTTATGGTTTCGTTTCAAGGTCTATCATATTATGTTCCAACAGTGTGGTTGCTCCCACCTAGACAATAAAACATCATATAGTTTGACTGAGTGGTTTAAAAACTATGTTTCTTTCCTAGAAAACCCCCTCTGTCAAAACTACATACCTTATTTCAATATTTATATATGGCTTTCACTAATCGTGCTCATGTTGTGTGCCCTTACCTAGACCCAAAGATGACTCACACAGTTCCTATTTGTCCTCAGATAAATTGTAGTAAACCATGAAGTACCATTTAATAAAAACCTTGAAATGCATTAGAACAACTGGAAAAGTATTTATTTAATGGAAGAATCATGGTTTCTTCTAAAATTCTCATGAAAATCATGAACAAATAGAAAAATTTCATAATTCTCGTGTTTTGTGATGAATCCAATAAAAACATAAATTTCCAAAAGATAGAATAAACAAATATTAAATTAAATGTAATAGTGACATATTTCCTTCACATCAATAAATCATATAAAATATTTCTAAGCTAAAAATCTATAATAGTTATTCCAAATCAAAATTTTGATAGAGAAATGATATGTCATTATTTCATGAGAATAAGTATAATAATAATTAATTATTGGATAAAATAAGATGGACTAAAATTTTATTTAAAAGGATTTTATTTACATTTGTGTTCTATTTACATGAACTAAAACATGAGGTGAAGGTTACTCTATAGTTTTTATGGATGACTAAAACCAGATGGGTTGTATTATGTTTGATCAAATTGAAGATTAATTTATAGAATGCATCAAAAGGTATTAACAAAAGTATAAAATCTATTTTATAGGTTAATAAAATTATTTAATAGGTTAATTATATGTAATACACTATAATTGAAAATAAATATTTTCTTGAGACACATAGTAATAAATTTAATTTATCCTTGATGAGACTAATTCAAGAAGAAGAGGTGTTTTATGGTGAACTAATATGTTCAAAAATAAGTAAAATACATAAATCATTTATAGTTTTATATCATGATACTTTTAAGAAGGTGTGGTTACATGGGATTTTATACTCAAAAATGACCTTTGTTAAGTATATGAGAGTACAAAAACTATATGAAATGTTTTAGGGAAACAAACTAAACTTGAAACACATTAGTTAATTTAAAATAAACAAATTCATATTGTGTATTTAAGGAAATTAAGGAACATATTGACATGCGAGTGATTAAGGATTATTCCAAGACCACACAAAAATGAGTAATGATTATATGTTTTTTAGTATAAGGACTCAAAATCCTGGAAATCATTGATATCAATGATAATGATGAAAAATATCAAAACAACACTTGAAATTCTTAATTGTATGAACTATATGAAGAAAAAGTTTATGTTAATAAAAATTATTGAGGCATGTATAATCTATCACCTGATTAATATATTGGGGACATACTTAAGGATGAAGTTAGTGTAGAATAAATTCTACCAATCATAAATTAGACAATGTGAAGCTAAAATATATGCATCCAAAATATATGGAGATAGGATAAACCTAATAAAATCATATAGTATTAAGAGTGTAGATCATACTATAGAATTATCATAGGTGGAAAGAATTTATTTAATGATATTTGGAATGCTGAATTATGGTTCAATGACATGAATGAATAATTTAACCAAATAGTGGAAAATCATACATGGGATACTATAAGAGGCTAAATGATAACAATTTAATTAAAATGATGTGGGGGTACAAATATAAGTAAAATTTGAATGGTATTGTGATTAATAATACATCATGGATAGTATGAAATTAATATAACCAAATTTAAGTCATGGATGTTGAATACAAATATACTTCAATGGATAGAATTGAGGCGATAAGACATTTCACGTATTTTCTATTCCAATAGGTTTTAATTATTTTGAAGAAATTTGAAGAATATTTTTTTTAATAGTTATTTCATATAGGAAGTTTAAATTAATAAATTGGGGGGATTTTGAATATAAAAATGTTTAATCAATGATATTTTGATTTATCAATGATTTATATTGTTCGGAACAAGCATCGTAGTCTTGGTATTCCCAATTGGACACTTAGTTAAGGATGATATAATTCTTGTGTGCAACTATATATTATTTCTTCCATATGGAATTATAAAATAAATCATATTATGAGATACTTTTTATGTGGAGGATATCATTTTTTTGGTTGATTCTTGATGGAACCAGTGTAAAAATCTTCAAAACTGATACAGTCTATATTAGGGTTTTAAAATATATGTAAAATGACTTTTTTTCATTGGTTGAAATTCACAAAAAACTATTATTATACTTTTCTTTATTTATACAGTATCTATATGAGGTACTAAAAATGTTTTAAATGCGTGATTATAAGCTGGTTTCAAATCCAATCATCATAGAAATTGGATAATGGTATATCCTACAATATAATAGGCAACTATTTGTTATTAAGTTTACTTTAATGTAAAAAAAATTACATACGTTTTATATTCATGATGTTTTTTAATGATTCAATGACTTCCAAGGATTAAAATCTCACTAATATAAAACAAATTTGGTAAATATGAGGTACCCAGAATTATGAATTGATGTTTGATAGTGTAAATTATCCATAATTTTTTGTACATTTATATTTTTATTGGAATTGGGATGTTTCAGATATAGAAACTGTAAGTGGAAGTTCATTTTGACAAGAAATGTTTTTTTGGATATATTATCATAAATAAATTTTCTAATTCTCATAGAAAACATATGTGGTGTATACTTATGTAATAAAGATTTATAATCAATTACTATGGATGAAATAAAAACTATAGAATATTAGATATCCTTTGAATACTTCTACAGTAATATTGTGTGACAACAATAGTGTCATTAAGCTAACTAGGATCCAAATAAAAAAAATCATATATATAAAACCCATCTATCCTTTAATAATTTATCAAAAGCAGTTGTTGATCAGGAAATATAATGTTATATCATATTGGTACACAACACCATATGACTAGTATATTTTAAAAATATTTGGCCTCACTATTTTCTTTAAAGCATTAGTTGAATATTAATTTTCAGTCACCACACAATGCAGGAGGAGTTTTGATATATACATTCTCTATATATGAATTTAATTCTCCTGTTGTATGTTCATTATTGGGTGGATGTCACCCCTATGGTTAATTTTTACATAGTGGAGGATAGAAATGTTCATGATGGTGGATGAAAAAAAGAATGGAAATGATTTAGTAAGTGTAGAGACCTGAAGATTAACGTATATATAAATTACATTACTTTTGCGGAATACTTATTACATAACAAAAACACACACACAAGGACCGTAATATTTTAGTGTCTTTGGAAACTTGGAATATAATCTTCTAATCGTGGTGATAGATCTTCAACATCTCCCATAAAGATCTTCTTTTTTTACCTAAAACCTTTTTTTATATCCTGGGTAAAAGAAAACAAAAAAGGGTGAGCTCAAATGCTTAGTAAGGGTAAACAAAATAAATGTCATTCACATCATATACAAAAGAACATAGCTTTTGGAAATCTTAACCTGCAAAAGAAATCATAATATCATAACATGGGATAAATCATGGCAGTGAAATGTAATCACAATAATCATAACTTAAGACATGAAACTTTGTGACATACACACATAATCATAGAGAATCATTTATTATAAGTCAAGACTCATTGCCAAGACTATCTTAGTGGACAAAGTCCCTTTCTAAACCGAGTCACCCATGTTTCAGTCCTGTTTCACTGAACCGGTATAACCTACCATTCTGGCCATGTCTATCTCATGATATATAAAATCTTTACCCAATGAATTGGAGGGAGATATAGGTCCCACCCATCTCATAATGATACCATTCTTATGTGTGCCACAAAATCATAAACCATACATCATAGCATAACACATGTAATAAAAATGGAATTCTTAAACAACATGACATCATAAAACAATTCATATAAGATAAAAGAATTCATAAAAATATTTCCATTACAACATAATCAAATCCATGTAATAATAGGGATAAAAACAGAACCCTTTATTATCTTAGATGGAAAATAATTTTGATAAAACACTTGAACTCCATTCTTGAGGAAAATATCCTTTCTACTTCATAAACATTTTCCATTCTTAACCTGTCTTAAAATTTTAAAATAAAAGAAGTTGATTAAAAATAAACTTGAAAACTTGTAAAGGAAGATTCTTGGAAATAATGTTTTAAAAATCCATTCATGTCGTATAAGTTAAAAAAACATTCTTCTCGTACTTTTGTCGAAAAAGTCAAAAAAGTACCTCGTACGAAAAATGACAAAAGATTCCTTTCATATATTTTACTAAAAACACACCGAAGGGTAAAATATGATTTAAACAATTGTAGGTGAATGGAAATAATATTACATATTGAGGAAACATTGATGTGGATGATAAAATACACCCCAGTAAATACCAAAGTATTAACAATCTCGGATAAAAATGAGATTGTGATATTTCCCTTACCTTATGTCTGATATGCTTTGTACGTATCTGAAACTCCTATATAATGATTTAAATAATGTCATTAACTTATTACAGAATCATATTCATTGTTATGATATCATATATGGTTCACTTATGACTTTATATTACCCGTTCTTTTGTAAATTCCATGTTAAAGAAGCGTTTTGGGTAAAATTGTTTCATTTATCGTAGGTGTTTGGACTTGTTGTTCTTGACATTATTATTACTTATATCATGATTTAATTACATCCAGAATATAAAACATGATTTATATATCATATATATTCAGTATATATATTTATATATATATAATAGATAGATAAATGAAATTAAACACACCGTTCATAGAGACGGTAGTCCGTACGTACGCATGAACATTGTTTTCCTTTCCTTACTGTCTTGAATGGAAGTAAGTAGATGACATACATATATATATATATATACATAAATCCAATAGATTTAACATGTCATATATTTCATTATTATTAATTATATATATACTTTATAATCATTCATGAATGGTTAATGTGGAGAATGAATCTCATCGCGTCGTGGAGACGGTAGTCCATACGTACACACGAGCGATTATATCATTCCCATGGTCATGGAATTATGTTGAAGTGTATGTATAATATTTCAGTATCAATATCACTTTATAATAATAATATATAGTTACTCATTACACCATTATACCTATCCAATTAAGGTGGTGGCGGAAAATAGATTACACCACGGCGTGGAGACGGTATTCCGTACGTACGCACGCGCGGTGATTTCCTTTTTCCGTAGGATGGATAGAAGGTTAATTAGAGTTGTTTCATATTTATAATAACATATCAGTATATAGAAATACTGATTTTATTAATTTATCATGAAACAACTAAATAATAAGAAGTTTAAGAAGAAAGAAATTGAAAAATATTGGTAATGGATATTACCTCTTTTTGACGCCCCTTCACTTAACCTCCACTTAAAGAACTAAGGATGGTATTTGAAGAAGACCAGGACCTCTAGGATGATACTAGGGAAATGTAGAAGATATTTTATCAGGGGTTGGCCGAGCTTTAATGCTAAAATTGGTGTGAGGAGGAGAGAGAGGAGGTGCCCTTTTATAAGGGAGGAGAGGGGCACCTTAGGAAAATCTCAAAATATTATTTTATATTAAGGTCAAATTCGGTTTATAATGGTTCAAAAGGGTCTTATTTCGAAGCTAAAGTGGGGATGGGTCACAATACTCTCATCCAATAGGATTTAGACAAGTTTAGGTTATTATTGTAACCTTATCAATTAGCTTTAACTCTATGTTAAATAATTTAACTTTTACCGTGTCTTTTTGTTTTCTTACACTATATGGTTAATAAACTTACCATAACAAGCCAAACGAACCCCAAGTTGTTTATTAATAATATATATATCCTTATATAAGTCATTTTTCCAAACCTTAGATTTTTAGGAATTAAATACCAATTAATAATATAATATTTTTTTTAAAACTAATTTATGTCAATTTTGACACTATTTGGTACATGATTTTAATGAAATTCATAACAGAATGATAAGTTAGAAAAAAGTTACTTATATCAACAATAACATGTCATATTAACCTAGAAAATTAATTTAAGTCATAAAAAGTCTCAAATTACATTTATTTGGGCATTTATAACATCAATTATGTAAATATTTCATTAAGAAGACAATTACTGCATCATCATTGTTCATCATAAATGATAATTATTTAATCCCTAAAAATTATAAATAAATTCCTATGATGTAGATAATTATATTAGATTTCTGGAGACTATTCATGTTAGAAGTTTCATGAAGTTTATCACTAGATTAAAATTATTATACTTATAAGATTTAAGAAAGTGACATGTTGTCACATTCTTTGGTTTTAATAATAAATAAATTATTTTCGTAGAAAAAAGTCCATAAAATGAATCTAATACGACCCTTTGGTTATATGGGTCTACTTTTAGCCATACAATAGGATTTTTTCAAATGTTATGTTAATTTTATAATCTTTTATTTACCATTAATTACCCGATTTACCTTTAACTATAGAAAATAAAATTTACCGTAGTTACTATTCACAATGCCCAAAAATAAAAAGTAGCTTATTAACATAATTTGGATCCACTGATTCCAAATATAGAATCCATTTTTCCAAATTCAATACACAAAAGTTGCAGAAATTAAATTAAAATTAATCCCATTGTCGAAAGAAAACGGGTTTTTCTTTAAAACATTGCAAAAGATTGAATTTATTTAACCTACGAATTCAAGGTAAAATCAATGAAAATGACATAAATTATATTAAATGGTAATAATATATTCTATTTATACATTAAAACCATTAAATATTATAATTTACCCACATAAGATATTACGATGAAAAAAGTTCTTTTTAATTAAAATATAGTGTTTTTACTATTCATTAAAATATGAAAGTTATCGGAAAAATATCAAAACTTTATCTAATGTAAATTTTTATATCCTGATTCAAAAGAAGAATTTTATTTTGTCAAATTGAACTTATAAAAATTTCAAAAACTAGATTTAATGTGGGTGCGCCATCAAAAGGTGGCAAAACTGCATTTTTTCAAAAATACTTATTTTACCCGAAAAATTTATTTTGTTCATACACCATGTTCTAGAAATGTGTAAGATGAATAATAATGTTATAAAATTAAAAATTTATTTAAAAATATTAATAAGGTCTAGTTAATAATATTATTATAATAATATATCATTGTTTAGTAAAACCCGGTATTGCGTACAACACACGCTATCAAGGAAGGTCGTGATTGCGTGTAATGCAAGCCAAGTCAGAGTTGCGTGCTGTGCAAGAATCCTTCATTGTTTCTTATATCATAATCCAACCATATTTCATTTATACATTGAATATATATATATATACTCAATGTTTCGTAGAATAACTATTATCAAAATTGTGTGTAACACGATCCAAGAATAGTGTTGCGTATACTGCAAGCTAATACGGTGTTGCGTATAGCACAAGGTAATCTTGGTGTAGCATACAACACAAGACATTAATTAAATTAAAAGAATAATTTTAATAAAATCTCGGGGTGTTACATTCTACCCCCCTTAAAATTAATTTCGCCCTCAAAATTCGTCGGGGTTATAAATGGTTTACTATTCGAAAGTTTCTTTAATAGAAACCCACATCGTAAAAAGGAATACCAAAACCAATCTTTAAAAAAAAAAGTATGAAACGTAACGGTTACCCAAATAAACTAATCACTGGGTTTCTACATCGGTGAAAATATGGATATGGAAGAGAAATCTAACCATCATGTTTTGATGGAGAGTGGTAGAGAACATGGCTATGGAAAAGCCAGCAATCACAAAGCCATAAATTTGTGACGATCTAGGGTACCATCTGATTCATCGGATATAAGGGCACTAGGACAACATTTTTGGTTTTCAAGATCATTTCCCTAAAGTTGAAGAATTTGAATTAGAATAAATACTTACTTTATTTTGGTACAATCTCACTGTTTTTCGTGCCTTGAACAATTTCCACCTCATCTCTTAAATAAATGAAGTTGAATTTGTTATTCGTGAAGTGTTAGTAGATCATGTGCTAGAATGACTGGTCATTCCATCTGTCTCAATCAAAAGGTTAGCAAAATTTATATACATAAGTCGATCTATAGTGAGATTTATCATATATGGTTCCTAAAATGGACTTATACTTCATATATCATACTGCTTAATATAATTAAACTAGTTTCTACTAAACAGGGACTTCCTGTAGGCCAGTGGTAGGTGATAAAGGCCAGTCGCACTTCGGTTGAGGGTTCGATTCCCACAGCCTTGTCCAACGTGATGGGCTGTCTCCCATCCTACAGTTTGTCCTTTTTCTAAAGCTATATTACTATAAAATCCCATCAAAAATATCAAATAAGTTTTATGCTTAAACAATACTAACTTATGTCCAACATAATCCATTCCAATCTTCGGGCTTATCTAAAATACTTCGGTCCAAGCTCATAGTATAATGAAAATGATCACGTGAATGCCATCATTTATCACTCATATATCATAATATATATCTTGTTGGTCAAATTAAAAACATGTGAATAACTTAATCATGTTTTCTCTTGAAGAATGAATATCCATTGAACCTTAGTGAAAACATGAATGTAGTTAAAAGTTAACACTTTCCACATACCAAAATCCTCAAAATTATATATACTCAAACCATGATATCACTTAGTCCTTATATCAATCATGAGCTCATGAATACTGTTAAACATTTCATTTTCTCATTTTACCTTCATTTTGCGTATATCATCTACATTCCAAAAATATCTGAATAAACTTTCATGGATACTGGTAACATTAATCATACACTTCCAAAACTCAAGGAAAGACAACAGTGTAATAATCCTTATATGTCTCTTTATTCCATAGTACCATGAGATTACTTATACAACATTACACATGATAAACATGTAATCATTCCACTACATTCTTAAACCATTGACCGAGCTTCAACAATTCTTTCATCTCACATATCATTTTTAGTCTCTTCATCATCATCCACATAAATACTACCCATACGACCATACTGATTCGCTTCATGAGACTTTCTCTTAGAGAATTGGTTTGCATATTGCCTGTACATTATACATTTAAAACATTTAACCATTTTTTGATGTCGTAGCAATACCATTATCCTCATCCATGGTGTTAACTGAACCTTTTATTTTGCACTTACTGGCTTTGTGTCCTTCTTTCCCACACCCAAAGAATCTTCCAGTTCCTTTGAAACATTCTCTTTGATGTCTCTTCCCACATGATTTACATAAGGGAAATTGAACTTTCTTTCCTCTATGATCATCATGAAACTCCATCTTTCTCTTATTATCCGAGTCAGGAAACTTACCAAATTTTACTTTATTGATCATATTATGAGATTGCTGATTCAGCATAATAATTATATTTGGACTTCGAAATCCCATTTCATTTGGTTCCTCATGAAGAATATCATTCCATTGTCCATAATATCCTCCATTATCGTGAATCATCTTGTTTCCAGCCATTTTCTAAAACCCAAAAAGAATAGTGTTAGAGGCAAAAATCATAATAAAGGGGGAGTAACTTCAATATCTAACATCTTAGGTTAAATTCTATGATCGTTACCATACTTCTAGGACTATATCCTATATGTATACTTATCCTTAGGGACATCCCTAGACATAAATTAGAAATTTATCTAGGGATCTCACTAACATTATCACATCCTAGTTTCCAAAGGTTGAATAAACCTTTCCTCTGATACCAACTGTAGAGACCCAAATATTAACGTACATATACATTACATTACTTTTGCAGAATACTTAGTACATAACAAAAACACACACAGAAGGACCGTAATAGTTTAGTGTCTTTGGAAACTTGGAATATAATCTTCTAATCGTGGTGAAAGATCTTCAACATCTCCCATAAAGATCTTCTTTTTTTTCCTAAAACCTTTCTTTATATCTTGGGGAAAAGAAAACATAAAAGGGTGACCTCAAATGTTCAGTAAGGGTAAACAAAATAAATGTCATTCACATCATATACATAAGAACATAACTTTTGGAAATCATAACCTGCAAAAGAAATCATAATTTCATAACATTGGATAAATCATGGAAGTGAAATGTAATCACAATAATCATAACTTAATACTTGAAAATTTGAGGCATACACACATAATCATAGAGAATCATTTCTTATTAGTCAAGACTCATTGCCAAGACTATCTTAGTGGACAAAGTCCCTTTCTGAACCGAGTCACCCTCGTTTCAGTCCTGTTTCACTGAACCTGTACAACCTAC
Organism: Viscum album; assembly: GCA_963277665.1. NCBI lineage: Eukaryota > Viridiplantae > Streptophyta > Magnoliopsida > Santalales > Viscaceae > Viscum > Viscum album. The sequence goes on from OY728140.1 coordinate 1,957,116,681, forward strand.
CAATCCAGCCATGCCTACCTCATGAGATATAAAATCTTTACCCAATACATTGGAGGGAGATATAGGTCCCACCCATCTCATAATGATACCATTATTATGTGTGCCACAAAATCATAAACCATACATCATAGCATAACCCATGTAATAAAAATGGGATTCCTAAACAACATGACATTATAAAAAAATTCATATAAGATAAAAGAATTCATAAAAATATTTCAATTAAAACATAATCAAATCCATGTAATAATAGGGATAGAAACAGAACCCTTTATTATCTTATATGGAAAATAATTTTGATAAAACACTTGAACTCCATTCTTGAGGAAAATATCCTTTCTACTTCAAAAACATTTTCCTTTCTTAACATGTCTAACAATTTTAAACTAAAAGAAGTTGATTAAAAATAAACATGAAAAATTGTAAAAAAAGATTCTTGGAAATAATGTTTTAAAAATCCATTCATGTCATATAAGTTAAAAAAACATTCTTCTCGTACTTTTTTCGGAAAAGTCAAAAAAGTACCTCGTACGAAAAACGACAAAAGATTCCTTTCATATCTTTTACTAAAAACTCACCGAAGGGTAAAATAGGATTTAAACAATTGTAGGTGAATGGAAATAATATTACATATTGAGGAAACATGGATGTGGATGATAAAATACACCCCAGTAAATACCAAAGTATAAACAATCTCGGATAAAAATGAAATTGTGATATTTCCCTTACCTTATGTCCGATATGCTTTGTACGTATCTGAACCTCATTTATAATGATTTAAATAATGTCATTAACTTATTATAGAATCATATTCATTATTATGATTTCATATATGGTTCACTTATGACTTTATATAACCCGTTCTTTTGTAAATTCCATGTTAAAGAATCGTTTTGGGTAAAATCGTTTCATTTATCGTAGGTGTTTGGACTTGTTGTTCTTGACATTATTATTACTTATATAATGATTTATATATCATATATATTCATTATATATATATATATATATAATAGATAGATAAATGAAATGAAACACACCGTTCATGGAGACGGTAGTCCGTACGTACGCATGAACGTTGTTTTCCTTTCCTTACTCTCTTGAATGGATGTAAGTAGATGACATACATATATATATATATATATATACATAAATCCAATAGATTTAACATGTCATAAATTTCATTATTATTCATTATATATATACTTTATAATCATTCATGAATGGTTAATGTGGAGAATGAATCTCATCGCGTCGTGGAGATGGTAGTCCGTACGTACGCACGAGCGATGATATCGTTACCATGGTTGTGGAATTGTGTTGAAGTGTATGTATACTATTTTCTGTATAAATATAACTTTATAATAATAATATATAGTTACTCATTACACCATTATACCTATCCAATTAATGTGGTGGCGGAAAATAGATTACACCACGGCGTGGAGACGGTATTCCGTACGTATGCACGCGCGGTGATTTCCTTTTTCCGTAGGATGGATAGAATGTTAATTAGAGTTGTTTCATATTTATAATAACATATCAGTATATAAGAAATACTGATGTTATTAATTTATCATGAAACAACTAAATAAGAAGAAGTTTAAGAAGAAAGAAATTGAAAAAGATTGGTAATGGATATTACCTCTTTTTGACGCCCCTTCACTTAACCTCCACTAAAATAACTATGTATTGTATTTGAAGAAGACCAAGATCTCTAGGATGATACTATGGAAGTGGAGAAGAGATTTTAGCAGGGGTTGGCCGAGATTGAATGCTCAAATTGGTGTGAGGAGGAGAGGGAGGAGGTGCCCTTTTATAAGGGAGGATAGAGGCACCTTAGGAAAATCTCAAAATATTATTTTATATTAAGGTAAAATTCGGTTTATAATGGTTCAAAAGGGTCTTATTGCGAAGATAAAGTGGGTATGGGTCGAAATCCTCTAATCCAATAGGATTTAGACAAGTTTAGGTTATTATTGTAACCTTATCAATTAAATTTAACTCTAAGTTAAATAATTTAACTTTTACCGTGTCTTTTTGTTTTCTTACACTATATGGTTAATAAACATACCATAACAAGACAAACGAACACCAAGTTGTTTATTATTAATATATATATCCTTATCTAAGTCATTTTTCCAAACTATATATTTTTAGGAATTAAATAACAATTAATAATATAATATTTGTTTTAAAAACTAATTTATGTCAATTTTTACACTATTTGGTACATGATTTTTATAAAATTCATAACAGAATGATAAGTTCAAAACAAGATACTTATATCAACAATAACATGTCATATTAAACTAGAAAATTAATTTAAGTCAAAAAAAGTCTAAAATTACATTTATTTGGGCATTTATAACATCAATTATGTAAATATTTCATTAAGAAGACAATTACTGCATCATCTTTGTGTCATTATAAATGATAGTTATTTAATCCCTAAAAACTCTAAATAAATTCCTATGATGTAGATAATTGTATTAGATTTCTGGATACTAATTATGTTAGAAGTTTTATGAAGTTTATCACTAGATTAAAATTATTATACTTATAAGATTTAAGAAAGTGACATGTTGTCACATTCTTTGGTTTTAATAATAATTAAATTATTTTCATAGAAAAAAGTCCATAAAATGAATCTAATCCGACCCTTAGGTTATATGGGTCTACTTATAGCCATCCAATAGGATTTTTCCAAGTGTTAGGGTAATTTTATAATCTTATATTTACCCTTAATTACCAGATTTATCTTTAACTATAGTAAATAAAATTTACCGTAGTTACTATTCACAATGACCAAAAATAAAAAGTAGCTTATTAACATAATTTGGATCAACTGATTCCAAATATGGAATCCATTTTTCAAAATTCAATACAAAAAAGTTGCAGAAATTAAATTAAAATTAATCCCATTGTCGAAAGAAAATGGGTTTTTCTTTAAAACATTGCAAAAGATTGAATTGATTTAACCTACGAATTCAAGGTAAAATAAATGCTAATTACATAAATTATATTAAATGGTAAAAATATATTATATTTATACTTTAAAACCATTAAATATTATAATTTAACCACATAAGATATTATGATGAAAAAAGTTGTTTTTAATTAAAATATAGCGTTTTTTTACAATTCATTAAAATATGAAAGTTATCGGAAAAATATCAAACCTTTATCTCATGTAAATTTTTATATCCTGATTCAAAAAAAAGAATTTTATTTTGTCAAATTGAACTTATAAACATGTCAAAACTAGATATAAAGTGGGTGTGCCATCAAAATGCGGCAAAACTGCATTTTTTTAAAAATACTTATTTTACCCGAAAAATTTATTTTGTTTTTATAACATGTTCTAGAAATGTGTAATATGAATAATAATGTTATAAAATTAAAAATTTTGTTAACACTTTTCATAACGGCTAGTTCATAATAATATTATAATAATATATCATTGTTTAGTAAAACCCGGTATTGCATACAACACACGCTATCAAGGAAGGTCGTGATTGCGTGTAATGCAAGCCAGTCAGAGTTGCATGCTGTGCAATAATCCTTTGTTGTTTAGTATATAATAATCCAACCATATTTCATTTATACATTGAATATATATATATACTCATTGTTGCGTAGAATAACTATTATCAAAATTGTGTGTAACACGATCCAAGAATAGTGTTTCGTATACTGCAAGCTAATACGGTGTTGCGTATAGCGCAAGGTAATCTTGGTGTAGCATACAACAAAAGACATTAATTAAATTAAAAGAATAATTTTAATAAAATATTAGGGTGTTATAGGAAGTGTTTTGAAGAATATAAAGTTTAATAAAAATTGAAAAAAAATAGAATAAGTTTACAAGAGTAATTAGAGAAACCCAAAAGGTGGAGAAATAAAGATTGATGAGATATTTTTAGTATATGAAGTATGTAGAAACAATCTATGGGGTTATGATTCAATAATGGATAACTACTAAAATATTCGTATGAGTCAAATTTCTTATAATTGATTGAAAAGGGGTGAATTTTAAATGTAAGCATCGACCAAAATAATTATAAATTAATCTCTTATTTTCAATATTGACCATTTTTAAAAAGGAATGAGGGTGATAGAAGAGTTTTTATATCTCCATTTTACAATTATCATGTATGAGAATGTTATGAATTTCTCATAGGATATCAAAAAATAATAAAATATGGTTGAATGGTGGAACAGAAGTTAGAAAATATGAGAATATTAGAACATATATTATTCAAAAAGAGTTTGGTAGAATATTTTATAAAAAATATTCTTTTTATTCAAATATTTTAACAAAATAATTTAATTATAATATATAATATATTTGAATATTTTAAAATAATAGAGTTATCATGTAATGTTTCGAATATTGTCTTGGTAAATTGGGAAACTCCATTAAATGATAGAGTAGACCATGGAAAGGTTTTAAGAATCATGTGTATGGTTAAAAATTCCCATCATGGTTGAAGTTAAATTTGAGGGAGAAATTATAAAAAATCTCTAGAGATGTAAAAAATTTAATCCATGTTATGTTTGAGGTCATGGTTCATTGAAAAATTGTGAGATAGATGTCGGTGTGGTCATATAATATTCTAAATGTTTTCAAGTATTGGTGAAAAATAGAGGGGTTTAGATAACCATGTTGCCATTATAAAAATACATAGAGGATAAGTAGTCAAGGGTTTTGTTTTTTGAATAAGAAAACTTAGGTAAAATAATGTTTTTATATAATTAATTTGATAAATATATATTGTTCATCGTGATGGACATCATGGTTGTGGATGTTTTTTGGGGGTAATTTCTCAACAATTTTTGAATAAAGAAGAACATAAACAAACCTCTTTCTAGTGATTACTCAATGGTGTAGTAAATATAAGAAATATGAAAGATGAAAATTAATATAGTTGATTAATATTTTGATTGAATATATATGGATTAACGAGAAAAAATTATTGACTAAAGAAACACAATCATTGGGGAGTCAAATATTCACTCTTTTGGTCAAATTATAATGATATTTCATATTCGATATTTTTATTTATAGACCTATATGAGATAAATTTGGGATCATTGAATTGATAAAGATGAATGGATTCTGAATCTAATTAGGTGCTGAAAATTGTCCCTGAAAGAGGGTTAATTCGTGAATATTAGATAGAAAAGGTTGATAAATAGTATTTTTTTTATTTTAAATGAAACATCAAAAAATATAAAATAAAACTACTATATATCATTATATTTTTGAGATTTTTTGTGATTGATAATATTTATACTAATGATATATTCCTATTTAAGATGGAGAAAAAAGTGGAAGAACCAAATCTGGATGGTCTCTTAGTTATTTATAGGAAAAATAATTATGAGTGGCCCATATAAATTATCATTGTCCTTGAATTTTTAATGTGAATATAAATTTTTGTTTATATACATACTAGATATAGCCATCAGTGGTGATCTATATATACTTTGTGTGCCATCATAACTAAATTTTTTATTTGAATATTGTGAATATTTTATCTAGGTTATCATATAGTAGATTCTATTTAAAATTCTAAGAAAATGGACATTCAATATAAGAAACAATTTACACCATGATTTCACACCATTGAAATTTTGTTTTGGTCTTATGGTAATAAAAATATGTGGATCACAGTGGAGTGTTATTTTACTAACTAGTAAATCAACCAGAATTATACAAATTCAATTGATTTTTCTACACCATGATATTTTTGTGAAATTAATGATAAAATTTTTACATAAAATGAAATAGATCACTTCATTCAATAGGAATTATACACGAGTGATCTTAATATTGAAATTATTAGAAAAAAATTCATGAAAAGTACCATTATGATAAAAATATGATCACTCCATGGCATTATTTATATAAATTTATCAATGGAATTGATGAGATTATTTTTAATGAAATTCTAAAATCGAATGATATTTTTTGTTTTATGAATCATGTCAATAGGATGACTATATGATATAACCAAGAAGTTTAATGACAGAGATAAAATTAAAAATACATTTCATATGTATTTAAAGGAATATAAGCCCATGATATTTTATTTTTGAATGAAATAAAATCATTTTATGTTAATATGGATGTTTTTGTAATAAATGTTAAAATAAAAAAATTGTAATTTGTATGTGTTTTAAATATATACAGATTTCTTCCATAACTTTTTATATATAAAAAATATCTAAAAGTTTCTTTTTTTTGGATTTTATATTTATTTGGATTCAATTCTTTTAACAGGACCTACTATATAATCGAACCATATGTGGCAAAATTAAGTAATTGAAATTGGATAAATTTTATTGAATTAATTTACCATACTTTAATGAATGTGAAATAACTCTAGATAGACAATAAAAATTAACATATTTCTTGTTTGACATTTAAAAGAACATGAAATATCGCAGTCGCATTAAATATATGGAAATATAGGTTCATTGCGGTAGTTTTTGGATGCGTGAAAGTGGATATAATTGAACCGTCTATTCATCCAATGAAATATTACCTTATAAATTCATATATAAAATTCTCTATACACATCCAATTGAAATCACATATTATTACTATAAATATAATATTACTCCAAAATATATTCGAACTAAAGAACATTTGAAATTCATCCATCTATTAGGGAAAAAATTCACTAAAAATCAATAAATTTAATTCGGATGACATCCTACCACAACTCTAGATTATAAATATGTCTCTAAAATTCCATCTTATGTTTTTTATAGGTAGATTTAGAGTGAAGTATAACATTCAAAAAGGTTCCAAAATGGGATTAAAATTTATATATAAGGGAATAACACCCCACATTTAAGGGGATCAAATTCGTATCAAAATCCATATTTAAGGTCCCAATATGTTTTATTGGTATCATTAAGATTATAAATTTATTTCTCATAGAATAGATTGAAAACATAAATTCTATAAATATTTATATTTCAAGGAAAATTGGATTTTATGTGGGTTGAATCTTATCCACATTGGTTATATAGAGCTTACATTTTTCAATAATTCATATAATTAATATCTCACATTAACTTCTAATACTAATATGGTTTAGTGATCTGTAAATTTTATTTATAAATCCCTGATTTATTAACAATAATTACAAAAATTAATAAAAGGGAATGTTATTGTAATATCATGTAAAACTTATGCTTGATAATAACTTTTTTACCACTACACTATATTTCTAAGGGTAAAATTATTGATTATGGGAAACATGAATACACCACTCTATTAAGTAGTTCAATTTTGATATAGGTTCGCTATGTTACATTATTTATTTGTATAAAAATTATTAAAACGGTGATTTGATATATTCATATACTTTTAATGAATAAATCCATGAGTTTAAAAAGGACGAGGCTTTGAAAAAACAAGTAAAAAAATAAATTATTTAATAATCATAGTAAAAATTGTAATTTTTCAATATAATTGAGAGAATTGAATATAAAATTGTAAAATTATTTTACCTCTCTTCCTATATTTCATGAATAAATTGATTATGTTTCATTTTTAATCAAAAATTATATACTACCATCTTTAATAAATGACTTGCCTATAGTTTTTATAATGAAAGATATTTTGTTAAAAAAATCAATGAGGAAGTTGCATTTTTTAATTATCAATTTCTTTTTCATTTTTTTAAATAAATTTTTTAAAATTAAAGCACTTTTAATTTTTATTTATGATTTAATACCATTACAAAATCCCATCCTAGATGAAGATAATGTATTCATAGATGATTTTTATGGGAAATAGTGAAATTAATTGATTTCTAGTAGGAAATCGTTAGAGAAGTTGAGCCTTGTTAATGGAGTGACCAAGTGTAATGATCTATTTTAGATGGTTGTTCATTATAAGGGGATGGTTAGCCACTTATTATGTTATATGATCCCACATATTCTTTTTTTAGTGATGGATGAATCAAGAGGTCATTAGCTAAATTAATAGTTGTATGTGATAATACATTTCTATGATGGACCATTGGTACAAGATATAAGATACTTTGATGTATAGGTCTGATAATCCTATGGAAAGAATCATAGATGTTTTGATGTGTTTATTAAGCCTTATGTTTGTAAGCATTGATACACATGGTGTACATTTATTAGGCTTATAGTCCTAATACGTAGGCACATGTGGACATACCTCAAGGGGAGGTTCATGTGTATGTCTAAATTAAATCTATCTTAGAACATCAGGAAGCTTATAGTTTATTTTTTTTCTCATTATAGAATTATATATAATCTTGTTGACCAAATTCATGACACATAATAGTTGTAAAAGATCAAGTATCATGGTATGAGTTTCTATTTTTAGTAAAAGATGATGAAGATAGTCATATGGTGGGGAGCATTGCGTCGATCATAGGAAAAAGTGTATCCTTCTTTGTGGAAGGAATATAACTAAGGAGAAAAATTTAGGAATGGTCTGTTTTTTTAATTCCACGGTTCTGTAATGTTTTGGAAATTGTATTGATACTTTAATGGAACTTCAATGATAAAGATTTTTGTTGTGTAATCATGTTTTGATGGTATTTTCCCTAGATATGGAATCTGATGGCTATTTATGAGTAATCAATAAATTCCTCGATATAGAAGGAATTATTTTTAGTAAATGATGACACATCAGTAGCAGAATCCACTATCTTATAAGGATGTCAATAAAATGTGGTTTTACTATCATTTCCATGAGTATATAGTTATGTTTCTTTGGAAATAATCTAAAAATATTATCTAGGATTTGAAGTAGTGTCTAGGGATTTTTATTAAATCTTTGGTAAAATATTTTTGTAATCCTTGTTTATATATGATCATTATCCATATTATGAAATCATCTTAGTTACCATGTGTTTGCATCTATTATACATCATGTTAAAAAAATAAATTAAATGCCTACTTTTCTTGATAAATATACTATTTTGAGGTTATATCCTAGCAACATGAATATTTATTGAATCATAGTTTTTCTTGAGTTCAACATGGGTTCCTGAGTACGAAATCCTTTGTTGGAATCATGGGAACCTAATGGTTCTTTTAAGTGAATGATTTTAGGCTCTATCATTGTTTAGATATATCGATTCTTCGACCATATACATATATCATAGATATAAATAATGGAGTACATTCTACCTTGGATGGGCTCCTTGAACTCTAGTTGGTGTTTATGAGGATACCTCTTAATTTTTGGTGGGATTGGATGAGTTTTTTTAGTCTGATGATCCGTGTATGTTGGATTAGGTATAATACAACGTTATGAGTGGATCATGTTAATATAAATGATGTTTTGGCTAGAGATTTCACAAGAATCTAGTTGTCGTATTTTATGAGTGTTATCCAAGAAAATTAGAATTTACCATAGTTTAAAGGAATTTGTATTTAGTTTTTTAATGTATTGACCTTCTATTCCAGTAATTTCATAATTTATTCAACTAGTGCTAGTTAAATCAGAAGACTATCTTTCTCATTGGATACATGCTGTAGGTGATGAACTAATTTTGGCACATCTTCAAGATGAGGTTATTATAGTGAATTTTAGTCAAATATTTTTATGAAAAGATTGATCAACCATAATAATTATGGTCAATGGGATTATACAATTCTATTAAGATAATAATCATTCCATAACCACCTTTAGACCCCAGTGTGTGCGATTAAATTGGAAATTCTGATAGTGGAGGTATCATGGCTTAAAATATATGTTAATTGGTAGAAACAATGGTTGGATGATCTATATAATGTATCATTAAATTGAAATAAATGTGATCATTTTTTTATATTAGTGTTTAGGGTAAGTATAATCATAATGACTCATTTTGGAATTTGAGCATAGGATCGAATTTTCATGGCTTATGTACTAAACAAAAAATAGATTCTTGGTGGTGTGTTGGGTGTTTAAATTTGAATGATGCTAATTTTAATGAAACATCATGACCACATTTGGTTGGGTGATTATTTTAATATTTCCCAATGGCATCTTGGTAATGAAATTTTTTTACGTGGGAGAGATTATAACATCCTTCATTTTGGAAAATGTGTTATTTCCGAAGGATTTTGAATTTTCTTTTTTTATTGGTTAATTCATAAAATGATCTTTTGAAATGTAAATATACATTATTTAAACCTTAAATGCTTTTATTTTTAAATATGGTTTCAGGATCGGGAGGTGTCTCCGTTTTTTGGATAATTTTTGGAAGCATCATGACCTAAAAACTCAAAATTAGAAAAAGTTGGAGGAGCTGCATAGTTTGTCTAAAACCTTTCTTCCCTATAGAGGAAATCATGTGGCTTCTCTAGTGAGCCTAGGGTGTCGCAAGTTTTTATATAAAAATTCATACCATTGCACATGGCCATGTATGTGTTGAATAGGGTTACATTGAGGTGATTTCATGGGTTGTATGAGGTTTGGAAAACTACTCCCTTATCCATGTGTCATTGACAGGTGTACTACATGGTTGGGAAACATTTTTCCAAAACATATAGTGAAAAGTTATTCTAATTAAATGTGGATAAATCAAAATTTCTCCTAACAAATTATTTCATTCAGTCTCATTTATAAAAGTCACCTGTGCATATAAGAGCCACTAGTCAAGGGTGCTTTTCCTCTCCTCTTATAGGCATGGAGCTCTCTCCCTCATCTAATGTTGGAATTGATCGTCTTCATTCTCAATGGATGTGTTCCAATGAGATAATTATTCCATTATCTCATTTCACCATTTCTCTTTCCATAATAAACTATATCTTCATCTTAACAAATTACGCTTATTTTTATGTCTTTTTCCACTTTATTTAATTTTTCACGAACTAGAGTCATTGAATGCTTGATATAGGATGATTGGATCGTCTTAGTCATTTAGAACGTGTTTTCAGGATTTTCCATCTATTTATAGCTCATTTATAAATTATATAGTTGTGAAACATGATAGATTATCCTTGTGTGTCCGTTTAAATGTGATATTATTTATGCATAACCTAAAGACTTAAATGAAGTATCCCTTTTATATTTATATTAAACCATGTGAGGTTGTTGAAATCAAAAATAACCATCTATTAGTTGAGTTAATTGAATTATTTTCAATTTTATGAAGTCCAAAAGGATTAAAATGATTTGAATAGACCATTATGTCCTTACTGGATTAGTATATTATTGACGTTGAATGTTAGACACCCTTTTAAATTTATGTCAATTAAATTATGTAATGGGTGTTTCTCCTAGCCTTCATAAAATTATAATTAGATTGGATAATCACATGGAAAAAATGGGAAATGATATGGATTGAATCACATTCCTAGTTTTTATAATAAAATCAACTTTAATTTTAATAAACATTTCAAATAAAAATGGGTAAAATAGACAGAGATATTAGAAATGATGAATGTACAGGATCTTCCCAAGGACATCTTCTTCTCATAAATGGGATGGAAGAAAATAAATACTTGAATTATGATATGGTATGCTTATTTAAATGGCCTCTTAAGTAGTCATAACAGAAATGTGTTATTCCATGTTTACCATCAAATCCTTCCTTATTCCCTGATTTTTAAATGGTTAAGTGAATTATAATAATCCTTGAGGGGTACTTGAGTTAAATATTATGGAACTCTATGGATTGGATTATTGGATAATTGGGATTATATGTACCATGAGGGATAATCAGTTTCATTACAAAGAATACAATGGAAAGGCTTAGAAATTACTTGCATCATATTATGAATTTACCGATACATTGGTTTCTTTATTACTAAATTCCTTTGACAGACTCAAAGCTATATAGTTTCCATACATGATGAGAGATACATGGTTTTACTTTCTATGGAAACCCATAGATAAGTTCATAGGGTATTTGTATGTTATGAGCGACACTTGGGTTTCTTCATTACTAGACACAAAATTTGGCATCACAAATTAATGACATTATTTGATTCTTTGGAGGATACATTCATTCCAGAATATGGAAGGCATTGGATGGGCACATATAATGTATGAATCAAATCACACAAATTAATCACTTATGACTTGTGGTATTACATTATTCTTATTATTGTTTTGGGATGACTTTGGTATGTACCTTGGATCCTTAACATAGAATTGGTCTTATGAATAGATGTGTGTAACTAATCAGAGTTACTATAATGTTTTATAGAACCCCATTCATATAAACTGGATTTTTTGCTAATTAATAGTTAGTATTTTCTTATTGATATATATAAATACATACATATATACATACATAAATACATATATATATTCTCACCTTGAGTATTACTCTTCTCTTAGTCATTAATTTTAATTATACACTTCCCAATGATCCATAAATTTTTAAATATATTTAATTTAGTTTCAAATATAAATATATATATATATATTAATATTTTATTTAATTAATGTAACAATAAATATTCATTCATTTTTTATCATTCTCTATGAAAACAAAACACATTGATCTTGCATATGTGTAGACTACCACCACTATGAAACGATGAAGTTCTTTTTTCCTCACAAACTATTTGGGATGGTATAGAGGATGATTTTTAGGAATAATATTGTTTTCATTTCACTTATAAATTCCAAATTGACCACATTTTACATTTACCATTATTTCATCCATCTATTAAAGAATGAGAACACAATTCATGCTTCTGTGTGCACTAACAACTCTACAAAAGATGTCTATTATTTAAGTTAACCTCCTTACATATATAAAAACAAAAGAGTAATTAATTATATAGTGTGATGTTTAAAACATTATTATTTTTCTTAAATGGTGAATTTTCATATACTATCAGTAAATCTGTTCATTTTAAAATGCATTTTTTAATTATGTGTATGTACGAACTATCGCCTATATGAATGATGTAATGTTTTCATAACAAAAAATTAGTAATAGTTATATGATTTAATTTTATAGAGATAAATGATAAATGATTCATTTTATTATTTTTTAATATAATATTAATACTTTATAATACATCTTTCTAACTAATTTAATCATTACAACACACTTTCTTCTTGGAAAATTTAACACCTACTTGAGAAATGTTGTAATGTTTAAATTGTTGATTTTTATGATATGATATATATTTTGAATAACATTTAATAATTAATTATTATATGCATTATAAATATTAAAAATTTATATTACTAATATATAATAATGTTAATAATGTATCATCTCTTATAATTAAAAATTTCGGAAAAAAGTTTGACTCTAAAAAACATTATGAATCCTAATTCAAACTTTCATTGGATGAAAGTTAAAAATTTATTCATCCTGGTATATATATTTGAAAAACATGTAATATATGAATTATTAATATTATATCAAAGATAAAGATCAAAAAAATTATTACATTTCTTATGAAAGACAATTAAAAGTGTTAAAACCCGATATCAAATCAAATATATAATAAACCACTACATTTATATTAAAATACTATAAATGAGTTATATAAAAGTGTAATAGAGATTAATAATGTTATTAATATAATATTAATATTGTTATGGTTGCTTTTGTAGAATTTATATTGTGATCAACTATGTGAGGAAATAAGTTATGTGAATTTTTTTCTCAAAATCCCTTTATTGAGACACAATTTATAATATGGACAAATTTAATTTCAAGTGGTGTATATTATCCACAATTGTTATGTTATCATGGGATATATTTTCTTCATAGAGATTGAGGTTCATTTTCACATTCATTATCCTTCAATTTATTTTATTATAACGTTACTCAGATCATAATTATCTTATCTTTGAAGTACCTTTTTCTTGTGATTCATGAAATTATTCTTGAATTTGATATTCCAAGTCTCATTTTTCTACCATTATCATTCCAGATGTTAATTTTATCTTTTATATGGATTTATTACTTATCATAATTTATTTATTCCACTTTATGAACTAATTCTAAGAATAAATGCAATTTGTTTATTTGAATAATACATATACTTTAAAATTGTTATATTTCTGAAGTATAAGTTTTACCCTAAAAATGTGTGATCTATAACAAAAATATGATTCATCTCAAATGTCATTAATGTATATATTTATCTATTTTCAAGTGAAAATTTTATTATCATTTTTATGATATAGTTTTTATAAATAAATTAAAGGATTTTTAATGTTTTCCACTTTGACATTTTAAAAAAATTCCTTAACATAATGTTATAATTATTTTTAAAAGTATTATATAATTATTTAAATTTTTTATATTAATTTTATTTAGTTATAATAAATTATGTGAAAATAACATTATAATTATCTTTTTTGTTTCTTTTCCATTGAAGGAATCTATTTTACAAATTTTCAATTTGAATTTCATTTCAATCTTCTTTTTCTTTTTCTAAGAGACTTACTCTATTAATTAAATTATTAAAAGAAGAATATTATTATACTCAGGCATTAATGAAAACATAATTTTATACTTTTTCAATGGAAAATGAAAATTATTAATTTCAATGAAATTATCTTAATTTCCATTTCTTTTCCATGGGTTTCTCTTTATTATTCTATTTATGGAATTATGAATTCTTCCTTGAGGAACCCTTTGTAAATTATATTAAACCTATTTTATTTTATTATGATTTTATTATATGATGGTTGTGACCATGTTCTAGAATAATGTGTTATTAACATTAGGTTATTTTTAGGACCAAATATTTATATCCCTCCATGATATTGGGTAATATTTCCATCTCATGCGATATCATGTTGTGTGGGATGTTAACCTAGCAATCTAAGATGGGTATATAGTCATCCTACAAAACAATGATATGTTAATAAGATAGGGATCCTTCAATTTTTCTTATGATGTGATTTTTATATTTTCACCACATTCCTATTATAATATATCCTAATTTTACGAACATTGTTTTCTCCATGTATGTATGATGTTATATCTTTATTTCATGATTATATGGAAATGATCATCGTAATTATAATATCATGTTTTTTCTCACATATCTTCTATTATTCTTTCTAATTATTCTTAACCATACTATGAATTTTATCCATCCCTTCCTTATGTTCCTCATTCCCCATATTATATTCTTGTATTGTTGGAAAAAATAATTTGATGAAAAACTTGATATTTATTAGTTTTTACATTTTATTAAATATCTAAAACTCTAAAAAATAAAGGCACAATGATTCTAAATGTGATAAATATAGTGTAATCCTTTTTGTGTCTCAAATATAGTTTTTTATGTTATGTTTTTGTCGCACCAGATCTAGGAGCATGTGTTTGGGGGTGCTACAATTAGAATTAGAATATAACTTAGATAAATTAAGATGTTAGGATTTTAATAATGGAGCATGATTAAAGAATAATTAATATATAAATGATTGATGATTTAGGGATAAAATATTTTTAAATAAAATAGATAAACACTGAGTTTGGTTTTGTTGAATATTTTTTTTGATTAGGAAATAATAAATTTCCTTAAATCCCTAGAATCAAGTCTAAGTATATTCGAACCTACAGAGATTCTGTTAATGTAGAGTGTTTTATGTTTTCCTAAAAATAAAACAATTTTATGGATACTGGAAAAGGGATGCGGTTTTGAAAATGATTCATCTAGGGGTAAAAACCCTAGAATGAGTAAGTTGGGTATATCATGGTAATCTATTTGGTGCATGGTGAATGAGAACTAATTTTTCATCTTGAGAGACACTCTCAATGTATATTCATGGGTCAATAAACATTCTCCTTACAGAACATTATATATTATTAGAACATATTCCTTAATAGATGGTAACTATATTAGATAGACAAATATGAAAATAACTATAGGTATCCTAGACTGAAGCTAGTGGCTCATAAGTTTGGGTATGTTAATAATTTATGAATTAATTATTCTATGAACATTATTTTCCCAATGTATATTTAACAATTTAACTCATCTCATCCATAAAAATTCTATTAATTTAATAGCGAGTGGAAAAAAACCTAGTAAATAATGGATGCAATTAAAAATGTGTTTAATGTCCCAACATGTAATATATTGGTACAATAAGCTGGGTTAAATTTTTTTTTTCAAAAATCAACTATCCTGAAATATGATTGAAAATCTGAACATAGTCAAAGTATGAAACAAACCAAAAAAATATAAAGATGGAGACACATAAAGTTATGATGATGAATATAGTGAATTGAAAAATATAAAATTCATTTCATGCCAAAAATGTGTGATGAAGCATGTTGGGGAATTTTTCAATGTAACTATAAAATGATATATTTTTCAGAAGGATAATATAAAGAATCTATCTACAAAGGGAAAATGAATCCCTAAATTTACTCAACATGGGAAGTAAATTTGTATTGTATTTTTCAATAATATATTGTTATAAAAATATCATTCCAAATATCATTTAATTTTATTTATATATTTTTTTTACATCATTATTTATTGTATTTATAAAAATTATGAATACGCAATTTTTATAAGGGGATTGGAATGTAAAAAACCTAATATTTGGGATCCTTTAAAATACACACTATATTCTATAAGATGTTTCACCTACTACACATAACATAAAAACCACATAATATTAATAATAAATTACTTATAAAGATATAATAAACACTAATGTGGTATAACATCATTAGTTGTCCCCGTTAGAATCTGAGTAATTAATAAGGTTTAATATTAAAAGCGTAATTCTCAATAAATTTCATTTCCATATATTATATATTTTATTTTAAATATAATAGTTTACAAATTTTTAGAATTTAAAAAAGTGATGTTAAAGTTCATTTTTTTAATTATTCAAAAAAATATTTTCTAATAAATTATTTTTGATATTTTTCTAACAAAATTGGTTATTTTATTATTATTGAAATATATATTTTTTATAAAAATATTGAATTTAGTCACATTATCAGTATAAGTTCTCGACCTAAAAGTTTATAAAATTATTTAATTAATGAAATATATATATATATATATATATATGGTATAATTGTGAAATCTAAAATATTATATTGAACATATAAATTCTATTATTAGTATATTAGGACTTAAAAAGTGCTCTATTATAAATTTGAAATATTTTTTATTTTTTTCATCTAATTAAAATTTTTCATGTTGAAATTTGTTATTGTATTGATTTTAAATCCACATGCATTTTACATTTTTAATTATAAATCAATTATTATCATGAAAAACATTAACCATCTAAAATGCATCTTATTCAAATTTTTAAAAATTTTAAAAATATTTTATTTATAACCAATTTTAATTGGCAATGTGTGTATAATTTAAAATAAAATTTTCTAAAATATTTTAATTTAATTAGGTTATATGGATCCCAAATATAGAATAATAATTTTAAAATTTTAAATAAGGCTCTACCTGTATTTTATAAAATAAAATAATTAACAAGATTATAATTTAATTAAGAGTGATAAGTGTTAAAATTTATAATATAAGTTGGATTTTTTTTCAAAAATTAACATGTACATAAAATATTATAGAATTTATTTTTTTGATTAAAAGTCTAACCTATAGTTTTTATGAATATTCCTTCACCTAACTCAACTAAATTATACTCAATTTCATTCTTACCACTTACATAGAAATATTTTCCATAGAAAAGTACATTCCCTTCACTTATATAAGGTAAAAATTATACCACTTCTTTAAAAAACCATACATTATAATTTTTTGGTAAAAAAATTTCATTATTATAATCCTATAACATTATCCAATGTATTAATTAATTTTTTCATCCATAATTATTTTCATAACTTCTTTTCCATGGATAATTCCATGGAAAACCATAATTACTGACATGAGTATTACTCTCATCTAAGTCATTATTTTTAATATTCAAATTTTTAATCCTATATATGATGGTAATATATATAATTAAGTATCATATATATAAATTATATTAATTATATTAATTTAATATCAATTATTAAATCATTTCATATAACCCTCTAAGAAAAAAATCGATCATTCATATGTGCGGACTACCACCTCCACCACACAATGCAGTTCGATTTTCATCAACAAATATACCGGATGGTATAAAAGATGAGTTTTATTAATAATTATGTTTTTATCTCACTTATATTATTATTAAATAATCAAATATTAAATTTACCTTCTATCCATCCATCTCTTAAGGAATGATATCGTTAATCATTCTTATGTACGAACTACCGCCTCCTTGAATGAAGGTTTTAATTTTATTGAACTATTAAAATAGACAGAAATAAAAATTTAATTTATAAACAGATAATATTTTTATATAATTATTATAATTATATAATTATGAATTATCATATACATTCACTTTTTCTATTCATTGATAAATGGGTTTATTAATCATGTTTTTGCACAAACTACTCCCTCTACGAACAGTAAAGGTAATTTTCCATCGCCTACAATATTTAATGGTTCTCGGAATGGGTTTTATGTAGATATGTCATACTTATTATATTTTTATTATTATTTAAATATTATCTTAAATATATTTAATAACAATTTCTTACTCATTCGATCATTAGGACACACTTTTGATTTGGTCGATTTACTGCCTAGTTGAGCTATATTGTAAAGTGAATGTAGTGAAATATAAAGGGATGTTATATGTTGTTAATAACAGTTAATAATATGGAATTAAATATTTTTTAAAGGTAAAATAGTTATAATATTAATATCTAATCATGATAACAATATATCATCTTTAATCATTAAAAAATGCTAAAAACATTTGTCTCTACCATCTCCTTCGAGAGTAGAAAATAAAATACTCAATGGGAAGAAATTAGAAAATTATAAATAATAATAGAATATATATATAAAAATATGAGGTAATATTATAATTGATAACTTGATATAAAATATCTGGGGACAGTAGTAAAATCTTAATTCATGTGAAAAAAAAATTAAAAGTGCTAACAACCAATGTTAAAAAATATATCATATTTAACTACTATATTCATAGTAATTATTCTTATATAATATATGTTTAATAGTCATAGAGCTTAATTATCTTTTGAAATAAATGATTAATAAGTTTATTCTTTTATTACAATAAGTTACATTTTGATCAACTATGTGGAGAAATAATGTAAGGTATTTTTTTCTCAAACTCCCTTCATTGAGACATGTTTTACTTTACGCACCAATTTACTTATATATGTTGTATATTTTTTCCAACTGTTAGGTTGTCATGAAATTTATTTTATTAATAATATTTTAGGTTAATTTCATAAATCCTTCTCCTTTAATGGATTTTTAAAGGTTAATCAAATCTTAATTATTATTTTTTTGACTCAATTCCATCCCATGAGTTGAAAATTATCATCTTGATTTTGAGCTTATGAGTCAATATTTCATACCATTATACTTTCAAATCATAGATTTATGTTTTTTGGGGATTATATTTTTCATAATTAATATCATACCCTTTAATGAAACTCTTAATCAAATAAAATCTCAATATCGATGAGAATAAATATTATACTTTTTAATAGATGTTTTTATCCCATTATCATTTTTACCTGTTAAATGTATGATCTTTACTACAGACATCAACAAATACTAGTGTCCATAATGTCATTCAATAAAATATTTTATATTTAATTTCTAATTAGTGTTCATATGATGTGGATTTCATAAAAAAAATTTAATTGATTTATAACATTATCTGGATGTATATTATTCAGCAGAAAAATGATTTCTTTCTAATAATGTTAAAAATGTTATAATAATTATTCTATAAAAAAATTAAATATATTTTAAACTAACATTACTTTAAGAAACAATATATTAAATTAAAGTCTTTTTAACATTTTCCTCATGGGTTCTTTTCTATAAAAGGATTATCATTTACATGTTACCTTGTGAACATATCTTTATACAACCATTATTGTATTCTAAAAGACTTAATCTCTACTATATCTAGTATTCAAAAAAGTAAATTCCTATTTTTATGTTTTAGTAAAATATTAAATTTTATATGTTTTCATGTTTAAAGAGAAATTATTATTTTCAAAGAGTTTTTTCTAATGCTTTTAAGTGTGTTCTTAATCTATGTTGTATGCTTGATCATGGGTATTATTGCAATTATATCATCAACCTTATTTGTTTGGATAAATTATAAAATTCTCTTTTATGTATTTCTAAGACCCATCACTAATTTTTTCATACTTAATCATCAACTTGTATATAAAATATTTATTTATAAATAATTTTAAGTGTGAATACCATATTCTATTACTTTATGGAAGGGTGTTAACCTAGATTCCCAATAAATCAATTGATTAGAAAAATTGTTCACTAAACAGAATATCAAATTCATATAATATGTAAATATTGTAAGCATAATTTTCATTAATGTGTTTTTTTACCTAGAATGGTTCATAAAGTCATTTTATACCTTTTTATTTTCAATGGGTATTTCATGATATGTCTATTTATGGAATTATGAATTCATCCTTGGAGAACCACTTTTAAAAGTTATAAATATAGTATTATTTCACTAGTTTTTTATGATATATTGATTGAAAACATGTGGAACACATATATCTGATTTTATTTATGTGATGACAGGGCTCAAAATTATATATCCCTCTAATACATAGGTCAATGTTTATCATACCATGTTATATCATGGTGTGTGGGTTGTCTACCTAGAAATCAATAGTCCATCAGTAGTTCTACTACCTAATAATGTTATTATATCAAGGAGTGGAGCGTTGATTTATTATTATACTGTTGATTTCATATTATCCCAACATTTTAATGATGTCATGATCTTATGCAACGTTCATTTTTAAGCCATGTATATATTATATCATCTCTTTATTCTATGTATCCATTCTTATGATGATCATTATTAAGATAACATGTTAGGAATCATGTATCTAATATTATTCATTATTGTTATGTTTATCATTACCATGAGTTTGAGATAATGCATTTTTACATTTACCCGTCCCTAGGTTATGACAAAAAATATTAAGTACACACATCCTAAAGGAGTATATTCTATGGAGAATTTATTGACGATGTTGAAGACACATCATTGATTTATTAGCTTCGTATGTAGTAGATAAAATATTATCAATTTTTTTGAGAACAAATGAGATTTACTATTTTATATTTTGTTATAATTATAAAAAACTCTAAATATAATGTTCCTTATATTGTAAATATGAGAATGATATTATAATCATAGAAATATATCAAGGATATTTTTGTATGTTATATCTGTCTTTCATCCAATCCATGAGAATGATTCTATGAGTGCTACAATATTCAAATGAAATTATCATTTCTTTAGTAAGATATTTATAGTTATTTATTCCTGTAATCATATAGGCAATCTATAAACAAAAATGTTAACCTGTTTACTAGAAACATTTTTTTCTTCCTCGGATTTAGAAAAACATTTATAAATTAAATTAATTCCCTGATAGTTCAGTTGTTCTTCCAACTGTAGTGGACAAATTTGTCTTGAGTAACATGAATATTCTATTCATATCAATCATATTTTGTTCAAAAATATTTAAATTTTATAAAAAATAATTATGTATTAAAAATTTATTACTATAAAGTATCATTTTTTACTCCATATATTATATAAATTATAATTTTTAAAAGTGTAATTATAAATTATAATATATACATATATAAATTATCAATAATAATATATATAAATATATATATTTCATATGATTCATAATAATTTTAAAAATATATACATATAATAAATCCTTTTTTGGGATGAAATAATCATTATCTCTTGGTTAAGACTGATTTCTTATAGTGAGGTAGGTAACCTCATACACTTATTGGTCTCTCATTGAGTGATTTTATATAAATTTCATTATGTAGTAACAATTGACTTACATGTGTTTGTTATGTGATAATAAAAATTAGTTTCGTGGTTATACACTGTTTTTTAATGAAATTATATGTGATGAGAAAACATTTTAAACTTATTTTTACACTGAAATTATAGAACTTCATGTATAATGGGATGATAAAATTTGGAAAATTTAAAAGTAAAATTTGAATAAGATGTAATCATTATTGGTGAAATAAATTATGGGAATGTATGGTTTGAAATTTTTTTTTTGATATGATGTTTATATACTATTGAGTTTTTCACCAATGAATAAATTAATTTCATGAGTGGTAAATTTTTAATGATTTGTTTCCTTTAATTGAAAAAACATGTGTGTAATTTCATTTTCATCTCGTATATCAATATATATATCATTGACTGGAATTACTAATGTATTTGTGCTAAATGAATGTAATAAACTTAAATCATTAGCTATGATTTTACATTGGTTTATATCATGGAAACATAAGGATTTAAAGTGATGATTTTTTTCCAAAATATCATTTCTAAAGTGGTAATGTGATAATAAATAATAAAATTATTTTTAATTATATTTTTATTGGGGAGTTAGTAAATTTTTACTAAAATATTCATTTTTCACATAAATTGCATGTTTCTAAATTTGAATAATGGAGAATAAAATCATGTTATAATTAATGGATTTTTCATGTGTTTTATTGAACATGATGTATTATTATTCTTTAATTATTAGGGGTTGAATAATCATCTGTTATAAAAATAACATTACCTTTTGTAAATATAAATAGAAATAATATATAATTAAATAATGTTTTTATTATATATAATATAACTTAAATTAAAAAAACTATAATAAAATATATTAAAATGAAATATAAACATATAAATATATAAATTTCAATATATATATAAATATATACACCCACTGATATATATAAATGGAAACATAAAAATATATATACATATATATATGTATATATAATATATTACACTTACATATATGTATGTATTGGGTGTGTCTGTGCATACACAAAAGATAATGCAATGAACAAAAAAATAAGGGTAAAATAAACCATATTGTTTAAATATAAATTAATATATATATAAGAATAACTACCAAAAATACTAATTTCTTTTATGAAAAAGTGGGGATCGAAAAATGGATCACATTAGAAAGGGGCGAACAAAAAATTGTGAATAACACATGAACTATGAGTTAAGAAAACATTTAAAACATGTTTCATAAAACATATATTCTATTTTTGTGGTCATTTCATCGAAAATAATCCACTATGATCGGTAGGAATATTTGAGTTCCATAAGAGGTTGAAAATGAGATGCTAAGTGACAAGTAGTGTTGTTTTAAAATTAGAGATATCATTTTATAAAAAAAATAAATTTGATGATAAATGGTAAATTTTATTAACATTTATAAAGATGAATTTTATTAGTAATAAAGTTAGTGTTGTAAAAGGAATGATTTATCAAAGATAACATTAATACTGATAAATTCCAATAAATTTTGAATTTTAAAAAATACATTTAAAAATCACATAAAATTTCTAATTATATAAAATGGAATATTAAATAAATATAAAATTTATATTTAAGAATAATAATAAATATTAATAGTTAATATGCAATATTAAATATATTAGATGTTTTAAAAATATATTAGATGTTTTAAAATTATAATTAATTCTTTAATAATATGATAAATATATTATTAATGATACAATAAATATATTACAAAATGATTACATATTATAATATTATAACAGATGTAGAAAAGTTATAACCAATTAAAAATTAAAAAATTACTTTATAATACAAGTGAATAAATAAGAAAATGAATAAATTACAACAAGGGTAAAAAATATTAAATATATTAAATATCTTGATAAATGTGTCTGTATAATGATAAATATATTAATATTTTGATAAATGTATTAATATTATATTAAATTTATTAGAGTAAATCATTTAATATAATGATAAATTTATTATTCTTATTATAAGTAATGTATTTTTAAATTTATTAATATTATGAAATTATAATAATTGGTTTAATATTATATTAAATTTGTTAATATTATATTAATTTTGTCCTCAGAAATTTTATTTGTAAATGAATTAAAATTATATTGAATTTTATGAATAAATATATTAATCATATAATAAATATAATATTAGAGAATTAAATTATATTGAAAAAGATTACATTTATTAAAAAATGTAATTATTTAATTTTTTACTATATTTAAAAATTAATTATAACTATAAACATTATTATTCATATAAAATAATAAATATGTTTTAAAATATAATAATAATACATGTATAAATAAGAATATTATGAATTGATGTTTTTCTCAATATAGTATAAAATATAAACCTATAAAATTATGAGTAACAATTAAATATTTATACTTAAATATATTTATAACTGCTATTATATAGATATATAATTAAAAATACTTTATTATATATATTTATTTATTATATTGATTGTATATAAAATAATAATTCTTGATTCCCAATATTCAATTTTTTAAATATAATTAAAAATATTGTTGTATGTATTCATTTAATAATTTTGTTTTTGAGTGTGAAATATAGTTTAACCAACACATACATGTCTGTATCTAGGTCTACATATACACATACAAATATAGATGCACGTAAATAAGAATAGATACAAAGAAACATGTACACACACACAGATGCATGCACACAAATACATATATACACATATACTAACACACACGTACATATGCATACAAAAACAGATGCACACATACATGTATGCACATATACATACAAGGATACAAACATCGTCATAAACATACACACATACATATATACCCATACCCCTACCCAAACATACATATACACATAAAAACATACATACTTATACATAGACATACATACAAATATATAAGAATATATACACAAAAACAAACATGCACATGCATGGGAATACATACAAGAATACACTTACATATGCATGCACATTAACATACATATACCAATAATCATACATACATAATTAAATATACATATAAAAATACACATATATACCCATAATTGTATTTCACTACTAAACATAAGGACTTTAAATGCGTTATAATAGGCATATGGACACACTAAAAGTTGTTGATAAACAGAGAACCCTCAAAATCTCTAGGCATTTATGAGTTCTAGAAAAGAATTAATAAAGGGACCATTAATCAAGGATAAAAGAATAAATGATGGATTCTAACTTTATCAGTGCTTATTTTACTGCCAATAATGGATCCACTATATATGTGATTTTATTCAGTTTTGATAAAGGGGCATACTTTTATAATGTGATGGTAAAATTAATGTGCACTGTTGTAGAAAAAACAAAGATAAAATACATGAGAAAATTCATAATTTAATTGGAATTAAAATTTTAAAACAAATAAAATGAATATATACTATATTATACACATTTGAAACATTTTTTTTCTAAATTTCATGAGTATGTAAAAATTATCATTGGCATTCAAAAACAAAAAAGTTCCTTTATCATTATCCTATGATTGCCAGTCACGCTATTATTTTCCAAACAAACCATCCCAAGTAACTTAAAATAATGAACTTGTATAATAATAAAAATTTTATGTTAGTAATAAAAACATAAATTAGTGAGGTAGAAATTTCATATTTTAAACTAATGACATATATTTTGAGTCACACTAGTCACAAAACATACTAGATTGATTTTTGGTTAATTATCACACATCAATCCATTTTTTCATTCTCAAAGGATGTGTTCCTTGATTTGGATCACATTTGTGGTGATAAAAATATCACTATGGATAACATCCAATTCAAGAGCACTCTATTTTTGAGAAAAATACTTCAACTATAACACAATTTTTTGTCCATCTTCAAGCATTTTCTCTATGAAAATTTTCTTGTTAATAATAAGATAATAATGATAAGGAATTTAATTATGTAATTTTAAGAAAAATATGCGAACACAATATGATCATGTTATACTAAAATTTTCCTATGTGATGTACGTTTTAAACAAAAATAGTACTTTTATATTGAAAGAAAAAAATTCATGTCTTACTAACCACATAATATTTTGGATTGAAGTGGGTTCAATTTCCATACATCATAAGTGATTTAATGATTATTTTTCTAAATTTTAAGACAAATATATACTCATATTCGCAGTTTTAGTTATTTGATTCATGTTTTAATATAAAATTACACCTTTATATTGAAAACATGAATTTCAAGTAATATCAGTCAAATAGTGTGTTAGATTAACCTATAGTTAATTTCAACATGGCTCAAATGAATTATGGATTGATTTGAAATTTTTGAAAATAATACAGACTCATTTTCTTGGATTTTTTCTATTTGATGTTTCTTTTAAACTGAAATAACACTTTTGTATTAAAAAACGTACTTAGAATAATACCAAATACACTGTATGGTAAATTCATGTATGGTTAATTAATCATGTAAAAAATTACTTATGCATGGATTTTTGAAATATTGAAAACAATCTAAGATTGTTTTCTCGGTTTTTATGATTTGACACATATTGTATACTTAAGTGACAAGTTTCAATAGAATATAACCACTGTAAGTAATACCAACTATATCATGTGATAGATTGGTATTTAGTTCCTTAAAATACATAAAAAATTAAGTAATAATCATTTTCCTAATGTTTGAAAATAATCCTTGTTTTTCTTAGTTTTGGATATTTGATGTGTGTTTTAAACTAAAATGAATATTTTGTATTGAGAACACGGAATTCAAGTAATACCAACCACATAATGATTTGAATTGACATGTTTTCAATTAGAACATTTCACAAATAAATTATCGATCATTGTGATAGATTTTAAAAATAATCTAATCTTGTTTTCGTGGTTCTGGATATGTGATGCATTGTAAACTATAATGAAAATTTTATATTAAAAACACATACATTGAGTCATATCATCCACTTCAGATGGAGAATCGGAAAATAGTCAATTAAAACACATGAAAATATAATTATATATCATTTTATTATAGTTTGAAATCAATATAAGTGAGTTTTCTCTACTTTGAGTCATACCAAACACATCAGGTCTCCGATTGACATTTGGTCGATTCCTACATTTCTGTAATAAATTATTAATAATTTTACGAATGTTTGAAAATAATCCTTGATATTTATGTATATGTTTTTTCTATTTTATATGTTCTATAAAGTAAAATGATACAATTATATAATGAAAACATACACCACAATACATATCAATCTAATTATGTATCAAATTAATGTTTGATCAACTCCTGCATTTGAAAAATGAATTATAAATCATTGATCGATATTTTGAAAGAAGTATGATCTTTTTTTCCAAATTATGCTATTTGATATGTGATTTATACTAAAATAATAGTTTTTATTGAAAAAACATATATTATGTCATTTCTACCACATCATGTGTCAGATTAACGTGTAGTAAATTCCTAAACATCCACAATGAAATATGGAAAATTTAACTAATGTTTTAAAATAATTCCATATTGTTTAATTTTTTTGAATATGTAAATTAAATTTTAAACTAAAATGGTATTTTATAGTGAAATCACACACTTTGCGTCATACTGACAACATCAGGTGTGAAATTGACATGAGCTCGATTTTCACTCAAAATATGAATTTTCTATTATTTTATATTCTTCCAATAAAATTCATGATTGATATATCTATTTTTTCTATTTAATTCATGTTTTATTCTTAAATTACAATTTTATATTTGAAACAAGGACTTTGAGTCATACCAGCCCCATCGGGTGTCTAATTTACATTCGGTCGATTCTGACAAGTGAACAATTAGTTATGTATTTTTCCCTAAATGTTCAAAAAAATATGATCCCTTTTTATTTTTTTGTCAATGTGATTTGTGATTAAAATAAAATAACACTATTATGTTTAAAACAGGGATTTAGATTCATACTGAATAGATTGGGAGTGATATTGATGTGTAGTAAATTCCTACACATAAAAATTGAATTATAGATCAACTTCCTAATGTTTAAAAATTACAAGCTTATTTGTTTAGTTTTGGATATGTGATCTGTGTTTCAAATTAAAATTTCATTTTTGTAATGAAAAAACACACCTAGAGCCGTACTGATGACATTGTGTGATAGATTAATGTGTGATAAATTACATGACATAAAAAATGACATATGGATCATTTTCCTAAAGTATTAGAAGAATAAAAATACATTTTCTTGTGTTTGAGTATGTGATTTTTTTTGAACTACTATTTAAACAATGAAAAATAATTATTAGTTAAAAATGACATGGAAAATAAATAAAAAGGTATATAAAATAATGAGAAAGTTAACTAAATATTTAGAATAAATTCAACTCTTCATGATGTCTATAAACATTCTAACCCTATGTATTCAACCGAATCATTATAAACAAATTGATTTACTCCATTATACTTATCCAAGTCAATCAAATCAAAAATAATAGATGAACTTTCAAATATTAGTGCTTGACATCCAAATTATATTACCAAGGTTATATCCCATAAATATTACAAACATAATAGGTAATATCATAAATTTATAGATATAAAATAATCTAACACAATGTATTATTATAACTCATCTCTAAAACAATTTAAATATTTATATGATTATATAGATTGTTACCGATCATAGTAATATTGAGAAAATATAGAAAACAAACGATTAAGATTTTTTATTGAAAATGTAATGATCATTGGAAACTACTGGTATGAGGAATATAACATTTTGAGGGTATATTATATCTTTTATAAATTTCACAATATAATATCCACAATTGATTGAGTTATTTTGTTTCCAACATTGAATGAACATGAAAAAAATGAAAAATTGTTTGAAATTTGTTTTGATAGATAATATTTCTATATATACCTTAATTGTTATCAATTTAAAGATATCTATAAGCTTCTTATTTTTAGTGATCAAGCTCATTACATGATTTATCATGTATTTTTAAAAATCCATATCACAAAAACATTCCTGTTAAAATCCATACATGAAAAAAAATAATTCATTTTCTATTTGTAATATATTAACTCTAGTGTATTAAAAATTCACAATACACATCTTGTATAGTTTTTTTGATGGGGGTACATGAATTGGATCCAAAAATTAAAAACTTTGGGTATCCATGGTTATTAAGATAATCATTCGATGCTTCCAAAAAATAAAATAATTAATGAAAAAAATTTAGTTTTTATGATTATATTATAGTGATTTACCCATAATTTTAGGCATCATGAAAAGTAGGCCATGTATTATTTTCCACTCAAATTCCTCTATTAGTTCATATTTTTTCATTTAAATTTCCATCACATTAAAAGAAATTTATTATATAAAAACAAGAAAGGGATTAGTGAATCAAAATCATTCTTCTTTTGGTTTTCCCATTATGTAGTTATAATATAAACTCCTATAGAAAATATTAATACCTTAAAACTATAAAAAAATATATTGCCATTTTTTGGTAAAAGTATTCTGAAAATATTCCTCATATATGTATTCATAACTAAGACTCCCATCCATTTAAATGTGACCATATTGTTCTGACTGCTTCAAATCTACTGAAATTAGTCTTCCATCATATACATTCACTATCAATTACATTTTCTAAACAATATAAAAATATAAAAACATAAATTGAAATTTTTTGTAATATATTTAAAAATCATAATGAATACTTTTATGTCATGTATACACTTGTTTTCATTCTTATTTTCTGATTTCACAAACTAGTTTACTCTCATTATTTATATGGGACTCTTCCGAACAAAATTATGTGTTATAGAAGTGGATTCAGATTTATATTCATAAAAATGTATATAAAAAGGTATATATATTGTTTCATATCTTATAAAACATCTTTTATAGATATAAAATACATACCATTGTATTCCTTAGTGATGCATACCCCATTCATTCGTTCGGATAGGGGTACATTTGATTTGATGCACATTATTAAATTCCATCCCTCCATAATTGATTCATAAAATAAAACTTTTAAATAAAATGAGAAATATTAAATAATTTCAAATAATATATTATATATTACAATGAACTTAAAATGATTTCTCATCATGATGAATGATGAAATCATTACATATTTCTTTCTTTATAATGTGTTCATAAGTAACTGGATGGTGTTGATTTATTTTCCCCAAAGAATCCCTAAGATTGATATCGATAAAAATATTCTAGAATCCTCTAGAGGATTTTCCCTCAAACATTAAGACATAATTATTATGAAAATAATCGAAAATAAATGTGTTCTTATAGGGAGAACAAAAATTAAATCAATGTTTCTTTATATACTTTTCATTAAATTATAAAAAATATATCATAACATTACCTTCATATCTTCCCAAAGGGTTTCCTTCATTAATGTCATGATAAGGATCTATGAATCTATATCAATTGGAATATTCTTTCTAATTATAACCCCATAATTACTACTTAACATAGACTTGTTATGACCAATAGGTTGAACATGTTGATTCTATCCAACCAAAAATTTTATACCTTGGATTTTTTTCATTGATTATTTAGTGTATATACTTATTCTAAATCGTTTTTTACATCAACATGTTGTTGATCACTTTATAGTTTTTCATTTTAAGAATAGAAATACATTATTCCCAAATATTTGTAAAATCACCATGAAAATAATCAATTATCTGTATGATAAGTAAAACATTTAATTTAGATTATATTAATACATTATATGAAACATAATATTATGAGGAAAATCTTATCCTTTTAGAAAAATAATTTTAATATCTCATTGAACTACCATTCATTTCATTAATGGTTTAATGTATTTGGATCCTATATCAACAATAAAATATACTCTTTTTTCTCTGCAAAAGAATTCAATACATTTTCTACCAAAACCTATAGTTGTCTTAGCTTCCAATAGTATAATTGACCAGTTCATGATTTCTCGATCTGGGATATAAAATATATACACAAATTATGATTCCATTATGAACAACTCACCCTTATATCCATCCATACTAAAATCAGCCTTCTCGAAGCCCATTTGATCAACTTCCACTAGACTCATGTTGTAAACCTTTTTTCATTAGAAAATCAACCATAAAAATTCTATAGAATATTACTCATATATATTTTCAATGAATATAATATATTACATGTTCACATAAATTAGATTTCTCTCAGAAAAAAATATATGAATCCCTTCCCCCATAAGAATAACCCCACTATTTTGAATCAAACTTTGGTTATCATGTTCTTTTACAGAAAATATATAATCTTTAATTACATTACTTCTATAACATTTAAAATTTTCATTTGTTCCTAAAGCTATCCATCAAAGTCATTCGATACTTGAATCTGTATATTCATATAACTAATTATAAATACTATCAATGAAATATCTAATAAAATATTTTATTATGTTTATTTTATATCCATCAATAAAACATGAGGGATTTAAATGCCTATTAAT
The DNA here is from genome assembly GCA_963277665.1 of Viscum album. NCBI lineage: Eukaryota > Viridiplantae > Streptophyta > Magnoliopsida > Santalales > Viscaceae > Viscum > Viscum album. The sequence goes on from OY728140.1 coordinate 1,957,148,141, forward strand.
TACTTTTTTGGCTTCAATGTATAGAAAAAAAACATTAATATTATATAAAATGTATAAGTGATTTTGATCCCACTCTATGATTGTATGTGTACCCAAATCACTTCTGGAAATCCCTCAACCCATATGGTAGATACTATGAAGTAAATTTCTAATTCCAATGTTATCAAATTATGATATGTAATAAGTACATAATTCTATAACTTCTTCAATAATATATCATTCTTCAATATTACCTTATAGAAGACTTTGATTCATAATATTCCCTTTTAAAAGTTTCATTCACCTTCAATGGGGTACATCTATGTATAATGGAAAAGACCACATTATTGATCTTCTCAAACCATGTTAACCATATTGTGGACCATTATATCATATAATAATGGGGATAAGAACATATCTATTTCACAGAAATTGATTGAAATGTATTTATTATTTTTTGGAAAATTTTCTAGGTCTATAAATTGACTATATATGGCTTTAAAAATGTATTGTCTAGTTAATGTATGTCCTTCATTTTTATGAATAATTTAATATAATGATATGTTAATTAAATCTTGCATTAAAACATGAAATTAATGTGATTTGTGTCCATGTAACTTAAAAATATTCATTGAAAAAACATTATTAATATTTGATCAATACCTCTAATTAAAATTTTCACAACTAAAAAAATGGACAATTAGAATTTTACTTTTTTGGATAGAGTATAAGATGTCAATGGATCAAAAGTATACCCTTTAATCTTGATAAATTCTAAATATTCCATTATCACCATGTCAATCATTTAAAAAATAACATTAATTCCATGTTTTGGATTTTCAAAAAAATGAGTATTTTTTTCTATATCGGTTTACCAAAAACAATATCATTCTATTTTACTTTATCGAACACTTGATCACCCATAAGTGGAGAATGGGTTTTACCTTGTTTGGTATTCCAAAAAAATGTGGTCATCTAAGATCATTATTTATGTCATTGAGGTAAAAATTCCATGTCCTAAAAACATAATGTTCGAGGAAATATTCAAAATAATTTATTGTGTTCATTATTCACAAATGGGACAACCTAACACTCCTTTAATGTTATTTCTTGAAAATTTTCAAAACGAATGAATATCATCTATCATCATGTACCACATCACCCTCAATGTTAAGTTGTCAATTATATGAGAAGTATAAATTGTAACACCTATATCCAACATCAATTTCAGATTTTCGATCAAGGGATCCAAACATACATCAATATCAATAATGGCTTGTCTTGGTCTAGATATAATCATATTCAAAATAATGAATGTTTTCTTAATTCATAACCATGGAGGAAAGTTATTATTTATGAAAACAAGTGAACATATACTATGAGTACTAATCTATTCACCATTTTTTCCATCTATAGATAACATAATAAAAATTTCTTTTGGCTCATTTCCAAATTAGAAAAACATATTACCAATTTTTGTTAATTAATGATAGTCATATGGATTATTTAGTTTCCAATATTTAGTTCATTTATTAGAAATTCATATATGTTGTATCATAGTTTTCTAACATCAATATAGTCTTATACACCATGGAGTGATAGGAAATTATCATACATAATTTTTAGAACATAATTCATCATTCTAATAATGGTTCACACCACACATAGGGTATTTTATGATTGATTCATGGTCCCTATAAACAATATTAAATCTTGTGGACAAGAATGTCTTTTTTTAAGAATCATTCCCATTGAACATGATATTTTTTCAATGTCTTGGGTTATAAAAATGATTATTTCCTTATTATAGCATATCATTTTATGACCATGTAGTTATGTTAATCTGGTGTTTTTCCAATTTCATCCAAATTTCAAATTATATAACATCAATATTACAAAATAATGTTCTATTTTGTATAACTAGAAAAAATTGTCCCATAGAAAAGATATATAACTTCTCTATAAACATTAAACAAGAATGATGGTCATATTAAATTTCTATTTTTTTCTATTCATTATTAATCATTATTTAACTGGTATTCAAATCAAATGATAAATAAACTAAACAATAATCCAAATCGGTGTGCACATTCATTTTTCCATATTTTTAGTCCAACATTTATAACTTTGATCTATTACCTGAAAAAACAAATATTATTCCTACACTTTTGGACTAATTTTTATTTTTTAAAAACTATGTAAACATATAGAAAGGGTTTTGGAAGGGTTCTATGTATGTTATACAACAAACTTGAATAAATCTTTAAGTCCATATTCGTACTTTTTTATATGATTATAGGTTATCCAATTTCGATACATATTCATCCTATAAGGTTCATAAAATATTCATTTTGTATAATAAATAAATAAATACACATACAATATTCACAATCAATATAGAATGTTATATATAATTATATTAAGGGGAACCAAACATTTCAATGTTTTTGATTATGATTTCCGAAAAGTTATAATTTTACACAAGGGTTGCATGAAAATGCACAATATGGTGGTATAAATGTGGATTTTGGTTTAGGTTCTCAATTTTATGTTTTGTTGGAAGAAAATGATATAAAAAATATGTTGGAAAATAAAATTTATTTTTTATTATACAGAAAATATCACTTGGATGTTTTTGTTCATGAATTTCATTTAATTGTGACAAGACGTTATAAAATTTTTTTTATAAATATCTTTCCTCAGAACATACAAGATCATGTTATCACTTTATTTTTAAATAGGGTTAAGGTGATTGTAATTTTATGAAACAAATGGATGAATCTTTTATTGATGATATAATTGAATTGCGATTTGATGCTACTCTATTTAACTGTATGTTATACTCGACCATGTATTTTATGAATACCAATATATATATTTTTACTATATCCCACTGATGAAACCCTATTTATAAAATAGTATATTTATCTATCCTCGTTAAATTTAATATATACTACAATATCCAAAATCTCTATGAAATTTTTAATAAAATGCCACAAATAATTTTCATTAATTTATTTTCAAAAAACTCAGGTGGCATGGATTTCACATCATTGAGATCCTAAACATTCTTATTCCAACTCTTACGATGACACCTTTAACTATAAGTAATCTCACACTACTATTTTTAAACAACATCACTGGTATATCCAAATGATTATATAAATTATTAATAACATCCCCATCACATTTATAGTTAGTTGAGACTATAATAATCATTATAAAATTCTTCTACTATCATATATTCTTGTATGTGTCTAGGATATATGTGTTTTTAATTAGAAATTTTTAAGGGTGAAACTCAAACAATTCCTAATGATACACAATAGATCCAAATAATAATAATATTAATAAGTAAATAGATTAATCAATATGAAAAAATATATTAATAAGAATATAAAACTTATATATACCCACACACCTCAACCCATGAAAAAATCATTAGTTTCCACTCCACATATTTAAGGTAATTAGAACCAATGAATATAAAAAATAATTTTCTCATCATCTATACTAATGAAGGAAAAAACAAAACACCTTCAATACTAAGAGTCCTTTTATAATAATAAATAAAATAGAAAACTATAATACACATTTAAATATCCTCTAGAATTCATAGTTCTCTCATATAACTATTTACCAAAATATTAGGTGAAAATAGGTTGAATAAAAAAAATGATTTTATGTCGTCACATAATGGGAAAATACCACAACATATCAAATATATATATGAAAATGAAATAAACCTTATAGTACAATATCCAAAATTATATACCTCAAACCTTATATATGTACATGATCATATATTAAATGACTAAAATAAAACACATGCTAAACACAAATTAGAACTATATTTAATATTTATTACAAATAATTAGTTTTAATTGTTGATAATTAGTAAAAGTTAGTAGCATTTAGTAATAAAGAGAAATAACTACCAATAAAGAGTAAATAATTATTGCTAATATGTAATTATTAGTAATAATTAAAAATAATTAGTAATAATTAATAATAATTGTTAAAAATTACTAAAAATTAGTAATAACTATCCATAATTGGTAATAATTTCTGATAATTGTAGATAATTATTAATAAATTGTGAGACTTATTAATAATTAGTAATAAATTTCAATTACTTCCAATAAGTAGTAATAATTTATGATATTTAGTAATAAGTTGTAATAATTAATAATAGTTATTGATAATTAGTAATAATTAGTAATAACTAATGATAATTTGAAATATTTAGTAATAATTAGTAATACTTCATAGTAGTTATTGATAAATAGTAAACAACTATTGATAATTTGTAAAAAGTAATCATAATTAATGATAAATAGTAAAAATTAGAATAAATTATTTATATATAGAGCCATACAATCTCCCTTTTACTTTTTTTGTAAGAAACAGACCATTTTTGAAGGTTTAACAATGGTAAAATTTTAGTATTTGGTATTGTGTTTGGCTGTGAATTGATGATCCACGTGAATTTAACTCTCCTCTTTGATCTATTTTCCAGATTATGGCTTATAGAATCCCTTTTCATCTTCTAAAACTCTAAAAACATCACATATCATGGGGAAATTAGTTTTTATCTTTAGCGTGGGTTTGATTTCAAATCAAATATTGAGATTAATCAACCGTACATCAACAAACATGATTTGGGTTCTATTTAAGCTTTCATCATAGTCATGACGTGTTATATGTGTATGTAGTTTTTTTATTTCTTTTCCATGTTGTGTTTCTATGTCTTGGGTTGTGAAAATTGATTTGGACTATATATTGAGGTTAAACCCTTCCCATACACCATTAGGTTCTTTGATTATGTGATTCCAAACCATAGGCTTCCCAAGGGGTAATATATACCCTTGTAATTGGTTAGTAAAATTTATAACCATTATATAAGGGTATTTGGAGCAAAAATTGGTTGTAAACTATATTTGGGTATGACACTAGATTAAATAGAAAATTATTTTGATTGTTTTTCATATTTTTGAACTACCCAAGGGGCTTTAATAAAGGATTTATATATTTGTTTTGCGGTTTTTACCAAATCATGAATTTTGATGGAGAAATTGGTGTTTGAATGTGGGGAATGTTTTTAAAGGATGTGTTTACCTTAATTGATTAAAAAATGATTTTTATTATTTAATAGAAAATGAGAAATTGAAATGGTTGTGTGGCCCTTTCTTTGTAAAAATGTATAATGATTGTGAAAAGTAGTTGAAAATGGAAATAAAACATTGGTGCGTGTTTTAGTTTTCAATAATAATGAACCATGTTTTAAAGGGTGACATCAAGGTGATTTCAAATGAGTATTATCATTTTTTATACCATTATTTTGTTTAAGGATTTTTTTGGCATGTTATGAAAATGGTTTAGTTGGGTAAATGAGGGGATGTGTCATATCGATTGTGAAATAAGTTAATATTCCTAGGAAGTCTAATACATATGAAATTATGAATATGGTAAATTAGTATTGTCGTCTGAATTGAGATATATGTTAAATGGGATTTCAAAAGTGAATTTATGAATAAGTTAAATCGGATAATAAGGGAGTTATTCAATATTTCAAATGGGTTAGGTCATTAGAATGATAATTTGGGATTAATGAGTTATGTAATGATAAGGGTAAATGTGTTAATGGGTTATGTAATGATATGTATTCCCATGATGATTGATGTGGATCATGATTATTATGTGTAATGTGGATATGGATTATAATATGGAATGTTTGGTGGATGAATAAATAGTCATGTGTATATGGCTTAGCGTAATTGGGTATTGACTAAGGTTTTATGCCCATAGGTCGAGTTAGACTGAGACTATAAACTCCACCCCAAAATGAACGAGTTATGGAATGGGATAAATCTCTATTACAATTACATTTTCATTACTCCTAGATCGAATCTTTGAGGATAGGACAAAGAGTTATTGAGTTGTGTTTATCCCTAATGGGATATGGACATGACTACTCCCTTATGCATGAGAATTTACCAGATTAGGTCATCGTGCAAATGATGTAAATTTCTAAACCACTAAAGAAAATTTGAAGATGAATTTTGTAATGAAGAATACATAAGTGACAAAATGGAAATAATGATGAAATTTGAGTAAATGATTATTTATACTACATGGGGTGAGACTAGTTATGATCAGTTAAATCCCTTACGGTTGAGTCATTGTTTCACCCGTTACACATTGTCTACGGATCCTAGTGTGACCTGAGTTAGTTTTGATAACTAATTGAATATATATAACATGATGGTTAAATAAATAATATATTATAACCTAATGGTTTTCCTTGTTACTTATTTATTTATTTCACATGCTACCTACATACACCTTTTAAATAGTAATTGTTTTATTAGACACCGTTGGTGGGTACCAAGGGAGTACTACCCAAACCCTACTCAGGATGCCATGAAACTTGGATACCTAAGTAGATTTCACTTATTTCATGTATTAGTTCATTGAATGGAACAAGTATTTGGTTGTTCATGGGATAGTGGGTCAGATCAAGGAGTTTGTGACTATATTGGAACTCCGGTCCTTATTTAGAGTCTTTTATTGTTCCATTATATATTTATTCTATATGACTAATTGGCATGATGATTATTCACTAGATATTGTCATAAAAAATGTACTCGGATAATTATTGGTCTTTTTATGATTCCCATTAATTATTCAAGTGGCTATTTTATCGGTTTGTATTACTTCTATTGTTTCTCACACTGATAAGTGGGTATAGTCTCCCCATGTCCCACATTATGTCAGCACTATTATCCAATAGCCTCTACCTTATGGAGAGGCACACTTGAGGTCATGTGATGTCCCGACTAAGGGCATCTGCCTTATTGGCTTCTCGGTCAGGTACGATACAAATTGGTATCATATTAGGATTTTTTCGTACTATATATCGTATTTTAGATAGTAGGATGGGATATATTTGGGGCCTAGTAATTATCTCATTCATGGATACTTGCAACCCCATGTACAAGTTAAAATCTAGATTTCAATGGGTGGGAATTGATGTTCAATTTTGTGCTATTATGGTTAGTGTTTATTTCCACATCAGGTGGTGTATATGGATGTGATGTTTTTGACTTATGTGGTTTTATATCTTGGACATGTGTGCATATAGAGTGTTTTTCAGTTCATGAATCATTCTAGGAACTTATGATTGATAGGTCATCTATATGTTTCCTATAAATTACATGTTAATTACATGATGACAAATTAAATGGGATTAAAAAATAAAACTGAATGAAATGATGGGTTTTTAATAGTGGGTCAAAAAGGATGGGTTGAGAAATGTATTTCCATTGGTTTTTGAATAATGAAAATTATTTGAAATTTGATTTTGAATTAATATGAGATTTCTTCATAATGATGGTTTTGTAATTTTTTTATTTTGAAATTATAACTGCATGAGTTTTGAAAATTGAATGTTTTGAAGAATTAAAATATAATGTTTAAATGGTTATATGAAATACTTTGGAAAATGTTATAATAATAAGACATTTTAGGAATACCAGTGGTGGATAACCCTTATGTTTATTGTTGAACCTGTGTTTGGCTTGTTTGGGTAGTCAGAGAGCCTTAGTTTGAGACCCCATGCTGCAAGATGTGAAATCTTGTAGAGTTTGGTGTGCTGGTAATTATGAATCTTCGTTATGTGAATTTTGTTGTGTTAGGAAACTAATGTTGTCAAATTAATATTTTTAATGTAAATGTGGTGATTTTTGTGAGTTGAGACCTTGTGAGTGGTGTTTTGAAGCATAGAGTGGGTGTATGATTAATAACGACATGGGATGTGTGGGATTATCCTTGATATGGGAGGTAAACTAAGTGGTTTATTAGTGTGTTAGAAACCGTTTTATTAGAATACAGTTAGGATCACCACCTGAAATATATGGTTATTTGCGTTTTTGTGTGTATTTTATAGATATCTGAGGACCTTTTCTTGGTTTGGATCCTTTTGGGGAGTTGGTATCATTAGCCTTTCAATATTGACGTATGAGAGTGGTTGGATGGTGTGTTGGTGCTTTTGGGTGCGTTCGTAATTGGTAGTCTTCATAGACCATAGAGTTGGTACAAAATAGTGTTTCTTAGTGTATGATTAACCTAGATGGATAAGTGGTTAGTTTAATGTCTTTGGAAGATAATGATTGAATTTTGACTATAAGTTGACAATCTTGAAGAATATAGGGTGACCATGAGGGAGGTTGGAAAAATGTTTTTGGTGCATGGGAAAGCGATTCATGATTGATTTCTTCATAGGTGGAATAAATTCATACTGGGTACCCTTATGTTTTCATAAAAGATCTTGGTTAGCATCATACTTGCCTCAAGGAAGAACATGGGTTGTTTCCTTTTGTTTTAAGAGTTTTTGTTAAGGGAATGATCATTTGGAGACGTTAACATGTGGTTTTGATGGAGTTAAATGTTGAGGGAAATACTACTCTGGGGTGGAAATGGAAACAGGGATCAATGAGTGGATGATCTCTTTATATGGGAGTAAACCAATGGAGAGTGTGGTCATGTGGTTAGATTTCCCCTAGATGTGGTTTGTCTGTTAGTGAGATGGTGAGAAATCCTCGATTTTAATGAGTACCGGGTGATGCACACATATAAGAGATGAATGATGGATTTGAGATTTGTACTAGGTGGTTTATATTTAAGGCCTCATGTTTTCCATGGAATCAAATGTTGAAGCCCTAGTAGTGAAATAGACCGGTTGGTTTTGGGACTGGAAGAATAGATAGTTGTGTATCTGTTGTGATAAGTGAGAGTGTACAAGGACATGAATGGGGTGATGATAATAGTGTAAAAAAATATTCTTAGATCATGATATAAAGGTTGAGGTTCTTTGTCCCGACTTTTCCCCCAGGGCCCGTGTCGTGACTATACTAATCCCGCCTTCTATAGGCCAGGGGCTGGCAATAGAACCAAAGGCGTAATTCCCTAAATCTGAGACGGTGTTTCCTTTACAACCTGGAAACACACACACAAGCGAGAACACAATTGTATATGAAACACCAGGTAAACTGTATAACAAAAGAGTGATGAAAGTAAAAGGGGACAGAATACAAGCCGAACTGGAAATTACAAGTACAATTGTGATACAATACAACTGAAGAAAAGGTAAAGTCAGCATCTGGGTCATCCTCTGAGGTTCCTACTTGAAGGGTAGGTACAGATCTCCTTCTCAGCACTCATCGTCTGTCTTTCTCCTCTGAGTACTGACTCATTGTATGGTCCACCTCCAGGTACCGTCCAGTCCTGGTACTCTCGGCCTCAGTCAGCGTTGTCTGTCATCTACATCCAACACAACAAGGTGTGGGCATAGCCCGTGTAGGGGTGAGTATAACGATACTCTGTAGGGACCCCGTGACCCTATAGGTCTCACAGAATACATCAAGGATAACACATAAAGTATGAAATCAACAAATAACCTTAGTTAATTATATGCCCATACATATACATAAGTTATCAAGCAGTCCATCTCAATCATGAAGAAGACACTGAGGTTTTGACTCAGCTCACTCCAGGATTTATTCTAGGGGTAGTAACAAGTAACATTCCGAACACATCGACTGATGGAGAACTCTCCCTCTATCGAGTATAGTGGGCATGTCGCGTCACACAGAGGCGGTTCCAACTATCCTCAGACTTCTTAGGTACTCCTCCTATCAAGTACCATGGGTCTGCCGCGTTACTAAGGCGCTAACCAGCGTGGTTCTACCGTGTCACCATGGCGCTCCCCACCAGGCCAGTCGAGTCACTCCATGTCGAAACAGTCACATGTCGTCAAGTCTCAGCCAGTGACGAGGTCTCTACACTATGCTCGCTAATCTCTGGGATGATACGCTCCACATGTTATTGGTCGATACTCCATCTGTCATGTATTCCCATGATGAAGTATCTCAATGGTCAACCATGTCATAGGGGTCACAAATCAACATACAACACGTTAATCAGATGCCCGGTCTGCGAGTTATTAGCCTTTTAGTTGTTGGGGCCCTATTGGATTTGTGCTCGATCCAACCTGACCATTCCTCATCTAAATCTGAAATTTCAGTGGGGTATACTAATAGGGACTTTCATACTCCATGATTTCTAGTGTCACTAACTTTTGGATTTGTGCTTTCTAGTCCCAGCATGTTTTTAGCGGCGCTAGAAATAATAGAGCATGACAGTCCCTTTGAGTATAAACCACTATAATTTCAGATTAAAATCATGATTGATCCGGTTGGATCGAGAATGAATCCAACCGGGCCCCCGAGACTAAAAGGCTAATAAGTCACATACCGAACGTCTGATTGATGCACCTTCTATTGCATTAAGACCCCTATGATGTGGCGGACCTTTTAGATACTAATTCATGGGACTAAATGATATTCGATATATCGACTAGTAGCTTGTGGATCACATCATCCCGGAGATGAGCAAGCATAGTGAGGAGACCTAATGGATGGATGAGACTTGATGACTACTAACCGTTTCAACTCGGAGTGACTTGAATAGCCCGGTGGGGAGTGCCTTTGTGACGCAGCAGACCCATGGTGGGGAGTACCATGGTGACATGCTAGACCTACGGTACCTGAGAGGAGGAGTACCTCAGCAGACCACGAGGGGGAGCAACTCTATGTGACGTGACATACCCACGGTGGGGAGCGACTTGTTGATTCGGAAGACCCGCGGTACTAGATAAAAGGAGTACCTCAACAGTCCAAGGTTAGTGGGAAACACCTCTGTGTGATGCGGCCGACCCACTGTACTCGATAGAGGATGAGTTCTCCAGCAACTGAGGTGTTTGTAATCATATTTGTTACAACCCCTAGAATAAATCATAGTGTGAGCTGAGTCAGAACCTATATGTTTTACTCATTATTGAGATGGATTTATTGATAACATAGATATATGTATGGTCATATACCTAATTAAGGTAATCTTTTGATTTCATAGTTTGTGTTTTATCCTTGTTGTATTTTGTGAGACCTAGAGGGTCTCGAGGTCCCTAATGAGTTTCTTAATACTCAACCCTGCACATGCTATGCTCGTATAGTGTTGTGTTGGATGCAGATGAAGGACAGTCCTAGTAGAGGGAGAGAGTATCGGGACTGGATGGTACCTATAGGTGGACCTTATGATGAATCGGTACATGAAGGAGACAGATAGACGAGGAGTGTTGTGGAGGCGAATTGTACCTACCCTTCAGGTAGGAACCTCTGAGGATGACATAGCAGGTGAATTTCCCTATTCTTCAGTTGTATTGTATCACAGTTGTACTTGTACTTTCTAGTTGGGCTTGTATTATAGCCCCTTTTACTTTTAGCACTCTTTTTTATACCATTTTCTTGGTGTTTCGTATCAACTGGTGTTCTTGATTTTGTGTATTTACAGGTTTTAGAGGAATTACATTCCTAGTTTAAGGTTATTAAAACTTTTTTTCTAGTCGTCAGCAACTATCCAATGGAAACCGGGTTTGGGGTAGTCACGGCACGGGGCCCGGGTGACGAGTTGTGACAATTAGTATCAGAGGCTGGAGTTGCAGTAGATCCAGCAAAGATTGAGCTGGTACATTCTTGAGATCCACCCAATAGTGTGATGGAGGATCATGCCTATCATTTACAGATAGTACTGGACACACTCTGAGAGCACCAGCTTCATGGTAAGCTCTCAAAGTGCCAGTTCAGGATCCGAGAGGTTCCCTTCCTAGGACATGTCATATCCGAGGCTGAGAGTTCCTAGACTGGACAGTACCTGGAGGTGGACCATACGCGTGTCGTTATGCAGAGGATACAACTGGACGTGGAGTGTTGAAGAGGTGATATATACCTACCCGTCATGTAGGAACCACGGAGGACGACCCATTCCCTGATTTTCCCTTTTCTCAGTTGTATTTCATTTCATCTGTACATGTACTTTCCATTTGGGCTTGTATTTTGGCCCCTTTTTACTTACTGTACTGACTTGTTTACTATACAGTTGACTTGAGTTCGTATCTTGTAGTGTATTTGGTTTCTTGTGTTTACAGGTTATAAAAGAAATGCCTTTCCAGTTTTAGAGATTACACCTTTGGTGTTAGTCACCAGCCGCTATCCCATGGAAGGAGGGCCTGGTGTAGTCATGGAACGAGCCCTAGGGGATGGGTCATGAAATTCTTGATATGGTAGCAGTACTGGTTGGAATTTATATTCAGGTTGTGGTGTTCTAGTGTGGATAAGGCATCAGTGGGCAGGGAAGCCTGATACCTTCAGTAGGTTGTGGTGTCCTCTTCGTAAGAAGTTATGGAAAAATTGAATATTTGTTGTGGTTTCATTGATTAATTCTTGTCTTACTTTTAACCTGTGACAATCCGGCCGAATATCTTGACATAATCACAATTGTGCTGACAATAGTCCGGCTATACGTCTATCTATTTGAAGCTGTTTTGGTTAGATGTTGGAAATCTTAGAGGGTCTTCTCAGAGAGCAGTATATATATGGGATTAGTTATATAGAGTAGTGTCATGTTAATTAAGGGATGCATGGAATACAATGTGAAGTAAATGTTGTGGGATCTAGTAGTGAGTGTAAATCATGTGAGGATTATGTTCGGGATCCTTAGGAATACTCTAGGTTGTACTTTGATGTTATGATCAATTGATCGAAGCAATGGATTTAGGTTTAGGATAGTTCTGAATGTAATCAGTGTGGGGGCATTAGAGATGTGTTTAGGGGTTCTATAGAACTAGAAAATGGTTGAATATTAGTGAATTCGATGATGTAGAAGTAATACTAGATGTCCGAAATTACATCGGTAGCTGTGTGCAGAGGAGGGTGGTGTGCGTTGAGTGAAAAAGGGATTCATGTCTAGGTATAGTGTTGATTTACAATAGAAGGAAAGTGTTAAGTTAATGTCATAACTAATTGTCTGATATTGATGTACTTGTGGGGATCCATCTTGCTGTAACTGGTTTTATGACAGACACTCGATCTAATATTGACTGATTGAGTGCCATAAGATGAAGAGTATATTTGGTTTATGATCTTCAGATGTTCAAAATGAACTAAGGTTGTTGGTCCTTGAAATGTGAACAGTGATACAACATTAAATGTGGTAAAAATAGGGGTGTTTCTTCTAGTGGTTTTGGTCTTGGATCATCCTTAGGGCTTTGAATGGATCTGGTTGAAATGGAACAAAGTGATATTGACTATAAGTTGTGAAGTGGATAATAAAAAGGTTGTTCTGGTTGGTTCTTCTAAAGTGATATAGTTCCTAGTTAGTATACCTCTATGAGGTGGTTTAGTGGAACTGAAAAAAAACATTATATGGTACTTGGTGTAGGTAATTTTGAGTTGAGGTGGATGTGTCCCCAAGGATAATCCGATTGTGACTGTGGTACTTGGTGAGATAGATGTTCTCGGCATAGGATTGTTTCAATTGTCAAAGTATTATTATGGAATGAACTTGTTTAGGGAAAAATACTTTATAGATGAAGGATGATTTATTGTTCTATTGGTCTGGTCCTTTTGGTATTCAGGGATTGGAAATGCTCAAAAGTGTGGCTTGAGGACAATCCATTATAAGGTGGGGATGTTGAATGATTCTGATAATTTTTTGAAGGTGTTCCCTTATTACAATTTTGGGATAAACTGTAATTTATTTATAATAAGGTTTTTCTAGAGTTATTGATGAGTTATAAAAGGGATTTGGGGGGATGGATGAGATAACAAGATAAAAATGTCCAAAAGTACCTAGCGAATGATTGCCACACGGTTATTGTAAACCTTGCATGAGGCCCAGGAAATGGAGTGGATTGGTAACCAATTCTAGAAGATGGATAGTTCAATATTACCACATGGTTTAAAAAAAATGTTTGGGTATCATCAAGTATCCATGAAACCCAACATTTTTTAGACACTATCTTGTTCACGCTTTTGATAAAAATGAGGGTAAACTGTGTGCCACATTAAAAGTTGTAAAATGTATTGTTTTTCCATATCAATTTTTTTAGATCCCCAACCCTCGATTTGTCTTCTCATTCAACCACCTCTACCCTAGGTTATGAACCGACATCTCCCTCCTCCTCTATGGATGGTTCTTCTTTGATTCTGGGTCATTTGGAATGTGTTTGTGTGTTAATCAAAGATCCATGTGATCATAACACTCATCTTTATTCTATATCTAGATTACGTCTTTTATAATCCTCTATCTTGTTCTGAATCACTAAAACATACACATTTCCAATGGATATTTGGATTGATCTCTATCTGGGGTTTGATTTCAAATCAAAGGTGTATCTTAAGAAAGTGTTCATCAACATACATGAGGTTGGTTATCTTTAAGCTTTCTCCAAAAATCATGATGTTTTATGTGTGTATATAGATTCTTTATTTTGATTCAATGTTGAGTTTTGATTTCATCCATTACGAAAAGTGATTTGGACCCAATATTTAAGATTGATACCCTTCATAGACCCCATTAGGTTCATTGATGTTGTGAGAAAAAACCCTGGGCTACCCGAGGGGTATGTCGGGACCCTTGTAATTTGTAAGTATAATTAGTTACTCAAAGGTTATTTCAACTGAGTAATATGAAATGTTTTTTATAACATGATGTGGTTTAAGGGGTTGTTTATAATGATATAAAAATGGTTTAATTTAGTTAATGTATTTAATTTTCTTACGGATTTGGAAATATGTTGAAGTGCCTAGGAAGGTAAGTACATATGAGATGGTGAATATGATAAAATGGTTTTGGCATATGAATTGAGTAATATGATTAAGGGGTTTTCATAATGAAATTAATGAAGATGTTATATGGGATAATAAGTGAGTTATTTAATACAAATATTGGGTTAGGGAATTAGAATGAGAATTTGGGAGAAGTGGGTTATGTAATGTAAATGGTAAATGTGTTAATGGGTTATGGAATGATATTATTTACCATAATGATTGTTTATTATCATGATTGTTATATATAATGATAGATATGTATTGTGATGTAATATGTGTGGTGGATGAATAAATATTCATATTCACATGGCTTGGTTGAGTATGTTATAGACTTAGGTTCTACACCCATAGTGAAGTTAGAATGAGGCTATAAACTCCACCCCAAAATGCATGGGTTTTGGAATGGGATGGAGCTCTATTCCATTAATTGTTGAATATCCTCCACAAACCGAGGCATATATGTGATGAGTATGTGTTTATTTTATGTTACCATCCCTAGTGATATAGGGACTCGACTATTCCCTTATGAATGATAATTGATCAAATTTGGTCGTGTTTTAAATGATGTAAATGCCTAACCCATAGAAAATGAGATGAAGATGAATTTATTAATAAATATGACATAAGTGATGAAATGTAAATAATAATGTAATTTTATTAAAATATTATTATAGTTATAAGGGGTGTGATTAGTTTTACTCTGTGAAATCCATTATGGTTGAATGTGGGCATCTCTCATTACACCTTGACATATACTCCTAGTGGGACCTAAGTTATTTTGGTTTATTAATTGACTCTAGATAATTAAATGGGTAAATTAATGTTAGGTAATCATGTAAATATTTTCCTTTTTCACTTTTTGATTTATTTAATTTTTTACCTACATACACCTTATATAGACTGTATATTGTGTATAAATTGTCGGTGGGGGCGTACTGAGTAGTACTCTCACCATGCTTGGGTCACCATGGAACTTTGGTACCTGAGAATATGGAACTTGTTTCATTTATAGGATTAGGACAGGAACCTAGATTTTGGATTATCAAGGGATGATTAGTTGGATCATGGAGGTCAGGACCATTGTTGGGAGATGGGTCTGATTTTAGAGTCTATTGTTAGGTTTGTTCATAGTTCATATTGTATGACTTCTATGAAAGTATATTATTATATAGATATTGTCATAACATGTGTAAATGGTCATGTGTTATGTTTTTCATGTTCTCCATTACTTTTTCATGTATTTGTTTTATAATTTTGAGTTACTTTTGTTATGGATAACTTTAATTAGAGGGTATAGTCTCCCTATGTTTCTCTTTAATAATACGCTGCTTGTCGGAAGGAACGGGCATACATGGAGGGGTTCTTATGGTACTACGATGACCCAACTTAGGTAATTAGTCATTGTGGCTCCTGGGTTCAGGATGTAACATTTTTAGAGTTTATGACCTAAATTTGGACCACCCAATGTGTGTTTCTCTGACATTCCCTTGATGAAGAATGTGTGTAATTATCCAACGCACCACTAAGTGTGTTTGTTTTTCCTATTAGAAAAATTCATCAAATGGGGTTGAAATGAATTAGTTTTATTGATCTAGGGATTATACAGTACATTGACCATGTGAAATTATACAGTATTCTATTGGAATCTAAGTGGTTGGAATGAGATATAAGACCCACATAATCAAAAGTATATGATTACCATGTGGTATGTGTAATCAAACACCTTTTTATGGTATGTTGGACTAATTATTTAAAAAGAAATTATAAAGGGGATGTTTAATGTCTATACACAAATACCCCTTATTAATTTTTATCATTGTGATTATTGGAATAATATTAAATGTTTCCTAATAAGTTGTTTTATTTATTGTCCCCTTTGATGACTTTTTTTCTTCATAATGTTAATGGATTAATTAAGTGACTAATATTATGAAATGGGTGCTCTTTAAAACCTAATTTCACAATTAAATTAAGAACTGATTATTTTACATGGACTTGTTATCCATTACATTATAATACATGGGAATGGTGTCCTTAGGAATGAAATACACTAAATCATTTTACTCTGGCATGAAATCCAAGTTCATGGAGTCCCTTAAAATATGATACATAAGAATAATGTCCATGGGCATGGTGACCTATACATTATGATAATCGGATATGGAGTCTCTATTCATCACCTCCCTGGGTAGGTCAACCCATAAATTTTTATATTCAGGAATATCATCTCTGGGAATGAAATCCCTTATATTATGATACATGGGTACCACATTTCTAGGAATCACATACCAAATGATTTCTATATAAAACATGGAATCCCTTGGGAAGACATAACATTACATTATGGTTCTCAGGAATGGTGTCCCTTGCATTCATAATACTTGGGTATTGAAACCCTTGCTTCCCTATACCGTTCATGTGACTAGGAAAGGATGATCAAATTTCACCTTGGGTCTTGGATAGTTATGTGTTTATTTATATATATATGGCAGTAAACATTCCAATATATAATGTGAATATATATTAATATTCATTTCTATTTATGTGAAAATATTTCTTCCATAATATGAAGTGAATATATGTATATATGTACATAAGGTGAATCCATCATCAATGGTATTCTAGATTAGGTCGAAGTATGTGTGGTAATCCATGAGTCATTGGGAATCCAAACACGACATGATTACATTTTCATTTACTATACTACCTTAATTTTGATATAACATTACAATACATTATTCACTGTGATAATGTTGTACTAAATTACAATTGTTTGATATTTATCCTCGGGTGATTGTTTTACTTTTTCTGGTTATTGATGAACTCATTTATGGATATTTACCCTTGGCCTTCTGTGAAAAGAATGTTTTTTTAATGCATCATTATAATCACATAAACATCGTATTCCAAATATATGTCATGACATATAGGATGTATTATAGATTTCATGGTGCGTGATGATTTATATACCATAATTAGGAAATTGTTTAGCATTAATACCTATGTATATTAATTAGGATGATTTTTCTACATGATTTCCAAACTTCAATGATCAAAGGTTTATAAACATTCTCATATTTAAGTCATACTTGATTGATTTCTAGTATTTATTTCCTCTTAAAAGAATTTCAAGTTATAATTATGAAATATGGATAATAAAATAAAGTGTCTGAATCAACATAAATTGTGATTTACAACATATATTGATGGTGACATTCTATTTAACCAACTGATTTAGATATGTTTAATCCATTTTCATTAGTTACACGAGTTGAAAGATTAGTGGTTATATTTAAATGGGTTCCAAAATATTCGACTTATAAAGTTCATGAGCACTTTAAAAAATATGTAACAGTGACCCACATAATTGAACCCTCTCATGTAACCATGTTGTATTACAAAAAACAAGTAGGATAACTGGGATATAGAAAGATTATGGATACTTTTAAATTATTTAGGAATTTAAATTTATAATATAGGAATGGTAATTCATCTAAATGAACCATTAATATTATATATATATATATATATATATTATATAAATTCATTTTTTTAGATATTGGTTTCCTTTTTAAGGATGATACATCCATTATTTAGGAATGATGTCCCATATGACTAAATTATTTAATGCATAACTGGACCCTTGTAGGTCAGTTGGTCATGTTTCTTATTAGATTTTCTAGATGTGACCCAAGTCATTCAGTATTTATATGTTATTATTATGTGACATAAGCATTATGGGTATATATAAGTATTAATTGAAACTAATAGAAATTGTTTTAAACTTATATGGAATTCCAATTGTAATTTATGGATAGTTTACTACATACATTGATAATGAATTCTATATAAATGAACAAATTTTAACATGATGTAACCCTCATATCACCTTGATTCATTAATGAAATATTACATAACCCCATTGTATAATTCTTATTCTAATATGATTGATATTTAATGTGTCCATAACTGCTTATATAATGTGACATATAATCATATAGAGGAATCTTACTTAACCGGTTCCCTTAATTAATAAAATCCTCATTTAATACATTTCAGCTAAATTATTACGGGGCATCAGTTAATTAAAAAAGGAAATTACAACCTAATGAGTGTTTTCAATTATATATTCAAAAGTTACATTTTCATTGGTTGGTCCTAGTTTTTGAAAATATTATGGGTAGATTAAATTATGGGTTAAAAATAAACATTTTATATATTCTCTGAATCCCATATTAGATCTTTTAAAAAAGTATTTTCTATAGTTGGTATTAACAAATAGTATAGAAAATACATTTTATATGACTTACTAAAAATGTTGTAAAAAATAAACATCATAAAAATTATTTAAAATGACACCTTGAATAATTATTTAAGTTATGAACCGTCGAGTAAGAAATAGAATTAGTTTTCCTTAAGGGATGCTTGAATGAGATCATGATCATTATTAGTATCCATATGTTGGATTTTTTCAGATATTGATTAAAAATAATGTAATAGAGGAAGAGTGTAGTGACCTCTTTATGATTGTGCCTTGTTTGGGAATCAACGCCCTTTTCTTTGAATGGGAGTTAACTTGGATGCGATGACACCCTCTATGGTTAATTACCAATGGTAAATATATTATCCTAGTATTCAAAAATGAGGTTTTATTTGAGTACCCGTTTTCCAAAGTAATACTCTAGATATTGAAACAACGCCCCATGTGTATATTATTTGTTTTATGTTATTTTTAACATCAATATAGTATATCCAAATATGGAAACCTAGTGAGTGTCAGATCTTCCTACTATACTTTATCATTTAAACCTTTCGACAAGAACACCCATTTTCATATTCTTAGAGATGATCAATGCCTGGAAGCCTAATAATTGTCAACTAATGTTGTAGGCCTTGTTGATAAATTTTTACCCACAAAGGTAGGTGATTCCCTATAAACTTTATTTTTACCACTTATAAAGAGATCTGATAGGGTCATTAGATGTCATGCAACTAATTCTTAAAAAATGGATGAGGTTATAATGCTAGAAGCCATATGTCTATGAGGACAAACCAATATGCCCTCAAATTAATAATACACTAGTACACAAATTATTTTTTTCTATTAAAGATTACCTACATAGGAGGTTAGTCCAGGTCTATGTTGCCTTTTTACAGTAAGGTCCATTTTTTCTCTTTTCCAAAATGATGTGTGGTTAGTTTTTGAGTGTTTTGATTCAACCATGGTGATGCTTGTTCTTTTGAAAATTGACCTGAATGAATATTTGAAAAAACTAGTTATAATGGTAAGGACATTTTGGATACCTAGAGTAGTTGAATATTATTGGTTGTGTGGATGATGCGTTATATTTTAAAACGATTCCATGAGGTGGGGGATCGTTCAATAAATCATGGAACATGTGGAATGACTAATTTTAAAGTGGATTTCTAAGGTAAATTCTCAACTATTCTAATTCTTAAATTCAATGTAATTTAATATCTTCGTTTAACCCTATATTAGTGAATTGATTGAGCCCACATCAATGAGCGAGCGGTGATCCCAATCCTCTCGGGCTGGGAACTGGTAACATGCATCAAGATAAACCTTTGGGAATGACTTAGCCCAATAAAATAGTAGTAAAAAACCAAATATAAATTTAATAATATAAATTAAAACAATTACATGAAATTGAAAATCCATAAATTCCACCATGTGACCATAGAGGACACCATTGACCACACAATCAATACCTCCCATGGAAACCGAATCAGAGGAGAAGGCATCACAAGAATCTAAAACCAAAACAAAGCTATATGTGTGAGAATTATAATGTAGAAGTGATTCGAAAAAATATATTCTAACATTAATTCCCTTTAAATAAAATATCCATCAATTTGAATTATGAAATAAAATATGTAAACATAGTTTTTCATACATATATTTATTAAAAAAATCAAGGTCAATTGAAATGTGTTATTTAAAACGGGATTCTATTCAAAACAGGAAGCCTTAAAGTTTAACGGAAGAATAAGTAGAGTGAAAAGGAATATATTTTATTTTACCAAAAAGGTAAAATTAAAGTTTAAACCATTTTCAAGACACCTTAGATTCAATTTTAAATCGAACATCCACTTTTAGAATGAAGGTACACCACACAACAAGGAAGAAGAAGAAAAATAAAACAAATGGAAATTGAAAATATCACACAAGTGTAATTAAGCAGACAAGTCACCTCAATCATCCTCCACATAAAATATAGTACCAATGTACATGGAAGAATCTAGGATCATAATCAATAATCTAAAACATTATAAACTAGATGCATCCTATAGTAATGCCAAAATTTATTACCACAATTCTTCCAAATGCTCGATCATATCCTACCTAGCCTAACCAAGGGGAACATTCCCAAAGTAAAGAGAGGCCCATACTAAGATGCACTATCTAGTGTATGATCTAAACTAGTTCATTAACCATTCTTGGAATTTACACTAGCTATGCGAGGTTCCTTTGTCACGTCTAAATAGGGTGTGTTCTAGAAAAAAACCAATCATTCCACCACCCATGAAGGCATATATAGCACAAGTACACACACAATAACCAACCCCAGAATCACTCCATGATATATTCTATTTCCTTTAAAACATTATATCACAAGGGATTAATATACTAAGGACATACCTTACCATTCAACACAACCAAAGAAAGAGGGTACTCGATGAAAATTTTTCAAAAGAGGACCAACATATAAAAGTAACAAGTGGGTCTCAAGAAATATTTTTGTAATATACCATTTCAGAAGATCTGTCACATTATTTTTAAATAAGTTTGAAAACAAAAACAACATTTAGAATAAAAAACATTTATAATATTTAGCCTTGATTTTTAACAAACACATAGTGCACAAAGTTAAATAACATAATTTCGTCCGATTCCATACACATTTAACATCAAACAATTTCTCTAAAAATCATACAACATAATTTAGGATTAAAATGAGGAGTGTAAAGTTAGAAATTAATGATTCATAAATTTAAAGACCAAAATAAAAAACAAAATCTAACTCAAATCCCATGCTCATTGAGGATGATGATCTTAAACCACTATTTATTCCTCTATGAACTTTAATTTATACATATATATATTCCCCTAGATACATTGTACATATTCTCTTATCCAAGAGGGAATATGTGAAAATATTTCATATATATATATATATATATTCCTCACCTGTGAGTGCACATGTTAGTTACCTTGACTCTTGTGGATCGAAACAAATTTAGAAAGGCCACACTCACACAAAAAAATACTAAGAACTCAAGAAACCGTAATATAAAATAGAGGGAATGATGTAATTAAAGATCACTTACTGAAAAAAGAAGAAAAAATTTCTACCCTCACCATCTGTGGAATTAATTGGCCTCAATAGGACTGATAAATAGTAATCCCCACTAATGGACCAAAATAAAACCCCCTAAAACATATTAGCGTTCGACCATGGAACTGACACCATACAGAAGAGATGAAAACGAAGAAAAAATGAAAATAATTGGAGAAGAGACTGACCAGGGAGGTACACACCCAATATCAAAGGGATAATATGTCACAGAAAGTAGATAGAGGGGGAAGAGTATGCATAACAGAGCCCTCCTAGTCAGCCGGGTCACACGGGATAGGAAGGCTTGGCGGCGCACTAGGGGGTTAGGTGGTACCTCTTTGTGGTTTAATAAAAAACAAAATATAAAAATAATAATAATAAAAATAATCATAATCATAGTAATAGTCATAATGATAATAATATAATTAATATTATTATGGTTTTAACATTTTTTTATTTTATTTTTTTATACTTTTTAAATTTCATTTTATTTCCTAAAATATATTATTTTAGTTTATTTTGTGAACAATTAGAAGGTCTCAGATTACCATTTATGGTCCTTCGGACTGTGCACCAACTATTGGAAGCCTACAAGAGATAAGGGACCCTTTCATGATCTAGACACACAGTTTTAGAAACTATTCTCCAACCACACAACTCGGCTATGTTACTTAACAGAAAAATTTGTAATGCTTTTCACATGGTTTCCTCTAACTGTGTAAAACCCATGATCCACCAAGAGAAGAGTTCATGGTCACTACTAGGCCTCACATAGTTTGATCCAAAACATCCTAAAAGTGTTCACAAGGCCAAAAACCACCCAAATACTCTGAAACTCAAAAATTTTGATCGAGACATTTAATCAAACTATGACCAAAGAAACCAACATTAATAAAAAGATAAAAATAAATGAATCCATTATCAGGGTATGAAACTTTTCTCTACCATGAAAGCATTCTTCTCCTAGAATTTCACCCTACCTAATGATAAATCAAACTAGACCATCATACCACATGTGGAAAAATAAAACCTTGACCCTTTGTGTAAATTATTAAATCCAAAATTCTCAAAAACAAAAACACATTGAAAATAAAAACAATAGTAATTGTGAGGAAAATAGGAGGGTTTTACCCTTTATATAAAACTAACTAGAATGACTGACATTGAAACTCTTGAAACACTCCAAATCTATATCTAAAAACATGATCAAATGTGGGAACCCCCCAAATAGACCAACCCTGACCACATAGGGGGCAATGAATGAAACCATAAACCATGTATTAAACACAACCATGACTCATGATCTCCACAAGGCTCAAGAATCTCCAAAATTATCACAACCCAGAACTAAAACCAATCGACAATTTTACCACCATTCAAGTGTCACATCCATAAGGCACAATCATCTCTAGAGATGTATAATAAAACAATGTATCACTAATCCTTTCCCAATAAAATTTGGACTTTACTGAACCAGAAATCCCAAAATACATAAACTATAATAAAATATTGCTAAAATATGAAATGAGGGCCTTACTTCATATAAAAAAAAGAAACCTTTAATGGTGATTAATCTAAAATAATGGAACATATACTATCATAATTTTAGTACTATAGAAAAAATCTAAACCAAGGTCCCCCACACCTAGTGATTCATGACTGCAAAAATAGATTCACTCTAAGACCAATGGTTAGAGACCTGATTTCTTAAAGAATATTTTGATCCATATTCCGTAGATAACAATAATCAACTAAAACTACTTTTTCATAAGTGAAAATTACATGACCCCTGCATAAGACCAATGTTAACACACTGAACAGAAAAACTTTTAGTAAGCCACTACAAACTCAATAGTTTTATATTTTTTAGTTAATAATTGTGGGAGAAAAACCATGAAATCTCTTATGTGTTTCAATGTGAGAAATTTCTCAGGGTCCACCACTAAATTCGGAGTCTGAGTGGAGTTCTCAATGGGAATACTCAGAGAAACAATTAATTTACTTTTTTCTTATAAAACCTAACCACCTTTGTTTTGAAATGTTTAAATCACTAATCAAAAATCACCACTGATATCCAACACTGAACTTCACCTAAACATGGATTAACACATCATTATGTATGATCGTCCACTCTTAGAAAGAATTATCTTGGGAATACTAAAATACAAGAAACAAAATTCTGAAATAAAATGAATTATAAACCAAAATCTCACACTTCAATCATAAAATGAAAAACAAACTCAAATCACCACTCCAAACACATTTTTAGTATTTCAAAACCATGATCCCCTGAAAAAGGGTTAAAAACACAAAAAACACAATAAAAAATTGCTCACACACAATCCAAAATATTGAAACACCATTTTTTAATACCATTTTAAAAAGGAATTACACTCTTAAATACCCACCATTGTTTATCCAAGGAGTCTCACATATATAAATCCTTATTCAAGCTCAAGAACCCATCAAAACATTCCAAAAAATATCCACATTCAACACGTGTACACCCATATATGTGGTCATTCATAGAAATATCATGGTATAATTAAAATGATTTCTCACATAAAAAACATAATTCAACCAAAATCCCAAATTCCAAACAAATTTGATGTATCCATTTATGATTAATTCACAAAATTTAAAAAATTAACAAGTAAATTTAATTTCAAATTCCAAAAAATCATTCCAAAATCCAAAACAAATACCAATACACCTTCCATTTTTTCATTTCAAACCACATATCTTATTAAAATAAAATCATTTTCATTTTGAAAATCAATTTTCCACTCCAAATTCAATTTTCCATTGCAAATGCACTCACCCCAACCAAAACCAAACCAAAATAAGTACATGCACCGATGCATGTATATGTGGAAGTAGTGTCTAAGTCGGACCTAACTACATGGTTTAATAGATAATTCCCCACAAAAAAACTTACCACTGGGAGTTTCCTTAATCATACCCTCGGGATACACATGAGTTTCTACTCCATGTATGCCCGTAGTGTAACACTGTATCATTCCCATGGTCATCCCTCATCCCCAGAAATAAAATCCAAAGATTCAAATCCCAGAATACCCCTAGTAACTTGTATATTAGATTTAGAAAGAGTTCACGATGGTCTTTCCATCCATACCTATATTGTCCCGGTAGTTCTATGTTTTATCTACCTTACACAAAAAATAAATAGTGACTTCTATAATTACATTTATTCATGGAGCATCATGGTTCATCCCTAAAGAAATCACCCTAGTCGGACTGAGATATGTCCTGAGATGAATTCTAAATCCTCTGGGGGTGAAACAAGTTTTAGGTATCAGGATTAAACATTTTGAATGATTTACCCCAATAAAATAGGAAAAACCAAAATATAAATTTAATGATAAAATAAAAACCAATTAATGGAAATAAATAAAACTGAACATAAATTAATGCGACACTGATGTTCACCACTAAGCTAAAAACTAATCTTTCCAGGGATGATTGTATCCGATAATGAAGTAGCACAAGAATCTAGAAAAAAATTAAAATATATGAGTGTGGGTATAAAAACACATTAAGCATTCCCAAAAAATCTATACCTATTTTCATTTCATTTAGATCAATTATACATCAATTTTATGTTTTAAATATATTATATAAACATATTTTTTCTTAAATTTATTATTAAAAAAAATCAATGCTCATTTCCCTTTTCATTTTAAATTGGTTTCTTTTCCAAGAAGGAGGCCTCATAATTTTAGAGAAAAAGAGGGAGTACGGAAATGATGATATTTTTTCCTTAAAAAGTTAATAATAATGTTAACAGAATTTTAGAAATATTTTCAATAAATATTTAAAAACATAAAATACCCTTTTAGTGGGATGATACACCACTCAAGGTATTGGGAACAATAAACATACAATAATAGAAATGGAAAATGTCACACAAGAGTAAATTACCAGATAGGGAACCTAAATCATCTTCCACATAAAAATAATTTTCGAAGTGAATGGAAGAACATAGAAGCTCATTTTATAATCTAGAATATTCTAAAACCTAAATTATCTCATAGGCATGCCTCACCTGATGACATCAATTCACCCACATGCTCGGTCTTGACCTACGTAGTCAAACTAATGGGAATAACCCTAATGTATAGAATAGTCCACACTAAGGGCCACTAGCCATTGCTTGATCAATACTAGTGTAGTAACCATTCTAGGAAAATTCTATAGCTATTCCATGTTCCCATGTCATGTCAACCGAGGGTGTGTTAAAAAAATCAATCCAGAAACAAACCTTGTTTGTATTTATAGACCAAGCACACATACAAGCAAAAACACCCATCCACCCCACAAAAAATACACTTCATTTCAACAATTTAATAAAAAGGTATTCTCGTACAAAGGACCTCACAAACAAATCAATACAACCAAGAAAATGGGATCATCCAAGGAGATTTTTCAAAAGTGGGCCAACCTATAAAATTTTCATAAAGGCCTTAAGTAATATTTGATTGGTCAACCATTTCCAATACATCAAACACACCATTTTGATATCAATTTGAAAAACAAAAACACCATTTTGAATCCACAAACCATTTATAAAATCTAAAATTTAATTTTAATATACACATAGAGTGGGGATATAAATAAATAAATTACATGAAATTCCATCCTCATTTAATATCAGTCAATTTCTCTAAAAATTATATATCACTATTTTCGATTAAAATAAGGATTGAATGCATGAAATTAATATTTCATACATTTGAATGCCAAATTCACAGGGAAAACTACATCAAAGCACAATTTCTTTAATGAAGATGATCTAGAACCACTCTTTACTCTTACATGAATACGATATTACACATGTATATACACCTAGATGCATTATAGATATTTCACTCTCTATTAGGGAAAATGATGAAAGAGAGCTATATATATATATGCCTATTAAATGTTTGTACATGTATGTTCCCTCGAGTTTAGCTTATTGAAAACACTTTAGTAAGGTCTAACACACTCTAGAATAAAATCGAGAACTAAAAAAACTAATTTAAAATTCATCCAAAATAATATAATTGAAGATCCCTTACCTGAAACAAATGAGTAACTCACTGCATTCTCCGACTGTAGTAAGAATCGACCTCAAGGGGACCAACAGACCCAAAACATTATGAATCAACCGACACAAAATCCATAAAAACATATTTGGGTTCATATATAGAGTGAACACCATATAGAATATAATAAGATTAAAAATGAAAGAAAATATTGGGGAGAAGAAACTTACCAGATAATACCACACCTAATATTAAGAGTGGCATCTATCAATAACAGATGTCGAAGGTGGGGGACGTCACATGCTGAAGCCCTTCTGGTCGGGTGGGTTTCCCGAGAGAGGAAGGTGTGGGTGGATGTCACACAATGGGGAAAGGCTGAACCCCATTTAGAGTTAATAAATACCTAAAAATAATTTTACTAATAAACATAAGAATAATAATAATATTATTATTATTATTATTAAATCATATTCCTTTTTACCTTATTTTATTTTTATCTTAATATATTTTCATTTTTAAAAAAAATGGTAAATATTCACATGTTGGATGCATGTTCAACCAAATAATGCACTATCTATGCAAACCATACTGAATGAAAGGGAACGTCGCATGGTTTGGGAACACGGATTGAGAAATCGTGTTCCAACCATGAAACTCAACATTGTTATTTGATTTAGTCACTTCCCACACTTCTCGCATAGTTTCTTATAACCATGAATAATACATGATATACAAATAGTTGGGATCATGTTCATTTTTAGGCCACATATGGTTTTATCCAAATCATTATCAAACTACGCCCACTGATAAAAACTACCCAATGACTCCAAAACTAGAACAAATTAGGAACTCAGCCCAAGACTCAACCAAAATATCCAACATAAAGATAAGGATAAAAACTAATGAGTATTGATATTCTGGGTGTGACCAGCCTTTTATATAGGTTAGATTGACCATATTTATGGACGAATCTCAGTGCGTGACTTGGGAATCAATCTTGGTGTTCCAGGATGTACATCCTTTTGTATTGAGATGTCAGTTCATAGTGGTTGTGTTTGGTAACTATAAATAAAACATTACTCAATGGATGGGTGTAATCCAAGGATCAATGGATTCAAAAAAGTGATTCTTATGATCGTGGTGACAAATAGAATTTGGTAAGATTTAATGTATCATCCCAAAAAGAGGGATAATTTTATAATAGATGTAGAATAATTAGACACTTGAACTGTAGCTGGACCAAGACATGCATGTTTAGGATATGTGAAGTCAAAAATTAAATGAAAGTACATATGGACAATTTTAAATTTATGTCTGTATATGGATGATCTATACATGCCTAGCAATAAATTATTAGAGTACTCCTTATAATATATCATGCCCCATTTCTATACTTCTCCTTGAGTATGTTGATAGAGTGTCGACTATATGCAGATCTACCAAATGATTTTCATGTCCATGGAAAAAGACTCCATGAGAATTTATCTCAAGGAGACGTTTAATGGATGGACACTTTATGTGTGGTACACCACTGAGTATTTATCAGTGTTGAACTCAGATTATTTTTGTCAAACATCATAATGAAAATTAACAGAATGTGGGAATGCGTAATGGGTGATGTTATTTATCCCTTGATTTTGTGCGGGTTCTTTTACATTTGACTCATATGCCCAGGATGGGTAGGGAATGTGATGAGGTAATCTATTTCTATTTTCATGGAGTGAATATTCATTGTATTATCATAATGTGGGGAGAAGGATGTCCATCACTGGTGGACGTCGTCCTGTGTTAAGGGTCCTGGTACATTATTATCTGTCAACATATGATTTTTTCGACTATGGTATAATGTTAAATAAATGTACCAGTAAACAAATAGAGTAATTTTTATATTCCATGTATAGGTTCAATTATGGATTTTATTGAAATCCTATTGTAGCTTATAGCGATCCATGGATAAAAATTTGGGATATTGTTGGTGGTGGTTCTACCACATTATAATGGTATTGATTTTGGAGATAGTTCATAAATGAGACTTCATCAAAAATTGATGTTGTCTTAAGTGATCTTTCACAGAACAATCTTAATAAGCCTTATAATAATGATTCAGAATTTAGTTTTTGTGATGCAAAAAAAATTCAATCAGATTGAGGACTGAGTGTAGTGAACTCACATGTGATTGGATATATGTTTGTGGAGTTTCTCTAGAACTCTATAAACTTATTTTAGTAATAAATTATGATAGTGTGAGTGTCGTGACATGGAATTGGAAATTTGAAAGTAGAACATCTTATTGGATGTTCTATAAGACAAATGATGTAAGAGAGGATATTGTGATCATATCATGACTTATATAGGAATGAGTAAGCTCTATATCAACTTTTTTATTATGGTTTCAATCATTGTCTCATGTCTTATTGGCTTAAGTAAATTAATATTGAAATCGTTCTTGTAGAGGTGTTATGCATTTGGAAACTAGATGTAGCCATTTCTGTTAGATTTCATGTCTTGAGTAGTATGAGTGTTGTTTTTTATTCCACAATACTTATAGGGGCTGAAGTGTTATAAAGGTGGGAGATTTTAATGCCCCATGTTTTTATGTGTGGTTGTTTTAAAGGGAATTTTAATTTTCCCAATTGGCGAATGGTCTAAGTCTTTAATTTTGTAATACAATGTAAATCTGAGCTTTTAAACACTTTAAAGTGTTGTTTTTCGGATTTGGATTAAGGACCAATCGGTTTCACCAATGATAGATTAGTTTGGGGAGTTATGGGCTTTGAAATCTAACTTTTCAGAAGAAACATGCAAGGCATGTGGTTTGTTTAAATTGTGAAGCAACTAAAGAGGAATGGTGCATACCTATAATGAGTGTATCACATTTTTCAAAATAGTGCAATGTTGGGAACACGAACATGTTGAATTATAAAAGTAAATTATAGAGCTGGGTGCATGAGATGTATATTTTTTTTCAAAATGTGGACCTGACTGCATGGTTAGTTCCAAATAACCCATAGCATTGCATGGTTGGAACACGGATAACCCAAACCATGTGACCAAACCATACATGGCATCGATCATGTATAGTGTGAGTTACACGGTTGGTGAAAATTTCTCCTAACTATGATTCTTATCCATGATTCTCATTTAGTGAGGAAAAAATCTTTTTCCCTATGACCATTAAATATTTTCACCCTTGCCCCCCCCCCCACATTTCCACAGAAGCTCTGGCACATGTTCCTACCTCCTCTTGTCCTCCTCCTAATTGAATATCCCCTTTCCTTTGTCTGATTCAAGTGACATTTGGTACATTGAAAGAATATCGGTTTGTATAATACTCATAATCGTTTATTTCCAATTTATTTTGGTGTTTTTGGAACTATATTCATGGAATACAATACACCCCATTTTAAGGTTCTTGATAACTTTTCTAATTTATCCTATTTCCAATCAAATAAAATCATTATAATGGATGAATGAATAATGTTATGCATCAGGTATGTGATCTCAATGATTTTACATTAATGATTAATTGTTCTATAAAAATTTTTATGTGTCAAAAAACAAACAATATGATTGTCACTATTAAATTGTGTAACAATTAAATTTAATTTCATATCCTAATATTTAGATCTATTATAAGGACCTTTGTTAACGATAGAGGTTTATACATAAATTAGACCCCCTGGGTTTTCCCACACATTCTATGGATGAAGAATTTGCATGATTATCCAAATCACATCTATGTTTGTTTGGATTTACCTTTAAAAAAAGTTATAAAAAAGGTCAAAATTCATTGGATGAAATGATTTCGGGAACATACCTTACTAGATCCATGTATAGTTATGAATTATTCCATTAAAATAGAAGGGGTGGGAATGATATGTATCGATCATATAATTTAATGTGTATGATAACCATGTGTCTTGTGTACCCAAACAAATATATAAATACTAGTTCCCTAATTATTTAGAAGAGATTGAAAAAGGATGATTTTAATATCTATGAATGCTTGAAACATATTAATTATGATCAAATTTATTATTGGAATAAAATTAAATGGGTGCTAAGAATATTATTTTTTAGAATACAATTATCTATGGTAATTTTTACTTATTTAAGCTAGTGTTTTAATTATGTGAGTCATATTATGGAATGGGTTTCCATATGGATTAATTTCTTTGTTAAATTATAAATGATTATTTTCCATGGGCATGGTGCCCCTTACAATATGACACTCGGGCATGGATTCACTAGGAATATGATACTAAAGTATAGATTACCTTGGTGTGGAATCCATTATATTATGATACTTAGACATGGTGTCCCTAGGTATGGTATCCCTTAATTTATGATACTCATTAATGGATTTCCTAGGCATGGTGTCCCTGAGTATAGCATTCTGTACACTATGATACTCAGGCATGGAGTCCCTCAACATGCCATCCCCTATATTATGACACTCAATCATGGAATCCCTTGAATGGTTAACCTTACATTACGATAATTATGCATGAAAACCCTAGGCATGGTGTCCAATATTTTATGATACTCAGGTATGGAATCATTGGGAATGATGCCCCTTATTATTATGATACATGAGCTTGGTGTCCGATATATTTTTGGATACATGGTCATGGAATCCCATACTATCCTATGACATTCATGTGACTATATATGGATGACTATGTTATGCCTCAAGTCCTGACTAGCACTATGTATCTATATATACAGCTATATATGTTCCTATGGATAAAGTGAATATATATAGATATACCTATCTATCAATAATTAAATATATTTACACAATCCTACAAATGATGTGTATATATATAAATTTAATTAAGGTGAGAAAATCATTAGAGGTATTTCTGCTTTGGCCGAAGTAGTTATATTTCTAGGTTTCCATGAGGAACCTATACAGAATTTATTACATTCCTATTTAGTTCACTACAATACTTTTGATATACCAGCACATTGATTTATTTCATAAACATGTAGTATATTAAAATTTAGACATCATTGGGGGTGGCCAACTATGTATATCTCAAACCATGTTAAGGCCACCATTTGGTACCAAAATACATATCATTTTATTAAAGGTCTAGGCCATGGATTGTGATTTGTTCCATTATTCTTGTGCATTGGAGATTAGAAACAATTGAATTATTCGGATCTCAGGATTCTTGGGATAAGGCCCTTTTGCCTTTATATTTTCTTGGTATATTTTTTATACATTACCTTTTGTTTTTCTATTAAAATATATTTTAGCATTATCATGCATTATTATTATTCATATATTATTGATAATCAGTTGTTGTTATATTTTTTCATCCTTTATTTATTATTTCTTCCAATATATTTTTTACTAATCCTATGGGTGCAGTCTCCCCACTATACCTTGATTAACCCTCTCTAATAGCCTGAAGACTATAGCATACAAGGTGGTGTGCAATATGCCTATGGTATAACTATCTTGGGGAACCTTTTTAGTGTCTCTTGGGTGGGGAAACTACATTAAAAGTTAACTATAATTTTCAATTATTAGTCATAATTACCGGTAATTAGTAATAATTATCAATAATATGTAGTAATTAGTAATTAGAAGTAGTAATTATATGTAACTAGTAATTATTAGGCGTAATTTGTAGAAATAATTAGTACTTACCATTATAACTCATGTTTAATAGTGATTAATAGTAATTATTACAGATTAGTAATAATTACAGTTAATTTGTAATAATTTTTAAAAATTATAAATTATTAATAAGAAATTACTTATAATTATAAATAATTAGTAATAATTATAGATAATTTGATATAATTAGTAATAATTACTAGTAATGGTTAATAATTATTTAATAATTACTAATAATTAGAAATAATTTTCCTTAATTATTAGTAATTTCTTATAATCTTCGATAATTACAAAAACAATTCGGTAAATGCTAGTGTTTTTTCCCGGATAATTACTTTATTATATTGGATTAATGGTAAAAAATATTTCTAGTTTCACATCATATTGAAAAAAAAACAGAACAAGTAAACATTAGTTTTTATTATGATATCATAATTGAATAAATCATCTTATTAATCAAAATGGTTCTTATATAAAACATCTATATATTGAGAGTGTCAAAACTTTTTTTTATCATTTTCATCATCAAAACA
This sequence comes from Viscum album, assembly GCA_963277665.1. Taxonomy (NCBI): domain Eukaryota; kingdom Viridiplantae; phylum Streptophyta; class Magnoliopsida; order Santalales; family Viscaceae; genus Viscum; species Viscum album. The sequence goes on from OY728140.1 coordinate 1,957,181,417, forward strand.
ATAATTTGGTTTAGAAGGTAAAATTATGTGTCAATGAAAGAATTGTAGTTTGAGGAGGATCCAAACTTTTGATCACATTGTCGTTCATGTATTGAGTTATTCTTATTCAGAAAAGTTATGCTTTGGGTGTCAATGCACTGAATGTAATTCAAGAGAACATAAAAATATTTTGCTTTTAGATCCTTTAATGTTTCAAATTTTATTACAAAGTGTTATCAGACCGTCTTGTCAAAAAAAATTATAAAGATAATTCAATTCCAATGTTGGAACCATCCCAATTCTATGTGTTCCTAAATTTAGATGAGGATGGCTATGAAGTCAGTTTTATGAAAAAACAAATTCACAGTATTACTAATTTTATGAATATTATATCAGATAATAGAATGTTACATAGTTATTGTTTTTCAAATATTTACTTTTTTTAAATCATTTTTAACTATCAGAAATGTGTTGCCTATAAATTTCTATGAATGTAAGATGTTTTTCAGTAATTTGGGTGTTTATTTTCAGAAGATCTATGTATGACCAAAATATTGCATCTTATATTGTTGTGAAAATGATCCATTAGATAATTTTACAACATGTAGACAATTGAGGTATAAATAAAAATAAAAGGAAATTCTATACTTGTTCTTATTAAATAGTTGATGAATTTTCAACTTTTTTCAATATTGAAACATTTATTTATATATCAAAACACAACCTCATTGATGAAATGGATGAAATCCCATATTTCTATTAGTAAATTCTTATATTATACCTATTTTGTCTATTCACAGAATAATTGTTATCATGTACATATAATTTTTTTCTTTAGAAGATTGTAACATGTGATTGGGTCTTCTTTACTGATGGTTTATTCCCATTTTGTTAGTTGGGTATTCATAAGTCATATTGTCCAACATATATAATTTTTTATACCTTACCTAACGGGATGTTGCTAAAGGAACCAAATATCCCTCTGAAATTACTAATTCTAGTATATCTAATGGTGTTTGTACATATTATGTAATTGGAAAATATAATTACAAAATGCATGAAGCGTTAATGTCGACAACTAGTGAAATTATATCATGTGTCATCATATCTATATGGGATGTACAAGGTTCAAAATCATGTTCAAACTCTATGTGTGAAACAAAAGCATTTATAACTTCTATTGGAAGAGAACCATGTTTTTTAATTTAAATTTAAATTTATTCTTATAGAAAATCACTTTTAAATGAACATAATTAATTTTTTTAAAAGGAACACTTGAAAGAGATATAAATCTATCTCATATCAGAATTATTGATTTAAAATATATTTCCTAATCATTACCTCATATTATATTTGGAATGAATTTAAACTAGGTGAAAATAAATGAATTTGTTAAATATAAACATTTGATAAAGAGGGTTATTTTTTTGATCTAACGTTTTATTCTCCATTTTTCATATATCAAATTTCAGATTTATTTCATATTAGAAGATTTTTCTTGATGGAATATATTGTATAGTTTTGGAAACTAATAGTAAAAATAATTTTAATATAAAAGAATGATTTCATAAGACCCAAATTTACAGGCATATAAAACTTATGTTATTCGATAAAAGAATATAATTCAATTAATCAAGATGAAACATTTGTATTTTGAAAATAAATCATTTTCTATTAGGTCAATGGAATTCATATTTAATGTTAAAAAATTATTTTTTATCCAATTTGGATCGATGTGTTGCAATTGTTCATATAAATGGAGTAACAATTCATGATTTTCATGTTATAATTAAATACTACTATTTATTTTCCTTCTAGGTTTGTTTAATTATTTTATATAGGATATATAGATATTATTATCATATTTTTTCAATGAAATTTATACAGTGACAATAGGAAATAATGAACTGAGTTGGCAGTAATAAGTTGCTATTTTAATTTTCTCTGAATTGAAAAGAAATGTCAAGAATTTCATAGATTAAATGGAACTATTTACATTAAATTTTCTGTATGATGAAAAAAATAGAGTATCAATATAATTATGATGGATATAAACATATGAGATATTCAGGAAGAAATTGATTAAAATAGGGTGAAAAAAGAATCTATTAAAGGGTTAATAAAATAATTATATTTTCATGAGGAAATTTTATTTTTATTATCTCATTATTTTCAACCTGAATATCCTTCAAAAATTAATAGAATGTATTATAATGAGGGAAATTGGGATATTGAAATGGACTACCACTTATCAATATCAATTCATACTAAACATAGTTTTAGTAGATTTCATGAAAGATGTTTGTTATATGAATAAAAACAAATATATCATAAATATGTTCTGCTCATTTGTGAAAGAATTAAACAATTTTTATAGTGACTCTTACTATCAATTATTCATTATTTTTTCTAAAATATAAAAATAATATTAATTTTTTTTAGATTAAATGGAGATCATATCAGTAAATAGTACACACAAATTACACCTTCCAATCTTTATGAATTCTAATGATATAATTCACCCTACAATATTTAGAAAATGGTAATGTAAATTGGTTATGGTTGAACATAAGAAAACAATTTATTATTTTTTAATTATTTTTTTAATTTTCTCAAGCATCTCAACATTTATATATATTTGATATTTGATTATGTGTATGGAATAATCCTCCATTAAAATTGGTTAAATTTTATATTGAATTTTTGGTTAATAGATTTTTATATAAAACACACATATATGGTGAATCCGAAAAAAATGAATATATGTGTTTTCATGAATGAATCTCACTATAAATAATGTTATTTTGGATTTTCTGGAATGATGGATAAAATAATTGAGTTTTTTATCTGTAAAATAATTTTGTAAAAACATTTAAACGTCCTTTTTTTGATACAGATATATGGTTGATCATTCATCAAAACCATAGAATCGTTGATATGAAATATAAAATTTATCATGTAGAAAATGATCAGTTTATGTTATCTCATAACGAAATTAAATTTTATTATGAAAGTTTTTATTCTAATTTATGATATTTGATTAACCTGTGTAGTATAATCAAAATGAAATATTAGCAAAATTTATTTATAAAAGGTTAGTATAGTCTTCTTAAAGTGAATGAAAATGAAAATTTTCTATTGTCAACACCAAATATATATTTTCATTAAAATGATACAAATATTAGTGATAAAACGCCATAACAATGATTATATGGTGTTGATAGTGTAGATGATGTAACAAATTAATTTGAAATATAAATGGATGATGAAGCTTAAGATTCTATAGAAATTGATAATTTTGTGGAGGAAGATGAAAATATTAACAACATCAAATAAGAATATGATGATGAAAGATGAAGAATGATGTAATTAAATTCTAGTTATAGTCATAATTAACATATAATACATGATTTAAACTGTTTGAAAACAACATTAGATATAATTTTTGATTGATTGAAAAGATATTGATGGTATTTGTTGTACACCTGGTTAACATAGTTAGAGGGGATCCCCTCGGCCTTCGTTACTTTAAACCCCTAAGTTTTTATTCATTTTTTGGTGGATTGGCTTGGGTTTTCCTTTTTATGTACTTATCCCCCTTTTCCTCTAATAAAAAATATACTCGATGATGATTATGATGAGATGTGGTTTACAATCATAGTTGTTTAGCTTCTGTGGTGTTGTCCTAATAAATTTTCAACCAACCCATATGTTTCTTCCTCAATATAATTGACTCATAGAGGTTTTATTCTAGGTAACATTATGATTCCAAACCCTTTTCTTATGTGAAATGGACATATTAATTTTGGCCCACAAATTTGGAGGTATCTTTAGTTGTTTATATTAATTAATACTCAAAAAGATTCATAAATTTTTATTAATATTTTTAGATCAATATTTTTTATTATTTTTTATTTTTCCCATAATTTGTCATATATATTTTTCATACTAGGGGATAAATTCTATGTAATTATTTTTCTAGACCATGGGTGACATGGGATGACATTCCTATTAATTTTTTTATCACATGTTTGATTACATTATGGTCTGTATATAAATAATATTTAGTTTGAAATTTATTTAATTCATAACATGTTATTAAAAATTAATTTTACGGTTTCTAGTAGCCCATTTATTATAAATGAAATCCACCATTTGGAAGTCCTCATAGATTTGTATGTTTTAGCATTTTACATCAGCTTTTTCATAATCAAATAAAAAGATCCATGGAGTGTGCAGGTGTAATAGTTTGTATTATTCTTACTGTAGTCATCAACCACATTACATCTCTTCCCATGTTGGTGATTGGTTTTCTACATACCAGATAAAAGATAGTTTTCATAGGAGATCAAAAATTAGATTCCAGAACCTTGTGATACAGGAATTCAACATAGATCTGGTAGTCTCACATTTCATTTTTCATCGATGAAATATGATAAGTAATTTTATTTATAATATATATATATATATATATATATATATATATATTATAAATTTAAAATGTTTATTTCAAATTCATATAGGCTGTTGAGAATCCATATGTTTAAAAATTTGATGTCTTTAATATGTAAATTGATCATACCACTAGAAGTATTAATGATGACTGAAAACATCATCTGATGGTTAGAATAATTTATTTGATATTTAAATATAACTAAAATTAATTTTTTATGTATATACATTTTAATTTTTATTTTAAGGAGGCATATGAGGCTGTGACTTCAAACAAACATGAGTTTCAGGCTAAGACTGGGGGTCAAGAAACATATGAGTCAGGGTTTGATGATGAATCTTTTATTTAAGTGGATTAGAATGGTATCAAAAAATGTTGAGTGATGGTTATTGGGTTTTGATTGATTCATGTTATTCAATAATGTATTTTTATGTGGTTATCATCCATCTTGAGGGTACATGTGTAGAGTCATCATCATAATTTGTAGAGTATAAGGAGACATTGTGGGCTAAATATGAGAGTACTGAGATCATTAATAGAGAAAAGGAGGAGCTTCATCAACTGTAGTAAAAACATGAGAAAATAATATGGCAGGAGAAATAGTACGAGTTAATTATAAGGAATGTGTGATGAATTTCATAGTGTGTAGGGATGGAGTTCCATCCACACGGTCTATTGGATGATCCACCACCTCTATAGTGATCAATTATATATTTCATCAATAAACATATTATGATATGATTTGGATGTACATAACATGTTTAACATTTTTATTATTTTATATGTGGAAAGTATAATATATTTGATTTTCAAAAATATTATGATACTATTATTATTATTTTATTAATTATTATTTTTTGATGGAATCTTATTTCTATCAAAAATGATTATTATTATCATAAAAAACATTCCATCACTATTATCTTCTTTAAACATAAAAAAATATTTTCACAAAAATAATTATTTCTAATAGCTAAGGAATCTCATGAAAAACTATTTGAAATGTAAGAAATTATTAATAATAAACATCAATTCATGATTGACCATTACACAAAAAAAATATATTTTGATGAAATTTTACCCCACATTTTAATTATCATAGGTTCTTATAAAAATTGAATCATCTCAATTTTTTAAAATACTATAATGCTCATCCAACCAAATTACATTTCTCTTAATAACAAGGATTTTCCAAAACACTAAATCATCCAAAAGAAATTTCCCTATTGTGAAAAACACACACATAGTCAAATAGTCATATCAATAAAAAATACATCTGATCCATGCTAAAATATTTTCCGCTTTTAATATATTTTATTTAACATAGACTATTTTTTATAGGATTTTAATTAATTATTGATACTATCAATGTAGTATATCAAACATCACTAACTATATGTGTGTGAATTATTCCTTCAAAATTCCAGTATCATAATGATTGAATTGTTAAACTAACTATCAACTAAGTCTAACCACATATTAAAAGTTATAATCCTTGTCATATTGATATTATAGGCCTAAAACATTACATTATCTGGAAATTCCCCAAATCCCAATAACTCATAGTGGGAGGGTTTGTTATTACCTGGTAGTTAGACAACATGTGATTATAATAACAAGATCATAATAAAGTAGTCATTAAGATATTATATTTCCATAAAACTTATCAAACACGTCTCATCAAATACTCATATTTGTTGGAGGGGATTAACCCATAATTGATTTGTTCTACTATGAGATAAAATAAATGTATTCATCTTCCCTTTATCATTGGCAATATTAATCTTAATAAGTACCTGATAACTAAAATCCGTTATTATTTAATTATTATAAGTACTTATTCAAACACTCTAAATTAATAATTATTTATTTTATAACTCATGGGAAATCACTTCAAATTCATTATTAACCTATTCATGGGGAAAATATATTGAAATGGAATATAATATTTTTTTATAGTACAATCATATATGATATATTAAATTGAATAATTCTTCTAAATATATAAATTTTTGATAATTGTTGGTCTTTACTCCTTGTATTGATTAAGATCTTTTCGTACATAGGGGAATGCATTGGTCTTTTACGTAATGGGTGGGATCTAAATTATATTTCCCCTCCGTGAAATTCTATGTCTCTAGAGATAACTAAGATAGGGTAATAATATCATCCTTATAATTTATATATTATTTCTTGGCATAATGACTTAATGATATATTTATGATCTCTAGAATTATTTATTCCCATAATTTACATCAATATGAGATCTTTTAATTTTAACAATGTGTTTATCTATTTCTCTTTATTTCCATATATTATATTATTCTTATATATTCATTGATATATAGCCATTTTTATATCGATTACCACATATCCATTCCTTTATTATGACATGTCAACTTCCAAAGTAAAATATCCCTTAATAAGTATTTAATTGATAAGGTGAACTAAAATACTGTTGAGATTTATCTACTCGAGATGCAATAAAGGAACCACTAGCTAAATGAACATCATAATCCTTATGAGAATCCAACTTCATAGAAATGATACATACATAATACCAAAAATATATGTAATACATAGGTATTTATTATCATGATTCACTATAAAATTTTACACCCTTTAAAAGTATATTGAATTTAAAAAATTTTATTAACGAAGTATAATGTGATAGGAAATGGGTCTCACGTGTATTGATTATCATAAGGAAAGAATTTAAAATGATATTACAAAAAATAATGTAATTGGAAATTGTAAATTGAAAAGGATACAAAAATAGAAATATAAATTGGAATTGAAAATAAAAAAGGCTCTCTCACCTCTGTTGATCTTCTTATCCTCGATCCAACCATTAGAACCAACCAAAATCATCAATATTGAAGTGTGTGTATGTGAGAGACACCTTGAGAGGGATGTATAGAAAAAATTTCAAATTTGGGTTGGGATAAATAAGATTATGGGTGGGTATTTATATGATCATTGATTATAATTTCATTGATAAATGTAATTAATATTGTATTTTCCTATTTTCGTAACTACTCCACTACCCCATATGGTGTCCCATTTGTTGGATAAACTTGGGTTGTTCCAAAATATATTTTTTTTAAAATTCTAAATGATATTTTTATTCTAATTGATTTTATCTCATGTGTTTTAGATTATATTTTTGTATATAGAGTTTAATTTACACTGACTATAAGTGATTATGTTGTGTCTAATGAAGTAATAAATCTTTGGAAAAGTATTGTATCTTATGACAATAGAATTTTTTATAAAAATATTTCTTCTACTCAGAAACTGAAAACTCCATGTTGGATGTTTATACTACTATGTAAGATATTACCATACAAGTAATATATTTTAACTTCGATGTGATCAAACACAGATATTTTAGATATAGTGTAATTATAAAAATTTGTTATCATATGAAATTTATATTCATAAAATATTATCTTATGTGTATCTTAAGAATTTGGGGAATTTAATTAGAATATTTTAGTAATGTATTTAGTATACAATGAAGAATTATCCTCATCAATGTTGAAATCATTTTATCTTATGATCAGTATAATTCAATGATTTGATTTATCTTATGAATCATATCATGAAGTTATCTTACAAGGACAATAATAACTATTGTATATATTAAGAAAAAATACTCTTCTATTCATAATTTGTTGATTACATTCATAATATTTTGATAAGTATCAAATTTTTTAAAGTATTTTATAAAAGGGGATTTATATTTATAGATTGATAAATTATTATAAATAATCACATTTCTAGACCGGGGCTTTCCATTAGTAGACAGTCTTATCAACATTAAAAGGATTATCAACTCAACTGTTGTTATTATCTTCCTACATTATTTCAAAATAAAATAGGATATATAAACTGAATATTTTTCTATTTCATGAAGATAGAGATGGACTAATTATCAAAAATAATGATAAGTACTCTATAAATACTTACAAATAACAGTTATACATAAAAAATATTATATACAATAATCGTCTGCTACACTGTCAAGCTTATCATTGTCATTAATGATCATCTAGAGATTATATTTTAAGTTTATCTTCTTCTCAAGATGTATCGTCATCTACTATCAGTTATTGCATGCAAGTGTGTGCTTCTATATTTCATCAGTATTTTTTCATATTTTTTTTCACACTAATTGCATGGGAGTGTAAAAATTCCATATATTTTTCTTAAAAAGGGTCATTATGATTGAAAGAACATATACCATTATAATAAGTAATAGATGCTTGTACTTAAATGGGAGCCCCCTAAAATTGGGGTTTCATAGATAAAACCACTAAAATCATGATGTAGAGTGTTGGTGGAGTAGACTAATGGATATTTTCCTCAAAAAATATAAATATATTATATTCAATATTAGTCTATTAAAATGTTGTATTTCCACATCCAATTTTCATTACGGAAAAATATTTAAACTCATATACCTTGAAGATGTTAGGGTAAATGAAATCAAACTTTAGGAACTAAATTCAACACTACTCTTTAGTTTCCATCTATCCATTCTTTATAAAAATAATTGTTATTAGAGCACACGACTCTTGGGTTCACAATCCTAAAAGTTTGAAGTCCGACGTTATGAATTCGAATGGATGTTATGGTAGATAACATAGAAGCCATGTCAATGATTAGAGCACAATACGTTAGTTATGAAAATTATAGTTTTTTGAAGGTTCTCATTAAAATTTATTTGAAGAATATTTGTATAATGTATTATCATAAATTTGTAAATCCTTATGAAATTATGAAGAAAGGACCCAAAATATGGGATGCTATTACCGATGTAGACTACAATCTGAATTCTAAAGATATAAAGGTTCTATTCAGTTGATCTCAATCAAAAATGTTAAAAATAGATTCTCAATATCTAAAAAAACATGGAATATGGACAACTATAAATTTTTATTATGAAGGAATCGAAAATATAATGTTTTTTAGATATAATACTTCTCATAATATTTTCGTCACATTAAAAATGGCTGAAGGAGACCACATTACACTTTTGAATGAATGTCTCAATGATATTTTGATAAATTTTTCTTCTCTAGGAACAAGATTTACCTATCTAGAGAATGAATTGATAGTTCTTTAAGAATTACCACCACAATAGAGTGGAATATAAACTTCAATTTGACAATCTAAAGAGGATAAAAAACATTAAAACTAAATGATCCCATTGGAACTCATATTATGCACAATGCTGAAGTGTATATTGAAAAAGAAAAACATGAAATTGTAAATAAAGTAAATACATCATTGAAGGTTCCTAATTTTATCATTGATATTAAGAATAAAGATATGCAGATCTATGAAATATCTATAAAATAAAATTCATCATGGTATTTGGTAACAAATAATGAACTTGCATAGTTTTCTCAGAATATGACTAATTATATAACAATAGAAGATGTTTCAAAAGACATTTCCATAAGTAATATAATAATGATAAAAAATCTAAAAAAATGAGATGATATGAGTGAAAGAAATAAGTATATATCATTATATAGAGTTTAAAAATATATGAAAATTGGAATTTTGGAAAAAATATCATCAAGAATACAGAATATAAGAAGAAATCCAAGATGGAAATGAAGTCCATATTGAGTGCTTCTCAAGATTCTATTGAATACACATCCTTATAATTATATTTTTTAAAAACATAATAAAATATATATCATTTGTTTTATTGTAAATTTAGATGAGGTGAATTTTTATTATTCATCTTAGCGTGACATTGAATTATAAAATTAAAACTGCTCATATGAATAATTAAATGAATATCACACCATGTGGAAAACAACATATGAATGTTTGAAAATTAAAAACAAAACTCTCAGAAACACCTTTAATAAAATTCTAAATTAATGGGATAATTTAATAAAAAAAATTTAGATTTTAATCATCAATTAGAAATTTATAATTCCTTATATACTGAAGAATTTAGTAAAATAGGGAACCTGTTGAATGAGGTTTAAAAAATTAAACGTTCTTCATGTGTTTTTACAAAAGGGGAAGACAATATGAAAAATCAAGGGTCGTAATAAACTAAAAAAATAGAATAATTTGTAATATGAATTTAGATTAAAAGGCATAATCATTAAAAACATTATTTTTTCCATGTTCTAAAAACAACCATTATAATGCAACTAGTTTTTATTGTGTAGATATAGGAAATTAAGATAACATATGTAATCAAAAAATCCATAATCTTTTGGAGATAAAAATTATTTAAATACAAGAATATTTTTCAAAATGTGTTACAAAATTTTCTAGGAAACTCTAACTAATTGGGAACACTAAATAATTTGTTACAAGCATTTTTTACCCAAGATGATTTAGGTACAAAAAAATATTATTGTTTTAATTTTCATTATAAGGAACTAGACATGTAAACAGAAATGAAAAATTGTTTATGTATAGTAGTTCATCAAGGAATATGAGTGAATATTTCTAAAATATTCACTAAATATAATAAAAGATGGAGGGTATGTCCAATTTGGTCATAATGAAAAGGATAGTAAATGTTCTTACTCGGTCGATTTAAAATTATCAATAAATCTTAATCAACAGTGTTAGTTACATTAACGGATTTTAGTAAAACCTCATATGTAATTCTCATCATTATGATGACAGTTATTTGTTTATTTTTTTGAACAATGCATGTTTTGTTTTAAAATATAAAACTATAACATTAAAATCACAAAGAAGTTATAATGTTTACACATGAGATCATAATTCTTTGTGTAGAGAAAATGAAAATTGTATGAATGATGAAAATGTTGAATAATGGATTTGGAATAGATTTCTTGGACATCATAATTTTCAATCCATGTATTTTATTTCTTAGAATCATTGGTTTTTTAACATTCCCAACATTAAATTGGTTAAAAAGAATGTATATGGTGCTTTTAAAATGGGAAATTAACACAAGTCATATTTTAAACTAACTAAAAAGGTTGACATATCATGACCTCTAGAGCTTATCCAAATAAATATGTTCATACCTACTAAAAATAAATCTATTAATATTAAATGATTTTTTTGTTTTGGTTTATGATTTATCAATATTTATATTCATTTACATTTTAACACTTCGAAGTGAATGTTGTTTTATTTTTACTAAATTCTTTAACCATGTGAAAAATTAATAATATTCAAAAATTGATTCCTTTTCAACCCATGGGAATAGTACAACTTGCTCTCCAGATATTGTTTCAAAATTTTCCGAGGGAGAGCATCTGTTTAGAGGGAGTTCTCTCAGACAACACTATTTTAATCCCACGTAGTTTCTTTCCACATTAGACCTTTTTAAACAAAGATCCTTTTTTTCTCTTTTACCTCGATTTATATAAATAAATACATGATAGTGATGATAAATCAAGAGTTTAATTCATATTACTCAATTTAAGGTATTAAACATACTTTTTCTACCCCTAAACACCCCAACTGAAATTTTTTCTCAAAATTAGGAATAAGACTTTGTAAGAAATTTATAGAATAATGTTATGTGAATATAATATTCCTGGGAATTGTTTGGATAAAGTTGTTAACACAACATGTTATGTCAATATTGTTCTAGTAAGGCATATCTTAGATAAAAACCCAATGATATGTGGAATAATATAAAACAAACCGTAGGATAATTAAAAGTTTTTTATGTAAGGTTTACATTTTGAGAACCAAGGATAATCCTGGAATGATTGATCAAAATGATGTTGAAGGTATTTTCAGAGGTTATTTTATTACATCAAAGTATTATTGAGTTTTCAATAGATGGTCAATGATTTTTGATGAGCCAAACCAAGTGCAGTTCAATGAATGTTATCATTTTGTTCACAAAATGGCTTTAACTGGTGAAATGAATTATTCAATGATATACATGATACATAAAAATCTATTTAACAAAAACAATAATGATTATTTGGACCATAATTCTCTTAAATCAAAACATTAATGGTTGATACTAGGGAATAATAAAGTTTGCGGAAACGATTACCTAGAAATATTAAGGGCCATCCTATAAAAATATAATATGGAATCATAGGTGAAGGAGTTATAACTAAAATAAATAATGGTAACCATATACAATTATCTATCTCAACTAGAAAAAAACAATATTATAATCCATAGATAATGAAATATGGTTTTTATCCATGCAAGATGAATTAAACCAGTTCAAAATAAATAGTGTGTGGGAATTAGTTTAAATAACCTCTCACTACCATGTTCATAGAACAAATTGTGAATTTAGAAACAAGTAGGATGATCATAGGGTAATCAATTCAAATAAGAAAATATTTAACTAAAAAAGTTACAAGTTTGAAGAAGTAATAGACTATGATGAGACCTTCGCACATGTATCTATATAAGAAGAAATTTGGAGTCTTTTAGATTATGGTTCATATATGAATTTTAAATTATCTCATATGGATATTAAATTTTCATTTTAAATTCATTTTTAAGGTAGGAGTTTTATTTATAAAAACATCATTGGTTTTTAATAAACTCACATTCAAAATTATTTTATTAAAATTACAAAATTTGTACATGGACATAAATAATATCCACGAGAATTACATGAGAGGCTAGTATCTTTTATTTTATAAAAATATTTTTAATTGGAATTATCAATCCTATATAATTAAAAAAACATTATCCTAAAATATTTTTCTAGTACATATATATTTTTCTTATGTTATTTTTTAAACAAAAAATCAAAAAATATGTAATAATTTTTCAAAACATATGAAAAAATAATTTGAAATGGGTATGATGGGATAGTTTTCATTAATTTAAAGGATTTAAAATTAACCAAAAGGATATTTGAATCATTTAAAACAAAATAAAAGACATAATTGATTTAATTAAAATTATTGTCCATGAAAACAGTAATGGATTTTCAACAAATATGATATCCCACATTAATCTTGACATGGATGCCACTGGAAAACTAGTTGACAACAATTTGTATAGAGGAATCATTGGGTAATTATTATATATTAATAAATGTAGACCAATATATATGTTTCTACTATGTCTTTGATAAATATTTAAGTCCACACCGGATCAATTGAATTTAAATGATGATAGAATAATTTTAAGATATTTAAAATGAACTATATTTCTTCATTTAAATTTTCCAAGAACCTCTTATTTAAATTTATCTTCAACTTCGAATGATGATTATATTAGTTATAGACTAGATATAAACATAATATCAAAAAACTTCAAATTTCATGATAAATCCCAAGTGTCTTGGTGAAGTTATAAATAACACTCTGTAGAATTATCAATAGTTGTAGCTGAATATATTGTACATGGATGTTTTTGTGTACATGTTTTTGGAAATAATAATTTCTTAATATATTTTGGATTCGATTTTAATTTTGTCAAATCAAATGAGATAACACTAGTGTTTCCACATTTCTAAAATCCAATTAACCATTCTAGAACAAATTAAAATGAATAGAGTGATCATTTACTAAGATATCATGAACAAAAATGTGATATCTCTTTAGAATTTTTTTCTCTCAAAAAATCAACTAGCCTATATTTTTACGAAACAATTTCCCACTGATATATATTATTTTATCAAATCCAAATTAGGAGTCTTAAATTTCAGTTAATTTAATTTTACAAATTAGATTGATTTTGAAATTTAATAAATTATTTATTTACTATTTTGTTTCACTTTTAAAAATTTTAGTCACATCTGAATATGACACATCCCAAACTTTTTGTAATGATTACTCTATACATCACTGCATGAGCCTTTATTTACCACTAGAATAGAATGTGTCTTATCTATATGTGAAAACCATTTCAATCCTTTATAATATCATATATCTACTATATGAGACCGATTTTTGTAACCTTGTAATGTTCTTATCATCTTTGAGAATGGGAAGAACTATGATAATTGGGGGAATTTCTTCAAGCACAACTAATTTTCCAAAGAAAAAATGTAATTTTTATAATTATGAGTGATATATTTAACTTTTATATAAGGAATAAATTTTTTTCCCATGAAATTAATAAACCATTATGGATGGTTGTTTATTATTTATAAAAAATACACATATTAGTTTTTTGAATTAATTATACTAGTTTTACGTGTTAGTGGTTTTCGTTTCGTTGAGAATAATGATTTATTCATTACAATGTTGAAATAGAAAATTTATAGAATAACCTCTATCTAATTTTATTATGTTTTTAAGTTTCCTCATAAAGGCTACAATGACTTCAATACTTATTTCATATCCATATATGAGGTTAGTCAATTAAAAATCAGAATGTTTATATTTAGGACAATAGATGTTGAAAAAAATATCTTGAATTGTTTAGAAACAAAAAATAATGTTCTAATGTAGTGCATATTGTCTTCCATCACAATTCCAAATGGTGAGTTCCTAAAATTTTGTTATAGTATGTTAACTTTTTTATATCTGCTAATGAATGATAACCATAAAAAAATTTATTCTACAATAGGAGGTATATGAGCCATGTCTAGAAATATTCATTACATTTTAATCTATTAAGAGGACTAGTAAGATAACTTTTTTGAATGTTGGTGTTTATTAATATGAAATTACTACAATTCACCTTTATGGTCTGATATAATAAAGTGAAAAAATCATATGCAAAATTGGTTATATTATAATTAATATTTAAACACATTCATTCATGTAAGGTCTAAATAAGAGATTTATGTAGGTACCACTTCAACTAAGGAGGGATATGAAAAGAAAATTTATATTGATGATGTTGTTGAGACAGCAATATTTGTACGTGTTTAAGTTGAAATAAGAAAAAAATGTTTTGTTATAAATGAATCTCCTGATGATGAATCCCTTAATCAAATGAGAAAATGTGTAAAAAATATTAATCAGTCTAGAGAAGAAGCTTATTCAAAAACTATTTCATCTACAACTACCATTTTATCTCAACACAATGTTATTGCTATTTTTCATTTTAGAGAAGAGTTATCCTTGACTATCTCTTGGTTTTTATGTTCTTTTCATTGCATGAAAATATCAACTATTTCATGTGTAATTCTTCTTGTTTAAGATTATCTATCTACTGAGATGAGTATAATAATTCTAACAAAATTTCTAGATATGCTTAGCCCAAATGTTTATAGGGACTACGATCATGAAGATGATAATGAAACTTAGTTGGCTTCAAATTGAAGAGAAAAAACAAAATATGAATAAGCATCCCAACTAAAGGAGAGATATAATGCTGATATAAATCAATAGGGGGATTAGACCATAAGTTAAAAAAGTACATCCTGAAACATTTTCTCTTATTCTCCAACACTAATGATGATTATAAATTTATACAGAAGTGTTGGATACAACTGATATAGGATATCATTAAACATACTCTAAATTGGTATATAATGTAGAATTATTAAAAAATTAATTAGTAGAGTCCATAAGTGAGATCATGACTCTTTGTGAGCATATAGTGTCTAATAAATAATTTAATGAAGTAAAATTGTTGGTTCAATCTATTTTAAACTATTTTCTATTGGAACATTCTAGAGAAACCACAATTCAAGTGTATGATGGCTATGAGATAAATGTTCCCAATAGGATTCCACCAAAGTGTTTTTTGAATTCCAATAAAAAATAAATTTCATTAATGCTAGAAAATAAAATAAATAAAATGAAATTTTTTCAACATGTGGGAAATACGAAGCTAAATAACATGTCACAATCTATTTAATAAAATATCACCTTCTTATAGTTGTAATATGTGGATATAAAACCATTTTATTAAAACAATATTAAATGAAGGAATGAGTATCATTTATATAATTCGCTAAAACAATATCAAATACCTTCCCTCTATTAAAAAACATTCAAATTGTACCTTTGTATTAAATTTGAATGACTTAACCTTTATAAATTACTCTCGAAATCCTTTTATAAAATGATTTCAAATAAAAAACAATTAACACATGGGAACCAAGACATCCACAAATCATAACTAATAAAAACAATCAACGTAATGGTTTCATGAAACACAATAAATATATAATGAATAAAAATAAAGCATGTAATGTGATCCCCTAAATAATCCTCAATATAAAAAAGGAATCAAGAAAAACTCTTTAAAACTGAAGTAATACAGACATGATTTTGAAACTGGAACCTGATGAAAACCTAAAAGAAGAATTCCATTGTCATGGTTTTTTCATCAGATTATCCAACACACATTATCCATCATAAGAGTTCACAATCTAATATAAGCCACATAATCTATCCTTTTGTCTCACTTAGTCTAATAGGGAAATGATACCTCGCCCAAGAACAATCTATATTAGTTACTATAATCAACCAGATTAAGTAATAACTTCCTTGGATTCCCAAGATATTAATAAATATATGAGATCAATTAAAAAATTCTAAGCATCAATGACAAATCACAATAATAACTATCATACCACCTTTAACTCTTGTAAAAAATAACCCATTTCATTTCACACACCCAAAAGCATCACATAATAAAGAATCAATATAGAATATCCCACATCAAGACACAATACATACAAATTAATAAATATAATGTGATCGAAGTGGAAAAAACATACATCTTTAATAGTATTTATAATGTGACCACCGATCCTTTATATATAAACCATCTCTGTGTGAAAAACCATTTTTCACCATTTTGAAATATTTCATTAAAACGTTCCATGAAATCCGACCTTGTAAAACAATTCATAAAACCATTTAAAACATAAATTATATAATTTATAGTCATTTAATAAATCCAATATATTCCATTCATTAAAAAAATTCATATCAAATCATACCAATCATTTCTTAATGACCCAAACCGGTTCAAATTATATTAATTATAAAATTTACATCAAACAAGCTTCGTTGGAATATTTTAAAAAAATTAAAAACTAAATATAAAATTAATAAATCATTGAAAATATTTAAAAATACTTATTCCAAGTGATCCAACCATTAAAACATTTATAAAATCTATAATAACTATCAAATAAAGATTTAATTTAATAACCAAGGCATTAAAACCCGTCGATCATTCTATCACATACCTTGAAAGGGATGTTCACAAAAACACCACCAAAAAACCTAAAATAAATCAATTCTCAAAATGTATTATTTGATGGTAATATCATACAAGGTAATATAAGTACCCTATATGCCCTAAACCCCCATATTCTCTAAACTAGAACTACCTTGAACCCTAATATCGACCATCATAGCCCCTAAGATTTTTTACCGATAACCAAACAAAATATAAATGTGTGTACTTTGAAGTAGAATAGAAGAAGAAAGAAATAATGAGTTTATGATAATATTGTTCTAGAAATTAGTGGAGAATTAAATAAAAATAATCAAAATATGCATTGAGAGATCCATATGTTGTGTCATTGGGTCATCCGAACAAGTGAGGGAGGATATGTTTCCAAATTCACTTAAATCAAAGAGGGAAAATTATGGGAGATCACATTATATTGAATTATGGTAGCTCTCATGGATAGGTTTCATTACTAACCAATTTTTTTCCAAACATGTTTTCATGACCCATCTCATTATGGGTTATAATATCATGTAGAAAAGTTTAATTTTTGGTTTAGTGAGGGGTTAGTATTTGGAATCCAATTGGAAATGGAATTCCTATATTTATAATTACCCATTACGATTTTGTGATGACTAAGGAGGACAAATTGGTATTACAGGTGATAAGGTGATCCGTCAAGAATGGATGGGGTGACCATGAACTATAATTTTAGTCATTTTATACATTAATTCCATGTAGCATGGGATTCATCCTATGATAGGGGTTGGCTAATTATTGAACCCTCCACCTCAAAAATATCCCAACATTTACAAGGGGTTTATTTTATGAATGTGAAAATATAAGTACATTCACGTCATGTACAACCTTGTGCATGATATGAATAGTTTTTATGCAGATCATTTTCTTATTGGGGGAAATTTTCTTAGGGGTATTCATGATTTATGTGGATTGGGGGTTGAGAGAAGGACATTTGGGATGGAATATCCCCACTTATTCCTCTATCTCGATTATTCGTTGGAAGGGGTGGGTATTTTTTATTTCCTATAATAATTTTGGAAAAATTTCTCCTATACTATTCATTCGTTTTAACATATATTTATCACTAATTTGGAATAAATCAAGCCATGTTTTGGGGTTTATTCCAATGAAATATGGGGGAGTCAAATATGGATTGTGAATCTTTTCTATTGTGTGGCTAAAGTAGGACCCAAATGTAGAATGGATAATGTCTATCTTGGTTTTGATTATTTTAACCCATTTCACTATGTTATTCATGGTTTTTAATGAAATTAGATCGAATTGTAATTTTACCAGTTATCAGGTGAAAGGTTTTTTTGTCATTATGGTGTTTGGGATATTCTATAGACAATCCTCCATAGTTCGATCATGGTTTTGGTTAAATGATGATGATGGATAATTTTTCCATTGATTATTCTTCTTTGGAATAAATTAAATAATTAATTATTTTCATTTCATGTTGCGAGATATGATCTTGGGAGCTTATATCGGCTTGGAAGATCCAAAAATGGCCATGGCCAAGGCTTGATGGGAGCTTACTAGGGATGGAATCGTTGATTCCAATGCATTTTGTCTCTTTAATTTTAACTTATATGATTATTAAGAATGATCACATGTTAAATGAATATTTTATAGTATTTTGTTGAGATAGTGGGACTGAGATGGCCTTGGATAGATGAAATATGTTAGGGTTGGGCTTAAATTCCCAAAATAAGTGTAACTTTTCACTTATGTGAATCAAGATCACTTGGAAACTATATAACTAAGGTAAAATGGTGTCCATTGAGTTTACATGGGCACTTGGGTGGGTTTCAAGGTGTGAATTATGGTGTGGGTTGCCTAATTTTTTTAATATGTATAGCTTTATAGGTGTGAGAGACATATAGCTAGTGATAATGGGCAAGGTGGTTGAGCATCTTATGTTGGATGAGAAATAAACATATCTGAGTGCAGTGGGATCCTGTTGAATATCAGGGATATGACTATAACACTAGGGATGATAATATGGGATGGAGATGTGCTTCTTTAGTGATTGGTTGAGTTGTATACCTAATGATTATGGAGAAAATATTTGAGTCTGGGTCATGTGTTTTCTCTATGGACATGACTCGAGGTTGAAAAGGAGTTTTGGATGAGAAAACATGGGTGATATCCAAGTTATCAGGACTGAGTTGAGATGATTGTTACTAAAAGTATTAGGACCGACCTCCTCATTCAATGGTTGAGGTGAGGTTACTAAAAAGGGAGTCAAAAGAGTGTGACAACTATGTGTTAGTATTGATGAGTAAATATTTAGATGGTTCTTAAAGACCCAAACAGACGCCATGTTGGGTGAGTTAATGCATAGCCATGAAAAGGGTCAGGATGTTGTTTGACTAGCACTTTATGGAATTCATTATGATCTGGTGAGATGTGTGATACACTATATCTCAGTCTTTATTGCATGAACTTATTATTTTTCATAGTTTCTAGAGAGGTTGATGGGTCCTGAGGCCTATCCCCACTATGTGTGTGAAAATATAAATAATATTATAATGGTGTTGTAAATTCCTTGATACACGTGTAAATTTTTGGATAACCCTGAGTGATGTTTTTCATCCTAATAAAACAATGGCCTCAGCATGAATAATATGGTATTGGAAATGGATAACCTTGAGGGAGATGGCTCACCTCGAATAATGTTGGTTCATCCATGAGAGAGATGTTTGTATTTAGCATGATGGTCCATCCATGAGGGACATGGTTAGACTCAATAATCCAATGGATTTAATTCCATGAATGAGATGGGGTCTATATGTGATGTGATATTAAATGGATGGACCCCACTATGAGTGAGATTATAAGGGTAGAGTGTTCGATAAGAGACCATCATGAGTGATAGGATGGATCTATAGATTATACATATGGCCCTATCATTCCCCTTTGCATAATAATTATGAATTATACTATGTCACAACATGATTCCTCAAGTATAAGATGGGTTACATTGATGATGCAATGAGGTGATGAGTGGATACTAGCATGGATATGAATTTGATATAATTGGAATGATGGGTGTCCTGCGTAGCATATGGTGACCATGTAGATAGGAAATCTTGGTTCCCTAGTTAGTACTAGATATCCAAGACACTTATGTGAAATTATTATTTATTTCCTCATCCATACACATATATGATGAAGTAGACAAGGAAATCATAGTGAGAACATAATTTGATATATTTATCACACCCAAAAATGGTAATTATGTGTGTGTTTCTAGCATATGTTTGATTTCAAGTTGATCATAGAATATGTGATGGAATAGGATGGATAAACTCTATATAATTTCTACAACTAGTTAGGCTCTGGCCTAGGGGTGGAAGTAGGGCCAATTTGTTAATAATGTTTACATGTTTTCTAAATGGGATTATCACCCTAGATGATCAATGCATTTTTTGTATGGACATGGGTTTCTATGATGCATTACATGTATTATAACCCTACTTATTTATTTATGTTTACTATGATTAATGATATGTATGTTTTGTTATGTTCATTTTATGTTGAAAATTGATTAAATTTCATATTATCCTCATTGTATTTATTAGTCCCATATCACTTGTTTTATTTTAGACCTATACTTACATTTTATCATATGATTTTCAAATTAATTATCCAAAAAATAAAACCATGGATAATAAATTATACTATATTGCGAAGATTTGGTACATAATTATAAAACATGCAACCAAAAAAATCTATCATTTAGTATCTATAATTAGGTCCTAAATTCAAATAATCTCTGACATTTTCATAGTATAACTAAGGGAATAAATAAAAAAATGTTTTGATCTAGAAATCCCCATAAGGTATCGAGAATATGAAAAAAGCACAACACATGGGATGGAAGGCATAACATGATGACATAAAAAGGTATAGGACATGAATACATATATAGAAGAATAAGATATAGAACATTAGATCATGTAATTCTAGAATCATAGTAATTTATATGTTAAATTAAACATGAGAAAAATATGATTCAAGTATCATTACATGTGGAGGAGCATGATTCAAGGACAACCCCCAAGATCATTGCACTTGGTAAATGAGTCAAGAATTACCACCAAGGCCATTGGACATAAAGTCTCATGATACTAAAAATTAACCAATGCATTATAGTGATATATTGCTTCACCCTTCATAAAATGTACATAAATATGTGTTCCACATAAATAATCATAGTTTGGGAATCAAATATAATAATAATCTTTACCCATAGAAATAATTGGGTATCATAAACTTGCCAGATATCATATCAAAAGGGAATATCACTATGTCATCCAGGAAAGAATGGATTTAAATCATGAATGGGCATTAATCAAGGTAAATAGGAATATATCATGATAAGTGATTTCAAACTGAATTCATTTCATATAAAATTAGTGTGTATGAAACATTATAAATAATCATTTTGGTGCGGTTTAAAGAAACTTTTCATAATAAGTTTAACCAGAAAAGACATAATTTTTTCTATAAAACCAGAAATGACCCAAGTTGGGTTTTCATTGTAAAATTAGTGATTTAAGGAAAATATTTCATGATCAGTATATATTATGTAGTGCACTTGGAAATTGTTAAAACTACGACCTTTTTTTAGGTATGTTTTCCCTTTCAGGTCATTTTTATGAAAAATATGAATTTATGGAAATTCTAGAAGTACACGCTGTGTACTTTATGAGTACACGGCGTTTTATAACTTTCCATAGAAGGCCGTGTTCTATCCAAGTAGTGGCCAAACACATGACCGTGTGGGGGTGTTTAAGAGGTTTCCTTATGTATAGTATGGAAAAGTCGATTACACGTTGTGTATATCAAAAGTACATGTCGTGTGCTTTAATTTTTTCATTAAAAGCACCGAGGTCACATCTAATCACTATAACAGTCTTCTTTTAGGTCTTGTTCAACTAAGAGCTCCATATGGCCACAGATCTTCAACAAACCCTGGAGCATGCATCCGTCCTCCAAATTGAACACCGTGGGTTGCGTTGGAATCTCATCGGTGAGTTATCTTTTCTCTGAGAGAACCATGTTATTTTTTCTCATCTCTCATGAGCTATCGGGGGTTGAACGTTTTAGACATTTTTATAGATCATCGAAAATTCTAAGGTGATTCCATCCTTGTGGTTCAAATAATTTGATCTCCTAATACCTATTTAGGTGGTTTTTGCCTTTCTGTTAAATGTCTTTGAGTATTATGTGCAAATTCCACCAATACCCTTGAATGGGGTATTCAGTGTTTACTGTTTAAACCCTATCGATTTCCTACCATTCTTGTATGATTGTGTAGAGGTTTATTGGATATGATTAAGGTTGATTTCTATTATTTTGATGTTTTCACCACGCCTGATCTGTTTTTGACCGTTTGGTCCTACTTATCCTTTTGGCCGCCTTTCCTCTTTTCCATACATGTTGTTATAGGGCGGAGTGTTTGTTTTCTGACATGATTGATATGTTGTAGACTGGATAGCCTTGTAGTTCTGTAGGTTTACATTGGCCATATTGCACTGTTATTGTCGTTGACATTCACAGGGTCATGAGAACAGTGTGTAGTTAGCTAAAGGGGGAATGAACGACTGGGATTCCTCAGAGTTTCTTGACCACTTTAGAATATAATGGTAATTCATCGTGAGATCATCCTCATAGTGTCTTGTTTTACATTGAATTAACATGATTACTCTAGACTGAAAGGGGAAAATAGCATGTGATCTTTCTCAGAGAGTCTTTGAACGACATGGGATGGAAGGGGAATTTACCGAGTGAGCTACCTCAGAGAGTCCTTTACCTTGGGCCTATAAGGGTAATTGACCATGTGAGATTCCTTAGAGAGTCCTTGACTACCTTATACTATAATTGGAATTGACTGTGAGTCATTCCTCAAAGATTCTATTTATAAATTCTTGTGGCTGAACAAGACGGGTGAGACTCAGTGTACTGCCCAGAGGGTTTATTGTACGTGTTATGTAGGACAAGTGGGGATAGGCTGTGAGTACTTTCTAGAGAGTTACCTTTTTCTGTTTAGATAATTGTATAGTTGTTTCTTGAAATTGAAAATGTGTATTGTTAACTGCTTGATACTTCTTGTTTACTAATTCCTGTACTTTTACCTGCCATATATTCACTTTCTTTTAGGCACGGATCTTTGGGTGGTTACCTAATGGGATTTATTCTCCACCTGGTTTGGGACATTATTTTGGGCCCATATAGATTATACTACTGGTGGTATTGATAAGGTAAAGTTACCTTCTACATCAGGTACCTGACTTGTTGTGGAGCAGGAGAGCATGGGACCAAGCTTGGGCTTGCAATTCTGAGAATATGTTTATCTGTTTCTTTTGTACTTTGGTTTAGTACTATTTGTATTCAACATTGAGACTTGTTTGGTTTTTTTCCTAGACATATGAATCATGCATCATTTTATATAAATGTTCTTTAGTAGTGTATTATTTCAATCTTCCACTGTTTAATTTTTTTTCATATTTTCTTCTTCTGATTTTGTAATTTTCTTCTCTTCCACAGTGATACTCTACCAATGAGTGCATTTTTCCCCACTATCAACCCCAAGTCCCTCACTACTAGTCGGAAGCCTCTAGAATTCAGGGAAATGTGCTTGAGGCCATGTTACCAACTGGGTACGGGGTGCCTCTGAGTGGATTTTGGAACCTTGACATTACAAAGTGATATCAGTGGAATTATATTCTCTTGATTTACTATTTGGGGCTTTTATCTAGGGATAGGAAGGAATATGTACTTATTAAGAAGTTATTCCTAGGAGTAGTTAACCCATGTACATGGAATATCCAATCTACCTCGTTTGTTGCAATTTTATGGTTTTTCATGTTTACGGCTGATCTGATTTTCCCCGATGGGTGACTCACTTCTTTGGTGTTATTACTGTTGACGTTATTGAGGTTCTATTTCTATCTCAACCTAATGAGCTGAGGGTATTCCATCTCAGGAATCATATAGTAATTTTCTAGAAATCACATGTCATGCATTCTTGTCATGCCATCTAGGATTCATTAGATAATTCATGTTGTTGTGATTAATAGTGTGTGGAATATGCATGTTGATTTGATAAATACCTCAATAAAAATACATGCTATATTGGTAGGGTATTATTGTGTATGTTTTTGTTTGAGTGAATAATATGATTTGGTTCTTGAGGTGTTATGGGCCCTCATGGACCAGAAATTGGTCGATCATTTCTTTGTTACCTTGTCACAACAAGTTTAAAATGGCGAGTATTGATTCGCGGGGAGTATGGGTCCTCAAGGATCGGAATATTCCACCTTTAATGTTTGTTTCGGAGTTTTTATGGGTTCTGGAGTATATTATGAGGCTTAATGTCTAGAAAAACCCATAATACATGCCGTGTAGTTTTTACTACACACCATCTGTTCTTCTGTTTGGGAAGAAACTATTTTTCTTGAGTACACACCAGATAATTTATATACACAAAGTGTAGTCTCTATCCTTGTCATTAGCCATGTAGGCAGAGACATGTGATATGGAATTTCCTATGGAAACATGCTGTGTACCAGTTGATCATGTTGTGTATCGTTGATCCTATGTTTTCCCATGTAACTCACAACATAGACGGATAAAGCATAAGCTATACACGCTGTGTGTGTATGGAGCACGTTGTGTAGTCTGACCTCGGTTCCTAACTGTGTCACTAGTGACACAGGTCGGTGTTATCCATTTACTTACATGTCGTGTCTTCCCTGAACACGCAGTGTAGTGTGAGCCATGTGTCAGGCCGTGTCACTAACAACACAGTCCAAGAAAATCTTTTCTAGTACATGTCGTGTATACTTTGAGCACGCCATGTATTCTTCTCTTAGGATAGCCATGTGTCTTAACTGTGTAGAAGGAATTGGGCAGGGAAAAGGATTCAAGTACACGCCGTGTATTAGTACAACACTCAATGCGTGTGGGGTGTGACACGGCCAGGTTTTATAGGAGTACACGCCCATGTAAATGACTTAAGGAAAGAATCTCTGTAGGAATTGTACACACCATGTAGTCATGTTTGGTAAAACATGAATGATTTCTTTATCATATTCCCTTCTTAAGCTTCTAGTTTCTTGTCCATGATAATCTTGATTTATGGTGTGCACTTGACCTCACAGATTCATGCTACTAAGACATACTATGGTTATGATCCAGTTTCAAGGCAGTGATCAGACACCTGTTGTGGCTGATCAGGGACATCCAGCAAATCCTCATGTCATTCCAGTCATGCCACCAGCCTTTATACCTGACACAGGTGCTGATGTACAGTTTAGAGAGGGATTTTTGAGGATGATAGAGACTTTTCAAGGAGCTTTGACTCTTATATCGTCGATGGTAGAATTGACGCAGGTCTTTCTGTAGCAGCATCCTCCCACATTCTTAGGGGATGGAGGACCCCAGGATGCAGAGTCATGGCTAGAAGCCATGCTGAAAATTTTCAATCATCTGGAGATACCACTAGAGAAGCAAGTGAAGCTCGCTACCTACGTGCTTCGAGACTCCACCAAGAGGTGGTAAGATTTCATCTCACATGCGGGATGCCAGAAGAATATGGATTGGGATGAGTTTTAGTGCATCTTCTATGATTACATCTATCTGGAGACCTTGAGGGCTGATCGAGCCAAAGAGTTCATGAGTTTGGAGCAGGGTACTCTTAATGTTATGGAATAATCCTATCACTTCAATGAGGTACAACATTTCACACCTATTCTAGGATGTGATGAGTTGTTCTTTGTATGGATAATTGATGATGGACTGAGGCATGACATACAATCGCAGGTGAACATATTTAGGTTGACTTCGATATCTTCTATAGTCAACCAGGTACTGATCACAGAGCGAAATATGATGGATTTTGGATCCGTGATCTAGGGTGGTTCGGCATCCAAAGTTAGCATTCCTCCTACTGATAGCATGAAGAATCACACGGATTCTAAATGAAGATATCAGGGTTGGAAGGATGCATCTTCTGGTAGCTAGGTGGTGTGTAACCATTGTGGGAAGAGCAGAAATATGAAGCCACGTTGCCCTAGAGACCCAGTGCAGGGCCGATCATGCGGAAATATGGGCCACCTTCAGTTTTTTTATTAGTTCTTCTCATCAACAACTGGTGAAATGGGTTCTTCTATGACTCCGCATTTGGGAGTTTCCAAACCAGTTTCTCAACAGTCTATGAACTAGATTTTTTCCGGATGTTTGGGCTGAGGTGAAGGTCATGGTTGTGGTAGTCAGTCATCGTTTCTTCAGCGACAGCAGGGTGGATCAACTCAGAGGGATCTGGAAGGGTCATATGGTCGCGGTACTGGTCAGACTTTTGCAGTTGAGCAGACCGAGTTGGAGTAGGATCTTGGACCTTCAATAGATCAAGGTACGATCATAGTAGCCTCAGTTTTAGCTTCATCTCTTTTCGGTATCGGGGCTTCCCATAGCATTATATCTGTTGCTATTTTGGAGATTCGTGGCCTCTGCATCTTTTCCACTTCCAATATTTTGATGCTAGACACACCGTTGGGGACTAGAACGACTTGTGTAAGTTAGTGCAAGGAGTGCCCAATAGAGGTTGGTGGATGTCTCTTTCTATGGGAACTCTCTGTTATAGAGATGGCATGCTATGATTTTATTATCAGAATGGATTACCTAGTTCCCTTCTAGGAACTCATCGATTGTTATCCTTGTAGGGAGAGTTTTTTATGACTTGATGGTGGATCATTTCTTCATAGGGGCGAATGGAATGTCTAGGCGAGCAGAGTAGGTCCATTTCATCAAGGGTTGGTAGGAGTTATAGGCTAGATTTATAGTCTATATATGGCTGACCATGGGACTTCACAGATTGACTTTTCTATAGTGGTGGATTGTTTCAGATATGTCTTTCCCGAGGAATTTTTAGGATTGTCTCAGGAGCGCGAGATAGAATTCTCTATTGACATTCTTCCAGGAGCAGCACTAGTGTCCATTCCTCCTTATAGGATGGCCACACCAGAGTTGTGGGAGCTCAAGAAATAGTTAAAGGAGTTGAATGAAAAGGGCTTCATCCAACCATGTACTTCTCCTTGGGGTTCTCCTATCCTATTTACGAAGAAGGCAGACAGAACCCTCATGCTTTGTGTGGACTATCGAAAGTTGAACCAGTTGTCGGTCAAGAATCAGCATCCCTTGCAGAGGATTGATGATCTCTTCGATCAGATTCGAGGAGACCGGGTGTTCTTGAAGATTGACATGAGGTCCAGTTATCATCAGTTGCACGTTAGACCATTTCATATACCTCTTATTGCCACCTGGAGTTGGTATGGTCTACACAACTATATGGTTATGCCATTTGGTCTTACAAACGCCCTTGCAGTTTTCATGCCGCTAATGAACATAATGTACCATCCATACTTGGATTCCTTTGTGGTTATATTCATGGACCATAACTTTGTGTACTCGCACACTCGACATGAACATGAGACCAATCTTGAGATAATTTTTAGTACACTGATGGAGCATTGATTATATGATATGCTCTCAAAGTGACACTTTGGGATGGATCTAATTCACTTCCTGGGTCATATTGTCTCAGAGGCGGGAGTATCAGTAGACCTAGAGAATGATTGAGCTGTAGTTTCCTAGGAGAATCCGAAGAATGTATTTGAGTTGTGGAGTTTTCTAGGTCTAGAAGGATACTACAGACATTTCATAAAGGACATTCCATGCCTAGCAGCACCACTAATGTGTCTGACAAAGAAGGGTGCAAAGATCTTATTTTCATATTCTTGCAAGTCAGCCATTTAAGAGCTAAATGGAAGGTTGAATTGAGCACTGATACTAGTCTATCCATAGCTGGGAAAGATCTATAATGTTTAATGTGATGCTTCAGATATCGGTTTGGGAGATGTGATTATTTTGGGAGATGGAGTAGTTGATTACGAGTCTTGGAAGTTGAGGCCACATGAAAGGAATTACCCGACACACGATCTGGAGTTGGCAGCGGTTTTTCATGCCCTACGTTGTTGGAGAAATTATCTTCTGAGAGAGAATTTTGTGGTTTTTACTAACCACAAAAGTCTCAGGTACATCTTCACTCAGCATGAACTGAATTTAAGACAGCGAAGGTGGGTCGAGTACCCACAGTCCTTTGACATTGAGCTTTCCTACACGCATGGTAAATGCAATGCAGTGGTTGATGCGTTGAGTAGGAGGACATAGATACAGGCTGTTTAGGAGTCCAGTAGTGAGTGGAAGCTTATGGATCTATTCTCTGAGATTCATTTAAAGGTGCACAATAGTCAAGGGTAGACATTTCTATATTCTATACACGTTACCTCTACTCTTCTTGATCGAGTGCAAATGAGGGAGTTATCATATTCAGAAGGCCTAGTCCTACGGGAGAGCGTGTCAGGAGAGGACCCTATTCCGGATGGACCATAGGTGAGGATTAGATATTGTGTTTCCAGGGTCATGTATGGGTTCCATCAGATATACACGAGGAGCTGATGTGGGACTATCATTCCTCTGTTTGGGTAGTTCATCCTCGTGTCACCAAGACGTATTGTGATCTACACTATCAGTATTGGTGGCCAGGTATAAAGAGGGATGTTTCTAGTTCTATCATTAGGTGTTACACAAATCAATAGGTTAAGGCCGAGCATCAGTGATCAGATGGGCTTCTATATTAGTTACCCATTCCCAAGTGGAATTGAAAGGATGTCGTGATGGATTTCATGACCGGTTTTCTGTGGTTTCCTCGAGGGAATGACGCAGTTTGGGTTGTAATTAACAGACTCGTGAAGGTTGATCACTTCTTGCCAATCAAGGAGACCACTAGTGTTGATGAGCTGAGATGGTTTTACATATGTGAGATTTTATGTTTTCCTGTAGTTACACACTCAATCATTTCAGACAGAGATGCAAGTTTTACGTCTCAGGTCTGGCAGGGGCCACAGAACGCTTTGGGTACACATGTAAAGACCCGTAAATTTCAAGGAAATTTTTTTTCTTAATTTTCTTTGGAATTTTACAAGAACGCAGTTTCTGACGGCACCTGATTCCGAGGCCCGGTGTGCCCGGAATCATTTGCCGAAGTTTTGGCTCGGGTACGTTCAGTGAACGGACGAGCGGGTTTTTCTAACTTTTGAACCGGTGCCCGGAATCGAATTCTGAGGGCACCGATGAAATCGCAGCGCCGGTATTCGCTTAGAAACGCCTCTTCCGGAGTTGCGTTTGCTCGGATGTGGTTTTTAATTTTCGGGCTTAAAGTTAAGAAATAAAATAATTTTGCGACAACTTTATTTTATTTCGCTTAAGCCACTTGGAAGCCACTTGAAGCCACTTAAAGGCGGCTTGAACTGAGTTGAACTGGATAGGATGCTATCCAGAAATATCCTACCCCTTGGTAGGATATTTGTGAGGTGGGGCCCGCACGAGCCCCGCCGTTTCTTTCGCTAAGTAACGCACCCGCGAAAACCCGTCAAAGTAACTGAAAAGTCAACCGACGCGTTTTCTTTAATTCTTAACAGACCATTTAATTGGGCGGTTTATTTCGTGAATTAAATGGACTGTTTCTTTCGTGAATTTAATGGGTCGTTTCTTTCGAATTGATGGATCGTTTCTTAACCGGTTTCGTGTGTTGGCATGTTTATAAAATAAGACCAACCTAAAAATCCTTTGAAAGGATTTGAGAGGATCTTGTTTCTTCATCCCCCCGCGAAGAACGCGAAGAATGCCGGCGACCGAAATTCGACGACGCACACCGAGATCTGCGACGTCGACGAGCTTTACCCGCGACGTTCTTCGGCGACGCCTCTTCTTCCGCAGCCGATCCTCGTTCGGCAGCTAAGGAGAGCTTTCCCTTCATCTCCAAGCTCTGACGAAGAACGAAGAACGTCTTCATCCTCAAGGAAGAACGACAACACTTCGTCAAGGATCATCGACTCGGCGACCCGGTATCTTCGGACCTTTCCTTCCTCCCCGAACCTTCTTCGTCGGCAATCGAAGATCCGAGCGACGTGTCTTTTCGGACATAACTCTTCGTCAGCGGATTTGACGAACGTCGACCGCGACGCCCGACCTCCGCGACGCCGTCTTCCGCGGAGCGTGATAAAATCTTCAAATCTTAACCCGAGGTAGGGGTGGTTGATTTAATATTTAATTATCTCTTTTTCTCGTGGTTCGTATAACTAACGTGGGATGTTGATTATTTTAAGATGCGTTATTAATTTAACGTGAGGGGGGCCCGGACCGCACGAACACGGCCGAACCCCCTCCAATGATCTTGTTTGTTCTTGCGGGAGGAAGCAAGAGGCGTGGTGCCGTCGCACCACGTGGATGATCGTGCGTTTATTTTACGCAACGCCGTCGCGCGCACACCATGGAAGGAACATCAAGAACGCGACGCCGTCGCGCCGCGTTGAAAGAAAGTTAACGTGTGGCGAAAGGGGCGCGGTGCCGTCGCACCGCGCCGGACGACGAACGCCGCGGCCGGTTCCGGGCCGCGGCAGGACGAGAAGACCGCGGCCGGTTCCGGGCCGCGGCGGGACGAGGAGACCGCGGCCGGTTCCGGGCCGCGGCGGAAGGAAAGACCGGCGGCCGGGCCGCCGGCGTCGGAAGTCGAGGGCGGGACCGGAATTTCCGGTCCCGTTGGTAAAAACCGGCCGGCCAGCGGGCCGGCCGGATGTCACAAAACCGGGGAATTAAATTCCCCGGCCGGTTCAATATAACCCCCTCTTTAAGAGGGGGAGGCGGTTCAAAAAAAGGGGGGGGGGCAGCAGCCCCCCGGTTGACTCTCCAAAACCGGCCCCCACGTGGGGGCCGATTTGTTACCCAGGCGCGGCACAAAGGCCGCGCCGTCCGTGAAGAAGCGGGGGCAATCAAGCCCCCGCGTGACCACCCCGTGCGGCGCACCCCGCCGCCAGCGCGGCCCGCTGCCGCCGCCAGCGCGGCCCGCCGCCGCCGCCGCCGCGGCCCGCCGCGCCGCCGTCCGCCGCCGCCGCGCGCTGCCGCCGGCCACCGCGCCGCCGCCGGCCGCCGCCGCCGGCCCCCGCGCCGCCCAGGGGGGGGGGGGGGGTCGGGCCGGGTCGGCCCGGACCCGGACCCCCCCGTTTCGGACCAGATTCGGTTCTTGGCTCATAACTTGAGCCTCGGACCTCCGAATGACGAACCGTCTGCGGCAACGCGATCCTTGGATCGAGACGGTCGTTTCGGTATATCGCACTCAAGGTTTCGGGTTACTTTGAGTTCGGCCGGGTTGGTTCGTTCACGAAACCAACCGGGCCTTCGGAGCGGAAACGCTCATATCTTGAGCCACGAACGTCCGATTGACGCGCCGTCAGTCGCGTTGTGTTCCTCTTAGTGAATCGGATCTTTTGGCATACTCCGCCCGAGGTTTGGACGCAGGTGGAGTACGGTCGGGTTGGTTTTTCCTTAAAAACCAACCGGGCCCCGGAGACGAAAATGCCAATAACTCACAGACCGGGCGTCCGATTGACGCGTCGTCTGTTTCGTTGACTTCCTCTTGATGAGACGGAACTTTTGACATACTCCGCCCGAGTTTTGGATACAGTCGGAGTATGGCCGGGTTGGATTGTACCCGAAATCCAACCGGGCCCCTGGAACGGGAAAGCTGATATCTTTCAGACAAGACGTCCGCTTGACGAGCCGTCAGCGACGTTGATGGTTACGTTGAGTAACGGTCCCTTTGAGTTTACCCTATGGGAGTTCGGGGTACAGTTGAGATACGGCCGGGTTTGGTTTCGCTCACGAAACCAACCGGTCCCCTGGGACGAAAAGGCTAATAACTCACAGACCGGGCGTCCGATCGACGCGCCGTCTGTTGCGTTGAGACCCCTGTGACGAGACGGTTCTTTGAGACACTTCTTCGCGGGACCTTGTGATACTTGGAGTATCGACCAGTAGCTCGTGGAGCGGACCCGTGGTACTTGACAGTAGTGGTGCGCTTAGATGCAGCAGCAGATCCTTGGCGGTGGAGCGCTTGGTTGTAGCGGCGGACCCGCGATACTCTACGGAGTGTGAGCGCTTGGTTGTAGCGACAGACCCGCAACGGTGGAGACGAGCGTGCAGAGTACGGAGACCGTGTAGCCGGCTGAGACCTGACGACTGCTTGACCGACTCGACTTGGAGTGAGTCGACTAGCCCAGTGGACGGAGCGCCCGGTATTTGGCGGCAGACCCACGGCGGACGGAGCGCCTGGTAGTTGGCAGCAGACCCGCGGTACTCGACAGGAGGAGTACCTCAGCAGGCTATCTGGGTAGCGCCCGGTATTTGGCGACAGACCCTCAGCGGACGGAGCGCCCGGTAGTTGGCCGCAAACCCGCAGTACTCGACAGGAGGAGTACCTCAGCAGTCCTAGGTTAGTGAGCGGCAGCCTCGGAGTCGTGACAGGACCACTGTACACTCTAGAGACGGAGCTCTTCAGCAGTTACGGTTTCGATAATGAAAATCCTTGTTTGAGCTGAGACCTTTGACCTTTGTGTTTCCTCATGATTGAGATGGGTCGCTTGATAACTTAGGTACATGTATGGGCATATACCTGGGTGATGGTTATCCGTTGATTTCATGATTTTTGTGTATCCTTGAGATTGGATGGGTTACTTGATGACTTAGGTATATGTATGGGCGTATACCTAAGTAGAGTCTGATGTTACTTTGTGATTGCTGCCTTTACTTTGTGGATATCCATGTTGGATTTGGTGAGACCTTAAGGGTCTCGGGGTCCCTACTGAGTAGCTTATACTCACCCCTGCACGGGCTATGCCCGCACCTCGTTGTGTTGGTTGTAGACGACAGGACCTGTGGAGTAGAGGAGCTATCTGTACCTACCCTTCAGGTAGGATCCGTGGTGGACGATCCAGGAGCTGAGCCATCTGTACCTACCCTTCAGGTAGGAATCGAGGCGGACGACCCAGGAGCCGCTTCGTTCTTCCAGCTGCTGTTTTTCCCTTTTCGAGTTGTACTTTACAGTTGGGCTTGTATTTCCGGCCCCCTTTACTTTTCTGCACTTGTAGTTACTTTCCGCTTGCTGACTCTGTGGTGGTTGTTACTTATAAAGGCAATGCCTTCCCTGTTATCGGGATTTACGCCTTTGGTGCTAGTCGCCAGCCCCTGGCCTATGGAAGGCGGGCTTGGGGTAGTCACGGCACGGGCCCCGAGGACGGGTCGTGACAAATTGGTATCAGAGGCGGTCGGTTCTACCGCAGACTCTGATCGTCTTTTCTTTCTATGTGAAGCAATAGTGTTAAGGGTACCGAGTGTGGTTTTCAGTTCAGGGAGTCCAGTGTTGGTGCGGGCGGCCGACGTATCCATACACCAGGACCCTGACAACTGATTTCCGACTTTGTGCGCGAAAACACTGATTGCGTGTGTGTTTTCAAAGGTTTCCCCCCTTAAAACAGCTCAAACCAGGTCAGCTCACCAGGTATAATCGTTTGATCGTGTTACGTTGTTTCTTTCAGGATGTCTTTTCTCGGACGACCAGCTAGAGCCCGGAGGGATGAGCGTGCTGACAGTCTGTCGAGCGACGAGGCTTCGGTACAGGGCCCTCTTGCAGTTGAGGCACCAGCGGAGGCACCAGCGGTACTACCATACGTTGGGCCACCGATGCCACCAGCCCCAGCAGTAGGCGATGCCCGCTACTTGCGCGCACTGCATGAGTTCCAGCGCCAGAGGCCACCCAGGTTCGGGGGAGAGATGGACCCGCAGGCGGCTAAGGATTGGCTGGAGGCCGTGGTGGGAGTCTTCAGGCTAGTGGGGACGCCGGCAGACTTCATGGTGATCTTTGCTACCAGCCTCCTTCAGGCAGCAGCAGGTAGGTGGTGGAGCCACTTGTTTCAGTTTTGCGATGAGATGGACTTCGCATGGGAAGACTTTGAGACCTTCTTCAGGGTGGAGTTTGTGCCAGTAGCTCTACACCCTGAGCGTGATCAGGAGCTGCTGCCTTTGCCACGTGTTTCTCGATCAGAAGCCGAGTCATCTGTGGGCAGTAGACAGATGATGCTGAGGCCCAGAAAGACCAGACCAGCAGTTAGACGGTCTCGGGTTTTACGACCGGTGGTGCAGGGCACCCGGAGTGGGAACGGAGCTAGCCGTGCAAGGAGCAGGTTGTGTTACTCATGTCGCGGAAAGGGTCATCTGGCACGTGACTGTCCGACTCCCGATCCGCAGGCTTTGAGGGAGCCACCGAGAAAGAGGCGACGACAAATGCTTGAGCAACAGTAGAACTCTTGGAGCAGGTGGACAGGAGCAGAACTAGTGGATACGTCTCTTGTACTTCTAGTTCCTTGTTGATGTTGCTTTTGTGTAGCGTCTTGTATTATGAGCTGCAATAATAAAAGACGCATCCTTTGAGATGTTTTCATTCCTGTCCTCTTTTGTGATGTTACTAAGAGGTTCCAGTTGACTGTTGACTTGACCCTCACTTGTGAGACATCTACTGGAGGAGACCAGTTACCACACACTGATGCCGACAGTGTGACTCAACCCTTGGAGGCGAGAGTAACGGTTGGATCTCTTAGTAGTAGCGTCGAGGCCTTACGACGTCATCCTTGGTATGGATTAGTATCATCCATGTTAGGATTGACTGTTTTAGGCAAAGAATGTGGTTCATCCAGGGGATGAGACCAGGTTTCTATTTTCGGCAAAAAAAAGAAATCTCGCAGCTCATGTGGGACCAGAGATGGTCCGGGCCACGTCAGAAGAGGTCCACGTCATCCAGGAGCGGATGAGGACAACACAGAGCCGGCAGAAGTCTTACACTGACAGGAGGCGGAGGCCACTAGAGTTCGAGGAGGGTGACCACGTCTTCTTGCGGGTCTCACCTCGACGTGGTAAACAGAGTTTTGGCCAAGGCGGCAAGTTGTCTCCCCGCTTCATCGGGCCTTTCCAGGTCCTCAGCAGAGTTGGCGAGGTGGCTTATCGCCTGGCTCTGCCACCTCAGTTGCACCGGGTGCACGACGTCTTCCACGTATCCCAGCTGAGGAGATACGTGCTCGACCCCCTTCGCATATCTTCGACCATGAGGAGCTAGACAGTGGCGATGAGTGTCTTATACGGAGGTCCCGGTGGAGATAGAGGATCGACAGGAGCGGGTCCTACATGGGCGATCGATTCCTCTTGTGCGCAACAGATGGCGGCACGGGAATCTCCAGGTGAGCACATGGGATCGGAAGGCTCTGATGCGTGCTCAGTACCGCTTTGTTTCCCTAAGGTTGTGGTGAAGCTTTACGGGGACGTAAAGCCCTGTGGTGGGAGTAATGTAAAGACCCGTAAATTTCAAGGAAATTTTTTTTCTTAATTTTCTTTGGAATTTTACAAGAACGCAGTTTCTGACGGCACCTGATTCCGAGGCCCGGTGTGCCCGGAATCATTTGCCGAAGTTTTGGCTCGGGTACGTTCAGTGAACGGACGAGCGGGTTTTTCTAACTTTTGAACCGGTGCCCGGAATCGAATTCTGAGGGCACCGATGAAATCGCAGCGCCGGTATTCGCTTAGAAACGCCTCTTCCGGAGTTGCGTTTGCTCGGATGTGGTTTTTAATTTTCGGGCTTAAAGTTAAGAAATAAAATAATTTTGCGACAACTTTATTTTATTTCGCTTAAGCCACTTGGAAGCCACTTGAAGCCACTTAAAGGCGGCTTGAACTGAGTTGAACTGGATAGGATGCTATCCAGAAATATCCTACCCCTTGGTAGGATATTTGTGAGGTGGGGCCCGCACGAGCCCCGCCGTTTCTTTCGCTAAGTAACGCACCCGCGAAAACCCGTCAAAGTAACTGAAAAGTCAACCGACGCGTTTTCTTTAATTCTTAACAGACCATTTAATTGGGCGGTTTATTTCGTGAATTAAATGGACTGTTTCTTTCGTGAATTTAATGGGTCGTTTCTTTCGAATTGATGGATCGTTTCTTAACCGGTTTCGTGTGTTGGCATGTTTATAAAATAAGACCAACCTAAAAATCCTTTGAAAGGATTTGAGAGGATCTTGTTTCTTCATCCCCCCGCGAAGAACGCGAAGAACGCCGGCGACCGAAATTCGACGACGCACACCGAGATCTGCGACGTCGACGAGCTTTACCCGCGACGTTCTTCGGCGACGCCTCTTCTTCCGCAGCCGATCCTCGTTCGGCAGCTAAGGAGAGCTTTCCCTTCATCTCCAAGCTCTGACGAAGAACGAAGAACGTCTTCATCCTCAAGGAAGAACGACAACACTTCGTCAAGGATCATCGACTCGGCGACCCGGTATCTTCGGACCTTTCCTTCCTCCCCGAACCTTCTTCGTCGGCAATCGAAGATCCGAGCGACGTGTCTTTTCGGACATAACTCTTCGTCAGCGGATTTGACGAACGTCGACCGCGACGCCCGACCTCCGCGACGCCGTCTTCCGCGGAGCGTGATAAAATCTTCAAATCTTAACCCGAGGTAGGGGTGGTTGATTTAATATTTAATTATCTCTTTTTCTCGTGGTTCGTATAACTAACGTGGGATGTTGATTATTTTAAGATGCGTTATTAATTTAACGTGAGGGGGGCCCGGACCGCACGAACACGGCCGAACCCCCTCCAATGATCTTGTTTGTTCTTGCGGGAGGAAGCAAGAGGCGTGGTGCCGTCGCACCACGTGGATGATCGTGCGTTTATTTTACGCAACGCCGTCGCGCGCACACCATGGAAGGAACATCAAGAACGCGACGCCGTCGCGCCGCGTTGAAAGAAAGTTAACGTGTGGCGAAAGGGGCGCGGTGCCGTCGCACCGCGCCGGACGACGAACGCCGCGGCCGGTTCCGGGCCGCGGCAGGACGAGAAGACCGCGGCCGGTTCCGGGCCGCGGCGGGACGAGGAGACCGCGGCCGGTTCCGGGCCGCGGCGGAAGGAAAGACCGGCGGCCGGGCCGCCGGCGTCGGAAGTCGAGGGCGGGACCGGAATTTCCGGTCCCGTTGGTAAAAACCGGCCGGCCAGCGGGCCGGCCGGATGTCACAAAACCGGGGAATTAAATTCCCCGGCCGGTTCAATATAACCCCCTCTTTAAGAGGGGGAGGCGGTTCAAAAAAAGGGGGGGGGGGCAGCAGCCCCCCGGTTGACTCTCCAAAACCGGCCCCCACGTGGGGGCCGATTTGTTACCCAGGCGCGGCACAAAGGCCGCGCCGTCCGTGAAGAAGCGGGGGCAATCAAGCCCCCGCGTGACCACCCCGTGCGGCGCACCCCGCCGCCAGCGCGGCCCGCTGCCGCCGCCAGCGCGGCCCGCCGCCGCCGCCGCCGCGGCCCGCCGCGCCGCCGTCCGCCGCCGCCGCGCGCTGCCGCCGGCCACCGCGCCGCCGCCGTCCGCCGCCGCCGGCCGCCGCCGCCGGCCCCCGCGCCGCCCAGGGGGGGGGGGGGGGTCGGGCCGGGTCGGCCCGGACCCGGACCCCCCCGTTTCGGACCAGATTCGGTTCTTGGCTCATAACTTGAGCCTCGGACCTCCGAATGACGAACCGTCTGCGGCAACGCGATCCTTGGATCGAGACGGTCGTTTCGGTATATCGCACTCAAGGTTTCGGGTTACTTTGAGTTCGGCCGGGTTGGTTCGTTCACGAAACCAACCGGGCCTTCGGAGCGGAAACGCTCATATCTTGAGCCACGAACGTCCGATTGACGCGCCGTCAGTCGCGTTGTGTTCCTCTTAGTGAATCGGATCTTTTGGCATACTCCGCCCGAGGTTTGGACGCAGGTGGAGTACGGTCGGGTTGGTTTTTCCTTAAAAACCAACCGGGCCCCGGAGACGAAAATGCCAATAACTCACAGACCGGGCGTCCGATTGACGCGTCGTCTGTTTCGTTGACTTCCTCTTGATGAGACGGAACTTTTGACATACTCCGCCCGAGTTTTGGATACAGTCGGAGTATGGCCGGGTTGGATTGTACCCGAAATCCAACCGGGCCCCTGGAACGGGAAAGCTGATATCTTTCAGACAAGACGTCCGCTTGACGAGCCGTCAGCGACGTTGATGGTTACGTTGAGTAACGGTCCCTTTGAGTTTACCCTATGGGAGTTCGGGGTACAGTTGAGATACGGCCGGGTTTGGTTTCGCTCACGAAACCAACCGGTCCCCTGGGACGAAAAGGCTAATAACTCACAGACCGGGCGTCCGATCGACGCGCCGTCTGTTGCGTTGAGACCCCTGTGACGAGACGGTTCTTTGAGACACTTCTTCGCGGGACCTTGTGATACTTGGAGTATCGACCAGTAGCTCGTGGAGCGGACCCGTGGTACTTGACAGTAGTGGTGCGCTTAGATGCAGCAGCAGATCCTTGGCGGTGGAGCGCTTGGTTGTAGCGGCGGACCCGCGATACTCTACGGAGTGTGAGCGCTTGGTTGTAGCGACAGACCCGCAACGGTGGAGACGAGCGTGCAGAGTACGGAGACCGTGTAGCCGGCTGAGACCTGACGACTGCTTGACCGACTCGACTTGGAGTGAGTCGACTAGCCCAGTGGACGGAGCGCCCGGTATTTGGCGGCAGACCCACGGCGGACGGAGCGCCTGGTAGTTGGCAGCAGACCCGCGGTACTCGACAGGAGGAGTACCTCAGCAGGCTATCTGGGTAGCGCCCGGTATTTGGCGACAGACCCTCAGCGGACGGAGCGCCCGGTAGTTGGCCGCAAACCCGCAGTACTCGACAGGAGGAGTACCTCAGCAGTCCTAGGTTAGTGAGCGGCAGCCTCGGAGTCGTGACAGGACCACTGTACACTCTAGAGACGGAGCTCTTCAGCAGTTACGGTTTCGATAATGAAAATCCTTGTTTGAGCTGAGACCTTTGACCTTTGTGTTTCCTCATGATTGAGATGGGTCGCTTGATAACTTAGGTACATGTATGGGCATATACCTGGGTGATGGTTATCCGTTGATTTCATGATTTTTGTGTATCCTTGAGATTGGATGGGTTACTTGATGACTTAGGTATATGTATGGGCGTATACCTAAGTAGAGTCTGATGTTACTTTGTGATTGCTGCCTTTACTTTGTGGATATCCATGTTGGATTTGGTGAGACCTTAAGGGTCTCGGGGTCCCTACTGAGTAGCTTATACTCACCCCTGCACGGGCTATGCCCGCACCTCGTTGTGTTGGTTGTAGACGACAGGACCTGTGGAGTAGAGGAGCTATCTGTACCTACCCTTCAGGTAGGATCCGTGGTGGACGATCCAGGAGCTGAGCCATCTGTACCTACCCTTCAGGTAGGAATCGAGGCGGACGACCCAGGAGCCGCTTCGTTCTTCCAGCTGCTGTTTTTCCCTTTTCGAGTTGTACTTTACAGTTGGGCTTGTATTTCCGGCCCCCTTTACTTTTCTGCACTTGTAGTTACTTTCCGCTTGCTGACTCTGTGGTGGTTGTTACTTATAAAGGCAATGC
This sequence comes from Viscum album, assembly GCA_963277665.1. NCBI lineage: Eukaryota > Viridiplantae > Streptophyta > Magnoliopsida > Santalales > Viscaceae > Viscum > Viscum album. The sequence goes on from OY728140.1 coordinate 1,957,221,396, forward strand.
CTTCCCTGTTATCGGGATTTACGCCTTTGGTGCTAGTCGCCAGCCCCTGGCCTATGGAAGGCGGGCTTGGGGTAGTCACGGCACGGGCCCCGAGGACGGGTCGTGACAACACATGTGCTTTTGAGTATAGCCTACCACCCTCAGAAAGATGGCCAGTCCAAGAGTACAATTTAGGATAATGGGGACATGATATGATCATGAATTCTAAATTTTATAGGTTCTTGGAGAAGCATATACCTCTTTTTGAGTTTTCCTTCAAAAATAGTTTTCAAAAAACTATTCAGATGGAACCTTATGAGGCATTGTACGGAAGGCAATGCTGATCACTATTATGTTGGCTAGAGGCCAAAGAGGATGCTTCACAAGGACCTCATCTTGTTCATGAGACCATCGAGGAGATAGGGTTGATTCAGAAAAGGATTTCTACTACACAGTCTCGTCAGAAGTCTTATGTTGATAATCGGAGACGACCTCTGGAGTTCAAGGTTGGGGATTAGGTTTTTACGTGTCACACCAAGGATATGGAACATAAGGATTAAAAGATAGGGTAATCATTATACAAGGTAAATCGGTCCATTTGAGGTGTTGGAGAGAGTTGGGTCGGTTGCCTATCGGTTGATGTTACCTCAGAGGTACTGGGATATGGACGACGTCTTCCATGTTTCTCAACTTCAAGGTTACTTTTCAGACCCACCTCATGTTTTCCAACATGAGGTGGTTAAGGTGGAAGTCGATGCATCCTTCAAGGCAAATCCTATCTAGATTCTAGATCATAGTTCCAATGTTCTTTGTTACTGGTTTGTTCCTCCGGTTCATGTGCTATGGCAGCAGGGGTTGGTACAAGATGAGACTTGGGAGAGGGAGGCCGACATAAAAGCACGGTGACCGGAGTTGTTTGAGGTTTCTTCTTCTATGACATGATAGGGAAATTGAGGGTTAAATTTATTTAATGGGGGAGTTTGTAAGAACCCATACATTGTTTTCAGGTATGTTTTCCCTTTCTGGTCATTTTTTAAAAATATATAAATTTCTAGAAATTTTTGAAGTACACGTCATGAACTTTATGAGTACACGCCGTGTACTGCCTTGCCACAAGAGGTCGTGGGCTGGCCGTGTAGTGGCCACACACATAGCCATGTGGGGGTGTTTTGGTGGCTGCAAAAAGTAGAGTACGGAAAAGGCAAGTACATGTCATCTACTTCAAAAGTGCACACCATGTAATTTTTTTCATTAAAGGCTATGGGTTCACGTCTAATCTCCAGAACACTCTTCTTTTAGGTCTCATTCGAACTAGAGATCCATACGGACGCGGATATTTGATGAACCCCCAAACCAGCATCTATCCTCTGAATTTAACACTTTCAGTAGTGTTGGAATCTCATTGGTGAGTCCTCTCTTCTCTTAGTGCACCATCTTCTATTTTCTCTTCTCTTTTGAGATATCGTGGGTTGAACGTTTTAGACGGTTTTTTATATAATTGACGTTATAAGGTGATTTTAGCCTAGAGGTTCACATATAGCGATCTCATAAAACCTAGGTAGGTGTTTGGTGACATTTCGTTCAATGTCTTTGAGTATTATGTTAAAATTCCACCAATATCCTTGAATGGGGTATTGCGTGTTTACCGTTTTACCCCTGTTGATTTACTACCGTGCTTGCATGATTGTGTAAAGTATAATTGGATATGATTAGGGTTTATTTCTATGATTCAGATGTTTTTCTCATGCATGATCTGTTTACAAATATTTGGTCTTGCTTACTCTTTTGGCCTCCTTGCCTATTTGCCATGCCTGTTGTTGTTGGGAGGTGTGTTTGTTTTCTAACATGATTGATATGTTGTATACTTCTTATCAATGTATTTCTATAGTTTTACATTGGCCATATTGCATTACTCTGCTTTCTCACCTACATAGGGCCATGGGAAAATGGTGCAGTAGGCTATAGGGGGAATTGAAAGAGTGAGCTTTCTCAGAGAGTCTTGGGAGCTTTAGACTGTAAGGGGAATTAACTGCGCGAGCTCCTCATAAATACATGTTTTTCATTGAATTACATTGATTACTCTAGACAATAAGGGGAATTTAACATGTGAGCTTCCTCAGAGAGTCTTCAAATGAACTGAGCTATAAGGGGAATTAACCGAGTGAGCATCCTTAGAGATTCCTTGACCTTGGGGTAATAACGGTAATTGATCATGTATTCTTCCTCAGAGAGTCCTTGAGAACCTTAGAATATAAGGGGAAATTACTGTGAGTGCTTCCTTAGAGAGTTTATTTATATATTCTTGTTGCCGAACCAGAGGGGTCAGACTGAGTGTACTGCCCAGAGGGTTTCTTGTACTAGTTAGATAGGACCAGAGGGGATGTGCAGTGAGTACTTCCCAGAGGGTTACCTTTTTTTGTTTATGTTCTTGTTTAGCTGTAGCTTGAAATTGAAACTATGGATTGATTACTACTGAGTACTTCCTGATTACTACTTTCTGTACTTTTACCTGCCATATATTCACTGACTATAAGGCATCGATATTTTGGTGGTTGCCTACTGGGATTTAATCTCACAACCTATTTTTTCCATGCTTTTGGGCCCAAACATATTATATTGTTGTAGGTATAGATAAGTGTAAGCGCTATTCTACACCTGGTACATGACTTTCTTTGGAGCTGGAGAGAGTGGGACCAAGCATGGGCTTGCAAAGCTGAGAATCTGTTTATTTTTTCCTTTTGTACTTTGTTTTAGTACTGGTTGTATTCAGCATTGCGACTTGTTTGGAAATTTTCTTAGACATATGCATCATGCATCATTTTATATATATGTGCTCCTATTAATTATTATTTCAGTATTACAATTTTTACTGGGGTTGTATATTTACTACTTCTGCTATTGAATATTTGTTTCTCTTCTATTATGTTACTCTACTAATGGGGGCATAGTTTCCCCACTATCACACACAAGGCCCTCACTGCTAGTTGTCAACCTATGGATATTGGGGAAATGAGCTTGAGGTCATGTGAACAACTAGGTATGGGGCCCATCTGGGTGGCTTCCATAATCAGGATGTTACAAAAATGTTTAAGAAAGTGATGTTCCCTTTAATGTGGATTTATTAATTGGAAGAATTGAGAAGGGAATAATTTTAAAACATGTATATCCTCAATAAAGAAGAATGAAATGATATGGATACATGAGTGTGGAAAATATAAATATAATTTATAATAATTATATAAATATAAGTAAATTATACATTAGGTTATTGATAGAGATAGTGCAAAAGCCGAATGAAAAAATGGAGGTTTGGAACGAATATTGTACCTTATGTACAAAGGTTTTAACCACATGAACTTAATGTAAATAACAATAAAATTATAGTAATTAATTAATTAATTAATAACCTTTTATATATTTATTTGATATAAAATAATTTTTTTATGTTCATGTATGGCATATGTTTTGGGTTATGAGATTTAATTTCATCATTATAGATTGTTTTTTTATGTGGTTTTCATGCTCAGTTTGCTTGTTTATAATTATGGAGGTTCATGTACAATAATAATGTTTCTATAGAATTGAAATTATATATCATTAATGAATATAAATATGAATAATTTATCTTGTATGAAATTTGGTTATATGGTATGTGGATGATTTATTAGATAGAATGTTAATGAAAATGGATTAATTTATCATGGTTGTTTTACATCGATTATGATCTTATATCATTTTATTTAAGATCATGTTTATATATTTTTTATAGAAAATTTTTCAAACAATAACATGTATAATAATTTATATTTAACCATATTAACGGTTTTATGACCATAATTTAAAGTAGTAGAGAACAATCAAAATGAATCATCCTTTATGGTGGAAAATTGACATACTATAAAAATAAATAGGACAACAAATAAATGAAATTGAAATGAAATTAAAATAAAAATAAAGATGTTTTTACCTCATGAATTTCTCCTCCTTAATAACCTCTATATGGAAATGGTTTGGTATTTTTATATGGCCGGTGGATTTTTCATGTCGGGGAGGGTATTGAAAATAATATTGGGAAAAATTTGGACAACTATCAATGTGTGGAAGGTGTGAGGAGAAGAGGTGGTGAGGGGTGGAATTCTTTGAGGATTCGATGGGTGTTTCTCATTATTTTATTCATTGGTTTATTATTTCGGATCAATCATGTGAATTGTTTGAAAATTGTCACCAGATATATTAATATAATAAAATATATTTTTAGATTATGGGTTTAAATCAAATATACATTATCTACAACTCAATAATTCATGTATTTAGCTAATATTGTAAATTATGGTATTTTACTGTTCACTGAAAATTCTAGTATTTCAGAAAAATTCCAAAAATTCACCCAAACCATTTATCAACATGTATAATTCAAAAAATGGACTAAATTTTATAAAAATAGATGTGTAAATATGAGAAATTTAATTTTTAAATAAAATCATTATTTAATCAAAAATTACAAGATTTAAAATTATAACTGCTTTTATAACACTTTGAAAATTTAATTAAGTTCTCTTAAATAATTGTTATAATCATATGACCAAAAAATATCAATTTATTAATATATTTTATTAAAATAATCATATTTTAAAACATTATATTAATTATAAACTCATAATGAAATTGTTTGAAAAATATTTTTTACTAAATTAATCATTTTTAAAAAAATTATTTTTATATACTATGATATAATAATATCATATTTTTATTTATAATATACTAAATGTTATTTATAATTTCATTGGTTAGGTTTACATTCTATTTGTTAGTTTACTATTTATAAGGGTCACATTACTATTCCATAGGTCATATTACAATTCCTTTGGTTTAGGTTCCTTAATTTCAATAAATACTTCCTATTTCATTTATTATTCATTTATAATGTTTGTATTGTGTTCTATAGGTATTTTATAGTGATTAAAACTATATATAATTATTATAAGAAGGGAATTTTCATGGATTAAATTTGGTCCCATTACATTATTCCCCCCTTATGAAATTCATTCCTTGAAATTTTATTATACAAACTATGGTGAAAAAAGTGAGGTTAATTATCCACCATCACATCCTCGATTTCCCATGTTCCCTATTTGTACTCATGGTTTCACTATTGTACTATGACTAGGTGAGTTTTCTTGATGTATAGAACGTTATCTCTATGGTCCAAGATCATTATTGGTGGATCCTTATACGAGAGACCATTTTCAAAATGTACAACATTTTGATTTGGTACAAGTGAGGGATTTAGTAAATCATTCCTGAATGGGGTACATGGAATACATATTTTACATGAGTCATGGTAGGTGGAAGTGATAGTTGATATGAAACATCTTCGAAACAGTCAAGAATATCGAAGTGGTCATTGTACGAGGGACATAACATTCCCATCTTCCAAAATATCACGACACTCTTCTATAGATATACACATAAGAATCCCATGTCCCTACACAAGGACTCATCAACGATTTTCTTCATATCCCTTTTGTTGATTTTGGGATGCCTAGATGTGATGTTGAATGTTTTTCACCATCTCTACCATTTTTTACTATTCTATGTCCAAGAATCTTATATTCGCCAACATCATACCAGGATTATATTTCTTGTGTATTTTCCTATAATTTGATTCATTTGGATCTATTTGGGATGATCAATTGGAAATCACAGTCAGAAGAGAAATCATCCAGAGGTAGTTATTGGTCCCATCCTCCTTTTAATTCCATAGTTTCCTCTATTTTCCGAATTCCCTCATTATTACATTCAGCATACTTTATTTTATCTATAAGGTATGGTTTCCCAATTGTTTTAGAAAGGATTGATGATGTTCCTTACTTAACGATTACCATTTCAATCCATTGAAGGACAAGGAAGATTGGGTCGTACCTAATTCTCATGAATAATAATGTTGAAGGATCTTTTTCTCTCAAATAATCTGCCTCATTATTTAATTTATCATGAGTATAGTGGATTGAAAAGTCATGATCCATGAGGAGCACTAAACATCTTTGATGGTAAATATTAATCTCTTTTTGTGTAAATATATATTTGAGTATTTTATGGTTATTATATATTGAAAACATCCCATAATAGAGATAATTCCACTATATTATCAATGAAATGATCACGGCTACTAACTCCAGATTATGTTAATGACAGTTTTCCTAAATATCTATCAACTGAAATGAGGTATAGGATATCACAATATAATTTTTCATTATTAAAATTTCCAATCCATTCATTTAAGCATCTCTGTATACCACAAAGTGTTCCCCACTTATTGGTAGGGTGAATAAAGGTGTTGTGATAAACCTCTTTTTTTTATAATTGATGATGTCCTCACATTCACTTGTCCAGAAATATATTATTCACTTCTGAGTCAGTTTGGATAGTGGGTTTGACAATCATGGGAGGTTATTCAAAAATCATTGCTAGTACCTAGATTGACCACATAAACTATAAATCTATCAAATAGATAATGTTCTAGGCCTTTATTCAATTTCCATTATCTTATAAGTATCCAATTATATTCCTCTATTGGTGATTATATATCCCAAGAATGATACTTCTTTCATTCATAACTCACATTTGCTATACATTTCATAGAGTTTCTCCATTCCCAAGTCATTAACACAGTTTTGAAATGATCTTCATTCTACTAAATCTTTTTATAGTATATTAGAATATTATCAATAATAACTCTCAAAAAAATTAACGGTCTTAAGGGATTCGCTATAAAATAATTGTATCCAAACCTAATTTAAAATGTTTTCATAGTAATATCTAACCTCTTCACCTTCAATTGGTGATATCCTAACCAAAGATCCACCTTAGAAAAATAAATATACCAATGTAGTAGATCAAAAAATTCATCCATCCATGGAAGGTAATACTTGTTATTTATTTTGATACATTATATATCAAAATAATGAATGTAAATGATAGTTGATCAATTATTATTATCGTTGTAGAGGACTAGCTCACCCCATTGTGAATCACTTAGTTGTATAAAACCTTTGTCTGAATTATCTTATTTCTACTTATTTAGTTCCTCCAACTCTGTAGTGACTATTCTATAGGGTTTCATTGATATTATCAGAGATAGATGAATAAGTTCAATTGAGAACTCCAAATCTTGGTCTTGAGGAAGACTGCGAAATTCTTTAGGAAAACCATCAGTGTATAACCTTACAATGGGAATGTCTTCAATCATGATTCCCACCTTTGTCGCAATCATTCGAGCTTTATATTTTTTCTCAGAAGGCAATAATATCCACATTTAATATGATGATTTCAAAGAAGATTCATCCTCATCCTTACACTTGTATAAATTTGGAGGATGCTTCGGGATGTAAAAATTGATCTCCCTTTCCAGATAATTGAAGATGGATTTTATAAAGATATCCAATACATTCCCAATATAGCGTCAAAATCCACCAATGGAAAGAAGACAAGATTTTCTAGGAAATTCAGTCCACAAGCCTTACCTAAAGAGGATTTATTAAATTTGGATGCAATATTTTCACAATTTTATGTTCTCAAGATAACTCAACCTCAATATTTTGAGGTGGTGTTTGAAATTTTCTACTAATAAAACAAGATATGAAAGAATGAGAATTACTAATATAAAATAGTATTATCACTATTTATGAATGAATAAACATTGTACCTATCACCACATCATTTTTATGTTCCAAATCAAAAGTAACAATTGAATATTCCACTCCTTGTTTCCATGGAGTTTATTGTTGAACATTGCCTTTGACAAACCTTGTATTAGGGAAATGGATTGCATAATAACAATTTTCCTCAAAATTGAAACAATAATCTATAGGCTGAGTATTGATCTAAACCTTCATCTCTTCTTCCATGTTACTGGTATTACTCATATACGTTCTATAGCTATTAGCGATATATCACTCTATTCCACATTTGAAGGATCTATCGGTTCCCATTAGGATGTTCTATGATAATTATTCCCACAATTTTGACATATGAGATGTTAGGATTTCTGTCCATCATGGGATTTACCTATTTATCCACCCATATTAAACTCATTTTTCATCATTTTATCTCTAGGACCACAATACCACTTATTGTATCCATTATTTATTTCCACAATGAGGTTAAAATAGACAATATCATAATAGCTACCAAAGTATCATATCACCATTGATTTTTGTAGACTCAAATTTAGTCCACTAAATAATAAATCTACCTTCATTTCAGTTTTTATGAAAAAATCAAAGGCGATTCATGAATGTATTTTTCTTTTTTCATTATACACCCCAATATAACCATCATTCATTTACTTCAAACCGAGGATGTCCCTTTTCCTATTAAAAAGGAATGTTCAGGGAAATTATTTTGTGAAAAATATTTTCATTAAAAATTCCCATTACATGGAATAAATTTACTACTTGGACTTCATGTACTTGCTAAGTTTCAACCACTAATTAGTTTCCCCATCAAAATGACAGACTTCCATTAAAAATTTCTCTTCATTTGCACACTAAAATATAGAGAATACATTTTCAATGGAGTTAATCCACTATTCCATGAGGAGGAGATTATAAAATACACTAAACATAGGAGTCCATTGTTTTATAAATTATTTTACTTAAATTATTCTTTATTAAGATAAGGTGATAATTATACATGATTCAAATTATTATTCAAAACATCATACAGTTGAGAAAATACTTTCATGATGTTTGAAGTGCCCGTTCCATTCATATTTTAAATTTCATTAGGGAAATCATCACATTTTATATGACATTGATTATTGGAAGGGTTTCTTATATTAATTTCCATTAACTAAGAAAAGTAAAGTACAATTAGGGATCCTATATAAATGGAAAAAAGAATATTCAAAACAATGAATATAAAAGGATAAACATGTAAATAAAAATTATATCCTAAATTGTGATTCCTTAGGTTTAAATTTAGGTTATGAATGGTGATAGAATTACCCTTATGGATCATACTAAAGTTTTCTATTACTAATATTAAATTATAAATATAACTTTATCTTATACCATCCATAACATCCCTATCCTTTTATATATGTTTTTAATGATTTTTAACATATTTATAAAAAAATCATCGATGTATTGTAAGTACTAGTGTCTTTGAAATATTAGGTACATAATTATTAAATATGGAACCAAACTAAAAAATCGTTAGTTAAATCTCTATAATGAGTTTATAAGATGTATTGAGCTCTTAAATATGTATAGGATATCTAGGGGAATACATGAACAAAGGGATGAGCTAAAAAACAATTAAGGTAATAAGCATATGAATAAATAATTGCACAAGGGTTAGAATACATAACATGATCACAGAAAAACGAATGGGATGTGAATAAATATATGAAAGAATAATATACAGAATATAAGATCATGTAAGTATGGAATCATAGTAATTTGGAAGTAAAATAATAAATGAAATAAGAATGGTTCAAGGCTCATTCCACATGGAGGAGCACGATTCAATGCTAACCCCCAAGACTGTTGCACATTGAGCATCAGTCAAGGCTAACCACCAAGACCTTTTCACATGATGTCTCGTGAGACTAAACATGACCCAATGAATTAGAGATCTATTTTGGAACACCTATAATATCATTTTGATGAATATTTATTCCACATAATGAATCATACATAATAAAGAAAACATAAACAAAAGGATTACCAATGGAAGGAATTGGTTATCATAATCACGACAAATGACATATCAGAATGGAATATCATAATGGTGCCCATGAAATAATGGATTTAAATCATACATTAAAACTATTATGGTAAAATTATAATATATCATGACAATTTATTTCATAATGATGTCAAAAAATTTAAAAATGGTGTCTAGGAAACTTTAGAAATAATCTTTTTTAGTGCTTTTTAAGGGAAAATTTTAAAGATTATTTAAAATAGAAAATGAATAAAAGTTTGTATAAAAAATAAAATGAAATAATAGAGTATTTCATAGTAAATGTGTTATTTTATCAAAATTATTGAATCATTACAAATATTATAGAGTGCACTTGAAAATGGGTAAAACATTGGGTGTTCCATTTAATCGGGAAAGTTTATCGTGGAGAATTGAGAAATAAGCCTTTTTAAAAAATATTTATCCTAGAAAAATAAGGATGAAATGATTTAAATACATGATTTTTGAATATATATATTCCAAATTTATATCAATTATATATAATTATATAAGAGTTCTGTTTGGGTAAAGTGAGAGAAATCATAACTTAGGAAAATGTTGGTTTGGAAGGAATCCCTTACCATATGTCCAAAAGTCTTCTACACATGAACTAAATTTACTATATAATAAAATTAAATACATTAATTAATCAATTAATAAAATTTTGTACGTGTATTTGATTTATTATAACCTTATTATGTTAATTTGTGTCTATCTTGGTGGGTTATTAGATTCAATTTCATCATTCAGAGGTGTTTATTGCCATTGTTTTCAGGATCGGTTCTCTTGTTTATAAGTAAAGAAGTTCATATACTATAAGAATGATTATTTATAATTGAAATTATATATTATTAATTAAAATATATAATTTTAAATTGTATTATATATCATTTTTCTCTATGGTATGAAGATCATTTATTATATTGAATGTTAATAAAACTGATTTAATAAATTTTGGTGGTTTTACAGCCATTATGAGATTATAACATTTTATTTAACAGCATGTCTATATATTTTTTCGAGAATATTATTTATCATATAATATCTGTATAAAATCTAACATAAACTTATTAATTGTTTAATGACCATCTTTGAATATATTAGTAAAAAATGAAAAAACATCGTCCTTGGTGTTGGTAAATCGACACACCACAGACAATATTTACATTTTTATAATAAAATCAAAATAGAAGAGAATTGAAAATGATTTATTACATTAAAATAATTAAATAAAATTATATTAATGAAAATGGATCTATAATAATATTTTTAAAGTTTTAGTGGAGGATAAGATAAGAAATAAATGAAATTTAAATGATATTAAAATTAAAAGAAAGAGGATTGTACCTCTTTAATTTATAAACATAGGAAACCTCCATCGGGAAAATAATTTGGTATTTTGATGAGACCAAGGTCTCTTATATTTGGTGGAGGGGATTGGGAATATTATTTTTCATAATTTAGTCATTTCACAAATATTGTATGGTGTGAATAGAATAGTAGGAATGGGGTGGTATTTATAGGGGAAGAGAGGGGTGTTTTCTCATTATTTTATTCATTAGATTATTATTTTTTTCTCAATAATATATTTTTTTGCGAATTATCACTCATTATATAAGTATAATGATGTTGAGTTTTAGAATATGGGCTTAAATTATACATACATCATCAATGACTCAATAATTCTGGTATTTATGTCATATTTTAAATTATCATTTTTACTATTCACTGAAAATTCATCTATTTTATAAAAATCCCAAAAATAACCCTTAAAATATTTTGTAATTTAGAATTGTAAAATGGATTCCATTTTTTTAAATTGGTTTTATAGATATGAGTAATTTTATTTTTAATTGAAATCATCTTTTAAACGAAAAATTTGGATTTGAAAATTATAAGGGATTTTATAAAACTTTGAAAAATTAATTAATATAGAATAAAATTGTGTTATAATAATAAGACAACAAAATATACATTTATGAATTTATTTAGTGAAAATAAGTATTATTTTAAATGATTATATTAATTATAATATTCTAAATTAATATTTATGTTTCATAAAAATATCAATACATTATATTTCATTTTTAAAACATTTATTTACATATAATGTGATATAATTTTAGGATATGATCATTTATAGGATACATAAATTATAATTATAATTTCGTAGGATATTTCACTATTCTATTGGTGGGACTTCTATTAATAACAGTCACATTACTATTCTATTGGCCATGTTATTATTCCTTTGTTTTATGTTCCATAATTTCTATAAATACTTATTATTTCATTCACTATTCATTTATAATGTTTTCTTGTGTTATATATGTTACTTTATGTGATTTATAATATATAACATAATTATAAAAATGATATTTTCATTTATAAATTGTTTTGTTGTTACGTGTTAGCTGAACCGGTAATATATGGTGGCATACATGATGCCACATGCCACAACAATATTGATGATCATTCTATATCAGGGAACTATAAAGTTGTATTTGATAATTTTTCTTATCATTTTATTTAAAGAGATGGTATAAATGTTTTTATCAATGTTTCAGATATTTTGATAATCCTTAAAATTAAGAGTCATGAACCCCTTCCAAGTGTGATTTTATGGTTACTAGAGGTATGATAATACAGTTATAGATATTATCTATTTTAGATGATATATTTAATATATATGATTCCATTTTTAGAGATTGTATTTATCGTTTTATCTCCTAGAACATTATACATAGTCATGTGTTTATGAATTTCATTTCACATGTTAGTCTCAAATGACATATACATGAATTTCGGTGACATGATTTTACTATGAGTGTTCAATTGTCTAATATTTTAACAACAACTTATATAGTGATTTACAATATTCGTGGAAGGAGCAATTATACTAAATTGAATCATAGAAATATTTTTATAATAGTTGGTTATGTATATCTTGTATAGAGGGATTATTTAGAAATGTAAATGTGGTTCCTTATTCAATAGATGCATGGAGACCCTTTGTGGTCTTTTAGAGGAATTTAATGCATGGTTGATGAATCTATGTGGTCATGTAATCCCTGAGAGATAATCAAAGGATGTTCATATTTTTCCATGAGGATGCTAGTTTGGTTATTTAATGTGTAAACCAAATCCTATATGAAAATGGAGAAGTTCTGAAAATTAATGAGAAATGACTTTGTATTTTTGGATTTGAATCTTTCTAAGTAATTTGGATATCATGGTTGGGTTTGAGGGATGGATTAGTTTGATTCTTGACATTGTTAATTTTTGGATGATATTTCATTTGGGGTGGGTAGACTCTCATTAATTAGGATTGATTCTTAGATCACGAGTGATCATCTTTTTATATTTAGCACGACTGAGAATCTATAGTCTATTTGATGTTATGGGATGTATGCATGGCATACTCAGTGAGTTAGTATCATGATCCTAGGTTTAGTGGGATACGAATCATTGGAGTGTGAGTACTTTTAAGTTATTTCATTGCATGAGAGTGTCCATCCATTTGGATCAAATGAGATCAAGTAGGACCAAAGGAATGAACTTGTATGAAGATCACTATACTATAAGAGGATAATGAGATTTATTGAGTTTTTTAGGAATATTATCTCTATGAATGGTTAGTATTCTCTAGTTATTTGTAGTTACAGTTCTGTTGAGGATCACTGAATGAGCCATGTGTGCTCCATTGATATTTTTTTGGGGTGTGGATTTACTTTAAAATCAATTTATAAATAGTGTAGTGGTGAATGTTTTGTTTTGGACCATAGTGATTATCAAGTCATATATAAACTATAATTATATTTGATAATGTACATAGTGCAGGATACATAGATTTATGGTTTTAGTTCTCAAGGTGATGACCATGATTTTCCAACAGTGAGGAGCATCTTATCATTCATTTGTGAATGACCCTCTTGACAGATGGGTATTGAGTTTTGTGAGATTAGGTGGTGGGTGGTATAGAAGAAATCAGAATATTTGAGTGTTGGTGGATTTTATGTGATCTAATTCCTTATTAAATATAATAATTGTGATAAATATTGTGTTGTGGTTATATTTGTCACATTTTCAATGGACAAATAGTGGAGTGGCTGTGATCTGAGAGTTTTTCATACTGGAGGTACGTCAGTTCATAGGGAAGGATACTGATTTCTGAACTATGTGGTCGGTAATCCAACCATGGACTTACCTTGGGATTCAGGTTTATACATCAGTATTGTTTTTGGATAATCCTATTATATCTATCAATGATAAGGAATCATTAGAGGACATTGGAATGATGTGTCACTGGGTGTGACTAGTTGTTTTTAGGAAATGTAATCCTTAGTATTTATAACTAATGTTTTATCATTGAATTGGATATAGTGAGATTGGAACAACTTCATGAGTATTTTTCATGATGTGATTGAAAGATCGTTGGATCACTAGATGTGTGTTTTCTATATGTGATTTTAATATAGATTATAAATGTATTTTGGAATCAGCCTTTGTAATTATTTTATTATGTCGATGGGAAATATAAGATTATTGATTAATCTATTGTAGAAAACATGGTGTCTTATGGTTGATGAGTGTAGTGAGAACCATCCTAGTGATGGTGTTTGTGGTTCATGGGTGGCACAACATCTTGTTAATGGTGCACATTGGTGTTTGGAGTTGCATACTAGAATCATGTTTGTTGTTTGAATATAGATGGTGACCAATTATAGGTGAATATAAAACATCATTAGGGTATATTTTTTATTTTAGTACTATTAGATTATTCTTGATAATGATAATCCCTATAGTGGTCGGTTTATAATGACCATGAACATTATGGGTCGTAAATTTCTAAGAGAATTTGTGTTTTTCTTTTGGTGATTGACTCATTTTCAGAACCATTATTCATAATATAATTCAAAGATTTATTATATCTCAATATGATTTTTTAGATGAAGAATGAGTACCCAATGTTTGTTTGGGTTGTTGGGTGAGAATTATTGAAGGGTCAGTGTGACTAGGTTTTGGATTTTCAGTTTCAGCAGCCATTTACACTATAAAACATGGGTTTCAGTCCATGAATGGGGTTAGTCATGGGTATAATCCCTATTAATAGACATTTCACATCATGAATCTAGGTATCATCCAATTAATGAGTTCAATTTATGATATTCATATTGGGAACCACCCAGTTCATGATGTCAATGATACTCATGTGTCTTCTTTTCATACTGGTGGATAGTTCCTTTTATAATTTATTTAGTTTTCAATTCCAAAGGATTCAATGATTCTAAAACCACCTTTTCGATTCTAACATGATTTTATAATGATTAAAATAAAATTATATTGTTTTAAACTTTTCAATTTTTTGTATTTCAGTAATAATGTTTTTTATATTATGTTAATAATTCATTAGATCAATAGAAGTTACATAAAATATAATGGAAAAACATATTGAATTAATCCCCTTGATGGAAGAACCAAATAAATAGAATGGATTTCCCCATCAAGAAGATAAAAAACATAACAATATGGCCATACATATAATATGACCACCAGTTATCCAATGTAAGATAATTAGTTAGAAGAAATAAGATTATATAAACTAATGTTCTCTCAAGATACAACCTTGCAATTGGTGAATGGTAGTGGCTATTCAATTGAGGTTTCCCAATTTCACTCAAGCCCAGGTAGATGAATTGTTACTCGATGACATCGAAGATGGAAGTCAATGAACGCATTTATTATGGTTAAAAATGCCATAATTTTGTATCCTATGACAATATTTACCCAGTATTAATTCTAAAAGATTTTAGATGTCCTTAGAGTCCTCTAAATATGCCCCATTAATGGATAATAAAATAAAATTATCAATGAAAAACAATTCACCCATAAATGTTATCCCATTTATGCTTTCACTATTAATTTCAATAAAATGTTTGAACTCTATAAAAATCATTGTCATGTATTCTACATTATTCTCTATCCCATAATTGTTTTTATTCATTTAGATATTCTAACTGGGAATCAATAGGATTATTCCCAAAAAAAATAAACTCTCTTCTTCCCTACTTCTATATCTATTTTCACATCTATTATAAGAGAGTGTTTCAGTTTTCCATCATAAACAACTACAAAAAAAGTTACTTCATTATCTTTAATGTTTCAATTTAAAATCATTAAAAATATAGGGTAAATTTTAATTCAGTTTTGTTTCTAAAAAAATTAAAAAATTAAGGTGGTTCGGGTTCCATTTCTATGATTAAATCAAAGCAATAAAATAATAAACCACCACCAAGAAATTGTTGTAGGATACATAGGGGATCACAAAATATCTATATCCCAACACCATTATGAAAATATATTTCATATCTATTTTACTATTTTACACATTTTTTGCTTTATTTAAAATGTTCTTCGTCATTTTTTCTTCTATAAACTAATTTTTAGTATGATTAGTTGTTTTAGTAGATACATTTATTTATATTGTGATACACATAATAATTTCATTTTTTGGTACTCAATCATTTTTTTTCTCTATATTCATAATTATATGATTATACACTTATATTTTTATATTCAATAAACCATGATTACTATTTTATTCTATATTTAAATTTTAAAAACGTTTTTTTCTATAACATATTATTTTTATGTTTTTTTCTTAAATAAATTAACATATCCACTTTCCAATTAATCCCACTAATACCTAGAAAATCCCTCTTATGGTCCTTTATTACCCAATTCAAATAAGTAGGTCTTTTATATGTTATAGGGACAATTCCTAGTGAAATCCTCTTCTCCTATACTTTGGTATTGGATTCTAAGTATTTCTCTCTTATTTGGGGTGAGATATACTAGTCTTTTTCTATCTAATTGACTAGATCATGGAGGAATAAACTTAGGATGATAGAAATTTTATTTGTGGTGTCTAGAAGAGGACGAAAATGGGTTAACAGATGTCATATTTTTTCATTTCAGTAAAGGGGAGTTTCTTCCCTCTTTTATTCGACATTTTATATGAAATTGGTTAGAATATGACTTTTATAGGGTGTTGTGTAGTATTTTTATTGCTCCAGATGCTGCTCGGAATTTCTCATATACCTTCTATGGATGGATGATCTTGGTTTTTGTGAAAAAATGATGTCTTTTGAGTTTTACATCGATTGTTTCCCTTCAAATTAAATTATTTAGTTAATTATAAATTATTTTTTTAAATATTAATGTTTTATAGTTAATGGTAGAATACCGGGTGTTGATACAAACTTAGATAAGGCACATATGGGATTTTTAAATGTTTCACTGAATTTTGAGAGGATGGTAACTCTATTTAAAAGTTAGGTGGTCACTTTTATAAAAATACATATCCCTGTTATGAATACTTTCTGGTATGATGCATGTTTAATGGGATATAAAAGAACAAATGGAACTGGGAATGACCTAGGTAGATAAGATAGGATGGAATTGTGCCTCCTATACCTAAAATAATTAATTTTAGTCTTATAATATATATGGATCACTTAGTAACTATGTATCCAAGTGGAGAGTGTGTATACTAAATACATTTTGGGTTTTGCATTGGAAACTATGTGTGACATGATGTGGGTATCCTTTTATAGTTTCCCTATTTCTATTTAGTTTAGTGTGATATAATTATGAATAATGATGATGGGTGAGATGACTGAGTATCTCATGTGGGGCAGGAAGACCATATTATGGGTGGATAGGGCTCTTGGTGAGTTATATTATTATGAAGATTCTTTTAGTCATGAATATATGTTATGGGGAGTGGGTTATTCCTATTGATGAATTGAGTAGTTTTCCAAAAAAATATGTGAAATTGGACCCTAGTGAGGGTCATGGTATTGAGTTAAGAACTTTTCTCTGGGTTTATTAGGGTTTGGGGATTATACTACATCACAAGGTACCTTGGGAATTAGTATCAGTTTGGGATGTTCTTATAGACAATAAATAGACCCTGCCACTAAAGGTGAAGGTTGAGGTGAGTCTCTTACAACCAGAATCACCATGGGGTGATGTAGATTTGTTATTATTAATGAGTAGAGATTGGGATCGTCAAAATAACCCTAGTGAAAGAGTCGAGTTATGTTCGGGGAACTTGTAGGTCTACTGTTACTAGTTCGCAACTAAAATCATGATGATCATTTTATATGTATCAAAAGGATGTGTCATTATTTATATTCCATCTAATTTTGAATGGTGACATATTTAATTGTGTGTGTTGAGTAATATGGTATTTCCCCACATTGAGTTAGATTAAAAAAGTGGTACTTCCATGGTGATATAGAGTCTGTAACATGTGTGTGAAGTCTTGGCCAACAATGAGTGATATTCTAAGGATTATGATTGGTTTGGAATTAACATGAGTGAGATGGTGCTCGAAGTGGAAATCCATGAGTGTGTTGGTCTGGTCAAGATTATTCTTGGAAATACATCAGTTTTATTGTTTGGTTTACCATGAATTATTATCCATTAGTGAGATAGATGGAATTGAGGATCAGATGGTAAGACTTCCATATGTGAGGATATGTCCTGGATGTGATGTGATTAGACTATATGCCAAACCTTCCATGAGTGAGATGGGTATTTGATGTGATGTGACATTAAAAGGATATAACCTTCAATGAGTGAGAGTGTATATGTGGAGAGTTATATGAGAGATAAAATCTTGTGAGAATGTGATTATGGAGGCTAGACATATGACCATACTCTATCATATTAGGTAGTTGTCAATATGTGGACAACATTGTACCCCGAATCCAAAGGTAATGATTGTATTATATGGATGATGGAATGATGAAATTAAAGGACACCATAATGGTGATCAACTAGGAATAATCAATATCATTGATAGACTTTTTATCACATGGTGACCCGAAGTTTGGTGAGTCATGGTGTCCTTGTCATCACATACCATATAAGGCAGTTATGTGAAATGTTTTTTTGTTTTTTAATACATACATGTATATTATGGAATATACTAGGGGATCTTGTTGGGAACATAATGAGAAGTATTTCTCAAACCCTACATGGGAACTCTAGTAAAATGTTAGACTATGTTTCTATATAATGTTTGGGCACATAATGTACAATAGATTATGATAGGTTATCCCAACTAGTTTTGGATATTTAGTTCTATTAATGATTGGGGATTTATTTGGGGCCGTAAAGTATTTTTTTAGTTTCTATTTTATATGGGACAAGTGGGTGAGAAATTTATTTTTTATAATATTATTGGATTTGTTCTTCATTCCATGTGTTATAACATTATGTTCATTTATTCATGAATACTATATTATGGATATGTATGTTTGACTATTATAATTGTATATTTCACATTGATTCAAGGTAATAGAATACTAATGGTATATATTACAACCCACCATTAGTAGGATGACACTAGAATATGAAAAGGTTCGCATGCTTCGACGTGTAAAACTAGCTTTGATGAGAATTCTTGTCCAATGTGTCACAAGTGTGGCTTGCACTTAAATCAACCCAGACACCTCATATAATTTCAATTCATAGTTTACAAAATATGAATACCCCCTACAAAAAAATCACTCAATATACACAATTTCTCCACATGGGATCTTCTCAACATGCACAATTAATGCAGAAACACCCCAAGAACAAAAGGAATAACATTATTTTTACTATAAGTATCACGATTTAGACAAAACCATTAATTTCTCATATATAATTTTCGTTATCTTAAAAAATGAATAGAAAATACCTCATGTGTGAATTAGCGCATGGTTTTTCTTAACCCATTCAAAAAAACCATTAAATATTAGTATAAATCTAGAAAAAAAATCAATTCTAAAACTTCCAAAAATAAAAATAAAAAATATAATATAAAATATGAAATAATAGTGACATGGAGGTCTAACATTTCCTCCCATTATGTAATATTACAACGGAAAAAATGAATAATAATCTTTGAATGATAAAAACTAACAACCTAAACACCCGTATAAGAAGATAGAGGGAAGGAAAGGATTAATGGGATCAAATGGGAATAAAGAATCAAACAAACATACAATTCCTAAAATCGATGAACCCAATCCCCAAACAACATCAAAGATCCTAAAGAACAACCTATCTCATTACCACTTCACACAACACACTAATAATATGTAGAATTATTATAGGTCTCCAATTATTTTGAATACCTATAAATTGGTTACATATGGAATAAACACTATCAAAGGAGAAGCGCCACTAATGAATTCATGTTATCTCTATGAATCGAATGGAAAATATAATCCTATATAAACCATAATAACTATCATAGTATAAAACTCTTATCCCTAAAGGAATCAATACCCAAATAACATATAAATGATCCTTGGGAAAAGCTACCTAAACCACTACATCCGATATCAATAAAATGGGAAAGGGTATCTCAGTTGAAAACACACATCAATGATAAAAAAATAAGTGCTCTATATCTAGGTCACCAAAATAAATGGAAGGGTTGATATAGGAGATCATATACATAAAATAATTTCTTAGTTAATCCAACCAGATCCGATCAAACAACATGAAATTAATAACATCAAATAGTTCCCCAATTATCCTAGTCAACTGAAACACACTAAAAGGCTTTCCCAATCCCAAACAATCAAAAAACCCAAATTAAGAATCACATGAAATAAAAAAGAAAAAAATAAAACATTATAGAATAATAACAACAAAAATAAAAAAACACACATATGACGAACCATATACGAATCATGAAAATCATCATATGGGAACCACCTCATGGGTCTTGTCCCTATATAAACTCAATAGGAACAACAATAAAAACCAATATTTCCCTAAAAACAAGCATGAAAATTCAAATTACTTGGAATATGAAAATTATCTAACTATATAGTAGCCTCTTAAGGATAATGATAATTATATAAGAAAGGAATATAACTCAAAAATTCATTTAGTGTGAATTATTTTGGATTAAATAAATATCTCATAATATGGATACATCTAAAAATATGAATGACACACCTCAATGATAATGGAATTCAACCTATGACTCATCTGGGAAGATTGGCCTTCTGCATTTTCCAAAAACCTTCATGGGAGGAACAACAAAGTAAAACAAAATATGAATATAACCCATTAATGTTTCAAAAATAGTATTAATTCTAGCCATGGTAAAAACTCAAATACACATATCAACAAATAAGAGATACAAAATTAATATTTTCTAGAAAAATATTTTCATTACACCATTATATTTTTCATAATGAGTTTCAAATTAACTTTTAAAAGGAACTCATTCTTCAGAAATAACTCAACCATCTTTTGTAAATGTTTAACATGAATTTTAAAACTAATGAATAAAATTCCATTATTTTAAATTATAACATTTCAAAAAATGGCCACAAAAACTAATTTATAGAAAGAACGAACGTGATATAAAACATTTATATTCATTAAAATGATACTCAATAAATGACTATAAATATATATTTTCTTCCAAAAAAATTCATAGAAAACCATTAAAAAATTATGATGTATCATAATGATCACTTCTATTTTAAAAAAATTTGATGAAAACCCGCTTTCAATCAAAATCACATTCATTAATTCAACTCCATTTTCAAAAAAAAACTCATTTCCAATTATTAAATCAAAAACCTCAAAAATAATCCATGATAACAAAAATATCTTTTAACTAAACCATAAAACATGTTTTAAAAAGATATTTTAAAATTTTAATTTTATTCCCAAAAAATAAATTAATTTAAATAAATGAGGGAGACTAATATCTTTTGATAAATGTCATGATGATAAAAATTTCTTATTATGACAAAAAAAATATAGATTCATAAGAAATTTTCCCAATATGATCAAAATTTTACATCTTATTTTGAAAAAACAAAGAACTATATTTTAAAAAAATGATTCCAAAAAAGAGGAATAATACATTGATCCAAATATCATCTAATCATAATGATCCACTATAAAATAATTCATATTAAACCCCTTTCCAAGGGTAATAATTATATAAATTAATTAAAAAATTGAGGGGGAAATAGGATATTCATAAGAAAAACAAAACTATGTACTATTTGGAAGAATGGGTTGGTTATCTATGTGACAACCATGGAACAATCTCTGAAATGGTTTTAGAACCCACCCTCATTGTAATTTTATGAGTTTCCTGTCTTGCAAGATAAAATAGAAACATCATTTCATCCTCTATTTTTACATCAAACTATTTATGTGAACAACTAAATTACTAATATAATCAATGGGTCGCAAAAAACCCTTTTCTCAAATACCAATACCTTGACAATAATAAATAAAATAACTCAAATTCAATATTTAAACCTTGAATATCTAGTGAAACTCATTGCTCTGATAGAGATATATCTAGTTAACCTCTTCTCACCCTAAATCTCAATTTCTAATGATCCATCCACTATACTAAAAATCATCCAACATAAAAAAGATAATGCCTAGTTTACCTAGGCCCTATGAGAAACCTAGGATATGATACTATTTCTAGTGAACTAGATCATATTGACCTATTATGTCACCAGTTTTATATCTCCACAAGTCTTAATGGGCATTCCCAATCACAAATATTAGGAAAATAGTGCCTATATATTTATTATTGTCAATTGGTAATGGTTTTTACTTTAAAAAACAATATAAAAATTGAAATCATTGCCAATAATCGTGAATGGGGCATCCATGAAATTCTCCTCTTGAAAAAAATAAAGAATTTCAATATTTATTTGTTAACAAAATAGAGTAAATTGAAATTATAATAATACCAAAAAATCATAAATGGTATTGAATCGTAAACTAAACATAATAAAATATTACATGAACAATTAAATACAAAATAAATATTTCTATCAGTAGGTTCGATACATAATATCAAAAAATATGCCAAAATGAGAAACTAGGAACCATATGTATGTAACCTTGTGTCACTAAAAACATCCAAAAATCATCCAAAATAGAACATAGAAATCATAATATCTAATGGCGAACAAATTGTTTTGAATTTAAATGAAATCATGAAGAATACAAACCCCAATTATTTTATATAGGCTGTGTGAATAACATTCAATGTAAGATTCTACAATAAGGGTTATAAATTTTTTCAAAAGATTATTTTTTAATTATCTTTTTTTATATATATAAAAATATATATTTTTCTACATATAGGTGAAATTAATCCAAGAAAAATGCTATAATAACATTTATAAAACACACCCCTTCTTTGAGTAAGAAAGTATAGATCTAAAACCTTTTTATTAAAAAAAATTAATACCAAATAATGAGGATACTTTAATAAATTAACAAATAAATAAATAAACACATTTACTCTTTCCAAAACTAATATAACATTCATTTTTTGAAATATACACATCTTTTTATTTTCAAATCACTTTTTAGAACATCTTATAAATCAAATTGATGAAAAACTAAAACATAAAATATAATTTAATATAAGAACTAGAACGAACCAATATATCACTAAAATATAAAAATTAAATAATCCTAGTAATGTTTTGAAGAAAATTAATCAAATGACAAGGGATACAAACAATTCATGTAAGATGATCTACTAAAAATTAAAAATAAGAACAAGGAATCTTGGGAAAATCACTTAGAATCATATAATAAGGACTCAAAGTGTTGAATAAAACCCTTTGGAATAAAATAACATTTCTATAACACAAATAGTCCCATAAATAATTAAGGAACATAGTATTTCCTATGAGTTCTCAATTTAATGCATTCTATGTAATCCTTTATGTTTTCTCACTCATTCTAACTGAAGAGATTTTAAAAAGTAAAGGATCAATATACTATAGGTCATTCACTCATCCATGAACTCTATATGCATCCTAGGATTCCCATTACATCAATTAATGTATATGAGCAATCAAAAAAAAATCCAATGATCAATTATTATTCAAAACAAATACTTTTATCTCAAGTCCAACACTCCTAAAAGAAACAATCCATTTCATTTCATATGGAAAAATCCACACATGGTAATGGTATAATATAGAACATACCTCTATGGGGTTATAATTCAAATTAATCAATATAAATAATGGGATAAAATAGGTACACACATACCACATCAACACTCTTTATAATGATCCAACTAGACAACTCTTGAATATTTTTCTTAAGATTCCAGGAAATTTTCAAACATTTTGAATTATTTATTTAAAACAATAATTGAAATCCTCTAATTGATTTACATTCGTAAAATAACTTATAGCCAACACAACTTAATTTAAAACCAATTAATAGTGAAAACATATTCAATTAATTCATATTATTTCATATAATATCATTACTATAACTTATTTTTGACCCAAATAGGGTGAAAGACCTTTATAATTAAATAAACATTATATATTCCTCTCAATTGTCTTTTAAAACACTTTTCATCCAAATATATAAATTATACTGCCATTAAACCACACTGAGATAAGTGATCCATCCCTTCAATCATTTATTAAATCCATAATTAATATTGCATATAAATTTACTTTAATAAAGAATTAATTAAAACTATCAATCATTCATTTTAATTCTATTTAATGGAAGTAAACAAATAATCCACATAAAATAAATTAAAAAAATGTCGTAATTAGTCACCTTTAATGGAAAAAGATTAACCAATCTATAAAAATCCTTAAAACCTAAAATCAAAAAATTTGAACCAGCTTTAACCAAACTTCTATCTATCATAGACTCTATGGTTCATGAGAGACAACAAAACCAAACATAAATGGGTGTATGTGAGAGATGAAGAGAAGAACACGAGAAAAAGGGTTTCTGAATTGATTATTCTTGAAATATATGGAGAATGGGGATCAAAATAATTAACTTAGGTATACATATCTCCCTAGGTTGTTCTATAGGGTTGGATTAATGAGTATGTGGGTCATGGGGGTCTAAACCCTATAAAATATATGTGTGGTAATATTAAAAAAATCATTTTAGGTGATTATTTTCATATTAAAATGTATATTATACATTTTGACAACTGTGCGGCATTATTTAGAGCCAACTATGAAATCGTAGAAGGTACATATACATGGTTTACTATCATTTTTATAATGATACAAAATCAATTTATAAAATTTATAACACTGAAAATGGATTCCTTGTATGGATTTTCATAATTTTTCACAATATTATCTCTAACACTCCATGACAAAAATTTCTTTCCAGGTTCTATAAAAATAAACTATGAAGTTCTCTATGAAATACCTATTGAATAAATTTACCTAACTCATGAAAAAAAACCATATAACATAGTGTAAATTCCAAAAAAGAATATTTCAAACATGAAACATCAAAAAAATATGAAATACGCTAAATAAGATAAAATAGAAAATAACAAAAATTTGGTTTTTTGACATACTTTCCCAATATCTCTACCATATACTATAAAATATAGAATTACTATGGAAGAAACCACTCTCTTCCTATTGAAAACACTATGTATGGAACTCAGAAACATCGAAATCGCATATTTTATTCCTCACAATGGATCAAGAATCAATACATAGTTATCAATAAAAAATACGATGGTACAAACTCTTTCCTCAACCAATGAATTTAAATTTATTCGTTAATCTTAAAAAACTAAGGATTCTAACCAGACATAATGTATTCTAATCACTTACCATGAACATATAGTGAATATTTTCATCTATATTTGGATCAATATCAATCTCTCACAACATTCCCAATAATCACCATTATTCATGATAAAATAAAATACATGATATATATAACAAATAATCACTTGTTCCCAAAACACCCTCTATGAATTTATGGATATAAAAGTAAACTAGACACGGTTTCTGTTAGAAATTGTTCATCTAAAGGTCCTATGAATATGCTAACATAAAGAACCACCCTCGAACACCTATATTAGAATAATAATCCCATATACCAAGGGAATTTTTACCATATTTTTAATATACTAACATGAATAAACATAAAAAATTGATAACATATAATACAACCAATGATAAAAAAGGATCTTACTAGAAAACATGCTTTAGAAAATAAGGAATATACATCATGAGGTCACATATACCAAATCATTTTACAAAAAAATATTCATTTCATACCAATATCATATAAATGAAAAACATCAATATAAATAATTTCAATATTAATAAACTACTACTAATAAGCACACTAATAACTTTACATAAATTATAATGATAACTCTATTTGAAAAAAATACAATTTGTTTTTAAATTATATTTTGAAACCATTATATAAAACATATAATTAAATTTACAATTTTATACTTCCAAAAAACATTCTAACATATCCCATTCAAATTCAAATATAAAACTACCAAAACCAACATTTTAAAAATCCATTTAAAGTATAAAATCCAATTATCTTAATATCAAAAATACACTACCAATAAAAAATATAAAATTGTACACTTGAACTAGTTCAGTGAAGACACTAATGATGAAAGACTTTGTGATCTATATGGTCCCAGTTGATTATTCAAAAAAATAAGACCATGGAATTTATAGAATAAATATTTTTAATTTAATTAAATAACTAAAATAGTGATAATAATAAGAGTCACCTAATTATAAAACTCCTCAAATCAAAAAAATCAATCCGAAAAACACCAGTAATAATAGGTTAAGTTCATTTAAATCATATCATTTATAATATAACAATTGAATCACATAACAACCTATGTTGAAACCATTAAAAACCTATATAATTATTGGTAAATATTTTATTTATCAAATACCATTTAAAAATAAAATTCCAAAATGGTGTAAAACTTACTGGGTGTTTTTTTATGTATAACCCATAAGCAGTGGGGTTCTTTCCATCCCCAATGCATCTCTACACCTGAGACTCAAAAAATTCCTCCAATTAAAAAAAATTAAAATATAACAATATACATACATTTATATAAATTCATAAATTTTTGTTCCTTAATACAAAAAAATAAATAAAGAAGATATATCCTTTCATGCCTCTTCTACACACTAGGAAAGAAAACCCCATCAAGTGATGTGATTCATCATCGCTCAGATGGAATCACTCTTCAAATACTTACCTTGTCTATAATTTAATAGTTAATGAAATATGAATATGAAAGGGAAATAAAGTCAGTAAACTACTTAGAACATTTCAAATAAAACACTCTGAAATACCATATGGATAAAGTAAGGGAAAGGGAGGGAAAATTGGGCGACTCTCCCTCTATATCAACTAGAAAAAGAATACCACTCAGTGGAATTCTTATTTTTAATGAGGTAAATTATCTTTTTAAATATTAGTTTAAAATTTATTTGGGGCTTCTTCTAGTGATTTTACCATCAATATAATATTATTGATCTCATCAATGTTCTAATGGAATGAGTTTTCAAATATCCATACTATCCATACCATCGAACTCTTTATGGGATGATGTTATGAATCAGGTGGAACCTATATCCCTATATAGAGTACCAGTTACTTATATTAATTATGAACTCCTCTATTAAAACATATATATGTTTTATACCATTTTCATATATAATTTTAAACACCTAAATAACATCTAAATGACCTCTATCTCAATACATACTGAAAACATAAATAATTTCTTGTCACAAAACCACTATTATCATGACTCTCCTATTACACCTACATGCAGCATGATGTATTATGTATATTCTTAATCATTTTTATTATTTTGCTTTAAAAACAATACATAAGAAACTATATAATAATATTTTTTATAATAAAATCTTTTTAAAACATATGATAGATGTATTTTAAGGGGTTTTAAATCTATTTATATATTTGTATTCTCTTTCATTACTATTTTAAATTGGTTTTCCTATGAAGAATAATTTAAAAAAAGGGGTATCATAATTTAAATTATTATATTAAAGTGAAATTAGAAAAAATATTCTCATAATATATAATATTTATGTTTATTAAAATAATATATCAATATTCAATATATTTAAATATATATATGAAATATGTTTAAAAATAAATAAAGTTAAAAATGGTTATTTTTATATAATAAATAATTTTTATTAATATGATTTATTTTCATTGAAAAGATGATCTATATAATTAAAATTATAATAAAAAAATTCATTTTTAATATATAATGGTCATATTTTCTTAATATAATATTTTTTTTATTTTTTTTAAATGTTTTTTCAGAAAATAGTCTAAAATCATGTTCTTACAAATAACAGAACGTTATTATATTATAATTATATAAATATGAATTACAAATTAATTAAAAAATTTATTAATGTAAAATATTTACTTTTATATGAATTATTAATTGTAAAATGTTTATTTTATTTTACAAACTTCTATTTAACTTTTTAGAATTTAAGATATATTTTTGAAGACAAATATTTTCAACACACTACACATTAATTATTTTCAAATTATTTTTTATCATGTTTATAAATTTAATAGTACTAAATGGAATAAGTGTTTGGAATCAATTTTCATAAATTTAATAATAAGTACCGTTTTATTATTTTTTTAAATAATAAATCAATTAATTAAAAACAACACACTATAGTGAAAACTAATTTGATAAAAATGAGTATCCTTAGATGTAAAGGCCCTTACATGTTTAAAACATGATTAAAATTCTGTCTTGTAGGTGTATATAGAAAATTTAACAAATTATATCCATTAAATATCAATTTTGGAGTAACTTTCATAGTGACCGGTTTCCCATTATTGAATTTTTTGATGTATTCACAAAAAAAGCCATCCCTTATCTCTTATAAAAGGGTATGACCTCTCATAAATTTCACCCACAGAAAACCTCACTGTTTGATCCTAATCATTTCCTAATACTCTCATATAATTATCTATAAACATTAGTATGGTTTTTTCTTCTCAAAATACAATCCCTTAAAGGATTACCCATTGTAAAAGATATATTCCAAGAAGTGAGGTATAAGTTCGAAACCTCCCTTTATTTTTAATATTACTTTATGAGACACTATTGTTCCTAAAAATATTTTTCACTATCTTATAATGATAAAATTTATACCATTATTATATTTTTATTTTATTAAATTCACTATACATGATTTTACCACCCCCTCTAAATGGAAAAATGAAAACGTGAATTATGTGTTATATAGACTACATCTTCCACAACACAACATGTTTCATATTCTTTCTCCTTCTCACAAGGATGGTATAAAAGGATAATTTAACATGTAATTATAATATTTATTATTAACAAATAGTTAACCATGTTACTATTTTATCATGTTCTATGGAAAATGATATTGCCAACCATGCATACGTATAGGATACTCCCTCCATGGAACAATGGATTTTTTTATTCATCACCTTACAATAATTCCCGAATAGATATAAGGATGGGTATAATTAATAAATATGATTTTTATGATATCACTATTTTTATGTTGTTGTAAATTAGAGAACCAATTAATGATGTTATTGAAAAAGCAATCATCATTAAATATTTGTTTTTTAAAACAAGCATATTATGAAGAAAGTATTTTTATTCATTTTAAGTAATATTTTCAATTCCATTAATTATTTATATAATTCAATCCAATTTTGATATATAACAATAATTTAAAATAAATTATATCATTATAATATTGTTATATATTATATTGTAACATAATTACACCATAATCACACATTAATCATTGTACAATCTAGTTTGGTTTGGTTTACCCAACTATGTGAATGTTGTTATAATAATTTATCAAGGATTACAATGGGAACATAAACACTAATATTATAATAATTTAATAATCATTTTAATATATTTTTTATTTATGTAATGATTATAAAAGTTTTTGAAATCATTATTAAAGTGTCTTATTCATTCTTTAAAATTACCAAAATAACTCGACATTGATTCAATTTTCATGAAAACATAATAAAATATATTATTTTAAAAACAATAACATATGATATTCAATTGTCCAAAAAATATTAATTAATAAAGAATATGGTTCTTAAATAGTTATATTATTATATTAATTTTTTAATTTAGTATTTTCAGATAAAAAACAAATTGAATCTGGAAAATGGTAAGGGTTTTTGTCTCAATATTTACTTGTTTGAGGCACATTTTTTATGCACCTAATTTCATATAAATTGTGTGTATATAAATAGCTGTTTATATAATATATTTTTATTTTTTATATAATGTTGTATTAACTCCAAATTCAATCACTCTCTCATTTACGGAGTCTTTATTAGAAAATTTATTAATTTGTAATGGTTTTTCATCTCAATTTCTATTCACTCAGAAAAGTTTTAATTTTATGCACCAATTTTTTTATCCCTATTGTTTATAAACTGAAAAATAATTAATTATGAATACTAAAAAATTTAATACATTGGATTTATATATCCATATGATTTTTAGTATTCCAATAGAATTTTATTCAATGCTTATTAATGTTGTACAGATTTTGATAACTCAATTACCTTTCATTAGTTTTCCACCTCTTTATTAAACCTTTTAATTTAAAAATTATTCTAATAATCCCTATTATGATATTATGTTACAAACCTTATTCAATTATCAGAAATTTTTTTATGTACTTATACTCTTCCAAGATGATTTTATTTAAAAAGTGTGAGATTGCAAACAATAATCTAGGTGTTTTCAAATGAACCATTCTTTTACAAGTAAATATTTTTCAATTTCCACCAATGTTTTAATTATTATTAGGAAATATATTATGTTTTTATCCTTTTATTCATTCATATTTGTAATTAGAACTTTTAAAAATTGATGTTTTACAAAGTCTTATATTTTTTTGGGTTCTTCCAAAAGTAAAAAAATCATATAAACTGATTTTAATTACATTCTCTTATAGTTTATCTTCTAACCCCCATTTTCTTATACAATAAAATTAATCTAAAATATTTATTATTTCCAAAAAAAATAAAATATCTTCAAAAAACTACAAATAAAATTTGAAATTATTATTAACATTGTTCTATTAACAATTTAAAATGGTTTCAAGAAATAATTTTTTTTTAAAAAAATCATCCTTCCAATTTCTTCCTGGTTATTAAAATATTTACCTCCAATAATGTTTTGTTTTATTATCACCCTTATATTTTCTCTTTTAATGTATTTTATCTAGATGATAAATTCTTTATTTTATATTATTTTTTTTCCTATCAATTTTATGAGATACTATTTGATATTAGTATGAAGCGAATATTTATTTCTATAGGTTATT
This sequence comes from Viscum album, assembly GCA_963277665.1. Taxonomy (NCBI): domain Eukaryota; kingdom Viridiplantae; phylum Streptophyta; class Magnoliopsida; order Santalales; family Viscaceae; genus Viscum; species Viscum album. Next base: position 1,957,252,412 of record OY728140.1, read on the forward strand.
TTAGGATGTGATGTGTTTTTAAGGAAAAATTAATTATTTGGGTTATGATAATGTTGGAACCTATATATATCACTATAGTGAATTAGTTATAGGGTTATATATCATGATATTTAAATTATATGTTAATGGGTTAGTGAGTATATAGGTTTATAATCGGTGAGTGTGATGGCATTTTGCTCTACTTTCGATTTTATGTTTTATCTGGTTTTCATGTAGATATGCTCAAAAACATTTAGGGTGACACTGTTTATATCTTCTCAATACATTACTTGTGAATAATTTAATGGGTATCTAGGTTCACAAAGTTAATTAATCCAATGTTTAAAATTATTCCACATTGTTTTTTATGTTCTATCTCTAATGATTTGTGATTCCTGTTTTATTTTTTACAATCCATGGTAATAGTGTTTTCATTTGGGTTCATATGCCTATCTATCATGATTATGGATAACTCGTATTGATTAATTACCTTTTAAATTAGAGTTTATGCCTTATTTTTTCTATTCCATATGATTATGATCTAAACTTTATTTCCCTTTGAAATGATTTCCCTTACTAAGAATTTGAGATTTCCACATTCTTATGTTTTATTTCAACAAACTATGAATATAAAAAAGTATATAAAATCTATAGAAGTTTCTTATATGAATATATTATGGGAGTTTATGAATACTTGTTATGTATTAATAAGTGTCTCCCATAGTATAAAAATTTCCAATAGCTAAAAGGTCATGTGTTTTGTTACATAATGTTTTTTAATAATTATATAAAAATATAAAAATATGTGTTCTTGGGAGTGTATTGTAATGAAATATTTTCATTAATACATTTAATTACCATATGGTTTGGTCTAGTCTATCATAGTTAGTAATATATTAGGGTTTAGATAGGCTTTGAGATTACGATGTAATGGGTTGAGGATAATTTTGGAGTTTAAAAGGTCATTAATACTTGATAAGATATGTTTTATGATAACATCAATGGTGTGGACAACCCATTTTGTTAGATGATATAATGCTGAATATTTTTGGTGTCAAGATAATAAAAAGTTAGTGAAAACCCATTGGATAACACTAAGGGATAAGTATATGTATAGGTTAATCTCCTAAAGTATTCATAAAGAATATATTATATGTTTTTACTGGGTATAAAATCCTTATATAGATACTACAAGTTGATTTAGGATCTAACATAGATGAACTTGTAGATAATAACCTTGAAATGTGTTTATTGGGTATTAAATCAATCATTACATGGTGCATAGATAAGTGGTCTCAATGTGAAACTATTTTGACACTCTTTGGGGATATTCCATGGTCAATCGTATTCTCTTTATGAACCATTATAAAGGATTTATTTTCTAATTACCCACTGGGATTATGTTAAGAAATATGAGATAACACAACATAATTTATCATATTTAGAATGAAAATATTTATAGAATTAACTGCGAATAACCTAATTATGATGAAATTACTATAGGATGAAATGAGTGTATCATTTCAGAATCCATCTTCAAATCGATATTTAATATTCATATAATCTGATTATTTTGGATATTGTCATAACAGATTTTGTTTTAGTATTTTTTTTGAAATAGATTAACAAGGACAAATATGTGAAATGTATCTTCTTGAAATTCATTGTTCAACATTAATAAATAATGGAGTATGCATAAATTGATGGGAATATTAGTATATATCTATTAAGATAAAAAAGTTAGTTTCTAATTCATAACTGAGGTAGTAAGGGTGATACCAAAGTAGAATTAAATCACAACTATTTTCATTACTGACTGAAATTTATCGATGTTATTCTAGTATATTATAATATTTATTAGGATTAGGAGAAACATATAAGTTTTATTAATAAGTAGTGTTTCATTAAATGTATGGAAATATATATTTAATTTTATTAATATCCTTGAACGAATATTTTATTTCCAGGGTATATTTTTTGTGGATTACTATTAAAGAACATGTAATTGATATATGAATAACTCTTAGTTATAATGTTTGCATGACTTTGAATTAACAAAAAGATTATTTAATTTTAAAAAATAAGTTATAAATTATTTGTAACCATGGGATATATAATTGATTCATGATATTTCTCATGATTTTTATCATATTAATGTAATTATATTGTCTACTGTGTGATTTTAGGAAATATATATTGAATATAAGTGTTAATTTTTGTGGAATATGTGATTTTACTGTGGTTTAATGACTTGGATATTATACTATTTTGGGAAAGTTATACTCTTTAGAATATATGGTTAAGGTTTAAACAATAAATGTTTTTTGAGGAAATATAATTTTATTTTTATATTCTAAGATAATAAGGTAGACATTACATTGGATTTCATATCCAAGATTAGAAATATATTGAGAATACTATCACTTACTTTCACCAGTGAATAATAATTATGTTTTTGTCAATTCAATTTATTTAATGGGGTAGAATATTACAACCATAGATTTCAGATCCATTAAATTAACACTATATTTAATAGATTGTATAAAACAAAACACAAATCTAATGAAACACCCTACTAAAATAATCCAATTCACATTTAAAATATATGAATAATATAATAATTATAAGATAAAAGGAATATAATAAATTAAATAATTAGTAATTATTATTCTATTTGATTTATACTTTCAAAAGGTTCACATTCAATGAAACAATTAAAAAAAGATGGAATGTCAGTTTAAATTAATAAATTAAATTGATCATAGTTTATAATTTATCATAATATAAAATATTTATATTAAAAAATTAATATATCATTATTAAATTATATTTAAAAATATATGCAAAACAAAATAAAAAGCACTTGCTATTTAAAATGGTCAATATTATAAAAAAATGGCATCTGTATTAATATGTTAAATTTTCAATTAAAATATAAAATAATAATTTTAGAATTTTAATTTAAATGTCTAATTTCAATTATTTATTAATCATTTCAATGTTATATTAAGATTAATTTGATTTATTTCTCTAAAAATATTGATTATTATGTGAATAATCCGAAATACCATTTTCAGAAATAACATATCTTCATGAAATTATTAATATATAAGTGAAAATTTGAAATTAAGGAAACCTTTTTATATTACAAAATATTTATTTTTACTGAAATTATAATTTTAAAAATGTTGGTTTTAATTTAGAGACCCATATTTGATATTTTAAAATTTATGAAATATATTTTAAAAAAATTATACATTATACTATTTTTATATTAAAATTTATTTTCATCACTATTAGAAATGTAATACTATTAAATATTTTTAAGATTTGGAATAAATCGGTTCACATTGTATAATAAAGACCATATTAATTTTTTTTTGCATAAAGTCTAAATTAACTAAGTAGAAATTAGATACCATAGGGAAAATTTAAAGTGTAAAAATGAGTAAACTTCTAGGTAAAGGGCCCAACATTTGTAAAAGATGATTTTAAATTGTAAATTCAGTATTGGATCAACCTTATAACGTTTTCTATCCAATAAGTATCTATTTTTTTGACACCTTATTTTATAATAATCTTTTGTTTTTTTAATCACTTGGGTATTTAACAAAAATCATCCCTTTTCAATTATAAAATGGGTTCACCTGTCCACACATTTCCTCCAAATGAAACCCAATTATTTTGGATCGAGACCTACCAAATACACTATTAAAACTCTTTTCCATCTTGAAGAGTTTCTAGTATTTTTAAATTTCGATCCCTCCAATTAATAACCCCCTTTGAAAAGGAAATAATGTAAGAAGTGAGGTGTATGTTCCTAATATATCTTTATTTTTTCTATTTCATTATTTGACTTTAATCATAAAATTAAATTTCTACATAGTATAATGATAAAAGTTTTTTAAATATTATTCTTTCATTTTTTACCATGATGTTATAGTTATTAACCAACCTCCCATAATCTATTGGGTAAAATGGAAACATGAATCATGTGTTACCTTCTCTATGATGCAATGTGTTTCATTTTCATTAAAAACAGTAAAAGGATGGTATAAAAGGTGAATTTAATAAATATTTTTATTTATTTTTATCATTGTTATGAATCTCAAAAAATATACCATATTAGTCCTTTCTCTTGTTATATGGAAAATTAAATTATAAACCATGAGTTTGTGTGGACTACCACCTCTATGGAATGATGGATTTTCATTATTCCTTTCTTCACCACCATTCATGGAAAGTAATAACAAACTTTTTATTTGATAAATATTATTTTTATTATAAAATTAAGGTTATATTGTTATAAATTGATATCGTATTAATTATTTTATCAACAGATGATCATCATTATTTCAATCATTAAAAAAATTACTATGATGAAATTATTCTTATTATAGTTATTAATACTTAAATACCAATTAATTATCATAATAACATAAAAATATGATATATCACACTAATATAAAATAAATTATATAATTAATTTACTAGTATAATGATATTGTATCTGTATCACCTCATAATCATCTATTGATTAGGGTGTGTTTATGTTTCGGTCTATTTTCCCACCAACACGAACAATACTATAAATATCTATCATGGATGATTATGGGAACATAAAAACTATTATTATTGTTATATGTTATTAAGTATTTAAATATTATTTTATAGTTCTATAATGGATACATTATTTATACAAATCAATATAAAGTATAATATTTGTTTTCATAAATCTCCAAAATAAGCTAGCATTGATTTAATTTTCAAAAAAACATATGAAAAAACATTTTGATAAATAAAAATAAAATGATAAAAAATGTAAATATTAAATTAAATATATAATAATATCTTTCCTAAGACTTTATATAATAAGTTTAACATAATTATTCTGTAGGTTTTTCACATTCGTAGAATGAATCTAGAACAAGGTAATGATTCCTCCTTAAATTTTCCTTTTGGGGAAAAATATTGTTTTATGCATCACATTAAATTTAAATGGTGTGTATAATAGCAATTTTTCATATAATATCTTCTGTTATTTTAATGAGGGTATTTTAAAATCCATTTAAATCTCTCTCACATTCAAGGGTATTTTATTAGAATATTTTTAAAGTCGTAATGATTTTGAGTCTCAATTTAATTTTATTGAGACTTGTTTAATGTTATACAAAAATTTATTATATATATAGTGTATATACTACCCAATAATATACATTAGAACACTAAATTATTTTATTCATTGTATTTAGGTATCTATATTTTTCAAAATATCAAATTACATTTGATTCAAATATAAAACATTTCATAATGCTTTTGGTTACTCAATTACCTTTCATTGATTTATACTATTCTTCATAGAACCTTATCATTAAATGTTTTATAATAATACTTATGATAATAATATTCTAAAACCACTCATTATATTATGGGGAATTATTGTTTATATCCATATATTCTTTAATAGTGATTTCATTTATAATCTATGAGACTATAAATAATAATTCCCATATTTTTTAATGAACATTCCCTTAACATGTCCATATTTTTTCTTTTTTACCATTTTTGTCATTATTTTATGAAACTTTATTTAGTTTTTATCTCTTTTAAACTTCATATTTCTTATTACTACTTCTTAAAAATGATGTTTTATCAACACGTAAAAAGATGAGGGATCCAAAAAAAGTAAAAAATTAATATTAAAGTATTTTAATTTTAGGCTCTTATAATTTTTATTATGATCTGAATTTACTTACATATTAAATTTATTCATTAAATATTATTTATTTTTTTAAAAAAATTAACGGTGTATTTTAATGATTAAGATCAATATTATGGAAATTATTTCAAACTTTATTTTACAAACAATTCATTTGAGTCATAAATATAAATATTTTTAAAATGTATTTATTATATTTTTTTCTATATCTAAAATATTTGCATCGAATGGAGTTTTCTTTCACGATTAAACTATTATGTTATCTACTAATTAATTTCATTTTGTTGAACATTTATTGGTATTATTTTATTTTATTTTATTATGCTATTTAATGAGATACCATTTGATGATGTCAGGGAACCAATTCATCTTTCTATGGGTTAATTTATGATGTGATGATTCTTTTTTAAGAGGCATATTAATGTATTAATTAATAGATTTATGGGACCAATATATCCCTTCAATGTACTGGGTAAATGATTAAACCTCATGATATAAAAATTTTATGTGAATAGTTTAGAGAGTAGCAATGCTCATAAAGGTTGATTGTGTTCATGTTTATCTCTACTCATTGTTTTACATGTGAACAAGTTTGCATATAGATACATTCCAAAATCATGAGTGTGATAGAATTAAGATTTACTCAAAAAAATTGTTTGAACAGGTTGGTGTGTATCTACAATTATAATTATAATAAATCCTATGTTCATACTTGTGCCTCTTTCTTCCATATGATCCACCACTAAATATTTATGCTTCATGTTTTATGTTATCATTCCATGGTGAAAGTGTTATTATTTATAATGATATGTCAATATTTTATTCATATGGTTAACACATATTTTTTTATTCTCATTTAAATAAAATTAATTTGATTATTTATTCATTATGTATGTTTTTTATCAAACCTTTATATCCCTATTATATGGTGTCCATTTCTAAGAATTTGATCTAACCCCATTCTTATGTTTTGATTCACAAGGTTATGATGCTATGTAAAATATGAGATATCTGGGTGATTTTCATATGTCCATAATTTATGGGAGATTGTGAAGATTCATTATATATTAATGAGTATATCTCATAGTGGAATGAAAGTACATTTTCTTAAGGGAATGAATTTTTTTAGTTTAGGTTTTATCCTAATTATCTCAAAATATAAACCTAAATTGTTTTTCAAATTTAATCTAATAAAAAAGTTTCTTTATTTCATGTAATTACAATATGGATAGGCATGGGTTTTCATATACGCCAATAGAGTCATATTCTCACATAATGTATATGAACCATAGTTGATGTGAATGAATTATAAATGTAATAAAGGACTGGGTAATGGACATGACATTGGTGGTAGAGATGGAGTTCCTCATTAAGGAAAAAATATTGGATTGAGGAAATTTGTATGATAGTTGTTGTGTTATGATGCTATTTTTTTGTTTTGATCCACTATTGTACCTAACTAGATAACTAGGTGAAAATTATTTTAATTTTTGATATTATGGCATGTGTGGTTATCATTTATTATAGAATTGTATTCGTTAGTTATTAATGGTATGTTTTCAGTTATGATTCCATAATTTTTACAATAATTTGTATACTTTTTTATGGATTGCAATGCTATTTACCTTGATAATTTTTATGATAATACTGAGGTTATAGTTTCACACATGCTGTTTTCTCCAACCCTAACTACTATTCTCTATCCTCTTGTTTATATTAAGTGGTGGATGTTGTTACAATATCTGTAGATCATTCAATTTGGGTTGTTCTGGGATAGAGACATTACAAGAGGTATCAATTCATTAATTTTAGTTTTATGATTATTTTGGATGTATAAATGGAGCATAGACTATTCAAAACTATGTATATATGATGTTTTTTATCCTTTTATGCACATGCATGGGTGATAATCCATCTACCGAGGATCTAAGATTTTGAATACATAATTTAATTATTAAAATTTTGTCTATATTATTAATGTATGATGCTTATTGTTATTGTTTATGGTTTTGATCGTGGAATGGTGTGGTAAGTAGCATGTGTTCATGAATCATAAATTTTATGTAGGATAACATGACATGTGTATGTTTGTTTGTGATTGAGAAAACTGTTTTTTTAAGATTAAATTTCCTTCGGTTATTTATAATTTTCATACCAACTAATTTAGTGCATTCCGAAATAAATGTTCTGTACCACTCTATAAAGATGATGCATATTTTTGATGTCTTTATTGACATGAATTGTTAAATAGTGATGTATTAAAAACTGTTAATGGGTATTATGATGAAAAAATATATGTGCTAATATGTATATAATGTATAAATGATGTGATGAGGGTACATGGATGGGGGTTTAGGGTTGTTGAGATGATAATAGTTATAAATGTTTGAGGCCTTGATTTTACCTAGTGAGTGGTGACCTACGGAGGTGTATCTTTTATAGATATAGTGGGGTACCCAGATATGGTGTGATATGACTCAACATAGTGGTGATCTAATTATATAATAATGGTGAAAGGTGTTATATATTCTTTTTATGTGTTATAAAAAAATAAAAAAAATACCTTGATAGAGAAAGGATATTCCAAGAATAATAATTCCTTTAGATAGAAGAATCATGGGAAAATTTTCTATTTGATTTTAAAATGAAATGGTATTTGTGAGATAAACTAATTGACATATGAATGTGGGATGATTTAGGTATACCATAGGAGAGAAACAATAGATGGTTCTCTATGGACCAAATAGAATTATCATTCATAAGAGATATTTTTAATTTTTTGGTTATGCAGGTGATACTATGATTGATGAGATATGACAAGTGATGTTTTTTCTGAGTTAGGGTACAATGTAATGCATAGGTTTATTATTTCATTAATACGGTAGTTTAATAGATAAAATTTTTAGTTTTAAAAAATGTAGAAATTAATTATGTGTTCTTTGTTTATTTGATAATATGTGAGTGTTTTATTACATTGAATATATTAAATCAAAAATGTAATAACATAATATCATCCATGTGATGATTATTATCGAAATAAACCATGAATGATTATCCTTGGATAATTTATAAGACATGTATAGTAGTGGATGATGATGAGTCTCATTCGAAATGAGATCATGTTAGAGTAAAGAACTCATATATTATCCTTGATTACATAGTGTCAATCAAGGGGAATCTATATAATTTAGTGATTTATCACACATTGGTATATTCGGGTATGAAATGATGATTCAGAAGACATAATACACATTTTCATATTATGTAAATAGATAAGGGTGTTAACCTATTGATGATATTTCAGGAAAGGAATAAAATTTAAGTTACTCTATGGATGTTTATATATGGATTGGCCAATTAAACTAGGTAGAACATGGTATTTATAGTGTGAAAAATGAGTTCATTATAGTGATTTTATGAAATAGAAAAATAATATTGAGAAATAGTGTTAGGCTGGGATGGACTTCTCATATGGTTTTTGAGATGATATTACTTATTTAGGATGTTGTAGTTTTCTGAGGTCTGATGGGATTATAAATTTTTTCATATAGTAACTTAATTGGTGTGTGTTAGGAACCAATGATATAGTGATGTTTCAAGATATAATATTTGATTTTTACATTAGTTTTTAATGTGAGAGTAACTTCAAAGAGAGTGATGTCACTCTGTTTGGGATATATCAATCAAGGATTGAGAATGTTGCTGATAAACTATCAATCGAATTGAATTTTGATAATAAAAATGATCATTATGGATTAAGCCCATGTTTAATGTTTATGGGAGGGTACTATCCATTTATAACATTAATGTAACATGGGAGAAAATAAACTAAGATGAAATTGGAATACGAAAATTCTTCTTGAATGAGGAGATGAAAAATCACATATTATGGCTTGTACTAATAGATGAATATAAGAAATGACCTAGTTTTGATATAGAATTTGATAAAAATATTATTTGAATGTATAGATAATCCAACCATGTAACAACTGATGTTTTTCATTAGTTATTATATGAATATGGCCTTGATAAATTTGGTTGGATCCGAAAAAAAATGTTTCAAATATCCTGTTTTTATGATCATGAATGGATGATATGTTTAGAAATAGCTGGGTGTGAGATTTGGGAAATGGATCTAGGTAATTTCTGGGGTTTAAAGAATATTTAAATTATTTAGATTTATAAATTTCCAAAAAAAATTAAATATTACTAGGATGGGTAAGATATTAGTTGGGATACTATGACATACATATTCATATTATTTGAGAGGTACTCGATTATAGTGTCAAAAGAGAAATGGACAGGTGCATATCAATGGATTTGAAAATTAGATTTTGGTTTTAATGATAGATAAGGTCATAAATTTCATTGAGATAAGTAAATCTCCATTATGTTTGGGAATTTATTTTCTACTATGGGGTATAAGACATTGTGTTTTCATAGGTTGTTAGTGAAGTGGTCTATTAGCAAGTACATTTTCTACAAGATAATGTATGATGAATTTTAAATTTAATTTAGGATTTTGTTAAATGAATGAATACCATTTTTTATTTTACAAGAGTAAAAATAATAAACTAATATGCCATTTTATTAGTTATATAATAATACTTTCATTCAAATAACTAATAAAACATTTGAGGTGGGGATGTGCATCTGACCGTGGTGTCCCATATAGTTCATGAGAGATGCACTTAGATGCTTCTGGTGGAAAAACAATAGTGTGTATGGGGTTTATTAATTACCCAACCCATTTATGGTTATTTTAATAGGAATAAGGCATATAATATATATGATCATGATTTGATATGTTTTATAATTTGGGATATATACAATAGAAAGTGAAGTCGAGGTATTGGAGAAAATGAAGCGAGTACAAGTGGGTACCTAGTGTTTGTGGACCACGTACCCAATATAATTTTGATGGTTCTGTAGAAAATTAATAGATCATCATGTTCTTAATGGTTGTGTAGAGGGGTGAAAATTGGGTGGCCATATGGGTGGTGGTTCTGAAAGGACACCGAGTACCCTATGATTATATTTCAAGTACCGAGTAAATCCTTTGAAGGTTTTCTAATGAAGGGTGAAATAACATTTTCCCCTTATAAAATGAATACGTAACTCACATTCATTATTTTTGAGCCATCGATCAAGGGGGAATCCAAGACCCTATATACTATTCCACCATCTCTTTCCATCTTAAATTGATGTGGATTGGAGATTATTCATCATAGTGATATAATGTACATATTATCTCACACTTCTCATATTTTTTCCTCTGATTCCTGTGAATTAATTCCAGTATCCATCTATCATTATGATTTTTATTAAAAAAGTGTCCAAAGAGGAAAAATACATGGAAGAGGGAAACCATTCATAGGGGGGCCAGAAATAAATCAAGTCTGAAAATTTATATATTTTGTTCATGGGTAATTCAAAGAATTTTCGGATTCTTATTAATATGGGGAGTTGTTATCAAATAATGGTTAGGGGATTATGGGTGATGAACGTACCTTGATTCACATAATTTCACTTAAATTAAATTTCTCAATGAATTTATTTATAGATTTATGTGAAATAAAAATAATTTTATAGTGGAATCACTATAATATTATGGGTCATTTCTTATCAACGTATCATGTTTGTTGTGAGAGTATTCTCCCACTTGTCGCATGAGTTTCTCGTGAGTGTGCACCACTTTGTGAGAATTTCTCCTTTTATTCCTTTTGAAATTTAATTATTAAAAAAATAATTATATTTTTATATAATATAATAATAATCCACTTTCAATGAGTTATATACATAATAAAAATTTCAATAATCAATGGACATGGTCAGTAAGAGGGGCATCTTGTAAAATGGGAAAATTCTATGTTCATGATAGGTGGTTCAAAAACTGATCTCCTTATTTGTAACTATATGTGTTAAATGATATATAATTAGAGGTAAGTTGGTGTATTTGATCTATGGGATAATTTATGGGGATAATATAATAATGAGATACTAGGATTGGCCTAGTAGGGAAATTCTAGTGATCTACCACATGTTTCCATTACAAAATAAATTGCCGCATTTTTTTAGTTTCATTTTCTAAAACCATATCTAAATTTAAATTTTGTTATTTTAGTTTTGTTTGAAAACATCAATAAGTTAGTCAGGTGTTAAAAAATTTCTAGTTTATATATATAATATGTTATACATATATATAATAATATATAAATAAATATATACGTGTGTGTGTGTGTTTGTGTAAAATTATATATGTATGTATATATAGAACATTATTATTTATTATGCAAGGGCATGGATTACAATTACATGAAACACACACACACACCTTGTACATAGGCCAGATAGGTAGGCCATCACCCCCCATAGTTTTCCTACCCACGAAGCCTTATTTATTTTATTTGAATGACCCAAAATCCCAATTTGTATGGATCCCCAATACATGACCCATATCTCCATTCCCCACTTCCAGTCCTTCCGTTAAGAATCCCACTTAATCCCATCATCCAATCACTGGTTTGATCTCTATCTAATACCCCATGTTCTTCTACCTCGTCTGATGCATACCAACCAACCATCACAAATAAATTAACATATATTATAAATAATATATATATATATATATATAATACTTCATAAATATAATCATATTAGTTTGAACATATATATATAAATATAAGATTTATATATATATTTATATGTAAATATATTGTAATATATATATATATATATACATTAATATTTTATTATATAAATAGTATACCAACATATATGTATTTATAGACACAGAAAAATATAAAATTTAATATAAATGTTAAATATATAAATATATGTTAATTTATATTTGTATTAATTTATATATTGACATGTAATATCATTCTAAATAATATATATATCTATATATCTATATATATATTAATTTAGCAGTGTTCGTCTAGATGTGCTTTAAAACATCGATAATTTTTAATTTAGAAATGATTTAAAATGTGGTTTATTTATCTTTGTTTTCAAACAGTACAAATTTAGACTTTTTTTAAAACGAGGGAAATTTTTTATTAGCTTTGCTTATTTTAAAACATGAAAAACTTTTATTTCAACAATGTTTTAAATCATAAACTAATAAATTAGAAATTAAATGATATTACATGAGTATATATATATATAGAATATTATTACATAGAATAAAAATTTTATAAATCTAACACTCACGTGTGCACACACGCACACACAAACACACATATACCCAAATTAATTCATATAAACAAACACATTCCCAGGTTAAGAAATTATTATAACTAATTATGAAAAACTAAATAAATATTCATTAATACTAACTAATTAAAAATATAATATATATGTAATAGTTTTACATATTACTTGTTAAATTTATATATAAATTTATATTTATATATTTATTAATTTATACAAACATATATACACATATATAAATATATTAATTTTTATATATGTCTGTGTTACTTTATAATATATATATATATATATATATATTAATATATATCTAATTGTGTGTGTGTGTTAATTTAGAATATATATATATTAATATATATTTTTTTGGTGTGGTTTTAAATTTATATTTTTATATATTAATAATTATATAAACCTATAAATAATCAACTAATAAGTATATAAATTATTTTCATCATAACACACACACACACTCATAAATACATACACACATATATACATTTGTGTCTATGTGCGTGTATGGTTGTTTATATTATTATAGGTTGAGGGGATTGCATACTACAGAAACCCAATGTATATATATAAATATTCTTTCCCAAAAGGTAGGTGTAGAGCCCTTTTAGAAAGATAATAAAGGTCATACAAGAGAGGTGGATGATGCTAGTCCTTAAAAACTACCCTCATCATAAAAAGTAAAAGATCATACTTTTTTCTTATCATAAAACTAAACTCATTTTCATCATCAATAATATAATTCTAATTGATATATGCACACACAAATATTCAACCTATGGTATAAAGACATCTCCTCCTTATTTTTACATGATATCAAAGGTCAGCTATGTCCCTATCCCTCGAGTCAGTTCTCCGACCATTAGCTTGTGCCACCACTCTCTTAGATGGATCATCAAGTACAGAAGCCCCATAGTCTTTCCCTATAAATGTATGTATCTTATCGTCCTATATTTATCCACATTTCACTACATTAATAGAGTCAAGAACTCTTTAATAGTTATGAGTATCCACCTATGCATTATATAGTGAAACATTTGATACATGAGTATTAGATGCAACAACATCTACAACCATTGGGGACTTTTTTTGGAATGCAACAAGGAGAGAGGCTGCTTCCCCCAGGAAGAAGGATCAAGTCACAAGGAAGCACCATGGAACTCAATTTTAGTTGGGGAATTAAATTGAAATTATCCATAATATATAGATGTTATATCTAATTGAAAATGATCATAAATTAAAACAGTTTCCACATGCTAAATTTCATGGATGAAATAAAAAATTGTTGTGAGGTTCCAACGTTCTCCACTTAAATCCATAACCGTATTAGGTAATCTAGAGAATCTAGTATCATCCACCCCACCTTGAATGTACTGATATACATACTGGAGATCAAATCTTCTAACAAATTTTACATATATGTAACCAATACTATCTTATGTAACAACCTTTAATGATGTATTACCTTCCAAAGGCCTGTCAGAAGCACCCTGACTAGATTGTGTCTCCTTCCAAACAACATGGAAATGAACATCACCAGACAAAGGCCTATTTTAATAATAGATCATTTGGGTTCTAGATGGAAGACTATCATATCCACCCATTGTGGGTCTCGCTTCATCACTATTATAACTAGCCCAGATTGATTCAGGAGGTCCGATAGTAAATGAAACAACATAATCCATGAATTTAAAAACAATAGGCACTCTGCTTACCTTATAATGTCCCAACATGATGTGTGAAATTATCTGTTTGGTAGATGGTGAAGGAAAAACATCCATTATAGTGCCACCCAAGTCATCATGTCTAGACAATAAAGGGTTCATTAGCTTTTGAGTCAATGTATATGGTTCAAACCCTTTTTCTATATCCTTCTCTAAGACCTTCTCAATAATTTTTAGATTTGAGAGCAACTTCAATGCTTTTAGTATGTAGGTACCTCATCATCCATTTTTTTCTTCCCTTATAGGATCTTAAAGAAATGATTTGTTCTTGAAATAGATATAGATATGTTATCACTAGTGAAACTTATTCATCAAATGATTATGCTTCAAATGTAGGACCATGTTCAACAACATCATCACATGTCTTGGCATCATGTTTCCAATGAATAACTACTACACTCACACTAGAAAGGAAAACTATACATTTCTCATCAACTTCAGCCTCAACACTTTGAAATTTATGATTATTAGCATATCTTCCCACTTGATTCAGACATGTTATAGTTATCACATTAGAAAAACTAGGATAATACATAATTTCCCTAGTGAAACTACTCAAACACGGCGATTGCATCAAATGGTTAAGACTAGGATCACAAAAAACACTAGTGGAAAAATGATTAACATGTTGGTATTTTTCATGTCGGTTTTATATAACCGATGGAAAATTATATAAAAAACATTATCATGTTGGTTATTTTACAACTGACAAGATAAATCGATGAGAATCATTTTTTTATGTTTGTTATTTTATAACTGACGTAAAAAAACTGACAATAGCTTTATTACATCAGTTATTTTATAACGGACGTGATATATCGAATCTCAGTGCTTCATCAGGACATTTTTTATAACCGACGTGATAAATTGTTTCCTACATTAGTTAATAAATTAACGATGTTATAAAAATTTAAAAAACTAGTTTACCATGTTGGATATTAAATAAATGACGTGATTATACTTTTATAAGATTTATCGCACATCGTATTCAGTAATTTTGTTTCCTTTAATCGGGTGACATAAAACTCATCTCTCTCATGTGGAAAACCTAGAAACGATTCTTCAATGTTGTTATATCTAGCCTCATTTTTTCAACATCATTATTCATATTTTTATCATCAAATCTATCAGATCGACTCAAAACACTCAAGTAAGCCTCACACGGCTCGGTTTCAGGTTTTATTTTCTACGATGTTGTAAACTAAATTTTTTAGGAGATATTTTGCGTTGTTCCTTATACCTTGGTACGATTTATAGTGTTCATTTATACCATGATAAATTCGTTTCTTCTAAAATAAACATATGGATGTGATATCATGCATATTTATAATTTTTTGTGTTTTATCATGAGTGTGTGTGTGTACATGGGGTTTCCAAGGGGGTGGGGGCTATGCAAGTGGGTGGGGGTGTCCAGGGGGTTGGGGGTTCTATCTAGGGGGTATAAAAGGGGCTGGGGTGGGGGCCATGGCGTTATGGGGGATGTCCAAGGGGGTTGGGGGTGGTGTCCATGGGGTGAGGGGATGTCCAAGGGGGTAGGGGTGTCAAGGGGTGTGGGGGGTATACAGGGGTGAGTGGGATGTCCGTGGGGGTAGGGGTGTCTATGGGATGTGGGTTTCAATGGGGGTGTGTCGATGGGGGGTTGGGGGCTTTCCTGATGGATGGGTGCTATCCAGGGTGTGGGGGTCTATCCATAGGGTTGGGTTGCTATACAGGGGGTGGGGCTTTCTAAAAGGGTGGGGGTTGTCCAAGGGTTTGGTGGTGTCCATGGGGTGTCCTAGGGGGTGGGGTGGAGTCTAGGGGGGTGAGGGGGCTATACACGAGGGTATGGGTGTCCAAACATGTTGGTGTGGTGTCCATGGGTTGAGTGGGTTATCCATGTGGGTAGGGGCGTCCAGGGTTGGGGGTTTCCATAGGGGGTGGGGGCTATCCAGATGGATGGGGGATGTCCAAGGGATGGGGGATGTCCAGAGGGTATGGGGATGTCCAGGGGTGGGGGCCGTCCAGAGGTCTGGGGGTTGTCCAAGGGGGTGGTGGTGTCCAGGGGGTGTCCAAGGTGGAGGGGTGGTGTCTAGGTGTGAGGGGCTTTCCAAAGGGGTTGGGGTGTTTTGGGGGTGGTGGTGTTGTCGAGGGGGTGAGGGGACTGTCCAGGTGGTGGGGTTGTCTAGTGGGTGTCCAATGGGGTAAGTGTGGGGGTGGTGTCTAGGGGGTGAGTGGGATGTCCAAGGGGGTATGGGGTGTCTAGGAGATGGGGTGTCTAGGGTTTGGGGGTATCCAGTTGGACTGGGGGGCTATCCAGGGGGTGGGGGAACTGTCTATGGGGTGGTGGTTCCCATGGGGTGTCCAAAGGGGTGGGGGTGGTGTCCTGGGGGTGAGGGTGATTTCCAAGGGGGCTAGGGTGTCCACATGGTGGGGTGGTGTCCCGGGGGTGATGGGGTTATCTAGGGGGTGGGGGTGTCCAGGGTGTGTGGGGGTGTCCAAGGGGTGTCCAATGGGGTAGGGATGGGGGTTGTGTCTAGGGGTGAGGGGACATTCCAATGTGGTCTGGGTTTCTATGGGTTGGGGTGGTGTCACGGGGGGTGAGGGGGTTGTCCAGGGGGGTCGGGGTATCCAGGTGGTGTCCAAGTGGGTAGGCGGTGGGGTTGGTGTCCAGGTGATGTGTGTGTGTCTAGGGGGTGGGGGTGGTGTCTAGGGGGTGAGTGAGTTGTCCAAGGGGGTGGGGGTATCCAGGGGTGGGGTGTCCATATGGGGTTGGGGGTGTCCTGAGTGGGTCGGGGTACTGTTTAGGTGGTGGGGGTATAGGGGGTGCAACCTAACCATGCACAGTGCCTGAGCTCTATAAAAATGTATTTCTTACTATTTCCCTATCGAATTTTAACACCAAGATGCCTCATTATCCCCCATTTGGAACATGAATCCCTAGGAGTATCCTCCTCTTCTTCATGCCTCTCACCTCCTTCCAATGGTGATTCCAAGAGGTTTTTACATGTTTGGTGGTGATTTTTCTGTATAATATCCTCCTTCCCCCACTTCTTCCTTCTTCTTTTTTCTTTATAGTTGATCTTCTTCATTGGTTCCATTGGTATAAAGTTCTTGTTTATTTGTTTCTAAATTTAGATTTTTTTCTTGTTACGGTTTATCTTGGTATTCCTTGTTCATTGGACATTCTTGAAGACATTTTGAGTGGTCATCATTGAAGGTGTCTTGGATTGAGTTAGGTTTCCCTATGTAGTGGCCTTTAAATTTAATAATCATTGATTTATTGATGTTTGTACATTGATTTTATTATTGTTAAATATATTTAATTTCTTTAAATATTACTTGAATTAAATCAAGTTGCATCCCATTAAATTAAATTTTGTGGAATTATTTTACAGAGCCCTACACAACAAGTGTTTGATTAAATGCCTGGTTGGCCGGTATGACCTGTTTATGATTTACAAAGGATATTGTGCCTTTTCAAATGTGTTTAAAATATTTCATGGATTCATAAATGGTGTGTTTGGATACTTTTGAAAACGTTTTTCTTTTAATATAATGGGTCTGGCTCGGTTGGCACTTTTATAATGTGGGTTTCCATTGGAAAACAATCCTTGGAATGTCTCTCTTTCCTTATAGTTATTAAATGGTATGGGAATGTCCTTGGTATGGGACATCCCTAATGCGCTGATGGTCCTAGGGAAAGGGGACTTCCTTAGTGTGGTGTTCTGGGGTGATTCTTGTGGGTTTGTGGCTTATGTGTGTCTTGTGCTTATTATTTATAAATGGTTGATTGTTTGATACTCCTCGGATCACCACCATTTTAGACATAACATGGTAAAATAGAATTTGTAGTGGATTGTTAGAGAATTGTTGTTTCACTAGATTAATATTATGCTCTGGCTAATTGACCCTTAGTATAAACACACACTGCATTTGGGATGGTTCCCCTCATGCGTCAGGGTTGTTTGATTCCATCAGGCAGGCCAAAAAGATGGATTATATTAAAATATGATCTAGATTTTCCCCTAACCTCTTTGGTATTACCATTTTCTTTGACACTCGGTTATTCATAGAGGATAATCTAGGTGCCTCATCTGGTATGGTTACATGAATAATGCTTACCCATTACCCTCATTATGTCATTATTGATTATGCTCTCTAATTATGGTGTTTCTTGTTGGTAAAATTGAATGTTTGGTTTTAAATGTTTTCATGAGGATTAATTTTTTAAAAAGATATTTTTATTTTCTTGTATTTCAAACTAGCACAAAATAAATCTTTTATTTAAATGAAACACATATGGACAGCCCATAACCTTCTGGACACTCCCTGCCCCATAGGACACCCTGGACAACCCCTACCCTTATGGACAGTCCTTACCCCCCTGGACAGCCCCCACCACCACCGGGATATCCCCATACCCCCTTGAACACCCCCTTGGTATATATATATATATCCCAACGGTATCATTGAAACCGTTGGAATATTCAACTTCAGGTAGTCTTTACCTACAGTTCCTGTAGAATCGTTGTTATAGGGCTATTGCAACGACCATCATGCCAACAGTGTGTGAAACTGTTGTGGCATTATATCCTAATGGTTTTAGGGGATATCCCAATGGTTTCAAATCATTGGGATATGGGTAATTTTCATTAGTGAATTTATACATATTTTAATATTTACACTTCATATTTCTTCTTTACGGAAGGTTGAATTTGGTATCCAGTTGCATTAGGATGTATTCTTTGTGTACCATAAGAAGAAAGGATCCAATATGAATTTAAAACTTTTATATCTAACTATATTTTATTTTTAAAATAATTTTCATGCATAGACTGTTCAAATACACATATTTTTGGTTGATATTTCAAAAAAAATTACATTCAAATTGTGATATTTTTCATATAAATATATATTTGTCTTATCTTACCAAGTTGTAAAATTATCATATTTTTTATAGATAATAATGACTTGATTTTGGGATACGACACATCTAATGATTAAAGAATATGAGGTAGGTGATGATGCCTTTTGGTAATTTTCTAAAATAAATGTCCCAAGTAGTGACATAATTTTCTTGTCCATGCCTAAAATGTTTGAATATGAAGAAGTTGAAAAGTAGAGTGGTCAAAGACCATATGATTTGTCATGGTTTTAATATGAGTTATAGCCCTTGGATTTGGAATGGTGAAACTAGATAGAATGTTAGATCTACTAAAGATGATAATTCTCAAGATTGTAACTCCGATGGAATGGATGAAATGATCTGTGATATTGCAGCAGAACAAATTGAGATATAACTAACAGTCACATGTCTATATGGTGATGCTGAAAAACCATTGTATATTGGTTATATGGATTTTATGGTTATTTCAGTGGTGTTATGATTGATTAACCTGAGGGTAAAACATGGATGGAGTGAAACAATTTTTACAGAGCTTCTGCAATGGATGAAAAAAATTCTCCCAAAAGACAATGATCTTTCATATTCACATTATAAGGCCAATAAAATATTATCCCTGATGGGATTGGGATACAAGAAAATCTATGCATGTCTGAATGACAGAATGATATATATGAAGGAATATGAATTTTTGTGAGTGTTTCCTAAATGCAGGACATCATGATATATGTTGAAAGAAAAATCACAGGCTATTGTGGAGATTACAAAGATCCATTCCAAGGTATTTTGGTATCTTCCTATAATTCAGCGATTGAAACCATTTTTTTCAAATTCACATGATCAAAAAATATTAAGATGGCATGCTGATGAGAAAATAAGTGGTGGTAAAATAATCCATCTATATTATTTTCCACAATGGAAGATAATTGATGAGCACTATCATTCATTTTGAAATGAAATTAGAAATCTCAGACTAGGGTTGTGCACATATGGAATGAATCCATACCGAACCCTTAGTAGAACACATATTTCATGGAATTTTTTATTGTAAATTTACAACCTTTCTCTTAAATTTTGTATGAAGCACAAATATGTCATGTTGAGTATAATGATCTCTGGTCCGAAACAAACTGGAAATGATATTGATGTTTTTTGTCACCAATGATTGATGATTTGAAACTTTTAAGGGAGGATAGTATTAGGGTTTATGATTCTTATAAAATGGAATATTTTCAACTGAATGCAGTGCTTATGTTCACTATAACTGACTTCACATCATATGGGAATTTTTCTGGATATAGTGTTGAGTTCCATAATGCATGTCCAATTCGCAAACATAAGACTTCATATTGTCAATTTCATCATGGGAGGAAAAAAGTGTACATGGCTCATCGAATGTTTTTGCATATGGATCACTCTTATAGATTACTAAAAAAGGAATTCAATGGCTCTCAAGAATTTGATATTGCTACAAAACCTTTATCCCTGGATGAGTATTTTGAGAAGGTGGAAAACCTTGATGTGACATTGGGAAAGACATAGAAATATGGTAATGATAGAAATATTTGGAAGAAAATCATAATAT
The DNA here is from genome assembly GCA_963277665.1 of Viscum album. Lineage (NCBI taxonomy): Eukaryota > Viridiplantae > Streptophyta > Magnoliopsida > Santalales > Viscaceae > Viscum > Viscum album. The sequence goes on from OY728140.1 coordinate 1,957,273,525, forward strand.
TATTTGAGCGAACATATAGGATATATCGTGATGTGGAACATAATATTGATGCCATCCAAATGGAAAAGAATATATGTGATAGTTTTTATTGGAACATTTCTAGATATTAAAAGAAATACAAAAGATTTGTTAAATGAAATATCAGACATACTTTCAATGGGAATATGTTTTGTGTAAGCTCCACTCCTAATGGAAGACGAACATTTCTTCCCCTATCTTTTCATACATTATCCAAGAGGGAGAAAATTATATTTTTTCAGTGACTTCATGATATCACTATTCCTCAAGGATATTTATCAAATGTAAATTTTTTTGTCGCTTTGAAATATTTGATGTTTATATGTATGAAATCTCATGATTGTCACATCCGAATTCAACAACTTTTACCAGTTTCATTGCGTGGAATAATGATCATCCGTTTCAGAAGGATTATAATGAATTTTTGTTAAATTTTCAATTCAATTTTAATAAGGTGACTGATGTGAATGCTTTGAACTATTGGGAAAAGGATGAAATTTCTATTCTTTATAAATTGGAAATGTATTTTCCTCCATATTTTATGATATATTGGTGTATTTAATGATTCATATTGTTCGAGAAATATTTCATTATGGGCCTGTATATTTTTGTTTGATGTATCATTTGAAAGGTATATGAAAATATTGAATGGGTATGTTAAGAATACATATCAACCTCAAACATCCATTATCGAAAAGTATATTTTTGAGGTTGTTGAGGTGTTTTGTATGAGCTACTTGTCTATAGTGAAGCACATAGGGTTGCCTCTATATTTCCAAGAATGAGTTAATAATCAGGGAAAATGGATTCGTGGCTTGAAACTCAAATAGTTGTCAGTGGAATAGATGAAGAAGATAGAATTATACATCATCAATAACATTTCTCATGCTCAACTGTATATCACATTTCATATTAATGAGTTGAAAGAAACTCATCCAAAGAATAATGAAATGTGGATTCTGAATGATCACTATAAAACATTTTTCATGGGTTAAAAAGACATTGATTGGTAGATCAGATGTATCAAAGACATTAAGATGGTTAGTGGGTGTTCCATATTTAAAAGTGATAACATAGTCCGGTTATGAAATTAATGGCTATACATTTCATACGAATGCTCAGGACAACGTAAGTGCAGTTCAGAATAGTGGAGTATTGGTGTTTTCAAAAGCAATGCATTTTTCATGTTCTAAAGAAAAAAACCCAGTTTCTACATCAACTACATATTATGAATTCATAGAGGGAATATGGTAGGTTTATTAAACAAAAAATAATGTTCCTATTTTAAACTAAAAATTGTTTATCGGTAAAAACAATGTCAGATACGATGTGTTTGGAATGACTGCTGTCAATCTGAATAGATTGGAAGACACAATAGTTTCTTTTATAATGACAACACATGGAAAAGAGATTTTTTTATATTTGATCAATCAGATATTTAGTGGTATGTTGTTTTACAAGGGAGAAACAATATGATGTTGAGGATCAACTTGATGAAGATGTTGATTTATGTGACATCCCTACTTCCATTGGAATATTAGCACAACATAATGATGAACATGTTGAATACATTGTTTGTGCCATAAGGAAAGATCATAACGATGGAATCTGGGAAACCAATACATTTTTACATTACTAATTTGACATGTAACATATGAATTTTTTTTACATTTCTTATTTTCATAAAATGTTTGATATTGTAATTTTTTTCTTTATTAAAACCCGTATTAAAAAAAATAAGTAGAATTTTTTGTTTATTTTATTGTTTTTTGGTTTATTTTATCATTTTTAACGTTACATAAATTATATATCTTTTATTAATGTTGAATAAAAAATACATAACCATGTTTACCATGTTTACTAGGTTTACCATGTCTAACAAGTCTACCATGTTTAACATGTCTACCATGTTTACCATGTTTACCATAGTTTACCATAGGTTACCTTTACACAAATTATATTTTTATTGATTTTTTTGAATGACAATTACACTACTATTTTTACCATAGTTTACTATATTTACCATTGTTTAAAATGATTACCATATTAATCATGTTTACTATTATATAACCTAGTTCAATTTTCCATTTTCTGATTACTTTATTATTGTAGTATTTGAATTTTTATATTTGTGAACTAATGATTGTTTTTTTGAAGGATAATGAAAGATCAATCAGTTGATCAACCACATGATTCTGGAAATGAGAATAATCATCATACCTCTAGGGAATAACATTCACATGCTCCTCTTGATGTTCCCTAAACTTCATCATATGCTCCCATAATTACAATGAAGAGTTCAAGAGTGGGTAAATGTGGGTGCACACGTTTACCAAAATTATCACTTTCATGTATGCAGGACTAGAGGATACTCATTGAGTTTGATGAGAATGATATTCCTAGAGGTCCAAATGCAAATTATTTTAAGATTTTTGTATCAACTCAGGGTAAGAGAAAAGTAATAGTTTGGTATGCTGATTGGAGAGGTGTAGGCAAAGCGATAATATCTCATTTGTGGGAGATGATTTTGGTCAGATCATTTTCTATTGTTTTTCCTATTCTTTAACTATTTCTAGTATAATATGTTTTACCTCTTCTTTATCATATGAAATTTCATATTATTGACACTGGAGGAGTTAGGAAAAATGTTTATCGATGGATGCTAGGTGATGGAGGGATTTAAAATCAACACTCACCTCTGATTTAATTCTTAGTCATAGGATTCATGACAATCCATGTCATATATATCCATTCATAGATGAAGAGACATGGATACAGTTTGTTAAAAGTAGATGAAAAGAATAATTTTAGGTAAGGGTAATGTAAACTTATATAATATTTCTTATATAAATGATCTTATTAATGATTTTTAATGATTTTTTATTCTTAATTTATAGTAAACAAGAAAATCTCATCACGAGATCCAATTGAAAAATTTATACCCTCGTAGTTTATATTGGTGAGGGTATTCATTATTAGAATAACAAATTATGGAGGAAAATTACAAAAACTGAGAGCTGAGTCGTCATGTTCTATAGAGGTTCCCCTCCATCCCATCTATCTAGATGTGAAAAATGGAAGAGAGCTCGGATCAACAAAAAGGGGAAATATCTTTAAGAAGATTCAAGAATCATAGCTTAGAGGACTGTATGATATTTATTTTATTTATTTATGTAAAATATATTCTTTATAAAATTATAATCATTACAGAAATGATCAATTATTTAATACATGATTCTCATGAGGAGCAAAGCTCATAGGGGGTATTTACAGATGCTGGGAGGAATGATATTTTATCCCAAGCATTGGGAAAGCCCGAACATCCTGGTTATGTACAAGGTTATACTACTTGTGTATCAGTAAGAAAAGTGTTGCCACATTCTTCAACTTCATCTAATAAGGGTGTTTATAAAAAAAATAGAATCCTTGGAGGCTGAAGTTCGTAATATTAATGTGGCGATGGAGGAAGCAATTAGAGCATCAGAACAATCTATGTTTGTAGACATGAAAAGACAATTTCAGACTGCAGCTCCCACTCCTCTGCCTCCCCCTGTAGACCCCATAATTTATCATCCTATTTACTTGTAGCTCCAACTGCCCCACCTCATCTTGCAGACCCCATTTTTTATCCTACTCCTCTTCCACATCTTCCTACTTTTTTCGAGTAATATTTTGATGATCATCAACATCAAATTGTTTCATATGGGCTGGTATATTGTATTGGAGATACAGTTTATCATCAACAATTAGAGGTAGTGCATCATAGGGTATCTGTACAAGATATTTTTGATAGATCAGCTTGAGTACAATTACCTACATGTGAGGTGATGACAACTGGACATAGTATCAACCATTTTTTAATTTGGCCATCCAGACTTCTGCGACTCATTACCATAGGGGTATTTATGTTACATATTCTATTTTTTAAGGTTTCTTTAACATTTGAAAAATAATATATTATTCTATTTTTTTTTATAGGAATACTTTAAAAGGTAAAGAAATACTGTATAGAATACAACAAAGACAAATGGATCTGACATCAGATATAGATTCTAATAGTCTTGACAGATTGTCAAGATATTCAAATTTTTGGTGGATCATTATGAGTTTCCAGTGGATGCTCATGTTTGTGGACGTGCAATAAATGTGGCAATTCTAAAAGAATATATCATGGATCTTGTTAATATAGATAAGTTGGGAATCAAAGTGGTGAAACGTTTTTCCATGTTGGTCTTAAGAACTTTTCCCTGGGTTATATTTATTAAAAATGTATACTTATGTTTGTTTGGTATTATATATCTTTATAACATGTGTGATAAGAATGAGCAGAAAGATGTATATGGATTCATGTACCATTATTTGATTTCCCCTGAAGCACATGCATTGGATGAGGAAGAAGGAATGCTTTAAATTGATGAAATATTTCAACAGAATATAATCGCATTGTGTTAGATGATTACTTTTGTGAGAGTTATGAAACATATCTCGGGAAAAGAGTTCATTATCTTTAATTATAAAAACCCACTAACCTTAAATTTTTTTATCAGTTATCATTTGATGTAAGATGTTTTTTACCAAGGGATAAACACTTTATTAGATATTCTCTATCCCTGGTGATGTGCGGGAAAGTGTCACGAATATGCTGGAAAAGTAAGATTCAATTTAATAATAGTTGTATATATTATAATGCATTTTAAATTTATCACATTCGTATTATTTTCTAATAGGGGATGGTTCTATTTTCGAAAAAACCCAATGAAAATGAGTGCCATGTTAAATATGTAAAATTAATGGTAAATATACGTTTATAATTTATACTTTTTAAAGTTTTACATTAAAATAATATTTTGAATTTACATTCATTTAAAGAGAATTGTCTATAACAACAAGGTGTCGTTGAATTCATATTTTATATGTTAAGATTTATGTATGAAATAATTACAACTGGAACACTTTTTCACTTTTACATGGTAAGATTTCTTTTTAAAAATTGTGAAAATATTTCATTTGATTTATTCATTATACATGTTATGTACTATCATTTTACTTTGTAGCTATTTGATGACCCTAAACACTATACTTATCAAGATTTCAAACACTTACAAGTGGAATGGTCAAATTATTTTAAAGGATTGATTGGATTTTAGTTTTTTTGTTGTGTAAAATGTATTTTTTTTTATTTTGTTCTACTTCTTGTTTTGGTCTAGTACTGATGGTTTTTCTGGTATGCATTCTGGTCATGTGGGGGTGTCCAGGGGTGTGGGGGTGTCCAGTGGGGTACGAGGGTTTCCAGGGGTGTGGGACGGTTGTACAATGGAGTGGGGGATGTTCAGGGTGTCTATGGTGGTTGGAGGGTGTCAATGAGGGTGAGGTATCCTGGGGTGTGTGGGGTGTCCACTGGGGTGGTGGTTTCTAGGGAAGTGGGAGGGTTTTCTAGTGGGGTGGGGGTGTCCGGGGTGTCCATGGGGGTGAGAGGGTGTCCAGGCAGGTGGGGGCTATCCTAGAGGGGGGGGGTTTGTAAAGGGGGTGTCTAGGGGTGGGGGTGTCCAGTGGGGGGGGGGGGTCAGTGGTTTGAGAGCATTGTCCAGTGGGAGCGCGGGGGGGGGGGGGGGGTTCTAGGCATGTGGGAGGGTTTTCTAGTGGGGTGGGGTGTCCAGGGTGTCCATGGGATTGGTAGGGTGTCTCGGAGGGCGGGAGGGACGTCCAGGGGAGTGGGGGGTTGTCCAGGAGGGGTGGGGAGCTATCCAGGGGGTGTCCAGTGGTGTGAGAGGTGTCCAGTGTGGTGGGTGGGGGGGGTTAGTGGTGTGGGAGTGGTTTCCAATGGGGTGTGGGTGTTTTGGGTGTCCATAGGTGGGGGAGGGTGTCTAGGATGGAGGGGGATATCCAGGATAGTGGTGGGATGTCCACGGGCTATCTAGTGGTGGGGGTGTCTAGTGGGGGAGGGGTTCTAGGGGCGTGGGAGGGCTGTCCAGTGGGGTGGGGGGGGGGGTCCATGGTGTCTATGGGGATGGGAGGGTGTCTACGGGGGTGGGAGGATGTCTAGTAGGGTGGGGGATATCCAGGAGGGTGGGGGAAATCCAGGGGGGTGTCCAAGAGGGTTGGAAGGTGTCGAGTGGGGTGTTGTTTTCTAGAGTGTGGGAGGGTTTTCCGGTGGGATTTGGGGTGTCCGGGGTTTCCATGGGGAGGGGGGTGTCTAGGATGGTGGGGGATGTCCATGAAGGTGGGGGATATCCAAGAGGGTGTCCAGGAGTGTGTGGGGTGTCCAGTGGGGTGGGGGTTTCAAGGGATATGGGGGGATATCCAGTGTGGTGGGGGTGTCCATGGTGTCCATGGCGGTGGGAGGGTGTCCGGGAGGGTGGGAGAGATGTCCTGGGTAGTGGGGTGGGGGGTTTCTAGTGGGTGGGGACGTTAATAGGGGTGTGGGAGGGATTTCCGGTGGGGTAGGGTTGTCCAGGGTGTCCTTGGGTGTGGTAGGGTGTGTATGGGTGTGGGATGGTGTCCTGGAAGGTGGGGGTTGTCCCGGAGGGTGGGAGGGATGCCAGGGGTCTGGGAGGGTTGTCTAATTGGGTGGGGTGTATGGGGTGTCCATGGGGGTGGGGGTGATCCAGGAGGTTGCGGGCTATCCAGGGGATGTACAGGGGAGTGGTGTCCAGTATGGTGGGGGGGTCCAGGGGTGTGGGAGGGCTATCCAGTGGGGGTGTGTCCGGTGTGTTGGGGGGGTTTCAGGGGTGTGGGGGCTTTCTATTGGTGTAGGGTGTGTCCCGGGTGTCCATGGAGGTGGTAGGGTGTCCAAGAGGGTGGGAGGGCTATCGAGGGGAGTGGGAGGCTGTCCAAGAGGGATGGTTGGGGGGGTATCTGGGGGTTATCTTGGGGTGTGCGGGGTGTCCAGTGGGGTGCGGGTTTCCATGGGTGTGGGAGGGGTATCGAGTGGGGTCAAGTGTCTGGGGTGTCCATCAGTGTGGGATGGTGTCCAATAGGTTGTGGGGTGTCTAGTGGGGGTTCTAGTGGTGTGGGAGGGTTGTATAGTGATGTGGGGGTGTTCGGGGGTGTCCATGTAGGTGGGAGGGTGTCTAGGAGGGTGGCAGATGTCCAATAGGGTGGGGGTCTATCATTGGGGTGTCCAGGGGGTGGGGTGTCCAGTGGGGTGGGGGTTTCTAGGGGTGTGGGAGGGTTGTCCAATGTGGTAGGTGTGTCCAGGGTGTCCATGGGGGTGGGAGGGTGTCCATGAGGGTGGGGGTTGTCTAGTGTGGTGGGGGCTGTCTAGGGGCTATTCAAAGGTGTGTGGAGGTGTCTAGTGGGGTGGGCGTGGGGGTACCAAGTCGTGTGGGAGGTATGTCCAATGTGGTGGGGGGGGGGGTCTAGGGTGTCCATGGGGGGCGGGAGGGTGTCCCATAGGGTGGGAGGGTTGTCCAGGGCATTGGGGTGCTGCTCTAGAGTGTTGGGTGCTATCCATGGGGTATCTAGGGGTGTTGGGTGTCTAGTGGGATAGAGGGATTCATGGTTTCCCAATTTGGGTGGGGGTGTCTAGGGTGTCCATGGGGGTGGGAGGGTGTCCAGAAGTGTGGGGGATCTCTAGGAGGTTGGGGGAGCTGTCCATGGGGTGGCCAGGGGTGTGGGGGTGTCCAGTGGGGTGGGGGAGTTTCCAGGTGTGTGTGAGGGCTCTCTAATGGGGTGTTGGTGTCTAGGGTTTCTATGGGGGATGTGAGGGTTTCCAGGAGGGTGGGATGGTTGTCCAGGGGAGTGGGGGGTTGTCCATGTGGGGGGGGGGGAGGGCTGTCTTGGGGGGTATCCAGGGGTGTGGGGTTTTCCAGTGTCTTGGGGTGTTTCTTAGGGTGTGGGAGGGTTGTCTAGTGGGGTGGGGGACTGTCCAAGAGGATGGGGGTTGTCCAAGGGTGTGTGGGTGGGTGGGTGTCCAGTGTTGTGTCGGGGAGGGGTTCTAGGGGTATTAGAGGGATGTCCAGTGGGGTGGGATGGTTATGGTCTTGTTATGGTCTGGTTTTGTTCTTTTTTGGTCTTTTTATAGTTTATTTTAGGTTTTCTTATGCATGGCATAGTTGTCGTTTAATGATTTTATTTTAAAAAATTGGTTTTTACATCGGTTATTTTATAAACGACCTAAAAATGCAATTTTATGTGTTTTAACATCGGTTATTTTAAACGAAACGTAACAAATGCAAGGGAATAGTTTTTTACGTTAGTTATTTCATAACAGACATAATAAATGGAATTAAAATAATTTTTTATGTCGGTTATTTGAAAATGGACATAGTAAATGGAATAAAATAGGTTTTTACATCGGTTATTTAATTACAGATGTAGTATATATGTTTTCAAGTCGGTTATCTTTTAACCGACATGAAAAACCCTAGGAAGACTTGTTTATCACGTCAGTGATGAACATAACCGACATGATAAACACTTCGGAGAATCAATTTATGACATCGGTTATTCTATAATAGATGTGAAAAAGTAGATACCATGTTTGTTATTTAAAAACCATCGTAATAAATCATGACTCTGAAGCCTTTTCCACGTCAGTTTTAGATGAAACGACGTGAAAAACCCTTCGAATTATTATTCTTTACATCAGTTTTAAAATAACCGCCATAAAAAATATTAATATCGTCTCCTGTAATAATGTCGGCCAAAAGACAATGTAAAACATAAAAAATTACCATCTTAAAAAAAATTATGCACTACTGAAAGCCCACTACCCTCCACGTTATTCTAATTTTTCACTCTATCATCCAAAGTATGAGAATATAAATCATTCCCTAGACCATTATAATAATAATAATATTTCATGGTATTAATGTTTTTCAAACATGTATTCTTTTCATGTACTTTATCTAAGAAAAAATATCAATGAATTGATCTCTTACAGTCAGACACTTTTTGACCTATTAAATTATATTCCATGAAAATGGATGGGATTTTTTCATACTATCTATAAAAAAAAGATTCAATATCATCTGTTTCAAGATGAACTCTATCCCCTAATGTTGATCACATGTCAATATTAACTTGGAACCGACTATATTGGCTAAATCTTATCATCTCGGTTTCTTTTTCCATTTTTAACAGAACCCCAATTTCTAATGAAATATCATATAAGATTATCATGTTCAAAAAAACATAATTAATCCCTTAAACATTAAAACATTTTTGTACATAAGAATTGGTTACCTCTATAGGATTAATGTTATGGTCCCATTCACATACATGTAGAATGCATGGCATAAGGGAAATCAAACCAACCCCCAATCCTAAATCTCAACATCCTCTAAAGGTATGATGATATGGAAGAAAACTCACCCAAGTGATATTAGACTTCATCATTTCAAACCCCATGTGCCTGAAATACATTCAACTAGTTCACTAATTCTCCACAGCTTAGAGCCCTAAGGGAAAATCAAGTGTGTGAAGATAGAATTCCTACAAATTTAATGTCATTCTAAGATAGAATTTGAGTAAGCCCTAACATAGGATTCATTAATCTTTACTCAAAGGCCTCTGGTAGAATATCCCCTAAAGAGAGAAACATAAACATTCTACATTAATGGTTATCTGGGTGCCAGTGACAACCCAATTTCAAATGGTTTTCTAATCTATTGCATAAAAACAGCTCTATGTGAATCGAATCACACCCGTGCAAGGAATTGTTTACCCATATAATTAAGAGTCGAGGCTACCATGATTCATCATCCAAAATCACCATCAAAGGCTATAGCATGAAATTTTAACGAACCCTACCATCTTCACTCAATATTATTTCATATATTAATCTATATATGAATATATAAATTTATAATTATATTTATATTAATATATAGATATATATATATATTTAAGAATATTACATTTATAACTATATAATTTAGAAATAAAAGTTAATTATATTTATATAAAATAGATACGTTTATATGTCTATTTATTTATATTAACATTCAAACAAAAAGTTGAAAACATAATTATATTAAATTAATTAAAATTGAATAAATGATTATTAATGTATATAGACAAGTATATTTATATTAAATTATATTTATTCATTATAATTTATATATTTATGTGTGCGTATATAATAAAAAAATTATTAACATATATATTAATATATTACAAGTAAATAATATATATAAATGTAACATATAATAACATTGATATAAATATATAAAATATTAATATTAATTTATACCAATATATATAAATTATAATATATATTCACATATTTTAACACATATTTATGTGACATAGAATATAAAAATAGACTTATTTATAATTTTAAAATTAAAACAACAATAATATATATATAGGACTTATAAATTTATATTTATATTTACACTAATTTATATATATATATATAAATTCTAATAAATATATATATTTATTTATTTATTTATTTTATTATCAATATATATGAATATATTAAAAAAATACTATAGTGCATTTATTTAATATGTATATTATTTAGTTGGGTTTTTCAGGGTGTTCGTCCAGGATAGAGAAGTCCATGCTTTGATTCCAACAAGAAATAAAATTTATTTCACTTAATTTGGGTGGAAGATGTGATATGGTGGAGTTCAGTGGATGAAGTGTTTTGGTAGAGGTTGGACGATGTGTAGGGTTCAGGTCAACACTTAAGGGTTCTTCTATGCCGAATTTTGGTTGTCAAGGGATTCTTCACAAGGTGGTGGGTGATAAAATACATTTTAAGACAATACATACTTCATATATTGGAAAAACCCTATTTTTATTGAAGAGGGACTATTTAACGTCTAACTTACAATATTTTATATAAAACATGGGTAAATTTATATCTCATCAATTTTATAGAAGATGTGAAGGGATGGAGGTCAGTGGTTGGGGAGTTTTATTGAAGAGTGACTACTTAAAATCACATTTTCCATCATTTACATAAAACATGGTTAAATTTATGTGCACTCAATCGGGTGGAAGAAGTAATGGGATGGATATAAATGGTTGAATTGTTCTAGTAAAGGTTGGAGAATGTGTGGGGTTTTGGTCAATGTTTAGAGGTTTCTACCACACATGAGGTTTATGTCTCTTCAATTAGGTAGAATAAGTGAAATGGTGGAGGTTGGTGGTTAGAGAGTTCTAGAAGAGGTTGGAGGACATTTAGAGTTTAGGTCAATGCTCATGGGGTTCTTCCATGAAATATATCGATTGTCGAGGGATTCTTCACAAGGTGGTGTGGGTTAAAAAACATTTTATCAAAAAATATTACATCATAAATTTGAAAACAAAATAAATACCCACTTCTATTAAAGCATGTGTATTTAAAAACTCATATAGTGTCGTTTACATAAAACATGGGAAAATTTATATCAATTCAATTTGGTGGAAGACATGAAAGGGTGGAGTTTGGTGGTCCAAGAATATTTACAATAGTTAAAGGATTTCTGGGTTTTAGTCCAATGATCAGGTGGTTCTACCTCACTGTATGTCATTGGTCCAGGGATCCTGCACGTGGTGATGTGGGATAAAAAAAAATTTAATTAAAAAACATATATCATAAATTTATAAAAAATTAAATATTTGTGTTTATTGATGGATTACTATTTTAAATCTCATTAACAACCAGTTACATAAAACATTGGTATATTAGGTGTGGATAACATGGATATATTTATAAATGATTCTAATTTAGTGGTTTCTACAAACATGGCCAAATTAGATACATTTTTTTCATTGATGTTTTTTCAAATAATGGGTAAATGAATAGTTTACCATTATATACCTAGCTAACTATAATTTTTCATTTATTATTCCTTAGACTTCCAGTCATTCTATGAATATTATTAATAGTTTAGGTGACATAGTGATAAATTTTATGGGATATGTTCGCAATTTATCTAGATCTCTGGTGATAGAGACGGGTACAATGTGATAGATTATGATATATACCATGTGATAGAGTATATAGTTTCTCTTCAGTTTTAGGCTCGTTTGTATATGTTTTTTGGTTATTTATGTTATCGTTTTATAGTTATATTAAACATGAGGATGCATGGGGTCCAGGATAATGGTCACGAGATTCTTCTGTGCCATATTTTAGTGGTCGAGGACTTCTTCATGTGGTGTTGTGTTTTAAAAATGATTATAGTAAAATAAATTACATCCTAAATTTTAAAAAATTTGAATATTTTTATCATGAACTACCCTGGGTACCTTGGAAAACCGAAAAACAAGCAGATAATAACATGTATCGAAGCGAATTCTCGATCCCCATGGGTTGGAGACAATCATTTATCATATTTCAATATGAAATTGATTATTATTTTTCCACAAATAATGTGGAAGAGCATATATGGGTCACTATGAATAAAATAAAAACTCCATATGTATTAGTGTACCAAAAGTCAAAAAATGTAAACAACCCCAAAATAATATAGTAAAATACCAAGAAAAAGTATAAAAACCAAAGTCCCAATAGACACAACTCTCCAAGCCCCAAGATCATTATCTACTACCACCTCCATGTGATGTCGTACCCTTGATAGATCTTTGATGATGATAGTCTACAAACACCCCAAGGCACATTTATGGTGTGAGATAAAATACGAGTACGGTCTCTCTATGGATTCTGTAATAAAATGCCAATATTTAATTAACCAAATAAATTGTTCAATTTCAAATAAACTGGTATGTTGCTTTAGATCATAATTAAATCAATTCAATATTTTCATTTAAATATATGGAAATAATTTAAACATCTGGAATCACAAAGAAATTTATATAAAATGGTTGATATAAAATTTTTAGTCATGTAAAATAGTTTAAAGACATTATCACACATTTATATCTCAAATATGAAGAAGCGAGAAACATGGTCGTCTACTAAAAGGTATGATATTTCCAAGCTATGGGATCCTCACACAGTCTATGTTGATAACAAAAATATGGGTATGGACAAGCCCCTCAAACATTGGTCAATTGTGACTCATCACCAATATTTTGTCATCATAACAAAACCAACTACATTTCACACAAAACCACAAAGCCCGGAATGAAACATTCCACCAAAAATGAACGGGCAGAAGATCTAGTAACTCAACATAGAAATAATAATATACCAACATGGGGTTTAGATCCATCAATCCCAATATTTTCCATCAAACTATAGGGATGTTAAAAAATAAAGGGATGAAGATACTGAGAGAACACTAACTCAGAAATTCACACTACAATCACAAAAATGTTAAATTGTTTAAAAATTTACATTGATGGTTTTGAGGGCTCCAAAATCACCTAGGAATGGATCTTTGGTCGAGAACAAGGAACTTTAAACATATAGAATATAAAATTTTTGGAAAAAATACCTTTTAAAAACAATACTCAAAAATTTACATGACATAGAGCCCAATTACATGTCATGTAATTGAAAAATCACAAAATCACTGAAAAATATATCACATTTGGATAAATTTTTTATTACTATTTTAGAACATATACATCATGTAACCACAATACATGGAATTTAAACCCCTAGGAGGTTGCAGAACTAATAGGTTTTATTCTGGGAGTCCAAAAATCTATGACTTCACCATTAAAGGTATTCTCCCAATTCCTTCTCCACCCTACCAATATAATGAAAAAATGATAACCCTGAAAATGTTTAAAATGTACCTGACTGAAAGTTAATTGGATAACCTCCCCATCATAAAAACATTTTTTCCTCATAAATCATGTCATGAAGCTTCCATTTCGAAAAGGTGAGTCCACTGCACTCTCATTAATTCCTTGTGCACTGTTGTCTCATGATAATATGATCCATTCATCCATAACACTCAAACCAATGGTATCATCCTCTTATGATGTACATTTATTTCTGAATCAACTACCATGACTGGTTGTTCAGTCACAAATAAATCAGTATCAACATTTTGATCACACCATCTGAGAACATGAGATTGATTATATAGACACTTTTATAGACAAGATACACGGAACATGTAATGTATCAATTTCAATTGTGGTGAAAATTCTAAATGGTAAGAATCTTCCCCTACCTGATCAACAACCACAAAATGTCCCCCAAAATGAGGATCATGCTTCCCTTTCCTCCCAACTCTTTGATGAACCAACTGAGGTGAAACATTCAATAACACCTGGTAACCAATGGAGAATTCCAACATACTACAATAAAAATCAAAATAAGAATAATATCAGATCTACACTGTCTTTATTTTATGACGAATCGACCTAATCGTTATTGCCATCTCTTGAACCGAGCTTATTCCAACCAAGAAACATTAAACAACCTATGAACAACACAATATAGTTCTACAAGGCCTGCCATACAAGGCCGCAAAAAGATACATTATGATTACATACTAGTAACTATTGATATAATAAAACTGACCTAATTCTGGATGGTCATCCCAAACTCCACCAAATTCGGGAACACATGCATGAACAATATTATCCAGAATCGATATAACTCATTCTATTTGTCCATCCTTCGATGGATGGTAAATCATACACAAACAGACCTCAGATCCAAGTTCCATTTGAAGTCCTCTCTAATAGAGATATGTGAACTGAGGATCCCTGCTAGATAATACATTTGAAGAGAATCCATGAAAAGAAAAAATATCTTTTATATATAGATTTCCCAACTCCTCAACATCAATTGTATCAATAATGGGAAAAAAGTGAGCTTCTTTCATCATATGATCGATCACAACCCATATCTAATTATTCAATCTCTGGGTATGTGGAAACCCAACCAAAAATTAGGTAGTGATCTCATCCCACATCCATGTTGGATCTTCTAGTGGATGAATAAATCCTGAAGGTTTATTGTTATTTTCCTTGACCTTTTGGCATGTACAATAACAAGATAAAAATAAAACACTGCTATATCTCATACCTGACCACCAAAATCTTCAACACAATTCACATAACATCATCATGGTTATTATGTGAACTTCCCATTTGGAGATATAGAAAACCCCCATCATAGATTTCATTATAGATAACGGAACAAAAAACAGATTTAGGAAGCATAGAATTCCCTCAGTGTAGAGTGACTATTCATGCATGTTATCCCAACCATAAAGATAGTCCCTAAAGCATAAAATCTTGTTCTGAAGATGTGGTTGTTGAATAATCATCTCAAGAGGAGAGGATGTGAATTGAACATTTCCCAACACAACCTTTCACTCTCTTTTATGAACAACAATATTCAACTTTTAAATAATATCAAATATTTTCGACTCCTCTAATGACTATTTCAATGCTGGGGTCAAAAGATTATTGCTCAATGAATTTTCAATGACATTCCCTTTCCTTGGTGTATATGTAAATTCAAAATCATAATATTAGAGGAATTCTACCCTATTCCTCTAGTATAGATTCAATTATTTTTTGTGAGGAAATATAACTCAAGATCCTCTGGTATAAAAACATGGTAAATATTTATCAATGAAGGTATTTCTTCAAACACATAAGTGTGTGCATCACAGCAACAAGTTCATGGTTAGGGGTCGTGTAATTCTTCTCATGTGGCCAAAGCTGCTGAGAGCCATAAGAAATGAAATGATCACCCATGATAATAACACAACCCAAACGTGATCTTGATGTATCACATGAGTCAACAATGCTCTTCCTTGCCTCTGGAAGAGTCAACATTGTTGTAGTAGTAAATGATTTTTCATCTAAACCAATTAAATCTTACATTTTTCACCCCAAGAATACATTACACTCTTCCGAGATAGAGAAATCATTGAATAATCCTACTTTAATAGGTCCTTATGAATGAATTATAATACCTAGTTGGAACCAAGAATATCCGAACCTTGAAAAAAATGGTTGTTCTAATGTCATAATAGCCTTTACCTTTTAATGATCAAATAAAATACCGTGTTATAAAACCAAAATTTTCCAGGAATTTAACTTCCCAAATCTACAAATCAGATTTTGGAAGATTGCAATATAGATATTGATTTCTCAACAAATCTAAAAATACTCACAGATGATTTACATGATCCTCCTTAGTCTCAGACTAAATGAGTATGTTATCCTAATAGACTACATCAATGGTATTAGATATTCATTAAAAATCCTATTCATTAAATCCGAAAATACTAAAGGATAATTTCAGAACCAAAGGTATGACATGGTACTCGTAATGGGAATACATATTCCAAAACATAGTTTTGTAAATGTCATGTTATTTTATCCTCAATTGATGGTAACATGATAATAGTTAAAAATTCGAGAACCTCATTTCCCCTTTCAACTGATAAATTAGATCATTAATTCATGTTAATGAATACTTTTTCTTTATTGTGATTTTATTTAGTTTTCGAAAATCAACACAAAGGAGAAGTAAGCCATCCGTTTTATTAACAATGAGAACAAAAAAACCCAAGGTGTCACACTCAAGAATATAAAGACTTTTATCATGAATATTGTCCATCTAAATCTTCAAATCTATCATTTAATCTGGTTCCATATGGTTAGAAGGATTATAAATTGGATGAGTGATAGGTAATAAATCGATAGAAAAATCTACCTACCTTACCAACTGAAGACCACATATGCCTGATGGAAACATGTCTGGAAACTCGATGAAAATTGGAGGGTGATCACCACT
This sequence comes from Viscum album, assembly GCA_963277665.1. NCBI lineage: Eukaryota > Viridiplantae > Streptophyta > Magnoliopsida > Santalales > Viscaceae > Viscum > Viscum album. Next base: position 1,957,290,164 of record OY728140.1, read on the forward strand.
CAAATATTCTCGGTATGGATCAATTAAAAACCTAGATATCACTTACCCTAACTCTAGATAAGAAGGCTCAACACTACTTGAACTTATATCCCATTCTTCTAGAATGATATGGCATAAACCATTGGGCATAGAAACTGTGACCCATCAAAGATAAAAATCAATACAATGTTTTTTGTGAATATACTAATCTATCCCGAATATGACGTAATTTGGTTTCACGCCACGAAACAGAAAAATCCATGCAAGATCAACAACTAATATGTAGAAAGAACGAGAGGTTTTAAGGAGGACAAACTCCCTCTTTATTCCATGGGGAGTAGCAATATCCATCATATAATACTAAAGGTCCATAGTAATATTTTTTAGATTAACAACATGGGTTGAAATAAATTAATGAAAATAACACATACCAAGTAAATAAGTCACTAAAGATAAATATACTATGATGGTTCCTCTCACAGTCGCTAGACATGTATATAGATCATCTAGAGACTCTTCCACTATGTGAGTAAGCTTTATTATAGTTTCTTGTGGTTGTAACCCCTTTTCCCATGAATCATCTTATTTCACTATAGTTTTAACAAGCGCTGATGATACCTTTCCACTACACGGGGTGGATAATATATGGAAATACATCCTTATGTGACCCAAGTGTCTATAGGATCCAAAGATCTTGGTTTCCTAAGTGAAAACCCTCTTCAAATGCCCAAGATTTCCACACTAGTATCATTTGAAAATCCCTCTACTAGGAACTAAATTAGATCTAGAAAAACACTACTATCTAGATTCACAGAATGAATAATCATGATTCCTCTTTACATTAGATGAATTCAAAATACCACTCAAAAAATATGAACTCCTGATAATCATGACTTGCTAGTGAGGTCTATTTCGACTATCAATTCTCTATCTAGAAATTAATCCAAATAATACATATTTAGAATGAATACCTGAGAATGAATATCAACTTAATGTCCCAACTTGATCCATCATGTCTTCATCTTCACATTTGATACTACCTATGGTGAAAACTACAATAGCATAAAATAATAGTTTGCATACATTATCATGGTTTTATCATTATTCTCATTTTTGGTGAAAACTAATGAAATTTATTATATCATCAAATATAGATATAAATAGTTAGTTAAAAGTGACTTTAAGTCTTTCCACTGTTACACTCATGTTTCTTTGTTATCACTATCAAGTCCCACCATCTCCTACACCTTCCTTCTACCATGAAGGTAGAACACTTCACCTTGATTTCCTCATGTGTCTCCAAGAACTCAAAAAACCACACTATCTTACTCAACTATTCCTTATCCACTTAAAGATCATTATAGCCTTTGATAATTTGTGAATTCTGGTGATGGAACTCTTGATAATGATTTTAGATAACATCCATCTATGGTTACATGGTTAATGAATGAATGGGAACTGGTACATATGCATGTCCGGGATCTTGGACATTATGAACAATTACTTTGACCAAATTTTGATCTGTGAGGGGATTTTATCACAATAGTTCCGAAGAAAATTACTCTTGTATCTGATTCTCGTGTATTTCTAGAGGCATGATGCTACAAAACATTAAAATAAAATATATAATACATAATATTAACTCTCAAATTGAGAAATAAGGGAAATTAATCTTATTAGATAAGAACAAAATATGTGTATTTCAATTTATCCAAATCAAAAGCATGGAAAATATTAGAACTAATCCCCATCGTGTACTTCCGAATACCACCCATTGTAACATAAGTCCCATTGTGGTCAGATCTATCTAGGAATTTAATCCCAACTACAACTTAATTCTAAAAAAGACTAAACATCTATATACTAACATAAAGAAAAAAAGTTCAACCTTCACCTCTAATATGAAATTTTCATGAACCAGCACGAGTACCATGGTATCCCGATAACTGAGTTGATCTTGACACGACCCGAAGGGTGTTCCCAATCCACATGGGTTAGTGATATATCCTGACATCATACAAAATGAATGTGGGAATTATTCATCCATAAACATTGTGAAAGAAGTTAAAAAATAAGTATTCGTATTAGAAAAATGTTATTGGGAGTATTGTTTCGATAATAAATTAGTTAAACAACCTTAAAGTACTATATAAAAAGTATTTTAAAATTATAAAAAACATAAGTTCTAATGGAAGAAACTCTCCAAACCCAATGATCAATATGTACTACCACCTGAAAATGTTTCCTTACCCTTTCTTCAAATTGGAAGAAGAAAATATACAAACACTTGAACGCATAGGTTGGGTGTGAGCTAAATAGCCAGTAGGGTCTTACCAAGGATTCTATAATAAGATTCCAATATTTAATTAACCAAATAAATCTTACATGTTCAAATAAATAGATATGTTAGTTAATAGAATAATTAAAATAGTTCATTCTTTACATTTTAAATAATGGAAATACCTTAAACAAATGGATTGATAAAAATTCATATAAAATCGTTATTTAAATTCATTAGGCATGTAGAACATTTAAAACAATGTCACACATTTATATATCAAATATAAACAACTGGGAAACAAGGTCATTTTCCAAAAGGTATGATAGTACAAGGCTACATGATCCTTAAAAACTCAAAGTTGAACATAGAAATATGTGTATACACTCATCCCTCTAATAATATAGAAATGAGATTCATCACCATTCAATTAGGGATGTGACCAACTGCACTATGTTTCATTTCAATTATAATGCGTAAAAATAGTGTTATCCAAATAAATCACTAACTACCCTGTCTTGGATGTGCTCTAATAAAATCAATGATATGAAATTTATTTTAAAACTATTAAATATTCAATTTATTCCATTCTCCATTTTAATAAGTATCGATTTTACATTTAAAACCTCGAACGGTTTTTTAGTCAAAAAATTCTATTCTCCAAGATAAAACCCATGGGATTCTATCAAAACCATTATAATTTGTTTCTCTCAAATTCAAATTTGAAATCAATTTCTTCAAAATAAAGATTACAATTCATATTCAAAAATTTAATGCCACAATTTAATTTGAAAATTTTCTATCTAATTTCACAATGCACCCCAATTCAATTAAAATGGGTGGGGGGTTTTCCTAATTTTAGTCTAAAACTAAAATTTGACATTTTAATACCCCAATTAAAATAAATTAGGTTTTTAATAAACCAGTTGAATGAAAATTAAATAAAAATATTTTAAATTTATAAATTTTGGGATAATAATATTTTTTAGGCATAACAGAACCTCCAACCTTTCTCGCTGAAACAAGAATCCCACAACAGAACCCACCAAAAAGAATTAATGCACATAATATATAGGAACTCAGCCTAGAAACAAGATTCCATCAATATAGGGTTTAGATACATAAATCCTTGGATTTTCTATCAAAATAAAAGGAAGGTAAGAGAAAGATATAAAAGGATATGGATAACTCTTAACCAGAACTCCACACTTTGTTCCCAACAACATTAAATTGTTGTAGAAAATGAACTATAAGGGGTTGAAAGATCAAAAATCACTTGATGACGACACTTGGGTTGAGATAAAGTATGTATGAATATGATGAAATAAAATTTTCATCCAAAATTAATTTTTAAAAATAAAACACTGGATGTTAAATGAATTGTAACCCAATTACACATCATGTAATTGAAAATGCCAAAATATCCAAAAAAACATTAGGATTGTGTTAAAAATTTATTTATTATTATTTTTGAACTTACAAATCATATAACCACATTACACATCATGTAAATCCCCAATATGTTGTAGATCCAAAAAAAATTTTGCTGAGAACCCAAAAAATGTATTATTTCACCATTATAGGTATTCTCTCAATTTCATATTATCCCTACAAGGATAATGAAAATGAAAACTCCTGAATAGGTTTAAAAAAATTCCTCACATATTTGTATCAGGATGTTACAGTAACATTTGTTGAAGTTTGACTATTGGACGTCTCATTTTCCATCACTTATACAAATCATGGGTAAATTAAGTGTGGGTAATTTGGAAATATTAATAAATATTTAGAATTTAGAATTTTTTATAACCACAAATATATTACTGACATATTGTTCCTTGATGTTTTTATGAAACATCAATAAATGAATTAGCTATGTTCATAGATGTATCTTAATACACATTTTCATATAGTGTTCTGAAGACCTCTATAAATCTATAAATCTTATTAGATAAAGGATTAGTTTAAATGGTGATAAATTATATTCGATTTATTATAAATGTATCGAAGTATCTAGTGATATATAGGGTCTCAATGTGATATAATATGATATTTCCCTGGTTCTAGTGCATCATGTATCTCTTGAGTTTTTGGCTTCGGGAGTGTCTGGTTCTTGGTTATTTAAAATATCCTTTGATGGTGGATTAATCAATAGGGGGATATAGTTATTTTGAATGGTTATGAGTGTTTTAGTACACCAATAAAAGGATAAATAAATTTTCTATTTTTGTGGGTTTTCAAATTCTTTTAATATCATTGATTTTTCTTTAACTATTTTGATAAATCAAGTAGAATAATATTATAAAATTAAACTATTTTCCACTCTGTTGTCACTAAATATTTTTATTTTTTTTATGATGGTGATTGTGAATACAAAAAGGGAACTTCTGAGTCTGTCAATTAATTTTTTTTGTATACTCTACTTAGGAGAGCTCTAATTGAGAATGTATATGTTATGTGGTTGGATAACATGCTATTTTGGACCCTTGGTTGGAGGGATCCACTGAACATATTATTCAATAAATTGGAATGGATTCCAATAAATATTTATTGGGGATGTTAGGATAGTATTTTGAGTATATAAAATAAAACCCTACATCATTCAGTGGTGATATTTGTCGAGTGTAATCAGAGGAGTGGTTTGAATGTATGAGTCCCATCATCAGGATTATGATTATTATATAAAATTAAAAGGATTAATTGTGATATTAATTACTAGTGGGGCCTTCTAGGAAGAGGTGGGATTTTAGATATGAGTTAGGGGAGGATACATATCATGAATAGATGATATTCTAGAGGATTTACAAATATCAATATTTCCTAGATGAGTAAAATTTATCTATAGAATAAGAGTTATTGAATATATAGTACAAGAATATGTCATATATAGAATACACATAAACTTTTATCAATTTAGAGATTTATTTATTAGATATTGAACTCAATTATAAAAAAATATTTTGTTGAGATATAGTTTTGACTATAAATTCATGTGACAATTATTCATCTAAAATTGGCCACCTATGAAGAGGTGTTTAGTGTGATGGATTTGGTGGGGGTAAATATAATTGACATGTATAAAGTGACTTTTTCTTCAATTTTATGGTGGTTAGAATAATTAATTCAATGGGAACAAGATAAAGAAAAATGATCTCCATAGAATATCATCTAAGGTGTCATCGTAGGTTTCCATTGGAAGGGTATTGTTATATTAATTCCAACATAAGGAATTCGGAAATCAAAAATATTTATTTCTAAACCATTTGTGAACATGTCACTAGTGTGTGATGGTGGAATACATGAATAAGTATTGTTACCACTTTTCACATATGATTAATGGTGGATAATCTTACCAAGTGTAGAGATCAATGTTATGGAGTGGTCCATTTGGATTGGCAGAATCAAAAAATATTTGAAAAGTTGGAAGACCAAATTGAGATAAGAGTTCATCTCCCTAAAAGAACCAGGGAAATATATTTTCTACTATGCATTGGGAAAAAGTGGGAATGGTTTACATTGGTTTATCTACTGTGTGACCTGCCATCTTGCGATTCTTCTATATTATATTAGTGTTTTTTATTCAAGATCATCATATTCAATTATAGTTATGTTGTTGGTTGATATTATTATGTTTCACATGGACCTCATAAATTATTCTATGACTATTGATTCCACTCTTGGTGAAATAATACATATGGTATTTAAATATCCATATGGCTCACTCATGATTTATAATATATAAATCTAATGTGAATTTACTATTTTTTGCTAAAGTCATGATTTTATCATCTGAAATTGAAGATCTTGTTTTATATACGACTCAAATAAATAATTATGGTCAAAGATTTCGTTTTTCAACCTAGTTTGGGATTATCCTCGCATTTAATGAATATTGGAATATTCAGTTCAATTTAAATGGTGTAATGATAAGAGATATTATATCCTTATCCTTTTAGTTGGAAGGTATGGGGCATAGTTGTATGAATGTCATGCATATACCACAACTTCTAATGGTATGAGATTAAAATATTATTTGTTAACGAGTATTTATCTATGGTAATAGATAAGAGGGATGTTATAAATACTATTGATTTGTTACCTGGGATAAAACCTATAAATCTAATACCATTTTCCTTCTAGTTTATTATTTTTCAAAAGAGATGATGTGGGATTATTGGTTTTTCAAGATCAAAATTTGGTTAGGTTATCATCAATTTAGGGTGAAGGGTGAGGATATCCTAATGAATAAATTCTATATTTGACTTTGACATCAAATATTCTTGACCATTAGTTTTAGAGTTACCAATCCACCTATAGTTTTCAGGGACACGATGAATGAGGTTTCCACTAATGTTATGAATATTTGTATCCGTATTTCTATATTTCATCTTTATTTAATAAAATATTGAATAATTTCACGAGATAAATATATATAATATTTTTAGTATTTTATGTGATCATAGTCATTAGTAAACATTTTGTAAATTTCATTTCTGTATTCTAGATGTGATGTTATTTAATAATTTTATTTTGGGTGAGGGAATGTTTACTATTTCAAAGAAGGATAAAGTAGTGATGTGTTGGGAATAACCAAAGAACATTTCTGAGATTCAAATTTCCATATTTTGAGAAAGATATTATTTTATATTCATTAAATTCATATAAAATTGGTTCTCCATTGAAATATTTGACTCAAAATGGTGAAAATTTTAAATTAAGTACATAATGTTTATAATAATTAGATGAATTGAAATGGAATATTACTTCCGTACCATATCTAATTCATCCTAAATATGGACATTATTATAAATTATATTGTAATATATTACGATTATGATAGGGATGTGTCAGGATTAAGGGTAGTAACAGTATGTTATAAAAGTATAGGATGTTGAGACCTCATGATAATAATTTCTTTACGCATAACCCGTAGTAAGATTGAATTGTTTCTTCTTCAATAGTTGGATATATTACTTTTATAGTGATAAATTATTCATATATGTGGTTTATAAGAGGTTGAATTATATTTTCACAGAATGTGACCATAACATGATGTAGTAACGAGGGAGGAATATCATCAAACATTTTATTTTAATTTTATATAGACACCATGGATAGGAAGTGCATCAGTAGATACTTTGAATAGGGATACACTGAAAATATTAGTGAAAAAAACTAGAGAGTAATCAAAAGTAATGGGATTAATGGTGGCATTTCCCCCATATGTGATAGACATGATTCATAAAAAATGTTCTTTATACCCTTAATGTGACTTCTATCTTTGTAAAGACCCGCAAATTTCAAGGAAATTTTTTTCTTAATTTTCTTTGGAATTTTACAAGAGCGCAGCTTCAGACGGCACCTGATTCCGAGGCCCGGTGTGCCCGGAATCAATTTCCGAAGTTTGGCTCGGGTACGTCCAGTGAACGGGCGAGCGGGTTTTTCTATCTTTTGAACCGGTGCCCGGAATCAAATTCTGAGGGCACCGATGAAATCGCAGCGCCGGTATTTGCTTAGAAACGCCTCTTCCGGAGTTGCGTTTGCTCAGGCGTGGTTTTTAAATTTTGCGGCTTTAAGTTGGAAATAAAATAAAGTTTGTGCGACAGCTTTATTTTATTTCACTTAAGCTGCTTGGAAGCCACTTAAAGGCGGCTTGAACTGAGTTGAACTGGATAGGATGCTATCCAGAAATATCCTACCCCTTGGTAGGATATTTGTGAGGCAGGGCCCGCACGAGCCCCGCCGTTTCTTTCGCTAAGTAACGCACCCGCGAAAACCCGTCAAAGTAACTGAAAAGTCAACCGACGCGTTTTCTTTAATTCTTAACAGACCATTTAATTGGGCGGTTTATTTCGTGAATTAAATGGGCTGTTTCTTTCGTGAATTAAATGGGTCGTTTCTTTCGTTGAATTAATTCAACGAATTGATGGATCGTTTCTTAACCGGTTACGTGTTGGCATGTTTATAAAATAAGACCAACCTAAAAATCCTTGGAAAGGATTTGAGAGAATTTTCGTTCCTCCACCCTCTCCGCGAAGAACGCGAAGAACGCGAAGAACGCGAAGAACGCGAGGAACGCGAAGAACGCCGGAACCGGAATCCGACGACGCACGATCCGCGACGTCAGCAGCTTTTCTGCGACCTTCTTCTTCTTCGGTGCCTCTTCTTCCGCGGCAAACGTGCGATCGGCATCAAAGGTGAGAATCGAATCCTTTTTTCTCCCTTTTTAAATTTCAATAACAACGGATTTAATTAATTAAATCCGTTTGTTCTTGATCCGGAGATTGGCGACGCGACGCCGGATACCGCGAAGACGCGACGATCTCCTTCCTCCGCGACGAGCGATTCCGCGACGATCCCTCGTTCGGCAACGACAGCTGCGAGGTAAGGGTTGTTGGAATTCTTTTATTCCCCGTCTTTATTCTTTTGAAGTAAAAGAACGTGAACACCAACAATTTTTAATTTATTTAAAATTGTTGTTAATTATTATCTTCTCCTCCCGGTGACGTTTATGGCTAACGCGGAGGGTGCGGGTCTAACGAACAAGACCCGGCAACCCTCCGCCGATTTATTTTGTTGTGCGGACATGGCGGACGATGACGAACCGCGCGGCAGGGGCGATCCGTTGATCCCGCAGTGAAGGTCGGCATCCGGGAGGGGCAACGGCGCAGACGGGAGGCAAATCGGGCCACCGGAGCATCTCCGGCGGCCCGCGGAAGGAGGCGGCGGCGCGGGTCGCCGGCGCGGCGGCGCCGGCGACCGGAGGCGGCGGCGCCCGGCGCGCCGCCGTGGAGGAAGCCCGCCGCGGCTGAAGCCGCGGCGGCAACGGCGGCCGGTTCCGCGGCCGCGCGGAACCGGGACGGACGCGGCGGCCCGGCCGCGTCCGCGTGACAGGCGGCCCCCCGCGGGGCCGCGGTTTCCCTCAAGCCGCGGGTTCAACCCGCGGCGGCAGCGGCTCCCTCGGCCGCTCGGCCGAGGCCGAGCCGGCCGGTCCGGTCGGCCGGGCCGCGCCCAGGCCGGACCGGACCCGGCCGAGCCGGTTCGGGCCGGTTCGGGCCGGCCCGGTTCGGGCCGACCCGGTTCGGCCGACTCCAGGGGGGGTTCGGGCCGGGTCGCCCCGGGCCCAGTACCCTCGTTTCGGGCCCCCTTCGGTCTTTCGCCCATATCTTGGGCCTGGGACCTCCGATTGACGAACCGTCAGCGGCTACGCGATCCTTGGATCGAGACGGTCGTTTCGGTATATTATACTCAAGGTTTCGGAAGACTTTGGGTTCGGCCGGGTTGGCTCGTACACGAAGCCAACCGGGCCCTCGGAGCGGAAACGCTCATAACTTGAGCTACGGACGTCCGAACGACGTACCGTCAGCTGTGGTAGTTTCCTCTAAGTGAGACGGAACTTTTGGCATACTCCGCCCGAGGATCGGACACAGGCGGAGTACGGTCGGGTTGGTTTTGCCCTAAAAACCAACCGGGCCCCTGGGACGAAAATGCCAATAACTCTCAGACCGGGCGTCCGATTGACGCGCCGTCTGTTGCGTTGAGATCCTGTTGTCGATACGGAACTTTTGGATACATCAACTTCGGACTACGTGTCAGTTGATGTATCAGCCCCTCGGCTCGTGGAGCGGACCCTCCTAAACGAGCTCGCTTTGTGCGGGAACCCTAGCGCTGGCTGTGACTTCGACGACAGAGCAGAGATCCTCCGTGGACTGCGACGACGACAGAGCAGAGATCCTCCGTGGACTGCGACGATGGCAGAGCAGAGATCCTTCGTGGACTGCGGCGACGACTGTGCAGAGATCCTCAGTGGACTGCGTCGACTACTGCACTCAGCGATCCCGTGTGGATCAGTGCCTACAGGTTCTGAGTGAGCCCGATCCTCCGTGGGTCCTTACTACCGGTTCTGTGTGAGCCACTGCCTACAGGTTCTGTGTGAGCCCGATCCTACGTGGGTCTTTTTGCGGGGGTTAGTACCTATCGATCCTTCGTGGGTCCGACGACTGAGACGGATCAGTGATCGTCTTTGACGTCATCTGAAAAAGTATACCTGGTTGAGCTAAAATCTTATGTTACTCTCCTTTGTGGATTGTGTTGAACTATCCTTTGTGGATTTACTATTTACTCTCCTTGTGGATTTGAGTCTTGCTTTCCTTTGTGGATTGAGTTGTTCTTGAGCTCGTGAGTAGAGCTAGAATTGGGGACTTAGGTATATGTATGGGCATATACCTAAGTCGAGTCAGATGTTACTTCGTGATTGCATCTTTCTTTTGTGCTATATCCTTTGTGGATTTCGGGAGACCTTCGGGGGTCTCGGGGTCCTTACTGAGTAGTTGTACTCACCCCTGCACGGGCTATGCCCGCACCTTGTTGTGTTGGTTGCAGACGACGGACAGCGCTGATCACGGTTGGGTGTGGAGCAGGACGGTACCTGGAGGTGGACCACTGGGCGAGACGTGCTCGGAGCGGACGTGAGACCCGAGGAGCCTGGAGGCTATCTGTACCCACCCTTCAGGTGGGATTGCCAGTGGACGACACGAGGCCGCCGTCTTTTCTTCAGTTGCTGTACTTTGCTTTTCAGTTGTACTTTACAGTTGGGCTTGTATTTCCGGCCCCTTTACTTTTCTGCACTTCACTTTCCGCTTGCTGACTCTGTGTGGTTGTTACTTATAAAGGCAATGCCTTCCCTGTTTACTGGGATTTTACGCCTTGGTGCTAGTCGCCAGCCCCTGGCCTATGGAAGGCGGGCTTGGGGTAGTCACGGCACGGGCCCCGAGGACGGGTCGTGACAAATTGGTATCAGAGGTGGTCGGTTCTACCGCAAACTCTGATCGTCCTTTCTTTCTATATGAAGCAATAGTGTTTAGTGTATTGAGTGTGGTTATCAGTTCAGGGAGCCCAGTGTTGGTGCGGCGGCCGACGTATCCATACACCAGGACCCTGACTCCTGATTTCCGACTTAATGCATGAAAACATTGATTGCGTGTGTGTTCCAAGTTTCTTTGTGATTACTTGTGTCAGCTCACCGGGTATACTGATCTGCTTTATGAAAGTCTCAAGTTTTCCTTGTGATTACTTGTGCCAGCTCACCAGGTATACTGTTCTGACTGTGGTGCTCTTGTTCTCCTTTTCAGGATGGCCCCGCGACGATTGCCAGCTAGGGTTCCGAGTGTAGGGCGCGACGGCAGCCCACCGAGCGACGAGGCCTCGGTGCAGGGCCCTTTGCCAGCGGTGGCACCGGCGGTAGCCTTACCCGCCGAGCCACCGATGCTTCCAGTACCAGACGCTGACGATGCACGTCGCCTCAGGGCACTGCATGAGTTTCAGAGCCAGCGACCGCCCAGGTTTCGCGGTGAGGCGGACCCCCAGGCCGCCGAGGACTGGCTAGAGGCGGTGGTACGGATCTTTCGGCTAGTGAGGACACCAGCGGATCTCATGGTGATTCTCGCAGCGAGCCTCCTGCAGGCGGCGGCAGGACGATGGTGGAGCCTGATGCTCCAGGTTCACGATGAGGCATCCCTGCTCTGGGCGGACTTCGAGAGCCTCTTCCGCTCTGAGTTCGTCCCGGCCACCCTCCGAGCGGTGCGCATCCAGGAGCTTCTCCAGCTGCGCCAGGGCAGCATGTCGGTCGCTCAGTACGCGGCGAGGTTCACGGACCTATCTCGCTACTCGACCGACATGGTACGGGACCCCTTCTTCCGGGCCCGGACCTTCGAGCAGGGCTTGCGACAGGAGATTCGGGCGTCGCTGATCTCCCTCAGCATTCCGACCCAGGCGGGAGTGCTGGAGCGAGCCCTCCTGATCGAGAGCTTCCTGGCAGAGCCTTCTTCAGCGGCGAGACCTAGCGCAGGGCGGCAGGTAGCTGAGTCTTCGGCAGCTGGTAGCCGACGGATGACTCACGGGTCCAGGCAGACCAGACCCCCACGCAGACGGCCTCAGGACACCGGCTCAGCAGTACGAGGCACACAGCGGAGTGCCAGCCTTTCGAGAGGCAGGCTGTGCTACTCTTGCGGCGGGCAGGGTCACATGGCTCGTGACTGCCCGACTCGCCGACCAGAGGAGCAGCAGACGGTGGAGGGGCCACCCAGGCAGAGGCAGAGGGTCGACCGTGGCGGTCCGCAGGGAGGAGGCGGACGAGGCAGAGGAGCTGGCCGAGCAGCGGGTGGTGGGCGACGCTTCCAGGCTCTACCCCCACCACCACCAGGAGGGCCACCTCGACCACAGGGAGCTGGTGGGCAGGGACAGGCCCAGCTCCATGCAGTGGAGGCCTACGACCCCGACATGCCAGAGATGATTCGAGGTACGATCTGTGTCTATTCCACCCTTGCTGCAGTACTTATAGACACAGGAGCGAGTCACTCCTTCATAGCCTCTGCCCTTGTTCGGAGCTCGGAGATTCCGACTGAGCCGTTGGCTCGATCCTTACGGCTAGAGACTCCTACGGGAGCAGACTCGACGATTACGCACTGGTGCCGGCAGTGTGAGCTTACTCTAGGAGGCGAGAGCTTCGGCTGGGATCTCCTTGTAGCGGCGTCGAGGCCTTACGACGTCATCTTGGGCATGGATTGGCTATCCACGGTTCATGCCCAGATCGACTGTTTTAGGCGCAAGGTGCGATGTGTTCGCACTGACGGAAGCAGGTTTACCTTCACCGGCGAGAAGGGAACCTTTGCAGCACAGGATGGACTTCCGCGGAGGAGGGTGCAGCCTATCTCTCATCAGTTGGCTAGCCTCATCCTAGGAGCAGTGGACGTGCGGAGTCCGGCTTTTCCTGCAGTGGTGGACCAGTACGTGGACGTCTTTCCCGACGACGTTCCAGGGCTACCTCCTCGTAGAGAGGTAGACTTTTACATCGACTTGTACCCCGGGACAGCCCCGATATCTACTCCAGCGTATCGGATGGCCCCCGCCGAGCTTCGAGAGCTGCGGGTACAGTTGGAGGACTTGCAGAGCAAGGGGTTTATCCGACCCAGTGTCTCACCCTGGGCTTCCCCGATTTTGTTCGCCAAGAAGGCGGACGGGAGCTTGCGACTATGTGTCGACTATCGTCGCCTGAACCAGGTGACAGTGAGGAACAAGTATCCGCTGCCACGGATTGATGACCTCTTCGATCAGCTCAAGGGAGCGCGGTGGTTCTCGAAGATAGACCTCCGGTCAGGCTATCATCAGCTCAGAGTTCGAGACGAGGACGTACAGAAGACGGCCTTCAGGTGCCGGTATGGCCATTATGAGTTCTTGGTTATGCCGTTCGGCGTAACCAATGCTCCAGCAGTGTTCATGAGCCTCATGAACAGGATCTTCCAGCCATACCTCGACCGATTTGTCGTTGTCTTCATTGACGACATTTTGGTATACTCGACGACTGAGGAGGAGCATGCCTACCACCTGCGAGTTGTGCTAGACACACTCCGAGAGCACCAGCTTTATGGCAAGCTCTCAAAGTGCCAGTTCTGGTTACGTGAGGTCCATTTCTTGGGGCACGTCATTTCTGAGGCGGGAGTTGCAGTGGATCCCGCGAAGATCGAGGCAGTACTAGCTTGGGAGCCACCCAAGAGCGTGACGGAGGTGCGGAGCTTCTTGGGCCTAGCCGGATACTATCGGAGATTCGTGCCAGACTTCTCCAGAGTTGCGGCACCACTCTCAGCGTTGACGAAGAAGGGGAGACCCTTCGTGTGGTCAGACAGATGTCAGCAGAGCTTCCAGGAGCTGAGACAGAGATTGACCAGCGCACCTATCTTGAGGTTGCCTGAGGAGGGAGTGGGATACGTAGTTTACTGCGATGCATCAGGGACTGGACTCGGGTGTGTCCTGATGCAGGAGCGGGCCGTGATCGCCTACGGATCACGTCAGTTGAGGCCGCATGAGCAGAACTACGCCACTCATGACCTGGAGTTAGCAGCAGTGGTCTTCGCTCTGAAGACTTGGCGGCACTATCTGATGGGCGAGCGCTTCACAGTCTTTTCTGACCACCAGAGTCTCAGGTATATCTTCTCTCAGAAGGACCTGAACCTGAGACAGCGGAGATGGCTTGAGTTCCTCCAGGACTATGACTTTGAGATAGTCTATACTCCTGGGAAGGGGAACGTGGTAGCCGATGCCCTCAGCAGGAGGACGGGCATTCAGCTACTTGAGGAGGCGACGGAGCAGCTAGCCTCCTTACAGATATCCTTCGTGGATAGAGACGGAGCAGCCTTTCTTCAGTCTCTCACAGTCTCTCCTCCACTTCTACAGCGGGTCAGAGAGGCTCAGCGTGGGGACGCTGACTGTGAGACCCGGCGTGCACTGATATCCTCAGGTCAGGCGCCTGATGGCTTCTCCCTTGGAGCAGAGCACGACATCCTTTTCAGAGGACGTACCTTCGTACCAGTCGCTTTACGAGAGGAGGTGCTGAGAGAGTTTCACACTTCTCCCTTGGCGGTGCATCCCGGAGTGGCGAAGATGTACCAGGATCTCAGACGACAGCACTGGTGGCCGGGCATGAAGAAAGCTGTGGCTGAGTTCGTTTCACGATGCCTCACCTGCCAGCAGGTGAAGGCAGAGCATCAGGTACCAGCAGGCTTGGTACAGCCCTTGGAGGTCCCGGAGTGGAAGTGGGATAGCATATCTATGGACTTCGTGACTGGACTTCCACGTACTTCCAGAGGTCACGACTCCATTTGGGTGATTGTCGACCGACTCACCAAGTCGGCACACTTCTTACCCATCAGAGAGCAGGGCTCAGTGGAGAGCTTGCGACGTCTTTACGTCCAGGAGATCGTACGGCTTCACGGTGTGCCATCATCTATCGTCTCCGATCGAGATGCTCGTTTCACTTCCCGGCTTTGGAAGGGGTTGCAGGAGGCGTTCGGGACGCGGCTCCATCTGAGCACAGCCTTCCACCCTCAGACGGATGGTCAGACGGAGAGGACCATACAGACACTCGAGGACATGCTCCGTGCATGTGTTCTCGACTTTGGTCACAGCTGGGAGGACCACCTACCCTTGGTGGAGTTCGCGTACAACAACAGCTACCACTCCACCATCGGGATGGCACCATACGAGGCGTTGTACGGCAGACCCTGCAGATCACCGTTGTGCTGGACAGACCCTGGGGAGTCAGCACTCGTGGGACCAGAGATGGTCCGAGCCACGACAGAGAAGGTCCAGATCATCCAGGAGAGGATGAGGACAGCTCAGAGCCGGCAGAAGTCATATGCTGACAGGAGGCGGAGGCCACTAGAGTTCGAGGACGGCGACCACGTCTTCTTGCGTGTCTCACCTCGACGTGGTTTACGGAGATTTGGCCGAGGCGGCAAGTTGTCTCCACGCTTCATCGGGCCTTTCCAGGTCCTCAGCAGGATAGGAGAGGTGGCTTATCGCCTGGCTCTACCACCTCAGTTGCACCGGGTGCACGACGTCTTCCACGTGTCTCAGCTGAGGAGATACGTGCACGACCCGACGCACATCATCGACTTTGGGGAGCTGGACGTGGACGATGGGACGACTTTTGCGGAGGTCCCAGTGGAGATCGAGGATCGACAGGAGCGGGTCCTACGTGGGCGGTCGATTCCTCTTGTGCGCGTCAGATGGCAGCACGAGAACCTCCAGGAGAGCACTTGGGAGCGGGAGGCTCAGATGCGTGCTCAGTACCCCCATTTGTTCCCCTAGTTTTTGATGTATCTTTACGGGGACGTAAAGCCCTGAGGTGGGAGTAATGTAAAGACCCGCAAATTTCAAGGAAATTTTTTTCTTAATTTTCTTTGGAATTTTACAAGAGCGCAGCTTCAGACGGCACCTGATTCCGAGGCCCGGTGTGCCCGGAATCAATTTCCGAAGTTTGGCTCGGGTACGTCCAGTGAACGGGCGAGCGGGTTTTTCTATCTTTTGAACCGGTGCCCGGAATCAAATTCTGAGGGCACCGATGAAATCGCAGCGCCGGTATTTGCTTAGAAACGCCTCTTCCGGAGTTGCGTTTGCTCAGGCGTGGTTTTTAAATTTTGCGGCTTTAAGTTGGAAATAAAATAAAGTTTGTGCGACAGCTTTATTTTATTTCACTTAAGCTGCTTGGAAGCCACTTAAAGGCGGCTTGAACTGAGTTGAACTGGATAGGATGCTATCCAGAAATATCCTACCCCTTGGTAGGATATTTGTGAGGCAGGGCCCGCATGAGCCCCGCCGTTTCTTTCGCTAAGTAACGCACCCGCGAAAACCCGTCAAAGTAACTGAAAAGTCAACCGACGCGTTTTCTTTAATTCTTAACAGACCATTTAATTGGGCGGTTTATTTCGTGAATTAAATGGGCTGTTTCTTTCGTGAATTAAATGGGTCGTTTCTTTCGTTGAATTAATTCAACGAATTGATGGATCGTTTCTTAACCGGTTACGTGTTGGCATGTTTATAAAATAAGACCAACCTAAAAATCCTTGGAAAGGATTTGAGAGAATTTTCGTTCCTCCACCCTCTCCGCGAAGAACGCGAAGAACGCGAAGAACGCGAAGAACGCGAGGAACGCGAAGAACGCCGGAACCGGAATCCGACGACGCACGATCCGCGACGTCAGCAGCTTTTCTGCGACCTTCTTCTTCTTCGGTGCCTCTTCTTCCGCGGCAAACGTGCGATCGGCATCAAAGGTGAGAATCGAATCCTTTTTTCTCCCTTTTTAAATTTCAATAACAACGGATTTAATTAATTAAATCCGTTTGTTCTTGATCCGGAGATTGGCGACGCGACGCCGGATACCGCGAAGACGCGACGATCTCCTTCCTCCGCGACGAGCGATTCCGCGACGATCCCTCGTTCGGCAACGACAGCTGCGAGGTAAGGGTTGTTGGAATTCTTTTATTCCCCGTCTTTATTCTTTTGAAGTAAAAGAACGTGAACACCAACAATTTTTAATTTATTTAAAATTGTTGTTAATTATTATCTTCTCCTCCCGGTGACGTTTATGGCTAACGCGGAGGGTGCGGGTCTAACGAACAAGACCCGGCAACCCTCCGCCGATTTATTTTGTTGTGCGGACATGGCGGACGATGACGAACCGCGCGGCAGGGGCGATCCGTTGATCCCGCAGTGAAGGTCGGCATCCGGGAGGGGCAACGGCGCAGACGGGAGGCAAATCGGGCCACCGGAGCATCTCCGGCGGCCCGCGGAAGGAGGCGGCGGCGCGGGTCGCCGGCGCGGCGGCGCCGGCGACCGGAGGCGGCGGCGCCCGGCGCGCCGCCGTGGAGGAAGCCCGCCGCGGCTGAAGCCGCGGCGGCAACGGCGGCCGGTTCCGCGGCCGCGCGGAACCGGGACGGACGCGGCGGCCCGGCCGCGTCCGCGTGACAGGCGGCCCCCCGCGGGGCCGCGGTTTCCCTCAAGCCGCGGGTTCAACCCGCGGCGGCAGCGGCTCCCTCGGCCGCTCGGCCGAGGCCGAGCCGGCCGGTCCGGTCGGCCGGGCCGCGCCCAGGCCGGACCGGACCCGGCCGAGCCGGTTCGGGCCGGTTCGGGCCGGCCCGGTTCGGGCCGACCCGGTTCGGCCGACCCCAGGGGGGGTTCGGGCCGGGTCGCCCCGGGCCCAGTACCCTCGTTTCGGGCCCCCTTCGGTCTTTCGCCCATATCTTGGGCCTGGGACCTCCGATTGACGAACCGTCAGCGGCTACGCGATCCTTGGATCGAGACGGTCGTTTCGGTATATTATACTCAAGGTTTCGGAAGACTTTGGGTTCGGCCGGGTTGGCTCGTACACGAAGCCAACCGGGCCCTCGGAGCGGAAACGCTCATAACTTGAGCTACGGACGTCCGAACGACGTACCGTCAGCTGTGGTAGTTTCCTCTAAGTGAGACGGAACTTTTGGCATACTCCGCCCGAGGATCGGACACAGGCGGAGTACGGTCGGGTTGGTTTTGCCCTAAAAACCAACCGGGCCCCTGGGACGAAAATGCCAATAACTCTCAGACCGGGCGTCCGATTGACGCGCCGTCTGTTGCGTTGAGATCCTGTTGTCGATACGGAACTTTTGGATACATCAACTTCGGACTACGTGTCAGTTGATGTATCAGCCCCTCGGCTCGTGGAGCGGACCCTCCTAAACGAGCTCGCTTTGTGCGGGAACCCTAGCGCTGGCTGTGACTTCGACGACAGAGCAGAGATCCTCCGTGGACTGCGACGACGACAGAGCAGAGATCCTCCGTGGACTGCGACGATGGCAGAGCAGAGATCCTTCGTGGACTGCGGCGACGACTGTGCAGAGATCCTCAGTGGACTGCGTCGACTACTGCACTCAGCGATCCCGTGTGGATCAGTGCCTACAGGTTCTGAGTGAGCCCGATCCTCCGTGGGTCCTTACTACCGGTTCTGTGTGAGCCACTGCCTACAGGTTCTGTGTGAGCCCGATCCTACGTGGGTCTTTTTGCGGGGGTTAGTACCTATCGATCCTTCGTGGGTCCGACGACTGAGACGGATCAGTGATCGTCTTTGACGTCATCTGAAAAAGTATACCTGGTTGAGCTAAAATCTTATGTTACTCTCCTTTGTGGATTGTGTTGAACTATCCTTTGTGGATTTACTATTTACTCTCCTTGTGGATTTGAGTCTTGCTTTCCTTTGTGGATTGAGTTGTTCTTGAGCTCGTGAGTAGAGCTAGAATTGGGGACTTAGGTATATGTATGGGCATATACCTAAGTCGAGTCAGATGTTACTTCGTGATTGCATCTTTCTTTTGTGCTATATCCTTTGTGGATTTCGGGAGACCTTCGGGGGTCTCGGGGTCCTTACTGAGTAGTTGTACTCACCCCTGCACGGGCTATGCCCGCACCTTGTTGTGTTGGTTGCAGACGACGGACAGCGCTGATCACGGTTGGGTGTGGAGCAGGACGGTACCTGGAGGTGGACCACTGGGCGAGACGTGCTCGGAGCGGACGTGAGACCCGAGGAGCCTGGAGGCTATCTGTACCCACCCTTCAGGTGGGATTGCCAGTGGACGACACGAGGCCGCCGTCTTTTCTTCAGTTGCTGTACTTTGCTTTTCAGTTGTACTTTACAGTTGGGCTTGTATTTCCGGCCCCTTTACTTTTCTGCACTTCACTTTCCGCTTGCTGACTCTGTGTGGTTGTTACTTATAAAGGCAATGCCTTCCCTGTTTACTGGGATTTTACGCCTTGGTGCTAGTCGCCAGCCCCTGGCCTATGGAAGGCGGGCTTGGGGTAGTCACGGCACGGGCCCCGAGGACGGGTCGTGACAATCTTGGTGGAGTAGGAGAAAATTGGTTATTCAAATGATGAGGACTACAATATAATGAGTAAAATAATTAATATTGGGGAAACAATATAATTATTAATCTCTATAGTAAATATAGGTGGTTGTTTTAGTTTATGGATAATGAGACATATATGAGATAACCATACTTAATGAATTGTTTCCTAAAAAATACAGCTTGATTGGATGCATCGTTATCCAACTATGCATGTTAAAGATCCACTATATGCATTATTATATGTTTTTTATATTCTTTTTTATGATACCTATAAATATAATTATTCCCCTAAAATAACCATAATAGATTTTATGTCATTATAGGGATAGATTTTTAGGTTTATCCCCCTTTAAAAATAAATTTCTTGCAAGGATTGGTCATTGTGACACTAAATCATTGTTGAGTTTTTGATAATAACAATGATTATTAAATATCTATATCTAATTCATCTAATATTTTTATAATTGGACTTGTGATAATGAATTTTTATTTACATAGACAAATAATTATGTAATTTATTTTATACTTTTTAGAGATTAAAGATTTCTTTCTTGATGTGGTTATTTATAGAGCTTTTAGTTTCAAAATTTCATAAGTGAAATGTAAAAACCCAGATCTTTATTTTTGGTATGGATCTTGATTTCTGGTTTTTTAAAAGATAATGGAAGAAAATAGGTTTTTTTACTACACATCATGTACCCAGTTGCCTTGTACAGTCACGTACTAGTCGTGTAACGGCCGAGTACCAGGCTCTTTGGTGACTTGGTAGACCAGTTATGTTTGGGGCTAGCTATGGCTACTTCAATGAGTGTACATTTAATTAACACATCGTATAGTTTAATTTTTAAGTGATATATCATAGTGGGGTCACATCTTATGTCTGGATGTCTCTTTTTCTCCATGTGGTTTTTATAGGAGAGCAATAGAATTGCCAATGAACTTTGAACCCCACCCGATTCTTCGTCCGAGCTCCGATTAAGACATTGTCAGGTGTGTTGGAATCCCACCGGTGAGTTCTCCAAACTTATAGATCTTTTCGTCCTGATTAATCATGTCTTGTGAATTATTCAAGGTTTGACATTTTCACCTTTTTATATATCTATGCGGATCTAGGTCAATTCAATTGGTGGTGTTCGAGTATATCGATTGTACGACATTGAGGTAGGTGGATTGTGCTTTTAGTTGTTCATCTTTGTATTATGCATGATAAAAGTTCCACTTACCCTCAATTGGGGTATTTCTTGATTTGGAATTTGACCCTATTTATTTCCTTCTATGGTTTGAATGATTGATAATGGGTTGTTTTTAATGCGTAAGGTTAGATACCTTACTACCGGACACCCCAGGGATGTGTTTCCCTTGACTGATTATTTATGGCCTTTTGGTCTAGGATGAATGTTAGTATTTCCTTTTTTATATTCATTTTTTGATTACGATGATGTTTTATTGATTATATTAAATGCATGTGATATTCTTGTGAATTATTATCCATATAGTATTCTCAAATTACATGAGATGATTTATTATTTTTTGTGAAATGTTTTTCAAATGGACTGAGAGAACCTTGGACCAAAAATATTGTGGGGACTTTTACATTATTTACGTTGGACCATGAGAGCCTTGGTATAGATGTTTGACCCAAGGGTATTGACTATGAGAGATACACAGGCGGTCATTTAAAATTTATTATTACTATGTTGACATAAGGGTATTGATCTTGAGTGTTTCTTGGAGGTATTTTATAAATTATTGATTCCATGTTGACCTAAGGGTATTGACCTGGAGAGCAACCCAGGTGGTTTTTAATGAATTAGTGCTATGTTAATCCAAAGGGGTTAGACTGTGAATTCTCTCCAAATGGGTTTTTTATGAATGATTGAATGATTGTGATGTGTTTGAAAAGCCAAAGTAGATGCTTGGACTATGTCTTACTTGATTATTTAGATGGTCATTTGATACATCCATTTTGATAATACTACACATGGGGATATAGAGAGTTATCTAGATCCTGATATTAAATGATTCATATGATGATAATAAATGTAAATTAATGTAATTAAAAACTGTAAGATTGTTTTCTTTTGAGTAATCCATATTTTATTGCTCCATTTATTCATATTACCTGCTATATATATCCACTAATAGTTAGGAATAGATCTTATGTTGGTTTCCTACTAGGATTCATCTCACACCCTGTTTGGGTCATGTTTTGAGCCCAACTAGATTATATGGTTGTAGGTATAGATAAGGGAATTTTACCTTCCTCATTGGGAACTTGATTGTTGTTTAAGATGGTGAGCATGGGACCAAACTGAAGCTTGTGATGCTGCTAGGTTTTACTTGATCCTTTTGTACTTTGGTTTGTGTATTTATTTCCATAATTGTGACTTGTTTTTCTATTTCCAGATATATATATTCCATGAATCATATATATATATATATTGTGGCTTCTATTGGATTTACTTTCATTCTTCCTCAATTTAGTTTTGTGGTATTACGACTTCCACTAGTGTATAATATTTGATTGCCATTTTTTATACTCTGCCAATTAGGGAATAGTTTCACCATTATCACACCCTTTCCATCACTTCTAGTTTGAAACCTCTAGAATTTGGGGAAATTTGATTGAGGTCATGTAACCAACTAGGTTCGGGGAACCTTTTGGTGGCACTTAGATTTGAGATGTTAAAAAGTGGTATTATAAGGGTTTTTTTCTAATTTGACTTGATATTTGGAGCCAATAGACTGGGATAAGAAGGAATATATAGTTGTTAATAATATGTTTTTGAGAGTATCTACCCCCAGTATAGGTAAAATCCATGTTACCTCCAATATTGAAATTATTTTGTTTTTAAATTTTTACAGTTGACTAGATTTCACCGTTGGTAGATTCCCTTATTTGTGTTGTTATTATTGATATCATTATGGTTATATTTATATTGTAACTCGATTAAATGAGGTCCTTCCATCTCATGCATCATATATGAACTTACTAGATATCACATGTCATGAATTCTTATAATGCCATTTAGGGTTCATTACAGATTGAATGCTGTTGTGATATATGTTTTGCTTGATATTCATGTTGTTGTGATAGATGTTGTTATAGAAATACCTACTATTTTGATAGGGTATTGGCGTATGTAATGTATCATTATAAAGGATGTCAGGATTTGGTCCCTATAGTTTTTTGGGTCCTCTCGAATTGAAATTTGGTGGATCATGTTGGAAATTTAATTGAATTCTGTTAATATGATATGATTACTAATTTCAAACATTGATTCATGAAAGTACGGTCTCTCATAGATTGGAACAAATCATGCCTTCGAAAAAAATAGTTTTTATGGTTTTGGAGAAATTTTGAAGGCTTACTATCTGGTAACCTAGACAACACGGCATGACTTGTTATGAACACAAACTATGTGTTCTTCTGTTATAAAAGAACTATCTTTTCTTAAGTTAACTTCATGTACCATATGTACACATCGTGTAGTTGTTGACCATTTGACTGAATATGTCAGAATAAACAAGTTTTTGATAATAAAAAAATTTGTAGAACATTCCATATACTGGGACTACATGACGTGCTATAAAATACCATGTATTAGGATCTCTGGTTAATGACCCAGGTGGATGAAACTTTTGTTGTGCATGTTGTGTCAAGGGTCAACATGTTGTTTAGTGTTACACTAGTAGGACTGTGTAGTTAATTCCATGTAAGAGTACTTGGAAAGTAGGTAATATTTAAGTATATATGGTGACTTTGGATGAACACACCGTGTGTATGGGGTGTTACACGACTAGGTTGGAAGAGGTACAAACCCATATTAAGGATTAATGGAACACACTGTTTAGTTGTTCTACGCACCATGTAACCCACTTTTATAAAACAAGAATGATTTCATTATTCTTTTCTGTTATAGATCTTCTAAGTTGTAGTCCATAATAATACTAAAATGAGGTGTGCACTGGACCTTGCAGAGTCATGCCACCATGGCATCCCCTGGTTGCACTCCAGGTACACGGTGGTGATCAGACACCAGAAATTGTAGATCAGAGACTACAAGTAGATCCCCATGTCCTTCCAGTCTTGGAACCAACTCTTATACTGGTCGCATTTGTTGATGCACAGTTCCGTGAAGGATTTATAAGGATAATACATACTTTTTAGGGAGCACCACATCCTTCCCTGACCATGGAATAGTTGACAAGGGTGTTCCAACATTAGAATCTTCCCACTTTTTCATTGAATGGAGGAACTCAGGCTGTAGATTCATGGTTTGGGGAAATGATTTCAATCTTCGAGCATCTTGAGATGCCTCCTAAGAGGAGGGTGAAGCTCGTGACTTACATGAAACGTTATTCCTCCAAGAGAGGGTGGGATATTATCTCATAGTTGGGACATCATCAGGATATTGTTTGGGAAGAGTTTCATAGAACCCTGTATGATAACTTCTACCCTGAGACGTTGAGAGATGATAGAGCCTTAGATGTTGAGGTATGATAGATCCTGAGTGTTCATGCAATTAGAGCAGGTTTCTCTTTCACAGATTGATTATTCTTTTTGCTTTACACAGAATTAGTGCTTCGCACTTGTTTTGGTAGGATTCAAATTTTCACTGGCTAGGTGATTTGAAGATGGCCTTAGGTACGACATCCGATCGTAGGTGATTTTTTTCATATTGACATCAATGACTAATATATTAAACCAGTTGCTGATTATTGAGAATAACGTGAGAGATTTTAGAGCAATGAGCCAAGGCATTTCAGTATCTATGGATGATACACAATTAAGTGATAACATGATGTTACATAGGGAGTTCACACATGGTTGATCTTCGAGTAGAAACGATGTTCATTCAGGTATCCAATTTGTGTGTTACCAGTGAGGGAAGAATGGTCATACACGCCTATAGTTCCTGAGAGACTCTGTTGAGTGTAGATCTTACGTTAAGATGGGTCATATTCAGTGTTTTTCAGGATGTTCTCACAATTAGTGAGTGAGATAGGATCGGTTATGACTCTACATTCAGGAGTAAGACCACCAATTTCTCATTAGTTAGGGAACTAGAGTTCATCGTGCTATTTTGGTATAGGAGGTGGTCATGTACGTGGAATCCAAAACACAGTTTTTCAGTGACAACATGGTGGATCATCTCAGGGTGGCTAGGTAGGGTCGTAGGGATTTGGTACATGTCATACTTTTCTGATGGAACAGACCCACTAGGAGGAGAATTCAGGACCCTCGCTAGTTTTAGGTATGATTATAGTTGCCTCAGTTTTATCTTATTCTCCTTTTGATATGATATATTTCTATAGTTTTATATATATTTACATTTTTGAGAGCCTTGGGCTCTATAACATTACTTCAGATGATGTCATGATGCAAGAAACTCTGTTGCATATTAGAACAACTACTATATGTCAGTGCAAGGAGTTCCCTCTTATGGATTTTTGGTGTGACTTCATGTGGGACATATATGTCTTAGAGATGATAGTTTTCAATGAAATTATCTAAATATACTAGATGGTATCTTTTCAAGCTGCTGTAGACTTTTATCACCACAGTGTGATTTTAATGTCTATAGAGGGTAGATCATTTCACATAAGGGAAAATGGGATGTCTAGGTGAGTAGAGCTGGACCTGAGCATCATGGGTTGGGCGGTGTTATAACCCAGATAGCTTGTTTATATCTGGATGAATAAGGGAATTCATGGATGTACATTCCACTAGTGGTGGATCATTTTAGATATCTCTTTCCAGATGATTTTTCAGGTTTACCTCTATAGTGAGAGGTAGATATCTCTATAGATATTATTCTAAGAGTGGCATCGGTGACCATTCCTCCTTATAGGATGGATACACTATAGTTAAAATAAATCAAGAACTCGTTAGAGGAGTTATATTTGAAGGTTTTCATCTGACCCAGTACATCTCCTTGGGGTTCACCTGCCCTTTTTACAAATAATGTGGATAGTACCCTCAAACTTATTGTGGATTATTGAAATATGAACTACTGGATGGTCAATAAATGATATCCCTTACTATGGATTTATGATCTATTTGATTAGTATCGAAGAACAACATTGTTCTTGATGATTTACTTGATATATAATTATCATTAGTTTCATTCTATAACATCATATATACATCCTACAACCATAGGATGTAGTTATGGTCTATAAAAGTATTATGTTATGTCGTTCGGTCTCACAAATGCACCAGTAGTTTTCATTAATGGATGAACATATTTTTCCATCCATACTTATATTCATTTGAGGTAGTCTTCGTGTAAGATATCTTGTTATACTCTCACGCTCCACCAAACCATGCCATCTACCATGAGATCATATTGAGTACACTATGAGGGAATCATTTTTATGCAATGATCTCAAAGTGTGACTTTTAAATGGAAAAAATTTAATTATTGGGTCATGTTATCTCAGATATATTAGTATCATTAGACCCATATAATGTGAGAAAAGTAGTTTCTAGGGGGAAATTGAAGAATTTATTTTAGGTATGGAGTTTTATGGGGATGGCCGGTTACTAAAGACACCTTATTCAAGATTTTTCACACATAGAAACACCAATTACATGCCTGAATAAGAAGGGTGAGAAGTACTTTTGGACTGATTCGTGTGATTCATCCTTTCAGGCATTGAAAGGGATATTGACTTCATCACAGATCCTGATCTTGCTGGAGTTGGGAATGAGTTACACTGTGTACTGCGATGCCTCATGTATCAGTCTAAGAGTAGTGCTTTTGAAGGGGGAATGGGTCATTGTGTATGGGTCTTGGTTGTTTATCCCAAATGAGAGGAATTACCCAACACACGATCTCGAGTTGGCTACAGTTGTGCATGATTTTCACTGTTTGAGACATTATCCTTGGGGAGAATATTTTGTGGTTTATAGAAACCACAAAATCCTCTAGTATAACATTACTCAGCATGATCTAAATTTGATTCAATAAAGGTGTGATGAGTGCCATTAGTCTTTTAGCATTGATCTTGATTATATGCCAAGGAAAGTCAATGTATTGGTTGATGCGTTGAAGATGAAAAATCAGATACAAGCAGTTCAAGAGTCTAGTAGTAAGTGGATGCTTATGTCAATATTCTATGAGATCAATTTGGAGGTGCATGAAAAATAGGGGAAATATTTATTTATTCTATAGATGTTACCTCTACGCTTCTGGATCGAGTGTGAATGAAGTTGCTGTCAAATCCCGATGGACAAGTACTACGGGAGAGTGTATTAGGAAAGGACCCTACTATTGGGAGGACCATAGGTGATGTTGAGGTTTTGAATTTTCATGGGATTTTATAGGTGTCAATAGACATACATGATGAGTTTTTGAGAGATTTTCATTCCTCATTTTAATAAATTCATCATGGTGTCACCAAGATGTATCATGATTTACATTGTCTGTAATTGTGACCAAGTATGGAGAAGGATATAGCAGGTTTTTTATAACATGTTCCACCTGTCAGTAGGTGAAGATGGAGTATTAGAAACCAACATAGATTTTAAATTAGTTACTTATTCCTGAGTGGATGTTGAATGTTGTCACGTTGAATTTTGTGATGGGATTACCATGGTCACCTCGTGGAAATGATCTTGTATGGGTTGTTTTTTACAGAATCATGCAGGTTGTACATTTCTTGCCAATTAAGGAAACCATTATTGTTGATGATCTTATATGTTTTTAAATCATAGAGATTGTATGTTTTCATACGGTTACACACTTTATTTTTTCAGACAGGGATGCCCAGTTTACTTCTCGTCTCTAGAAGGGACTATATAGGGCTTTTTGTATAGAGATACTTCTATGTATCGCTAATCATCACAAAAAAGATGGCCAGTCTGAGAGAAAAATTCTGGTTTTGTATGACATGATTCGATCATGCATCCTGGATTTCAGGGTCTCTTGGGAGAGACACATACCCATAGTGGTGTTCTCCTACAATAATAGTTTTTAGGAAATAATTCATATGGAAACTTATGAAAAGTATTATGAAAAGATATATCGATTACCCTTATTTAGGATAGAGGAAAGGGAAGGAAGCTATGTTGGGACCTCGTCTTGACTAGGAGACAATTGAATAGGTTGAGATGATTCATAAGAGGATGAATGCTACAAATTCTAGATATAAATCATATGCTTATCGAAGGGGAAGACCTATGGAGTCCGAGGATGGAGATCGGGTTTTCATACGTGTCACACTACGGTTGGGATAGAAGATAATTAAGAGGGAGTGGAAGATTTCAATGAGATAC
The DNA here is from genome assembly GCA_963277665.1 of Viscum album. NCBI lineage: Eukaryota > Viridiplantae > Streptophyta > Magnoliopsida > Santalales > Viscaceae > Viscum > Viscum album. The sequence goes on from OY728140.1 coordinate 1,957,317,915, forward strand.
AATGGGACATTTGAGGTTTTGGAGAGAGTCGGTCCAGTTGCCTATCGATTTGAATTACCTCAGAGGTACCGGGCTATGAAAAAAATATTTTATATTTCTCAGTGATGAAACTAATTTTCATACCCATATCATGTTTTTTATTCCAAGGAGGTTTAGTTGAATGTGGATGAATCATTGGTGGATCAAGCATTTTGGATTGGGGATCACAACATGAAGGTTCTCCATCGATGGTTTGTTCCTCATGTACGGGTGCTATGGAAGAACGAGCGAGTACAAGACAAGACATGGGAGAGGGTGACCGACATATTATCACAATGGCCATACTAGTTCTCATATTATTCTTCACCACCCTTGAGATGGAAATTTTGGAATGAATTTATTTAAGGGGAGATGTTTTTAAGAACCTGGATCTTTATTTTAGGTATGGATCAAGATATCGGGTTTATTGAGGGAAATGCAAGAAAAGAAGTTTTTCTAAGTACATGTTGTGTACCTAGTTGCTGCGTAGAGATGCGTACTAGCCGGGTAATAGAAGAGTGCATGGTCGTGTGAGGACCTGGAAAAATGCTTAAGTCGGGGGCGAGTTATGGAAACTTCATGGCATAAGCAATTAATGAACACACTGTGCAATTTTTTTTTATAATTGATATATTATATAAGGGTCGTGTCTTATGTTCAGACGTGTCTTCTTCTCCATGTGATTCATATAGGAGAGCGACATAATGACCGAAAAATATTGATACCCTCCAAATTCTCCATATGAGCACTTATTTAGACGTCTCCTTGTGCATTGGAATCCAACTGGTGAGTTCTAAATACCCCTGGAGTCTTTCTTCCTAATTTATTTTATTTTGTGAGTTATTCATGGTTTGGAATTTTTCACCTTTTTGTAGATCTATACTAACTCAAGAGATGATGTTCATGTATAACAATCATACAACATCAAGGTATGTGGTTTTTTATTTTTATGTTTATCTATGAATTATACATGCTAAAAGTGTTGCATAACAATGATTGGGGTATTCCATGATTTGGAATTTAACCTTGTTTATTACCTTCTAAGGTTGGATTGATTGATAAAATATTTTTTCTTTGGGATAAGGTTAAATACCTTATTAAGAGACACCCCATGGGATCGTTTCCCTTGATTGATTGTATATGGCCTATTGGTATAGGATTCTTGATATTCAGACCTTATATTCTATTCCTTGGATGATTAGGAACAAGATTGATTAATTATATGAAATGAATGTGATATGCTTGTAAATGATTATCCATATAATAGTTTTAGATTACATGAGATGATTTTATATTATATGGGCACTATTTTTCCAATGCTCCATGAGAGACATGGACTAAGAAGACTGCGGGGACTTCCACATTTTTTATAAAGGATCATGAGGGCCTTGGTGTAGATGTTTGACCCAGGGTTATTGACCATGAGATCTAAACAGGAGGTCATTTATAATTTATTGATGTTATGTTGTCCAAGGGATATTGAATATTAGTGATACACAATATGTCATTTATAATTTATTGATTCCATGTTGACCAAGGGTAATTGACCATGAGATATGCCCATGTAAAAATTATTTAATTAATTGGTGCTATGTTAAACTAGAGGGGTTAGATAGTGTTAGCATTCCCAAAGGGTTGTTTAATAATTATTGAATGATTGTGATGAGTCTTCTAATCCAAATCACAAGCATGGACTCAGTCTTACATGATTGTTTAGATGGACTTCTAAGACATCAGTTTTGTTACTATTGCATAGGACGATATAAAGCTCTAGCATGATATTGAGATTACATTATTCATAGGATGATTAATAAATGTAAATGAATGTAATTGAAAACTATACAGTTGTTTACATTTGATTACTTCCTAGATTATTTCTTCATTTCATCATATTACATACTGTATATATTAACTAAAAGTTATGCATAGTAATTTTGGTGGTTACTTACTTGGATTCGTCTCACACCCTAATTTGGACCCAAACTAATTCTATGGTTGTAGGTATAGATAAGGGAAATATCACTTCATCATTAGGTTCTTGATTGTTGTTAGAGTTGGAGATCATGAGACCAAGATGAGGCTTGCGATGCTGCTGGAGTGTACTTGTTTCTTTTGTACATTGGTTTTTTATTTATTTCAATAATAGTGACTGTTTTGTATATTTTCCTAGAAACACATTCAATGCATCAAATATATATATATATATATATATATATATTATATCTTCTTTTAGATTTTCTTTTAGTCTTATAATATTTATTTGTGGTATTTATTCTTCTACTATTGTTTACTCTTGGTTTTTCATTGTGTAAACTCTGCTAATGAGGGCATAGTTTTCCTATTTTCACACCTTATCCCTCAATACTAGTAGATAGCCTCGGGAATTTGGGGAACTTTTCTTGTGGTCATGTGACCAATGTGGTGCTGGGAACCTTTGGTTGACACCTGGACCCATGACGTTACATGATATAATTATTTTTGTTGATCCAATCACTTTTAAGAACTTCTAATTTCTTATACATTATTGACTTATTTTGATCTTTTCAATACTGAATTGATTTAATTCCCCTCAAAATATGAATTTATGAAGAACATTTATATTTTCATAATGAAGTATTTCATGGGATTTCAAATTAATATTAAATAATTTTATTTTAAAAAATTGGAAAATTGAATACAATGAATTTATAATTAATTAATTATATTTGATTTTTAATTTATACTAGAGTTTTAAAGAATGATTATTATAGTTCAAAAAAGATATTTATTTTATCTAATATTTTCAATTATTGTGTTAAATTAATTTGAATAAATTTCCTTGAATTTATTTATCTATCATGTATGTATTTGAAATTGTTTTTTTTACATTGGTTAAACGATTGTGTGGAATGACTTTTAGTGGAACTAGTTTTGAAAGATTTAGATTTCTATCCAAGGTGATGAGTCTCTTAGGGATCATGTGTTAAGATGAATACTTGTTTTCATAATTGGAATTGAAATGAAACACTAAATATGGTGTGATTTTTCATGAATGAATAAGGATTCATAGGTTGGTAATTATAACATGCGATTGAAAATAGAAAGTAAATAAAATCTATTTGGTGATTCTAGAGAAGACTTAGTAGGAGGAATGATTATGGGATGTGGATATTTTTTATCAGATATTAAAAAATGTGGATTGAATTTGGTTTTTAGAAATGTTTATTTTCTAGTAAATTATACAAATTGGGGTTCTCTAGGATTTTAGGGAAAATATTTTTTATATAGGATGCCTATTTTTTTAGAAGAAATATGTGTTTTGGAAATTAAAGAATTATTTGTTGTAATTTATTTGAACTTTTTAATACATTATAAAACAATTATTTGTTTTGATTGTGAGAAAAATAAAATGTTTTAGTTTTTATAAATTATTTTTATTACGCATGAATTATTATATTTTTAATTTTAATTTATTTTATATAGAAACTTATTTGAGTCTAATAGATACTGTTCTAGGTTTATACTCCCAACCTATATGTTCTCCATAGTGGATATATAGACATTATTTTTCATGATTTATGTAAATAAAAGAAATTTATCTCTAATAGTTGTGAGTCATAGATCTAAATTAGACTTATGGTGGTGGATGTGGTGGCCCATAGTTTTATAATTTCATTATGGGCATCAGATGGAATATGTTTTGTTATATTTCATGTGATAAGTATGTTAAAGTGTTTATAAACCAAAATTATTTTTTCTACTATATAATTTCATACATGTAATTTAATTCAATGAGTAAGTAATTAGAATACCAGGTCTAGGTGTTTTAATTTAAGGTAAAATTAGTCCCCCAAATTTTCTATTAACCCCTACTAATTATTGGAATCATATAGTGGCCAAGGGACATGTTTGAATCCATGTGGTTCCATTACATAGGTAATTTGATTTAGGTTCAATGGTATGGATGTAATAGGTGGATTAGTGAGATAAACACATATTGATTCGTTTATCTTGATTGTATGTAGTATAGGATAATGATAATACTTTTAACGTAGAAACTAATCATGGGTTGACTAGTGAGATGGTATTGACATAACAAAATAGACTAAAGTTTGTATTCTCTAATTAGTAATGATGGCCTACCAAGGGTAGAGTGTTGCATGGTTGATATATTCTGTGTCTATATTGTGACTATTGAATGGGATATATTTTTTTGTAGAATATGGGCCTACAACCCCATGAAGGTAGATTCAATATTGATGGTTTAGGGTTATCATAGACTTTCTTTATTGATCATAATAATTTAGGTTATTTTCTGATAGAGTTGGTAATATCAAAAGAAGGATATGAGTTAGTTTCAAAATGATATATTAAAAATAATGTGAAGTTAGTTATAGATTATATGTAGGATTCGAGAAGGGTTATTCCATGAATTACATTTTTATTTTTCAAAATTTTTTGGTTCACCATTTAGGTGTCCAAAATAATATGTCAGAACCAATAGATAGATGTTCCATGACAATGTGAATCTATACGTAATCTTATGAATTTTTATTGTATTTAATGGAGATAACTCGATAACCTGTATTATTATTATTCATACTATTGTGTTATTTAATGTAATATCAATAACATGATTATTTTTTGTAGACGATTCATTCACTGCTTGTGATATCTCAATGACCTGATGTATTATAAACGATGATTTGTTCAACATTGGTGATATTCCATTCACTAAATGTATTTTTTTGTGGATGATTCATTAAATACTTGTGATATCTCTATCAACTGATGTATTATCAATGATTATTTGTTCAACATAGGTGATATACAATTCACTAAATGTATTTTTGGTGTTTTTCCTTTCACCACAAATGATATTTCATTCACCTATACCCTATTTTTAATGGTGGAATCACTTTAATATATTCTTATTTATATGGGTATAACCCTTTCACTCTCTTTTAATAACTGAACCATTGGAATAATCATCCCATAACAAAACTTGTTAATGTATGTATGAGTTGACAATAGAGGTCACTTATTGAGCACTAAATAATTTTGTAAGTTTATATATGTGATTTTTATGGGTTTATATTAATTTCAAACAAGAATAAAAAATATATTGGTTATTATTATGGTAGTATCATTAGAAATATACTGAGTTTTATGCCCACAAACTACACCTACACCGTAGTAATTGTGAAATCCTTTTGGATGGAATAATGGCGAAGGAACATTAAATAGCACATGTAATATGAATAGAGGATCTCAATGTCGGGATATAGTGATATCTTTGAGGTGATTTTATAAAAAAAAGATATGTATTAGTTCTATTTCATTTTTATTTTTGTGTTTTTATTTTATATAATCAATTCATTAGAATGTTTTATATTAATGTATGACTATATAATCTATATGGGTATCATTAGTTATATCATGATATAATTAATATGTTCATGGTGTTCCTTTGAAAATATTTCCATACATTTTACCCAGAAATTTATCTATCATATTAATAAATTTATTATGTGTCTTTATGTTGAATGTGATGATACTTAGTGTCTAGACTCTCCATGTTTTATAACATAACCCTTATTGTTAGTAGGTACCCTCTGACATATAGGGAGGCATGCCTATGGAATGTAGTGCTCATTATTTATCAATGAGAGTGAGATTTTAACACATGAAATTACATATATATATATTTATTTATTTATTTGTATATAAATCTTCATGTATTTGTATAATTACTAAATGATTTATTTATGTATTTATGAATTTATTTATGTATGTATTTGTATATTTATGTGTGAGTATGTACTATATATAAATATATATGTATATCAGTGTGTATTTTTGTATGAATTGACGTATTTTTTAAGGGGAAGAAACACTAGTTTGATAATTTTTTTACATTTTAAATTATGCCTATAACATCATATTTATTATCAATATTGCTTATATTTCTAAAAATTTTAGGTATATCTGCATCATATATACATGAGATTTTTATTGGGAGTTTTAAACACTTATGAAATTCACCAATAATTTTTACTCAATGGATTTTATATTATCAATTATCTTTTCCATCGATGAACTATCATTAGAACTGATATTATCTTCTGTCAGTGCTAGATATCAAATACATTAGTGCTAAAATAGCATAAATTTTATGATTTATTATAAAACATAGACACTTTAACCAATTTTTTTTAACACCGATAAGGGAATAATTAAGTTGTTCTAAAAATAATTGACAAATGAGGCAATTATCAATTTGTCTTGTAGCATGAATAAAGGGATCCCTTTTCAATGGATTTTTGCAGCACTGAAAAAAACACTTTAATAGTTATTAGAGAGTACTAGCATCTATATAATACAACCCTATAGTATCCAACAAAAACTTAAAAGATAATTTAAATTTTGGAACAATTAATACATTAAATGTAAAAAACAAATTTTCATAAAACTATTATTTTATCAAAATTATTACATTATATAATTTAAGTAAAATACAAACACATTGATATAAAAATCACTTTCAAAAAACAAAAATTACAACAAATAAAAAAATTCTCAAATAAACTATTCTCTAATGATCAACCCATCCTCATTTAAACATAGTGTGTTCATGTAATAAAAAAAATCGAATTTTAATAATAGTACACAAAAAATAGAAAATAAAATAAAATATATAATTTATATGATATTTGATAAATTTTAATTAAAATAATATGTGGTTAATCTATATAATTCATAAATGAATAATAAATTTTTTATAAATTATCATAATACTCTAAGTGTTTTTCTCACTTTTCAGTGTGTGATAAATGTTTTGAACTAAAATATTACATTTAAACTGAGAAAATTTATTATCAACCATAAAAACCACACAGTGCTTTAGATTTATGTGATATTAATCCTATACATAAAAACTAAATTATGGATCATTGGTATTTTTGTGTGTATTATTAGTTTTGAGAGTGTGATTCACATTTTGACAAAAAATGTCACTTTTAAATGAAAACATGAAATTTCATTAATATTGATCACATAGTGTTTCATATTTACTTCATGATAATTCATAAATGAAAAAAATGAATAACCGGCCATTTTCCAAATGTATATAGAAAATTTGATCACATTTTCTTAGTTTTGAGTATTTGATACATGTATTAGACTAAAATTCTACACATAAACAGTATAGATACTCTTTCAATCAATATGAATAAATAATTTCTTTTATTTATGTGAGGATAATTTCTACGCATTAAATTCAATGGTGAATAATGTTTCTAAATTACAATGATAATATAAGTTTGTTTTATTTATTTTCACTATTTGTTATTTGTTCTTAGCTAAAATGTAACTTTTAAACTAAAAAAATGCACTATGAGTAATATAGGACACAATGTGTTTCAAATTTATGTGAAGATTATTCCAACATGTCAAAATTGAATAAAACATAATTTTTAATGTATCAATATAATATGAGTATGATTGCATAGTTTTTGATTATATGATGTTATTTGTTAACATAATTGTCATTTTTGATTGAAAACAATCACTTTCAATAATAATGGTATCTCCATGTGTCGAATTGATGTGTAGATAATTCATACACATAACAAATCTGACATGATTCATTTTACTAAGGTATCTAGAAAAGTAGATATATTATATGTGGTATTAAATTTATTATGTGTGTTTTGAAATAAAATGATAATGTTGAATGAAAATGTAAACATTAAGTTGTAAGAGCCACACTATGTTTTGAATTTATGTGTTGTTAATTTATCAATATAAAAAATGAAACAAGGATTTTTTTTAAATGTAACATGATAATTCTGGATCATTTTCTATGCTTTATTAGGTGACGCACGTTTTGAAATATAATTTTTATTTTATATAAAAAAACACACATTCAGTCTTATCGACCAAACTGTGTGTCATAATAGCATAAGGATAATTTATCACATCTAGAATAGACCAAAAATAATTTTTCAAAATTAAATATAAAAATTGAGTATCCTTTATAGGTTATGATTATTTGAATTTAATTTTATTCTAACTGAAACATTTAAACTAAAATCATGCACTTTCTGTCAGTATAACCACACTGTCTATATGACTTATGTCAGATTAATTCCTTCATGTCAAAAATTAGTAAATATTTTTTTTCAAAAGTATTAGGGTAATAAATAAATGTTTCGATGTTTGGAGTTTGTGATACAAATTTTAGACTAAAAGGAACTTTAAAATTGAAAATTTATAATTTCACTCAATTCAACAAAATCATATGTTAGATTGAAATAAGAATAATTCTAAAATTAGAAAAAAGTATCATTAAATTAATTTAATCAACATAACTTAGTAAAAAATTTCATATTTTTATGTTTGTGACATGGTTTTAGAGAAAAAATATCACTTTTAAATGAAAACAATAAACATTCAGTCATACTAGAAACATCATGTGTTATATTGACATTTGAATTTCCTATACACATAAAAAATTAATCATAAATAATTTTTTAAATAATAATGATATTCAGATTATTTTTTCATATTTTTTATTATGTGACACATGTTTTGAACAAAAATGTCACTTTAAAATTAAAATCAAATACTTTTAGTAATATTGGCCACATTATTTTTCAGATTGACATGTGGATTATTCTAACACATCGAAAGTGAATGATTGATAATGTTTTAAAATTATAAAGACAATATGAGAAGTTCTTTTCATAGTTTTGATCATGAGATAATAGTTTTGAAGAAAAATGTAAACTCTAACTGGAAACACAAAATTTTAGGCATACCATACACAATATGTCTCATATTAATGTGTGGTTGACTCCTATAATTCCAAAATTATTTATTCACCATTTTACTAAAGTATCAATTAAATCCAAGTTCATTTTCTTGGTATCTGTTAAGTGATATTAATTTTGATAAGAATGTCACATTTAATCTGAAAACATGTATATTTAATTAATATTGACACAACATTTCCCTAATTTAGGTGAGGATAATTCTTAAATATCATAAATTAATTAAAAATATTTTTACTATATATCTAATCTGTAACAACATTAGATTTTGAAAAAAAATTCGATTTAATTTAATCTTTTTTGATATTTTTTATTTCATTCAACACCCAAAAAATTTATTTTATATTAAAACACTATGTTTGTCCTACACTATATGAAAAACCAAGTTAATCATGCACTATAAAGAATATTAATTTTATCTGGCTCTACATGAAACAATGAGGTTAGCTTGGGTTACTTATAATAAGGAATCTCCTCAATGGCTTGTGTAAAATGAAAGACATAGATTTACTATATAATAATATATTATCAAAATATTATTTAATATAACCTAGAAAATAAATTAGTAGTTCTTAGATGGGTTAAATAAATTATGAAAATATATGGTTTAATCAAATATAAAATGTAATTATTGGTTACAAATTAATTGGAAATGTAAATGAAAACAGATTGAATATAAATGAAAATACTATTATACCAACTACGTTGTTTTACCCTAAAAAATAAATTCATTAATATAATTGAGTGATATTATTGTTATATATATAATTTTCAAACAAATTATTATCATTTAATTTATTTTATTTGAATATTATGAGAACATCCCAAATATTGCACAAAAAAATCTATATTTTTAATAAAGCTGTTTTACAGTAATTTAATGGTGAACCAATTTTAAATAATTTTTTTGAAGATTAATAAATATAATATGTCAAAATAAAAATCATCTTTGAGAAATAAAAATAAAGATGATTAACAATAAATATTATTAACTATCATCCTTGATAGTTTTCAGTGATGTTACATTTTTTATTAACAATAAATAATGTTGAATTTTAATTTAAAACCGGTTTTCCTTTAATTTATATATATGGATAAAGTAATATTTAAATTTATTTTAAAGTTTAATTAGATAGTTTTTATAATTTAATCCAATTTAGGTCATTGGAATCAATTTCACATTCACATTGAATATAAAACCATAGAAAACTTTTGGTTATTTTTACATTAAAAACACGTAGTGTGGACCCATTGGCAGGATTAAATTTAAATTAATTTCATCCAATTCTATTATTTGGATTTGGAAAATTGTATTCCATTTGGAAATAATAATAATTTATACTTAATGATAATTAAAACTAAGTTTTTTTACCCAAAATATTAGTGAAAGTAATTAAAATTAATTATAGTAGTTATGGTAAAATTAAACAAAATAAATGTATAAACCATAAGCTTAAGGTTTCCTATTACCTAACCACTTATACAAAACCCATTTTAATGAAATATTTATTCCATTAACCATCAATTATTTCGTTTCTTATTAACATTTTTTAGTTTTTTTGTTTTCAGATGAGTTTTATTAGGAAAAAACCTGGGTACACCTAACTTGTTTCAAAAAATGACATGTTGGTCCTTTCCCTTCCCTTTAAAAGGCCACCGTTTCACCCTATTCCTAAAATCTATAAACATAGTGAGTTTTGGAAAATATATTACCAATAAATATCTCAGAAACCCTAATATCTTCATTGAATTCTCTATTTGGTCCAAAATCTCTTCAAGGAAAGCTGTTGGTGAAAACCAAAATGAGTTACTCGATTCCGAGGTAACACCCTATCTCAAGATCCTTTCTTTTATTTTCATTCTCCACTCCCTAAAGACTTCTTATTCCATTCATGTATTAACAAACCACTATCCTAAATATATAAGGATTTTTTATTATAATGTTTTTACCTAAACATACACACACTTCCATCCAATGGGTAACAAATATACTGTTTATGTGTAATGTGAACTACTGTCTCACGAAATGATGACTGTTCATTTTTTCTTTTAGGACATCTCATAGTGAAATTTATGATGGAAACTATATTTATATATGATATTTATAATGCCTTTATTAATCTATAATTTTCATTTACAACACACCCTTATGCTTTCCTTCTTTTGTAAATATGATAATTAAGCTTGAGGAAGTGTAGACTATCACCCCCACAATGTGATGTGAATCATTTACAAACTATATGTAATTTATTAAAGATATAATTATTGAGACTTGAAGATATATAAAAACTAATAATTTTATTTTATTGATATTATATACATATTTAAAAATAAATTTATTTCATTTACTTTCATTGTCTCAAAACATCAAAAAAATGGAACCAGCGTTTATGCGTACGCACATACTACTCTCTAAATGAATGATTTATTCAGTTTCATACTTCTATATTTTATGGATTATTATAATAAAAATATGTATAATCTAAATAATAATTATATTGTGGTTTAAAATCTACAAATCATGATATATTTATAAGGACTAAAGATATTAAAAATTAATACACTATTGAAAAATAGAGAAAATATTACCTAAAGTGTAACCTTAACATGAAATTGTTAACAAGAGGGTAATATAAAGTCATATTACTAAGACATATGGAATTATATACAATATTATGATTCAATGAAATATTTATAATAAACTTAAATTTTTTTAAAAGAGTTTTGAATGATTATTATGAATGTCAAGACACAAGCTAAGGGAATTTCATCTCACTCTTTATTTCCATAAGATACATGATTTATTCACCACTCATTCCTTTTGTATGGTGTGTATACAGACCATGGATGTATTATATTGTTATTATACATAAATTTATTAGTATTTAATATCCATTTTATTATATAAATTTCATTGGTTTTCTATTTCTAAAGTTAACAAATCACAAAAGTAATTTTGTCTCAATTTTCCTTCTTTGAGACACATACCATGTTATGCACCTATCTTTTTTCATGAGGTGTATATAAATACATTGAAATTTTATATCATGAATATAATTAAATTCAAGATATTTTATTCTTTAACTAATTTCATTTTCATACATTTTGATTTTGAATCAATGTTACTACGTGATAAGATATTTACTAAACCATTCTCATCGGTTATCGATATTTTTTATCATTATGCTTCCATTGATGAAATATTATGATCAATGTTTCATGAAAACTCATGAATTTTCTTTTAATCTGTTTTTTCATGATATATTCATTTATTGTTATAATTTTACCACTATTTCTTAAATAAGATAGTTAAGAATGTGTTTTTAAAAATGCCGACCTTACCGTCTCTTTGGTCGAAAATCTAAGTACCTTAAAAACCACATTTCCTAAAAAGGGTTTCAAAGAATATTCTTCAACTATCCTATAATATTTAAAAGTTATTTTTACCCCTTATTTGTCATAACAATTTGATCAAAGGAATGTTATTTTTTCATTCCAAATAAGGAATTTTTCTATCCTTTTTATCAAGAAAAAAGAACATTATTTTTACTTTGTACGACATGAATAGATTTACCCACCATCATTTCATTGATGCTTCATTTAAATTGTTTAAAAAAATTACAATTTTTTTTAATATCATTTTAAATGAAAAATGTTTTCAAAATGTCTTCTATATTCTTTTATATGTTCTGAAGGAAAATGTCTTTCAAAACATTTTGAATCACAATTTATACGTTTTCACGAAAAATGGGTTTCAAATATTTTCTAGCATGTTTTATAAATTTTGAAGGAAATTGGTTTTCAAAATTATTTCAACATCTCGTAATATGTTTAAAAAGGAAAATGTATACAAAAAGTTTTCTATTATTTCATTATAATCATTCATGTTTATTTTCAAGAAATTTCTTTTCAAAAGGTTTTATGTTATAAATATCATTTTTCAATGAATAAATGATATTTCCTGAAGAAATGATTTTGAAAGACATTTCAAAAATATTATCCATCTAAGATGACATATATTAATGTTACTCAATCCATTCGAAGAAATGATGTACAATTTTCATTCATATTCTTCCATGAATAGTTAATTTGTTTAGGGAATGGTACTTATGAATCCCATTTCATTACCATGGTTATATACTTTTGAAACCGACTAATTTTCATGGGATATGGTTTGATGAAATTATTATGATACCTATCCCATTTTCATAGGTTATTATGTGATGAAATATTAATGGTACCCAATTATTTTCAAGGATTTAGATTTTACATTTAAGGAACCCATACTTTTTTATGGGTCATGATATTATGAATGTTTTATTATATTATGGTACATGTATTAAAGGTTTAATTAGGAGATGTGTGGGACCTATATCTCCCTCCAATGCATTGGGTGAAGATTTATATCTCATGAGATGTTGATGGGAATCCAGTCAATGGGATTTATCCACTATGGGAAGATGGGGAAACATGATCACTTATAAGGAAAAGACTATGAATGGGGATGGTGGTGTGCCCCACTTAGTAGATGTTTTCACCATGAGGATGAAGGTTGGTCAAACCTGGTCCTCTAAGGGATGATAGAGAAACCGGATCTACTATGGGAGGATATGGAGACCTGATACCTTATAAGGAAATTACTATGAATAGGGATGTTGGTGTGACCCACCCTATCGGTATAGTACCAATTGATGTTCAATAATAATTTTTTGTAATGCATCATGAGTTATTGGGAATGATATCACATGTTTATGCATGCCACAACTCCAGGTCTTATACATATGAAAGGATTTCATGGATTATGTTCATTATTTTTGTGTCATTTATTTATTATGTACATTTAATCTCTATTAAATTATTCATGTTTATGATCTTAAATATGAAGGGTATTATCTTCAAGTTCTATGATCACATTCTCATACCCCAATTCACATGTTTATGCATACAGGTCTCCCATGTTAACCCTTACTGAGCATCTGATCTCACGTCTTTTTTGTTTCATTCCTCATGTTGTGAAGATATATATTATTTATGATGTGTCTAAGAATTATTCATGTCATGAAGAACCTATTGGGAGATAATGTAGCTTGATAATTTACCAGTGTTTATGTTTCCATGTTTCCAATGATATTAGCACAATTACGAACATTGGATGTCTATTTATATAATGTATAAATTATTCATCAAAATTTATTTAATGTTAATGTTTGGAAATACTGGGTTATTGTAGTCGGTATTAAAGAAAATTTTTATATGTTCTTTAAAATTTAAGATGAGAAAACAATAGTTAGAATCCTAAGGACATGTCTAGGTATAACTATAAGGATAATGATATGTATAGAAAAATATGATAGAATTATGGTAAAGGAAAGAGTAAGTGGTTACCAAATAATGAATCAATATCATGATACTAAAAGTGGATATGGATCTAGAACATATTTCCATAGGATTAATAACTCTGATAATATGTTATAGAACTGATTCATGGTAATTTGGTACACAATAAGAGGCCTTTCAGCACACCAGGTTTGACACTCTCGAGGGATATGATTTGGAAATAAATAAACTCTTCACAAATAATTATAAAGTATAAGAATATAATTTTACTTTTAATATACATTAATAAACCTAGGGTTCCATAGATTAGGTAATGTTTCATTATTTTGACAATATATAAGTAATATTTCATGATTATGTGGCCTTCTAATATGATATGTGTTTCTCATCCTATGATTTATTATTTTATTGAATGGATATAACTATAAGAAACATGGTAAAAATTAATGTTTTCATCATTTTAATTTATGGAAATTATTAAAATATATTTCAAAAGTGTAAATATCATAACAAGTTACCAGTTGGTGGTATAGTATGGGTTATACTTCAATAGATAAAGCGACCGTCATCGATATATGAAAGGTATGAGATGTTCTTCCAGTATTGTCTACATTAAATATAAAAATCATGATTTGATTGAGGTTAAGGATCCATATGAAAAGATTAATATTTGATATTCTATGAAATATGTGTTAAGGAATAATATGATGAAGCCATAGAAATGGGTTATGAATAAATATTGGGGAATAATGAATTTATGGTTTGGAATTCCAAGATTATGTTATATGAATCCGAAAATAAATTAGTAATTTTATTATAAGTTTTCATTATGGATTGAAATGGTCACATTGAATGGATATCAATACATATAAGAGATATTTCTTGTAAGTGTGATATATTGATTAAGGTAAAGAAACCCTTAATGTGACCAACTTGTCAAAGAAATTGTTTTTTAATTTGGATAAAGAGATGATTAATTTTTATAATCTAAATCACATGACACTGATTAACCAAGATTTGATTATTGATTTGTATAAAAAGTGGTCTATTCTATCATGTATAATGTGTAAACTTCATGAATTTAACTAATATACTCATTAATCATCCGAATAAATATAAGTGCATTTTTTCTAAAAAAATTATAGTAAGTCTAGTTATTCCCAAGTTTCAAAGGACTATATGATTGGTGAATTATAGTGTTTTGGATATGATAACCTACAGATACATTGTAATATATGGGGGTTCAACTCTAATCTATTTTTAGGAATGTTCATAACCTTCTTACTAAAGATTTAAATTTTCAGCTTTTGGAAGGGGGTTAAGGTTAACTATTTATAGAATGAATAAGTTTAACTTTGGATGAATTTATAAGATTGAAATTTTATCTCACCACATGATGATTTATTCATATTGGATAACATGTTCTGACAACATCATGTGGATGATATGTAATGAAAATATGGGATGGAATATCATGTATCTCATGATTTATAAGCTCTTTAGGAATGAAAAGTTAACCTCCCATCCCCAAAGAAAGGGATGAAGTGTGAATTGATCAAGGAAAAAAAGGGTTATATTTAACTTATGAAAATAATTGAAATAAATTAAGTATATTTTCTTATGTTCCTAGATAGTTGACATATTCTTTAAATCTAGGAAATGTATATTGCATTTTTTACCTTATCCCCTTTATTTATTATGAATTAGAAGGTCCCTTATTTCATCACAGATTTATGGTTTTTTTGATCACCCACTTCTACTGATAAATGTTACCAATCAATATCCATGATAACATAATAGTTATATTTATCTTATTTGTCATTTTTTTCAGTTTACACCTATGTTATCATATGTGTAAACCAAGTTATATATTACATTGTGTGACTGTTATTATTCCAAGGTTTCCATTTTAGGGGGTGTGTTTGTATTCATTTTTACGATGTGGGTTTATATGAATAAAAAATTCATGAATTAAATCATTGATAACCCAAACTAATTTCGAGGGCCAAATTAATTTTAAGAAGGCCGAAATATAATACCCTGATATTTTTTTTATTTTGTTATTAAAATTAATACTTTTGATATTTTTAAATTCACCCAGCACATACAATAATTTATTTTATATTAATCCTCTATGTTTGAATTGGATTATATGAGAAAAAATAAGTAAATCATGCACTACATGTAGCATCAATTTTATCATTCTCTACCTGGAACATTGATGTTAGATTGGTTTGCACAGAACAATTACTTTCCTCAATATCTTATGTAACTTGAAAAATAGAGTTTTACAAAGTAATGATATATTATTAAAATATTATTTAATATAACCTAGTCATTAAATTAGTTGTTATGAAAAGGGTTAACTAAATTATGAAAATATATGGTTTTCACGAAAATATGTTGAATTCATTGGTTAGAAATAAATTATAAATTAAAATGAGAACTGATTTAATATATAGTAAAATATTAGTTTACCCACAAAAGAATTTTACCATAATAAATTAAATAAATTATAATTATTGGGATATATTTAATATATATATATATATATTATACTAAATAAATATCTTTCATGTCCATCTAATTGATTTTATATGCATAGGTTGAGAACATACCAAATATTACACACAAAAACATAAATTTATATAAAATTGGTTTTATCCCAATTTAACGGTGAACGTATTTTAAATATAAATTTTTTAACATCAATAAATCTAATATTACAATGTAAAATTCATATTTCAAAGAGAAACATAATGATTATGATAGGGTAAATTTTTTTTCTTTTCTAGGAATTTATATATTTGATGAATAATGAAAATTCTGAATTTTAATTCCAACCTTTATTTCCATATAATTTATTTATAAAGATAAATTAACTTTTAAATTTGTTTTAATGTATAATTATATCAAAATTTTATAAGTTAACCCAATTAAGTTAATTTGAATCAATTACACATTGAGATTGACTAGAAAAACATAGCAAACATTTGGATGTTTTTACTTTTAAAAACTCACAGCGTTGTCCAATTAGTAGGATTCAATTTAAATTAATTCCTGGCAGTTTTATTATTGGAACATTCAAAATTGGGTTCCATATTAGGAATCTGAAAATTCTTTATTTGAAAATAATTCCAAAATTGTTTTTTACCAAAAATATTAATGAAATAAGTTAAAATTAATTATAGCGATTAAGGTAAAATTAACCATTTAAAGGGAATAATCCTTAATTTTAAGTGCCCAAATGACCGAGACACTTCTTCGAAACCCATTATAAGGATATATTTTCTACATGAGCCTTCCATTATTGAGTTTGTTTTGGGGTGTAATGAATTTTTTAGGTATAAACATAGGTACAACTAACTTGTTTTAAAATATGCCATGTGTTTACTTTCCCTTCCCTATTAAAGGTCACTTCCAATCTCTCATCATCACAACTATCCAATCATATAGGATAAGATAAGATTTCATGATCTTCCATCTTCATGATGATGGATGGGACAACAAGATGTTGAGACCTTCCTTCCACAATGTGATAAAGATATATTGACCACGAGTCCCACCTCTAATAAGCCTTGGAGTAGGGACTAAGACCAAGGGTATTGAAATCTCAAAAAAATGAAAGGAAATACCCTTTTTTATAGTAACCAATCTTGGGAGATAAGATATATCATCCTTAAAAACTCCAAGATAGATACATATAATGAAACCAAAATCCACCCCACATGGATGTTTAAAGTAAAACTGATATAAATACAAAGAAAAATTCAAATTATGTACCGAAATGAAACTAAACATCAACACATCCTCTATTCCCAATGTATGGGCTAGTAAGGTCCAACACGATCTGTGTAATCTCCCTAGAAACCTGAAAATAGTTTTATATATGTAGGGTGAGCATTCAAGTAAGCTCAGTTGTGAAGAACCATGTTCACCTCTGAACAAGTTGGAGAATCATAATAATTCCCCTATGATAAAATATGAACAACTCATAAGAACCTAACAATGTATATTTTCAACCCCAACATCTCCAAGGCATGCCCACAAAAATAATGCAAGTCATGGAAGGTAAAATAGTAAGCAAACCGATATTTGGGTACCCCGCACCAATTCCCAATGGTTTACTGGTCTTCTCTAATGGAGAACATATCGATGCTACCATTTTATTCCACAATCCCCACTATCTAACCCATCCACACACACCTGGGCCACAAACCACACACATCATGCCCATAGAAACCTGGGCCACAAAAACCACAAGTCTCCTCAGAAAAAACTTGGGCCTCATATCCAAGAGACATTAGAAAGAACCACCTATCCCAGAGCCCATACCATAAATATAGTAATAAACTTCAATCCATAAAATCTTGACCGAGGTGTCATGGGTGATAAATTCAAAGAATGTGGAGTAGGGTATAGTTAGTAACCAGTCTGTCAACATCCCACTAGAATATTCTTAAAGAAACCCTCCACCATAACAATGGGGTTGTTCATCACCTTATACTTAACAATAGTGGGGTGTGTATAGAAAATAGAAGGGATTGAAGTATATATATATAAGTAAAAAAACACTGCCCATCATATAAGATTCTTAACATACAACCAGCCCACTAAAAACCACCATTCCTGTTACCCCAACATGAACATACCACCATGAACGACGGTCACATGAATGCCACTTCACTACAAGCCCCAACTTGAAACATAACACTGAAAAATTATTTAACTAGTTGTCATTCTGTGTTATGTAATCATTCATTTATTTATTTCCATTCCTACCTAGGTAAAAACCAAACACTTCGAACATTATAAGTGAAGCAACCATACCAACCCCTGCCGAAGACAAATAAGGAAGGAAGGGCCAATGGTATAAGCATCCATTATAATATTCATAAACATTAAATCACGACACAACCCATTTCTACATCCTCGTTGCCCAAGGTCTTCGCAGATGCAGTCCCACAGCACAACATGTCCATCCATTCCACAATCAACTAAACTCTTACCTTGATATACCATCACACAGCCCATACCACCCCATACACTACACCAAAATTTGTATTTAGTGGCGGTTTTTTCGTTTAGTGGTAGTTTAAACCGCTGCGAAATCGTTCTACAACAGTTTTTGAAAACCTCCACTAAATCACGTGTCAGGAAATAATTAGCAGTGGTTTAAACCGCGGCTAAAGCATTTTTAATTTTTTTTATGTTTTTTATATTTTTTTAATTAGAGGTGGTTCTAACTGTCTCTAAATCGTTTTTAATTTTTTTTTTAATATTTTTAAAATTGTTTAACTAAATTAGTTTTTTTAATATTTTTAATTTTTAATTTTATTATGTTTTTATATTAGTAATTTATTTATTTTTTTTTTCTGTAATTTATTTATTTATTTTTGTAATTTATTTATTTATTTATTATTTATTTATTTATATAATTTATTTATTTATTTTCATAATTTATTTATTTATTTATTATTTATTAATTTATTTATTTAATTTACTTATTTATTTATTTAGTTATTTATTTATTTATTATTACCACGCACATGCCCATCCATCTCCTCCCAAATGTCTAGGTCCATGCACGTGCCCATGCCATATATATAAATCCTACATTGGGGGAGATTTGAACCCCTTACCTCTTGGTTATCTTCCAAAGACTTTACCACTCCAGCAAGCTCTTCATGTGGTCAATAAATCAAATCTAATATACTTATATATATATATATATTAAGTGGAAAAACAAGTAATACATAACAAACTGTTACATACTAAATAATTATTAATCAATAATTATTAAGCAATAATCAATAATTAATAATTAATCATATATAATATATAATATATAATATATAATATATAATATATAATATATAATATATAATATATAACATATAATATATAATATATAACATATAATATATAACATATAATATATAACATATAATATATAACATATAATATAAAACATATAATATATAATACGTAATAAATAATATCTAATAACTAATATCTAATATATAATATATAATACATAATATATAATAGATAATACATAATAGATAATAGATAATATAAAATAGATAATATATAATACATAAAATAATATATATATATATATAACTAATATATAAATAATAAATTAATTAAAAATTAATATAATATATAATAAATAAATAAGAATTAACACTATATTAATATATAATAGATAAATAAATAAATAATAAATAATAAATAATAAATAATAAGTATTATATAATAAATAAAAAATAATAAATAGTAAATAATAAATTTTACATTATACATAATTAATAATAACTAATAATCAGTAATTGATCATTAAGCAATAATAATTATTAATTAATAATTCATATTTAAAAATTAATAAATAATTTATAAATAAATAATGAATTTTTCATAAATAAAAATTAATTAATTAATAAATATTGAATAATGAATAAATAAATAAAAAAATAATAATTGAATAATCAGCTAATAATAAATTAATTTTTAGTAAATTAAAAATAAATTAATAAATAATAAGCAATAAATATTAAATAATAAATAATAAATAATAAATACATAAAGACATAAATAAATAATAATTAATTAATAATTAATAATTAATAATAACTAATAATTGATAATTGATAATTATAAAATTAATAATTCTTAATTAATAATTAATATTTTAATTTTTACATTTAATATGAAATATGAAATATATAATATTTAATAAATAATTAATATTAAATTAATACTTAATTAATAAATAATCAAAAAAAATCAATAATAAATAAATCAATACTTAAATAAATAGATAAATAAATAATTAATAATTAATAATTAGTAATAAATAATAACTAAAAATTCATAATTGATAATTATAAAATTCTTAATTATTAATTAATAATTAATATTTTAATTTCAATATTTAATATGAAATATTCAATATTTTATATTTAATAAATAATAAATAATTAATTATTAATAAATATATAATAAATAATTAATATATAATAAATTATTAATAAATTATTAATAATCTAATATTAAATTAATATTCAGTAAATTAATAATAATTAATAAAAATTAAAGAATAAAGAATTAAAATTAAAAAATAAAAGATAAATAATAAATAATAAAGAAATAAATACATAAGTAAATAAATCGATAAATAAATAATAATTAATTAATAATTAATAATAACTAATAACTAATAATTTATAATTTATAATTAATTTATAATAATTAATCAATTAAAAATTAAAAATTAATTAATGAATAATGAATAATGAATAAATAAATAATAAATTAATAATTAATTAAAAAATCAATAATAAACTAATAAAATATAATAATTAATAAATAATTAATAAATTAATTAATTAAAAATATATTAGTAACTAATTTGTACATAATAACTAAATAATTAATAATGATTTGATTAATTAATATTAAATAAATAAATAAATAAATAAATAAATAAATAATTAATTAATTAATTAAATCATAAAATGTTAAGAACCACTATAGACCATAAAAACCCTTAAAGGGTCATAAAATATGATATGATACTCATTTTCAAGTGACAAAACTAGTTAAATTGAATATCATGAAATGATCTTTGATATGTTATGTGGTACAGACCGAATAGACATATAGATCAAATGTAATAACAGTTTGAATTTTATGAAATCAGTGTCTGCAACTAAAACCTATGTTTCATAGGTCTTCTAGGTCTTTATGGTCAAATAAAAAGGGGTAAATACCGAAAAAGATGATACTAGACCTAAGCGGTGTAGAGCTCGTCGCATACTTTGATTTGATATGTTGTAGAGCCCAAATGGACACCCAGATTAAAAGTTATGGTTATTTTAAGTTCGAGTTCAATTTTCGACTTTTGAATTTTGAATATATTTTTTTCCCTTTGATTATCACATGATTTAACTCTCACTTGATTTTTTCTAATTTGATAAACTTCGATTTGATTGGTTGTGGAGCAGAAAAGGATTCTTGGATCAGATGTTATGGTTATTTGAAGATGAAGTCTGTTCTTCTACTTATTTAGGATTTTCTTTTCATTTAAAAAAAATATTAACTAAAAATTATAAAAATTATTTAATTGACACATTAAAAATATATAAAATTATAAATAATAAACTATATTAAATTGTAAATAATAAATAAATAATAATAAATAAAAAATAATTTTTTTATTTTTTTCAGAAAATATTTTCTTAAATTTTGACGATGTATTCTAAAAACTGCCGATATTTCGCGACGGTTTATTAAAAAAACCGCCGTTAAAAAAATTAATAACTTTTAGAAACTATTTATTTTAAAAAAAATTATTTTTTCTTAAAAAAAATAGATGCGGTTTTTTCGTGGCGGTTTTTAAAACTGCTATGAAAAAACCGCCGCTAAAAGACTATTTTCTGGTAGTGATACACACAGTCACACCCCCATCCACAGAACAACACTACCATCACACACACAAGTATGAACATAACCAAACCCGGCACACAACCACACCAACATGGAATTTTTTATTCAGATTTAGCTGCACTCCTGCATTAATTCCACTTGATAAAATATGGGTTATCACATAATAAGTTAGATCACAGGGTATCCATTTATTTAACTAAATGTGCATGATTAACGAGATTCCAATTCATCCTGTAGTGATTCACAAATTATTTTTGTTTTCAGACATATAAAAACTACAGCCATGATTTGCAGTTGAATACAACCCATACCAGTCATGACATAGATCAATGATATCATATAAAACAATGAAATCATCATCATATTCCAATACCCTCATTTATTACTTCTTATTATCTTCATTAATTTTTATCCATCCATTCTTACACGGAGGAATCATTATACCCACCATACTTGATAAACAATTAATAGAGAGATAATGGAAATCCCCACCTGGAAGAACATGTGAACAAAACTCCTCCTTATTCCAAAATAATTGGGTAACATTAAAAAGAGAATCTAAGGAAGACTGGATAGATGTATATGACACAACACATGACTCCATGGGAATGGAAGGATTTATGCGCACCAAGAGAAAATGGAAACAAACTGGGATGAGAAGGTCTTGACTTAGTTAATCCAAATCCTATATCTACGGAAGGGGAAACAGTTTCAAGGTAAATTAAAGATGGATTATTTACAAGGCCATGTGGTTTGACTATATCCATGTCCTAGAAGTGTTAGGATATTAAATATATTGTTAATATCATTTGAAATTCCACTAAAAACACCCAAAAAAAGACAATAAACATGATTTACATCAAATAAAACATAGGAGCGGTGAAACTGGAAAACATAGAAAAATGGAAATGAGTCACTGATGGGTCAGTCACCAACATCAATCCACTGACAGTGAGTCACCAACACTGAGCTAATGATGATGAGATACTGACACCGAGCCATTGGCGTGGCCTACTGACCCCCGACTCTTCGACACCCTGACTCACAGATGCCATGAATCACTAATGCCCTAACTCACCAAGGCCTTAACTCACTGATGCCCTAACTCCCTGATGCCTCAACCTACCAATTCTTTCGACCTATTGATGCCCTGACCTACTGACACCACAACATACTGACACCTCTTACCTACTAATTACCTGACCTATCAACACCTTGACGTACCGATACCATGGACCTACGGACGTCCTGACATACTGATGCCTCAACCTATCGATTCTACTAACCTAATGATTCCCTGACCTACTGATTCCTCAACCTACCGATTCCCTCCACCTACCGATGCCCTAACCTACCGATGCACTCATCCTACTGACTCCCTTGACCTACTGACACCTGAACCTACTAATTCACTTGACCTGCCAATGCCCTCACCTACTGATGCCTATATTCTCCAATGCCCTGGCTTAATGGCACGAGCTACCAATGTGACCTACCGACATGAGCTACTAATTCCAACCTACCAATGGAAAAACTAGAAATTTGTCAAAGTAATGGACCACATTTGTCTTTTCCATTACACAATATCTAACTAAAACACATCACAAAATCCCTCCATTGCTTTTTTAAGACTATATTTAGTCCTAAATATTTCCTTGGAATCCCTTTGGTGCAAATCAAAGGGAGTTGCCTAATTAAGAGGCAACCCCCTCTCTCAAGCTCCTTTCGTTTATTTCCATTATACACTCCCTAAAATATTCTTTTTACATTATTGTATAAAAAATAGTATCCTAAATATACTATTTTTTTTTTAATTCTATGGGTTCGATATACACTTACACATACTTTAATCAAAAGGGTAAATAACATATTGTTTACATGTAAGTTGAACTATCACCTCACAAAATAATGGTTCTTTATTTTTCCATTTCCACCTATCATGGAAGAAATTATGATGAAAAATATAATTATATATGCTATACATAATATTTATAATGTCTTTATGAATCTGAATGTTTTATTTTTAAAATACCCTTATTCTACACAACTTGTGTAAGTATGATAATTTCGTTTGAGAATGTGTGGACTATTGCCACCTTTAAGTGATGTGAATTTTTCACACACAACATTGTATGTATTCTCAATATGCAGTGAACAAAAATGATATATTTTATGTAATAATTATATTTTAATGATATTATATATATATATATACACATATATGACATTTACATTCTTTCTTTCAATACACCAATAAAACAAAAGTAGTGTTCATGCATACGTATAGCCTGTCGTCTCCATGAACGGTGTATTCCATTTAATACATATATATTATATAGATTTTTATAATACATATATAAATAATATAAATGATATTTATATCATGTTTAAAATTCTTAAAATCATGTTATATGTATAAAAGAAAAATGATATTACAAATTAAGACAGAATAATAAAACAAAATGAATATTACCTAAAGCGTAACATTAACTTGAAATTATTAACAAGAGGGTAATATAAAGGAATAATAAAGTAAAATATATTTTTTTATATAATAATATGATTATATATAATATTTCTAATAAACATCTAATTATTATACAGGACGTTTGAATGAGTATGATGAGAGTCAAGACCTAAGGTAACAAAATTTCATCTCACTTTTTATTTCCATGAGATACATGCATTATTTACCACACATTAAATTTGAGTTCTATGTATATTAACCATGGATTCATTATATTATACATATAAATATATTCATGGTTATTTAAATATCCATTTTAGGAACTTCATTTGTTGGGTTTTATGTTTCTAAAGATACTAAATCATTAATGTAATTTTTTCTTAATTTGTTTTGTTTGAGACACATGACATCTTATGAAACAATAATTGTCCATGAGGTGTATATAAAACCTATGTAATTTAATATCATGAATATCATTCCATTCATGATATTTTAAGATTTAGGTAATTTAAATTTCTTACATAAGGAGTGTCATACAAAGTTACTATGTGATAATATGTTTATTCAAACAATATCATTTTTTGTCGAGATTATTTATAATTATGATTTCATTGATGAAATATTGTTACCCAAATTTCAATAAAACTTATGAATTTTCATATTCTATGTTAATTCATTATATTTTCATGTATTGGTACTATTTTATACTATTTTTTACATAAGATAACTAAGAAATTTATTTTAATAAAACCCAAATTTTCCATCCCTTCGGTCGAAAATTTATGCTTCTTGAAAACCAAGTTTTCCAAAATGGGTTTACAAGAATATTATACAATTATCCTATATTCATAAAAGGATATTTTTACCCTCTTTTTTTCTAACAATTATTTCAAAGGAATATTCTTTCATATTTCTGAACAAGCCAATTTTCTTACCATTTTATCATGAAAAGGGAACATTCTTTTTACCTCATATGACATGTACGAATTTTCCTATCATAATTTATGTAAAGCATTATTTTCATATTTAAAATGAAATTTTTTATGAATTTTTTTTTAAAATAAAATATTATGGAAAATTTTTTTCAAATTTTTTTCATGGATCTTTTATAATTTTTCAAAGAAAATGGTTTTCAAAACATTTCATTCTACTTTTATATGTTTTCAAAGAAAATGGTTTTTAAAAAATTTTCATTATCCATTTATATGATAAAAAATAAAATGGTTTCAAAGAAATTTCCAAAAAATTATTTATACTCATTCAATATTATATTCTAGAAAAATGTTTTCATAAGGATTTATGTATTAAAGTGAAATTTTCAATGATAAAAGTATATTTTCAAAAATAAATTCTTCTAGAATATATTAAAAAAATATCTTCCATATAATATTAAATTTCATGATGTTACTTAATCCCTTATATGAAATTTTTTAGAGGATATGTTCATATTATTTCTTGAATGGTTTCTATTTTGATGGAATGATGCTAATAACAACCATTTATTTTCCATAGATTATATGTTTTTGAAACTCACTTCTCTAGAAGAGTTATCCTTTAATGAAATGATTTTGAAATATATATATATATATTTTTAGTTTATGATGTGATGAAATATTAATGATACCCATTTAATTTCATGGGACATTATTTGATGTTTATAGAACCCATTTCTTTTTATGGTCATGATATGATGAAATTTTTATTATCTTATAGAACATGTATGAATGATTTTATTAGGAATTGGGTTGGACCTATATATACTTAAAATGAATTGGGTAATGATTTATATCTGATATGATAATGATAGAAATCTTGATGGTAGGAATGATCCACTTTGTGATGATAGGGAAACCAGATTCCTTGTGAGGAAAGGACTGTGATTGAGGACAGTGGTGTGTCATGTCCAGTAGGTGTAGTCACTATGAATATGCAAGATGGGGAACCTCTATTCACATGGGAAGATGTGAAAACCCAATCCACTATGGGATGATGGGAAAATATGATCCCTTATATATAAAACTGAGACATGGGATGGTGGTGTGTCCCACCCACTATGCATAGTTCCGATGATATCCCATGATAAGTTATAGAATTTCATATTGACTTATAGGGACTGATATCACATGTTTATAAATTCCAAAATTCTATGTCTTATTATTAAGTTATGATTTCATGGATTATATTCTTTTTTTGATTCGTGTCTAATGAATTTCCAATATTTATAAACTTATTCATGTTTATTATATTTGATATTGAGGGTATGATCTTTTAATGTTTTGATAAAATTCTCAGAACCCTATTATCATTTTTAGGATTACATTTTTCCCTTGTTTACCCATACTAATCATCTTATCTCCCCCCTTTTGTGTTTTCTTCACCATGTAATGAAGATATTTATTAATTGTGATGTTTCAAAGAAGAGTGATAGTCATGAATAACCATGTTGAAGATAATGTAGCTCCCTAATGTTCCAGGTTATATATTTCTATGTTTCCAAAGGAACTAGTCCATTTATGGTCTATGGGAATAACTTTATATAATGTTTAAAATATTACTCAAAAGTTATATAATGTTAATATATATAAATATTTTGTCTTTATAAATACAACTTAACAAGGTTTTATTTACTTTTAATGAGTCTGTAAACCCTAGACCATAACATGATATAAACATTATTAAGTTATGCCAATCCTCATTTTTAGGATTAGTAATAGTTACTATGTTAACATTGTATTGGGAGTGGGTTTCATAAAATTGAAGGTGGGGGAATGGAAAAAATATTTTTTTTGTATTGTCGTTGTGTTATGGTGGATAAAATTCATAGCTTTATTCCAGGAGTAATGGTGGCTCATTGTGTGTGGAAAATGGTGCAACTCACGACAGTAATGGGGAATAGTGGGAGGCACTAAACCTTGGTTTGGCCATACCATAGCCCATTTTGATTGCATTGTGATGGTATTTGGGTACAGTGTAGGCATTAATCATAGGCTACGTCATGTAATAACCCTTAATGTCACAACATCACCCATATGTATGGGTGGTATTTGTTTAGTAGGATGAGTAAAACTAATAAGGGTGGATCATGTCATAAGGGGTGTATAGAAAGATGGATTCTTATTTATAAATATAGAATAGAACCATGAAATGAACTATGAAATTAAAAAGGTTATTTATTAGATTAATAAAATTGGTCTAAAATGAAATAAGTGTAGATTGAATCCCATTTTGGCTAAGCAACAGGGACACCATAACCCCACTATTCATTTATTCTTTACTTCCAATAGATTGATTTCTTGTGATTCTTAATGTATCATAGTTTTTTTGTCTAAAGTGGTAGATTTGGTAATGTTTAATATTCTATTATTGTATATCTAATATATTCTCAAAATTTCTTTATCTTTCAATTGAAAACCTAATTTTATAATTTTTTTCAATTTTTCCAATATTTTCATATTAGACACAAATCATTCAGAGTTTATTAGAAAGAGTATTATGGATAACTATGGAGAGGTTGTTCCTAATTTATTGTTTTAATATTTTTGATGGATTTGATGCGAGTAAGAGGGGAATGTAAGGTTCTTTGTGCGAGACTAGAAAAAAACCCAATAGGGTTTTTTATTTTGGATAAGATATAAAAGTGGTTGTTTTAAATGAAAAATAGTGATTATAGTATTGGTATAGAATTTCATGTGTGATATATTGACCCTTTGAAGTTAGTAATTATTAAAATATTTATTAATATTTTATTGGGGTTGTGGTGACTAATGTGGTTTTGTGGGACAACTTTAGGCATTGATTTAGTGACTATTTGTTATTTTAACCAATGGAAGTGTGGTTGTGTGATTATATATCAATAATCTAAGAGAGTTGAATACTTCATTAGCCATGCCTCAGGGTTTTCAAGTGGTGAAAAACTTATCCAAATATTTTGACAATGTTTTTCGTGATTCTTCTAATTGTGGGTGGTCCATTGGGTCATTATGATCATGTTCACATAGTATAGGACTCATGAGGTGGTATTGAAAACTAGTTGATGGTGGAGTCCATAGTATATTCAACGGCATAGGGGAAAGTGATGACCATTATTATGGTGGAGGTGGTCACCATACAAGTCCTTGATTTATGGTTATTGAGACCATCAATTTGGGGATTGAGGCTCACTGTTGTGTTATGGATTACGGTATAGGATTAAAGAAGGATGAGAGTTACCCTAGCTTGGGGATTTTTTGGGTTATTAATCATGATATTTTAAAATTATGTTTAAGAACATAGGAATTGTGTTATGTAATGTGGATGTGTCATTAGGGAGTATGGATAAGCTTATATGGTTATAATGATATGGTTGGCATGTAACACTATATAAAACAATTTGGTTTATATGTTAAGGGATATTTTAGTATGATATACTATGGATGTATCATTATTCTATGGTACTATACAAGAAATGAAAATTCTCACTTGTGGTAGTTAATAATAAGGGGAGAGGGTTGTGTGATATACGGTAAAAAATATTTATATTTTTTATATCTTAGTATATGTATGGATATAATATATGGACACAATTGTTGGTGCCCAAATCAGTTCATACTCACACCCTACATGTTCCCTCCAAGACATATATTGAATTTATTATTTTGAGTATAGGTACAAGAAAGTAATCAATGTTATGATCTTAGTAGAAAAATATGTACAGATAGTGCATATGAAAGAAGTAGGGGTTCGTAGGCCATTCAGGTAGTTACTAAAAAATGATCTAACAATACATTGGGTTTATTTCATATATGAATACATGTTATAAACACAAATAACATATTAGTAATTTTTTCAAGGGAAAATACATGTTAGATGTTATTCTGATTTTCATATGTGTACTTTTTATATAATATTCCATTTAAAACATAATTTTTTGAATTTTTGTAGTTAATATTATTATTATTAGAAGATATAATCTCCCCATAGACAATAATTCTCAGCTGGTATATTTTCACTTATGGGGAGGAACACCTAAGTTCTTATATCACACCACCAATCTGGACACTAGTTTAGTTATCTAGGCGGCTGGGTGTCACAAATTGGTATCAGAGATTGGGTATTATAAGGTAGTACATGAGTAGGATTCTGTTAAATATGTGTCACCATGTGGTATTAATGTTCTATTATTATAAAGTGGTTTTGTAATTTGGGTTATCATAGGCCTCTTTTAAGGTAATGTATTGGAATCTAAGAGTATATCAAAACATGGTATAGATTTTATGTTCATTGTGTCACAATCCCCACTCCACTGATACCCCTACATAGTCAATAGGGAATTGAAGGGTTGAACCCATGAGTTATACCTCTAATGGTCCCATGGTTGGTAACGAGAACTAAGGCAATAAAACACTCAAATGTAATAGATTATCCCCAACATCCCTAGATCATAACAAAAACCCGTCAAATAATACAAAATTATATAGAAGATATAACCCGAATTCATTTTATGGATTATCCTATATTTGTGAATATAAAATAGATACAAAAAATTCTAAAAGAAAAAAACCAAAAAACATAAATATTATGTAGTAAAAAACACAACAACCAAAAGTAATAGAGGTAGAACCATGGATCCATAACCACATAACAGATCCCTTGCCTGAAAATAATATTTTGAATTCTCAAAAAAAATATATCAAGAATTAAAGGATAAGCCATTGCTCTATAACAAAATAATGGATTTTCAAATCAATCCAAAAAATTATATTGAATCTATGATAGATAAGGGTGAAACCCCAAGATTAGAGGCCATTAAAGATCATAGTAACGCTTTGGAATCAGCATAATTTCATGAAAATTAAGGTATATCCTAGAGAGGATATAATTTAAAGAAACCCTAGAAATCACCCAATTCAACACATGAACCTCATTAAATTCATATAAACTAAAAAAATTTGATCTAAAATACCCAGAGGGATTTCACATTGTGATCATATACAATTAAGCTAAGAAATAATAAAATATAGAACATATAAAAACGCCTCCATAAAAATTCACAATGTGAAAAATGTTTCAGGTCATGAATCAAACCATTCAAAAAGTCCAAAAAATGGTTTATAACCACCTACACAAAAATTACACAACATAAACTAGTAATTCATAGCATTAATCAACAGCTATAATTACTGATTTTACTCTATATCCACCACTACCTTCCTCAAAACCATTCCAATGATCCAAAAATGGTAAATAAGGTTAAAAAAATTTTATTATAATAATATAAAATTACACTAACATGTATCCTAATTCTATTTTTTGATACATATCCGTCCATGGGCATCTTTTGGTCGATTTTGGGACCCCATGGAGCCCCATGGTAGTGATAATGACACTTTATTTTAATTAACTTTAAGTGAAGAAAAAAATGACATAAACAAATATCTTTTAATAAATTAATTTTTACATATGGAATTTAAGTTATCATTTAGACTATAAATAATATTTATAATTTTAAAACTATTTCCGGCATCATGGTAATTGTTTTATAAAATTTATACATCAAATAAATAAAATTATATATGACAAAATAATGATTCAATGTTTATCTCATTAATGAATGATTAAAATAAATAATATGATAAAAACTAAAATAATATCCAAACCCATTACAATTCTTATTGGATTATTTTATTTAAACCACGTGTCATCTTATCTACGACTTTAATAATTTTTGGACCTTTCTAAATTGAAAATCATTATATAATAAAAAAATATTTATACACTTTCCTAAAGATCCCCTCCCCCTATAAGTAGCCCTAACCTCTAACCAATTAATCACACCTCTAAAGTCACTTGTCTTGTTCAAACTATGTCAAATTAAACTCCCTACATCACTATCCTCTTTTTATAAGCCTTACCTTAGGCATAAGGTACATCCAGAAGACCTTTTGGTTCAAATCAATGGGAGTTACCCGAATAAAATGTAACAATTTATCATAAATTATTTTCTTTTATTTTACTTATCCTACCCCTATGCTCTTTTTATTAATTTATTTCATAAGAAAACAAGTATCCTCAATATAATAGTATGATTTTATGAGATTTATTCTAACTACCCTTTCACACAACTCCATCTAATGTGAAAAGGACATACTATTTTTTTGACGTAAAACTAACATCTCATGAAATGTTGTTTGTTCAATTATCTCCCACCACCTCTCATGGTGGCCATTATGATGGAACTATATTTATATATGATATTTTTTTATGTTTTCTTTATGCTTCTTTATTTTTTATTTATAGCATACCATTATGGTTTCCATTATGGGTAAATGTGATAATTTCTTTTTAGGAAGTGCGGACTACCGCCCCCTCAATGTTATATGACTCATTAATGTCATATGTGGGACGTATAATGGATGAATTTTATGATATTATATATTATATTATACTATAATTATAATATAAAAATTTGCCATTATGTTTTAATTCAATTAAATTTAAAATAGAAATGAAAGTAGTGTTCATGTGTACATAAGGCTTACCGTCTCAATAAACAGTGCATTTCACTTCTTACCTCTAAATGTTATGTACTATTATAAATACATATAAATATATAAATTTATATTTATATACTTGATATATAATATTTATATGGAATATAAATCATTAATATCATTTTGGAGATAATGTAATTTTGACCACATAGAGAACTTTAAATATAAGAAGTTCATTTTTGACTCAAGTACCAAATATCGACAAAATGACCCTTATTAACATAAATGATTACATAATGTTTATAACATGGTAATATGTAATAAAAAAGGAATAAAAAACATAAAAAAGGGTCTTAATCAAGTAGAAATTAACTTTAATTTATTATTCTAGAGATTAAAGAATGAATGAGTCAAGCCAGACATGTTTTAAGGGACATCATCTCAATCTCTATTCATTAAGGAATATTTTGTTTTATACACAATTATCATTTATATGTTGTATAATCCCCTTTTTATTTTACATTTATTGAAAATTAATGTTCCCTCTATTAGTTATTTTACTAAACAACAAAAAAAATGTTTCTTTTAACGTATGTGGTGACAATGACCTTTCTTCCACTGTGAGTATTATTTGATATTTGGCATCCTTAACAAGTCGTAATGTTTTTATAAGAAAATTAAATACCATATATTCTTTTACGTATTTTGGTATTGAAAACAGTTTTTATAATGTATTTGTTATGTCAATATATTTAAATGATATATTGTGATTAATGTTTGGAAATGTTATCTGTCCTTTATTTTTGTTTTATGTGTTATAAATAATTTATAGTTCTTGGTAATTGTTACATATACAGGTGGTTCTGTGATAATCCTAGGGCAGGTGATCCTGATATAGCTCTCCAATTCATTGGGTAATGTGATTGAGGTAAACATGAATATTTCCCCTAAGGGATTTAGGGAATATACTGTGATGGGTATTTCTAATGTAACTCCCTATGTAGATGTGATAGCTACAATGTAATTATGATATGGATGCCACAAGTTACCTTTATGATTTTTTTTTACTATGTAGGTCTTATGATATCATGAGGTATGTTACAGAGATTATGTTATGTATACTAAGATGAAGTAATTTTTTATTTCTTTATTTTATAAACCGTACCGAAATTTTAATTATCATCCCACATTTTGAAATGTCATTCACTAGAATTAATAATGAATAGGTTCAAGGATGGGATCATGGAAAATTCATACTATCTAAAACATGGGACTATACATGACTCTTCTTTTCAAGAGATTTTATTTTATGAAAAAATGTAAACTCAGCGGAAGTGCCAACATTTTAATTTTTTAGATGTAATGTAATAGTTGTGCCCTAATTCTATAAAAATTTATACCTGAAAAGATCCTCAATGTGGATTATTCATTTAATACAAGATTATGTGATGTTTTAAGGTTGGGTCATTATATGCTAACTTTCAAAAATTCACCAAATTCTAAATTCAAACAAAAAATTGGCACACCACTGTCACATGATGCAAACCATAGGTTGTGCCTCAAGACATAGACCATGAAGCACCTAATGACCCATCATTATCTAGGGTACCATCAAGAACAACCTGCCAAATACTAT
This sequence comes from Viscum album, assembly GCA_963277665.1. Classification (NCBI taxonomy): domain Eukaryota; kingdom Viridiplantae; phylum Streptophyta; class Magnoliopsida; order Santalales; family Viscaceae; genus Viscum; species Viscum album. The sequence continues at coordinate 1,957,352,106 of OY728140.1, forward strand.
CCTCCAGGTTGCTTGGACTAGTGCATCCATGCCGACAAAAGTCACCATCTTCACTTTCAATAAAAGCTTAAATCATCACAAACCACAATTTATGAACCAGTGTTGCTTCACCCTCATCATCACCATTGACAATGACTCCATCACTACACCAAAAATGAGAAAAACCAAACCCCTTATATAAATCTACATCTAGAATAAGTGATCATAAAACTAGGACTCAAAAAATAACTCAGATCACCTTTTCCCATATCTTGGTAGAATAAACAGCAAGAAAGCCAGAAAATTCATAAACAATCTTCACAACAGAATACTAATTAGATTCATTCCTATATCCCCAATAGCAACCACACCACACATCCCAAAAACACATAGATACCACCACACCGGATCTAACAAGTAGAGGAGCTATGGAACACAAGGTCAACATAATGATTTGATAGTTTTCAGACTTCAAACACTACCATCACAAATTCTATATGAAACCATAATAATATCAAACAAAAATTAACTTTCATTGGTAGTTCCTAGAAACCCATCGTCTATCAAACCACACAACCAAATTCCACATTATTTCCACCACACCAGCTCTAAATCAGTGTCCCAAAGAGGAACATGATGCCAGCTGAATGTTAGGGCTACTGAGGGCTTCCATAGAACCCTTCCATTGATGGGAAGGCCGAAAGATATGCGGGAGGAAAAAAATTATAGTTAGAAGCAAAGAGGAAAATAATAAATCCCAATGACAAAACAATTGGTGAGAATAAGCGGTGCACTAGTTCATTTTAGTTGTTCCAATGAATAATGCTATGAGAGTGTACCATAGTGTTCCATTCGTCTATTTCAATAGATGGGTTCTCATGTTGGAAATTATTAGAAATGTTTCCATCCTTCCCAAACCAAAATAATTTCCTTATTCTCTTTAGTCAATTCACAGGGTTCTTCTTCTTGCACTCTTATCATGTGGGGGTATTAAAATTTCTCATCACCGTTAGATCTCCCTATCATACAACCATAATTAAACTCCACTTCCACTTCTTATCCCTACGATACCCTTCATATTCAACAATATCTATTTAATCTTTGAGGGAATATCTGACAGTTTTTTCATAGCTATCAATGTCATGGATTTATAGGTGTTTCTGTATACTATGTTTAAACTTCCAAATAAGCATTCAACCTTACATTTTGGGGGTAATTAAAAAACCAACGGTGTATTGTGAAGGTATGGTATTTTTTTCATCATATACCCCAATAGATTTGTCATCTTTTTTCAGTGAAAGGAAATACCTTTCCATTTTATAATGCGATGTGAGAGTAAAATATTTATCATATTTTTATTCTAAAATTTATTCCACTCAATTGTTTTGAAATATTACTCTGCTATCATATTATTGATCAATGTTCTCCACTGATCAGCTTCTCCCTTCGTTTGATAGAAAAACATAAGAACATTCATTATTTCAGAACATTGAAGTATTGTAAAATTATCCTCAATGGAGTTGATCCATTTTTATGTAATTAAGGGATGTGATGATCCATTAAAAGTTAGAGGCATTTGTCGCATGAATATCTCGATTGTAGGTTGTTGTCTCTTAGGGGGTTTGGTTGATTCTCTTGTTTGAGTATTGTATTAAAAACTTGAGTTTTATTAGATATTATTATAAAAATGTTTGTGTTCCATACTCCCATAAGATTGGAAATCTAATTGGGGCAATCAACACATTTCCCATCACATTGGTTTTTAACACAATTCTTCCAATATCGGATATTTTATAGAATAAGAAGGAAAATTATGGATGGGTATCGTAAAAAATTAAACACATAAAGGGGAATCCAATGTTATTAAACTGGTAAGTTAAAAATTACATTTATTGATTTAACATATGAGTTTATAGGCTTCAATCTAATAAATACAAGATCTATTTCTCAATATATATTCATATGGGTAGTTTTGTTCCCTTAATAATTGTTTATATTGAGCTTATGAATTTTCCAAAGCATTTCCCCCCATAGTATAAAAATATGTTTATAGTAAGGCCTGTTTTCATGAACCAGATTACCCTTAGTCAGCCTTGTAACATCTTGTTAGAGTTGTTACTCTTAGGTATATATGTGCATGAACTACATCCACTTGTATTATCCATAAAATTATGTATTTTCTTGATAAACCACTCACACTATACTAACAAAAATTTTGGGATGTTTTCATATAAATAATATTATTCTTAATTATATCTATATATTTCTCTATCCCTAATCCCAAAAATTACTATACTCATTCTCTGATTCCAACTACAACACTTTTGCTCTTTATTACATATTAATACATGTTTTACTACATAAAATTACACTTAACAGAACCTTAAAGATCGTTAAGTCTAATGTATTTAGGAATTAGTTACAAAACCTAACATCTTGAACATGGGATAAAACAACATTATTAATATCTTCCTTAACATACTTTATTTAAAATTTCTATCACATGTTCAAAATACTCCTTCAAACATAAAATTGTGATGGATATGTTGATCACAAACATAAGTAGGGGTGAGCTATAAATCCTCGTAAGGGTATATAAAAGGAATAACATGATGAATATAAGACCAGTTATAACATAGGTTTACCAATGGAAAAAGAGTTATAAGGAATGATATAACATGATAATCATAACATGTGAAATGTGGAATCAATATACAACATGAAATGTGTATAATTCAAGCCTCATTTCACATGGAGGATTATAACCCGAGGATCATTGCACATGAAGGAGCACGAGTCAAGGATCATTGAACATCGAGGAGTATGAATCAAGGCTATCTTCCAAGACCATTTCACATGACATATCATGATACTAAACATTACCAAACACATTGGAGCACTATTTAGGTGAACCCAACATAATCATTTAATTCTCATGATTAAGTTCTCCACATATATCATAAAACAGTAATTCATTCATCATTAAAATATATTACATAGTCATGAAATGTGTTAATATATAGATATAAGCTCCTGATAAATAGGTATATGTGAATAAAGGTGAATAACCTCCATATAAAAATTTTTATGGTATTTACTATATAATTATTTATGTATGGAAAATCATGGTTAAATTTCGGCAGCAAAATGGTGTTGTATAAAAATTCATAAAACGGGTGATGTGGGATAAATAGGGTCTCTAATAAATTCTAAATAAAATGGGTAGTTATCAGGACATGTAAAATCATATCCCAAAAATATAAATATGAAACTAAATGGTGTAAGGAAATTTAGAAACATGAATAGATAAAAGTATCCTTACGAAATTTTGTCATGGTAACATTTGTACATAAAGGATCATGGGATACTTAATGAGAGTGAAAGGGGATCTCATCATTTATAAATAGTATGGAAATTATGGTGGAAATAGAAGAACATATCCCAACATAATAAAATATAAAAAAAATACATAACATAATATTAGAGCTTGATAATAGAGGATAATGGATGATCCATTATGAAATTTCAGAAAAGTAACAGATTAGTAAGGGACAAAATGAGAGAGTATAAATGGTATCGATCTAAAATTACATTAATATTATAGTAAGGTAAGGATAGAAAATTAATGATAATAAAAAATACTAATATTATAATGACTAATTTCAATAAAGGTACTAGAATTGAAAGAGAGAGAGGAAGGTAAGGATCCCTTTCTAGAGTGTGGGAATCCAAAGTATTGTGTGGTGCTTCTTGAAAGCTATGGAGTGACTTAAATAGAATCTAGGGAGTGTATGGGATAGTGTGTTCATTATCCAAGGAGTTTTAGTGGATATGAATTGGATCTAGGGTGGTTTTATACAGGAAAGTGGGGGATATCATTATTATTTAATTTTTTAACTCTACGAAATAAAATATTCAAAACCATAAACCATACCATTGTTTTTTAACATGTTCTATTCAAAATGGGATAGATTTAAATTATTTTATAAGTCCAATAATCGAAAATTGAATATTATTACCCTTGGTTATGTGGAGGTGAGTCACACACTTAGATAAATGATTTTAAAATATTTAAATATTTTATAAGTCTTGGAGGTTTCATAAAGAATTTAAAAAATAAACAAAATAAAAGTTAAAAATAAGTGTTGGATAATTATTATATCATCATTGAAAAAATAATATTCATTTTATCAAAACAGTTTTTAAAATATGTAACTTTTTTATTTGAAAAAAAAATTGAAATTTGTTTACAATGATGGGTTTTTAATAATATTTTTTTGAACCTTTACAAAATAATATCATTTGACTTAATATAAATTATATAATAATTTATATTTAATAAATTTTATTTAATAATACTATTTTATTAAAATAATATTTATTTATAAAATAAATTAATTCCTAGAAAATGAATTTTTAATATAATTTGAATATTAACCAAAAAAAATTGTGCTATAAAAATTATATACAAAGTGACAATAATAGGATGAAAATATATTTATTATTTTATAAAATATAAAGTAAAAATACTATTTATTGGACCGTGATAAATATACCTTTAATACAACATCATATGCACAAAGTGTATGGTGCACGTTGGAGGGGATTTCATTGGGTTGTTTGGTGAACATTGTTTGGTCCGTGATCTCAATGAGCTTGAACTTCTCCAGTAAATGGTTTCTATCATTCTTCATTTGTGGGATCTCAGTTAAGGATTAATATAGGGAAAAGCCTAAATATGACATATACCTTGGAAGCTATAATAAATAGGCCTCATAGGGTATAATCCTACTGGTTGAGGCTATCACATCATTTGTCTATGTAAAATGGATTTACTAAAGTTGTATATTTATATTAGTAATGTGATCATAGTTAAAATACTATATTATCAATGTTAAAGATACATAACAATTATTGAAATCCAATTTGATATAATAAAATAAAAAAGTGCATGTGATTTATATTACCATATTTTATAATTGACCTTTTAATTTAATCAAAAGTGGAAATTTATTTAAAATAATTCGGGTATTTACACTCAGAGTTGTTGGAGTTAAGAATTGAGATTGATGATATGATGTAAAAAGTCGTCATCAGACCGAGTATGTTGTCACAGGGACCTATAAGTTTCTCACTAATAAGGAAAAAATAGAGTTAAGTTGTGTATAGACAACCAATGATTGAATTTAGTGATGAGAAATAATTTTTACCCACTTCTAAAAATTTTGGATAAATTAGAGCAATCTAGAGGAGCTAACTAATTTTCTATGGTCGATCTACAGTTTAGATATCATCATTTGAGGGTGAAATCAGTGTACCACAAGACTATAATTATTTTTAAAACACCACATCTTGTAGGGGGTTTAATGCCCCAACATACTATGGGAAACAAATCCATATAAAATAAAAAAAAGTTGGGGTCTGAATTACATGAGACTGTACTAGCTCAGTCAATGAATCAATCATCAAGGATAGAAGGGGCTGAAAAGTACTATATCCCCTTCAAAAACCACGGTCATCGTAAAACAAAAAACACCTCCCTACAACATAAGAAAACTCAAATCACCTAACAAAATAGTCTACCATCCCATTAATGAAATACAACCAGTACTTGTTGGAAATGGAATAATATCTATATATATATAACAATCACATATCTCCCTATGACCAATATTTCCTCATCATTATTCATCACCCTAGAACACATAAAATAAACTACTCTTGCCTATAAAAGACATATATAACACAAAGGGTATATAAAGACTCTCCCATCTTTTCCTAATAGGTATACCAATGTGGATGGGATAACGAATTGTGAAGCTCCCGACTTTAAAAAATTAGAACCAAATATAGATGATAAACTGATTGTACCATGAACAACCTAGAGAATCCCTAGAATAATATCCTTTATCACATACATATAATCTTAGTAGGATCCTCTTTATCATTGCAGACCACTTCCGTGTCCATGATATATTCTAGGTCCCTGATAGTGGGGAACATTATAAGGATTCCCTATGCTAACTCCAACTACTCATAGATGAGGATAATCGTGGTTAAGATGCTACTAACCATAATTCATACGGTCATGTTGCTAAGACAACCTCAAGGGTAACTATTTCATCTAATGGAAGGGGTCTTGACCACCCAGTTCATAATGACTCCCCAATGCTATAGGGTTCTATCATTGGTAATAACCCTGAATTAAAAAGACAAAAAGTAGTAGATATCATAGTAGAAATTAAATAACTAATAACATTTGCTAAATATAATGTTGATTGATAGGGAAATTTATCATCAAATCAGAAACATGACTATCTATTCATCTATGACCCTCTATTTGACATCTAGCTCCATAGAGGCCCCTACTAACTCTCATTTAGGGGTGCTCTGTCCCACTCATTCACCCTCTCCATCACCTCTAACTTCTTTTTCAACTCTAAATATCTTGGTAATGTAAATGGGGTGACTATAGAATAAATCATAAGCTGAAAACCCAGCTCTAAGAGTTGTGATCATGGGTCATCATCTAGAATGATGTCAGGATTAAATTGGGTAATTTTTTTAAAATTAATTCCCAACAACCAAACATTCATGATCACCTACTAGAACCACTACAAATAAAATAGAAACACCTAAATCAAGTAAAAATATATTTATTTAATTAATTTAATCAATTTTTTTATTCATTCCCATGACTACACCATTAAAAACAAAAATAATGAATGTATGATACATGTACCTTTCCTAGGTATCAATCCCACAAGAATATTAACTTTTCCTAGTAAATGTGAAGAGGTTAAAGTACTAACATTAGATTACATGGGCCCTAAAATCGTGTTTATTATTTTTTCTACCTATCTTTTGCCATATTTTATTTTCTGTTAGGACTATTTCATTACAAAACCATAAAGTAATCACTATTTTATAACTATAAACTAAAGGACCCCAGGACACCCTGAGAGGGGAGGGGTGAATTAGGGTGACAACTTTTTCTTCTTAATGTTGTGGATCTTGTCCCCACGTTGGTAGTAACTTTTTGAACCTGTAAGATGAATATGATTATAAAGAAAACATTCACATGCATAGAGAAGACACATCACTTTTTAATTCGTTCACCACTAAGGGCTACATTCAAGGAGCATAAGCCGACAAGTTGTAGGTCGTACCTAATTCCACTAATCTTCACTAGCTATGGATTATAAAGGTTAGGGCACAATCACTCTGCCCCAGGCTCACTGCCTTTACAAAGGTTCAGGGATAGCTCACTGCGTCCCACGGGTCACTCTCGTTGACTCTCCATGGCTCACTGCTGTTGGTGAAGTCTCACTCGGTTTATAGACGTGAAGGTCTCTTCAATAGATCGATATGAAGTTCCTTATCTCCTGTTCAGCGTAAGACTTTTCTTGCATCAGATTCCTTAGTTAATGCTCTGATAAAGTTCAAATTTCATCCACTGATGAATACCTCTTTCCCTTTTCCACTGGGAAAACAACCTTTCGAAAGGTCCTTCGCAAATTTCCTACTTCGCTAGGATCCCAATTTTTCAAAGCTCAAACAAGCCTTCGCAGAGTCCCTTCCTTTTCGCGAAGCTCAATCACGAAGCACTCTCGCGAAGCACAAGCCTTCGCAATGCTTGTCTATCGCGGAGCTCCTGCCTCTTCGTGACTCTCACCGAGCCAACGCGGGGCGCACGACTGTCGCGGAGCTAGAATAGTCGCCGCGAAACTCCTCTTTTGCGAGGCAGACTGCCTTTGCCAGTGACATTTGCAAACCAAGAGAAAAGGATTTTCGTTGAGAGCTCTCTGCCTTTCTCTCTAGGGGGTCGACCTATATTTATAGGTGATTCCACCGACCCTCGACCTTTCCGCACGAAGTTAGCTCCATGTCAGCCCAAATCGCGATGCTCCGAAGTTCCCGCCGAAAATCTCTCAAAATCGCGAAGCACTATGGAAATTTTTCATTCGCGGAGCTTGTTGTAATCATGGAGTGTTCCATCATTTCATTCGCACCATCACCGTGAAGCTCCCTCACAAAGCTCTTCATCTCCGCGATGGTCTTCATCCTCTGTCATTCGCGAAGCATTGACGTAATCGCGAAGAAATCACTGCCTCCATAATTATGGTCATGACGAATTCCAAACCATTAAGCCACTCTTCGCAAAATTCATGCCATTACCATATTTAATTATGTTATTAATGGAAATCCTATTTTTGCGATGATCACTAACTTCCAAATTTTGGACCATAAAAAATTTGGCAAACACTGGGAAACGGCGCCACCTTCAATACTGTTGTCTGCTTGAACTGTATAATCTCTTTGCTGGTACACGTTCTGAACATCCATTGAGGCTTGACAACAAACACAAACCATAATCAAAATCATGCATAGAAGACCATGGTTCCAACATTATCTCCCTTTGGGTTTGTTGGAAATCAGAAAATACATTCAATAGATCTCCATCCATGTGAAAACCAAAATCGCAAGAATCAACTCAGCCAACACTCTAGGTGTACGTGAGGAATGCTCAGTGTAGAAAACAAGAGAGTGAGCTTGAATTAGGTTCCAATGATTTCCTTTTCATTCTTCTCATCACAAAATCATTACTTCAAATGTTTTCCTTTTCATTCTTCTCATCATAGAAGCATTACTTGCCTGAATTCACAGAAGCATTACTTTCCTGAATTTATTCCGTTCTCCCCCATTGAAAATAAATCCAAAGACCAATAATTTGTTAAACGTTATGCTCAATCCATACTCCACCTGGATAGTATCTCCCTCATAAACCTCCATCATATCCATAAACAGATAAAAATAGCTATCACAAATGGGGAGAGGGGTATTGCGTGACCTCCTTATGCATTGGGATGTGGATGAACACCGAGGTTCAACCGATGCTTCTCAAACATAGTCGCAGACAGTGTCTTGGTGAGGATATCAGCCACTTTCTCATCAGTTCCCACATGATCCATTCTAATCACCCCTTGTTCAACTTTTTCTTTGATAATGTGATACCTTATTTCAATATGTTTCATATGGGAATACTGAAGAGGATTATTCGTAAGATCAATTGTGCTCTTGTTATCACAGTAAATCACCATTGGTTGCTTTAACTCATCACCAATATATGTCAACTGTTGTTTCATCCATATAAGTTGAGTGCATACCTTTATTGGATAGATATACTCAGCTTCAACAGTACTAAGAGAAGTACATTCTTATTTCTTGCTCAACTAGCCAACACATTTCTGCCCAATATAGAATGCTCCACCACTAGTGGACTTTCTGTCTACTACATCACCAACCCAATCAGCATTATAAAACGCGGATAGTTCCCTGTCCCTACCTACAGAAAAAATAACCCGAAGTTATGCGAACCTTGAATGTACCTCATGATTCTTTTTACTTCTGCCATATGTTCCTCCTTTGTATTACTCTGAAAGCGGGCTGCAAGGCATGTGGAAAAGACAATATCTGGTCGTGTCGCTGTCAGGTATAGTAGGCTCCCAATGATCCTCTTGTACATGTTGGGATCAACGGAGTCCCAATCGTCATGCTTTCCAAGTTTAGTTCCAACTGCAATCAGAGTTGACATTGGTTTGGAGTCTTGCATATTAAACTTATTCAGCAGCTCTCTTGCATACTTTTCCTGAGAAATGAAAGTGTATTCTTTATTTTGAATCACCTGCAGCCCCAAGAAATATGTGATCTCCCCAATCAAAGACATTTCAAATTCTGATTCCATGTGGTTGAAAATTCGTCCATTGATTTCTACCTACTGCCACAAAATATGATATCATCAACATAGACTAGAACCATGAATTGATCTTTTGGAAAATTCTTCACATAGTGGTTGTGATCAACTCCTCCTATTATGAATTCCATCTTCTTGAGATATGAATTTAGTCGTGAGTACCACGCCCGTGGTGCCTGCTTCAAACCATATAGAGCTTTCTTCAGTTTACAGACCTATGTTTCATCAGTACCCAAAAAAATCCCACTGTTTGTTCAATGTAGACTTCATCTTCAAGTACACCATTCAAGAATGTTGTCTTCACATCCATTTGATATAATTTATATCCTCTTTGGAGTGTCATGGCAAGGAAAATCCTTATTAACTCCAGTCTAGCCATTGGAGAAAAGGTTTCTTCAACATCAATGCCTTCAATCTGGGAGTATTCTTTACATACCAGTCATGCCTTGTTTCTGATGACACTTCCATGCTCATCAAACTTATTTTTGAAGATCCATTTGGTACCAATCACATTGTGACCTTTGGGTCTTTGGAAAAGATTCAATGTCTGATTCTTGTCAATCTGATCTAATTCATCATTCATGGATTTCACCCAAGATTCATCATTTGTAGCTTCTTCGAATGAGGATGGCTCTACAACTGATAGAAATAAAGATTGCGTGTTATTACTCATCCATCTTGTTTGATTGGGTGCACTCATGTTCCCAATTATGTTGGATGGATCAATCTCAGCTCTTCGATTTCTCCTGCGTGGTTCAGTAGCATTCTCTTCAGCCACTGTTTCTTCTTCAGATTCTTTTTCTGAGTCAACATTATTATGTGATTGCTGATTGTTTTGAACAACTTCCTCTATTGATGCAATTTTATTTTCTTCACGTTCACTTTCTTCTTGACTATCTATCACATAAACATATGAAGTCCTTGAAGCATGTGTACTTTCTCTTCAATTATATTAACATCACTGATTTCCACAATCCTTCCTAATTGCTTGTTGAAACATTTTTTGGCTTTTCTGTTCATTGAGTAACCAAGGAAAATTCCTACATCTGCATTGTGGCCATATTTCCCTTGATTTCCTTATTTGTTCCTGATGAAGAATTTACTTCCAAAGACACAAAAAATTTTAAAGAAGGCTTATGTCCATGCCACAATTCATATGGTGTCTTCGTCTCACCCATATATAGTCCTGTTCGATTCTGAATGTACACTGCAGCTTGAACAGCCTCTTTCCAGTAATGTCATGGAATACGACTCTCAATCAGCATAGTTCGTGCCATATTGTTCACCTGTCGATTCCTACTTTCAACAACTCCATTTTGTTGTGGAGTTATCATAGCAGCTACCTCATACTGAATCCCAAGCTTCTCCAAATAATTTTCAAATTCAATGGACTTGTATTCTCCTCCATTGTCAGATCGCAACACTTTGATTGTTTGTCCAGTATCATTCTCGGTGATTCGCCGATATGTTTTCATGCAGTCATGGACTTGTCGTCTCCTATGAATGACCATCACACATGCCATTATACTGTAATCATCCATGAAAAGGAAAAAGTACCTTTCTCCATGAGTTCCGACAACATTTATCAGCCCACATCCATCTGTATGAATCAGATCAAGAAGGTGAGATACCCTTTTCTTCTTTGGCCGATATGAACTGCAGACCAGCTTCCCACAAATTCAAGCATCACAAGATTTTTCACGCTCATGCTTCAGGTTGGGAATGTCCATAAAAATTCTCAATTTTGATATTTTCTCCATGTCTTGTTGATTGATGTGTCCCAGTATCTGATGCCACAAATTTTTTTCTTCTTCAACAGTCATGTAAAATACATTTTCTTCACTATAAACCGGATACAAGTTGCCTTCTGTTCTGCATCCCTTCATAAGTGAATTTATTATCTTTACATTGATAGTGCAGCCTTTATTATTAAAATTAAATATAATTCTCGATTCACAGAGTTGAATCACACTGAGGAGATTATGATGTAGGCCATCTAAGTAAAGGACTTCAGTCTTTTTTAGTTCTCAATTAACTAATTTGGTACTTCCACTCCCTTTGATATTCAGAGCCCAATCATTACAGAATCGTACTGTACCATCAATCGTCCTTTTGATATCCGTTAGCAGGACCACATTACATGTCATATGTGATGAACAACTGCTATCTAGAATCTAGGTACTATTGTTCTTTGTAGCATTGAGGTCCACCTCTGCAAGGTTGGATATTTCAATACTCTTCCTTTACTTACATGAGACATTGGATTGTGTATATAGTACTGATGGCCTTTCAATTATCTCTTCCACATACCTAGGTTCTTTATAGTCAAAATCTTCTTTGAGAGGAGAAAACCTGTTTGAAAGAGCAACACTATCTTGCTGACGAGACATGACTTGTCTTGAACTTCGGTATGCGGTGTCCATGTCCCTTCTCTAGCTGCAATTAGCAGCCTTATGACCAAAGTTAGAACAACTATTACAATATCCATAGAAATTGTTTCTTCTATAAGAATTATGATATAAATTTGTTCTCCTTTGTTGAACCTCTATATCTTCTCCATTCAGATAGCTTCTTGCCTCTTCGCAATAAGACATGGTATGGCCCAGATAGCCACAGAACTGACACTTCGTGAGAGGAAATTTCTTCTCACTTGAATTTCTCCTCATACCTTCTTCCTTGGGAGAAAAGTTAGACTGTCTGTCATTTTTGATTTTTTAGGATAATTTTCTGTTCTCCTTTTAGTTTGGATTGAGGGTTCCTTTTTTGGCACTTTAGGTAACGTTTCAACATGTTCAACTTTCATCTTATCATTATTTTCGATCTTTTCACTTCCACCATTTGATGTCTCAGCCTCACAACCAATTCAACTCTTTCCCATACAAGCAGGTCTTTGATCACTCAAGATTTTTCCAACCCCATCTGAACCAAACATGGCTCTTGCTAGTAATTCTGCATATGAGAATCTTTCAAAACGTATTTTCTTCCTCGATTATTTTGGAATTGATTCAGTCTCAAGTTTACACCTTAGAGTAACAACTTCCTCTTCAAGACCCTCAGCAGTCTTGGATTTTTCATCAAGTCTAGAGGTGATGTCATTGATGACCTTTTCCTGCTCTTCAATTATCTGCATCAGATCCACTACATCATCATTGATTTCAATTATTTTAGACTGTACCTTCACAAATTCTTCTAGTCATTCAATTTCATCTTCATGTTGATCATCGTATTCAGTTGATTCTTCTACAATTGATTTCCACTAATTGGAACTCTTACATTTAATATTAAGCTTACTAACGGAATCCTTAAGTTACATCTCGGGAACTACACAAGTTCTCAGTTGTTCTTCTCCACCTGTATCTTCTGACTTTTCAATAGTGGCCATCATGGAATCATGGTTCCAAATTTTGAATTATGGTACTTCTTCATCCCAGAATTCATTATCATCTTCTTCATCTTCACAGACAAAACTCTTCCTTTGCATTTTCTTTCCAGATTTGAAGTCCCCATTTTCTAAGAACCTTCTCCGAGGCTTGTCGAAGCTTTCATCTTCACTATCTTCATCATTGATCTTTATTAAGCACTGATAGGAAATGTGCCCAACTTTTCCACAACGAAAACATGCGAGAGGTAACTTACCTTTGAATTTCCCTTTCCCCTTTTGGAACTTCATTGCAATGAGAGAAAGAATTTCTTTTTGTTCATCATCATCACCACTACTATATTTTGATATTTTTAGTTTATCCATGGCCTTGAATGACATTTCCTTGCTCACACGATTCGTAGAATCTTCTGTTTTGACCCTCATTTCATATGCTACCAAGATGCTAAGTAGATCATCCAGAGAAAGTTTTGAAATATCTCTTACCTCAAGGGCTGACACATTTGCATTATATAGAGGTGGACGTCTTCTTAATATTTTATTTACAATATCAATGTCTTTAATTTATTCACCTAGACCCTGAATATCTCCAACCACTTTAGTAATTCGATTGAAGAAAGAGTCTGCATTCATGTCTGGATGCATGTTCAGATCATCAAACCGATTGTGAAACACTTGTAGTTTCTCCTCCTTCACTTTTCTATCTCCTTCAAAAATATTCTTGATTTTATCCCACATTGATTTTGTTGAGGTGAAATTCTTCACCTTTAGTTATATATGATCAGAAAGGGCTGCAGTAAGTGCATTTTGTGCTTTAGCATCTGCATCATGAATTTTCATATCTGTTTCAGTCATAGCCAGGCCTGTTGGGTCAGTGACTTGTATTACATGCACAGTAGAAAAGAGAACTTACATTCCAAGAGATCTTAGATGAGATCTCATTCTGTTCTTCCAGATCTAGAAATTACTTCCATCGAAGTGAGGGACTCCCCTGACATTGACTACATTCTCCATGACGATAATGGACAGATTCAACACCATCAACCTTTACCCTCTGATACCACTTGAAGGACACTGGGACACCCTGAGAGGGGAGGGGTGAATCAGGGTGACAACTCTTTCTTCTTAATGTTGTGGATATTGTTCCCACATTGGTAGGAACTTGTTGAACCTGTAAGATGAATTTGATCAGAAAGCAAACATTCACATGCACAGAGAAGACACAATACTTTTTACTTGGTTCACCACTAAGGGATACATCTAAGGAGCATACGCCGACAGGTTGGCAGTCGTACCTAATTCCACTAATCTTCACTAGCTGTGGATTACAATGGTTCGGGCACAGTCACTATGTCCCAGGCTCACTGCATTTACAAAGGTTCAGTGATAGCTCACTGCGTCCCTCAGGTCACTCCCTTTGACTCCCCCTGGCTCACTGCCATTGGTAAAGTCTCAATCAGTTTATAGAAGTGAAGGTATTTTTAATAGATAGACATGATGTTCTTTGTCTACTGTTCATCATGAGACTTTTCTTACATTAGAGCCTTGAGTTGATGCTCTGTTAAAGTCCAAATTTCATCCACTGATGAATACCTCATTCCCTTGTCCACTGGGAAAATAACCTTTGGAAAGGTCCTTCGTAAAGTACCCTACATCACAAGGCTCTCAATTTTGCAAAGCTCAAACAAGCCTTCGCGGAGTCCCTGCCTTTTCGCGAAGCTCAATCGCGAAGCACTCTCATGAAGCACAAGCTTTTGCAATTCCTGGCTATCACGGAGCTCCTGCATCTTCGTGAAACTCACCGAGCCAACGCAGGTCGCACGACTTTCACGGAGCTAGAATAGTCGCCATGAAGCTCATGTTTCGTGAAGCACACTACCTTCGCGAGTGAGCTTTGCGAACCGAGAGCAAAGGATTTTTGTTGAGAGCTCTCTGCCTTTCTCTCAAGGGGGTCGACTTGTATTTATAAGCAATTCCACCGATCCTCGACCCTTCCACGCAATTTCAGTGCCATGTCAGCTCAAATCGCAAAGCTCCGAAGTTCCCACCGAAAATCTCTCAAAATCGCTAAGCACTACAGACATTTTCCATTCGTGGAGCTCATCATAATCGCGGAGTGTTCCTTAATTTCCTTCGCGCCTTCGCTGTAAAGCTCCCTTGCAAAGTTCTTCATCACTACGATGCCCTTCATCCTCATCCATTCACGAAGCTTTGACGTAATTGCGAAAAATCAACGCCTCCATAATTCTGGTCTTCGAGAATTCCAAACCATTAAGCCACTCTTCGCGAAATTCATGCCATTTACATATCTAATTATATTCTTCCTGGAAATCCTATTTTAGCGATGCTCCCCAACTTCCAAATTTTGGACCATAAAAAATTTGGCAAACACTGGGGAACATCGCCATCTTCAATACTGTTGTCTGCTTGAACTGTATGATCTCTTTGCTGGTACACGTTCCGAACTTCCATTGAGGATTGACAAAAAACACAATCCATACTCCAAATCATGCATTGAAGACCATGGTTCCAACATAAACTTCTCTCTATCTATATACCAGTAGCTTTTACACCACTCTATCATGAGTCCCCCATCCATATCAATTCGTACCCCTCAAGGGCTACTGAAAAAGAGAATGAATGCCCCATGATTCTCACCTCTAGTATTTCCTAAGTTAGTGACTATGACCTATGAAAAAATAGTGATAGATGAGGAATTACCCTCAATATACCTGGATAATATCATAAAACCACCAACCAATACACCATGATATAAAAGAACTAAACCAAAGTCACCTATAAGAATTATCACTTATGCATGAATATAAAATTGATATAACTATTTCTAATGATAAAATAATAGAAAAAATATGAAAAATATCTTGGTAAAAACTATAAATCCCTAATATATATGCTTGTATTGTCTATATCAATCACCAAATACCTCTTAAAAACTATAAAATGGTTTATATATACATAGAGGGAGAATAAAATTTATAACCTATAGGATCATACCAAAGATCACTCAGGCTAATTTAAAAGAGTATACTAATTCCACGTTGAATGAACAAAATAACCTATTGGAACCTACAAAACTAAGCTAGTCCCCCAGATTCAAAATGTATCCCTTGACAAATAAGGCATCAAAGAGAAAATTTTAATTCATTTTAATATTGATAATTTCACCTTGCAACCAAATAACTCATAATATTATGATATTTCCCATTGATAATACATCATTTTTTCCCATACATTATATATCCACCAATGATGACACCAACAATATACCATGTCTCATTAGAAAAACCACATATCAAGTATCAGGGAACTATCCACATATCAATAATCATGTAATAGGGGTAATAGGGTATCATTAATGTATAGGACATCGACCACATTTCCCACTCCGTCATTGAAAATCCCCCAGCACATATCTCATCATTCACTACTAGTACCACCAAAATTTACTAGTAATAGGATAATAGGAGAGATGGGGTATTCAGTAATCCATTTCATCCACATCTTATAAATTAGGGAAAACATTTCCCATAGTCTCTTGTTGTCATTTAGGGTACTATAATATTATGGATATTATTGAAAATTCATTAGATTATACAAGTATAGAATATTTCCACACATTCCCACACCTATGGGTTTACACAAAAAAAACAACTATAACCACCACTGGGTCTCCATTGATATGGAACCACTAAAAAATACCTCTAATATAGAATTCCCAACCATAATAATCACACAACAAGGCATAACCTAAATTCTATTTCCCAATGTTGTATTTAAAAAATCATCGAACAAACATTACTTATTTATTTCTTAATTATATTTCACACCAATGGATTAATTATCCATAACCATATTTATATTTGTAAAAATCATTCCATTGATATTGAAATTATATTAATAAACCACCACGTGGAACTTCCATATCACAACCAAGGCCACTATGGCGCAGTAAACCAATGTCCCCTAATTTCACACCACTAAAGCCACCAAGTCACACACTAGAAGGGCTACCAATCCATACCCAACAAGTTGATCATTAAAGAAAGTAAATATTTTTAATATTTTTATGTAGAAGATTTATCATTTTATCTATTTAAAGGGTGTTCTAAAATCAATCCATCACTAAAATGTATAATCCCATAACTATAATATAGCATGAAATAACATCATCAAAATCAAAAAAAAACTTTTAACCATAATTGAATCAAACTATACCCTTTCAATTTCGTTTGATCATTTTATTATAATTATTATATCAATTCGCACTACTCACAAAACAAAAATCAAAACCATGATAACCTCATGAATACACATTAATGAGAGAGAACTCAAAACCAAACATCAAAAGATGCTTTTTTATTAACTGTGATAATCTAAATAATGAGAAGATTAACCATGGGGCCAAATCTATACAAAGGATCTTCAAACCAATCTTGAATCAATGATAAAAAATATCTATAAACTGAGTGTGAAATCCAAATAAGACTAGCTATTAGGATTATCAATTTCACATGGGAATTACCTCATGTTTGAGATCATCAAATTGAAAATATGTGATATTAGAGGGAGGATATAATTTATACAATCCCTAGAAATATCCCCATTCAGAGTTTGAATGTCTAGTTTACAACATGAACATCATGGGGTTCCCATCATGTAAAATCCAAGTCACTCGATCCAATATACCTAAAGGGATTTCATATAATTAATATATAATTTCAAATTGTGGATCCTTCAACAAAAAAATATAAAAAAACTACACCATAAACATTCAAGACATGAATTGTGACTCACACTATGATTTAAACCATGAAAAAACTCTAGAAGAATCCATGAGACCATCCTGTGAAATTTTATAAGATGTGGACTTGTATTTCATTGTGTGAATAGCCACCTACCATTGTATATGTCACATGATCTCCTCTTCTCCATTCTTTAACCCCATCCAATGTCTCTCAATACTAAAATGTAAAAACATTAGTTGGCTAGAAGGTTCATGTCCATTATTGTGTATTTGGACAGCAGCTACCTTATTTAAAAAAATAAGTTACCAATGAAAATGGATTGATCTTTTTATTTTTACAATAAAAAATTGAGTTATTGATATGTATTAATTGGTATTTGATTATTTAGATTTATTTTTTTGGAATCATGGATTCAGCGGTAAAAGAGTGAGTACTATTGCATCATATTCATAATAAAGGGATTACAAGATATGATTATTTTTTTATTTTTTATTGGAAAATAAAATAAATAATAAGGGATAGGTTATTTAATGTATCAACAATAGGATAAATAGTGTTTTCGTGGATTGTATCTTGGTGGATATCTAATGATATAGCTCAGGAAATGGTAGTAGTTCTGAAAAATAAAACGGACCCAAATAATTATTTTATCAATAAAAAATTATATGTTATGTTAATGTATAGTTTCATGGTGGAATTATAATCAACTATCATAGGTATGTAATTACTGGTTTGATAAGTATGTTTATATGGCATGAAAAAGATTAATGTGGTTTATGGACCTAATATGGTTAGATGGGGATATAAGAATATATGATTCATGAATTGGCTGAGGTATGGAAGTGTAATGTATATTGGGTCACACTACTTGTCACATCATAAATTAATTGTAATGATTGGAATTTGATATCTATATTGATTATGATATTTTATTCTTAGTGGTATTCCAACAAGGTTGTCTCTATTAGAACATCGGTAAGGAAGAGTTGTGGTGGCTCCATGTAGTGCATGAGATGAGGCCCCTGAGAGTGGGGATGATCATGAGCTACATGTGGTGGCATAAATGAATTCCAAACTACAACATTGGGTAGATGTTTTGAGGGTAGTAACTATATGATAAAATAATGAATAATACAGTTTTGTTTATATAGAGTATTGATTAATAAGTTCCAGAAGATGAGCTATCTCTGGAATAACTAATATTGAAGTTTCCTTCGCAACATCCTCCTTTTTTATAGTTAGAGGATGAACTAAAAGATTTGAAATATTGATTTTAGTCTATATATGTTATATTTGAAAAAATTGGGTCACTTTTAAGATGGATCATGAATTAAGGATCTTATATTCACATAGGACCACCAAAACACCGGTGATATATATAGGCATAGGGTGATAGGAATAATGGGTTAACATTGAAATATTTTGGGGGCATTTCTAAAAAATATTTTCTATATACATTAAGGGTGTATTAAACCCGTCTTTTAATGAACATGATGTAGGTATATACATTAGTTATGGATTATACATTGAGCATTAATGATCTATTGTGTTTTTATCTATTGATGGTAGAAGATGAGAAAATTATAGTGCAATAGTTTGGGGATGGATTAAAACATGTTATATGTCTTAATATAAACATCATTAGGTTTACCATATTTTTTAAGTGATGAATTAGAAACCAATATCTAATTTAAACTAGATGTATGGAACCACACTGATTAGGATGGCGTCGTTAGGTGATATAGTAAGTGTATCTCTAGGATGCCAAAAGTGAGGATGTGAGGAAACTTAGTAGAGCAGACATAGTAGAGGTGTCATTATTCCAACATTGTGTGGATTGGAAATGAAATATTTCAAATGTTAGTACATATACTTCATTCATCCCTAATGTGATCAACCACTAATGGAATGTTTCTCATGTAGATATATTAGGAATTTAGAGAGGTTTTGTAAGAAGAACTCAGGGATAACTAAAATTATTCAATCAAATAAGAAACTTCAATACACTGTGGTAGAAATTTTAGTACTGGTAGCTAAAATATAGTATATTATTTTGAACATTGGTTATAGTAGTAAGAGTGATAAATCGGTGATGGGAAAATATGTTAGTGGAGAGTACATCTCCATAGGGAGAACAACCATCTGAAATTAGGATTCCGACCAGATACATGTACTTGAGTCAATATAGACAAAGTTGGACAGAGATCCCATTATAGTTTGATGTATGCTAAGAACATGTGACTATAGTATTTGGGTTTTGAGTGAAGGATTTTGGGTCATGAGGTACATATATGATAAGAAAAATAAGAAGGCCTAATTAATATATGAGCATTAGATATAATTTATGCTAATAGTGGGATGTGATGGAATGAAGGATAAATTTGGAATATAGTATGATTTGATATGATAATGGAAATTAGAAACAATAGAAGAAAAAATTTATGAATTGGGTATGATGTGAGATGATAGTGGCCTTAGTTATGATACATGATGAAATGCAGGCATTAAGTAAGATATAGGATGAGATTTAGGGATCTCGAAGATGCCGGGTCGTGATGTTTTAAGACCACTATAAATATAGGGATAATTAGTGTGTGATATATGTATGGGTTCATATAGTAACTATAACCATATTTTATTTGATATGATAATAAATACATTATTAATATATTTTTGATTTCCCATGAAAGGTGTAAACCATTTTTATTATTAGTCTGGGGTAGTCAAGGGTATATGGGACTGAAATGGGTTTTTTTAAATAATCATAGTTTTTTGGAATGCGGATAGTGGGATTCTTCGGTTACAATGAT
Organism: Viscum album; assembly: GCA_963277665.1. NCBI lineage: Eukaryota > Viridiplantae > Streptophyta > Magnoliopsida > Santalales > Viscaceae > Viscum > Viscum album. The sequence goes on from OY728140.1 coordinate 1,957,372,794, forward strand.
TTCTGTTTGTGTATGATTAGTATATTTCAGTTATTATTTATATTTTAGAGGGCTGATTACAAAACCTCGAACCTTATTGTAGTGAAAACATGCTTAAATTATTCCATAATTCTTGTATTTTCTCAAGTAAAAATGGTTGTGATTTTTATAGTGTCCTGACTGTGGGTTTCTAAATTTACAAGGGGGTCTATGGTTTAAATTCAACAACATGTAGGTAATTTCATTGTGGATGTATAGAGCCAAATCATGGAACCTGGTGAAAGGGAATCTCACAACATGGGAAAAAATGTAAGAGATGATTCCTTATAGCCAACTATTTTATAATTAAGATTCCCTGCATATTCATTTATTTTAATATGAAAAAAATAATTTATCACTTATATATTTTTATAAATCATAATTTTTATATGATATTTTCCGAGAATAACTATCTCATATAAATAGTCATATAAGTTCCCCTCTTGGATAAAATCCAAGATATTCTATGATGATATTATTAAACAATATATCCTATTATTATATAACATTATTTTATGGGACAAATTTTATGAATAAATTCATGTGAGAGTACTCATTAGTAGCGGTGTAATTATATCTTATTGTTATGAAATATTAATCTCTTTGTTGAGAGACTATGAAGATAGACACACTTTTTGGAATTCCATATGTTATACGTTTCATTTGATATTCCTATTTATGATTTTGAGTAATGATCCATTGGTTTATATAATATTAATCATATATATCATGAGTCACATAATTACATACATTATAATAAATAGTGATGATATTTATTCCTCAAAAAGGTGGGTATGTTCAGTACATTATGAAAAATATGTAAGTCAGGGCTTGATTTTGCAATTCAAACATTATTGAAGTTAATATTGTGACCCATTTATTTGAATTGATTATTGAACTAAATTAAATGGATATGGTGTACTGACATGTTAGTTTTAGGATGTCAAAGAACGGTGTATAATGCCTATATATTGATGAAACAATTATTCAACCAGATTAATGAGATACTGAAATAACGAGACTATATTACAATGTTACTATTCATATGTGTTTTTATTTATTATGAAATTTATTTATTTTGTTGTTGGTAAATTTATGGGTTTCAACAAAACATACATAGAGAAATCCTCCTAATACCACTGCAGAAGAGGCCTAATGGGTCACATACTTATTGATTACATTTATCTTAATTAAATTATATTTGATTTTAATTATTGTAATAAATATTATTCATTGGATTTAGGAATAGTATTTATTTCGGATATTTTGATTGTAAATATTTAAAAAAGTATTTTATCTAAGTTGATGATTAAAATAAATATATATTCACAAAACCACAATTACCATATTTAAATTATTTATTTAATGAATTATATTTACTATTCTAGGTTTGGTAAATGAAGAAGAAGATGGAATGGATGAGTTATGACATCAGATAATAGGAATGATAGATTAAATTTCAATTAAACAAATATTAATTTATTTACTTGTATTTATATTATTTTTGAGACATGTACATTTTAAATGAATAATAATAATACTATAATTTTGGACATGGGTTTCACTAAGGATTGGGAAATTGGTAAAGGGGATTTTTTTAAATAACAAATTATCTTTCCCTATCTCCATATATAACTAATTTTAACATTCTTTTGATATTCAGAGTTAATTTTATTTATGCCTAACAATTTACTATCTAGACAATTCACTCCATAAAGAACATATCTAGGATTTTCTATAAATATCAAGATAATATCTTCCACAGACCCCCTCCCTCTCCAGAACAAGAAAACAAAAATCAAACCATAAAACATGAAGGATTGTTTTGTGATCAAAGGAATGATATAAAATATTACTGATACCATTGTGATAATATCCAAAGTATCATTGACGATAATTCTAGATCAACATATTATGTGTATATCACCTCTAGAGGGATTCTACATTGGATCCTCTTGACACAAAAACAGTACGAACAAATAGATGTTTGAATAATCAATACCTACATTGAGGAAAAAACTCAATTCTGAGGTAATTATTGATTATTAAATAAATTATTAATTTATCATGAGGGAATTATATCATGATATTTAGTGTTCATTCACTATGGTTCTCTATATATAATCACGAAGGGTGTCATTATTTTCATGTTCTAATGATTTATTCATTCGATTAAATGATATAACATAAATGGAAATAGGCATGATTAACTTCCGCTATGTACAGAACATCAAGTGATATCAAAGTGGTCACATGTAAATTTGTAAGTAATAAACTATAAGTGTGTAATTGATTAAAACACATTCTATATATAATTAAAAAACATGTGGTGTTTAATTAATCAATAAAAAACAATGAGTAACTAATACACACATGATTTTTAATAGATACACACACGTTGTTTAATTAATAAAGATGTGGTCACATACCTATTTTTGCAGAATAAACACCAAGTCAGTCTATACGCAGTGTAAATTAATTTACAAGAAAATAAAAATAATTACACCATTTAACCAAATTAAAATTTTTCTCATGATACGTAAAATGAAAGAAAATATCATGTGATATGGTTTAAAAAATATTAAATGCTTATTTAATTTAGGCATAAAATTCATAACATCATGACATATTTAATATTAATTCTAACCCATGTATTATGTGTGAATTAAATGTGGTACACACTATATAAATTAACCCATCTTCTTGAGTTATTAATTGATAATACAACTACATAATTTATGTGATATGGGTATACTTCTAGTTGTGTGAGTGAATAAAACACGACGATGTAATTTGGATAGGTAAACACCATGTGGACTCTGACTATATAAGGTGTAATTAAATATTGTTAAATAAAAATAATAAATTTAATTTATATTCAAAATATAGTGTATGAAGTTTCATGTCTATACATTATTATATAGATTAATAATCAAGATAAAGAAATAATAAATAAATAAAACCATTAATTATTAATTCAAGATAATATTATTTTATTTAATAAAGTGATTTGAAATTAATGTTAGATAACAAAAATTTTATTTCATTTTATGTATGTGAATGACCATGGGCATGAACAATCAATGTATGTGTCAAATTTGATTTTACATAATTTCGTGAGTTTTTTTATTGTAAAATTAAAATGATGTCTTCTAAATCATCCCCTCCCACATTTATTATGCAGGACCTACATATTCATGGGTTAATTTTTGTATACCCCTTAACCATTCTAATAGTTCCTCACAATTTTGTGTGAGAAATCATATGTAAAGGACATAGATTCAATAAGAGGGCGTGGTTTATAACCCGATCTTGGGTGAAACCAACCAAGAAGATATTGATGTCGATGGTGGAAAACTATAGCTTCATCTAAGAATGGCTCCATAAAAAATTATATATACTTAAAAAATTACATAATCATGTGTTTTTAGTTTATAATTAACTTTATTACTTTTCTAGGATCATTTTTGTTTATAATTTTAGAGAATTGGGTCATAAATCTTATGTAACAAACCCATATATTACAAAGTGGAAAAATCTACTCAGTATACATTTTTTTCACAATAGAAAACATAGAAAACATGTTTTATATAAATCAAAAAAAAATCATTACCTTTTTAAAAAACATCTTCTTTATTCTTACGCATCCTTAAATGTTGAGAATTACAATTTTAAAAGTTCAGGTTGTGCACAAGAATTTCTTTAAGGGACATAAAAGTATAAAATTTGTTTATCCTATGAAAAACATTTAATCCCATAAAATATTTACCTTTATCACAATATTATATTAGCATGTTAAATAAATCCTAAAAAAAGGAATGAAAAACAATCTTTTTTTCTCAAAGGAAAATCTTTAAAACCATACCCTGAAAATATAAACACTTTTAGGAATCTTAGAACATTATATTAATAACAAATTTCTGATATAAATTTATCCTAGTTAAATACATAGGATAATCATCCTGGGATAACTCCCTCATTATTTCCTTTGAATATAATGAATATTACCCAATACCTTAATGATTTATATCTGGATCAACCATCTAATAGGCCATATCAGGCACTCCCATAATTTAAGTTGTGTCGTGATTACCCTTCAACATCTATAATTATCATGTACTATATCATGATGAAAACATTTTATGCATGAAACTTTTCACTATTAACCAGAGGAAAATCGTTTTTGAATACATATGCTAATAAAATTTAGATATCAAAAATCCATTTATATTAAAAAAAATTTCCAAAAATAAAATACCTAGAAAAAAGGGAAGAATAGTTTTTCTTTGACGAATACATGGAAAATTATAAATTAATGAATGTATAAAATAAAAATTCTAAAGGATTGAAAAATTTTATATGCCATGTATTTTAAAATATAACATTCATTTTCCATTTTAATAGAAATTAAAAAAATCCCATAGAAAATACAAAAATAAACTTATTTTGAAAAAAAATAAGGAATAAAAAAGGGAGTTGAAATCTTCCTTATAAATAAATTATATTCATATAAATTAATCCAAAAAATAACTTTAATCATATTTATATTGATGAAAACATGTAGAAAATAAATCCTCAATACATTTATAATGACATTTTGAGTTAAATTGTCACTTTCTTTGAGTTTGACTCATCATGTACGTTCTTTATCTTTATAAATAATAAATTTATGTTTATTATTTAAATTATTAAGAAAACATTAATTTTTTATTACTTTTATTTTATTTATTACAATGTCAAATTCATGTACATATTTATTTATTTTTTTATTAGACATTTTGATGACATTAAACTCGTATGACAAAAATCACTTCAGTAGGGTGACTATGGCCAAAAAGGTAATTATTTAATAGTATATATAATAATAATTTATAAATATTCATATTTTTAATACATGAATTAAAATATTATAACCAGTCATGAATGTAGTATAGGATAAATAAATTATATCGCTCTATAGAGGTGGTAATCCACACGTACGCGCGAACGATTTTATCCTTTTAAATAGATGGAATGGTAAAAACTTTGATGATATATTTTCTTTAAATAATTAAAATAATATCATGAATATCATATATATTTATATAAACATTAAATCCATCATTATAAATATCCATGAGTAGTGGTGATGGAATACAAAACTCATCGCTTCATGGAGGTGGTGATCAACACGTACACACGAGGGATGGATTCACTTACCATAGGGTGGAATGAGTGTCAAGAAATGGTTGTACCATAATCAAAATAAAATTTTATTATATGTATGATACTGACATAATTATTTAATAATAGTAAAATAACATTTTGAGGAGGTGTAAAAAGAAATAAACTTGGAATCGATCAGTTAAGATTTATACCTTATCATTGTATAACAACTCTAGATTACACATTGTACCCTATAGGTTTGGTATTTTATTTGGTACATGACTTATAAAAAGTGTGAATTATATTTTGGGAGATATTTGGTCATGGATTGGCCAAAATTATGTTCAATGGAGGTGTGAGGAAGAGTGGATATCAAGTTCGTATTTATATCACAGATGAGGGACCCCCAATGAATTACTTGATGATTTAAATTAATATAAATTAATTTCCTGAGGAAATTGCAACAAATTTACATATTTGGAATATATACTGATTATGAGTATAAATACAATCATCCAAAAAATATTATAAAATTCGGTGGTTTTTTCACCCTAGTCTCTTTCTTTTATCCCCTTGTTCACCCATTTTGAAGATTATTGTGGTATCAATGGTTTTGGCACTAACTGAGTAATGAAGGTTTCAATAATAAGACAAGTATCTGTTAAATAGACTAAATTTTATATTCTAATCCACTTATAATTCATATTTCCAAATATATGTTTTTTAAAAATTTAAATCATATAATAAAATATGGAATATTATAAAATATTATTAATTTAAATTTTGGAACTATTTGTTAAATTTTACATTAAATTCATCATGAAATTATTGTTATTAGAATAGAAATGTTTCAGGATTATGAAATATGATATATTGATCTATAAAATTCCTATAAAAATATAGACCACCCAAACTATATTACTTTTAGAGTTCCTAAAATTAGTTACATCATTTTTCTACTACAGGTACAATCACTATGTCGGCGTTGCATAAGAATGTATGGATATTATTTTATCACACAAAATTAAAAATAAATTATAATTCTAAGATAAATTATTTATTTATTATATAACCATTTATCAGTGAATAAAACCACTTTTTATCCATATGAATATAATTTGAGATATTAAATCCAAGAGAGTGACATTTTTTTTCATTTAGTATTTTAAATTATATTATGTTCAGTATCAATGGAATGTGGGAATAAAATTAAAATAGTTAAAACCATTGATGTTCAAGGTAGAAAAAAACTTATTAAATAGAATAAATAGAGGTTCTATAGTGAGTTTTAATCCTTATTTGATTTCTTTTAAACATAATTACCCAATTTACCCTTACCGAGTTAACATATATTTACTAGGGTTACCATTCACAGTGTGAAAAATTAAAATTGAATTATTTTCATTAAATTCACATTATGCAACCAAATATGGGATATATTTTTCATGATTAAATTTCTATAAGTGGATTAAATTAATTTAATATTAAAATGCCTAATGTAATGAAAAAGAGTTTTATGAAAAATTAATTTTAATGTCCAAATATGAACCCATACCAAAAAGGGTTAAAATTATTATCTCTATATAATTAATTATAATATTTAAAATTAATGTAGAATTTTTTTACTTTATGATCAAATGGTACTATTAAATTAATTTATTTAATGAAAATAAATGATACTTTTATATAAAAATTTTATTTTTTACTATTTTCTAAAAAATAAATCACTTCATAAAAATCCAAAATTTCTGCCAAAGATAAAATTGATATATTATTTTCAAAAATGAAATTTTTTATTTCAAATTAAAATTATGAATTTTAATATTTAATATTTCATATAAAATGATATAATGCATTAAAATGAATTTAATAGGAATATAATAATTTCTATTTTTATTCATAAATTTATAGTATTCTTATTATTAATATAACTATTTAAAATATAGTTAATGAATATTACTAAGGTGTGAAATTTATTTTTAACATTACCAAATGTTCTTTATGACATTATTTTTCATCCAACCTAACTACTTCAAGGATCAAAACCAAAGATTCATCTGGGGAATATTTTCATAACAAAATATTCATAATATATGAAATGTACTTTAGGTAAAATCATAGGAAATTTCACTTCTTAGAAATTAATAAATAATTATTAAAGGATTCATATAATCTAATGAACTACGTAGTCAACTCACCATTTTTAACAAAATATATAACTCTTTTCCATAGAGAAACTTTTAAGAAAATAAGATCACTTATCTCAAAAAAATCAATCCTTTAATGATATGTATAAATTTTCTACGTACTATAGGCTATCCTCAATCATTTTAGAATCATTTCCACCTTATCAGCCATTTAATCTATCAACTATGCTCTTAATAACTTCATTTATTTATCTTTAACCCACTTAGCTAGAGTATATCACTTTTTTCTAGATAGTACCTTAAAAAGTGACATATATATATATATATTGGAATGAAAAATGTTATCATAATTACATTAAACTAAAGAAATATGTTGATTAAAAACTAACTTGTAATCCATAAAATAAAAACAAATCATTTAGGTCGAGTTCTAAATTGTTTGGTTAGACTATCCATCAGATTGGGGATGAAAAAATGTATTCCATGTAAATTTCTGAACACAAAATATTCTGAATTCTGTTCCAAAAATAATAATTAACCATAGGATTAAAGTTAGATAAAATGGAGAGATGAACTCTATGTAACCTGAATATCTTATTGAGTTATAGTTCAGAAATCCGGTATAATGTTAGAGTATGACAAATGTAAATGAAATATGTATATTTAGTTAATCGATCAACAATAATCCAAATTACATTACTAACATTAGATTTATTGATAATCCCACCATGGTATCCATGGATATATTTTCTCATTTCCACTCAAACATTGTAAAAGGATAAATCATCCTTTTTGTAATTATTAGTCAACTTTAATCAACTAACAAGTAAAAAATTTCATTGTAAAATCTTCAATATCCATCTTTATTCAAACTAATAAGTTATACTCTTAAAGACCTCAATATATCTTTGTATTTCCGTGATAAATAGAAAATGGATTTCTCTGACATTTTCTTAAAAATTCCCTTTTGAACTAAGAGATATCTAGAAAATACAATCGTTTCTCAAATCTCAAACACCATCTTTCACAATGATAAATTTTAGTAACATAACATTTTTCATATGTTACACATTTACATGAAAATAATTATCTTCCTTATGAACTTTCTAAATTCTACATGACAATGAATAATACACTAAAAATAGGAAAAAATTGTGGATCTTCATGAAAACACAATTTATAGGCCATAATTATATATATAATTTTCCAAAGGAGCAAGATCTAAATATATAATGTTCAATGATTAATTACCTTTTTTACTCAAAGTGTCATATACTCGGATTTTTTTTCCAAGATGGTAATGTATAGTGCAACCATAATCCATTAGTAGTTCCATAGATAATCTCAATATCTTGATCAACTATTTTTAAGTGAATATATAAATAAAAAATTTATAATAATTATATATTTCTCATTTTAATATATATAACTGATTTCAAAATATTTTTAAATAAAAAATTTTAGTTTATTCTAGATAATTTATACAATAAATACACTAATGAAATTACTATTTACCAAATAAATAAGCAATTATGTGATCATTATTCATCTTAACACAACCAATTACATTTAATGAATCATTTTCGTAGCTAAAAAATTCCCTATTTATAGAGGTCTGGTCCCAAAATTGAGCATTTACCAATGTAATTTCTAATACATGGAAACAGTCACACACTCTTTAGTAAATTGGAATTGAACTGCATTTTATGTTATTTTATTCACTAGTCTTGATAACTAAGAACTATTTCCAATAAACCTACATTTGTAACACAATAATTAAAGAAAATAATAAATATCTACGTCATTTAAAGGTCTTGGGAATTCTTCAATAGCTTTATTTTTATTATGGTCAGTAATGATTCCATTTTTAAAAACAATATTCCCCAGGAAAGAAATATTTTGAAACAAATATTCACACACAAAAATTATTCAATGTTGATACTTTTCATTCAAGGTTTACCAAATGATCCTTATATGTCATTCATGATCATCAAAAAATTTATTGTATACCAATATATCATTAGTAAAAAAACCAAAAACTAATCCAAATAATTATTGAAAACTCTATTCATAAGATCGATGAATATAATTTGTGAATTAGTCAGCCCAAATGGAATTTGTAAAAACTCATAATTCCTTCATCTAGTTTTAGATGGATTATTTATTATATCACCATCCTTCACCATTGATTGATGGTATAATGTCTGGTGATTAATTTTCATAAAATATTTTGCTCTCTAGAGATGATTAAATAAATCATCAATATGAGGCAAATGATATTTATTTTTAATTGTGAATTTATTAAAGGATCAATAATCAATGCAATGAATCATTGTAGTATCCTTATTTTTAATTAATAAAATAAGGACACTCTATGGTTATACGGTTCAATGAATGAAAATTTATATAGAAACTCTTGAAACTACATTTTCAGTTACAAAAGTACTACTTGGTCCATTTGATAAGTAAGTTTTTGAATTTGATTAGAATTAAGAAGTAATTAAATATTATATTTAACTTCCTGATTAAGAATAACACCCAAAAAATTCATCTAGAAAATGTACATATATCCATTCACTATTGGAACGTCATTAATATGAACAATTTATTTATATCCTATAACATGAGCTTGGAATGTTTCATTTCCATCTCTAATCAATTTATTGATTTAATAATATTTTATTAATGGTATAAAATCGTTAAATATAACTATAAAAGATCTATAATAGAATTTATCTTAATAAAATAAAATCTAATCGATAACCAAATTGATATCAAACTCTACTATGGTAATTCCAATAATATTTATATGAAAGACCATTCCACTCTCAACAATAGGAATATTTCTATAAATCTTTGCTTAAAATTTACACCAAGTGACTTCAACAAAATATACATATCCTTTTCAAGATGTTATATTACAATTTTAATTGAAAATATCTCATAAATGAAGGAATGTGATTATATAAAGTTAAAATGGCATCAACATAATTTTAATAAATAAGTAACACATTTGATTGCCCATCATCTACCGTAGTAGCATAAAATTAATTTTTCACACATACATTATTTTGATAGTGATAGTTTTTACCCTAAGAAACTAAATTAAAAAACACATTATCTTAATCCCCCATGTATTTTCAATTAAAACACTTACCCTTGGATGAATATATTTTACACTATTATTGGATTATTCAGGAATATTTTCATTATAGGTATGATCCCTATGACCTCACATACCACACCAATAACAGTTTCCAATTCCTATCATAAATTATTTGATATTTTTTACCATACATGGAACGTTTTTGGGGATTACTGCGTGATTTTTTAGTTGATTTTTTCTATATTTATAACCACCTTGACCAATTACTGTTATTTTAATCATATAGAACATCAGTGTTGGTAAACTCCACCTCATCTTTCTCAGTAAAAATAACAAAATTCTATGAAATTTTAAATTCTCAAATAGAATATTCTCTAAATAATTTTTGCATCAATATTAAGTAAATTATATAAATTTTACTACCAAATTTCCAAATGAAATATAGTACATACCAATATGATCTTGTAAACTTTTGTTCACATGCGTATATTAAATCTTAATCTTTTTTCCATAATTTAATGAATTTTTTCCCATTCTGAGTTGAAAACCCATATGGAAATATTACATTAAAAAAATATACTTAAATTTATCAAATTCTATAGAGTGAATATCATCTCTCTCTATAGAATTATTTACAAATGACTATCATCAACCTACTTCACCTAAAAATTTATAAATGGAAAGATTGACCTTTTGACATTTTGAACATTCCATGACCTCATATAGTTTTTGTTAATTATTGATCCATTCTTATACATCAACTAGATCTATAGTTCCACAGATATTCAAAGGGTGGTTTTTATAAAATGATCATTTATCAATATATTCATCTATTATAAACCAAGTTTCTCTCTAGCATGAACTCCACCACCATTTATAGTATGCATCAATAGATAATTTTCTTTTTTTACCTTCCTACATCAACTTCCTTATTTCCTCATTGGAAAACCATTCAAATAGACATATATTTAATAAAGCAATTTGGTCATATTTAAATGCAATATATTTTCAACTAAACGATAAATTAATAACTCATAATGTTATTTTATTAACATTACACTAACATATAAAGTTTCATAATCCTTTCCATAAATACGATGTTTAATAAACGTGCATTTATACATTAAATACTCTGGTGTTTTTAGTCAATAATTCATTTTATTTTATTCTGACGATATTTAGTGTTTTCATTATTATATATATAGATAATAACTCTAACATAGAAAAAATATATTCCAAATTGGAAACTTTTACTGAGTGTCCATTTTTTAACTACATTAATCATTAAAAATGAATCATGTTTTCTTGTTTAGGTCAAATACTCAGACATTTTAATGTAAATTTTAATTTATTTTAACTCATCCTTTAACCCTATATAAGACATTTAAAAAATTAGATGAGAAAAAAAGATCAGTAAGGGATATAAAAGTAAGAAATATATTAGTCCAGGGAAAAAATGATAACACAAAAATTTTTAATCCTTTTTTTTAATATTCTTTTATAAAATTAAATAAACTATAAACTGAAGATAAAAAATATAATTTATACTCAAATAATAATATTAAATCCAACATCACAAAAATAGATTACCTTTTGAGAAGAAAAATGAATTATATTCATAAACTATGTTATAAATAACTTGATCATATTTGAAACCATATTAGAAACCTACTTGATTATTTATGTACTTCATACCCTTGATGACAAAGAAAAGTTAGCCAATGTATTATAGAGATATATCAATCTCACCTATTGTATCAGTTGTATTGAGATCACTTTTCATATATGCTATATCAGTCTCACTCATCGTCAAATATAAATCTATTGTTTAATATCCTGAAAAAAATTTATTCTTGATAATTTTAATTATAAAACTATTTATAAACAATTTTAAACCAATATGAAAATCATTTTTATATATTAAAATAAGCTTTCCTTTTTAAACACCATTTTACTCAATTATCCTAAATAAGGGGAAGAAAGGTATTAGTTTGAAGAACACATTGATGAAAATAACAGAAGTAAAATAGAAAATTATACTTGTGTTTATGTGAAAATATATTTATTAAATTTTAATTAAAATAAAACATTCCCCTTTTCCGTTTTCAAAGAATGTCAAAACGTTCCTTATAAAATATATAAAAAAATTCCTTTTGAAATCATTTGTAAGAAAATAAAATGAAACAAAAATTTCCTTAATAATTAAATTATGTCCATATAAATAATTAAACTATATAATTTTATGAATATGGACATGGAAGAAAAATATTTAAAGAATAAATCTATAAATTTTTTAAAATTATGTTTTATGTAAAATATCCCCTTACATAATTTATTTAACTTTTTAAATAATAAACTTATGTTAATTATTTTAATTTCATAATAACAATATTAAATTTAACTATTCAGTTTTTTTGGTTTATCAACATGCTTTATTCTAGTATATAATCAATTAAGATCAGGTCCGACGTTTTGAACAAATTTGGCTCATATACCCAAAATGACTTTATTTGCTGTACGATGGTGAAAATGAAATTATTACATCATCATTATTATAATTATAAAAACCTAAGAATACATTTTATAGATAAAAAAATTAAAACCATCCATCATAAAAATACATGACAAAATAATCACATCGATTCATAGAGTTGATAATCTACCCTTATGCATGAACGATGTTATCATGTTCCAATAGATGGAATGGTAAGATATTAGATGATATATTATACATAAAAAATAAAAATAATTTTATAAATATTATATATATATATATATATATATATATATTCATTAAATTCATCATTATAAAAATCCATGAGTGGTGGTAATGGATAATGAAATGCTTTTCTTGGTGGAGGAGATAATCCATAGGTACACACTAACAATTTTTTATTTCCCATAGGATCAAAAATGAGATGAACAAGGGTTGTAACATAACCTTAAAAAATTTGGTCTATGTAATATACATATATTATTATTTCATCATGGTTAAAGAATATTTTAAGGATGTTGAAGGATAAATAAACATTAATTAGGCTAGTTATGATTTATACCATCTCCTCAAAAAACAGATTTGTCTTAAATAATAAGCCTTGAAGGTTTGGTATGTATGTTAAAATGATCTATATGACATGGAGAGTAAATTTATAGAGATATTTGGTCAGTTATTGGTTGATATAAAGCTTTAAAAATGTGTGAGGAGGAGAATGGATGTGGTTTCCTTTTATAAATGAAGGGAGATACACTGTTTAAATAACATTAGGAATTATATTAATATAAATTAGTTTTCATGGAAAAATGGTGTCAAATTTATATATTAACAATATATTTTGGGAAATAGTTTAAATAATATCATCCAATATGTTTTATATATTATTATATGATGTTTTCCCTCCCATCTCTTTATTTTACACTTTGTTAACCCTTTTTCTGATTACCATGTTATCAAATATTTTTACACTAAAGGACTCATGAAAGATAATATAATAAGACAATTAAACCATAAATATCCCATATAAAATATTATAAACAATATCCCATTAACTTGGCCAAAAATAATATTTTTATTAATTTTAAATCATTTAATAAAATAATGTTTACTATATAATACTATTAAAATCAAGTATATGACTATTCAATTAATTTGAATCTAAATACATCATGATAGTAAGGTATTTAGAATATAAAACTTTAAAACATATAATATGATTTATTGATTTATATAATTCATGTAAGACTATAAATCTCCCCATAAAATTACATTTAGCGTTATTAGAATCACATACTTTTTTTCAACTACATTGACCAACTCTGTATCTGTGATGCATAAGAATTTAAGGTATTTATTTAATAACATGGTATTAAATATACAATTCCATGATAAAAATCATTTATATCTCAAATTACAATTAATAACATAACATAAACACTTTTTATCCCTATAAAAAAATTAAGGATATTAAAACATAGAGGGGGATATTTTGTTTTAATTGTTTATTTAAAAATATAGTAAGGTCATCACTTATAGAAGGTTGTGAAAAATTTGAACAATTTCAAAACCATTATTATTCAATTATGAAATATACTTTCAAATTAAAATAAATAAAATTTTTAGGGATAGTTTTAGGCTTTATAAAATTATTTGTTGACATTTTTCCAGATTTATCCTTACTGAGGTAAAAGTTATTTAATATAGTTATTATTTATATTGACCAAAAAACGGTTCAATTTACTAAATCTAGATATATTGATTCAAAATATGGAATCCATTTTTAATTATTAAATCTATAGATGTGGGATAAATTAATTTAATATTAAAATGAAAAATGCTAGTGTTGACTCCATGAAATGTGTTCTGTGTCCTTCTCTAAAAAATTGAATATGTGAACCTCACTTAGATAAAAAATGTTTAGTTTAACTAGAAATATTTATTTATTATAAAAGAAAAATAATATAGGATTTCCTTGTGGCATGACCCAAAACATCATAAAATTGGATCTAAATATTTGCAGTGAGACTCTATATTTTTCATTGGAATTAGTGGTAGTAGTGAAGGGGTGGGACGAAAGGCCGACACTAATTCCGAGCATGGGTGTGGGTGCACAACCGAAGTGTTATGGATAATTTGTCTCCCCTAAGTGCCCCAAAACATCACCAGGGAACAAGGTACCTATGCACAACCAACCGGCATGCTACCCACTCGCGCAACCAAAAACCTTCTCCCATGGTCTCATGTTTTCTTATAAATATACCCTTGGGGACTTCATTTTTATGGATGAATTTCCCTGAGGGAATATTTCTTCTCTGATTTCCCTAGTACATTTATCAAGTCCATTGAAACCTCCATGGTTGTTTCCATATTCTAAAAGATAGAGAATCAAGGGGTGCATAGTGAGACTTATGTCTATTCAGTTATAATAATAAATAACACTTGTGTGACTCCTTTTCACAAACCTCTTGAATTAATAGGACTAGTGTGACTTCCTTCATCAAATAAGAACATGCGCTACTCAATTCTGTAAATAACTGTGCATACCCTTAATAGATTGAGTCATGTCTCTCCCATATGTATTATTCCCGGTTTTTTGTCACCTAAGGTACCATCAGTTCTCCCAAGCCTACATGGGTGAATCACCCTAGCACGAACATCCTTGAATTGTCCTACCCATCATCCTATGTTTTGGATTTCACAAAGCCTCCTTCATAGCCACTCAAAGAAAGGCTTCTCCTTCACTATCGTCATTTACTAAAAGGGACCATGGTCAAACCTCCACCAAGACCTCCTGATTTAAAAAACCATAAGGAAAGGAACATCAACATGTACCCTATTTTGATTTGGATTTAAACTGTTAGAGGTTTCACACACTTTTCCTAGCAAAGAGTAAGGATTCTTGAGGCATTTTTAGATTTGGATATCTACAGTCACATGGACTATTACCCTTGGGATTGTATTGCAGAGTTCCTAGTCTTGGATTTGGGGGATAGAACTATATCCACACATTCTTGACTCTAAGACATTAAACCTCCAGTTCCCAACAGGGTGGGTAAGGATCACACTTGTTTTTCTTCAACATGGAATGAGATCCTCCATCCGCTATAGAACCATCTTTATGGTATGCCTCCTGAGGTAATCCCCTAGACATTCATTTAGGAGGTCACAACATTGCTCATATCAATTTCATTCACCTCCATTTATTCATTAAATTTGATTAATTTCCTGTAGAGAACCATTCTTGACGTACATGGACATTACATTACAGCTGCGGAATAAGTAATACATAACAAAAACAAAAACACAAGGACCATAATATTTTAGTGTCTTTCGAAACTCGGAATATAATATTCTTATCACAGTGAGATATATTCAACATCTCCCATAAAGATCTTCCCGTTTTGTTTTCTTACCTAAAACCATTCTTTATACCCTAGGGAAAAGAAAACATAAAAAGGGTGAGCTCAAATGGTCAGTATGGGTAAACATAGAGAACATAAAAAAATCTGTAAACATTGAATGTAAAAACATGAACATAAAATCTAAACATCAAAATCTTGAGAAAAGACTTAAATCTTGGAAGTAAGTAAGGCATATATCATAAAGGAACATCAATCATGATAAAATATCATGGTAATAAAACATGTAATTGTGGGAAACCATTAAGCACATGATATGATTTCCATTGTAGCCAAGGCATTGCTGCCAAGACCATCTTAGTGGACAAAGTCCGTTTCTAAATCGAGTTCACTCCACGTTCCAGTCCTGTAACACTGAACCAGATTAACTTATCATTCCATCCATGTCTATCTCATGAGATATAAATATTTACGCAATGAATTGGATGGAGATATAGGTCCCACCCATCTCATAATGAAATAATTCTTACGTGTTCCACAACATGAACATAAATCATTCATCATAACCCAAAGAATTAAATGGGTTTCATAAACACCATCCCATCATAAAAGAATCCATAAAAAACAAATGGATATCATTTCATTATAAGAAAATTGAAACCATGTAAATCATAGATACATTATACTTGAAACATACACATATGAAATAATGTCATCTTATATGGAAAATGGTTTTGATAAGACATTTGAAATGAATTCTTGAGGAAAATATCCTTTCTTCTACAAAATCATTTTCTTTTTACAAAATTCCATGAAATTTTAAATGAAAAAAATTTTGTTAGAAATAATCCTAAAATCTTGTAGAGTAAGGTTCATGAAAACAAGTCATTATGAAATCGTAAAAATCCGTTCATGCCGTATATGTTGAAAAATAACATTCTTCTCGTACTTTTGTCGGAAAAGTCAAAAAGTACCACATATGGTAAACAGAAAAATGATTCCTTACATACCCAATAGTAAAAGTCAAAAATGCATAAAAATAATATTAAACATATATGAAACCATTTTTAGAAAACAGGGACATGGATGAGAAATATAACCCTAGTAAATAGTTATTAATAAACAATCTCGAATAAAAACGAGATTGGAAAATTTATCCCTTAACTTATGTCTGATATGATTTGTTTGTATCCGAAATACATTTATAATGATTTAAATAATGTCATTGAATTATTATAGAATCATATTCATTGTTATGATATCATATATGGTTCACTTATTCCTTTATATTACTCGTTCAGTTGTAAATTCCATGTTAAAGCAGCGTTTTGGGTAAAATCGTTTCATTTATCGTACGTGTTTCGATTTGTTGTTCATCATATTATTACACATATCCTGATTTACTTAATAACATAATGTAAAACATTATATATATATATAATATATATTTAGTATATAAATATATATATATGATAGGTTGATAAATGGAATAAAATACACCGTTCATGGAGGCGGTAGGTCGTACGTACGCATGAACGCTATTTATGTTTCCTTATTGAATTGAATGGAATTAAGTAAATGAAACTTATATGTACATAAATACAGTATCATTATTATTTAATATATTTCATGATTATTTATTACATATATACTTTATAATCATACTTGAATGGTTAATCATGGAAAATGAATCGCATCGCGTTCGTGGAGACGGTAGTCCGTACGTACGCACGAGCGATTATATCATTCCCATAATTATTGAATAGAATTGGATTGAATGATATAATATCTCAGAATTAGTATGATGGTATAATAACCATATATATTTATTCTTTACACCATTATATCGATCCAAGTAAGGTTGTGGTGGAAAAACAAATTACACCACGGCGTGGAGACGGTATTCCGTACGTACGCACGCGCGGTGAAATCATTTTCCATAGGATGGATAGAAGGTGAAATGGGGTTGTATAATATTTATAATAACATATCAGTATATTAGTGATAATGATGGTAATAAATTATATTGAAACAACTAAATAAGAATAGGTTGAAGAAGAAAGAAACATGAATGAACCGGGAGAAGAGATTACCTCTTCTTCGATGCACCTCATTTAAGCTTCCTTTTTAAGGCACTAGAGTTGGTCTTTTGAGGAGACGAGAACCTCTATAATGTTTATAGGTAATTTTATAAGGGAAATGGTCGGGGTTTGGCCGAGATTGAAGGCTCAAAATTGTGTAAATTGAAGAAGGAGGAGGTGTTTGCGAATAAGGAGGATGATGGTCTAAGGCTGGGCATAGACTACAGGAGACTGAATCAGGTAATGGTCAAGAATCGCTACCCTCTTCCAAGGATAGACGATCTCTTTAACAAGTTGAACGGTATAGGATGGTTCTCAAAGATTGAACTATGGTCTGTATATCACCAGTTGATGGTGAAGGAGGGCAGCATCCCGAAGACGGCCTTCAGGTGCAGATATGGGCACTTTGAGTTTCTGGTCATGCCGTTTGGCGTTACGAACGCTCCAGTTGTGTTCAAGGGGCTTATGAACTCCATCTTCTAGGAGTACCTGGATCAATTCGTAGTCGTGTTAATCGACGACATCCAGATCTACTCAAGATCAGAGGAGGATCACGCTGAGCAACTGAGGATGGTTTTGGAGGTCCTCCGACAGCACCAACTCTATGGGAAGTTTTCCATGTTCAGGTTCTGGATGCAAGAAGTGCACTTCCTTGGACACGTGGTGTTTGAGCGGGGGATAGAAGTGGTCCCATCAAAGGTCGAGGCAGGTGTTTCTTGGGAAGAACCCAATACCGTGGCAGTGGTCCGTAGCTTCCTTGGGATGTCAGGTTACTATCGGAGGTTCTTACCCTTCTTTTCATGAGTTTCAGCACCTTTGACAGCCTTGAAGAAGAAGGATCGGGATTTCGTATGGGATGAGCAGTGTGAGGCGGCCCTCATCTATCTGAAGTAGAAGTTAGTGAGTGCCCCATTGCTATGGTTTCCAGAAGAAGGGGCGACATATGAGGCATACTGTGATGCTTTAGGAAAAGGACATGACTATGTACTGATGGAACGACATGTGTGGTCTCTTATGGGTCTAGACATCTACGCCCCCACGAACGTAATTATTCCACCCACGATCTGGAGCTCATAGTAGTCGTTTTTTGCACTAAAGTTGTGGCGGCATTACCACATCAGAGAGCACTTTGTGGTTTTCACGGACCACAAAAGCATGAAGTATATCTTCTCCCAGAGAGACCTGAACCTACGATTGAAAAGGTGGATGGATTTCCTCCAAGATTAAAATTTTTAGAGTTTTCTTAAACCTCAGGGAAAGGAATCATGGTGGCTGATGCCTTGAGCAAAAAGTCACCGAGGGATGCGGTTCGAGAGTCGGCAGATTCTTGGAGGTTGATGGAGGAGTTTCCTTCCCTACACCTAGATGCAATGATGGATGGTGGTAGAGGTTTCCTGTATCAGATGATAGTGTAGTCTCCTATACTATGACAGGTGGAGAAGTCCTAGTGGGGAGATTCAGAAAGTGAAGTGATTCATGACCGGGGTTCCCAAGGCGATGCCTCGGAATGGTGGGTGGAGGATGGTCAGAATCAGATGTTTTTCTGAGGGAAGATTTTTGTTCCAGAGATGATGCACGAGAGGGTTCTTGGTGAGTTCCACAACTCACCCCTAGTGGTACACCCGGGAGTTTCCAAGATTTTCCAGGGTCTGAGAAGATAGGTTTGGTGGCCCAAGGTAAAGAGGGTGGTGGTAGATTTCGTGGCCAAGTGCCTAGTGTGTCAGTAGGTGAAGGTTGAACACTGTGTTCCAGGTGGTTTTTTTCAACCCTTAGATGTACCCCAATGGAATTGGGATGACATCTTGATGGATTTCACCATAGGGCTACCCAAGGTTCAAGGAGCCCGCAACGCCATCTGGGTGGTGGTGGACAGGTTGACGAAATCGGCTCACTTCATGGAAATCAAGGAGTCAGGTACAGTGGATGACTTAAAACGGAGGTATGTGGATGTGGTGGTGCGGTTGCATGGAGTTCTGAGGTCCATAGTCTCGGATTGGGATGCACAGTTTACCTCACGAGTCTAGAGGGGATTGCAGCATGCCGTTGGAACCCAACTATTCCTTAGCACAACTTTCCACCCCCAAACATATGGGCAGATAGAGCGCACCATCCAGACTTTAGAAGATATGCTACGAGCATGTTTTTTGACCTTGGAGGATCATAGGTACAACACTTGACTCTGATAGAGTTATCTTACAACAAAAGCTATCACTCTACCATTGGCATGGCTCCATTTGATCCTTTGTACGGGAGGCCGTGCTGCTCACCCGTTTGCTAGACAGAGGTCAGAGAAGTAAGTGTTCTTGGCCCAGAGGTGGTTCAAAGCATGACGGAGAAGGTTCAGCTTATAAAATAGAGGATGAAGGAAGATCAGGACTGGAAGAAGTCATACGCCAATAATAGGAGGAGACCCTTGGAGTTTTAGGTTGGGGACCATGTATTCCTGAAGGTCTCCCCTCGGCGTGGGCATCAGAGCTTCGGTACAGGGTGTAAGATTTCCCCCAGGTTTGTCAAGCCATTCGAAGTGCTGAAGCAGGTCGACGAGGTGGCTTATTAGCTGGCATTTCCACCACAGCAACAAAGGGCGCATGATGTATTCCATGTGTCCCATATCCTTCGGTATCGGCATAACGATTCACACGTCCTCGAGTGGGGAGAGTTAGATATCGGGGACGATGCAACGTTCGTGGAGCGACCAGTGATGATCGAAGGTCGTGAAGATAAGGGGCTTCATGGATGAACCATTACTTTGGTTCATGTGTTGTGGAGACATGGTGGGCTTGAGGAAAATACCTGGGAGTGAGAGATGCAGATGTGCTCCTAGTATACAAAGTTGTTTTATTTTTTTCTGTTTTGTTCGTACTTGGTTGATGGAACGCTTTAACTTGATAATTATGGAATGTGCGGTTTTACTTTTCTCTGGATGTGTGTAATGTGAACTGAGATGTGGGGAAGGGAGGAACTAATCCCTAGTTAAGACGCATTAAAGTGGATGTGCCTAAACACATGCGGGTGAGTCAGTTCCGCCAAAAGCGGATAGTATCTTAACATGGAGGAAGGGAAACCCCTCACCCACATGACCGGACAGTTTGGTCCTTTGTTTTTTTTGGTTTCACAGGGGAGAGGAGTGGTATGTTTGTGTTTTTTCAGGAGATATATGGATAAGGGGGCGCTCTTTTGTAACAAGGAGGTTTTTCCTGAGAGGTATCTTTCGAGGGGGAGTCATTCGGACACCTCTCCTTTCATTAGGTGGGTTTTTTATATTCTCGAGGATGAGAATGCTTTGAGGGGTATCTGATGTAATGGCCCAGACCTCTCCGATGCATTCCTTTTTGAAATTCGGTGCTGGAGGTGTGTTAGGATGTCTAGGTGCCTTGGGGTGCGTTTTGGTGGACTTTTAAGGAGAACTAAAGGGAAATAGCTTTCGCATGGTTAGCACACGGTTTGGCTAAACCGTGCGGCCAAAACATGCAAGGTTGGTGTTAGAGGAAGTGGTTAATGCATAGTTAGCGCATAATTTGGCTAACCGTGGGGACTAATCGTGTGAGGAGTGTTTGGCGAGATAGAAGCTAACGAACGGTTAGTGCACGGTTTGTGAAACAGTGCGGACTAACTGTGCAGGCACATAATGTTAGATCCTAAAATTGTGGATCTGAACTCTTTTGCCTCTAAATGGTTCGTTTAATCCCCAAAGAAGCCATAACTTGTTACTACCCTTCCTTGGAGGTAGAAGAACCTCTCCCAAGCGTTTTGGAGGAGACCCGGAGGCTTTTCTTGGCGAATCGAAGCCAGTTCCATGAGGTTTGTGATCGTTCTTGCTTGTTTTCTTAGATATACTCCTCCTCCTCTCTCGGTTTCATAGATCTACGCCCGTTATCAGTTGATATAATCATGTAGATGTCTAATATGAATATCTTTGGACATGGTTGTGTTAGGAGAGGATATCTAAAGATGATTCGTGTATAATCGACCCGATTTCTTGAGCGTTCTTCGACCATCGTGGTTTCATCGAAAACCTTTGAGGGATGTAATTTTCCCTCATCTCTCCCTTACATGTATCATGAGGGGTGGGTGCGCTTTTGTTTCTATGGGAAAGGATGAAGCCAAGCATTAATAAATATAACAAACAAACTTTTAAAGGAATAATGTGGAGGGGTGTGATCGATATACTGCTGTTTTGTTTTCCTGCTCTTCCTTGATTATTATGTTGTGAATTGTTTGGATGTATTCTTACTGAAAATAATTGACTGTTGGTGGTCTCTCTCTGTGCACTAATAAACTATTGTCTTCTGTGATGATTAAATGGTTGTAATATAGAAATTGATTAATCACGTGAACTCGGTGGATTAAATGGATGCCCAGCAAACATGAAACCATGTTTGATCACCATGATTAACCAACAGAAAGAGGAAACATATAAATGATGTGCTTAAACATGGAATTTTCCTGGATTTTTTTGGTAGTGGGTGTGGTTTTCTGTTTTATTTCTAATGGGGTGATGTGGGTGAGGATGGTATCCTCTGTTGTCGCACGGTTTTTGGTTGTGACTCTGCTTGCATCACAAATTGGGGTGGAATCCTCTTCTATTGTGAAACCTTTTGGGTTCATGGTTCTGGGGATGTGGGGTTGTATCTTGATACCATCTTTGGTTCCAATACATGTAGGGATCTCACTTTGATGTGAACTTACAAGAGAACTGGGTGTGAATGTTTAAATTGGTGTTGGCTGTAACTTTTCCCCTAGGCTAGTGCTTATGCCTACTAGTTTCCCAATAGTGCAGAATTTATTAAATGAGGTCACTTGAACATGAAAATAAGAATGGATGAGTGGGGAATTAGTTTGGGAATGAGTTGTGACTCAGCTGCGAGTGTCATGACTTCTTTTGTGAATGAATAGTAACATGGTTTTTGTGTTAGGTGTTGAACCCTAGGTTGGGATGAGTGCTTGTTATATATATATATATGATTGTAGTTATTGTGTTTCTTATTCTCTCCCCACTCAAGTTGAGCACTTCGTTCCGAACAACCCATTTTATGGGGAGGTCTTTTTCCCAACCCTCCTATGAGTGGCGGGTTATTAGATCCTTTTCTACTCCCATTCCCGGATAGCCCATGACTCTTCGGGCATGGTGTGATGGACTATGGTCCATTATAAGTCCAAGAATCTTCGGGTGGGGTAGTTGTGGTGGTTGGCACAGGTGTTAATGGGAATGTTGTTTCCCAAGTATAATCGAGATGAGGCCTAGGTGTCTTCGGGCGTGATGGTAGCATTCTGGCCCAAGTGTCTTCGAGCGTGGAAGTGGTTGTTTTGGCCTAGGTGTTTTTAGGCATGGTTACATGAGGTGATTGTGAACCAGGTGTCTACAGGAGGGATGGAGGTTGTGGCCCATGTGTTTGTGGACGAGATGTGTGGTTGTGGCCCAGGTGTGTGCGGGCGGGTGTGGCAGTGGGACTGCAGTGAGAATGGCGGGATTGGTTCGATGCGTAGGATTTCTTCAATAACCAATGGGAAAGTGGCACGGGGTACCCAAAATTGATGTGCTATTACTATACTTTACTTGACTTGCGTTATTTGGGGAGTGTGCCTTGGTGAGGCTTGGGTGGATAGTTTACTTTGTTAGGTGTTTGGTTATCTCTTTTTCCACGGGGCATTAGAATGTCTCCCCACTTGTGCATGAGAGTCTTTGGTTTTCCCTACTGAGTGTACTTGTATACTCACCCTATGTATATAAAACTACTTTCAGGTTTCTAAGAGGACATCAGAGATTTTGAAGGGCCGTACTAGATCAGGCATTGGGACCATTGCAGTTGATTTTTTTCTTGCTTTTGGTCATTAACCCTTGTAGACACCTAGTACTTTCTGGCTTTTACTTTTACATCATGCATATGGGAGTGGTTTTCATGTCATTAATTTTACTTCCAGTTTTGGCATTGTGGGGTTTCATCATCTTATCTTCTGATCCGATTAAAGAAAAGGGTAATGACTTCCATTTTTGGTGAGATTCTATTCCCTTGGTGCTAGTCTCCACTCCGAGACCTATTGAAGGCCTGTCTTGGGGGTCATTATCTCTCCTTCAACATAATGAAGGAAGGTTCTGGAAATCTGTTGTCCCTTAACTTCATTTGGTGAAGGCGGGTCGTGACAGGATATAAGGGCACTTGGACAACATTTTTGGTTTTCAAGATCATTTCCCTAAAGTTGAAGATTTTGAATTAGAAGAAATACTTACTTTATTTCAGTACAATTTCACCATTGTTTGTGCCTTGAACAATTTCTACTTCATCTCTTAAAGAAATGATGTTGAATTTGTAATTCGTGAAGTGTTAGTAGATCATGTGATAGAATGATGGGTCAATCCATTTGTCACAAATAAAAGGTTATCAAAAGTTATCAAATATACATAAGTACATCTATGGTGAGGTTAATCATATATGATTCCTAAAATGGACATATACTTCGTATATCATACCACATAATAAATTGAATCTAATTTATACTAACCATGGACTTCCTGTAGGCCAATGGTAGGCGATAAAGGCCTATCGCACTTTGGTTTTGGGTTCGATTCCCGCATCCTTGTCCGACGCGATGGGTTTTCGCCTGTCCTACATGTTGTCCCTTTTCTAAAACTATACTATTATAACATTCTATAAATAATATCAAAAAAAAGTTCTATCATTAAATAATACTATCTGATTTCCATCATAATCTATTCCAGTCTTTATGCTTATCCAAAATACATCTATCTAATTTCATAATATAAAGAAAATGATTACTTGGAAGGCCACATAACAAGGACATGAATACCATCATTTATCCCCCATATATCATAAGATATATCTTTTTGATCTCATTTCAACCATGTTAGTACCTTAATCATGTATTCTCTGGAAAAATTAATACCCATTGAACCTTAGTAAAAACATGAATGTAGTTAAAAGTTAACACTTTCCACATAACAAAATCTCAAATATTCTATATACTCAAACCATGATATAACTTAGTCCTTATATCAATCATGAGGTCATGAATACTATAAAACATATTATTTTCTCCTTATCCATTAATTATGCACATATCATCTTCTTTAAAAAATATTTGAATCACTTTTCTTTGTTATTGGTACCATATAATTATTGAAACCCATAATAAACCAATACATAGATATTCCAATATTCCACAATACTATAAATGAGATTATAATCATTCCACTACATCGTTTTCATACTCAACATATCCAATAGTGATCTCATGTGACTTCCCTTTTTTCCTTTAACTTAAGAGGTTGTTGATGTCGATCATCCTTAACCCTTGGATTAGGGCAT
The DNA here is from genome assembly GCA_963277665.1 of Viscum album. Taxonomy (NCBI): domain Eukaryota; kingdom Viridiplantae; phylum Streptophyta; class Magnoliopsida; order Santalales; family Viscaceae; genus Viscum; species Viscum album. The sequence continues at coordinate 1,957,398,469 of OY728140.1, forward strand.
TGATTAGCATAATGCCTCATTTCCTTGCACTCAAATCATTGATGTGTTAGTGGAGCGTTCTCTGTAGTCTTTTCTATGTTCACATCATTAGAATCCTTTTTCCCACTACTTAGGAACTCATCTTCTTGATGACCTTCTTTTCCACACTTGAAACATTTTCTAGTACCTTTTATACAATCTCCACAATTCTTCTTTCCACACTTTGGAATAAAGAAACATTCACATTCTTTTCACCATTGTTCTATGGTTTTTCCTTGAACTCCATATTTCGTTTCTTGTCAAAACCATGAGATGGATATGTTACACCAACTTCATGTTCTACCTTGATAGCACAATGCACAATTCCTTCATAGCTACTGAAGTCTCTTATAGCTAATGCCCTTTGAAGACTTGGTTTTAAGCCACATAAGAATCAATCAACTTTACTTTCAGGTTGGATGATAATGCCTGATGCATACATTACAAGTCTTGTAAAATTCGCTTCGTATATACCAACAGATTCATCACCCTTTTGAATAATATCAAGGAACTCCTTTTCCATCTTTGTTCGAAGAATATGATGGAAGTGCTTACTGAAAAACATGTTCTTGAACCCATCCCATTCCATGGATTCAATTTCAGCTTGGGGACTTGTATACATAATTAGAGTCCACCACTAGTCTTCTTCACCTTATAAATGGTAAATAGCTAAAATGATATTTTCCTATTCTGAACAGCGAAGTATGAAAAATATCTTTTCAATGTTACTGATCCATTGTTCAGCAACAAGTGGATTAGAGGGCCCATTGAAAAATGGTGGACATTTCCTCATGAAGGAATCAATTGAATATTATTCCCTTGTCTGATCATTTGGAAATACAGAATGATTCATAGCTTATGTAATTATAGCAATAATATTTTTCACTTCATCACCCATCACATTTAGTTGTTCAAGAGGACAATCATTGCATTTTCCATTACATTGATCAACACGGTTCCTTCAGGTTCCAGCCATCATCTAAAACCCAAAAAACTAGTGTGAGAGGCAAAATCTATTCTAGGGAAAACAACATAATCAAGGGGATTTCTTTCAATCTCTAACATCATAGGTTTAATCCTAGGTTATTCATGATTTTTATCATAATTCTAGTACTATAACCTATACGTATACTTATCCTTAAGGACATCCCTAGAACTACCTTAGAAATATCTCTAGGGATTTCACTAATGTTTTAGCATCCTAGTTTCAAAAGGTTAACTAAACCTTTCCTCTGATACCAACTGTAGGGACCCAAGCTTGACGTACATGGACATTACGTTACTTCTGAGAAATACTTATTATGTTACAAAAACAGACACACAAGGACCGTAATTGTTTTGTGTCTTTGGAAAGTTGAAATATAATCTACAAATCATGGTGAAAGATCATCAATATCTCCCATAATGATCTTCCCATTTTGTTTTCTTACCTAAACCTTTATTTATATCATGGGGAAAATATAACATAAAAAGGGTGAGCTCAAATGCTCAGTAAGGGTAAACATAGAGAATATAAAACAATCCATAAACATTTGAATGCAAAAACATGAACATAAAATCTAAACATCAAAATCTTGAGCAAAGACATAAATCTTGGAAGTTTGTAAGGAATATATCATAAAGTAACTTCAATCATGATAAAATAGCATGGGAATAAAGCTTTTAATTGTGGAAAACCATTAAGCATGTGATATAATTTCCATAGTAGCCAAGGCATTAATCTTAGTGGACAAAGTCCCTTTCTGAATCGAGTTCACTCCTCATTCCAGTCTTGTAACACTAAACCGGATTAACTTACCATTCCAGCCATGTATATCTCATGAGATATAAATCATTACCCAATGAATTGGAGGGATATATATGTCCCACCCATCTCATAATGAAATCATTCTTACATGTTCCACAATATGAACATAAATCATTCATCATAACCCAAATAATAAAATGGGTTTCATAAAAATCATCCCATCATAACATAATCCATATAAAACAAATGGATATAATTTCATCATAAGACAAGTAAAACCATGCAAATAATAGAGACACTATACTTGAAACATATACATATTAAATAATGTCATCATAGATGGAAAATTGTTTTGATAAAAAAAATTAAATGAATTCTTGAGGAAAATATCCTTTCTTCTTCAAAATCATTTTCTTTTCACAAAATTCCATGCAATTTTAAAAGAAAATGATTTTGTTGAAAATAATCCTGAAATCTTTTAGACTATTCTTCATGAAAATAAGGCAATAGGAAACCATAAAAATCTGTTCATTCCGTATATGTTTAAAAAAACATTATCCTCATACTTTTGCCGGAAAAGTCAAAAAGTACCTTGTATGGTAAACAAAAGTAAGATTCCTTACATACCATGTAGTAAAAGTAAACGATTTCTAAAAAGGACATTAATAATACATGAAGCCATTTTTAGAAAATAGGTACATGGATGATAAATATAACCCCAGTAAATACTTACAAATAAAAAATCTCAGATCAAAACGTGATGGGAAAAGTTATCCCTTACCTTATGTCTGATATGCTTCGTATGTATCCAAACCTACAGTATAATGATTTAAATAATGTAATTGAATTATTACAGAATCATATTCATTGTTATGATATCATATATGGTTCAATTATGACTTTCTATTACCTGTTATTTTTTAAATTCCATGTTAAATCAGTGTTTTGGGTAAAATTGTTTTATTTATCGTACATGTTTCGATTTGTTGTTCTTGATATTATAACTCATATCCTGATTTACTTAATTCCAGAATGTAAAACATGATTTATATATAATATATATTCAGCATATAAATATATATATATGATATATCGATAAATGGAATGAAATACACCATTCATTGAGACAGTAGGTCGTACGTACGCATGAACGATGTTTTCATTTCCTTTTTGAATTGAATGGAATTAAGAAAATGAAACATATATGTACATAAATAAAGTATCAGTATTATGTAACATATTTCATTATTAATTATTAAATATATACTTTATAATCATACTTGAATGTTTAATCATAGAAAATTAATCTCATCGCATTCGCAGAGACGGTAGTCCGTACGTACGCACGAGCGATGATATCATTCCCATAATTATTGAATAGAATTTCAGGGAATGATATAATATCTCAGAATCATTATGATGTTATAATAACCATAAATAGTTATTCTTTACACCATTATACCCATCCAATTAAGGTGGTGGTGGAAAAACAGATTACACAATGGCTTGGAGACGGTATTTTGTATGTACGCACGCGTGGTAATTTCATTTTCCGTAGAATGGATAGAAGGTGAAATGGGATTGTTTAATAATTATAATAACATATCAGTATATAAGTGATACTGATGGTATTACATTATAATTATAAAACTATTGAAGAAGAAGTTGAAGAAGAATGAAACTTGAAATAATCGGTAGAAGATATTACCGCTTATTCGACGCACCTCTTTTAAGCTTCCTCTTAAGGCACTAGTGTTGGTCTTTTGAGGAGACGATAACCTTTATAATGTTTACAGGGAAGTTTATAAGGAAAATGTACAAAGTTTGGCCGAGCTTGAAGGCTCAAAATTGTGTAAATAGAAGAGGGAGGTGGTGCCCTTTTATAAATGAGGAGAGGGGCACTTTTTTGTATCCTCTAAAATATTAATTTATAATAAACCTAAAAACCACATAAAAACTTCTAAAGTGACTCAAATTATGATATTAGATAATATAGGGTTGTAATATCATAAACCAATTAAATTTAGACATGTTTTGATTTTATTTTAAACATTATCATTTTGATTTATCCTTATTTAATCTATTTAATTTTATTTGTGGTAAAAATGTTATAAATTTTATATGGTTAGAAATACTTACTTATTTGTTATTGATTATAAATAATTTTATATTTTATGACATGTTAGAGCATATAATTTTTAATTTTTAATTTTTTTAAAATATTTTTTTCATTTTTAAACAATTTAATAATATAAAATATCAGTAGTGTCAATTTTGACTCAATTAAATTTTTTGAATTTAAATAAAATCCACACAGAAGATATGTTCGAACAAAAATAATTAATATATTAATAAAATGTAATATTTATGTAGAAAATTCGTGGATCACATTAAATAGTTCATATAATATTTATTTTAATATTTTTAAACTTGTTTATTTAATATTTCAATCAATAAAATAATTTCTACATCACTATTGTGTCACCTTTAATTAAAATTATATAATCCCAAAAAAGTATAAATAAATTCACATGATGTAGATAATTTTATTATATTTCTGGAGACTATTAATGGTTTAAGATTCATGAAGTTAATCACTAAATTAAATTTATTATAATTATAAGATTTAAGAGAGAGACATGTTGTCACTTTATTTGGTTTTACATGTGTTAGGGTAATTTTATAATCTTAGGTTTACCCTTAATTACCCGATTCATCTTTAAGTGATGTAAATAAAAATTACAGTAGTTACTATTCATAATATCAAAAAAATAAAACATATTAACCTAATTTGGACCCACTGAATCCAAATATGGAATTCATTTTTCAAAATTAAAAACACATAAGTTGTAGTAATTAAATTAAAATTTATCCCGTTGTTAAGAAAACGGGTTTAGAAGTTAAAATTTTTCCAAAGATTGAAAGGTGTGTACCTATGAATTCAATGTAAAATTAATGGTAATGAAATAAATTATATTAAATGGTAAAAATATATTATATTTATAATTTAAACCCATAAAATATTATTATATAAAAATATAAATTATTACGATGAAAAATGTTGTTTTTAATTAAAATATAGCGTGTTTTTACTATTCATTAAAATATGAAAGTTATCAGAATAAAATGAAGAATTTATCCAAAGTAAATTTGTATATCCTGATTCTAAAGAAGAATTTTATTTTTTCAAATTGAACTTATAAACATTTAAAAAACTATATTTAAAGTGGTTGCACCATCAAAAGGCAGCAAAACTGCATTTTTTTTAAAATACTTATTTTACCAGAAAACATTATTTTGTTCTGATACAATGTTCTAGAAAATGTGTAAGATGAATAATAATGTTATAAAATTAAAAATGTAGTTAATAGCAATCATAATGTCTAGTCCATAATAATATTATAACAATATAACATTGTTTAGTGAAACCCAGTATTGCGTACTACACACGCTATTGAGGAAGGTCACGATTTTGTGTAACGCAAGCCAAGTCAAGGATGCGTGTAGTACAAGATTCATTTGGTGTAGCATACAACACAAGACATAAATGAAATTAAAAAGATTAATTCTCATAAAATCTCAGGTTGTTACATTTCCAATGTAAATTGAATTGAGAGAAGCATCGTAGCCATGAAATCTTCCACCATAGAGAAGACCACATTCTCCATGACCCGACCTATTCCTCCAAAGAAAGAGGAAAAGTGTATGTTTTTTTTTGAATATTTCACATCTCTTGTCTCTCACACCGAGCATTAATCACATGTACACCGAGGTTTGAAATGATCACGATACAAAAACAATTTACTAGAAGGATTGAACAAAGAGAAATTTGATTCTATCCAACACAAGGATACGTAGAAATCATACTTAGAACCTAATATCAATTGGAATCCACCATAAGAATAAGCCAAAATAATAATGACCAAAATATGATTATCCTCATAAGGAGTAAACCCCAGGTTAAGACCACAATTAACTATGAGTTAAAAAATACCTCATGGCCACTTTATAGGGCATATCATTTTCAAGAATAACCCCAACATATCATATCAAGGGACCATCTTTATCTGTGATACATACCCTTGACATCCCCCATAGGCATGGATAATCATAGAAAAACTATGTGGGCTTTGATTCCCATCCAAATGGGATACATTGGATTCCTCACTAAGGATAAAACCCAACATCTTAAACCAACCCTATTCTTTTACGACATATACCCAATAGGGTATAAATAAACTTTCAAGCCCATATTCCTTCCATGATCCTTAGGATGATTATGTATAAGTCCCACACCAAACATTAACCTGTAAACTCCCACCTATAAGTCCTTACAACAATAACATATTGTATACAGTTGGGTCCTTATAACATGTCCTTAAAAGGTATTATGTGTCCCATTAAGAAACACATAAATATGTGGACTCTGATTCCTTTACAAATGATAAAAAGGAAGTCCATTAATGGGTTCGATCCAAACGTCAGATAAAATTCTATCTCCCTAGATAAAGATAAATTCTAGAGTGACATTCATCTACCTATATGACCAAATATTCTAGAGTTCCCCACTACATGAATAGAGAAACAACATTGTCATCATAACGACCTAAGAATCTCAATGTAGTATATAAAGTGATACCATCAATGGATAAACATAGATAAATATAGATATCTCCACTGATGATTAAACTTTAATACATATTAATGATGCTGAATTACGCATATGATAATAATTGATTGATAATATTGAAATAACCCACATCATAATTGGGAATTGTTTAAGGATTCATAAACACATATTAAATATATATGAGTGTTCCAAAGTAGGCAATAATTCCCCTCAGAAGGTTTTAATGAGCCCAACCTTCCATCCTCTCGACTAAAGTGAGTTCTTAATCATCGTTTTTCAAAATCCATAACAATTTTCTTTCATTGGAAAGAATTTCCCAATGGATTCCAAACCATTGGCGTCTCTATTTCAATGAAAAAACATATTTGAAACTGTTTTTAAATATTGATTTACCTAAAAAAATTGCATTCCCATCGAAAATAAAAAATGGTAAAACTGACATGAATCCCTAACCAAGATGATAGTGACATCTACCAATTAGGCCCCTTCGATTATAAAAGAAAAAGGGGTTGGATAGGTCAATCAATCAGACATGCATTCATCCAAAAATATGTTTCTTTTCCACAGTTCATTGCGTGTATTTTTCATATATAAAAGGCACTTACTTTCTAAAACTACCTTGAATATAATGGTTTACATCATGATTAATCCTATGAATGTCCCAACAACTGCTCAAGCTGGATCCTAATCTTCACAATGGATTCAATCACTAACTCAACATCTTCAATGCTGGATCTCTAATACACTGGTCTGAGAGTGCCATCAACATGGTACCATCACAAAACTGGAGGCTACCTGATAGGCCCTCCATATCAATAATCACCCTCATTCATATGGTCACTGATGAATAGTATTCTTAAGGTTGATGGAGCCGACTACCATCTTCAACTATTTAGAGAGCTTATCCCTAAAACATAAATACTATTCCCTCCCATATTTCAGGGAGATGGATTAGGATTCAACTTGTGGACTCATAATGAAGAAACATGGGTCCTTCTCAAGGGTTCCTTCCAGTAAACTCCATATCAAAACCATCATAGTAGTTAACCATCAACGTGATGAGGGTGTCATATTTGATTATCTGGACCAGGTCCCTCAAACCCAAGCTTGCAAGACAGCTCTTTGTGGATGATAATCGTCCAATATGGATCCAGTTCACATCCCCCTATAGAGAATCCCAAAAACCCATTTTGGTGGAAAATAGTGAGCTGGAATATACACCCATTTTCTATCAAATAGCTAGCTAGCTGTCTCTCCAAGAGACATTCAATGAAGCTTATCTACCAAATGCGACAATAACCTGCAAGCTGAACATACATCTCTCTGTACCCACTATTCCTTCTAGTGGACTTGTCTTACCACACTCAAATAAGTCTATCAACCATGTATGGTGGAAAATAGATAGTGGGCACACACTCCTTTCAAAATTTACTAGGCTTTTCAGTAGCCTCATATAGAATCACATGAATAAATCATTTAGGAAGTCCCAATGAACTATAAAGGGAGAACTCAACTAATTGCTCATAAGGACTCTCAGAATACACATATAGGAAAGGGGGTATAGGAGTAGGCACATATATGTACTCTAGTTTTGAAATGGATGTATATTCCCATTCCAGTCACTCATGTCACCATGAACATCCTTTTAATTCTAAAAGTGTAGACAGAAATCACTACCCATATACTACAAAATATAGGATATCTTCATAATGGAGATATTAGTGTCAGTGGGATAGGCACATAACTTTGTCCTAATAAAATGGGATGGATAATCAATGTAACACCTCCGAGAAGGGATGTACCTCTACTCTTGACAAAGAGGGTCATGGGGATAACTCCCCCATATCATAAAAACAACTAGATTGAGTACATACACCCACTCTAAATAGAGATAACTGTTCTACCCTAATTGGCACTCCATGGAAGGCACACACACCTACCTATGATGAACACTTCTCCAAGAAAGTGTCCCAAAATTATCGTATGAATATTTCCAAGATGCAATATCATAAACCATGGTTAACGAAAAATGAGTTGATCTACGATCAGGCTTCACACGACATTAGAGTTCATGAATCCCTAAGACATTTATATATTATAGCTCAAAATCCTACCCTCAAATTACCAAATTAATGGTGCAGTTTTATTAATTCGGAATGTCTTCATCAGACACATCACCGTGAATGCTTTCTTAATAGAATCAATTCATTCAATCGCGGGATCCTCTCACTTGACAAGAGCCATAGTAACCCTCTATGTCACTGAGAGACCAAGGAAAGAGTTGATCTTCCTATTTATATAATCCACCATGATTGACCTCCACTTGATGGTGATCATTGCGAATGTTATCATTGAATTAGTGATTCCTATAGTTATGATCGTTCTCTAATGGAAAATGTATTGACAAGAATGTACTCTTATCGTGAGGCACTTGAAAATACAAGGAATCATGTATGATGCCTTGTCACTATTAGGGGAAGTCCATTCTCTACTAGAAGATAGCCGAAGAAGATAGTCATTCTCTGAACATATGTTGGTTGGCTTTCATTCAAATATATTAGAGTACATCTCCACATATATTATTGCTTAAGATTAAATAATTGTAAAGATTTCACTCTAGTCAGACTAGGTCGAGGAACCTCATGTGAAAGATGAACAAGATCATCTAATCATGTGGAAATAGTTATAAAAAGACATCTAAAAAGTAATGTTATATCCATCCCTAAATATATCTTTTTAGAGGTGTTGGTGGAAGACATTATGACTTACATTTGACTCAATATATGGAAAATTATTCATTAACTAAATATAAAGGTATTAGCCTACAATTAGTATCAAACTCAAGTTAGTGTAATAGAATATTTACAGTGGAAAATGGACATTAAATCTCTCCTCACTAATCAAAATACAAAAATCCTGAAACAATAGGGATCCCTTAATTGGGCATGCCTCAATGCATTAATGAGGTTGTAATAGCTAATCACAGATACCCCGTCTAATTTTTGCATTTGAAAATTGTGTATACATGGAGCGTTGCATTTCATAGCACTCTCTATCCAGAAAATCCCACCAAAAGGGATCTCAGGAAATTTTATTACCCCAAGATGGCTACAAAAAATGTAATTTGTTCATTACCAGAGATATGATCAACATGAACAGACCCCGACACACTTTAATTAATATCAGGCCAAGAGAGACCAAGATGTTGAGATACTTTTGCATCAAGAATATAAGGACACTAACCTAATGATAAAATATATTTTTATTTAATGTTTTATTGATATTAAATGATAAAATTTCCTCATAATGTTTTAAATATGTTTATGTATAAAATATTTTGGATAAGATCATTCATTTGATAATTTGAGGGAAATTCCAGTTTTACCATTTATAGTGAATTGTAGTATTTTGATGATAAATATTTAAGATTTATTATTTGAACTTGAATTTTTTTAATTTGGTTCTATTCCTAAATGGATAAAACTTTTTTCAGGACAATTGAGTGAAATAGTGCATTTGGTGGGACTAAGTAATCCATGAAGTCAAAGGTGGGCTAGGCCAGCCCGATTGGAAATTAGTTCTGTATTTGGGTTATAATACCTTCATCCGAGCTTGTATTGGGCCCAAATTTTTAGAGTATCACTCAAACCAAATTTTCATCAAATCAACCTTCTCGAAAAATAAATGTTTTATGCGTTTTAGAGAATAAATGGGAAGTTCAAGTTGGTTTAAAAAATTTGGTCGAGATTACCTATTTAATGTTTAAACCTATTTAAAACTAGCCTTCCATGTACTCTATAAATTAGTTTTTTTCTCATTTGGTGGGGTTTGTATGTGCATTAGGATATTTTGAGCAGAGGAGAAGTGGTTCTACACTATTTCAATAGACAATTTTAGGAGGGATTCTACCAAGCTAGGATCTCCTCCAAAATTCTCTTCTTTTCATCTTCTTTGTTGTAATGTTGTTGTGCTTTCATTAAAATCTTAGTTTATATTCCAATTCATATAATATTTTAAATTTTATTCATCTTTTAATATTATTCATTGTTTTTTAATTAAATAGTATAAACAATATTGGGTTATACCATTTCTAACCTCGTGCTAATGCAAAATGTTTCTACGATGACAACACCGCCCATGGAAGAGTAGTATTGTTTAGTTGTATATTAACCTCTATCCTTATTCATTGATATATAGTGAATCAATGGTATAATTTTATTCCCAAAATATGATCAATTAATTGAGTTTTTAGTTTAATTAAAACTTAGAATGAAATTGAACGATTTTCACAAAAACATGCGAGAATGGGATTTTGTGTAAATTGTGAGAGTGCGAACTTAATCCGTAATAAAAAACCATAATGGATCAATTTTTAGTGTTAAAATATAATCCCTAAACTCAATTAACTCTAATTTCCATAGAGTAAATATTCCGTAATTTAGCATTGACCATAAGATATCTTTAGAACATCAATCGATGTAGTGTGCTGCGATTGCATGTTCCGAAGATAGCCTTGGGTTAAATTCACTTCATATTTGGAGTAAAGTTAATTCTTGTAGGGTTGTAGATTTAAAAAATTAAGGGATAATAATTAAGTAAATTTTTATTTAAATTATTAATATAAAAAATTAGGTTAAGAGGTAGAGTTAGATTGATTATGCCATTTAATATTTTCTAAAAAACTTCTTCTTGTTGTGTTATTTTAATAAACATTCATTTCAAAAATAAAAACAAAAAATACAATCTTCTTCTAGAAAACATCATAAAAGTTTAAAATGGGTAAAAAAATACCCTATAATTTTTATATAGTGATTTTTTTCTCATTTATTTTATTTTCATTATACCATTAATAAGTTGTTTTAATTACTGCTTCATTGAGAGACAACCTTGGTCAGCCACTTTGCTACACCTAAGTACCCCAAAAACCATTAATCATTTGAGGGAACCTATGACAATGCTACTCAAATTGATGTCATTTATGAGGATGTAAGTAATTATTTAAACAATTTAGTGATATTTATTATATTTTTCATTTTATTATCTTCTAATATTCTTTTTCCCTTCTTTACGCAATGTGAATTTTTTTCTTCTTCTTTGATTTTATTCTTCATCTTTTATTTTATACTTATTCATATATTCGGACCATAAACTCAAACTCATCATTTTTATTATGGTCGACTTTCATTATTTTTAATTTTATATGATTTATGACATGAACTAATCATAAATATCTCTTAGATATTCATCCTAAGATTGGACGTAGCATGCAGACTGGAATCAGACATTTTCAGTCTACGGGATGTTTCAACATTTAACTAGTTGGAGAATTCCTCCACTCCCAGAACATTAAAATTGGAATAAATTCAATTTGAAACATAAAAAATTTAGCAATGGATAAAAATAATGGAAATGAACTTTATAAAACCATTTTAGAATTGGTCTCACCTGATATAAATTATCTACTAATTTGCATTGCATACCCAAATCCTGAATCCGACTTCGAACTAAAATCTGAGTTAATTCACCTACTTCCAAAATTTCATGGACTCTCTCGTGAGGATCCCAATAAACACATAAACTAATTTAATGTGGATTTATCAACCTTGAAACCAAAAATGTATTTGAATACCAAATTAAACTAAGATCATCCCAATTCTCACATGATGGAGCAGTGAAAGATTGTATGTATTATTTAAAACCCAAAGATGTAACTTTTTGGAATGATTCAAAACATCTTTTCATGCAGATATTTTTTCCTTAATTAAGAACAACTTCCATTCGTAAATATATCTCTGGGATAAATCAAGCCCACTGGGAGTTAATGTATAAGTACTGGGAGAGATTCATGAAGTTGTGTGCAAGCTGCCCACATCACCAAATCAGTGAGGAACTCCTCATCCAATACTTATTTGAAGGACACTTGCCTATGGAGAGGGGCATGGTGGATTCCGTGGATACAAGAGAATTGGTGGACAAGACACCGGTAGCTGCACGTGCACTGATCGACATGATGACCCAAAACTCCCAACAATTTGGCTATCGAGGTAGTCCGCATGTCAGGGGAGTACATATCATATGTACTTCTCTTGAGATTCATTTAATTGATACATAATTAAAATAATTGACCACTTTGATGAGATAGATTGTTTTGGATAAAAAAAATCTCAACACCCTCTTTTAAGGCCTTGTGGCATTTGCACTAAGACAAGCCTCCCAACTAACTATTGCTCCCAACTACAAGAGACGGAGGATTGCACAACAATATATCTAGGAGACCATATCAGAGGGAACAATAGAAATATCCCAAAAACATGTTTGATTAATTTTCTCCAACATAAAACCAAGGGTGTAAGGACCAATTACACGTGAGTTATGTCTCTGGACAACAACAAAGTCCCCCTTTTCAACAAAACATCAAGCAGCCTCCGCCTTAATAACAAGGATCCCAAAAAACCCAATGGAGATTTGAAGCCCAAGAATCATCAACCCAACAGAAAGGGAATCACACACCCAATGTAGATTATAAAATTGATGGAATTTTCAAGAAAATTTTTTGTCATCAATACAATAAGCTGAATAGTCAGTGTTCAGAGTTGAGGAGAGGAAGACACAAGTGAGCCAGATTGCCACAGCCCTCCATGAACTAGTAAGTAAGAACTTTGAAATATTCCTTCCCCACATACTCCAAATAATAAAGGGAATTTTAGTTCTATCACATTGATAAGTAGGAAGAAAATAACTGATACATCTGCACCAATCGATTCATCGGGATTCACTTCAACTCTGGAGAAGCCCCATTCCATTCCAACTTATTAGAAACCTAAGGAGAAATATATAGGTAAGAAAAATGTTGATATATCTAGCATTATCCCCCATATTTTCATGAATAATATTCTTTTAGAGGATGGGGATAAACCAGTTAGTTTTCCACAAAGGATACCCAATCCAACACATTTGGGGGTTGTAAAAAAAGAGGTTGAAAATTTGCTCGAGGCAAGTATAATCTATCCCATTTCAGATTCCCAATGGGTGATTCCAATTTAGGTTGTGCCTAAGAAAAGTGGTGTTGCAGTTTTTAAAAATTATAATGATGAGTTAGTTCCAATGAGGGTGCAAAATTGTAGGCATATGTGTATTGATTATAGGAAACCAAGTCAGTCCACTCGCAAGGACCACTTCCCAATCCCATTTACTGATCAAATGCTTGAGAGACTAGCTGGGAAGACACATTATTGTTACATGGATGTATTTTTTCGATATTTTCAGGTTCTTATAGCTCTAGACAATCAGGAGAAGACTACATTCACCTCTCTCTTCAGCACATTTTCATACTAGAGGATTCTATTTTGACATTTCAATTTCCCAGGTACCTTCCAGAGATGCATGGTGGGTATTTTTTATAATTTTATTGAGATTTGCATGGAGGTATTTATGGATCTTTTTATAGTGTATGGATACTAATTTAATTAATGTATAAGTAGTTTGGGAATGGTGTTGAATTTTTTTATTGAGAATAATATGGTCTTGAACATTAAAAAGTGTCATTTTATAGTAGGGAATGTCATTGTATTATGGAATGTACTATCAAAACATGTGATAGAGGTTGATAGATCTATGGTATATATTATTTCATTCTTACCATATCCTTCATGTGTGTGTTATGTTAGATCTTTCCTAGGTTATGTAGGATTTTATCAGTGCTTAATCAAAGACTTTAGTAATATTCCTCTTCTTATGTCATGATTACATCAAAAGGATTATGATTTTGTGTTTGATGATTCTTGCAGGACTTCCTTTGATGAGCTAATGATGTGTCTGACCACTCCACCAATTATACAACCCCCACTCTGGGAGCTTCCTTCTGAGATTATATGTGATGCCTCCAACATCTTAGTAGAAGCTATCTTATCACAGAGGGTGGAGGGATGTTCACATGTGATTTCCTATGAATCGAGGAAATTGGATTCAGCCCAATCCAATTACACAACCACAAAAAGGATATTCATGATATCATATTGTCTTTAGATATATTCCGTTCATATTTATTGGGCTCTAAAGTATTTTTTTCTACCATGAAGCTCTAAGGTACTTCTTGAAGAAGCCAGATACAAAGCGTCGGCTTACCTAATGGATTCTCCTTCTTCATGAATTTGATATTGAGATAAAGGAAATGAAGGGGTTTGAAAACTCGGTGGAAGACCACATTAGTAGGCTTACTCACACACTATAGGATGACTCCTTAGACCAGGTACCACTTCGGGACACTTTCCCCAATAAGCATCTTTATTCTATCTCAGGTATGAAACGTTGGTATGCTTATTTAGTTAACTACCTTGTTTCCTCTAAAATCCCTGCAAATTTAAAGAAATATCATGTCCAAAAGTTATAGTGTGAGTCAATATTTTATTATTGGGATGATCCATTCCTATGGCGCATGTTTAGTGACCAAGTTATTTGGAGGTATGTTCCTGACTATGAGTTGGACTGTGATTTACAATTTTTTCATACACATGCTTGTGGTGGACACTTTAGACCCCAACAGACAGCTATGAAATTTTTGGACTATAGATTATATTGGCATAGTTTATTCTATGATGCCCATGTGTTTTGTTATTCATACTCTCATTTCCCACACACTGGGAACATTTTATGGAGACATGTGATGCCCCAACAACACATAATATTATATGATATTTTTGATGTATGAGGAAATGATTTTATGGGTCCCTTTCTTAGATCCTTTGGTTTTTTGTATATTTTGGATACTTTTGATTATGTGAGTAGATGGGTGGAGGAAAAGTCCATAATGACTGATGATTCTCATGTTGTAGTGGAATTTTTCAAAGTGCAGATGTTTGTAGGTTTAGAGTACCGAAGGCCATCATCATGGACCAAGGGACATAATTATTTAATAATAATATTTATTCCCTATTTTTTATTTATGTGGTGAGACACAAAAAATCCACACCATGCCACCCTCAAATAAAAGGCCAAGATGAGGATTCAAATAGGGAGTTGAACCAAATTTTGGAGAAAACTGTGTAGCCAAATAGGAAGGATTGGAGAAAGTGATTGGATGATGTTCATTGGGATTATAGGACAACATAAAAGAAACAAATTGGTATGTCCCCATTTTAGATTTTTTTTGAAAGCGTTTCATCTCCCCATGGAAGTTGAGCATCAGGCTTATAAAGAAATGCAACAAGGATTTGGCCCATGATGTAATCCACATGAAGCAAAAAATTCAAGATCCTGAAGAGATTCAATTTCCTTCATATGAGAAATTATGATCAACATGGAAATAACAAAATAATCTCTTGAAAAAATGATCTAGAAAAGTTAATTTTAAGACAAAGAGAATGTATTGCACTATAGTTCACGACGAAAGCTGATTCATGGTAAGTTGTGTTCCAGGTGGTTAGGTCCATATGTTTTGACTAATTCTATTCCTTATGGTGCAGTGGAGATAACAGAAGAGGACACAAGAAGGAGCTTTATAGTCAACAGGAAACATTTGAAGAAATACATTGAGGGAATTCCTACTAAGGTAGTAGATTTCATCACACTGCATGAACCCATCATCACTTGAGCATATCAGGCAGTTTCTATCCCTTTCACTTTTTTATTCATTGTCCCATTTATAATTATACATTTCATGTGCACATATCATCTCATTGGTTCAAATTGAGGACAATGAAATAGATTAAGTGTGGGGGAAATATATCCTTTTAGTTTAGTAATGTCAATTGTTTTCTCATTTTTCAAATTTTTTCAACGTTTTTCAAAAAAATGCATTTTTCAAATTTTGTGTGTTTATTTTTCAAATTTTCATGTTTTTTGGTAATTTTGATTTGAAATGATTCTCATTAATATTTTGAAATCAAAATCAATAAGTGAATCAATTTATCCCATGAAACTAAGCTTAAATTTATACTAAAAATGAATTTGTTTCATGTTCAAATATTTAGTATGTTCAGGAAAAGTACTCTGAATTTTGAATCCCAAGCCACATGTCATTGTCTTTATATTTGAAATAACTTTCCTTTGAGGCTTGTGAACAATTCTTCTCATATTCATTACATTTACCTCACTTCTTGAGAGAACCAAACCATGACATATTGAAAAATAATTTGATTTATTCCTGTCAAAACATGAGGGCTTGAGGTACTTATGCTTAAATGATTGAGGCATTTTTTTGGTATTAAAGCCCCTATTTCAATGAATCCTTTTCATAATGTCCTAACTTCAACATTTAATCCTTTTATATCATATAATCAATGAAAATATAGTTAGGTGAGCCATATTACATTTAAATTTTCCCTATCCAACCATGTCTTGAAGTGAAATTGAATATTCTTGTTGAACATAAGTCTGTGGGAAGCTATCATGTGTTGTGCTACCACATTCTGTTATACTTTGGGTTGAAAACTAAATTCGGAAGAGATGCATTCGATGATGAATAAAATAATTATATTTAAAGTTGTGTCTTTTCTAGAGATTTCAGGATATGTGAAGATATGCCTTTTTGGAGCTTCAAATAGAGGGAGAAAGTTGTGCCTATCTAGAGGTTTCATGAAAATAATGTTTGAGAAGATTGACATCTTAACAGCTAAAATGTTGAATGGTGTACACATTCCTTTATTTTTCATGATGATGAACATGAATTATTGCTATGGGGATTGAGGAGGATACCATATTTTGTGAAAATTATATTAATGAAATTTTTCTTCAAAGAGTCAATCCCTCCACATTGAGCCTCATAATTTTTCATATCTAAATCCTACCAACTGAAAGAACAACCCAAAAAAACCCTCAGGGTAAACATATTCCCTTGACTCACATCAGGTGGTGATGTAGGAATTTAAAAGGTATATGGTGACCCTTGTATGATTTTGGATGATAAAGTCATTGCTAAAAATTTTACATTTGTGTGATAAAAGAAAATTCAACTAAGGTAAGTGTTTTGTGCAAGGGAGGATAAATGAAGTGGAAATATACTGAATTATATAAATAGAGAACTTGAAATAATGGTTTTTTATCAGGAATGGTAACATTTTATTCTTGCTGTGGAATTGTTGGATCTCAAGGATATGTGTTTTAAATTTTTTTTTTTTTTGATTTGATATTGGCGTTTATTTGTCAAAATTTTTTGGAATACCTGATATGATGTTTTACCTAGGAGTGCAGAAGGGTAAGTGTGGGGGAGTTGTTAAAACAAATTTTTATTGAATATTTTATTTATATTAAATGATAAAATTTCCTCACATTATGTTAAATATGTTTATTTATAAAATATTTGGGATAAGATCATTCATTTGATTTTTTTTGGAAATTCTAGTTTTTCCCTTTATAGTGAATTGTAGTATTTCAGAGATAAATATTTTAATATTTATTATTTGAAAATAAAAATTTTTTAACTATGTTTCTGAATTAATGAGATGTAACTTTCATTCAGGACATTAGAGCTAAATCGGCATCTTTTTGGACTAAATAGACCATGTAGTCAAAGGTGGGCAAGGCCCACCAGATTGGAAATTAGTTCTGTATGTGGGTTATAAATACATCATCCAGTCTTGTATTGGGTCCAAAAATTGATAGGATCTCACCAACCCAATTGTTCACAAATCATGCTTCTATAATTACTACTGGTTCATGCATTTTGAAGGTCAAATGGGTGGTGCTAGTGGGCTTAAAATATTTGGCAGAGATTCCCCATTCACACTTGAAACCTCTTTAAACCAAGCCTCCCCTCCACTTTATAAATTAGTGTATTTATAATTTTGAGGGGTTGAGATGTACACTAAGAGATTGGGAGCCTATTATAAGTGGTTATACACCATTTATATTCACAATTGTATGGGGAAAGCTACCAAGCTAGGATATCCTCTAAAATGCTATTCTTCTACTCTTCTTTGTTGTAATGTTGTGCTTTCAATAAAATCTTAGTTTATCTTCCACTTCTACTGTTATTTTCAATTTTATTCATCTATTAATCTTCCCCTTTGGGCTATAATTCATTATTAGAAACAATATTGTGTTATACCCTTTCTATCTACTTGTAAATTCAAAATGTTGCTATAATGACTACACAACCCATGATAGTGTGGTTTTTTAGTAATAGATCAACCTCTATCCTTCTTCATTAATATATTTCGAATCAATGATATTATTTAATTCAAATTATATTTTCAATTAATTGAGTTTTTAATTTAATTGAAATTAATAAATAAATTCAACAGTTAACAAAAAAACACGTGAGGATGAGATTTTGTGTAAATTGTGAGAGTGAGAACGTAATCGGTAATAAAAACCCTTACAAGATAAATTTGTATTGTCAAAATATAATCCCTTAACCAATTTAATTATAATTTATAGATAGTAAATGTTCCTTAATTTACAACATACCATAAGAAAACCTTATAACAGCAATCAAAGAAGGGTGTTGTGAGTGCATGTTCTGAAGTTAGCCTAGGGTTAAATTCACATCACCTTTGTGATAAAGTTAATTTTTATAGGTTCAAGATTTAACAAATTAGGGGATCATAATTATGTTAATGTTCATTTAAATGATAATGATAAATAATTGAGTGAAATGGTAGAGTTATATCGATTATACCTTTTAAAAGTTTCCAAAAAAATCATCTTCTTGTAGTGTCAGTTTTATCGAACTTCATTTCGAAAATAAAAACAAAAAAAATATTATTCTAGAAAACATCATCAAGGTTCATAATTGGTCAAAAAATCCCCCTTACTTTTTATGTACTGTGTTTCTTCTCTTTTTTTATAGTACCATTAATACGTTGTTTCAATTACTACCACTTTGAGAAACAACCTTGGTCAGCCACTCTGTTGCACCTAATAACCAAAATAAACCATTAATCATTTGAGGGTCCCCATGCCAATGACTTTAACCTTGTATCCCACATAGATCATTTCATCCATCATATTAATAAGATGTTATAAATTTCTCAACGGTCTCCTGAAACTGGAAATTTTAGTGAGTGAAGAAGAATGCACCCAGCCAACGTTCAGACCAAAATCCGTAAAATAAGAAAAACTATTGCATCAATATCATACACATTAGTTCAAGAACAACCCCAAAATATAGGTATAGAAGATTTTATTAACCCAACCTGAAACCTATCAAACAAATATTGAATGATTTCATTGGAAGAGTATGTATTGCCCCATCCCATAGGTATGGTGGTATTTTACCCATCTAATCCCCTATTTAGTGGGAATTAGTCTTCTCCTAATTAGGTATGATGCTGCTATGTGAATCCTCTTAATTTTTACCAGACCTTAATTTATTTAAATCCAATGTAACATGTATGATTGAACTATTTGATTATTTCATTTTGGTCACTATCCCTTAAAGATCCCTAAGGGAACCAATGTAGAGGAGAACAAGGTCTCGTGGAGGGCACGGAATAAGGTGATCTTGTTGAGATTCTAATAGAAATCATGTGTTTCACCACACATTTTTGAATGTCATAAATTACATCGTTGAAGAACCTCCTAAACATAAGAATAATTCATTATATTTAGAGGAAGAATTCCATATTCATGATATGGTCCACACTGAAATGAATGCAGAATGTGTGCATACCAGAAACAAGAGGCTCACCCAAAATTGGGTTATTCTCATAAATAATACAACTCCACCTTCTTGAATGTAACCTAATAGGGGAAATGTTAAGGGTCGTACCATTTATCACCTTCCCCCCAGAGAATTCCAATAATTTTTTCTAGAGGAAATATTTTATCAACAAGAGGAGGAAATGCCATATTTGAGAAGACTCGATATAGAGTTACATAGAGGTAGTCTTTTGTCAAGATATGATCTGAAAGTAGATCCACAACTAGCACATCCAGTTGGTGCACTATAGCAGAGTGGGGTTTTCACTACAAAGAAAGTAAATAAGAAACATCCTCTCAACATGGGATGTCATCCACCATTATATTTGGATCCCACAATAGTATATAAAGAATTCCCTACATTGATTACACAACCATAACATGGTCTATCCGATTCTTACAAGGCTACCCCAATAGGTTACCCACGTATATACAAACAGCTCCACCACCAGTGGTCCTTCTAGACGTCTCACCTATTCATGTTCCATCTACAACACCTATTCAGTTCCTAGATCAACCAAATATTCCTCGAAATCTTATGAACTCCATTGAGTAATTAATGACTCAATTGGACACTAAGAGAGTATGGAGTATGATAGTTTGTCAAAAAAAAGGCTTATTCTGAGTGGTTGGATACTACCCCTCCTCCATCAATATTTTGGAATCCAATATTTTTTATTTTTATTGGCTCATGATATCATGAGAATCACTTGATGAATTTCATCTTTAATTGATATCCCATGATGGGTACCCCTAAATAGTTGGTTGAAGTGAAACATATATGATTCGTGCAATAATTAATGGGGCCATTATTTGTATGGTATATTATTTTGCAGCCTCGATCAATCACATGAAGGGAAGACCTCTGTCAAAAGTTCCTCTTCCAGTTCATCTCATCATTGTAGAAGACATCTGTATTTGATCTCACAAACTGAAAATAAAGGGATATTAAAAGATTTCTATATTTCATTTCTCATTGGAAGGTATTGAAATAATCTTTAAACATACTACCCCTATAAGAAGAATTGTTTCATATATATATATATAGAAGAACCCTATGTTTAGTTGTCTATACTGTTGATCCTTGTGAAATACATTATAGGGTTTTGGGATATGGCAGCAATTGCTCAATAGTTAGAGAAATTCATTAAAAAGGCCAATTCCAAGTCATGTGTAATCTCATCAGCTCAGCGAATGAAAATAGGAAACGAACAAGCCACTATAGTTACACTTAAACCTGGCCCTGTACCTACTCCTACCTCAAATACCACATCATACTATAGTGATCCACCTCTTGAGTATCAAAAATAATGACCATATCATTAAGATTATTAATATGATCAATGGAGGAGATAGTTTGAGGTGTTATAAAACAAGGTCTATTTATTTTAGAAAGAACAAGTCCCTGGCTACTTCATATCAACATTGGAAAAAAACTTACTCATTTTTACAATTCCCAATAATCCTAACAAATATGGTTATAATGATCTCCCAAACTATTATAATTTCCATAAAATGTTGGGTCATACCATTCAGTAGTGGTCTTTCAAATACCTCCTATGAATGATAGTGGATTCTGTGCAAGTGAAACTGAGGAATTCGGCATCCCAGGAGGCATATGTTTCTGTTACCATTCAGGAGGAGGAAGGTGAGTTGAAAGAAGTTAAAAGAATTATTTGTTTATAAGTTCGAAGATTGGATGGTCAGAAAAATAATCAATCCAAATCATTCTATTCTATAAACACTGTTTAAACAACAAACTATAACTCCTTCCATGTCCACTATTCAAAATCCAACTTCATCAAAAAACTAGTCCTATGAGGGTCCATCCTCAAAAAATCAACATGGATGAAAGGATAAGGAACACATAGAAGAAGATTAGTTTATTTCAAGGATATAATTTTCCTTAGACTTAGAATATTTCATATCTACTATCTCAAAACCATGGGCTCCACCCCAAAAATGTAACAAAAATAGTCAACCCCCAAAAAGTAATATTCATCAGACAAGGAGTTGATCTTTGGTTCCACAAATGTTACACACATAAAAAATACATACTCAAATGGTGATTCTAATTATTGACATTATTTCCCTACACATTGTAGAGGAACTGGTGGAAGTTGTTGGAAGGGTCAATTATATAGGATAAGATGTGGTTGTGTCAGAATCTACTACTTCAACAAATCCCCCACTCGAACCATTTACATAGCAGCAACTCACAGGAAATATCTCTAACTAGATCAATAGGAACATGAGTGTTCTTCCTCCACACAGGGCAGTATCTTCCCTAACATGATTATCATGGAAGACCAGTTAGAGGATATGCCAGTGCCTTATTAGCATGTATGCATACCTATATTTCTTAATCCACAAATAAAAGGTTCTCTTCCAGCTCCATTCCCAAGAGAATGTACATCCACATCAGGAACATCAGCTCCCAGGGTTCCAGAAAAATAGAATCTTCTTTCCAATATTTGTAGACTATTAAACCAATTGTATGATGTTTTGATGGTACTAGCTGAAGTGTCCACCATGTTATCAATCATATATTATCTCATTCTATCAAAATACCTCTAGGAATAACTTATTGAGTCTTTGCCAAGATATCATGATTTTAAAGTGAAAGTAATTATTTTTTATGTATATGAAATTATTTCCTTCATGAACCAAGATAAAGATACTATCATAAAAGGACATATCAAACCCTTATATATATCCAAACGGATAAATGACATTGATATCTAAATAACTATTAATGATAATGTCTTTGGAGTCATCCTCATCCCATTATGAACAATTTTTCAACTGTGTCTCAATGAATCTCACTTATCTCCCTCCACTCTGATGTTACAGGGTTATGATAATAGTGAGAAAGAGCCTCTCTATTATAATACACTCAAAAATCATTTTGAAGATCTGATGATTGATTCAAGGTTCATGGTGGTTTGGGAGGAAAAAACTTCCAATGTTCCACGAGGAATAACTTGGATACATCATCATGCAGTCATTCCTTCTTCATAAAACTAATGTCTCAAATATTCTTCCAATGGTAAAATCGGTACATTGTGTTGTGACAAGGCCCTGTTCAAATCCTTTTAAACACAATACATTAATGCAAGGTTATATCACCATGAAGGGAAGAAATCAATGGTTTATGATGCCACCTAAATCAATGCCGCCAATGGATTGGATATGATTCAAGCTAACCCTATGAATTCTCTCAGTGCATATTACATACTACCTATTAATCAAATTGAAAGGGTTGTCCAGAATTCATGAATTCATTCAGAAATATCCATAATGTCAATCATGAATTTTGAGCTTGGTAGTATTGAGGACGTTATAAATTCTCAAAATGATAATGAAATATTGAATGAAAATGGATTTAGTTTGTCCCACGAGCTTCAA
Organism: Viscum album; assembly: GCA_963277665.1. NCBI lineage: Eukaryota > Viridiplantae > Streptophyta > Magnoliopsida > Santalales > Viscaceae > Viscum > Viscum album. The sequence goes on from OY728140.1 coordinate 1,957,421,910, forward strand.
CAAAGATTAGTTTTTCCATTTGAACCAGAAGAATTCATCATGAAGATATTGGAACATGAACATTCTCATTCACAGTCCCACGTTTCCCATTAATGACTCCTAGAAAGCTATATGACAACAACTGTTCCCAAAATTATTACCTCATCCTCCAAATTTTCAAATAGTGACTCCCCTCTTCCCTCCAAGGAATGTGTTTTGTTATGTCCTCCCCAAGAACAAGAACAAAAAGTGGGGCATGAGGAAGAGGAAGATGAAGAAGAAGAATATCACGAGGAACCCCATCTATAATTTTAGGTAGGCATATCCACCATAGTGGATTAACTCCAATAAAAATATTTAAGAAGAAGATCCATGCCCCTTCTAATTAGTGTGACCTTGACTCCCGAAGAACAAGAGGAATACACATCCTTCCTAAAGTAGCATCAGGATATTTTTTCAAGGAATTACAAAGAGATTCATGGACTTGACCTTGAGTTGGCCACCAAACATTTGGGTTTTCCAGAAGATCATCAAGGATACATGAAGGTATCCAGGAAGACACACATGACTCACACCTCTATGATTGAGGATGAAGTGGTAACATCATCAAGGATTAATTTATCCAAGAGGTTCAATACCCGAAATGAATATGCAAAATATTCCCTATGAAAAGAACAAAGATAAAATAAGAGTTTTTGTCTATTTTATAGAATACAACCATAATTTTCCAATGGATGACTTTCCAATTCCTATCACATAACACCTAAATGATGCAATATCTATATCCCAAGATGTTCCTTCGTGGATTTCTATTTTGGGTAAACATATCAAAATTTCCTCAGAATACGAAGAATCTAAAACCCTAATAGCACCTCAATGTATATGACTTTATCAATTAATTATATTTTTAATCAAGAAAACTAGTGCCACATACCAATGTGATATGCATCACATATTCACACGCTTTTTTGGAATGTTTTTAGATTGCTACATTGATGATCTACTAGTAAAATCATGACAAATATCTAATCACATGGCTGGCCTAGAAACCATATTTAGTAAGATTTAACTAATTAATATGATGATTAACCCATTGAACATCTTTGTTGTTCACCATCACATCATTGAAGTTAATCCTAAGAGTTCTAAAGACATCATTGGCATGTAACTTACTCAAAACATGAATGATTTGAGAGTACTTCAAGGACACTTGGATTAAATTTGGAGCTTAATATCTAACCTCATAGGAAGGTGTTTACCCTTAAAAATGTTCATGATGAAAGGGGTCACTTATCATTGGTCCAAAAACTGCAAAGAAGCATTTGATTCCCTCTATAAATTCTTCTTGAGTCCAATTATATTAATATCACCTCTTGAAGGAAAACCTCTAATTTTGTATGTGACCACCTTAGAGTGATCGTTGAGTGCTTTAATCACATAAATGATTGATGTTGTGAATGAAAATATATTTTTTTTGTCTCAGTCAAACCATGATCGATTCCAAGACATAATATACAGATATTGATAATGGATTCCTGGTGTTAATATCTTCAGTACTAATGCTGAGGAACAATCTATTCCACCACAACATCTTCATGGATTCTCTTAATAGACTAATTTATTTTATACTTATATATCCTATACTCATTGGGTTACTGGTATAGTGTGTAGTGAAAGGCCAAACCTTGGAAGACTTCCTCACTAAGCACCCATCTATAGAAGAGACGTCAATTAATACTGAACTACCTTATGATGAAATCTTATCTATTCAGGATATCCCCTGAGCATGAGAGATATATTTTTACAGTTCTTCCAGAAGTCTAATGGGGAAGAGAACAGAATATCCAAAACACAATAATGTTTTTTTGGGAGTTTTTCGTATCTCCATTGAAAATGAAGTGTTTTTGTACTCTTTAATTTTATCAAAAGGTTGTACCACAAATGAGGAAAAATATCATGCTCTTATTGGAGGCTTGGAATTGGAACTCCATGTACCAGTGACCCACCTAGAAGTGAATGGTGATTCGAAATAACAAATCAAGAAGATGAATGAAAATTATCATACTATAAAGGAAGATCTAATACCCCTATGTGAATATTTTTTAGGGTTAATGAAAGAATTTAGCTCAGAGCAAACATTGACCCACATCTTGTGATCACAAAATGCTTAGGCAGATACATTGGTAAATGCAGCTATAACTTTAGAATATCTAAATAGGGATGAAACAAATACTCAGTGTTTCCCACCACTGAATGCTTTCACCTTTTATTAGAATTAGTGTAGGAGACATCAATTAAATTTGTCCCATACCTAATCCATATATCCCTACTATGGTATATATGAAACCAATAATAGATTATCTCCAACATGGATTACTTCTACCAAGCAGGGTTGGAAGAGAGATGATCTAGCAGTGAGCATCTAATTTAACTCTTTATGATGGCCCAAATCTCTATAAATTATTCTATTGGAAAGGCTATGATGGATTCCTTCCTAGAAGTGTTGATTGATAAGAGACTATGAATATTATAGAATATGTCCATGTAGGATCCTGCAGTGCCCACCAATCAGGGTATTGACTTTCTGATCAAATATGAAGGCTTCAATTATTCTGGCCTTCGATGAAGTAGGAATGCATAGAATTCACTTAGAAGTTTCATCTATTTCAACTTCCTGACAATTTCATCTATCAACCCTCTTAGTTCCTACATATTTCTAAATACTCTTAGGCATTTCCACATGGGTAATGGATGTTTTAGACCATATCCTCCAATTATGGCTATGAAATTCAAGAAAATATTTATTTCTACTGATTTCATCTCCCAATACACTAATGAAATACCCCTTAAAGAAGTTAGAGACAATATAATTTTAGTTTTCTCAAAGTGAATATCATTATAATATTTGGTGTCCCCCACTCCATTTTGATTGAAAATGGAACCAATAAGGTTCTTCTATGGTTGAAATGTTATATTAGGAATACACCATCAAATAAAACCATTAATCCCACTGTCATACAGTTACCAAAGGATAAATATAGCATTTTAACAAAACCCTTTCTAACATAATCCATATGATAGTGGATAAAAATAAGAAATATTCTCTTGATAAGATATCTCATTCCTTATGGGTTTCTTGAAATACAACATGTACAATTATGTGAGACACCCCATACTCATTAGTGTACATTATAGAAGCAGTCTTACCCATTGAGTATTAGTTTCCATCACTCCATATTTCTAGTTTTGACCAGCTATGTACAAATGAGAAATACCATAATCGAATGGATAAACTAAAGTGACTGGATGAATATATATTGCACACCTTGAATCACCAGGAGGTTTACAAAAATCAGATAGCATGAGTCTTTAAAAAGAAGGTACCTCTCAGTCCATTCATCCAAGTATAATTTGTATTGATACTTTGGTATCTAATGATACTAGGAAAGAATCCTACAAATTTTGATCCAATGTTGGAGGGACCATACACCATACATTAAGTACACTGTAATGGAGCTTATTCTATAATCTCTATGGATGAACCACACAATACAACTCCAACCAATGAATGGTTCTTGAATAATTACATCATATAATAACAAAAATTTCATCTAAACTATTGTATTTTAAATTATATAGAACCATTTAGGTCCATGGTACATGATGTTAAATTGTATAACTTCATATTCCTTGTTTCAAGATGAAAAAATACATGACATGTGGTCCAAGATGCACTATGTCAAACTATACGGAATGGGTTATCCACACCACATGACATTAAACTATAAAGCTAATTTCTGCCTAATTTGACATTAATAAATCCCCAAGATACAATTATTAGACAATACTTGTGGTTCCTCAAATTATTAGTATCCTCCGTGTGTAATCCTCACTCACCTCATGGACTCTCCCTACTATCACTAAATCCCCATTTATCTGTGTGTTTGGATCAGACCTATGAAGATAATATATTCAAGAAACTAAGTGTGGATGGATTCATTCACCCAGAAAGATACGTAGTGACACCTGGGGCATATCCCCTGGTCCATCCACAATGATTTTCTCATGTCATGTGACCCACATCCCCATCACATGTGGATAAACTACACTGTTTATGGAGAACTATGTGTGGATTGATTCACATTCAAATGAGATATGCAGTGATGTACAGATATCCAATATATCTCCCTTCTGCGACCATAAAAGAATCAATTTCCCCTTTCCCTATATATGAAAAAAAATTATATTGGGAACTCTTGCAGAATATATGGCTTGATTATTGTACAATCCTTTATGTTGGGCTTAACCATTATTCTGTAAAAGATATGTAAAATATTAAAGCTCACGTTATCACATAAAACTATATTTGGTTTGGGGAACATTATCAAGAACTGTGTGTTTCTCAATTCATTCCCTAGACAGATAGGTTGTCATACCCAGATCTCCAATATCATGTCCTTCAATAATGTTTTAAGAAATCCCTCCACCCCCTGTGTCCACGAATCAAACCATCACAAAGATCACATTAAACAACTATGTGTTTCTTTAGTGTCATCTCACTGAAATTTGTAGTGACACCTGGATCTCTAATCATGTGTTCGACTATGATTCTGGATAAGAAAACCCCCTTTCATTTCCTCATGCTCAAACCAGATCTACATAGAGAACTATTCCAAGAGTTCTTGCTTGATTCTCATTACAATTGATATGTTTGGTGTTACCTAAGCATCACAATTAAGGACCAACCATCAATCATGAAGTTATCAAAAGTACCCTTTACCACATCAATGGCTGATGGGTGTGGGAAAAAATTTCAATAATTACTTGTGCCTTGATTATAAACATATTGAGATACTTAGTGATGTCTGGATCACTAATCTCGGGTCCAGCTGTGATTAAATCAAAAAGATCCTTTACATGTTCATTAATCAGATCTACAAAAGTAGCCTTTCACGTACCATGTGTGGCTTAATTCATATCTCTATAAGATATGTTGTGATTCCCAGACTTTCATTCTTGGGTCCAACCACAATATTTCTATCACTTTATGTCATTTCACCATTGTCCTTACTGTACGATGTTAAACATCAGCGAATTCCCAAAACTATAAGTGTCTTGATTCTCATTATCATGATATATGTATTGACAATAGGGTTATATCACCAGGTTTAGTCACATTTTAAAATCCACCACTCCCAGTGTATGGATCATACTCACATGGGGAACATCATCCAAAACTATTTGTGGTGTGATTCACCCTGATATAAGATATGCAGTGATGCCCTAACTATCAATCTTGGGCCCAATCACTACATGATGCAAATAATTCATCTTTTCTCCCATGTATGAGTATGACATATATGGGGAGATTAAATAGTAGTTCTCATCTTATGTATGAACTCATATTTAAAGAAACCCCCATTATAATCCACTTATAAACTAATCCGGGTGGGGGACCTTTATTTAAGAATATGTGTTGCTTGATTATCATCCCTTTGAGAGATGTAGTGAAATGTAGATCTTCAATATTGGGCCCAACTACATCAAAAAGTAGAAAAATACAATATTATCCCATGTATGTGTGAGATCTACATGGGGAGATATGATATGAGTTTCCACATTATGCATGAACTCGAATCTATTAGAACTATGTGTGTCTTGATTATTCCTCCAACAATCTACTTAGTGACACTTTTTTTTACACCATATACTGGTCAAAATATTATATTTTATGTTGGAATCAATATCTTCTTTGATGCACGACTTCACACTGCACATCATAATTTTCTTTGGTGTGTGACTTTAAACTAAAAAAAATAATATCTATAAAACATGACTTTCAACAACACAATACCTCTATAAATATGTGTGTCTTCATTCTCATCCCATTGAGATAAATATTGAAGCCTAGGCCTTATTCCCTCGCCCCATATATGAGGTGAAAGAAAATTTCCCTTCTATAGTATAAAATCAACAACATATGCAGAAGATTTTATCTTGGGTTTAATGTTTATAGAGACCACTAAGGAAAGACGAGATTTCCACACTCTATATATGAGTCAGATCAATGTATGGGACTAAAAATTCCTGGCCAATATTAGTTTAATTTTTCCTTAATGAATTGAAAAATACCACTTTTTGAATATTATACTCTTATTATTGTATACCTTTAGAACTATATAACTTTTTTCTTGGATTTTAGTGGTAGAATGTCTAAAACATGAGAGCTCCTTTACCTGAACAAGTATTACTCTCCCCCATTGGCCTTGCATATGTCTCCCCCATTAAGAGTTTTCCAGCCAAAGGATTGCACTATTTGGATATGATGTATGTGCCTCATTTTTCCTTGTATAATGTATAAATCATAACAGGTTTTTCAAATATTTGTAACTTCATCCTTGGGAGAAGCCTCTTCTACCCCTTTATGATTTTGAAAATGGTATACTGGAACCTGCAAATCAACGGTCATCCCATGTATATTTTCCTCATTTGTTTTCTCCCGACCTGAAATTTTCTAAGACCATGGTTTACATTTTCTACCATCACACGTTCAAGGAATATAAGAATAATCTTAGACAATTTGACTGCATACCATCCATTGATTATAAAATCTGGTGGTCTTAGCAACATGACATATACCTATAGGAACTGTATTTTCGGCGTATGGGTCATACATATGTAGAGAATAATTTTATATAATTATTTGGAAATTGCAACTTGAAATACCCCTTCCATATTCTAGTATATTCTCCACAAACCAAACTATGTTCTTAGGAAAATATAAATCTCCATAAACATTCATTGAATTTTAGCAATATAATGTCAGAATTCTTGAAATCTCTTTTTACTAACAATATAGTACCATCCCCAGTTTCCCTTTCATATTTCTCCCCCATAACAAGTTCATCAGAACATGAATAGAACTATTTTACTATGCAGTGTGTTCCCTAGTTGGACATGCATAAAAGAACCCTCATAACGGGTTTGTCAAAATGTGGTAACTTCATTATTAGGAGAGACATCATCAAAAATCGTAATCCCTATTTCCAATACCACACTTCTGATCTAAAAATTCCCTAATCATTGCATTCAATTTTTTCCTTCCTTTCCTAACTATAATATCTCATTTACAGATATATTATTGGGAATTGGAGAATTTTAAAACCTTTGGTAAATGATAATGAACTTAAATTATAGCCCCCCCAAATTCCCTTGTTGCATGACATTAAACTGCACATCCTATAATGTCCTTGAAGTATGACATTAAATTATATATCTATGTAATGTCCTTTTTTATGACCTTAAACTGCACTCCCTATTATTTCCTTATTGCGTTACATTGAACTACACATCCTATAATGTTCATGATACATGAATTTAAACTGCCTTGCCCCTAATTTCCTTGATGTATTCTTTCAGAATACACAACCCATACCATCCTTGTTAGATGACATTAATTTATACATCCCCATATTTATTGTGTTGTATGACTTTAAAATTCACAATCCCTATTGTCCTTTCTCGTGACTTTAAATTTTACAACCCATTATATATTTTCTACAAGACTTTAAACTACACATCCCCCTAATGAACTTGCTGCTTGACTTTAAACTTTATCGCCCCTAATTTCCTTGTTGTACAACATGAAATTGCACAAATTAATATCAGAATCCCCCTTATAACAGAATGTACACTTCACTACACATCAAATTCGTGTAGTAGTAGTCTCCCATTCAAGACTTGTGTCAGTACAGATGAATCCTTTATTATCAAATGTCTATCCTTGAAAAACCACACATTGTGGCCCTGAGACCTTCAAATCATAAAATTTATTTATTTATTACTAATATAATGATATAATTTTTGAGATATATTTTTCTTGAAAATACAGTAAGTTCCTTAGTTGGCCTTTCATATATCGCCCCACATAAGGGGTTTTCATCCAATGGATTACATTATTTGATTTTGAAGTATGAGACCGAGTTATCCTTTCATAATATATCCCTTATAATAGGGTTTTGGACTAATCGTAACATCACTCTCAGGAGAGGCCTTCTCTATTATTGAATACCAAGTTTTAGACATGGAGGTCAAAAAATTATCTCAATATTTCCCATGGATGATTATAAAGAATATCATAACATTCCTATACATCAAACCCTATTTAGGTAATAATTACAGAATTAATGGTCAAATATATTCAACCTAAAACATTAGATTTATTAGTCATACATGCATGAATTTAAAATCCCCATAAAGAGAGACACAATACTCACCAGGTTGAAAACTCACAAATGGAACCCTTGACAAATTTCGAGTCCCATGTTGCTAGTCCTACACTATAAATGTTTAAGGAATGATCATGAAATAAAAAGTTAAAAGGAAAATATTTTAAAGGGGTTTCCATAAAACCCTATAAATAGTTGAACTATACTTACTAAACCACTTCGTTTAGGTAAATGTTAATGACCCCCATCCCTATCATTAAAATTATGATTAGCTGATATGAGGTTGTAATGATATGGAAATTAGTTTTGAAATTATGATTATAAGAGGATAGTAGGGATAAACACATATATGATCAGAAAAAATTCTTTTCATTTATGGGAAAAATAAAGAGGAACATCAACAAAATATAACCTCTCTATCATTTATTACAAAAGTCCTTCGACATCGATCCTCATTTATTTATCTGACTCAACATACTCATCATTTTATTATCGAAGATAATTCAATTGAATCATATGCTCGCTAGGGCCAGTGGATTATGAAAAAATTATAGCATCCTTCCAAACATGACATAGCTCCAAAACCCAAAAAATTATATTGGAATACATCAAAGTGTCATAATTTTACCATAGAACAAGATTCTTTTCATCCTGAATAATCCTAATTCTTGGGGGGGTGTAGACACTATGAAGTGTGTTCCATGCACTTCTATGCATAATTAAATATTTTAACATCGCTTGGAGATTAAATGATTTGTTTATGTTGAAATAAATATTTATTCTGGATAAAGGAGTATATTGGTTTTCCATATTCCATAACTGAAAACATCCTAATATAGGGTTGAAAACTTCTTGTTGCAATGATGTATTTTTTATTGGGTTAAGTTGTAGTAGTGAAGGGACAAATAGTGATAATCAGTAGGGGTGTGAGGGTACAAACCCTAGGGAAAGGAGAAATTGTTTCACATAATTCTCCCAAAACACCTTATTCATGCTAGGCACCTTCCCATGAACTTCATGCACACCACCCACTTGTCTGATCAGACACCTTCTCACTAGGTCTAATATTTTCCTATAAATTGACCCTTGGGGACTTTCTTTGTACGGAATAATTTTTTTGAGGGGATATTTCTACTTTGATCACCCTAGTACATCACTCAACTATTAAAAATCATCATGGGTGGTATTCTAATGTCTATATAGAGGGCATAAAAGAGGGATAGTGAAATATCAGTTCATTCAATGTTAAAAATAAATAACATTTTCATGAATCATTCAACCAACCCCCATAATTTAATAGGGCTAACATGACCGACCTTTATCAAATAGGAAATTGCACTACTCGCATCTAGGAATACCTATAAAGACCCCTAAAGACCTGTGTTAATACTTTACCTACTGTATTTATCCATGTTGTTCATCACTTAAGGTGAGATATGTTTTTTGAATCCTACTTGAACATATCCCCCTTTTGAGAACCTCCTTTATTATTCATACCCCTCATCATGTGTGAGCATTTCATGATTACACCTACAAAACATTTAATGGAAATTAATTCCCTTAAACGAATCCCTTTCCCGATAAGGACCATTTTGAAACATCCCTAAAGACCTCATGATTTATAAAACTATAAGGAAAGGAATATCAGCTTGTCACCCATTTGAATTTGTGTTTCTACAGTAAGAGGATTCTCACACTTTTCTAACCATAGGCTAAATATCTTTGAGGTGTTTTTGGATTTGGATATCTATGGTCATGTGCACCATTACCATAGGGAGACTGTTTCATAGTTGTTGGTCTTGAATTTTGTTGATAAGACTATATTTTCCCCTTCTTGTCTCTATGACCTGGAGCCTGCAGTTCCGAAAATAGAGTGTATGTATCACACATAATTTTCCCATCCACGTCGAATAAGATCCTCCTTCCACTACAACACAAATTTTAGGGAACCTCTCATTAGGAATGTCCCTAGCCATTCATCTAAGTGGTTTTAGTCTTAATCCTCTCTACATCTTTCAGCTTCATTCCTTCCTAACATTGGACCCATATCCAATGTAAATTGAATAGAGGGAAGCATCACAACCATAACATCATAATTTATATACACGACCTCTTCTACCAGAGGACCAACCTCTGACACTAGAGAATGAGGAAATTTATATTTTTTTTTGAATGTTTCAAATCCACTTGTTTCTCACACCAAACTTGAATCACATGAGCTTATATGTCTATAATGATCATGAAAACCAGACATTGCACATAAAGGGTTTAACAATGAGAACTCTAATTCCTACCATAACCAGGATATGTATGAATCCCTATTATGGATCGAGATCAATGGGAATCCTCCATAGGAATAAGACGCAACCATAATTCATTTAATCCAAGTATCCTTCTCAGTAGTAAACCCTAACTTAATCCCCCAATATTACTATGAGTTAAAACACCCCTTATAGTCCCTTCATAGTGGATATACTTCTCTGGAATAACAACTAAATTATCATCTCAAAGGGCCATCACACAATGTGATTAAAACCCACAATGCCCTCTATAAGGACAGGTCCTTCATACCATGTATGTGGTCTTTGATTCCATAACAAATGGGATATGTAGGAGGCCTCCCTAAGGATCAAATCCAACATCCCAAACCAACAATGTTCTTCCAGGCCATATCCCCTACATGGTCTAATTCAACATGGAAGATCATATTCCTTCCATGTTCATTCGGTTTCTTTGGTATTAGTCTCACACCAAATGTCGACTAGGCACCTCCCACCTAGAATTCCTTACCACATGATATTAAAATGTATGTTCGGGTCCTTATCAAATGACCATTAAAGGTATGGTGTGTCCCATTAAGTGACATCGAACTATGTCAGTTCGGTTTCCTTTCACAAGGATACGCATAAATACTATCTATGGGTTTGATGCCAACATCATAAAAAATTATATATACCTAGATGAAGATACATTCTAAGATGAGATTCAATTTCTTAGATGACAATAAATTCTAGAGTACCCCACTGTATGGAGAGAAAACTAGCATCATCAAAATAATGACCAATTAATATTTAAGAATTATATAAGAGGAAACCATCAATGGAGAACCTTAGATATATATAGATATCTCCATTGATGAATAACCTTGAATACATATGGATGATTTTGAATTCTCTATATTCTAAGAATTGATTGATAAAATTCGGATAACTCGAATCATACAGGGTGATTAATGAAGGATTCAAGAACATATCTTAAATATATAAGATTGTCCTAGAGTAGGCAATAATTCCCCTAAAAATGGTGTAATGAGCTCGACCTCCTGTCCTTTCAACCAATGTGAGATCTTAATAATTACGTGTCAAAATTCGAAATGAGTGTTATCCTTTGGAAAATATTTTATTATGGATAAAGAACCATGGATACTTTTTGATTCCACAAAAAACCCCTAGAAACAGTTTGGAAATATTGATTTCCCAAATGAAGTCGCATTTCCTTAGGAAAAAATAAGAAAAAATGAATTAAAAAAATTGATTTCCTTTGATAAAAAATGAACTAATACCAAAATAATGTACAATGATTATTAATATGTATTTAGTTATTTTATTTTTTGTTAAATGGTAATTATATTACTTTATGATCAGATTGAAATAAAAAATTTAATTCATTTAATTAAAATAAATGATTGTTTTATAAAAAATTGACGTTTCTCATAATTCATTAGAAAATCTATCTTTTTAGAAAAAAATAAAAATCACCATTAGATAATATTGAAATTTTGATTTAAAAAAAGAGTTCATTTTTTATAAATTAAAATTATTAATTTATAAAACAAATATTTTAAGTAAAACCTTATAATATATGAAAAATCAATTTATAAGAATAAAATACATCCTTTTTTATTTATAAATTACATAATATTTTTATAATGAATATAACTAAATAAATAAATTAAAAAATATTAATAGGGAATTAAAATTATTATTATGTTTTCCGAGGTTTTTACAATTTGATTTATCTCCTAGGGTCATTAGCTGATGTAATATCCTCTCAGTAAATATATAATTAGAAATATCATTCTCAAGTCATTTTATTTATATTATTTTTGTTTGTTGCACTATTAATTCGTATAGAATAATTTTCATGCTCATATAAGTAATTTACATAATATTAATGAGATATAGATTTAAAAGAAATGTATTATATTTAATTGGATCCTTGAACCACTTTATTTATATTTTTTGATAATTAAAAATTTATTGTTTTAATCCCTCTAACATGATTAAATTGTTTTTTGATTTCAAATGTTGTAGAATAAAATATCATTTATTGTTTTTTTATTCATCTTTTTTATTATTTTATTAACATTACTAATAGAAATATACATATATATATATATATATATATATATATATATGAGTTGGGTCATGAATCATATACTATATATTCATAATTTGATAACTATAATTTATCACATTGTTATATTCTTATTCACTTAATTCATAATTATTATAGTTATAATTTTTTTATAATTTTTATCTGTCTTTATTCTAGAAAGTATCTTTTTATTTTATAAACTACTAACATATTTCTAATTTTGGGATATCACATTCACCAGACTACATAATGATTATGTTATATAGAATGATAGTTACACAAATTATACTAATGTTGTCACAGCATAAGATCAAGGTTATGAAGGATAGAATGATGATCACCCAATTTAACATGATATTTACATAGAACACTAGGATGGTGTTTACGGTTATATAATCCTTACACATAATGAATAATTAATAATTAGATATATTTTTTGTATAGGAAAAAAATAATTTATAAATTGAAAAATAGAAATAATGCTTACTCATGTTTTAACATTTTGTTTTTATTAAATTCAAAATATGAATTATTTTGTATATCTTTCAAATTTAAATTTAAAAAATGTTTATGTTAGTTGTCTCACTTAATTTATTTTTTTATTAATTAATCATTAATTATTTTGATCCTACAAAAATTTATTTAAAAAAAATATATAATATTAAAAGATCATCATGATCACTTAAACAAATTTTTAAATTTATGCACTAAAATTATTTAACAATAAAAAATTTCATATATGACTCATTTAAGATATGAAGAAAAAGAATCTCTTGAGTTTTTGGAGTGATAAATAAATTCAAATACTCATTTGGAAATTTATATTAATTGAATTAATGATTTATGTATCAAAACTATATCAAGTATACATATACTAAAATCATCAAACAACTCTAAAGTATATGACTATCTATGAAATAGAAAATATTTCCATGATGGAAAAGATATAAATACAATTATATTGAATCCTCTTAATATTTATGAGGGTTTTTTTAAATAATTATCTTATTAAATAGTTTTAAGAAAAAAAATTTGGGTGTGGAGGTCGAAGAAAGTTTTGAAATACATTGTGTAATAGATATTTTGTAATGAATCAGTGGAAAAATTTTGGATGTGATACATTATTATGATCCTTTGCAACCTAAATATAACACCAATTCCATGAAACTCCAATGATAAATTTTCAGCATGGTTTGGGGTTCTTAATTGTTTTTATCTATTTTGGTGTGTGTTATTTATTGGGTTATAAAACTGTTTAAAATGTCGAAACATAGTGTAATGTTGTGAATCCCCAAAAATATCCAGATTTCAAGTAGGGAATAACTTATAAAGGGAAAGTGAATTATATTGTACCTTGGATTGGATAAACTAAGGTCGTTTTATTCCATTACATAAAAACATATAGCTTCTTTATAACTCCATGTGTGAAAATTTATGTTTTGAATTAAACATATATGGATTAAAAAGTGAGTGAAAAATTCTTTGAATCCCCATAATAATTTTGAGATTCTATTTTAGTTTTACAATTTTTATCTACATTAGAGAGTAATGAAGATTAGAAGTAGTATATGTTACATCTTAATGAGTATAAAAATAATTATATTAATTTATATTTGATTCTTGCTGAGAAAATTTACTTAACTTTGTTATGGAATTGAAATTATTCAAAATTTTTGATTTGACATCCACCCAAACAATCGGTATTCCTTATATTGGGATAAAAATTATCAATGTATAACAACTAACATGCTATATGGTTATTTATTTGGGATAATTATTTATTAACTTAACTGTCAAGAGGAAAAGATCATTTATAATATGAGGATCAGGTAAAAATGATGCTTGGATACATCAATGGAAACTAATTTTTGATAGAATACATTATTGATATTGGAATTGTCAACAGGAATATTATCCAAGGAAACTGGTAATCATTTCATTAGTTTTATTCTTAACAATAAGGTAATGATCATTTTATCATGTGAAATTAGTATAGATATCTATATCGATGTTTTTTTATGAAACAAAGTACATGATATATTGAAAATATATCAATTCACCGATATGGGATTAGATAAATTGACATTAACAATGATCAAAATAATAAGGGATTATTATCAAGAATTTAAAATATGAGAATAATTAATTGTAAATAAAATGTTATGAAATTCATGAGTGAAGTAAATTGTATGATTTCCTATGCGGAAACATTATATAATTTATTTTTGGTTGAAAGAGATATAATAGAATTATGTAACAAAGGGAATGATAAATAAATTTAAATTAATGAAAGTAAATTTGTTAAAGGAAAAAAATTGGATAAAATTACTAAATCATTGTTACAATATGAGTTATAACTCAGAAATATTTCACAAGAAGATATTTTGAAAAAGAAATTAATTTTATTAAAATCAAAAAATCATGTTACCACTTACACCTCTAATTTTTTAATTGAAATGTAATGAGAGATACCAAATAATTATAGTAACCTAATGAAGAATGAATAAAGAATATTCAAGGATATATGAAATGTATTACCCTTAAAATAATAGTGTTTATGCAAGAAATGTAATTCAATATCTAATTATATATCTTATAATATTTTTTGTGTGTATAAAAAAATTAGTTGCATCAAAATTGAATGACTACAGATCAAGAATGATACGAATAATGAAAAATGATATAATCAAGAGAATGTATTCATGGTACCCATATGGAGATATACATTTGAATCTAGTTTAATTGAATAATTTGGTTCTTAAAATGGTATAGAAACCATATTTTTATTGGATTCAAATAATCCATTATGTGAATCTGATTATTATTCATCCTCTATGTCTAATTATTAAAGACCATATATTAATAAAAATTATAATGAAATAAATATTTAATATATACAGAGAGAAAAATATTAGTCTGCATAAGGATTGTAAATGCAAACATTGGGAAATTGTAATGAAAAAATAGAATTCATTCTGAAAATGAAAAACTCATGAAATATTATTGTATATATTTAAATTCTTATCACACTGAACTAAAACCTACTCATTATGAAATTAAAAAACATGTTGAATAAAATATAAAATTTATAAACACTCATATATCCAATAAAAAATTATATGCTAACTCGATAATTGTTCAGATTGATGTACATGGAATTAAGGATTTTTAGACTAAATACGTTAAATCTCAAATAATTAAATTTTATTTTATTTTAGAATAAAATGATAAGATAAGAAATAAAATTAAATGTATGAAATAAAATCTATATAAATTTGTTCACAGATGAGAATGTTATGAAAATATGGTAATGATTAATAATATGAATAAAAGTAAAATGTGTCTTTGTTATAATAATAATTTACTCAAAATATAAAAGAATTTATTTATTAGTGTTTTGAGTGGAAATGATTCAAGTGTTACATGTCTTAGATTCTAATTGAGTGGTTATTATGAAATTAATGTTCCCTGATATTTAACAAATCCATTTGGAACACTATGGTTTTTATTTATACGTCATTTTATTCTATATTAATTTTAAAAAACTGTTTGAAATTAGTGTCAATTTCCATGAATTATCTTTCTAACCCAGTTAGATCCAATCGTTCATGGGTAAAAATATATTATTAAATATATTTTGGTATAAATTATATCTTGTAAGTATAAAAGAGAACACATCATACAGGGATAGTGGATTCTCATGATTTATGATCAGTGATATCTTTAACATTATAACCATTAATAACTTTATTTTTGGTAGTTTACATTTTCTTATAACTCAGTAGAAAAATTATATGGTTTTAGAAAATTTTAAATATCAAATTCTTTAATCATTTTTAAAGTGATATTTGTAATGGATTAAAATCATAATTTGATAATAAATTTTCAACTATGTGTTCATAGAATTTGTATTATATCTCAAAATCATAAGTGAATATTTTTAAAGATGACTCTGTCATATTTTATATAGACCAAAAAGAAAATATTTATTCAATAAATTTTATAGAATTAACTAAGAAAATTTCAAATTATATATTCTATAAAATCATTAAAAGATTTATGGAATAGAATATTATTTTAAGAAAATAAAATCTTACAATACAAGATCATTGTAAGTATAATGTCATTAGGTATAACTATGTTCAATATATAAAACACCTATGTTTTTATTCATGGTTAAATGAGGAGAATCATAAGGAGTGTATTAATAAGTTCAAGAGGTACAAAATTCTGGACCACGTCAACTTTTACATTTTGATATATTCATCACCATTAATACAATATCTCAAGGAGGAAGAATATTTGTATTTGTTATTGGAAATGACTATAGAGGACATAAATGGATTTTTTTATTACACAAAAATCAGAAACATTCCCTAAATTAATTAAATTAAGTAAATTGGTCAAAATATATAGGGATTTCTAATTTTATAAATTTGATGGGATATAGGTGGTGATCTATTAAATCATGAATTTTAAAAATTATATGATGATAATGGGAATAAGCTTGAATTTTCATCTCTTAGGACATATTTATATTTTTGTTTGGTAGAGAGGAAAATTATAACCTAATATTAAATAGTTTATTAAAAGATAAATGATTATAATTTTCCAAAATATTTATCAGCATAAGAAGTTACTATAAATTTTCATGTTTCTAAATTTTTATCATTTGATATTCTTTAATAAAAACATTATAACATATAGAAGTGAAGGACGCCTAGAATATTCTATTTCATGGTATTTGATTGATAGGTTTTCAATCTAAATCCTATTGATTCATCAAAAAAATTGATTCAAAATTAAATGAAATAATTTTTCATGTATATTCCAATTCTAGTAAGTTGTATTGAGTTTATTAAAAAATAACTTTAGAAGATGAAGAATAAATACATATCAAATTTGAAGAATCGATTCCTTTCTTTTGGAGGAAGAATAACCCTGGTAAATTGTGTATTGACCTCTATTCCAATGCACATTCTCTCCATTCTCAAGGTACCCAAGGCTCTTCTCCAGGGTATTGAGAAGCTCTAGAACTTCTTAATTTGGGATGCCCATGAAGATGGTAGATGTCATTGGGCTTCTTGGAACATTCTTTCTAACTCCCCCTCCAATGTAGGCATTAATGTAAGGAATGTTGTAGAAATGATGACATGTTTACAAGGTAAAATGGCACGGGAAGTGATTGAAGGACACTCCCTTTCGGCCAGATTTATCATCAACAAGTATGGAAAAGACCTGAATTCACCTAAAGGAAAACATTACTCTCCTTAGAAGAACCTTCAAAGGAACATCATGACTCTTGAGAATATTTTATTTGGATTGTTGGGAGGGGCATATCAGCTTCTAGAACCACAACTGGGTGGGTTCAATGTTGGGATATCCAGGATGTCCTCCTTCGAAGATGTTCTTCCAGGAAGCTAGCTACTACCCATCCTTCATTTCGGCTATGTTGTACCGCAACCAAAAAATTATTTTAGATAGCATTACCATGGAGGACACAGAAGACTTATGTATTTTCTTTGGCTCCTCTTAGGGCACCATTTTGGTAAAGGCTTACAGGTGATGACTATATGCTTCCTCTAACAATGATCCATGGGGAGATATTCTGTTGTGTAAAGAACTCCCTACCAAATATAGATTCACACTCTAGTTCAACAGATCTGGTTCCAACATGACTGAATGGAAGGCACATTCTCTCCTCCTTGCGGTGGGTTGTTGGTTTATTTGTTATGCATGCAACTGGGTTCATCATAATAACTTCCATTCCTCAGGTTCGGCCTTGATCATCAGGACCAGATTCCTTGCCTTCGAGCTCTTGGTCTTATTGAAATGCCGGTATGAGGATGATTCTCTGAATAATATTCTACTGAATAAGAATTCAATTCCCTCGAATAGTCCTCATGGCCACTGGATCCATTGGATTCCCCCGCGCTATGGCCTTAAAAATAATACGGACGGCTCACGTGGTGGTGACATCATGCGGGGTGGAGGTGTTGTCTGTGATCTCAATGGATCTGTAAATCTTCCTTTCAACTATTATTATGGACAATGAAATTCATTGTGTGTGGAGGAAAATTCCATCCTCAGTAGTCTTTCCCAATGTCATTCTAAAGTCATCACCTTAACACCAGCTGAATCGCATTCCAAAATTATTTGTAACTAACTCAAGGGTCTCTCTCCGACTCTGTGGAACATTCTTATGTGATCCGTAATTGCAAGAAGTTCCTCAGCAGTAGGACGGTTATTACTCACACTTGGTGCGAAGGTAATAGTGTAGCTAACTTCCTTGCCTCAAAGGTTCCCTCCGACTCTTCTCTAACAGTGTACACTAGAACTAGCTCCCTCTCATCAGGATGTGCTTATTATGTAATTGGAGACTCCCTTGGTCTGTATCATTTTAATCCCCCTTAAACATTTTCTTCTACTTTCCCCATTTATTAAAATAAATGTTCTATTTATGATCATGAAAAATTAATGCTCATTATTTTCCCATAAAAAATATGATTTATGCTTTTTTTAGGATGATTTTAGGGATTTTGTCTTAAGATAACCTAATAATTTATATTTGGATGCATCAATTGTCAAGGATATTCCCTCTCATGAAAAGAAATTAAAATTTTATAAATATCCCTTCGATGGTAAATGAATTGTTATATAATTATGGGTGTTTAAACAAGAAATTCTTTAAGAAATGTTTGTTCTTATAATTATTTTTTTATTTTATACCTAATAATATTATTGAAACATTCAATTATCAAAACTAGATTATAAAAATTCATGAAATGTTAAATTATTTTGATAAAAACAATGTGTGGACATTGGGTAAACCCCTTATGGATAAAAATACTATTATATTATATTGGATCATTAAAAATAAGTTCTATGAATATGGTGAAATACTTGGAAAAAAAGACGTATTGGTGGATAAAAGATAAAATAATGAAAAATAAATTTATTTTTAAGAATAAATTTCTATAGATTTATGATTCAAAACTATTATTATTATTTAATTATATTATTCTCAATTTAAAATTAATCATTTAAAAATGGATGTCAAAATTTCTTTTTTTAATTTCAATATATTTTCGAAATGTTTTTTAAAATAAACCTCATGTTGGAAGAATTAATATAAAACTAATCTTGTTTTTATGCATTTCAAAAAACATTATCGATTGAAATAATCTCTTCATGCTTGGTATGAAATATTTTAATATTTTATCTAAAATAATTGTTTCTAAACAGGAAATGATGATTCATATTTGAGTATTAAATTTATTTTTGATTATATTATAAATTTTTAATTGATTTTTAGTGACATAATTTTTGTATATTCGTGTGAAAAACTTTTAAATAAATTTATTTATGAAATAATAAATTAATTTTAAATGATTTGAAAAGGGGAATTGATTTATATTCTAAGTATTAAATTTTTCCTAAGAATGAAGGTATTTTTATCTATCAATAAATGTATAAAGATGATTTTGTAATAATATATTTTTTAGCTATGATAAAATTCTAAATACTCCAATTATTATTTCTTGTAAAGAAAATAATGACGAATCATTAAAATTGTTTGATGCTAAAAATTTTACAGGCGTGATTGTTTGCATAATTTAATTAGATTCTTCTACAAAAGATTTAACTTTTATAGATTTAAAGTGTTATATATTTTGATTTAATCCTATATAAAATAATTTATATTATATTAAAATAATTGTAAAATATTTTAATGGAATATTAAATCTATCATTATTTTACCATGCTGTTACATATTTTGATATATTCATTTATGGTGATTATAATTATTGTGGCGATAATATAGATAAAAATGTAACATTAAGTATGTACCATTTTATATATAAAATTTTAGCCTCATGGATCTATTTGAAATAATATTTAGTAGCTTCGTCAATAACCTGAATTGAGTATGTTGTTGTCGCATCTTTTGAATCAAAATATCATTGGATTTAGAAAATAGTATCTGATTTTTTTATCTTTCAAGAAAATCTTATATTCTATATTAATATTTCAAACATTGTTTTTCCAAAAATGTTTTCATACATTCTGGAACTAATTATATTTATGTTCTATTTCATTTTTGTAGAGATCATGTTAAAAAATCAATATATAAATCTGGATTTTGTTTCAATTGTAAATTATTTATTGATATCATTAATAAAATCATGGATTTAAGTATGATTCATAAAATGGAATTAGAACTTCGTATTTTGGAATTTTAATATGAATTTTAAAATTAATTTGTTTTTGGATAATCTTTTTTTGGAAAGTGAATATTTTTTTAAGGATATAATCACTCCAAATTCAAATTCTCACCACTTGTTTTATTTATAAGTATGAATGATACATCTATTATAATATATCGTTCAGTGGTGTGTAATTTTACAATTAGAAACTATCATACTCAATTAAAATAATTATATGTGATTCCTAGAAAAATCCTTCTAAGTTCACAAGGATATTTATGGAATTTAATGTATTTTTAAAAATTATTTTGTACCAATGAATATGAGTATATTTTTTTATTTAATAAAATGTTTTTAAAGCTACAAATTATTAAAGAGAAGGAAAAAACATATTTTATGATGGTTTATTCACTTATTTTATCTTCAATATCTTAAAATTTATGGTTATTGATAAATTGTCTGAATAAAATTAATTAATTTTCATAGAGATTAAACTTTATGATTCTAACATTAGAAGGGTTAGTTTCTTTCCTAATAATTATTTTATATAAATAGTGTAGAAATTTGTCTTTAAATAATTTCATCATTTTTTTTAATTTCAGAAAAAGTGAAAAGTTTGAATCATGGTAATGTATGATAGAATAATGCATATATAGCTTACCAATATGTTTATATAGAATATAAGGGTAATATTTATACTCAGATGATTCTTACTCAACAAAAAAAACTTAATGTTTACATATATTAGATGTATACACAAAAATCACATATTAAAAAAATTAAAAACAGTCCTTACAAATGTTTTAATAATTTTTTAAATTTCATATATTCTTTATCTTGTATGTATTATAATATTTAAATTTCTCGCATGTTCGTGATATTTATTTTACATAAATAATTTCATTCATAATTTATCATTAATTACTTTGATCATATGAAAATCAAATTCGAATCATATATTAAAAGATTAAATGATCATCATGGGGGATTAAGCTTCTTCGAAATTTTCATAGTGAATTCTAGGAAAATACAAATTTTAAAATTTGAATCATGGGAGATATGAAGAGTCTTTTTCATATAATTTTTTGTACTTTTGTAAAAATATATAGATTTATATTGACTATTAGATTATTTTTTCTAATGAGTAATATTGAAAATATATATTAAGTACACATATTATCATATAATTGAAAAACTCTGAATTAGTTCATCATCTATACTATAAAAATTTTCATCTGGATCAAAAAGATAAAATTGTAATAGATATTAATTAATATAATATTTTTAAAGGAAGATATACATGGAAGAAATATATAAAAAGATTTCAAATGAACCAATTAGAGGTGTTCTAGTCGAGAGAATTTTCAAATTGTACCTTTTAAAACAATATTTCCGATTAGTAACAGTAAATACCTTTTTAAGAAATTCAATTCTAATATTTTCAGTCATGAATATAACACTAACACCTTGAAACTATTACTATGAATATTCAACTAATTCTCTAACTCGTAATTATTTTTATCAAATTCTATTGGAATTTTTATAGTGGGTTGTATTAAAATTTAAAAGGTATAACATTAGTTTATGGTTTTGACTCCCACAGAAATTTTAAGATCTGATGTTATTCATAACCAGTAATGGGTAAGAGAGTTCAATTTTTCCTTGATCAGGATAAAGGTATGTTGGTTTCCTCTACCAACTCAAAATGAAGATGGATGGGTTGTCACTCCAAGTACGAAAAAAATCATTGGTTAAGCTTCTAGGGATTAAAAATGATATGTAAAGGGTCATGAAACCATATAAAAAGTTATCGATTCCATTTTAACAAGTTTCATTTTTCTCTATATATAAGATAATTGACAAGTATATTTTAGATCAATTAGATCCAAACCACTATAAAAACTTTTGTGTTTATTTATTTGTTATTTTGAAAAAAATTAAATAACTCAAATATGACATAAACTTTTTCAGAAATGTTAATTGACCCCCACCCTATTTCCCATTCAAACATCATATTATTGATATCTAAAAAATTAAATATATATATATATATATATATTTACATAAGGGTAATTAATTATGTATTTTCCATATAATATTAAAAAGGAATATAAAATAATGAAATAATAATTTTTATGCATAATAATCAATATCTATTATGTCAATATTAAGTTAAAATATTTTTTATCTAAGTTTATATGGATCCAGAGTTTATTTTAATGTTCAAGCCTCCATTTTCAATATCCATATTAGGCAAACTTAACACATAACCCTAGATTTTCTACCACATTGACTAATACACATTAAAAATATCCATGGATTGGTGACAAGCAATAGGGTATCAACAGAGAAAACCTTGCAAAATTTGTAATAATGAAATACAACAAAAAATGACTTCTGTACAATAATATAAAAGAAAATAAATACAATAAAATGTGTATGAAAATATTCACAATAATTAAACTTAAAATACAACCAAAAATAATTATACTGGGAGAAAAAATGAACAATACCAAATCCATGTTTCCATTTTACAATCCTTTACCACTATCCCCATAATCTACCAATTCCAGATCAACCAAGAGAAGATGATATGGTACATATCAGCCTTCCCATTACATGTATCCTCAAAAACCATAATAAAAAATTCCCCAAGGAAAAAATAGGGTATAAGAAATAAATATCAGTATGATAACATAAGGATTCTATAAAAATACATTCACTATATAACCATTATTTATATATTTAAAACAAAAAAAATAAGTACACATGAATGAAAAAATGATTTTATAAACCATTCCTTTTATTTTCAAAAATCCATATCCTAGTACATAAGAAAATTAAATTTAAAAATGTTCAATTAAATAAATGGAAATAACTAGGAAATCCATTCCATCCAAGGGTATTAAAAAAATGGCTAAGTAAAGAACATGCATCCATATAGTTTCTTCTAACAATGAAAAAATTTGGCAAAAAATGGGGTCTACAATGCTAGTAAATTCATGGAACTATATCTGGAATAGTAAATCCCAGGTTCTGATAAAGACACGTATCCCATGGTCTTCCACAAGTGCCAATGTCTATCATTACGTCCAAGATAATTTTTTCACAATAATTTTAAATTATATTTGTGCCATTTATTCAAAAAATCAATGTTTAGAAAACTATATTTAAAGAGAACCCCATAAAAAATTTATAGATTCCATCAATTATTCAATATACATAATCAATTTCAATTTATTACATAACATTATCAAACCAATCGTTTCATTAATCCAAAATCCATGTATTTCTCAAGATAATTAGTATTTACCATGGTAACGAATCCCTTAGATAGAGACACTTATCTCTCCAATGGAAGAAACATTTCTACCTTTTAATTTAGTGATGGGAAATAAAAAAATACAGACCTAAAAACCAATATGTAAAAACAAAATCATCAATTATCGAACAATAACCCTATATGTGACCATCACATACCTTATTGGTTCCAAGGGAATAATAGGAAGAAATGTTGATGTTAAATTTACAGAAAAAAGGATACAAATTGACCAAATATGAACATACCTTATAGAGATCCACTGAAACAGATCAATAATCCCCAAGGATACAAATAGAGGGCCATATAGGAATAAATAGATCATATTATTCATTATAATGTGGGTTTAAGAGCATATTAATGTTAAACATGAATTTGGTAATTAGAATAGTTTTCATTTTAGGATTTTCGGAAATGGTCACATGGTAATGTCATTGGGATAGAAAAAGTATGTTCATAAAAAATTCTAGGAACTATCCCTTGAAAAGAAAATCACATGGTTTCTTAGGAAAAGCCTCATGGTTTGATAAATTTATCCCAAGTCATGAAACAACATCTAGGACAAATCTTAAACATCTACATGGTTTTCATGGTGACTCAATTTGTTTTAAAAAACAAGAAAAATTCCATTAGAACTAACATATATATATTATATGGTTCCCATAATGTTACTGATAACCATGAAACAAAATAATAAAACTATCTTATTTTCACCAAAACATAAAATTTTGATTCATAGCTCCCAAAAGCCTCTATAAATACAATATAGATAAACCAAGATCAAAATTAAACATATAAGTGATCAGAAAATATCAAAAATATCTCTATTATTAAAATTGATATACCTGAAAATCAGTCAATATTCTTGACCATTGAATAAATAAGTCCATTTTTTCCTCATAAATTCTATCAAAATCAATGTCTCATGGATTTCTTGTTTAATATTCTACAAAACATTGCTAAAAGGGATTGTTTTACTCTTCTTCATTATAACATTCATCTGCATTCATACAATTACTCATCAACCATTGTTTTGATATTTTGATTGCTGGGTACTGGTTTGTGGTCATTTAAGAGTATTTGAAAAAATTTGGGATCCATGGTAGATGTGCACGGTTGGGAAATGATTTTGGACAACCATGTAGTTTGGACTCGAAAACAGTCTTACCAAACATGGTCAACACGAAGGGGATGTGTGGTTTGTCCAAACCATGAAGCCACCCCTCTAAACATTTCCCCCTTTGGAGATGGGTTATGAATGGTTGGAAAATATTTAAATCAACCATTCATCCAAACTATTAACCCAAAAACAGTTCAGTATAGGCCAAATGGTTATGGTTCATAACTACTTCTATCCATATATCCTCTCTAGTAAACCATGCATACAAGTTTTAAATGCTCTGAATTTTTTTAAAAAAATCTCAAGAACCCATTTTATCCTCTAATAACCCACTTATTCCAATATTATACTAACCTAATCCTTAACCAATGTTAAATTGGATTCTTTCTTGGGATTCTAGGTGGATCACCTTCATTCTTTGTGGATTGTCTAAAGGTGTGTTGAGTTTTTATCAGTTTTTTCCTTTTCTTCTTAAATCCTGCATGTATATTTTCTACTATCATCTTACGAAACTTGAAGATAATATTTATAATGGATATAAGAGTATTGTTAAAATATTGATATATTTCATGTGGATCTTGGTTCATGAAGACCCAATCTACTCTACCATGATCATCGTTTTCAAAGGAGAATAGTTCTACTACCATTCTAATGGTCGGTGTTTCTATAAAGGGTCAATTCTATGAATTTATTATAAATGTTGTAAAATCACATTGTGTTATTCATTTAATTTATTTGATTTTTAGTTTTAATGGACTTCATGTAATGATTCATGTTTTTAAGAAATTTTACTTTTTAAAAAACGTTTTTTCACACAGGGTGTTTGATTTAATTTTTGAATGGCAGTTTTGATTTGGAGAAGGGTTTTCAAATATATAAGACACTATAATTTTATTTGTTTTTTTTTATATTTTTGATCATGTTGTTGAAATATATTTTTACAAACATAGATCATTATTAACCTTGGTTACATTAGTAAAGGTATATTGGTGGCCCAAATGTATGTGTAACCACTAGGGGTTACTTTGGGATATCCATAGACTGTGGAGGCACTCATTATTAGTTAATAGAAATTTATGTCTTGTTTGGGATATTTTATGTATTATATATATTCTTATAATATGTGGATCGATATCGAGGTCTTTTTTATTCATGTTTTTTTATCTCATGATGGATTTTTTCATTGAGTGTTTCTCGCTTATTTTTAGATGAGGTTTTATCATATAGTTTCACATGAAAGATTATTTTGTGGATATAAATTTACTTTATAACAATATGGTGTATAGATATGATTTCCTACTTTATCACTTATTATATTCCTAATATCGTATTTTTGAATATGAAATTATTTTTTGAAATCCAAGGGAATGATTTTCAAATGGATTTGGATTTATTAAAAATCCTTGTAAAACTTTTTTGTTTAAAAATCTTGAACTATGGTATTTTATTTATGATACCTTATATAGACTCTATGGTAGTATACCACTAGTATTTGTTCCCACATGATAATTTTACCTTTGGATGGTCGTATATATTGTTTTGTTGGACCTGAATAATAGGAATGTCATCATTCAGCATGTCAGATTATTTTTCACAATTCCCTTCATAGTG
Organism: Viscum album; assembly: GCA_963277665.1. Classification (NCBI taxonomy): domain Eukaryota; kingdom Viridiplantae; phylum Streptophyta; class Magnoliopsida; order Santalales; family Viscaceae; genus Viscum; species Viscum album. The sequence goes on from OY728140.1 coordinate 1,957,448,751, forward strand.
GGATAGTTTGGAGGTGATGGTTGGTCATCTAGAGTATTTTTGGTCTAGTCATGCTTTATAGTTTAACCAGTATTCTTATATTGTATGTATTATGTATGTATATATTCCTAAAACTTTTTTAATCTAGTTTTATGTCATGTTTTTTTAATTTTGGAGACCTTTCTATTATCTTTTTGCATCCCCCACCATAACGAGTCGGCTGAAGTAGCTTATCTAGTTGATTCATATTTGTTCGTTAAAATCACAATATCATGATGATCCACAATCTAAGCTGGTTTAACAACCATCGATGTTTCAAGTCAAGATCATAATCCCCATATTAAATCACATGGGAAGGGTTCAGTTGATACCAACTCATTTGGGAAATGTGAAACACGTTGGGGATCAACATTAGATGGGATGGTAATTCAAATCGGTAATCCACCTTTACATGTGATTCAATGATCTAAAATGGAAAAACAACCTTGGTGATAAATAACCTTTCATTCTTGAATATGGATATTAAAAAAATATGATTCTATGAGAAGGGATTGATCACCTACCTCAACTTCTAACAAAAAATTATAGTGGTCAATATAACATTTAATGTTGCTTGAATCTACTTCCATCCTTAATTATGAAAACTACAGTATCCTCATCATCCATAAAAAATAACTTTTCCAACTGGATACTATTTTCCTACCCCTTATAGACACTTATGAGATCCACAAGGTTATAGATATGACACTTCATAGTGTATAACGTTAATTGAACCCCATTAAGTATTATTAATCTCTAGATTCAACCATGGAAGATGATAAACCCAAAACACATTGAAATCAATCATGTATGATCAATGAGTATCCTAAAGAATAGGATGATTCATGTAATCTAACAATCTCTCTAATGATTGAATATCATGTTTGAATTCAATAAAGAACCCATAACATTCAAATATATTATTTTGAATTGAATTCTAATGCAATATTTCCTTCTATAGTTGGTAACCACAGGTATACTAAGGATCTTCACAATTCTTCAGTTATACAAATGTTCATGTTCTTCTACCTGAATCACTTCCTTGGATTAAAACACATGAGATGATTTCAACAATAAAGTAATTATCTCCCAAAAATAATTTTACTTTCTCCACTGGGAGACTATGGAATTTCAATTTTGATGTTCATAAGTCATTTACCCAAATATCATAATATAATGGATATGTCCACATTAATCCAATAGGTATTTGGTGATCAATATAAATATTCTATTCGGTATGTAATACTGACATAATTTTTATTATTGACAAGATCCTTTTAGGTCACTAACATCAATGTATTAGATCATGAATCATCTGTGTAACCCTAGAGTGCACAAACCAAGTAGACATATATTCAAGATCTATCAACCTTGTCTCAGATCAACTAGAACAATGAAATACCTATGAAGATACAAATAAAAATTAGATAACCAAAACTAGATCCCATGTTATATCCTATGGAAAAGAATTCATTAAAAACATACTACTAGAATTATATACTTGAAGATCTAAATCGGATTGCCCATGGAAGAACTAGCTTTGTCACAATATAAGAATACAATCACACCAAAGAATTCTATGTGACTTATTTTTTTCTTAAAATAGGTTCACCATGTATCCCTTCATATATTATTCCTTTATTACCTATATGGGTAATCACATACCCAATATTTTTGCGGGCACACCATCTTTTACGATAATTTCCACAATATCATAATCAGGGATATGAAATAATTTAAACTAGTATTTAAATCAAATGATCAGATTCATCTAGATAAAATAATTAATCCAGAATAAAGGATATGAATATATCATAAAATACTCTCTTATGATATAGTTTCAAGAATTATTGAGTTTATATACAACAACATACTACTCATTTTTACGATGGAATAGATTCTTTCAATGAGAGCATAAGTGCCGAAATCCTTAAGACATAACCCATTTTTATAGCATCAATACACAACTTAAATCCATACATGAGACTTCATTATATATTCATTATTAAATCATCTAGATTATCAGTAATCAATATTCATGTTTACGTAGTTTAACATCATTTCTAATAATGAAATGGATTCATAGGTTCCAAATTATCCAATATATGGATCTAAGGGGAATAGAGACCTAACATGGATCTCCCAACCATATAGATTAAATCTAAAATGGTGTGGAATCAAACATATGAATTAATACCAAAGTGTATAAATAATTTAACAAATGCTCATATTCCATTCAAAGGAATCCCCCATGATCTCTATCACATACCAATGACGTCCAACACGAAATTAGAAGATGTAGACTACTAATAGGGAACTAGATAATGAGTTTAAAAATGTACCATCCATAATAAAAATAAAAGGAACCTCAGGTTAAACAACAAACATGGTCATTTGGAAGGAATAATTGAGAAAAACTAATCTACCACGTCGTTCATAACTAAGATATAGTTCAAACAAAGTCTTTCTTCCTTAAGAATTGATATTGTTCTACTATAGGGTCATGGGACTACATTCATAGTAATAACTGTCAATTGAATAAAACCCAATCTCTCTATTAATCTAACCAATGTAAATAATACCTCTAATAAATTACATAGCTCATTTAGTCTTTAAAAAAACAATGTTATCAAAACACATACCAAAGGTTTACCCGGTTTAGGGAGTGAATCCAAAACACAAAGCATTGATTTTTCAAAAATTATATCCCAAGAAACAAGGTTCATAGACTAAAATAAAGAAACAATGAAGAAACTTGAGATGTCTATCACTCTAAATGTTACAGCTCAAATAAGATACAAAAGATCATGAAAAAATAAGGCCACCCTAAAACCAAAACCACTCATAACCTATAATGATTGAGCTCAGACGGAATAGAATCAGATCCTAGGATACTGCTAGGATACCAATCTCCTAAGGTAACACTTAGAATCTAGGAAAATTATTCCTTATATACTATAGTACCTAGATGAACATATACAGTTCCCTAGATTATCTAAAAATGAAATTTAATGAGAAGTTATTCCTTCTCTTTTTAATGTGTACCCATGGAAAGACTATGGATAAGAGTAAAATACCACTCCTAAGGAAATAATATTACTTAAACTCAAGACCTCTATTGAAAAACTAATATAACCATATGATATTATAATTACTTATGATCATATCCATTAATGTTCATTTGATAAATCCACAACACAGGAAAGGGCCAAAGAAAATATAAAAATTAACAAAATGATCAAACACATTAAGATGAGTTTCAAATAAAATCCACATAGAGTGAAGAAACCTATTTCACATATTGTTCATTTTGAAAATCCCCAGAAATTTTTTGAGAAGGTTTATATAAACAACCCATTTATATTTATTCCTCTTTCATTATTAAAGAAAAATCCAAAAGTTCTACATTTTACAACTCTTCAATTACTTGATAAAACATCTTAATTTCTAATAAAAATAATTAATCATGATTCACTTTAATCTATAATCTCATTGTACATGTTTAATACTTTTTTAATGAAACAAACATTCATGTTATAAAATTTAATTTTCAAAAACATATATAATTTTCCTATTGATTAATATTCTACATTAAAATTCCATTTTATCTTATAGAGTATACTCAACAAGTCCAGCCAGAAGCAATGCTTATCACAATTTATTAAATAAATGAAAATGGTACAGAGGCGACGGACAGGGTCAAACAAAGGAACATGCCCTCATCCATCACACACAACATTACATATCATAATATGACGTATTATTTTTATAATCAGAGTCATCAGAAGTTTACCATTTAGATTGGGACCTACCCTGGTTGAGGATCTTAAGAATATTAGAATTGAACTTGCCTAATGTCTTAGACGATCGTGTATACACAGTGCGAGGTCTGTTAGAATAGTCCTTACTTGGCCGTCTCTTTGAGGAAGTAGGATTCGAGGAACAACCATCAACCATACCCTTTCCAGAAAGGTGAGAATCTTTGAAAGTAACATGCCCACCATCCGCTGCTGTCTCTTCTGCCTCAGTGATGTCACCCCACTTCCCAGAAATTTGAGAGGAAATCAAAAGATTCTGAATTTCCTAATGACAATCAACATTTTGAGGAGGCCCAGATTCAAGAGCCAGCTCAAAAGTCTTGTCATGTATCAAGCCTGCACCATGACTATCTTTCATACGAATATTTTATCTTCTAGAGTATATTTTTTAAACAACTATATGATTTTCCTTAAGACCAACAACCTATCCTTTAAAAAATTATGTTAAATAACCAATTAATTTAAAACATTTAAACCTTATAAAAACATGATTTATGTGTTTAAAATAATTATATATAAATAATTAACCAATTTGGAAACCAAAAACAATTTCTATATTTTAATTATTAAAAACTATTTTCTAATACAGTTGAATGAAAAAACAAACAATTTATAAGAAACCATTAATGATTAGATTTTCAAACTATTATAATTTTATATGAACTCAATTCTTTACAAATAAACTTGTTACACTAATCATGAATAAAAATATCATATCATAATAATCAATCAAATTAGTTCATTATATTCAAATGTCCCAAAACACCTTGATTATTTTCCCGTTCATGAGAGTCACTCGATAAATCTATGAATCACGGGTTATAAAAAAAGGATACAAAGTCATGATTTAACAAGTTAAATAGATGATGGTCTCATCCCAATAATGAAACAACATCCATAACAATATAAAAATTCTAGAGCTTGATCATAGTGTGGTTTCTCAGTCAATCCATGTCAACCTCACAACTCAAAAATTATTTCTATTTATCCTTTTAATCTAGATCAAAAATTAAAATAAATTCTGAAATCACATAGTGAATCAGGTGCCATAATGAATGGTGGTTATCAAGAAGCCACCCATAATGTACTCTGTGATCCCCAGAATGTTTTAGATCTTTTCTACTAGACCCCAATCCATGTCTAGGAACTTCCATGTAACTTCATACAATGTAATAACTCTAATACCATTTTGTAACTAACAAACCAAATTAAACCTAAAATGTTAACTGGTTTGGACTTCCATTTTTTCCAAAGTGCCTTCCCAATTTCAATATGTTTATGAAAATCATCAGGGTATCAAAAAGAAAAAAACATTAGGAATTATTTCACCTTGAAATACAAAACAATATATACCATGTATAAGAAGATAATGAAAAAAACATATATATTACACCATGAATGAAATGATTCTGAACCATGAGACATAGAAAAAAATATCAGCAGGGAAATATAAAATGAAAAAATAACCAAGAACAAATCCATGTCACCATGTGACTATATATCAAGACCATCTAAATCCACTGTGAAGGAGATATCAAACAAAATAATCCATAATGAAACATTATTCCCCACCCATTAACTATATCCTTCAAAACTATAACTATAAATACCCAAATGAAAAAATAAGTGTGTGAGAACTAAAGCTTAGTCAGAAACCACCATGAATATAAAAAATGTATTTCACTATGGAACCATTAGTTATATCATGAAAAAAACTGGTATCATAAATCTGTACATATGAAAACATAATTTTATTGAACATTCCATTGACTTTCCCTTTATAAAAATCCACATCCCATGCCTGAAGAACTTTTATGTAATACATTATAGATTACATGAAAGGAGACTACCATGAAATTAATGTATAATAAATAAAATTAATATGTAAAGGAATTAAATTCCTATAAATTATAAAAATAATTTGTAATTATTCAATATGATATTTTTTATGATATTAGGACATACATTGAAATCAATCCAACATATTTATTGTTAACTCCCTTTAAATAAATGTATCCCAAGGTTTTCAACTTCTTTAAAATTCTATAATCAAGTTCAAGTGAATCAAATCCCAAATATTTTAAATTATCGTCGTAGCATTTAATCAAACACTTAATGTCTAGAAATTTTTTTTTAAAAGAACACCACCTTTAAAAACATTAATGTCACTACCACAGACCGAGAAAAAATGATTGATTTAAATTTATCCCTGAAAATCATGAAACTAATTATTTTCGTATGCCAAAATAAATGTATTTTTTATAACACCCATGTTTTCCACGGGAAATAATACATTGGATAACGAAACCAACGTCACCAATGGAGGAAATGTTGACACCTCAATGATATGAAATAAAGAGATTTGGTACTTTGAAGAAGAGATATATAAAATAATTAAAATTTATTCTCCAACATCCACACATCCAAATATCATATCCCTTATGGGTTCCAACTGATCAAGGGGAATAAATATCAAGGATTTATATATAGAAAAGGGTTAAATGGTTGGAAATCCAAACGTATTGTGAAGTGGTCCACACATATAAGTCTAGAATCTCCAAGAGAGTGAATGGAGAGTCCTTTAGATTTACATAAAGGGAATGGTTTGAGAAAATGAGGGTTTATGAGTATAATATACTAAAAAATACCAATTACATCAGAGTAATTTTCTAATTTAAGATGTTTTGAATGGTTCAAATTATTAGGTCACACAGTTATGAAAAACACGTCCTAACTATTTGGTATCTATTATCCATTGAAAAAATAAGTCAAATGGATTGCATTGAATAGCTACACATATTTATAAACATTTCATAAGTCATGAAACAAACCCTAGACCCATACCCAAACATCCACATGGTTTTCTTAGTGACATATTTCTATAGAAAATCATTCCTCAAACAGTGAAAATTAAAACCTGATCAAATAGATCCATATCACATGGTTATCACATGGATACTTCTGACATGAAGGGACTCATGAAAGCATATATATCTCAAAGTAAATAAAATAAGCTCAAAATTAAAAAATACCAATGATATAGATGGAATCACATTGTTCTTTGAATATTTAAATATTGGTAAGTCTAAAAAATGTGTGGGTCAAACATAAAAAATTTATTGAAGTTAAATGTCATAATGTGGTTAAAAAACTAATAGTCATGTGTTGAGGAAATTCATGTCTAGATTTTAGCCATAGGAGTACACACAATAGATCAAGGATATGAAAAATAAGAGTTATAAACTCTTCCTACCAAAATACATTATTATACTTTTATTATCCTTTTCTAGATTATAATAATGTAAATTTGGATCCATTTCACTATGATTTCTAGATTAAGGGACATTACGAATCCAATGGTCAGGGATGTTGTGACTTCATAAACAAATTTCATGTGCTAATAATAAAAATTAATAATTTTCATATTATATTTTTTTAAATAAGTTTATGAACCTATTTATAATTTTATATTTTCATAATAGAATGGAAGGTTTTTCAAAAAAAGTTATTCTGGTTATTAATACATGGTAAATACAATCATCTTACTAAATGTAACATCCTTAAATTATATAGGTACTTATGAATTCTATTATTCCATGAATAAAAAATTTATATGAACGAATCCCCACTTTTTAATATTCCTACAAAGGAGGTGAGTGGGGAAGAGATCATTATCTTTGAAAAACACTTAGATGATGTGATAGATGTCCGATTCTTAATGATTTGGTTCAAGTCTTATGAACTCATGAAATTTCATGAGATCATTAACATATATATCGGGAAATAGAATCTATATGATAATTATAATTAATGATATTTACATGATTAGGTTGAGATCTATAATGAATTATATTCATATATAAAGAATATAAGATACTGATCATTACGTGGGCCTCAAAGAGTCACAATGATTAGTCACATTGAGCATCTAGATATTTTAGGGTTTATACTAGATGATGAATTGTACATTCATATGATTATTTATTTACTCTATCGGAGTTTCTGCATATTTTATTTGAGGTTTACTATTAAAAACATTGGGAGGTCTATCTCATAAATCATTACATTCTATCCTCAGGATGACAAGGACACAATGTAAAAAAATTATTTTTCTCATATTGTGAACAAGATGACGAGAAAAGAAAAATTCCTCCCTAATAACACTAATTAAAAGTAATATTGAAAATTTAAATATAATAAGAGGAAGAATATGGTTCAAGAAAAGGAATTTAATTTTATTTGATTCTCATGTTGTTTAAAATGTCATTCAAAAATAATCTATACTAGAAAGAATTAGATGTTGTGACTCTATGTATATTCATCAATATAATTATTTTATTTTACTTCATGGATAATAAATACAACCTGTTTGAATATGTACAATTAAACACATGTATCACTAAAGTGTAAAGATATTACTAAATGTTAAGTGAATCTTTAAAAGAAGCTAAATATGGGTGATTCCTAGATGAGTATATATAAATTCATAGATTCTTTATTTCCTAAAATATTTAAACTCAATTAGTATGTTTTATTCATTATTACAAAATAATTTATCATAGTGTCTAATTAGAAACAAATATTCGTTGTTTTATATATTGAATAAATAATTTTATTATACTTTATATCGACTAATAGTTTGTTAACTCCATAATCATATACATTCTAATTCAAAAAACAAAGAACAATATAAACATACAATTAATAATACCTTATCATGGAATCGTAATTAATTTAAAGTATAAACTAATATTAGTATAAATATTTATAACCATAAGGGTGTTTTAGAATATTTTCATCTATTACACTAGGTGTACTGAGAAATTCACTATCATGTTTTTGAGAATGAAAATTTTAAAAATATGGTATGTCACAAAGCTACTTGAGTTAGTTCACCATAATATAGTGAACTCTTTTAAATTATTGAAAAATTGAACGGTTCATATCATTCACAATATTAATTTAATATATTTAAAGAATGATTATTGATGAATTAACTACACTTTAAAATGGATCCTAGAACCTCTAGATAGGATTTTCAGAGTGTATCATAACCAAGTATTATTCTCTAGACTAAGGATTGATATTTAATTAGGATTTATTGAGTGTATATAATATAGGGATGCTAATGCTGGTGGATTTTCATGATCATACACACACCCAACACTAGTCCCCCAGTAGATGTACAAATATTCTATATTTTATTACAAGTAGGTTAAAAAACATAATGTAAGGATTTTAGTGGAAATTAATGTATATACGATACATGGGACCAATGCAGTATTTTAAATAAAGACCTGGTGGATCATTGATGCTAAGATAGTAGTACTTTTAGTTTTTATTGTACATCTAAATACGTTTCCAGACTACATATCATGCCAGTTATTTTGTAAAACTCCCATGACATGGTATATATTATTTGGATTAACATAAGTATCCTTTTTTATTTTTTATCTTGTCTATAAATACATACACTATATTGTTTTCTAACTATTATTATTGTTATCATTGTCATTATAGGGTATATTTTCCTCACTATCACCCCATATAGACTCAATGATATTTTATTGCCTTTTGTGTATGGGGAGGTTCACCTAATTTCACATATAACATCAATAGTCCAAACCCTTAATGATTAGTCAATCTTCATTTGGAATTACACATTCAATGTTTGATGGGAAATAAAATGTTATTATTATACTAAAAACACAAACCTAGATTCATACTGGTCATAAAATTTGATTTATTGACATAAGGTTGATATGTAAGTGTTTCTCAATTTTATCTATCTAGTTTGATTCTTTTGAGATACATTTGTATTAATATTTCCATTACATTAAATAAATAGAAACTAAATATAAAATGAAATCATCTTTTGAATTAATATGGGATCTCAACAGAACATCCATAACATTACTATATAATTATTAATTAAATTTCCACTCCAAATATTCCTCCTTATTTTAATATAGACAAAAAAATATTGACTATAAAATATCTCTTCATAACTCTAGAATAAAATGAAAAAAATAACAAAAAAAGTTTTAGATAATCCCAAATAGATAATCTTTCTTTAATTATTAAATTAAGAATCTTGTTTGAAATAACCTCTTAATGATGTATGAAAACATTGTTATAAACATATAAGACTCCCATTAATTCATAAACAATTCTCATACTTATAAATATATCGACTTTAAACTATCCATGTATTACAAGAAACTTATGGATAAATAAATGGTTAATATATATTTTAAATGAAATTGTAATTACCTTCAGAATTACCACTTTAAAGATTCTTGTTTTTCGAGGGAATATATAATATTTTATAAATGTTCAAATTTAATAACCACAATCATTATGATTATATTATTTCATACAATGTAAAAATTATTTAAAATAATTAATTTGTATCAATATATTATTTGACAGTGAAATATTATCATAAAAACCCTAATACTTATCAATTTTAATTAATCCATAATCTCATTATATTTATTGGCCATCCTCATACTATAACTTTTATAATAAATATTTATCACCCAATAATAAGAAAATTATTTTCCAAACATAATTAGAAATATATAATTTTTTTTCTTTGAAAAATATGGTATGTAGTGTATTTAATATTAATTAGAAACATCATGTGTTATTTATTTTTTATCTCCATGCTTTGGATCCAAAAATATATCTTCAGAGTATCCAAATTGATCATTGTGGGCATCTGAAGTGACTTAAAAAAATTTAGGAAAAAAAGAATATATATTTTATATGTATAAATTTTAATGTATTACCTCATAATTTTATATATTAAAAAATTTCATTCATACCTTATTTTATTTTAAAACATTTCAGCTAACTAGTGTAGTTTTACTAAAATTTTATCCTACTCCATCAAAATTTTTTATGTAGAAATGACAAAGAGGATAATAAATCCAAAAAAATAATAGGGTCTCGCATTATATTATATTGACATATACACTTATAGAAAAAATGAATAGTATAAAACTGTAATTAACTCTGTATATCAATTATTTGGGAATAGATTATGAAAATTAACCTTATGTATATACTCACAATCGAGGATCTCAGTAATTCCAACTTGGGAATTTCATTTTCATTCACATGGGCATTCATGTCGGTAATAGACCCTCCAAAAACATGTTTAGAAATTTTAGTATATTCAATATTTTTATATTGGAATTTTGTATCCACATGAAATTTTATCTTTATTAAATGTGGTGGTGGAATTTTTATATTAATCATATTTTTAGAAGGTTCATTCGATATTTTAGTTTATCCTCTAAATTTTATGGATTCAACCATAAATATCTCATTCTATTTCACTTTTGTTACTAATATAAATCATTTTAAACCTTGTTTCCATTAATTTGAAAAGTTTTTTCATATAAACCAAATCATAAAAATCATTCCTTGTTATAATCATTTATCACTAAAAGGTCAAATATCCAGGATATGAATGTTCCAAAAGAATCTTCCACTATGAACGTCAAGATCTTTAAAGGGAATAGGTATCTCGAAGATCAACTTTTGTGCTATAAGAATCTATATTTTTAATTGATATTTATGAATTTATTTATTATTTTTAATATACCCTTGGAAATTGAACATGGATCCTCTATCAAAAATGATATTAGTATGTGTTGATAGATATAAATCCCAAATAATTTCCAAAAATAATTTTATAGAAAAAAATGTATTATTATTTTTTGGATTCACACCTAGAAATTGTAGTTCCGATAAAATTAAATACCACAGGTAATGTAGATTTTTTAGGGGGAATATCTATCCATAAATATAGATATTTAAAACTCCTTATTTTTTCAATATTTTTTTTGGCATTAACCCTATATAAAAATTTGGTTGATAAAAAAAAATCCAAATAACCTTTTTGCTTAGAGTATCTATCAATGCATTCATCTTTTTAATTTATAAATGTATCCCCTTATATGTTTTCATTTTAAAAGATTACTCCAGGAGACATTTCAATACACACACTCCACATACATTTCCATTCTACTATACCCACTCAAATTCTATGTTAATTGTTTTCTCATTGAGTGTACTTGAAATTGATTATTATTAATAAATTATATAAAATATATGAGAAACCAAGTATCCATTGTTATTAAATAAAATTTTAGAGAATATTTTAGTTTTTATGTCATACATACAGATGGTTCCTATAAATCTTGTTGTTTTAATCAACTATTTTTTCTATTCTATTAACACGATCCACCTTCTATAACATTTGACATGGGATGAATTTGGTTTGATATTTTGATTAATCAATCTATATATAAATAATGTAACATAATTATGTTATTTTTACAAATCCCATATAAGTTTAAAGATTTTTCTAAAATAAATTGCATGTTCTCATGTTAATCATTACCGTATTTGATTCATGGAAGGGGTGCATTGAATTTTAGGCACACTGATAATTTTCCTCACAGATTTTTTCGAAAATTAAAATTTCTAAATAAATATGATTATTAAACACAATAAAAAATAATTTTTTACAAATACCCATCCACCTAAAAATATTCCTTCTACTAGAATTGAATGAAAGCATTTGAGTTTTCTTGTTTTATCATGTGTAAATTTATATCCAGTGGGATGTCATTTGTTTCCCCCAACATAAATAAGATGATGTTTCCTAAAAATTGTGTAAATTGGTTTACAAGCCCTTATAGAAACCATTGTTTTCAATTTCATCCTACAATATCTAATTATATGTAATTTTTAAGGTTATTAATGCATAAATCAATGTCAATTTTTTTATCTTTTGGTAAGATATCGAAATTATATCATAATGTAACCCAAATGTCTTCCCCTATTATTTTACTCAAAAGAGGAATATCATTTTTCCATATATCTATATCAATCAAAATGTAAATTTGAGTGTTGAAACCAATTTTTCTAATGAAAATAGACATATTAGGGAAAATTTAATAGATATAAACATTTCATCCAACCTCAAATTTTACACCTTTACTTATCACCTTAATAATTACTACAAATAATATCTCACTAGGTTTCTCATATTTTTTTAAGCATTTATTATTCCCTTCTAAAATATCCTCAATTTCAAAATTACCTATATGTTATTCCTTATTATTCATAGAATAGGTAGGTGGAGAATCCATTATCTAAACAAGTTTCTAAACAATCAATTTATTTTATATAAAAACAATAGTGGACATGTAATATTAAAACAAGGAACATTATATATGAAAGAAAAAATCAGAGACAGTTGACATGTTTATCAAACTGTTTTTATTTTATTAAAATGTAGAATGTATTTATACCCTATATAAAGTGTCCATATCACATCCCTACATTCCCCTATGACATACGATATATAATCTACATTCATCCAACTACGAAATGAATGTAATTACTATATAAAAGGGATATCATTGATATAATGTTCATTTGACCATATATTTATTTTATTTAAAAATATAAAAATTGACTAGTAGGTATTTATAGGATTCTTGATATAAAATAATTTTATGTCTGTTGATGCAGTTATAAAAGGTTCACCCTTTCAACCTTCCCTAATAAACTTCACTTTCATGAAACCTAATTAATCAATTTTAGGGGTAATGCTATTTTTAACCCATTTTCATCAAAAATTTGATACTCATTATATTGTATAATTCAACTCCCAAAAATTTTTAGTGATGCAAATGTATTATATATTCAAATATATTAGATTTTTTAGGCACCAAATTTATACATGACTTCCAATACTAGATTAAATCTATTATTTTGTATCCTACCACCTCTATCCTATTAATTTATATAGAACACATAAAAATTAATTACATTACCAGTTTATGATAATACATTTACACATGTGAATATGGATATCCATTGAAGACTTTTTGAAATTGAATTTGGATTGATTGATGAATCCTTAAAAATATCGTATGAAAACCAATCTAAAACAACTCTAGATTATGTTATTTTGTTATCCATCCTTCTTCAATTGATGAATTAAAATCTATATGAATTTCTTTATGAGTTTAAAAATAAGGATAATAATTTATACAATTATATAAAATGAATAGGTGACCCAACTGTCACTCAATATTAGAAATTGTGACCAAATCCATTTTGAAAATTTATTCACCCGAAATACACTCATTATGATGTTATTTTTGGAGACCAATGTTATATAAATTGAATAGATATTTGATAAAGAATTAAATTTTTTCCTCAAAAAATATGTCCCTCTCTCTCTCCAAGAAATCCTTCATGTTATATTATAATTTTTGGTGTACCCTTTCAAATTCTTCAAATATCACTCCATTGGTTATATATAATTTTAATGTGAATGAAAACATATCCAAACCTATCTAAACTTGTGATATTTCAGGTTAACCATTATCATAAATAATAAATATGAGAATAAAATAATCAATTCACTTATTATTATAGAAATTTTATTATATATGGTTTGAGACTTTATCGGGACCATAAAATTTCTTCATGTAGATTTTAAAATGAAATAATTATTTAGTAATGTGTTTGAATAATATCTAGGAAGAATGAAATGTAAATACATGGGAGTCTTATATTTCATCAAAATATTATAATCATGTGATTTTAGGCCCTTTAACTTAAAATCTATCATCATCATGATATTATTTATATTTGATGAATTCCCCTCTAAAACGTTTTCACTATTGAAGATGTTGAAAAACTAAAATATCACATTCATAGAAATATTTTATGTCATTGGAGGAAGAAAATAATGTCTTTACCCCATTAATGGAACAAACTCTTAACATATCCTCAATATAATCATTTCAAAACTAACCTTAATTTCCTTTTTAGGTTTAGTTATTGTAATTGTAATTAAACTATCCCATTATTTTAAATATTCATGAAATAATGAAAATATCTTACATATAAAAAATTTTAATAGAAAAACGAAAAATTAAATCTTCCCTTTTCCCAACCCATTTTTGTAATGTTTTTAAAAAAATGGTTTACCATAAATAGGAACAAAATAAATTACATTCCCAAACTATTCATCCCATCTTAATGGATATGTTTTTGTACCTTCTAAAGTATTCAAATTGAAAAATGTGATATAATATTTTAATTTATGTCATTATGGAAAAAAATTACACATTCTCAATAACATGCTATTTAAGGAATATTTTAACCTAATTGAGTGTGTACCATCTTCACATGTTTGACACCTTAACATTATATCATAAAAATTCTAAATTATAAATAAATTCATTTATCATCCAAACAATAATTTTATCGATGTGAACCATTCACTTCTATGAGTATCATTAAATGTAACACCCATCACCCATGTCAATTTCATATACATGATCAATGAGTTGAGATAAAAAATCAAAGTCTTTACTAGGTTTTTTTGGTCATGATAAACGTAGAAAAAATAGAATATACTTGTGATTCATGCATAACCATGGTGGAAAGTTATAATATACCAAAATTATATGTCATGTACAATGTGTTCTATATTATATACTAAAATGATTTGATCCATATATTGATGTTTCAATACATATGTTTCTAGATATTTTTCGAAATTCAATATACTCAATATAAACATTTTAACACTGAGGATAAATTTTTGGTTGATAAAGTTTCTTATCATGAATTGTTTTATATTCATCTCACTTCAATTGCCTTATAGTTTTGTCACATCCCTTTGGTATTTGAAACCATAGAATGATTAGAATGTACTATTCAAAAATCAACATAATTGATTCATATTTCATGTATCAAAATGCACCAAAAAATAGATTTTTACGTGATTTATTGACATTGTAGAATAATATAAATTGATTTGGATAGATTTGTATTATTTTGAAGAATATAAACATTGAAAATAACATTTTTTAGATTCATATTCTATACAAGTAAGCTCACTATCTTTTATACATGCATCATTAAATATATAATGTATATTTATACAGATAGTTTTACTCTATATGTTTGAAAAACAAAAATCATGTAGTTTACGTGTAGCTAAAAATGTTGTATATTTAGGGAGTGTAATATACAATGGAACATTTTCACAACTCTTTAACTTCTTAAACAACATTAAGAAAATTATGATGGTAATATTCAACTATCATATCCATTTCCACAATATGATCATCATCATCCATTATTTTACTAGTTATATCAGAAGATTCATAAACTGTAGTGTTATCCCTATCACAATCTACATTCGGTTCTTCCCCATTTGTTGACTGAGTTTTTTATCTTCAATATATTTTTTGATAAATACTGTGATTTTATAACTCTTCTAAATAAAATTCATATATAAATACAAAATTCACTGGAAAAATTGATTTTATAAGGTGCATTTTCATTCTTTGTTAAAAAATTGGTGAAATCCTTAACCCCAAGCTCATACTAATTTGACAGTCAATTTGAATCCTTCCATTTTATATTCATATTGATCTTATTTGCTTAAAAAATATTCATATTTAACAAAAAAAATTAAAAGATACATTGATGTTATTCAAATAATATATCATTTTTTACATGTATAAATTATATAAAATATAACATTAAAAAGTATAATTTCTAATTATAATACATACATATATAAATTATAAAAATGAATATAAATTAAACCAATTCTTTTAAAAAAAATTAAAATATATATAGATAAAAAATGGCATATATAAATTATGTTTTATGAATGATAAAATGTTTTATAGGAAACCTTATAATTTTCTTATGTCTTGGATCATCTACATGGAAGATGCATCACCTACAGTGGGTATAATAAAGGATCCAAGAGACAATAAGAAAAACCATGTGACCTCATGTGTCATATCAAGCGACCAATGAATCAAGATATTAATAATGGAATGAATCAACCACACGACACATGGATCTATATAATGACTATACGATCGACTAAAGATATTTAATGACATTTTTGTATTAACTGCATGAGCAATCAATTGATCAAAAATCCAAATAGAATAAATTTTTTGTCAGCTAAAAAAATCTCAAAGTATTTTATCGAACACATGATGAAATAAGATATTCTTTAACATTAAAAACAATAAGAATTTAAATGAATGAAACTGTATGATAAAGTTAAACTTCTAGAAAAGTGATGAATCAACCATTTTTCTTGTTAAAAAAATTGTGGGATGACATCATAATTTGTAAAATTATGTGATCTACCATATGGTTTTTTTGAGAGATTTGATTATAATTCATGAAATGTTTTAAGAAAACAAGGATGATGATGTAGAATGCTTTAATGTTACCATATCTAAAGTGAATATTATATTAGTAAATATAATATTCTAAATACTTTTATACATTGAAATAAAAGTCAACAAAATCATTTACTGATCCCAAATTTTAGTTTAATAAAGGGGATATTTAATAATGAGTTTTCATTGGTTATTATTAGAGAATTTATTTTTAAAAAATATGACCAAAACCAGAGAAAATTATGATGAAAATGTTTTTGGACAATATATATGAGAATCGTTATAATGAACATTTTAAGAATGCATGACACTCTTTTGTATTATGAACGTCATTTCTAGATCAACAGACACCTTTCATCATGCATCTCATTACTAAATCAAAAGGAATATTTTTATAAGAGATGAATAATATACAAAATAGTAAATATAAATTCATTAACATATGTAAATCCTTTCTCATCCCAGGATCTTTTCATTTTTACATTTCGATTTCTGTTTTCTATACATTGCATATTATTTATAAAAAAAATCGTATATTTTATTGAAGATTAATAGAAACACATTATTTAATTATTTTACCTATGATATCTCGAAAATAAATATCTAATAGGTTTTGTACCATAGAATTAATTTTTTTATTTCTTAATTTGAAACTAGATCCACTTTATAGATCAGTTTATTTTTTTAATAACCAACTTGGTTGTGGGTGATTTCCAATTGAGGAGGAGTTTCTATCAACTTCAAAATGAACCTCTTATTTTATTTCGATGTGTGTTTTCAGGTTTTATGTACATATTTTTAGAAAAAATCTATTTTAGTTTTGAAAACTCGATAAAAAACTATTTTATAGTTAACTTTAATATGTGTTTTATATATGGTGTTTGATCAATTAAATATATTTCAAAAGAAATAATAGTTACATAAAATGAATTAACTAAGTTATGATCAATTATTTTAATTTTTTTTAAATATTAAATTACATACTTAGACTATATTAGTTAATTGGGATGTATTTTTATAAATTTGGGGATTGAGTTTTAAATTGGTTTTAACAGAAATTTTAATTAGAAACTCAATCGACCCTACTATTGAATTTTCCATTCTGACCAACATTTGGTTTCACAGGTTAATTTTTTCTTTTAATTGTTATCTAGTATTACCCAAAATATTTCCATTTACAATATTTATAGATTTATATATTTCTTGATAATAATATATTATATGATACTTCACTTAATCAACCTTCTTATTTTAAAGGTACCAATTACGCTAAGTGGAATATTGAGATAAAAATGCTTATTGAAAGAAAGATTGTTGATAGTTGGACTGTAGTAGAGCTTAAATATGAAAAAATAAAATTCTATAGATTATGAGAGTGATTCAACTATGGTTTTATATTACTACAGCAACAAATCTATGAATTAGTTATATTTTGATTTAGGAGAATAAGATTTTTGCATTATTTTTTTTATGCAACTACATATGAAATATGAGACACACATGTTGTTTCTCATGAAGGAATATTAAACATTGAAGAAATTATTATGAACACATATAATATAAAATATGACAAATTTATGATGAATAATTATAAACCAGTTTTTAATAATTAATTTAGGATCAATGAGGTTCTAAACACTATTTGTGCCTTTAGGAAGAAAATTGAAGATACATATCAGGTGACGTAGTTTCTACGATGCATATCAGATAGGTAGAGATGAACCTCTATTTCAATTAAAGAATAATTCATGATAAATAAACTACCAATGATGGAGATTATTAGGGAAACAATTATGTATGGAGATGAACATAAAGTGAACAAGTATGAAGTTGAACCGAAGAGAAAATTAGTTACTTTCATGATATCTGAGTTAAAGCTAAAATAAAATAATCATTGATGATATTTTATGCGAGGATTAATCACGTTCAGGTATTGATGAGGAGATATATCACCCAAATAAGATATTAAAAAATATCAACAAAAATAATTTGTTCTACATGAATTCATATTTTAGAGGAAAATATGACCAAAAAGGGAACTGTAGAAAAGAAAATTAATCACGTGAAGTTACCTAATTTAAATAAAATTAAAAGGTAAAATCATATACGAATGTCATAAATTTAAATAAATTAAAAGATATAATTATAAAGAAAAATTTCCAAACAATTATATTAAGGTTATCTATAGTACCTATGTGGATAGCTCACATGACTCTTAATCAATCAGAGTAGACAATAATGATATAACAATCTTGTCTTTTATGAGAAACACATACAGGTTACTTAATTTTATATCTGAAAATCATGTTTATAATTAATATCATTCTGAATTTGAAAATAGTTATAAATAAGAAAAATTATGATTTTTTTGAATTATTTAACAATTGCATGAAATATTTTTTGATATCTAGGATATTCATAAAATTTTTGATAAATGACATTCCTTATATATTCATGTTAAATTTAAATATGATATTTATATGAAAAAATTTATCAGTTATTAAAATAAATAAATTTACTCAAATTATCAAATCAGAAACTCAAAAATGATCGAGAAATATTTTCTAATGGTAGAGAAACCATGACCATGATTCTTGAAATACAAACCATACACAAGTATACAAATGTGGTTGGTTACCAGTCCAACCACAGACATATTTTTAAGAATAAATTTGTTCCTAGATTAAACTCTACTAACACTATAAATAGTTCTTGATTTTATAAACCAAATAAATATATAATTTTTAAAATTCTAATTTTGGTTTATAGTAAACTAGTCAAATATCTTTGGATTCCAAAATCTTTTATTCCTAACATTTATAGACCCAATTATGTGTGCCTACAAAAATAATCTCATATTTAAATGTTTTTATGAAACCTATGTAAAGAGTAAAATTAAAAATTATGGTATAAAGATAGTTTATGTTCTAGAAACTTTATTTCGGACTCCCCAAGCTTGAATCTCCTTATCAATATGGATAGAAGATATATCACATTTGGTGACAAGACCTGAGGAAAAATAATTGGGCATGGGGAAATCAGTTGTTATAAAACTCTTTAATTTTATAAATTCTTATTTTTTATGGATTTGTTTATAATATTATTAGAATATCACAATTATTTAATGATGGTTATCGGGTGAAATTTCAAAATAAGTCTTGTAATAATTAGGATTATAAAAATGATTTTGTTTTTATTTTTATGATGTGATAATTTTTATATAGTTGATTTAGATTATTTATTTTCTAAAAATATTCATTGTTAAAGTAACTATTATAGAAACTCATTTCCATGGTATAGGATACTAGGCCACTAAAAACATCACTCACATAGATAGATAACAAGGAATGTTTCAGTTAAGGATCTTACTAAATGAGAATTCTCAGAATAAAATGGTTGTAACCAATGTCAAAAATGGAAACTACAAAAGATATCCTTCAAACAAAGGAAATATGCTTTGACATATAAACCCCTACAATTGGTTCAAATGTAAATTTTTAGAACTTCTAGGGTTTCTAGTTAAATGGGAATCACTATACATATGTTCTGATATTTTAATTTTCTAGATATACATGTGTATTCATTCTAGCTCAAAAAAGTAATGATTGTTCCTATTTTGAAAAATATTCAAAATATATAGAAAATATTAGTGGACTTTTTATTATGACCTTAAGGAGTGATCATGGCCATGATTTCAAAATTCATGAATTTTAATATTTATTATCACATCATGGATATGGTCACAAATTTTTACTAGTATGACCCCATAAAAAATCATTTTTTTATAATTAATTAATTTAACTCCTTAATAGATTTCTCGGATAATGCATAATGAGTTTTACCTACCTATTTTTTGTAGAAGTTTTTTAATATAGAATGTTATATTAACAGTAAGTTTCTTCCTATACCATATTTAAAGAATAGTCAATATGAGTTATTGAATAGAAGATGACCAAAGGTTAATTGTATAATTTTTTTGGTTTTAAGGTCTTTATACTCAATAAAAATGTGAATTTAGATATGTCTACACCCAAAAGATAATATTGAATCTTTTTTAGTTATTCATCCACCAGAATATCATATATGGTGTTCAATAAAATAACTAATTTTTTGAGGAATCCTTAAATGTCAAATTTAATGAAATGGATTAGCATGAACATGAGACTTCTTTAAAAAAACATGTGGATGATCTTTTGGAATTGAATATGAATACATTATCCACGGCTAAGGATAGTTCTTTGAAGCATTAAAAATAAAATTCACCCACTACAAAGGAACTGTTTGAACCAGAACTAAAATAATAAAATTATGTTGTAAATACATATATCCCTAGAACTATTAGTCCTCATAAATACCATCACATAGAAGTTATAGTTAGAGATATATGTAATGGTATTCAGTCTAGTGTTTCTCTAAGAAACTAGGTTTAAAATCATGACTTATAATCATAACATGAACTTAAGAACACCACTAAATCTATAGATGATAAATTTTATGTAACATTTTTTCCAAAATAGTTAAATTAGATTAAAAGAAACAATGTCTCAAAATTAGTATAATGACTTAAAGGCATCCATACCATTGGAACTAAAGGAGTTTTTTGGAATATTGTAGATGATTTTGGTAGTAAAATTAGAAATAAAACTATATTTGTTTCATAATGGTATAGTAATGTGGAATTTCTTAACAATTAAATAACCTTTAAAGTTATATAAATACATTAATAATTTTTCATGCGTATTTTATAGGAATCATATTTTAATTTAAACTAATGTCAAATGGATATCAAGAGTGACTTTATAAATACGTATATTATTGAGGATTCTTTTGTATACCAACCACTAGATTTCAAAAGCCACATTTTATAATTAATCATTTTAATTAACCAAAGCATTGTGTAGTTTAAAACAAGATAATAAAGTATAGTATGGAAAGATCCTATCATTATTATTTTTAAATGATTTATTAAAAGTGTAACTAATAAAACATTATTTATTAAAAGTTATTTCAAAATATTTTTTTGAGGTTCAAATCTATGTTGGTGAAAAAACATGAGGATTATTTTTCTGCATGTGTGATCCATACATCCATGGAAATATTAACAATGAATATTTATGACAACATTGTAGACATGGGTTGTTCTATACATGATGATAATCTAGAAGAAATATGGGGAAATAATCCTTCAGTATTATACTAATATTATAGGTAACATATTATTATTTAATTTTTATTTTTAAAATTTAAAAGAATAATATATATATATTACATAAAACACATACTATAGAAAATGTCATAAATTAATTTTATATTAGTTTAACTATGTTTTTTTCAGTTTTTTATTCAACATTATATAACTATTGTATTTCTATTAATTTTTTACATATGATTTGTTTTATTATGTATGTAACATTTAATATTTCAGAAATATTGTTAAAAATATTTTATCATTATTAAATTCTAATCAATAAAAATATTGGTAGTGTGATTTTTAACATTAATGTTAACTACATTAATGAATATGATACTACTTTTTAAAAAGTATTTATTTTATTCCATTTTAAATTTTATATTCATATTTTTATGTAAAACACATATTTATTTCCCTTATTTTAATCATTTCATCTCATATTAATTTTTTCTATAATTTTATTTAATACATTGTGGTTGAGGAACTATTTTATTTGGAAATAAATCCCACTATTTATCTTGGTTGAGAGGTAATGATTACATAACATGATGGCCCAATGGCCAATTATAATATTGACTTAATTCCTGATTGAAAAAAGGACTATAAATGGCTCAATAACCTTATGTGAGAATTATTTATCATTTCATGTTACCAATCATGTGTCATGACACCCCTCTTACTAGAATTGATCACACCATGAACCCAATCTAAATGTTGTATATCCCCCCATCGCGCTACCATGAACCAGTGCATTTTGTTTGGATTACACATTATGGAAGGTCACCACATATATTGATGGTGTGTTAAGAGGAATGGATGATATATTTCAACACACCTATCTGACATTCAATCATCCCATTGAGTTATACACTAATATCCCTCACTTGTAAAACTTACATATTTCTATGCATCCTAAAATTAGTCCCAGGTGTATGTGATAATATTGTAGAACAACCCTCTATCTTATATATGTAGTACATGGGGATATAAGGATATATGATAAGTTTAAAAACCCCATCCCTCTAACCATGGTAGTCAACCCATAAGTGCATTCCTACACTACCTTCAGTTTGTGTCGAGCCATTCTCATGGTCCTTGTCACTCTTCCATCTTCTAATTGGTGCTGAACTTGAGGCATGATCATATTTTTCATTAAAAAATATTAAACATAAATAAAAATGTGTTTGGTTATGTTTACTTTTTTATCACTTAATTTATCATTTAATTCTATATGTAATAGTTGTATAATTATATTGGGGTACTAATTTTTTTGTTGTTTTGATTTGTAGGATAATGTCATAATAAACATCCAAGTCACCTCAAAACTTATAGGGATGACCATAAACATATTTCTGATGAGGATCATCCTCATAATTTTATACTAGATTCATTTACATCTATTAGGATATAAATGACATCCAGGGTTGGTAAATATGGCATAACGTATTTACTAAACTTATTAGTTTCTATTAGCTTGTACCATAAGATACTAGTTGATTTTAATTAAAATGGGACCCCACGGGGTCCAAATTCAAAAAACCAAATTAGGAAGTTTTGCATTCCAAACATGATCCAATGTTAATATTTTGATTTTTTATTCGATAAGTGTTGAAAAAGTGAAAATCCTTCAATTATGGGGAAAATTTTGGTAAAATCATTTTTTATTATTTAATTAATCATGATTTTGTTACTAATATAGGTTTTTATTCATTTTATTTTATAAGATTTGATTGGAGATTGGGGGATTTTAAATCATTCCAAGCATTAAATTTCATTTTTTGAGAATGAAAAATTAATAATCTATTTGACACATATATTTCTTTGGATGAATATACGTGGAATTAGTTTAATGAATGTAGACGATGATAAACATTTATTGTAAGTTCAATTACATCATTTAGATTGTTTTTAATATTAATGATTTTTTATTCTTAAATTTATGAAAATGAAGATATATCATTAATATATCCAATACAAAAATTTATACCTTTATAATTTATATTGTGGATGGTATACATTATTATAAGAAGAAATGAGAGCTAGAACATTTCACAAAATAAGAGTTGAGTCTTCGAGATCTTTCGATGTTGGCCTTCTCCCCTAGTAGGACATGAAAAAAATAAGAGTGCCAAAATAAGGAAAAAAGGATAATTATTTAATGAAGAGATGAGGAATGACAGTGATAATATTGTAATAATATATTTAATATTTTTATGTTTTTTATGTAAATGAATATATTTATATATTGTGATTCCCTAAGTGATTATCAAATATTCTATATAAGAATCCCTTTGTTATTAAAGAAAACAGGTGACCATAACACATGCTGGTATGATGAATATTTTAGCTACTACATTTGGAAATTACAAAAACATTGATCATGTATAAGGATATGAATCATGTTTATTTATGAAAATATTCTCAATCAATCTTGAGATTCCAACGTAGCGGATGCACAAAAAATGTAAAATAGAATCATCAGAAGGAAAATCATTAGAGATGGGTCAGACGATTGAGTAAAATATTAGATCTTCTATATAGTTTATATATACAGACATATAATGAAAAATCCATGCTACATAACCCCACTCCCCTACCACTCCCTTCATATATCACTCATACACCTCATTTTACATATCCAAATTCTAAACATCCTACAATTTAGAATCCCATAAATTTTATTTATTTAGAAGATCCAGAACCTATTTGGTGAGGAATCGACAAAGTGAATCCAAGTTACCCGAGTTCAATTCAAGGAAATGAAATATTTACGGGTTACTATAGTGGTACTATAGCAGGAACTATAGTAGATACTGTTTGGTATTGTTTAGTACTGTAGTAGCCAGAACAATTCATTTGTTTGGGCTTTTGGGCCACCACTTTCATCATTAGGTCTTTCAAAGCCTTTGGGTTATCCAATGTCTTCAGGCCAGTAAGGATTATAGGCCACCTCAAGTCCTTTGGGACACCTCAAGGTCTTTGGGCCACCTCAATGATTTCAGTCCACCTAAAATTGTGCTTAATGGATGAGGTAGACACTACAAGGATTAGACTCTATAGGAATATTCAGAGCAGGCATATTTGCTAGAGTAGAAGCTAACAGATGTGGAAAAAATAGAGGGTATGTTGTTTCCATCAGGACTAGCCTGTGTATGCATGGGAATCCTAGTCGAACAACCTTGAGAAGGTAGAGAGATGATATCACAATGTAGAATCTAGGGAAGAGAAGTTCAATGTTATTATAGTCTGTATATTTCTTCTAAGACCAATGGTTAATGTAATTTCAATGCTTATGGGCCTATTAAGGGTTCCCCTTAATCCCTTGAAAGTGGTTTATCAAAAATCAATAAAAATAAGGCCTTTGGGCCATACATGGAGGATATATTTTGAGTTACATGATGAGTATTCCAAACATAATATTTTTTATATGAGATTATATATTATAATAGGGATATCATTAATCATCAATAGATTGATATAAAGTAGCATAGGGTCATTCTTCAGGATATCATAGATATATCATACCATTTTTTATACATGTGTTAACTACAATTGGACAATGTACTATCCATTTTTTAGTTTATTCATCTATACTATTCTAAAAAATCACCACTATGTTATGTATATATTATATCTCTTATTTCATATTGGTGTTAATTTTTTTTACATGTTAAAATTTATATATTTATCTTATTTTGAAGAATAATGTTAAAGTAAATTCATAAAATAAAAAAAATAATATGTACTAGATATTATGACTTCAGATACAACTTATTCTAGAATTAATATATTATCAACATATAGATATTTTTATTGGATTTTAATGAGATTCCAATGGATACTAACATTTGTGATCATGAACTAACTTTGATATTTTTAAATAGATATATCATAGTAACTATAACATGATATTTGTTGGTCATCAACATGATAAATTTATTTTCCATGTATATCAATTATCTTTTATATTTGAGTTATTTAAAATTTTTGAACCTTAATACTTTATTTTTGTATTTGGTGTCATTATAGAAATTGTATTCATTATAATAATACATCGTTATAGTTATTATGGACCCATGGTGTATTTCACTAATTGCAATGAGAATAAACGATATATAAAGAATATTATATATTTCTGAATGATTTAAAAATAATTTAATTCATTTTTGTATGGTTCCTTATCTTGTAGGGTATATAAAAAATATTTCATAATGTTTTATTTATATTAAATTAATTACCACCCATATTTTATTTTTAATATATATTTGGTCATTGGATATTTTGTTTTTATAAAAGAGAAGACCACTTATTGGTTATACTTTATACATGGTGACATGCAATAAAATTTTATCAATTTATTGAACTAAGTTACATTATATGAATACATAAATATTATAACACATTTTAATTTTATTTTAAATATATAATTTTCAAATAGGATATGAGATTACTTTTGAGAGGCAATAGGAAGGAGGAGTATAATAATCAGATATATTAAATAAAAATGAATTCTTATTTATAATTACAACATTATAGCTACAATTATTTAAAATGTTATTTCGAATTGAAAATTTTTATTGAAATAAAATCATAATCTTCAAGGTGCAATGGAATGTGGATATGATGATCTATGATTTATATTTGAAATAATTTCAAATGGTACAGTTTTACAATTCCATAGGGTTATAATTTATTACAAACAATCCATTATTTTATATTGTAATTATTTTTAGAATACATATTAATGATTAATTTTTGATTTTCATATTTTTAATGAATGTCACCCTTATACGGGATAACATATAAATCAATTAAAATGAGAATGGAAGGATTATATCATTGGTTTGATTGTATTTTAGTTTATTAATAATATATGTTGAAATGATTAAGTTTGAAATGATAAAGTTAAACTTATTGTATATTTTTATATTTTTTTTAAAATGAAATATATATTATGCTATTATTAATTCATTTACTTATATTTTACTACTATCTTATAATATTATTTGGTTTTTGTTTTGTTCATTTCAGTTTCTAGTTCTTTGTTGTCTTACTAGGATAACATATTTTGATATTGTTTATAACTAATAAAATTTCACCAAGGTTAATTTATAAATGATGTAAATATTTAGGAATATCTATTTTTCACTTCAGTTTTATGTAACCAACATGAAAAATTGTATATCATGTCTGGTATATTAGATAATTGATGTGATAAAGGGAGTTTCTTACCATTTTTAATTAACTGATGTGAAAAATCCTTCTAATTATATATTTTTAAGGTGGTTTATACATTGTTTTTAAAAAAATAGAAGGCCAAATATAAATTTTCACATCATATAATAGTATATTAAATGAAAAAATATATTTTTAATGGAGTCTTTAAAAAAATTATATGCTAACTAGTGTTAAAAATTCAAAAAACCAACAAAAAATCCCTTTTTTCTTTGGTGAATCCCATATAAATTTACATGGAATGGAAATAAAAGTTGATATTCTAAACCAACCTTTGACTTTCTGTCGATCTGATTATAAATATTATATTTTAATGGTAATTACATATGATTCACGGTTCACTAAACCTATTTAAATGTGTTATTTTTCTTAGATGGATGGGGATAAAATCTACCTCAATGATATACTTATTATACATGATTTCATTGAGGACTTTTTGGAATACTTTCCTAGTCTTCATCCAGATAATTATGAATACTTTTCAATATAAATAAACCCAAGTGATTCTCTTATTTCAAAAACACCATATATAATGGCCCTTACTGATTTGTAGAAATTAAAAAATTAACTCTAACAGAATCTTGATAAAGGAAATATTCATCCAAGTGCATAACCATAAAGTCGAATTATTATTATTTTTAAGAATAAGGATGGATCAATTTTACTTAAAATTGATTATTAGAAGATAAAAAATATCATGATCAATAATTAGTGTCATCTATCCTATATTAGCTATTTTCTTGATCAATTAAGGAGATCTCGATATTTATCCAAGATTGATCCAAGATCTAGATACTATAAATTGAGTAAGAAAATAAATTCATTCCAAAGAGAGCCTTCTAATCAAGGTATGGAATCTATCAATTTATATTCAAGCCATTTTTACTTATTAATTCCCCCACTATCTTTATAGATTTAATGAATGGTGTATTTCAATATTACCTTGATCTTTTCGTGGTAGTCTTACCTAATGATATTCATATATATTATAAGAGTATAGAAGAGAATTTTTATCACATTAATATTATAATGAATACCATAAGTAAGGATAAATTATTTTAAAAACTAAAAAATATTGAATTTTGGCCATATAATGTTTCAATTTTTGGGTCATATAATCTCAATCAATGGTATAGACATTAACCAAGATATTTCAGTTTTATCTCTTCTTCAACTTCCTTAAAACATGTTATATCCATAAAAACATGATGAATATGGTATAATAAATATATCTATATGTTATTATGATGTTGAAATAACTATTTACAACCTCTTCTCAACCAAATGGGAGATGAAAGTTTCAGTCGCGTGTAAGAATGGACTACAACCTCAATATGGGGGTGGGATTTATTTTCCACCACCATATTTAAATTTTGGTTATTATGATATATTTTATTTTTATATTTTATATTCATGTTAAAATGATAGTTCTTTAATGGTTAATTAAAATTAATATATCTTTCATTCAATCCATCAAAAAAAGGAAACATCACTCTTGCATATAAATGGGTAACCATCACCACATAGTAAAAATGTTGAATATTTGTTCTTTAGTTGTATTAATGGTTATAATGATGTATATAATTAATATATATATGATATTTATATCCTTACTAACATATTTCATATGAATTAACTTTTATCTAGGTGCATTAACCATAATCTCCAAACCAAAACATACATGAAAAATAATATAATTAACACCTGATATGATAATGATAATGAAATATTGTTAATGAATTGGTGATAACACGTTATAATTAAAACATATATTTTATTATAGGTATTATTATTATTAATATATATAGTTGAAAAAAATTATAGCATATTTTAGTGTTCTTATGATGCAATACAAACTTGAAGTAAGGGTTTTATGCTAGAATCTCATTTTTACCATGATTGATTATGCTAAAATATTCTGACAATGAAACTACATAAAATATATCTCAAAAGTATTATTTATTTTCATATAAACTGGTTATTTTAAATTTCATTTTTTCATTTCATTTTCATCTTTTTAAGAAATTAATAAACTAAAATCTGGTTTTTATGGAAAATTATACATTTTTTCAATCGATTGAGAAGATTTTATTCGATGTCTATATTTTCTTTCAATGGTTTTCAATAATGTTTTTACTATTATAAAAGTTATATTTAAATTCATTTTTATTATATTTTACATTAGTGAACAATTATTAAATGGAACATTCTTAACATAACCCAATCATGGAACTTTTTACATTTTACCAAAAATGTGAAATGAATTTTCCTTTTATGAAGTAACATGTGAATGGATTAACCAAATGCCATGAATACTCATTTATTTAAATAATAATTTAAAATTTAGTTTTTTATTTTCAAATAAATTTATTTCCATAAGGTTTTTGTAAAATTTTAAACATTAAATAAGTTATATAAAATAATGACATTTTTCCTAAAGTAATGATCTAAAAATCTTTGAAAGGCATTTTTATCTATAACAACATCCTTTAAAATTAATAATGACTTACTTTGGATATAATCAAATGTTACCATCCTTATTCATCCTCTAAATAGTGAATGATTCTTATGTTGAGATGTTTATAAAACCTATATTCTTTCTAAGGGATATTATTGGATGATATGATGTATGTTTTACTATCCTATTCCACAAATATGTATAGTGTTTATTTAGAGATGGGTGGGCCTAAAATTTTATACATATCAAATAAATTCCATTAAGAAGGATATCAAAGGATATAATAAATATTTTAATGTAGTGTGAACCTAGTTTGGTGAGGGACTATTTCCAATAATATTGTCTTGGGATTGAACCATGACTAAGGAAAATATGGAATTGGGAGTGAAACTCATCCACTATGTTAGTCTTGGGAGTGATCCCTAAGTAAGAAAATGGTTTCTTTACTTATTTTCATTCCATAACATTATGTCTTATGTTTATGAGATGTTTTCATGGCTCGTGATTGACTATTGATGATTTATCACCCATATGTCAATGGTTTTTTGTGTGATAAAACAATATTCCATGTTTCATAATTATGATATATGGATAGATGAGTATGATGAACAAATGATAAAATTATTTCATCATAACCATATTCTTATCTAATGATCACTGATGATTATTAATTGGCATCTCTTATTATTTCCATTACAAAGAATATGATCTTTTTAGTTCTAATGTTTCTATTCCCCATGTTATCAAGTAAAGTTTTAAGTTTGTTATGTCTTGGAAATCTTATAGTTTTGAATAAATTAATAAGAGATTATATATGTTATTTATGAATTGGTTGTTTATGTATTCATTGTACCAAATAGATAGAAAATATTATTTTTTTAGAAAGTATAATATTCATTTGTAATGGATATTTGTGTTAATAACATATACTATTTATTTATAAAAATTATTTGATGTTATAGTTGTAATTGGAGAATGGTTTGGAAGATTTTGAAAAAAAGGATGTGGAATCTGTTTTGTGAAACCATAGGATAATCCCAAGTACATGAGAACATTTAATGTTTTCTTAAATAATAGAGTGTGGTTTTCCTATGTAAATAAATACGTTTTTGGATACTACAGGTGAACATGGTTTTGGCATAGATTCAACAAGGTATGATAACCCTGAATGAAGTTGTTTGAGTATATCCCTTATATTATTCTAGTTCATGGTGAATAGTTTCTTGATGTATAGTTAGTTTGAAACTCTGGAGGGATATTATTAGGTTAATTCACATTTTATATAAGATTTATTGTGAAGTATTTTAATATATAATGACCATAGACAGCCCAGTTTAATCCAAAGGTGACGTAGATAAAAATATAAAATTCATGATTTAGACATTATATAACTTATTTTCTTGGTTATATTATTTACCATTTTGATTAGTATTTCTCATACTATGTTTTGTGGTTTTATCTGTCGGCCAAAACCCTAATGAACCATGTTTATTATGAGTGTGATGGATAATGTAATTATTATACCCCATTGAAACCAAATGGTATGGGATATAGGATAAAAATATTATTGATATGCCTAAGAAACATTCTAATTCAATTAATCCAGATGAGCTTCCAATTTAGAAAAGGAACAAATTAATTTTGAGTATATAGAAAATAAAACTATACATTATTTTAGTGGGTTTATCGGTCCAATTACTATGGAGAAATGGATCAGTACCACAAAAAATCCATTTTTTATTCTCTAGTTTTCAGAAAATTAAAAAATTATCATAGTTATTTATCATTTAGAAGGTGACTCAGCATAGTGGTGGAATATATCTTAGAATATAATGTTAAAATAATAAATTAAATCCATTTAGTTATATGAGTTTAGGTAAAAAATTTCTGATAATTAAATTCTCTATATTCAATGTTTGATGATGGAGAAGATATTCCTTGATCTTCTATAGAAGGATGTTGAATCCATTGGTGCCAATAGAAAAACATTTACAAGACATTTGAGGTATTCTTCTATAATTATTATATAACCAAAAAGTAATATTGATTGATTCATTGGTGTCTTAAAACCATGTCTCTAAATGGTTTAAGATATAATAGAATTAAGTAACATTAAAAATACTTCAATGTGATATCAATGTGGAAATGGATAATAGACTCGCCCACAAATCTCAAGGTTTTCATAAGAAACAAAAGTTGGAATTGAAAGGAAATTATAATAAAAAACATGTAGGGAAGAATAATAGTTTTCTTTTATGTTAGAAGTGTGGAAAGAACCATGGAGAGGGTAGTTTTAAGAGAACTGATAAATGTTTTAAGATTAGAAATGAATTCTATTGGGAAACATAATTTTTATGTATTAGGAAGATGTTAGGTAATGAAAAAATGGAGGGACAGATCAACAAAATTCACAACCCACACTCCAATTCTATAATTTTATGGAGTATATACATTATGCTAACTAGTGCTTGAAACTGAGTGTTAATTATGATGATCATTGTCAAATCCCCCTTTTTCCATGAGACAAAGATAAATCACATGTGATCACTATTTATGAAGTGGTGTGAGATAATGATGTGGTGAATGATACACTTACCTTTAACACTATAGCTAATAATGTATTATTTTATTATAGGTTTACCAACACTTTTTTATATAGTAAATTTTGTAAGGGTGAGAGATATAATTTATAGACTATGTTATGACCATTCTCCATACCATAATAGATATGGGAATACATCACTATTGAATTTTTCATTAGAATCTCCAAAACATCTAATGAACATAATTTATTTGGGACGTTTTAAATGGACTTATGACGTTAAAAACACTTCATTACTATCGAATATGAATTATATTTTAATATTATTTAATGGATATACATTAAGGATGTCGTAAGTGTACTCATGGTACCACATTTTATTATATATGATTGGGATCTTAGGCTTACCCCAAAGATATTGAGAAGTTTTCAACATGATACTGATTTATGTTTCAATATTTTTTTTATCATCCATAAATACATGGTCATTAAAAGATGAATTTTGAAACCTAATAAAGTATTTTGATATTATGTTCTTAAGATTTTAAATGTTTTTGGGAGAAACACCATCCTATTGTATAGTTTTCCTACAAATATATTTTTCACTTGAGTATTCATATGGACTCTCATGAATCCCTCAATATAAATAAGTGTATAAATCATTTACTGTAGGATTAGGTTATAGAAATAAGTGTACAGTGACATGATCTTGATAAGGAAATTTTAGAGAA
The DNA here is from genome assembly GCA_963277665.1 of Viscum album. NCBI lineage: Eukaryota > Viridiplantae > Streptophyta > Magnoliopsida > Santalales > Viscaceae > Viscum > Viscum album. The sequence continues at coordinate 1,957,482,006 of OY728140.1, forward strand.
CATTATCGCCATCTAGTAGCACATCAAGATTTATTAAAGACATTATAAGAGTTATTCTGAAATTATTCGATGAGATCTTGAATTTGATGTTGGTGAGAAGTTTTTCCTCTAAATTTCTTATTAGGACAAGATTATGAGATTCATAAAGAATATAGAACTCAGATTTAGGATTCTTTTTCATATTATGATTCATTATTGACAAGGGATTGTATCTTATCACTTTTCACTCCCCCAAAAAATCTTTCATGTTCTTGATGTGTTTCATATATCTCTCTTAGGGAAGTACATATTTGGTCCCTCACAAGTTATTAACATATAGGTTATAACACTCTAGGATGATCATTAAAATGAAGAAAAAACAATATAAATCTTGGATCATAGAGATAAATTTCAATAGAGCAAAATGACTCGACCTATGAAATTTCATGGTAGGAATTATAATTCTGAGGAGGAGACATGTGAAAGTGAGGATCTGATGAAGTAGATGTATCCAAATTTTTTATTCCAGTTCTTTGGAATTTATTAGGATAAATTCATTTTATGTGGTTTAAAATGTATCACATAAATATTTTATATAAATTTTCTCTGAAATAAGTGTTGATGTATTTGATAACATGACTTAGACACAATCTAAAGTATACATGAACCATGATATAGTTAAATGATATATCTCAGCTGTTAAATATGATGTTATGAATATTAATAACTACTTTATAAAAAAATAGTTATAATGGTTTTGAATAATGAAAATGTATGAATTGATTTATAATAAATAATTACTCACTTTTTACTTATATCATTTTATGCTTCAAGAATATATTTTCTTTAAAAATGGTTTTTTTAAAAAAATTATATGAAATTAAAAATTAGTTTATAAAATTATATGAAATTATATATTTAAAAATTAATATAATCTTATATATGATCATATCAAATATTATATATTTGTGAATTTTTATATTTTTCAAAAAAAATATTTTCATTAAATTTGGAAAAAACCTATTTCTGTAAAAACTATCATTTATTTAAATGGAATGTGATATTATGTTTTTAATTTGAGCATAATTTAATATAAATAATCTTTAATTATAGTAAATTTACTTAATTACATAAAAATCAAAATTATACAATAATTTTATTTAAGTTTATTTTTGGGCTTAAAATCACATTTTTCTACAAACAATTTTTATGCATGAAATGTGTTTTGATTTTGATAAATTAAATTAATATCCCTTTATTATTTTTTATTTAATTTTATATATTATATAACATATAATATATTTTAAAATTTATTTTATAGGTTTTTTCAATGAATGGAAACTAAGCAATTATTTTTATTCATAAAGTTTCGTTCTCTTAAAACATGTTTTCATTGTGGGTTTTGTCCTTATTTTAATTTAAATTATAAAAATTATAGAAATTAAATATGGAAAAATAGATTCCATAATTTTAATTAATAAAATTAATATAATATAAGGGTTTTGAAATATTTTTTTCATTGTTGATAGTAAAAATCGTAAATTTTTAATACCACAGTTTAAGTGAACATAGTTTTAGTAGGGTTTAAAGAAATATATAAGGGATGGATTGTAACCCAAAACTAGTTATTTCATATGGTTTATATATATTTCAACCGAATTTTTTGTAAACTCAAATAAATTTTCACTTTGAGCCACATTTTGATGAAATTGACCTTATTTCATTGAAATTTTTTAATATATTCAATGTGTTTCCCTCTCATAACTTAAAATAGGGTTCTTATTCTCCTCAATTATTCAAAAATATATTATACTTTTATATAATAATATACCTACTCAAAAAAATCCTATAATCCTTTATTTTTCTCTAGATCTTTTGGTTTTATTATAATACAAATCCTTTATGTCTTATATTTCAAGTCAAATGAGGTCTCTCAAAAAAGAGGTGTAGATCTTACTTAGGATATTTTAATTTTATAAATTATTATACTATATATAGACTTGTTTTATCCTTAAATAAATTTTATTATTGTGATATAAATATATTTATATACTACTATGGAGATGAAACAACTATCTTCCACCTTTTCTCCATCAAATGATAGGTAAAAGTATTGATCATGATAATGTGTGGACTACAGCCTCCATATAGAGATGCGATTTATTTCCGACAACCAGCATTGTTGGATAGTTATTTTGATATATTTATTGTTAATATAATATATTTATGTAATAATAATTATTTTTAAGGTTTAATTAAAATTTACCTTTCATCATTCCATCCATAAAAAGTTGAAACATGACTCATACATACTTATAGACTATCGTCTCCACATAGTGATGCAATACATTTTTCATTACCAATATATAATAATGGTTATAATTATTTATATAATAAATATATATTATATTTTTATCATGAAAACCCATCTATATATTAATGAACCATGTAGTAATAACATGGTATATAATCGATGAACAGAAAAAAAAAAACATGAAAAACAATGCAGTCAAACTCGCAATGATGATGCTAATATAAGATTATTAATGAATGGTAGATAACATGTAATAAGTAAAATAGTTTTGTTATTGTAGGTATGATTTGGGTTGTGTTTTATAATTATATTAAAATTTAAATTTACTATAAAGGTTGTTAGATTACTTTCGAGGCATTATGTTTTTGAGGTAATGGTTTTATATTGAATTCTCTTTTTTACCAGGATTGAATACCGACAAATGTTTAAATGCTGATATTTTATGATCATTATATACCAAATCATATATATTTTTCTACTATTATTACATATATTGATTTAATTTATCACATTCACTTTCTTCTCTTTTTTTACTAAATAGACCTAAATGATGTTTTTAAAGAAAATAAACACAATCTTTCACTTTAGTTTGAAATATTTTTCCAATCTATATTTTATTTAAAATGCTGTCAGGAATGGTTTTCTATTCCAAAAATTTTATTTCAAGTCATTTTTACTATATTTATATTTCTTTTAAAATTTTTAAAATCATCCTTCATATCATTTTCAAAATGTTTTTCTTTTGATTTTTTTAGCAAATATTTAAATTGAATTTTTGTATTAAAATCACCTCATGATTAAATTTAACCACAGTTATAATTAATATTATCACTAAAGTTAATTTAAATGTTTCCTTTTATATTATCAATGAATTTTTTCTCCTTAATATTTTGTATAATTTTACATTCTAAATAATTTATTTCAAATAAAAAATATATTTTCCTCCAAAAATTTCTTGTAATGTTTCAAATGTATTTTTATCTATAACAAAGTGATTTGATGTTTCTTATAATTTAATAATGATATTATCCAAGGTTACCACATTTAATAATTCTTTGGATGGTTTAGGGTTATGTTAAATAAATTTTCATAAAACATACATTTTTACATGACTTATGATTTGCAGATATGATAAATGTTTTATGATATAGAGGAACATATATGTATGGTATTCATTATGATATGGGTGTTACAAGAATTATATTTCCGTCCAATGAATTGGTTAAAGAAGGAATTCTCATGAGATAATAAGGACCATAATGGAGATTGATCCAATATAAGTGAGGTATATTATAAAAAATGATAGTCTTTGGAGTAAACTGTGACCGTGGAAATAGTGTAATGGTGAGTAAACCCAAAAAAATCTGATAGAATTGTTAGTGATCCTTAACTACATAAATGATTTTATATTCTTTTGGGAATGAAAAGACTTATTTATTGTTTTAATGATCTGATTTCATGGATCATCATTGATTATTAGTGATTTCACACTCTTATGTATTGTTTATTTTGAATGATAAAACAATATTTCAGGTTTCATGATTATGATATATGAATTGAGGGGTATTAGTTTATAATGTTGTTCTCATGTTATCATACTCTCATTATTATCTTATAATTTATTATGATGATTGATATATATCTCTTATATTCAACCATACAGATACTATGAGATTACCCATTCTTATTTTTCCCTTACACATGTTATGAATAATATTTTTATGTATGTTATGTCTAAGAAGGGTGGTAGTTGTGAAGAAATTAATGGGAAATGATGTAGATTTTTTATTTAATAGTTTTTTACGTATCCATTTTTTCAAAGATGTTAAACCTTTATAGTTCAATCATAGATCATATTCATATGTAATGGATATCTCCAATATTAATATGTAGTATTTATGTCTAAAATATTGGGTCACTATAAGTCCCCGTATAACATCCTTCCATTTTATTACATAACATTGTATTATATTATACAAATAGAGGATCATTAAAGAGTAGTGTCTGGAAAAAAGGTACATAATACATGAAAAAATTTGACTTTATTCTAATACAATTTAAAGGATTCTAAATTTGTTCATTCTATATACAATTACTCAAACTCATAACCTTGGGGCATATATCAATGGAAAGGGTGAGTAAAAGGTCCAGTAATGGGAAAACAAGAGAAACAGTTTACATGTGAAATTGAGTGAAATCTATAAGAACATTATGAATATCATAATGGCATGAGAAAAACGATAAATATAATATTAATAACATAGATAATAACTTGAAAATATGGATAAAACATTTAAGTGATACATTCATAGTCATATCACCATGGTCCATCCCCAAGGTATTATAATGATTACCAAGGTTACTCCCCATGGTATCGTAAAACATGTTATCTCTAGAGATTAATTTCATTACCCAATTCATTGAAATAATATCAAGTTTCACCATTATAATTTATTTATTTTCATGTGATCCACATATATCATAATCAAGCCTTTCATAAATATCCCATAGAGAATAAAAGAAATGGGTTTCACATCAAAATCGTGTGGATTTAAAAGTGTTTAAGAAACAAAACCATTATGTAATTTATTACCCACAAAAAGGGAATGAGGGATTTATGTATGTCTATTAAAGAATAATATAAATCATTTTTACATATTTATGAATAACTCTCGAAAAAGAATATGTTTGAGTATTCATATAAATAAAATAAAATAATGTCTTTGGAAAAAAGAGATAGATTTTAGGATGAAAATTCTACAAGATAATGTGTACAAAACATTGTTTTATAAAACATTAAAAAGAGATGGGAAAGAGGTCAGCCATTCATAAATGTATCATAATACTTTATATTTATATATTATAAATTAAATAATAATATGTTGTGGAAATTTTAAATATATTTCCCATAAAAGAGAGCTTGAAAGGAAAAGAGTAGTTGAGAATTTTCTTACCTTGATGAGTAGCTTCCAAAACGCTCGGATCAGGACCATGAGGGCATGAGGAAAACTATGGGAGTACTCAATGGGAGTTAATACTATCAGATATTCGAGGGGAATGATTTTTAATGGAAATAAAATGAATGAATGGTGTGGAATTTATAGTAAAAGAGAGGGAGTTTGTTAGTAATTTCTGAGGATGCCTCATCGATGGTATTTGAAATACCATGGGATTTCCAATGTTATATGCCCATGGTTTTGGCCACATGGGACACCTCATATAATATTTTTATTCACATGAGTTTAATAGTATTTTAAATTACATATTACCTAATTATGATGTCATAAAACACACCGAAAACTCAAAAAATGTATTTATACTATTCTTTAAAAAAAAATATTTTATAAAAGTATCATAAATTTAACCAAACCAAATATCAATGTTATGAATATTAAAACGAACTCCATTTTATAGAAATACTATTCTAAATATGATAATTTTAATATCTGTGTAAAATCGCTATTTACAAAAAAAATACTAAAACATAAATATTAATTTCTAAAACAGTATTTAGTTATACTCTTAAATCATGTTACCATTTATGATTCCTAATTTAACTTTTTTACTTATATAGGTGAGGTTACTATTCCATTTTTCATATTACTATTCATAAGGGTAATATTAATATTCGTATGTTACTATTCACTCATAATTAAGTTGATCTTATCAGACTCCACATTTCATACTAATCACTATGGTATATGTCCATTTTTTAAAATTGTTTCATAGTATTAGTTATTTATATTATAAAAAATATTTAACAGAATCTTTTCATCAATATTCATCAATAGTATTAATCTTCATTGAAAATTACTAAAAATACATAGTTGATTAATTTAGTTATTTGAAATTCAAAAATAGAGATTATTTTATCATCATAAGAACTAAAAAATTTATTTATTCAAATGGATTACAGAAACTAACTAAGTTCTAGGTACATAATGCCTTATAACATCTGCATGGGACCTAAGATTGAGGTGTTCAATGGTGATAGAATTGTGGGGCGTCTTGGAAAACATTTCCCTAGTGGTGATTTTTATCAACTTGAACTTCTCATGTAATAGATTTCATTCAAGCATAAGATATTGATGCTTGGCTTCGGTTAAGTCCAGTGAAAATCCAAATAACGCATCCTCCTTCCCATGATCAGGAAAATGGGTTTCATTTGGAATGATTATACTAGTGGAGGCCATCAACTCATCTTTCTACATTAGTTATGCATACTCATTTCAATTTTCAAAAAAATAATTCTAACATTAAAATTTATCATTGTTTACAACTGACATATTAACCAATGGTATGATAGTGTTCAAAACATGATGGTCTCAATTCATTTATAATTATATATTGTTATTAATTGTTACATGGTTCAACATAATTTTTTAGGAAACAAAATATTATTCAAAGGTTCATGTTTTCGCATTCTTCCCCCTTAAGAAATTTCATCCTCAAAATTTCAACTTATACCCTTAGAAGAGAAATAGTGTGGGTACATCTACCTCATAGTCTCCTCTGGTTCCCACGTGGTTTCATCATATTTTTGGTTCCTCCACAACACCATTAAAAGGTGGTCAGAATTGTAGCATAGAACCTTGTATCTACAATCCATTATCTCTACCAGCTACACCTTATAAGTGAAGTTGTGTTCCAATTGCATGAAATATGGATTTAGTACATGTTAAGGGTCAAGTATGTACTTTTTCAAGAGTGATTTGTCGAATACATCATGAACTTATGCTATAGTTGGAGGAAGTCCGAGCGGATAGGTCACTGCTTCTACATGATCTTGGATTTCATAGTGGCCAATATACCTAGGGTTGAGCTTCTCTTTCTTCCCAAACCTCATGACTCTCTTCCAAGGTAAAATTTGATGAAATAAATTATCGCCAACCTCAAAATACAATTCCCTTTGATGAATTGGAGCATTACTATTCTGCTTTGAGAATTCATTAGGCATTGTTTGATGGCATGAACCATTTTTATCATCTCTAGAACAGGACCAAGCCCAAGAATCATTCTCTCACTAGCTTCATCCCTATAATTAGAAGTTCTATAACCCTTACAATATATATATTCATAGGGTGCCATTGGAATTCTTGAATGTAAGCCGTTGTTGTAAGAAAACTCATCAAATGGGAGATGTTGATCCCATCCACCTTTAAATTCTATTGAGCATTTTCTTAGAATATCTTCGATTATACGATTATTTCTTTTCAGATTGTCTATAAATTTAGGAGTGATAGGCCGTACTAAAACTCAATTTGGTATATAGGTCATGTTAAATACTTCTCGATAATTTTTATGTGAACCTTGGATCATGATCAGATACAATTTGAAAGTGGAACTCTATGCAGCTGTACCACTTGCTTTACATAAATTCTGGAAGGTTGATCAAGAGATAAATCTTCTCAAAAAAAGATAAAATGGGTTGTATTGGTGAGATTATACATTATAACCCATATCATATTATTTTCTTTTGGATTCTCTTTAGAGACCAATTTCAAAGTGAATATTGATATTGTCCCACACTCATGATGGTGTAGGTAGTGGTTGTACAACCCCATTATGAATTGTTTTCTCTACCTTCAGTTGCTGATATACTGGGAACCTTATAGTGAAGTCAGTAATCTACCTTTTCATATTATCCCACCAATAATGATCATAATTTTCCTTATATATTTTTATGATTCCAAGATGTATAGAGAATGTAGCGATATGATCTTCATCCATCAGATCCATATATATTTCTGAAATAGATAGAACACATAGTATTGTATAAAATTTTAGTTAACCTTTATTATCAATATTGAAATTTGGATCCTTCCCATCCATATCATCCTAAATCTTCTTTTGTAACAGGGGATCTTATTTTTGAGATTTCTTGATCTTCTCTACTAATGATGGTTGATAAATCATTTGGGATAGGGTTGATTATGTCCATTCCATTAAAAATATCATGTCCAATATTACAATGTCTTTTATCAAGGGTTATCCTTGATTCATCATCATTTTCATAACAAGAGGTTCTTTCTTACTTAATGAATCAAGGAATTTGTTTTCTCTACCATGGTGATAATGAATTGAACAGTCATACTCTTTATGAAGTTATAACCACATCCTTTGTCTCATGTTCAATTCCTTTTGTCTGAAATATACTTCAGTCTTTGATAGTCGGTGTATATAACACACTTCTCCCCATAAGAATAGTTCCACCATATATTCAGAGAAAAAAAAACCACAACCATCTCAAGATCATGTGTTGGATAATTCTACTCACGAACCCCTAGCTATCAAGATGCATAAGCAATGACTTTTATATTTTTCATGATGATTCACCAAAGACCATTTGGAAATGTGTAACTAAAAATTACAATGCCTTATCTGATTAAGTAAAATTTAACATGGGTGAAGTAACCAATCTCTTCTTCAGTTTTTGGAACCATTCGTCACACTCCTTTTTCCATATGAACATAACCCCTTTGTGCGTTAACTTGTATAATGGATTAGGATGTTGTGAAAGGTTTTTCACAAAACTCCTATAATATCCTACTAAACCTAGGAAACTACACATCTAATTTACTATTGTAGGATCAAGCTACTCTTTTACAACATTTTTTTGTAGGTTCAACTGAGATTCATTCATTTATTATAATGTTTCCCAAGTAAGAAACTTTTTTTAACCAAAACACATAATTTCTGATCTTTAAAAAAATACTTTCCTCCTGTAGTGTATGGAAAATAATCATTTGATATTCCTCATGATCCTCGTGACTTTTATAATATATGAGAATATCATAAATAAAAACTACCACAATGTTATCATAGTAATCCCAAAAGACTCAATTCATCAAATCTATAAAAATAACAGATACATTATTATAGGAGAAGAGCATAACTACAAAATCATAATGCCCATATCTTGATTATAAAATTTTTTTGTTATATATTATTTATTCACCCTCAATTGATTATAATTATATTGAAGATCAATCTTGGAGAAGAATTGAGACCCACGAAGTTGGTAAAATAAGTCATCAATTCATGGAAGAGGGTATTTTTTCTTCACTGTGATCTCATTAAGTTCACTATAACCAATTCATAGCTGCATTGATCCATCATTCTTATTCACAAAGAAAACAAGTGTTCCCCTAGGAGAAACACTCGATAGGATATACCCCTTCTCCTAATGATCTTGTTGTTATTTATTTATTTCTTCAATCTCATCCTTTTCTGTCCTATATGGGGTCATTAATATCAGACGAGATCGATTTATGATTTCAATGGAGAACTCTAACTCTCTTTCTGGGGGTGGTCTATACTACTCCTCAGAAAATACATCAACATATACATGAATTGTGGGGACATCTTCTATATGTATACTATCATTTCCTTCTTCATATTCACCAATAAACTCCATAAAGAAGGCTATGTGTGGTTCTTCTAAACAAAAATATGGTTGAGATATCACCATTTTAAGAATAGGTGTTAGTATTCCATTCAAGACTGCTGATATTTCCTTACATATGAAGTTGATCATAAAATTATAATTCGATTGCCAGTCTATCCCTAATAGAACGACGAAAATCTATCTTGGGAATGCCTATTAGATTTTCGATAATATTGTGATCACTAAAGTAAGAACCAGAGTTTCTATTCAGTGATGATACTCGGATAATCCAACCAGGATCTTTGATTGATATCTCTACTTTTAGAAATCCATTGTTTGATTCTAAATTCTTTGAAAACATGGAGAAAATAAATGAATGTGTTGAAACAAAATAAAAAAGTTATTACTAGCTTTGAGAGAACAACAATAGTACTTTCCACCACATCATTTGGAGATTCAACTTCGTCCAGCAAGATAGAAAAATCATGACCATGCTCCCTTGCCCAATGATGTGGCTAATGATGATTCCCATCCACTATCCTTAGATTTGGATAATGATTGGAAAAGTGTGCTAGCTATCCGAACATGAATAATTGGACTTCAGGTGGGTAATGAATCATCTTCCCCTTGTCTTTAGTGGTGGGGTGTTGAGGATTCACCTCACTGTGACAATTATGCATGATATGGCCATCCCTTCCACACGTGTATCACTTACTTATCTTGAGCAGAAAGTTCCAAAAATGATTATACCCACATTTATTACACGTGGGAAGTTTCACTTGCTTTCCAACTCTTCCATGTTCAAAGTTCCTCCCCAATATTGGCTTCATTGGTCATGTCTTTTCATTAGAGTTTTGATACCACTTCATCTCACTGAACTCCAGTTCAACTTTCATAGCCCTCAATATGATCTCCGCATAGCAATCATTGTATCTATTGGTTAGATTCTTCTATAGATGTTTTCTTATTCCAATAATTAATCTATCAAAAATCCCATTGGATACTTGAAAAAGCATGGGGTGTAATGGGAATTTCATGTGAGGTTTATCTCATTGCTTCCAACATATTCATTATCCATATTCTTTAGCTCGAGAAATTCATTCTCTATTTTCATTATCCTAAAATGGGAAAATAATCATCGATGATGAACCTTATAAACTATTCCCACTCCAAATCATTAATATCCCCTCTTGGACTCATTTTTAACACATTCCCACCACTTAAAAACTTCTCATTCTAAGTGGCAAATAGCCACGATGTCCTTCTCTTGTTCAGAAATACAAAGTACAAAAAAATATCTTTTTATTAGAGCTGATCAACTATTCATCAATCAATGGGTTAGTGGAACCAAGGAAGGTTGGTGGTGATTGAATCTTAAAGAAATGAACTAGATGTTGATATCTTCATGTTCAAATCAGTATCTCATTTTGATTCATGTTATTCCCCATCGCTTGAGTCTGTTGGTTCATCATTTTCATGAATGTTTCCAATAAAGATTCCATCAAAGGATTATCAGAACGTTGTCTATTTAGGCCACCATTCACATGGTTCCTCCTATTTTCTACCATTTTTTGAAGAATAAAAATTTAGAGACAAACTTATATCATTTAAAACCCATTTAATTATTTGAAATTTTTATGTCTAAAAACATCATTCTTAAACATATTATTCCTTATAAACAATTACATTTCCCTATAAATCATACATAATGATTAATGAAATTCTTGTGATTAACCAAAAATATCCTCTAGGAGTGTCAAAAATGGAGTGTAGAAAAGCTCGTTATCATGCACCAGTTCCAATTCGAGTCTAGATTAAAGAGTTTCTTTTGGGTTTTAACCCTAGATACATCTATTCAAGAGCCATATACACTTGTTCATATCCAGACATGAATATATTTGTTTGGAAGCCACTTACTTTATATTTCACCAAAAAACCAAGAATTATTCCTATATTTAAAATTTTCAATAGGGTAATTCATAATGTTTTCATATCCTAATTTTCACAAATAACTAAACAATAATTTGATAACAACTATAACATCCTACCTTTTTATTACATAACATTTCAATTTATTTTACAGATAGATGATCTTCAATGTTTTATGTATTTGAAAAAGTTACAAAATACATGAAAAAATTAACATTATTATAATCCACCTGAAAGGATATTTCGTTTGTTCATCCTAAGTAATATTACTTTAACTCCAATATTTATGACATAAATAAAAGGAAATGGTGAGAAGAAGGAATAGTATGGGGAAAACCAGAGAAATAGTTTAATTGTGAACATAAGAAAAATCTATAGGAACATAAGGAATATAATTAAGGTATGTGAAAGATTCATATCATAAAAATAATTACATTAATCCTAACTTTAAAATGTGTCTACAACATTTATTTTATTCATTCATAAGATTGTATCATCAGTCCATCCCAAAGATTTCATAAAAAATACCACGGTTATTCAATAAGGTATCGTTAAAATTGTCATCTCTAGAGATTAATTTCTTCATGCAATGCATTGGAGTTATATCAGGGAACATCCTTTACATGTATTTACTATAATGTGATCCACATATATCATAATCAACCCATTCATAAATAACCCATAGAGAATAAATGAAACGTGTTTCATATAAAAGTCTCAGTGATTTAAAAGTGTTTACGAAACATTACCATTATGTCATTTATAACCAATAAGAAGGGAAATAAAGGTTTTATATATGTTAATTCCAGAATAAAATAAATATTTTTTACATCTTTATGAATACCCTTGGAAAAGGAAGAGATTTGAGTAATCAAATAATAATTAAATGAATTTATTTAGAAAAAAGAGATAGATTTTGATATGAACATTCTGCATTATAATAGGTATAAAACATTGTTTTATAAAACATTAAAAGTAGTGAGTAAAGGGGTAACCCATTCATTAAACGATCTTAAAAAAGTTGAGGGAAATAATAAAATTTCATCAAGAACATGGTATGGAAATGTTAAAGATATACCATTTAAAAGATAACTTGAATGGAAAATAGATGATGGGAATTCCCTTACCTTGAAGTGTAACTTCTCAAACTTAGAGATAGAGACATTGAGGGCTCAAGGAAACATTGGGAGGACTCATTGGGATGTAATATTATCAGATCATCAAGGAGGGTGATTTTTTAATGAAATAAAATGATATAATGGCTTGGTATTTGTAGTAAAATAGTGGGGGGGTTTGTTAATTTCTGATGACACCTCATTGGTGGTATTTGAAAAACCATATGATTTCCCTTGGTATTATCCCATGTTTTTGGCCACATAGTAAACCTCATATAATATTATAATCCACATTTTTCAAACATCATTTTAAATTAAAATTTACATCATTATAATTCCAGAAAACACACAGAAAAATCAGAAACTCTGTTTGTACTATTAACAGTAAAAAACTTTTTTTGAAAATCTCATAAATTCACAAAATCATAAAATAAATGTTCTGAATTCAAAAATAGAATCAATTTTTTCAAAATTTTTTAGAAAAATGAAACAAATTAATTATTTTTAAATAAATATTTACTTGAAAAAAATCATAATACTGAAAATATAATAACTAAAATAGATATTTCCTTATACTATTATATCTCATTACCATTCAATATTATTAAATTATATTTATATATCCTTAGGTGAGGTTACTATTGCATTGGGTATATTAATATTCATAGCGGTAATAATAATATTTATAAGTTACATTTCACCAAAAGTTATGTATAACTTATCATACACCAAATATCATTCTAATCAGAATCAAACATGTCCTTTTTTCGAAAATCACTTCACAGTATCAATTATTTGAAGTATAATTTTTCTTCAAAACTTTTATTTTTACAATATTCAAAAAATTTATGAAACTTCTTAGAAAAATACAAAAAATTCATACTATATTTATTTTGACATTTGAAATTTAAAAATGATGATTATTTTACCATAAAAAGAAATAAAAAAATTTATTTATAATATTGGATTACAAAAAGAGACTATGGTCTTGTTACATAACCCTTTAAACACTTGTATATGACTTAAGAGTATGGTGTTCAATGGTGATAGAATCTTGGGGTGAATCGGAAATCATTTCCCATTTTTTGATTTCTATTAACATGAACTTCTCTAGTATGTGATTTTGTTAATGTATAACATGTTGAGTCTCACCTTGGGATTGGTCCAGAGCAATGCCCCGTGATGCTACCTCCTTCCCAAGCTCACACAAATGGGCTTCGTATGGCAAGATTATACTTGTAGAAACCATTGACTCTTCTCTGTGCATTAATTATCCAGTATCATATCTATTTATAGAGAATTATTAAAATTAATAAAATTATTTATTTTTCCAATGGTCATATTTAGCAATGGTCAAAACCTGATGGTCAATTTCATTCATATTTATATATTTTTGTTGATTATGACAATGTCAGAAATAATTTTTCAAGAATCAAAATAATATTCAAAAGTTGGGGTCATTACACCCCTAAGGGGGTATAATAGGATTCGAAATATATTCATTTGTAGAACTATGAGGTGACTTTTGTGGTTCTAAATGCCTAAAATGGTGTTCAAATTCCTATGGGAATTTGAAATTTTGATTTTTGCTGATGGGGTATTTTGATAATAGGTATTATAAATAATCCTTAATGAATTTTTATATATCAAAAGGAATTTTTTACTTAGTATGATGTCTAAGAGGTTTTTAGGGTGTCATAGGTTCCTATAGAGATGATAAGATGGATACTTCATCAAAAACTGTAGCAAACCACTTGCAATTTGGAGGAATTTAATAATAGGAGATGTTGTTAAATATAGACAAAGACCATCCAGCTGGATTTAAAGATAGTAGTATTATATTTGTTACCCCCAATCATTTTGTATAATAAGAAACCCCTCATTCCTTTATTTTTTTTCTCTTGTGGTTAGGGGTGGGATATCCCTCTTTCTCATTTCCTTCCCTTTGAGTCATGGGTGTTCTGGAGGGAATTTCTTGAGGATTCACAGTATGAGTTCAATTTTAATAGTTCCCTCATCTATTAGTCTCCATTAATCACCAATTTTTGTTTTTAGGATTAGTGATTTGGTATTAATTCTATTGGGTCATGGGGAAATTGGTTATTTCACATGGGGGACTTACTTAGCCTATCAAGAGTATAAACCGAGAAAATATACGGGTGTTTTCATTCATTATTTCTTCAATAGTGTGTCACCATGTGAATATATTAAGGGGCTTCCTTTTAAATTAAATTAAATTTTATTGTGAATTAAAATTTATTATTGGGTATTACACACAGTGTATGGCTAGGGAAGTGAGATGGAACCATAGGGTGTGGTTGGATGTCGTTTTGGTATAGTGATGTTGTTTGAGGAGAAATACAACATTCTTCCTATTTGGATAAAATGGTTTAATTAATTATAAATAGTTATAGTTAATATTTATTCATGTATTGGTGTGGATTAGGTGTTGGGATTGTGGGAGTTGAGTTTTTTGTCCATGTATATCATGGGTGAGGATGGGTACTGAGTTATTAGGCGATGTAAAAAATTAAAAGGGCTTCAAAATTAGGAAGCTGGTATCATTTTCTATCCATATGGATTATTATGAATGTTTATGTGGAATGAGGTGTGTGGGGTCAACATTGGAGGAAATTATCAGTCAATAATTTTTCATTAAATAGTTATTTAAATTTAAATGTGATATTTTCTGAATATCATTGGTGAACAAAGTAAAATTATACAACCCTTGCAGGGTCATTTGAACTGGATTAATGCCTTAGTCACCGATATACAAGCCCTTGGGATTTGAGATGTAGTGTTAATAACAAACCTATGAGTGGGTAACTAGACCTTATGGGAAATAGTGTTTTTATAGTGTTTTCTATTTTTCATCATAAAGGATGAATGTATAGACATTAGAAGGTTGAGTAAAGATGAAAATATGTGATCCTTGAGACACCGCAAAAAATTGGCGAGGATTGCCTTAGAGAACATGTCCTATCTAGGCCAAAAAGAATATTTTTTATACCTCACAGCCAAATTTATTATTGCAATGGATGAGAATAGTCACGAATTTTCCCCTTTGTAGTGACTTAGACAATGAAAAAAAACATATGTTGGACTGGGATCTAGATGTGTGAGAAGAAAAACTGAGTGTAATCATGGAGCTAAGAAGGACCATGTTCCATATCCCAATAATTATGTGTATATGGATTTCCCTTCGTATCCAATACGTTATTTATATGTTGAAACTACTGGGAATCAAATTTTTAATCAGAGACATGCATTCTCCTGAGACACTAATGGTTTATCAAGAATTCCAAGAAGGACGACTCCACTAATGTCTTAGGCTAAGGATCCCAAGAGGGATTCTTCCACATCAGTTATGAAATAGAATATCCCAAGAGGGATTCCTATAGTTACATAGTTATTTTTAGGATCCCAACAAGGGTGACTCTGCTTACGTGAGGACCCGAGTGTGCTTTATATTGATAGATCGACCCTAATATTATGTGTGTGTGTGTGTTGGGTAGTGATGATTGCAGGTGTCACCCTAGAGCCCAAAAAACATATTGAAACAATAGCTCTGAGACAATAATGATGTTCATGAGTGTTTTTTTAACTTAAATATATATATATAGATAACATAAATATTTTTATAAGTATATCTCTATATTTCCTTTGAGTTGAAATGATGTTTTGGGTGTCGTAGGAGCCCGTAATTATTAGATTAAAAATATTTATAATATTAATACACATGTGTGAATCCTTTTAGAATTAATGGTTTATCAATTAATAAGAACCTTAGATTGAAAATATGTGTGCATGGTTTTTTGGGGTTTTCCCCTATAAAAACATAGTTTTGGTCAACATTGGATGTTACATTAAAGTGCATTCATTGTTAGGTGCATTAAATAAATTAAAATATTGATTGATATAATTTATTTAATGAAAATCATATACCCCTCTTATATAAATACACTATTATGGAACACCTTTAAGGATAGAATAATAACCTTGTGAGATTAAATAGGAAAATCATGGGATCCACCATCGGTATTGACGAACCTAGAATTAAAAATTGATAAAAATTAATCAAATAGATTCATGGGAACAATGATGAACATAAGTAAATCATCAATGTTATCACAAGAGAATTTTTTCATTAATAATTATTAATACATACTATATGTATGGATTTTAATTTTTTGAATTATTTCCCTATTATAGATTTCTTGCCGGGATTTTTTTATATATACTTTAATTTCATGTTTCCTCCCCTAGAACCATAAAGCCTAAATTTTCTTATTAATTGTCCCAATTTTATTTTATTATTTATAGTTTAAATGAATTTGATTGTTTTTATGGTTAACTAGGGAAAATAATATTCTCAATTTTGTTTGTGTGCCTCTATTACCTCTGTTCTTTATATTCATCATCATTGTCCAAAGGGGTTAGAAATTCAAATATGACCAATTCATGTATGACTAAAACTCCATATTAATTGTTGATTTTTGAATGGTAAAATATTGATGATATGTATAAGGATTGAGAGGAAAAAATGGATCCCATATATTTACTCTGATTTTTGGACCCTCCTTTGGAAATTATAGGCATGATTAATCATGACCAAGTGACTAAAATCATGATTCATAGTTACCAGAGGGAGGGAATCGATGATCAAAGCCCCTTATATTTGATATTTGTAGTTTCGGTACTTATTTGGAATGATTTGTATTGGGATTATTGGATCTTGATAATCTTTAGGATGATTCTAGGAATTCTGTGAAAATATCTACTATACAGTGTGTATTCTAGAGGAACATAGGCTGTGTTTATCAGTTTATCATTGAATCTATGGTTTTGGAATATGTTAAATTCCACAAAACATGTGGTTGGGCCCAAATGTTTTGTGATTAGACCCATGTGGTTGAGAAGTGTACAGGAAGTACACGATTGGGTTATATGCTGATATAGCACATTATGCCTTTATATAGACTTTTTGTGTGAAATATTGTCCAAGACATATTCAGAGAATAATATTCCTAGTTGATCATGAGATGAAAAATATCATGTATCTAGATTCTCATTCCATGTACTCTCACTGTAATCTTTTAACATGCGTATCACCATATTCAGGACTTATATTTGGGACTGTGAGTAACCCACTATGAATAGATTTATTTGTAGTATATAAAGGTATTATTTTCTTATTGATCTAAGATATTACATGAGGTGTTATGATTGAGATGATTATTCAATTGATTCCAAGACAATATGAGTGATGAGGTATTATAATTTGAGATATTTTAGGGCCACATATCCAATGAATAATTGGGGAGTGGTTCCCCCATATACTATATTCATGTAGAGTCAATACTTCCACACACTACAGAGGGTGTTGATCAAATTTCTATATATTAGTATTCCCCTTTCAATAATATCTAATGTGAAGAAGGCCTTCCATGGGAGAGGGCCCACTATTTAGATTCTCATGTCATTGTATGTGGTTATTTCTATCTAATATAGGACCTATAGAGCTACAAATAAACTCACAATTCTTATATAAATTAGGATACGGATATTCTAATTCGTATTTGACTAGGGTTTCCATATAAGAATATATAAAGTTGATTTTCATTTACCTACCTATATTTTGTGTTAATATAAAGTTTTTATTATATTTCATTCCTATCATTTCTCTAGGTGTCATACAGAGTATTTTTATAATAAACCATGCATGAGATTTGAATAAATGTGTTATTTCATATGCAAATGACATGAAAATTAGTGGTGAATTTGGTGGACCTAGTTTCAGATCGGCATGAATGTACGTGGAGGTTTTTATCATGTTCAGAAATTAGTCATGGATAATATAAGTCTATATAACTTTTATATTTCCACTTTTCACATATTTCTAGGTTGCTTCCCAATATATATCTTGTTGGGATTGTATTTTTTCCCCTTATAATTTTTATTAACATGATAAACTCAGATGATTATCATTGAGGTTGTTTCATTAATTGTTTACTCTCTAGAGGTCTCATTTTTTATATATACATTGTTGTGGGGATCTAAGTCCAGGTGTGTATGTGTTTATGAATATAGTTACATTAGGATAAGTACTACAGTTTTAGGGATAATCTTACTCGGTGCTTATCTCTAGCCCTTCGCTTATAGAAGGTGGGATTGACGTGTCACACTCATCTTAATGTCACCCAACCGAGCCCTAGTGGGTTGAGACATGGAAGAGCGGTATCAAATGTGTTTTTCAAAGGTATGGTGTTTGGTGTTATACATGTCATATGTATTGGTTAGGGAAATAAGGGAAACAATTTTAATTTTCCATTAGTTTATTTCTTTGGATACGGAACCCATAGATGGTGTAGTGGCTGACATATCAATTCATTAGCACTTGGATACTTGTTTACTCAATATGTCGAGGAACCAATTATATGGAAATCAATATTACATGCATAATAATAGATTATGTTCTTTTAATTTCATCTCCTTCTTGATTCATCACCCTGGATATGCTCATCTAACCATGGTATGTCTTATAAATTTTTAGGTTTCGTCCATAATAAAAGTCAACAATGATTCTGAGATTTGGTCAAGCCAATGAAAAGTTGAGTGATGATTCCATAATATAGGGACCTATTCTTTATGATTTACCTCTAGTTGATCATATAGTATGGCTTCTACCCAATGAGAATCACATGGACCCCTTTACCGGTTCAGGTGGATAATCGTCCACATGTTGAGTAGCTGATAACTCCATATGTTCAAAATAATGATGCGTTTGAGATTAGTGTTTTTCATTTGTTATAGTGATATAGAACACTTTGGATTAGTAGTGAGATAGACCCTTAGGAAGAAAATAATTATGTTGAGTTGATGGTTCATGTTTTGGGACTTGTACATACCCTAATGGATTAGATGGTTCCACATACAGCTAGTTATAATTATGAAGGATTAGGGAAATTTTTGGGAATGATCACTGAGATCAATAATGAGGAAACTATTTGATAGAAAAATATATAGTTTTTATTCCGCTATGAGAATTATATTTTATTTTGTGATATAGATGGATCTATGATCTTCTTGAGCTACATTAGGGTGATATGTTAGTGGATAATCATGCATCATAGTTTATTGACCTCACACACTAATCTATCAAAATGGTTTGAAATCGATACATCGGGGAATTGATGTTTGAGTAAAGACACCACAGAAAAATATGAGCTACCATGGGAACTTTTTTGCATTCCCACTTATAATAGACTTCTAGAGAGAGTCTCAGTAATAATGAGTTTTATAAAAAAAGGCCTTTTGGATATTGGATCATATATTAGACATCGTGGAGATATGTCATCTATTAGAGAAATCAAGAATCAACCATTAGTGTCTTAGATCAAGATAAATGATTACACTAAGACATAAATATGGGATTTGTAGCAAAGGGATCACATAGAGTAACCAGTTAGCCAGGATAGGGGTGATGTTATGATTTTGATGGTTGAGTACACATGGCTCTAGATTTCCCAACACGGTGCACTAATGATGATGGGATGATAGTGGAAAGATCTATATAGAAGATTAATATTCATGATTTTGTATCTCCCATGCTTGGTTTTGGTGGACCCTTGGGAAGTAGTGTAAAAAAACAGATAGGAGGATCCCAAGAAATAGGTGGTCTATGTGTTGTATACTCTTTTTAGATACACCCACCACCACAACCCCCACCAAGTGTCCCACACAAGGATAAAAAGTGGTGGTGGTATGTGTTCTGGAAATTTGTAGTCTATAGAAGGATATTATCCTATTGAAAATTAGTTTATTTGTTATATGATATATTTCTTCCCTACTTTACCATTAGTACAAGTGGATATAGGCATGAGTAATTCATTATTTTGGATATCTCAAGTGGAAGATCTAGATATTCCTATTGAGATTTATGATCATAATATATTACTAGAGGTTCCTAAAATGGGTGATTATTCTATTTTGAACATCGCCTAATAGTTAATTTTGGATCTTAGTGGAGAGAGTTTCTCATGGGACCCCTTGGTCATTGCAATGAAACCTTATGGTGTTAACATGGGTATGGACTGGTGGCCTATAGTGGTTTTCCCAGATTTATTGTCATTATATGATAGTTATATATTTATAATATGAAGAGAAGAGGTTTTCCTTTATTAAATAAATGTCATTTTTGTGGAATAAATGAGGCTCCTTAGTTGGAAAATGAAACATCTCACCCACCAGTCAGCAAATTTAGACCTTGGTGTAGAGGGATATTCAAAAATCATGATTTCAATGGTATTGGAGTATTATTTATATGTCTTTAATGATGATTTTTTGGGAATACCTATAAGTTGGAATATTGAAATCTACATTGAATTACACCTCAAGACCATGATGATATCTTCTATGGAATATTGGATGTACCCTACTGTGCTCTAAGAGCTAAGGTTATAATTGTATGAGCTTCATGATAAGTGTTTTATTAGATTCAGTGTGTACCACTGGGTGGGTTTGGTATTGTTCGTTACATATATAGGTTGGGTATTAAAGTTTTCTTTTTATAACCATCACATGAATTAGGCTATGATCATAAAAAAGTACCACAATTTGAGGATTTAATACCTATTCGACCAGTTTATACGTGTGAGATGGTTCTCAATGATTGATCTCAGATCTAACAACAATTAGTTGAGGGTTCATGATGATGTTCTTCATAAGAACACTTTTTTTTTGTCTCTATGATCATTATTAGTTCCTAGAGATTCATTTAGTGTGATGAATGACTCTATAGTGTTCATAGAACATATAAACAAGATATTAAATCCATTTTGACCAGTTCATGATTAAATTTCTCGAAAACATTATCATTTACTTTGTGTCTATAGAGGACTGTAATGATCAAATGAGGATGGCCCTAGACATACTCTAAGATTAATAGTTATATGGAAATATCTTGAAATGTACATTTTGAATTCAAGAGGTTCATTTTTTAGGGACATATTTCTCTGATCATGGTGTAGTTGTGGACCCAGTGAATATTAATGTAGTTTTCAGTTGGGATCCACCCATGTACAGGTTAGTGGTGTAGAGTTTACTCAGTAGTATTTTGTGGATTAATTTTATAGAATCATGGCCCATTTTTGAACATTTACATGAAAAGAGTAGTCATTTACCTAGACTGAGTAATATTATAGAGCCTTAAAATATATGTTTAAAAGGATTTCAAGAGCTCTTATGTTGAGACTACCATTGGAGGGCATCGAGTATGTGGATTTTTGTTATGGATACGGAGGCAGACTGGTATATTTATTGATGAAGTAGTTGGAAATGATTTCTTATGGTTCAAGGTAGTTGATAAACCATTAGTAAAACTATGTGACCAAAAATATAGAAATTGTATCTATAGTATTCACCATGAAGATGTTGAGACATTATCATCTAGGAAATAATTCATATTTTTAATTATAAATCTAGATTCATGGGGTCATTTTTTCCCAATGAGACTTTATCTTGAGATATATTCATTGGTTAGAGGTTTTTCATGCCTAAAACTTTGAGATAGTTTACACTCCATGTAAGGAAAATGTAGAGATGCATTCCCTTAGATTGAAATCCAATTCTCACTTGGAGGAGGAGGAATTAGAGATGTTTGACTCATTAAGAATATCCTTAGGGGAGGAGACTGGGACAACATAACATCATTAAATGGTGGTGGCTACACAACTACTTCATCATGTGTGAGAGTCCCATTTGGGGGTTTTCAAGAGTGATGTTCTGTATGACTATATATCATCAAGAGTAGAACCAATTGTATTTTATGATGTTTGGGTGTGTTCCGTCTATTTCCAGTGATAAATAGTAGTTTCAAACACATTACATTCCATTATAGTAGTTCACCTATAACAATGGATACCAATAAACAATCAGCATAGAACCATTCACAGAATAGTATGTTAGACCTTACAGGTCTCCCTTATGATGAACCATGATTCGTGAGACATATCTTGTTATACCAACACTAGTATAGGTGGTGAGGGAGATGGTTTGTGTGATTTGTGTCAATTATGGGACATACCATAGTCATAATAAATGTTATATAAATCGAAGTCTTAAACAATTTGAGTTTGAGTAGGGAGACCTTGTCTTCCTCAAAGTTTCCCCCCAATGTGGATTTCATATATTTGGTTGGGGTAGAAAGTTACCCCAAGTTTTATCATGCCATTATAGATTATACATAGGTGTTTCAAGGATGCTTCCCATTTTGATTTACCCTTTTAGTTTGACTAAGTTCATGAAGTCTTTCATGAATTGTTGCTAAGAAAATACACGCATGACCCATCACATGTTACAGATTAGGGTGAGCTAGACATTGAGGATGTACACACATTATTAGTGTAACTAGTACATATTAAGGATTAATAGGGATGATCTTATGTGGGTATACCATGACTTTGGTTTGAGTTCTTTGGTTGCTTGAAAATGTCTAGGTGTACATCTAGGAGCATGATATCAATATCCAGGCACAACACTATCACTTTTATAGTAGTGTATACATTTTGGACAAAAAATAAGTAATGGTGGAGATATTATCACAACTTTTATTTTCATATTTTTATCCGTTGAATATTTCTTTATGTATATCTATATTTTTCCATGGAGTTGGCATGGTTTTTTGGGCGTAAAAGGACCCCGCAATTAATATATAAATAATATTAATAATATTAATGATTTTTTCCATATTTTCTAAATTAATGGCTTTCTCATTAATTATAAACTCATTTTAAAAATGAGAGATAATAATTATTTCTAGAACACATGTTTTACCCTAGGAACCACATATGTTTAGGAAGTGTAGGATGTTTCGTTGAACTATAGTCATTGGAAGGTGTGATAGACAAATTAGTTGATTAATTTATTTAATTTATTGAATAACAAACCTACCCCCCTCCTCTATTAACATTCCATTAGGAAAAACATATATGATTATCCATATAACCATAAGTTATTAGAGGGTTCGGGGAGGATAGACACCATTGGAATCGAAAGATTTTGGATTTTGGATCGATGATGATTGTTCAAATGTAATCATGAGATGGATGATAAAAAAATGTTGAATCTTCGATGACATCACTAAAAAACAAGTTATTCACCAATGGCCAATATTTTCTCGAGCTTGGGAATCTAATTTTATGTATTATTTACCAATAATTCTTTCTTAAACATGGATTTGTTATAACTGGTATTATTTTTTGCTTTCTCTCCTTGAACTATAAATCTTGAATTTACTTCCTCACTGAGCTAGTTTTATTTGATTATTTATAATTTTGCAGAATATTATTATTTTTTGAGTTTACAGTGGAAAATGAAAATATCACATTTCTTATGCCTCTAGGACTTCTATTATTCACATTCATCATTTTTACACCATGGGGTTTGCGATTTGACATTCCCTAACTGATTTAAGCATGATCATACCTCAGGATAACAGAGAGTTATGCAAACAGAAATGGAGTTCTATTTTGTGATAGGATTAATAGTATATATTTTATCATGGATGTTTTTTTCAAGGATATAGAACCTTTTGGGGATTTAAGGTGTGATTAATCATTCTCGGGTGATCATAATCCCATTTTCCAATCATTGGATGCCATGAATCAATCATCATAGGCCCTTCTCTTTTATTTTTGTTTTTTTTTATGAGGAAATGGAATGATTGTTTTGTTGTATTGGAATATATGGAGAATCATAGTTTTGAATATATAAATTCTACAAAAATACCAACTACCTATAATGAATTATGGACAAACATATCCACGTTTGTTAGGTTCAGGAGGCATTTGGGTTTTTTTCCACAGTTAAATATGACATTCCATGTTGAAAGTCTCACATGGCGTGTGATTTGAGCTAGGTGGTTGAGCTATGTGTGAGGATTACACATCTGAGACCCTACATGATCAAAAATAGCATGCATCCTTATATACATGTGATATATGGAGGAACATGTCTAGTCATACCCTATTTAAGGATGAAAACATTGTAGTCATTGGGTGGTTCTACATGCCATGTTCTCGGATACACACATCATGTACTCTCCCTAGAATCTTATACCTTTAATATAATATTATTTAGAAATTGATTAAGTGTACATGATTAACCCATTATACTTATAATTATTCCTTTGATTTGATAGTGTACTTTGTTTTGGCTTCTTGAATACGATGTGAGGTGATACCAGTGGGATGCTTCTTCCAGATATTTTTAGTTGATGGTAGTTATCAGGTATAATTATTTGAGAGATGGTAGGGTTGGTACTACCCTGACTGGTCAGGGTTTGGGTACCTATATCTTATATTTATGTAGGTTTGGTACTCTCATGCACTATATATGGTGCATATTATCAATCTATGTAGTGTTAATCCCCCTTCATTGAGATTTGGTGGGGAGAAGGTGCTCTACTGGAGTTGATTCTTCTTTGGTTATGGTACAATATAGTGAGGAGCAGGACCTTAGTTTAAATTATCTGGAGGTTGTGTAGGGTTTAGGTCATCAAATATGTGACCTTTAGAGATTCATGAAGGCTCATCAATCTTATCTATATTAAGATAGTGATATTCCTATAATTTTATAACTAGGGATTTAGTATTACAATATATTATATGGGGTTTCATTTCCATATATGAGTCATGGGTTGATCTAACTATTTTATTCTACTTCATTACTCTCAGTTTTTGGTTAATCCTATTGAGTATATTTATATACACCACTACATGTGGATTTCCCACAAGTTTCAAATATTATGAATACTATATAAATATTGATGTTGATTTTTGTGGACCTGGTATCGATGGATCATAAAAATACTTGGAGGTTTTGAGCATGTTTAATGGTCACTATTGGAGATTGTGAGTTTGAAACCCTTTACTAATTTCTCTTTTTGTTGTTCACTGGTTTAAACCTTCTCTATATTTTATTGGGAATGTTTTTTCGTAGACTTTTATATTAACATTATTCACTAAGATGGTTTTCTTAGAGGGTCATCCATTCATTGTTCACTCTCTATAGGTTTCAGTATATTATTAATTCTCATTATTTCATGAATATGGGTTTGTGTGTGTGTTAATATATAATTATATTAGGATAATCCATCATAGTTTAGTTGTAATACTACTCAGTGCTTATCGCCAAAATATGGCCTACTGAATGTGTTCTTGGTGTGTCACTCTAAGTTCACTACTAACCCAGGAAGGGCACTACTGGATTGGGTCAGGATAATGTTCATCCAACCCATGTAATAATTTAAATTGTTTTTACTCTTTATGATTTATATTTCCCATTATGCCTACGAATCAGTCCTTCAGACTAATATTATTGTGATTTCTCGTGGTGCCTAAGAATTATGTGGTGAGATTGATGAGACCCGAAGATTTTAGGAATGTTTGGGATCTAGACTCCTAGTTTTATTTGGAAGGATTCTATGTTTTACTAGAATCTACTATATATAGTTGACGAAATAGTTGAAGAATAGACTTGGTACCCCAAATCCATCATTTGAGTTATGTGATAGGGAGAATGTAGGAATTCATAGGATGTTTGTGGTTTATTTATTATAGTAAAGACCATTGAGAAAACTTAGAGAGCTTGTGACTTGAATGGTGATGACATTAATCCATTGAAAATATATGTGATTATTGGGATTTTAATGGAAGTATTAGGTGTCAAGTGGGAATATATCCAATATAAAGGATGTTGGAAATCTTAAGGGTGAATATTAGAACCACTCGATTGATTCCATGGAAGCCCCTTAGGATCGGGTTGATACACCTGGTATGGTTCAGATGAGGAACTATATGATATTGGATTCCCCTAAGTTTGACCATGGGATCATGGGTGGGTATTCCATTTGTATTCATGGGTTTCCTAGGAATCTGTAATGAATGGATGTATATGATTTCCTTGAACCAAATTCTATTAGGAATCAGAAATTTTTGTGACATTTAGAATGTTTAGGCACTGCCATGGGGTTCATGCTGAGGGTATGAGGATTAGGAATACCATGTGACACTCCATGATCTGCTACTCATCCATTGAGTTGTGTCCATGGGATACCTAGATAGTGGATAGAGGTCCCCTGAGAGGATTCTTAAGTTTAGAGACATTTCGTCACTCGTTGAAACATGTAAAGTCAATCAAGGATACAGGCCTGAGTATCGACCAAGGTTATTAGGATTATCCCAGAGTTATATGTCTATGAACTTAGGGGGGTTGTGATGCTGTGGTTGGAATGGTTAGAATGACGTGCTAAGCAACTTCATAGAAACAGATGAAGCAAGTATTTTAGGAATTTTGTTTAATTATTGGTTTCTAGTAGTTGGATTAATAATTTATATTAGCAGACTGTGTCACGTGAATACATAATACTATACACAAGTTACTACAATACCACACTAGAGGATACTTATTGAGTTGTGTACCCACACCCTACTAGACACACGATTTCACATGTGTGCCTGAGAATATCTCATCACACTTTAGGTACAAGGTGTACAACGGGCTGATATAATGTGTTTGAGCTAGTGCATATCGAGAGGGACTAGGAGATCGAAGGTGATTCCAGGAACAGGGAGAAGGGCCTCTTATTGGATTTCTTTATTGTTCTTCATTTACATTTTATATGTGATCGACATGGTGGGTGATCAATCTAGTATTCTAGTATGACTCTTTGGGTCTTCATAGCTTCTATATTTTTTTATTTTTATTCAGTATGTTTTTTGATTTTATGTCCTATGCTGTGATTATGTAAATTTCATTGGGTGATTTATGTCAAATTATACACTCTGATACATGGGTTATAGTCACCTCACTGTACCACAATAAACCCCCACTACCAGCCAGAAACCATTACCATATGAGGAGGTTCACCTTAGGCCATGTTGTAGTCCCATACAGTTACTGATTGGAGTGAGCCAGTACACGGCATAACAACATTACCACATATGCATGCCCTCAACTTCACAATTAAAAATATGTTTTATTTTTCAAATTATAAAATATGAATATATATATATATATTTAGATATAAACTATATTTTATGTATATATAGTTTATATTGGGAAAATAAATGTATTTTAATTATAATATTTTATATACTTTTCTATATAAATAAAATTTAAGAATATATAAATATATATATATATATATATATTAAATTATCCATGGTGCACTTTACCAATTCTAAGAAATCGCTGATAATAGGGAAACCATTATTTGCAATAAATAAAGCGTTAATAAAGGGTGAGCTTTGTCATACTTTCACATACACAAAAAAATACAAGCATGCACATACATACACACACACACACACACACACACACACACACATATATATATATATATGCACGTACACATGAATATACATACACATACCCGCACAAATTACATATGCATTCAAATGCACATACACATACATACACATTCTGACTGACTGAAAATTAAATTTTTATTTCAAAATAAATTTTGAGGAAAATGTAAGAAACCAGAATAACATCAATGTCATAAAACCCTACCATGACTCCATGTCCAAGATCATGAAGACAAAAAACAAACCAATTAAAAATCAAGGGAAATCCCCACCCATGCAACAAAATAATATGATCAATGCCCACCTTCCCATCTCTCACATAGATAAACAAACATACATGTTAATATACATACACATATTCACACATACACCTACAAAAACATATAAATACAGACACAGACACACACACACACACATACACACACATATATATAAATATATATACATGCATGACTACACATACACATACACACACATTCATACATATATACACATACACCACTAGTAGAATGAAGGCCTTTATCGACTGCCAAATGCTGTCGCTAGAGGTCTCTAGAGATAGCCTAGAGTCCTCTATTTGGCGGACGCTTTAGGACTCTCACTATTTCTAATAGCTTCCTCCATTTAGCTGATGTAGTAGACGAGCCGACAAGGACTATAGCGATTTCCATGTAGCGGTCGCTAAAGGTGATATCGGTGGAACCTATAGTGTCCACCAAATAGCGGATTCTATAGCTCTATTTGGATTTGGCTACAGAATCATCCATTTTTCGGACGCTTTAGGTGCCACCGATATCACCTATTGTGACCGAAAAATGGCGGTCTCTATAGGATTTTTTATTTTTTTTAAAACTTCCCACAATACAATAAAAAAACCCTATATTTCGAAATCAAGAAAATTCCAAAATATGTAAACTCATACACGCATAAATCTCTTCATCTCATCATCTTCCAAACTTCCACTTCCATCATCGAATATAACTACATGAAAACAATTAATAAAAGAAATCAATACCGAAAAAAACATCCAAAAAAATAATTGAAATGAAATAAAAGATATTTCACTTCAAGCTAACTATAACAGATCCAAAGTATTTAATTTTGAAAATATATTTATAATTTCGAATACCTTTTTAAAATGTAGAATCGTTAATTCTATGTTTCAAATCAGACAACATTTATGATTGATGTTCCTATTCTAACAAAGTTCATACAAAATAATTAGAATGTTGTCTTGTGATTTCAAGTAATTCTGATGTCGTTCGGTATGCATTTGACCATTAAACGCCTGTTTTGGTTGTTTATGGCACCAGAAGTGCATTTTCAGTCACTGCATTCACATGAAACCTTCGATTCATGTCTGTTCTGCCCAAAAATTTCACAATTCACTTGCTGGTTGTTGTCGCCTAGTTCTATGGCATTCCAAGGTCATTCGCCTGGTTTTGACCACCCCACGAACCTTTGTCAAGCGCGCCAAACACAAAAAAAAACACATATTCATCCATACCATGAAAAATGAATGTCTTATTGACATGACCTCTCCACATACATGTAACTTATATAAATTAGAATATTTTCATGTGATTTCAAGTCATTCTGATGTCATTCGGTATGCAGTTCACCATTTATCGCCAGTTTTTTTCGTTTATGGCACCAAAAGTTCATTTTTGGTTACCGCGGTCACACGACACCTCTGAATGATGTGTGTTCTACCGAACATTTTACAATTCACTTTCCGGTAGTTGTTGTGTGATTTCATGGCATTCTGAGGTCGTTCGGCTGGTTTTGACAACCCCACACACCTTTCTCAAGCGCTCCAAACACCTACAAACACATATTCATTATTACCAAACAAATCGCATGTCCTATTGACATGATATCTCTGTGTACTTGTCATTGATAATAATTATAATTTTTTCATGTTATTTCAAGTCATTCTATTTTTTTTTGGTATGCATTTTATCGTTAGACACCTATTTTGGTCGTTTATGGCACCAAAAGTGTGTTTTTAGTAATCCTGGTCACACGAAACTTCATATTGACCTGTGGTCTACCCGACCAATTCAAAATTCACTCTATAGTTGTTGTCATCTCATTTCATGGAATTTTGATGTCATTCGTCTAGTTTTGACCACCCCACGCTCCTTTGTCAAGCGCTCCACACACCTAAAACACATATTTATCCATACCGCACAAAAAACAAGTCCAATTGACATGTCCTCTCCATGTAAACATCACAAATATTAGTTAGAATATTTTCCTGTTATTTCAATCCATTTCGATGTCGTTCGGTATGCATTTGGCTATTAAACACCTGTTTTGGTCATTTTGGGCACAAGAAGTGCATTTTCGGACACCGCGGTCACACAACACCTCCGAATGACCTATGGTCTGCCCAACCATTTTAAAATTCTCTCTCCTGTTTTTGTCACCTAATTTAAATGGAATTCTGAGGTCGTTCGGCCAGTTTGGACCACCTCACGCACCTTTCTCAAATGCTATAAACACCTAAAAACACATATTCAACCGTACAGTGCATACCGCACAGCCAGTTGACATGTCATCTTTGTGTAAACATCACGGATAATAATTTGAATGTTTTCTTATGATTTCAAGTCAATATGATGTCGTTCGGTATGAATTTAACTGTTAACTGCATGTTTTGGTCATTTGTGGCACCACAAGTGCGTTTCCGGTCACCGCGGTCACACGACACCCCCGATTGGCTTGTGGTCTACCTGACCATTTTTCAATAAACTCTACGGTTGTTGCTGCCAGATTTAATGGCATTATGAGGTCATTCATTTTGCTTTGACTGCTACACACACCTTTTTCAAGCATTCCAAGCAATGAAAAAATACTTATTCAAATATACCACACAAACCGTGTGTGCGGTTGATGTGACGTAACCACATACTCATAAAGGATAATAATTAAAATGTTGTCTTGTGATTTTAAGTCATTCCAATGTCGTTCAGTATTCATTTTTCCATGAAATGCTTGTTTTGGTGGTTTATGGCACCAGAAGTGCATTTTCATTCACTACTGTCACATGGCACCTCTGAATGACGTGTGTTCTGCCCGACAATTTCACAATTCACTCTCCGGTTTTTGATGTTAGATTTCATGGCATTCTGAGATCGTTCGACGGGTTTTGACCACCCCACACACCTTTCTCAAGATCTTGAAACACCTAAAAACACATATTCTGTCGTACCACGCAAATCACATGTCCTATTGACATAATGTATCCATTTAGACAATATGGATAATAATTATATTGGTTTCTTGTGATTTCAATTCATTCCAATGCTGTTTGGTATGCATTTCAACGTTAAAAGCATGTTTTGGTCGTTGATGGAAACAGAACTGTGTATTCGGTCACTGCGGTCACACGACACCTCCGATTGATGTGTGGTCTGGCTGACCATTTCAAATTTCAGCCACCAGTTGTTGTTACCTTTTTTAATTGAATTCTGTGGTTATTTAGCTAGTTTGGACCACCCCACGCAACCTTCTCAAGAACGCCAAACACCAAAAAACTCATATTAAGCTGTACCGCACAAACCACATGTCTGATTGACGTGATGTCTCCACATACACGTCACATATAATAATTAGTATTTTTTCATGTGATTTCAAGTAGTTATGATGTCTTTTATTTATTAATTGGACCCTTAAACACCTATTTTGGTTGTTTATGGAACTAGAAGTGTGTTATTGGTCACCGGGTCACACTACAAATCTAATTAATGTGTCGTATACCTGAAAATTTCACAATTCAATCGTTGTTTGTTTTCTATTGATTTCATGGCAGGCCAAGGTCATTTTTCCCATTTTGACCACCACACACAACTTTTTAAAGCCCTCCAAACATCAAAAAAACACATATTCATTAGTACCGTGAGTACTACATGTTTGATTGATGTGTCGTCTCCGCATACACATCACAAATAACAATTATAATGTTTTCCAGTGATTTCAAATCATTCTGAAGTTGTTCAGTTTGCATTAGACTGTTAAACACCTGTTTTGGTCGTTTATTGCACCAGAAATGAATTTTTGGTCCCCAAGGTCACACGACACCTCGAAATGACGTGTGGTCTAGCCAACCATTTCAAAATTCACTCCTCAGTTTTTTATCCTCATTTAATGGAATTATGATGTCGTTTTGCCAGTCTTGACCACCCCACGCACCTTTCTCAAGCACTCCAAACACCTAAAAACAAATATTCATTCGTACCATAAAAACAACATGTTTGATTGATGTGATGTCTCCGCGTAAACGTCCCTAATAAAAATTAAAATGTTTTCCTATGATTTCAAGTCATTATGATGTCATTTGGTATGAATTTGAGTATTAGACAATTGTTTTGGTCATTTATAGCACTAGAAATGCGTTTTTGGTCACCATGGTAACACGACAATTCTAATTCATGTGTCATTGGCCTGACCATTTCAAAATTCACTCACAGGTTGTTGTCGCCTGATTTCATAGCTTTCCAAGGTCATACGATTGGTTTTGACCACCACATTCACCTTTCTCAAGAGCTTCAAAAACTTAAAACACATATTCGGCTATAACACGCAAACCGCATGTTCGATCAACATTACACCACCTCTTACACATAACAGATAATAATTAGAATGATTTCCAGTGATTAAAAGACATTACGATGTCATTCAGTATTCATTTGACCATTCAACGCATGTTTTGATCGTTTATGGCACCAGAAATGTGTTTTCTGTCACTGCGGTCACATGACACCTCTGATTCATCTATCGTCTACCCAACCATTTCACAATTGACTCGCCGGTTATTATGACATGATTTCATGGAATTTTGAGGTTGTTCATCCAGTTTTGACCACCCCACGCACCTTTCTCTAGCACTCCAATCACATAAAAACACATATTATGTCATACTGCACAAACCACTTGTCTGATAAATCTGATGTCTCCTTGTACATGTAATTGAAAATAATTACACAGTTTTCCTGTGATTTCAAGTCATTTTGATGTCGTCCGGTATGCATTTGTTTGTTATATGCTAGTTTTGGTCATTTATGGAACTAGAAATGTGTTTTCAGTCACCGTGGTCACATGACACATCCGAATGATTTGTTGTATGCCTTACCTTTTCAAAATTCACAAACCAGTTGTTGTCATATGATTTCATGGAATTCCGATGTTTTTCAGACAGTTTTGACCACCCCGTGCAGCTTTATCAAGCACTCCAAACACATAAAAAACAGATAGTCACCCATACCGTGCAAAAATAATGTCCATTGCTCCATCTCCGTGTACACATCATGGTTCATAATTAGAATGTTGTAATTTTATTTCAAATCATTCATAGGTTGATCGGTATACATTTGATTGTTAAACTCCTGTTTTGGTTGTTTTTGGCACCAGAAATTCATTTTTGATGACTGCATTTACATGAAACCTCCGAATGATGTGTGTTCTGCCCGACTACTTCACATTTCACTCACTGGTTTTTATCGCCTTATTTCATGGCACTTTGAGGATGTTCGGCTGGTTTTGTCCACCCCACACACCATTCTCTAGTGCCCAGACACCTAAAAACACATATTCACTTGTACCACACAAACTTCACGTCAGATTGATGTGTCGTCTTCATGTACACATTATATATAATACTTAGAATGTTTTACTTTGATTTCAAGTCATTCCAATGTTGTATGTTATGCATTAGTCGATTAAACGCATGTTTTGATCGTTCATGGCACCAGAAATGCATTTTTGGTTATCGCGGTGACAAGACCCCTTCGAATGATTTGTGGTATAATCTACCATTTCACAATTCACTCTCTAGTTGTTGTCGCCTAATTTCATTGAATTACAAGAACATTCGGTTGGTTTTGACCACCCCACACACATATGTCAAGCACGTCAAACACTAAAAAAACACATATTCATCCATACCGCACAAACCGCTTGTCTTATTGATGATTCATCTCCATGTACACATCATAGATAATAATTATAATTTTTTGCTCTGATTTCAAGTCATTATGATATCGTTCAGTATGCATTTGACTGTTAGACGTCTGTTATGGTCGTTTATGGCACCAAAAATGATTTTTCTATCACCGTGACTAGACTACACCTCTGAATGATGTGAGGTCTGCCCGAACATTTCAAAATTCACTTTCTAGTTGTCATCACCTAATTACATGGAATTCTGAGGTCATTCGGCCAGTATTTACCAACTACACACCTTTCTCAAGTTCTCCAAACACCTAAAAAACACATATTCAGTCATACCGCACAAACCACACGTCTGATTGATGTGTCATCTCCATATACCAATCACAGATAATAATTAGAATGTTTTCATGTTATTTCAAGTCATTCTGACAAAGGTCGGTAAGCATCAGATTGTTAAACGCTTGTTTTGGTCATTTATGGCACTAGAAATGCATTTTCGGTCAGTGCGGTCACATGACACCTCTAATTCATGTTTCGTCTGGTTGAAAATTTCAAAATTCACTCACCAGTTGTCGTCGCCTAATTTCATGGCATTCTAAGGTTGTTCGTCTAGTTTTAACCACCCCACGCACCTTTCTCAAGTTTTCCAAGAACCTAAAAAACACATATTCATACGTACCATGCAAACCGGATGTCCCATTGATGTTATATCTCAGCGTACACATCATAAATAATAATTAGAATGTTTTCATGTGATTTCAAGTCATTACGATGTTGTTCGTTATTCATTTGACCGTTAAATGCTTGTTTTGGTCTTTGTGGCACCAGAAATGCATTTTTGGTCACCCTAGTCACACAACACCTCCTCTTTTACATGTCGTCTTCCCAAAAATTTCAAAATTCACTCACCGGTTGTTTTCTCCTAATTTAATACAATTCTAAGGTCGTTTAGCCAATTCCCCCCCCCCCCACACACACACCGTTCTCAGGCTCTCCATACACATAAAAAATATTCAGTTGTACCTAGAAACTATACATCTAATTGACATGTTGTATCTGAATACATTTCAAAGATAATAATTAGAATGTTTTCCTGTGATTTTATGTCGTTCCAATGTCATTTGGTTTGTATTTAACCGTTAAACGCCTGTTTTGGTCTTTAATGGCACCAAAAATGCGTTTTCGGTCACCAGAGTCACAAAAAAGCTCTGATTCACGTGCCGTCTACCAAACCATTTCACAATTCTATCACCAGTTATTTTTTCCTGATTTAATGGCATTCTGAGGTCATTCGTCCGTTTTGACCACCCCACACACCTTTCTCAAGTGCTCCAAACACCTAAAAACACATATTCTGCCATACCGCACAAACCAAAAGTCCAATTTATGTGTCATCTCCACATCAACATAACGGATAATAATTATAATGTTTTCCATTGATTTCAAGTCACTATAATGTTGTATAGTATGCATTTGGCAATTAAACGCGTGTTTTGGTCGTTTATGGAACCAGAAATGTGTTTTTGGTCACCTCGGTCACATGACACCTCTAATTGAAGTGTCCGGTACTTGAAAATTTTGAAACTCAATCAGTAGTTGTTGTCGCCAAATTTCATGGAATTCTGAGGTCGGTCGTCCGGTTTAATCCACCCCACGCACCTTTCCCAAGTTATCCAAGCACCAAAAAAACACATATTCAGACGTACTATGCAAACCGGACATTCGATTGATATTTTGTCTCCGTGTACACATCATGGATAATAATTAAAATGTTTTCCTGTGATTTCAAATCATTCTCATGTCGTTAGTTATGCATTTGACTATTAAATGCATGTTTTGGTCGTTTGTGGCATCTGAAATGCGTTTTTGGTCACCGCGGTCAAACGACACCTTCGATTTATGTGTCGTCTGCCTGACCATTTCACAATTCACCCACCGGTTGTTGTCGCCTGATTTCATAGAATTCTGAAGTCGTTCATATGATATTGACCACCCCACACATCTTTCTTAAGTGCTCCAAACACTTAATAAATAAATATTCAGTAGTACCATGCAACTGTACATCTGATTGATGTGTTCTCTCAGTATACATATTACATATAATAATAATAATGTCTTCTTTTTATTTAATGTTGTTCCATAGTCATTGGGTATGAATTTGACCATTAAATGCCTGTTTTGGTCATTTATGGAAACCGAAATGCATTTTCGTTCACCCCGGTCACAAAACAACTCTGATTCACGTGTTGTCTAGCAAACCATTTCACAATTCACTCACCGGTTGTTGTCGCCTGATTTAATGGAATTCTAAGGTTGTTCGGCCAGTTTTGACCACCCTAGGCACCTTTCTCAAGTGATCCAAACACATAAAAACACATATTCAGCCGTACAGCGCAAACCAAAAGTCCAATTATCATGTCATCTCCACATAAAATCTTGGATAATAATTATAATGTTGTCTAGTGATTTCATGTTATTTTGATGTTGTTCGGTATGAATTTGACCATTAAACGCTTGTTTTAGTCTTTTTTGGCACCAGAAATGCGTTTTCGATCACCGTGGTTACACGACACATCTCATTCATGTGTCCTCAACCCAAACATTTCACAATTCAGTCACTGGTTGTTGTTTCCTAGTTTTATGGAATACCGAGGTTGTTTGTCTTGTTTTAACCACTCAACACACCATTATCAAGCGCTCCAAACACCTAAAAAATACATATTCAGTCGTATCATGCAAACAACATGTCTAATTGATGTTCCTGCACCGCATACACATCACATATAACAATTAGAATGTTTTAAGTGATTTAAATTCATACTGATGTTGTTCTTTATGAATTTGACCGTTAAATGTCTGTTTTGGGTGTTTATGGAACTAGAAATGCATTTTCAGTCACCACAGTCACACGACGCCTCCGAATGATATGCGGTCTACCCAACCATTTCACAATTCACTCATCAGTTTTTGTCACTTGATTTAATGGAATTATGAGGTTGTTCAGCCAGTTTTGACCATCCCACACACCATTATCAAGCGGTCTAAACACCTAAAAAACACATATTCAATTGTACCATGAAAACTGCACATCTGATTTATGTTACACCTTTAAGTAAATGTAACAAAGAATATTAATATTTTTTCCTTTGATTTCAAGTCATTTTGATGTTGTTTGGTATGCATTTGACTGTTAAACGCCAGTTTTGGTCGTTTGTGGCACCAAAAATGCATTTTCAGTCTCTACGGTCACACAGCACCTCCGAATTACTTGTGTTCTGCTTGACCATTTCAAAATTAACTCTCCGGTTGTTTTCGAATGATTTAATGGAACAATGAGGTCGTTCGGCCAGTTTTGACCATCCAAGGCACCATTCTCAAGTGCTCCAAACACCTAAAAAACACATATTCCATTGTACCGCACAAACCGCATGTCTGATTGACGTGTCATCTCCACATAAATTTCACATTTAATAACTATAATTTTTTCTAGCTATTTCAACACATTCTGATTTTTTTCGTTATGCATTTGACCTTTAAACGCCTCTTTTGGTCGTTTATGGCACTAGAAATGATTTTCGGTCACCGCGGCCACACGATACCTCGGATTGATGTGTTTTTTGCCCCACAATTTCAAAATTCACTCACCAGTTATTATCGCATGATTTCAAGGCATTCTGAGGTTCTTTGACTAGTTTTGACCACCCCAGACACCTTTTTCACGCTCACCAAACACCGAAAGAACACATATTCCGGCGTATCGTTCAAACCGGATATTCGATTGATATGCCATCTTAGAGTACATGTCACAAAAATTAATTTGAATGTTTAACTATGATTTAATGTCATTTTTATGTTGTTCAGTATTCATTTCACAGTTAAACACCTATTTTGGTTGTTTATGGCACCAGAAATGTGTTTTCGGTCATCGTGGTCACACAACACCTCCGATTGACGTGTGGTCTGCCAGAACATTTCACAATTCACTATTAGGTGGTTTTCACATGATTTAAAGGTACTTTGAAGTCGTTTGGATGGGTTTTACCACCCCAAAAACCTTTTTCAATCCCTCTAGACACTTAAAAATAATATATTTAGTCGTACCGTGCAAACCGCACATCCGATTGACATGTAGTCCACCCGACCATTTCACAATTCACTCACCAGTTTTTTTCATGTTAATAAATTTATCTTTAATGTTATATATAATAATTAACAATTTGGTAAATGTTAAAATAAATAATTAAATCATAAGAATTAAAATAATAAAACACATAGGTGTAAATAAAACTAAAGGATTGGGAATAATTATTAATTCCTAATACATTTATGATATTAAAATGGTAATGTAAATTACCTCATGCATGTTCATTCTCATCTATATCACCAATTTCACTAAGATACACTCTAGATCTATCTAGAGCCTAAAATATATATCAATATTATGTATCTTAAACATATATCAATAGAATTCAATATGATTTTAGTTTCTTTTATTGTTTACCTGTGATGGCACTAGTGTACCATGAACATGACATTTTGTCATCACTTCATCGATACGCCCTAACATCTGTGATAATCTCTCCACATACTTTGCACGTAACTGCTGAAACTGTACCTCCATGTTGTGTGGAATAGCATGCATGGCCGCATCTATCTCATTCTGTGTGCGCATCATGAATCTCTGCTTGAATCCATTTCCTCTGCTCTAACAAATGAACGTTTTAGGACACCACCACCATCAGTCATGGAATAACCATGACCGTCATGCCCCACGACACGCTAAAATATCTCATTTGTATGTACAGTACTATGAAGTTATTCTTCTTGAAAATCTGCTAACTAAGCATCAAACTGAGCTTATATAATATAATGAATCAATGAACAAATATGAATAATTTCTTTAAAATAAAAATACATTTATTAGTAAATAATTTTCTTAATATAAAACGGGAAACATCGGGATCTCCTACCCTATGAGTCATCACCCATACGGGTATCCGAATTATCAGCTCAACTCGTTGGTGTAACTATAATAAAATGATTCACCATGTTATACTACAATATTTTTTACATATAAATGAATAGTAAATTCTATACTTACCACATGTATGAGTTGTGACACATGTCAAGTGCCTAGACTGGAAGGCGTTTCCTACATCGTACAATTACACGAATGATGGGAATACTCGGTCTACATTAAATGTATTCAATTCATAGACATATGAAAAATTATTCATTTATTTATTAAAAAAATAAATGTTACCATTGTTGCCTCACTCGACCAAAAAGAAACGAAATCCTTCCACTGCAAGGGATGAATGCCCGGAGGGAGTCGCTGTAGAATGTATGGCGCACCTGAAAATGGTATCCAGTGATCTCTATTCACCCCTGCCTTGTAAGCCTTTCATAATTGTTAGCATTCGGCCCTACATACGTCCAAAAACGCATCTGGATAGGGTGTCAAATTATCTTGTTAAAAAAATATCCATTAGATTTAACAATAATCAAAACAATATCATGAAAATTTAAACATTGAATACACCTGAACCTCCCTCCATAATATCTCAATAATATCATGTAAGAAAGATTTCCAATCATGATTCATCATGTGGAATCAATGCGGGTCTTGTATCATATGCCTAAATTGACAAATCAATACAATAGAACCTTCTCCGACTGGATGGAAGGTGTCATCAAATAACACATCCAATCGGGCTCCATTATTCTAGGATCAAACCCCTCTACCAGGACCCCAGTGTTTTTTGGAAGATGCACTAGATACTAAAAAACACAAATTCATAATTCAACTACAATATAACTGAGTTTTTAATTAAAAATTAGAAAAAGTTAGGGAAATAAACACAAAAAATTTTAATCAATTAATTTAGAAAAATTAATACATACATACCGATAACATTAGGTGAACCACACTGATCACCCTGTGACATGCCAACATTAAAAGAAATATTGTTAAATCTAGCAATTTTTATACATATATAACTCATAAATATTTTTACAAACAATATGGGGAAATAATTACAATTTTAACTTATCATGTAAGTCTATCACATCTCCTTAAATGGTATCTCTTGACCATTGTATATCATTATCTTGTACAGCTATTGTAGTTTGGTCAAGTGTTTGACTAGGAAATGTGAAAACGTTAGGTTCCTCTTGTTCAATTAGAAACACCCCTCTTCTGGACATTTTCACCACAACATTCCAATCCGAATCAATGAGAACAAAGTAAAATCTCTCTAACTATGATGTCAATATCAAGGGCTCATTTCTTACTCATTCATCTTTATATAGAATATTGTTAAAGATTACTGACATAAATTATACGTTATCTAATTTCATTCCATGAACCAGATCATCCCAATCAATCATTATCAATACATGTTTTAAGCAATGACCATAAATAACATCAATAATATCCCTCATAAATACATAATAATAACCCGCACCAACAAAAGAACAACCAATACCACTATTTTGGGTTGCTCAATTCATGTCAACATCGCTAATATGAAATTAGAATCTGTTTGCAACCAAAGAATAATAGCAAC
The DNA here is from genome assembly GCA_963277665.1 of Viscum album. Taxonomy (NCBI): domain Eukaryota; kingdom Viridiplantae; phylum Streptophyta; class Magnoliopsida; order Santalales; family Viscaceae; genus Viscum; species Viscum album. The sequence continues at coordinate 1,957,522,622 of OY728140.1, forward strand.
AAGCTGTAAAAAATGGGCCATCAACTAGTTGGTTGAGTTCTTCGCACACAGTATGTGTACTTATATCACATATCTTTTGAATCAGAAAATTTCACATAGTTAAATGGATAATGGATTCTGAATATAAAACTAATTGCACTATAAAAATATTAAAGCAATTATTTATACATATATAATTCTTGAACCACACATGAAATTTGTTTAAATGATGTTTTTTGATTTCATAGTTTGTTGCACATGGCCTTTCATGTTTCAATTCTTCGATAAGTGTCCTAAATCACAACACAATAATAGGTATGTACTAAATTAAATATTGAAATAGAAGACACATCATCTGGGAAACATACTGTATTAGTGGCATAACATATGGAGTGTCGAACAACACATATTGATAAGCATGAACCCACTCATTGTTGTGCATATCAAATGTTATTCCTTCTCCAATTAGACCCTCATCATTCTGGGAGGGTTTATCTATCTTTGTTTCAACTTCATCAATATATGAAGTATAGAATTTAGTACACTCATCCATTAAATATCCCTGGGAAATTGAAGCTTCCGGATGAGATTTTTTTCATACATACCTTTTCAATGTATTAAGTGTAGCTCTTTTGTATACATCCTACTATCTTGAACGATACTACCAGCAATGATATCAATAGTTATTTTCAAAGTCTAGTGAAGCATGACATCAAAAAAATATTGTGGGAATAGTTTCTCTAGGTTACATAGTGCAAGTACAATATTATCATGCTGCTTTTTCAAATCACTCATGCAGGGATTTATTGAACCGAGCTTTCTGAAAAAATTTGAAACATCAATCAATGACTTAGTAAACTGTGTATGTAATCAATCATGAATTTATATAAGAATTAACTGTTGAAGCAGAAGATTATTATCATAAATTTTCAACCCATGTAATGGCTTGCTTGTCATATTGACATGCTTGAAAATATTATAGCAATAACCATATGGCACCTTAACGGTATTCAAAATTGATAGAAATGTTTGTTTCAATTTTTGAATAATTTTTAACTCTGTAGCAGGCATGTATGCCTGATTACCTTCACCCAGTTACAAATGTAAAGGTTTTTCAATTCCATTTCTTACAAATCACGTAGAGCATTAGCACTATCATTTGATTTCCCCTAGATTCCTAAAATGGTGCACAATATATTATCACACACATTTTTTTCAATGTGCATCACATCCAAATTATGTCTTAAAATGATATATTTACATTAAGGAATATTTTTAAAAAATACACTTTTTCTTCCTATTATGACTATGTTTTCTATTTTTAGTAGAATAGAAGGAAATGCAGGATCCAAGGAATCATGAAAATCATACATTGTACGGATGTTCTATTGATCTAGATGTGCACAAATTTAAACCCCAGACATTATTTATGGTGGTGGGACATTATCTCTACTCCCATCAAATAACACATGAGCTTTTTTGAACTTGTGAAATGGAGAAAGAAAGCATATGTGACAAAGATATTCCAACATTCTATAGTGATTAATCCATATAGATTTCTTACTCTTATTAATACAAGGGAAGGCAAATTCTCCTTTTGTACTCCAACCTGATAAGTTATCATATACTAGTATTTCATTAACTTTCCATAACAAAGCAACCTGGAGTTTAATCATTTCATTAGCGGCCATATCAAAATTTATTACACCATCGGCCTAAAATTATAGCAGATCATCAATCAATGGATGCATATAAAAATAGATTTTATCGCCAGACACTCTTAGTCCATCAATTATAATCGACAATAACAAAAATGGTTGCTTCATACATACCCATGGGGGAAGGTCATATAGAACCAACACTATTGCCTGCATACTATGTGTTTCACCAAACATGGTCCTAAATGAGTTAAAACCATCTGCTTCCAAACCCAGTGGAACATTACGATCATCCTAGGAATAGTCTGGGTGTCTTTGATCAAACTCTTTCTCTGCCAAAGAATCTACAAGGTGAGTTAATTTATCAACCCATTTGTTTCTCTCTGAATTCCATATCATCAATTTATCAATTTTAGTTGTCATGAAGAATCACTTCATGTAACACCCCAATATTTCATAGTACATTGGTTCTTCAAAGTAAATCAATAACTTACAGTACACACAACATTGAGTTTAAGCGCACCATGACTTACCAAACAAGCCGTTAAAAAGCAGTTATAAATAATATTAATATAATTTGGAACATTATATAACCCTTATAATTTTAGAATCCAAATTATGAGTTTCTTATACATAATGTAAGGACAAATTCAATTTTTCAGATAAAAGATGTATTTTTAAAAAAAATGCAATTTTACCGCCTTTTAATGGAGAACCCTTTTTAAATCCAATATTTGATACTTTTATATATTCAATTTAAAAAAATAAACTTCTTCGTTAGAATAGGGACTTAAGAATTTAGTTTCAATAAATTTTTGGTGTTTCTCTGATAACTATCATATTTGGGTGATTAGTAAAATATACTATATTTTATTTGAAAACATATTTTTAATAAATATAATTAATAGTTTTAACTTATACATTTTGATGGTTTGGATATATAAATAGATTATATTTTTTCCATTTAATCCAATTCTGGCCATTTTAATTAATTTCACTTTGAGATTGGAAATAAACAAGTGTCAATCTTTGGATAGATATTCTTTCCTGAAAATACGCCTTTTGGTTTTGACAATGGGAATTAATTTTAAATTAATAAATGAAACTTCTATATTTTGAAATTGGGAAAATGGACTTCATTTTTGGATTCAGAATATCAAAATTATCTTAGGGTGAATTTTTGGAAATTTTCTGAATACATTCAATTTTTGATGAATAGTGAAAACACTGAGTTATAGTTTAAAACAAAATTTTTATTTAAATAATTATTTATTTTATTTAAATTTATTTTTGTTAAAAATAGATACCTAATACATATATATTTTCAATGTAATACATTGGAGTGGGTTTATAATAATTTTAGATAAATAAAAATTTCATTGAACTTTTAACCGTCTTTTACCCATCTCCTTGGAGAATTTTCACATTCACATAAAATGTAATTTTACCGCTCCTCTGAGTGAAAATTAGAAAGTTCTAGAAACATGGATAATATCACAGAGTAAAATTTGGTTCAATAAGATAAAAATAATTTTTGGTGAATAGTAACTTTTTACTTTTATTTACCACGGTTAAAAGTAAATAGGGTAATTAGGGGTAAAATGATATTATTATTATCCTAAAACATGTCTTAATTCTATTGGATAAGTATAATTCTACCAAAAACAACCTTAGGAATAAAATATGAACCTATTTGGTCCACATGGAGTAGATTAGGACATTTATTATTTTTTAATTCAAAGAAGAGTTAAAAGAGTTAAAATCAATATTTAATAACTAAAACATTTTTAATATAAGGTTATACATAAAATATATTACATTATAAATATTAATTAGAAAGATAAAAAGATTTCCTACATAATGGTATTTTATTTATAATTTTGAGACATTCAATAATTTAATTTATTTAAGACACAATAGTGATGTAGTAATTATCTGATTAATGAAATATTAAAATAATTGATATTTTAAATATCCAAATAAATGTAATTTGAGACTTTTTATGAATTAAACTGATTTTCTAGTTTAATGTGACATGTTAGGGTTGGTTATATGAATTTTGTTCTAAGTAATAATTCTGTCATAAATTTATCAAAAACAAAATACCAAATAGTGTCAAAATTGACATAAAAGAGTTTTTAAAACAAATATTATTTTATTAATTGATATTCTATTCCTAAAAATGTAAGGTTCTCCCAAAAGACTTATATATGGATAGGTTTATCATTAATGAACCTCATGGGGTTCTCTTGGAAGTGTAAATTATGTTTATTAACCATATAATATAAAAATAAAAACAGACATGGTAAATGTCAAACTATTTAACTAAGAGTTAAATCTAAATATTAAGGTTAATATTGTGACCAAAGCCCATCTAAAACCTATTTTTTTTAATTGTTTTCGACCCATACCCACATTAGTAATTAAATAATCTTCTTTAGAGCCTTTAGAAACCGAAAATTATTTTATTATAAAATAATATTTCTAGCTTTTCCTTAGGTTCCCCTCACCCATCTTATAAAAGGGAACTCCCCCTTCTCTCTAATTCACACCATCAAAGCCATTTGTCTCGGCCAAAACCCACCCAAATATCATCTCAACTTCACTCACTTCATCCTAGAGGCCCTCCTTGGGTCACAAATCTAACTTAAGGAGTCCTTTTGATCAAATCAAAAGGAATAACCCGAAGAAGAGGTAATGATTTCACCACCCTCTTTCAAGTTCCTTTCTTCTTCCACTTAATCATTATTTGTTATTTCTATTCTAAAATAATAATTCCAGTATCTTCTATATACTTTGATTTTATTATAAAAATGTCACAACCATATTCAGTATTTTATCCATCCTTTTAATGACATGTCACCACACGTGCATACGTACGGCCTACCGTCTCCACAACGTGATGTAATTGTTATTCAATATATTATTATTTGAATGGGTATAATAATGATGTTTAATTCATGTAAATAATAAAAATAACATTATAAATATTTTTTATATATGATATGCCACCCAATTATATATTATTTTAATATCAAAAAAAATGAAATTGTCGCTCGTGCGTACGTACAGATTACCATCTCCACAAACGCGATGAGATTCATCCCTCATCATATCGATTCAATACTAAATTTTATTTGATAATTAAAAATAATGTTTAGAGACATGATATCATTATGTATATGAATAAGATACATCCCATAAATAACAAATATGGATCACGTAACAAGGAATATAATGGAAAATGAATCCGTTAACACCTGAAACGACGATAATACTAAGATATTATCATCAAATAAATGTTAAAAGATAATATATGATATCATATTAATGTATATGATTCCTATATATTTCAATAACAATTATTTATCCATTATATAGGAGGTTAACCTACCATCTACCATGTAAATGTACAAAGTAAGGGGTTTCTTATCTCACTTTTAATTTCGTGAGATTTCCATTGTTCACCACTTATTTATTGCATGTGGTGTGTGTACTTCCCATGATTGTATTCATTGTGTAATATACATTAATTTATGTATATTTACATCATCACTATATGATAATTCTTTCAGTGGTGTATGTTTCATACATTATCAAATCAATAATGTAATATGAAATTTCAATTTCCACTCATTCGGATTTACGCATACTTCATTGATTATTTTACTCCATGATTATGTGTGGAATAACTATTTATTTATGTCATAATTTCCATTCCCATTTATGTGGATATACTTTTTATACACATAATCACTCCATTGATAAATTCTCAAGTCATCGTTATGAACTTGATAAAAGTAATTTTAACTCAATCTTTATTTATTGAGTTAAACATATAATTCATTGGTGTTGTTTTTACAAGAATATGTGTGAATGTACTTTGATTGTGTTACATTGAATATCCAATCATATTGAGTGTATTTATATTTTTCATTCATAATTATGTCGTTGATTTATCCTTAACCTAAGGATACATTCTTTATGAGAGATTTCATCTCAATTCTCCTTCCATTGAAATTCCATTGTTGTTATACACCAAATCACTTTTATTTGGTGTATATAATTTACATTGACATGGTATATCATGAATCCTTTTATTCTCATGATATTACAATGTTTTTATTAACTCAATTATTTTTATTCAAGTTTCTCTCTTTTGGTTAGGAACTCTAACTAAAATATCATTTTCAATGTCTGAAATATTTATTATTCTGAATCATTCTCATTAATGACCATATTTTGAAAATGATTTTAAGGACATATTTATATCGACATTAATATTTTAAAATTAAAATTCCTTTTAAAAGTTTCAAAGTGGTATGTGAAACTTTGATTCAAAAATCTATTTTTAAATGGCTACATGACAAATAGTGTGACTTCTAAATGATTTCAAGAAAAATGGGGATATTTCTCTCTAATAGTTTTTATGATTATTTTCATATATGTCAATATCCTTCATTATTCTCGATTGAGTTTAATCTGATACAATACAATCTTCTATATTGTATCGAATGAGTTATGTTTGACTGTGGATGTGCTATTTTTATACCATTCCTAGTTTGTGGATAAGGTATTGACATTTCGTAGGCTAGTTTTAATACGAATGTTTATGTTATGATTCAAAATTTTCAAATGAGGATTACATTGGACTTAGAAAGTGACAGGTGGAGAACACTATAAATCCTCAATGCATTGGTAGGTCTCGTTATACAAACTAGTGTCTTGGCACAAGGCCTTGACGAAACCTTATTTGAAGTCTTGGCACAAGGCCTTGACTATGTGGTTCTCATAGTCTGGAATTATGCATTCTATCATTATAAAAGTGGTTATTGATATTGAATGTGATTATTAGACTAGTAGAATATCCATGTAAATAAGTAAATGGAATTATTTAGTTTTAATTTTTCCATATTATGCTGACGTTCAAGATTAAAAGGCTCTTGTTTCAGTTATGCATTGCCTTAAATGTTTATGCTTATTTATGAAAGATTCTGCAATATTGTTATCCTTATTGTGCATCTAAGCTCACCCCTTTCTATGATTTATTTTTCCCAGGATGTGAAGAAGTATTTTATGACTGACCTATAGGGATATTCTGAGGGGATATGAGTGCGGACTATGGAGACTATGTTGTTGTAGTTTTTCACTTTATGATGTAATGTAATACTTATTAATGTATCTAGTGTTTCCAAGGTTACTAAACTATTCGGTCATTCGAGACTTGATCTTTTGTGATCATTCCAATGATACATAATAATGCATTGACTCTGGGTATGTCATGACAACCTCCCACCAAATATGGCCCTCCTGAGCTGGAAATGGTGAAAGGGAGATAATGACCCCCGGGTCCCGCCTCCAGTAAGCCCTGAGTTGGAGACTAGCACCAAGGGTATGAGTTTTCAAAAATATGGGAGGCATTACCCTTATATTATTTTATGATCGGGAAATGGGTCAAGTCAACCAACAAAAAGGAAAAGAACAAGTGTATAGAAATAAACCCAAACGAAGCCCACATGCATGTTTAAACAATTTTTTAACAAGGTGAAAGTACAAGAAAGCTCAAAGTACAATACCAAAAGAAATAAGCGTACAACAACAGCAAAAAATCCAACTGTCCGACTAGTAGGGTCACGCACGGCCCTGGTAGTCCTCCGGGAAACCTGAAAGTAAACGAAGGGTGAGCATAAAAGTATACTTAGTTGGGAAACCTAAAGATCTCATGCACAAGTGTGGATACATCCTAATGTATTGTGAGAACAATAGAAGAAACCTATTAAGGAATTGTATCCACCCAACATCACCAGCCACACTCACCAAAAACACAATCATGACAGGTAGTAGTATATAAGAAACAAGAGTATTGGGTACCATGCACCATTTCCGAGTAGTCAACTACTCTTCATAATGGCGAACGTCCTGACGCTGCCACACTCCCCCCTCACGCACACACCTGGCCCTCACAAACCACACATCCCGCCCGCACACACCTGGTCCTCACAACCACGTTTCCCACCCGCACACAACTGGGCCTCACAACCACGTATCCCGCCCGCACACACCTGGGCCTCACAACCACGTATCCCGCCCGCACACACCTGGGCCTCACAACCACGTATCTCGCCCGCACACACCTGGGCCTCATCCCAAAGATTCTTGGGAAACAGTAGGACCTTCCCGAAGAGTCTTGGGCTACAACCACCCCAATCGAAACCTACCTAAAGAGTCTTAGTTGTAAGGTCACCTCAATCCATCACATTCTAGGGAAGAAGGCGCAGGAAGGAGCTAGTAACTAAGGGAAAAACACCCTCTCCCATGAAATTGGAGTGTTCACCACTAAGTGCTTAACATGGGTGGGGTGCGATAGCACACAAAAGATACAGATATATATATGTATACCAAACACACAACCCAAACTATGGCTTCTAAATAGAGAAACTGATCACGTGCCTCGGGACTGCTACTACGAAGCATGCATAGAACAAACAACCCCAACCCCATTTAGGTTTTCACGTTTCAGCAGAATTAGTTAATTAGTTCCTTAACTATTGGGAAACTATCCACAACCAACCACATCGACCGTTCGTAATACATATCCTTGCCATCCACAAATCAAGTTAGGAAAACACAAGCAACACAACCAAGTACCTTCTTATCAGCCAACCAACCCATTGATTATTAATCAAGTTCCATTACCATGACCCACCATTCATTAACTCTTCCACTTTTTATTTATTATTCACAACCAATAGTTCGTTCACAGTAAAACCCAACCCTACAGCCCCACTTCCAACTGCTATAACCTCAACCGCATAGTACATCATTATCCCTTTAATACCATTTATCACAGCCCCTCTACCCACCTGATCCACAAAAACCCACAAAACAAGGTCTGTGCCACATCATCTCCCCTTTAACATCATTTACCACAGCCCTGCTCCCTGTTCTAATTGTAACAATCCAGGATTCACCCCTCCCTTTCACACACCAGAAACCAAGCCAAACCCCACATGTTCATTATTCCAATTTGTTTAACCGGGGTGATCACACAGGGGTTCCAGATTTTAAACAGCCAACTTTACGTGATTAACCAATTTCCACATTCCACAAAGTTTCCATCTACAAAACGGTCTAGAAAGATTGGGAAACATTTAATTGTGCAAGAAAAGGCCCCCAACGACCATGATTTTCAGTAGGCAGAAGCTTATTCAATTCACAACATCTCAATAAGATAAACAAAGATAAACATAACAACTTCCCCATCCCCATTCTTTAACCATCTATTATCATTATTTAATGGTTCAACTATTTCTCATGAAAAAAAAAGGATACCCACCCCGAATGATGCAGAAATTAGAGAGAAGAAGGTAGGATCCCTACCTCAACAGGTTCTGATCGCAACGCTCCCCTAGATCAACCTTAAAAGACATCTGTCAGTGTCCGTCACTTTTGTCGGGTCCCGGAAACACCTCCTCGGGTGGAAGTTGCAATGGAAAGGCCGAAGGAAAGACAAAGGATATATGATCGGAAGTTCTGCCTCGTCGTTATGATCTCATGGCTGCTGATGGATCATAAATCAGAGCTCGGATGAAAAAGTTATGGAAGAAAGAGCCTTAGAGTCTCTTGGGAGAACTCTGCTCAAAGGAAAGGACAGGAGATGTGCGAGTTGAAAATGAGGAGGGGACCACTCCTTTTATAGGAGAGAAAAGAAAAAGTAAACGGCATGTACTTTATGGTACACTGCGTGTACTCGGTTATTTTACACGGTCTCCATGCGGCTTCCAACACGGCTCTGCGCCTGTTGACTGGTCAACACACGGTTTGAGGGTAACGCATACGCGGGGAAGGACTTCATGGCGTGTAGTTTGGACACACGGCATGTACTCATTTATTTCACACCGCTCCAACATGGCACACGACCATTGACTGGTCAACACATGGTAACATGTACACGGAGAGAGACTACACGGCGTGTAGTATTGGACACATAGCGTGTACCCATTTATTTCACACGGCGAGGACACAGCCTTCAACACGTGGTATAACCGACAAGGGGGTACACGGTGTGTACTCAATCTACATGGCGTGTAGTTTCATAATTCTGTAAAGTGTGGGAAAAGTCCATTTTACACTCTAGAACACTTCATGGCCTTTTTTTGGCAAAGGAATGGATCAGAGAGGTTCGGGCCATTACATCAAATACCTCTTAAAACATTCTCGTCCCAGAGAATTCAAAAACCAACCCAGATGAACCCAACAAGATACCTCTTAGGGTTCTCGTTATAACAGGAACCCAACCAACAACCCTAATCATATGTGTTAGGAATTCCTTCTCCTATGTCAAGATATTATCCTCTTTAGGCAGTACTGACTCACCTGCACGGGTTTAACCGCATCCACATTAATGCGTCTCGATTAAAAATTGGGTCTTCCCACTTTCATACATTAGGATTTTCCAACTTACACTACCCCTAACACCGTATAACCCACACATTGCCCGAACACGTGGTTCGGGGAAAATTTCCTTCTTCTATGTCGAGATATAATCCGCTTTAGGAGTCACTAACTCGCCCGCATGAGTTCAATCGCATCCTCATTAATGTGTCTCGATTAAGAGTCAGTTTTTTCCCTTTCCCCACACATTCAGACATGCTACACACTTTCAAAGAACAAGGACACAAAAGGTCCTACAACCGACAAGCCAAGCATTACATATATCAAAGGTACAATGTATAACATCAACACAAAGCTCAGAATAACAAGGGAAAACACAATTCAAAACAACTCTGGGTACTGAGCGTGCATCTGTATCTCCTGCTCCCAAGTTCTCTCTTCGAGGCCGCCATGCCTCCACAACACACGAACCAACAGAATGGTTCATCCATAGAGCACCTTCTCTTTATGATCTTCGATTCTGACTGGTCGTTCCTCAAAGGTCGCTTCGTCTCCCATATCTAACTCTCCCCAGTAGATAATGTGGGAGTTGTCGTGTTAGTACTGACGAAGCTGGGAGACGTGGAAGACTTCATGAACCTTCACCAACTGAGGTGGCAGGGCAGCTGATATGCCAACTCGCCAACTCACCTCATCACCTTAAAAGGTCCGATGAACCTAGGTGATAGCTTGATCCCATTACCAAACCTCTGCTGCCCCCATCGAGGGGAACCCTTCAAGACCACATGATCCCCCACCACTAACTCCAAGGGCCTCCTCCAACAATCAGCATAAGCCTTCTTTCGGTCCTGAGCCGCTTTCATCCTCTCACATAGAATCTGGACTTTCTCTATGGTTCTCTCCACTACCTCTGGCCCAAGAGCACCTGTCTCACCAACCTCTACCCAGCAAATTGGTGAAAGACATGGTCTTCTATACAAATCCTCCAATGGTGCCATTACAATAGTAGAGTGGAATCTATTGTTGTAGTTGAACTCTACTAAAGGAAAGTGTTGTACCCATGATCCTCTGAAACCAAGAACGCATTCTCACAGCATGTCCTTCAAAGTCTGGATAGTCCTCTCAGTTTGCCCATCGGTATGGGGTGGAAAGCAGTGCTAAGGCGTAGCTGGGTTCCACAAGCATGTTGTAACCCCCTCTATACTCGTGAGGTAAACTGATTATCCCGATCTGAGATGATAGTCTTCGAGACTCCTTGCAACCGCACAACCTCGTCTACGTATCTCTGTGCTAAGGTACTCACCGGACCCGACTCCTTAATTGCTAATAAGTGAGCTGATTTCGTCAGTTGAACCACCACTACCAGGATATCATCATAACCACCCTGAGCTCTATGTAGTCTTGTGACGAAATCCATTGATATGTCATCCCACTTCTACTCGGGGACATCTAAAGGATGCAACAAACCACTGGGAATACGGTGTTCAGCCTTCACATGGTGACACAATAGGCATTTAGCCACAAACTCCACCACTGCCCGTGTCACCCCAGGCCACCAAAAATGTTCCCTTAGCCTTGGTACATTTTTGAAACTCCTGGATGTACCGCCAAGGATGAGCTATGGAACTCACAGAGAACTCCCTCCATCATTGTCTACGGGACAAACAACCTTCCATGGAAAATCATCTAATGTCGGTTGTCCTCTGACCATCCTTATGGAGCGTTCCCCTGATCGCACGATCACGCATCACTTCCACCTCGGAGCCCCCCCACTGAGACTCTTCCACCTACTGCAATAAGGAGGACTGCACCATCATTTGAAACAAACAACCTCTAACACCCTCTACCTTGGCATCCAAGTGCAATGCATCCAACTCTCCCATCGCCTTCCAAGAATCAGTGGATTCCAGAACCACATCCTTATGGGACTTCCTGCTCAGGACGCGAGCCACAAAATTTCCCTTACCTTTATTTTAAGATATTTGAAATTCATAGTCTTTGAGAAACTTGACCCATCTCTGCTACCGCTAGTTCAGGTCACGCTGGGAGAAGATATAACGCAGGCTCTTGTGATCTGAGAAAACCACAAAGCGCTCCCCAAAGAGGTAACGTCGCCAAAAATTCATTGAGAACACTACTGCTGCAAGCTCTAGGTAATGGGTGGAATAGTTACGCTCGTGAGGGAGTAACTGGCTAGACCCATAATAGATCACTCCCTTATTATGCATCAGCACTCACCCAAGATCAAGGCCAGAAGAATCACAAAACACCTCATACATCAACCCTTCCTCTGGCAACCTGAGTACAGGATCACTGAACAACTTCTCCTTCAGGTAGTCGAAAACCTTATAGCATTTCTCGCTCCATAGGAAGACCTGGTTCTTCCTAGTCAAAGCTGTCAATAGAGCAGCAACATGAGAGAAGTCTGAAACGAACCTTCGATAGTAACCTGCAAACCCCACGAAACTACGAACTTATGCCACGCTCTTGGGTGCTTCCCAAGAAACAAATGCCTCCACCTTCGAAGGGTCCACTAACACTCCATGCAGAGACACCACGTGCCCAAGGAAGTGTACTTATTTCATCAACAACATACACTTCGACAATTTCCCATAAAGATGGTGGTGTCGAAGGACTTCTAAGAATTCCCTGAGATGCTCAACATGCTCCTCCTATGATCTTGAGTAGATTAGGATGTCATTGATAAACACAATGACGAACTGGTCCAGAAACTCTCGGAAGAAAAAGTTCATAAGTCCCATGAACACAGCTGGTTCATTCGTAACTCCAAGTGGCATCACAACAAACTCGAAGTGCCTATACCTGCACCTGAAAGCTGTCTTCGAGATGTCACTGTCCTATACCCTCAACTGATGATATCCATATCATAGATCAATCTTGGAAAACCAATATGCTCCCCTCAGTTGGTCAAAGAGATCATCTATCCTTGGAAGGGGGTAACGGTTCTTGACCATTACCAGGATCAACCTTCGGTAGTCTATTCATAGAATGAGACCACCATCTTCCTTCTTCACGAACAAAACTGGAGCACCCCATGGAAATATGCTGGGTCGAAAAAAACTCTTCTCCAATATATCATCAATCTGAATCCGCAACTCCTGCAACTCCAAAGGTTCCATCCTATTAGGGGCCATCGAAATCGGATGGGCACTAGGCTATAAGTCTATCCCAAACTCAACGTCATGTCGGTTGGGGGTGGGGGGGGGGGTGGGGGGTAGAGTCACAACCTCCTCAGGAAAAACATCGAGGAACTCTCCAACAAACTCCGGGACATCCATCATCTATGTACTAGCTGGAACCATTGATAACTCACCTAACAAGGAAAGGAGAGGCTTCACATGCCGACTTCCTACCTGATAGCTCCTCTCACCCACAAAAGATATGTTCTTCCCATCCATGTCGGATAACCTGACTCTTCTCCGGAATCAGTCGATAACGGAACTTACAGAAAACAACCAATCGATGCCTAGGATGAAATCATATGGCTACATATGTAATAGAAGAAGGTCCCCAGTATAGTGATGTGGTCCCAATGTGAGCCCACATCCCCAGCAAACACAAGATACGCTAGTCTGGCCTCCAATTGGTGCACTAAACACTAGTTGTATGGAAAGTATCCCTATGTCTAGTCCCAAAGCATGGGCTATACTAGGTGCAACAAAGGAGTGCAAACCTCCCGAATCGAACAAAGCAGAAACAAGAGTGTTGAACAAAAAAATCGTACCTCGCACCACCTCTGGTCCTGCTGGAGCTTTCAACTCTGCTGCGTGCAACTGTCCATGCCCAGCTCCTCTGCCTCTCTGATGTCATCCATATCCCCGACCATGCCATGGTCGAGGTCCCTGAGGAGCACCCTGAGGTCGGCCTCCTCCAGCAATGTCTGCCCTCGGAGGAGCATGGTCATACTGCTGCTGGAAGGGCCTCACCGGAAACTGGTGTAGCTGAGGTGGGCGCTGAACCTGCCCACCTCTACCGTTCTGCTCTTGGGTCGGGCACCGACTCTGAACATGCCAGAAAACTCCACAAGAAAAACACTTCGGTCCTGGGCTCGTGAAAAAGGGATGAGGACCCAAAGATCTGAACTGGAACTACTGGGGCCTACTCCCCAATGGCCTGAACCTAGAAGGTCCCGTCGCAGTAGACCTACTGCTGACTTCTTTCCCCTTCGATGATCCTAGGTGGATCCCCTCTTGTGATGCCCCTCCCAGCGAGTGCATCCTCCCTGTAACATCTACCTTCTTCTGTACTGCCAAGTACGTCGGAAGGGTGAAGGGGGTGACTACATACTAGAGCGAAGGACGAAGCTCCTCCTCCAAACACCTCGCCCGAGACTCCTCATCCGGAAAGATATCCGGAGCAAAGCTTAAGAGATCCTTGAACTTGATCCCCAACTCTTGTACTGACATTCTCCCCTGCTGAAGGGATAGTAACTCCTACCGCTTCTCTGCCTTGATCATGGAAGAAAGGAATTCCTCTCGGAATTCCTTCTCAAAGTCAGCCCATGAAACCTCTGCCTCTATCCTCTGTCCCAGGTAGAGCACCCACCACTATCACGCCGCACCTCTTAAATGACTGACTTCTAGGGGAACCCAGTACTCCCTCGGATCACAAATCAAGGTAAAAGCGATCCCTAGATCCTCGATCCACCCCTCTGTCTCCGTATCTGAAGTACTACCCTCGTTCTTCTTGAGGGTTTGCTGCTGGAAAGAATGGAGAGTCTTCTACCACTGGCTATCTTCCTCCCCTCGGTCAATACACAACTAATCGACCGCCTAAATCTGCTGGGCCTCGGTCGTCTGAGCCACCTGGGGACGACGTCCAGGTTCCATAGCTGTATGGTAAACAAATATCGCCTAACCCATGTATAAAAGAAATTTCTCAGAGTTTCATTTTATCATTTTATTTCAATTTCTTTCCCAGAACACCCAAATCGAGTAAAAAACAAGCGTCTCTACCCTGCAATCAATGTAGTATCACTTGGTTGTTCGGTAGGCTCATACTCCTTGCATCGGATCACGCGTGGCCCTAAAATCACATGTCCTAGTCAGTTTTCCCTGGCCTATGACATGCACCATGATTAACTAACATTGTCGCCCTACAATCCCATGCAATCCACACTGTCCCTAACTCCAGACTCCATCCTATATCTCAACCATCACCTCTGATACCATTCTTTCATGACCCACTCCCACCAAAGATGCCCCTCCTGAGCTGGCAATGGTGAAAGGGAGATAATGACCCCCGAGTCCTGCCTCAAGTAGGCCCCGGGTTGGCGACTAGCACCAAGGGTATGAGTTTTCACAATTATGGGAGGCATTAACCTTTTATTATTTTATGATCGGTAAATAGGACAAGTCAACCACCAAAAAGGAAAAGAACAGGTGTATAGAAATAAACCCAAACCAATCCCACATGCTTGTTTAAACAATTTTATAACCAGGTGCAAGTACAAGAAAGGTCAAAGTACAATTCCAAAAAGAACAAAGTGTACAGAAACAGCAACAACTCCAACTTTCCGACTAGTAGGGTCGCACACGGACCTAGTAGTCCTCCTGGAAACCTGAATGTAAACATAGGGTGAGCATACAAGTATACTCAGTAGGGAATCCTAAAGCTCTCGTGCACAAGTGGGGAGACATCATAATGTCCCGTGAGAACAAAAGAAGAAACCTAGAAAGGAATTCTATCCACCCAACCTCACCATCCACACTCATCAAAAACACAATCATGACAGGTTGTAGTATATAAGAAACAAGGGTATTGGGTACCCTGCACCATTTCCCAGTAGATAGTTGCTCTTCCTAACGGTGAACGTCCTGACACTGACACACTCTCCCCGCCTGCACTCACCTGGGCCTCAAAACCACACATTCCGCCCGCACACACCTGGACCTCACAACCACGTATCCCGCCTGCACACAACTGGGCCTCACAACCACGTATCCTGCACGCACACACCTGGGCCTCACAACCATGTATCCGGCCCACACACACCTGGGCCTCATCTCAAAGATTCTTGGGAAACAATAGAACCTGCCCAAAGAGTCTTGGGCTAAAACCACCCAATCGAAACCTGCCCGAAGAGTCTTAGGTGTAAGGTCTCCCCAAGCCATCACAGCCAAGGGGAGAAGGAGCAGGAAGGAGCTAGTCAAAATGGGAAAACACCCTCTCCCATGAAATGGGAGTGTTCGGCACTAAGTGCTTAACATGGGTGGGGTGCGATAAAACACAAAAGATACAGATATATATTTGTATACCAAACTCACAGCCAAACCTATGGCTTCTAAACAAAGAAACTAAGCACGTGCCTCAGCACTGCTACTATGACTCATGCATACAACAAACGACCCCAACCCCATTTAAGTTTTCACATTTCTGCAGAATTAGTTTATTAGTTCCTTAACTACTGGGTAACTATCCACAACCAACCACATCTATCATTCGTAAAACATATCCCTTCCATCCACAAATCATGTTAGGAAAACACAAGAAACACAACCAAGTCCCTTATTATCAGCCAACCAACCCATTGATTATTAATCTCGTTCCATTACCATGACCCACCATTCATTAACTCTTCCACTTTTTATTTATTATTCACAACTCATAGTTCAATCAAATTAAAACCCAACCTTGCAGCCCCGCTACCAATCACCATAACCACAACCGCACCACACATCATTATCCCTTTAATACAATTTATCGCAGCCCCGCTGCCCACCCGATCCACAATAACCCACAAAACAAGGTTCGTGCCCCATCATCGCCCCTTTAACATCATTTACCGTAGCCCTGTAGCCTTTTCTATTCATAACAACCCAGGATTCACCCCTCCCATTCACACACTAGTAACCAAACCAAAAACCACATGTTCGTTATTCCATTTTGTTTAACCGGGGTGATCACACAAGGCTTCTAGATTTTAAACATACAACTTTACGTGATTAAGCAATTTCCACATTCCACAAAGTTTCCATCCATAAAACGGTCTAGATAGATAGGGAAATATTTAATTGTGCAAGCAAAGGCTCCCAACGACCATGATTCTCAGTAGGTAGAATCTCATTCAATTCACAACATATCAATAGGATAAACAAATATAAACATAACAACTTCCCCATCCCCGTTCTTTAACCAGTTATTATCTTTATTTAATGGTTCAATTGTTTCTCATGAAAACATAAGGATACCCACCCCACATTATTCTGAAATTAGAGAGACTATGGTAAGGTCCCTACCTCAATAGGTTCCGATCTCAATACTCCCCCGAATCAACCTTAGAAGACGTCCGTCGGCGTCCGTCACTTCTGTCGGGTCCCAGAAAAACCTCCTTGGGTGGAATCGGAAAGTAAAGGCAAAAATAAAGACAATGGATCCAATCTTGAATGTTCCTCCTCGTCGTAATGATCCTGTGGCCACTGACGGATCGTAAATCGGAGCTCGAACGAAGAAGTTATGGAAGAAAGAGCCTTCGAGTCTCTTGGGAGAACTCTGCTCAGAGGAATGGGGAGGTGAGGGGTGAGTTGAAAAGGAGGAGGGGACCCCTCCATTTATAGGCGAGAAAAGAAAAAGTACATGGTGTGTAATTTATCGTACATGGTGTGTACTCGCTTATTTCACACGGTCTCCACGCGGCTTCCAACACGGCTCCGCGGCTGTTGACTGCTCAACACACGGTTCGAGGGTAATGCATACGCGGGGAAGGACTACACGACGGGTAGTTTGGACACACGGCGTGTACTCATTTATTTCACACAACTCCAACACGGCACACGGCCATTGACTGATCAACACACGGTAACGCGTACGCGGAGAGAGACTACACTGCATGTAGTATTGGACACACGACATGTACCCATTTATTTCACATGGCAAGGACACGACATTCAACATGGGGTATACTCGGCAAAGGGGTACATGGCGTGTACTCAAACTACACGGCGTGTAGTTTTAAAATTCTTGAAAGTGTGGGAAAATGCCATTTTACCCTCCATAACACTTCTTGGCCTTCTTTTTGACAATGGAATGGGCCTGAGAGGTCTGAGCCATTACAGGGTAATTGGGGTCGGGGCATTATAGTTTGTATCAGAGGAAGATTAGAAAAAACCTTGGAAACTAGATTTAGATAAACTCTGATTAGAAAACATAGCCCTAAGAAAGTCGTTGAGGATTAGTATAGAATAACTTCCTAAAATATCGGTATTGTAGTGATTTTGTGAGTTTTCCAAGAAATACATCCATGTCTGGATACGAGCAGGTAGAGGTGGCTATGGCACAGATGAACCTAGAGGTAAAAACTGAAAACACCGCTTTGAGATACACTCGAACGGGAACTGGTGCATGACAACAGGCCTTACTTCACTATTGGTTATGACACTCCCGAGGGATATGCTTAGGATAATTTACATTTTCTTTACAAAACGATTTGAAATATTTTAATATAATATGATAATAAATGACTTTGGTTAATCCTATGGTGTTTCAAATTGAAAATATGATGTTATGATATTCTCTAAATTATTTTATGTCTACTGTTACTCACACAATGTTTTCTGCTTTTAGTCAATCGGTGGATTCCAAGGAAGTCATAGTAACTTTGAGAATGATGTACAAGGTGGGAACGGCGGTGGAAATGAGTGACAAAATGGAATTTTGATAGGTTTAAAAGATATCGTGTTCATGATAAATCATTTTACCAAAAATATGATCAACATAATATATATTAACCAACTCCTGGGCTCAACAATGAAGAGGAATATGAATAATTTTAAGAGCTCCAGTAGTGGAGACCATGGAGAAAAGAATCCTCAATTTCCATTATGTAGGAAATGTGGAAGGAGACACCCAGGAAAGTGTCTCAATGGTACAACGAAATTATTTTTGTGTGGGAAAGAAGGATATAAAGTGAAGAATTGCTGAGGAAAAATGATGAGTACTATGGAAGAAAATAAAAATGGTCTCAAGAATCCATTTACAGTCATTGTCGTAAATGTAGGGGACATGGCCATTTCCCGAGTTAATTCCCTATTCTATAGGATATTTTCTTGGTCAAAGAAGAAGCTATGTGGAAATATATGGTTGGTGAAATGTTTAAAAGTATTAGTGATTCATGTTGATGGTATGACTTTGGAATAACATTCCCTTGTATTTGTAACCCTGCATTTTTTCATGTGAGAATGATATTTGAGGACGACTTATCTTTTCTCCTGTGGATATAGTTATAAATAACCATTTGGTTTTATATGATCATTGGGTTTGAGGCAATTACAAGTTATTATATTTTGGGATGAAAATTCAAGGTATGAGATAACATTTGTTGTTAAATTATGTTATGGTTATTTTGAGGAATTTATCTCATTTTTGTAATGTTAGAAAAAGGACAACATAGAGACCGTGTGACAACCCATCGCGTTGGACAAAGCTGTGGGAGTCGAACCCACAACCAAAGTGCAATTGGGATTTATCAACTACCACTGGACTATATGAAGTCCCTGGTTAGTGTGACTAATTATTTTTCGTTAAATGATTTTTTGATCAATAATAAGTTTATTTGGGATCTTATGTCTTATCAAATGAATACCGTTAGTATTGTAAAATGATTTGGTGATTAAGTATTAAATGTTATTTTCGAAGATGTTCGCTTTCTTAGGAACACTATATGCCCAAGGAAATTAGAATACTATGAGATTTCGTTTCTGGAGTAATGGTGGATTTTATCTACTTTTTATTGTGTATTTATAGTGATTTGGGTTATTTATGTAAATGATTAAACTATAATAGAGAATATGTGATTAGGTTAATTAATTTTAAGTATGTGACTTTAAGAGTAGTTGATGTCATTTGGAGATACAATTTAACGTGGAAGACTACAAAACCAAATTCTTCTATGTTTATGGTTTCAATATTAGTTTGGATTATATTGAATAATTTTAAGGAAGATTGTTTATTGAATGATATTTATTTAACTTTGGGGTATTGTTGGTTTAATTTTAGAAATTATGATTAGTGTTTCTTTCTCTAAATGAATATCCTTTTGGGGGGATCATCAGATCATGTACAAACTGTTTTGGTTTTGATTAATCTCTACAGACAAGGTCAATATATAGTTTATCCTTTGTGGATCATGTGATTCTCTATAAGTTTATTATAGCTCTTCCGGTTTGACCAAATATTCTTGAAAACTTATCGTTTAAAATAATGATTTAGTGGTAGAAATTTATTAAAGAATGAAACTCTACGAAAAAAGTAAGTATATCTCTTTATGTTCTTAGTCATTCTCATAAATAAATTCCTCATCTTTATGAAATGTAACTTAAAAAAAATATTATTGTCTATATACATTTTCTACTGGGAAACTAATGATTGTTTGTCCTATCCCAAGTTTGTGGTTTTATTATTTTTAACTTTCTCCTGGTCATGTTTTCTATCCCTATCCATCAGAACTTGACACTTAGTTTATCTTCCATATCCATGTTTTCCTATATGGAATCCTAGTATGGGTTATCTTGGATGACCTTTGTACTTCTCTTTCTTTCTTTTAAAGTGATAGTTATATTGACTCTTTTTCTGATGTGGGACTTTCCATTATATTCCCAAACCCAATTTTAAAAATTTGGAGGACGCAATTTATTGAAGGAGGTAAGAATGTAACACCCCATGATTTCATAATACATTAGTTTTTCAAAGTAATTCAATAACTTACAGTACACGCAACATCGAGTTCAAGCGCACTATGACTTACCAAACTAGCCGTTCAAAAGCGGTTATGAATATTATTAATAGAATTTTGAACTTTATATAACCCTTATAATTTTAGAATCCATATTATGAGTTTCTTAGACATAATGTAAGGGAAAATTAATTTTTTCAGATAAAAGAAGAATTTTTTAGAAAATGCAATTTTACTGCATTTTAATGGAAACCCTTTTTAAATCCAATATTTGAAACTTTTATATATTCAATTTGACAGAATAATCTTCTTCTTTAGAATCGAGACTTAAGAATTTAGTTTCAATAAATTTTTGGTGTTTCTCTGATAACTTTCATATTTGGGTGAATAGTGAAAGTACTATATTTTAAATGAAAACAACTTTTTAATCAAAATAATTTATAGTTTTATATTATAAATTTTAATGGTTTGGAAGTATAAATAGATTATATTTTTACCATTTAATCAAATTCTGGTCATTTTAAGTAATTTCACTTTGTTATTGGATATAAACAAGTGGCAATCTTTTGATAGATATTGTTTCTTAAAAATTTGCCTTTTGGTTTTGACAACGGGAATTATTTTTAAATTAATAAATGCAACTTCTATGTTTTTAATTTGGTAAAATGGACTTTATTTTTGGATTCATATTATTGAAATTATCTTAGGGTGATTTTTTGGTATTTTTCTGAGAGCTATCAATTTTTTATGAAAAGTGAAAAACACTGAGTTATAGTTTTAAACCAAATTTTTATTTAAATAATTATTTATTTTATTTAAATTTATTTTTGGTCAAAATAGATACCTAATACCTATATATGTTCAATATAATTCATTGGAGTCAGTTGATAATAATTTTTTATATATAAAAATTTTATTGAACTTTTCACCGTCTTTTACCCATCTCCAAAGAGAATTTACAAATTCACATAAAACATAATTTTACCACTTCTCTGAGTGGAATTAGGAAAATATGAGAGACACCATTAATACGAAGGAGTAAAATGTGGTTCAATAATATAAAAATAATTTTTGGTGAATTGTAACTTTTTACTTTTATTTTCCACGATTAAAAGTAAATAGGGCAATTAAGGGTAAAAAGTATATTATTATTATCCTAACACATGTCCTAATTCTATCGGCTAAGTATAATTCGACCAAAAATAACTTTAGGAATAAAATATTAACCTCTTTGGTCCACTTGGATTAGATTAGGACATTTATTATTATTTAATTCAAAGAAGAGTTAAAAGAGTTAAAATCAATGTTTAATAACTAAAACATTTTTAATATAGGGTAATACATAAAATGAATTGGATTATAAATATTAATTATAAATATAAATACATTTCCTACATAATTATATTTTATTTATAATTTTTAGCCATTAAAAAATTTAATTTATTTATGACACAATGATGATGTTGTAATTACCTAATTAATGAAATATTAAAATAATTGATATTATAAATATCCAAATAAATGTAATTTGCAACTTTTTATGAATTCCACTAATTTTCTAGGTTATTATTTTATATTAAGGTTGGTTATATGAATTATTTTTGATGTACTAATTCTGTTATGAATTTAGCAGAAACAAAATACCAAATAGTGTCAAAATTGACATAAAAGAGGTTTTAAAAGAAATGTTATATTATTAATTGATATTATATTCCTAAAAATATATGTTTCCGCCAAAATACTTATATAATGGTAGGTGTATTTTTAATGAACAACTTGGGGTTCTCTGGGAAGTATATCGTATGTTTATTAACCATATAATATAAAAATACAAAGAGACGTGGTAAATGTCAAACTATTTAACTAAGAGTTAAATCTAAAAGTTAATGTTAATATAGTGACCCAAACCGGTCTAAAAACTATTGTTTGAGTGTTTTTAGACCCATACCAACCATATACACTAAATAATTATATTTTTAGCCATTATAAACCGAAAATGATTTTATTATAAGATAATATTTCTATCTTTTCCTAAGGTGCTCCTCACCCCTCTTATAAAAGGGCACTCCCCCTTCTCTCTAATTCTCATAATCAAATATATTTGGCTCAGCCAACCCCTACCCATATATCCTCTGAACATAACTCACTTAATCATAGAGGCCCTCTTTGGGTCAGAAATCCAACTTAAAGAGTCATTTTGATCAAATAAAAAGGAAGAACCCGAAGAAGTGGTAATGATTTCACCACCCTCTTTCAAGTTCCTTTCATCTTCCACTTCTTCTTTCTTTGTTATTTTGATTCTAAAAAAATAAGTGCAGTATATTATATATTATGTGATGTTATTATAAATATGGTATAACCATATTTAGTATTATATCCGTTCTTTTAATGATAAGTCACCATACGTGCGTACGTACGGCCTACCGTCTCCACGTCGTGGTGTAATTGTTATTCAATATATTATTATTTGGATCGGTATAATAATGAAGTGTAATTCATTTAAATAATAAATATAACATTATAAAGATTATATATATATGATATAACATCCTATTATATATTATTTTAATATGAAAAGAATGATATTGTCCCTCGTGTGTACGTACGGATTATCGTCTCGACAAACGCGATGAGATTCATTCCCCATCTTATCCATTCAAGAATAAATTTCATTTGATGATTAAAAATAATGTTTAGAGACATGATATAATTCTGGATATGAATAAGATACATCCCATCCATAAAAAATATTTATAACATAATAAACAATATAAATGAAAATGAAACTGTTAACACCCGAAACGATGATAATACTAAGATATTATCAAAATATCAATGTTAAAAGAACAAATATGATATCATATTAATGTATATGATTCCTTTATAATTAAATAACAATTATTTCACCATTACAAAGGAGGTTAACCTACCCTCGACCATGGAAAATTATAAATTAAGGGGTTTCATATCTCACTTTTAATTCCGTGATATTTCCATTGTTCACAACTTATTTATTGCATGTGATGTGTGTACTGCCCATGATTATATTCATTGTGTAAAATACATTAATTTATGGATATTTACATCATCATTTTATGATCCTTCTTTCATTGGTGTATGTTTCGTAAGTTACCAAATCAATAAGGGAATTTTAAATTTCTATTTCCACTCATTCGACTATACGCATACTTCATTGATTATTTTACTCCAAGATTATGTGTGGAATCACTATTTATTTATGTCATAATTTCCACTACCCTTTCCATGGATATAATTTTGATTAACATAATCACTCCATTGATAAATTCTCAAGTCATCGATATGAACTTGACAAGAGTAATTTTAACTCAATCTCCATTTATTGAGTTAAACATCTAATTCAATGGTGTTGTTATTACAAGAATATGTGTGAATGTCCTATTATTGTTTTACACTAAATATCCAATAAAATTGAGTGTATTTATATTTTTCGCACATAATTATTTTTTTGATTTATCCTTAACCTAAAGATATATTCTTTATGAGAGATTTCATCTTAATTTAAATTCCATTGAGGCTCCTTTGTTGTTATACACCAAATCACTTTTATATGGTGTATATAATGTACTTTGACATAGTATATCATGAATCCTCTTATTCTCATGATTTTACAATGTTTTTATTAACTCAATTATTTTTATTCAAGTGTCTCTCTTTTTGTTAGGAACTCTAACTAAAATATCATTTCAAATGTTTCAAAGATTTATTGTTCTGAATCATTCCCATTAATGTCCATGTTTTAAAAATGGTTTTAAGGATTTATTTATATGAACATTAATGTTTTAAATTAAAATTCCTTTTAAAAGTTTAAAAGTGGTATGGGACACTTTGATTCAAAAATATATTTTTACATGGCTTATTGACAAATAGTGTGACTTTTAAATGATTTCAAGAAAATGGGTGATATTTCTCTCTAATAGTTTTGATGATTATTTTCATCTATGTCAATATCATTCATTATTCTTGATTGATGTTAATCTGATACAATACAATCCTCCATATTGTATCGAATGAGTTATGATTGACTGTGGATGTGCTATTTTTTTCCATTCATGGTTTGTGGATAATATATTAACATTTTGTATGCTAGTTTTAATACAAATGTTTATGTTTTGTTTCAATCATTTCATATGAGGAATTCATTTGACTTAGTAAGTGACAGGTGGAGCCCTCTATAGATCCTCGATGCATCGGTAGGTCTCATGAGACAAACTAGTGTCTTGGAACAAGGCCTTGACAAAATATTATTTTTAGTATTTGAAAAATGGCCTTGAATATGTGGTTATGATAGTATGGCATTATGAATTCCATCATTATGAAAGTGGTTATTGATATTTCATGTGATTATTCGACTTGTAGAATATCTATGTGATTAAGTAAATGGAATTATTTCATATTATTTTTTCCATATTATGTCGAAGATAATGTTTTAAAGTCTATTGTTTTAGTTATACATTGAATTAAATGTCTATGCTTATTTATGAAATTTTCCGCTATATTATTATCCTTATTGAGAATCTGAGCTCAGCCATTTCTTTGTTTTATTTTTCCCAGGATGTGAATAAGTATTTTATGACTCACCTATAGGGATAGTCTGAAGGGATATGAGTGTGGGCTATGGAAACTATGTTGTTGTATTTTTTTACTCTATGATGTAATGTAAGACTTATGAATGTTTTTTGGGTTTCCGAGGCAACAAAACTAATCGGTCATTCAAGAGTTGATATTTTGTGATCATGCTAATGATACTTAATAATGCACCGACTCTAGGTAACTGGGGTTGGGTCATTATACTTTATTCATGGTTTCAGTGGAAAATAATGCATCTGCTTAGCGGAAACTTCATTCCCATTATTCAAGACTCTTCAGGGAAGAATATGATAACTTGATTAATCTCATCAGCCTTCCACCTGGATGTATAGAAAATAGTACAATTATTTGATTGTGAATTCTCTTTTCTGAAAAACATATAATTATTTTGGAATGCATCAATCATATAATATGTAAAATCAAGATCATCAGTAAATATGAGAGTTTGATATAATGACTCTAGAATCTTCACTGCAATAGGGGGTACCGTATTCAACAATACCAACAACATGCCAAATGAGGTGTCTAACCACTAGTTCATGGCCTTCAGGTGTAACAGTTCAACGATGAACAAAAATTTAATAAATTTAGTGCATCCATGATATATTTCAGTACACGCATCATTAAGAACCTCAATGAATTTTAATGCCTTTCCATCTATAGAATAACAGGTATTACTCGTTCCAACATCATCATTTATGAGATTACTGTCTTTAGGATGAAACCAATGCATCATATCATTGACTATTATGTTCATTTGATCAATTGTTCCTGAGTCAAAATCCATATGAATATTTTATGATTGATGATATAAAAAGAACTCTTCTCTATGAGGTGTTCATGTCTTATAATTTATCAAAAATCCATTAAAAAATAGATGTTATCTAACACTATATTATTTGAAGAGATATCTATTCTCACATTTTCTACATGTAAAAATAATCAAATCACTTGGAAATCCATTGGTGAAATCCATAAATTTCTTAATCCCCTCATAATATTCAGCAAAAAACCTATCTTTCAATTCAATCCAGCTCTTATCCGTATATGTATTTAATAAATTAAAAATAATTGAAATACTTTATTTAAATTTTAATAAACACATATTATTAATACATAAAAACCAATGAGTTAGAAGAAATGTTTAAAAACAAAAAAAACCTATTTTGAAGGATCGGTCATGAATAAATAATATTCCCTATGTGAGGAATATTTGGGAAATACAATTTTCAAAAATAACCTGCATAACATATTGAGGAAGTCAAAAAATAACTTGCCTGCAAAGGACTCTACTGCGGGTTATGGGGTGCAACTCGATTGTGAATCCATGGCAGCATAGCGTCTTAACGACAGGGGTTCGATGACCAGACTCAAAAGGGGAGGAACCATTAGATAAAGCATGGGATGTTTCTACACGGTGAGGCACGACATGCCGGGAGTGTTCAAAGAAGGTGGGAAGTGAGAAAAATCATAAGGATCAATAAGGTTCTATGACATTCATGATTACATTAAGATGTAAGCTCAAATGGGTTATATAAAAGTTAATTGAAATTCATGACAATCATTGGGGAAAATTAATCGATTTCATAGAGTAATAATGAGCTATTCGTAGAGTAATGGAAGGTGAGGGGACAGATCAAAAACAAAAGTTTATCATTGTCAATGAACTGTCAAAAGAACCCACTCTTATGATGAATAATGATTAGGGAGTGGTTCAAAAGGAATGTAAATAATTAAAAAAATACACATTATAATATTCAAAAAAATTAAATTATTATAGTGAGATATAGGTTATAAAAAAGTATTATTTTGTAAAGAGGTATTTATGGAATAAGAGAAGTGGATGTCGTCACATAGAGATAACTTCTATTAATATGTTTTATTGATATTATTTCTAGTATAAATATTATATACATTAAGGAAAATAAAAATAATTAGGTATGTGAATCAGTTTTATAATGGATGTTGAAAATTGTGTGGTGGAAAAAAAACTAAGGAGTCATAGATTAAGATAAAAATTAAAAATAGGGTTTCATATTTGATTGATTAGTATGATCTATCACATATTGAAGCAGACAAAATATTTTAACAATGAATGGATGTGATAAAAAAAGGATTATGTCAATATGAAAAGGAATGGGAAGTCTACAACTACAAATATTTTTTTGATAGTTATTTATTATGTCATGTTTTCAATTCAAGACAATATATTCATTTTTTATATGATCGGAAAAAATATTTTATTAGATCAATTAAATATGACATTAAACGAGTCTGGAAGTTAGAAAATGATAAATTTTTTGCTATTATTAACCTTATAAATAAAAAATTTCGATAATATAAAACTCATCAAAGGGGTACATTGGGGTAGGGTGGGAATGACCGAGAGAATATCCTACATGGAGGAAGGGGGTGGGGGTCGAACGGGTGTCTCGGGGTCATTGGGTGTAGCGTGGATGCATGGGGTGGAGGTCGGCAGGGTCATGGGGGCGCAGGTTAAGGGCAAGGGGTGGGGGTTTCAGGGGTTGCGGGGGTGTCTCAGGGTCATGGGGGGCGCAGCACGGAGGCAAGGGGATTGGGGTCGCCGGGGGTATCAGGGTCACCAGGAGGGTGAACAGGGAGAGGGTCGTGGGGTCAGGGGGAAACATGGGAGATAGAATTGGGTTTCGGGGTCAGGGAGGTTAAAAAAGGGTGGAGAGGAAAAATTATGTTCGAGGTCGTTAAAATACTGTGACCGCAAAATGGAGGTCTCTGTATTTAGTCCCCCTCGAAAGCTAAAAATTATACTGGTGTGCATACCTGAAAATACATGTACAAATAAAAATTTAAATCTATATAAACACACACCCACACATACATACATACACATCCATATATTTCCTTAGACATTAATACCCATGCATACACATAAATTCACATACATACACATACACATAAACATACATACATATATACCCATACATACTAATACATAAACATACATACATTTACACACACATATTCATATAGACAAAAATAATACATTCAAACATACATACACACATATATACATGCATGCATGAATATTTCATAAAGACACATATATTGTTCACTGTTGTTATTCATTTTTTTCTTTTGTCACACTATGAGATATTTTTAGGTCATGTCACGGGTTTTTATCACAACGAAAAGAATTATATTAATATATATTTATTCATTTACATATATTATATATAAATATACTTAAATAAATATATTTTAATTTTAATATTTATATAATATATATATAATTTAAATATAATATATATATATATATACATTTTTAATGATATTAAATAAATCATTAAATGAATTCATTTTTATTATAAATTTGATAGTTTTTTAAATATAAATTGTGAATATAATATTGATGATACATTTTTATTTCAATAAGAATCATATTTTTAAATAAATATTTTCTATGTATATTTATATTTTATTATATTCATATATATATTTATATTAAAAAAAACACATATAATTAAAAATATATATCTATATGAATATTATATATCAAATTAATATGATTATAAATATGTAAAAATATGAAATATAAACTATATTGAAGGTATTTATATATGGATTTATATAGTCTTAATGTTATATATATATATATATGTGTGTGTGTGTGTGTAAAATTTAAAATATATATAATTTTTTTATTAATATGTACATATACATCTTTATATATAATCATATTTATTATTATATAAATATTTATATAAAATATATATTATAAAGGAAAATTATTGGAACTTTTTTTTACAACTGATAGCAGGTACCATTTATCAATTTTAAAAGAGTCCTGAAAAATGTCACCTATTATCAACACTAAATAAATGATTGATAAAATGTGACCTTTTATCACCTCTATTTCTAAAACTAATGATAGCGTCCTAAATTAAAATTTTATTTAGCACAAATAAATATCATAAATTTATCATAAATTTATTACAGCACTAATAAAGTAGTCACATGGAATATGTAGTAATCCTTCTTAATATCATTGAATTTTTTGGAGTGTGTGCTTACTAGGCCTAACTTGAGAAGTTTTAATTGCACAACTATTGGAAGAATTGGTATATGCAGTATAGGGAAATATGTGACCAATATTTGGTAGTTTCTAATGCTACATGTAGCTTCTAATAATTATTTATACTATGCTTTTTCATCACTAATGAAATACCCCCCAATACCTCCCATCCACCCACCCAATTCCTCAAATGCTCCCCTCCCCCATCTTGATTACTCCCATCCACCCATAGTGATTCCTTGGGTTCCCTTTATTCATCCCCAACATTGAACCCCCTCAATGTACCACTTCTTGCCCACAATTTTTCACCCCTAATTATCTCCTACCATTTATGAACAACCTCTCCCTACACATATCACACTTTTCATTTGCATCCTCCCTCAAAAACCTACCCCTCGATTGTTGGGTTTCCCCTAAAAATATTTCCCATGAGCCAAGTATTATCCTGAATAGCCTATAATGTAACCCTTGTGTTCCCCAAATAAAACCTTTTTCACCCTCAACTTCTCCCCATATATGGACACATCTTTATTATATACATAATCTTGAATTTAGACAAGAAAAAACATCCCTTTACAATGATTTTATATTCATGTTTATAGATTTAGATAATTAAGACATAATACATTCATAGCATTTCACATTGTAACAGAGTGGATACCATAAAAATAGTTTCCATTTCATTCAAAAATTAAAAAAATTAAAACATAAAACATGATTCCTTTAAAATTATTCTAAATTTAACATTGATTACTTATTTTTCGTTCACATCAACTAACCTATGAAAAATAATTTTAAACTTTTTATGAGAATAAAAACACCGTAACGGATATAAAAAGACGGAAAGAACAAATTAGTCCATGAATACTCGTAACATATGATATTATTTTTTTAAGACATACTTATCACCTATGTATATATACTTTCTTTGTGAAAAATGAGATTTCTTAAGTACATTAGAACATAAGTAGAACCATATAGCTATCACAGGGAAATAATTACATAATCTTGTAACCCTCTCAACTAAGTTATAATTTGTAACCCTCACAACTACATTACAATTTTTGTTACCATCGTAGTTACACTTTGAGTAACCATACGACCAACCTCAAACATACATACACCCAATGAATTGGAGGGAAATATAGGTCACAAACTTCATCATTACAAATTACTATGAATTAAAACATAATCATAAAACATTAATAATTTCATAAAATCATTGCTTTTGAATTTTGTACAGTAGATTTGTAAAAGAATATTTTAAAAGGAATGCCCCTTATATATATCATACAACTAAAGAGAGACTTAATAGAGTGGATGGAATGTGTATATAAACACAAAATAGACATAATTAAAAAGAATATAATAAAAACCAATCACATAATCAATTTTAATACCACATAAATAACGAGGATGAAGGTTAACCCAACAAATTAAAATCGGGATAAGAATTCCCTTACCTCAGGATTATCTTACATAAAAATTGTGTAAACATCGTGTCTAATGGTTAAAAAAGTGTTATTTGTATTTTATAGAATCTTTTTAATGTTTATAACATCTTATATGATCATTTCATAACATCATTTCACCCTTTAATTGTTAATATTTTTCTCCTTGCACTGTTTTTGGGTAAGTTCTTTACATGATTTCCATGATTGGTTCATGATGGATGTTCTTGTCGATTGGAAGATAAACTCGTGAATTGGAATGGAGTAGTATTTAAATATTTCCAGTACCATAAATTATACCATTTATCATTTTTAGTTCTTACATGTGGATTATTTATATTTGAAAACATTAATGATGTTCGTTTAAATCATTTTAGCGATTCTTTGATAATAACAACCTCATTTTGTTTTATAAATTATAACCATGTGAAAAAAAGAATTCTAGAACCATGGATGAGATATAATACATTTATTATAACATGCTTAAACCATAAAAAATGGTTTCATGACTATACATGTAGTATTTAATGAAAAATAAAATCACATCATCCATGATGTCGGTAATTTGACACATCATGGACAATGTTTTTAATTCCTTGAATAGTTGGGAGAGGAGCTGAAGAATGTTGAAGAATTTTTCATGTGCATGATAACATCCAGAATATAAAATATTTCTATGCTTTAATTCCTCTTTGATAAGAGTAGTTGAATAAAGAATAATAAATGAAAAGGATCATGAAATGAAAGAAAACTTTAGAAATTTCTCACGAAAATTTGGCAGCCTAATGATGTCTCTTAAAATTTCATAAAAATAGTTTCATGAGATAAATGGCATATCTCATCAGTATTACATAATTTGGAAATTAAGGGGGGATATGGAATGAAACATAAAATCATAAGCCAAAGGGAAAGGTAAAGATTAACATAAAATGAAATAAAATTAAGAAAGTAAAAGAGGATGTTTACCTCTTGATATCTTCTCCTTGAGATCAATCTTAAGGGCTTTGGTTTTGCTCTTTTGGTGATACCAGAAGCTCTAGGATATGGGGAAGAGACTTGGGAGGAGTATTGGCTAGATCATAGATAGGGCTCAAGGATGGAGAGGTGTGGGAAGAAGTGGGGAGTGAGGGTGGTATTTATAGTGGAGAGGGCGGTATTTTTCATTATTTTAATCATTATTATTATATTTCTGTCCAAGATTAGGAAGTGTCTAAGTACATGTGACCTAAAATAGTAATAATGGAATGTGAGTTCTAACCATGTGGCATTTCGTCCCATATGATTTCACAAATAGTTTCTTTTTTTATAATTTCATTACACAGTATTTTATCGTATTCCCCTATTCGTCGACAAATCAAGAATCTCAGAAAAATCCAAAAAATTAACTCTATCAATTTTTCAATGTGTAGGATTCATAAATAAAGTCCATTTTTATAAAAATTATTTTCTAAATATTATTATTTTAAATTTTAAATAAAATGATACTTAATTGAAAAATTAATAATTCTAATTCTATAACTACTTCTATATCAGGATGAAAACATAACCAAGATGTTATTATCATACAGCCTTAAGAAAAAAATAATAATAAAATTAACTATTCATTAGGATCATATTACAATTCATATTACAATTTATAATGGTCAGTTACTATTCACACAAAAAAACAAGTTGGTTTCATCAAACACCAAATAACTTACTGAACACAATTGTAGATAACAGTTTCTTGAAATTCAAAACATAGAAGTGGAAAACATATGTTTAAAGGATAGTTATAAATATATACAT
Organism: Viscum album; assembly: GCA_963277665.1. Lineage (NCBI taxonomy): Eukaryota > Viridiplantae > Streptophyta > Magnoliopsida > Santalales > Viscaceae > Viscum > Viscum album. Next base: position 1,957,555,262 of record OY728140.1, read on the forward strand.
AAAAAAATGTTCGATAAATTTCTAATTATTTTTAGAAAAATTTGTGGTGTTACATTATCCACACCTTCTGTAAATTGCATCCTTACAATTTTATTTACTAATTAAACAATTATGGGTACTTTTCCCACGTAGAATTTTCAGACTCCCATGTTCCTTCTTCAACCATATGGTTTCTCCACAAAACCTTTACCTGGTGGATTAACTTATTCCGCAATACTTGTTCCCTTCAATTCAGAATCTGAACTGGTTCCTCTTTATTAGAAATGTTCTCTTCCAGCTGAACTGCTTCTGGGCTCAAGACATTTGATGAATCTGACACATACTTTCTCAACATCAAAATATAAAAAACATTATGTACGTAATAAAAACTCTAAGGCAAAGCTATGCGGTATGAAACTGTTCTAAATTTCTCTAAGATTTAAAAAGGATCGTTGAACCATGGACTTAGTTTACCTTTCTTACCCAAACACATCACAGTTTTCCAAGGAGAGATTTTAAGGAAAACATGGTCACCTACCATGAGAGAGAAGTCTTTACATATATTATCTACATAACTTTTCAGCCTAATCTAAGCTATCCTCATGTGCTTTAGGATCATCTTCACATTCTCTGCCACTTATTCTACTAATTCTAGCCCCATCATCTTTCTTTGATTGACTTCATCCCAAAATACTGGAATCTGACACCGCTTCCCATACAAAGCCTCAAAAGGCACCATCGGAATACTTGAATAAAAACTCTTATTACAAGCAAAATCAATTAAATAAATATGTTGATCCCAATATCCCGTGTATTCCATTGAAAAAGTTCAAAGAATATCTTCCATAGATTGAATCATACGTTCTAACTTCCCATCTGATTGAGGATGAAAAGTTATACTGAAATTTAATTCTATGCCCAACGACTTCTGAAGTCCCTTCCAAAAGTTAGAAGTGATCCTTGGATCCTGATCAGATAAAATGGAAATAAGAACTCTATTTAACCTGAAAATCTCATTGACATACAATCGAGAAAGTGGATCCAAATATACTGTATCTAGAATAGAAGGAAAATGTGCAGATTATGTCAGCCGATCAACAATAAACCTAATCGCATTGTTACCTAGATAAGTCTTTGGTATTCCCACTAGAATGTCCAGGGATACATTCTCTCATTTTTACTCTGGCACAGGAAAAGGTTTAAGCATCTCCTTCGCTAATTGCCACTTTGCTTAAACCTGTTGACATGTAAATGATTTTATGGTAAAATTAGCAATATATATTTTCATTCCATCCCACCAATAATACTCCCAAAGGTCTATATACAACTTATTACTTCCAAGATGAACCAAAAATGGAGAACTATGAGCTTCACACAACAAATATTTCTTCAATTGAGAATCACTAGGGACGCAAAACCTTTTTCCAAATCTTAAAAAACAATCTTTACCAAGGTTAAATTATGGAAACATACCCATTTTAATCAATTTACCTTTTTCTGTAGCTCACAGTCTTCCTTCTGGGCTCGCATTATTCTATCAGATAATAACGTCTGCACTAAAACCAGAAACAAGGCAGAGGTATTTCCTGCACCAACATCTTATAAGCCAAAATTCATCAAATCATTAATCATGGGATCATGTTCCAATTGTAGAATGATTAATGATGCACGATGTTTCAAACTAAAGAAATCTGTTACATTGTTTGATTTTACAGGATGGTAATTGATCATAAAATCATAATACTTTATCAGCTCAATCCATCTTCTCTACCTAATGTTTAATTCCTTCTGAGTGAATATATACTTCAATCATTTATGGTCTGTATATATTTGACATTTGGCTCCGTATAAATGATGCCTCCTAAATTTTCAAAGCAAAAACCACAGCTGCCAATTCCAAATCATGCGTGGGATAATTTAGCTCTTGAGGTTTATGTTTTCTCGAAGCATAGGCAATTACCTGATCATTCTGCATCAAAACACTACCATGTCCTTTCAAATAAGCATAATTGTATAATAAAAAGTCACCATTCCGGGAAGGTAAGGACAATACAAGAGCATTCAGCCATCTCTTTTCCAATTCCAGAAAAAAACATTACATTCTTCTGTCCAAAAAAAAATTAACCCCTCTTCGTGTTAACTTTGTTATCGGGCTAGATAACTATAAAAAGTTCTAAACAAACCATCAGTAATAACCTGATAACCCAAATAAACTATGAATATATGTAACATTTGTGGGTAATGTTCATTCATCAAATACATTTTTTCCATGATCGACTATAATTCCATAATTATTTGCAATGTTCCAATGAAAATAAATCAGTTACAACCAAAAATAACACTTTTTGAATTTTCCATATAGTTTCTTTTCATTTAACATTTTTAAAACAACCATTAGATTTGTTATGATCATATATATTTTATGAAAATATCAGAATGTCGTAAATAAATACAACCAACAGCTTATCCAAGAACTCATGAAATAATCTATTAATATGATTCATGAATATAACATGTGCATTAGTTATCCCAAAGGGCATTACAACAAATTCGTAATGCCTATATATAGTACGAAAGGTTTTTTTGGGATGTCATCCTCCTTCACCTTCAGCTGATGGTATCCGGATCTCAACTCAATCTTGGAAAAGTACTGAGATCCCTAGAGCTGATCAAATAAATCATCGATATGAGGAAAAGGATACTTATTTTTGACATTGATGTTATTAAAAGCTCTATAATCAATGAAAAGTCTCATGGAACCATATTTATTTTAAACTAACCAAATAGGGTCTCCAAATGGTGAAGTTCTAAGAATAATTAAGCCTTTCTCAAGAAAATCCTACAACTAATTTTATAATTCAAGAAGTTCTATTTGAGACATATGATATGGGGGTTTCGAAATTGGATTAGAATCATGAACTAAGTCAATTGTTAATTTGACTTCCCAGTCTGGAATGATACCTAGTAACTTATTAGGAAAAACCTCAAGGTATTCATTTACTAACGGTAAAACATTAATCTGATAAGTTCCCTTGTTTTCAAAAATATGAGAATGATAACATTCATTTCAATCTTTCAATAGTTTATCAGCTTCCTGAAATGTTATAAATTTTATGGGATCATTATTGTATAGAAACAGAAACTATTTCTAAAAAACAACTTCTTTATCTCTACAGTCAATCTTTTCATGATAAATAGAATGCCAATCCATTCACAAAATAAAATCAAAGTCAACTAAGTGTAAAACAATAAGGTTTTCAAGTAATGTCTTTCAAAATACCACAATAGAAATATTATTATAATTCCTCATTCTATAATATTTCCCCCCTATTGTTTAAACAACAGTTTCAGGTCTCATTTTTTGAGGTGATATTTCCAATTTACCGAAAAAAAATTATTAGAGATGAAGGAATGTGTAAACCCAATATCAAATCAAACATTAGGAAAATTTGAGTGAATAAACAAATTATCTGATACAACTTCATTGGAAGACCTTAAATCTGCTGACTTAGTCACAAAAGATCACCCTAAGCCCTTCTGCATGTAGTCTGGCTTCTTGGCATAATTCTGATCTCTCTTTGGGCCAATATTTTCAAAATTAACCATCTCACAACATTTAGAAAACATTAAATTTATCTTATCAGGATTATTATTTGGATCATTTTAATTACAATCTCATTCCATATGTCCAAATCTACAATATTTAAAACACTTCTCAGTTTTTCTATGAAAACCCCCAGGGTGTTTATTGCCTCAATTATCAAAAACTGGAAAATGGATTTTCTTACCTTCACATTTCTTTGGATGATTCTTACCCATCACTTTCCATATAGACCTCTTCTTCTCCTTATTTCCAAAATGCACATGACCATCAGAAATCTCTATCACTACCATCTCAGCACATCAGACAAGTTTCTCATAACTTTTTAATTAATGGGAGGGCAATACACATCGATACCTTGTCTTTAGTCCTGAGTAAAAGTGATTGATTTTTCTATTAATATCCGGGATAAGATTTGGTGCATACCTCTCCAGTCGGGTGAAGTTTTCTCCAAACACAACCATTGAATCCTACTCATTTTTCTTCAATTAATGGAATTTCTTCTCCATCTTAAGTATCACCGACTTAGGAAAATATTTTTCATTAAAAGGACTTTTAAATTTATCCCACTATAGGGAATAAAAATCCTCTCTACCCCTGATATTACTTACCATTGACCACCACTGATCAACTTCACCTTCAAAAAGATAAATGGCACGACTTAATTTTTGATTTTCTGAACATCCCATAACATCAAATATCTTGTCAAGGGCTTTGATCCATCCCTCAGCTACTACTGGGTCAGAAGATCCATTGAAAGTAGGAGGGTGTTGTTTCATAAAATGTTCCAATACTGTCATGTTCCATTGGGGTAACTTTATTTGTTCTATTTCATGTATGCCACCACCATTTATTATCTACGATAGCTGAGACATTACTGTCACAAACTACTCGATTCCAATCCCTACTATTCAGGGTTGTAGATCCGGAAGGAAGTAATTCTTTCGGTACCAATACTCTTCAGCATCCCTATTCCTTCTACGGAAAACTATTATGAACAAAAATATCATAGATTAAGAAACATGGTAATTTTTTAATGCTAAAACATTTCAAATTAATCTTAGAGTAAAAATCAATTATGATATTATTTTAACATCATCCTAACCCTTAAAGTTGTCTAAACCATGCTCTGATACCAACTATAAGGGCCCATACTTATTACATACATAATCATGAATTTAGATAATATAGAACATCCTTTTACATTGAGTATCATTACAAGTTTAGAGCATTAGATAATTGGAAGATAAAACATTCATAGCATTACACATTATTATAGAATGGATACTATAAAAATAGTTTCCATTTTTTCAAAATTGAAACCATTAAAACATAAAACATGATTACTTGAAAATCCTTCAACATTAAACATGGCATATTTCATTGTCTTACAGATCCAATAACCATTTAAAAATCAATTTGAAATGGTTATGAGCAAAAAAACATAGAAAGGGGTGATAAAAAAGAACAGAACACATTAGTCCATGAATTCATGTGACATATGAAATAATTTTTAGAAGACATACTTATCACATGTGTATATAAAAATCCTTTATAAAAAATGAAATTTCAGCAACACATAAGAACATAAGTAAAACCATAAAGGTATCTTGGGGAATTACTTATATATTCTTTTAACCCTCTCTGCTACCTTTTAATTTGAAACCCTCACAGCTACCTTACAATTTGTGTAACCATTGCAGTTACACTTGGAAGAACCATATGATCGACCTCCAACTTACACATATCCCATGAATTGGGGGGAGATATAGGTCCCACCCTTCATTATAAACAATTCCCACTAACCATAACATAATCAAACAACATGAAAATTTCATAAAAACCTTTCTTTATAATTTTTTAAAATAAATTTGTAAAAGAGGATTTTAAAAGGAAAGCCCCTTATAAATATCATACAACTGAATGAGACAAAATATAGTTGATGGAATCTGTATATAAAATGTGAATAGAAATATTTCTACAAAATATAATCAAAAAACATCAAAAAAAATTTAATACTATATAAATAATGGAGTAGATGGTTATCCCAAAGAATGGAATTCGGGTTATGAATTCCCTTACCTCGGGCTTGTCTTACTTAAAACATGTTTAAACATCCTGTATAATGGTTAAAAATGTATTATTTGTATTTTAAAGAAACATTTAATTGTTTATAAAGTCTTATATGATCATTTAATAACATCATTTCACACTTTATTTGTAAGAACTTTTCTCCTTGCACTATTTTTGGGTGAGTTCTTTACATGATTTTCAAGACTGGTTCACGGAGGATGTTCTTTTCGATTAGAAGTTAAACTATATATTAAGAATGGAGAATTATTTAAATATTTCTAGTACCATACATTTTACCACTAACCATTTTTATTTCAAAATTGATGATGATTACTAAGATAAAAAATTAATGATGTTCATTTAGATCATTTTAATGGTTCTTTGATAATAATGAACTCATTTTGTTTTATAAATTAAAACCATGGGTAAAAAATAATTCCAGAACTATGGATGTTACATAATACATATATTATAACCTAGTTAAACTATAAAAATGGTTTCATGACCAGACTTGTTGTATTTAATGAAAAATGAAATCACATCATCCACGATGTTTGTAATTCGACACATCATGGAAAATGTTTTTAATTCCTTGAATAAGTGGGAGAGGGGAAGAAGAATGATGTTGAATTTTTCATGAACATGAGAACATCCAGAATATACAAGATTCTATATCTTTCAAACCTCATTTTTATGAGATGGGGAAGAAAGAAGAAGAATATAAAGAAATATTGAAAAAAAAAAGAAAACTTGTGAAATTTCTCACTAATATTCGGCAGCCTAACGACATCTCTTAAAATTTCATAAAATTAGTTTGATGAGAGAAAGGGGGTATATAATCACTCTAACATAATAATTATAATAATGGGGGATATGAAATAAAATATCCCAACATAATCCAAAGGTAAAGTAAGATAATAACATAAAATGAACGAAATGAAATAAAATCAAAGAGGATGTTTACATCTTGATCTCTTTTCCTTTAGATCCTTCATAAAGGCTTTGGTTTTGGTATTTTTGTGAGACCAAAATCTCTAGGAATTGGGTAAGAGACTTGGGAGGAGTATTGGGGAAAATGTAGGTATGAATCAAGGCTTGAGAGTTGTGGGAAGAAGAGGGGAGTGAGGGAGATATGTATAGTGGAGGAGAGGGGGTATTTTTCTTTTTCTTAATCATTATTAAAATATCTCAACCCAATATTAGGAATAGTCTTGGTTCATGTGAGCTAAAATAGTAATAATATAATGTTAGTTGAACCAAGTAGAATTACATAACACATTATGTCAGAAACAGTGTATTTTACTGATAATTTGATTATATGGTATTTTATCATATTTCAATATTCATAAAAAATTCAAGAATTTCAGAAAAATCTAAAAAATTTACCGTAACCATTTATCGACATGTAGAACTCAAAAATGATGTACAATTTTTGAAAATACTTTTCTAAATATTATTAATTTAATTTTTAAATATAATCATACTTAATACAAAAATTAACAATTCTAATTCTATAACTACTTCTATATCATGATGAAAAATTATCCAAGATGTTATTATCTTAATGCCTTAAGAAAATAAAATAATAATATAATTTTCTATTCATTAGGTTCATTTTACTAGTCATATTACTATTCATAAGGGTATATAACTATTCAAAAAAAAACAAGTTGGTTTCATCAGACTTCAAATAACTTACTAAACACAATTATAGATGAAAATATAGTGAAATTCAAAATGTAGAAGTGAAAAAAATTATGTTTGAGGGATAGTTATAATTATCTACTTAAAATAAAGTTCCATACATTTCTATTTATTTATAGAAAAATGTTGGGTGTTACACCCCACATGCTCAAATTTTAAGCACTACACACTCCTATATTGGTTAATTGATTAAGAAGCACATCACACTCACTTGCAACTTCTCTCCATCCAAAGACCATCACCACATGCTATGATCATTGTTCTGTTAATTTTTTGGGTTGCCAAACCTAATGAATTCATTGAAATAATGGTATAAACTGAATACCTTATTGAATTTTTTATTTTCTTGACGATTTAATTAGAAACACTAATGAAAATATGGTCTTGAAAAGTGCTATGAAAGCATATTTAAAACACTAAAAAATGTGGCTAATATCTGCGAAGATAAACAGAGTTCCTTTTATCAGTGCTAAGAAAACGCTGATAATGACCCATGTTATCAATGTTTTTATCTCTAATAAAATTTGAAATAAATTCAAAAACATGACCACATTCAAAAGCGCTATTGAAGCACACTGACCAACCCACATGACCTTTCCCACCTTAGCAACCTGCATGCCCCTGCTCACACGCCCTTACCTCCCCAGGCCATGCCCGCCCCCGCACACCCCTACTCGTGCGCCCTTCTCTCCCCGTAAATTTGAACTATGGACCTCTCCCATGCATGCCTGACACTGTACCACTACTTCGTTTATCTTTTATCTACATTTAATGATATATATATATATATGTATAGTTATTCATATATTAATATATATTTATATTAATTAATATTTATATTAATATATATTTATATTAATATATATATAGTTGTATTAAGAGATATATATAGTTATATTAATTTATATATATTTTTATTCATATATTAATATATATATTGATATATTAATATTTTAATATATATATACATACATACATATAGAGTGATATTTATATATTTATATATTTATATATGTATTATTATATTGATATATATTTATTTATATTTTTATCTATATATTTATTCATATATTAATATATATTTACCAGATTCTCTTTAAATACATTTATAAAATATGTTTTTTTCCAAGTATCAATAAATAAAAAAATAAATACATTTATAAAACATGAATACACACAAATATATATATATATATATATTATGTGTATCTATTAGTATAATTATACATATTTATATTTATTAACAAATATTATATATTCATATGTATATTCATATGTTTTGAATATGCAGATAATATATATCAATTTTTCAAACACAAATACTCTCACACACACATTAAATATGTATATAAGTAATCACATATTTTTTTAAATAAATTTTATATTTGTTTTTTATTTAGATTAGGATTATATATTGAGAAATATATTTTATTCGAAAATAAGTTTTTTTATTTATTTAAAATAATTAAATTTTTTATGTTTGAATATATAAAAAATTGTTTCTATTGTTATATATTTAATTATAAATAACAGTAACTTTTGAAAAATTGATAAAATATCAAAACCCATAATATCAATATAAATGTAATCTCTGAGTATAAATTCATTCCCCACTGAAAAATGGAAAAAGACCCCCTAAAATGAGGTGTATATTAATTTGATGTTTGAGTTACATTTTCAACATATTTTAGCTTTTTTATTAATTTTGTGATTTGTTGTGTTTTCAAATTGTTATTAAATGATTATTACTCAATGATAATTAGAAAATCATTAATTAATAATATTTTTTATATATATTATATGTCATTTTCATTACATATTTTATATATTAATTGTAAATGACTTTTTATACTTGTTAAAGACATATTTTAAAAAATATATTATATTTATATCAATATAAATATATTATTATATTTATATATTTTTTTAATGAAATATAAATTTTTCCAATATATCCTTTATGAGTGCTATTAAAAGATAAATGATAAAGAATCTCCTTTATCAGCACTACTAAAAAATGAACTCACAATGGTGTCCCCTTTTATATTGCTAAAAAACACTGATAAAGGGGTAGCACTATGAAAACCTATTTTTGTGGTAGATTAATTAGGATTTATTTGTTTTCTAGGATTTATTATTTGACCAAATTTTTTAATTTTTCATTACTTGATTATGTTCACCCAATTCGATGGAAACTGTTGATTATTTATTTTTGTATAATGGGATATTCATATATTTTAAAAAATGATTGAAGTATTGTTTATTAACTCCCCAAAATTAATATATTTATGAGAATTTTTAATTTCATAATTTCTTAATTTAATTTTTTTACTATTATAATTTATATAATATTTTGAATAAACTATTTAATATATATATATATATTAAATTATAATAATCTAAATAATAATTTTTCATGAAGTTTATTTAGAAATGATTACATTTAATAATTATTTTAATTACTATATGGTCAATATATTTAAATATGTTTTGGTGTATTTGAAAATTATTATTATTTGCTTTAAATTATTTCAAGTTGAATACTGTAATGTTTTTTTGTGAAAATGATTGAAGAATGTCCCTTGTATTTATCTTTTCTCATATACCATTGGTTAATCTTCTAAGACAGTGTTATATGAAATCATTTATAATTAAATCAAATCATTATAATATCAAAAATAGCATCCTTAAATTTGGAATCGTGATTCTTTTCTTTTCTACCATGTTGGCGAATGGACGAGTCCTTGAATCTATTGAGGTAATATTTTCACAAATATTATATATACCAAGTAATATTATGCTCACCTTACCCCTTCCATGAGTCTTTCCTCTCATCATTTACATTGGGTCTACTCACTGAAAACATTTTCTTCTTCTGACCTTTGCTAACAAACCTCATTTTATGTCTTTATATTTTATCAACTTCTACTGTACCACAACTCTGGATCTCATGTATTACAAAAATTAACTTCTTAAGAAATACCTTTCTTGGGGATCCCTTTTTAGATATTTTATATAGATGTAAGTATATAATAAACATATATTTATATTCTCTCTCAGTTATTTTTTTTATATATCTCATTTTTGTTATTAATTATTATTTTTGTTAATTATTTTTTGTGATGATTTTTCTATTTTTCTATTATTTATTTTTTTTCTATAATAACATTTATGTTGTTCTCTTTACTATTATTTCATGTTAAACCTTGATGAAAATATGATTTAGGTTATAGGAGAATAAGCTAACTAGTATTGGATTCCTATAATATTTTATATCTTTATATTATCAGAAATGATCACTTAATGCATTTTAGTAAGTTATTCATCATACTGTTTTTATTTACCTGTACACTCTCTAACTAATTTATAAAATTTATCTACCAAGTAATATTTAATATTCTAGACTAATGATTACTTATATTAAAAAAATTACTGTGTTCAATAATAAAAGGGTACCAATCCCATCAAAACTCGAAACATCAAGGGAAATTTTATTCTGACTGATGGTAACACCATTATTGGAATGTTTTGTATCATGTTCATTATTAATATTAAATAAATTATCTCAAATTAGTCTTTCTCCAAAGTATTTTGGTTATGAATTACATGATTAACATTTTTTTTTCTTTTGGAATTAATGTTGGTGATAAAGTTTTATGTTCATCAGTACCCTCAATTTTGTTTTTATGGTGATAAACAAGTTAATTCCATCAATTTTATTCAATCGGTTGTATGTATCTACACTTCCCGATATTGGATTATACCTATAATTGAAAAAAATCAAGTGGGAAAAATTCTTTTTTCCAATAAGTTACCATTTTTTAATTATAAATTTTGAGATAACTAAATATTACTAAAAAATGAATTAGCTTCATGGATTTGTTAGCAAAGAGAAATTTTAATAAAATATTCGTGATGAATTCTTAAGAAATTGATCTTTTTCATATGAAACCACTAGTAATCTATTCAACTATCTATGAATAAATAAATTCCCTCATATACATATCGATGATAAAATTTAAGAATATAGTATGTATTGGATAACTTTAAAATATTTTTTCCAACCTTTTGGGATACGGTTTTAAAATAATCTATAGATTTTTTGTGTTGGTTTTTCTGGCCACGAGATTTTAATTTATAACATTGTTATTATATTGATTGAATTTGAGAAGGTTTGGAGATACCACTATGGATAGAAAATTATATGGTGTGAATATCAAGAATGAATCTAATATAACCTGTTAAAAAAATGAAATACATTACTAAAAATATTTTGTATCAATTTTTTTCAAATTCTCTCTACAATAACACTTCAATTTAATTAATTTTTTAAGAAAGAAATGTTTATTTTCCTATTAATTTTCATGGTCCTATTATCTTAAAAATGGATTATTTTTTCCCTTCTTGAAATCAGTAACTAGGGAATTATAAAAAATAATATATTTTCCCCTCTCTTCTACAATTTATATGATGTTGTTTTCCAGGTATGAAGTTTTTATTCAACTATAATTATTAATTGAATTATTTTGTGTAGTTTGATCATTTTCAAGTTACTTATAAATATTTTTACGAAGTATATATTGATTTTTTGAAATTTCAAGCACTTATGAAAATATAATATTCTATATAAAGTATGAAATTCTATACTCTCGTTCCTCTCATGATTATTCTAGATTCATATTGTATTCTATTACTGTATTAATAAATTGTATACTCATACTATTAAATTTTAGTATTCATAAAACTTCAACTTATTAAAAAATAAATACTTTAAATATGGTATGAAAAGAAATCAATTAGTTAAATTATAGTTTGTAAATACCCCTTATTGAATACACATGTATGCATATTTTCACAAATATATGAGGTTTCATCAATTGGTTCAACTATACATATATAGTTATTACTACTCTTATATAAATTCACATCATTTAGTGCAATGAAACCTATTAGTAGTTTTTAATGATTTAAAAGTACTTTAAAAAGTGATTCTTGGGTTTGAAAACAGGAAATTGTTTTAATGTGGTGGTTAAATCATATAAAAACAACTATAGAATGATTTTTGAAAAGTAGGAACTAATGAAACGTTAATCCATGCTTTTATCTTCTCATGTTGATCGAAAACATTTTTTTTAGTGTTTTAGAATACTAAAATGCTTGTGTGACATTAAAAATCATATAAAATGACCTCATATTGACATTCAATAATTAGAGAAATTTATTTGAATTATTTTTGAAATGTACGACTAAATGGTGCATCAATATGATGTGTGGTGTACATAGTATGGCATAATTAGTAGTTCTTAAATAATTAATAGTCTTTAAAAACATGCGTCAATGGGAAAAAAAGAAAACCATTATTGATTATCTTGAAATCAAAGTAAAACTTCAAAACTCAAAGATTTTATGATATAATTCTATTTAAATAAATTAAATTTCTTTGATTTCTTTCTTTAAACAGAACCTTGAGTTTAATCAAACAATGATATACTACTGAAATATTATTATTTAATATGTTATTTGTCACCTAGATGATAGGTTGGATGGTTTAAATATGACTAAATATATTATTAAAAGTGTTCATTTTACATATGAATAAAATTAATTCAATAGTTACTAATTGGTTAAAAATAATAATAATAATATGTTGTTAGTAAAAGAAAGGTTTTTATAAAAACGTATTATTATATGCATAATGAATTTTTAAAATTAAAAAAATAGATACAGCTCAATTAATTCATGATATTAATGTAATGTATATTTTTTAATCAATAAATTTTTTATCATTCATCTAATATTTATATATTTACAGGATTAATATAAATCCCTTTTTATGCATAAAACTGTATTTTTCTAAAAAAGTGGGTTTTGTAACATTTACGCACATATTTTGAAATTAATTTCAAACACTTATTGAAACTAAATCATGAGAAACTGATTCTTTATTTGGAATTATAAGTTTCAAACTTGATAAATAGGTCCCTTTTATTTTCATTCTTTATTAATACTAATAGTAGTAAAATTTATCACATCTGTAAAGGGTGAAATATGTAATTAAGGTTAAAAACTAATGTGATAAGAATTTAAATTTCCCTAACAATTAAATTTATATTATTGGATGAAATTAATTCTACCATTATCTCCATAATCTCTAAATGTATTTTTTTAAGGTAAATATTTCCATGAAAATTTTATATATAGTTTTTTATGTAAGGAAAAGAACCAAATTTCACCGTCTTACTTTTAAATATACATTTTGACACCACAAAAAGATAAAAGTATTTTGGAATGAATATCAATGATTAATTTGAGAATAACAAAATTATTTTCATGATTTTAATAAATTTATAAATTTTCTTTAATTTATAATTAGTTTATATTCTTCCACAACGGTGAGAGTGTATTTCTTCAATTAATTGGAAAACAACGTTAATGATTTTTAAAATACTAAAAGTAGTATAATTTGTGAAATTTTTATTATTTATTATCTTTTATAAATGAATATAATATATTAATTATGTTATAAAGGATTATATTTGGATAACATATTTATCTTGATGTCTTTAAAATGAAATGAATTAAATAGTGCCAAAAATTACAAAAATGATATTTACGAATATAATATTTTATTTATTTAATTAAAAATCATAAAAATAATGAAAATTTAAAAGGGGATAATATATCATCTATATCTATTTATGATAATATTTTTACCTTATAAATAAAATAATAACTCTTTATGATAAAAAAATTCATTACTCTGGTTATGGTTATAATATTTTAACTAAGGTGTTAAACCAAAACACAAGGTTTATCATAAAACATAAGCATGTCAAAATTATATTTTTTGAAACTATTTTACAATATCCTACCTTTAATTTCAATATTTTTCTCTTTGCAATTGTTTTTCTTGATATTGACTTATTTATATTTTATGCTTTTTAGTTATTTCAGGTGTGTTTTTTCCCTCCTTTATAAAAGGAATCAATTTCACTCTATTATTTACATCACTTTGAAGAACCTAGATCGAATAAAAACATAATATTTATCTTATATACATTTTTTTTAAATTTTATATCTATTTTATTAACAAAATCCAAAACATAGGGTTATTAATAGGAATTGTAATGGGGTTCTTTCAAAGAAGAGGTAAGCACCTTAACGGATCACTTTCTTTTTTTTTCTTCATATTTCACCGACAATAAATTTATGTATTTATCATAAAATTATAAATTTAATATTATAAATATAAAAAAAATATGATTATTAAATGACCATTATCCATACACTTTTCCATCAAATGAAGAATGATAACATCGCTTGTGCGTACTTGTGAAATACCACCTCTACGAAGTGTTGTAATTTAGTTTTCATTTATAATTTATATGGATTCTAAATATGGTAGATATTATATACATATATATGTGTTATACATGATATAATAATTATTCTATAATTTTGAATTATAATTTCTTTTTCATTCATTCCATTCGTTAAAAAGGGATAACAACATTAATGCATATTTATGACCTTTGACCTCCAGAAATGGTGTAATTGATTTTCTACCTAAATATTTTATGGATTACACTATATATACATAATTAATATATATATAATATTTATATTATGTTAAATATTAGAAATATTGTTGGAGAATGATAAAATTTAAAATATTGAAACTTCTAAACCAAAGAATACATTAAAAATAAAGTCATTATTACCTAGAACAGTGATTTTAACCAAGAATTGTTAATAAATTGGTGATAAAAGATTATAAGTAAACCATATATTGTATTTTATTTATAATTATTGTTATATAATATAAATATAATATATATATATTTATTTATTTATTATTCATGAATTTCATACATGTACGAAGGAATTAAAAACAAAGGTAGGATTTTATTTCACAATCTCATCATTATTCATGAATGTTTATGCTTAACTCTTAGTTGAGGGAATTATTTGATATTCCTACCTGAAAACTAATAAATGTTATTATCCTATAGTTATTTATAGAAATTAAAAGTTTTCTTTTTATTTTCCTCTCTCAAAGTATTCATGATACCAAAATAAGTTTTTAAGGGAAACTATCATTGTATTTGCTACCCAGTTTTGAATTTTTATCTTCAACATCGATATTTTCCTAAAATGTATTATATAATTCTTCTAAAAAATTATCCATTTATTTATTAAATAAATTTTTACCCATGTTTTAATTTTTATATATTATTTGAATGAAATATTTTAGTCTTTTTCTGATACAGGCACTTTCTGACCTTTTTACAAAATTATCAAAAGGAATGTTTCTATATTATAAGATATGAATATAATTTCACACCATCATGACCCATAATTCCCCTTAATTTTCCATTTCTAGTTTAGAAGTTTCCTTTCAAAGAAAATATTGTTCTTAATATTTTGAAATTTTTTTGTTAAGTGAGAACAACTATTTTCATATATGATTTTAAAAGTTTTTCATCTATGTCAATATCCATTATTGAATATTATGATTTATTAAGGATATAATATTATAATACCATCAAAAAAATTATTGTGAGGGTTTCGGATTAGCATGATTGGGGAACATATTGATATCTCTTAGGCTAATTCTTCTATTATGTAATGATATTGATTTTTAAGTCATGTTGATTAAGTTATGTTTCTAATTATTATGATGAATACACCGTATTTATTAAGTGAATTGTGGATTATGGAATTACATATACCCTTGATGCATCATTATATCTCATGATAAAAACTATATTGAAGTCACTTATTGATGTCCATTTGGATATTTTAATAGGTATTATGTCTATGGATAATTTTTTAGAGCATTTTATAAGGAGTATGTAGTGATTTTTTCATCCTTTATTCATTATTATATTATTTATGTAACTAATACAATTACTAAGAATTTAATCTCCCACCTTTCTATTGTTTTCATTCCCCTATATTATAGGAATTTTATCATGATTGCTATTAATGGATTTTCTAAATGTAATAATGGTATTATCAAAGAAAATACTATGTTTTATTGTAATTTTAAAAATTTAATATTCTAGACTAATGATTAATTTTATAAAAAAAATATTGTGTTCAATAATAAATTGGTACCAATCCCATAAAAATATGAAACTTCAAGGGAAATTGTATTCTGACTGATGGTAGCACCATTGTTGGAATGTTTTGTATCTTGTTCATTATTAATATTAACGAAATTCTCTCACATTCTTCTTTCTCCCATGTATTTTGGTTGTGATGTACATGATTAAAATTTTGTTGTTTCCCTTGGAATTAATGTTGGTGATATAGTTTTGCGTTCAGCAGTACCCTCAATGTTGTTTTTATGGTGAGAAAAAATTTAATTCCATCAATTTTATTCAATGAGTTGTTTGTAGCTACACTTCTCGATATTGGACTATACCTATAAGTGCAAATAAAGAAGTGGGAAAAATTATTTTATCCAATTAGTTACTATTTTTTAAATTATAACTTTTGATATAACTAACTATTACTAATTACATGATTTATCTTCATTGATGTGTTATCAAAGAGAAAATTTAATAAAATATTTTTTATGAATTCTTCAGAAATTGATCTTTTGAATATGAAACCAATGGTAATCTCTTAGACTATTTATGATTAAATAAATTCCCTCATATATATATATATATAGATGATAAAATTGATGAATATAGTATGTATTGGATACCTTTAAAATAGTTTTTCCAGCCTTTTGGGATATGGTTTTAAAATAATCTATAGATTTGTAGTGTTGGGTTTGCTAGCCACAAGATTTTAATTTGAATTAACAATATATTGTTATTTGATTTTCTAAAACCACTTTATGGGTGAGAGGGAACCGAGCCATACATGAAGTTACCAAAACATCAAATTCAAAAAACCATAGACAGAAACCACTATGATTCAAAATTCAAAATCCACGCTAGCCGGGATGCCTCGGGACATAGATTCTCAACCCACGAGCCTCCTCTAGCCGCACCCCCAACAACGAACACCTCGTCGTCACCAGTAACACCTTCATCATACATCACCAGTGAGAAACCATACTCCATCACCGCCATAACTTCAAAAATCATCATAGAAAAAAACTTCACCTGCTTCATCAAACACCATCACCGATGAACTGACAGTAAAACTAGAAAACCATCACAAAGGATCCAGACTGATTAAACACCACCAACATCCATCAATCACCATATATAGTGTTGATGTCTTCCACCATAGTTTTTGACAAACATCACCCAAACTAGACATGAAAACGACCTCTCATAGAACCTGAAACAAACAACAAAAACACACGTAGAAGAAACTAAATAACCTTCTTTAAGGAAGAAGGGAGAACATCAAACAATTACAGCAAACCAATAACATCAATTAACGTTTCCAATGCCAAATCAGATCATCACTGATGTCTATGTTCTTATGCCTAAAACACTGACCACCTAAACACACATCCCAAAACGTCAATGTTACCCCTACCCTAGATCCTCCATGGAGAGGAATAGTGGAACGAGAATCCAGAGCAGTGAATAAGTCGGACAAGGCCTCCGCAAGAAGACAACATCGACGAAGTGGAAAAAAAGAAGAAACCAACAAACCAAAAGAAATCCAAGTCCGGTAGTACCTTGAAGTCCATTGTCTGCTGAACCACAGATCCCAAAACATCATTGTTCCTTTGTGCCAGATCTAACTAGGAGAGGGGCATATGAACATGATGTCATAGAAGATTGAGCGGCCAAGGGGTTCACCAGCAAACAACCTTCATCGGGCCATATAAGCATCCTTAAAATAAGGCGACGTCGAAACGAAGGGAACCATAACACCATCACCTTAGTGTACGCAAGAAGAAGCACGACACTAAAACGAGCCTCCGAACGATAGGAAAAGGGTTCCCGCAGTAAACCCTAGGTGGAACCGGAGGGGGAATGCTAGGAGAGACGAAGCCAGAGGGAAGGAAAAGAAAGTACGGGCATCACTGGGGAGGGAATGAAACCCTAAGAGGGAGAGGAGAAGCCGGCATCCCGAAGTCGGAGACCAGGTAACTGAGGCACCATTTTTTCGATTCCCATAGAATACAATTCATTGAATTTGAGAAGGTTGGAGATATCACTATGGATAGAAAATTATATGGTGTGAATATCCAGAATGAATCTAATATAACATGTTAAAAAAATAAAATACATTACAAAAAATATATTATAGCAAATTTTTTCAAATTCTCTTTATAATAACACTTCAATTTAATTAATTTTTTAAGTAAAAATGTTTATTTTGCTATTAATTTTCATGGTCATGTTATCTTACAAAATGGATTATTTTATCCCATTCTTCAAATCAGTTCCTAGGGAATGATAAAAATAATATATTTTCCCTCTCTTCTACACTTTATATGAAGTCATTTTCCAGGTATAAAGGTTTTATTCAACTATAATTATTAATTGAATTATTTTTTATTGGTTGATCATTTTCAAGTTACATACATATATATTTACGAAATATATAAAGATTTTTTGAAATTTCATGCACTTATGAAAATATAATATACTATATAAAGTATGAAATTTTATACTCTCATGCCACTTCTAGATTCATACTGTATTCTATTACAGTATGAATACATTGTATACTTATATTATTGAATTTTAGTATTCATAAAACATCAACTGATTAAAAAATAATAATTTAAATATAGTATGAAAAAAAATTCAATTAGTTAAATTATAGTTTGTAAATACCCCTTATTGAATAAACATGTATGCATATTTTCACAAATATATAATGTTTCATCAATTGGTTCAACTATACCTATATATATATTACTTCGCCTATACAAATACACATCATTTAGTGCAATGAAACCTATTAGTAGTTTTAATGATTTAAAAGTTCTTTAAAATGTGGTTCTTGGGTTTGAAACCAATATTTTTTTTAAAGTGGTTGTTAAATCATATAAAAACAAATATAGAATGATTTTTGAAATGTAGGAACTAATGACATGTTAATCCATGATTTCATCTTCTCATGTTGATCGAAAAAAAAATTTCAGTGTTTTTAAATACTAAAATGCTTGTGTAACAATAAAAATAAAATAAAATTACCTCATATTGACATTTAATCATTAGAGAAATTTATTTGGATTATTTTTGACATGTATGAGTAGATGGTGCATCAATATGATGTATGGTGTTCATAGTCTGGCATAATTAGTAGTTCTTAAATAATTAATAGTCTTTAAAAACATGCGTCAGTGGTTAAAAAAAGAAAACCACTATTGATTATCTTTAAATCAAAGTAAAACTATAACACTCATTGATTTTATGATATAATTATATTTAAATAAATTAAATTTCTTTTATTTCTTTCTTTACACGCAACATTGAGTTTAATCAAACCATGATATACTACGGAAATATTATTATTTAATATGTTATTTGTCTCCTAGATGATAGATTAAAGGGTTTGAATATTACTAAATAAATTATTAAAAGTTTTCATTTTACATATGAATAAAATTAATTCAATAGTTATTAATTGGTTAAAAAAATAATTAAAATATGTTGTTAGTAAAAGGAAGGTTTTTATGAAAACGTATTATTATATGCATAATGAATTTTTAAAATTAAAAAAATAGATACATCACAATTAATTCATGATATTATGTAATGTATATTATTTAATAAATAATTTTTTTTATCATTCATCTAATATTTTTCTAGTTACAGGATAAGTATAAATCCCTTTTTATGCATAAAACTCTATTTTTCTAAAAAAGCGGGTTTTGTAACATTTACGAGCATATTTTGATATTAATTTCAAAAACTTATTGAAACTAAATAATGAAAAACTGATTCTTTATTTGTAATTATAAGTTTATAACTTGATAAATAGGTCCCTTTTATTTTCATTCATTATGAATACAAATAGTTGTAAAATTTATCACATCGGTAAAGGGTGAATTATATAATTAAGGTTAAAAACTAATGTGATAAGGATTTAAATTTTCCTATCAATTAAATTTATATTATTGGATGAAATTAATTCTACCATTATCACAATAATCTATAAATGTATTTATTTAAGGTAAATATATCCATGAAAATTTTATATATAATTTTTTATGTAATTAAAAGTACCAAATATCACCATATTACTTTCAAATATACCTTTTGTCACCACATAAAGATAAAAGAATTTTGGAATGAATATTAATGTTTAATTTGAGAATAATTAAATTATTTTCATTATTATAATTAATTTTGAAATTTTAGTTATTTTACAATTAGTTTAAATTCTTATATAACGGTGAGAGTTTATTTCTTCAATTAATTGGAAAACAATGTTAATGCTTTCTAAAATAATAATAGTAATATAATTTGAGAAATTTTTATTGTTTATATAATTTTATAAATGAATATAATATATTAATTATGTGATAAAGGATTATATTTGGATAACATCATTATCTTGATGTCCTTAAAATAAAATGAATTGAATAGTGAAAAAAATTACAAAAACGATATTTACGAATACAATATTTTATTAAATTAATTAAAAATCATAAAAATAATGAAAATTTAAAAGGGGATAATATATGATCTATATCTATTTATGAGAATATTTTTACCTTATAAATAAAATAATAACTCTTTATAATAGAAAAAGTTATTACTGTTGTTATGGTTAAAATATGTTAACTAAGGGGTTAAACCAAAACACAAGGTTTATCATAAAACATAATCATGTCAAAATTATATTTTTTGAAAATATTTTACAATATTCTACCTTTTATTCCAATATTTTTCTCTTTGTAATCATTTTTCATGATATTGACTTATTTATATTTTAATCTTTTTAGTTATTTCAAGTGTGTTTTTTCACTCCTTTATAAAAGGACACAATTTCACTCTCTTATTTACACCACTCTGAAGAACCTAGATCGACTAAAAACATTATATTTATCTAATATAAAAATATTTTAAATTTTATATCTATTTTATTAACAAAATCCAAAACATAGGGTTATTAATAGGAATTGTAATTGGGTTATTTCAAAGAAGAGGAAAGCGCCTTAACTGATCAATTTCTTTTGTTTTACATCATATTTCACCACCTATAAATTTAACATCTTTATCATAAAATTATAAATTTAATATTATAAATATAAAAAAAATATGATTATGAAATGACCATTATCCATCCTCGTTTCCATCAAATGAAGAATGATAAGATCACTTGTGCGTACTTGTGAACTACCACCTCTATGAAGTGATGTAATTAAGTTTTCATTTATACATTATATGGATTATAAATATATTACATATAATATATATATGTGATATACATGATATAATAATTATTCTATAATTTTGAATTATAATTTCTTTTTCATTCATTCCATTCGTTGAAAAGGGATACCAACATTAATTCTTATGTACGACCTTTGACCTCCAGAAATGGTGTAATTGATTTTCTACCTCTATATTTTATGGATTACACTATATATACATAATGAATATATATATAATATTTATATTATGTATAATATTATAAATATTATGTCTGCATGATCAAATATATAATATTGAAACTACTGAACCAAAGAATACATTAAAAATAAAGCAGTTATTACCTAGAGCAGTGATTTTAACAAAGAATTGTTAATAAATTGTTGATAAAAGAATATAAGTAAATCATATATTGTATTTTATTTATGATTATAGTTATATAATATACTTATAATATATTTATATTTGTTATTCATGAGTTTCACACACGTACGAAGGAATTCAAAACAAAGGTAGGATTTTATTTCACAATTTCATCGTTATTCAAGAATGTTTATGCTCAACTCTTAGTTGAGGGGATTATTTGATATTACTACCCAAACACCAATAAATGTTATTATCCTATAGTTATTTATGGAAATTAAAAGGTTTTTTTTTATTTTCCTCTCTCAAAGTGCTCATGATACGAAAATATGTTTTTATGGAAAACTATCATTGTATTTGCTACCCAGTTTTGAATTTTTATCTTCAAAGTCCATTTTTTCATAAAATGTATAAAATAATATTTTTAAAAAACTATAAAATTAATTATTAAATAAATTTTTACCCATGTTTTAATTTTTTTAAAATGATTTGAAACAAATCTTTTAGTCTTTTTCTGATACAGTCACTTTCTGACCTTTTTACAAAATTCTCAAAAGGAATGTTTCTATATTATACGATATGAATATAATTTCACACAATCATGACCCGTAATTCCCCTTAATATTTCATTACTAGTTTAGATGTTTCCTTTTCAAAGAAAATAATTTTCTAAATATTTTGAAAATTTTTTGTTATGTGAGGACAAGTATATTCATATAATATTTTAAAATTTTTTCATCTCTATCAACATCCTTTATTTAATATTATGATTTATTAAGGTTATAAAATTACAATACCATCAAAAAAAATTATTTGGAGGCTTTAGGATTATCCTGATTGGGGAACGTATTAATATCTCTTAGGCTAATTCTTCTAATATGTATTGTTATTGATTTTTAAGTCATGTTGATTAAGTTATGTTTCTAATTATTATGATGAATACAAAATACTTATTAAGTGAAGTGTGGATTATGGAATTACATATCCCCTTGATGCATCATTATATCTCACCATACAAACTATAATGGGTGTTTGGCCAAGGCCTTACCCATTTATGTATGATTTCTTCTCATGAGACCTCGATAATATGTTTCAAATGAATCTGATTATGTATTTTGTAATTATGAAGTCACTTATTTATGTAAATTTTGATATTTTAATAGGTATTATATCTATGGATAATATTTTAGAATATTTTATAAGGAGTATGTAGTGATTTTATCATCCTTTATTCTTTATCTTATTATTTATGTATTATTATCTTCCCTTGAACTCATACAATTACTAAAAATTTGATCTCCAAAATTTCTATTGTTTACATTCCCCTAGATTATAGGAAGTGTATCATGATTGTTATTAATGGGTTTTCTAAATGTAATAATGGTATTATCAGAGAAAATACTATGTTTTATTGTAATTTTACAAATTTAGTGGGATATTTAATTTTGTATCTATTTCTTATAGACTACTAAAATATTCTATCATTTGGGATGAAATCACTTGTCTCTAGTATAAATGTAATTATGTAACAACGTAATCTAGGCGACTATGTTCAGGGTATTTATAGATTGTATCAGAGAAATATTAATAGAAACCTATGGAAATGGACTTAGGAAAACATAGATATGTAATATAACCTTATGAATAATTTTTAGAATAAATCTAAGTATAGAATAACATCATAATTTTTTGTTACGGAGGATTTTATGATATTTTCCTATAAATACATCAATTTATGGATATTAAAAGAGAGTATGATTCCAGAAAAATGAAATATAGTAGTAATAAACTTGAAAATAGTTGGTTCGAGTATATCACTGCTCTCATTCTAGTGCATGGTGATTGCACCCTTCCTACACACCTGGTTTGATTCTCTAAACAAATATTCTTGGTTTAATTTGAATTTTCATTAAAAACAACTATAAGAGATTTAAAAATATTTTAATGATTTCATAATATTCCCAAAAAGTCAATATTATGATCCTGAGATTTTCTACTCATAAAATTTTCAGTTTATGTTATGATTTTCACAAGTTCTGAAATTTTAAATTATGATTCATAATCTTATGATCTAGTCTAGTGTATGAAATTGTTTAGAAATTTAACATAAAAAAGAATGGAATCCATATCATTGCATGTAATCCATACAAGTATTTACCTCATAATAATAATAATGATGTTATAAATTTAACTATAGCTAGATCTGGAAAAAATTATAACTATACTAAGGAAGGTGAATCAGTTTATGTAAAATAAACTTAATTATATGGGTAAGTCCTATGATTCACAATGTAGTGTAACAATGTTAATATTTTTTAGTTTTTTGTAACCTTTATCATTCAATTGGACTAAAACTCCATTTGTTTTTTGAGAAATGGATAAGTACCATAGAAAAGATATTTCACACTTTTGGATATAATGAACGGTATAGTTATTTTTTAGGATTTTATCATCTATTTGGGGATACATATTAATTGTGGATATTGATTTAAAATAAATATTATGAGGGGGAAATAGAGATCATTGAATGGAATAATCATAAATAAATTTTCTTGGAAAAATATTTTCGTCCTGGATATGAAGAGAAGATAACATTACATGTTTATCAAGCCTTGTTGAGGAATATATACATAATCCAAAGTGTTTCTCTGGTAGTCATAAGGAAATCCATCAAAGGGAACTAATATCTTAATAATTCTCATCATAGTACCATATAACATCATGTGCTATAGAGGTTGAGAAATAATTATCCAAGAGTTATGGTTTCAATAGAAATCAAGATAACAGGAGTATTTTAGAAATGAAAAAGGATAATGGAAAGAAGGGACATAGGAATTTTTCAACATGTGATATTTTTTTAATGAAACATCTTGGTACATAATTAAAAGGAAAAGCATTTTTCTTCAAGTGTGGATAAAAAGTTCATCATTGTCATGAATGAAAGGTTTAGGGTGAATCCATCAATGTGTAATTATTTAACTCTAATGATATGGGTAACTATTATAATAAAATCCCCAAATTAAAAGAGAACATTCCATAAAAGAATCCAAGTGTTGAAGTTAAATATTATCCAATTACTACAGATAATGTTTATGTTCCAAGAAATTGGGTTAAGGGTACACTTATCATCCAGTCCCACACTAAACTTTTTTTATTCAATTTTAGTTCTAACAACTCTTTTATATCTAAAAATTTTTTATTGGTATCACAACACCACCTCAATTGTTATATTTTGGGTTGGAATTAAAAAATATTAATGGTGGAATTACCAAAAATCATTTATATAACTCCTCTTAGATTGAATTTTGTGGGAATGTTCTTCCAATGAATCTTGTAATTATTTTTTTTGTGGAATTTGATGTAATTTTTCTATGGAATGAATCTCTCCGTATAGAAACCATATCGACCTGGGAGGAAGGGAAACTACATTTTTTACTCTAAATTAACCATTAATAATCTATCAGTTCATGGAAAACATAAAAAATGAATGAAAATTACATATATCATAGGGGTTTTCCAACAATTCATATGGGATATTTATCATAAATACCTGGGGAGAAAATAAAAAATTAAAATTTTGCCTATTATATAAAAATAATTAATGTATTTCCTAAAGAATATCATCGACTTTACCTTAATAAATAATATGAGATCCCATACTACTGGAATTCTTGGTGTTTGCGACGGGATCCCGTGGGAAATAAGATTTAGGGATGGGTCCCCATCGCGAATAGCCCGTTGTAGAAAATGCCGTCGCAAATAATCTCCGATTATAAGCATTATATATACATAAACATTTTGGCGACGGTCCCGTCGCAACTAGTTTTTGTGACGGGCCCGCTATCCCTTCACAAAAATATATATATATAATGTTATTGTGATGGGCCCATCGCAACAATGTATTTGCGACGGGTAAGTAGCCTCATCCCAAATATGTTTTTTAAAAATATTTATTTAGCCTATTTGCGATGGGACCCCATCACAAAAGGTCCCGTCGGAAATAGTAAATTAATTTAAAAAAATGTAATAAAATTACAATTAATGAAAAAACAATATTACTATTATTAAAAAATTATTAAAATTCTCAATATTCACAAAAAAATATAAAATCATAAAATATTATTATTATTATTATAAATAAATAATCAAACACTAAAAAAATAATACTCAAAAAATATATTTAATAAAATAATATTAATATTATTAAAATAATAAAAAAATAAAAAATATTAAAATTCTCAATATTCACAAAAAAATATATTAAAATATTGAAAATTAAATTATGTAATATTTGCACCGATATAAAAGATAGAAAATGTAAATAATTCATATTACACTGTTAAATTCAAATTGTTTAAACATATGAAATCACTAGGGGCTGTCTTCTGGAGGAGGTGGAGGAGCTGAAGGAGATGATGGAGGAAACATCATCCCTAAACTACGAGTCAGACGGTGCATGTACTCCATCTGCTCGTGATGCTGCATCTGCCATCGATGCATCTCCTCCTCATGATGATGCTACTGCTGCTACTGCCATCGACACATCTTCTCCTCATGATGCTGCTCTTACTGCTACTGCCGCCGACTCATCTCTTCATGCTACTTCATCAAAGTCTATATAAGCTCTGCTTGAGTTCACAAAAAATCCTGATACTGTGAGCCAGAAGATGATGTCTCTCCATGAACTTGTCTCGAGCTGGATGCCGACATAACAGTGGTACAATAATAAGTGCCCTGAGTCAAATGAGAGCCGATACAAACTACTCGGTTCATTTCGAATCCATACTGAGTCGCCTGCATCCATGTCGCCTCATCAAAATGGTGAACACCGGTCTGTTCTGTCGTCTCATCCTGAACCTCAGCCTGTGTCTATGAGGTCACACCCACATATGACTCCTTCAATTCCAATTTAAAATAAAAATTGTAAAAATATTATATGAAATTAATTGTCAAACTGAAAAAATAATACTAACCACAATCTGATGCTTGCAATCACCTCTAATCTCTCCAGTGGCTGGATCATTGTACATCCTCTGATAAACTTCAAACTCTGTAACATCGGGATGCTCGACTGGCAACAGAAATATAAAATAAACTGTTTATATATAAATTTAAATAAAATATTTAAAAAAATTTACCAGATTCTCTCTATGTGAACTGAATGTACGGCTACCAGCTCGATGGGTCACATCTTCTCTCTCCCGGTTCTATCATCCCAATGAAGATCTCCTCTGAAATCCACCACCCAACCAGTGTAAACATAATCCATCCCAAACATGAAATGAAATGTACTCTGGTCTGTGAGCTCTACAAGACTCATCAAATTCTATCACTCCTGCTTTCTAAATGGTTGTCCTTCTCAAATTGTGCAAAAACTGACGGAAACTGTCATGCATAGAAACCTACAATGCCACGTGGATAGCGTCGCACAATATATCATCGATAGGATACCCCAAACCCTACAAATTATTTATAATATCAAGTTTTTAATATAATAAATTTTAAAAAGTAATTATTTATTTATGTACCAGCCAATGATGGAACATATCTCGTCATACATCAATAGGAATCTGTTCCCGTTTGATCCATGGCTGAGAAAAATAATTGCGCAAGATAGCGCTCTCCTTTCTAATAGCTAAATGCGCAAAACTGTGAAAAAATAATAAATAATCAAACAATTAGTATATATATAAATAAATTAATGAAAGCTAACTAAAATATACATGTTACTATAACTCTGTGTGTGTGGATCAAAACCATGATGTGGGCGTCGCTCGAGGATAGGGTCAGGAATCCTCAGTCGTGCAAGTCCCCGCCCCATCCGCGTATGGATCAAAACCAGCATTTAACTGTGTGTGTGGATCAAAACCAGCATTTAACTGTGTTTAATGATCATCTTCATCCTCTTCTCTATAGCTATCAATGTTAATGTCTCCATCTTCCTCCTCAATATCATCAATATCTATACGAGTTTCAGTTTCAACATCTATTGTCATTTAAAATTCATTTGTAACATCGTTAACATCTTCATCACCGTCAATCCTTAATTGTGTGGTTTCATCATTGATATTAACGTATCTTTGTGAATCAGATGTATTTTGAGCAGTCTCTTCAAAATTTTCAATTCCTTCCACTTCAGCGGAACCACATTTAGTTTGAGCAGACTGATTTTCTTGAGATTTTATTTTTATTATGCTCCATTAATCGCTCAAGTCTCTTAAAGTAGCACAGTGCTTTGCATAATAAATTTGATTTTCCTATTGAGCCAGTAAAAATTGTTCTTTTATTACATGAACACTTTTATATTTAATATCGATGATTCCATGAGTCGGGTGAACATGCAAGCCTCTCTCAGCATCCATCCACCAACATTTAAACATTGTTGTGTAATTCTGTCCTAGATAACATAACTAAATAATTTCATTCAAAATTACATAAAAGTCACCTTCAGTTTCTCTGTGATGTGATCCTCTAAAGAAAACTCCATTATCCATTTTTTTATTCTCTATATGCGTGTGTATGAAATCAAAAACCATTCACCACATACGCATTATAAGATTTAACCATTTTGGATAATGGGATACTCAATATACAAAGTCGTTTATCTATTATATCAGCATATTGAGACACCTGATTTTTTTTAAAAAAATTATCAATATAATAAATAATAAATTGAATTGATATTAAACCATAAATAATTTATGTTAACAGTTTTTGAAACCACTGGAAAAAAAAATTTGTCTGCGTTCTTCAAGAGAAACTGATGTGATTTGTGGAAGTTGTTTCTTGATATGATTATCATATAACCAACAAATAAAATCAGTTAAAATATTGTTACATAAAATATAGAATAATTGATAGATGAACTCATAGGAAAAATGATGTCATTTCTTCACAGTCGAGCAGAACATATGTATGAGCTCTGTGATGTTCATCATCTGAAATCCATCATTCATGAACTCCACCGAAACCAAGATTTGGCTAATTAAAAACTATTAATTGATTGTCCATTTCATCATTAACATTACCATCATTTCATCCCATGCGATTGTGTTTTTAGGGATATTGAGATTCAAAATAATGAGGGACGAAGAAAAATATTTCCTCTTACAAATAAGCTTAAGCAATTGAGCCTTCAACGGATTCTTTGTTACATACTATTTTCATCAATTTCTGTATACATCTCTTGAATGGGTACATCCTTCGAAACTATACTAGACCTCCAAATTTAGATTAATGTGGAAAATGTAATATCAGATGTTCCATTGAGTCAAAGAAAGCCGGCAGAAAGATTTTTTCTAGTTTACAAATAATTACAACAACATCTTCTTCCAGTTTTCTTAGTACATCGTAGTTTTTTGTCGCTAAACATATGTCTCGAAGAAAATATGATATGTCTATTATCAAATCCAAAATAATAGAATTCAACAATCCTCTCTATCTAATCGGCATTATTCTTTCCATTATAAATGAAAATAATGACTTTTTAATCTAGTAATATATCCACTCTTAACACATCTGCCCAAATTGGGAGCATATCCATTTGAAAGTCTCAAATCTGCAATCCACTAACAAAATAATAAGCAGATCTCCTTGGAAAGTGTATAAGCTGCTTTTGGCTTCATTAACCTCTGTGATTTAACATTTTCAAATAGTTCAAGTTCGGGTCACCTGCAAATTTGGGGAAGATCTAATAATTACATTACAGTATCATTTCCCTTACCTGGTGTATCCAAATCTGTATGAAATAAAATATCCAAATAGTTTTCTAAATATTCATCACATCCAACATGTGGCGGACCAACAAATCAGAACAATACGGAAGATCCCAAAAAATGCTCTGTTTTATAAAATTATGTTCATTCCCAAAGCCATGAATTTTCGGTTGGTTTTCTGTTGGTCCAAATGTGATGGGAGTTAATGAAAATACAACTGATTTTAACTCTGTACTTGAGATCATCTTTGAAGGTTCATCCCATTCAATTATACCTTTTTTGAAATCAGATTATTTCCTCTGAAAAGGATAATCGGTTGGAAGAAATCTACGGTGACAATAAAAATTTTATGGTTTTTTCCATTGACGAGCATAAAGGAATTGTTGTATTTCATACAGTAAGGACATGATTTCAGACCATGTGTACTCCAACCAGATAACATGTCATATTCCGGAAAGGCACTAATCATCCACATCAATGCATCTTTTAATAATAAATTTTGTTTCGCACTAACATCATATGTATTAACACCATCACTCCACAATTCATTTAACTAATCAATCAATGGTTTCAAATAAATATCAATATTCTTTTTCTGATGTCCTGAGATTAATAGTGTCAAAAAGATATAAGGATCCTTCATTAACATCCATAGAGGAAACTTGTATGGAGTTATAAAGACAGGCTGACATGAATAATGACAACCATAAGAACCAAACGGACATAAACCGTTAGTAGAAATACCCAATCGCACATTTCAGGCTTCTATAGCAAAAGAAGGATGCAGACAGTCAAAATGTTTCCATGAATCACCATCAGATGGATGATTCAAGCTTCTATCAGTTGAAATCTTGGTTTAGTTCCATGAAATCATTGAAGATGTATTCTAAGATAGAAATAAATGCTACAACCTCGTTTTAAGGGGGGAATATCTCAACTGTTTTACTGGAATCGATCTAGACTTCCCTTGTTAAGCTTCTTTATACCTCGATTGTCCACATGTGGTACAACTATCCAAGGACTCATTTTTCTAGAATATAAGATGCAATCATTTGGATATGCATGAATCTTCTGATAACTAAGGCCAAAATTACGAACCAGCCTCTTTCCCTAATAGTAATTTGTAGGCAACACATTTACTTCAGGTAACAGTGTTTTAACAAAAGAAAATATCTGATCAAAATAGTTGTTTGGCATTGAATTATCTGATTTAATGGTAATAAATTTTGCAACCGCTTCTAATTTTCTTATCTTGCAGCCAGGATATAATTCATCCTCAGCACACCTCAACAAATCATAAAATTCGGATGGTGCCAACTCAAGAGTTAAATCAATATCATCGTGATTTTCAGTTTGTTACACAAATGGCCCTACAACTTCATGTACTAAATTTTGAAATCATGATGGATCCAGAATAAAGTTATTAGGATCTTTTCTGGAATTGTGTTCACCGTTTTGATACCAAAAAACATAATCTGGTTGAAAACCAAACCGCAAGAGATGCCCCCCACAACATTGTCAACTGTGTCAAACATTCTAAGAGAACATTTTTTTAACAAGGACACTTAATTGTGCCTTCTAAAACATATTCTGTTTTTTATGATGAAAATTCTAATAAATATTAAACACCCTCAATATATACAGAATTTAAACCAGAACCATTTGGATTTCTGGGCTGATTTATCCAAGAACGATCATCTAATAATTACTGATGTTGACTTTCTTGTTCCATATTTTTCTACAGAAAATATGAAATCATCATTGCTTTTGAATAATTTGAAATTATAAAAACACTATATGAAAAAAGAAGATAAATAATTACAACTAATTCTTAATAATTACAATTAATTAAGGGTGACACAATTTCTAGTGGATTGACGGCTACTCTTTTGTACAACGACTCATTTACTTGAATCTTTCTCACACTGATATCAGAATGAAGAATCTGGTTGGAGATACACATATTCATTCTTGTATGCACATGAATGAATATGTGTACCTCTAACTAGATTCCTCATTCTGATTTCAGTGTGAGAGAGATGCAGGTAAATGACCCGTCAGACAAAAGAGCCCCCTTTTCGTCGATGAATCGTCTTCTTCCAACTGTCACCACCTGAAAACATTATAAAAAATATGATCCTACGAATGAATATCCAATCTTGTTCATACAAGATTGAATATGTCTACGTAGAATCTCATTTTTCATATTCATTTGTGTCGGTGAGAGTTGAAAGGAGAAAAGTTATCGAGCAAAAGGATTGCCGTAAATCCACTGGAATTATTCCAAATTCTTAAAATTTATTAAAATTTAATAAAATTTATTCCTAACTATTCCTAACTATTCCTAACTAATTATTACTAATTTTTATTTATTATTACTAATTATTCCTATTTATTCCTATTTATTCTTATATATTCCTATTTATTCCTATATATTTCTAATTATTAAAATTTATTTCTATCTATTAAAATTTATTGCTAATTATTACAATTTATTACTAATTATGACTAATTATTATAATTTATTACTTATTATTACAATTTATTACTAATTATTAATAATAATTACAATTTATTACTAATTTAGCAATACTTAGCAGTACATAGCAAAATGAAAACTACTTGAATAATGAATATAATTTTGGCAATCATCGTTGTGGTGATGATTACAAATTTTCCCTTCATTATCCAAGTAGATTTCTCTTAATAATTATGACTAATATAAAAATTATATTATCAATATTTATGAAAAAACAAAATTAATATTATTAAAATAATTAAAATTTATAAAATATTAAAATTATCATTATTCGCAATAGGCTTTGCTCTATTCTTAACATGTTCAAATTTCAAAGGGTCGCCAATTGTCAGGTCATGCGCAAAAAAAAGTTTGTGTCAACCATGTCTAATGTAAACTCTATAATTTTTCTTGCATGGTTGTTAACCTCTCAAGTAGTGTTAAAATAGGACGAACAAATAAATGTGAAAGACATGACTCGGGTTGTACTATTGAAATGGTACTTGCGAGGTGATCAACCAAGCAAGGACAATTATAGAGTTTACATTGGACATGGCTGACATTAAATTTTTATTACGCATGACTTGAAAATTGGAGAACCTATAATATTTGAACATGTTAAGAATAGAGAAAAGCCTATTATGAATTCTGATAATTTTAATATTTTATAAATTTTTTATTATTTTAATAATATTAATATTGCTTTTTCATAAATTTTGATAATATAATTTTTTTTAGTAACAGTTATTGATATTTATTGCTAATTATTTCTAATTAATTATAAATATTTCTAGTTATTGCTAATTATTGCTAATTATTGCTAATTATTGGTAATTATTGTTAATTATTGGTAATTATTGATAATTATTGGTAATTATTGGTAATTATTGCTAATTATTGCTAATTATTGGTAATTATTAATAATTATTGTTAATTATTGTTAATTATTTGTAATTATTACTAATTATTGGTAATTATTACTAATTATTGGTAATTATTCCTAATTATTTGAAATTATTACTAATTATTGGTAATTATTGGTAATTATTGGTAATTATTTGTAATTATTGGTAATTATTGGTAATTATTGGTAATTATTGGTAATTATTGGTAATTATTGGTAATTATTGGAAATTATTGGTAATTATTGGTAATTATTGGTAAGAATTGGTAATTATTGGTAATTATTTGTAATTATTGGTAATTATTACTAATTATTTGTAATTATTAATAATTATTTGTAATTATTAATAATTATTGGTAATTATTACTAATTATTGGTAATTATTGGTAATTATTGGTAATTATTGGTAATTATTGGTAATTATATCTAATTATTGGAAATTATATCTAATTATTGGTAATTATATATAATTATTGGTAATTATATCTAATTATTGGTAATTATATCTAATTATTTGTAATTATATCTAATAATTGGTAATTGTTACTAATTATTACTAATTATTACTAATTATTGGTAATTATTACTAATTCTTGGTAATTATTACTAATTATTCGTAATTATTATGAATTATTGGTAATTATTACAAATTATTGGTAATTATTACAAAATATTTGTAATTATTACTAATTATTTGTAGTTATTACTAATTGATAGTAATTATTACTAATTATTGGTAATTATTGTTAATTATTTGTAATTATTGGTAATTATTGGTAATTATTGGTAATTATTGGTAATTATTGGTAATTATTGGTATTTATTGGTAATTATTGGTAATTATTGCCAATTATTGTTAATTATTGGTAATTATTTCTAATTATTGGTAATTATTGGTAACTATTGGTAATTATTGGTAATTATTGGTAATTATTAGTATTTATTGGTAATTATTGGTAATTATGGATAATTATTGGTAATTATTGGTAATTATTGGTATTTATTTGTAATTATTAGTAATTATATATAAATATTGGTAATTATATCTAATTATTGGTAATTAAATGAAATTATTCGTAATTATATCTAATTATTTTTAATTATATCTAATTATTGGTAATTATATCTAATTATTGGTAATAATATCTAATTATTCGTAATTATATCTAATTATTGGTAATTATTACTAATTATTGGTAATTATTACTAATTATTGGTATTTATTACTAATTATTTGAAATTATTACAAATTATATCTAATTATTACTAATTATATCTAATTATTACTAATTATGTCTAATTATTACTAATTATATCTAATTATTACTAATTATATCTAATTATTACTAATTATATCTAATTATTACTAATTATATCTAATTATTACAAATTAAATCTAATTATTACTAATTATATATAGTAATCTCCAATTATTGAAAATTAACTATTATTATATATAATTATCACTAACAATATCTTCTTTTTACTAAAAATAAATATAATTAACAATCAATTTAATTAGAACTAATAAACAACAATTAAAATTAATATAAAAAAACAACATAAATATAAACAAAAATAAAATATAAATACCTTAAGATTTGATATTCTGAAGGTATTGCCGCCTTCCTATTGCTCTCGTATAAAAACATCAACTAAAAGAAATTTTTCTCTTCAAACTAGAGAATGAAAAGAGAATGAGAAGAAGATATGAGTTATTTAAAAAAACGGGTGGGGGTATATATAGGTTAGATTAGTTGCGATGGGGTTAGTTGCGACGGGATACCCGTCGTAAATGGTGGTATTTGCGACGGGCCCCGTCGCAAATACCCTCAACCACATGAATTACAGTCGGCAGTTAAAAGGGTATTTGCGACTGGCAGCTTGTCCTGTCGCAAATGGTATTTACCGCCGCTGGGCTTTTGCAACGGGCCCATCACAAATACCCTCGGCCACATTAATTGCCTTCAGCGGTTAAAAGGGTATTTGCGACGGGCCCCGTCGCAAATAGTTCCTTCCGACACTCTTTTTCTGATGGGACAACATCCCATCGCAAAAATCTATTTACCGCCACCGGGTATTTGCGATGGTACCCATCACAAATACTGTTGCACGATTTAACGTGCAAGCTGCGTTGTTTGGCATGTAAATCAAGCCAAACTATTTGCGATGGCTGACACTTCACCGTTGCAAATGCTATTCGTGTGGTTTGGCGCGCAAGTCGGGCAAAACTATTTGCGACGGGAGACGAAATCCTATCGCAAATAAAAAATTAGTTGTGACTGGGAAATTTCCTCATCGCAAATAACATCAGGGACGGGTTATTTGTGACATTATTTATTCCCATCGCAAATAACCCGTCGCAAATATTGATTTTTCTCGTAGTGCCAAAAGAGCTCATACCTAGTTATATGCCAATTTAAATGTCTCCTTATATAATATATCTGATATATATACAAGAAGTGAAAAGGTAACACTAGGATAATCTAGATAAGGGATTAATTTGTCTTAGTGCTTCCCCATGTGGTGCATATGTTATTTTTTTAGAAGAAATATGGGTGAATGCATATATTCAATGATTATCAGGAACATAAAAGGAACATTATTATTAATAAGTAACCTCTACCTTGCATCGATGATATATCTGTCCAATCATGAAGAGTACAATATTTTTCAAATATTGATCATTGATCATGATATCAATAAACAATGGATCATGAAGGAGTATGCACCCAAGACATCCATCATTATGACGTATGTTCATTATGAATTTATAGTAATGTCATTAAGACTTACCAATGATCATTCTTTCTTTACGAATTTAATGAATAGTGTCTTTAGAAATTACATTCAT
The DNA here is from genome assembly GCA_963277665.1 of Viscum album. NCBI lineage: Eukaryota > Viridiplantae > Streptophyta > Magnoliopsida > Santalales > Viscaceae > Viscum > Viscum album. Next base: position 1,957,591,288 of record OY728140.1, read on the forward strand.
CAGTATTTAGTAGTCATTATAGATGATATTCATATATATTAAATTATAAATGAAGATCATGAATAATATATTATGATTTCACTGAAAACCCTATGTAAGGATAATTTCTTTGCTAAATGTTCCATGTGTTAATTATGGTTTAAAAAAGACTCATTATTGGGACATATAATCTCCATTGGGGGTATATTAATTGATCCAACAATGATGTAAAGTATTTATCTATAGCCTCAAACATCCATGTAAACTGAAATCCATAGTTTTACTATGTTGGTTTGATACTATCGACGATTTTTGAGAGATTTATCATGACTATATAATCAACTCACCAAATAGACCGGAAGGGGTTAAGGTCTTATGGATATATAGATGTAATGTGACTTTTATGAAACTAAATTTATGGTTGTCCAGTGCACCTATACTTACACTACCCTATAGTGTAGAAAGGGATTGTGATCTATAGTGATTCATAAAATAAGGGAAAAGGATTTTTTCTCATATATATTGACATGATTATATTTTTTCCTCACACCAATTGAAGTTTAATGAGTAAAATTACCCTACACATGTTTTGGAGATGGCAGTGGCAATATTGTATATTGTATATATGGTGGAATAATCAATATAGTTAATGTTGTTATATATACTGGTAATAAAATCTCCAATTATACATTTACATAGAAGTATTTGATTATGAAACAAAAATTACTGTTGGATTTGATTAAATATTAGGGTTGCTTGATATATTACCACACTAGGATGGAATAAAAGGTGGTTGATTCTCTGAGTCAAGAAGACCATGCACGTTTGAAAATTATAAAGATAAAAGAAGATCAAATAATTATTAATTTGTAAAATATTAATCATGAAATCATTTTTAAAGGGGAAATATATTATTTTAGTCAGATAAATATTCAACCATCTGTCTATGATGGGATTAAAAAGGCGTGCAAGGATGATATTGAATTACAAAAGAATGTGAGGTATGTTATTATGTTTAAACATCATCATGTTGTTATTATAAGCCTAAGGAATCAACATTGTGTTTTATCAATGTTATAATTCAAAAATTTGTTCTTGGATGAATCAAATAGTCCGCCATTAGATGTTCATCCTAGAAGTAAAAAAGATGTATATAAATCTGAAAGATAATTTATGGAGGGACAAAATAAAGATAGATATTGAAAAGTTTGTATCTCAGTGCCTATTATTTCATAATGTTAAGGAATATAGATTAAAATATAAGGGGATGTTACAACCATTACCCATACAAGAATGGAAATGGGAAAACATCACCATGGATTCATTTCACAGACTCCCCATAATGTCATAAGGCTATAATTCTATTTAGTTTATAGTCAATCACCTTATGAATTTAGAACACTATATTGATATCAAATAATATTTATCTTTTGATCAGATTTCCATAATTTAATTTAAGTAATAGGTAAGGTTTCCTGTAGTTCCAAATTCCATTGTATACGATTGGGATCTGAGGTTTACCTCAATGTTTTGGAAAAGTATTTAATGAGGTATGGATTCAAAGTAGAGTTTCAAATTTTTTTTCATCATCAGACTGATGGTTATTCGAATAGGACTATTGAATCTCTAGAAGTATTGTTATTATAATTCTCTATGGATTTAAAAGGTGGCTGGGGTCAACAACTTCATTCATTTGAAATTTCGTATTTAAATAACATCACTCATGAAATTATATGGCTCCTACAGAATCTCTATATATAAGGAAGTGTATAAATATAACTAGTTGGGATGGGGTTAGAGAAAGAAATCTATCAGTACCTGATCATGCTATGGAAATGGAAGATAATTTTAGATTTATTTAATAGCATGTATGGGAAACTTAGTGTTGATAAAAATTTTATATCAACAATAATGGATGAGATATAGAGTTTGATGTTGGTGATAAGGCATCTTGTTGAATATTCAACAGAAATAAGATTTTCATATTTAGATAAATGTTAATGTAAAGACCTAAGTGTATTATCCTTGTAGATATTATTGATTATAACGGCACAATTGTTTATCAATAGTAATTTCCACCAAATCTCTCTCACGTTCATGGTATGTTTCATGTATCTATCGTAATAAAATACATACCTAATCCATTGCATGTACTGAACACAGAAGTCATTCTATTAGATCAATAACATTTTAATGAGGAACAATTAGTGGATATTCTTTATTATAGGTATAAGGTTATATAAAAAATACCACTCACAAGGTCAATTAGTTTTGACAAACCATAAATTTATGAATGATATGGGGAAACATGAGGATTTGATGCGGCAACTGTATCACCATTTATTTATATTAGAATAATAAAATTTTGAACGAAATTTCTTAAGAGGGTGGAAGAATTTAACACCTTGATATTTTATGATATAATTGTTTTAAAATATATTTGATTTCATTTATATCTTTCTTTACAAACCACATGGAATTTGAACGAAGTATGATATACTATTGAAATAGTATTATTTAATACGACACTTATCACCCAAATTTTGGATTGTTTGGTATGAATAAAAATAACTAAATAATGAAAAAATAATTGTTTACACATTTATAAAATTCATTCATTGGATATCAATATATCATAAATGAAAATAAATAATATTTGAAAGTAAAGGAAATATTAAAAATCTGTTTATATGCGTGTAATCTGTTTTTTATCTTATTAAATTAAATTAATGAATATAATTCTATTAAATTAATTAAATATATAAATTAAATATTCAATAAAATATTTTATAATTCATATAATATTTCTTCTAAGCATGGGATACGAATAAATATAATTTTATTCTAAAAAACTATATATTTCTAAAAATAATATTCATTATGTTCAGGACACATATATTAAATTTATCTTTCTTCACATATATAAATTGAATCTTGAAAAAAAAATCCTTATTTTTAATCATGAGGTTCAAAATAGGTAAATATAAACCTTTTATTTTTAATCATTATGAATAGTAATAGTGGTAAAATTTATGACCTCGGTAATGGGTAAATCGGGTAATTAAAGATGAAAACTAATGTGTTGTGGATTTCAATTTTCTATAACACTATCCTTTACCTTGTTGAATGATTTCCATTTTACCATTACCATATTTGGCTTAAAAGTTATTGATTTAAGGCACACTTTTCTATAAAAAGGACCTTTATAATATTTAAAGTAAATAAAAATACCAAATGTCACCCTCTGACTTTTAAATATCACTAATGTGTTTACATATGGATAAAATCATGTTTTAAAAAATATTAATGGTTATTTTTATAATAATGAGATTATTTTCTTTGATATTAATTTATTTAACTTTTTTAGTGACTATATAATTAACATAAATGCATACACCACATCGATACAGTACTTATTCATTTAATGAAAAATATTATATAATTGATAATAAAAATATTAAAGGTATTATAATTTGAGTAAGTTATAGATTTAAGAAATTATAGATTAATATAACATATTAATTATTCCTTTAATTAATATCTTTTAATTCCATCTTTGACTTAATGTCTTTAAATTAATACTGAATTAATAGTTCAAAAACAAAAATATTGATATTTTATGAAAATAATGGTTAATTAAATAAATTAAAAATCATAAAAATAATGAACAGTGACATGGTGGATAATATAAAATGGAAAATAACATCCCTTGTCTATTTTCAAGCCAGTTAGTACTTTATAAGTAAATTGTAACTCTTTATTAATGAACAAGTTGCTTTCAGGATTAAAGAAAAATATATGAACTAAAGTGTTAAACCCAAAGAATATGTTTAAAATATCACTTAAACCTATACAAGTTTTATTTATTGATTATTTTTAAACAAAAATACTGAATTATATTTGAATAAATTTCCATTTGGAATCAATTTTCTTGAAAATTACTCAGTTATATTTTAATATTTTTCATAATTCAAAGTGTGTCATTTCCCTTATAAAATAACACAATGCCCTTTCTTAGTTACTCCACATTAAGAAACATCGTTCATCCAAAACCAAAAAACATTATTTACAAAAAATCAATATATTAAATATAAAGGTGATTATCTTGTGAGGATACTAACCCTTTTTTTCATTAGAGGATATTTGAGGGAGTTCCTTCAACGAAGAGGTAATCACCTTAACAAACCACTTTCTTTTTCCTTTTTCTTATATCTACCATAAACCTATTCTATTTATTATAAAATAATAATTTTATTGTCATTAATATACTTAATGTAATATATCATTATGAAAAAACATTATCCACCCTATTTTACATCAAATCGACAATGATATCATTTCTTATGTGTAGGTGTGGACCACCACAACCACAAAGAGGATTGATTTATTTTTCATTTCCACATTAAATGTATAATTATACGGGTGGATGTTATAAATATTATGATATAAATGATATAATAATGATTATATAATGGTGAGTTATTTTCACCTTTTTTACTTCTATTCATTGATAAGTGAAAATTGTGATTATCCATATGTACGAATGACTGTCTCCAAAAACAATGTAATTCAATATTCTATCTCTATATTTTATAGATTAATGTAAAAAAATAAATAATGATTATATATTATATTTATATCATTGTTTATATTCTTGGAAAATGGAACCATGATCAAGGTAAAAGGACTGAAACTACCAAACCAAAACATAAATGAAAAATAAAGTAGTTATTAAAAAATAGAGATTTTAAAAAATATTATTAATCAACAGGTAATAAAAGATTATAATTGTATAATATATTCTATTATATAAATGATTATGGTTATAGAATAAATATATAATACATTTATATTTATTTAAAAGGAGATTCAGACATAATCAAAGGAAGTGGGACATTAGGTTGGGGTTTAGTTCACAATCTAATAACTTTTTTGTATTTTTTATGTTTAAGTATCCATTAAGGGAAATATTTGATATTTATTCTATAAAACCAATACATTTTATTATCATATAGTTATTTTTGGAAAATAAAAGTTTTCCTTTCATTTTACTCTATTTAAATACTCAAGATACCAAAATAATATTTTAAGGAAAATCGACCTTGTCTTTTTTACTCAATCAATAATCTTTCACTACCATGTCCATATTTTCCATTTAATCTGTGAAATAATTTTTATAAGTTATCTAAGTATGTAGGGAAGAAAATTTTACCTATGTTTGAATTTTTATAAATTTTTTTAAAAGGTATCTTATTTTTATTATCTGAATTATGTATTTTTTTGAGCTTTTTATAAAAAAAAATAATGGAATGTTTTTATATTACATAGTATGAATGGAACATACCACCAACATGAGGAATCATTTATTTAAATTTTACTTTCATTCTTACAAGGTTATTTTCAACTAAATTTTTTTCATTGATATATTGTAAAATATTTATATTAGTGAAAATGGTATTTTCTTGAATAAAATTTCAATATGATTTTGAAATTATTTTCTATTATGTCAATATATTTTATTTAATCTTATAAATTACTGAGATTATACTATGATGATACCATAAAAGATACTTATTTTGTTTTTCTTGGTCATATTGACTTGAATAAGTATTTATATTCCATATTCTTAGTTGTTTTAAAATAGATAGAAATTGATTTTTATGGCATTTTGATTAAATTGTGTTTTACTCATATAATGAATGCATTGTACTTATTAAGTGATAGGTGAGGATGAAAATTTCATAGCCTGTAAATGCATAGGTAGGTATCATGAGACAGACTAGATTGGGTATTTTACTAATGTCTTACCCATTTATGTAAGATATGTAGTTATGAGTCTTGGAGTACATTTTTTAGATGTCTATAATTATGAATAACATTATTATGAAATGTGTTATTGGTGTCCATGTGATTATATGAATAATTATAATTTATAATAATATGTTTATAGATAATTTGATTATTTATGTCGAATTATTTGATCATCATTTAAGTTGTCCATATTACTGATTCCTTATTAGATTATATTCAATCTATTTCCATACTGAGATTCTAAGTTCTCCCCCTTATTATTTATCATTTCCCTTGGAGACTAAGAAGTGTATTATGATTGATATGATGGGATTTGAAAAAGGGAATAATGATGTTCACAAAGAAAATACTACACTATTTTATAATTTTTCAAATGTCTTGTGGTATTCAAGTATATATCTAGTTTTCCAAGAAATCTAAACTATTCTGTCATTTGGGATGTGATCATCTGTATCTAGTTCCAATGTAATTAATTAAAAATCAACTCTACACTACTAGTCTTTATGCCCTTACAAATGAAAAATGGACTTATTTTTTAAAATATAAGAACCCATTACTCTTTAATATGATTATTTACCCCAAATGACTAAAAAAGCATTTTTTTGTGTTCTAAATCACTAAAAAATGTGTGTGATTGGGAAGAATATGAAACAAATCCTCATATTGATGTGAAATCATTGTAAAAATATATTAAAATTATTTTTTCACGTATGAGTAGATGAAACCTTATTCAAACATGTGGTGTGATTAGAATGGCTGGACAAATAAATTTGAAAGAGTTGCAAATAATTTAAAATATGCATCAGGTGGCCAAAAACAAGAAAATTATCTTTGATTTCCATAAAATCATAGAATATATACCATATATTTATTTATGAATTATAGGATTTGAAATGTCATCAATCAAAGTGGTTTTAAACCAGATATGATAGTTTTAAAATAATAAAATGACTATGACATAGATAATATTATAGAGAATAGACTCATATTAATGAGAAATCACATGAAAGACTTCTTAGAACTATTTTATACTTCTTATAGTTGACATCATTCAATCAAACCTTATGTGTTATCATAGAGATTAAATAATCAGTTCTTAACGAATTAACAATATTTAAACACGTATGACATGGGGTAAAAAAGAATAAAATGTTCATTAATTATCAATAAAACATAATATTAAAATATAATACGTGTTTTTAAAAACTTTGAATAGAAAAAATTTCAATTTATGTTTTTGTTTTATTAGGATATCCAAAAAATAAACTTTTAGTGATTTGAAACCCTAAAACATGCATGCAATGATAAAAATTACAAAAAATGACTAAGGATTTATTTGAAATTGTAGTAAAATTGTTGTTGAATTTTTTTTATCTGTATTATTAGACAATATATTAATATGATATATATTGTTCTTAGACTGATTAAATAAATAGTTCTCAATGATTCGATTGTCTTTAAAACATGCCTTAGTTGGTCCAAACCGAGAAAGAGAGCTTTTATTTCCATCAAACCTTAGGATAATATACGTAGAATTATTTTTGAAATATATTAACTAATGGAGCGTCAATTTAAGATTTTTTTACATAGGATGACTGAATTCTTGTTTTCTGTGTTTAAAAACACTAAAATGTGTCTGTGTGTGTGTGATTGAAAAAATCATAAAAAATGAACTTTAATTAATGTGAAATATCAAGAAAACATTATTTTAATTATTTATTAGGTGTATGAGTAGAAAACCCATAAATATGATGTATGGTGTGATCAGATTGACTAAATAAGATTTCTATATAGATTTTATAGTTTTGAAAAACATGCGTATGGGTTCAAAACCAAGAAAAGAACCTCGGATTTCCAATAAATCATAGGAAAATAATCATATATTTTTTTTGAAACTTAAGAATTAATGGAAAATATATTTGAATTTTGTTTTCGTTGAAGTGATCAGGAACACCTTTTTAATGTTTAAAATCACTAAAATAAGTGCATGAATATGAAAACCATAAAAACCAAATATTGTTCTAAAATCATAGAAAATGTTTTTATAATAATATTTTTTTTAATAGAAAATGACACATCAATATTCCATGTGATGTGTTCAAACTGGTTGAATACAGAGTTTATAAAGTATTTATTATTTATAGAAGCTTGTTATATGGTTAAAAACAATGAAAATCACCTCTATATTCTATAAAATCTAATTAGAAAAAAACATGTATTGATTATATAAATGTAGATATAATGTTTCACCAATTCGAGTTTTTTTTTCTTTGGATGAACTAATATCAATTTTTTGTATTTTAAAACACTAAAACACATGGGTAATAGTAAAAAAAATGAACTCTAGTTAATGTGAAATCAAAGGAAACTATCATGTAAAATATTTTAATGTGAAAAATTAGGTAACCATCAATCCAACATGTGGTTTTTTCAGACTAACTAAATAAGATGTTTTTAAATAACTAACAGACATTAATAAATTGGCACTAAGCTATCAAAATAATGAAATCAAAACCAATTTCCATGAAATAATAAATAAAAACCATTGAATGGGTTTTAAAATGTAGGAACTCATGGATTTTAAATCTTGGTTCTCATTTTCGTAGATGATGGAAAAATTCTTATATATCTTAAAAATATAAAATGTGTGTTTAGATGACAAAACCAAAGAAAAAACATCATCTTGAACTAAAAGAATAGGGAACAATTTTTTTACAAATTTATTGGTAAATATAACATTAATTAAACATGAAATGTTCTCAAACAAGTTGAATAAACATTTATTAATGAATTTTCAGCATTTCAAAACATGTTTCATGGAATCAAAACCACAAAAATGACCTTTTATTGTTATTAATTCATAATCAAACTACCGTACATTGATTTTTTAAAATTTAGTTACAAATAGTGAATTAATATAAGGTATTTTTTCTTAGGATGACAGAAAAACACCTTTTCAATGTTTTAAAACATTAAACATGTATGTAATGGTAAAAAATAGAAAACAATATCATATGGAAATATAATCATAGAAAATTTGTTTTTTTAGGTGTACAAGTTGATGGAACAATATTATGACATGCATTATTCATATACTTATTGAATAAATAGTTCTTAAAGAATTCAAACTCTTTAAAAACAATAGTTAAAGGATCAAAACTAGGAAAACAATCTCTAATTGCCATGAAATAATTAGATTATAATTAGATATTTTTTTAAATGTAAATACATATACAACATTATTCAGAGTAGTTTTCTTAGGATGAAAAAAGGACACATATTTTGTTTTTATGACACTAAAATATTTGGATGACCTTCATAACCATAACAATCAACCTTAGAATGACATGAAATCATGTAATTTTTTAATTATTTATTGACCATTTTGAGTATATAAAATATCATTCTAATATGTTGTATTGTAATAAAAACTGAATCAGTTGTTCTTAAACTATTGATTATCATTAAGAACATGTGTATGGGGGTAAAAATCTAGAAAATGGCCTCAAAATACAATTAAATCATAGTAAAATAGCCATAGATTTATATTCAAAATGTATGAACTTATAATGAATCAATCCAAGTTATAATTTCCCTAATAAGGATAATATTTTTTTACTATTTCAAAACAAAAAAATTTGTGGGCAACAGATAAAATCATAGGAAAATACCCTAAGTTAATGTGGAATCAAAGGAATATTATCCTTCATTTTTTTATGTTTACATGTGTACATAACATAAATTCGATGATAGGTGTGATCATATTGTCATGAACCAGATGAGGTACCCCCATTAACCTGATAACCGAGCCCTCCCTTACATAGGCTAAGGGGAATTCTTGATCCCCATGGATTAGTTACTAGAACCTAGCATCATAAAAAAAGTAAGTGATAATTTTATTTACACTAACAATTATGTGGTAAAAGAAATAAGAAAATATGAATCTCAATAAAAAATCCAATGCGAGTAATGTACCAGATGTTAAATTGGCATAAACAAGATCTAGTACCACAACCAGGAGTACCAAAAGAAGAAAACTTCCCATGTCTCAACATAGATGCAACTCACTATGTCTAAGGTTCAACAACTATATCCACCTTGAAGAGACCCTTTTCCCTTATTCAAACCTAAAAATAGATAATTAAAAAATTCATGAAGTCACAAGTTTGGTGTCATCCAAAAACAAATATGATTTCTCAAAAGATTCCATAATAGATTCATCTATCAAATTAACCATGTAAAGTTATTTGAATTTGAAACAAATAGGTTTTTTATTTCAAAATCATATTCAAACAAATCATGAATGACATTTCAAAACATGGAAATACATTTATGAATTCATGCTTTATATTTCAAATACTAGAAATACAATTCAAATAATGGAATTTAACCTTATCAAGTGGTACTTTACACAAATGGAACTTTTCAAAACTGAATTAAATAAACACTTTTAAATAAAATAGATTATATAAATTCAGAGGGTATGTAAAACATTATACAATTGAAAGTATGTACATTCACCCCATTGAGCCTAAGGAAAAGGGGACTTATCACCATCACCTAAGGAATGGGATGTGTTGACATGAGTTTTTAGAATGTTTTAAATCAAAATGTTCCTCCCAAAATAACTCAATAACTGCCTAAGTCTTGTGTGTGATCTAGTACAAAACAACAATGGGAAATTTATTTCAAGAGTTCTCAAAATACAATTAATCCCATTCTCAATTTCAAAATTTTCAATTTTTCCTTGAAACCCCATCTCAATAAATTTTTTCAGAAATATGAAATCACTACTTTTCCATCAAAAAACTAATTTTAAGACATTTTTCATGAAAATATATTTGAAATAAATTAACTATAAAATTTTGAAATCATGTTTTATAATTAAATTCATCAAATTAATTTTCAAACAAATTCCATCAATTTCATAACAAACCCCCATTAAATTGAAATGTAATTTTTCACTATTTTTCATCAAATAAATTTTACAAAATAAAATTCAACAATTTAATTGAAATAATTTCGATAAAATACAAAATTTAATTTAAACAATTTAAATCTCAAAATTTTCTATAAACACACCAAAATTAAAAGAATTAGGGGGATTCAATTTTTTAGCCAAAACTATTTTTTTTTAAACCCAATTATATGGAATTGGGTTTATAATTAAAACCATTCAAATAAATATAACAAAAAAAAGAAATTTAATTTTAATCCTTAACTAAATTTAAAACATCAATTTAGAGTTAAGATAATTTGGATATCGTAACAAAACCACCTAAAATTGGATCGATGGATCTCAAATCACCAAACCATAGTCAGGATTTGTCAAAAAAGAATGATGATCCTTGAATCCCTAAGACAGTGATAAAACCGTGGTTTATTAAGCCAAAGTAGAGTATATTAATACTGTAAATCAACATATGGATCCACATAACCCTATGGAGTAAAAGAGAGACTATGGGAGAATGAGATAAGGACAATGAAACAAACCATGATGAGATCGATGGGTGTTCCTCTAGCTTTAGATCACTTCTAAGAGGAGTCTGAAGCGCCAAGAATCCTCCTAGGGAGCTCTAAGGAAGTGGTAAATGAGTTTGGGTTGAACGAGGACTGTTAGATACTGAAATAGAGGGTTCATGTATTTTTAATCAATATTTTAAATAATGAAAAACTTATCCATATGGTTTCTTAACAAAAGGAAAATGGTTTAGTAAAAAAGTGTGAAAGACATGCACCTATTTTAGATGGATATAATGGTTTCTCCGATGAGGGTTCATGGTTTTGTAAATCAATTGCAATCTGGGAGAAGTCCATATTCAGTTTTTGTCATTTTTTTGTAGCATGGTTAAGGGTTTGGAAAATTGTACACTAGTTGTGCACCAACTATGCACTAGCCTAGGAACATCCGAATTTTTTGAATTTCATTCAATTCAAACAAAAAATAGACCTAAACAAATAAATATAAAAAATAGGGGTTTTGGAATACATCAAAATAGTAATAGGATGTTATAAACACTCCACCATAGAGATTTTATTTCTGTAGAAAGTCTATTATGAAGCTTCCATTCCAAAAAATCTGAGGTCCATACTCTCTCATCGATGCCTCCCTCTCTCAATTATCATGATAATCAAAACCATGATATGGTATAACCTGCACCAAAGGTGTCGTCCTCCAATAAAGTACAATGGTTTCATAATAAACTGTCATGACTGGTTGTTCTGTCATAGATAAATTAGGTTCAATATCAAGATCACTCCAGCTCAGAACAAGAGATGTTTTAGATAGATATATTCAAAACTGATATACATGAAACACATTATTAATCAACATCATCTATGGTGGATGTGATAAATAATATGAAAATATTCCCACCTGCTCAATTACATCAAAAGTCACACAATACAAGGAGAAAAAAATCTAATTCCCCCCTTTTCGTTCATGATACATCTAAGCTGAAACCATTAAGAAAACATGTTCACTAACTGAGAACTCCAAATACCAGTGTCAATGATCAGCATAAGACTAATATCAATTTCTTTTGTTAACATCCTATGATAAAGAAACATGAATTTTTTTTCTCCTAGCAGACCATGCTCGATCCAATAGAGGAACATTCACCAATATCTGGCTAGCACATTTCATATTTACAAGGATGACCATACATGTTCTCAAAATATTCCATTTTTATCGCAAACTGATAACTATTTTTAAAATAAAAATCAGCAAGCCCCATGTGATCATCCTAGTATCTAAAAAAGTTGAGAAAACAAGTGCGAAGAATATCCTTAAGAATGTGTATATCACTTTCAGTCTCGCTATTCGACTATGGATTATATAAAGTACTTAAATAGATGTGAGAAGCTAATGCCTCCTAAAGGAAACTCCAAAAAACAAATGGGATATTATGACCTCTTTCAGAAACTATGGGATATGTAGCTTTGGTAAAATAAACAATATCATTCACATAGATATTTAACAACTCCTCATCTATGAATGTATCATGAATGGGTATAATGTTAGATGATTAAGTCAGCCTATCGATCACAACACATATCAAATTTTCTTTTCACTAGGTAGATGTAAAATCAACCACTGTGTCTATGGAGATGTCATCCCAATTTCATATAGGGACCATAAGTGGTTGAATCAAACCCCAAGGATTTTGGTTCTCAGCCTTAACATGCAAGAATGTATAGAACAGAGAGAAAAACACAACAGTTCCCTTTCTCAAATATTTCTATCAGAACAATCACAACATTTCATATAAAATCTTAATTGTTCCTGGGCGCACCACCCACTGGGAAATATGTCATTCCCCTATCACAGCATTCCATACCGAACATGGTACCAAAAATCAATTTTGATAGAGTATAAATACCTCTTTGGAGAATGACCACTATGAAACTATCTCCGCATCATTAATGGAGTCTGTAATGATAAAAAACATATCATCAAGCTATTGCTCCTAAATAATCAATTCATGAATAGAGGATTTCCAGAAAAAACTATCCAACAAATCCTTAGTCCATGATTCATAGACTCTAATATACAACTATTCAAATAGAGTCATGAAGTATCACCCTTATAATTATTCTTTTACTTCCAACATCGAGAGTATCCAGATCAAAGCATCTATAATGACATTCCATTTCCCCAAGGTATAGGAAATGTCAAACTCAAAAGAGTATAGGTATTCCACCCAACGCCTCTGGTGGAGATTCATATCCTATTGAGATAAGATTTAACTCGTGCTATTTTGGTTGGAATACATGGTAAACCATTCTCTACAAAGATAAAGCTACCAAATTTTAATCCCATGCATCATAGCTTCAGGTTCATGTTAATGGGTTGGATAATTCATAACATGTGGCCTATGATGACGAGATCCATAAGAAACAACATGATCACCTTGCACAAGAACGCAGCTGATGCTAGAAATTGATTCATCATAGAAGACCACATAGTCATGCCCGACCAATAGAAGAGTCAACATTAGAATAGTTGTCAAAATATGTTTTTTCTCAATAGTATAATTATGATATTATTCATCCCAAAAATACATGAGCCCTTTCTAAGTTAGTACAGTCATCAGAGAATCCAACATCAAGAAGTCCCTCATGAACTAGTGAAAACATATAGATAATCCCAAGAAGCATCAAATATCGAAGACATTTCAATGTTGCTCCCATGTCATAACAGCCTTCACCTTATCAAGATCAACAAAAATACCATATTCAGAAAACATGTGTCCCATGAAATTCACTTCACAGCCCCATAAATAACATTTCAAATGTTTGGAGTAATGTTGGTGTTTTTTCAACATACTCAGAACTATTCTCAGATGATGCACTTGATCGTCCTCAATCATGGAGTAAGTGATTTCATAATCAACAAATACTACCACAAAGGTATCTATATACTTAGGGAAGGTCCTATTAAATAACACCATGAAAACTAAAATATCATTGGTTAGACCATAGGTCAGGACAAAGTATTCATAATTCATGTACCTACTCCAAAAGGTGGGTTTCAGAATGTCAGATTCTTATATCCTCAACCCATTGTTACCTGAGTGAACATCGAAATTTAAGAATGATTTTTCCCTTATACTGATCAAAAAATCATCAATCCATGTTATGATAATTTATATTTATCCTTACTTATTGATATTTCGGTAATAAACACATAGGCGAAGTAACCCCCATCATTCTGAGAAATGATTACCGGTGTCGCCCAAGGTGACACACTCGTGTGTACAAAGCCTCTCTCAAGAATATTATCCATATGGTAAATCATCTCTTTCATTTCATCTATTTCCATAATTTATGTGGGAATATATACTGGATGAGGACTATTCCTTAAACAAATAGAAAACTCAACATTCCTTACTAGGGGAAAACTAGATATATTAGAAGTGGAAAAAACAGGAAACTCGACGAAAACTTAAGGGAGGACACCACTCAAATATTCTATATCCTAATAAAAAGAAAATAATAATATTTCCTCCCCCAATAATGAATAAAATGGTCTAGCTCTTCATAATATTGGGTCCCATTATCCTTAAATGACATGGTACACAATACTCGGACTACTAATGGAGACCCGTCGAAGAGAACAATCAATATGGGCTTTATTGGAAAGGAGTCAATACACCCCGAGTATAAAATGATGTTCTATCATGTCAATAACTAGAAATATATAGGGACAGTAGACATTATATTGAGAAAAGGAAAATGTGGCACAATGTATACACCACTCTCTCTTTATTCCAAGGGGTGTAGTTATATCCATTTCCCAATATAAATGCTGGATATAAATATTTAGAATATTAAAAATATGGGTTGAAATAAACAATTTCGATGAAGCAGTATCAAATAGAGGAGTCACTAAGGATGGATCTATGTTAATAGTACCTCTCACGGTTTCTATACCTGTACCAACATCCTCTGGAGACTCTTTCACTTCCTAAAGAATCTTCGTTCCAAATGTTTGTTGTTGGAACCATTTTTCATGTGAAGTATATGATTCAACTATAGTTTTATGAGGAAATGATGATCGTGTCCCACAATATTGACTTGAATAATCATGGAATAATCATTGTATGTTTCCTGTGCATCTAAAGGAGCTATTGTTCTTGGGTGCCTCAGTGGAAACCCTCGTTGAATTTTCTACCTTTCCACACCAGTAACAAACCAAATGAAGCCTTTCAGACACTTCAGGATGTCCAGAACAACCATGATGTTGAGAAATACCATGAGAATAATCATTATTATACTTTTCCATAAAGGAACAAATGCTTCCATTGGGAGATAAAGATGCTTCTAATAACCCTGACATTCCAGTTAGGTCCATTTCTTCCATACGTGCTCCATTCATCACATCAGTATAAGAAGGAATATTTAGTAAGAAACCATGGGATCAAATTTCCAGATAAAGTCCCAACATGAACTATCAATCCTTCATATTCTATTTAAATACAATCTTCAGTGTGAAATGCATAAGATCATGAAACAGATTTATATACTCTGCCACAATCCTGACATCCTACTCATGTTTGAAAAAATATGTAGACTTGGCCAACAACATTGATTCTGTATTGAATTGGTCGATGAAATTATCTTAATGTCCTTCCACTATAATCTATCATGTTTATTTTTCATTACCATAGTATCCCACCACCTCTTTCTTGGTCCTTCCAGCATGAAGGTGGACCACTTTACATTGATTCCATAGGGCATGTCCAGGAACCCAAACAAAATTTCTAAATTCTTCTTGACCATTCATACCCTCCGGATTATCATTAGTTCCATTAAATGGTTATGGATTCTAGAAAAGGAACTATTGAGAACCACATTTGAGAAAATCCATATGATGTTCCATAGCTAGAGCCTGAATGGGAATTGAAGGTGGGGGTTTCCTCAGAACATGGACAGTTTCCATGATCACCTCTAACAGATTGGAGTCCATTAGAGGATTCACTTACTGTGGTTCAACATAAAATTCATCCTAGATCTTATTTTCACATATTATTGGAGTCATGATTCTATGAAACATTACAATACAACAAGGAAGACATCATATTACAGTCAAACAAATAAACAATGAAAATTATTCTGAAAAAATAGAAAAAACAAAATTAGGATTTCAATATAGTAAAATAAAAATAGAGGAAAAAATAAAACAAATCCACAAGCCGAATTTCCCTAATAGAACCTGATGAATTAAGCATCGTTATAGTGAGATCTATCTAGGAACACAGTCATATCTACATCCTACGATCTGATATTATTTTACCAATATATACTGACATCAAGCCAAAATCTCAACATGTAGCTCTAATAACACATTATCATGAACCATCCCAGGTACCCTGGAAACCTCATAATCGATCCAGACCAAACATATCCTGAAGTGCATTCTTGATCCCAAAATTTTGTTTAGTAGAACCTTGAATCATACACAATGGATGTGGGAAATACTTTTTCACTAATAAAACATAAGTAGAAGAAAGAAGAAAATATGCATATTGAAATAAACTCACCTGGGAGTAATTTACAAGAAGTCAAATGGGCCTAATCAGGAAAAAAACCACAACCATGAGTACCAAATTATGAAAATCATCTAATGTCCCAACATAGACGCAACTCCCCATGTCTAAGGTTCAATAGCTACATCCACCACCAAGAGAAATTTTTCCCTTTCTCAATCCTAGAAGGAGATAATATAAAAACACGAGAAGTTAGATGTAGGGAGTCAGAAAAAGATTATTAGTATTTCAAAAAATATTCCACAATATATACCAATATCAAATTAACCATGTAAAGTGATTTCAATTTAAAACAAACAAGATTGTAATTTCCATATAAAATTTAATCAAATCATTCGTAACATTTCAAAAGATGAAAAAAATTTAGTAAATAATTATTCATATTTCGAATGATGAAAATAAATTTCAAAGGATGCAATTAAACCTTACTCAAAGGGTTCTTTACACAAATAGACGTTTTCTAAAATCAATTAAATAAAAAAAATAACATAAAACAGTTTATATAAATTAACAAGGAATATAAAATAATTTATAGCAATGGAATATATATATATATATATATGGATTTGAAATATAAAAAAGTGAGCAACATAGTCATGTGATAATAATTTTTTATAGTTTTATACAACAGAGACCCGACACTATGAAATGAAAAGAATGTATATATGATCCTTGGGGAATAAGGAAAAGGGGAGTCATGACCATCACCAAAAGAATATGATGTGATAATATGAGGTTTTAGAATATTTTAATTCATAATGTGACACCCAAAATAACTCATTAACATTATAAGTCTTTCATACTCTAGTGCAAAACAATTAAAGTGAATTTATTTCAAGACTGCGTGAAATATAATTAATCACATTATCCATTTCCAAAATGAATATTTCTCCATTAAAACCCATAATGGGTTTTTAATAAAAAATCATTCCTTTTCACAGAGATAAAACCACTAGCTTCAATAAAAACCCATTTTAATAAATTTTTCAGAAACATGGAATTGAAATCAATTAACCGTGAAAATTTACAATACAATTTAACTATTAAATTTAATTATTTTTTTTTTACGAAAATCAATAAATTTTATAAAAAATACCCAATTCAATTTAATTGGGGTATTTAAATTTTTCTATGAAATAAATATTACAAAATTATATTCAAAAATTTAATTGAAATAATTTCCACAAATTCTAAATTTTAAATTAAAAAATTTAAATGTCACATTTTATAGAAACACATCTCAATTATTTGGAATTTTGAGTTTTCTATTTTCATGCCAAAAACATATTTTTCCAAAAACCAAAATTCCATGGAATTGTGTTTTAATAAAAAACATTGATTTTTTTAACAAAAATCATGAAATTTCATTCATACAATCAATTTAATTTAAAATAACAATTTAGTGTAATGATAAATGGGGTATCATAATGGAAACACCTACCAAGGGATCGATAGATCTTAGATCACCCAACCCTAGTCATGATTCTTTAATGAAGAACAATGACCAAGGAATATGGGCGATGAAGATCAAAAATAGGTTTATTTACCCAAAAAGAGTGTATTAGATCCATAAATCAACCCAAGGATCCACTAAATCCAACATTGAAAAAGAAAGAACGTGAATGACTGAGATCAGGATGCAGAAACTAAGAAAATGTGATCGTAGGGTGTTAGTCTAGCTTTGGATCACCTTTGAGAGGGGTAGCGAGGGCCAATAATCCTCCATGGTAGCTTTGAAGAATTGAGAAATGAGTATGGGTTTAAGCATTACTTTTTCTCACATAAACGGAGGGTTCAAAAAAATTTAATCAAAATTTGGATTAATGAAAACCAGTCATCCTAGTTTCTTGGGTATATGTTCATGGTTTAGTCAAATCGTGTGCAAGATGTGCACCTATTAAAAATGGGTCACATAGTTTCTCCAAAAATGGTGCATGGTTTGGTAAACCGTGTGCATGCTTTGTGAAGCCCGTTGTCTATTTTTTAAACTTTTATATATCTTGGTGCATGGTTTGGGAAACCATGCACAACTTCTGCACCAACCGTGCAATAGTGCAAAAAAATCCACAAATTTATAGTTTCACATGATTCAACCAAAAATTAAAATCAACCAAATAATGATCAAAAAGTATATTTTTGGAATACTAGAAAATACTAACAGGATGTTACACATACTATGTAATAGACCAAAAATTCCATACCTAGTTTAATTTTATAAATATTATTCTAAATTGGTTAATTTGTAGTAAAAATACTAATAATGTTTTCATTGTAGTTTCTTTGAAAATTATAACCTAAATTATGTGTGTTAATTAATTTGATTAAAAATTTTATATATATTTGAATTTTAATGATAATATTTATATAAAATAATAATTAATAAAATATTTTTAATAGATATAAATCAACTATTATAATTATTTTGATAAATACTAAATTATGTCACAAATATATTCACTATTCATCTTCAAAATTTAAGTTATGCAAATAAATCAAACATATGAATAATTATATTATAATTAGTTGAGTTTTATAGATTTTTATTTTTGAAAAAAATTATATATATATATATATATATATATGAAGTTACAAATATTAGTTTTAAATTATAAATTGTTATTCGATTAATTTGTAAATGATTTATAATTTTATGATTTTTGTATAATAAATATAATAATATAGTATATCTATTTTAATATTAAAGTTAAACATAAATTATATTATATATATGTTATAACCTATAAATAAATAGTAATTACAATTAATGAAATAAATGAATGAAAAAAATGAAATAAAAATGAATAAAAAAAGAAAAAATGGGATGGGGTTCCATGGGTTAGTAGTAGGGTGTGCACCATTCAAATTACGATTGGGTTTCAGGTTTCAGATTTCATCTTAGGGTCCAGGTTTGACCACCCAAGGGCAGAATTAGGGAGCATCATCTTGTATGGGGTCGATCATAGATGAAGTTAGGGATCTTCACAGGGAGAACTCAAGGCACTCTGAATAGTTCACAATGGATTGAGACAAGTCACAGTGGATTCCATGAGAGAGAACTATTGTATTCTAGGTTAAGGGTAGGAATAGATAATGGAAATATGTGTTTCATTATTTTTTCTGAATCACATGTAAATATATATATATATCTGAGTTCGAGCTAGTTGTGTTTTACTGAGTATTGTTTGTTTGTTTGTATGTTCAGTGATTTTTCTGTATCTCTATTGTTTTCACGGTTGTATACCTATTTTGTTTGTGGAATTATTGTCATATTCTATTTTAAATTTTGATTATGAGAATAATGACATTGAGTTTGATCTGTTGATGTCAACCTCACCAAGATTATGTATATCTATTTGATTATGGCTTATTTGATTAGAATTTTATAGATTAATTTGTTCTGTTCAGCACTGCTTTGTTTTTAACTTGCGTATTCACTGATACACTTCTTCTTGGGGAGTATTTATATATGGGTAAACACAATTCCTTCTATTTAAAAATAAAAACTCTTCCTTATCAAAATATGTACATATATTTTTATATCTGGTGGGTTTTACTTCAAGCTGGAAAAAACCTTACGCATTCATTGGACTTTTTCTCGATCGAGCATATAGAAGTGTTGTTTTTTCCCAATTCTTCATTTTTCAAGTATGTCTTTTTTTAATTGATTTATTTATATTTTGAGGACTATCTAAATTATGTTTTTAAAATCTAGTGTAATGGATATATTAGGATCCTTCTTTCTTATTCTTGATTTTGAAATTCATTTTTAAGTGTTTAATTTGTTGGTCAGTTTGAGTTTGATTTAGAAAAAACATGAATATATAATCTCAATTATGAAAATAATGAATTTATTAATTATCTAAATTATTTTTCAGAGGTCAATTATTAAAAATATTAAACATTTTAATGTTTATATTTTAATTTACAGGGAATTATTTTAAATTTTATGTTTGTGTATGTGATTATTTTTACATATTAAGTTGTTTGTTTTTTAAGGGATTATAATTTTTTTCTATTTATTCATGTTTTATTCTACCAATGTGTTTGTATTTAAATTCATCGACTTATTTTATTTTCAAAATTTATTAAAATAATGTTTTAACAATCCTTCCACCACAAATATTAATATTTATCAATGTTTATGTTTTAATTTCATTTCATATTAATTTTTTCAATGGATATTTCATTAATCATTGCTTTCTAAAACATTAATTTATTCCATTATGATGAGTCTTGTCAAATTAATATCAATTATATTTATATATATGTGTGTGTGGAAGAAATGGATATTACTATGTTTATAATTTTATCACCATGTTTCTAAAAAATGTGCATACCCTATCATCATGTTATATTAAAATTAGGGACATCACATCTGCATATAAACACATGCATACAGTATGCATAACATCAAAATCCATTGTAATTATAATAAATTCATGGTTTCAATTTAAATTTTAACATTTAATTCCAAAATTAACCAGTATATAGAATCCATTGAGTATGATTTATTTTAAATTTTATTTTTATAATGTGAGGAACATAATATATTATTAAGGTAAATTAAGAAGATCATTTATTTTTAAGAATAAACACTTATTCCATGAATGAAATATTAAATACACCTATAGTTCATGAAAAAGTTGATTGGAATGAATTTTCTTTATAACCAAACTCGTATGTGTTATGTAATGGAAGTCAACATAATTATGTATATACATATCTATAAATTTAAATATGAGTTAGAACGTGTATTTTAATGTATTGGAATATTTTCCAAATCAAAAACTCAAGAGAATGTATATGTAATTAATGAATTCTTAAAATGCTTTAAAAAATCCGGCATTTGAATGTTGTAAATATGGAAGGGAATTTGGTGGTGAACCCATACTTGAATAAGTGGTTAGGCCCAAGACAACCTTCAATGATTCATGTGACCTCAGAATAGTGTTTTTGTTTCAGAAGCCTGTATAATTTTCCTAGCTGCTCATCATCTACACAAGACACAACATCGTGTGGGTGAAGCCTGTGCAGGGGTGTGTATAACGATATACTGTATGGACCTCGAGACCCCTGATGGTCTGTCTAAATTGCACAAGGAAAACCAAAAGATATGATCTCAATTACAAAGCACTAAACAATAGGAATAGCTCAATTAGAGTCTCACCTAAAACTATGTTTACAACTTAGTGAAACAAAATTATGATGCTATCCCACACAGGATCTCTATGAATGCATATAGTCAGCAACATATTCTCTAGAATTAGGAACAAGTAACATTCTTATTCACAACACTGAAATCCTTGGATTGATGGAGAACTCCTCTTCTATTGAGTATTGTGGTCTTCCACTTCACACAGAGGCACTTCACACTATCCTTGTACTCCTGAGGTATTCCTCCTCATCTCGTACCGTGGGTTTGTTGGGTCACACAGTGCCACTCCCCCTCTGTGGCCTGTTGTGGTATCCCTCCCCATCGCGTACTGTGGCTACTCCCCATCATGCCCTGCGGAGGTACTCCTCCCCACTGCGTACCACGGCAAGAAAGTCACTCCTAGTCGAAAAGTCAGCAGTCTTCAGGTCTCATCCAGTCAAATGGTTTCGTAAGTGTCGTGCTTGGGAGAACCACTCCCTAAGCCATCAGTCATATTTCAACACACACTAATTTTCAAAAATAAGTAACCCGATGATTTTTTGTGTTACAAGGGTTCCAATGAAACCGAAGATCCATCAATCAGATGCTCGGTCTTTTCATTATTGGCATTTTAGTGAGGAGGGACCTGTTGGATTCGAGTGTGATCAAACCCACCTTTACTCCATGTTTCTCCAGAACTCTCAAAGAGTAGTTCAAAGGATGTTTATCTCTCCGTGGTTCCCAATTCCACAAAAGGTTTTCCAAATAGACGTTCAGTTTTTTGAGATAACGCCCTTTAGGTGTTTCTGGGGCTGTTTGGGCCTAGGTCCGGTCTGACTCAGTATGGGCTGGGCTGCAGCGCAGTCAACCCGTTGGGCTGAGGTCGGGTCTGTCCCGCAAAACGGGGCGGGCCCCAAGGGCGTCCCAACCCATGTAGGTTGGGGCTTGCAAAGGTGAAGCCCGAACCGAAAAGGGGAGCCCGGCCCGGCCGGGGGTGGGGGGTCCTAGCCCGCTGGGTGGTGGCCCGACCCACTAGCAGTGGCCCACGGGGTAGATGGCCCGGCCTGTTGGCGGTGGCCTGCTTGAGGGTGGTTCGGCCGCGAAGGTCACGTCCCACGGTGCTCCTGCAAGGAGGTTCGGGGAGCCACTCCCCCCGCGATCCTGGACGACCAAAGGGCCTTTAGCATTTAATGTAGTGGTTCCACCCAGTCACCGTGGAACCTACTAGAGGCGGGGGTTCTTCCTCCACCACCGCAGCTTTGGCCATAGTCTCCTGCTCATTGGCGGCATGGAACAGCACCACGCCCTTCCCTTCTATGGCCAACCGATGAGACGGCCGCCTTCTCTGTCTTCTGCGGATGACAAGCTGCATCACCTTTTCACACAAGTGGCATGCAATGGTGCGTCGCACCTATTCCATGGCCGGCTAGTTCCAACCATTCTAATATATGTCGTAGCTTCGTTTTTCGGCCTCCTCTATCTGTGTTAGTTGGTGCATCACCTATTTCGTAGCCGGTTGGTGTCATTCCATTGGCGGTCTTCCACGGAAGGCATAAGGCTAACAATGTTGCAGAGGGTTAGGGTCGGGTTCTCCGTCCACATTATATCATGGTCAAACGGAGCATAAAATGCGTTTAAAAATTTCTTGTATTAAATAACAAATAAAACCCCACAAGGATACCCGATGAAAACCTCCCACAAAACGAATGATTCACGATTCAACGCATCATTCGTTTGACCCACATTCATCATATTATTTTTAAGAATGGAGAAGAGGGAATATTTTAAGGAAACAAAAATGAATAATACACCAACCTCGAATCATCTTAGATATTCTCGCGCTTCAAGGTGGGTCGGTGTTCTTCGTTCCCGCAACTAGCTTCAAACAACGTTGCTCGTACGCCGTTCTCCAGTTCATGGTTCTATGTCGTCCATATACTCCTGCAAGGTTTTGCTCCATCTTCAAAGGGTCTAGAGTCATGATTCTCCTTCAGCACTTCGTTTCGTGGCGAAGATGTGCCGATACCTCCCCCAATATCTATATATATCGAAGAGGGGAGGGTAAGTTATGACGTTGTAAAATTAATGGGGGCTCATAAATTTGGAAACTTCCTAATTCCCCATCAATGATGTTTCATATGGTCGGAAGGTCAATCCATTTATTAGCTTGAGGCGTCACTGTCCCCACACAGCTCTTGTCCGATTAAGGTCATTAATGAAAATAAAATAATAAAATTATTTTATTTCTTTTTTAAAAAAAATCCGAAAAACAGAACTTTTCCCCAAACCTACTCTGGTCAATGTAAAGAATCCCTTAAGTGAATTGCGGAACTGTGGAATCAATGGTTCCCTCATATTTTTAATCTGAACAATGGTTCAAAAGATAAAAAATGCCGCTCACGATTTTACTAAATGTACCCAAAGAAAGTTCAATAAAAATATTAACGTTCACCCTCGACTCTCGCCAGTCAAGTTTAATCTCCGCCTAAGGAGAACACACCCAAAAGATTCCAACAGTAATCTTAGATGTTCAATCCGAGTTATCATTTAGATGTTATAGATTTTACAATAAAATAATTTCCACTTAATTATTTCATTTACAACCAAAAAATAATATTCAATAGTGGCCCACACCGGCTGATGTTAATATTAGCCTATGTAAATCATACCATCATGAGTTCAGTAGTTATCTTGCATTTAAAATCTATGTTTCTATTTGGGAGTTATGAGCATTTGAAAAAAAATTATTTTATTATTTTATTTACAGTTATTCCATTTTTGGGTATTCTCACAGAAGGCCAGCACCGACTAAACATAAGTCACGCTTAGGGTAAACCCGCCATCGTGAACTCAACGGGGCCCTCAGATTTCTGATCTATGAAAAAATTTAAGAGTTATTCCACTTCTTTTATGAAAACAGCTTCTGCGTGCGATTTAATTTTAAAACAATCTTCTACAGATCATTCCAGGAACTCCGAGCCTCGAAATCACGCTACATTAGACTTTACAGTCACGAAATAATTCCATATTATTAAAAAAAATTATACAAAAAATCACGCCCAATACATTCACCACATCTTAGGACTTTTCTTCCCAGAAAGCCAAAAAATAGACTAGGGAATCAAATATGGGTGTTGAGCCTGAATCTGAGCCTCCCTCTCCTATGTTCTCTCTTAAAGGTTCTCGTGCTACCAGCGAATGCGCACCAGAGGTATCGATCACCCAAAATGGACTCACCATTGTCGATCCCCAATCTCAACTGGATCCTCCATAAATGTCCCCACATCGTCTATGTATAGCTCTCTATGGTAGATGACTTTAGATGTGTCCTGCACATGTCTCCTCAGCTAGGATACATGGAAGATATTGTGCACCCTCTCTAACTACAGTGGAAGTGCCAAGCATTATACCACCTCGCATATCCTCCGATGTATTAGAAATTTCCCGATAAACCTCGGTGATAACTTTCCGCCTCGTCCATATATATGTAGCCAACGCCATGGGTAGACTCATAATAATATGTGGTATCCATCATGGAACTACAAAGGTCTCCATCTACTAGCGTCATAGGACTTCTGTCTGCTCTGCACAGTCTTCATCTGCTCTTAGATGATATGCACCTTCTTAGAGGTAGCCCATACCAACTCTGGACCCAAAAGTGATGACTCCCATAGGTCTTTCTAGCATTGAGGTGATTTTCAGGGTCGACCCTAAAAGGTCTCAGATGATGTCATACCTATTGTGGAGTGATAACTGTTGTTGTGTGTAAACTCCAACAAGGTCATGTGATCATCCCAACAATGACCAAAATCAAGGATGCATGGACATAGAATATCCTCCAGTGTTTGTATAGTCTACTCTATCCGACCTTCCATCTGAGGATGAAAGGAGGTGCTCAAACACAACTAAGTCTGGAACCCCTCATGTAATCCCTTCCAAAACGGGGATATAAAATAGTTTTCACAACTAGAGACGTTCATCGATGGTAGCCCATGGAGTCACAAAATCTCATACATGTAGAGGCATCCCAAGCCCTCTACTGATCCCTGCATTCTGATGTGTAGTATGTGGGCCGAAAAGGTGAGTCAGTCAACGATCACCCATATAGAATTATGTCATATAGATCTACATGGAAGCATTGTCATAAATTCTATAGAGATTCCATCCCACTTCCACTCTGGCACCACTATTGGTTGTGCTAACCCAGCTAGAACCTGATGCTCAACCTTCACTTGATATCAAGTGAGGTATTGCGAAACAAACTTCGCCACTACCTTCTTCATCCATGGAAACCAGTGCTGATGTTGGAGGTTCTGGTACATCTTCGCAACACCAGGACATACAACCAGGAGGATGTATGGGACTCCCGAAACACCTCCTTTCGTAGCACCACCAGTACCATGGTACATCCTATGAAAATAATGACATGATCCCCACCTTTATAAAACCCATTAGGTGCCTTCCCTAAAGTTATCTGAGCACGTCAATCCTCACAGTCAATGTCCCCAAGCTCCACCTCCCTGACTTGCTGAAGGAGTGAGGGGGTGATCATCATAGAATAGAGGTATGATCCTCCATCTCTTTCCACGAAGGGTTTCTACAATGCGGATAGTTTCTCTGACACCTCACTCAGCAATTGTAGACCAAACCTTATACTTAGTGTGTCTGCTAACATGTTCCCCTTCTAAGAAGTATAGAATATCTCAAGGTCATAGTGTTGGATATACTCTAGCCATTGATGATGTCTCAGGTTCCGGAACATCTGTTAGAAGATTCCCCTGATTCTCTTGTGATCAGAGTAAATATTAAACCATTCACCCGCCATGTAGTGCCACCACATCCCACCACTATTTGATGCATGTATGACTTCAATGTACCCTATGATCAATGTATCACAACATGGTTGAAATAAAAGGTTATCTGAGTCATTTTGAAATGATTCATCATCAATTTCATCTAATCTAGACTACAATATATGATAACTAAACACAGGACCCCTTTAGAATCATTATCCCAAATTCCCCAAAAAATCCTCTTATGAAATATAACTATGAACTTCATCCCTAGGAATCAATTATTATGATACCACTCTAGTACATCCCATCCTACATAGGCCAACCTTACATCCATAGTATGATAAGTTCTCCACTATAAGACGAGCTAAAATAGACTAGGGGTTAGTGACTTACACCAAGTAGTTATATCACAAAATATATGAGGGATTAGCCTATACCAACCAACCAACACACACATATCTTCAACGGATAATGTGACTAATAAAACATGAAATATACATATAAAACAAATTAACTTTTCAAAAAACA
Source organism: Viscum album (assembly GCA_963277665.1). Classification (NCBI taxonomy): domain Eukaryota; kingdom Viridiplantae; phylum Streptophyta; class Magnoliopsida; order Santalales; family Viscaceae; genus Viscum; species Viscum album. The sequence continues at coordinate 1,957,618,587 of OY728140.1, forward strand.
TGAATAATACATAAAAAACATACACGATTACATATAGAAAAATACTAATCGAAATGCATATCAAAAAATACATATAATCTAAAATGTACAAAACACTGGGATGATTCACCTAACCGAGTGTATAATTGAATTTATCTCAACATGAAATAGTCACCACCACAATAATCAACCCAAAAACTCCACAATACATATCCCAATATCACTAGGTGTCATATCTGAGAAAGCCTTATTGTCTCTATGTCTGTCGATTCTATCTCTAAACAATACATTTTATATATATACACAAAAATGTTGGAAAAAACCTATGCCTTAGTGAGTATGACATACTCTTTAAGAATCCATGAAACCATAAAGGAAATAATTCAAAAATTTGTTCTCAAATTATGGTATAGGATTTTAAATGGAATAAATAAGTGAAAATACATATATATGATCAAACCTGAAGATTCTCATGGACAAAATAAAGTCCATTTCATCACTATTGAAATCATCAAATGTTGTATCTCATAGGAAACTAGGTATTCTCAATGATTTAAAAATTCTAATAATCATAATGTCTAGAGCCTAGTTTTGTTTCACATTAGGAAGGTATCTAATGGGTTCTTTTTATTTCATAAGTTACAAAGTATCTAATATACTCAATCATTCATCTACACTTCCACTAAAATATTTAATGGGGAATATAATCCTCTCCAAAGTTTGCACATTAATCAAGGAGGATCCACACTTTACTATCCACTGATACCAAAACATTGTTATAGAATCCTACTGGGGAATGTTCACCTTTACCAAGGATAAGCTTCAACCAAGGGAGTACAAACCCCTTCCATCTTACCATCTAGGAATGAGAAAGACCACATCACCTCATTGGAATTCCATAAGAAACACTATGTCTCAACAAGTAGCACATTTCATATGTGAGTTATACACAACATGAAAGAGTATAAAAAATATAAGGGAGTATGACACAATTTTCAAGAGAAGAACACATCATATGAGAGTATAAAGGTAGTATAGAGTAGAATACAATATATTTGGGTAACAAACTAATACAATAATGAATCCATTCATTATAGATGATCCCCATCATAAGTAAAATGTAGATAAAAATGTCAAGTATATCCTAGTATCTCACCTTTTAATTATGGGATAAGGGAACCATAATATTTCATGTAAAAAAGATATGTTATCACTCACACATACTATAAAGATTCCATTATACCCAGCTATATTTTTCATTCCATGACATCCTTTGTGATGGGAGTCTCATGACCTGACCTCTTGATGCTTGTGAGTTTCTTTGTTCCCATGTTGTCACATTATGACATCCATTTTCTTCATTATTAGTAGTTATCTTTCAAATAACCTATAATACCAACAAAATTATAGTAATGAATGACATGTTTTCTTATAATACAATACATTATAACAATGAGTAATAAAAAAGAACAAAATGAAAAAAATATAAAATTCTAGAAAAACTATTACTATAAATGCTGTATAGATATGTGGAAGCATCATAATCTTGTACAATGGTAGATCAATCTTGAAAATGAATGAATAGTATATGATAGACATTAGTAAAATGAAGAAAAAAATTATACATGGGAATATAAATGGTTATTGTTAGAATAATATAAATGATATTTGAATCATATAGTGAGTTGTATATATAAGGGGTAATATAATAGTTGAAATCCGACCTTTGGAATTTTACCATTTCCATATGACCATTAGATATAATGTCATTGTAATAGTGATGAAATACTTATTTATTAATTTTTCTAGTAAAATGAATAAAAACATTTGACAAAAGTATAATTAAAAATTTCAAAAATTAAAATTTATCAAATAATAAAAATATCTTTACACATATTACGTAGAATAAAAATTACATTTTCTAATGGAAAGTGTATAATTTTTTGGCGCCAAATACATGATTTTTACATACAATAAGGGTTTTATATAAATTTACAATTATTTTATAAATATAAGTATCTGTATAAAAAATCTATTAAACATTAGCCTATAATTTTAAAATTATCCAATGGTTAATTTTCTATAATATTCTAAGATAGTAAAATGTTTCACTAAATAGTAACATATTGTAAGAATATCTAGTATGTATTATAAAATAATTATGTTGTATAAATGATGTAATAAAAAATATAAGAGAATTTCTGAACTAAAAAAAATAACATATTAATATATATTACATTAATGAATTAAAAATATTTTATAAAACTATAAATAACATTATAAAGTCTAAAATTGAAATTAATGATTAATAAAATTGGACAAATTATATTCACATAGACAAAATAATAAAAAATAAATGATATCTATTCTAAAATTCTAATATGTCAAAAGTTATTGCTAAAAATTAAATAATAGTGATCCAAGTCTAGGTAGGGTGGGAAGAGACTATTCATGAGTGCCAAGAACAATGCTGGGGTGTTAGTCATTCCAAAAGGAATCTGTATAAAATCATAGTGGTCGTAACGGCACATGAAGTCTGTCTTTGGTACATCCTCATCACGTACACAAAGATGGGGTAGCCTGATCTGAGGTATATCTTTGAGAACCACTTCTCCACATTTAGCTAGTCAAAGAGGTCATCAATTCTCAATAGTGGGTACTTATTCTTCACAGTTTCCTAGTTCATCCACCAGAAGTCCATGCCCATCCTCAAACTCAAATATGATTTCTTGGAAAATAGCACCTGGGCTACCCATGGTCAAATTCGAGGTCTTAGGAACCCCTAATCTTGAAAGTACCCTACTTGTACCCATAGCTTGTGAAGCTCTGTGATAGCCATTCAATATACAGCTATGGATATCACTACTATCCTAGGGTACAGGTCAATACAGAATTATACCTCTCTCTGAGGAGGTATACCTAGAACCTCATCAAGAATAACATCCCCATACTTGTCCACCACTATAAGAATACTTGGACTCCTCCTGGCCACCACACTGAGGATGAGTCTAGGAAACTAGTGAGTGATCGCCCACACCCTCCTTTGAGAGAGTCTGTCTTGCACTAAAAGGGTATCATTCTCACCATTTAAGGAAAAACATGTCTCATCTGGGTGGACACACCACACTGCATGCCTAAAAAAGTTAATCTAATCATGGAGTATAGATAACCAGTTCATACCCAAGATTACATCGTAAGGCCTTGACGCTGCTACTATGATATCCCAACCACAGTTCTCACCTCATAGAGTAATCTCACTTTGTCGGTACCTGTGTGTAATCATCGAATACCCTCTCATAGGGGTCTCTATCTGTAAGGATTGAGAGAACAAATCCATTGGAATCTCCGAACTCCAAATGAGAGTTGTGGAATGGAAAGAAGGACTAGAACCTGTGACTATAAGTACTACTACTACTATGTTAGAGAAGACATAGATCATACCTCAGATGTTCTCTAGAGAACTATGGTCATAAGCCACTGCTACTTGGAGCTAAGATCAGCCGTATCTTCCTGCTTTCTAAGGTCATGGGAGACCACCACAAGGTAATGGTGGTAACATCTCAAAACATTTCCCACTGCTTACCCCTCAGAAAGCTCCCTTGACGTGTCCACCTACCTGCTGACTTTCTTGCTCGAACTGTTGTCACTACTTCTCGACCCCCACTAGACTGGGAGCCCCACACCACCAACCCGGAGTACTGGGGTCATCCTCTAAAAAACCATGCCTGCTTGGGTCCACGATTCTGATGTTTGATGCCTGCTACAGAATCTGATACCTGGTGTCTGCTCATAACGCTAGCAGCAGGTGCCTTATACGCTAAGAAACACTCCATCATAAGGGATCACTCCAGCACCCCTTCCTGGGTAGGGAGGCTGAGATACACCACTGAAGCCCTGGTTTCCCGCCCGTGTCCCTGTTCGAAGGGTCTAGCCCTAAAGAAGTGGTCTCACACCAGGTCTGGGGAGTAGCGAGAGAGCATTGTAGACCTCTCTGAGTATTCTTCCACTATCATGCAACCCTACTATAGGTGAAGCAACCCCAAAATACACACAATGAGAAATGTTGTAGGGAAACCCCTTTCCCGAAAATTCTCTCGAAGAAAACCCATGTGAGGGTCCTCTCATCATGAGTCTTGTTGTTAAATCTCTACCATCTCCCTGTTATTCCTATTAGAAGGCACATCATCAAAATCGCTATCTAGTTAGGTGGTGTCCTCAGTAAGAGTAAGTCCCACGTCACAACCTCCCGCCAATCTTCATAGACCTAAGGATCAAACTCATCCCTAATTCTTGGAGGTATATGTCTAGTAAACTCTTGTAAAGAACTGATCCTATGAATGTACCCTACCAGAACCACCGGTGGTAGATGCTGACCATCAGGTGGTGGTAGCACTGATGCACCACCATGTCAGGCCATCTCTTGAACTAGTCCATGAACGGACACCTCGTCTCTAGGCGGGTTATCCTCATGACCTCGTATTTAGAACCTGGCTGGTCATCCAAGAAGATGCATCCTGAGATTGAACAATATGTACCATGGTTAGAAGGTTATACCTGGTGATATGAATCTTATTTAAAAAATGAGACACATATTCAACTTGTGTTTTCATGTATTGAGCCGAAAACATAATTTCGGGTCATGGTGTTTGGATACATTGACCAGAGCACCAACACTGGAATCCCCAAATATAAAAGTCGAACTGACAATAGATAATAATGTTCCCCCAAAAAAACATCAGACTTATAGTCTTGGAGGGGGAACCAATACCCCTCTAATACTGCTTTGTCACGAACCGTCCCCTTGGGCCTATATTGTGACTACACCAAGGATACCTCCTGAATGCCAAGGGCTAGCAACTAGCATAGAAGGTGTCAACTTGAATGTGGGAGGTAGTTTTTTAAGTACCTGTATGCATAAACACCCCCAACCACATCCCAACACACTAAAAAGTGGAAACAAGAACAACTAAAATAATGCTAACTGCAAATACAATGAAAGTAAGTTGGCCAGAATAAAAAACCAACAAAGAAATAAAAATAGAATGTTCAAAAATGAAACTATGATTTCTATCCATAGTAAACCCCACATCATTATGAGAGTAGTTAAGCAACTATAATCCTAAGTAGCACACCATGTTCACTCAGTCCTACTGGACCATTCCTGGTCCTAGGCACCAAATCTATAATCGTAGTGTATGTCTGTCCCCTCTCCCTGAGCACCCCTGTCGAAGTATTGGTTGTCTACACCAGAAAAAACATGTGCGGGTGAATCCCATGTAGGGGTTAACAAATTACTCAGCATTGGCCCCATAAAAAAGTAAATAACACACAACAATTATTTAAAGTAAGTCAAGAAACACAATACATCTCACACCAGGTATATTCTTAGGCGGTAACTATATCATCGTCTGTCACAAACGTTGAACTCCATGATAGCTAGAGAACTCCTCATCTATTGAGAACAGTGGCCCTTCTAGGTTGCATTGATCTTATTTACACAAACCTTTAACTACTTAGGATCCCCTCCCCAATGTGTACCATGGGTCTGTTGGGTCACAGATAGCTGCTCCACACCATGGACTGCTTAGGTACTCCTCTTGTAAAGTTTCATGAGTCTTCCAGGTCACATAGAGCTACTCCCCAACATGGGCATGCATGGTCACACAGTGCATCTTCACACTGGGTGGTTGAGTCACATAGATTCAAAATTCAGCAGTTTTTAGGTCTCAGCCAGCCGCATTGTTCTGCACATAGTGCACTTGGTAGAGCTGCTCCTCCAGCCATTCGTCACTCCTCAACCTCAATTAAAGTCACCACAAAGCATACCAATAGATATTATGACTCAAGAGGGTCCCAAAACCTCAAATAAATAGTCAATCAGACACACGGTTCTCAAGAGACGAGTGTTTTAGTAACTAAAGGGGTCAGTTGCAATGGGACCCAGTCTTACCCGGTTGAACCGACCCGACCAACCTGGAATGGGTGTTCCACATACCCGAGTTCATTTATATGGACTTAAAGTCACCTGGAACAGGTCATGTTCAGTCTGGTTCGGCCTAGCTAGTATATCAGGCCTAATATGCCTCACTAGTCCTGGCCAGATCTGTCAGAGTGTCCAGCCAGTCAGGTCACCCGATGACACGATCTAATTCGGCTAGGCCTGGAGGGGTATGAGTTCGACCCGATGGTTGGGGGTCTAGCCTGTCACCATGGTCCGGCCTACTGGGAAGCGGGATTGGCTCATCCAGATGAGCCATAGGTCTAGCCCATAGTGCTAGTCCGACCTGCTGAGTGGGTCTAGGTCGCGGGGCCGTTTGCGCCCAGCGTGGCCAGCAAGAGGCAGAAAAGTTGGCCATGCATGTCATGGTCGGGAGCTATGTTCTTCCCCCACCATCGCCCTATGGTTTTCTAAAGGGTTATTTCTCTACCGCGATAAGGGGAGTGTGGCCTGTCGCGCGGGACACTACTCATTGCTTTGTTTGTGGGCCTCTAACATGGTCATGATACCACGTCTGGTGGCTTCTTCGCTGCAGCCCGGTGAGTCGTGTCCTTTCCTCCAGCACATCTTCATGGAGCACATACTCCCACCCGTGGCCACCATTGCGGGCCTCCCCCGACAGTCGCCGACGCCACTTCCAATGTCGGCGTGCAGGAAGATACTTATGTGGGCCACGAGGCCAACCCCAGTGGTTCATTCTTCATGCTTCTTGAACATAAATTCTCTGGGGAACAGCTTCTCCATAACGAAGGTCTCAAATATATATTTCCATCAAATCAAGAGTTTGGACATGAAAAACACCCATATAGGAGGGGCTCTATCATTATTCGATTCATCCTATTCCCTCCAATTTATAATTTTACAGAACATGGGAGGTCTGGGGATTTAAATTCAAACAAAAAATATTATTTAGTCCGAGATAAAGAAATCCTAAATAAGTCACTCGTCCATATTAACTCATGGTCCATTTATTAACCTATTTGTGGGTTAATCCAAATTTTTCATTTTAAAGAAATTATGGTGGGTAAAACATTAAAATCAAATAACCCCTACCCTTTTGATGTTTGTGGCTGTACGGTCATCCTTAAGGGGTTAAGATGTCTCCATCGCTTCTTGACTACGATATTCGAAAGGCATGATGAAGAATATGAAATTATGCTATCATTATTCATTTTTCACTTGGGTAGAAGTATGTTAGAATATTTCCAGAGAATCCACAAAATGTTTAATCCATTTTTCTCCATTGTATTGAACTATAAATAAGATCACGTAGAAGGGTTCCCATTGTGATGTGATGTCGCATGGTTACACTATTTTATTTAAGAAATATTATCTTTGTTATGCATCATTAAAGCGTCATTACACTATGATTGTAATGATCTATTAATGATTCTCATTTATGTGCATTGTCTCTACCCCATTACTACCATGTATCATTTTCATCTGCCACTCAAAATTGAAAATGAAGATAAAATAAATTTTTAAAATAAATTTTTTTATTTTTCTCGAAAAAAGTCCAAAAAATATATTTTCGGCTTAGCCCTAGCTAGCTGATGTTAAGTCATATCTAGGAAAATACTAACATTCTGAATTCAATGATTCCCTTATATTTTTTATCTGAGTGACTATTCAAATGATAGAAAATCATGCGCTCACGTTTACTGAACGTACCTTCAAAAAGTTCAAAATTTTTTTATGGGTTCTCCAGACCTCCAAATCAGATTCCGTCAAAAAATTTTGTCTCGAAATAATTCCATATAAATATACAATACATAGATATTCTGAGAGAATGCACTTTGGGTAGGTTGTGGTTAATGGGGACCATGTATGTGTGGGTGATTTGTGTTTTCCCATGGGCCTTCTAGATGAGATGTGTTGTGTTTTAATCGGTGTCTTTAGGATGATATGTGTTGTTCATTCATTTTTTTCATGATGTGATGCGGTATGTGGATCATGTGTCTATGGGAATCATCTGATGTGGTATAGGGACCAAGTATCTATGGGTGAGATGTGATATGGATAATGGACTTTGTGATGGGATGAGGTGTGGTTGTGAGTCCTTAGGGTGTGCGGGTGGTTTGTGATGTGGTGTGTTCTGAAAAGATGGGAGTTCCATGATGATATTTATTAGGATGTGAGACATGATAATCAGTGGGAATATGTTGCAGGGTACCCAATTATTGATGTAAATTATGTTACTTTACATGAATTATGTTATATGGGGAGTGTTCCTTAGTGAGGACTAGGATGGTTTGTATACCTGCTTAGGTTTTTTTGGTTCTGTTGTTTTCTCATAGGGTCATTCGTATGCCTCTTTCACTTTTTCTTGAGATACTTTGTGTTTCCTATTATTTATACTTGTATTCTCACCCTTTGTATATAAAATTATTTTCATGTTTCTAGGTGAATTATATGGACTGTGCTAGACCTTACTATCTTAGTCTTTGGGATAGATTTTTTGACACTACGTAGCTTTATTTTTGGTCTTTATTTTGATGTTTTCATTGTATTTGTAATTGATTTTTTTAAACATTCATGTGGGATAGATTTGGATTTCTTATATATATATATATATAGACACAGACACACACAAACACAAAGATATATATATATATATGTATATGTTGGAGTATTTTTAAATGAACCCTCTTTTCTCCAGATATTTTTTCTTTAAAATTGGAAATGCCTCACATTTTACAATATTGTTATACCCTTGGAGTTGGTCTCCACCCTGAGTCTTACTAGAGGTGGGATACCGATGTCATTATCTCCCTTTCTTCATTTCCGACCCATGGGAAATATATTTGGAGGGATGGTCGTGAATGAATGGTATCAGAGATGATAGTTGAGATATAGGATGGAGTTTGGAGTTTGGAATAGTTCATATTTTGTGGGTTGGTTGGGAAACAGTGTCATGTAATCATGGTGCATGACATAGGCTTCAGAAGACCAGCTTGGATTTAGGATATTAAGCCCCCCCCCCCCATGATCTAATGCAATGACTCTTAGCCTACCGAACAATCAACTAATTCTAAACTAGATGTAGGGTAGAGACCTAGGAAAGGTACATTCATCATAATGACATGTGATATTATCTATTATGGGTGTTTATTGATATTCATAATGAATAAAATAAAATGATTTATAATGATATAATATTAATATTAAATAATAATCCATAATATTCAGACATCGGAACACCATGTTTAACATTCATCTAGGGTACTCGATCATTATCCATGTGTGGCTCGGGTAGTTGAGGCTTAGCAGGCTTATCCGGTTGATCAGTAGATGATTGATCTAGTGAAAGAGGACGACTAGTGTTAGAGAACATTATTTTATTTCTATAGACAGTCCTTGTAAAAGAATGAGGCTACGGTTACAGACGTGGAGAGGGAGAGATTACTCAAGGATCATGAGATCACATTCAATTTTATCCAGGATCCTACAGAGTATTGGGTTTCTTTGGAAGTGAGTCAGATGAGGGGAGCTTCATGATAGTGGTTGATCCATTATCTGGTGGATTGAAAGGATACTGACATGCTGTGGGACAAATTTATGATGGAATTTTGGGCGAAGTTACACTCATCCAAAATGAAGGTCGAGAAAAGACAAGATCTACACTCCCTTCAGAAGGGGAGAATGTCAGTATAAAAACATTGGATCAAGTTCAAGGATATTATTATCATCATCCCAAATATGTTTACAAAATCCGAGTAACATGTGATATAGCTTTAAGAGGCCCTCCACCATTTTATCCAATATATCATTACTCTATTTACATTACCAACATATTTGGAGGTCCATAAGAAGGTGGAGATAATCGAGTGGATGAACTCAACAGGAGCTCTACCTTGTGGAGGGATCTGGTAGAGTTCAATAAGTGGAAGGGTTATCAGTGGCATGTTATTGGAACTTGGACCATCAATTTTTTGAATAACATGGAGTTGAACTCAACATTACTTCTGGAATTCTAGATCAAGTGGTTCTCATTACCTTTTTGTGGGATTGAGGCAAGGGTTTTTCTTATATGGGGTTTAAAAACATCTTTAATGTCATTTTCTAGGGGATTATTGAGCTCAGTTTGGTGGAGGAGGAGAGTTTTAGCACCAACCTCAGTAGCAGTTTCTTGTTTGGTAGTTTTAGTAGTATGGTAAATATGATTTTTCTACTCTAAATAGATATGGAATAGGTTGGGTCAGACAATAGGGTGTTCATTAGGGACCTCCACCCAAGAATGGTCACGGAGGTGGTCTACAGAAGGTTTTTAGTTTGACCGGAGATCCCTGGATGTATGATTTTTTATTTTTTATCATTTCTTTTCTTTTGTTTGATTAAGGATATTCAAACTCATTTGATGAACCTGATCTAGAACATTTTTTTAGGACTATATGTAGAGAGGCATACCATTCCCCTAGTGTTGATTATGTCATTCGGATGTCAGACCAGCTTGTTTAATGTGTGCCTCATATGTATACTGATGATGGGACTGCATCAGTCCCATGGGGATCTGTTCTTGATAAATATGAAACAATATGAAGTTATTCTCAACATTAAAATGTTGTATTCCATACATGCTATTAGTGACTACTTCTAGAGAAGCGTTGTGTTTTCAAAAGTGGATGGACGGCTTGTCTTTTTCATCGGTGAGTGAGTCACTTAGGTGGGTAGTCAGTATATAGAGCCCCATATTTCTTCATTGGCTGATTTGTCAGTCGGATCAGAAGATGTTGGGATAGTGGAGGTTCCCATAGTTGTTGGGGAGTTCCTCGATGTTTTTTTCAAGGGTGTTATGATTCTACCCCATCAATGTGACATTGAGTTTGGTAGAGAGTTTCAGCCCAACGCTTCTTATATTTCGATGGATCCTTATCCGATGAATCCTTATGAGTTTCTGGAGTGGATAATTTTGATAGATGATCAAATGAATAAGGGATTTATCTAGCATAATATGTCTACATGGGGCACTCCATTTTTTTTCTATAAACGAAAATATTAGTTTATGGTTTTCCATAGACTAAAAGGCATTGAATTATGTGAATGTCAATTACCATTACCCTCTTTTTAATATGAATGATCTTTTCATCCATTTGAGAGGGGAAATTAGGTTTTATATGATAGATCTGTGGTATGGATATCACTAGTTGATGGTAAAAGAGGGAGATACCCTAAAGAATTCATTCAGATGCAGGTATGGGAACATTGAGTTCTTAATCATGACATTAGTGTTATGAACGAACCTATCATGTGCATGGGGCTCATGAACTCCATATTCCAAGAGTTCATAGACCATTTATTCATTTTATTCCCCGATTATATCCTGATCTACTAGAAGTTAGTGGAGTAGTATTCTATGTATCTCAAAGTTATCTTATTGGTTCTTTAATGCCACCACCTCTATATAACATCTTCCAAGGGTAATTTCATGACAAAATAGGTGTTCTTAATTATTCATGTGGTGTCCCATATAGTTTTGGTAGTGGAAAAATCAAAGGATTAATTGGTTGTTTCATGGGAAGCACCCGAGAATGTGGTAGATGTTCGCAGTTTCCTAGATCTCAAGGGATATTATTGGAGGTTTGTACCCAATTTATCTCAAGCTGTAGCTCCGCGGACATCTAGTTCTATAAAAGACCATGCTTTTTGTATAATGATAAGTTACAAATAGTGTTTAGTTATTTGATGGGGAAGTTTGATAGTGCTCCTATGCTCAAGTTTCCAAACGAAGGGTCAATGATTGATCTATTTTGATATTATCACCATTGGGGTTTGTGATGCTTCTTAATGAAGCAACATCTAGTGATCTCTTATGGATCTAGGTTGTTATACCCCCCATGAGCATAACTATGACACCCATGATCTAATGTTATCATCAGACATGTTTGCGTTGAATCTGTGGTATCATTAATTCATTGGATAGTGCTTTGTCGTCTTCATGGATCATGAGAGTTTTAGGTATATCTTTTCCAATCATGATCTGAATCTGAGGTTGTAGAGGTGGATGTATTTTCTTCCGAACAATGATTTATACATCTCTTATACCATGGGTAAGGGTAATTTTATGTCTAATGATTTGAGTAGAAAGTATGAGAATTATGATTTTTTGGGAATGTGAAAATTCTAGGAAAATGATGGAGGAGTTGGAAAACATGACCTTATATAGAGTAATGCATGGTTATAGAAATTTTTTCTTTCGTATAATAGTTTAGTCTTCTCTAATGCAGCTAGTGGAGGATTCATAGTGGGGAGACATGGAGGTAGAGGTGTAGCATGATTGTGTTGGCCATAGTGATGTTTCGAAGGGATGGTTGGAGGATGGTATGAATCTGATGTTGTTATGTGATAGATTGTTTGTTCTGCTACAAATTCATGAGGGAGTTCTTAGTGAGATTCATAACTCACCTTTTGTGGTACACCCATGAATTTCTAAAATGTAACGTGACATGAAAATGTAGATTTGGTGGCTTTAGATGAATCTGGAAGTTGCAATATTTTTGGACGGTTTCTTAGTCTCCCAGTAGGTAAAGTCTAAAGAATATGTTCTCAGATGTTTGTTCCTGCTCTTTGATGTCCCCAAGTGGAAGTGGAAAGAAATATTGATGGATTTTGTAATAGGGTTAACCAGGGATCAGGTAGGCTATGATTTTAGCTAAGTGGTAGTGGATAAGCTGATGAAATCGGTTCACATCTTATCGATCAAGGAGTCGGGTGTATTGGATGCATTAGCCCGGTGGTATGTGGATTAATTGGTGTGGTTTGACAGAGTTACGAGGTCTATTGTATCAGACTAAGATGGGAAGTTTACCTAATGAGTGTAGAGGGTATTACAACATGATTTTGGAACCCATTAATACATCATCAATACTTCCTCCCCCAGATTGAAGGCCAGACATAATGGACCGTCGAGACGTTGTATGATATATTGCAAGCATGTGTCATTGACTTTTGTAGATCTTGGGTGAGAAATTTATTTTGGAAGATTTTCTACTAATAAAAAGTATCACTATTAGATTAGTATGTCTCTATTTTAATATTTGTTTGCAAGAAAGTTTCTTTCTCTATTATGTTGGATGGAGGTTGGGGAGACAAAAATTCATGGTATTGAGGTAGTGCATGGGATGACAGAGAATGTTCAGCTCATTTGTGGGAGTTTGAAAGAATTGTAAGACCAAAATAAGTAATATACTGATTTAAAGAGGAGGCCCTTGGTGTTTGAGGTTAGGGACTATGTGTTCTTTATTTGTTTCCATCGACAATGACAATAGTAGTTTGAAAGATGGGGAAAATTTTCTACTAGGATTTTTAGACCCTTTTAGGTGAAGGGATTATTTGGTAAAGAGGCGTACCACTTGGTATTTCCGCTACTGTTGGAGAGGATCCAAGGCATCTCCCATGTCTTTAAACTTCTTCTATATCTTTATGATGACTCCCTTTCCTTTGAATTGGGAGAGATGGATATTGAGTATAATCCAATGTATATGGAGTGGCTGATAGAGATCCATGATTATTAGGAGAAATTGTTTCATGGAAGGAAATTTAATTTTGTTCATGTGTTGTTGAGGCATGGTGGCCTGGAGGAGAGTACATGGGAGTGGGAAATATAGATTTATTCCCATTACTTAGTGTTTTTTTGAGTTATGACTTGATATATTTTTTTAAAATTTAATGATTGAAAAAAATTTTATTAAAAGAGTTGTTTTACCATTGGTTTGAGATGTGTGTGGTAACATTCGTGAGAAATTAATGACATGGGAAAGGGGGGAGATGATTCTTAAGAAAAATTCACTAACTGTGATGATATTAAATCCTTGATGGAATTTTAGTGTTTCACAGAGTAGATAATATATTGACATGGTGGAAACAATTCCCTAATTCGGATGTTCGGACGATGAGGTTGTTGTACTTGTGTGGGTTGCCTTGTTGTTGGTGGGTACCATCTGTCGAAGGATGTGTACTCATATGTGGGGGTTTTCACTCTAGCTTTCGAACAAAACAAGGTGTTTTATTTTTATAATTTAATGTGTTTGGTTGTTTTCAGAATTTCAAGCATAGAAGGATCCTTGAGAGGTATCTCGTGGGGTGGTTGTTCAGAACCCTCTTTCTTAATTTCCTTGTTTTGGACTCTCAAAGATGATAATTTTCATAGAGGTATATAATGTAACATTTTATGCCTTCACATCCCATTACATTGACTGTTTGTTCATTGGGTGTTCTTGGATGAGTCTTAGAGAGAGTTTGGAGATGTTCAGGAGATAAATGTTGGAATCATGGAGGTTACACATCATGCAACAATATTTCACGGTGTGAAGTTTGGTTTCATAGATTTTCTTGGAAATCATCACGAGGTGTAGAATTTTACACCATGTGAAGGTTAGAATAGTGGCATGTAATATTTTAGTTTTTTAAAAATAAAAATAAACTGGTAGGGGATGGGTTTTTTGAAAAAAAAAATTACCTCATGGGATTTCACAGAATGAAAGGGGATTATAGGTCATTAATTCCTCTGATATTGTAACGTGTTAAAACATTCCAGCCACTCATGTTTTCGACAATCCTACAACAAAAATAGTTTTCTTTGTCTAGACAAATCCTAGTAGCCCTAAGGATTTTTTTCAAACCCTCTTCCTTACTATTTTATCTTTCGATCTCTATGATCATTAGTTGGTGATTTTTAGGGATCCAAGGTACATTCTCCCTTCGTTTTCTAGAAGTTTCCCACCCTTGGGTCTCATTCTATTATGTATCACCTCACTATTCCCTAGCGTGAGATTATCCATGAATCCTAATGGGGAATGTTTTAGTTTTTTTAGTGTGGTGGTTCTATAGAATTTTAATATGGATTGATATCTTACAGGATAGGTGATTAGAGGACTGTTACATGATCTGATCTCATGCAAGGAACGTTGAAATCCATTCGATGTAAATATTCCCCTATCTGAATTTAATTATGAATAATTTGGGATAGGTTTATATTTTTTTACACTTGGTTTTTGTTTGTGATATATTAATCCAAGAAAAAAAATTAGATAATTTAATTTAAAGGGTATATGGGTTTATTTCATCCTTTTGGAAGTTTTTCGAATTTTTTGGGAAATTTTGATTACACTGGTTGAATTCCCCAACAAAAATAGTGGTTGTTGGAGTCTTTATTTCTGATAGATATGTCTATTGTGTGTACTTATATTTTTGTGGATTTTATGGTATCACATATATGGATGATTGTAAATCACATATATTCAACTAATATTATTGTAAAATTAAAACAACATTCATGTGTAAATATGACATATCGTTTCTGACAAAATAGTATTTTATTTTCTATGGCTATCATTTATAAATTCTAATAAATACCCATATATAGAATATATATGATATTTATACCATGGTAATAATTATATGGATAATTATACCATGATTTATGTAATTGGAACAAGGATAACATGTCAAAACATGAATGACAAATAAAGTGGATATTAAACGAAAAATAACATTTAAAATGAATTATTAATAAACTGGTAATATTAATTTATAATTAAATAATATATGATATATATATATATGAATATGATTTTTTGGTAGATGTATAATAAATTTATATTTATTATAAATTAGGTTTTAACATGTACCAAATATGTGAAGACTTAATTTATGTGAATTTCATCTCCCTTTTTTATTTCCGTGAGGTACATAACAAATTCGCCTTTTTTGTTTTTTTGTTCTGTATGTACTGACCTATGAAATTTTATATAATTAATTTCCTTAATTTAATGATATTAAAATATATAAGTGTTTTTTCATTGGTTTCATAGTTCTAATGTTAATCAAGTTGTTTGGGAATTTCTAGTCTCACTTTTATTTCTGCATGATTTATGCCATATTCACCACTCATTTCTTCTAAATTTTTTATATACTACCTGCTAATTTATTTTTATGTGAAATATTACTAATATTATGATGTTTTAGTATCCTTATAATTTTATTTATTTTATTAGGCCTAATATTGTACTGATTATAATGTGATGATTATTTATTTAGAATGTCTAGAATATTTTTTATTATTTAATTTTAAGTCTTAGTTGGAGAATATTTATCAACCATTTCCTTTTTTTTTAAAATAATTTCAAAATTGTTTTTAATAAGCTTCAATAGATGTTTAATGTCAATTTACACATGTTTTACATTTTACTAAAAGGTTTGCAAGGGGCTGTTTTTTCATTTTCCGAAAAAGGTACATTGTCACCTTTTTCAAAAAATGTATGAAATGAATATTTTTTAACATATATGGATAGGAAAATCTATTTATGTTTTTCATGAAATTTTAATGATTTTAATCTTCCATTACAATATCAGAAGGTTATTTAAAAAAATCTATTAGTATTTTTCGTTATTTTTAAAAAAGAAAAAAATTTAAAATAATTAATGATATTTTCCTCAAATATTTTTATCAAGAGAACTCCCAAAATTATTTTCCATATAAGAAAATTTTATTTGATGCTAATTTTGTTTTACTATTGATATTATTAAATTATTCAATTAATAATCTTTTGATCAATTATTTATTTTTATGAAGGACAAATATTCATCAAAAACCATTTCTTTTCTAAGGTTTATGTTATGATTGAATGATGTTTATGAAACCAATTTCATTCCATGGGTTTTGATTTGAAGAATGATTTATGTTATAGTTCAACACATTTGTATGGTTTTCATTATTTGATGGGTGGGACCAATATATCAAATCTAATGCATTGGGTGAAGATTTATATCTAATGATATGTATATAAAGGACCATGTCCACTAAGATGGTTTTAGGATGAATCTTTACTTCTATGATGGTTATGGGAGTGAACCATGTCTACCAAGATGGTTATAGGAGTGAAGTATGACTACAAATATGGTTGGGGAGTAATCCAAACCTACCAATATAGTATGCGGAGTAAATCCATACTACTAAGATGGCATTGGAAATGATTTCTGGACTACCATGGAAAACATTTTATATACTTATTTCTCTGCATCAAATTTCATGACATCTTATATATTATGATTTCTTGTCTGATACACTGAAATAATTTATGACTTATGTATTTTGAACATCCATGATTTATTCATGACTCATAATTTTAATATATGTTATACAGTGTATGATTTTTAAAATTTGTGTTCTTTGTTTACATTCTTATGCTCATGTTTTGCTTAATATTTTCCAGGATTACCCTTACAGAGCATATGAGAACACCCTTTTCATATGTTTAATTTCTACCTAATATAAAGAAATTATTTATATAGAAATATAAAAGGGAAGATCTATATGGGATATGTTGAAGATCTTTCACCAAATTAGATGAATATATTCCATGTTTCCAAATGCACTAAACTAATACCATCTTCATGTGTCTGTTTCAGTAATGTTTTAAGTATTTTTGAAAAGTGATGTAATTTTTATATACATCAATATTTGGTAGTAATAGTTGGTATTAGATCAAATTTTTTTACAACCTTTGAAAAATAAGTTTATAAATCATAAGTGATATCCCTAGGGATATTTTTAAGGACATTTATAGGAATTTCTCTAATGATATGTCTACGGATGAAGAAATGTATAGGATAATATCATATATTTTTTGTGAAGGATATAATGAGTGGTTTCTTAGAATTAAATCCCTTTATGGATGATATATGTGTATTTGGCCTTGGAAAAAATGTACCAAGGAGTAACAACTCAAAAAATGTGTGTCGGTCCTAACTCGAGCAAAACCGGTACATGATAATGGGCCTTATTGCAGACTGGTTTGATACTCTTGGAGGATATACCTTGGAAATTCACAAACTCTTCATTAAACTTTATTGTGTATTAAAATAGAAGCTGGATATTAATAATTTAGAAAAACCATAAGGTGTAATAGATTAAAGAAGGTATCATGATCTAGAAATCCAATATGGATTTTTTCATTATTATGTGGTTCCACAGTAAGTTAATTGTTTCTTACTCTGTTATTTACGTTTTAGTAAAATGTGGTAATGAGAAGGATCTTGATTCACATTGAATGTGAAGGAAAATTTTATGATTATTAGTCCAATGGGATGACCATTGGAGTTAAGGATTATGTGATCATGGATAATCAATTTTTACAGAACATGACTAATAACATATACCTTTCCCAACTCTTAGACTCACCAAATATGAGAAGGAAGGAGTTTGCTAAGAGTTTGTGAAATGGAGACTACGGATTAAATAATGTTTCAGGAGTGAGGTATGAAACACCCATGTTAATGACCCAATGGAATAGTAAGATGGTTTGACCATGGAAAATAAATCCACAAAGTAGGTGAATATAGAAGTAAAATGAAATGTTTATTTGAAAAAATGGAAGGAAATATTGGCCTCTATATGGTACTATTAAAACATGAATATTTTGAGTGTGGAAGGAATGGAAATTATGAAAACTACGGTTCTAATTGGAATGGTCTTGAAAGTAATCATCAAGGTGGTTCAATTAATGGTTATATTTTTTATGTGGATGATAATATAGAGGTATTAAATAATAGGATAAGATAGTCTTGCTAATTTCATATAGATGAAGTAGAATAAGAAAAGTGTTTATGTATTTGGATTCCAGAATTGTCAATGGTGACCTATACAAGGATTTTATATTTTATGTTATTTTATGTTTTAACAAGAGTATATTGAACTTTTCTGATAAACTAAAATGTTGGTTTCATAAAAGGTGATATTTTAATTAAGGTATAGTAACCCTTAATTTCTTCATTATTTTGAGATAATGATGTTTGTATAGAGATATGCTACAAAGTAATGTTTACTGTGGGAATAATTAAGGATTTTTGAAAAAGTGGTTTGTACTATCACTGATATTTTTTAGAATAATTTGGAGTTAAGAAATATATACAATAAAAATTAGAATAAAGAAACATTAATGTTATCGATTATGATGTTTGGTAATATAGAAGGTACTGTAGCAGGTACTGTTCGGTACAGTAGTAGCTGGAACTATTCACCTTGGGCCATCAGTTTGGGATTGAAGCCTTTAAGGCCTTCAACCCACCCCAGGCCATTGAGTCAATAAGGATTTTGGGCCACCTCATGGTCTTCAAGCCACCTTTAGGCCTTCAGGGCCACCAGATATGTAGTTTCGCAGAATGATTCAAAAAATAAACCAACCCGGAAGAGGATTAAAGAGTTGGGGGCATTCACTAAGAACATGGGATAAACGGATTTAGGAACATTGAGAGGCTATGGAATTTTACATTGGTACCACACCTATTATCTTGAACATGGGCATGCTAGCCAAACAGTCATGAAATGGTGGAGAGATGATCACAATGTAGATGTTAGGGAGGGGTGGTTTCCAGTTTTCATAGTCTGTCTGATTTCTTTAAGACCTATGGGTCCTATAATGTCTCTAAGCCTATGGGAAATGAAATTTCTAAGCCTATGGGCCTTGAATGGGTTCCCCCATTATCCCTCGAATGGGGGATATCAAAAATAAATAAAAAAGAAGGCCTTAGGGCCATTCGGGCAGGTAGTGACATTATTTATAATGTTTTGGACATTTATCGTCTAGAATTATTTTAAAGTTATTAATATATGGAATGGATAATATAACCATTTGATGATATTTTTGAGTTATGCATTACATCATCATTGGTGGATTTATAAATATTTGAAAACATTTTCTAATCTTTTTTATGACTAATCATTCTATTTTTAGATATTATGATCTATTAGTACTTCAAGAATGAAAATTTCACCTTCATTTCATTGAATATGAGATCTTGTGGAAATTAATTAACACGTGAAAATATCGTGAGATAATTAGTAAATCAAGTATGTATATATTTTCAAGAAAAAGTTTTCATATTTAGGAAAAAAGATATTGAAAAAAAATTTCATCCTTAGACCTTTATTTCTGATGAATGAAAAGGCCCCATAAATAATTATAGATTTAATGCCTTGTGATTTTTAAATTTCTTCGTATCATTTACCCATAATTTTCCATAAAAACATGATAGATATATTTCTCTTATATGTCCATGTTTTAACCACCAACTTATGTGTTTATATGTGTGAAGCTAGTTATGAGCTACTTTGGGTAATTTTTATAGTTCTATATTTCTTTTTTAGGATGTTATAAAAATTATTTTTATGATGTTGGTTTCAATAGACAGAACTTTCACGTATTAAACCATTGATAAACCAGAAGAATTTAGAGGGAAAAAATAATTTTAAAGGGTGTATAATATATCACCCCATGATTTTATGAAAAAATGTTTTTTGAATTAATTTAATCTTAATGATATTTTTTACTTTCACATAACACTGAATATAGATTTTTTAATGAAAAAGACTATGTTTTTCATGCATTTTATGGAACACCGTGTTGGGATTATGTAACAAAAAACACTTGACTAGCTTACAATATATGCAAGACTATGCTTGTCTTTTTTTAAGCATAATGTGGTTTTCTTTTGATAACTTGAATTACATGCAAGACTAAGTTTTATCGAACAATAGTATATTATTAAAATATTATGATTTAATATAATAACACATATCCTTTCAGTTAAATTTGATGTTATGAATAATATTAATTAACTAATTAATATATAAGTTTATAATATTAAACCATGGGTTCCTAATCAATTAGTAATTAAGTTATATACCATTTGATTATATGAGAAATAATTGTATTTTTGTTCCATCTAAGTCATTTTGTCCTAATAAATTGAATTAATTACATTTAATGAATGAAATTAATGATATATATTTGTCACATATTCAATAAAATATTTTTTTTATTCTTAAAAAAAGATTTTATAGAAATAAGATATGAACAAACCCAAATCTATACATACACCCCTATATTTTTCAACATGGTAATTTTACATACTTTTAATGGACAACCCATTTTAATCTAATTTTCGACACTTTTATAATTTTTATATGAGAAAATAATCTGACTAATTTAAATTGTGATATGAAAATTTACATTGGTATAATTTTGTTTATTTTTTCTGATATGTTATTTTTTTTGAAAAATAGAAAAAAATACAGTATTTTAGTTAAAAACATCCAATTTGTTTAAATAGTTTTAAACATAAAAATTTTTTAATGTCCTTTTTAATGTCACAATATAACATATATATATTTATTATTCCAATTTATGTTATTCAAATTATTTTATATATAAAACATCTGGAAATTGTGAACGTTTTTTAAAACCTTCCTTCTCGCCATGACTGTGAAATTAGCATTAAACATAATTTAGCCACTTATGTGAATTAAATTTGAAAAAGAAACATACACAATTTTAATCAGAATAATATTTATGTTCTAATAATATTGACTTAATTTTTGAGTATTATAAATTGTAAATTTTGAAAATTCTGATTTTCCATAAAAATATTTTTATAATATTATAAAATTACCCTAACAATATAATGAATTTCATTGGATAAGTGGGTTTAGAAAAAAATAAACTCTATTTGGAAATCTTTTCTTTCTTAATCTAATTGGATAATAATATGATATTTAATATATTATATTTTTAGATAAGTTAAAAAAGGCCATACTCATATTTTTAATATATAAATCATTTTTAATATAGAGTTATAAAAAAGATAAATTAAACTACAAATAATTATTTTAAATATAGTATATGTATATTTATCATGATAATTTATCTTTATATTTTAGAGAAGAAATAATTTAATTAAATTCTTGTTTTATTCTTGTAGTAATAGTTTAATTAATGGAAATATCACATAAATGATAAAAAAAAATTTAAAATAAACTAAAATTAACAAAATTAATGAAATAAAATAAATTTATGTATATAATTAATATGATAGTTATATATTATAATTATGGGTTTTAATTTATCATATTGTTAGTTTATTTTTAAAAATTAATATACTAATTAGTATAAAATTTACATAAATTATACTTTTAAATAGATTTTATTTTATTAAATGAAATAAAATTCATAAAAATCAAAAATTCATCCATGTACCTATAATAAGGTTAATAATTTCATCAATTATCCAGTTGGTATTATTTTTTAATTTTATAATATCTATATTAACCCTAACTAGTAAAAAAACCATGTTGTCATGCAAATAGTTAAAGAGTTTAGCTATGGGTTAAAGACAAAAGATAAGATTAATTTGTGTAACTAAATGTGTATAAAAATCAATGGTTGAGAAGATATTGACTCATACTCAATTTATATTAGAAAAAACTCACTTTTTAGATACTTTAATTTGAAAATCAATTCAATTAAAATTTATATTTTTATAGTTTCCAAAAAGTGGCCCTCCCATCTCTTATAAAAGTGAACATCTCCTTATCTTTTATTTACATGTCTAATGCAATTGTTGTCAGAAAAAATATTCCTAAGAATCCTAAAAATATCATTCCCTTCATCCAAGAATCCTTAATTTGGTCATCAATATAATCCAAGGAGTCCTTTTTTTCAAATCAAAAGGTGACACTCAATGAAGAGCTAACATTCAACAATTAGTGTTTTTGTATCATTTCATTCTTAAAATAAATCAATTATTTTAATTTCATATTTATATAATATAATTAGTATCCTAAACAATCTATTATTTTGATATATTAATGGTTCGACCTACAATAACACACACTTTCATCAAATGGGTAATGAAATTATCATTATTTTGTATGGAGAACTACAGCCCCACGAAACAATACTGATTTTTTTCCACTACTAGATCTCATGGTGGGAATTAAGATGGAAAATTAATTTTAATATGATATATATGATATAATATGATATAATATGATATATATGATATAATTATAATTTTTTAATGATAATTTATTTTTTTCCTTCTTAACTATATCTAATATTTTCGAAAAATGATAATGTCACTTGTGTGTACGTATGGATTACCATCTCTATAATACGTTTTGATTGGATTCTCAACTATATTTCAAATTGATGGAAATATAGATGAACATAATGAATATATATGATATATATATTAAATAAACATGACTGTGGAATGATAATATGTCATATTTTTTTCTTTATTTTAATATGATAATAAAATGAATATTGTGTTCATGCGTAAGTTCAACCTACTATCTGCATGAAAGTTGTATTTAATTTTCAATTTGAATATTTTATAAATTTTAAAAAATACATATATTTGGAATATATATAATATTCATATCATCTTTACCATTATTGAGAAAACTAAATCATGATATATGTAATAGGACCAACGAAAACATGTCGAAACATGAATGAAAAACAAAGAGGATATTTCCCAAAGCGTAACATTAATAAAAAATTATTAATTATTGTGTAATTTAAAGTCATAGGTATATCATATATGATATATATATATATGAATATGATTATACGGGAGATGTATACTAAACTTATATATATTATATAATTTGTTTTAATGTGTATGAAAAAAACCGAGACGTAAGGTAAGGGAACTTCATCTCACTTTTTTTTCCATGAGATACATGCCATATTCACAACTCGCTTGTTTTGTGTTGTGTATATACTGACATATGAAATTTTATATCATTAAATTTCATTATTTAATGATGATGTGATTGATGTTTTTATTTCATTTGGTTCATGATTCAAATGTTACTCTTGTAGTAATGGGATTTCTTGTCTTAATTTTATTTCTGCGAGACATAAACCATATTACCCATTAATTTCCAATACATGGTTTATATACCACCCTGTAATTTATTTTTATGAGTATTATATTGATGTTTTTTTATATATATATCCTTAAATTTTATTAATTTCAACTGGCCTATAATTTTACTGATTATAATTTGATGAATATTTATTTCCCAATCACTTCTATATTGGATATTATTTCATTTTAAATCTCTATTGAGGGAATATTTATAATCTTTGTCTATTTTTCTAAAAATGTTTTAAAAAATTATTTTACTATTATACACTGTTATTTTGAATTAAATTTTATCAATTTTTTGTTTTTTAATAAATGGGTTAAGAGGGAAATGTTTTTTGTTTTCCGAACATGGTACATTGTAACTTTTCAAGAAATGGTAATAATGGAATTTCATTAACATATAAAAAATGAAGAGATTTATACACTTTATTGATACTATAAAACATTATATATTACTTTTGAATCATACAATCTGTTTTGAACACAATTTTTTCTTTTAAAATTGTCTGGAATTTAAAAAAAAGAAATTATTTTCAAGGAATAAATGATTTTTTCCTTAATAATTGTTTACAAATGATCTTTGAAATTAATTTCCCATATAAGATAAAGTTATTTGAGTTTACTTTTTTTTAATGGCAATATTATTCAAGGATAATTTTTTTATTCTATCTAATAATGATGTATTTTTATGATGGAATGTTATTTCTGAAGACAATTTATTTTCCTAGGGGTTTTCTTATGATTGAATGATATTTGTGAAACCCATTTCAATCCATGGGTTCTGATATGATGAATGATTGACATAATTGTGGAAAACATAGGTATGGGTTTTGTTATGTGATTAGTGGGACCTATATCTACCTGCAGTTCATTTGGAAATGATTTATATCTCATGAGAAATACATAAAGGAACTTATCCTCAATGATAGTCTGGGGAGTGAACATTGACTACTAAGATGGTTAAAGGATTGAACCATGACTACCAACATGGTTATGGGAGTGAACTATGAATATAAATACGGTTATGGGTGTAAAAAATATCTACAATGAAGACAGAGGTAGTGATACCAAACAACTGTGATGGACATGGAAATAATTCCTTGACTACTATTGATATAAGTATATATGCTTATGTATCTGCATACAATTTCATGAATTATTTCATGTTATGATTTTTTGACATATACTCATGATTAAATTATGTTCAATGTATTATTAACTACATTGTTTTATTCAACGGCTTGATATTTTGATATAATATATAAAAGTAATTATTTTCAAAAGTTATGTTCATGTTTTTATATTCTTATGCTCATTTTTTCTTTACATTTTCCTTGATTAGTCTTACTAAGAATATAAGATCGTCAATTTTATATGTTTTTATTCCCCATCATATAATCAATTGTTCTATGTAGATATAAAAAGTGGGATGATATTTGTGGGATATTTTTATGATCTTTTAGAAAATTATATGTATGTGTTCTATGTTTTCAAATGAAATTAACTAATAAGGACTTTGGGTATCTAATTTTTTATTGTTTCAAGTATTCCGAAAAAGTAGTGTAATGTCGATGTACACCATGCTCTAATTTTTTTCATATTATCAGCACAATAATTATAGGATATACATTGATGAAATGGTAAGTATTTATAGAGAACCACTTTTGATTGTTTTTGAACAAGATTTGAGGATTACCTCAATGATCTATAGAGGTCTTCAGCCTGCTCTTAATATAGATTTTTGTTTTTGCACAACATATTATCATTAGATAAATGTTAAATCTTAGACAACAATTCAAACCATATAGTATATGTTGAAAAATAATTCTTTGGATTTTTAAGGTGGTTGAGATGAAAACCATTCTCTAGATAATGTTTGGACAACAATAACTTTCACTTGAGCATTCAAATTACTTCATATGATACTATATATAGAATGAATTGTGGATATCTACCATACTATAATGAAGGTGTAGAAAGAAATATTAGGACATATGATAGATGTATAAGTGGAAGATGATGTTATATTCATTCAGTAATAAATCAAGGCATCTGAGATTCGGAAGCAATGATATGCTTACAATCACCGATGTGATCTAGAATTTGATAATCGGGACATAGTGTTTCTAATAATTTCTCTATGGATGATAGTTATGTGATTCAATAAGAAATTGAAACTGATATATATGTATATCATTCCATTTCAAATTCTTAATCATAACGAGATCATATCTTATCTATTGGTTCACCCATGAAACCTCTCATAAGTCCACAATTTGTTCCATGTATCTCTCTTGAATAAATATTTACTAGACCCTTCACGTATACTGAAATCCGAGATCATACCATTAGTGGTTGATCTTTTTTATGAGAAATAATTGGTAGAGATTACGGATCATAAAGATAATTTTCTATGAAGCAATACCACTCAGATACTCACTATTTTTTGGAAAATTCCCCAGTTTGAGGAAGCTCTGTGGGAACCACAAAAAATTATAATGCATAAGTATCCCCATTTTTTTGAATTATATAGATGAATTTTGAGGTTGAAATTAATTTTAAGGGGGTAGAATGTGACACCCCTAGTTATAATGAATTATTATTTCTAAAAAATTAACATTAATTAGAAATATTCATCAAACAAAACACCATGTTAATATTAAACTACAAGAAACATTGGGTTATCTTTCGTTACACATGACATTGAGTTTTAAAAAATAAACAATATATTAATAATTTAGTAATTTAAATTAAACCATTATAAGATGAAATTAAACATAAAAATATTATTAGTAGAAAATAATTTATAAAGTTCAACTATAATAGTCTTTTCATAAAAGAGACATATTGATAAAAAAATATTTAATTTTCATCAAAATCTAAGTAAGTTTTAGATAAACAATTTTTTGCAAAAAAAAATCCCTTTAATTTTTGAACAGTTAAAAAATACTTTTTTACACTTTTAGAAAACTATTTTTGTAAAATAAAATTATTTATTTAATTAATCAAGTAATAATATCTTAGGATGATTTGTTTTAGATTTTTTTTTAAAACTTTTAATTTTTTTAATGACTAGTTAAATATTTTGAATTGAAATTGAAAAATGCCTTATTGTTTCATTTATTTATTAAGTAAAATCATATATTATTTTGATTTCAAAAATAATTTTTTAAATAATTTATTTATTATTCAAATTTATGACATTATAATTAATTCAATATTGAATATTTATATAAAAACTCTGCAATATTTTAAATATTTTGTCTTTAATAACTCACTTTATTATAACAACTTTGTGATTAATTTTAAATTAATATTTTCCTCTTTTATGAATGGAATTTTTATAAATGTATTAAATATTTATAATTTTAATAATACATATTATCTAATAATTTGACAAAAAAATTTACCTATAACATTTTTCAATATATTAATATTTATTTACGATAGTTAAGGTGAAAACGGGTTTACTCATGGGGGGGGGGGGGTTAAATTAAAATATTATCATTAAAAATAATCCAAAACACATTTTAATTTATATATGTAAATATTTTTACATTATCAATTATATTCTCTTGAATGTTCCATTTTAGAAACTTTTTCATGTCAAAAATTTGGATGTAACTTTTTCATTCCAAAAAAATTACACGTATGATAGTCACCTCACTAATATATAACCACCCCAACCCTCTCTTATTAACAAAATCATACCCTCCTGGATCATCCAATAAATAACCAAATCACTTCCCAAATTCTATTATCCCGTTCAATAATTCTTTTTTGGACATAAATCCATCCAAGTAATGATATTTGTCAAATTTTACGGAGGATACCGAAGAATAGGTAATGTTGATAAATGGACATTTTTTTTATGTGTTACTCCACCGGATTAAATTCTTATTATACCATGATGATATAATATCCTCTATATATTACATATAATTATATGTTTTTATGTTAGTGTAATGATATACAACCATCTCCACTTCTATCAAATGCATTATGAAATTATCATTCATGTGTACTTTGGATTACCACATCACGAACCAATGCAATTCATTTTTCAATTACCATCTCCCAAATATTGAAATAGTGATGGATTTATTATTTAAATATTATATTTTGATATTATTTTACTTATTTAATTATTATATCATACATAAATTTATACTTTCTATTTTGTGGAAATATGATAACGTTGCACGTGTGTATAGAGGACTGCCGCCCCATGAAGCAATATGATTCATTCAAACTATAAATTAAAGGTAATAAAGATGGGTTTATAAATAAATTTGATATAAATAACATAAAAATATTATAGAATGATAATATAACATTTATGATTCTTTATTTAAATCCAAAAATTTAATTGAAAATGATTTCATGCATTTGTATGACCTACATTCTCAATGAAAGGTGTATTTCATTTTTTATCCCTAATTTTTATTTATTAATCAAAATAAATTTATTCAGAATATGGTTTGTATTTACATCATGGATAAAATTATATATATGATGAAATCAATATCAATGTTAGAGGACCACAAATATCAAATAAAAACATATATGAAAACCAAGGATTTATTACCTCTAACATAACTTTATCATGTAATTGTTAATAAACACGTCATAAAAAGTCCAAAGAAAATCATATATGATATTATTTATAAAAATATGTTCCTATAATATATTTTTAATAAACTTTTATTATTTATATTGGTGTTTTGAAAGTATATAGTTATGTTTAAGAACTAAGGTAAGATATTTCTGTCTATATTTTGTTTCTTTGAGAGGTACGTTATGTCATGCACCTATAATCATTCACGATGTTTTTATAAATCCAAATTGACACATAATATAATATATGTATTTACCCTAATAATATTTTATGTTCCATTTTATTTTATTCCTTCATGGATCATATTATTTATAGTTCCCAAAGTTGTAATGATTTTGTTTTATAATATCATCATTTAGTGGGATTGTTGAAGATTTTTTTTGATAATAAAATACTATGATTCATTTCTTAATATATAGTGAATATTATTCAATTATGTTCGTTGATGAGATTTTAAAGTAAAATTAAAATTTTCAAATAAATATTCACTTAAAATAATTAATATTGTTTACGTAAATATGACAATATTTCTCTCTCCGATTGGAACGATGTTTCCTTCAAAACCCATTTTTACTAAAACTGTTTTTAATTTTGTTATTCTTATATTAATTGTGAAATAAAATTTTACCCATACTTTATATTTTTTTTAAAAATTTGAAATAAATATTCATGTCATTTTCCAAAAAATTAAATATATATTATATAAAATTGTTTAAAAAACTCTTAATTCATTGTTGTTTTAAGATAATGTCATAAATATGATGATTTTAGAAATATCGGAATTTCTTCATTATTCATCTAAAAACCAATTATTTTTTAAAAACCCAAAAGTTTATCATAAAATAATATAATTAATAAATATCTAAAAATAATTCTATTTTATATAAATTTATTTTATAAAATATTTAAATTCAAGTTTCGAAAGAAATCAAAATATTTAATGAAATATTTTTTTTATTGGAAAATGATATTCTATAATTATAAATCCTATTATTATTTTATAAAATTAAAATAATAAATTATTTTTAGCATAATTTTAATATCAAAAATAATTTATCATCATTAATCATATGTGTTTCAAAATAAAAAATCATATTTCATACAAAGTCATTTTTAAAAAAAAATTATTTTCTAAACAATAAATGACCTTACTAGTCTTTATGGGTAAAATAATTGAATTTTATTGATATTAAAAGTATTCCTTATTTTATTTCATTAAATATTTCATAAATTAATTACTTCTATTCAGTCCTTCAAATTGAATGGATAGATTTTGTGGATCACTATTATGTATTTATATTTTATCAAAATATAATGCATTTTTGATTAAGTTTAGTATTGTATGGGGAAAAAGATATTGAAAAAATTGACAGCATAAAGGTAGAACATGTATTAAAATAATAGGTCATTACATTCTACCCCCATAAATAAATAGTTTCATCGCAATTTAATTATTACCTATTAATGAATATATATAAGGTTTTATTGTAGATAGATGCTGCTCAGCTATAATTTCATGAGTTATATCATCCTTAAAAATTCATGTAACAAAACCATTCACATAAAATATGATTAACAATAATATTAATTTTTTTATCTAACCAATTTAGCCATGATTTACTCGTTATTCTGTATTGATACTCGCATAGTATAATTTTCTTATAATGGGTGTTCATATTCATACTTGCTAAAAAATTATATGTTTTTATAATATGTATTTATCTCATTCCAAATAATTTTTTATTTGGTTAGATACACTTTATTTCTAAAATCACATTAAATTAATACAAATATAGAATAATAACATTTGGATAAAGTTCATAATCACAAGAATTGTCTTGGGATAAAATATTAATATAACAAGAAGTTTTCTTCCTTGGTCGAATCATCATGATGATGATGTAATATTATTTGAAAACTTATTAGGATTAGCCGGGTATAAAGAAACGAATATAATACACCAAAACATAAATTGGATTTTTAGTATCCTATTAATCATAATTTCATATGGTACTTTAAATAGTGGTGTCATTTTTATTGTCGAGGAGTTTGTTGATGCATATTATCCAGGGTAGAATATGGTGAGGGAATCAATTCACATAATGGAAAAACCCTTTTATTTGAAGCACTGAGTCTGTATGGTTTATTAGTTGTGTATTTTAAACATTAAAATGTATTGTCTTAAATATTTACCTCTCTATAAAAATTATGAGTTTGATATTAAATCCTTTTACAAAAGAATCATTTTCTTTGTAAGGGACTGTATCCTTATATCCTATTATTTTTCATTTTAAGGAGGTCTCTATCTCTTAGAGGAATCTGAGTGTAGGATTGATTGAATTTGTATGATATAATAAAGAAGTTTGAGAAGATCATGATGTGAACACTTTTTCATGATGTGAATGTTTGGTTCACAGCCTAAAGATGAATTCACTGCATGAGAATGGAAATTCAAAGGGTGTCATTCTTGTTGTGAATTATTGGATAATGATTTAAAATAGTGGAGAATGGGGATAAAAAATTATGTCCTGGAAAACACCCAATTACAATATGAATTTCATTATTTGAATTGATATAGGTTTAGTAGATTGAGGCGATGTGGTTTTTATTTAGTCCTAAAACTCAGACCATTCATGACATTAATTAACAATTCACACCATGAATCTATGAATTTTATTGTGCATATTTCTAAAAACAACCTTTTATTTTATAGAATTTCTATTATTTTTTCCTTTGTTCTAGGATCCTATATTTTATTCATCATTGTGCTTGGAATCCCCAAATAATAAATCTTCCCCAACATCCCCAATTTGACCTCTATTGATATGAGGTGATTTTCCCTATTTATGTTATGGTTTCTTCTTAGATCATTTTTCCTCTAATTATAGCATTCCATGATATGGTATATGATATTATTATCCTTAAGAAGTCATTTTTTTGTATGTTAGTGTAATTAGGTCATTATTTTCTTGTAAGTTCGTGTAATCCTTGAGGGAGATGTGATTGGATATTTGTGTTGATGTTCAATTCTCGATCAATGACAATTGATTTCCCTGTGGTAGGGGATTAATTTTCCCCCCTATTTTCATCTGAATTCATATTGATATCATGATTTATATCTTTGTATAATGTTGTAATTTTCCATAATAAACATAAAAATTTATTAATGAAATACATTTCATGGTTTTTTTAGTGATCTCATGTATTTCACCCATGATAATAGTTTTCCTCTAGTTTTACTAGATAGTGTGCAATATCTGTTTATGCTTTTGTTAAAATGTTATTTATCTTTGGTTTATCATGTTTGATATGATTACAATGTCTAAAGAATTTAAATTCAACAATGAAGTAGGGTATAAAATTAAATAGGCTTGTTTAAATAAAAAATTAATTATTTGTTTTGATGTAAATAAAACAAATTATTAATGAATGTTTAATTAATTTTGTCTACAATATGTTAATATATTTTGAAAATTCATGTGATGCAATAAGTGAATGTTATTGTAAATTACTAATACATGTTAAATGAAATTTTATTCATTAGAATTTAATGAATCTAGATTTTATGCATAAATTAATGGGTAAATAAATAATATTTTGTGGTATCTAATTCGAGAAGATATATATATATTTGTAAAAAATGATAAATAAATTAGTTAATCCAAGATGGTAGTGAATGTTTTTGTTTTATAATGATAAATTTTAAGGGCTAATGAACCCCATTTTCATGTGAATGTTGGATGAATTATTTCTAGATGAAAAATTATGTGTTGTGTTTTATTTAATGCATTATATGTTTTATTTAGATGTGATTCTTCATATGAGATATGAAGTTTACCAAGGTTAGCTAATGATTGATGACATATGGGAACATAGGCCTGAGTTTGAGGTCGTAGTAGACTCTTTTGATGATGATATGCATGGATATAAGCATTATGGTGTCGACGATGAATCATTGAATAATTGAAGTGATAGAATATGATATTACCTATTGTTATTCTGAAATTTGAGATTATTACATGATTATGAAAGAGATTTAACGGTTTGTAGATTGGGTTTTTATTTTACCTTTTTACCTTCCCCAATTATTTGTGGTTGTTTTTTTTTCAATGTTTATGTATCGATTATATGGAATATAAAGATATTTCTAATAGTAAAAGATTTATATAATTACAATTTAAAATAAACTTTTAAATTCATGTAGTTGTTTCTTGAATGGAATGAAAATTTATATAATCTTGAGGAATCGTGGAATCAGTTCGATTATAAATTGAGGTCATGCAATTCAAATGATGTTTAATGAAATTTTAAAAGAATAATTTTAATTAATGGTAAATGAATTATTTAATGTATTGTGAAATGTTAAAATTAATGAATTAATTTAATTAAGATCCTTGAATAAATTTTATATTGGATATATACTTCATAATGGTGATAGTTGAGTGTTTAAGAGATGATAGTTGTAGTTAAGCATAATACTATTTTAATTAATATAGTGTGGTTATGAGATATCTTATATCATGTATTTTTTTCAAAATTATTCAATTGCCATATCATTAGGGAGATTGATACTCAGTGGACTTTGGGATGGTATTTTCCCCAACCTCTAGGTTGGTGAGGAACACATGGTTGACTACCACCTCTCGCCCCACTCTCTTCTTTTAGTGTTATTATGTGCTAGTATGAATGGTGTTTATCATCATCATATAAGTGTGTAGAGGGATTTAATGTATTTTAATTCTTTCAAACACAAATATTTATGAATTTATTATCCTATGGATTATTATTTTTATGGAATGTGTGGGTTGTGATGGATTGAGGTAAAATACTGAACATATGAGTTGTGGTGGCTCCTTGAAGTTAATCGATTCAAATCTAGATATGTGGCACGTTATATTGAGAAGAATAGATTCTTGGGGTGAATGGTACAAGGTGATTAGATTATATGTTACACATGGTGTATAATATGGAACATTAACTCATGTGGCATTGGGACAACTTATATAAGAAAGATATTGATCAAGATATGTAAAATTTTCGAAAAATCATAAACAAGTGGGGAAGTGGAAGTGGTGTACCCTCTAGTTATGTAATATTAAATGATCAATTATAAGAAATACTTTTTGATAGATATCCAAGGTGAGGTTGGGATTATTGTGCACTAGTTTCACTAAAGGGATAGCTATGTTTATTCGTTACTAGGGTTTAGAGTGATTTCTTCATCATATTCATGAGAGGATATGGGGAGGATCCTACTGAGTATACATGATATACTCCACTTAATAATATATAGACTATTTTTTAGGTCCAAAAAATGAGGTTGGTTATTGGGTTTTATATTACAAGCTTCAAGTATTTTTAAGTGGTGTTTGGGTTTCAAGGTCACTACTGAGGACATTATTTCAGTACTTGTAGTTTTCTTTGTATATGTGTAGTTGTATAACATTACATGAATGTGTAATTAGTTTTTTAAATTTATCATCATAAGGTTTTTTGGGTACTTTTGTCGTGTATCTCTTTCCTTATGTTCTTATAGAGGTAAATTCCTTCAATCTATGTTTATGTTATACACATGGTTCTTATTACCAACATGTGACCTATTGGAGGTGGACATAATGTTTCATTATCTACATTCTCTCATTTCTAACCAAGGAGGGGTAAATTTTGGGTGACGGGTCATGATAGAATGCTACAAGAGTTTTAGGTTGAGGGATACAGTAGAGTTTGGTGGAAGTCATAGGTGAGGACTACATAGGTTAGAAGATTTACAATGTCAACTGCCTTTAGTAATCAATTTAAAAAAGTGATATCACCTTGGAAATATGTATTTAGTGGCACCTATGATATTTTTTATTGGCCTTTATGATTACAAATCCCACTAAGTGAAGTGATACCAGTTTTCGGATAGTGACATAGGAAATGATTAATTCTTTTTTAAGGAACCTAATGTTAAAATGGTTATTCATTTGGATTATATTGATTAATGATTAAATAAATAACTAAATCGTCATAAATATACCATATTCTAGATTTAGGATCCCCAGAAAGTTTTCTATTTTGTAGGAATAGCTCTAGAAAAATTTCCTCATCCGGTTATCTCTATATATTATCAGTGGGATGTGCTAGCTGATCGATAGTAATTAAAGGTCAACTACGTTGATACATTGAAGAGGACACTTAAGGAGTTTTAGTTCCATTGTCGGACTAAGTATGAGGGATATATTTTATAATCAGTGTTTCAGGACTAGTTTGAGAAGGTAGAGGTATACTTTAGTTCGATCAGTACTTATAAGGAGAAACATGTTTTGTTGGCGGTGATGATACTTTGTGGATAATGGATACACTGATGTTTCTTATTCCATATTGACTGTAAGGAGTAAATAGGTCATGGGATCCATTTTCATACCAGTTCCAATTAGTGTTTATTTTTTCGATCAAAAGATTTTCAATAATAGTGACCTACTTACTCTTTGATAGGGGAGTTACATCATCTTAATGTATGGTATCCACTTCCAAATCCTTCTCTATTATACTCTGGAATAATTTCTTGAAAATAAGGATAGGGGGGGCGTTTAGATATTTATTTTCACCCAAATATGTCATGTTGAGTTTTCCTATTTATGTTGTAGATATATCTCAAGGGTTCTAGTGGAATAATCGATTATTGAGAGGATAATGGACTCGACTAGATCATTATAAGTGTAAAGTCATTAAGATTCATTTTGTTGTAGAGTATTGGAATATTGATAATAGTTTCATGGAAATAAGAGCCTCTAAAAAGTCATGGGCAGGTCCCAACCTTCATAATCTCATTTTTCCTTGGGGGATGATCTCAATCCCGTTACACGGGTTCATGAACATGTTTTGGGGGGGCTTTCATGGTTATCATTGAGTAGAGATCCTAAAAATTATGAAACGGTAGTGTGAATAATGTGTTCCACATTAGGTTACTTGATTGAGGTAGTATTAGATGATTCAGAAGTAGTAGGGTGAAAAATAATTGAATTAGATGAGATGAGACATGGTGGATAGAGGACTGGCCAGAGATGACTGTTTCAAGTGTTGAATTCTTTGGGACTTGAGATATAGTGGTTTCCAATCCACATGGCATTGAATACTCTTCTTGGAGGTCTAGATTATCTGTATTAAGTTTATAGATACTATGAGGTAGTACTGGGTTAATACCACACATAAAGAGGATTTTTTATGTTTATAAATACAACCATATGACACCATCCTCATAATGGAACTTTTCTACTCAGAAAATGTTATTTTTGTTTTCTTAAGGAGAAATATTTTTCTATATGGTTCTTATAGAGAGAATATACTCTTTCATTAGTGAACAAGACCATCTTATGGGTCAATGGTGTTTTCTAAAATTTTCTTCCTTGGTAGCTATAACATCCCACCCCACCAAATTGAATTGAGTCAGGAATAATTGATATATGGCCTTATGTGACATCCCCAAGGTGGAAAAGGCTCAAAATAAATGCTAATGGATTCATCAAAAAATAAGGGATGATATTCCTTTTTAAAAAAATACAACCAACTAAACATGGCATGATAAAAAAACACTGCATAATTAATGACAAAAATGTAAAACACTCATAAAAATACCATTGATATAAAGAAACAATAATAATGTACCGTAGTTGAAGATTGTTAATATGAAAAGTACATATTGAAAAAAAAATCATAAAACTCCAAGTCATAACTACAAGATCCAACTCCAACTCCTTTCCCAAGTATCATGAAGAACTACTAAAGAAGTGTGATGATTTAAATTTTCCGATTTCCCAGTAAAGAATATTTATAAAATAACTAACCTTCCAATGTATGGGTGTCTAATGAAACTCAGTAGGATTTCCCAAAATGAATTACCTACTGACACTATTAGGATAAAAAAATTATAACATTTATATAAAATAATTTATGTAAACCCAATTAAAAAAGTACGAAAAATTATAACAAATCCAAAACATTCTATATCCAAACTTCTAAAAAAATAATCCAATTTCTGAGGAAAACACGCAAATATTTCATTAAACAATTTTCAACTTCTAGGATGGAAAACCCATTCAATTTCACATAACCACTCACACATTCTCAATCACACAACCACACACTAGCTTAGTGTTACCATTGACGATGGAACATTCATGTCCATAAACCATTCCTTTTATGGAGGTAATTTCATGAAAATTATCCATCCCAATAAAAATTCATAACCTATCAAGCCAACCATAATCTTATATATCCTTTCCCTAACCAATTAAACAATTTTAAAAAAACCACACTGAATTGATAACCATAACAACAAATCATTTCAATAAAACCAACCCTTTCATTGAAAATTATATTTCCAAAAAAACCATTACAATAAAAACTACCTTTTATTGAAAACCGTTTTCCCTTCATCAATCCAAATAACCATGTTAAATTCATCATTTCGAAATCATGTTAACAACATGACCCTTTTTTCCAAAACATTCAATTTAGGAAAATTCCAAAAACCATCACCAATGATGGTGTCTAACTATCATTGAAAAATCATTTCAATGTTTATTTCACACCAAAAAAAATAATTTTAAATCCAGAAATAATGTTATAAATAAAGTATTAAATAGTAAATCCACCTACATCCTGATTTATCAAAGAAAACAAAGAATGACACTAAAATGCCCACAAAACTGAGTTGAATCTGCTAAATCCATCATTAGATCTATTTTCCCTACATGAAATAATCCAAATCTAACCATGATTAAAATAAAAATCCTTAGATCTATCCCTAGGGGACTATATCTATGAAACTAATACAGACAGGTAGATCTAAGAAAAACCACCAAAAATACCATAATAATTGACTTACCAAGGGAATTCAGCTTCAACACACCAAGAAACAACTTTAGATTAGATTTGGACCAATGTGAAAATATTTCTTATCCCATTGGAGGGAGAAATATAGAGTTATTGAAATTTAGGAGAAAAAATGATAGGTTAAATCATAATCTTAACTTGTATCAACAACTATAGGATTTAGTTTTTAAAACATGTATATTTGTCACTCAGTTCGAAAACATGTGATCTAAATGTGTGCCACCCTCTTCCCTATGGAAGACCCCGCACAATTGGCCCACATGATTAGAAAAAAAACATACCACTCAAAAAAATGACATTATCCCACATTTCATAGTTTTTCCTAGGTTGATACATGGTTTGGACAAACCATTTTCTTACCCGTGTGCCTTATACATAGAATTTGTCTCACTATGAACAGTTTACTATATGAGTTTCATGGTTTTCCCAAACCATACTCAAATAGATCATATTTTAGAAAAGGTGAAAAAATATTCAAAAAGTCTTCTGAACCCTCCCAAACCTCACCCAAACAAATTATGTATATAAAAATCATAAAACTAGTGTTACTTCCATGAAACTGGGGGTGCTACATTCTCCCCACCAATGGAAATTCTATGAATTGAAAGTATAAAATCATCATTCTTATGATATAATTCTTTCCACTTCACATTTATTTAATTTTCCTATTACCAATTATCTTCTTAAATCATTACATGTTTCCAAAAATACCATACTAGAGTAATTATTTTCCCATGAAATACCTTCTCTTGCTATCCACAATCTGCACTGGCATGTGCACCAATAAATCATCTGACTCTAGGTCAATGTGATAATACCGAATCACTTAGTCAGGATCTACCTGGAATGTTTTAAACTAAGATACATGTAGCACATAATACACTACACTGAAAAATGGTGAAAATGCCCACCAATATGCCACCTCACCAATCTGTTCTAATATCTCAAATTTACTAATATATCAGGAAGATAACATGTCATTTTTCTCAAAATGATGAGTTCCAATCCTTGGAAGGATCATTAATAACACATTATCACTCAACATGAAAGAAAACATGCACCAGAGATTATTAGTATGTGATTTATGATTACTCTAAGCTGTCTCCATCTATTTCCTTACCAACTGAATCTTATTCATTATTTCTTCGACAAGCCTCAGTACAACAAGTGAAGTATCACCTATTTCCACTAAACAATGTGGATTATGACGAGGATTCCAATAGAATTCATCAAAATCATCTATTTTTATCAAGTACTGATGACTGTTTTTATGTGATAACTCCAATAACAATGCCCAATGATTATGATCCATTTAATATTTCTATATACACTAGGTTTTCCACATATGATTATGGATCACTAAACTTTATATATCGTATCATGCACCATATTTGACCCAACATGAGATGTCTCTCCAATAATAATCTAGTGTAATACAAACTATATGGTATCCCGTATAAGTCCTTGTCAGGTTCCATGCCAATAATGGAGTGGTATATGTAATTATAAGAAAATCACAATAAGGGAAATTTGTTCCTTATAAAATTTTCAAAAGTACAACATATTATATGTTAGAATATTATCTAACGCAAAAATAATATGATATAACTTCCCATTCATATAGGGGTGAAACAGATTAATATATTGAAAGTCTTTCCAAATATCATCCCATAATCCTCTCCACAACCATGAAATAAATAACGAATCATGGGAAATGGCTATCATCATGGGTAACCCATGATGTTAGAAAGTATCACATATTTAAAACTACCCCAGACTCTCAACTGTAATCTTCTCCAAGATGTAATGTGTCACAGAAAACTCCCCACAAAGTGTACCCCTTCTGGATGACAATGTTTAATGGAAGATAATAACCACTAAGTCCCGCCTCTTTTAGGCCCCGAGTTGGCGACTAGCACCGAGGGTATATTAAGCAAATAGATGGGTGGCATTGCACTCTAAGAGAACACATGTGAAAGAGAGGGATCAAAAATACACCAAAAAACTCCATATCAGACTGAAATAAAAAAAATAAATCCCATGTACACGTATGTAATGTCATGAAATACTACTACTACTTAAAGGGTAAATCATCAAGTACCCAAAAGAAAGTAAAAACAATATTAACCATGAAGCCCAAATAGCTCCTACAACCCCAAGCTAGTAGAAACCAACCTGATCTCTAACCCACTCAATGTGAACTAAAAAATAGATTTTATAAACATTGGATGAGTAAAATATTAAAATCAATAGGATCCTCCCTGAATCCCCTTGTGCAAAAGAAAAGAAAACATGCTAAAGCATAGTGAACAACACGTGAACCTAACTCGTCACCTAAACTGGTATAAAAAATTATCAGCCTCACTATGGATACTCTCACCATGTAATGAATACTAGAGTATATAATATAATAATTAATATCAATGGTACCCCACTACCACTTCCCTACTGGTTCTCCGCATTGCCCCAATGTCGCTCATCCTAAGTATCTCTTTATAACAAGGCTTTTCGGCAGACACTTGGGTGAAGCACCACAACATGAACCTTGTACAAAAAAGACCACAACATACACATAAAACTAGTAACCATGTATTTTCTAGGATCTACCACCGATCGTATAACATGTATCATACGTAGAGTTTTATACCTCAAGCCATTACATCCTATACACTGAGTAAGGATCCTCAAGACTTCACGACCTATAAAGGTTACACCTATATTATTCATTTTGACACTATATCCAAAATATATGTGTGTGAATATCCACAAGACATTACAACCCTCTACACACATATATGGGGAAAACTAACTGGTGTTCCAACCAGAAAAAGTAACTACCAAGAGAAGAGAGTAGGTCTAAAGTGGATATTCAGACATCCATCCTCCCACCATAATGTTGATAAAACACCCCTCAGGGATCTGAATCCTTGGGGTATCATTTTTTCTAACTGACATGGTTGATTAGTGTATAGAAACACAAATAGTTTAGAAAAAATTGTAGCTCACAACCACACTATGAGAATAACATAGTCTTATACTCAACTACACCTAATGTCTCTCGGACTCCCGACCACCACATCTATGACAAGGTACCCTACAAGCACACAATTATTTAAGGATATTTATTACATTACATCATTACCTTTTTATCAATTCCAGTTTATATTATTTAAATATTTAAACATTAATTAACCATTAACAATTCCACATTAAATTTCATTAGCATCACACCCAAAGTCCACTGTACCTTTAAAATTATTGCCTTAGCATTATATCCCATTAATCTCCAACCCCATGGGTTAAAATCATTTATTCAATTATTTATTTACAGCATTACTTTCCATATCCCCAATAATTCTATAAATCATTCTATGCTACGAAACACAAGGGGGATACATATGGTGAGTAAATGAACTACCCTTAAAGTCTTTTGACACCTATAACAAGATCATAGACCCATCCTTCCTTGAGTACCTAAACATGGAATGCACGTGGCATACCCCATGTGGTACACCCGACGAGTTGTCTCCCCTTTTGGAATAAGGGTATGCAAGACCAACTACCTTGATCATTAGGAAAGGTAAATTAGATAATCAACCAATAAGAATAATAAAGAATCCAAACATTCACATCCAACCCATTTCATCATCATTTGTGTCCTCACTGAAACCCACATGCATAAACTATTGCATATCACCACTCTAGGCATCAACTGCTGCCACAACCAGTAGGCCTCCCTTCCCCCACATGATAGAACAACCATCCAGGATCACATCACAACACAAGAAAAAAGAAAAAAAACATCATATCAATTGGGCTCTTGGACCTTAAACAAGAAAGAGGGTAACTCAGAACCCTACAAAGAATTATCTTTTAACAAACAACTAGTTCTTTAATCCATCTTGTATTAGCCGATTTATTATTCATAGGTTCTAAATTCGGGAAAACTGAACCAGTAAAATTTCACAAAATATTAAAAATGCTTAGTGAAAAAAATTTATTAACATGAAATTTCAAAAAGAAGAACCTGGTTTATTTAAATGACTTTTTATCCTAAGATAATCCACAATATATTTATTTCAGTTTTATGTTCATTAACAATTTCCATCAAGAATGAAAATTTAAACAAATAAAGCACACATATCACACTATCTAGAAAAAAAAGGCAATAAGATATGATCGTTATCATTTTATTTATCTGGTTAAAATATTTATTAAGTCAATTACATTGTGATATAGTGGGATAAAACATGCTAACTATATATTCTCAATTAAAAGAAAAGATAAGAAATGAATCCCCAACCTTAAACGGTTCGTGACGTTCTTTATACGAGAATGATCCATACAAAAGGTTGTGATCTCCTCTCTCCGTGACAACTATACCCACCCAAGGATTAAGAGACCCCACCACACCAGTTAACACCCAATAAAAGTCCATTAACAACATAGAAATTTCATTCCATAAAAGGGAGAGAGAGAAAAGAAGTAGATGAACCAAAGAGAATGATGATAGTACATACCTTATATTGATGATTGATCGATACGACTTGTTTGCATCAAAACAGAGGGGAACCAATCCATAGATGAAAGTTTGATTGTGCCACTCCTACAGGGTGGAATGAAAGGACCGATCATCTCATAGAAAATAACAAGGAGGAAGAACTAGGGAGGAAGATACATCAACACTTTAGAAGATTTAATGGATAATTTGTTTAAGATATGCTAGATTTTCCATTAATGGGGGGTCTTATTAAACCACATGGTTTAAAAAAGGAAAAGTATCCCAGGCATTAGAGAAATTAATATAGGAGTAATGGCTATTGAATCAGCCTAAGAGTCCTTAAAAAAAGATTTAAATTCAATTTTAGTCAATGGAAATATCAATGTGGTGAACTATAGGAAGATGGAAACACTCTTCATGAACATGAAATTTGGTAAAGGAAATACACGGTTCATGATCCTCAGCATTGAAACCTCACCATTCTGGAAACACTTTTCCTGAACCTCACCATTGGAACCTCACTGTTTTGAAACCACTATCATGAACCTCACCGTTGAAATCTCACAGTTGGAACCTCACCATTCTAGAAAACCCTTTTCATGATCCTCACCATTGGAACCTCACTGTTGGAGCCTCACTGTTCTGGAAATATTGTTCATGACCCTCACCATTGAAATCACATAGTTGGAACCAAACCATTCTGAAAACATTGTTCATGAACTCAAAATTAGTCCAAGGAAGGAGCTCACCGTTGGAACCTCCCCAT
This sequence comes from Viscum album, assembly GCA_963277665.1. NCBI lineage: Eukaryota > Viridiplantae > Streptophyta > Magnoliopsida > Santalales > Viscaceae > Viscum > Viscum album. The sequence continues at coordinate 1,957,661,041 of OY728140.1, forward strand.
TCCAAAAACACTGTTCATGAACACAAAATTTGGCAAATGAAAGAGGTCACCGTTGGAACCTCACTGTTCTAGAAACAAAATCAATGAACTCAAAATTCTGAAAAGAGGATACCATTGGAGCCTCACCATTGTGATGTTTACCTAATTTTAGTAATGACACTATTCACATAAGGCTACCGTAGCACTATTTACCTAAGGCTACTGATGAAACTATTCACCCAATACGGTAGCCTCATAATGTAATGGGTTTACTTTCTAAACCATCATATTACTAAAGGTTCACTCCCAATACTATCTTATTTGGTGTATTGTCTTATGTAATAGGTTTCACACCCTATTCCAATCATATTTATCTCTTGAGATATTAATCATTACCCAATGCATTGGATGGAGAAATAGGTCCCAACCACGATGTAATGAAAATAATACACATTTTTCCCACAAGATCATAATGAATTAATTATATTAGATCCATTAAAAATAAATTTTGATAAACACTTCATCATATCACAACCATGAAAATGAAATGGGTTTAATAAACATTTTATAATTGTGTAACCCATGAAAATGAAATTGGATTCATAAAAACATTTTCATCATTAAAAAAACTATATAAATAAGAATGATGGTATAATAGGATAATATCCATAAATATCATTAATAACATCAACATAGGTCATCTTTTTTGGAAATTTATTTTTAATGATCATTGGGAATAATTATTCAATAAAATTACCTCTCTATTTGAAAATCACATCATAAAAAACTATGTAATTATAAAAGGAATTTATTTTGTTGAAAATAACCTTGTAACCATCTAACGGAATATTCAAATCAATTATTAGTCATGAAAGTGTAAAAATTTATTCATTATGTATAAATTCTAAATATTTCATCCATATTTTTTTAGAAAAATCACAATGTACCCCATTTGGAAAAAGACAAGAATATCCATTTCAATATATTTTTTAAAAAGTAAAACATGGTTAAAAATGACATTAAATAGTCTTATGAGAACTAAAAAAACCATATTTATAACATTTTTATAAAATATATATATGGATGAAATGTATCACCATGTGGATAATTATACATACACAGTCCCGAATATTGAAGAGATATTGATGTAAACCGCATACCTTGAGTTTTAATTTCCTTAAAAGAACTATATCCTCCTATATAAAAAAATTTAAATTTTTATACTTAAAAAATATAGTTACTTTTTTCTTATAATATCTTATTTTATTCCTTCATAACATTTGAACATCCCCTTTAATAAAAAAAATATATTGAATTTTTTATTTCTAGGCGAAAAGTGTTTCATTTTTCATGAGTACATCAATTCATTAATTATTATCCATGTAAATTTATCTTGGTAAATTAACAAAAATAATATTAAAAATAAAATAAATATAATATATATTAAGTATATACATATTTATTGTCATAAATAAAATTCATATAAATAAAAAAATAATTACACCATTCATGGAACAGTATGTCATACGTATGCATGAATGTTGTTTACATTTTTCAATGGATATAAAAAATAAAGGAAAAATTAATTAACCATAACATGAAATTTATTATATCATATACAAAAAAATTATCATCAAATAAACTCTCATTACCATCCGTGTTAAATATAAAAAAATGAATCACATCACTTTCTGGTTGTGGTAGTCCTCAACTTCGCATGAGCGATGTTATAATTTTCCAAATGATTGGATGATAAGAATTTATACATGATATAATAAGTCAAGAAGTATTTTTTTATAAATATAAAATTTATATATAAATCCCATCATAAAATTAATCTATACAATATGGTGATGAAAAATGAATTGTATCGCTATGTGGAGATGATTAGATGTACATGCACACAAGTAATACTTTAACTTCCCATATAATGGTAAAGAGGTGTAAAATGGTGTTTCTGTGAATATAATAACATTAATGAATATTTATTATACTTTATAAATTATTTAATGATAATTATTTTTTTTAGTGGAGGCAATGAACAATATTAACAAAAGTGATGAGTTAAGGTGACTACCTCAACTTTTAAATGACTCCTTTATTTAACAGCTAAAGGGATATTCAGATGGTCTTTTGGGAAGAACTGAACATCCATAATGTGTACTATAATTTGTAGAGTAGATATTGGTACATTTTAGTTATATAAAAATATCATTGTGTTGTAAATAAAAGAGGTAGGAGGTTCCATTTTATAATTTATGTGAGTAGATCTTTTGAAATTTTTCAAAAGATTAAATTATAATAAATTAATTCTCAAGAAAAATTACTCCAAATGGGAAAGGATTATAATATAAGGTATTTTAGTATTGTAATCCCATAAAATAATATAATTTAGAAAAAAAAATTCATTTTAAAACACATCATTTTGATCAACCCATAGTTAGCTAATTTTAATTTTAACTATGATACCACAATTTGATGTATTAAAGGGTTTGAAATTTATCTTATAATGTGACAATTAAACTCTAAAGGGTATATTAATGTATTTTTTAAAAATATAATATAACCTTATCTTATTTAAATAATTTTATAGTTTTTAAATAATTTAATAAAATATTATTTTTATAAAATATCATTCTAGAAAATTGTGACACTATTCATTTAATTTAGTATTAAATTCCTAAAATCAAAGTGGAATTAAAATTTACCATTTTAAAAACTCTATAACATTGTATATAGAAATATAAAAATTCTGGTTCACATTAAATCATTCATATTATATCACTTTGAATATTTTTAAAATCATTTATTTTATTTTTTTATTAAATTAAAAAAATACATTATCGGTGATTCAAAAGAAATTAATAGAATTAGTTAAAAATAAAAATAAAAAAAATTCCGTCATGATGATAATTTTATTAATATCAAAATATACACTTATATTCATTCATAAAATAATTTTCTTCCTTATATGGACACAAAAGTGATATTAAAAACAAATAGAGTGACATTTTGTAACTTTCTATCATTTAACCAATAAAAATAATTATTCATGAAATATTTACAATTAAGCAACAAAATTTAAAAACTAATATGATAATGGATTATTTAATAAATCCAATAATAAATATGATGAAAAATTGAGTGTTTATTTTTTGTTTATAATTTTGATTAGACCGATTTACCCTTTATTGAGGTAGTAAATTTGAAAATGGTTTATGCTCATATGGATCAAAAAATAAAATGTGTTTAATTGCTAAATTTGAAACTCATGATTATAGATATTTAATTTAATTTCTATAACTTAGTAACTATAAATTTTATAAGTTAATTTTAAATTATTTTCATAAAATGAGTTAGAAACTAATTTTTAGAAAAAAACACATATTAATGTTAAAACTGGATTTATTGTTATTCTATGCCACAAAGAATATTAGTTTATTGTTTAAAATATTTAATCATATAAAAAAAATTTATATATTTAATTAAAATCATTCTAACATAGTTATTAATTAAATTTATTAATATAAAAATATAGTTTTTGTATAAAAACATTTTTTTAAAAAGTAAATCACTTTTATTTTTAATAGTTTTTTTTGTTTTTGAATACAATACAATGAATCAAATTTATAATTTTGTAGGAATTATATTTTTCATAAATTAGTTACTTATATTCATACACCACAATCCAATTCTAATAAATAATTGACACATGAAAATTTAATAATTTTACATGCCTCATCTCAACTCGGTATTGAGTGTAACATAGGCTATTGATGATATAAAATTATTTAAAATGAAATAATTTTTAAAAATATTAATGTGTTACTATTTAACCCATATAATATTAATTTTACCCTTGAAATTCATAAATCTAATACAAAAATATGAGGATATTTATACATCATTACATCCTTTGTTTCCCACATAACATTGTCAATTTGATGGGTTCTTCAAAAAAAATACAAGGAGGGAAGACTTATTTCATAGAAATTTTATTCTCTGATACAAAATCTATAGTTGAGGTCATTAATAGAATGACATATCTCTAACAGTTTACCCTTTATGTTCAGTACATGTGAATTATTAGGATTCTCATTTATTAGGAGAGATACAAGGAATACATCTTGAACATAAGAGACTTTCAGTGGAAGCACCAATTGATAAGCTACAATGATGATATGATCGAGAATTAAAATATAGATAATATACCTAGGGATTAGTTATCCATTATTTACAAATATCATTACCCCCATCCATGGTGATACAAATATGAATATTTTTCCACCTACTTCATTCTCTATATCTTTCTGATGGTTGTCAGCATAATTTTGTATTGAATCGGTGCAAATCTTAAGTATTATTGAATGAATATAACATTATCTACCATTTCATTATCTAGATCAGATCCCAATATAATTCATTAACAAAAATCATTCAATTTTTTTATGTTCTACATTTCCTATAATAAATTGATTCAAATCAGGCCATATGAAGAATAGATTGAATGATATTACCTTAAGAAAATTCCACTGAAGGGGATGATTATAGAGACTTTTGAAATCCATAGATAAATATATAAACATTTAGTCTGGATTTTTAGTAGTCAATATAAACTAAAAATCTGTCTTAGGATGATTGTTTGTGATGAAACTTAACAATATATCCAATGCCTGCTGAATAATTATCTATTACATAAAGGTAAACAATAAATCATGTTCAGATACAATTGATTATTATTATCCCTGAAATCTTACCAATGACAATATATATAACCATTTATGTTAATCTAAATATAAATATTCTCTAATGGAAATTATTTTTGTTGGCATCGTATGATGATCGTCTACAACCCATATTACATTTTTTCTTTAGATGTTTTTGGTGGTAAGATGAAAAAATATATGGTGATGTTTTCCCATTTTCATTAAGGTATGTGTATTGGTAGTAAGATCCCCATAGACTTTTGTACCACAATATTAATATACTGACATACTAAGAATTAATAAACATGATCAATAATATTTTCTTCATTACATCCCACCATAAAAACTATTTCAAAACTCTCAAAATCATAATAATTCCATAATAAATTGTTAATGATAAACTATTTCAAAACTCTCAAAATCATGTTTTAAATTAGGATAATGTCTCACCTTCCTTTGCATCTATATGTATTCCTTATATGCCTCTTTAGTCTTCACATAGGAAGATAGATGGACACTCATTTCAGAATGATATGATTTCTACCCTATGTTAAGACTCCAAGATCCATACATAGTATGTCCATAAAAAATGGATATTTGTTGATCCTAATCATAGAAAAACTAACATTATCGATTAAACTCGGAGTATCTTCCATATTGTTCACTTCCCTAGGTAGGTACTGTATTGAGCAGTTATAATCTTTAATTATCTCCAACTAATTTCTCAAGTGCATATTTAAATCTTTCTATGTGAATATATAATTTAATATTCTTATATAAGTATATATGTCAAATATTTCTCCATAGTAAAAATTCCTCCATATCATTAATGAAAAAATTAAAACAACTAACTATAAATCATATGTTGGGTAATTTTTTTCATGGAACATCAATTGTGGTGAGGCAAAAGCTATAACCATGCCATTCAAAATGGGGAAACATCCCAATCCATCATTTTATGTATCACTATTTATTATAAACCCTTGTTCACTATAGGTATTTACAAGAATAGGTTCAATGACTATCCTTATCTTTAGTTTCGTGCTACATTTCTCAGATCCATCCATCCAAAGTAACATGGTTCCCTTCTAAGTTAACATAGTGAGTGGATTTGATAGTCATGAAAATTATACATAAATCATAAATAATATACATAAAAACCAAGAAAAATATGGATCCCAATACCCCTGGTAGGTCTGGGACAGTGACTAATAACTAATATATTTGAGGGGACTGCTAATATACCTTCAATTAACCTAGGAATGAAACTTTTTGAAAATGAAATTCACATATTGTATATTTATTTATAAAGATTATCCTTCCATAGGGTCGTCAAAAAATTATCAAATAATAATCATTTATATCATTTATATTTGAATAATTTATATTTTCTACTATAATGACTACAACAAATAGATCATAGTAATATATATTGATTTTATTCATTGAAAATATGATTATAGAGGAGGAACTAGAAAGAAAAAATTGAATCACTGTAAATTCATAGATTACATACCATGTATAGTATTTTTTTTATATATATGCCCTATATGTAACCCAAATTGATGATATCTAAAACAATAGTAAATCATGGAAAAGAATTTTTCTTCACATCGTTGATCAAACAAGTCATTTGTATGGGGTGGATTATAATTATTCATAATAGGGATCTCTTTAATTTCATGATAACCAACTGCACTCAACTAAATTTAACTCACTATTAGAATAAATCATAGTAGTAAAATTAGTAGTCGAATCCATAGGTATTGGATATCTAACCATGAGACAATCAGATTTGTTATGGATTTTGGTTATTAAGTGTCCAACATTGGGGTGAATTGTAACTATTATACAAGAATACTAATGTAACAAAGAGAATAATTTTAATTGAATAAATGAAAAAAATATTTCTAAATTACAATAATGATGATGATAGTCCAAACATAAGTTATTTCTTGGAAATTAATGGATGTAATTAATTTCATTCGATATTTCATCCCTCCAGACCAAGTAGTTTTCAATTAATCCAATAAGTCCCCAACATCATTCAATATTTTATTACAAATCAAATTTCATGGATAATCAACAATTTACTTAGATGAGAACATAAATGACAACATCATGTAATTGTATCATACAAGAACTAAAAATATGTCACCATTAAAATTCGACAATATGATGTTTAAAATAATTCATCAAATGAAACTTTTTGAATAATAAACTAATATATGAATACAAGCAATAAAAATAACATTCAATATAGCCCCATAAAAATCCCAATAATTAGACCACAATAGTTATATTCTTTTAATAATGTTATTCTCAAAATGGAAAGTGAATGTTAATTGAAGGAAACATGATTTAAGAAGTGAAAAAAAACAAATAATGAATACTACACCATTTTGTGAAGGATTTCTCTCTTCATTCGGTGATTAAATTCAAACCTTAATGAACGGATATTACGACATTTAAAAAATAATAGAAAATTAAAAATATAAAATGATTTATTAAGAATTTAATGTTATTTATAACAATATTCATGTTAATGATAAATTTTATAAAGACAACGAAGAAGCATAACATTGTAATAAAATAAAATTCCACAATCTTCCAAACCCCCAACCATCGCATCCTAAAATAAGAATTTTATAATCCCTTTGATGAGCCTTGAATTTTCCATGTATTAACACATGATTATGGTAGGCCATTGTGGTATATAATTTTTGGAATGTGAAATTTTCCACCCTTGACCCGAAATGGGAGCCAACTTGCATGCCCCTGAAAGATGTGCACAAAGGACCTTCTAGATGGAATACTTTTAGTGAAATATAGAATAAAAAATTAAGACCGAGGTTTACTATAAAAATAAAAAAAAATTAAGAATAAATTCAGGAGTTATGGTAAATATGTTGGGATAGTATTTTGGGCCAACGAATCTATCCAACATTTTCTTCTTCTAATTGGGCCTCCTGTATGGCCCATTAAACTGTGGAATTATCTCAAGAAAATACTGAATGAAATTTTCCTAATGATTTTAAATATTTCAATCTGGCATTTTATTTTCATTAGAATGGAATAATGGTTGATACCATCATTTTGTTAGGATGATATCTTATTCACTTCGCCCAAAATCTTACAGGTTCAAGGACAACTGTGGTCTTCATCCAAATTTAATATTCAATATATCCAATGGATAAAATGTTTCCCATAGAATGGGATACATAACAATGAAGTATGAAAATAAAATAAATACCATTTATTTTATTAGAATGTGTTAAAAAATGTACCATACAATAGTTCATTTTATTAAGTAATTACAAAAATATAATGTAATGATTTTAAATTTAATAAATCCCCCAAACATAATATTTATGAATAATGAGAAAACCAATATTATCATATATACAATGAATATTTTCCTATTTTAGTTGATAATCACACCCCATTTATTTATAGTCTCTAGAAAAAATCTTTTCAAAAATATGAAAATTAATTCCTTTATCTAAAAACATTTTAAAATATAATGCTCACAAAAAAACTCAATGAAAAAAAATATGAAACCCATCAAAATAATATAAATATATATAGGTCAAAAACAAAATCCAATGACCAATATCAATCCCTTGTTCAATTATATCACCACATTTCATCCAATTTCAATTAGGAAAGGTGATGTGTTGTGCATCATAATAGACCCAGGGGTTCATTTTTATTCAAGGTAGAATATTTGGAAGAGTTATGTGAAATTGCCTTTTAACATTAAGATGAGAATTAATTTTTTTTGTTTTTTTAATTTTTATGGCTATTGAAATCACACTCATTTAAGAAAATCCATGTAGCGGGACATTGAAAATGAATCATGCCCTAAAATACCTTTACGACACCATGTGATGCTCAGAAACTCAAGAATCATGTTATGTTAGCTCAATCAATAACAATTTAAAATTACAAAAAAATAGATATTGTGCTCTAATCTGGGCCACGCAACCACAGAGTAACGATCCCCAAGTGCGGAAAGCCACAAAATTGGTCATTTTATTTCATTATACACACATTTATTTTTGATATTTATTTCTTTTGTTTTAGTATTCCCAATTTAAAATTAATATGATCAAAAAAGTATGATATTTATTATGAGACCCGAATAACAAAAAAATACCCACAATACGAAATGTGTGTTTATAATTTTTTTAGTAATGATACAAAATATCAATAGGTATACACAAAGTCAAAATTATTTTATATTGTTGTTTAACATTGATTTAAATTAGAATCCAGGAATGAAAATTTATTTGATATTTATTTTCAATGTTTTTAATGTGTATTATAATGTTCAAGGTAAAATAAATTTGTCTTTCCATTAACTCACATTTTTTCATCTTATTATTTAAAAAATGATTTTTAAGAAAAAAAATATAATAATCCCCCCAACATATAATAACACTTTCCCCACTGTTTAATTAATATAAATTTTATATGGGTGTATAGTCAGGGTATGGGAGTTCAAAAATGAAATTTGAAAATGAGAATAATGAAATATGGTCTCTTGGTGGTTGTAGTTGAAGATTATCATGCTTCTATTTAATACCATGATCTATATTTTACTCCTATAATCCTCCTCTGTGATGAATGTTTTTTTAAACACCTAGAAGAAACGTGATTTTCTTAAAATTACATCAATTTCTACAGCTTCTAAATATTATAGAAAAAACCCAATTATAACACAATAGAAACCCCAAATAGGACCCCTAGATAAAAAAACCAAAAAACCCAAAAAATATAATAAAAATAATTAGAATTAAAAAGCGAGGTTTCATCACATAAAGCAATTAGTTTAATGTTGTTAGCTCAACATACACCCCCTAGCAAACAAAATAACGACATTCAATGTTTTAAAGACCTTATTTTTCACTTATTCTATTATATTAAGAGTGATTTTTTATAATTTTTTATATGTACAAACATATATTCTATAAGGTGTGGGAAAGTCCAAGTATTAACCAAAATGGATGATCAAATTTATTTCCTTCTCATTTATAATATTTGGAGAAAAATTCCTACTTTATTAGTTTAAATAGAATAATTAATGAAAAGAAAAATGACATGGAAGTCGCCTATGAAAGGATACATGATCAGGGAAGGAGGGAATATAAATTTGAGTTTGGGTCGATTGAAATTTCATAAATGCGATTGGTAATGAGAATCAATATAAATTTCATTTCACAAAAATTTATGCATAATTGGTTACAACATAAAATATGTTTTAAACCCCAATTTTTCCATACCAGTATTAGTGTTTTGGGTAAGATCAGACATTACGATTTTCCAAAATGGATAAAAAAAAATTCATTATGAAAATTCATCAATAAGGTATTATTCATGAAAATTAAAAAATTATGAAAAATTTCCCTCTTTGGAATACATAAATTCAGATTTCTCTTGAGTTAAATACCCTTATAATATTCCTGCTGGTTCTTCAGGTACCTTATATTAATAGGTTCATTCATTAGTATTTTCAAAATAGGTTTGTGTGTGAGGAGAGTAGTCTTACAATGATTTCAAATGGAAAATCCGAATGATAATGGGTTTCAAATCCTATTGAATTATTTTATTTCTAATCTAAATGACGAAACTTCTAAATTAATTTCCTTCATTTGTTAAATAAATTGTTCATGTAATTTTGGGGTATATGATTCGACAAATGGTTGAGCTAGATGGCCAAATTGAAATGTATGATGTTGGAATTTTTCTTCTTGGATATGTAATGAGTTATGCATTAAAAATACATGTGAAGGGGAGATATTTATAACATTAATTTTATTATATTTATTAATATCTATCTAATAGAATTCATAACCATGATTATAAATTTGTTTAAAAAAACTGGTTTCTAAGGATTTTGATAATTTTGAGAATTGACCTCCATTGATTTCACCCCGATATGAAAATCATTTATTGACTGAATAGTTGAGAATGTATTTGTCCTATGCACATGTTCTTCATAAAAAATGATAAAAGGTCATGAGTTTTAAGATTAGATAATTTCATGTGGACAATTTATTCAATAATCCTATAAAGGTATCCAATATCAGTCTCAAATATCTTATTATCAATAAAAGTGTGAATCTCACTGTGTGTGTTATATGTTAATGATTCGAATAGACGTGGGTATCATAAAAAATAAATGTATATAATAAGAATAAAATAAAATAATTATGAACAGGTAAGATAAATTTGGTTTTGAATAGAGAAACTGGGTGAGAATATAATTATAGGATCCTGGGTTACATTCATGGTTCCTCAGTAAGTAATAAAAAATTTAGTCATGGAAAAATTTACCATACTATTATAATCAGTCATTGTAGTTAAAGTTGTGGTTGAATATACAAGGACCATATAAGTGACCCTAAGACACTCATATTTGTTATTTATTTTGTCTATGAAGTAGAAATATTATGGTTGACTAGTATTTGGATACTAGAATAATAAATTACTTAAGAGAATGATTTTAATTTAATAATTAAACTACCTTAAAATTTAAAAATAAAACTAATAAAGAATATGGGTTTATCAATGATTTTTTTAACACATGAATGGGTGTGATTTCTTTCTTTAGATATTTCAACTCACCAACACAAGAAGTTTCCAATCAATGAGATAAGTCCCCAAAAAGATTCACTAATTTAATCCCTACAAAATTCCAAGTGAAATAACGAATTCACTTAGAAGATAATTATAATGTGGAATATGAGGAATTGGATCATAAGAGTACTCTGAAGCTATAATTGGTAAAATTATTGAACATGAATATGAAAATAGGGAATTTAATAGAACTCCAAAAATAATTAATATTATATTAATATAATCTTGGAAAACAACTTCAAATCCTTCCCCATGAATCTAATTATAATTTACACACCATAGGTTTAATTTATGAGTTATTATATGCTCACAGTTGAATGAAAAAGTCGACATTAAGAAGCGGTAATGAAAAGATAAAATGAATATATTTCAAACACTACACCATAATGTGATGGAATCCTCTCGTAACTCTGCGAATAAATTCACAGCATAATAAAAATATATTAATGTTTTTTCAAAAATAATAGAAAATGAGATGAAAAAGTTGTTTTATTGAGAAACTAAAGTGAATTAGAACAAAATACATGTTAAAGATAAACGTTAAAAGGATGAATCATCATCAAAAAATTACATGGAAAAAGACAAAATATTATTCCAACTCCACCACGACCACTAACATAAATTGTCATTTTTGAAGCCTTGGTTCGATCCCCCAATAGTACATGTCTTCCCACTTGATTATGTTTGGACTGGTGCATTGGAATGTTTGTGAAATTTCGATGTTTCCAACCTCATCCTCAAATGGGATACAACATGAATGGATATAGAATATCTATCTAAAATATCTAATTGATGAAAATTTATGAGTGTTTCATGAAAAACTAAATTAAAGAACATGATTTCCTCTAATGGTCTATAAAATTATAGAATACATGGCTGCCTCTATGTGGAGCTATATTAAATATGGTGGGTTATTATTATGGGCCCCTGAATATTGAACAAAATCACAACATCCATATATACCCCCTGAATAACCCATTCAACCATTGAATTTACTACTAAAATTTATAAATAACATGTTCTTATTTATTTCCTCTATGACCATTTAAAATTTTAGATTCATTGAAATTTTATCATGGAGAATACAATTATTTTGTTTGGGTTTCTATCAAGTGCAGTTAACCCATAATGTTCAAGGTTCAAGTCCCACTTTGACCTTTATCCCAATTGAATATTCAATATCTCCATAATTATAGATTTTTCTTCATAGCATGGGTTAACGAAAAATAAAATATAAAAATAAAAACATGAACATTGGGTGTTTTAGAAGGTGTTTAAAAATGTACCAATTAACTGTTAGTTTTATAAAGAAATTAAAAACATGTTAAGTAATGAAGTTAAAATTGAAAAATCTATTAAAATGGTCTTTATGAATAAAAAATAATAAAAATATTATAATATGTACTATTAATATTATCCTTCTTATTTTCTAATCCTCAATGTAGATTAACATTTATCCACCTATAAAACTAGGAAAAAAATAGTGCACCCTAAATTGACACACTTGTCCTATTGAAATCCTTCTTAATCTTATCCAAATATTTATTCATTAATTCATGAAATACAATGGGGTCCATTCTATATGAGGCCTTGAAACTATTTTTTTTACCATGTGTGAGTTCTATTTAAAACTCAACTTCATTATTTGGTGGAAGAACAAAACATTACTTGAGAATAATATCATTAGACTTCCAAAATATAGGTATATATTTTATCTTGAGTTTCTCCACATTCATATGAGATAAATTACCATTTTGAATATGAATCAAGACCCATATGATGGATTCGATTTCAATCAGTAGTTAATTTTTTTTCATCCCATAAAGCTACAATAATAAATTTTTTCATAATATTAAATATAACATCCCTTCCCTGGATTTTACGTGGGATTTATATAAGGAAATCCAATTTATTCCCAAAATAACATAGAATTCAACTAGATGAATAATAAAGTTATTTTAAAATTTTTAATTCCCCCAAAAAATCATTCAGATTAGAATCATTGACTTGTGAGGTAATAATCATACCATTATGGGTTTTACAACTAAATCAACATCTAATTTTCTATTTTACACTATGATGGATTTAGTAAAGTATTTTTATATTAAAATTATTCTATATTCATAAAAAATATTACATTATATTTTCTAGAGTGGATGGTTATTCTACCTTTCACCACATCATTATCATACCCCAATTGGAAATATTAATCAGATGAGATTTCCAATTTAATTTGGGCTTAAGAGGTTTTTAACATATTTCATCATCATTAACCATCATACATGGACACTGGTTAAGATAATTCCCAAAATCCATTCATTTTAAACACTAGAATATGGGTGGAACATTATATAGCGATTTATCTCTATTCAAATAATTATCTAACTTCATCCCATGACATAGAAATTTTCTCTTGATGATTCCCCATTTCACACTTGATACATTTTTATATTTCCTATAGAAAATATCCTTAATATTTCCTTCCATAGTACGAACATATTAGACAGATTATCTTCTTCTATCTATGGTTTTTATAATTTCCTTTGAATTCAATTTTTCTTCTCTTAAAAAACATTGAGATTAATGGATATCTCTATTTCTTATCACCATCATGAGTGCATGTCAAAAGGTTTCTTTATATCTATTAAAGTTCCAAATGTATAATTCCCTTGGAATAATTGGTTATAACCCACTAATGAATCGATCAACCTAACATTCTCGTTGGATGTTAATTCCTAATGTGTACCTCATATGACTTGTGAAATATTCCTCATAAGTACCAATATATTCATCATCCTTGTACTTTAACACTAGGAACTCATTATATATTTTTATATTAAGAATACAAGAAATTTACTTTTTTAAAAATAATACTTTAATTTTATTACACTCCATTGATACAATTTCATATTATACCATTATTTTCCTAATAATATTCAACCTATAATATGATTCACCATCAAAATGGTAAAAAACTACTATAAATTTTCTATATTTTGATTAATGAAGAAAAAGAAATTTCAGTTTCTATACTATTAAACATTTTCTCATTGGCTAGTCGATCATTGGACCCACTAAAAGAAGGCGACTGTTGCCTCATTAAGGAGACAAAAACATCATTACCTACATTACTGGTTTGGAAGACCCGTATAATTCATAATTTTATAACGTTGTGTGAGTATAGAAATTTTATTTTTCATTCAATATCTCATATCATTTTGTCTCTCATGAAGGGAATTATCTCACTCTATATATCATTTCTTATTATCATGGTTCCTTCCAGTTCCATCCATTTAATAAATAAAAAAATCATAGTTTCACCAACAATAATTATAATGAGAATCTATATAATAATGGAAAATGATTTATATGATGTCTAAATTACCACACAATATTCTATGAGGCCTTATATTTGACAACGATCAATCATGAACACTAAAATAACATTATGATTTTATTATATACTTATACTTATAGCTAGGGCTCTTAATAAAGATTTTTATCCTAGTATCCAAAGTTTAATGATAACTTTCTATAAAAGCACCTAGATTTTCCCATACATTTCATTCATAGATATTATATCTAACTCAATGAATATTCATTACATAATATGTTAATCCACACCAAAATAATTTATGTCAAATATCATTGAATTCATAGAAACAAAAGTAAGTTATTTTTAAAATATCTACATCATCTACCTCTAATTTGTTCATAACTAACAACCTTCATAACTATATCATACTCAATTCCTTTTATTGTAACACGGGAAATGGAAACATTAGAAGTAGGTGGTCTCGTTTGATCAATATGGCTAAATAATATAGATATTAATGGTCACATATACATTAACCGAGGATAAGGGTCAAAGAATATGATCATAATGTTTGAAAACCAAATCATTCATATCAAAAATCACTTATACGGATGCCATAGTGGAATGGGTTCACATCCCAAATCATTATAGTTGTTATGGTTTACTCTCAAGGATAGAGTACATAGCCTTTTACTGAATAGGGTTCCATCCCCATTATAGTCTTGTTTAACTCCTTAGATATCAATCTTTACCCAATGAATTGGAGATATATATTGGTCCCACCCAACACATAATGAAAATCACACATATGGGTGTGATGATATCATAAATAATTTATCATATCTAAAATGAGGAAAATAATTTGGTTTCATAAACATTTCATCATTTCATAACCCTTGGGAAAGAAATGGGTTTCACGAACATTTCATCATAGCATGAGTTGTTGAAAAGAAACTAGTTTCATAAATATATTTTCATCGTAAAAATAAAACATATATAGGAAAAATAAGTATAATAACAATGGATCATATCAATAGAAGATATTAAATAATTACAAGGTGTGTCAACTTAGATGAAATATTATTCTAAAATATCTCCAGGAATAATTCTTGGGGAAAAGAAACTTTTCGTTTTGAAATCACTTCCTTAAAAAACTACATAATTATAATGGAAAACATTTTCATAGTTAATAAAATTTCAATGATTTAAAATTTTTATCAAATAAAATATTATTCATGACCGCATAAAAATATGTTCTTTTCATATTAGTTAAAAAATTCATTCCTTCAATGTTTTTTTACAAACGTAAGATGGTACCACATTTGGAAAAATAATAATAATATACCTTTAAAACAAATTGTAGATTCAAAAAAAGGGAATTTACATTTAAATACCATAGGATAATGGTAAATACATACATTAAAACATTTTTAGAAAGTAA
This sequence comes from Viscum album, assembly GCA_963277665.1. Taxonomy (NCBI): domain Eukaryota; kingdom Viridiplantae; phylum Streptophyta; class Magnoliopsida; order Santalales; family Viscaceae; genus Viscum; species Viscum album. The sequence goes on from OY728140.1 coordinate 1,957,677,125, forward strand.
CTATATTTATGACTAGGATTCCCCAACAGTGACATAAACATAAATAATCATTAATATTGATAAGATTGTGATATAAAACCCTTACCTTGAGGTTTCCTAAATTAATAATCATTCTAAAATTAGATATAAGAGATTAAATTTTTATATAATTATATAAAAAAGTCATAAAAATTTATAGAATATCATATATTATCCCTTATTATCATTCTAACACCCCATTTTATCAATAATTCCTTTTTAAAATTGCTATTTCTAGATGATAATGGATTATTTATCAAGAGGATTTCAATTCTGTAGTTATGTATCTTGTACATTTATCATGGATCTATAAAATATAGAATTTAAATAATGATATAAATATCGAATTTGTTCAATAATAACATATGTATATCCATAAATTAATGTTAGTGATAGAAAAATAATTTTCACCATTTATGGAGACAACGAGAAATATGTATGTATGATTTCTATATTAATTTTCATATAGATGGAATGAAAGGAAGTTAAATTTTAATTATACTTGAGAAATTAATTATTATATAATAAATAAAATATATATTTGTAAATATTATTCTAATTACTAGTGAAATAATATATAATGGAAAAAGTAATCACATCACTTCGTGGAGTTGGTAATCAACACATACACCTAAGTGAAATTATCATTTTAGAAATTAAAGGATGATAAGAAGGATTAAAATATATTATAATTACATGAGTATAATTGTTTAAAAAATATCATATTAAAATATTAATCCCATTATAATATTCATCAATAAAATATGGTGATGAAAAATGAATTTTATTTCTATTCGGATATGGTAAGTCGTATGTATGCATAACTGATAATTTAACATCACTTTTTATGAGAAATAGGGTGTATAATAGTCCTTCATAATTATATTAAAATTTATGAATATTTGATATACTTATAATACTATTTTCTGATAAATAACATTTACTTAGGGGAGGTAATTATTATTAATAAAGAAAGTGATCGGTTGGGGAAATTACCTCTTCTTTGAAAAAATTCACTTAGATATCCAATAATGGGATCTCGGGTTAGTCTATAGGGAAGAGAAATATATATAAAATGTGTATAGGGAAGAATATAAGTTAACTCTATATAGTTTTGTTGATATAGAAGGCTCAATTTTTGGTAAAAATGAGAGGAAAGTGGTTCTGTTTTATAATTAAGGTATCGAAACATTTGTAATTTTTAAAATGATTTAATTTTTAATAATTAATACTTGAGAAAAAAGTATAAAATTAATAGTTCATAAAATATTCAGTATTATAGGGTTTTAATCCCATCATCCAACATAATTTATAAGAGTTTCTATGTCGCTTTAGACCATATCATTTTGATTAACCCTTAGTTAACCAACTATAATTTTAACTATTTTAAAACATATTTAATATTAAAGGGTTACAATTTTTTACATATAAGGGGTAAATTGGCCCATAAATCACAAATATATGAATTTTTAAACTATATCTTTCCACCTTTTATAATTTTATTTTTGATTGTTTTTAATTAATTTAATAAAATATTTTTTTCATAAATTATCATTATTATCAATTTTGAAACTATTAATTTAATTTCACCTTAGGGTCATCAAGATAAAGGGATAAATATAATATAATTCTTTCAAAACCAAACTAATATATCTTATAGATCTATAAAATTAAGCGGTCAAATTAACTCATTCAAATTCATTCACTATAAATATTTTTAATATCATCTATTACATTTTTTAAAATGAAGAAATACTAAATCGATGTCATATAAGAAATTAAGGTCATTATTATTTACTAAGATTTAAAAATAAATTTATATTATCAAAATAATTTTATTTGTATAAAAATACATTCATTTTTTCATTCATAACTGACATTGTTACCTCTGTGGGCACATAATAGTTATTAAGATCAAAGAGAGTGACATTTTGTAACTTTCATTAAATTAAATAATATATATGTCATTTTAATGGAAAATTTTCAATTAAATAACAAAATTTAAGAAATAATGTGTTATGGGAATAATTTAGTTCTTCAAATTTAAAATAAGATAAAAAAAATATGGCCAAATCACTTATTTTATAACATATTTACAAAATTTACCAATAACTGAGGGGATAAATATTAACAAAATTACTACTCATATTGAAAAAACACAAAATTGGTCTTATTAAAAAAATTGATCCTAATGATTATAAATATATTATATATTTTATATAATTAAATACCTATAAAAGGTATAAATTATTTTTAAATTATGTGCACAAAAGCTGACAAGAACATCTTTTTAGAAAAAATAAATTTTTAATTATAAAAATTGTTATACACTTATCCCATTCCCATAAAAATAATAATTGATTATTTAAAAATTTTGATAAATTAAAAAATATACAGTCAACTAATATAATTCTCTAGTATAGTTTAAATTAAATTATTAATATAAAAATTCATTGAGTGCAAAAAAATTATGAAAAGAAAACACTTTTATATTCAATTTTTTGAAATTATACTCTAATCAATTGATTTTATATATGTTTATACCATATATTAATAATAATTTATTTACAACTCATCATATTATCCAATCCAATATATTGGTGATAAATGAAACATATTAATTTAAAATTTTCATTTGGTTCATCTAAAATCGGTGTTTCCATTAACACATGATATTCAAGGATATCAAATTATTTGAAGTAAAATTTTTCTAAAAACGACATGGTGTGACACCAATCCTCCTTTTTCCTAAAAAAAACTACATCCACCTTAGGGATACAGTGGTTTTGATAAATAATTTATCACGGTGTTCTTCAAGCTACACCCTGAGCTCATAGAGCTCGGTAGGGTCCATCTGATATGTCATATAAAATATGGGTGCATTCTTGGGGTGAAAGTTGATACAGAAGTATATCTCCCTTCATGGAGGAAGTGGGAAAACATATTTGTGGAACAAATTAGTAAAATAATCAATTACTACTAGTTTCTTGATTCCTACAGAGTCTACTAAACGAAGGGTTATACTCCCCAACTAATGGTTGATGGTGTACAATTTCTTTCTCGTTAGCCCCACCCATCTAACCATAAGATCCCACTCACCCATGAATCAAAATATTGTCCGATCAGTGCATAGTAATAATAATATCATATTATGAAAGTCTACATAGGCCTAATACATTGAAAAAATGTTAATACCCAATATGACATCCTAAAATTTCATTAGGGTGATTAACATGTCACATGAGAAACTCAATCCTCTAAGAAAAAAGTAGATCTTCCGGTGGATGTGAGATAAAGAATAATCACTCCATGTTTTATATTCTAGCTAAATCTGTAAGGTTATAGTCAAAAATGAAATCCCTATCTGTTAAAGAAGGGATATTTTTATTAAGTAACGAATCAATCTAATGTATACAAGTACTGGAAAAAGATTACAAAAGACACAAATCATACCTCAAGCCATCTTGAGAGTGACATGGTCATATACCTCCATAGCCTGAATTGTATTACAGAAAAAACTGTTATACCTTAGATCCTGTTGTGGGCCACCTAGTGGTGGTGGGGGAAGTAGCTCCTATAGATAACCTACCCCAATAGCTTCACTATATAAATTTCCACACATTCCTCAATGAGAACTGCATCCCTGAGGGATATATTCACAACACCTAAAGTATTCTTTATCATGATGCTACCCTAACTATGGTAGTCCATCCCATGCCTATATAAATTCCTCAATATGTTGTGTTGATAAATCCGGATCCTGGTTTCCTTTTTCATTAAAATAATATCATCTCCCATCTCTTAATCGAATGGACCCTCTACCTATACCATGCACTAAATATCGACTAGTCCGAGTCAGGGCATGATTATGCCTCTTGTGTGAGAAACCTGACATATGATTCCTACTATATAATCTAGATGACTCAGTCCCTTTATTACCATTTCTTTCACTCATTACCCAGGGAACCTCTATTAGGGATCTCATTATAACTATATCTCTCTACAAAACTCCAATATAAGTGGGAAAAAACATATATACCATGTTAATTCATTTTTATCTATGAAGAACCTAATAAAAATTCCATTCAAAGAAGTATCCATATCACACCATAGTGAGGGAGTAATTAATGAGGTCAGTCGACCTTAAGATGTACTAAGAAATTGACATATCACCCTACTACCGCTTGAGAAGCTCATGAATCTTCACCGAAAACAAAATTTATGTGTAATATAAATCATGAAATATTTTTTACAAATTAAACATATGATAATAAACTCATCATGGGTTTATGTGATCAGTCTCCACTAGATCCATAAGACTCCATAAATATTTCCATGCACAAGTACAACCATATGATCGGTCTAGGGTCCAAACATGCCCAAAAATTAAATCAAATACCACAATCCAATCATCTATTCCATGAGAGCCAGGACCACTATTAAATCTATGTATTATTTGTTAGTATAAATCTATTAATGTGTTAACCAAAAACACATATTCATTCTAACCTTTAGAAACAATTTTCTTTTGAATGTGTATTTTATCCTATCAAAGGAATTTTGGGGGATCCACCTAATGAGTGGTCCCATAAACTGAGGCCCCATCACCAAATTATTCATCACACTAATCCAATATTAGTTTCCATGAAAGATGCTATTTTGAAGGAATACTAAAGGTTATTAAGAAATACCCTGGTTAGATAAGCATATATGGGGATATGGCTCAAGATGTACCATAAATTTAAAATACCCAATCTAATATGATATATACACCATTGATTCCCTATAACCAATGAATTGGTTTGCAGATTCAATATGAGTGTAGTCTATGTATTGGTGAATGTATATAATGGCCACCATAGTAACATCATGTTCTAAGGCCTGGGAGAAAACATGAGACACCCAAACACTATTTTTCTAAGTTAACAAAAAACTCTGATAGGTATATCAATAAACACTAACATAGTGTGAGGACTACCATTAATTTCATTCTATAACAAACTGACCTTCCAGGGACGTCCTGGGCCGTAGTATGTCAATAAATAAACTCCAATCCCACACATATGTTTCTAAGAGATGGCGACATGAGTCGAGTAATATATAATGAAATGGGACACTTTATACTATGTACATATAAGAATGAACATAATAATCTACATGAACTATTATATGGATAAATGAATAAACTAAAAAATATATAGACTATAAAATGTTCAAGAAAAACCTCTATGAAAATAAAAAAGCATAATAGTGTGATGCAATGAGAATAAATGGATAAAATAAATACCTAACCCGATATTTGGATACAAAATGAAAACAATTGTAAAATGGGAGACTACAGATGGATCAACTCACAATCTCCAAGATTGAACAATAAATATGGGTAGGTCTTCTTGGTGTAGCAATTTTCATTCAAAATGAAGTTATCCAAGGTCACCAACAACATTCGTGTCTTCTTCATAAGAAACAACATGTGTGGTCAAAGCCCATGAACGTGTGAGTATATACATACCGAGTTTGATTCCATTAAAACTATAATGGGAGTAATAAAAATATAGTTAATCATATCAATCCAATAGAATGGTGTAAATAGAATCTAACTTATATACTTTTAATGAAATAAAAAAGAGATAATTTTAAACTCTATCTATATATCCCATCTATGAATGTAGAGTTAAATTGAATCACTTGCGGTTCATATTTGACTCCCAGTACTATGAGAATACTCACAAGAACCATTGTGGAGTGGCCCACTTTTGGCCACATCACTCTAGAGTAGAGGAAGATGTAACTCCAAGGGAGGACCCACTCATAGCCAGAGATAAAATATAGGGGGACTAAAAACCATAGAATGAGGACCCTAAACTTTTTATATTGTGTGGGAGTATAGACCATACATTTAAAAGATTATAGGGGACACTAACACTGGTGATACAGGGGAGAACAGACCCCATCCTATCTCCAGTGATCTAACCTAATTATTTCCATCAGTTAACTATATTTGAAAGAAGCATAATGCTCATAAAACCTCATCACATATCTCTAAATCCAAAACAAAAGATATCATCACATCATGTGTGGAAAAAAATATGATATGCTTCTCACATGCTTAAATCTGAGTCTTGTAGATGGAAATACACAAGATGGATGTTCTGGGGAAAATTATATGGAGTGTATGAATTATACGAGGTGTTTCATGGATTCAAGGGGTCTTCCTATGTCATTATACCCTTTCTTATTTACTATATTCATTTTTTGTACTCTCGATGTGTATGCGTACTTTTTTATACCTGGGTACCCTGGAGAATTTTGAGTACATGGTCATGCCCATGTACTCTAGTTACATTTTTGTACTTTCTTTTTCCCAGGTCCATGTAGTCTTGGGTAACATGTCGAGCCACCAACACTAGGTCACACAAAGTGTATGGGTCATACAAAGCATTTGATATTTAAGCCATCCCAAAAACTTAGCTTCCATATCAAGGGAACTATACAGTGTTTATTCTCTATAGTACACACAATATATGAGAAGATATTTCCATAACCCAATAAACTCATCCTAGGTCACCCCATTTTTCTTCTTATTCATTTTCCACCAAAAAAACCAAGGCACATGGATCTAGGTAAAACCATGCCTAATAAATTGCTGGTGGACAAATTTTGGCAACCTGGACCCTATATTTTTTAAGCCTATCACACCATTCCATAGGGTAACATCCCTCAGGGATGGAAGACCAATGTTCCATCCTTTAATAAATGTTTCAAATATCTTAATCCCATACCACATCATAGTCCCTTCAGAAAATATCAATCTCATACTCATTCCATCATCCATCATGAATATGAGGGTTCTATTATGCTATATTCCATCCCAAAAAATGAAATACCACCACCCTTGGGTCAAATAAGAATAAATCAAAGAATGAATAGGATAAATATTAAAACATTAGTTGATAACTCTCATTTTCTTGTTTGGTACCATCCAACAATTTCAATATGTAGAAACCAATGTAAAATGATTAGTGAAAATATTTTAATAACTATATATATTCTCAGGAGAAGAAAAAAATAAAAATAAATGAAAATTTAATATAATTCAATTCTTATAAAATTAATTGTGGGTGGAAAACCAAGATATAAGAATCCATACATTGATTTTTGATCAATTATTCATACATAACATGGTCTTTCAATAACACCCAAAAATTTTATGATTTATTATTATTTGAATAAATTAAATAAATTTCACTTATTTAATTTTACTCTACCCAAATTTAAGCTTGTATTAGGCATAACACATGTTAATATTGCTCTATATTCAACACAGTGTTATCTTTCATAACACATAACACTAACTTCTAACAAAACCATGATATATTATTAATTTAGTTTATTTAAATTCGATTTTTGTAACCTAGCCATCAAAACAAAGTTATATGAATTGTAAAAACTATATTTTAAATAATCAGTATAATAATATATATATATATATATATAATATATTGCTAATAAAATACATAATTTTTGTTATAGCATTTATATTTGTCAAAAATACTATTTTTTGAAAAATGTTCTTTGTTTTTAGTTTTCATGAATAATTAAATAAGATTTTAAGACGTTAGCGATTTTTTTATAATATAGCATTAATTTTTGAATTAATGATTTAAAAATTTTCTTACGGTTAATTTTTGGTATTTTTTAACAATGTTTTCATTTTTTTGTTGATTTCAGAAAAATACTGAATCTTAATTTAAAATTTCATTTTAACCTATAATATTTATTGAGTTAAATTATATTATCAATTGGATTTAATGTATAATAAGTTAAAATATCAATCTATTAATTAATTTAGGTTATTTTATTATATTTCACATTAAAAATGGCGATATAAACATTATAAGTTTTTTATCATTTTCACATTACAAACAGGTTTTCTCGTTATGTCAATATGATTAATATTAAATTAATATTTTTCAATTATGTAAATGGAATTTAGAAAAATGGATTGCATATTTTGAATTAGAATAATATGTAATTTATAATAAGTAAAATATAATTTTATCCAAAATGAATTTTCAATGTATTATAAATTAATTACCATGGTTAATGTACAAATGCATTTTTTGGGGGTTAAATTGAAAACATATGGGTACAAATTTAGTATAAAATTGTTTAACGGCTATTATTTGGACATAGGTATACCATAGAACCAATAATGTATTATAATGGTCTATTTTAAACCTATTAACCCCTAAAAAATGTGGGACCACTAAATTCTTTTCAAAAATACCATGTTTGTCCTTTCCCCCAATTATAAAAGGTTAAACCTATCCTCCCTTCCTCACACCTTCTAACCTATATGTATTTTAAAGTACCATCACAAATCACTTTAAAAATTCAATAACATCATCCTATAATAATTTTTTTGGAATAAATACATCATATTACTTCTTTTATTATAATCATATGGGGGATACCCAAAGAAAAAGTTATATTAATTAACATGCATTTTTCATTTATTTGTTCATCGTCCCCATGAAATTGTTATTATATAATTTATATATAGTAAACGTAGTATATTAAATTTAATAATAATATTTTATGTCAATTTAATGACCTAAAAAAATCTCCACATCCCCAAATGGGTTAAAAATCATCATTTTTGTGTGTGGTAGAATGATGCCTTGCGAACCAATTTCATTCATTTTTTCCATTACGACCACTGAATAAAGGGAATAAATTTGGATATATAATTTATATATGATATATATAATTTTCATGATTCTATTATTATTATGTATTTATTATATCACACATTCCTTCATATTTTCTATTTTGTGGGAATACCACAGTATCGTTCGTGTGTACGGTGGACTACTGCATCACGAAGCAATGTGATTCATTCATGATTTTCAGGGAAATTATTAAGGAGGATTTTTAATGAATATATGTGATATATATTATATAAAAGTTATACTTGAATTATAATATATATTACTTACTTTTATTTCTTTCAATCAAACAAGAGAATTGAAATAACATTCATTCTTATGGACGACTTACCTTCTCCATGAACTTTGAATTACATTATCTATCAACAATTTTTTTAGATTAATATATATATACCAAATATATAGTATATTTATATAATTTTTATAATTTTTGGATATTATGGAATCATTTTCCATGTAAAATGACTAAAATTATTACAAATCAAAACATATACTAAAAGTAAAGAAGTTATTTCCTGATACATAACATTAACATGAAATCATAAATAGATAGGGAATAAAATGTCATAACGAAATCATATATGGTATGATATATATATATATAAGAATATTATTTCTATCATATATTTATAAAAATGTTAGATTTATTATACAGAATATATGAATGAGTATGATGTAATAAGAGACATAAATAATGGAATTTCTATCACACTTTTTTTACTTTCGTGAGAAAAAATCCGTATTCACCATCTATTTATGTTCTAAGGTGTTTACAATTAAAAATAATTTATATTATGATGATTATGATGAAAACTTACTTGGTGTACATACCAATATGAGGATCCATCTTTCATGAGGTTTAAAGTTAAAATGTTACCCAAGCGGAATGACAATTTTTTTAAAATTTCACTTTTGTGAGACTTATGCTATATTACAAAACTATTTATTTTATGTCATGTGTATACTAAAAATTAAAGTATAATATTATTATTCTTCTAAAAAATATTTTGTTTTACATACACATTTTACAGTCTTAATTTCACCTTATTTACGATTAAAATGTTTTCATTGTTCTAAGGGATTTTTGACTCAATTTGATTTTTCTTCTATGCACATTATGGTATGAACATATATAATTTAAAATGGTGTATATAAAGAAACTATTTCATGTAATATATAGAATAAATTCATACTCTTTATATTTTAAATTTCATTTAATGTAATTACATCATGGGGATTATGAATCATTGTTACTGAAGTGGTAAATATTTCAAGATTTAATCTCATCATTTATAGGTATAATTTACGATTATGTTTTTTGATGATAAATTATTATCACCCATATATAAATATTTCACAATAATTATCTTCTACTATGTTTATTCAAGGTATCTTCCTGTAATGGTATGATTTTTCCACTCTTGGTTTCTTTAATTAATTTTTAAAATGTTATTATGAAAATATGACTTTATTTATTTTTTCTTTCGGAAGAATGTTTTTCCCCAAACCATGATTTTTAAATAATGTTTTCTCAAATAATATATCAATCTATTATGATATTTAATAGACACATTTACTAATGATTAATGTTTTTACAATTGTTTTAATAGAATATTTAGGTTTATTTCTAAATAAATCTCATTTAGATTTTGACAAAAAAATGTGAAAGGATCCTTAATTTTAATATGTATGGTATAAAAGGAATCATAAATCATAATAACCAATTATTTCTTTAAATATTTATTTATATTTTTTGAATTTTATTTGAAAAGGAAAATGTTTCTGAAGGGTTTTAGTTTTAACCATGATTTTTCTATGAGTAGTGGATATTTTACACTAGAAAAGTCTTAAATGATAAATGAAATTTATTTTCCATATAATATGACATGAATTGGTGTCATATATTACTTAATAGTGATTTAAACCAAGAATACCATTCGTATTGTTTCTATGAATGTTATTAGTTTCGATGAAATGATTTTTACAAAACCCAATTCTATTTCATGGGTTATATCTTGTGGAAATGCTCATGAAAACCCACTTATTTTCATCCATTATTATATGATCAAATGCTTATGAAACCTATCCCTCTTCGACTAGTTATGATATGATGGTATGTCTATGATACCCATTTCATTTAATGGGTAATGATATGATGATTGTTTTATCAAATTTCGACACAAATTTATATGATTTTCATTATGTGATGGGTTGTACATATATATACCTATAATGTATTGTGTAAAGATTTATATTTCGTGATATATAAATGATTGGAATGGGGGTGAAATAAATTCCTTAAGAAATGACTAGTATGGGGAGTGAACTTAGATCAGTAATAAATGTATGGAATGGGGAGTGAACCCATTTTAGTAGGAATGGACTGTTATAGTAAGTGAAACTGGTTTAGTAATGAAATTTTTATGATATGATGGTCTTTTATGTAATCCTTGACTAATATGGAAATTGTTTTCTCTTCCTATATGTATGTAAAAAATTCAACATCTTATGCCGTTGTTATACCTGTATGTCTCTATTTCTTCAATTACCCTTATGATTTATGTCTTATTCACATCCAATATTTATGGAATTATGCAATATTATAATCTTTGATATGAATGTTACGGTTCTCAAATGTTATGAACATTTTTCAATACACATTTGTTCTTGTTATTATAACATATCGCCCTTTTTTAACCATACCAAGAATCTGAGGTCACCCATTCTTATGTTTCCCTTTCCCAGGTTGTAATGATATGTATCATGTATGATATTTCATTGACATGTAATAATTTCAAAGAATGAGTCCAATGATTTTGTAACTCAAATATGGGGAGTGTTTCTGTTTCTTGGATTCCAAAGGCACTAAAATATTCATATCCTCAGGCATGTGTTTGTGCAATGGAATCATTATTCTTAAGAAGATATTTAATTTCTATTTATTAAAATATAGATTCATTATAGTTGGTGTCATAGGATTGGTTTAGTTAAAAGTTGGATTCTAGAATTAGAAAACTATAGTGATATCCATATATAAATGTCTAAGGACAGGTCTATGTATTAGTCAATGAACATGAAAATGTCATAGAATTTTGGTAAAGGATAGATTGTAACATCCCAGGTAAATAAAGAATAATAAATTTTCATATTTATTAATATTTTCGAATTAAATATTAATTTTTATTAAAAGGGTTTGCTATGTTTGATAGCATACTCGATACGCAACGATGAGATTCTTTGAAAACATACATTGCACACTAGTAATATAATAATATTATTTTAAATGGTAGTTAACATGTAGCAATTGTATTGGAGGGAATGGATAGAAATAACTAAAATATGATTATATATGTTTTTAAATGTTTTTACATTTATCCAATAAAATATAAAGGCTTAAAATACGGAAAGAATTCAATTTTAGGCATTTATACCCTAATTTTCACTAAAGGTTCACTTATCACCTTTTGATGGAGAAGATTCATTAAATATAGTTTTGATCACACTTATACATTATATTGAACCAAATATAATTCTTCTTTATAATCGGGACATCAAAATTTACTTTGTGTAAATTTTTGGTATTTTTCTAATAAAGCTCATTTTTAATAAATAGTGTATAATGTTGTATTTTAATTCAAAACCTCTTTTTAATCTAATTTATTAATATTATTAGATAATATTTTGAATTTTTTTGAAGTTCAATTAGAATATATTTTTACCATTTAATCCAATAGTGGTCGTTGGAATTAATTTCACTTTGAAATCGGACTTAAACTAGTGTCAATATTTTGATACTTATTGTTTCATAAAAACACGCTATTTGTTCTGATAGTGGGAATTAATTAATAAATCAATTAATGAAACTTATATGTTTTTAATTTTTTAAAATAGACATCATTTTTTAATTTAGAATATCAAATATAGCTTAGGGTCAATTTTTGGTAATGTTCTGAAAAAACTTCAAATATTGATGAATAGTTAAACCACTAAGTGGTACTTAAAAAACTGATTTTTCGTTTAAATGAAATTTTACCACCTCTTGTGTTTTGAATTTCAAAAATCCGACATACATGGTTTTAATTCAGAATAAAAATTTTATTCAATGGGATTAAAATAAATTTTTGGTGAATAGTAACTTATTATGTTTTTAATCGCGATTAGAGGTAATTAGTGCAATTTAAGGCAAAAATGATATTATAATAAAATGAAAATACCTAGACACATGTCCTACCTTTATTGGATGTTTCATGGCCGACCAATAAAAGCCATGGGTCAACTTGGGGACCTTATGGAGCCACATTGGTTGGGAAATGACATAAATAACTTTTTATTTAATGATAAAGTAAAAATAACCCAAACATGAGATGTTTTACTAAAACAATTTTTACATGGGGTTATTCAAGTCATATTTTTTATTATAAATAGTCATTGGAAAGCTAAAAAACTTTCCTACATCATGATAGTTTTTTTTTAATTTTTAGACTTTAAATAAATTAAATTATTTATGACATCATGATGATGCATCGATTACCTCATTAATAAAGGATTTAAATAAAATGAAATGATAATGTAAAATATATGCCCTACACATGTTCAAAACCAATTGGATGGGTGGATTTATAATCCTTATCACCTTATCCTAGAATTATATTAATGTGTGACCTCTTAAATCCGAATACCATTTTAAAATAAAGTGACGTTTTTTTACTTTCCAAGAGTTCCCCTCCTCTCCTCTTATAAAAGGCCCCCACCTCTACCACCTTACACACACTTCCAAAGCCTTTGGCTCGGCCAACCCCTGCCCATTTTGTCTCTCAACTCCCCTATCTTACTCCTTGTAGCCTCACATTGGGTAGAAGGCTTCAAAAGGATGACTTTTAACTCAAACCAAAGGGAGTTACCCGATTTTAAGGTAATGTATTCTTTTGAGTCCTTTTGTTTTATTTTGCTTCTCCAACCCTCTAAAATCTTTTTATTCTTTTCTTTTGTAACAACTCCAATATACTCAATATACAAGGATGTTGTTATAAGAAATATTAGATCTACACTTACACACACCTACATCTAAGGGTTAAAGAACATACTATTTATGTGGATTGCGAATTTCTGCATCCCGAAACGATGATTGTTCATCATTATTTTAACACCTTTAAAGGTGGCCATTAAGATGACACTATATTTATATATGATATATTATATGTTTATGTTTTCCTTAAGATTTTGTATTTTTCATTTTGGGCATTCCTTTATGGTTTCCATTATGGGTAAACGCGATATCTTCATATAAGGAAGTGCGGACAACCGCCCCCTCAATGTTATTTGATTCGTTAATGCCATATGTGGGACATATAAAGGATGGATTTAAAGTTATTATATATGATGTTATACCGAAATTATAAATACCTCTATATCATTATTATTTCTTTCCATTAAAGTATGAGATAGAAATGAAAGTAGCGTTCATGCATACGTACGGCTTACCATCTCCAGGAACGGTGCATTTCATTTCTTATCCCCAAATGTAATGTACTATTAAATGTACATGTATATAATGGATATATATGATGAATGATACATATAAATGATGAATATAATTCTGGAATTAAAATATACATACCTCTCATTTAGATTTAATTCCATTAATATGACAAAGAAATGAAAGTAGCGTGCATGCGTACGTACGACTTACCGTCTCCATGAATGGTGCATTTCATTTCTTACCTCTAAATGATTATGTAATATTATATATACTTGTATATGATGGATATATATGATATATATGATATCCAAATCAGGAATTTCATTCTGGATATAAAGAACCTTTGACCACACGAACAAAATGTAATTGTAAGAAGTCCACTTTGGACTTAAGAACCAAATATCGACAAAACAAACATTATTAACGTAAATGGTTACATAATGTTTATAACATGGAAATAAGTGATATAAAAGGAATAATGAAATTGAATAAGGTTCTTAAGAAAATATAAATTAACTCATGTTTATTATTCAAGACGTTAAATAATGATCGAGTCAAGTCAGACCCGAGGTCAGGGACTTCGACTCAATCTCCTTTCATTGAGACATATTTCATTTTATACACAAAACTCTTGTATACGGTGTATAAAACCCTTTGACTTTTACTTTTATACAAAAGAAATCTTTTTCTACGAAGCGTTTTAAAAAAACAAATAAGAATGTTTCTTTTAACATACGCGGTGACAACGACCTTTTCCGCCGCCGTGAGTATTATTTGGTCTTTGGCTTCTTGAACAAGCCGTAATGTTTTTTTAAAATGAAATAAATAACATATACTCTTTTCTGTATTTTGGTATTGAAAATGGTTTTTATAATGGATTTTTTATGTCAATATATTTATGTGATATATTGTGATCAAAGTGTGGAAATGTTTTCTTTCCATTATATTTGTTTTATGTCTTATGATTTTATAATGGTACATGGACATTTGACCGGTGGTTACGTGATGAACCATATGACGGGTGGTTCCGTGAATAACAGGATGGGTGGCTACGTTTTAACCTCCAATGCATTGGGTATAGAAGTTGGCCGTATGGCTATTCCATTAAGTTTGTATGGAAGTTGGCTGTATGGCTATTCCATTAAGTGATATGTGTGGAAGTCGACCGTATGGTTATTCCACTTAAGTATGTTTATGTCCCAAGTTACCTTTATATATGTTATGTATTCTTTATATGGGTTGTATGGTAATTCTTTTGTTACAAAAAGTTAAGTAATGATATTTTATTCAGTGAAGAGTTTTTACTACTTCATAAAGGTGAAATGTATTACTTTGATAAAGTATACATGGTTTACTTTTCTTTTTGATAAACTAACAGTTTTTATTTTTTGTATATCCCTTACTGAGATTTTTATGCTCACCCCAACTTTTTTGAAATGTTTTTCACAGGACTTAATGTGGACTAGGGTCAAGGATGGGATCAAGGGAAAGTCATGCTATATAAAACATGGAACTAGAAATGTTTCTTTTTAGGAGTTTTTTTTATTCTATGGAAACTTATTAGAAGTGTCTACTTTGTAAATCTTTTGAGATGTAATAGCTATGTTCTAATTCTCTAAAACTATAAACCTGAAAAGATCCTCAATGTGAATATTCATTTAATTCAATATTAAGTAAGGATTAAGGCCGGGGTCTTATAGTTGGTATGAGAGGTCGGTTTAGAAAACTTTAGGAGTTATAAAAGAGTTAAATTATAAGTTAATTTATGGAATGATTGAAATGATATAGCATTTAAACATTACCATGTTGCTTCGCATAAGATATTTCTTGGTTAAGAATGATTTTTCATAGAGGAAACAGAACAACTTTTCTGGGAAGGCATATAGAGGGAAATGACCTTTTAAATCAGTATCCTAAGATGGTCAGAATCAGAACTAAACAGTTTGTTGCAGTGATGGCTCAGTTGACTTAGGTTACTACTGAAGGAGTTTAAAATAAGATTGGTGAATGCTCTAGTTTTTGCACTTTCTTCCAAGAATGGTGAGTTTGTTATATACAGTTATGATTCGTTTAAGGGACTTGGATGTGTCCTTATGCAGAATGATCAGGTAATTTCTTATGCATCATGTCAGTTGAAAACTCATGAGGTAAGTTACCCTACACATGATTTGGAATTAGCTGCTGTTGTTTTTCCTTTAAAAATTTGGAGGCATCATTTGTATGGAGTAAAGTGTGAAATATATACCCATCACAAATGTTTAAAGTATATATTCACATAGAAATAATTGAACATGAGATAGAGGAGATGGCTGGAATTAATCAAGGATTATGATTGTACAATTCATTAACATCCGAGAAAAGAAAATAAAATGGATGATGCTTTGAGTCGAAAAAGTAATGCTTCATTAAAAATGTTACGTTTGGAACGTGATCCTTTAGTTAAGGATTTGATGTGCTTTGGCATGGAAGTTGTTGGTACAGGATGTTATTCTGTTTTGTTTTAGGTATCAGTGAGATCATCCCTATCATATAGAAATAAGCAAGCACAGAGGGAAGACAGTGAGTCGCAGAAAAAGGTAGAGCTGGTTCAGAAGGGTAAGTTGCCTGAATTCAACATTGATAATGATTGTGTTTTGAGGTTAGGGAAGAGATTATCTGTTCCTTGTGATTCACAGTTTAAGAATGAGTTCTTATGTGAGGATCATAGTTCCCCGTTTTCAGTTCATCCTGGCAGTACTACGATTTATAGAGATCTGTGGGAGTATTACTGGTGGGATGGAATGAAAAGAGATATTGCTGATTTTACTGTGAAGTGTTTGACTTATCAGCAGGTTGAAGAAGAGCGGCAGTTACCTAAAGGGATGCTTCAGCCTTTACCAGTGCCAGAGTGGAAATGGGAAAATATATCCATGGATTTGTTCATGATATTACCGAAGATAACTAGAGGTAATAATGCAATCTGGGTTATTGTTGATCGCTTGACTAAATCTGCTCATTTCCTTGCTATACGAGATAATTTTTCCCTAGATCAACTTTCCCGTTTGTATCTTAAAGAGATAGTTAGGTTACATGGAGTTCCTCTCCCCATTGTGTCCAATCATGATCCCAGGTTCACTTATAACATTTGGAAAGGCCTTCAGAAGTAGTTGGGTACTGAATTAAATTTTAGTACAGCTTTTCATCCACAATCAGATGGGCAGTCAGAATGAACAATTCAGACCTTGGAGGATATGCTACGAGCTTGTTCAATGGATTATCAGGGAAGTTGGGACCATCATCTTTCCTTGGTTGAGTTTTCTTATAATAATAGTTTTCATTCTAGTATACATATGTCACCATTTGAGGTATTATATGGGAAGCGGTGTCGAACTCCATCATTTTGGGATGAAGTGGGTGAAAAGAAGCTGATGGGAATAGAATTGGTAGAAGAGATGGCAGAAAAAGTTCAGTTGATTCAGAAACACATGAGAATAGCTCAGAGCAGGCAGAAGAGTTATGCGGATAACCGAAGGAAGGATCTATCTTTCGAGGTAGGTGATCATGTTTTTCTCAAGGTTTCTCCATGGAAAAGTGTGATGAGATTTGGTAAGAAATGAAAGCTGAGTCCAAGGTTCATTGGACCATATGAAATTCTGGAGAGAGTTGGATCAGTTGCATACAGAGTGGCATTACCTCCGAGTTTATCTCAGGTACACAATGTTTTTCATGTTTCGATGCTGAGAATGTATATTCCAGATCCATCTCATGTTTTGAGACTAGAGGTAGTTCAGTTGGAAGAGAACCTATCATATGAAGAAAAACCGATCCAGATTCTATACCACAGGGAGAAAGTCTTACGAAATAAGGTAATCCACGAGGTAAAGGTTTTGTGGAAAAACCATATGGTTGAAGAGGCAACATGGGAATCTTAAAATTCTATGAGGGATAAATACCCCCACTTATTTTGATAAGTGAATAAAATTGCGAGGATGCAATTCCCAAAAGGGGGGAAGGATGTAACATCCCAGGTAAATAAAGAATAATAAATTTTTATATTTATTAATATTTTCGAATTAAATATTAATTTTAATTAAAAGGGGTTGCTATGTTCGATAGCATACTCGATACGCAACGATGAGTTTCTTTGAAAACTTACATTGCACACTAGTAATATAATAATATTATTTTAAATGGTAGTTAATATGTAGCTGTTGTATTGGAGGGAATGGATATAAATAACTAAAATATGATTATATATGTTTTTTAAATGTTTTTATATTTATCCAATAAAAGATAAAGACTTAAAATACGGAAAGAATTCAATTTTAGGCATTTATACCCTAATTTTCACTAAAGGTTCACTTATCACCTATTGATGGAGAACTTTAATTAAATATAGTTTTGATCACTATTATAAATTCTATTGGACCAAATATAACTCTTTTTTAGAATCGGGACATCAAAATTGGCTTTGTGTAAATTTTTGGTATTTTTCTGATAAAGTTCATTTTTTTAATGAATAGTGTAAAATGTTGTATTAGAATTCAAAACCACTTTTTAATATAAATTATTAAGATGATTAGATAATCTTTGGAATTTTTTTTTAAGTTCAATTAGAATATATTTTTACCATTTAATCCAATAGTGGTCATTGGAATTAATTTCACTTTGAAATCGGACTTAAACTAGTGTCAATCTTTTGATACTTATTGTTTCATAAAAACAGGCTATTTGCTCTGACAGCGGGAATTAATTATTAAATTAATTAATGCAACTTATATGTTTTGAATTTTGTAAAATAGACATCATTTTTGAATTCGGAATATCAAATATAGCTTAGGGTGAATTTTTGGTAATTTTCTGAAAAACATCAATTTTTGATGAATAGTGAAACCACTAAGTGGTACTTAAAAAACTGATTTTTCGTTTAAATGAAATTTTACCACCTCTATGTTTTGAATTTCAAAAATCTGACATACATGGTTGTCATTAAGAAGAAAAATTTGATTCAATGGGATAAAAATAATTTTTCTGTGAATAGTAACTTATTATGTTTTTAATCGTGATTAGAGGTAATTAGGGCAATTTAAGGGTAAAATGATATTATAATAAAATGAAAATACATAGACACATGTCCTACCCTTATTGGATGTGTCATGGCCGACCATGAAAATCCATGGGTCATCTTGGAGACCCCATGGAGCCACTTTGGTTGGTAAATGACATAAATAACTTTTTATTTAATGTTAAAGTAAAAATAACACAAACATGAGATATTTTACTAAAAAAAATTTACATGGGGTTATACAAGTCGGATTTTTGATTATAAATAGTCATTGGTAATATAAAAAGATTTAATACATCATGATATATTTTTATAATTTTTAGACTTTAAATAAATTAAATTATTTATGACATCATGATGATGCAAAATAAAGGATTTAAATAAAATGAAATGACAATGTAATATCTATGACCTACACATGTCCAAAACCTATTTTATGGGTGGATTTCGAACCCTTATCACCTTATCCTCGAATTATATCAATGTGGGACTTCTTAAATCCGAATACCCTTTTAAAATAAAGTGACTTTTTTTTACTTTCCAAGAGTGCCCCTCCTCTCCTATTATAAAAGGCCCCCACCTCTACCACCGTACACACACTTCCAAAGCCTTTGGCTCGGCCAACCCCTGCCAATTTTTCCTCTACACTTCCCTCTATTACTCCTTGAAGCTTCACTTTGGGAAGAAGTCTTCCCAAGGAATCCATTGAGCTCAAACCAAAGGGAGTTACCTTTTTTTTAAGGTAATGTCTTCTTTTGAGTCCTTTTGTTTTATTTTGCTTCTCCAACCCCCTAAACTCTTTTTATTCTTTTCTTTTGTAAAACCTCAAGTATCTTCAATATACTAGGATGTTGTTATAAGAAATATTCGAGCTACACTTACACACACCTACATTTAATGGGTAAAGAACATATTGTTTCCGTGGATGGCGAATTTCTGCCTCCCGAAACGATGATTGTTCAAAATTCTTTTAACACCTTCAAAGGTGGCCATTAAGATGACACTATTTTTATATATGATATATGATATGTTTATGTATTTTTTAAGCTTCTTTATTTTAAATTTTGGGCATATCTTTATTGTTTCCATTATGGGTAAACGCGATATCTTCATTTAAGGAAGTGCGGACTACCGCCCCCTCAAAGTGATTTGATTCATTAATGCCATATGTGGGATATATAAAGGATGGATTTAAAGTTAATATATATGATGTTATACCGGAATTATAATATACCTCTATATCATTGTTATTTATATCCATTAACGTATGAGATCGAAATGAAAGTAGTGTTCATGCGTACGTACGACTTACCGTCTCCATGAACGGTGCATTTCATTTCTTATACCCAAATATAATGTACTATTAAAAGTACATGTATATAATGGACATATATGATGAATGATACATGTAAATGATGAAAATAATTCTGGAATTAAAATATACATACCTCTCATTTAGTTTTAATTCCATTAATATGAAAAAGAAATGAATGTAGCGTTCATGCGTACGTACGGCTTACCGTCTCCATGAACAGTGCATTTCATTTCTTACCTCTAAAAGATTATGTAATATTATAAATACATGTATATGATGGATATATATGATATATATGATATCCAAATCAGGAATGTCATTCTGGATATAAAGAACCTTTGACCACACGAACAAAATGTAATTGTAAGAAGTCCACTTTCGACTTAAGAACCAAATATCGACAAAACAAACATTATTAACTTAAATGGTTACATAATGTTTATAACATGGAAATAAGTGATATAAAAGGAATAATGAACATGAAAATGGTTCTTAAGAAAATATAAATTAACTCATGTTTATTATTCAGGATGTTAAAGAATGATCGAGTCAAGTCGGACCCGAGGTCAGGGACTTCGTCTCAATCTCCTTTCATTGAGGCATATTTCGTTTTATACACAACATTCTTTTATACGGTGTATAAAACCCTTTTACATTTACTTTTATACAAAAGGAATCTTTTTATATGAAGCGTTTTACAAAACGACAAAAAAGAATGTTTCTTTTAACATACGCGGTGACAACGACCTTTTCCGCCGCCGTAAGTATTATTTGGTCTTTGGATTCCTGAACAAGCCGTAATGTTTTTTTTAATGAAATAAATACCCTATAATCTTTTATGTATTTTGGTATTGAAAATGGTTTTTATAATGGATTTTTTATGTCAATATATTTATGTGATATATTGTGATCAAAGTGTGGAAATGTTTTCTTTCCATTATATTTGTTTTATGTCTTATGATTTTATAATGGTACTTGGACATTTGACGGGTGGTTACGTGATGAACCATATGATGGGTGGTGCCGTGAATACCAGGATGGGTGGTTACGTTATAACCTCCAATGCATTGGGTATGGAAGTCGGCCGTATGGCTAATCCATTAAGTTTGTATGGAAGTTGGCTGTATGGTTATTCCATTAAGTGATATGTGTGGAAGTTGACTGTATGGTTATTCCACTTAAGTATGTTTATGTCCCAAGTTACCTTTATATATGTTATGTGTTCTTTATATGGGTTTTATGGTAATCCTTTGGTTACAAAAAAGGTATGTAATGATATTTTATTCAGTGAAGTTTTTTTACTACTTCATAAAGGTGAAAAGTATTACTTTGATAAAGTATACATGGTTTACTTTTTGTTTTGATAAACTAACAGTTTTTATTCTTTGTGTATTCCTTAGTGAGCTTTTTATGCTCACCCAAAGTTTTTTGAAATGTTTTTCACAGAACATAATGTAGAATATGGTCAAGGATGGGATCAAGGGAAAGTCATGCTATATAAAACATGGAACTAGACATGTTTCTTTTTAAGAGTTTTTTTTATTCTATGGAAACTTAGTAGAAGTGTCTATTTTGTAAATCTTTTGAGATGTAATAGTTATGTTCTAATTCTCTAAAACTCTAAACCTGAAAAGATCCTCAATGTGAATTATTCATTTAATTCAATATTAAGTAAGGTTTAAGTCTAGGGCCTTATATAGATAGAGTGGTTTCTTAGAAATTAATTTTTATTTAGAGACTACAAGAGGATTTGTATTTGAAATAAATGTACCTTGGTGTTAAAACACCAAAAAATACTTTGTATTCACTTGATCGGGTACTGGTGCCCGACAATGGGTTTTATAGACACATAGTATGAACCTCCCAAGGGAGATTTTTTTGGAATTTACAAACTCTATATAAACTAACACAAATGATTGAAATATATGAAGATAATGAATAATATATGATAAACCTAATGTATCATAGATTAAAATAATTATGTGATGATTTATACTTCATATAAGTTGTTTTTATGATTATGTGGTAAACCATTATGATTTTTTTTCCTTACTGTAGGATTTTGGGTTTTTGTTAATTACTGTAACCTATTGGAACCATGATAAAAATTAGTGAGACATACAATGAAATTATTTTCCAAATGTTCATCCAAATTAAAAGGGAGTTTGAATGTAAAATAATATTTCTATGCTCATAGAAATTTACCAAGTTATGAATCAGGTTAGACATACAAAGTAACTTATGAATGAAACAAAATCTATTTAGTCCTTCATGGGGAAAATATAACTTCTTTTAATGGGGCTTTTAATTATCTAGTTTCTAAACAATGGATTATTACCACCATAATGATATTGTTCGTTATCCATTTCATAAAACATTAAAAGGTCATTTTGGATGCATATCTCTTCGAATGTAAAGTTGATCAATGGAGTATTATTATCAATAGTATAAGGCTACATGATGATATTGATATCATAAATTGTTATGAGTGAATGAAAATATTTTTTAATAGGTACTTTCCTCATATAATATGTATCATGAAGGAAAAAGAGTTCATTAAGCTAAGGAAAATAGATGATTAATGTTTTTGTTCCATTGAAGAAACTTTTACAAGACATAAAGGGTAAAATTTTGATATTATATCCTAAAATAAAATAAAGTATCATGGATTCATTAGTTTCATAAAATCAGTCCTCTCAATAGAATTTTCAATAAGATACTTCAATAGTTATGAATAGATTTTTTGATGTGCCCTCAAGGAAGAAATGGGGGTCAGTGCTACATATCAATCTCATGAATTTGAAATTAAAAGGTAGATAAAGTTAAATGGAAAATATAAAAACCATGGAGAAAATAAAGTGATATCTAATTTACACTCAAATTGTGGGACTAGTCGAAAAATGAAATTTACAAAGGGGGGATTTAAAATGATTTAAGTGTTTAATGGAAGTTCATTGGGAAATTTATTACAGATGTGATAGGAATAAGTTAGATAATTATGAAAAAAGAGATAAATCTTCATAGAATTCACCCCCTGTATTTTTGTGCTTCATGTGTAATGAGAATAGGTATTACTCTAAACAGTGCCCAAACCCAAAGGTTATTGATGTGGTTCAATTTCCGAAACCAATAAAATAGAGGGACAAGGAAAAATCTGATGCAATAAATTTTTCTGATTTGGGTTCTATAATAATGAGGTTAAAGGCTCAAATAACTTCCACTCCATAACATCTAATGTACTGTTTGAATATGGATGCACCCATTATTTCATATATAAATAAATTTCTAAGGGTATCTGCATTTAACCCAAATGTTTCGATGTGTAATTAATCGGGAGAAACCCTAATCCTTGATGATTTCATCTTATGATTATGATTCCTATTTGGTTTAAATTTTTCTGAATTTGATTCCTTAAAATCTTATCATTATTTCTCTAGTAGAATTTAAATTTATCCTAATCATGGATTGGACTTCTCTATATAAATCCCATATCAATTTTTAAGAAGGAATGTCCATAGTGATACTTCAAGCCAAACTGTGATCTACTATCAATGTGATGATATATATGGACTTGTGATGAACATTAAATCCATTATATGGTTCTAAATTTTAATTATGAAGGGGGGATTATCTCAAATGTCTGGGGAAGAACATAAACTCGATGAAATTCCCATTCTGTGTAAATTTACTAATTCCATTATAAATGAGTATCATATTGTTACACCAAAATGTGAAGTTAAGTTCTTATAATTCATAAATAGAGACACCCCCAATTTCAATGAAATCCTATATAATTTCCTTGATTGGGATCCCGGAATTGGAGAAGAAAATCCATGAAGACTTTTACAGGGGAGCCTTTTGGTTATGTGTTTCCCCAGGGGATGCACCTATTGATTTTGTTAAAAAAAAGATAGATCAATTAATCACTACATTGATTTTGTTGTGTTGAACAATATCATCATCAATAATAAGGCCCCCCATATTGATGACTTGTTTTATAAAAAGTTAAAATCTCAATAATATTCCAAGATTGACCTTCATTTTGGATATCATCAATTGAGGTTCAAGAAGAAGGATATAACCAAGATGACATTCTATACTTGGTATGAACACTATGAATATATATTGATGAAATTTTTTCCTAATAATTCCCATGTTTTCTACATGGATTTAATGAATAATTAATTTAGTGATTACCTTGATCAGTTTTTAGTGGTCTCTATAGATGATATTCTTATCTATTGAAAGTGAAAGGAAGATCATGAGTACCACATGATAATTTTAATAAGGATCAAAAAATGGTATATTCTATATAAAAATTTTAAAAAAATTAATTTTCCCTATAGAATAAAAAATATTTTTGGTCATATAGTCTCAATAGAGGATATATCAGTAGATCCATCAAAGACATTGGCTATTGAAGGATGTCATAGACCAAAAATAGTGATTGAGATCTAAATGTTTCATGGTTTTGATTGTTATTATCAATATTTTGTGTAGAATTTATCATAAATATATAATGCCCTGAGAAAGTTAAAATGGAATGGATTTTAGTTCAACTGGATGGATAAATATGAGATAACTTTCACGGATCTAAATAGATTTTTTGTTTTCACAAATGTGATTACATTACCCAGTCATGGAGAAAGGTTTGTAATATAAAATGATGAATCCAAGAAGAGATTATGATGTGTTTTTATTCCAAATTCCATTGTTAAGGATTCTTACTCACGAGAATTGAAGGATTAAGAGAAAAATTTCCTAACTAATGATTTGGAGTTAGATGTGGTAATATCAGTATTAATTTTAAGGAGGCATTATCTTTATAGAGATAATTGTGATATATATATAACTATAATAAGAGTTTAAATTATATATTCACATAGAAGGATTAGAATATGAAAAAAATCAAATGGTTAGAGATGATAAAATATTTTGATTGTTCAATACATTACCATCATTGGAAAACATACATAATGGTTGATGCTTTTAGTCGAAAGGATCATATTGGCTTATCCATGTTGATGTTTACAAATGATATAAAATTCCTGAATTACTAAAGGATGTATATAGAAATCCAAATGTAAGGGAAGGAATCTTATATTTTTCAATTGAACATTTAAACCTCTATCGAAGATGTTATTTATGTGGAATAGAAAGAGGATGTAGACATAAAAAATAAGGTTATAAATGTTCTTCATTTTAACTTTAATCATGACACAATGATAAGTTTCATGAAAAATGTATGAATTTATTCTATACCATACAAAAAGAAATATTTTTTAAAGTAATATCATTGTTCTTCATTATCTATTTTTCTTGGATGAAAAAGTATTTATATATATTAGAAATAATAATTATATTAGGATTACATAATAAGATATATCACTGATTTTGTATCTTTGTGTTATGTATGTTAGAATGTTAAGGCTAAAAGATAAACATTTAATATGATGTATCATTCATTACCCATACTATAATATAAATGGGAAAACACAACAATGGATATTGTTGTTAGACTCTCCAAAACATCAAATGGTCATAAATATTTTTGGGTGGTGGTTGATATCCATAAAAATTGAGCACCCTTAGTTTCAACTAGAGATTACTTGTCATTGGTTCATCTCGACAAGATATATATTAAGGAAGTGGTAAGGTTTCAGTATGTATCCCATTAAATTATATCTATTCAGGATATAAGGTTAACCTCAACCTTTTGGAAAATTATTCAGAATGAACTTGCTAAAGAGTTGTGTTTTAAAATTTTGTATCATCCTCAAATGGATGGTTACCCAAAAGAAGAATTGAAACCCCAGAAAATATGTTGAGATATTGATCTTTGTATTTCAATGTTGGATGGTATCAAAACCTTAATCCTTTTTAGTTTCTTACAATAATAAATTTCACTCGAGAATTTGGATGGATCCTTATTAATCCCTTCATGGAAAGAAATTTATGACTCCAATGCGTTGGATGAAGATTATTAAAGAAAGTTATTAGGACTTGAGATAGCCGAGAAAATGGAATGGACGGTAAAATCGATTACGCATCACATAATGTAAGATCATATTTAGTAGAATAGTTTTTCTTCCAATATTTTTCATGATCTAAAATTTTGACATGATGATAAGGTGTTTTTAATAATTTTACCATGGAAGAATGTTATGTGATTTGGGAAGAAATGGAAATAGGTGGGTTGCTATATCAATAAATTTGAAATTTATGATCATAAAAACTTGGTATACTAGTTCATGGAACATCCACTGAAACTCTCTCAATTTGATGAATTTTTCATGTATCACTTCTAATGAAGTACATTCTTGACCCTTCACATGTACTGAACTCAGAATTTATACCACTAGATTTTGATATTTCTTATAAGGAACAACCTATTAGGACTTTGTATCATAGAGTGAAAGTTATCTGAGATAAGGCCACTAACTTGATCAATTTTATTTGGTAAAACCACTATTTATAAGAAAGTACATGGGATCTTTAGGATATAATGAGGCAGAAGTATACTCTATTCTTTGTATCTTAATGATGAATTTCAAGGGAGAAATTCATTTTATGTAGGGTAAATTGTAACACCATGAATTTTTATGAACATTTTTTTTGAATAAATTAAATTAAATTGATTGATTTATTTTCATGATACACCATGTTAAACATGTTTTAGATGGACCACCAGGTTATTCGTTCACTACACACGACACGATCTCCTCTTGGATTACATGAAACAATAAGTTTTAACAAAACCTTGATATATTTTTAATAAAATTATTAAACGTTACACTTATAACCTAGAAATTAAGAATAGTGATGAAAATATTAATATATTATATTTAAATGGTATTTATAAGGATTTTATATGCATAAAACATATTTATAATAAATAAATAATTCTCGTTAAGTAGTTTATATGTTAGAAAATACTCTTTTATTAAAAATCAGTTTTTGTTTCATTTTATGAACAATAAAAATTAATTTTTTCAAAATTTAAGAAAATTATTTTTATAAAATATAGTTATGTTTTTTAAAAATATTTGAAAAAATATCATAGTGTGTATTTTTTTGATTTTTTATGAAATGTTTTATTTATTGATAATTAGTGAAATATACTAATTTCTAAATGAAAACTACCTTTTCACCTAAATTAAATTAAAAGTTAAATTATATTTAAATATTTATTATGTATAATAAGAATAAATAAAAATATATAAGTCAAATGTAGGCCATTTTAATCCATTTCACATTAAAATTGGAGGAAACATCTTTGTAAACATTTGATCATTTTCACTTTAAAAAACTTATTTCTCATCATATAAACTTGATTAATATTAAATTAATATTTTCCACTTCTATGAATATAATTTGGAAACATTGATTCCATTTTTGGAATCAAAATAATTTCCTTTTTATAATAATTTTAACATAATTTTTTACCGAAATGATTAGTCAATACAGTAAAAATTAATTTGCATTGTTAAGGGAAAAAAGGGTTTACAAGGTGGATAAACTTAAAAAAAGGGGTAATAATAAACTTTAAATTTTTATAAAAAAAATTCTTTCCTAGACATATTTACATAATTAAACATATAAATTTATACAATGGTATATTTTTGACAATTATGATATATGAAAAACATGGGAGGGCTCCATTCTTTTTAAAACATATAAAGTGTGTCATCTACCCCACTTATAAAAGGATACCCACATCCTCCCTTATTTACACCAAAAAACCAATTTATATCAGTCAATAACAATAAAATTCCCTTCTAAAAATTCATCCCCTCATCCAAGAATACATATTTTCGTCATAAATCCATCTTAAGAATGTTTTAGTTCAAACCTATGGTTGATACCTGAAGAAGGTGTAGCATTCATCAACAAGAGTTTTTATTTTATTTCTTACTCCACCCCCATTGAATTTTAATAATATCATAATTATATAAAAACTAAGTATATTAAATATAAATATTTTTTAAAAATAAATTTAATGGACTAAAATCTTATCTAATTCTCTTAAGTGGGTTATGAAATTATCATTCGTATGTACGTCATACTATCTCCCCATGAACCGATGTCATTAGTTTTTACATTACCATAGGAATAATGATATATATGTTGTTTATATAACATATATATGGTTTTTATGAGGTTATTACGAATCAATAATTATTAATCACACAAATATTTATTGTTTCTATTTTTTGGGAATATAATAAGGTCATTCGTGTGAATGATAAACTACCACCTCATTATGTGATGTGATTCATTCATGGATTACAAGGAAGGTATTAAAGATGGGTATAATGACCATATTTAATATATTTCATTAAAATTATTCTATAATTAAAATATATGTCACTTAGGTTTCTTTATTTCAACCTAGTAAGAAAATGGAAGTATCATTCATGCATACGTACGACCTACCGTCTCCATGAATTGTTCTTTTCATTTTCTGTCACTAAGATTTATGGATTTATGTAAAAAATATATAAATAAGATATATAATATTTATATCATGGTTAATATTCAAGATATTGTGAATCCATGATCAAATTAAGAGGGCCAAAAATGTAAAAAATCAAATTATATACAAAAAACATTGTGGTTGTTAACTAATACGTATGGTTAACACGAAATCATTAAAAAACGGGTAACAAAAGTTCATAATAAGATCATATATGGTATCATATATTTTATTTTTTTAATATAAATATAATAAAATTATATTTATTATAAAGGATGATTGGATGATTAGAAAGTATGTTTAGACTTATGGTAAGGGATTTTCATATCAAATTATTATTTTTGTAAGACACAAGACACATTTACCACCAATTTATTTTATGGGGTGTGTATAATTCCATGAGTGTATATTAATGTTTTTCTATATTCAAATATTTGTGTTTAAATATATATATATATATATATATATATGATCTCTATTTTATTGAATACATGGTTTAAACATTTAGAATACTGTAATGGATTTCCATCTCACATTAACTCTAGTGAGAGGCATGCCATATTCCCCACTTATTTCTTTTTTGTAGAGTGTATACTTCCGGTGAATGTATATTTTGTATCTTCTCCATAAAACTATTGGAGTTTTTATATTAATTTTATTATCTATCCTTTATGGGGTTTGTGGTTAAAATTATTCCAAAGTGGTATGGGATTTTGGTTTCAATTTTCATTCTTTGAGATGTACGTTATGTTATTCCATTATTCTTCCCCAAAGTGTATATATATCATCATTGACCTATAATATTACTAATTTTTTTATACTCATGATATTTTATTATTCATTGTACGTAATTACTTAAAATGGATTATGAATCAATGTTACCAACATGTTAAATACTTCATGTGACAATCTTATCATCTATTGTGAATGGATAGGATCATATTTCTGATGATAAAATATTATTATCCATATCTCATGAATTATAATTAATTTTTTTCTCATATATTTATTCCTAATATCTTCCATTAATTATATATTTTTTACAATCATTTTTTATTAAATTATTTTTAAAGTATTTTCCATAAAATCTTACATTATTTCTCTCTTCAGTCAAATTTCTGTTTTCTTCCAAAACCATGTTTTCAAAAAAAAATCAAATGTGTTTATTACTCCCCTATAATTTTAAAAAAACCTTTTTACCCATATTTTACTTAAAAAAAATTCAATTTAATCTTCATGCCATTTAATAAAAAACTCCCATTATGATTCTACCAAAAATTTGAAAGGAACATTAGTTTTAATTTTTACGATATGAAAACAAATCTTCTAAAGTCTTGAAAAATAATTTATTTGATGATTTATTTGAAAATATTCAAGGTTATTTTTAAATAAAAATGTTTTCAAAATGTGATATTTTTTAAAAATAATTTTTCAATTTTGAAACTATATTTTCCTCAAGGAATGTTATAAATGATCATTCAAATATATTTTTAATCTATGAGGAAATCCATTAATCATACCTATGAATTATTTGGGATACGATATAACAATACCATTATTATTTACTCTATGAATGGATTATTTTTTGATGTAATAATATTTATTAAATTCGTTTCTATAAATGGATTTTACCATGAGAAAAAATCTTATGAGACCGACACATTTCAAGTGTTATTCAATAACGAATTGATTCTGAAACCTATCCCTTTTCCAAATTTTATGATATAATGTTATGTTCATGATTCGAATTTTATTTTTTGGGATATGATATGATTAATATTTATGATATTGTGCCAAAAATAAATATGCTTTCCATTATGTGATGGATGGTACCTATATCTCCCTTATATGCATTGGATAAACATTTATATCTCATGAGATAGAAAGGAATAAAATATCAAGTGAAATAGGTTCAATAACACATGACTACTATAGAGAGAGAAATCAATTCAGAAAGACATGTCTTGAATGGGGAGTGAAATCATTTTACAAATGTTGTGCTAGAATGAGGTGTAAACCCCATTCAGTAAAGGACACTTTCATCTATGAAGGAATTTGTTGTGAGCCTTGAGTAATATAAAAATTATTACATATAAGATTATGTGTATGAGAAAAATTCCATGTATTATTCCAATGTTATAATCTCATGGGTTCATTTATTTGATTTCCCTAATGATTAGTTTCTTATAAACTGACAATTATTATGCTATGAATCAATATTGTGATCTTTGATATGCAAGGTATGGTTTTGACATGTTATTTTCATGTTCTCAAACACTTATGTTCATGTTATTCTCATGTATCTCCCTATTTTACCATTATTGATCATATAATCTCACCCTTTCTTATGTTTCATTTTCCCAGGGTATAAAGATATATATTATTTATGACATTTCTAAGAAGGGTGACATTTGTGAATAATGTTGTGGGAGTAGTTATAGCTCACTTATGGACCATTTTTTATGTTTCTATGTTTGAAAAGGCACTAGACTATTACGATCCTTAGGGGTGTTTTTGTTTATTGTATTGAATATTCATAAAAAATTATTTAATATCTATGTATGAATATATAGGGTGATTATATATTCAATTTTTTTTGGAAATATCCATGAAGGTTTTTTCATTGAACATGAAGCCTTTAAAGGACAATCACTACTCCATGAATAATCATCATTTTCCATTGCATATAATTCTTATCTCTTTTAAAATTGACTAGTTTTATGTTGAAAACCATATATATTTATTTCATCCAATAATATATAGAATAATGGTTAGGATTTTGATCATTTTGGTAATTTAATTAATTTTTTACTTAATACACTCACCAATGGTCATTTCTAACCAAACACATGAGGCCAACCAAATTTATGTCATGCCTAGGGTAAAACATGAATTATAAAATAAACCATGGTATCCAATTTTATTTTTCATCCCATATTCAATGAAAAACACTCATTCAAAAAAATATTAATTTATATTCTATATTGTATATTATTACTTATAATATATTAATTTTGATATCCCATGACACCCAAACACATTGCCGACTTTGAGGAAAATTTAAGATATATATTTATAAGTATTCAAAGTACTAAATCAACAAAATTAGATTCATTTCGTTTTCATTTAAGTTCAATACTACATGTGGAAGAAGCCATAGAATACATTGAATTAATTATGTTAAATAATATTTTAAAATCTCATTTCATTATACTCCTCTTTTTTCCTTTATATTGTTAAGCCACGATACTCGCATTTATTTCATCATATTCCTTATGCAGAAATACTACTATTTGTATAATTTTATTCCTTATAATAGATTACTCCTCATACACTACATGATAAATAGAGAATAGTGATGGTTATTTCATCAATTAGATGTAGTTTTAAGTACCTATATAGTTCTTTATATAGGTTCTGAACAATCATAGAATTTTTTTATCATTATAAAATTAATGTCTGATTTTTTTCATGTATGTTTTTAACTATGGATAATCAAATCTATATTTTGTGGTGGTTTTTATTAATTGATTTTGTTTTTTTACATTCCTTTATTTATGTGGTTTTTATAAGGATTAGTGGTTATTCATACTAGAAAATATTTAGGGGTGGTATTCTTGGGAAGAAAATATTTATCAGTGGTTTTCATGAATAGAAAATATACATTTGTGGTTTGAACTTCCACAATATATGGTAATACAGAAAGTAGTTGTTTAAATCACCTCTAAATGATACAAAATGTTTGAAATCCCTACATGATATTTTGATTTATAATTGCGATAAATCATTACCTAATCTTCTACCATTAAATAGTATACAAAAACAATATAAAAAAATATAAAAAATTCATAGTTTACAAAACATCACTAAATATAAAACAACAACATTACAAAATATATTTTATAAAATTATTTTTTTTGTATCTTAAAAATATAAATAAAAATATATATCATTGCTCATAAACTGAAATACAATTTCATAACATTCCATTATTTAATCATGTTACTTCCCATAACCTATTTCCCCACACCCCGGCTCGAGTACATACATATAAAGTAGTTAGAAACACATCAACAATGACCATATTCAATGAATAATAAATGTATTATAATTCAAATGATTTATTATTTTCTCTAAAATCATTATATGTAATGGTACAATAATTAATAATATTGTTTGGATCCACATAAACTATGTTACAAATTATTGAATTATAGAAAGATCATTTGGATTCTTTAAATTAAAAGTGGAATTTTTTATTGAAAAATAAACATGTTAATATATCCATTTTCCCCAAGATCATTAAATTCTACATCATGTTTAATAACCACATAAATCACATATTATATGCCAAAAAACAAATAAGGCTAGTTCATGAAAAAATTTCAATTGGAAATAATTATTTCTTGGAAAAATAACAATTTAATATTCATATTAATGACCTATATAGATTACTAAACTTGTCTCACTAACTTACTAGAGTTAGAATCAATAGCTAAATATAATTGTCACATTCTTATTTAAACTTGAATCCCAGTCATCTATTAATCTATATATAACTACCTATAGGGAGATAAAAACAAAACTTTAACTATAATATTTCATATGATCTTATTATCCCAAAAACCAATACATTACGATGATAAGGTCACCTATTTTCATCATAAGGATGATAATATTTAATAATAATTCAACATAGACTATTATTATAGAGCATGATTTTTATTTAAAATCATTCTCATTCCCCTCTCCCAAAGATTCTATTATTGAATAAAAATGATAAATAAAATGTGTGCTTCATTCAAAATATATAATTTTAGATCTTTTTTGGTATATATATGATTGATGGATATTAATTTGGTCCTATGGAGAATATTTCATATCATTTCATTTGATTTAAAAATGTGTGATTAATTTTATGTATTTAAAAATGAAAATATACTTTTGACCAATAATTATGTAAAAAATATTTTAGGGAAAATTAATTATTATTTTTATCTAGATGTCATTGTGGTTTTTATTAATTTTTATTTACTATACCATAATTTTCTACTAGTCGCAATGCAATCTTAAATTATTATTTTTTTCAAGAGCTTATTGAAGGAAGAGTGGATAGGTTTGTAATTATATTATAGATGAGAAATTAAAGACATGGTGTTTCGTTTTGTCTCATTCCTTTGAAGTTTATTTGGAAGTTGTTTTTGGGAATTTTTTGGAGTTTCAGGACTGTTATATAGGCCAGAGTAGTTAATGATTACACTTCTTCATGGGAGGATGTATTTTAACAACATGTAGTTTTATTTTGTCACGTTTGATGTCCTCTAATTACAAATTTTCATTTATAAAACACATTTTAATTAAATAATGACTATTAAATAATGATAATTATGAATTCATATTGGTTAAATATCCAATGTATTTAATTTGGTGATTTTTAGACACATAGTGGAGGATTTAGTTGAAACGAAAATGTGTTATAGTAGGTTATTATATATTAGATATTGGACTATGAGGTGTGGTCATATATCCCACAGTGGGGATCCCTAATGAGGTTTTTTCAAGGTTATTCAACACTGGGTGTCTTTGATATGGTGAGTAATTCTCATTATGGTCTTAGTATATTGTCCTTTTATGAATTTCAAGAGATTACATTTTATTTTCAATTGATAGACATTACACATTAACGTCACCTTTTTACAAAAATTTAGATAGTTTTTTATATTGGTAACATGTGGAAATAAAAATACTTGTGAAATAGTTTCGGGTGGATCTTTGAAAATATATTTTTCATGGTTTTACCATGATCTATCACACATAGATGATTTAATTTATTGTGTATTAATAAGTTCCAAATATCAAAAAAATATTCTATTTATATTAAATTCCATGAGTCATTGGATACCATTGGTGAATCCTTAGAGACCACAATATGATTAATGATGGTATTTGGTCCTTGACATAAATAGATGAAGTAGTTGAGGTTAGTTGTGAGTTTCTATGATTTCATTATTGGTTTCTTATTTTATCTTCATCTAGTTGATGGGTGTGGTAATGATTTGTTGTTGGTTTTTTTATGGACATGAGTTGTGATCTTTATAGGGATATATGTGTTACATGTTTTTTATATTTTTTTGTGTATAAGTCATTTTTATCAAATACTTTTTCCATAGTTTCACACAATAATTGTAGAGGATTTTGTTGATGTAATAGATTCAAGGTAACTCTTTTATTATTTTATAATGTGAAAGTAATATACCATTTATTCATATAAGGGGATGGATCGTATTAAACAAATAAATATAATGAATCATAATAAAAATAAATTAATTTGAATTGTTAATTTATGTGTGTTTACATAAATATCAATGTTGTTTATTATTTATGACTCTTTATCATTATTTATTGAAATATTTATTTTATTATGATTGATATTATGTTTTTTTGTGAGTTAATTATATAATACCCATTAAAAGATATTATTTATATAATAAATTAAATTTATTGAATTGGTTAATTATATAATTTACATGAAACTAATTTAAATAGAGATTTTGAATTAATATTTTGATATTCATAAAAATTATGAGCATTGATCTTTTTTAGAAATTAAATATTTTTTGTTACATGTATTTTTTACATCATTAATATTATTACATGGTCTCTATTATGTTATTTTGTTGTTGGAATTTAAATTCTTTTGGGTATGTCAATAGATGTGAAAAATTATGGGATGATGCAATATAGTTGATGTCGGTTTTAGGGTGGTGGTATGGAATGTGTTGGGAAGTGAGTGATATAGTGGGACTGCTAAAAATTTTATAAGGATGTATTGTCAATTATATGAATAATTGAAATAAAATATTATGTGATCTAAAATTTGATTTATTGTATCTTTCATAACCTACACATAGGTATGTAATTTAATGGATATAATCATGGACTAAATCATTGAGGAAAGCCTCATCTCAAACCTATAATTATATATACATTCATTAGTTACAAACATTGGTTTAAAATAAATGAGATATAAAAAACCAGAAACTTACTATATGATAGGTAAAATCCATTACTATTAATCTATAAATCGTCAAGGTAGAATCAAAATTTAGAACATTTATAGAAAACTAATCATGGATTATCTTCTAAGAACACAGTAAGAATATACCCTAATGAAACATAACTTATGTATTAATATTCAATAGAAATATATCTTGTAAATTATTTATGTACAATATGATTATGGATGTAAAATTTACCACTCCTATGACACGATGATTGTATAAAATGAAGATTTTTTTTTCATAATTTAAATTACAATATCCAACACACTCTCCAATGCAGAGACTCAATGATTTTGTATCTCAATAAGTTATTCCTGATCATTAATGATAATTTTCATTCAATCTATTTATTTTTTGGAACCATGATCATAGAAACATGTATTTTCCCTCCTTTTTCAATAATTGATGAAGATATATGTGCTATACTAAACAACCCCAATAGAGTTGGCCACAACCCAACCCCCTAACATGAGTAGAATACATTTTTTCAAGATCCAGGGCCCCAAAATACTCCACAGATACTAAAGCTGATAAGGATAGGTTGATATCGCATTCTTATTTAAATTTATTCTTTAAATTAAATTTTATTAAATTGAAAATTAATTTTGTTACATGTTCTAATAATTAAAATAATGAAACTTTATGTTTTCAGCAGGGTTTTAGAAATAACTACAATATTTTTTACGAACAGAAAACCGATTTTTTCCATTAAAATATAATGAGATTCCTTTTTTACATATTTTGAAAAAAAATAAAAAACTAATATTTAGACAAAGTAATTTAATTGAAGAGTTATATATATACAATGAAATATATTAAATGACACCTTTACATATCCTTTTCTTCTGAAACTCTTTAAGCCAGTAGTGTGGGGAATCAATTACATCTCTCTATTGAATCATTTTCTAATAAAGTTCCCCTGATTAAATTGATTATAAATTAAATTTTAACAATTATTAAAACATTTTTATTACTATAATTTTTTTTATAAAATACCTTATGAGATTTTGAGTAATGGTTGTAAACGAATGTTTTCCACTAGTCCCCAGCCACACCTTTGTGGGAGATTCTCATACATATTTGACACTGATAGAGACATGTCATTGAATTCTAGTAATAAAAAATTGAACATAAATTAAATTTCAATTATTATAAATACATTTTTATTAATCTCGTATCATTTATCAAAATATGTTATGATATTCATAGTTATTGTGGTTTATGAATTTTTTGCAATGGTCCCCAGCCATGCCTTTGGGGACATTCTCATAGATATTTGACACTGATAGAGGTGTTTCATTAAAGTCATGTAATAAATAACAATTCATATATTTTTAATATTTCATAAATTGTTTGATTTCTAAGGACATGAAATTAAATCAGACAACAAGAAATGGTATATTATGTACAAAAGATATATTAAAATTCATTAAATTAATAACACATTAAGTAATTACTTTTAATTTAACCATATATGTATACGTAATAATCATAGTTACCCTATTTTAGTATCAAACAACTCATTTTTCCTTTATAATAGAATGTTCCTCTAATTAATATAATGAATAGAAAGATATGTCTTTTTATATTTTACACACCAAAGGAACTTGACAAAACAGGTTTCTCTATCTAGAGTGGGTAACCCATATTCATCAAATGGGACATCTAACTTTTAGTTAGTAAAATTTTCCAAAATATTGACTATTTATGTTTTTCTTTATTCTATTACTATTTTTATCTCATTAAAAGATAAAATAAACAATTATATTCAATATTGATGAAAATAGTAGTCTCATAGAATTATATTCTCATGACTGTGACCCATGAGTAACCTTTCTATGGAATGTTAATATCGGCCAAATTATGAGACGAATCCATTGTAGTTGTCCTATCTCATTCACTGACATCATCAGTAAATGTAATAAATATGAATTAAATCATATTAGGAAAATATGTGTAGGTATCAAACAAATGTTTAAGGTATGAAATTATGTTCACTTTATATTGTAGAGGGAGAATGTGAACCCTTTGATGTAGAATGGGTGGTGTCAGTAAAACTATTAATTGGAAGTCATTCTTAAAAAAAAACTCATTTTATGTGTACATTATTTCCAAAATTTTCAAACATAAAATATAATTAATTTCAAAATATTTAAATAAATTTAAATAAATTTAAAAAATAAATATTTTTTTAAATAAGGATGGAAATATTAAGAAACATAATATAGTGATTTCACTAATACTTTATTTAAAAAATTTATATTAAAATATTTTAAAACAAATACAACTTGAATAAAACATATTTTTAGAAGTTTTATTACAAATTTATAACAAAGTCATTCATAAATATACTGAACTATTGTAATTAAAGATTAATTAGAATAAGTAAATTTCAAAACCTAAATATATTTCACAATTTATTCATGAAATATAAAAAAAGTAAAGTATGTATGATTAGAGATAAATAAAATTGATAAATCTCACTAGATATCAACGTGAGCGTCTGGTGGCATAGAGGTATAAAAGGAACCAAATAGGTGGATCTAATATCGAGGATGAGGGGTTAATCATTCAGGTATTAAGCATCGTAGAGGGGAAGGAGAAGGGGGTCTGGCATCAATAAACACTAAGAAGAAGTCTGAGTGGGGCCCAACATTAAGCATTGGAGGGAGATTCTAAATTATGTTTGATAGCCTAGGACCAGTGTCAATCCATTGTGAGGGGGAGGCATCGAGGGATTCAGATTGGCATTGAGCAGTGTTGAGGATGACTATAAGGTTTCCAGTGGGTGGGTTTGTGTTTGTGTGTGGGGGTTATACATTCACTTGTAGTTATAATGTATTAGTTATTTTAAATAAAACCACCACTTAAAAATTTAATAAAATATTTGGAATATGTTTTATTTAAAACTACCATTACATATCAACGCATTAAAAATAATAATTAAATGGCAATTTTAAAATTATTTTACATTATTTGGTGGTTTTGAGGACTAATGAAAAAAAATGAAAACAATTTACAAAATCTATTATGTTATATGTTTCTTTATATACCATGATTGGAGGCACTCCTCTTATATTATTCAAATTCCTTGAGTCTAGAGACTCACCTAATTCTGTTCATATGTCATGAATTAATATATATCGATAGTTTTTTTCATATGACTTGAGTTAATATTATCCTATTTTTGTAATATTCCATTCATAAAGATACTCCAATTAAATTTCTCATATATTATCTCATCCCTATAATCCCATTAATGTGAAATACCCATATATGGTCCTCCTTTTATATTTTAGTTAAAATTTTACCTAGTATAGTTTAGTTACAAACAAATAGGATAAACTAAAATGGGATGATTAACCCGTAAGTATTTCTAAATACATTATTATTTACTCTCTAATGAAATGTGTTATAATGTATACAATTAAATTTATTAGATTGTTCAACCCACAAAACCATAGACTATGAAACTCAAACTACATGGTTTTTTATTTTTATTCTAAAACCACATGTTAGATGTCTCTCTAATAGTATATCCCAACATCCCAACAGAATATCATCCCCTATATCCATCCATGTGAGGTAATATAAGAACCTAGTCACCACTATAATTTATCAATCATTTCATGTGGAGTGAATATACTATTCATACATAAAAACTATATTTTATTAGTAGAAAAATAAAATATATTTTAATATGATCTATTTTAGAACCACAATGTTTTAGTGTCATTGGAAACTTGGATTCACACAAAAATGGTACATAAATGATATACATAATTTCCCATTATGTTCATCATAATTAGTACTCTTATTAGACATAATATATGTAAAACCATTCTACAGAGCCTGAGTATAGGAAACAGAAGAAATAGTTAGTTCAATTGATCATAATGTGTAACCAAAAATAGATAAAATTAGTGACCAAAAGAAATCATAAGATGATTTTAAGGGTGTGATAAAATGATCTTAACTTTTGAAAATGATTCCTATCCATTCACAGATCAAAATCATGAAACATGGAATAAAGGTTTACCAATATGAACTCAAAAGATATAATACTGCATAATCTGCAATAAATAATCCTAAAC
Source organism: Viscum album (assembly GCA_963277665.1). Lineage (NCBI taxonomy): Eukaryota > Viridiplantae > Streptophyta > Magnoliopsida > Santalales > Viscaceae > Viscum > Viscum album. The sequence goes on from OY728140.1 coordinate 1,957,717,344, forward strand.
CATGAAAAAGAACCATAAGCATAAGACATAAGTATCTAGAATGAATATAATCTTATAAGATCACTTCCTTAGTTATGGATCACTACAATTACTGTCATAATGGATTGTTTTCACTACACATTATATCACTTCCTTATTCAACGTTCACTCCTGATAATATCATATTGGAAAAATCCGTTACTAAGCATGGTTTAATCCCAATTATAGACATTATTATATCATCAGTTATCCTTTTATACAAATTTCATATTACTTATATATAATTTAATAATTATGCATATCATAATGAAAAACAAACAAATATGTTCCAAAATATCATAAAACATTCATTATATCAACAAATCATAACCTTTTTATAGGATACAAGTTTCATATACATTTTTTCATCATAACAATAAACAAAATTGAGATTTAATTAATATGGTAACGTGTGATAATACCCCCAATAAATCATAAAAAATATCAATATACATTTTTTATAGATAAATATACATTTAAATTATCACTAGAACATTTTTGGGGTGTAATTCACTTTTAATATTAGAAATTACTTATTTTGAAGCAGAAAATTTAAAAAAATTAATAGAAAAAAATTTCTTAAATGAAAATAGAACATTTAGAATATATTATATAAATAAGATATTATTAAATTTGTTTGGGATATTAATTCATTGATTTTATTTTGAAATAAAATTCCCTTTAACATTTTTGTTAAAATGAAAAACATAACATATTTGAAAAAAAAATAAGAATGTTCCTTTTAAACCTTGGAATGGAACATAAATTATAATAAAAATGAATAAAAATAATATTTTTAAATAGTAAAAACATTCTAGAATTTTTTTATGAAAAATAGTTACCTAGAATAAATAATCCTAATCAAAGGGGATGGCAAGGTCAGTTTTCCTAAAAATAATTTTTTGGTCTCCAAAGTACATAAATAGAAGAAAATCAAGGGGAATCAAGAAATCAGTAGAAATAAACATATGTGAATAAAAAAATATTTTGTATAGTTATATCATAAAATTTTATCATTACAAAATAACTGTATAAATAATACCGCACAAAATAAGATTTTAATAAAAAACCCTTACCACATGCATGTCATTCATTGTAAGTGCTCTAACATCATCTTCTTTGCGATATATCCTTTAGATTACACATTGATACATGAAGGATTGATATTATATGAGTAATATAAGATATATGAATAAGGGATGGAATTTATTATTGTTTTTAATCATATATTTTTTTAAATAGAATTATCTAATGGTGAGAATTAGTGGGGATAAGGGGTGCCCTATTACAAGTTTTGGGATGGACACACATGGAATCCCTTAACATATTTCAATGATACAAGGTAAATTTCAGGGTATTGTGGATAAAAATTGAAATATATTGAAATATACAATAATATAAGGTTTAAGTATCTTCAACCAATAAATATTAGATAGGTTTGGGAGGCAATCCTTAGGTCATCTCATGGTTTATCACTATATAAACTAGTTTTAACTTTAATTTGGGTAATATTTTTTTCTATTTTTTATATTCACTATGAAAAACATTAAGCTAACCCTATTATATTATATTAATTATTCTAATTCCATGTAAGGAATCTATTTTAAATTATTAAAATCTTATAAGTGGAAAATTTTAATTTTAATTTATTTCATAACCAGGAATGAAAACTTGTTCAGAATAATAAATTTGTAAACATAAAACAAAATTTACTAACCTTAATATACATTTGAAAATATGAAAATGAATATTATAAGAATATATAAATAATATATAAATTTAATTAAAACCTTGAATCAATATATATTAAATTAATATGTTATGACAACAACACCTTGCATAAAAAAACTATTTTTAGAAAAATGTTTTTTAAGCCCAAAAATGATCTTTAATCAAAATCGAGTATAATAATCATTATTATATAACTAATTATATTGTTTAAAATTAAGTTATATATTTTTTACTTTAATATAATATTGGAAACATAATGGTTCTTTTACTTGAATGTAAATTATAGTTCTTACCAAAATCGTTATTTTTTAGTATTAACTAAGAATAAATTTTTATTGAAAAATATTGAAAATAAACAAAAAGATAATATTATAATGTTTATTTAAAAAATTCTGTTAATTAATAAAAATAATATCTCAAAATATGTTATTAATTAATTATATTTTCTATTTTCAAATGTGGAATAAAAACCATTTCACAAGAAATCATATTTTTAAAGTCCAAAAGGACTTGAATAAAAGTTTGACACTTATTTATTATAAATTAATCAAAAAGTTTTAATTATAAAAATTTAATTATTATTTTTAAAAAAAATTATTAATAAACATACAATTAAATTCAATATGTATGTAATAACAGTTTACTATAACATGGTTTATATAGATTCAATACTGTGTGTAGGGAAAGATATAATATACTTTATGTTTACTTAAATATAAATTTATATAAAATCCGAGGGTGTTACATTATACACAGTTTTAAAATTAATTTCACACCAAAAAAATCATTTCACTCTGGCATAATAAAATGAGGATAACTCTTCCTTATCAAATCCTTGTGTTCTCATGTATCTTTCCCAAATTTTTAATTCATCCAAATTACATTAACAAATTGAGAGTTATTATTTCGTTGAAAATTTTCTCCATGATAAAAGATTTCCAGTATTTGTTAATCATATGAAAGATCATGCTCAAGAGTTGTAAACTCTAATTTCATTACATGTCAATGATATGTTATTTACATCCTCATGAGAGATACATAGAACACATTGTAAACTTAAGAGAGGTTTTGTGGGAGTTAATTATAAAAAAATATAGTTCCAATTTAGTCAATAATCTCAAAGGGATTAATATACCTAGGGATAAAAATTTCAATCTTATTGAATCTCATAACCTTCATCAAGTAGAAATTCATAGGAAAACCATACCACCAACATCAAATTCTATATCTCATCAATGATTGTTAGTATAATTCTTCAGTCGACTCTAAGATGACATATTGTTCAACTGAATAGATATACACTTATCTACCATTTCCTTGGATAGATTAGGTCCCAAAAAAATTATTTTTATAACTTCATCCAAGAATATCAGTGTTTTACACAACATTACATTGATATATTTATGAGGACCCATATGAATTATCATGTGAATATTATTGTAATAAGATAACTTGATAAGTGGATGTTGTTGATCCCAAAAACCATTGAAATATTGAAAATGGGAACTCAATATATCCTATGGGGTTTGAATAGTCCTCTCAAATCAATAGGGTGGAAATTAATAGTTTTAACCAACTCAGTATCTAGATCATTGAAAATCCTCAAGTGAAATTCATTCCCTTACTTTATTTTGGAATATATAAGAATATTATCTATGATGAATAAAATAAACTGATAAATCTGACATGTAAATATTATATTCATTAAATCCTGGATGATAGTGGGGATATTAATAAGATAAAATGGAATGACTATAAATTCATAGTTTCCATACAAAATTAGAAGGCTATATTTTGGTATAAATTATGTTTTGACCATTAATTGAGAGTATTCTGATCCATGATCAGTATTGAAAAATATAGAGATATTAATAATTAACCAAAAAAATCATCAATATAGGGCATATAAAACTTATTCTGAATCCTGGTCATATTATGTTATTGATAATCCGTGAAGAGTCACATTGTTACAACTTTATTATTAACATAAAGGACATGTGGACCCTATGATAATGTAACTGAAAAATGAATAACATTTGAATATTCTCCTACAGTTTTTTATTCAGTTTATTCAACTCTATCTAGGCCATTTTGATCTACAATATTAGAAATAGGTTTAGCACCAGATATGAGTTCTATTTAAAAATTAACATTATAATTTGGAGGATGAGTAAAAAAATATTCTAAAATGAAAAAATAACTATTGTATAGTTGGACTACATTTTATTTTTATTTTCTCGCCAACCATATGAGATAAATAACTCATTTGAATTATAATCAAGAACCATGAAAAAAAATTCATTTCCATTGTATGAATATATTTATCCATTAGGCAATATAAAATCATAGGTTGATTTATAATATCAAATTTTACTTTCATTCCTCATCAATTGATATGGGATTTATTTAAATAAATCAAATCCATGCCCAAAAAACATCACATCCATCTAGTGGATAAATAAAATGATTTTTAGGTTGGGAATTCATAAAAATTTCAATTAGGTGAAATTTATAGAATGTATATGTGATGGTTTCATAGTTATAAGTTTCTACTAATATTTTCAAATAAAAAACTATGTTTATAATAGGATAACATTAATAATTTCTTAAAATATAATAGACTGGGTAAATACAAATTTAAATAATAAACTAATAGTTTTAGAGTGGATGGTAAGTATACCTTTCACCACTTTTTTATCGCACCCCACATTGGTAATAGTGATCACATGAGATTTCTCTTTTTCACTATGTCTATGTGGTTTAAAATTAGTTATCATTATTAACCCTTATGTTTTTAGCACTGATTACCATAATTTTAACAATCCCTTTGATTATTACATTGTCATGTGGCTAGTTCATTTTATGAATATTAATCCCCATTTTCATAATTATGAAAAAGTTTCCCATTTCCTCATCATTCAAATGATAGATGGACTTCTATGACATTCTTATAAACAATTACCAAAAATATTCATATAATTCACCCAATTTTTCATCCAAACATCCAACATAAAAGAATAAAAATCATTTTCTTCCATCAAGGGTTTTTGTTATACCTTTGAATTTTATCATTGTTTTTAATCAAAAACATAAGATTGTAGGGTGAATCCAATACCCATTTCCACCTTCATATCACATTGATTGATTTATTATTTTAAACTAAATACTATGATCGGTAATTCCATTTTTTGACTTAATTTTAATCCATAATAGAATATATAAATCTGGAATTCTAGTTCAATAATAATACCAGAAGCATACCTCACCAGTCTTGAAATATTTTCCTCATTGGTACTAATATATTCACCATCCTACTTCATAATCTCAAGGGATTAGTTCTAATTATTAACATAAATAATACAGGGAGATCACTTATTGAAAACCATTGTCCTAAAATCATCTCACTCCATGGAGTCAATTTCGTTCCATTCCCTCATTTTCTTGAGAATATTCCACCATTGATCCACTTCACCTTCCAAATGATAAACATCTCAGACAACCTTTTCAGGTTCTGAACACTAATGAATGGAAAATATATTATCACTGGTACTAATCCATTTCATAGAAATTTGTGGATTAGTTTACCCAATAAAATAATGTAAATGATGGACCATGATGTACATAATAATACTTTTTTACTAACTTTTCACATATTGTAAGTTCTTCTTGACTCATGTATTGATAATTATTTATAAGAATAAAAATAACATTTCTTATTCTATCTCCCATAACATTCTATTTGTCAATAAGATAATCATTTCATTTTCTATCACTTTAAGTGTTAATATTGTTACTTCTAGTTATATCCATTGACTAAAACAAAAATAATAGTATGAGAAAAAATAATCATAGCGAGAAACCATATAATCCTTAAATCCATTTATAGTATATCTAAATCATAACACCATATTTCAATCTATGAAACCATAGGTTTAAACAATATTATTTATTGTTATTATCTATTGAAATACGTTATAATTGATCTTAAAGAAAATTCAAATTTATCTAAGAATATCATGTAGAAGTGTCAAAACTGGTGTGATTTAAGGAATAATCCCTATGCACAAGAATGATAAATGAGAAGTACCCAAAAAACCATTGTCACAGTTATCACCCCTAGAGGCATATGTTTGAAAACATCATATTCTTGTATATTCTAAAAATGGATGTATTTACGTATGGAAACAAAAATTACTTATTTACTATAACATAGTATAATATCACATAAGTAGGATTATACTATAAGTATATGATAAAATTTCCCCATAATTCTTTCCAAATGATACAAATACATTCTCTGGTACCATCTATAGCAGCCCATACTTTTCTTATATAATGAGTACATCTTATTAATATAAATATCCATTACATATCAATAAAATACATTCAAAAAAACATAAAAGTTTATTCTCTTTAGAAACATGGATACATAATAAATGGGTGTATAAACTATCTTAATTATTCCCAATTAAGATATTCATACACATTACCATTTTTAGGAATAACATACATAAAAGCTTTCTTCAGAACATAGGGTTGGGTACCATAAGAAAGGTTGAGATTGGATGATCAGTGAGGGTAAATATAATAGATACCAATCAATTATTCTAATAATAAATAAAATAAAAAAAATGTTATGATAATATGAACATAAAATTCAAAAATCATACCCATCAATTGATAGATCATGCTCATGAAACATGGATTACAATTATTTTGTCCAAATAAATATGACATTAGAGTGTAAAATAATCATCAATCAATCATGATACTTGAAAATAAATCATAAGAATAAGAAATAAGGTGTTGGAATGCACATATGTATAGAAAATAATCTCTTAGACAATGATCACATCCAAGTTTATCAATGTGGATTGAGATCACTCTCAATTCTCACATTTACATGGTCATTGTTTACTCCAAAGACCATCTTGTTGGATAAGTCCCGTAACAATCTTGGATCAATATCCATTCTAGTTCATAATATCTCATGAGATATCATTATTCACCCAATTAATTAGAGGGACATATAATTTCAGGCCAATATATATCTCAATTAAAAATAGTAATTTGTTTTCTTTAAGATCATAAAATATTTATCACATCATTAAATCTTAACTCATGGAAAGTATTTTTGTTTTATAAAAATTCCATCCTCATAATCATAAATCATCTTAAGGATGAATAAATATGGTAACACTGGATAATATCCCTAATAAATCATAGAAAAACATATAATGTTATTAATATAGATTAAAAACCTTAAAATTATGAGTAGGAAAATTTCATCCTTAAGTCTATCTTGCTTGTTAAGTGCTATAACCTCATCTTATCTGAGACACCTCATTTGGATTACACCTTGATCCTTGAAGGATAGGTCATAGGATAGAAAAATATGCTATAGGATGACGGGATGTATTATAGAATGCTCTTAGTAGGTATTTTCTGAGCTATAATAATTAAATGTTGTGAACAAGAGAAGAGAATTGGTTCCCTTTTATAAGTTAAGGAGGAACACACATGGAATATAATAAAATATTTTAATAATATAAAGTAAATTTCATGGGAAATTTTATCCAAATGTATATGTATTTTAATATAAGGTAATATACATTATAAATATTTTATATAAATAAGAATTATATAGATGTGGTTGTAAATCGTACATATATATCATGGTTTGTCCCCACAATAAATATATTTTATCCTTAACCTTGAACGCAAAATTTTACTTTTTTTGGTATCCAATATGATGGAAAAATAATTTTACCTTACTATATTTAATAAATTATAAAAATTAAAAATATGGAATCCATTTTACCTTATTCAATTTCTATAAGTTGTTAAATTTAATTTTAAAAAAGCATACATCTCATAACAAAAATCTGTTTATGAAAAATAAATCATTCGGCATAAAAGATATTTTAATAGCATTAATTTCCTTTTGAGAACCATATAATTAAATTTTATAGTATTTAATTCAATATACAGTATAAAAATTTCATTAAAACTATAAATAAATAGATATTTATTTCAATTTTTAAGATAAAAAGACATTGCGTGCATAAAAATAGTTTTTTGCAAAAAATATTTATTTCTAAAAAACAACATATATAAAATTATAATATAATGATCATTAATATTAAATTAATTATTCTATATATATTTATAAGATACATTTCCACTTTAATTTTGAATTCATAATATAATGACACATTAACTTTATATGAAGTGATAAATGTTTATAATTTTTTTTATTTATTACTTTACATTGAAAAAAAATCTTTCAAGAAAGATGCAAAAAATTCACCCTATGATAATAATGACATGATGATTTTAAAAATTATATCAATTCACTCAAATAAATCTCATAAATATAGTAGAAATAAAAAAATATTCTTCATTTTTAAAAATATGATAAACCTAAATTTGAAAAATAATAGTTTTTGAAGCGTGAAATTTCATTATAGAAAATTGAGTACATATTCATTATGAATTATTCAATACGTTTTAATTCAATATAACATTTATAAATACCGTAAATTAATTATTTATTACTATTCATACCTTCCAATTTAATAGCTAGGTAATAATAGTTTAATATATCATGTTTCATAAATAATCGGGGATACAGCTAAGGAAATACCTAAAATAAATAATGTTTCATTTGAAAAGAAGTAAATATAATATATTATGGTTTTATAACCCACCTATAGATTTTAACCTAGATGACCTCCTAATATGATAATCTTGATGAGACCCTATGTGATGAGTATATGACACATTATTTAATGAACATAAGATTTCTCATATGATGTGTGTGGGATAATGTGATTTCACATAGTTGATGATATTGAGATATTCTATTCCCTATGTGAAGAGAATAATATTCTCTATTTCATGATCATAGTGAATAAACCAGCACTTATGTTATGATGATATGGAACCTCTTGTGATAATAATTATTTGACAACCTCCTCTTATGATGACCCTAAAATGACTGTGATCAACCTTTCAATATATGACAAGTATAAAATTCTTCATGGGTCGATCAATGTATTCCCCAACATATTTTATGCAATAATACTAAAACTAATATTTTCCAATATTATGAGATATTATTCCTTATTCAATAAGAATATGATGCCTTATGTGATGATCAGGGAATGAACTAAACCAATTTAGGATTCATTCATTAGACTAATCTATCCCAATGTTATGGTAATTAGATTCATTATTTAATGACAACAATATTCTAAATGTGATGAGAATGAGATAACCCACTTAGGGAAAAGTTTCCTAAATATAAATAAAAAATAACACATTCACCCTATAGAAAATTATATAGATTGGAACCGGTTCTAATAGCATGAACATAAAAGGAATATCATTTGGTCATGGATGAGCAAACATAATGCACCACATTCCGCATTGTCATAATACCTTAGAAAATAATATACATACTCTTAATTGGAAACAAACAATATGTATCCTAATTCCTCTCATATGGTTTCATGGAATGGATTTATCATGTTTCTTATCCCTACTTTATTACACCCCAAGTACTTTCATGAGAGTATAATACCTCCACAGATGGTTGTAAATTCCATAATTCGCCACTATATAGAACTAAAATAATTTGTAACTAAATATTTCAATAAATTGAGATGTATTGCAATCAAAATTTGTTCTGTATTATTGAATTCTTGTTGTTAGTCAATAAATTTGTTAATGGTAACTAGTATAATAATTTGTAAGGAATCATTAACCTGATTTAAATCTAAAAGAGATTCCAGTTGTAGGAAATAATTTTTGTAAAAAGTGAGATGTTGATCCTGACCACACATTCCATTTATCGAATGAATAAACTATTATATATATGGTATGCATTAGTGACGAGTACCATTATAAATAAATCTCACAAAATAAAAAAACCAACTCTGTGTGGTACAATTTTGAAATACACACACATCGATATATATATATATATATATATATATATATATTAGTCATTTTAGGATAGTTATTTTTCAATAAGATATAGAATACTATATAAATTTTCACTTTGATAACTAATAAAAAAATATGAAACCATCCTATATCGGTAGGGTACATAATTATCATACGTACATAGATCCCAATACGTGGTATCTGTGATAAATTTTGATGGGACACCATGTCACCTATCACAGTAAAATCAGTCCTAATGGCAGTCAAGGTATATGCATATCCTGTGGGAAAGAAAATGGGGTATATAAGATTTACTATTTCCTACTTCTCATTTGTCCCACTTATTAATGGAAAGGCTTATACTGGTGTTGATGTTTCAATACAGAACCACGTAAATCTCTAAAATAGTTTAACATAATAACACTTTATTTAACAACAATACACCCCTTATTACAAATTTTCATTACCCAAATAAAGTATCTATTCTCTAAGAATCACTTCTTCTAATATCCACGAAAATTCTTGATGAAATAAATAAATAAAATATATAACCATTTTAAATAGTAATGAATCACAATACAATTAATGAAATTCAATCATTCATATGCTACATTATCTATCATTCTAATAAATCATTATCAAATTTTACACATAGACATATCACAAGATAGAGTAATCCAAGATTATATCATTATGGAATCGAAATAATTAAATGAACATCAATCCAAACGTGGTATATGTTGGGTTATGAAATCTTATTTATATCACTATTTCAGATAGTCATACCAATTATAAGGTATAGAGTGGCGTTCAATTAAAGGTTCACTAGAAATAACCCGAACAATACTCTAAATAATTAATGGGTAATAAATAGTATTTGTTAATAAATACTAATTAAGAGATTAAATAATGTATCATTCATAATGAATACTTACCCACAATATTCCTTATAATTAATTCAAATAGGGAAAAGTTTTTAATATATAACACTAATTAAAATATATAATTCTTCTAAACTTGGGTTTTTTCTTCAAGAATTATTATCTCGATAACATGGGACTTATTGAACCAATAAACTACCATGAATGTTTTAGAATGAATATTATACCTTCTAAAAACATAGTGTCAAATGTGTTTAAGGAAATAAATAGTTTTTTTCAACCAATTTTCATCTTAAGGGTTTTTATTAAGATAAGATCTTGTATACTTCCTAATGAAAATCTAATTTTTTTTTAAAAAAAAGTTAACTTATTTGGGATGTAAATCAATTAATGAAATTCATTATTTTTATGAATCACATCATTTAATTGAATATTAATTTACCCATTTGTTATCATGCTACTGGTGTACGATGTTATCTAATATTATATTTGGATTTATGATTTTTAAATCATAAATGTTGAAGTTAAAAGTATTGATTTATTTAATAAAACATGTTAATATAACCATGAATTAAGGAATCTAAATAAATATATTCCATTTACTAATGAATCTCACTTTACTATACTATAGTGAGATTATTCTCATATAATTTTTAATAACAAAATTATTCCATATTAATGATTAAATTTAAAGTATAGATGTCTATTCCCCCCATAAAATATAATTGAAAACAAATAATAAGTAAATTATAGTCACATTCATATTCATAGGTGCCACATTACTATTTATAATATAATTGTCTATATATATATATTCATACACCAGATAATATATTACAATTATTATACACATTAATCACAATACTTGATTTATTTTGGGATAAGAATACCCTTTATAATTCATGAGTAATTAATTAACCCATAAACATATTCTATAATATAACATTTATATTTTAATAAGGGAATATAAAGGTAAAAAATTTAGATTATAATTATATACATGAAAAAAATTAGAGGTGATAAAAACATCAATAAGTATGAAATAATACATATTTCAATTGTTAAGATCAATCAATAATTCATAAAAAACATTAAAAACGAATTTTAAAAATAAATTAAGTAGTTTATATATTTTTCTAGACATGGAAGATGTATTTCATAGTTTAACAGTTTATTAAATTGGCTTTTAGAACATGTTGTTATAATTTATTTCTTACATCGGTAAATTTTTAACAAATATAAATAACAATTATTTTCTATTTTTCATGACAGTTTTATAAAAACCAATGTAATGAATTATTTTTTACATTTGTAACAAATTAATCAATGTGAAAAATTAACTTTTAATTCTAGTTTTTTCAAAAACAACATGAAATAATTTTTATAAATCATCATATTATATGTTTCTCATTCATTTACACATCTTCATATCCTTTTTTTCTACAAAACTCAAGTTCACGGTCCTTCCTCTAGTTATTCCTCATCATTACAACCCTCATTTGTGCCACTAAGATCATTGTCACCATTTTCATTGACATCGTCACCTTCACATTTCTATCATCCCCTTTAAATTCATTGTCATAATTGGTTCTAGATTCTCTATATTATCTTCTAGAATATTTTTAGTTGTTGTTATTATATTCCATGCATCTAAACTATGATTAATATGATGAATTCTGTTGTTGGATTATTTTTATTTGATTGTTATCTGACCCCCATTCTATTTTATATTCCTTTAGACATTTTATTTACTGTTATGATAATTTGTTCCTCTAAGGTATTTATTAATTTATGAATTCATATTTTGAGATTACAGTTTGATTAATGATTTTTTGATGATTTTTTGTTATAAATAATTTTATGTTACAGATTTATGAGTTTCAAGTATGTGTTTTTTCCTAAATAGTATATTATTGTTTTGAGGGTTTAGTGGGTTAAAAATATTGAATATATAGTATTGATAAATTATATTTAGATTATCATGTTGATATCAAAAACTTATTGTGATCAAATAAACATTGGAACTTACGATTGATCATTCCTATAAAAAAGATAATTTTCAAAACCATATTTCAAATAGGTAGTTAATTTTATTTTTGATATATATTTATTAAACACTGATGTATTGAATAATGAATAACACAGGTTGAAAGTTGTATTTATTTTAAAATATATTTCTTTCTATTTTAAATGTCAGGATTACCATTGAATTTATTTATTGAATTATTTTTCTTCTGTTTTTTATTATATTCTATGATTTTTTTTTTAAAATTTTAATTTTTTTAGTGATATAAAATTATAATGATTCGATTGTTATTGATTTTTTTAATATAATTTTTTTGGTGATCTTGTTGAGTTTTATATAGTAGTAATAGTTTTATTTCAATTTTTTTATAATAATAGGCATATATTTTTATTCTTTATCGCATTTTTTATAAAAATTTTGTCTAAACATAAAATATTTGGCAATTTGTATCACGATATTTCATTATCCACTTTAGAAATTTATAATAGTGAAATTAGATATTTAAAATAAGTATAAAATTGGTTTTTTTATCATCCTTTTAAAATAAATTTTAATAATTCTATAGCATTATTTTTTTTTCAATTTCATCAACAATGATGATAATTAAATATATTAAAAGTGATATTTTTTATGATACATGGTGTATCTTTTATTTGTTAAATATTTTATATTTCTTTTTCCATTATTATTTATAAAAGTAATGTTGAAATTAAATTTCAAATTTTAATAAATTATATTCAATTCATGATATTATTTATAGATAATAATTAATTATGGATTGATTTCTATAGTAATATAAATTGACGAATAAGAGGAATGTGTTAGTGCATTTCTAAAATTTGTAAAACCATAGTTTCCATACAAGGATCATTTTTCTATTAGTGTATGAAATTTTAAAATATGTAATGTTGAATAGTATAGAAATCAATGATCATTTAATTAGATATCATTTTAATCCATGTTACATTTCATTGGTTTGACATAGAGTAATTAGGAATAATTTAGGATATATTAGTGATTATTATTTTCCAGATGATAAGTATGATCAAATAAAATAAATGATTCATGATATTGAATTGGAGGTAATTTGGAAAGCTTCGATAACTGTGAATCTATATGGTGATACATGAAAAAAAATATTTTATCTAACTTGTTTAAAATGCATGGTTTTATCAGTGGTGTTATGATCAATTGATATGAAAGAAAAAATTTGATGTACTGAGGAGTGTTTTACAAAGTTTCTATAGTATTTGGAAATCATGCATCCTCAAGAAAATGATCTTCTATATTTAGATTATAATGTAAAAAATGATAACACTCGATTAGTTTTTGGTACAAAGAGATACATGTCTCATTAAATAGTGGTTTAATATATAAGAAATAATTTGAAGGTTAGTATGGGTCTCCAAATTGTGGGATATCATTTTATAAGTTGAAAGAAAAATCATTGGATGATTTAATAGTAATAAAAACTCCTACAATTTTAATTTGGAATATTTATACAATTCCTCATCTAAAAAGAATATTTGAATATAAAAAAATGGAAAAAGGATAATATTTTATGCATATGATTTGATATATAATGAAAAGTTACATCATTGATCTAATTCTTCACCGTAGAAAAAAATTGATAAATAGTTTCCAACATTTGGAATTGATGTCACAAATCCTAGACAAGGATTATGCATAGCTGGAATTAACCATATTGAATCCTTAGTATAAAACATAGTTCATGGAATGTTTTATTGTTAATTTAAAACATATTTGTATGATTTTATATGAATAAGAAACAAAAAATGGTATGTTTAACGTTTTCTAAAACAAAACAATATAGAAATTACATTGATTTTTTTTGTCACCATTAATAGATGCCTTCAAAATTTTATGGGTGGAAGGAACCAGAGTGTATAATTCATATACAATGGAACATTTTAAACTATGTATAATGATTATATTAACTTTATATGACTTCCCAATATAGGAAATAAGTATTGACACTATGATAATGGGCATAAATCTTTTCCACTTTATGAATCATGGAATCCTATTTTATACTACAACATGGGATAAAAAATACATGGGTCATTGAAGGTTTTTTTAATGGATTACTCATATCAATGATTAAAAAATTTCATTAAATGAATCATTGTAATTTTCTGTTATTACAAGACATTTTTTCACAGAACAATAACTTGTGTGGATAAAACTAATAATTTCAAATCCTAAATGACACAAATATTGTTCATGATTGAAATATTTGAAAAAATTATCTATATTTTTTATTTTATATATTTTATTTATCATGAGGTAAAATAGAACATTGATTTCATTAATGTAGAGAATAATATATGTGACTATTTTATTGGAATAATTTTGTATATCCAGTAATAGATTAAAATGGGTTGAATGTAATATTATTCTATTCTAGTTGAAGGTGAAGTGGGATAATGGATCTATGTGACCTAAGAAATATATCCTCTTTAACCATTAAAAGTGATGACATAGTTTAAGTATTTAATATGGGGTTATTATAACAAGATTTTAATTGAGTTCACTATATTTACATTAGATGAAAAATTTGAGTAATGATTGATTATTAGGTGGTGAGTATGGTTACAAAATCATTGATTATAGGTTTACTATTTTCATCTCTCTTGGGATCTCCCAACAACACCGACATCCATAATGATTCTTGGGGATAATCTATAATTCTAGGTGGTTTCTTAAGGTTTCAATCCCAATGAGAGTTATGAACTAAAATCGGTAAAGAGGATGGGTGGTTGGGCTCATCAAAATTTTTAGGGAGATTATTTCCTTCTCTAGGACCCTCTTATAGATTTATGATATATTTTTTTATATATTAAAAATCAGTATATGGGATTGGTTACCCTATTAAATGATTGGGCTTTCAATATTTTTATATGTAAAGGGGTTTCTATTAATGATAGAATCAATATGTAGCATAGATTCTCCATATGTTTCATGTTATTTCTTATAACTCGGAATTTTTCATGTTTCTGAGCCATATAACCAGACAATATATATTTTACTACAGACTATAAAGTTGATTGGTGCCTCTAGGATTTGATTAAAAATTAAAAAGTTGTTCTGTATAACTAAAGATAATATGAATCAAACCAATGTTGTTTATTTCTGTCCAATAAATATATTTTAACATCATTCAGAGAGAAAATATATGAGGGAACATTGGAATCAGGTATGGATCTCATGCACTATAGTGGTATTCTATGTATCCATTATATAATATGTAGAAGATTCTTCATAGCTCAATCTTCCCTCAACCCATTTATGGGATGGGATATATAATTAGTACTCGTGAGGGTTTTTTTCAAATATCTTACCAAAATGGGGAAGTTGTCAAGAACTAAATCAAAGTATATTTCCTTGTATTAAGGTATTTAAATCATATCATGTGACATGTCTTACACATTATGGTATTTCTGATTTAGTAAGTTTGATGATTCATGTGATATTATCGTTTAAAACCCCTTATCCCATATGACTCATGCTCGGTGTTAGAAACAAGGGATGTAATGTAATCAGACTCAATGCATATAGATATCATACTTTTGTATTGGGGTGCACTCAATTGATTCTTTTATACATATATTTAAGCATAATAAGGTTTCCTATATATGCAAGTCACAGAAGAAATTATATTCCTTGTATTTCAATTAGATTCTCAATCTATAGATTAATGATTAAGAATGATGAAACCATGGGTTTGGTTATTAAGAAATAGAGTAAATGAATTATTATGGAATTAAATTGAATTGGATTCCATTTATAATCCCATTTCCATTGCTATGATAATAAAGAATGGACGATAGAATCATATTATTTTTTGGGTCCCATGATCATGACTGTTCAGGATATAGAGGTGCATAATCAAATTAGGATACACATTGGAAGATATCCAACCCTTCTCCACTATATATTGAGGGTTAATATGAAAATCTGGATAACAATGTAATTATGATTTTGAAACCCTGGTTTATTTTGGAAAATTCCCATATAATGGGTTATTTCTCAACCAAATACCCATAGGAACGTTTTCACATGGTTTAAAGGAACATGATTGAATATTCCTTCTTAACAAGGATGACATTTATGGGGGTACCATAGTGACATGTCTCGGATGTCTTCCTAAAATATAATGAGGTGTCTATATGACATGTCCAAGGGTCCTCACATGGTTGAAAATGAGATGTTTGAGGGATGTCATGTGACTAAGGGGACAGGTGCAAAACACTTTGTACGAATCAACATACTTGTTTGAAGGACTTTACAATACATTCCTAACATGATTGGAGCACATTGTACGGTCCACTTTAAATTTCTACATGGTGTCTTGGGACTTGGATGAAATGTATAGAGGCTATCACATGATATAGATTAGACGTCCAGATAAATTTACATGAATTGGATGACATGTTCAATAGTAATCCATTGATTTAAAAATAGATCATGAAAATAACATGACCTAATGGTATAAAAACTATGTCTTTATCATTGCATGGAGCTTCCATCATTTTGATCCATTATCTCATAACTTCCTCAACCTTCATAACACACTGATCAATTAATGCCTCACAAGATTAATTAAACATGTGGAAACTCCTTAGAATTATATAGACGACAATTCAAGATTCCATCATGTGATCAATGGAGTGATCATGAAAAATTTATACACATTCCATGAAATCCCTTAATTTATTCCCTGGGTTTAACTAGTGGAAAAATATTTCCATAATGTGTTTCTTCTCTCCAAAAAGTCTAATATCGGTTCTATGATCACAAGTTTTTTATTGTTATGCGAATAAGGGGGTAATTTATTAGAATCACTTCCTCTGATCTTTGCTATTTCACTGGATTCTGAAATCTCATATGTGGGATCTTGTTAGTGGAGAGGGAGTCACATTAAACATGTAATTTGAACCCTACATGTGTTATCCATGAAGTCATATTCATGTAACATTATTAAAAAAGACCATGATATAACTATTTTATTTCCATATTCATTAAACACATTGATTGTCAAAGGTATTAATAAAATCACATGAGATTTTAAATGGCCAATTCAAGATCAAGATGACATGTATGGGTACCTTAATTAGAGAATTATTCAATGTAAGAGGGCCTCCACGTGATCAAGGAATACTTGTTTGTGACCCTTCATGATATTAAACTAGAATTTAAATTATCATCCAAGTGATTGGTTATCCAATTATGGATGGATTATAACCCCATAATATAAATAACAATATAACTCTTATTCTCATATTTTCATCACCTTTTTTATTATATTTTATAAATCCCGTGACATTCTCCCATCAATTTTCCAAAAGCGCATCACAAGATCAAACATACATTTTTGATGTACTTAACATGATATAGGTGATACATCTAGTGGACTTCATGTGATGAGGATAACATTTCCCAAGGGCCTTCATGTGATCAATGGATTGACTACCGGGACTATATCATCCATTCACATGAATATCAGGGTAACAACCTTCAAATTGAGATTCCCTGTTTTTAAGGTTATCTTTTATAAAGTGCATGGGTTATTTTCAAGAATTTGTCGATTGAGATGTCACATGATTAGGTGAACTCATCAGGAAGACTTCTTATAATCCTAAATGATCATCTAGAATTGTTCTTGAGATTAGGATGGCTTGTTAGAGGGGCCTTATGTTATCATTAATATATCACTCCAATTTTATAATGCCAATGGGAGATATACCTATGGTCATATGGTTCGAATGACGTTGGTTCTAATTATCCATGTGTTAATGATTCTCTTTTATTTGATTTTGAGAGAAACTAATACCTATGATTTTGGTATTTTTCACATCCCAAAATTCATAATGATCATTTGGTAGATGTAAAATAATTCCCCCCTCAAAATAATGTTCTCAAGGAAGAATAAATTGATTATGTGGAAGGTAAATTCCCACCCGAATAACATTGGCTTCCACTAGATGGTGTTCAAAGTTGGTTTTAGTCTTCTATAAGATCTTTGTTATTCAGTGGGGTCTCTAAACATTTTCATAATTAAGAAGACTTAGTGGGAATAAACTGATTTTTTCTAAAGATCTATAAGGATCCCTTAAATATATACATCTATCTTTTTTTATATTTTTCTATATTTTCTCAAAGATTCATATTGGGAATTCTTAGAAAGAATGGGCTTCGATTTTTCTCATTTCGACCAATATGGGTATTCAACCTGACTTGTTTATTACTTTTTTGATTTTATAGGTGCTCAATATTTTTAGGATCACATAACGTGCATGTCCATCGAGTAGAGACTTGATTTCTTCTCAATGTTCCCTTTATGAATATAAATTTTTTAGAGTATTTTGTCTCATTCAATTAGATGTTTATGTTATTAAAAATTTAATTTTTCTATATATTAGGTTTCTTAACCTTGGACCATCTTCTACTATATTTTAGTTTTTTCTTGATCATACAATATTTTATAGTTTTTTAGAGTATTATAGTATGGAACATAAGTTTTCCTATTTTTGGTTCTTCTAGATTATGATATTTATCATTGAATTTGGCGTTCTTCTAGATCATACCATCTGTTTTTTTAGTTTACACTCTTATAGCTAGAATCGAATATTGATGGTTTTGGAGGATGGGTATTCATGAAGTGTTTAGGAACCCTATATCCTTGCAGGGCTTCTGAATATTGAGTACCCGTAATGGGTAAGTATCCCATTCATTCTAAATTAATATTACGAAGAATAAATTTTTATTAAGGGTGATGACTCTATACATTTTTATAGAAATTATGAATTGTGGGTGTCCGTAATAGGTTATGGAACCTTTCTCCCTTTCCTTAAATGTTATTGGTTGATGGTATAATGTTCGGGGTTCTATGTCCACATGGATATTTGTACTATGGATACATTAGTTATAAACCAAAAGTTTTAATCAAAGGTGATTTAGTGGGGTAGACATTATAGGAATAATTGATAAACATTTTGCGATATTGAGTATCATCATGATATTTTTAAGGAAAAAATAAGGATTGCTCGTCCTTCCCTTAAAGGAGGAGTCACCAATAGTAAACCATTCAAATGGAATAGTTCTTAATCCCATAGGGATTAAATTAATGGTCATGAAAAGATATCCCCACTCTTTTCAAAGGTCTATAAAAGATTTTTGAAGATTCAAATATATGTAATATTAAATGGGATATAGTGCAAAGAGAAATCCATGAAGGGTTATATCACTATAGGGCGGTTTAGTTTATTGTTTGGAGGCTTGAACCCTATACCATGTGGTTTTAAGTCATCTAGTGTAGGAAATTAAAAATTTTAGGAATTAAATATTGCTTTCCTTATTTCATAATGGGTATAATACAAGCAGATGTAACATTAAGGATGTAAAATCCACCTAAATATACATGTTATGGGGATTTTAAATAATGATCTAGTAATATATGAGTCAACTAAAAATGAAGAATAGTAGATATAGTATATTCATTAGTAATGGTGGAAACTAGCATCACATTAAACATGGAAAATAACTCATGTATTTAAGGAGTACATTTCCTCTTAGAATAAATATACTAGGAAAAACTTTGATGTGTTTCGTTATTCACTAATGAATCCTACTAGGGTCCCTTTATAGTTAGTTGACCCTATTTCCAATACACTATAGATAATAACCAATAAAAATACCTTAAGGCTATGAGATCCTAAGAGAATAGTATCATCTATAGAAATGTGTTTTTGAAACATAGTCCACGAATACATAAATGTGTTTTTGGGAAAAAATTAATTTTTGAGAAGGTTTCACGCCACCTAAATGATGTGTCTCTACCTTGAGAACACATTATCATGGTAATTAAAATATATAAATAACTACACTAACTTTTTCTTGTACTAGGCGGTCCAATGAGCATATAAATTCCTTTTCTAGTGACACAAAATTTGCTCTATAAGATTATTAAAATTTTAGTTAGACTATATGGTTTTCATAAACTCTAAAGGTTGATATATAGTAAAGTGTAAACTTTAATTTTTCTCCATCATCCCATGTGGGTTATCATTCGGACATGTTTTATGTCTTTTTCACAGGTAGTTTAGTATTGGGCATTAGACCGTCAAATTATTTTATTTTATTTCATAAAAATTTGATAACACTTAAAATAGTTCAATGTCCTGATTCATGTGATTCTACTATAAAGAGAGTGTTATACACTAATATTTTTAGGATCCACAATGTAATAAATACTCTAAAACCTTCCCAAGATGATGGTGATATTTTTATAATTCATTTATCAATGTTATTAAATTATGAACAATGATATGTGAAAATCATACTGAGGATAATTGAAAATAATTCATTAGTTAAGGGCTCTACTATGATGATTTCTGGGATCATACGGATCATAATTTAGTTTTTAAATGAAATGAAATTTTTTTTGATGCCCATTAGCTCTTATTTAGGATCCGTGGGAGGACATGAATAGTCAAAAAAGGTCCAATAAAGCTAGGTGTTCTTTCACAAGGGTCATGGAAGGAATGAAAATATTCAAGATACTCAAGGAATGATTTGTAGCTTATTGATTGAGGATCACTAATATATTATGGAATCATCCCAAACATTGGATTTCTAGGGTTTAGAGATGGGGTCCATTGATAATAACTGATGATGGTACATAGTTTTCATAATTAAACGTCATGCAGTGGGGATGAATAATTTGTGCAATATAAAATTAGACAATGAGGACGTCTTCCTTTTAGTTTAACATCGTATGTTAATGATGTAGGAATGGTGGTGAAACTTCATAAGAAATCCTCAATGATATTTTGATCTGGTTGGGGGTGTCATGATTTGATAGGCAGCTTTTATCCAATAATATGTTTATAAGTGGGTTTCCAGATGTTTTAGCCTTTCTTATGTAGATATGACTCATGTTTAAGAAAACCATACATACGTATGATTCATAAGTTATAAAATATAGTATGTATGACTCAACCTTATATAGCAGATATATGTTCATTTTTTAGGGTTTGGATTTCATGTATTTTTTTATGCATATTATAAGGGTATGAATAAATATATATTTATCTCTTTTTAAAGGAAATATCATTGCATCGATCTAATTTGTTTGAAGGGGAGAGGGGAATTTCTTCATCATCCCATAGTGACTCTCAATGTCATGATCCACTAATTGGTCGCTTACATAGATTGGAATTATATGTAGAAAACTTAAATTTCAATATTTAATTATAAAATAGGGGTAAAAGATTCATCCTTAGCCCTGATTCATGGAAATGATGGCCCGCTTGAAGAAATTTTGGTATTTTAAGATGAACCATATGTATTTTTAATTAATTTCAAGTGACTAGAATGTATCACCAAGAGGAATTTCTAACTCATGAAAATTGGTCCTTCATAGAAGATTCATACCCCAAAGTTAATAGGGTACATTAATGTGATGTCAAATCTCGGTTTTACAATGGGTGTAATGCACAAACGTGTAACATCGAGAGTATCAAAATCAACTTGAATGATTATGTTACGAGAAGTGTAAATCATAGCCCATGATTTTTTTGTAAAAGGAAGTTGGATACTAGAGGGTATATATCAACCATTAGTAATGGATGAATCCAAAATTCTACACAAATAAGACAAAAAATCATAGATTAAATGTGGGAATCTACTCTAGGACCAAAACACCCAATATTATCAAGCTCCCTAGTGTTGTGTTATTCTCCATTGAATCCAAGTGTGGTCCCATAAAATTAACCAGTCCCAAAAACAAGTTTTCTATTGGGGAGAACAGAGATAGTGGTGCCCAAGGACTATTGGTTTCATGGAGTTGGATATGAATTCAATTAATTTGATGGTAAAAAATTAAATATTGAATATATGCAGTTGGATCGTAGGGAATGTATGATTCGATAAGGGATTAGGTACCCCGAACGATATTCCAACTTTTATTGAGAAAATTTTCATGGTGATGGGATAAGGCATAAATTTTTTGAATACAATGAAATTTGTGGGACAATCTGTTCAGCATGGGGACCTATTATTAAACAGTTTACTATCATGTGACTCATATTTTGTTATGATCTTTGAATTCTTAGGACGATGAAAATATTGGAAAACTCAATACCATGTGACTATGAAAATTCCACATAGTTTATTATCATGAATCTTGGATTAATAATTTTGATTAATGGCTTATGTAGGAAAATTTGGTCTTCTCAGAAGATGCATACCATGGAATGAAAAGTGTACAAGAATGTGATGCCATAATATTTCACTGAAAATGTGTATAATGAGAAGATGAGTAACATCATGAGTATCTTATTCCTCTTGGATGAGTGTTTTATGGGAAGTACAAATCACAGCCCAAGAAATTATGAGTCTTTGGGAGTTATATACTTTTCGGTAAGAGTCAACTATTAGAAATGATAAAAGCCTCTAGTCCATGCAGTTAGGACAAAAAATTCTAGATTTAGGTGGGGCACTCCTCTAGGACCTAAATTCTTATTAAATGAAAGCTCTTAGAGAATGAGTTATTTGAAATTAAACGATTGTGGTTCATCTTTTGATTATCCAAACCCTTCTACAAGTTTTAAATAGGGTAGAACTAGGAGAGAGGGTTCCCAAGGTCCATGGGGTTCTTTGTGAAGGATATCAACTCAAGTAATTTATTTATATTTACTTAGGTATCAAATAAATGATTTCGTTTCATGGATAATTTAATATTCAATAAGGGTTTGAGAACACTAAATAATGCAACAACTGGTATTGAACACATTTCGAGGTAAAGTGTTAAATCATGTGATTCTTCAGTAAACAATTGACAGAGAGGTTGATTAGTTCAATAAGACGGCACCTTGTCATGTAGTTTAACATCATGTGAAAATGAAATTTTTGTGAAATTTAACATCATACAATTAGGACATGGTTCCCTCTCTTTGTATAAAGAACATATCTATCAGGATATTTAGATTGTATTTCCAAGTTCCCTAAGATCACATGAGTCATGAACAGTGTGAGAAAAAATAGATAATTTGAAAGTTGATAGAGCCATGTGAGAGTTCATGAAAAGTAATATGTAGGGGTATTCACATTTTTGGTATGACAGGGAATCCCCCCACAGAATTTTTTTTCATGGAGGTTAATGGGATGGAGTTGTGAGATTTCATATATGGTCTAAAAATGTTACATCCATAAATTATTATGATTCCCATATATTTGGAATCATTCCACATATTGTTTTTTGAAATAAATTTCCCGACATAGATCATGTCCATGTGTGGGGTAGAGGCATATTATCATCATGTCATAATTGGACCAAGGATTGGAAACCCCATATTCTATTTGAATCATGTGATTATAGGAATAAATCCCCATGGAGTTCTAGATGATAAACGTATCACACTAATTGAGTACATGTGTTAGTAGAGGTTATTTTCATTATATTTCTATGGGGCCCATGATTTAGGATTTAGGAATCGCTGTCTATCCTATGCTAATAAGGATAAATCCACACATTGTTCTGAGAAAGTTCCTTACATAGGTCTATCCCATATAGAGGGAGGTGTTAATTATTCTATTTTTGGTGGATGGGCCCTAATTTGATATCTGTGTGTTATAATGTGTCATACGATAATCATGAATCAAGCCACATATTGTTCATTACTAGAAAATTACATGAATAGGTCCTACCCATATGCAAGGATGGGGACATTTTTTCATAATTATTACATTCAGACCCATTACATATGAACTGTTCATTAATATGTATACTATGGGAATAAGAATCAAGATACACATAGTAATTTAATGGAGTATTCACTATGTAGTTACGACCAACATGTAAATTGGGGATTTGTTTTAATTTTTATTGCAGATGGACCCATGATTTGTGAATTGGGAGTTAATATGCATCCCATGGGAATTGTAATAAAGCCACACATAGTTCTTATATGGACAATTAACCTTTAATGTATGACCAATATGTATGGGGGTTCCATTTATATTGTGGCTTGACCCATGATTTGTGATATGGGTGTCTCTACATATCATGTGGGAACATGAATCTAGATAGATGTAGTTCTTCAATGGAAAATTCCTTATGCATGTCTGACCCTTATGAAAGTTAGAAATATGTTAATAAATTTATATTATAGATGGACTCAGTATTATAGATTCCATAATATATAGTATCCACTGGTAATTGGAATCAATCCACACATATTTCTTGTATTAAAATTTTTTATATAGGTCTGACTGATATGCAGGGAGGGGAGATATTTTTATATTACGACTTGACTAGTGATCATATAGTCAGGCTTCATTACATATCCCGTGGTAATAGGAATCAATCTATACGATTTTCATAAAATAGAAAATTCCATTTGATGATATGATTCACACATAGGGACTATGATACTCTTTATTTATACCACATAGATTTAGTTCATGTGTATTGAATCATTCATGATGTAACATCCTCTATGTATTTAAAGTAATGTTGCAATCGAATCTTCTATATATTTTAATGTCATTTTGTAAGGGAATATTTGATGATGTTTAGCATTATGTTGTAAGGAATTATGCCATGCAGTTCAATGTTGTTTATTATGGGAGTAATATGCTATAAAATATAAAGTATTTCCTCCAAGACTTAGAATCCCTGATGATATCTAAGAAAATTATTTCCCTAGAATCCATGAACTAGTGGGGGGTTTATATGTTCCCCATTTATTTTTCCTAAGGAGAAATCTATATTTTAATATGGATTCTATATGATGTAATGCGTTTCCCATTTTCCTTCCAACTGTGGAGATTTCCTTATTAGCACCATATAGGTTTTCAAAACCAAAAATAGTTATCCTTGACGGAATAAGAATCGGTTAACGATCTTTTTAAAGCATCACAAAATCTAATTCTAATTAAAATTTAGGTTGTACAATGTACAAAACATTTTTTGTCAAGCCGTTTGAACACATCCAATTAATTCTTCCATTGTTCTTCGTCTAGTAGTATCTCGTAGATGTCTATTAAGAGAGTAGAAAATAAACTTCTATAGAAAAAATGATATCAGTCCATTTTACCATTTAATATGGTGTCTCTTTTATAGAAATGTTAAGGCTTGTATGGATAGACCATAGAGCATGGAGGATATTTTTTGGAAAGGAATTCATATCTTTTTTTCACCATTTTTAGATAATATATGATAAAGTGAAACTGATGGACTCTATTTGTTCATTTCCACTAAACGAAAATGTAAAAAATAGATGGAATTGATTATATACAACTATTATAATTTATTAATCCCAAGAGAACATAAGTTGGTGCTATTTTATGTCAATATTTTGTGAGGGACACTGATTCTAGTTATAGTAACAGGCTTCATGAAGTCAATGAAATTATTATCCCCAATATCCTTGAGGGTTATTTCTTCAACCTATTTCTTAATGAAGTTGGTAGTAGTAAAGATATACTTTAACTTCGTACCTATACCTCATGGATATGGTCCCACAATGTCTATTAATCATACTATAAATGTCCAAGAATATATTTTGACATGTTAAAAATTTTAAAGTTGAGGGATAAATATGGAAAAAAAATCTAGATTTCATGAATTGTTTTGTTATATTCCACACAATACTACATCATCATTTTCTAATAGTAATAATGCCTCTTAATTTGGTGTGAGTGTATGGTCCTATATTAATGAATGACGAGGGATCCTGGATGGAATTCCTCTATGATTAAGGGACTCTCTTCCTATTCAATGAATATGATAAGGACTCCAACTAAGCCACATTTATAGAGGGATTTATTAACATTTGAACCATCTTGAACGGTAATATTAACTTCTTAACATTGATTATGTTCTATTTTATATCATTCTAGATGGAGGGTCCCATTATAGAGGATGTAGAATATGTGATCAATTCATATTGGGGTGGATGTAATCTCATCATGATATGGGTCATTATTGACCCCATTTATATCCACCCTTTCAAAGATGATGACAATTGGGACCACCCATCTGTGTGTGATAGAGAGAACCACTTCACCTTGATTGGAATCGGCCATGATTATGGCATCATTAGTTATTCATCAGTGCAAGAATTTTTCAATCGAGGAAAGTGATTTTATGTTGGTTTAAAATGTAATTCTTCCACTGATCCTTTGACATAACCAATGATAGGGTCAAATTCTTCCTTTATGATGGTACAACAATTTTTTATTTATTTGATCACTAAATCAGATTCCACGTAGATATTTATGTAGTATATATGTAGTGATAGTTCTAGCACAAAAAAAATTTAGGGCTTCGTATTCAGCCACATTATTAGTGCACACATCATAAAGTGTGAAAGATTAGGGAATTTTTTTTCAGGGAAAAATATTATCCCTAGATGAACTCATTTGAGCTTAATATCTTCCATCCACTTTCCTATAGGATATATGGAAGCACATCTAAAATACATTTCCCACATTATTTGAGTGTTAGGGGCCTAGAAAAACTCTTTATCTAGTAGTTTGGTTTGCACTTGCATGCATCCATGATGCGATATGCCCCAATGATATTTTCTAGGGACACCCCTCTAACAACCTTCTATGACGCTCTCTAGATTTCATTCTATTACAGGATGACCACAAATTGGGCCCAATTCGTAGTCAACATAGGTAGGATAATGATGTACTTGATAAGGTCTATATGAGACAACAATTGGAATTCATGATCCTACAAGTAATTACATAAGTTTTTCAAAACAATTATGAGTTAGATAATGTTATTCTCAATATCATAATACTGGTATCAGTTGCTAGATTTGTTTGATAGAGATAAAAGATGATATTTTGATTCTCCAAATCGTTTTTATATGTGTCTAGAAAACCATATGATTATTCCTTGGTGGAAACATTTAAAATAATTGTCTTTCCTTCCACCATTGGAATAACAACTTCTAGGTGTTATAGGTACTGCTTGATATTCTCAACATATTATATGGATATTCCTCATCCTGTCTGTAGGATACCCCATTCTTCATTAAGTTAATTATTGGAAAGAATTTTCAAGCCATGATGACTTTGAGATACCAAATATATTAATGGATCCCCTAGATCCCCTGATGTTTATTAAGATAATGAGTTTGTTTAATTTATAGGATCTTAATATGCATTTCAGTATTGAACATGGCATCAAGGATGCATACAAGAAATCCAAGGAATTTCCCTAAAATTACTATAAAATCATAGTAATGAAGATTCATATTGAAACTATGATGTTGTAGCTGTCAGAATATTTTTTCAATATCCATGAAGCGATCATGTCATTGTTTATATTTTACCACTATGTAATTGAAAAAACAATCCATGATCCCTAAAAATAATGTTTAATGATATAGTGCATTGTTCTTGGTAAGTAGGGATAAAATTATTTAATTTGAATTGAATGACCTAGAAGAAAATTACCACCAAAGGTAATCTAAAGTCAGTTGATTACTCATCTTCAAGTTCCATATGTATCAAAATATACACTAAATACCTGTATGTGAATGAAGTGTATTATAATCCAATAGTTGTATTAAAAAAAGTTCTATAATCGGAAAAGAGAAATCGTAATTCTGGATGTGTCTATTATGGTGTCTGAAATCAATGAAGACACTAATCTACCCATTTATTTTCATGATGGGTATAGTGTTTTTAATATATATTAGGTTCGAAATCTCTCAGAAAATTATTCTTTGATCAGTTTATCAAATTCGGATTTAATATTAGTAACATGAGAGGGAATCATTCTCCCATAAACATTCTTGAAACCTCAATGTATGTCTCATAATCCTAGGTGGCAAGTAGAGACATTTTGTTTTATATAAATATTCTATTTAAAATTAAAATTGATCACAAAATAATTCATCTATAAAAATGATATTTACATCTCCTTATCTTATAGATATATGGAAGGAACAATAAACACAGGCCTTAATACTTCTTCTCTTCTATGATTCCCCTTCCTAAGATCATTGATAGTGGAGTACATGACTTCCACAAATACATGAGGGGAGTTCTTGAGGTCATCACCTTTTTCATCCATTTAATTTACTATAGAAGAATTTCCAAACAATATGAGTAATAAATTGGAATCTCAACCACTATTGAGAGAAGATAATCCATGATAAGATACATTGACATCCAAAACTACAAGAGTCATTGCTAAGAGATTCTGGGGGTTCTTGTCTCTCTTTATGCTACAATCAGTGGAAGGGGATGTGTAGACATCCTAAGTTGTAGATAACTTCTTGGGTGATTCTTCAATATCATTTAACCGAATAAGATAATTCCTCGGACCTAATATAGTATTACTTTGACTTCCCTTTGACTAAAATATTTTATATGACACAATTTATATCACAAGGACCTGAGTGAGTGAAATTTTTCATACATGATTTCTTACTGGGATTGAATCTAATCCCTCAATAAAGTTAATGGGAAACATATAATTTTTTTATCATGCTCTCCATATTCACATGGGTGGTCCCCAATCCATTAATTTGGAAAACAATTATAACAACATCCTCAATTAATTTTTTTCCATATCTATTGTAGACAATTTGAAAATAAATATGGCATCATAAGACTATACATGAGTGCCATCACCTTGAAATATAATAACCCTTATATTAGTGGGATATTTCAAGATTTTATGACATGTTAAATGAATCACTGCATGGATACTATTCCAAGTACTTTTGGGTAGGACATTTTATTCTTTCTATTTATGGATAACCATGAACAAAATATTATATGTGAGGTCCCAAAACTAATCCTTGAGCTTGATCTTCCCACAATGACTTTTATCATTACTATCATAGACATGAATGATATGATTCAATAGGGAAAAGTCTCCCATGTAATTTTCCAAGTGTTGGGGGGTCCAGATCTGGATGAGTTATATTCCAATACCATTTTCAACCAGATTCCTTCAGATGGCGACATTATTGAGTTTTCTAGAAACCTACATGGGTCTAAAAATTCCCACGATGACCTATTACTATTCATATTCTATGAATGAGATCATTGTAATAAATTATGAGGGAATGGACTCCACTCAGTAATCCTTGGATGACAAAACTTCTGTTTCAATCATCTGTGGGGTCCGAAGGGTCTCGATGTTTTCCTCTATGAGTGATTTTGAAATAATTTGTGCATCCTTGGTTACAGTTTTTCTGGGAATGTGGAAAATTATTTTGGAATGTTCTATTATTCTTCACGCTGCCAACACATCATAGGTGTGGTTTCTCCTTATCAAGTGGTTTGGGTGATGGGGTGTTTGTAGTGGAAATTATTGGTTCTTGACCAACTGTTGAGGGAGTATATAATAACATTGGAATTGGCCATGATGACCTACCCATATATCTAGGAAGGCCAGATAACCACACCCCCAAAATATGGTCATGTAAAATTACCAGGCTTCAATGGTCACTAGAGGTAACTAAGGCATCACAACATTTATATTTGGATTGTTGTACATCTATCCCATGGTTATCTATATCATTTTTAGATTTTATGAGGATGTGATGGAAATATTGAATCCATCCATGCCCATGTTGTCCACTGTGTCCTCATCGTTTTCATCCTCAACATCCAGATCCACAGTAAGGTATGAGTAACTCAAACTCAAGGGTCTATTAATCAATAAAGAAGGGTATTTTTCATTTAACTACATTAACAAAAAAATGTTCTATGCATACAATGAGGGTACCATTTGGTGGGGTAGTTACTATTCAATATATGTTAATGTAAAGAGATATGTTTGAGTAAGAGTTCATGTAAGAGTTGGATATAACCCTTTTTTATGAACATTCCTATGAACAATGATATTGTCCACCCTTGGGAGGAATATTCCATGATTCATACACATGTTTTTTTTATTTTTTTGGTTGTGAATATATTCTATAAGGAAACATGAACTCTATCATTATCTTTATATTTGTCAGGTTATCCATATTCTATTCATTCTTATCTATGATATCACCCAACTCACTCTATTTATATCATAGTGTTTTGATTACATAGGACAATTATGTTGATGAATTATCAATATTCTACTAGAAAAAATAAACCATTATTTGGAGAATGTATTTGAAGACAACACAATCATGGATAGTATGGCCCAGTCTTCTATGGGAAGGAAAGTAGTCATGACGATCTATGAGGTTGGCCACTTTGAGTTCCCTATATTCCAGTATCTTGAGTAGGTCAGATTTCAAGGATGTAAGAAAATAAATATAAACGTTATCATTTTAAAATTAATACACATTGTTTATCTATTCCACAAATGTGGTCGATTCAGATATCTTTTTCCATCAAGTCAAGGGTGATTTTTTATCATTTCCACTATATGAAAGGTTCCAAATGATTCAGGTCCAACCATGTTTTGAGGATGGGAAATGCTATTACATTTCGTGTAAATTGTGTGGTATCTACCATAACAATATTTTTTCCTTTATCCTTGGGCATGTCATGAGATTTAGATTGGGTTTTCATAATGGTATGTTCTAGGAACAATTCCATCTCTCCTAACTCAAAAAATATACACACATACTTCATCGATATCAAAGGCATTTATAGCACATCCCAAAATATATTTTCATAATGTTATAGTAATTTATCTTGTTAGTGAGGTATATTTAGTTTTTAGGTTAAACCATTACATAAAGGAATGATGTCAGAAGCCATCTCATTTTTAGGTTTTTTAAAATTTGTGAGGTTGAAAATAATAATTTTCCTTAACATATAGTTATAATGTTAGAGGAATTGTCGAATAAGGTCTTACCATCCCAAAATGGATCATAATGGCCAAATTATATACCAAATGAAGGCATACCCTATTAGAGTCAATAAAAAACATAACATTTTGGTCACCTCCTTCTGATATCAAGGTCCCATCATCGGGAAATATCAACACCCAAAGTGTGTGAGATTTTATTATGGTTCTCATGCATCATAACACATTGATAAGATAAAATTTTCAAAATTAGGTTGGGGTGATGTTTTATCCACCCATTCATGATATGGATTCATTTTCAGGATTAACGGGGGTGTGATTCCCTTCCATGGATTAAATTTGAGTAGCTATGGATTAAATGGTGTTCATCTAATCTAAAGGTACCTCATTTTTTTCACCTCTCATCTATAGAGAGTGGGAGAGTCTTGATGAGGTGACCCGTGTTCAAATCTTTCTAATTCTCAGTCTATAACAATATCAAATTATCAACATGATGGTGAAAAATTTTCTTCCATAATAGAGTACAGTTTTAATCATCCTCAATTTCCTCATTTATTTAGAAGAATTTCTTAGATCCAATGATGGTTTGAAGCACAAAATTTTAACTTATAGGAAAATTGGATATCTCCAGATATTTATGAGGAGGGATTTTTGTCTCCATCTGAATATGATACCCAGAATGAATATTTCCCATGAATATTTCATTATTAATTTGATTGAGACACTACATCCCATTCTCATACTATTCAAGACGTTTCTCCATAGTGGTGATTCTAGATCCTCTAGGTGGTGAGTGGGATATAGCCACACATATCCTTTTACCATTGTTATATTTTCCATATGGTTTTTGAAATTTATCATACATAGGTTCCAGGTTATGGCCCTTTATATAGTTTAGGATATGTGTCACCTCAATGTGTGTATCCATATCAACTACCTATATAGGAATGGTTGTCGCATCACGTCCTTCTTTGTTTATGTCATGGTCTACATTAATTTTTTGATTGTATGTGATGATGCACACTATGGTGCATAAGGAAATGGTAGTTACCCCATCCTTATCCTTGTAATAGGGTAGTTATGTCTCATGTAATCCTCTATTCAGTGTTGTATAAGAGTCATTTCTACAACCATATTCCAATTGAACCACTATGGAATATGACTCTTCATGGGTTTGACCACCATTCTAATGATTTCCTTGTATTATGTTTGTGAATAGTTCCCTAAAGTGAGTTTTCTATCATACTATTTGAGTAGGACCTTGATGAAAGATGTTTGTCTAAAAATTGTTGGAATAGATGGTATTTTAGATATTTATATTTTCCTCCTATCCTAGAGAAGACTGGCACTTTTTAGGGTAATGATAATTACAAAAATACCCCGAGCAATGCAAGTTAAGTAAGATTTGAGACTGGTATTTGTAATTTATGATCGAGTTACTGAGGATCTAAGGACTCTGGTAGAGGATATAATAGATCTTGAGAAGGAAATGATATATAAATTCTCCTAGTCCTCATAGGTTGTGGTTCATGGAAAACCACAGATGATTTATCAATGTTACTCTTGTAGTGTTATGAACATGATGGTGGTGATTGAGATTAAAATTCACCGACCCCTAGAATCTAGGGTGGGTTAACTGATGTTGATGATATTTATAGGATCCTATTAGTATTTGATGACTCTAGGGGTGGAGGTTGTGGTAAAAATACCCCCCAGACCTTTGGTATGGGTTCGCTCTAGAATTGATACGATGATAGCTAATCTTAAGATCTATTTTATTTGGCCTAATGAAAATAATTTTGATGATATAAGAAATGGAATCTTATAATTGTGGTAACCTCTTATGGAATTTTTATTGGTAGACCATAACTATGTCTTCCATGTTTGATACGTGTTACCATTTTTTTGCGAGGCCTAACATAATAGTTTTCTTGCAGCCCTATCTCTCTCTGTTTGTGATTTATTTGTTTCCTCAATGTAGTGAAGTCGCATTACATTGACAAATTAGCCCACCCCTTACCTAGTCCCCTAATTTCTATTAATTTTATAACATTTCATGATTATATATCATGTGATATTTACTATTTGGGTGACATAGTGAAGTGAAATACTCCATTATCTTCACATCTTCCAATATATACCTTTAATAGGGAGATCACAGTCAGTCAATAGAGCGTTTTACTATTATGGTGAAAAACCATTATATAAATCTCTAATGCATGTCCAATCCCTGGTTTTTTCTATGGGGAAAAATAATAATGTATAGCTGAAAACAGAGTTTATTTATGATATGGTGGTTTCCCTATAGTCCCTAATAAGGGCGGTGTCTATACTTCCACCGTTTATATGTCACCGACATATTCTATGATAGGTGAGGATTACAATATTTCTCTATTTAATTTAGGATATCATAATTAGAATTTCAAATGGGACAATAAATCATTGAAAATTTGTTCATGGATATATCTATCCATATATCCATGTCGTCCTTTTCTTCATCCAGGTTATATTACTCCACCTAGACATACCACAAATTTTTATTCCCCGAGTCTATAAAAAACCACAGGGAAGTGGTTTTGATAGTGGATGGGGAACTATATATGTTTAACGTTGGTGATTTTAGACCCTTTCTATAAAAACGTGTCTGGTAAATGGGAGGATTTCTTTATTCATGATAGATATTACCTTAGATAGGTTTTCCAAAATATCCATCAGGATTAGAGTCCCAATGAACAATTTATACACAATAGTGAGGAGAACGATCGAGGTAGTGACTTTCTTATTCTTAGGATAAAGAGTCTATATACCCTTGTGGTGTTACAAATATGTGTCATACAGCCTCAAGGACACTATCATTGGGAGTATAAGGATATATGAGCATCATTCTATATCATGGGCAGAATATGTCAACTATCCTTCTTGGTTAGAGCGATGGTATGAATATTCTTCATAACATCCACCAGAATATGTTGTAGTTTACCTATTGCTATGACACTATGACCCCATTGATGAGAAGATATTGGAGTATTCAGATGAACATCCATATCATTTGGGGGGATATAATCTATCCAATTATTATTTTTAGAATATGAAAGTTAGTCCTAGATGAAGCAGGGGAATGAGTGTTGTTCATACATTGATTCCCCATATGCATTTTCTAATGGACCACTGTAATAGGATGAGGTCTATAATAATTCTACTATATAGCATCATAAGTATGATCAAGCAATCATTCCTTGGTCGAATTAGGGATATGAGCCTTTTATCTGTAACCTTCTGGAATAGGTCAAGTAGTTCATCATTATGGATACAAGCCTTCCATATGGTGACATCAATATTGTACTGATAAACCTCATTTATATTAGTGGTATAATCTTAGTCCTTTGATTTAAAAAATGATTCTCAACTTCATCAATTTTAATTCTCACCTTTCATGTGGAATTTGAAAAAATACATTGGTGATCCCAAGTCAAAATGGGAATAAGATTCTAGTCTTGTACATTGTCGTTTACCAAAATATATCGATAATCCTCTTGAATGGGAGTAGGAATGTAAGAATGCTCATAAGTATAAATTGATTCATATTGCTCATGGTGATATGATGCTCTGGTTGTTTGGATTGGGATATATTTCTTGTCTATATATCTATACGAGTGAAGAAATATATCGATAAAGCTCATCTACTATTTATAGTATATAGTAAAACTTTAGAAAATTATGTCTAGGGATGTAGGCCCACACATCCTCGGTCTCTATGAAATACATGTAGATATATTCAATTGATGTTCAGATATAACAGAACTCTTATCCTTTTTCTTCTATCAAATTATTTAAATGTGCTTTATGCATAGTGGAAGGGATATGTTCATCCCCTATGTTTTCTATAGGAATATGCATGTATAATTGATTCGAGTGAAAATGGATATGTGCCTTCTAGCTGGTAACCACTGAAATATACTAATGTGATTAATTAGTTGATGTAGGTGTCACGAACTAGTCCGGGTCGCCATCCGACCCAACGCCCGACCCGATCCGCGACATGGCCCGAAGTGCGTTCCCGATCCCCACGGGCTGGCAACTAGTGTCGGTCATCAAAACAAACCAGTTGGGAATAGTTTGGCCCATGACAAAGATAAATAAAAATAAACTGAACAAGCAGATAAATAAAGGAAAATAAACTGAATGACGTGGTAGCAGAAAAATGAATAAACAAAGAAACGTGACATACCTCCTGTGACCCTGTGGATCACCAAGGTACGACAACCACACTCGCTCCCAAAAGCGATCCAAGACTGAAACCTGCAACTGAAAATTAATGTAGGCGTGAGCACCGAGATGATTAGTAGGAAAGCCAAAAATAACCACGTCTTATGCCTCTGCCATTATTAAGAAATCCAACTATGCTAGTTTGAAAATAAGATATAATAAAATAATGTTTAACCTTCTTTTCAAATTCAAGTAATGAGTTTGCATTTTTATATAAAGAATTTCACTCTTACTATATTTCCAAAATAGGTTCCAAGCGTGCATTAACATTTCAAAATGAAAATAAACCAGTTTGGAATAAAATGAGATTTTTACAAACAAGTCATTAGGTATGAAACAACTGAAAAGGAAGTTACATCACAAGAAGCATGTCACAAATGAGCACTATGGGTAATCCCTATAGGTAGCTAGAACAACTGGGAACCTAGAGACCTCGTACCACGGTGAAACGTGGCTTAGAAGACCACGACCCTCAGAAAACATGGCTTAGAAGGCCACAACCCTCAGAAAACGTGGCTTAGAAGACCACGACCCTCAGAAATTCATATTTTTAGTTAGGGTTGTTGCGCCAATCCTGCTAGACAAACCAGGACGAACCCCTGTCGTGTCATCTAGCGTACTAGTCCGGGTCACCCAACTAGATACCTGGGTTTCCCATTGTGCTCTATTTCAAATGGTGGTGAGTTTTCTTTATCAAGCAATCAAACAATTACATTACACTTTCATTATCTAAAACCCATACAACATCTCACCACCACTCTCCCTACTTAAGTGCATTCCCCCTCTTTACATCACACAATCACGCAGAAGCCTTTACACTAGGCACATATATCACAAACCTTTCATAAACACTTGCATCACATTTTATTTTCAAATTTAGGGGAATGGCTCAAAAGGGGTTTTCTATTTTCTCAAACCAAATCTTAAAGTACCGAACGGGCGTCAATAGAGGTTTTTCTATTTCATAAAACATTCTTAAGATGCCAAACAAGCTTAATTACATAAAGGGATCAATTTTTACAATCAACCGGACAAAAGGACAAACACCTTTGGAAATACACCTTACCAATTCAAAACCACTTATGAAATCAATTTTTTTCAAGAAAAGTCACTTAAGGCCAATGGCTTTGAAATACATTTCAATTTTCCAATACAAGGCATAATAGTTTTAGCAACCGCAATCAGATTCCATATCATTTGTATATAGCAAAGTGTAAAACATTTTTTTAAAACAATGAAGCAATTATGAATTTCAAATTAAAAGCTTAGGCGTAGGGGACCTACCTCAACATGTCGCTGCTTGAAGAAGAACATTCAAACTGATCCTTGGAACATACACACACATGAATTTATACATATATATACACCTCTAGGTGCATTGAACATATTCCCTGCGCCATGAGGGAATATGCACAATGATGGAATATCTATATATATATATGTCTTACCGTATTCATGTACATGCAGGGATCCTCGATACCCGCGACCAAAAATCATCGCAGTGAGGTACAACACACTACACATATAATTTAATGAAATAATTCAAACACATAATAAAACATTTGACAAATTTATAAAACATTTCAGCATGCTCAAAGTGGTACATTTTCCATAAAAAAACTTTTTCCAACACACACGCACCTCAAGTAATCACAATAACACATTTCTCACTACTCAAACGATTAATTGAACACATCTAATGATTGTCACAACAAGGCGCACACACATACACCCATATATGCATACTCAAACCCACATTAGAAAACACTCACAACAAAATAATATACAAACATGTTTCACACACTTTACAAGATTTTATAAACCAGTTAATAATTTTATAAAACAACTCCAAGTGGTATTACAAGACATTGAACACAAAAGCCTACCCCAAAACCTTTTATAAGGCCAAACACACACCACTCACTTGTCAAAATAGAAAACGCAGCCCGTGAAAAACATAATAAACCAACTTCACAATTAAAAAAACACTTTTAAAACTCAAAAAACTATTAAAAAAATTTATTAAAAAGTTTCAAAACATTTCTCTTAACATTGAATACCAAAAGTTCACCAAAAATCTATTTTATGATAAAATGCATTTTAACGTCGCATCAAAACACAAACTGCATCCCTTGCACGTCCTAACAAACTATCAAAACAATTAATTAAACACTAATAAATAGTTCATCATAGGTTTTCACACATTAACACACTCATATTTCACAAACAAACTTCTAACAAAATAAATGCACATCAAAAATCAAATACAACCAATTTCACCCTTTTCACATGGTATAAAATTAACTACACAATTTATAAAATAATTATAAGTAACAGTATGAGAGTTCTGCATCAAGAACACACCCAAAACCAACTTCATCTACTAAACACGCATTGAAACCACACCAAAACACTAACTACATCCTTTACACAGTTTGATAAACCAACAATACATTTTATAAAATAGTGATAATAATCTTGACATAGGTTTTTCAAATAAAAAACACTTATATCAGAAAAGTATGCTACTAACCAAGCCAATATACATTAAAACTCGAAAAAAAAGGATTTGCAGCATGCAGAATAAACATACTAAATCAATTAAATTCACGAATCAATTTATCAAAATAATTTTATGAGAACCTGCCTACCTCGATGTAGGCCAACTTCACCAATTTGGTGCGCAAAATCCATTGCACGCCAACTGCACCTCAATCGACACAATTAAACCCTAAAAACAAGGTAACGTGTCAATTGCATCAGAATTGGACAAACCATAACCTAAAACCCTAAGCACAAATCTACCAACATAAGAAATCAATAAAATGAGGAGGAACACACGTGCGTTAAGGGTTGCGGGAGTTCAACCAAGTGATATGGGGGCGCCGAAGGTGGTCCGTATTGGTAAAATCCGACTGGAGAAAGGGAGATCGGAGCAAGGGTGGTTAGCCGGAGAAAACCAAATCTCTGGTAAGGGCGCTGGCTGGAGAAGGACCAAAGGGAGGCACGAGCGGGAGAGGGAGGTGGTGGTGCCACGACAGTCTGGATGGGTAAGAGGTGGGGGCGTGGCATGAAGAGAGGAGGGAAATGCAGGAGTCGACGACAGCTACACGACGAAAGGCCGGGAGGCAGGGCGGCACACCATGGGAGAGGGAGTCCGGGAGGCAGGGCGGTGCGAGGTCCCGGGCGAGCGCGGAGGGGCGAGACAGCCGGCCGGAGTCGCGGCGTGGCCGGAGTGGGAGACGGCCTGGGCTCCGGGTGCGCACAAGCGAACGGGGGGGGGGGGGGGGGGGGGCTCACGACAGGGTAAGGGAAAATGGGGGGGGAGGGGGTAGCACGAGCGGGTGAGGTGAGGGGGAAGTAGGTTTTGAGATAAAAAAAATAAAAAAATGAAAATATAATAATAATAATAATAATAATAGTAAAAGAAATAGATAAAATAGAAGAAAAGAAAGAAGAAGAAAAAAGAATTCAAAATAAATAAAAATATTAACATGTAAAAATGAACATAATAATAATTTTAACAAACTCTAATAATAATAATAATAATGTTCATAACATAATAATAATTACAATAAACATAATAATGTTAATAAAAATAATTACCCCAATTAAAATTATTAAAATACATCATTAAACTCATTTTATTTGTCTATCTTGAACATAAGGTAGGCCGCACAGTGACCAGGGCAAGGCCGCACAACTTTGAAAACGCCCTTCCCATGCACCAGATGTTGTCAAGGGCAAAGCACTCATTCGTCAACAAAATGAAAAAATTTAAAACAGGGTTGATCCACAGCTCAATAGAAAATTTCAATGTCTCATAAAATAATAAAATTATATTAATTTAAAAGTTCGGGTGTGACAATTCTCCCCACCACAAAAAATTTCTGCCCCTAGAAAGTCACCCAGCCGAACGAGGAATCAAACTCGAGTTAGAAATGGGACTAGACCCACAAAAACACGAACTCGGTGTGACTTTTCACTCCACTAGTCACACCCGACCAACTCTGAGGGAAACTAAAAAGAGAAGAACCATCAGGAAATGAGGAGGGTTCTCCCCACCACAAGAACCCAACTACCACAACTGACATTGAGACACTTAGCATGAACTCACTCTGGAACTGCTAACTTGATCCACGAGGAAACCGCTACACAGACCAAACCTCAAAAAAGGCACGACAAGATTCATATTGAGTCTCCCCACCATTTAAGAACCGACTAGCTTAAACCAACCTGTATAAACTGACATGAGAACTTCCAACCCAAACTAGAAACCACTACGACATGAGAAAACACACAGAAGAATTCTACCAAAAAACAAACTTATCCATGCCTCATCATTTCCACAAGAGATGATCATCTCCGAAACGAGCATGTACTAAAACAAAACGGGTCACACTTGAGGAGGCGAAACTACTGGAATTACATGAAAACAATATCACCATGCCTTTTTACAACCATAGTGGGGTATTCAAGGAACAAAGACCACAACGAGAAAAAGAGACCTTTGCACCTCTTATAGACAAACAGAACCTTCAAAGACGAGGAATCTTGAACCGAGAAATTTAAATCGTCCCTATTTTAGAACTGGAGACAAAAGTTAGACCAGTGTGACCCACACCAAATGATTCCTTACTGCGTGAAAGGCTTCACTCTGAGACCTATGGCTGGAGCTCTGATGTCTTGAAGCATCTGTTGCCCCGCAGTCAGGACCTGAGATCCTTCGGTCGAGACTCCAGCTAACAATGCTGCTAGCTAAACCTCTCAAATTTTCCCAAATGGACATACTAATGGAAAGCCTTCAGAGGATGATTACAATATGACTAAAAGTACCCAAACCGAGCACACTAGGAGCAAACAGGGGGCGTCCCAACTAATAGAAGATGGAATTCACAAGAAGACTTGTCTAGGATAGGTTCCTCTGATTCACTCTCTCATCACTCGATGGGGAACATTCCCGATCACCGAAAAGAAACGATCCTGGAACCCTGGACTAAAACCCCACAGAAGAGAAACATTAACTGCTTCCAAGATGCTACCTCCAGAGGAAATGGAATCAACCCCTAGGAATGCCCCATGTAGGCCTCACTACTCGTTGGCCTTACTCGACACCCACTGGTTCTTCCACTTCCCTCGCTTTCACCTCCTCATGTATAAACCATCAGAAGGAAGTGGTCTTAAACACCTTTCAAGACATCCCATCAGGAAACGACGCTAGGATTTTCTCTTACACCAATCCAAAGTTGAACCATCAAATGAACTCAAACTAGCAAGGACTCTCATAGTTTTGGGAGTTTCCAATAATATGAAAACACCAATGATTTCACCAAGCTAGTCTGCTACCATCGATAGATCACGATCAGCATGGTAGCTGGACAACAACCGAAAAGAATTCAATTCCACCACTCTGCTAAGAGTTTGGGTAGAACCAATAACTAGAAGAGGCTCACTAGGAACTTCTAGGTCTTTTCTGGGCAGCATACTCAAAAACAAGAGGCATGAATCCGAATCAAAAGTTTTCATAAATCAAAATTCCACACCACAATACAAACGAAATCTCAAACTCAAATCTCTATTACAACCACAATTAAATATGTCAAAACCAAGAAACCATAAAAAATGGAATAGCCAACACAAATAGAGAACGCTAAAAAATTTCTCACCCTCTTTTCTAAACATCTAAAAAACCCATTTTGAAAACCATTTTTCAGCAACCAAAACAACTTAAATATCCACCATTGATATATCATGAAGTCTCACACATACATATCCATGTGCTAGCTCAAGCACCCATCCACTCACATCACCAATTTCCCCACTTGCCACATGTGCACCTCAATTTATGTGATCACTCATAGGAATACCAAGTGTGAAGTCAAGACACTTCTCATTTCCAAAACAGACCATTAAGAAAAAATCAAAAATTCCCAACCAATTGAGAAAGTCACTAATCATTAAAGAAACACATTTCAAAATTCCAAAACATCTTCCATTTCAAATACCATTTTCCACTCCAACAACCATATTCCCTTTTGAAAACACCTTCACAAAAATCCATTTTTATTTTTGAGATCTACTCACATGAACCAAAATGAAGGTAAAACATAACTCACATCAAATTTTCCAAAAAAATAAGGGACTAGTGGTTATGACAACTCGGTAACATGGCTTAGTAGACCATGCTCCGAGTGGGCATCCACCACAGGAAGTATCGTGAATCGTGCACTCGAGCTGTACATGGGTCGCTACGCCATGCAGGCTCGTTGTGTAACATCGGATCACTTCCCTTGTCGTCCCTCATCAAAACAGACCAAGCAAAAGAAAAACTCAAATCCCATACTACCCTTGGTAACTCGAGTCTCGCGATGGGTAAGGGTTCATGACGTCCTTCCCGCACCTACCTCTCGAGTCCCGACACACCTAATCACCAAGATACTTGACACCCCAAATAACAAGGGCACCACTGATACCATTTTTTCACGAACCAGGACGGGTCTTCATCCGACCCAACGCCCGGCCTGATCTGTGACATGGCCCGAAGGGCGTTCCCGATCCCCACGGGCTGGAAACTAGTGTCGGGCATCAAAACAAACTAGTTGGGAATAGTTTGGCCCATGACAAAGATAAATAAACATAAACTGAAAAAGAAGATAAATAAAGGAAAATAAACTGAACGACGTGGTAGTAGAAAAAGGAATAAACAAAGAAATGTGACATACCACAGGTGACCCCATGGATCACCACGGTACGACAACCACACTCACTCCCAAAATCAATCCAAGACTGAAACCTGGAACTGAAAAGTGAAGTTGGCGTGAGTACCGAGATTCTCAGTAGGAAAGCCAAAAATAACCACGTCCTATGCCTCCACCTTTATTAAGAAATCCAACTATGCCAGTTTGATAATAAGATATAATAAAATAATGTTTTCCATTCTTTTCAAATTCAAGTAATGAGTTTCCATTTTCAAATAAATCATTTCACTCTTACTACATTTTCAAAATAAGTTCCAAGCGTGCATTAACATTTCAAAATGAAAAGAAACCAGTTTGGAATAAAATGTGATTATTTCAAACAAGACATCAGGTATGAAACAACTGAAAAGGAAGTTACATCCCAAGCAACATGTCACAAATGAGCACTATGGGTAATCCCTATAGGTAGCTAGAACAAGTGGGAACCTAGAGAACTCATACCTCGATGAAACGTGGCTTAGATGGCCACGACCCTCGGAAAACGTGGCTTAGAAGACCACGACACTCGGAGATTCATATGTTTAGTTAGTGTTGTTGCGTCAATCCGGCTAGACAAACCGGGACGAACTGATGTCGTGTCATCTAGCGTACTAGTCCTGGTCACCCACCTAGATACCCAGGTTTCCCATCGTG
The DNA here is from genome assembly GCA_963277665.1 of Viscum album. Classification (NCBI taxonomy): domain Eukaryota; kingdom Viridiplantae; phylum Streptophyta; class Magnoliopsida; order Santalales; family Viscaceae; genus Viscum; species Viscum album. The sequence continues at coordinate 1,957,760,421 of OY728140.1, forward strand.
CTCTATTTCAAATGGTGGTGACTTTTCTTTATCATTCAATAAATCAAGTACATTACACTTTCTTTATCTAAAACTCATACAACCTCTCACCACTGCTCTCCCTACTTAAGTTCATTCCCCCTCTTTACATCACACAATCACGCACAAGCCTTTACACTAGGCACATATATCACAAACCGCTCATAAACACTTGCATCACATTTTATTTTCAAATTTAGGGGAATGACCCAAAAGGGGTTTTCTATTTTCGCAAACCAAATCTTAATGTACCAAAAATGCCTCAGTAGAGGTTTTTCTATTTCATAAAACATTCTTAAGATGTCAAACATGCTTAATTACATAAAGGGAACACTTTTTACAATCAACTGTCCAAAAGGCCAAAAACCTTTGGAAATACACCTTACCAATTCAAAACCACTTAATAAATCAATTTTGTTCAAGAAAAGTCACTTAAGGCTAATGGCTTTGAAATACATTTCAATTTTCCAATACAAGGCATAATAGTTTCTATCAACCACAATCAGATTCCATAGCATGTGTATATAGCATAGTGTAAAACATATTTTTAAAACAATCAAGGAATTATGAATTTCAAATTAAAAGCTTAGGCATAGGGGACCTACCTCAACATGTCGTTGCTTGAAGACGAACATTCAAACTGATCATTGGCACATACATGCACATGCATTTATACATATATATACACCTCTAGGTGCATTGCACATATTTCCTGTGCCATGAGGGAATATGCACAATGAGGGAATATCTATATATATGTCTTACCGTATGCATGTACATGCATGGATCCTCGATACCCACGACCCAAAATCATCGCAGCGAGGTACAACACACTACACATATAATTAATTGAAATAATTCAAACAAATAATAAAACATTTGACCAATTTATGAAACATTTCAGCATGCTCAAAGTTTTACATTTTCCATCAAAAATACTTTTCCTACACACACGCACCTCAAGTACCCACAATAACACATTTTGCACTACTCAAACGATTAATTGAACACTTCCAATGATTGTCACAACAAGGCACACACACATACACCCCTATATGCATACTCAAACCCACTTTTGAAAACACTCACACCAAAACAATATACAAACATGTTTCACACACTTTACAGGATTTTATAAACCACTTAAAAATTTTATAAAACAACACCAAGTGGTATTACAAGACATTGAACACAAAAGCCTACCCCAAAACCTCTTATAAGGCCAAACACACACCACTCAATTGTCAAAACAGAAAACGCAGCCCGTGCAAAAAAATTAAACCAACTGCACAATTTAAAAAAACTTTTAAAAATCAAATAACTATTAAAAAAATTTATTAAAAAGTTTCAAAATATTTCGCTTAACTTTGAATAAAAAAAGTTCACCCAAAATTACTTTTATGATAAAATGAATTTTAACGTCGCATCAAAACTCAAATTGCATCCCTTGAACGTCTTGACAAACTATCAAAACAATTAATTAAACACTAATAAATAGTTCATCATAGGTTTTTCACACATTAACACTCTCTTATTTCACAAACAGAATACTAAAAAAATAAATGCACATCAAAAATCAAATACAACCAATTTCACCCTTTTCACATGGTATAAAATTAACTACATAATTTATAAAATAATTATAAATAACATTATGAGAGTTCTGCATCATAAACACACGTTGACACCACACCAAAACACTAACTGCATCCTTTACACAGTTTGATAAACCAATAATACATTTTATAAAATAGTGATAAGAATCTTGACATAGGTTTTTCAAATAAAACACACTTATATCAGAAATTTATGCTACTAACCAAGCCAATATACATTAAAACTCGAAAAAAAAGATTTTCAGCATGCAGAATAAACATACTAAATCAATTAAATTCACGAATCAATTTATCAAACTAATTTTATAAGAAACCACTTACCTCGATGTTGGCCAACTTCACCAATTTGGTGCGAAAAATCCATTGCACACCAACCACACCTCAATCGACACAATTAAACCCTAAAAACAAGGTAAGGTGTCAATTTCATCAGAATCGGACAAACCATAACCTAAAACCCAAAGTGCAAATCTACCAATAGAATAAATCAAGCAAATGAGGAGGAAAACACGTGCGGTAAGGGTTGCGGGAGTTCAACGAAGTGAGATGGGGGCACAGAAGGTGATCCGCACTGGAAAATTCCTACTGGAGAAAGGGAGATCGGAGCGAGGGTGGTTAGCTGGAGAAAACTAAATCGCTGGCAGGGGCGCTGGCCAGAGCAGGACCAAAGGGCGGTACGAGCGGGAGAGGGAGGTGGTGGTGGAGCGACAGGCTGAATGGGTAAGAGGCGGGGGAGCGACATGAAGAGAGGAGGGAAATGGAGGAGTCGACAGCAACTGCACGACGGAAGGCCGGGAGGCAGGGCGGCGCACCATGGGAGAGGGAGGATGGGTGGTAGGGCGGTGCGAGGTCCCAGGAGAGCGTGGAGGGGCGAGACGGCCTGCCGGAGACGCGGCGTGGCCGGAGCGGGAGACGACCTGGGCTCCGTGTGCGCACAGTAGAACGGGGGGGGGGGCTCGTGAAGGGGTAAGGGAAAATGGGGGGGAAGGTGGTAGCGCAAGCGGTGAGGTGAGGGGGATGTAGGGTTTGAGATAAATAAATAAATAAATGAAAATATAATAATAATAATAATAATAATAAAAGAAATAAATAAAATAGAATAAAAGAAAGAAGAATAAAAAAGAATGAAAAATAAATAAAAATATTAACAAGTAATAATGAACATAATAATAATTTTAACGAACTCTAATAATAATAATAATATTGTTCATAACATAATAATAATTATAATAAATCTGATAATGTTAATAAAAATAATTACCCCTATTAAAATTATTAAAATACATCATTAAACTCATTTTATTTATCTATCTTGAACATAAGGCAGGCCGCACGGTGACTAGGGCAAGGCCGCATAGCTTTAAAATGCCCTGCCCATGCACCAGATGTTGTCAAGGGAAAATCACTCATTCGTCAACAAACTGAAAAACTTTTAAACATGCTTGATCCGCAGATCGATAGAAAATTTCAATGTCTCATAAAATAATAAAATAATATTAATTTAAATGTTCGGGTGTGACAGTAGGGATATGTGATAACTCATATTCAGTAACATCATTCTGTGACTAGTGAGACAACCTCAGTATCGATGCCTGTGTGTCTAGGGTGTAAAATTGCCATGTGGTGCCCTCGGCTGGAAACTGATGGGATCTAGAATGATGATTTTGGTGATGAAAGATGATTGGGTACCCCATATGTAGCTTCTAATCTAGGATATAGTTTTATTTGACCGCTTTCCCCCTTCCCAAGTTAAGGAATTTGTATATTAACACTTTCGGGATAAACATCTAAAGAAGTTGGTTGTCATGACAGGTGAACTCCATTTTATTGGAGCTTTACATTAACATAAAAAACATGTTGGTTTCATCTTATAGAGACCCTAAATGAGGCCTAAAGGGTGGGATCATAAAAGTTTAGTGTTATTCAAGTACAATTATAGTTTTCACCTAATTCTGAAGGCATCGGGTGGATGACGTTGTTTTGTAACCCGTAGTGTTTACTACCATAACTAAGGTTAAAGAACATTTACTTCACAAGGGAAAGTACTTGGGTCAGGGTGGGTTCTGTGAGAGTAATTTCTTCAATCAAAAAGGCAACAAGGAATAATTTCACCAATCAGTTCTTCTTCAAATATTTGAAATATGCTTAATTAGTTATGCATAGGTAACAAAATTGTTCATTCTGGTTCTTAGTTCAACCATTTCTCTGGAATGTAATTTTCATAGATTGAATGGCCTATTTTATGGGAAATTCAATTTATTATTAAAGAATTTCACATATGGTGTACCATTTTTGTTTTTATATGAAATTAAAAACAAACCAACCCATCTTAATGGAAACTATTCATTATAATTTTTTGAGATAATAATGTCAGGTTCACCATTTATTTATCTATTTAATGTGGATCAAAATAATTTCTCGAATGGAACTGGGTAATCTATCATTTTTAACCAATGAAAAGGATGATATATATACACTATTTAATATAATTTTTTTATTCATAGACTAAAATTTATTTCACTATATTTTCTTATGATGAAAATTTTGGGAGAATGATTTATTATGTGTGGAGAGGGGGATGAATATTGTGTCATTATCATTCCAATTAGTTTGATCATTTTCAACATTCAGTGAAACTCTAAAAGAAACCAACATCCACAACAAATCATGTGTTTTATTTCAAAAGATCGGTCATTTCTTGGGGTTCCAAGCCCTAGGAAACATAAGACCTCACATTAGTTGAGTGGATGAGAGGTCAGTGTCATGAAACCCTTGGGGATGTTATTTCATACCCCAGGACACTTTTATTTATTTAGGATATGCTTATTAATATCTTCCAAATCCCAACAAGGTATTGGTTATTCTAAAAAAGTGATTGTGTGTTGAATTTCTATACATGTAAATGGGGTTGAATTATTGATACCATTTTTATGTATCAATGGTTATATAATAGTTTCCCATTAATTCTTACCAAAGAGTAGTTGACTGTTATCTGAATCTATATAACCAGGAACTCTTGAGTTTTTTCCATCCAAGATAGAAATTGGTGTTTTAGGGATGGGATTAAACCTTTCATAGGAATCCTATGTATCTCGTGAAAACATGGATCAAAATCCACGTAGTTCATTTAAGTCTAAGACATACAGTTTCAAATGTTGAGGAAAGTATGTATATGAAGGATTATATGCATCAATTATAGAGATCAAGCCTTAGAAAGTAATCCAACATATCCATCTTATAATAGTAATAAAATTCTTGATAGTTTGATCTTTCTTTAACTTAGTGATGGGAAGAGGATGATATATTATTTCCTTTGAGGGTTATTTCCCATGAGTTTAAAAATATGATAATTCCATCAGTACCTACATCAAGGTGGATTCTTATGATTGGTGTTTGGATGGTCTAAATTGAAGGTGGTACCAATTGGAATATATCACACACCTAAAATCTAAAGGAAAATGATTGGAGACCTTGAAAAAACTGAGGATCTCATAGTTAGTACATATCCCTTTTCCATTATAGAAACATCCCATATGAATGGTGGAATGCTCAGCCAAAAACTCAGAGTTTGGGGTTCACACTGATCATGGTCACATTATCGAGTATTCCTATGGGACATGGATAACATGTCTGGGAGAGATTTTGGCATGACATGTACATGGTATTGTTCTAACATGTCTAGATTTGTATTCTTAACATGTTCATGTGTCCTCCCAAAATAGAATCTAACATGTCTGAGGCTAGTAATGTGTTCAAGCTAATAGTTTTGGAGGACATTCCATGATTTAAATTAATTTTTTGGATGATTTCACATGATATACATGGCATTTTAATAAGATATCACACGATCAACCTTAAATTGTATAGGATAATCGTATGACTTACCTAACATATCTATAGGGCATCACATGATATGGATGTCAGGTCTAGATGAATTTTCATGACTGGGAGAACACATCCAATGTTTTTCTCTTGATTAGTTAATAGATATTGAAAGGAACATGAAATACTCACATAAAAATCATCATCTCTATATTTTCATGAAACTTCCATAATTTTAATTATTAAAAAAAAAATTCCTCCATGTTCATTAGATGGTGGACTATTATGAACTAATTTGGCTAAGTCTAAGAGTATAAACTCTTTTATATGATCCTCCTAAAATTCCTATATCCCTTAATGTGATCAATTGTGTGATCTCATGAAGCATATAGACATACTCCATAATCCCTTATGTCATTCCCATTGTTTACATGGTGGGAGACTCTTTTTATTAAATTGATCCCCACTCATAGAAGTTCCCTCTTACCTCTATGATCTTTTATGTATATTTTTTCTATACTAGGGTGGATTTATTAGCATCTCTTCACTAGATGTACTCTTAATCACATATTGCTTGAAAAGTGACCATGAGATCATTCTCTCAATTCCAAATTAATTTAACCAATTTATTTTAAAATATATTTTAAATAATCTTCCTCGAATGTCAAAGGTACTTTTCAAGATCATTAAAACATGTTTCAGTGCCTTTATGAGATAATTCTATCATTTTATAGGGACTTCATGTGATCAAGGAATACTTTTTTGTGGCCTTCTTTATATTAAGATGGAATGTAAAAGATCCTTTGTGTGGTTCGTAAACTAATCACATGAGGCACAAAAACCATTCTCAAGAATTACAACATAACACTTACTCAGATAAGTGTACCCTCTTTTTAAACTTTTATTTTATATAGCCTGTGAAATTCAACCTTCAGTTATATATCAATGAATTGAATGATCAAATATACATGTTTTATTTCTTTTACATGATGAAGATGACACATATACTAGACTTCGCATAATGGGGAAAAAATGTCCTTATGGCCTTCACAAGATCAATGGATTGACCATGTAGACCACATCATCCCTTTGAAATAAAATTAGTGCCACTCCCCTTGAATGTGGCTTCCATATTTTTTACATTTATTTTAAAAATGAATTGGGTTATTGTTTGGAATCTATCAACAGGCATGTCACATAATTGTGGGAACTCATATGAAAGTCATCCCATTATCATCATTTCCTATCTAGATAAATTCATAAGATCAGGAGGGAAAATAAAAGGGGAATTTCATGATCATCAATAGGTCGTGTGAAGTGCATTACCTTGTCATGTAATGTTCCTAGTGTAATGAAGTTCATATAACCCATGTGACTAATAAACATGTTATCATGATTCCCATTTATTTCTATTGTAGAGAAAATAATACCTAGGATTTTGGTATTTATTCTATTCTAAAATCATTTAATATCATCTTCTATGAATCAACATAGACATACTCTAAATGGGAAAATATTTGGATTATCACCTACTCATAATGAAAGTCCAACATACTAGTATCAGGGTTAGAATTCATCAATCAAGAGAGGAAATTTTTTTCAAAGAATATATGGTATAAATGTTCTATAGTTTTATTATACAAATGTAAAAAAAAATTGGTCAATGAAATATTCCATGTTTAATGTAATGAAATCTCATTATTGCGATGTCATGATGCAACAACTTTTACCTATTGTATTTCAGGGAATATTTAAATCCATGTCAGTATGACTATCATAATGGTGTATAATTTTTTCATATCAATTTATAATAAATTTATCAGTATGATTATGTTCATAATATATCAAATTGATGTATTTTAAGTAAATTATAAATTTGAAATGTACATAAGTATATATTTATTTTGATATCATGATGTTTTACTTTTATTATTTGGTGTAAAAAATAAATCATTGTGGTCTAGTATGTCTATGTTAGATATATCCTTTTGAATGGTATGTAAATATATTAAAGGGATATGTTTACAATAATATCAACTAGAAGCATCTATTTAAAAAGTATATTTTTGAGGAGGATTGAGAGATTCATATAAACAACTTATATACGGTAGAGAAAACTTGTTTTCCTACAACTCATAGTAAATGATTTTGTTTTGGGGGAAATAATATCCATGGTATGAAAGTAAACTAATTGAAATGTGAGTAGATAAAGCAGGTAAATTTATACATCTTGAAAACCAAAAATGATTCTCAACAATATATAAAACTGAATATCAACATGATGAAATAATCATCTCTATTGGAGAATAAATAAGGATATTGAGTGAGAATAAAAATTATTTTTCACCATGGTGTAATGAGACCATGAATAGTGGATCAGATGAATAAAAAATATTATTAGGGTTAGAGGGATTTCCAAGTTTAAATTTTATAACATGGTACATATATGATATTAATTATTATAAAATTTATGCAAAATATCATATTAATAAATGTTTTTTTACTTGTAGTATTATATTTGTATTCATTGAAGTAATAAATTTTTTATGTTCCAAAGAAAAATAGCACACATCACCATCAAGTGAATATTTTAGGGTTATTGTTGTAATATGGGAGATTAATTATGTTAAATTTTATGTTATAGTATTCAAATAAAAATGGATTAATGGTAAAAATAGTGGTAGAGATGTTTAATTCTTTATAAGACATCTTAATCTGAATATATTGGAATACACATCTGAAATTTTTATCATGGAATAAAATTTCAATTTTTTCTATGTTCTTGATCCATCAAATTTTTTGTGGAATATCATTTTAAAAGTAAAATTAATAGTATTTATGTGATGAAAAACATGATGATAATGATGATTTATTTTCTGTCCATAAATAAAGGGATGTATAATGAGAGAAAATTGATCATCACTTGCTCAACGTGGTTTGTTATATACCAAAAGATTAGGATGAAGGAATATTTCGAAAAAATTCATCATGAATTTTCATATATTATAGTTATCAAATATTTATTTCTTTTATAACAATAATTATTTTAAAAAATTATTGATCTATTAGTGTTATGTTTTATATTTTTTATCTAAAATGTGAGCATTTACTATAGGGACATGCCCCTCAAATTAATGGAAATACAATGTTTACAAGAGTTGATAGGATACAATTTTTTGATAATCCCTTTGAAACAAGTCCTTGAGGTCAATGTGAATATGATTAAATAAAAAACAACCCTCAATGTCCAAAGTTATGTTTTTCAATTCAACCGTTAGAAAAATAGATTCATGGAAATTATGTATGATAAAAAATGTAAACGTTGAGAGGGTCCCCATACAGTTAGTCCATTTGGATGTAATTTTCCATGATTGAAGAAGTTGTCAATTATTTTATTCTTAATCTATAGTGTTGGAGTCACATTATAACTATACCTTGTTCTAAACTATTTCCTTTTACATAATCACTAAATTTATCAATGCATGAATCTCAATTTCTAAGGATATAGAAATGCCACCAAATCCAAGAAGACATCCCACAAGGTCATCTTTGTAGTCCTTGAAGACTACTCCATATCCATCAGGCCTTGGGATTCCATTGGAGGACCCATACATATTACACATAATAAAATCTGTAAATGGGGAGGTCCAGGAAACCTCAAGCATGATTTCCTATTGTGGAAAATATAATAGAATGTCAAGCTGTCACTACACCACCAGATCATACAATGAGTTACTATATTTCCCCTTCTATATAGAACTTGTAGCTCTGAATGTTGTACGTACTCCCAAATGAACATCATGAATATTGATAGATATAATTTTATTTATTGTATCATTTAATCATCTCCTGATCAAATGACTCATCTAATCATAAAAAATCTGAAATGGATAGAACATTTGTGATGAATGAAAAAAATTATTGTAGTCCTTTAGGCATAATAGTATGGAATCCGTCCAAGGAATCATGACCACAAACACATAGAAGAATAAATTATATTGTGTAGTGGTATTATCACAACATTAGAAGTGATGGTTAATATATTCTCTATGTTGATGACATAATTCACATTAGTAGAAAAGTGAGATTCCAATAGCTTGTAAAGATGTATCAATAGGGAGTTTTCCATGGGAAATTCTCTATATCAGAGTGAAAGTAGTGGGAGAAATATATTTTTTATGTAAATTTTCCCACTATACGTGATGAATACATTAAATCGAGCTATGAAACAGAATGTCTTTTCTGTAAGAATAGTATTGGTCACTAGCTTCCAGATGAGGATAAAATCATGATTGATGAAAGAGTAATTATTGATTAAATTCTTTAAATCATCATGCACATCATTGTCATTTTTAAGATGATCACTGATCATTTCAATCAAATAATTCAAAAACTCATCCAAAATAATCAAGCATGAAAGTGGAATACATGTCAAATTGTCACACCTTGATTTGAAAGGGGAATTTATAATCACCAACCAGTGTGACTAGAAAAGGATACAGTTAAATGAGTGTTTGAGTGTCGGCCAAATTGAGGACTCCATGTATTTGGATTTTCCAACCTTGATTTTGTTCAATAATCTAGAATCGATAAATGTCTTGGAGTTTGAAATTACATTAATTAGTCTACATATAAAATTTTCTTGAATAGCCTAGTTAAATATCAAAAGAATTCTTAATGTCTATTCCTTCTAGATCAATAGGATTATTGTAGGTTTTCTTGGAGACTATTATAATTCTTCATTATTGAATGTTCCAACTCTAGAATAATATTTTCATATAAGTATTGAGTTTTCTCATCAAGAAAAGGGTCCATTTATATACAATAAAAAAGTACCAAAATTTAGATATAATTATATGCTTCACAAGGAATACCGTTCCATCCATTTAAAGTGATTTTCTGTTATATTTTTATAAATTCATTGTAGTTTGAATCACAATATCTATAATGAGGAATAATATATTTTTACATAAATCACATTTTTAATAAATAATATAGTTTTTTTACTAATTATATTATATTATTTATCTATATACATAAATTGTTTATTTATAAACAAATTTTCTTAGGATTTGTTTTCTTTTGTCTATATCATTTTACATTTCATAATTATTTTTTGTATTTTATTAACATTATTAAATAATAACAAATAATAAAAAATATTATTAATATCATTTTTAACAGTGTCGTTAACTAATTCAATAGGTATGATAAAGAGTGGAATGTTTTTTATTGTATTTCGTTTCAAGTATCACTTAAAACAATAATGTAATAGTTCTATTTATATAATTTTTAAAAATGTTTTTCTTTTTTAATATCATTTAATCACTCATTAATTTTGTTAAAATATCAGTTATCTACTCTAAAAATATAATAAAAAATTATGTTTGGTACACTTTTTATTGGATCATTTTTCTATTCTAATTTATTTAATTTATAATAGTTGGATTTTTTTATTTTTCTACATTTTTTTCAATATTATTTCAATGATAATTTTAGTGCAAACAAATAATACAACATAGGATTTTTTGGAAGACCATAAACATACTTCTCCTAAGGAGCATACTCATCCTTCTACACTATATTTATCCACTTCCATAGAGATATAGAAGGCTTCCAGGGTTGTTTAATATGGTAGCCCACATTTATAAAAATTATCAGTTTCTCGTAGCTGAGATAAGAGGACATATGATGAGTTTAATGATAATGATAATTTTAGGGGTCTAAAACCAAAACAGTATATGGGTTTTGTTGAAAAGGATGTTCAAGAAAAATATAAAATCATGATTTGGAATTAGAAAAGTGTTAAGAAAAAAAATATATCTCAACTTTCGGAGATAAATTTTATTAGATTATTAATTAATATTTTTTATAATCGTTACATATTTTAACTAGTATAGGTTTTCCCCCTTCATATTTGATAACATAAGAAATAGTTGACACTAGAGATGTGAGGATGGAATGGTTATCATTGGATATAATGATATAGATGTACATGAAATTTACCCATAGATCAAATTTCATTTTTCTGGTTAGACGAAAAATAAACCCATATGATATATAATATTTTCTATATGATGATAGATAGAATATTTTTTTTTTGAAACTTTATAATGAATTAATTTTTAATTAGTAAAATGATATATTTTAGATGTTTTTTATTATTAATCGTCATATTAATAACTCTTTTTTCAATAGTTTATGGAAAATTAAAAAATCTAATTAAAAAATATAATAAAATAATATTCCCTTATACATTATCTTTTAAAAGGTATATATTATTGGAATAAAAAATAATGCTCGAATATTTTTAAAATCTAAGATCAATGGCTTCAAGATCTATAGAGGATGACCCTCTATCCCCCATATTGACATGAAAAAATGGAAGATTTTGTGAATTTGAAACAATTAATATTTCTTATAAGAAATGTTGAAGGATATAACTTATTGGATTGTAATGAGTTCTGTATATTATTAATGAAATTTAAACTCTCTATATATTTTGACTCATTAATAAATATTTATAATATTCTATATTGGAATACATTGACGTGAAAGAATAGAAATAACCATAATTGTGAATGGTATGAAATATATGTTATTTATTACATTGGAAATTGTATGCACTCATATAGTGTATGAGGGTGCGAGGAGGGTGTGTTAGTAAAAAATGTGTTTAGTAATTTTGGAGAATATTATACCTAGTATGTATATGAAGGTAAAAATAAAATATTTAGATTCTAATGATTAATACATTGGTGAGATGATTGAAGCGAGGATTTGTGATTGTACACACTCATTATTCAACGAAATTCAAATGCAGTCTCTAGAAATAAATCACACTCCACCACCATCGACATCATATCCCACTCCAATTCTACCAACATATCCCACCCTTATACATCCTCCGCCTTTTATATCATATATTGTGAGTTATATGTCGATGATCCCTATCTTCATTTGGTTACATATAAAAGTATTTATTATATTATGGAAACAATTAATCATCAACAGATAGAGATAGATCATAATTGGTTCATGGTGTTGCACATTATAGATAAATTTACAAGAGTTCCATTTTTTATAGATGGGTACACTGTAGTTGGAGAAATTATAAGTCGTTTTCCAATATTCAATATAGACTTATCTGTGAAGTTACCATTGAGGTATATAAATAATATAATTTCACATATTGGGTTTTTTTAATATTTTAACAATTATTTTATATCTATTTTTTATTTATAAAAATAATTTAAAAGTAAATTGATATTGTATGAAAAATAATAATTATAGGTTTTTATGACACTAGATACTATTTCTTTTGGGAATTATATATTATCAAAATATTCAATTTTTTTATTGGATGTTCGTTATCTTAAAATCATTGCAAAAAAAGTTGGACATGAATGACTATGATGATTTTAGTATGAGATATTATAGAGATTGGAACTGGAGTTTTTTCGGTATTGATGTGAGGAATGTCTATTGTAGGTAAGTTGATAATAATATATAATTTAGTTTTTTTAATTAAATGATAAAAAGTAATTATGTTTTTTATATTAGTTACCTTTATACAAATTTTATTCATAATTATTCGACACTAGTGTATAGTTTTTTGACCTAATATTTATTTCATTAATAATGATGAAAATATCCACGAAGAACAATATATATTACTGAGATATTTCAAAATAATGTAATTATGTGTTGGATGACTCCTTTTTACGGAGGTCATGGAATATATATTTGTTGATGTGTTATTTATCTTAGTTGAATAATCACTCACATTTTTTTTTGTATTAATATCCATTCGATGTTTTATTTTTTTTTACTAAAAGAAAAGGTAACTCACTATTTATACTCTATATACGGTGAATTATGAGAAATATTTTGAAACGTAATTGAAATTTACAGAAGCTTATTTGAATAATTTAATATTATAAAGAATTATATTTTTTATTTCAAAAATATATTTCTCAAATAATAAATGTATTTAAAATATAGATATAATGAAAAGATGACATAAAAGATAAAGAATGTATATAACAATGAGTATTATCATTTATAATGACAAAATGTTTCCCTTATTGCTTAAAATGTTCTTTTAAATTGATAATTTCCTTTTTAACCAAACTATTATCATAAAATTGAAGTAGAAACATGTTAATATAATGTTCTAAGATCATTATTCAAAATAATTTCAACTTGAGTTAGAAAAATAATTCAAATGGTTAAATTTTATCATAACCTTCCCTTTAAATTATATTATAAATATTTTGAATATAATTGTTAAACGGTTTCTTTTTAATTTGAATCTTTTTTATGAAACTCACATTTACATAAATAAATAGATAAGTCACATACAAAGAGAATGGTTGGATTATATCATAGGATTGATTGACTATGAGTTTATTTGAAATATATATTTTAAATTTTAATGTCAAAATTGTAAATATTAATTGATATGAATTTTTGAAACAATTTTCAGGTATTATTTTTAACGATGTCATTTGGTTGTTATTATGTTGAGGTTTTATTGGGATGTTAAATTTTATTGTACTTTTTTATTAATCAGATAATTTTTCATGATAGTTATTGTACAAATGGTGTTAATAATTCTATTAAATTTATATTTCATATATGTTATAAAATAATTGAAAAGAATATAACTTCCCGTTGTAAATATTTTTACCGACTTCAACTATAGGCTTTTAAAACCAAATATGGAATGCAGTCTGTCATGTTAGTTAACTATACACGACATGAGAAACATAGTTACAAATTCACTTTCAATAACATCTCTAACTGACAAATGTTAATACCCAAAAAATGATGTGTAAAACCTTATTTAACCATATTTAGAAATTTATTAATAGATAATAAAATATTTCTCCTTTTAATACTATTGTAAAAAAAATTACCTATGGGGAATTGTATTTTTTTAACATGTATCAAAATTTGTGTGGAAATAACATGGCTAAATAAACACTATTTATCTTCCGTACATCTAGTTGATTGCTAATAGATCTTATATAGTCAATGAAAACTTATAACTCCTACTTTTCAGCATCAAACCACCTATAATACACTTCAAAACATTCCCCAAAACAAATTAAACTTCAATGGAATATTTTAATTACTCAAAAACCACAAAATATTTACAAATATTATAAAAACCAAGAAAAAAAATCACTCAATAATTCCTATATATATTTCTTCAAAAACATAGTATCCAATGTGAGGTTAATTACTGATATCCTCCACATAACGTTTTTCATTCCTGAAAAACTAGATCCAAAAATAACCAGGATTCAATAAGCCTTACAATGAGCCAGTCAACTAGATTCACTATAGTTTATAACCATAAGTTATCATCAAAGAAAAAAAATCCACTTACATTAAAATACAAAAAATAATAACAAACCTGAAAGAAAAGTTCCAAAAGGATCATGAAACAAAACAATAGCATAAGAAATATTTATCAAATAAAATCCAAAAATATAATCCCCAAAAAGAAACCCACAAAATAATCTAATGTTTTTAAAATATAATATTCCATATATGATCTATAACCTACATTAAAGAAAAGACACCGTGAATTTTATTCCATTTCAATATTTTTAAAGTGATTGTAAAAAAAACCTTCATCATATCGATATCATCATTATATAACTTATCTAAAACCATTTTTATTTATTGTATATTTATTTTAATTCACTATAATATATTATTTATCAAAATGTAATTTCAAATTATATTCCAGAATATCATTTCTAAACTAATTATTAATGAACTAAAATTAATAAAATAACAATTATTAAAAATCAATCAATGATAAATATTTCACCATTTATCTGAAAAATTCATTTAAATTCTTTATTTAAGAATCAATTATTTTTGAACAATAATTTCATTGTCACTTTTTAAAAACATTTATAGCTTCATAAATTTATCATAATGATAACCACCCATTCACCATAAAATGTATGAATGAGGTATTTAAAACTGTAATACAAAAATTAAAACAAAATACATATATGTAAACCTCATATAAATAATTATAGAGAGTCATGATTAAACAAATAATATATATAATCCGGGTAGTAGTTTATCTACATATCCATGAATGAATTCTATATAGAAAAATAATAAACAAGATAAAAACAGCATACTCAATATAATAACAAAAAATAAATACTTGAGAATCATCATATATCGAATAAAAAACCATGAATAATGTTTGAAACATGTCGAGTAATGGTTATAGAGGGATAAAACATGATCTATGGTGAATCATTTATCATGGTAGACTATCTATCTATAGAGATAAACAATATTTTCTAATCAGATTATCCAATTGGTACTTCTTATTAAACTAATCATCAAGTATATATATATATATGGATGAATTATTTATATATATATATAATATGTTTTAGTTAATAATAATTACTTTTTTATTCTTGATAAATACAGAAAAATACTTGAAATGGAATGTTTCTCCACCCTACAATAACTACCTTTAGATATCGAATCATGATGCAGAAACAAATTTTGATATTGAATCTTGATCAAGTAAGATATATTTTAAAAAAATACCTTCAAATGGTTTACTCAAACTAATAACTCATTAAATTTTTTTTTCTTCCTAACTGCCCATACTACCCTAGAAACTTTATATTTCTCTATAAAATAGTATGTGAAACAATTTTATGGGTTACTTGTTAATTTACATTTTTTGTAATCCCATCTACTCTCAATATTAACCCTCCTAAAGGATCTATGTGGGTAATTATATCATTATCCTACCTTAATACATCTTTGTAACGATCATGTAAAAATTAACTCAAACAACATAAGGCAACTAAACCACTTGACCTCCTGGTCATTCGATAATCCCCAAGGGCTGGAGACCGACATCATGGGATTAAAAACCCTATTTAATGTAAACATTTCATGCTTGGGAAAACAAGGAACTAACATGAAAAACATAAAAATAATAATAATAATAGTCATAGCAGTTTTAGTAGTAATAATAATAAAAAAAATCATCGTCTTCATATATGGATGCATCATAGTATAACAACATTTTCTAAACTAATCCAAAAAATAAGATAAACACTTTTCTCCACAAAAATATAATAAAACCAAAATTCCAAACGTGATATTTGTCTTCTAGTTCATAAAAGTAGTGGAACATGCGCCATACCTAACCAGACCATGCATAAGAAAAAAAAGTATTTCTATTATCCACTGTTAACTATTTGTTCCATGTTTACAGAAGTGTACATGTATATTGTGATCTTTTAATACTCAAGAGGAAACCATCATGATTCAAACAAAAATGAAATTCAATCATGTGTGTATGATAACATGCAAACCTCTATCACCAAAGTGGAACCCTAAAGGTTTTCTCTAAATGACCATGGTTGTGCCTCCCCATAATATAGATTCTAATAAATAGTATAAAGGGTCTAACATGGTTGTGGAGAGATTATCACATATTAAAAATCTCAAGGATCGTTCTTGAATCTACTAATAATTTAACATGGTTCATCTGTATAACAGACATCCCAAAGACCTATTGACATAAAATAATTATAAAAAGGGTCACCATTATACAAAATAGAAATTAAAAATTCTACTTATATGGTGAAACACTATAAAATTAAGTATTAAAAAATAAATGTGTAGTCATCATATAAATAGAGGTCATTCTAGCTAGTACAAATGATGGAAATTGAATGATAATAAATACACTATCCTTTGGTATAACTCACATAATCGTTCTATCATGTCCTTGGCATCCAAAACCTAGCAAACCTTCATCATTTTCCTTCTCGAAGTAGTATGTATTCATGGTGAATAAATTTCAAGGTTTACCCATGTTCGTTGAATCCGATGTAGTGTACGTGGGTATGAGGTGAGTCCCATGACCTTGTAGGAATACCCATTGAATCAACCATAATGTGATTTGTTCTGATCATGTGTATAGGAATGAAATACATATATATAATGAGTTAAATAATTCCCATGTAAATAAACAACAACAAAAAAATATAAAAAAAATTTATATAGAAGAATACAACTATTTTCATCATTTGTTAACAAAGACACTATCACATGTTACACTTATTACTTCAGCTCCAGGCCAAAAAAAATTTTTCACCTCACACTATAATCCCAAACCTATACCAAAGGATACATGGAAGGGAATCATAATATAGGTAAACCTATACCAAAATGTGTAGGGGAGGTTCCATCATTTCTCAACCCATCACTTCTCACTCATTGGAGGTCACATGGAAAGTCTTAAATGCCTCCTGATGGAGAAATTTACAGTCCCCTCATGTCTTTACCCATCCTTTATCACTAATGGGAGGTTATATTAATATAATACAATTTATCAATTCTTACTGAAGGTATGACGCACATGATGTACCCTAACATACACTTCTTACTCATGGGATGTGACAAATATTATCCCAATACACACCTCACCACTTAATGTTTGCACAGATATTCACCCATAACTATGACCTCATATCTCCCATGGTGGTTCTACCAGTTCCACATCACTCATGGAGGGGGTGGGTCATGATCAATCACCCCACCAAATTTCATCACCTACCATAAGAATAAATTCAACACACTAATGAAATAATAAATTGGACACACATCCCTTATCATAAGAACATTAACTCATGAGAAGATCTCTAGTCACTTGAGACCTATCTATATATCACAACCCTGCCTCATTTTCTATCTAAACCCTCAACGGTCTAGTCCTATCCATCTGAATCAATATATAAATTGGAACCAAATTAAAATTTCTCATAGGGATATACACAAAACATATGTCATTCTACAACAAGGTACACATCGGACAAACATAACTTGGGAGGAAAATGAATACAAAAACCATAGACAATTGGGAAACTCTCACACATAGACAACTAAACAAACAAACTCAATGAAGTCTATATTTATTTTATTTGTAATCCAATTAAAAATATTCTATAAAATTTATTGAAAAAAATCACATTTCATCTTACTCACAATAGGATATTTTTCAAAATCCAATCAAGAAATTAAATTTTAACCCCCTTTTAATTTATGAAATACAATTAAAACCCCTCATTTCAAAACACACATTTTCCTTGAAACCCCCATTTGATTTAAAACCCTTTTTTAAAACATTTTAAAAATGTATCCTTTTATTCCTTTAAAATCTGTTACCCGATGACAAAATCTATAAAGAGCAACAATAATTTGACCAAGGTTCCATGATCAAACTGTTTAGTTGGATATGAAATTCATGTTGACTTTTAGGTGATAAAAATTATTTTTTGAAATATTTTACTACTAAAAAATGATAAATTTCTTCCACATTATGATAAATATGATTAGTTATGGAAAATATGGAAATAAATAATAAATTTTATAAATTTATAAATTTATTAATTATTCCCATGTGTTTTTATGATAAAAATTATTCTATGTATTATATAGACTTGAAATTTTTTAAATTTTTTCGCCACTATTTTGGATTAAATTTTCAATAAGACAGTCATTGTAAGATAAAACATTTGGTCGGATAAATTTATCTATAAAGTAAAATATAGACTACAATTGTCAACATCGACACTATATTTCCATTTAGACAAAATATTATTAAATAATAAATGGATTTTGATAAAAATTTTATAGTAAAAATTATGATACAATTAAGAAAAAAATATGATTCTATATGGACTACTCGTTAATTGTTTTTTAGACCAAAAAGTTGGTATAATTTTCAATAAACTATTCATTTGAATTTTCCTTCCACACTTCTAAATTAATGAAAACCTAGATTCCCTTAAATTATGGTATTCAATATGATTATAATAGACCACCATGTTTGATAGTGTATACAACACCTAACACAGATCAGAAACAAACCACAAAATATTATTATTTAAACATGTACATTGTAACATTATAGTTAAAATTAGTGGTGGGAATAAGAATAAAAAAATCATAAAAAATATTTATTATTGTAATATATAATATAAATGAATTGATAAATTAGTACTCAATTTTCAATAAAATCATTTTGTGATTCAAAAGTTAATTTTCTTCATAAATGAGTTTTTATTATCTTTTGTTCATAAATAATATAATTATTTATATCGAATTTTGGAAGCATTATATGAGAAAATTGACTTAAAATTTTATGTCAATTTTTACTAATTATACTTTAATTTTTTTTTTATAAAATTTTAAAATATCCATTTTTAATTGAATAATGAAAAATTTTAATTTTAAACAAAAATGGTCCTTTCCAATTAATAGTTTTTATAATGTGGAATTTTTTAAAAGGTAAATTAGTTTATTTAAATTATTTACAATCATACTATGGTTTATAGAATTTATTTTTTTGGATTTTACTATAGAAACCTTTTATTCTATATAAAAAAATTCTAAAAAACTGATTTTCAACGCATTTTATGGATTAATTTCAAGATAAAATTATACAATTATAGAAATTAAATCATACAAAATAGATTTAATATTTAAATTATAATTATTCAGTTTTTAAAATGTTTCTATTTCATTTTAGGCATCATTAATTGTAACTGTTGTAAAATTTATCCCATGATAAAAGGTTAAATTAAAAAAAATTAAAAAAAATGTGATAAGGCATAAAAAATGGACCAAACAGATTATGTTATTGAAATATATAGTAGTTATTTATCCATAGTAATATAAAATTTGAGTTCATGGAATTTTGGTTCCATTTGACCCTATGTAATGTCATTTAAATTATTTTAGGTGAAGAATATTCCAAAATGACACTATCGTGTTATTAACCTATTTTATATGTCCACATATGGACAAGAATATGATATGAATGAATATAAAATATAATTTCAAAAAGAAATAATTTATTTTTTTCATGGTTGTTTATTTTAAATTCTCAACAATTGAATAATTTGCTTAAATGCCTATATAAGTCTAATATGATATATATTCAAATATTATAAATTTATAATAAATTATTTTATAATTTTTAAAATTATTAAAATTTGGTTGAATTATTTTTTCCCAAAAATATATGTATATTAATAAAACATATTGGTGTTGTTTTATAGTATTATATTCTAATTTCATCTTGTACTACTGTTTTAAAGGAAAATTAAATGAAGAGTGTCCAAAATGAAAATAAATATATCTTATGAAAATAATATTTTATTAAATTATTTAAAAATCATAAATATCATGAAATATAACAATTCGGATAATATATGATTTAAATTTTTATCATTTATCAATTTATTGGCCAATCACGTTTTTACAAAAACAATATTTTCCCTTAACAGGTATGAAACTATTTTTACCAAATTATTTCATTTATTCAAATGGAAAGTATCATACATGAAAGAGATCACAACATCATGAATACCTAAAAAATTATGACTAAGAGAATCAATGAAAAAAATACCCACTCATCCTTGGGGGATGGTTCCTAAGAATTAAAACACTCTTAAATTAATGTCTAGAGTAGTAGAAAATGCAAAGTAATATGCTACACAATTCCCCTGCCACCAAGAATGGGTGATTTAGATTCCATTATAGAGGAGTTCCTAGATTGTATGTATCATGTAAGTGATTAGCCAGGCTATAGAAGACGTTCCAAAAAGGAAATACTAGAGAATTTTAGAGTCCATTTCCACCGAAGATAGATGGATATATTGAGGTTTTAAAATCTAAAAACCATTGACCTAGACCACAACTTTTTGATTTAAGGAGTCCCAATTCCAATTATAAGAATTTAATGTGATCGAAATTGAACATTATGGATCATGGACCACACCTCCCCCCTCATACCCCCTATTTTTAGGTTTCATCAGTGTTTAGCTTATGAAAAAGGGGGTGGGGTCCACATAACCCAGTTCCCACCTACTCGGTTGTGTGTAAGTGAAAAGGTATTCATCCAAAAAGATACTACCTAAGAATGGGGCCTCACTATACTAGACAATTTTGTACCATTTTCCCATGAAAAATAATATATAAAAAATTTATGACTGGGTAATTATAAATGTTCCCCTCTAGTCACTAATAAATGGACACACCTTATCATCATTAAAACACAATTAGAATCCTAGATCAATAAAACCTAACCATTTACCTTCAAAAAAATCCAATATTTTCTTTTCATTATAAATTTTAAACCTTTTTCCCCTAATATGGATATCTATAGTTTACCAAAGTGGAGTTAATCCTATTTATTGACTCTTTAATGGATTTTCTTATAATACTTCCTTTAAATATATAGAGACCATTATAAACTATTGACTAATATATTATTAATATTCTGATATTTTATAATTTTTTTGGAAAACCTATTTCACTCCTTTTTATCCTTTAGAAATAAAAAATTACATGTGTTTTAGGACATCTCACTGTCTCCACGTAGTGGTGTAATTTATTTTCCTTCACAATTTTATTTGGATGTTTATACAAATATAATTAGTTAATATATATGATATTTATAAAACAATTATTCTTCATTAACATTGATATCTTATCGACCTTATTACCTTCAAATCCTTTGGAAAATGAAAATTTTACGTATGTGTACATGTGGACTACAACCTCCATAAACTCATGTGACCTATTTTTCATCTACACATTAAATTGAGAGTAATAAAGATTGGTTTAGTGAATATATATTATATAAATATCATAACTTAAAATTTGTATATGATGGAACCATAATTAATATAAAATTACTGAAACATTTTAGACAAAACCAGCTTGAAAAAATAAAGTAGTTAACTCCAAAATCAATGATCATAATAAAATATTTTTAACATGCATGTGATAAGATGTAAATAATGGGTCATATATGATATTATTAATATAAATGTTTTAAATAAAAATTAATAACATTTTAGAAACCATAATACTGTATTTTAAATCATATTGGAATTAAGGGAAATATCAGTTAAGGGATTTGTTCACTCGATATCTTTTCATGGGGTTATATCACATTTTCATTGACAATATTATGAAAAGATTATGTTGGAAATAACCATTTTTTTATTTATTTTGTATTCCCAAATTTGTTTTTTATCATTAAATTTTATGCACATAATCACATTATTTATTATTTCTTATTTGAATGATATGATCTTTATTAGGGCTTTCGTCCCAATTTTGACACAATTGAGAAATATTTTGTATTATAAAACTATTTTCATGTATGTTCTATATATACTAACACATTAATTTTTTAGAATAAATTTATATTTATTCCTGATGATTAATATTTTCATTCAATTATAATTTTTAATGGGTTACAATTGAAAACATACTAAAGTGGTATGAATTAATTTTATAATCTCATTTTTTATGATTAATCTTATTTTAATTGATGAAATATTATATTATATCCTTCTTAAAAACCATAAATTTTTTAATCCTATTGTTATTTAGGGAGTTTCCATATTTTATAACAAAATTTAATCTATTTTTATCTTAAATAGGAAAATGAAATATATTAAATAATATCCAATTTTATTTCCCTTTTTTGATCGAGTACCTTTTTCTTCAATATATATAATTTTAAAAATTGTTTGAAAAAAGTCATTATTATTTTCTAAAATCAATTATTATAATAATTTTTTGTTATCATTGAGTTACTATTTTTTTACGGAATATTTATACTTATTTCCAAAATGGTTATTTTTTACATTATCTATATATATTTAATGGAATGTTCCATTTAAACATATACAACTTTAACCTATTTTCCAACTAGTAAAGAACTTTTATTCTCTTTTAATCTACTAAAAGTTTTAAATGGTTCTAAAAAAGATATATATTCATTAAAATTTTAGTTAATTGTTTTTCTTTCTTTTTCATTATTTCTTTAAAGAACAAGATTTTGTTACAAAAACATTATTTCTAATAAATTAATGATAAAAATTTATCACTTATTAAATTATTAGTTATTTTCCTTATGGAGAAAAAAAATTATTTTGATCATTGTGCATTATAATGATCATAAATATACATATTAATTCCATCATAGATTTTATTATTTCATAAACTATATAAAAATTTTATTTATGTTGTGATTCTTTGGAAGTTATTCGATTGACTATGGATTTATAGATACCTGATATTATTTATTTAATGCATATTTTTGTTGATAAGGAATATTTTTCATGAATTAAATTGATAATTCAATATATGACTATTTTATTAGGTATGAAATGATGGATGGGGTTCCAAATTATATATCCCATCAATTCATCAAAACTTCTCAGGAGACAAACTATTTGGCTAGCCTTATTAAATATGTTTTTTGTGTATTCCAACCCATAGTTTAAACTATCTATGTGAAATTTATTCAAAATAAAAAATAAATTTCCAATATCATGATGTCTAATATTAATATTTTAACTCATTTAGAATTTAGTTATTATTTTCTACATGGTTAATCCATTTATATTTTCCATGGATTCATTTATTTCACATGTTATCTATTAAGTGGGAATTTTTTTCCTATTATTTCTCATGCTATGTTTTTTGCTTTAATTTTTCATAATATCATCATTTGAACAAAACCCTTATAAAGAATTTGATGACATGATTATTTTATAACCTTTGAATAGGATATTAAGAAGTAATATTTGAATGATTTTCCAGGATTAAAACATTTTATCTTATGATGTTTAATATTTTATTTCAAATTTAATATTGGAATAATGTTTGTATCTGCTTATTCAAAATTTCTAAACTAATAGGTCATCTAGGATGAGATCCCCTGTATATTTTACTAATTTAATAATGTAGACACCCGATCTTGTTTACTTTAGTTGGGTATATTATATTTGGTATCATATAGAGTTTAATAGATTCCTCTGGAACTTGATTTAAACAAACATTGATTAGGAAACATAAACTTTTAAATGAATTTGAGGAAACATCTATTTATATGATAGAATTCAATATTTTCAATATTATGTGGTTCTCAATGAAATACATACCTATGTGGATATAAAAATTTGATCTCGTTTTGGAGTAGATGCATGTATGAATAATATCCTTAAAAATAGATTGTCATGATTATTTTGATAATCGTTTTAGTTCATTGTGAGTGTTCCCCTAAAAACACATTTTTTGGACACTTAAAGGGGATGTTATTTGTTTAATTATCATTTTATTTATGAACCATTATGATGAATTATTGAATATATTTTATAGAAACCTGAGATCTTACATAATTATATGGGATAAACCTAAAGTGTCTTGAGTTGATAAGTATAATTTTTATAAAATATTTAAAGGAATATATACCCCATTTAAGGTTTTATATGATGGTAGTCTAACATGAATGAGGATATTTTGGGAGTCATTTAAGGTAAAAAAACCATTTGATTAGTTTATGTTTTAGTGACCATGTTATTTAAGGAATAATTCTTTTATATTTCCAAAAAATAATTTTAAGGTTATTGATAAAATTTTTGGTTAATATGTTCTTTGATGTTAAGGTAATAATAGTCAATTAATATTATTTTATTTTTTGGAAATAATCAGGTGTATAGAAAACCATAGTGGTTAAAATTTGATCTGATTATTAATTTTATTTTTGAGGATGTTCATCATATTTATGGGAACATTGTGGGAATTATATTATTATAATTTTATGAAAAGGAAAAATGACATGTCGGATGACAAACCATCTCATATTGATATGTTGTTTGGATTTGAATGATAACCAAAGGGTTAAAAGGTTGAAATACCTAAAATAGGCCAATGTGATTCCCCAGTTATGTTGAATTTGTTTTACACAACTGATTTTATTGAAAAATATATATATTATTTTTTGAAGAATATCTTGGGAACAAAAATATTTTTACTTTTAGGATTTCCATGTGATAAAGGATATTTTATGAGAAAATATTTAGGTTGAGGTATATAAGACATTGAGTATTAAAATAAATTAATATTTCGGTATAATTAAATTAAAGATTAACTAATATTGGGAATTGTAGTACATTATGATACCCATTTCAGATTTATTAATGATTTGATAAATAACATGTTCTAATTTATATGGGTCTTAGGATCTATTAAAGTATAATTCTTTTATTATGCTTGGAGAAATTAATCTTCAGTTCTTAGAGTAAGTGATTATGTAGAAATTTATCAAGGAATAACCAAATGTTTGTATTATTAATATGAAAATGAAAAAGTTATATAGGTTTATTATAGAATGTGTTCTATATTGATAGAAATGTTATCCCTAAAATTTATAAAATATATCTTGAAATACAAAATTTCCCCATTTACAATTATTTTTAGTGAATTGATGGTCTTTTAACCCCTTACAGGTTTATGGTTTACCATTTTTAAATTTATGATGACCATTTAATGTATCACTATCTATTAGTCCATGGATGTTAGTATACCATTCCATGAATATATTTGTATTTTATACAAATGTTATAATTATATAGGAACTTGAATAAGTGGTATTTCTGGTAAACATTATGTTTCTGTCTCCTCCCTTTCAACGCATTTTTTTATTATCTCTCAACATGATGTGGATTTTTAATAATCTAATTTTCATATATCATAAAATTGATTATATATAAAAAGTTAATATTGTTAGGACACAATTTATTTATTGGGTGGTGTAATGTGAAACCAAAAAATTTTAAAACAATATTATGTTTTATAACATATTTGACACACAACACTGAGTTTATACAAACCATGAAATAGTATTATTTAAATGTGACCCTTATAACCTAGTTCTGGAAATTGGAGATATTAATAGGAATATTTAAATTATGAAACCTATTTATAATGGTTTTATATAATGTAAACTAGATTACAAATAATAACTCAATTTTCATTAAAATCGTATTTTGAATCAAAAAATTATTTTATTTAGAATTTTTTTTATTATATTTCATGAGAATATAATATAATTAATTTTTGATACATTTTGAAAATATTTTTTATAGAATAAAATTAATTGTTAAAATTATAAATTTATAGTTATCATAAAATAAAGTTTTGATAATTTTCTAAATATAACGATGTTTTTACGTATAGTAAAAAATACAAATTTTTTGTGAAAAATAACTTTTCAATTTAAAAATGTTCCATTTTGATTTAAAATTATTTTAAAACTTAAATTAGATCTTTTCTATTATTAATAATCCAATTAATATTATTTTAATTATTAGTATGTTGGTTTTTATTATAGAACATTATTATAGTTTGGAAAAAAAATTCTATAAAACTGTAATTCATCATGTTTTAAAAGTTTTATTTTAAATTATATTATACCAATAATTAAAATTGAATAATTAAAATTTTATAAAATATTTGTACTAAAAGTGTTCAAAATTGGTTTATATTTTCTTTTTTGTTTTAGGCACTACAAATAGTCTCTGTGGTAAAATTTATCACATCGATAAAAAGTAAATCAAATTATTATGGTTACCAATAATGTGATAAGGAAATACATATCGACTAAAATCTTAAATTTATTAAATTTTATCCAATTAATTCGACCATATCCATCCCAAATTTGAATAAATTCCATTTTCAGACCTTTTGAACATATGTAATCAAATTTATGTATTTTTATAAAATCAAATTTAAAAATGGCATTCATTTGATTTTAGCATCGTTTATTTGATCAGAAATGGATAATATTATGTTTTGAATGAATATAAATCCATAATATAAATATATTTAATTTAATTTTTTTCATGTTAATTTATTTATAATTATTATTGATTAAATAATTATATTAATTTCTTATATAATTCAGACATATTATTTATTCAACAAATATAAAAATAATATAAAGGATATTAAATATATTAACTGTTAATTTTTTTGAGGAATTTTTGTGTACTGATTTTTTAGATAAATATAACATATTAGTAATCTTATAAATTATTATATTCTAATTAAATCTCTATTTTTATGTTTTAATTTAAAATTAAATGAATAGTTTTAAAAATGATATTAGTGATATATTGTGGAAATAAAATATTATCAAATTATTTAAAAATTAAAAAACATTGAAATAATACATGGGGGATAATATATGGTCTAAACATTAATTCCATGTCCATTTATGGTCCAATTTTATTTTATTGTAAAATTCATGACCCTTATTATGTATAAAAATTTATAAATGCGGTAATTTTCAAGAGTTAACTGATGTTTAAAACTGATAAATATGGGTGAAACCACAACAATAACTTGTAAAACAAATTATTGTTTTGGTGTATTCTGAATCATCATCATCATATCATAGAATCATATAAATTTTCATCCATATTTACTAGAAAATTAATTTTTATTAAATTAATACATTATTTTATTCCAAGAGTTACCCTCCCCTCAATTATAAAAGGACACCCCTTCTCTTTTCTTTACACCACATTGTGAAACCAAGATCAATTGAAACCTTGAAAATATATTTTAATAATACTTATCCAAGTTCTAAAGGTTATAATATTTTCAAAAGACCAACCCTATGTATTTTAGGTAATTATGATTATGGTACAACCATTTTCCACTTATTTTCCTGCCTGCGAAAAATAATACCGCTTTTGTGTATGTACAGCTTACCATCTCCACGTAGTGGTATAATTATTTTTCCATAATCATTTTAATTTTATAATTATAAATTCAGAAATAATTAATAAATATTTTTCAAAATAAAAATTATTATTCATTAATTATAATATTTCATCTACTTCATTACAACCTATATATTTTAAACAATTACATTCAGTGTTTAATATATAAAGTCACAATTAATACAACCCCATTAGATTTTTATTCCATGTTTCTTTGTAAAATTATGTACATGAAATAATAACATTAATGGGGATGAAAAATAATTATTTAAAAATCGTCTATCATGTTCATAAAAAGATCCATTGCTCTTCTAAAACTAAAAAGGATAATATAGGTGTGTACATATGAAATTGTTGATCTATAAATCCCATGAAAGGGATAATAAAATAATAACATCATGAAATTAATACATGTTTTCGAATAGGAATATTATTGATTCATAAAGGGGGAGATAATTATAATCATTATTATAAATTAATGATACAAGATGTTAACATGAATACAACTTGGGAACGCTACAACAATAAAAAAATATGACATAATCATAAGTCAAGGCTTACATATAAGGAAACATCAATATTGTTGAATAATTACCATAATTTGTCTGTTTCTATGCATAATCCCACACATAGCATATCATGATATAAAATAAATTACCTAATTCATTGTAGGAATATATAATTTCATCCCACCAGTCATATTCATAACATGTACATGCGTTAGTGTTCCATATAGATCATACAACATAAGGATATATATCAAAACTTTTATTTCTATGATTTAGGGTTTTTCGTCACATATATCAAAGTCTAAAATAAATTAACTAGAGTTATATCATGGTTAATACCCATTAGTGGAAATGAGTATGGGTATTTAGTCTATATAGGATTTGTATTGATATTCAAAGGATAAATTTTGTATCATAATGAGGATACATCATGATTATGGTAAGTGTTTAGGGAGAGTGAATGTGGATTCTTACCACTTAAAAAATAAGGAAAGTACAAGGGATGTTTGGAAACATATCCCTATATGAATAATTGGAAACTGCAGGAATAATATGGAATGGATTATAACACATAAGTCACAATTTTTTTTCTAAATTGAAAAATATTGTTATATGAGGGCACCACTAGGTGATGGTGATGATCCCAACATCCTCATAAGTATATTTAAAAATATATCAACATATATTCTATAGGTTTAATGGTTCCATTGTACTGACCATATGTCTAAGGGTCATAAGTAGAGTTGAATATTAGTTTTGCATCAAATTCTTAATAAAGTCCTATCCAAAACCATTAGTTAAACCGTTAATCTATATTTTTTAAAATAGAGAGTGTAATTAAATAAATCATACGAGTTATCCAATATATATTATGGTTTATTTTTCAAGAGTGAAATCATCTTTTATTGAGTTGAAATGCACTGACTTTGTATGGTTACAGTCTACCAAAAAGATGGTGTTATTTTATTAAGAGGTACTGAGGGGTCTTATGGTGAAATATTTGGTGTTTTTTTATAATTTACATAAATGACTGGGAAATTTTTACATTACACCCTTAGAAATATTTGTTTTAACGAGACTTCTTTTGAAAACCAATCATAATGATACAAATTCAAAAATCCCCCTCTCCATGTTATCCAAACAAAAAAAATTCATCAAAACTCTATAAATCATACATTCTCCTAGATTAATATAAAAATTAGATCTATGTGCATCATCCAAAAATTTACCCAATTGTTATGGTTTTTATGGGACACATATATAGGTTCCATACATTATAACCCCATATTTAGTAAGGTTTATCTTTAGAATATTTTCTTCCAATTTTTGAATCACCTAACCATCCTTCAAGGCCTCTTTAATGTTCTCCAGAATGAATGATTTATTAGTTATTTGAGAAAATTAATATTGATATTATTTTACTATTCCTATCTTTATCCTTTTCACGTCCAAGGAGATTGGATCCCTTGAAAACCTCATCATAAAGAGGCTTGCAGGATTCTTTTAACTCAGAGAATCTACCACTTTTTCCTTCATATGATGGTAATAGATTGAACTATTATAATCCTTAAATAGATCTAAAAACCTTAGTTGGTTCATATTGAAATCCATTTGACTGAATATTTACTTGAGGAATTTTATGGTCTGTATATGTGTCACACGTCTCCAAATACAGATAATATCTTGAAATCTTGAATAAAAAGATCACTAAAAAAATTCTAGATATGGTGTTGTGTAGCTATGCTCATGTATAGTTAATTTTCATTGGGAATATACTATAACTTCATCATTTTCCCATAGAACAAAACCCAAACCATTTTAGGAAGCATTTTTGGATATCAAAAATCCTTTCCCACTGGTTTGTAATATGAACATAGTTGTATTTATTAATGTAAATTTAAGTTATTATTGATTTCATAATATTCTTTATTCCAATAAAACTAAACTATATGTCAAATCATATTGGTTATTGGGCTTTAAAATCCCGATAATTTCTTCAAAATTGACTATAGTACAAATCTAATCAAAGGAAAATACATATTTCTATCATAGATATTTTTCTGGAAAATCCTTAAATTTCCTCTATTTATAAATTTTCTATAGATATCCCTTTCTTAGTGATAACATTACCCATAAAATTTAAATTCTCTATCATGAACTCACATATACTTTACTTAAAAGATAAAATTTTCATCCAATTTTTTTTAATACATAATTAAATTACACCAATGGTTCATCCTTACATTTGAGTATATAAGAATATAATCTATACATGCTACAAAAAATATTTCTAGGTAATATCTAAAGAATCAATTATTTATGTCCATGAATATTTTTAAAATATTATTGATTCAAAATGGAATCAATATGAACCCAAAGTGCCAATACCGTGTTTAAATGGAATTTATGAGGATATCATCTTTTTACAATTACTTGGTAATATCCCAATCGATGAACCAACATGGTGAAATATTCTGATCCATAATATTGATCAAATAATTATTTAATCTACGAAATTAGATACTTTTAACTTAGTTTGATACAATTGAGATCATGATAATCAATTAATATGAACAGTTACCCATATATCTTCTTATCCTAGGGGACCAATGCACCCCATGGTGAATCTCATGGGTGAATAAAACCTTTTTCTATTTTTTCTTAAATTTTCTTCTTTATTTTCTAATGTTCAATTATGGCCAAATTTTATAGAGTGTTATATATTAGAAAATCTCCATGTATATATTTGATTCAGTACACAACCTCTTTACTAGGTGTGTGACTAGATAATTCTTCAATAAACCTATTGGAGAAATCCATACTAATGGGAATTTCATGATGTATTACCTATTATTTAGACTCAATCAATTTAGTTGGATATACTTTCTCACAAAGTCAAAATAGACGATATTCCTGCTTTTCAATATATGATTTTTGATGGGATAGTTTACTTCATCCAAAATATAATTAGGGATGACACATTTTTAAAAACTAAATATATAAATCATGAACTATGAACATTGAATGGATAACTCATAAATGAAATATATTACATAACCAAATAATTTAGATGTTTCAATATATAATATTCATTTTCTATTTCTAATCATAAATTCTTGTTGTAATTCTACACAAAATAATGGTTCATAATGATCTTGAGAATTTACCAAATCATATACATTGGGATTTCAATAGAATTTGAACAAGATGACTCATTTTTGTTCATTAGGTGATGATCAAGTCCTAATAAATGTTCCCTTTTATGGTTTATTACTCTAGGTACAACCATGCATGCGACACATGAACTTGTATTATCTATATATAGATGTATTATTTTTGGGATACAATTACTCTATACATTAAAATAATATAAAAATGTTTTTGTTAGTTTATAACTATCCAAAATGGATTTACAATATCTTTGTAATCCTAATCCACAAAAATAACAAGGATATTCTCTAATAACTACTATGAAACCCCATATCTTTCATAAACAATAGTTCATGATTTATTACAAAAAGATAAAATTAATACAACACCATAAGATCATAATGACTAGTTTATTTCATTATTTTGGTATATGAAATATTAATATGAACCTGGATAAAACAGAATTATTAAAAATTCTTTTAACATGCTCTTATAAAAATCCTTTTCTCTTTAAGAACTGCATGGGATAACTTGGGGACGTACATAATAAAGTGGTGAACTATAAATCACAGTAATAGAATAATTAAATAATAACAAGATGATTGTAATAAAATGTATTATATTGTAATATAAACGAGACAAGAAAGGGTTGAGGATTGTAAACATGAATATTGAATCAATGTATATGATTATAACATGAACTCAACATGATAATGTAGCAATGACATAAAACATGTCATAAACAGAAGTTAAAGATAACCACCCTGAAAACATAAAATGCTAGACAGAGTCCCATCAATAATTAGGTTCACTCTCTAATACCATAAATAATGTATAATGTGACCAAAAAACATAACCCCATGCATTAGAGGAATATATAAATTTGATCCCACTAGTAACATTCCTCACTTGTACATGAATAATAGTTTCACATAGATTATATAAAATACAGATAAATGTCACCAATTTCGATCACATAATTGAAAATTTTGGGTTATATATATGGATTTACCCAATAAAATATTTTTATGGTCATCCATGTGTATTTCCATGAGTGACAATTGGTAGGGGAATCCACTCTACATATTTTTGGAATATAAATTCCCAGGATAAATTATGTAGCATAACAGGGGATATAAATATTCACGGATGGGTATGATGAAATTGAAAGGGGTTCCTCCTAACATTTAAAACATAAGGATAGTATGATATTTCTCTTAAAAATATCCCAAGGAAATAAATTATAAATCAAAGGAATCATATAAATAAGGATCCTAAATATAGAGGACAAGGAGAGGATCCCTGACCTTGAGAGGGTGCTTCTAAAATCATCGAAGGAGCTTCGTATGTTTTCAGAAAAACTATTAATGGGATATATAGAGGTAATATTAGAGTTAAATTTTGATCCAAATGTTTTTATTGAAGATTAATAAAAGGTTTTGTGGGGTTTTATATCGATATATCGGAGAATTATTCATTGATTTCTAAACTATTGTATTGAACTCTATATGAAAACTGTCCAAAACACAAATCACTAAATAGTTTTCCAATGGATTCTAACAAAGAGGAGTGTAATTAGTTATTTAATATGTAAATGATCCTAAATCATTAAAATTAAACCCTTGGGTGTTTGGATTTGGGTCATATTTATAAAAAATAATTTTAAGACACTAAAATATGATATTGGTTTTTGAGTGTACAATACGGGTTTATAAAATTAATAACGGCTGAAAACCATTATTTTGATGAGGACACATACTTTTGTTCAAAAAAACACTTTTTAAAATTTATTACATCTCTTTTTCTAATTTATTATGTCATAAAACATATCATATAATTATATTGTATTTAATTTTTACCAAAAAAATCCATAGTCTCGAAAAATTATGATAAATTCACTTTGGGATAATTTATATGTGTTGATTTTGAAACTAATATTTATTATTTAAAATAAATAACTAAATATAGAAAATTAATGATTTTAAATCAATTAAACCATGGATTAGTAAATAAATCTTCTTTAAAATAATAGTTTGCTGACACATATAAAATTTAAAATAGAATTTTTAAATTTATATTATTATTTATATTTTATATATATTATTTAATAATAATATGTAATTAAAATATTATTTATTTTATGGATTATTTATTTCATCAAAAATAGTGTCATGATTGAAGAAATATATTTTCCATTATGTATTTCAAAAAATCACAATCTAATTATTTTTAAACATTATTATTTATAAATTAGAAAGTAATAAATGTTAAATATAATCCTTATTTTATTTGAAATAAAATTAAAAAATTAATACCATTACGGTCTATATACATATTCCTTCATTAAACCATCAAATTCCTGAAGGATAAGGGATGTGATGGTGAGATTTTCATGGGGTGGTTCGGCAATCATGGTTTGGGTTGTGATCCCAATAATATTTATGTTCTCTTATAAACTATTTCTATGATGCTTTAGTTATTGAATCATGGAATAGAATAAGTCAAAGGAAATTCCATGTGATTATATCTCTCTATGAAGCTCTAATAATTGGTCTCCTTAGGCTCTAATCATATTAGTCGAGGACATCAATAAATGTTTCCATACCAATTGGATTTATAATAACCATATAAATATTCCAATTATATTATCATAATATAACTTCTATATTATCAATCATTATGATTATAAATGTTACATTAATCCTAACAGGATATAACTTATAATGATCCAAAATATAAAAATTATTGCATGTGTTTTCTATAATATCATTTATTAAGAGGGAGGTTACACATTTAAAAATTAATTTCATTTATAAAATTATAGGTCATTACATAACTTCTTTCCTCTAAATCTGTAAGAAAATAGTGACATCACTCATTCATATGTGTGGACTTCCACCTCCACAAAGTGATGTAATCCATTTTTAATTTATGATATACATGGATAGTAATATGGATATATTTAATGAATATTTATGATATTTATATCATTATTAAAAAAAATTATATGAATTTAAAAAAATAAAAATTCAAAGACAGGGACTTCTACAACAAAACATGCCTCTGAAAATAAGCAGTTAACACCCAAAACAATGATAATAGTGAAATATTGATAACAGACATGTAAACAGATGATATAAGAGAATAATATATGGAATTATAAATATATATTGTTCTTATATAAAGTTAATAAAATTTTTAGAACCTATATAATATTGGTTAAAGCATGTTTAGCTGAGGGGAAATGTGAGTTAAAGTGTTTCTTAACTCAATCACATTTCATTTTATTATACCATTTTTTCATTGACTATATCATTCTAATAAAATATTTGATATGAAAATTAATTTTTATATTCTATTTCGACTTTTGTTTCTGTTTATTTTCATTTTATATAAATAATATATAACTAATTAATTCTAACATCAGCCTTAAGTTATTTTAAAATTATTTCATCTTAATTTTAACTTTGTTGAGTCATAATTGATATTATAACCCTATTTACATTTATTTCGTTCACATACAACATATTTTATGTATTTAACCTAAATATATATTTATTCATAATTATTAAAATTTCAATTGATGTTTTCATTTTCAAGGGGTTAAAATTTAAAATTTTATAACGAGGTAAGAATTTAATTTACAATATGAATTGTATGGGATATAAATTATTCTTCACTGCTGGAATATTATAACATATCATTCATATACATTTTATATTTTATAATATCGTATTTATTCCTATGTTTTCAATATTGTTTAATAAATTTTACACAATTATTCAATTAAATCAATCAAATATATATTTAATAGAAAATCCAATATTATTTCTATTTTGGATGATGTGTATTATTCATCCATGTCAATATTTTTCAAAATTTATTTTTTAAACTCTTTTTTTTATGTTCATAACAAATTTATGATGGATATTTATTTTATCCTTGACATTTAAAAAAAATGTTTAAAAGAAACGTGACTGTTGTTTTCCAAAAGAATAATTTTATATTTTCGTTAAAAATAGTTAAAATGAATGATTTTTTAATATATACATCACTAACAGATTTTCTCATTTCCATAATCATTTCATAATCATTTCTTATTTTTTATGTTTTCATTGTTTAAAAAAATAGTTCAATATAAATTTAATATTTATCTTACATTTAATTTATTTCACTAAATATAATGTTTTTATAACAAAAAACTGTAATTCTAATGATTTTATTTTTATCTATAATATTTTAGTAATTTTTTTGTCATTAACATTCTCTTGGAACAGTCACTCTATTATGATCATTGGAAATTACATTTTTATTAAATATCCATAATAATTGTATCATGAATATGCTAATTCGTTTAAGCGTATACCATTTATACAAATGATTTCTCACATTGAATGTTATATTATTGATTGAAGAAATACTGATACTCCCTATTCATTATTCAATACATATATTTATTCACAATACATGTTTTTCTTGAATTAAATTGACCATTATAAATATGTAAAATTCATTGGATATGTATAGATGGGTAATGACTAGATTTATATTCCCTCTCAAGGCCTCGGTGGTTTCATGAGACAAACCAGTAAAGTATATTTATTAAATTATGTTTTGGTTTATTCCCACCAAAGTATTGAACATCCTTTTTTTAATGTATTGATTCTAATGATATTATTATTTCTAAGACCATGACATCATATGATAAGAATTTATGATACTGAGAATTTAGTTATTATTATCCATGAGATCCCTACATTGATATAGTCCATGGATTAATTTTATGATCATGTTAATTATTAAATTTCATGAGTTTATATTCATTTTCCTTGTCAAATTGTTTATGACTTATTTAATCATAATAAATTCCACTTCACATAACATGTACTAACCATTTGGTCTCACCCTTATTTTGTTTCCATTTTTTGGGATACAAAGAAGAAATCATTGAATGAGTTTCAAGAATGATGTATTTTTATTTTGGTTTTTTTTAATTTATTTCCAAGGTAAAATGGGAATTGTTTATTTATGTGGTTCAACATGTCTACTAAAATTATCATTCCTCTGAGACGATATCCATTGAAAATTATGCCGACTAATAATATAGAAATCAATTATAGGATACACGAAATATTCTTTTTATAACTATAAATGTGAGTTTTTAAAATTTAGAGGATGTTTTAAATGCATTATAGTATTATTAGTAAAGTGGAAGTGGTTCTATACCATTTCTACACACCATTGTAGGAGGGATTATATCATGCAAGGATCTCCTCAATAATTCTCTTCTCTTTCACTTGTTTTTAGTAATATTGTTGATCTTAAAACAAAATTATTTATTTCCCTTCAATTTCCCATATTTTATTAAATTTTCTATCTTCCATACATTACTTAATTGTTATTGAAATAAAAATTATAAATGTGACTTGTGTTTTTCAATCTCAGGACCTTTTCACTTGCAAGTCATTTTTGTGATGTATACTTCACCCAAGGAATATTAATAAATTTAATAATCAATCTAATTTTCACCTTATTCAATTATTAAACATCAATAAATGAGATTAATGAAATTCGTTATAATATAATCCATGAAATTAGTTTTAAAATTTTTTAAAACACACTCAAGCAATATAAATTTATAAACTAGATCGAGTATGTGTGAATTTTATGAGTGTAAATGAGATAATTTTAACCAAATAATGAGTTATTATTTCTTTAGTTTTATAATATCCCTAATTCACCACTAACCATAATATTTCCCCGGAATAAATATAAAATAAGGTTCCATATTGTCACTTTCAAAAGATTTCCTAAGCTTCTTTTCCTTTCATCATTCTAGTTTTAGTAAATTCCTTTAGTGTTTTGGGTTAAAAAAATTAGGGCATCATAAATATGTGGATTTTAATTTTAATGAAAATTATTATTAATAATATCAATATGTATAGTTAGATTGATTATATTGTCTAAAAATATTTTCTAATAAAAAAATATTCTCATTATTTTTTATCAATTAAAATTCAAAAGAAATAAAATAATCGTCAAATATACTTATTTATGTTTTGTAAACATAAAAAAAACCAAAAAAAACGTTTTTATAATTCACTTATTCAATTTTATTTTCACTCATCCATTATTAGATTTATTAAATTACTAAATATATAGTGGAATGGCCTAGTTTAGCTACTACATTGGACTTAAATTAAAAAAATCATTTTAGAGTATCCATGAAAATCCAAATTAATTAGCATAATTTAAATGGAGGCTAGTTTATTATTTAACATATTAGAGATATTTTTTGAGCTAATTACTTTATAATCATCTTATGTTTAATTTATTTTAACTTTATTGTTCTTTATATCATTGGACTATCAATTCAAAAAAATCCCAAATATTATGCTCCACATTTCTACTTTTTCTCTATTATTTTGGTTTTTACATGCCTTAATCCTCAAGATGTCTTTAATTTATAGCCTAAGATTGATCATTTACAAATGGACATAATTTTACATCATTGGTCTCTGGGATGTGTTAAAATTTACCTATTTAGAAAATTCCTCCTCTTTGGATACATATTAATTCAGAGATCATTATATTTGAACATAATAGAAAAAAATGATACAAATAACAGCAATGAAATTTATAGTTTCATTCGATAATTATTTACAAAAGAAATTAATTATCAACCAAATTCAATTACATAACCAAATATCGAATCAAATATTGAATTAAAATATTTGTCAATTCATCTTCTCCAATAATCCCATGGCCCCTCTATTGAGGATCGCAAAAAAACAGCTAATGTTATACAATATGGTATTATTATCATTAAAAAAAAGGAATAATTCTTAAGATCCTATCAAATTAATATCATTCTCACTCTCACATGATGGATGTAAAATATGCTTGATGTATTATTTAAAACAACATGATGAAACATATTTGAATGATTTGAAACACCTTTTCTGGAAGTGATTTTTTATAGCATAAAGGACCTCTAACATTTGGTGAAAAATGTAACTTGAGTGATTTAAAAAGACATCCACAAGTTGTCATCATCAAAAAGTATGTAATAGAATCCCCACCTAGTACATTTATAACGTCCTCACACCTATTGATATGAACATGATGGATGTCAAGTAGGAGTACTGAATGATAAAAAACCAACATCTAAATGTGCACTGATTGATCAGATAACAATGAATATAAAAAAAATTAGTTTGATGTGTACCATTTGTAAGGGGAATATACCACGTAATTATCTATACATTGGAAAAATATTAAATTGTCAAAATTTTATTTGAGTGGAATGCTATTGTGATGTATATTTATTCAGTTTAAAATACACACATGAGGGACCAAAATATGAATGTAGATGCACAATTACAAGAGGGGGAAAAATTGTAAGTTTAAAAAATTCATTTTAGACCTTAAGTAAAACTAAATTTATCAATGTTAAACAAGGTAAATTCAAAAGACTCATTTAGTTGTACTATAAGAACATTTTATTTCCTATAAATATGGTTCTAGAAATACAATTTAGGGAATGTTTACAAGGAAAATATTATACCTTAAAGCATATATAATCTTATTAATCAGAGTATAAAAAAGTATAAGATAGTATAAGAAGGATATACATTCTTCCTTTATCAAAATTCAGTGTAAATAAATTTGAAACAAAATAAGTAACAAGTATGAAATATTTTAACACAATTAGTAGGGTATCCAATAACCTTAGATAAAGGTTCCTTGATTTATACTTTCAATAAATTCTATATTTCCCACAATAGGGTAATCCCTTGATAAGAATATCAAAATATGACTTCTATCCCCACAATCCCCCAATCTTTATGGTAGTCAGAACATCTATCTTCATAACCAGGTATGTCTTTGATCGTTAAGGTAGTCAGAACCTCTATCTTTCTATCCACAGATGTCATCGAAGGGATATGTACACATGTTACTCAACCAATAGTAATTTAGAAATAGCTCACATGACATCATTTCAGAACAATAACAATTTTAATTAAAACAATGTTAGATAAGAAAAAATATTTTTAGGAGTCTAAGGAAAAATGGAATTCAGAATCTAAAAAAATTAAACATTTAGGGTCTATAAGTCATGGATTTTCAGATTCTGTTTTTAAAAGAATTTGGAATATAAATTCTATAGATATCGGAGTCTGAATTATGATTAATTCTGGGATGGAATTTTATGTAATTTGGAGTCCACATTCTACATAATTTAGAGTCCTAATTGTAAGAAATTTTTAGGTGGAATTGTAAGGAATTTCAATTATGAATTATAATGAATTTGGAGTTCTAATTTTAAAGAATATAGAGTACTAATTTTATATAATTCAGAGTCTGAATATCATAGAATATTGAGTCAAAATTTCTGAAAATTTGGATTCATAATATCAATGAATTTAGAGTCCGAATTTCAGACATTTATGAGTGTGAATTTCAGTTAATTCAAAGTCTTAATTTTATAGAATTCAAATTCTTAATTTCAAAGAATTCGGAGTTTGAATTTCATAGAATTAGGAGTATGAATTTTAAAGAATTCAGATTCTGAAAACAGAACACTCTATATTAAAGGAACTATAGGATTCTAAGGTTTTAGATGTGAAACTGAAATATAGACATAAAATTAAAATGAGTTAGATTAAGAGATATTGTAAAATAAACAATGAAAACAATAATAAGGATAAAAATTTCATTAGAGAAGGGAATGTTTCCATATGAAAATAATCCTAATGGAAAATATAATTTTCTTTAAGATAAAGTGTATGTGATTTTCAAAATAAAGAGGAATGGAAAATTTATATTGAAACCATCTTAACTCAACAATATCCCCCCTTTTGGAAAGCACCAACATCCTTATGAAAATGAATATAAGGACATATAATTTTCCATTATGAACTAAAAAGAAAAACATATCTCCCTTTACTTATGGATCACGGGGAATATAAATAAATAACCCTTAGATTTTGAAATCCCTAAGGATATTATTATTTACTTTCATAAAGAGATTTCTCTTTTTCTTGCATAAGGAAATATTATTTGATAAAAATATCCCTTAATCAATGAATTCTATTCGTTATTTAGTACACTTTTTATCATAACTTTTCCCCCTTTTTATTTTCAAAAAGGAATAAAGGGAATGGAAAAAATATGGTACATGAAATATTAGTATTATACAAAAAAAACAATTATGAACAACTAAAATTTTCATTACGATTAGAAAAATTTGTATAAGGAAGGTAAAACTAAAAAAGATAAGAGATAAAGAAAAAAAATTTATCATTCATTGTCCTTAGGCATAAGCATCTTAACAATGGTCTTCAGATTTTTAATCTCCTTATAATCCTCCTAAAAACCTTTGAGATGTTGATCTTGATCTTCATTTGACTTCTATAGAGCATTGATTTTTTCATACTAATCCTTAATAATTTCTGTCTGAGTTTTGAACAGGTCTTCTTACTTACTGAACATTTCTTCGAACTAAATTCTGAGATCTATTTCTCTCATTAAATTCATGGACATGGAATTGAGTTTCCCATTAATATCCTTGTCTTCCTACTTCCGAGCTATTTATTCATGATTGGACTTCTCATTAAAACTAATAGTAAGATCATTGATCCTGGTATCTTCGATATAAAAAGAATCATTCATATTATCTTTCATGTCATCAAAGATTCTCATATCTTAAATTGTCATCAAGGACCACTTGGTGATTTCCATCTATGAACATCTATGAGAATAATAACTAATTAAGATAGTTATAAAATCCACCTCATGCTTACTAATATTATCCATATGAAAGCTAATAGAATCAGATTTCTGATTGAATGATTACTGAAGCAACTAGAACCAAGAGTCAATACTCAGAAACATGGGAATAATATCAACAAATTTCTTTAGAGACTGAACCACAACATCCTGAACCATAAAGGATGATTTTGTATATGATTCCATTATTGTTGAGGATTCTTTATCTATCACAACTACCATTCTTTTTTTAGAACCACTAATGTATTTCTTAGCCACCACAACCTTCTTAGGTTTATCAACTAACACCAATATTACTTAATTTGATCTCTGAATGATATTAGCTACATTTGGGGATTCATGTTCCCTATCTAATACCTAATCAATTTTATCTTCATCAATTTTATCTTCATCAATTTTTTCCTTCTCATCATCTTCATTAAGATCATCTTGTTAAATGAAATCATGATTACTTATCCCATCATCTGATGTTTTATTAACCTCTTCTTGTATTTTATCATATTTTCCTTAGGACATAATTTTTTGTTGAATTAGCCTAATAATTTTTCATGGAAAACTTTTTAGAAGGAATTTATTTTTCATGATATTCTTTAACTTTCCTTATCATATCATCAGTGTCATCACTTATTTTCTATTTATATTTATCAAATTTTTCTTCTAAAATATTTTCATCCTCTTCGTATGGTTCCAGAATAACCATTTTCTTTCCTAGAGTCTCTACTGGTACTGGTTCATTGATAAATTATTTCAGTACCTAAATCTGATCAGAAGCTTTCACATCCACCTTGAGAAGAGATTAAAAAATCTCAACTTCTATAATTTTATTATTTTTCTTCTCCTCTTTTTCATGTTTCTTATATTCCTCAACAACCTTAATCTATAATGAATTTTCCTCAGTAGGGCCCAATCCAAAGCTAGGTATCCTTATTTCTTATTATTTTTATCTTATCTCTACATAGAAAAAAATTAATCCAGATATTTCATTCACTTCTAATATTTTGGATATGCTGATTGGGTTTCCTACAATATAGGATTTTTTTATTCTACTTCTGGATCCTTCATATTTATCTTAATGCCACCCTTCATATAATTCTCTGCTAATTTAGTGTACTTCAATAAGGATTCTATTTCCGTTTCAGATAAATCATAAAATTATTCTTATTTGATATTAAATTGTACCTTCATCCTCTTAAAGGTATCATCACTGAGTAAACTGACTTTGAAAGATCTGGTCTTTGATCTAAAATGGATTTTGAACAATTCTAGGCATAAGACAATGATCTTGGATAGTATTTCCAGAAACATAATGATTTTTGATTTGAGGATGGAATTCATTATATTCGAGATCATCTATAAAATATAGTCCACTAAGTTTATCTTCGTCATGTTTACCAGGAAATACAGAGCAAAGATATCAAACTTATTTAAGTTATCATTACCCCCATTTCTCGAAATTAGTAAAATATGATCCCATAAAGCTAGCAACCTGAATTTTGTTGAAAAATCATTTATCTTTGGGGTTTTTAATACTTGGAGTCTGATAAATTCTAATTATTTCTCCTTCACAAAACATCGTGATTCATCTTGTAGTTTGAGGGCACAAGAAAATTGCTACTCCTTCAAAAGGAATTACAATGATACTAGTTTCCTTGTTATAGGAAAGAGAATAGGTTTTCCCATAAATTTTAATGAGTATTTATCTCTCCCACATCCATTAAACAAAATCTTATAGACTTATAGAACTCAACAAGAACTCTAGATAAACCAAATCATGCCCTTTCTGTTTGGCTACACACAGGCTTTCCCATCAATTCAAATTGATATTTTTAAAAATGAGAGAATCATAATTGGGAATGAACATTGGATCTTTTAGCCTATACCTGTACATTTTCCATTCAAAAAATTTCTCTGACAGAATGCATTTTATTCTGATGAGATGATTCCAGAGACATTCAATGTTAAGAAATACCAAATATTTGGAATGGCCCTTATGTATAGAGGTAGATATTTGGCATGAAATGGATAGAAAAATTGTGGGAAAATGATTAGGGGGTCCTTTATATAGGCATTGATGTGACAAATTCATATTCCTATATTGATCCAATGGTTTAAACAAAAGAAATTTGATCTGACGGTTGAGATGAAAGGTGAAAAAGGATTTTTTTAGGTTTCGATCTTTTGAGGTTTTCAAGATAAAAATTCAGATTTATAGAAAGTGAATCTGAAATTTTTCTCTTCAAATAACATGTACAAATGTCAATTATGAAAATTTACAAAAGGATGTGTACCTTTCGGATGTCTAGAAAAATTATCAGTAATGTGGAAAATTCATCTTGATTAACATTAGTTTCTGAAAATATTTAAGGAAAGAAAAAATATTGAAACTGAGAAACTTAGTAGGAAAAAAATAGGTTCTGGAATTTTGAATTCAAAAGATTTTGGGTACCAAGGAAAAATTAAACAAAAAATATTGATTATAAAAAATTTGATTAAAAAAAATTGATTATGAGAAAATATCATTAAAACTAATTTTTATTTTAAAAAATGTGTTGATGCAAACTTTTTATTAAAAAAAATTTGATTAAAAAAATAATACTTTGTTTAACAAGAAAATTCACTCCACCAGTGAAATAGAGTTGCATAATATAAAGACATTGGTTTCATAAAAATTTTAATATGGAATATTACCTTATGATTATCATTCTAAACTTTTGATTAATATTTTAAAATCTATAATGGGTAAATATTTTGTAAAAATATTAGAATGTTGATCATGCATTCCATTAAAATAAAGAATGATATCTATTTTTAGTGTTTAATCCCTAAGGAAGTGGTGCCTAATATCTATGTGTTTTTTAAATAAGTGACATACATGGTTTTTTCTTAGGGAAATGGAACTAGTATTATCACAAAATATATGTGTTTTGGTAAAACTCATTCCATATTCTGTGAGTGTGTGTTGCATCCAAAATACTTGAGCACAACAACCTCCTGCTACAACATATACAGCTTCAATAGTGGAATGTGCTACAGAGTGATTTTTTAGCATGACCAAGAATCGAATGAATCTCTTTAGAAATGAAAATTCCTGAATGTTTCTTTTCCATTCTACATCCTCGAGAATCATCCTCCAAAAAAATTTAAAAAAAATTATTTCTAGAAGGGTAAAAGAGTCTTAAATCCATTTTTTTCTTTAAATAGCGAAAAATTATTTTTCTTCTTTTAAATGTGATTCCTTAGGATTTTATTG
The DNA here is from genome assembly GCA_963277665.1 of Viscum album. Lineage (NCBI taxonomy): Eukaryota > Viridiplantae > Streptophyta > Magnoliopsida > Santalales > Viscaceae > Viscum > Viscum album. The sequence goes on from OY728140.1 coordinate 1,957,805,248, forward strand.
ATATCATGAAAATAAGAATACTAAAAACATTATGTATTGATGAATATCTAACTAGTATAATAAACTTCTTTTCATACCTCTAAATGATTCTTGATCTACCGATTTCCTAGCTACAGCCATATCAAGAAAATTTAAGGTACAGATTGGAGTGCTTATAATTTTAGTGTTGTCAAATCCATACACTTTAATAAGACCATTAATATACTTATGTTGATATATATATATGTTTGTTCATTTTTTTAGAAATTTTAAATCCTAGAAAAAATGTTAACTCACCCATCATACTCATTTCAACAAAGATTTCATTAGATTCGAAAGTGAATCAGTTAAATATTGATGAGATGAACCAAATATAAATTCATAAACATAAATTTGAAAAATAAAAACATTTTTATTATCTTTTTTATAAAAAATGTTGGATCAACAGTTCCCTTAACATAATTTTTTTGTAACAAAAATAATATATGACTATCATACGAGGCTCTAGGGACTTATTTAGGTCCATATAAATCTTTGGTATATTTAAAAACATGTTCATGATGTTTTTCATTTTCCAAACTGGTATGTTTTTTAACATAGACATACTCTTGAGCATATCTGTTAAGGAAAGCACATTTTACATCCATTTAAAAATGTTAAAAATTGAAGAATGTGGAAAAGGCATGTAAAATGTGAATAACTTCTAGTTTGGATACTGAAGAATAGGTTTCTTCATAGTCTATGAAATCTTGTTGATTATATACTTTATCCACTAATCTAGATTTATTTCTCAAAATGATACCATTTTAATCACACTAATTTATGAAGGCCCATTGTAATCCAATTAGAAATGATTTCTTTGGTCATTCAACCAAGGTCCAAACAGTGTTCCTCTTGAATTCATTTAGCTCATCATGCTTGGATTTAATCATATCATTATCAATTAAATCTTCATCACTGGTTTTTGGTTCTAATTGGGAATGGAATGCCAGATTTTCTACTTCATTTCATGAGGAACTTCTAGTCCTTACAGGTTGGTTAACATCACCAATGATACTATCACGGGGATAATTCTTATGAAATAACCAATTTGGGGTTTGTAAAACAAGTTCATAAATATATGGTAGAAAATATTCTGGGGTAAATGATTCAGAAATATTCTATTGAACATTTTACTTCTCAGAAATATCTTCTATCAAGGGTTGATAACCAGTTTTTGAAGACACATCTGAATATTATGGATGGGGTTGGTTAAAAACAAAAAGGATCGGTTTCATCAATTTTAACATGTATTGTTTATTCAATAGTACAAGTATTTTTATTAAGAACTCTATAAGCCTTAGAAATATTGGAGTATCCTAGGAAAATTCCTTCATTATATTTGGGTGAAAATTTATATATATAATCATTAGTATTCAGAATGAATACATTGAATCCAAATACCCTGAATTATTAATGTCTATGTTTTATACCATTCAACAATTCATAAGGTGTTTTATTAAGAAATTTTTTAATCAAAACACTATTTATAGTATAACAAGATGTACTTATATCTTCATCCCAAAAGAGATTAGAAATAGAATATTCACTTAATGTGGTTCTAGTTATCTCTTAAAAAAATCAATTTCTTCTTTCAAAAACATCATTCTGTTGAGCAGTTCCTAGAGAATAGATGTTATGAGTAATTTCTTTTCTAATACAAACATTTTCAAAATCTGAATATTCAAATTCTTCACCAGGATCACTATGAATAGTTATCACTAGATGGTTTTTCTCATTTTTAACAAGGGATCTAAATGTTTTAAAATAAGAAAAAACATCAGACTTTTTTGTACGAAAATAAACCCAGGTAAATATAGTGTAATAATAAACTAAGAGAAATACATAATATATGCCTCCAATACTTCCTGTTTATGTTCTTCCAAAAAGGCCCATATGCACTAACTATAATGAATCAAAAGTTGAGACTTCACCAGTTTATTTAAAACATGATTTATATTGTTTTTCATATTGACAAGGATCAGAAGCTTTTGAATAATCAAATTTATGCATTGGTAGATCCTTAATAAGTCTTATCATGGACAGTTTTCATAGGTTCATAAGGTTATACTGTCCTAACCTTATATTCCATAACCAAGATGGGTCTACAATTGCAATAAGGAAATTTAGATTTTTACTCCTATGTTATTCTATGTTTAGAGTTTATACATTCTCCTACATATGTGTAGAAAGAATAAACTCTTCATTAGAATTGTGTACTAAGAACTTATCATTTCTAAAATTCACAAGATAATCTTCACCAATTAATTGAACTATGAAAATGAAGTTTTTCTTAAGACCAATATCAAATAAAACATTTGAAATTAATGTTTTTCCAAGAAGAACAATGTTACCTATACCAAAAGTTTCTTCCTGATCATTATCTCCCAAAGTAAATTTTCATCCTTTCATCTTGATAACCTTTTCAAGGAAATTTTTGTTATCACTCATTTTCTGTGAGTATCCACTATCCATGAACAATGTATTACTATTGTTAATTTTTTTTTCCAGATAATAAGAGTGTTAGAATTTCAGAATCCAAACATTTATTGATCTAGAAATTCTAGAATGAAAAATTTTAGGTATCCACATTTTCATAGAAAAATAATTTTTATGAATAACTAAGGACTTTGTTTAATTTAAATTATTTCCCAATGTCCACCACAATGAAATTTAGTGAAAAATGGGGCACTTTTAGGAACAAAATGGTAATTACTAAAAACTGATTTAGAATATTTATAACCAAAACTAGAATGATTTCTCGAAGGATGAATTTGGGAAAACATATTGACAAAAAAATACCTATGTTAAAATTTGACACACATTTCTTCGTGGAAAATATTTCTGACATTATTTTCGATAACCAATTTTTTATCATCATGAACATTAATTTTATAACTAGAGTTAACCTCTAACATATTTTTCATAAGATTTATATTTTCAAGATACTTAGAAAGTATATCCATCTCAGAATTGACATTCTCATGGTTTTTAGAAATATTTTCAAAATAAAAAATTTTCTTTTCAAGTTCTATTGAAATATCTGATACATAATTAAATAAAATATAAGTTCTAGAATTTTATTTCTCAAACTTCTTTTTTTTCTTATAATTTTCATTATAAAAGATGTTTAGAAAATCTGGATACTTCTTCAAATGAAGTTAAGTTATTAACTTCTAATAAGGAAGATTCCACATCTGATGATTCATAAAAATATTCATTACTCAAATTTTCATTTAATAAATTAGTTGTTAGAGATTCATAATTGTTTACCATATCCATTAATCAATGATTTCAAATAGGTGGTCTGGCTATATTACCAATTTTCTTCTGACCAGAAGATTCATAATATAATGATTCATACGAGGATTCACCCCCACATTCCCCATAGGTGTCCTTAGCTTTCAAGAAATTATTATCCTTATCCTGGTAATACTTCATTCTATTCCTCTCATAACGCTCTTCCATTCTATCATATTTCTTAAGCATAAGGAAATACAGCCTTATATGCCCTGCTCTTTTGCATTCATTTCAAGTGACTTCAAATTCATTCTTTTCTTCTAATTATTTCTTCTTATATCTATAATGAAATTATTTATTTCCCACTATCATGTTCATCCATCGCGCAAGATTAGCTTGTACAATTTTAGAATTTTCACTTTCACTAGATTCAGATAAATTTTCGACTTTCTTAGACTTTGATCTTGTAACCCCTTCTAGAGTTTTGACATTAGTAAAGGCTACACTTCAATTTCCATTATTCTTCTTATTCATATCAGAATCACTTTTCATTCTTTTCTCATATTGAAGAAGAGTTCCAAGTAGCTCCACAAGATTAATTTGAGATACCATCCTATTCTCATTAATATCACTTTTTTTACTCCAAATTATTAGGCATAATATCGATTATTTTTTTCCACTAGAGCTTCATCATCAAGAAATTTCTCTCCCATATATTTTCTACTAATGACTATAGTCATAAACCTTTGTTGAACCTTGCATACTTGTTATCCATAGGGAAATAGAAAAAATTGATATTTTGTTCTTAGCATTTCTCTTCTGGTTTATATCACTTTGGATATACCAAAATGTGTAACTTCCATTTTTTCTGAATGCATTTTGAAACTTCACATGTTGATATATAAATATATATATTCCTGGTTGTTGAACATAACAAAGTATTGTGTACCTTGTAGTTTAATTGATATTCTGAGTTATCTTGATTGGCAATGGTTTTGACTTCCTTGTTAGGAATTTTTTAATCTCCAGTTAGAATAAAAAAATTTCTAATATAGTAGTAATAAAGAAAAGTCTTAATATGATCTCTCCAGTATTCATAATCATTCCTATCAGATGTAGGTGGTCTAGTATGATTTAGATTATCAATCGAACCAACACTCATTCCTTCCATTCTATTAGAAAATATCTTTACACAAAAGTATTTCAAAGAAATTGTTTGTAAACAACAATATAAATTCTAAGTAAAAAAAAGAAAGAAAAGTAAAGAAATAAGGAAATTAGAACAATAAAAACATGATAAAGAAAAAATATTTGTGAATATACGTATTTCAAAGGCCTCCTTTGATACCAATTGTAGGATCAGAATATGAATGTAGATTCTCAATTACATGTGGGGATGAATTGTATGTTTAAAAAATTTCATTTACAACATTACAGAAACTTACATTTAAGAAAGATAAACTGTGTAAATTCACAACTCCTCTTTTAGTTATACTATAAAAACATGAAAGGTTCTAGAAATATGGTTCTGAAAATTGAACATAATGAATGATTACAAGGAAAATATTCTACCTTAAATCATATTGAATAATATTAATCAGAGTATACAAAAGTACAAGAATGTATAAGAAGGTTATACTTTACTCTTTTATAAAATTTTAATGTAAATAAACTTGTAACAAAACAAGTTACTAGTATGAAATATGTTAGCCCGAAAAGTTCGGTATCCAACAACCTCGGATAAAGGTCTCTTTATTTATACATTAAAAAAATGTATTCCTTACCTACACCAGAGTAATACCTAAATAGGAATATTATAATTTGTCTTTTTATCCCCGTAATCCCTTTATTTTTACGGTAGTCATCACCTCTGTCTTCCTAACCCCCAAAGTCCTCCATCTTTAAGGTAGTGAGCACCTATGTCTTCCAATCCTCAGAAGTCCTTGATTGAACTCTGAAATAATCGGAGTCTCACAAAGGATGCCAAGAAAGATGTTATATATGCACAAACCATGAATGTCTCCATATCTACAAATCAAATCAACAACATATACTCTCTAGGGTTATTAAGAGATATGATATATTTCAAATGAGATCTTACATATAGAAACATCTCCAACATTCGGCTCCCTCCTCCAATGATCTTATTTTTTCATCAATTTCAGATGGACTATTACAAGTGTCAATCTACCAATAGTTAGTTAGAAATAGATCACATGACATCATTTAATAACAATAAAATGTTTAAGAAAAATGAAGTCACATAACAAAATATATTTTTGGATTCTAATGATAAATAAAAATTATAATCTAAACAAATATAGATTCAGAGTATATAAGATAAGGATATTCAGAATATTTTTTTTAATTAATTTGGAATCTGAATTCTATTGATTTTAGACACAAAACTCTAAGGAATTAAGAGTCTAAATTCTGAGTAATTGGGAATCAGAATTCTGAGGAATTCAGATTCTGAATTTAAAAGAATTGAAAGTTGGAATTTCATATAATTGAGAGTCTGAATGTTAGAGAATTTAGAGTCGGAAAATCATATAATTCAGATTCAAAATTACATATTATTCGGAGTCATAATTTTAAAGAATTCTGAGTCTGAATTTCCGAGAATTCTGTGTCTGCATTTCAAAGAATTTGGAGTATGAATTTCAGAGAATTTAGAGACTGAAAACAAAAAACTCTATATCCAATGAACTATAGCATCCCAAAGGTTTAGATGTGAAACTTAAATTTAGAAATGGAAATAAAAATAGATAGATTTAGAGAGATTGTAAAACGAACAATGAAAATCGTGATTAGGGTAAAACGTTCCGTAGAGAAGGGAAATTTTCCTTATAAAAATAATCCTTAGGGAAAATATAATTTTCCTTAAAATAAAATGATTATGATTTTTAAAGCATAGAGGAATGGAAAATTCATAACAAAACTAGATTGGCTCAACAATACCAACCCATTCTTATGATATATTTTGATAATTTAACTTAATTTTACCAACATATAGATTGTTTCCAATAGAGAAAGATGTGTGTAAGACAATATCCACATTGAGGTCTTTTATAAACAAAAACAAACACTTCCAAAAATTACTATGATATATTAAAAAAACATATCCTACGATATAATGTTCATATAAATAATATTTTTTGATCTATATAATAAAAATGTCACCCTATTAAACAAAACATCCATCAGCCTCCTCCTCGCCAATAGGGATTTTAACATCCCTAAATGCAATTTAAATCAAAATCATCATGAAATAAAAAAACATTAAATTCTCAATAGTTGTTATAATATAATATTTATGATATTATAATAATACCTTATTCGCAATAAATAGAAATAGTTAAAAAGTTAGGGTGTATAATTGAGGAAGCTAATGATGAAAATGAGCTAGATCACCACATCCCTCTATGAACTTGTAAGAATGAACTATATAAATATAACTTCCCAAACTAATAAAAATTAATGGGGAAATGTAATTTACATCAAACCAATAAGTGGGAAGAAAACAAATGGTACATAATTCCCTATCTGTCTATTTGGATTCACCTCAACACTGGAGAAGATCCATTAAATACCAACTGATGTGAAGCCAATGAAGAAAAAAAAGGTAATAAAAATTTTGATTTGTTTTCCTCCAAAACAACATACTGTTCCAATGAGATTTGTTCCAATAAATAATAGAAGAGAATAGGTAATGAATAAAGTGGATTTGGGTACATTAAAGCGTGCTAAAAAAAATACATCAACTTGATTCAATCAATAAAATTACATGGTATGCCAAGTTATTTAAAAAATTATATTCAAATTGAAGTGGGATAAATGTATATGATCAGATCAAGCATGGTTGGAATTTCTCTACCATCATTATACCCACCTTGGTTATCCTTATAGAGTGAATGGACCTAGGTATGTATGATATACTGTTCTCTTTATGGGAGTCATATTTCAATGATTAATAATGTGATTTTGTTTCACCAAAAAATATCATGCCTCACACTACTTTGACTTACATATAGTTGGTTGAGATGAAGCCATTAAGGGAGGTGGTATAATTGGAAGATAGGGAGATGAAATACCCAACAAGTTCCATTAAGGATTTACTAGTTTAGGTGAGAGAAATGATATTTTATGTAACTTATTATATTCAAAATATGCAGTATGTTTAGATAAGTTATCATGTACCCATAATTCATGGATGTCTCTTACAAAAAACGTCCAATACAATAAAAAATTTCAATAAAGGTACTCATTCAATAGAGTTTAAAGATTGGACCATAAGGATCAATATTTTAGACTCCATAATGTAACCCCTAGAATAACATTTATCATTATTCCTCTCGCATTATGAACAATATTTTAATGATTCTCCAAACATTGGGTTTTCATATTTTTAAAAGTGGATATTTCTATTAAGAAATAGAGTTTGAGTATTATATTTTTATTGTTGTTTCAGAACATTTTCACACCTAGTTATTGGGCTCAAACAACATTCATTTTTTATACTTATATATTTATTATTATTTTGATGATGCACGTATACTTTTTCTAATAAGCTATTGATTTGACGTATTATTCCCAAATGTTGATGTGGTGTACATTTATCTCAACAAAAATTGTTCAAATATATCCTTCCACATGACATTTCCATTTTTACAACACCCACCCAAATTGGATATCAAACCATATCTCTTAAATTTGAAATATTCATACCTATTAAATGATGAAAATTATCCTATAATTATTCATAATAATATATATCCTAATAAATAAACACAACTTTTAAATATTTTAGTTGGATAATATATGGGAAATTTGGGTGACCTCATCAGAGATGCATGGTATTAACCCATCCCTTTTGATGAATCATAATATTTTTGGATGGTGGGTCTAAATTTGTTATGTAAACCAAAAAGATGATTAACCCCACACTATTATAATTTGTAAAGGAATGAGTGATATGATTACCTTAATAACGTAACATTTATCACATCTTTGAGCCTCAGTGGGTTATCCTTGTCAATTTATACCAAGGGAATCTAGATTAACTATTGATGACAATTAAAATGATTAGTTAGTTCTTAATAGAGTACAAAATTTTTGGGTATTATAAAAATATAACAGGAAACTAAATCATTTAACTCGTAAAGACCATTTCCAAATTCCTTTCAATGACCAGATACTTGAGAAACATTTAGGCAAGATACGAAATTTCTAAATGGATAGTTTCTTTTGTTATTTAAGAGTACTAATTATACGAGAGGGTCTTTAAAATGTTATATACCCATTCTCAATTATTATATTTTCTTATCGAATATTTCTATTGGTAATTTGTTTCACACAATGATATTTATAAAGATATATGTGGATTAAATTTTCAATTTTTATTGTAAAATTCATGGAGGTATTTTTAGATAAATTTACTGTGGATGGATATTAATTTGATCTGTTTCTATCTACCTTGAGAAATGATTAGGATTGATGTATAGAAAAAATAATGTTTAAATTTTTTAAAAAATATCATTTCTTGGTTGAAAATGGAATTTTCCTCTATTAATTAGTATCAAAACATGAAATTGAGTTTGATATATCTAACATAGGTATTTTTTAATCCTTCCCATATATTTTATGTGATTTTCATAACCAATCATTCCTTGGAAATTAATGTTTTTACCACCACTTTAGCAAGGATTTTTATAAGATCGACCTAACTTTATCTTATTTATAAAAAAAATTATTGAATACATCATTTTTTATTCTAATTGGGAATTATTTTATGAGATTAAGAAACATATCACCACATCACCAATCACAGTAACCCTTGTTGGAAGCCTCAATCAGAGATTTTTTATAACACATTAAAATTCATTGTTGGATAAATCTTATTATAGTGGGTGGAAAAAAACCAACTATAACATCACAATCATTTATTAATGAAATTATCTTTTTAAAATTGTAATTTTTTTTATTAATAATGGATGTTAAAGAAAATTAAACATTAAAATTTTTAATTTTGGGAAAATGTATGATTTGTTAGATTTAAAATATTTTAATGAATCATATCCATTGAAAATATAGTTTATAAGGACAGTTATGATTAATACATTAATGGTTTTGATAATGTACAATTGACACAAATATAAGAATTGATGATCTCGACTGGTAGGATCATAACATATGATCCCTATCTATCAGAGCTACTGAGGGGAATAGAATAAATGTAATTTTCCCTTGACCAAGCCAATGATAATATTCGATAATTAAATCATTAGTGGAACTATTTATGAGTGATGACTAGCCTCATTGGGATAATGGCACAAATCATGTTCACCGAACAATGCAAAAAAATTCTCACCATCACACAACATATTCTTAAGGAATTCCTTGAAGTAATAAAGGGATATAGATCTTTACCCAATAAATACTCATTTATATATTTTTATTTTTCATAAAATAATAATTATATTTATATTTTATTCATTTTTATTAATTAAATAATAAGTCTGAAAAAAATAGAATTTGATATGATAAAACTCAAATTTTATTTTTTGAAAATATGTAGTTTCAATAAAGACACACATTTTGAATATTTGAAGAATTTATTAAATAAAATTTATCCGAATAAAATATTTTTATTAAATAATAATGATTAAATATAATGATAACTTATTTTTATGAATCCAAATGTAATTTTTATAAGGGAGAGAAAAATATTTTTATAAAAAAAATATTTTTTAATAAATAATGATATTCGATTCTAAAAAGTAAATTATCAAAATAATAGAATTATTTTAATAAAACAAACAATATTTTTTAATCTATATTTCTTAATAATCCAATAGTTATTTTGTAATATTTTTATAGAGTAAATGTTTTGGGTAGATATTTAATATGGTTTAATTATACAATATTTATTATGACATCATAAAAGCCCAAAAGTGATGAAATTAATATTATGAACAATATCCACAACCAAAAATATTTTTTCAATTTTTAAAATTATGTATTTTAAAGTAATTTTTATTTATTTGAGAAACACTTAATGAATCCTTCAAAACCAATGTTATAATTTAAGGTTTCATATTTATTTCATTAGGTAAATAACTCACTATCCCTTAAGCAATGGAATTATATTAATGAGTTCAGTTCTTATCCATATAAAATAAATGAAATCTATTTCACTTTGGTAGAAACCATGGGAGAAACCTTTTTTGTGTGGTTTTGATAACATTATCATATATAGTCCAAAAACAAAGTGTGAAAATTAAGAAATAATTCTAATCAAATATTATATAAAACCCACAAATCCACCCATTATTTTTTCTTAAAAATAATTTGAGAATAAAATTAATATTATAGTCCTTCTCTATATCCCTTTTAAGGTTCCCCATGCTCAGAATAAAATCCTCATAATCTTTTAGAAGTTCCCTCTCAATGTAAGGGATCATATCCTTCTTTTTATTCAAGCACCATCTTAACAATATTCATTTTTTAAATTGTAAATGTTGGGATATTTTTTCACACATCTATATTAATTTTATTATAATTTAAAAATGGGTATAGAACCTTTTCACTCTCATTTAACCATTCCAGGAATTGTTATGTACACCTATTATGCTTCTGATATCATTCTATGATTTTTCATTCAAAATTGTTTTTTATTGAATGAACAATACCATATACACTAAAATGTATTATCCAATTTTGATTCACTCTTAATTTAATGTGGATTTCTATGCATGTAACCCTAAAACCATAATCATAGGGTTAAAATTTATGAAATACACCCTTATTTTGTTTTATTTATGTGGGACACTAATTCATGTATAAGATATGAAAGAGATGTGTGGGCTTAAAATTCCATAGAACTCCAAAGAATTTGGTAATGTTTTAATCTAATGAGATTCCATGTATAATGAATTTTTTTATCATTATAACACTATGTGATGATGATATAATCCTATATCATCTTTTAATATTCATGTTTATGGTTCTCAACCAATTTAAGTGTCCTTGATATGCCAATTTACTCACTAGTATAACTTTCAATGTTTTTTCTCTTTAAATATTTCTTTTCTAGGATTTAAAGATCACCCATTTATTATGTATTCATATAAGTTATCTTATTAGGTTTTAGAATATGCATAGAATATTTTCACATGTTATGTAGTTTTTATGTACTTTTGTTGTATATCTATTTCTTGTGGTTATCCATTAAAAAAATACCCAAATACACTAGGACACATGATCTTATGGGATTTTTATATAGTGTATCTTAAAGAAATAAATAGATATATAATAGTTATTAATGATATGGTTTGTCAAAGTGGGAATTATAGTAATATGTAGTTATATATAGGGGTTATGATTAAAAAATAAAGATAAATCCCCAGGTATAATACTAAACATAATAAAGAATCCCTACATTTTAAAAGTAGAGAGTAAGAGGTTTCCGAGAAAATAAATCAGTTTCTAAATCCAATAAGTGGATGTGGATTTAGAAGAGTTATACATAAGGGTAATAATACCAAAAAGAGAAAATTCATTTGGATTCAATCGTCAGTTAGTGCATGAATATGGGGCGTACTACACAATGGGTTTGACACTCCCGAGGGGTATGATTTAGTATATTTACATTATTTTTTTCAAACATTATGAAGGGAATAAAAATAAACATAAAATATTATATTATGAAATATATCAATTAAAAAGTATACAAAAATATTTAAATTCATATGTCAAGGAATATATGTCATTTTTGTGCTACCGTATCAATTATATTAGTTTCCCTTTTATGTGTTTGATAGATTTAGAATTATCATCACTAAGTTTGTTTTGGACATTGTAAAACATTATAACAAGAATCAAATAGTAAAAGGAAGTATTATCATCCGTAGTTTTACGAAATCTTTCATATCATGCAAGTTCAGTATAATTATTTAAACAACACTACAAAACATAGAAGTAGTTATATTAGAGAAAACCAATAATAGAAAAATTACTTCATCCTATATACATAACTCCTCCACTAAAAAAATTTGCGGGATGAATTTCACATAAATCCTATGATACTTCCTTTAGTGGGGTTTGATGTTATTATAAGAATGGATTGGATATCCCTAAATATATCCAATATAAACTTTTAAGAGAACGACGTCACCCCCTTTGTTGTAAATTTCCATTAGAATCTATAAATGATCAAGGTGGTAAAACAAAATTTGGTATTATCATCTAGATCATAGAAATTATTTATATATATGAAATCATTTCTATCTCATATGATTGAGTCAAAGGAAAATATTATATTTCATGGAATTCCCATTATATGGGGATTCACTAGTGTATTTCTTAAAAAATTTCCTAGTCTTACTCCTCGATGATTGGTTGTGTAATTGATTAAAAATATACATTTATATTTCCCCATTTCAAATACACCATATACAAAGTTTTTTTGATGAGCATTAGGTTCTTGAGAAACAATTATAGGAGTGTCTTGAGAATGGTTTTATATGACTAGGTGGTTCATTGTGGGGTCTTCTAATCATTTACAAAGGAGTTGTTAATTAATCTATATATTAATTATTGTAAAAACAAAAAGATCAGAATAAAGAAAATTTATCCACTTCATGTATGGATGACTTATTTGATTAGTTATGTGTAGCCTAGAAATTCTTTAAGGAATATATTTAGTTATGATATTATTAAGTAAAAGTGGAGAAACTGGATATCCCCCAAACTAATTTTTGACATAACTATTGGTAGTTTTAGTTCATATTAGAATATTTAGAATCTCTAATTAACTATATATTTTCATGGAATTAATAAATATAGTCTTTAGGGATTACCTTGACAAATTTATTGTATTATTATAGATGATACTCATATATACTCTAAAACAAAGGAGGCGAATGAGGAGAATGTAAATGATTTACTAAAGGCCATGAAAAAAGAAAAGGATTATACAGTGTACAATAAATTTGGGTTTTTTATGGAGAAATTATCCTTATTGGAGAATGTTATCACCTATGGATGTGATATTTGTCGATCCTTCCAATCTAAAGTTGACTGAAGAATGACCCAGACCAACATCTTTGATAGACTCGATTGCTTAATAGGATTTCTTGGTTAATATCAATACTTTTGTAGAGAATTATCATGATATCTAATCCAAATAACATTGTTAACTCATAATGGGGATTTTATTTTCTAGATTTTTGAATTCAATGTGATCTTTAGTGTGTTAAAGTGTATAATCACTACAATTGTAACACCCTGAGTTTTAAGGAATTATTATCATTTAATTAAATTCAATTTTTTTGATTAGTTTTTTTTCATTATAAACCATGTTAATCATGAGTTAGACATATAAAATAGTTAATAATGCACTACATAGAATAGTATCCTTGCTTTATTACACAAAACACCATCTTTTAATAAAACCATGATATATTATCAATATAGTTATTTTAATTTGGTTTTAAATTATAATTATTTAAAATATATTAACTTATTAATCTAATTTAGTTAATTTTAATAAGGTTTATATTGAAATTGGATATAAGACATTTGTAATCATTTTTATAATTTCCACATTAAAAACCTTCTTTCTGGTCACCTCAGTAAGAATAATGTTAAATTAAGATTTTCCACAATGGTTAATTTAATAGATTCCATATTAAGAATCATAAAAATATATAATTTATAATAAGGTAAAATTAATATTTGACCAAAATGTGTAGTGAATGCAGTAAAAATTAATTAGTGTGGTGAAATTAAAAATTGGTTTAATATGGGGTTAAACGAACAAGATAACGGTAAAAATAGCCATTAATCATGTAAAACACTTTTTTATTTCCCAATGTTGACTATAAAACCTCTATCGTTTATGAATGGTTCATTTTAGACACCTGTGAAATATGAAAAACATGGTAGCAGTCAATCCTTTTTAAAAAATACTAATTGTGTTCTCTTCCCCAAATACAAAAGGCCACCCTCAATCCTCTTTTCTACAAAAATTCAATCCTCCTTAGATCATCCATGAAATAAAAAAATAAATTTCAAAAGTACCTCCCATTATCCTAGATGATTTATTTTGGGTAGAAATCCATCTTAATTTTTTTAGTCAAACCCTTAGGAGAATACCAGAAGAATAGGTAACATTATTCAAAGATCATTTTTGTTTTACTTTTTCTCCAAACCAATCAGTTATTATTATAAAATTATTATATAATAAACTCAAAATATTACATATACTGAGATTTCATTAATTTAATGTTAATTACCATCTACCAGATCCATTTCCTTCAAATGGCTAACAATATCATTGTTTTTGTGTTCGACATATTACCACCCTGCGAATCGATGTGGTTCGTTTTTCCGTTACCACTGCTTAATACTAGAAAAAATCATGGACGCATTATCTATATATGATATAAATTCTTTTTTGGTATTATTATTCTTGAATTTTTTATATCACACATACTTACAAATTTACCATTTCTGGAAATGTGATAACATTGTTCGTGTGTACGACAGACTACCGACCCATGAAGTATTGTGAATCACTCACAATTTACATGGAAGTTATTAAGGGTAGATTTAATTCAAATATGTGATATATTTTAAATATAAATCATTTATTAATTGAAATATATATTGCATAATTTTCTTTCATTCAATCCAATAAGAAAATGGAAATATCTTTAATGTGTATGTATGACCTACCGCTTGCATGAATGGTGTATTTCAATTTATATCACTAAATGATATGGATTACTATAAATAAATTTATAATGTCAAATTATTACGCCTTTATCATTTTTATCATTAATAATTTTATGTAACCATGAGCACTCAAAGAAGACCAGAATTATAAAAAATCAAAATATATATTAAAAATAAAGCAGTTGTTACCCGAGATGTAACTACATCATGAAACTCTTAATAAAAAGGTAATACAAGGTAACAATAACATCTTATATGGTATTATATATAAGAATATATTTCTTTAATATATATATAATAAACATAAATTTTATATACCCGAGGTTCAAAAAAGTACAATGGATGTTGGGGTTAATGGTACGAGATTTTTTCTCAAATTGAATTCTTTGAGACATATGTAATGTTACACACCTATATCATTCCACATGTTGTATATAAATATATCCCATTTTCCATATAATTTAATTAATTAATTCATCTTTATTATGTTTTTCAATTCATTATATATTATTACATCCTGGGGTTTAGGAATCAATGTTAGAAATATTATAAAGGCTTCACATTACAATATCTTCATTTATCATGATTTTTAATGATTATGTTTATGATGATAAAATATTATGATCCATATATCAAATATTTTTATGAAATTTAACATTATTTGTTTATTAATGATATCTAAAATTAATGGATCCAGTTTTTACTCATTGTTACTTTAATGAATTGAGAAAATGTTTTTTTAGAAAATTATATTTTATTTCTATCTTCAAGAAAATGTTTATTTTCATCCAAAGAAATGTAATCTAAAAATTGTTTACAAAATTTTTTTATTATTGCCTTATTATTTTTTAAATAAATATTTACCAATGTTTCATTTTTGTTTTTGAAATTTTTTAAAGGAATCACAATTTTGTTTTCTGAATAATCCCATTGGACTTTTATCTAAAATTTAAAGGAACATTCATTTTAATTTATATGTAATTAATAGGATATTCTGATGACATCACGAATCATTTATTTGACGATTCCATTATATGTTATCAAGGTTACTTTATATGAATAATTTTAAAAAAAAATTTATGTTTTCATTTTTTTTTCAAATGGAAAAGTATGTTATCATTAATAAATGTTTAAATGATTATAAAAAATGATTTTCCATAAAATATGATATTCATTTGTGTCATCTATGCCTTACTAATGATCTAATCCATTGATATAATTCATATTTTTTAAATGAATCATTTATGTTTGGATTTCATGATTTCTATGAAAACTATTTCTCTTCCATGGGTTATACCATGATCAAATTATTTTGAAACACTCTTCTTTTCATGGGTGATTATATTATTATATTATTATGAGCGGTTTTCACTTTTCTATAGGTTAAGATATGGTGACATGTTTATTATACCTATTTCTTTTAATTGGTAATTATTTGATAAAGTTTTATGATCTTGTAGAACACTTAAATATGGTTTTTATTATATTATGGTTTGGACCTATATATCCCTCCAATGCATTGTGTATGATTTATATCTTGTGATGATAGATATGAATGGAACAGGGAGTGAATTCGATTTAGTAGGAGAAAAAAAAGTTTAGTAAGACATGGCTCGAATGGGGAGTGAACCCAGTTCAGTTAAAGACTTTATTCTCTTAGATGGTCATGGTTTTGAGACTTGACTAATATGAAAATGATTATATAGGCTTATGTCTATGACAGAAATTCCTTTCCATATTCCAAATATTTTATCTCATGGATCATATTATTTTATTAAATTACGATTCATGTCTTATGAGTTGCCAATATTTATTCCAAGACTGAATATTATATTCAATAATGTGCTGGGAATGATTTTAGAATTGTACGGTCATATTCTCATACACTTCTGTTTGTGTTATCTTTATTATCTCCCTTGTTTTTTCTTAATGATAATATTTTATAACCCTTTAAAACGTTTCCTTTCCACACGTTTTGTATATTTTTATTTTTTATCATATTTTTAAGAATGGTGTTTGTTGTGAATAATATAGTGGGAGATGATTTAGCTCACCTATGAACCCTTGTGTATGTTTCCATGTTTCCAATGGCATTAAACAATTATGATCCTCATGCATGTGTTTGTGTAATGTATTGAAAATTCATAAAAAAAATGTTGTAACATCTATATAAGAAAATACAACACCCTTATATTTGGTATCAAAGGATATGTTTAATTAACCATTAAAAATTTATTATGACAAAACCTTAGTGAGATAACTAAGGTAATGACTAAGGATATTTATAAGTATTATTCAAGTTAAATGAAATTTCACTAAACATTGGTAAATGATAGGGTTATTGGTTTCCTAAAAATGCATCCATGTTTGTATACCAAAAGATAATGAGGACCTGGTACATATTTACCTTGGGGTAAGAACCATAAAATTTTCATTCTGTTCAAGACTCAATTGTACAAATGTATAAGACAACGAGACTCACTACACACCTAGTTTGAAAATCCCAGGGTATATGGTTTTGAAATGCCAAAAAACATTCTGAATTATCATCACAGATATAAATAGAATATGGTGATATATGATATAGGATACACCTAAGGTTTCATAGATTAAAAATAATGTGACCTGATTTAGACATCCTATAAGTGGTTTTCATGATTACGTGGTTTCCCACTATGGTTATTGTTTTTTAGTTTATTCTTTTTTTAGTTAATGGGTCGTTCATAAAATAACCATGTTAATGCTACGTGTGACAAGAAATGAAATGATTATCCTCCTACGATTCTAAATTCTATGGGATCTGGGATTAAAATTTTTGTTTCAATTCACACACAACATTCTGTAGATATGAATCATGATATAATTAAAAATAAAGGAGGGAACAAAATTTTGTTTATTTTTTCATGACGCGACATCGATCCTCTTTTAGTTTTTATTTTCATCAATAAGATTCTGAATAATGGATCAATACCACTAAAATTATATTTTCTATTCCCTAGTTTTTGGAACATGAAAAAATAATTTTTGTCTATTGTTTGGAAGGTGAAGTGGATCAATGGGGGACTATTAAAAAAAATTATGAGCCAATATGATGAAATTGAGATCATGGATTAGGATGAGGTCAAGAAAATATCTTTCAAGAAGTAAATTACTCATATTTTTAATATGAAAATGTTGCATGAATTCTTTGAGAAATATAAAATTGACTTTGAATCCATTTTTACCTTTAAAGAAAAATTTTAAAACATTATGTGTGTACGATTCTAGTATTTTCATTCAATAAGAAATTAAGGTTTACTGATTCATTATAGGCTTAAAACCAAGTATCCTATGGGACTTAACCGTAAGATACATTAATAGCTACGAGGGGATAGTTTGATGAAATATAAAGGAGTAAATGGATGTTTATGTTCTGTATAAATCTCATGGTTTTTAAAAGAACGTGATAATTGAGATAAAATGGAACTCTAAAAACTATTAATAGAAGAAGACGATCATTTCTATGTTCTTGAAATATGTGAATTAACATGGAAGAAATTTCCATAAGGTTAATAATAAATTTTTTAACTATATAAAGAATGGTCATAATGAAATTGATTTCTAATTTAATGGGATGTAGATAGACAATGAAGTGAATAGAGAGAGTGTTTCATGAAATGATCCTCCCACACTTCAGTGATGCAAATGTAAGAAGAATGAAAATTATGAGAGCCAATGAAAAAACCCAATGTTCAATTATGATACTCGATGTTAGAAGCCTTTTAAGCAATGGGATAAGGGGAAATATCATACGATCACTATTTTAGATGAGGGATATGATAAATATGGGGTAAATGGAACATTTATTATCCACTCTATAAAGGGTAATATCTCAATGGAATATTCATACTACCATTCATTCAAATCTAATGAATTTTATAACATTATCTGGTTTCCTACAAAATGATTAGATGTTGAATTAGTTGTGGAAACCCATAATGGTATGATTATTTCATAACAAGTTTATGTCTCCATTCATGTATAAATATTATTTATTATGATTTCTATTAATCTTTTTTCCCATGGTGGAATTCGATATCGTCTATGGCATGGATTAGATTTCTTTACATAACTCCCACATCCATTGTATTGTAATGTAAGATGTGATTTATATTTCAAACCACAATTTGATCATCTATCAATGTGACAACATGTATAAAATTCCAATGGACTCTAAAACCATTATATGGGAATTAATCCCCATTCCGACGCGGTATTATCTTTAATGGTTTGGGGGAGAACATGGAATCTATGATATTTTATTTTCCTGAGAATTTGTTGATGTCCTTCCTAAATATTTTACTAGTTTTCATAAAAAAATGTGAATATTGAATTCTTAATAAAACTGATACTAGTTCTACATCAATTTCATAGTATCCATATAGAATTGAACTAATTGAGTTGTTGTAATAGAAGAAGAAAGTTGAGGAAACACTTGAAAAAGGACTCATTCTGTCATCTTTTTCCCCGTGGGGTGCATCTAATTTTTTAATGAATGGTGAATCAATGTGACTCTACATAGATTATCAATAACATAAAAAGATCATGATAAAAAATAAGTATCCTCTCTGGCAAATTGATGACTTGTTTGATAAACTATTAAGAGATCAATGATTTTCCTAGATTTACCTTGTTTCTGGATATAATCAATTGTGGTTCAAGAAGGAGGAAATACCTTGGACGACACTCTGTACATGGTATGGGAACTATGAACATATATTTATTCAATTATGTATTACTAATTTCCCAACTATTTTTATCTATTTAATGAATAGATTCTTTATAGATTACAATGATCAGTTTGTGGTAGTCTTCATAGATGACATTATTAACTATTAAAAGGGAAAGGAATATCATGAATTCCAATTGAGAATCACACTAAAGACACCATGGAAGGATAAAAGATTTTCATATTTCATATTTTATGAATTTTTTATATAAAATAATTCATTTTATGGTCATATAATCTCAAGAGAGAGTATATAAGAAGAACCATCAATGACAGAGGCAAATGAATGATGGCCTAGACTAACTTCAGTGAGTAGGATTGGCATTTTTCGTAATTTAGATTGAAATTATCAATGTTTTGTCGAGAATTTATCATGAATTTATAATCATATGATCAAGATATCTATAAAGGGTTCCATTTTCTTCTAGATGGGTGACTATGAGTAAAATTAAAAGGAAATGAAGATAATATTACTCAGTGAACGTGTTATTAAATTAATTTATAGTAGAGAAGGGTTGTAATATATAGTGATGCATCTGCGAAGGGATTATGTGGTGTTATCATTCATAATTAAATGGTTATAGATGATTCATTGCCAAAATTGATGGTTAATGAAAAAAATACCCAACTCGTGATTTGGCATAAGTTGTGGTTATGTTTTCATTAACAATTTGGAGGTATGATCATTGAAGATAAAAGTGTTATATGTATATTGATAATTAACGATTAAAGTATATATTCACAAAAAATGAGTTAAATTTTTTTAATATAAAATGATTAGATGTTATTAGTGATTTTGACTTCCTAATACATTTCCACCTTAGGAATGTGAACAAGTTTTCCAATGCAATAAGCTAAAAGGATCATGATAGCTTATCAGTGATGAGGATAAAAAAATAAAATATTTCTAAATTTATGAAGCAGGAATATATAAATCCTGATGTAACAGGTATAATTTTATATTTGTCAACTGAATTTTCAACCATATATCCATGTGAAGGCTTAAGAGGTGTAGAAAGAGGATGTATATTTTCCAAGGAATATTAGAAATGTTCTGCAGTTTAAGCATGATTAAAATGGAATGATAAGGATTAGGAACCATGTATGTCATGAAATAAAATCAGATTTCATCTGATCCGACACTTGAACAAATCCGAGAAAAGACCCATGATTCATTATCGGTCCTCTTGGGACGGTGAAAAGTGATAGGGAATCAAAACAGTATAAATGGGAATGATTTTACGAAATGAAAAGAAACTATGCAGTATAAATAAATTGAACAACGAAAAATAAATATATGGAAGGAAAGAATAATTAATGATCAACAACATGACTAACATATGCACAACTATAACTCTATTTAATCACATGGGTTACACTCCAATAATAAAACCAAACATTTTCCAAGGCGATCTATACCATGATAAAACCGACAAGAATAATAAATACAAGAAACAAGATATAGGTGTGAGTCGTAGAACTCAACAGGTAGTCCTGACCAATTCTATACCCAAAACATATCCATTGAATAAATAAAAAATGAATTGATGTTTGAAATAAAAGCTATATATAGTGACTTTTTCATAATTTTTATTTCAAAATAGACAAATCACAACCCACATCCATCACATTATAAAACATGGTTCATTAAAATGAAAAGATAATGTTGTGGGGAGGAAGGATAAAAGAGAACCAAATTAGAAACATAAAATTTTCATTATAAAGTTAAATAGTGATTAAAACCATTTTATCAAAGACACAAATCCATGGATTTCCAAGAAAAAACAAAATCCATGTACATAGTTTGTGGTCTCACAATGAGGGAAATGGATAGTGAGTTTAGTCTTCGATCTTCATAGGAATACATAGGAACTCATAAGAGAACCATAACACATTATATGTGTGACTCATCCTAAATGAATTCTCTAATCAATGACATCATAACACCCTATAGCCCACTTGTCTCCCTACTGGTCCGGGTCAAGCGGCCTAATCCCATTACAATAATAACAAAATATTCCCATACTATGGGCCACTATTTAGTGTGTAAGCTAAAATAGTGTTGTAATTGTTCTCATTATACCTCTTTGTTATATTATTTTCCCAATGTATATTTCACAAGGGGGAGTGTCACCCAATTTAGACAACTGGTCACCTACATTCTTTGTAAACATCAACCAAGAGACACCAACATGACCACCTAAAGGGTGGTGCCTTGCCGTCAAACATTCATTACATAATACAGGTCCCATACTGGGGACCCACCCATCTTACAGAACAATATCTAGGAATGTCTCCCAACCTAAGAAGTGTTTTACAAAAACCATTTCAAAATTCAAAATGGGACTCTAGCATCCCAACATTCAACCATTTTACAAAAACACTTAGAAACATTTCCAAAAAAACACCAAATTTCATCTTTATACTAACATGGATAGATGGGACGTTAGATTGAGAATTCACCAAAAATGTTCCCAGGAACATTTTAAAGCCCATTTAAAATAGCCAAAGCATAAGAAAGTTCCAAACGAGCATTCAAAATACTTATAAACCAGCCTTCTTTTAGAAACGTCAAATGGGATATATCTTCAAACCACTCATCCAAGCATGTTTCATGACTAATCAGGTCTAACCATAAGGAACAAATTTTGAACCAATTTAAAATTAAAAACGGGCCTTCCATGATTTTCAAAACAATAATTCATTTAATAGAATACCATACACCAACTATTTTCTCAACCATACAAGTCATTGGAAACCCATTTAAACAATCCCACACACCATTTCAAATCAAGAACACATTTACAAGGGCCAAAGGGGCATGCCAACATGAAATTATTATAGGAACGCCCATTTAAAAAGTATAAATCACTGCTTTGAACATCAAAAAGGATTTAATAAATTCCAAACGATACCATTATACACCACTGGTTGTTTATAAGATCCAATCAGGCCATTTCAAAAGCACAAGGCATGGTAATAGATTTCCAACAATTTCAAACCATCACAAAACCAAGGGTAAAAAAACTAATTCCACACGGTACACAAAATTTAACAACAATAATATCAAATTTTTAAACTAATTTCGGTGTGAATACCAAGAAATGAAAATAAACATAATTTAATGGGAATATGAAAATGGGGACCTACCTCAAGAATGAGGTAACCCCAATAAGCCAGTGCCGAACTTCAATGACATCACCACCACACTCAAAGGAAGGTGGAACCAACCTTACACAACATGTTAAATACACAAATATAATGGATCGACCCTAAAAGGAATGAACCTAGAACCTACGGTTTGGAAGAAACACAAATCTCAATATAAGAACCCTAAATCAAGGAATGGAAGAAGAAAAGGGAGTACCAGAGGGGGAAGGTCACCATCAAATGAGGTTGTGCCATCAGGGGAGGTCGGTTGACAGGGGAATTGTAACAAAGGGGCACGCGGCTTGGTGGAGTGTGTATGTGGGTGTGCGACGGAATAAGGGAGTTGGGATGGGTGTTGATGTAGTGGTTGGCACTGGTAGGGTGCCACTCCATTAGAGCTACCCATACATAAGAGGGATGCACAGGTGGAGTTAGTCAATCCTCATCGGTGTAAAGGGGAAAGTGTGAAAGGGGGTGAGGGTGCATGACGGGATAGAAATGGGAGGTAAGTTGGGGGAAACACCATGGTAATGGAAAATCCCCCAAAAATATAATAAATCCAAAAAATATAATCATAAAAACCATAAAAATAATACTACTAATAATAATAATAACAATAACAATAATAATTGAAACAATAATCATAATAATAAATAATCATTTTAATGATAAAAATTATAATAAGATAAATAATAATAATAACAATTTTATTAATAATAAAATAATGAACAAAATAATATTTTTAATAATAACACTTTATATTATAACAATTATATTATTATTATTATCCATGATAAGATAATATTATCATTACTATGGTAAATTATTTAATTAATTAATTTTTTTCACACATTCACTTTATTTTATTTGATCGATTCAAATACCGCAACAACGTAGCTTCCTGGGTTAAACACATGGATCATGATAACTGTGTGGTTCCCACATGCCAGTGTAAGTAATAATAATAATAACAAAAAGAAAATATTTATAAAATAATTTATAATGATCGTTTCATTCATAAAAATAAAAATAATATGAATAGATTTTTTATAGTTATGATTATATTAACGACAATTAATAAAAATAATAATAATCATCATTTAATTTTTAAAAGTAATAATTTTAATATATTTTTTAATAATACTAATAAATATTAATAACCAAAATGTAATAAAAATAATACTATTATATGTGATAATAATTATTTTATTATTATTCTTAAAATTCATGATTTCATTACATTATTTTAGCAATATTTTAACTTCGTTTCATTTTTCTTTTAATTTATTTATTTATCTTGAAAATAGGGTTAGTCGTACGGTCTCCAAACCATTACCTTCCCATGTACCTTGTACCGATAATTCCAATACACACATCCGTCAATAAAATTTAAAATATTTAAACAAGGAATTCCCCTAAACTCAGACTTTATCTAGAATCAAGGATAAAATAAGACCTTCCTATGACAATTCTCCCCACCATAACACTTTCTTCCCCAAAAAGCCACAACAAGGATGAACCCCCAAAATAGAAATTGATACCCCTTTACAGTTCAATGAGATTCCCAACGAATGAAAATTAATAGATCACAAAAACTCCACCAATGATCGAAATGATAAAAAGAAGAACTCAGGAGACATTGACGAACTCTCCACTAAGCGATACCCGCTCCCAAAACCACAAACACCCCCAGTTGATCATTCTATAAGATATAGAACATTCATGAAACCCAAAACATCCTTAAAATATTAATATCCTAAACATCAAAAAGTGGAACACATACCATCATTTAAAACAGAAAAATGAATTCAACCCCCATCCCAATGATAACTTTATAACATTACTCCATTCAAAACCACCATAAAATTGTCATCTCTACTTTCACTAAAAGGGAGGAATTTAAAGTATGGGGTTCTGCACAAGACAAACCTCCACCAAATCAATTCTGAGAAAGAGACTAATATATTGACATGGGGTGTCCCAAAATGACTCACCACCATATGAAATAGGTCAAACCTGAATTTATCGAGTCCCACGATGTTTCTCCCCACCATAAGAACTGAAAAGATTAACCGAACTCCAAGACATTCTATAGGGATAAAAAAACCCCACCACAAGGGGAGGGGAGGGAACGGTCCAACCAACATGGCATTAAAACTGTAGCTGAAAAAACCAAAAAACCCACACCCTCAGAAGAACGAAACTCATGCCACACTAAAGATTTAAATTAAACCTAGGTATTTTTACACCACTGAGGTTATCCTGAATTTGTGTCGGATTCACTCCAGGGCCTATAGATGGTACTATGGTGTTTGAAGAATCACCTTCCTCACATTTTGGCCTGATAAACCCCAATATAAAAGTACTTATCCAAATTTTACAAAACACACTTCCATTGAAATAAAATATTCAAAGGTTTTGACAACAACCATTCATAAAATTGGAAGAAAAAGAACCCAAAAATCATACCAGATCATAATATTAAATCAAAGTAAATATATTGAAATAGAATCCCAAAATGATCCCACGCGTCATCCGACTCATGTGAACATGATAATGGGATTATCACATATTTGGGTCTGGCTTCACGATGGTTCATGGAATCACCTTGACAGAACCACTCCAGGTGATCCAACCATCCATAGGTGTGGTATGTTCTTAGAGCACATGGGCATGATGGATTCTTTTTTCAATTATTACCACACTGATGACAGATCATGAAATAGTGTTTTCTAGAGTCTTACTAGAGGTCTAAGGGCATATTTATTCCCCTACCAACACCACAGACATCAGGTCGCTTCCCATTCCTCTTATCGGTATACAATGAACCACTTCTAAAGACAAGAAGAATATTATTAATCCCATTTCCTCTTGATAAATCATATTCAGTATGAATGTCTTGTATCACCGCATTAGAAATGGTGGTTAGGATGAGTGCTGAAAATTTGGACCACATTTCTGGTAGGAGGGAAATGTCAAAATGTCGAGCTTTCTTATTATTAGTTGCAACATATAATGGGGCATACTGAACTAGGTCTATGAATTTTTGATATAATTCTAATACTTATCTCTCACCATGTTGAAGACTGCACTACTCCATCCTATTTCTTATCTTATTCATCTCAATGAAATAATATTTTATGAACGATGTCTTGATGAACTCACAAGTACGATATTCAAGAGACATTCTCTGAGACTTAATCTTCCACCATTTACAGGTTGGTCCTTCAAGCATGAATGTAGAGAACTTTATCTTTAATGAATTAGGCAGCACAAGGAAACTGAAGTCTCTCTTAGTCTTCTACATCCACTCCTCTACCTCGAGAGGATCCATTTGACCATCAAATAGTTGAGGGTTCAACTTCAAAAACCAAATAACATAGTTTATAGGTTGATCAACTGGAGGTTTTTCCAATGGTTCACCACCAAAAGCTGCACCGGGGGGTTCTATAAAATCTTTGTGCAGGTAGACACTAAGAAAATGTAAATAAGTAATTTTATCATAAAAAATTCATAAAAATATCAAATTCATACATTATGAAATAAAAATAAATAAATTTTAAATACCATTTTTCAAAATTAAAAAACCAAAAATGATTCAATAGTGGGAAACTAGTGCTGATGGGTGACTTAGACACAAGGTTGGAAGCTATATGTCATTCATTCCATTGTAATAGAGAAAATTCTAGGGAAATTTCCATGGATCCACATGGATTTCCAGACCCTTCAAGTTCATGGAGGATGCATTCAAAATCCCTTTTTATATTTTAATAACAAACAAACCATATGAACCAGAAGGAACAAAAAAACCAAACATCTCCTGGAAACCTGAGTTTCATAACAAACTGGGGTTCATAACATCCTTATCATTCCTAAACCTCAAGCCCTAAAAATCCTTCTCTTTCTACCTTGACATTGATAATTAATGATGGTTTCTTTGCAAGCAAGGTCCACTAAAGACCCAATAATCTCTGATGATATTTTTTAGAACCAACTTAGGATTTAATCTGATCTAACTCCCGAATCATTCCAAGATAATACATGAGATGTATTCCCAATCCTCCTAGTTTGGAGTCAAGCAATTGGGTATGGAAAGAGTATAAATGGGAACAATTTCCTCAAATAAAAATTAACTATACATTATAAATAAATAGAATAATGAAAAATAAATAAACTATAGGAAAAATAATGAACGATCAACAACAAGAATAAGCTATCCACAACTAATACTCTATGTAACCCCATGGGTTACTCTATTATACCCAAACCAAATGTCTCCCATGGAGATCTGGACAAAGATGAAACCCACACTATGGTAACATTGAGGGTCCCAATCACATTTCAATAATAACCAAATATCCCCCTACTCTGGGCCACTAGCCAATGTGTAATCTAAAATAGTTCCCTAATCATTCTCATTAGAGATCTATGTTATAATAGGATCCCATGAATATTTCACAAGGGGGTGTTCCACACAATTCAGGTAACAAGTCACACACATTATATATATGCATCACCCAACCGGAACTACACCCACAACCAAAAGTGTGGTCCCATGCCATGAAATATTCATTACACAAGGGAGGTCCCATTCTGAAAACCCTCCCATATCATGGATCTACATCTAGGCTAGGATATCAACCCAATAAGTATTTTCCAAAAAGGATTTCAAAATGAAAAATTGAACTTTAGCTTCATAAAATTAAAAACCTTACCAAAAACTCATAGATCCATTTACAAAACAACACCAGATATCTTCTTTAGACAAAAATATCCAGATAGGCCTTTAGAGCAAGAATTCACCAAAAAGTCCCCAAG
Organism: Viscum album; assembly: GCA_963277665.1. Taxonomy (NCBI): domain Eukaryota; kingdom Viridiplantae; phylum Streptophyta; class Magnoliopsida; order Santalales; family Viscaceae; genus Viscum; species Viscum album. Next base: position 1,957,832,981 of record OY728140.1, read on the forward strand.
TGCATTTTAAAGCCCAGTTAAAACACACAAAGCATATGAATGTTCCAAATATGCTTTCAAACTACTTACAATACAATCTTCTTTTACAAATTCCAAATGGGACATAGCTTCCGAACACTCATTCAAGAATGTTTCAAGACCAACTATGCCATAACATATTGAAGCAATTTTTACCCACATTAAAATACCAAATGGGACATCCATGATTTTCACAAAAATAATTTATTTCATAGAATACCATAAAAAACCTCTTTCCCAAACAAAAAACATTCCGAATCCAATTTAAACAATTGATCCCACCATTTCAAATCAAGAAAACAATTACAAGGGAAAAAGGGTCATGCTAATAAGAACTTATTGTGTGAAGACCCATTTAAAAAATATGATTCACCACTTTGAACATCACGACCATGTTAATAATTTCAAAACTATACCATTATAAATCACCAGTATTTTAGAAGATCCAATTAGGCCATTTTCATAGATCAATGTATGCTAAACAATTTCCAACCATAACAATACATCACAAAACCAAGGGTAAACAAAATAATTCCAAAAGGTACAAATAATTTAGCAACAATAGAAGTGTATTTAGCAACTAAAGGAGTTTCAAATATCAATAATTCAAAATAAATTCAATTTAAAGTGATTATTCAATGGGGTCCTACCTCAAGAATCGTGTAACATCAGGAAGCCAGTGCTGATCTTCAATCACATCACCACCACACCAAAATGATGGTGTAACCATCCTAACGAATGAAGTTGAATGCAAAAAACATGGGATCGACCCTAAAAGAAATAAACATAGCACCTATGATTTGGAAAAAACACAAATCTCAAAATAGTAACCCTAATTAAAGGAAAGGAGGAAGAAAATGGATTAACAGAGGGGGAAAGTCACTGCCGGATGAGACCACACTTTGAAAGGAGGTAAATTTTGGGACCACATTGTGTATAAAGATTGTATTTTTTTCTAAATTTGTCAATACTGGTCAAAATGAATAAAGAGATGAAGAAGGACTACAAATTTAATGGAGATTGGTGGAAGTGGCACAAAACTATATATTGGCGTGAAAGTTGAGGTCGTTCTAGAAGTTCTTATGATATTTTTATCAATTGTGATGATGCTAAGTTGATATAAACTTCATTTTATTAACAATCACAAAAATAACATCTGATTTTAGCAAGAAAAAGATGATGAAGAGTTTAGTGCAATTGGGTTTTTATTGAAAGAGAAAGTGTGAAGAAGACCAGGGTTTAGTGTAGCTGTTTTTGTATTGAAGAAATATAATAAGAAGAAGAGTGTGTAGCCTAAAAGATTTCTATAGAAAAATGAGAAGTTGGTAACTTGCATGATGGTAAGAATGTAACAAGAAGAAGAAGAAGGTTGTGGAATAACAAAGCAGAACTGTAGCTTCCAATATGTCACAACAAGTTGAAGATTCATTTGGTGTTACAAAATATTTTAATAGAGAGATGTCTATCTTTAGAGGTAGTATAAAGAACCGTCTAGAGGATACAATAGGCTGTCTACACTGTTAGTATAATGAACCAGCGAGTGTAAGGGTATATCATACCTGCTTCATATTGGAAGAGGATTGTTTTCCCTCCCCCCTCTAAGTGTAGGGAGAAACACTGGAAATTGGTTATTTCCATCCCTCCTCCAAGCACATCAAGCCAAACTGACTAGAGGATTGATTTCTTAATCAACCACTATAATCGTTACTACAATATAGTGGAGAATTCATGAACTAGTCACTACAATACACGACATGTACATAGTTTCTCTTATTGAGTGGAGAACCTTGAAAAAAAATAGTGTGCATATTTTTTCTGATATTATATTATTATAAGGGGAATTAGATAATTCATATCCTAATAGGTTAAGAGGTGTCAGGATAAAAAAATAAACCGGGTCAAAAAGGTCCCCAACAATGATTCACCACCCTCTCAGTGCCAGGCATATCCAAAAATACTCCACTCAATTTGTATCAGGGGGACAGGTTCACCTCTGTTGGATTCTCTACATTGAAGATATTATTTTTTGAAGACTTGAGATTCTTTCCTAAGTTAAAAATGAATTGTAGTTTTCATGAATATTCAGTTATCTCTAAGAAAAGTTCTATATCTACCAAAACCATGATGAATAGAAAAGAGAAGGAGAATAAAAATATGAAAAATAAGTCTATCTTATCTAAAGAGGAAAAAGCATCTAGTTCTCTATATCTGGATGACATTGGAGGCACACTAGAAATGGAATGTAATGAGAAGGTGTCTCAAGTTCCCACCAAGAATATGGAAAACCTTCCTACCTCAACTTATTAAGAGGTATTTGTTAGTACTTTTGTAAGTTATTCTCATCATGAAAATGCGAGCACAAGTGGTGATGTTCAATCTACAACATCTAAAGAGATATCAGTTTATAGATTAAGAATTGTTCTTCATGTTATTCTTGAAGAATGTATATATGTGGACCGGGTAGTATTTCAATTCATGTAAGAATATATCACTCATCTAGATGAAGAAATTGTTGTTTTGGAGAAAATCTTACCAGAAAATCTTGTTGAATGTTTAATGCTCACCAGACAGGTTGGAGCCTTTGAAGCACCAAAGAGGGGATTTGAATTAAGATCTTAAAATTGGCTCATAGATTTTTATGAAAAGGTGGGAGACAACAAGAAACTTGAAAATAAGTTCCATTCACTTGAAGATGATCTAAAAAAGAGAGCTAAAATGAAGAAGATATATTTGGATGAAGAATCCAATAATATCAAAGTACATGAATCTTTGTTACAAAACATAGTAAAAATGCATAAATATGAAGTTGAATGATTAAATAAGGTTTTTTAAGATAAGATGATTATTATTTAATACCAAAAATTCATCCTCAATATGATATGTCTAAAGTTGGAAGCTCAGTTGACTAATTTTGAGAAGACACATATTGAGTCTCCACAAAAGAAGGAAACAATTGCTGCTAGTACTAAATTCTCACTAGAGGATTATAATATTAAAAGACCTCCAACATGTGATAATAATATCATGGAATCACTCATTGATCTATCAAAATAAGCTGAGAAAGTAAAGGTTCCATCGATGCCAACTCTTACCCAAGTTCCTTAAATAGTTTCTATAAAAAGTTTAGGTTGGAAGGAAAACTCTAAAAAAGTATGGATGTGGAAAGTTCAAGAGATGCTTAACACTATGGATAGGCTAGATAAAAAGAATAATATGGAATATGGTTCACCATATAGAGAAAAAAAACATCACGAATAATGCTCAAAAATTTAATACATAAGATATCAATAATTCATGATTTGTGGGCCAATGTTGGTGTTGCAATAGATTTGGGCATTGTGCACTGGATTTTTGTTTCAATTTGTTTAATATAAAAGCAAAAATAAATCCCATATTAAGGGGGAGAAAGGAAAAAAAGAACAAGAAACATCTATAGATCATGAAGCATCTGAATACTGCAAACAGATTTGGAATTCTGGATAACATATGTGATGCATGCAATGAGAGCTTTCACAATAATGTTGTATGCTTATCTCAGAATTTATTAAAATCAAATAAGAACAGAAGACCCTAGAAGCTAGGAAATAAAGAAAAATTTATCCTAGGATGTAATCAGATGTATGTTGAAGAAGAATATTCTCCTAAGAACATCACATGGGGGAAAACATATAATTCCTTGGATTATAAGTCCATGAAGTTTAAGGGAAGTGAATCCAAAAAAAACAATCAATAAGGATGAAAATATGATGAAGAAATTTCGAAATTACAAACATGCTTCAACAATTCCTAAAGACAAATTGGTTATCTAGCCTAAATATTTGGAATGAATGAGGAAATAGGAAGATGCACATTATAAGGATAGTACAAAAAAGTAATTATAATATTCTACATGATCAATAAAAGGTGAACAAGAGGTTATAAACAAAAGAAAACTCTCATGTTATGGATGTTTTTTGTGTGATGTGGAACTAGGCTAGTCACAAAGTTAAAAATGGAATTGAACGTTCTACAGCCCAAGAAGAATTTATCAGAAGGATGAAAATTTCTCCAAGAGACTCTAATTCTTGGAAAGCACTTGATGAAAGAAGATATACACAATCCACCCAACCGTAGTTATAATATAAGATTATATGTTAAGTTGTGAGGAGGGGAGAAAATGGAGCGTCTTGGTTGAGAAAATTATCCCAACCTTCCAGATCACATTGAAGAAGCAAGAAGGATCCACCTTATTCGTTTAAATCTTTGTGAATATTATTTCTTCTAATAATATTGGGAATTAAAGGTGAGTTTAGATCTCAGGGGGAGAACCTGGTAATTAGTGATTTGTATCAACTCTTTATAGGAAAGATGAAGAAGTTTTCATCTGTTGAATATTAATCCATTGATATTAAAATTTTTATATGATGAGGGATCAACATTAATGAAGATGATGTGGAGTGTTCCATTAAGAGGGAGATATATGAAGAATATTATAGAGTTATTATTTGAATAAGTATCAAATTTATCAGGTATCAAACTCAATTACTCTATAAATTCCTTGAATAGAATGTCATTGTAAAAGGTATGTCTTTTCTTAATCTCTCATGCTTGTTTACTCAAAAAGAAATATTTTTACAAAGGGGAAGTAACTAATTTAATCTGTGACATAAGAAGAATGAATTTACCCCAAGGACACTTTTCCTACAAATTTCAATTGAATGATTATTATCTTTTTGTGGAAGTGAGTGTAGGAATTTTAGGTTGATTATTTCCTATCATCTATCCAATGTCCTGAAGGCCTTCATTTTTTTGATTATGATAATACACCTTTCAAGGGGTGAGGTGGAACCCTTACAATGACCGTAGGAAAAAGTATTACATAGACCGTAGACCTTTGAGGAATTCATTACATGTAGGCTTAAAACATTACATACAACCCAAACTAACTACTTGGAACTGCTCCTCCCCAGCATCTTCGTCATGAAAACAGCTCTCCACCTTCGCAATCGTATTTGGCTAGGCTATCTCATGTATGCACGGGCTTGTCCCGATGGCAGGTTTCATACCCTACCATTCTTAAAATCTGTGTAGCATCTACTATTGTTAAAGCTCCTTGCTCATCCTCCTATAGATATCATTTCTTTTATGTTGTTTGGTTTGTATCTGCACTTAAGGTGGCCCTAAGGCATTGAGCTGGCCCGAAGGCCTTACTGACCTGAAGTCATTGGTGGCCCGAAGGCCTTAAAGGACTCATGGACCAAATCCGTGGTCCGACGGCCCATCCGGGGGAAAATTTCTTGCTACTACAGTTCCAAACTATGTCTACTACAATTCCCGCTACAATACCTACTACATTACAGCACAGTTCCCACTACAGTACCTAATACCATACTACTACAGTACTGCTATAGTACATGGAAATTGTGCCTCCACCGAGATTTGATCCCGGGTCGCCTACTTGAACTTAAGAGTCCTCACCAACTGGGCTTAGATTCATGTGTAGTTGATTATTTCCAATCACATCCAATATATTCTTCCTGAAATGAAAGTGGAAATCATATGAAGACCAGTGTATGAGATCTCATCCCATGAGGTATCATGATCAGTGGATAATAGACAATGTTGTTGTCAAAATCAAATCCTCTTGTTTTCTACATCAAGCATTGCTCATGTAGATTTAGAGTGAAATTATTGGTGGAACACTTCTTAAGTAAGGATTGATACCCTCTCTACCACGAACATTTTATTTCTTATCAATAAGGGGGAGAGAAGGTGAAATGAATGATTGAAATGTAAGGGGGAGAGAATGAAGTAAAGCGGAGAGAGAATATTCTAATTTTGACACTGACACATTCATTTTAAGAGACTTTCATACATTGAAAAAAAGGGATATTTTATGGATCACTTTGTGTATGAAGATTTTATTTGTTGCCAACAATTTTAAATAATTGTCAAAATGAAGAAGGAAATGAAGTTGGACTAAAATGTTAGTGGATATTGGAAGAAGTGAGGTTTCTTGGAGAATTTTTATCCAACCATAGCATTGGATTTCATTCTTGGGAAATTCTCTATGAAGTTCAATTCATATGATTTTTGAACTAATCCAAAGTTCAAAGAACGTGTGTACAATGCAACACATTGTTTAAAAAAATGAAGAATTGCGATGTATCATCCATATGAGGATGATTGAAGAAGAATTAGGATTTTAATAAGACCATGAAATGCGTCACGATTTCAGGAGAACCCTGAAAGATCATACTTGAAGAAAATAATCATATGATTTGAATGAAGTATAGAATGATGGTTGAAGAAAAAGAGAGAGTGCAGAAGGTCTTGGGATTCTACGATGGTCACACAATACACATTTCCTAGAAATCAGATAATCAATTCACTATTCATAAAGTTCCAAATACATGTATCAAAGGTGATACATCATCTACAACATTTTAGGTGTTTGATGAATCCTCAAGATTCTACTTTTGGATAAAGAGAGATTATTGGAGTTCGTTGGAATTGACACTAGAAATAAAATGATGATTTGATGTGAGGATTATGAAGTACATTGAAATTATTATTCCAATGAGTATAAGAAGAAAGAATTGTGATTTTTGAAGATTAATAGAAGACAAGAACTAGTGCATGGGTTTGGAGCTATGAGAATGGACAATACTATTATGATTCATTGCTAATATTTATTTTACAAATATCATATGTTTGGAGAACTTATGAATCATTCATTATGAAGGATTGGGGAAAAAAGTGCTTTTTGGGAAAGGAGGAAATGTGGCGTGCAAGTATATGTGGCGCAGAAGTATTAGTGGCATGCATGTATATGTTGAACACATGTCAAAGTTAAAAATCTCCACATCAAAATAAGACAAAGGAAATAAAGTAGTGCGCATGTCAAAAAGGGGCACACAAGTAAACGGCACACAAGTGGATGTTGCACAGAAGTCATATTTCAACATCAGCTTATCAAAATATAACAATGGAAAGAATGTGGTCTGATAGTGATGGAGAAACACACATGTAGGGATGGTGTGCATGTGTATGTGGTGCTCATGTGTGGCGCGCAATTATAAGTGACGTGCAAGAGTACTTTGTGCATGCAAGTCATATTTGAACCTCATCACATTAAAATATGAAAAAGGAATGAAAGTGGCCTGCATGTTATAGAGTAGTGCACAAGTGATGGATCGGCACGCAAGTGATAGAGAAGTGCGCATGTGATGGAGTAGAGCGCAGTTCATTTAGTGGAACTCAAGTTGAGTTTCATGCCTTACGCGCATGGTCACAAAAATGCTTATAAATAGACAGGTACTCTCCTCATTTTTTTATGATCAACACTGATGAGAAAATTTGAGCTATAATCTTGAAAGTAGTAGAAAGTGGAACACAAGATTATGTGGCACATATGTTGAAGGTAATTTATAAGGCACACATGTAAGGTGGTGCATAAGTAGTGTGGCACGCAAAAAGATTGATGCACAAGTAGAGTGGCGCGCAAGCAGAGTGGCACGAAAGTAGAGTGCCACATGACCAGAAGTTGCATACAAGTTGTAAGAGGCTCAAAAGAAGCGATTTGTGTGGCAGAAGTGTGTTGTATTTAACCCCAATGTGTCACGCATGTTGTGAGTTTTGCACAATTTTGGCACTCAACTATTTGGCAGCACGCAGGTAGGGAGGCCATGTAGAGAATGGCACACAAGTTGAGATTGTGCTAGAAGTTCATATCACCTTCTAATCAACTGTGATGATGCTAAGTTGAGATGAAAATAATTGTTTTAACAATCACACAGAAAACTTTTTATTCTATAATGAAAAATAAGAAGAAGAGTTTAGTGTAGTTGGTTTTGCACTGAAAGAGAAAGTGTGAAGAAGAGTAGGTTTTTGTTAAGTGGGTTTTGCATTGAAGAAACGGAATAATAAGAAGAGGAGCACTAGTGTGGTGGTTCGCACAGGGAGGGGGTGGTGCTATGAGAGATGCTCAAATAGGAGAGGGATGTGTTGGGGGGTTGTCTGGACTTGGTTGGTGTAAAGTGGATAGTATACCAGTTGATGGTGATGTGCGATGGGAGAGATGAAGGAGGTCGGGTGGGGGCTTCTCCATGGTAAGTGAAAAATGCAATAAAATAATAATAAAATACTAAATAAAGATAATCATAATAAAAACCATAATAACAATAATAATAATAAATGAAATAATAATCATAATAATATATAACATTCTTAATCATAATAATATTAATAAACATAACAATAATAAAACATCTTTAATAACAAAATAATATTAATATTAATATTAATTCTAATAAATACACTTTCTCTAATAATAATAATAATATTATTATCCATGACAAGATAATATTATCGATATTATTGTAAATTATTCTTTTAACTCAATTTTAATTTTTTTCCCATTCATTCACTTTATTTTATTTGATCGATTCAGGAGCTGCAACTGCGCGGGTTTTTGGTCTGACCGCACGACTCCTGCTAACTGTGTAGTAGCCACACACTGGCCAAAATATTTCAAACAGTAACAACAATAATAAGAAAAAATAATGATAAAATACATTATAACTCTTTTTTCATTCAAAATAAAAAAAATGACTAACATTTTTAATAATTATTATTATATTAATGACACCTAATAATAATAATAAACACCATTTTATTTTTAATATTAAAAATTTTAATAAAAAATTTATTAATTGTAGTAAATATTAATTTCAAATATTTAATAATATTTATACTATTATCCATAACAATAATATTATTATTTTTCTGCTTAAAATTCATGATTGATTTACGCAATTTAACCACTTTTTTAAATTCATTTCATTGTTCTTTTAAAATTTAAATTTGATTTTAAAACATCGCAGGATGCATGGTCTCTGAAATATTCAATACCCATGGGACCGAGGCCACTAAGCCCAAATTATTAATATTTAAATAAAAATTTAAAAGATTAAATATGGACTTCCCCCAAACCCCAACCCGGTCTGTAACCAATGAAAAAATAAAATCTTGGTGTGACAGTGTATTCATTCCTCCCATACCAGATATAATGAAGTTGTTTTTAGTGGAATCCCATAGTTCTTCATTCTCTATTAATCTGAAGATTAAGAAGATGTATAGATATTTTAAATAATTCTTTTGGTTGGATGGAATGAAGAGAGATATCATAGATTTTGTATCCTGGTTCATGGTATGCTAACAAGTTTTGTCTAAAAGTCAAAATTCTAAGGGAATGTTGCATCCATTACCCATACCAGAAAAAAAAATTGGAAAAAATCACCATGTATTTTTCTTGGAAACCCCAAAAATCTAAATATCATAATAATATAAAGGATATGGTACGGTGCCTTACTAAGTCATCACTCTTCATCTGTATTAGAGAGTATACTCTAGGTCATCTTTATAGAATATTCATTATGTACATAGTTAGGTTTAATGGAGTACCACATTAGATTTTTTCTAATTGGGATATGTGTTTTAACAAAATGTTTTTGTGAAGTATTCCACAATCTCTTGATATAAATTTTATTTTTAGAAATATGTATCATCCTCAAATAGATGGTCATCATGAAAGAACAGTACAAACTGTACCTAATATATTGAGATCTTATACATTGGATTTCCATAGTGGTTGGGATCAAAACCATCCTATAGTTGGTTTTTCCAAAAAAAATAGATCTCTCTCAGGATTTTATGTCTCTTTTTGAATGCCTCAATTGAAACAATTTTATAGAACCAACATGTTTGAATAATGTTATAGAATGAAATATATTGGGACCTCAGATAACTGAAGAATTATTAGATAAGGTTAAAGTCATTCAACCACACATCAATGGAACTCAATGTAAACATAAATGTTATGATGACAAACAATGCAGTGATTTAGAATTTTAATTTGGTGATATGTTTTTTCTAAGAATTTATCAAGGGAATAACTTTGTATGATTCAAGATGAAAGGAAAAAAGAGCACTATGTATATCGGCCCATCAGACATTCTATATCATACCGAGAAAGTAGAATATCTCTTAGAATATCCAAAAACTATTCAAAATTACAAAACATGATCCATGTATCTACCTCTAATGATGTAGATACTTGATCTTTCAAATGTACTAAACATAGAGGTTATTCTATTGGAGCATGATATTCCTTATGAGGAACAATCGGTGGATATTACAGATCAAACTGATATTGATCAAAAAAATACCACTCACTTTGTTAATATTTTTTAGATAACCCACCAATTTGAGGAACCTATGTGGGAAGTTAGGTATATGATAGAGTATAAGTATCCTCATTTTTCTGTATCAATGCTATGAATTTTGTGGGAATAATTCATTTTATGTACTGTAGAATGGAACACCTAAAGTTATTATGAATTATTTTTTTCAAATAAATTAAATTTATATATTGTAATATGATTCATGATATAAAAATTAAAACATTTTTGAAACACATCATATTTTTCTCTATAAAAAACAACATTGTCTTAGATTTTGTTACACCAAACACCATATTTAAAAAAATATAATATTTTATTAATTTAGTTATTTAAACATGATCTTTAAAACATATCCATTAAACCTAGTGATATGAATGGTGATAAAAACATTTTAAATAAATATTACAATTTATTTATATAAATATAACATATTTATAAAAAAATAAATAATTTTAATTAAATTATTTAAATGTTTCAAATATATGGTTTTCACAAAAAATGGTATTTTTTGTGAACAATAGTAAAATTATTATTTGAAACTATTATAAATTCTATTTTTCAAAATGAATATAATTTTTTAACTCATGATTTTAAAAATATATTTTTATTATGTTTTTTAATTTTTCTAAACTGTTTTCTATTGTTATTAATAGTGATAAATACGTAATTATAATTGAAAACTGCCTTTTAGTTTATTTAACTATTTAAGTTAAATTATATTATAAATTAGTTTTAAATAATAATTTGTTTAACAAAAAATTCAATATTATATTTTAGGTAAATCTATTCAATTTCACATTGAAATTGGATATAAAAAGTCTAAAAACATTTTATTATTTTCACATTAAAAACTTGATTTAACATTATGTATGTGACATTAATAATACATTAAATTTCAAAACTTATGTGAGGGGAATTTTTAAAAATTGATTCCATATACTGAATCATTATGAAATATGATTTAAAATAATTTCAACTTAATTTTTTACCATATTTAATTGCGAATGTCATAAAAAATAATTTCGGTAGTTATAGGAAAAATGGGCTAACAAAGGGTTAAACTAAAAGGGATGGGGTAAAAATTACCTATAAAAATGTTTAAAAACAATATTTAGGAAACTTATTTATTAAGAAACCAATATGTTTCTATAATGGTCTATTATATTCCCATATGACATATGAAAAACATGAGATCAGTCAATCCTTTTCAGAAATACCAAGAATGTCCTCTCCCCAAATATAAAATTCCACCCTCTCCTCCCTTCTTCTCACCTTCAATCCTATTTTTTTCAAAAAATTATTATCCAAATTACTTCTAAAACTCTCTTCCCTAATCTTATATTTATTATTATTGTTTTTAATACATCCTAGAAAGGCTTTTACTGGAAACATAAGGAAGATACCCCAAGAAGAGGTAACATTCATCCATGAGATTTTTTTTTCTTCCTGCAACCCCATCAATTATTATTATATCACGGCTAAATAATAACAATATAATATTTCATATACTAAGATATTTTTATGTTAATGTTACTAGTTACAACCATGTCCAAATTCTTCAAATGGTTTATTAAATCACCATTCATTTAAACTATGGACTACCGCTTCAAAAAACCATGTTGTTCGTTTTTCCATTACACGTTTTGAATCTCCAAATAACGATGTATATATTTTTTATCAGTGAAATATGTGATTTATTGATGTTTCTTTGGTTCTGTAATTATTATAGCACACACAACTTCATATTTTCTATTTTGAGGGAATTCAATAATGTTTTCCGGGTGTACGACAGACTATCGTCTCGCAAAGCAATGTGATCCATTCATGAATTAAATAGAATATATTAAAGATGAGTTTAATGAAAAATATGTGATATATATTATGTATAATTTATTTTCAAATGAATACATATATCACATAATATTATTTCTTCTAATCCAATAGGAAAATGAAAATATCATTCATGCTTAAATACAACCTACCTTCGACATAACTAGTGTATTTTATTTTATATCACTAAATTTTAAAGAATAAAATAAATACATATTTAGTAAAAATATTTAATATTTATATAATGGTTTTCATTCTATATATTATGGAACTATTATTAATATAAAAGGACTAGAATAATAAATAATCAAAACATATACAAAAAACAAAGTGGTTATTACTAGAGATGTTTTTTTAACATGAAATAGTTAATAAATGGATAATAAAAGGATGTAAAAAGATCATATAAGTTTTGATATATATTATTATGGTTGTTTTATATATTTATAATAAAAATATATCTATAATATAAGAGTTTATAATAAGTACAATAGAATTCTAAATATAAGGCATGGGTTTTTTTTCTAAATTTTTCTTTTTGAGATGTATGATATATTATCCACCTATGTTCCCTCACATGGTGTATATACAACCCATTTTATATTTAATATCTTGAATTTATTAACCCTAATTATTATTTAGGTTTCATTTTCCGTTATTACTTAATGGGGGTTATAAATTAATGCTATAAAAGAGGTAAAAATTAATTTTTACAATCTCATCGTTTATTTGGATTGTTTAGGATTATATATCCGATAATAAATTTTTTATCAAAATATCATGAATTCTCATGAATTTAATTATCCTATATCTATTAATTATATATTCATGTTATTTTATCATAGTATCAACTCTTCGGTATATAAACTAATTTTGAAATGTTTTTTTAGGAAAAGATAACTTTCTCTCTCTCTTTGGACAACAACACATTTTCATCCAAAACAAAGTTTTCTAGAATAAAATAAAAAAATTTATATTAATTCCTTATGGATTTCAAAATATATTTGTACCCATGTTTTCCTTTTTCTAAATAATATAATATTTATTCAATTTTTTGAATAAATTACTTTTGGATTTTACTGAAAATGAGAATAGAACGTTCATTATAATATATAATGTGTGAATATAAATTTATAAAAAATGACCACTAATTGATCAAAATCAAACATTATATTTTTCAATTTTGTTTTTAATGAAAAATATTTCCAATATTTTTTTTCATTTTAAAAATGATTTTGTATCTGGAATAGTATTTTTCACAATAAATTTTTTAAATGGTCTATCTAAATTATTTTCCATGTAAGATGAAATTTGTTGGTGTTTCCTATTTCTTAATGGGGATATGATCCATGTATTCTATTCAAATTATTTATATAATTCATTTATGTATTGATGGAATGATGTTTATGGAACCTATTTTTCTTTCATGTTTTATTCTATGAGGCAATTCTTATGAAACCTGACCATTTCTATGTTCAATTCTATAATGAAATGATTAAGAACCAATGCATTCTTTAATATTTATTATATGTTGAAATTATTCTGATATAAATTTCATTTCATGGGGAATGATATGATTGATTTTTATGATCTTATTTCACACATAAATTTGGAAGTCATTATTTTTTAGGTAGAACTTATATATCACTCTAATTCATTGGGTAAGAATTTAGATCGAATGATTTAGAAAGCACTAGAATGGGGAGTTAAATTAGTTCTGTATGAGAGTATTGAAATATGGAGTGAACTTGGTTCATTTAGATAGGGCTGGAATGGGTAATAAACCTCATTCAATAAGACAGGTTGGGAATGTGGAGTAAACCCAATTCAGAAAAGATCCTTCCCAGTTATTATTGTCTACGAAGTGAGCCTATAATTATATGGAAATTATTTTCTATTATTATTTTTATGACAAAAAATTCATGTATTAACACAATATTATTCTCTCATGGATCATTATATTTGATTGATTGTTGATTCATTTCATATTAACTATCAGTCTTTTCACCATGACTCAATATTATGATCTTTGATATGTATGGTATGGTTTTCAAATGTTATTATCATGTTCTCAAACCCTTATATTCATGTTATGCTTATGTTTTACCCTTTTTACCCATATTGAACATCTATGCTCACCCATTATAAAGATTCCTTGTCCCATTTTATGAATTTCTTTATTAGAAATTATAAATCTTTAAAGGGTTATAGTTTTGATGAATTTAATGGGCGATTATGTAGCTCACTTATGGAATAGTGTTTATGTTTCCATGTTTCCAAAGGAAAAAAAACTACATTCCCCATGAATGTGTTTGTGTAGTTTAATCGATATTAATAAAAAAATTATAATATTTATGTTTAAAAATACATAGTAATTATATAATATGTGGTCACATTGCCCCCCAATGGGGAAGGATATGTGATCTTCAATGTGGCATCATAAAAGGCATTCTGTTATATACTCATTGAGGATAACAATGTGATAGCATATGTGTCCCTCAAAATAATGATCCTTGATAAAAACAATATAATGCACTATTTGGAATTGGGTTTATGATCCTCGCATTGAATATTTGGTGAAGTTATCTATACAAGGAGGAGTGTGAGATATATACAGACCAAAAATATATTCATTAAAAATTATCTCAATTTTAACCAATGAAGGTCGATAGAGATGGACAAGGATTATTATTGTTCTCTCCTTTACCATCTTGTGATTTAAAAAAGGTGGTAGATTCTTTGATTAGAAAGGATCATGCAACATCATCAATGATGTGGATTTCAAGGGATCCAATCTTTTTAAACATGAAAATAATGAATATGGGAATAATATAAGGATCATCATCTTACCTTGCTCAGGAAACTACTCAACTATCCACTCTTGAGAGGACTGAGAAGTCCCATAATGATGATGAAGTTCTATAGAAAAAGGTAATGAATATTATAATTATTACATTTTCTAATGAATGATTCATAATGATTGGGACTCAGATATGTGTCAAATAAAAACCAAATCTAATAAAGGAGATTTTGGATTATTCACATAGCTCATCCTTCTCTATTCATCTCGAAATCCCTAAAATGTACATATATTTTATGAAAATATTATGGTGGGATAACATAAAGAGAGAAATTTGGAAGTTTTTTTCCCAAATTCTTGGTTTTCTGAAAATTTTAGGTGGATAAATAGAATTATTATGGTATTATGCAACAATTTCCCATAAGAATTTGAATATGAAAATTCATAACATTGGAATTTATCTTAAGACTCCCGCAGACACCTAAAGATTATAATTCCATATTTTTTCAATAGATCTACTTAACATTTCTTCGCATTTCATTATTATCAAGAAAAATTTACCACATGTCCAACACACCAATATATTCATAAGGGGAGTGGTCGGACTATAAAGAGGTCCACCCTATAATATATGTAATAAGGATCCAAGGTTTACCTCATGGTTTTGGAGAAGCCATCAGCAAGAGTTGGAAATTGAACTGAGAATGAAAACAAATTTATAACCTAGGATGTATTGTTAGTATAAAATAAATTTTAATCTTTTTATGATATTTTGAAATCTTGTTCATTGAATTTTAATGGATTTGGGATCAAATTCATTCCCTAGTGGGGATATCATATAACATCTTATCCAATTCAAAAATTCAAATGACACCTTTTGAGGATATATATGGGAAGAGGTATTGGAATCTCACATGATGGGATGAATTTAGAGAGTATAATCATATAGGAAAAAATCATATCCATTATTTGAGATATAATTATAAAACCATTCAACATCATATGAAATCAGAAGAAATTAGAAAAAAAAAATTAAATACAATTGTCACCATGGTATATATTTTGTTGTTAGAGATAAATTTTTTATTAATGTATCCCTTTGGATTAATTTCATGTAGTTTTGAAGGAATTGAAATCTTAATGAAAGATAAATCACCCTTTTTTACTTCTTTGATCACATTATAGTGGTGGTATGTCAACTGGAACTATGACAATCCTTCTTTTTTATTACACAATTATAAATAATTTAATACGCGAACATTACTTGATACAACATATTAGATCGGGAGGTATATTGTATTTGGGGCTTAGTATCATTACATAACAACTTAAAACATGAAACATCCAATATATTTACTGAAAAATTCCATTACAAGACTAATACATTCCCTCGTACTTAGCATTACAAGGGATAACCTGAGGACATGCATAAGAAAAGGGTTAGCTACAAAGTCCAGTAAGGGAATAAACATGAAATAACAAGTGGAATATAATACATGTTCGAAAATAGGAATATAAATAGAGCACAATATAATCATAAACATAAAGTCATGATAAAGAATTATAATCATAACTTGTAAGTGTGGCAACAACTCTTAAAATGGAATTAGCATGAGCTGAGGCTCATTGCACATAAAGAATTAGTAAACCCTCGTTACACATGAAGCACGAGTAAACCCTAGTTTCACATGAACTGTCATGAATCAAAACCAATTTCAAAAATCTTATCATGATACTATACTTTACCCAATGGTTTGGAGCGCTACTAGGACACACCTTTCTTAAACATTTCATTTCGTGAATAAGTGTGCCGCATTAATCATAAAACATTGAATCATTAAACATAATCATTTATTACACGATAAAAGTATGTGGAATACATAAATGATACTCTTTAAACAATAAGAAAATGTGAATAAAGGTGAATACCCTTGATAGAAAAATGGGCATGGTATTCACTACACAATGACTTTGGCTTGAAAAAATGCAGTGCAATTTCGGCTGCATAGCGAAAAGACATAAAAACTCATAGAAATGGTTGATGAGAGAGAAATGGGTGTCTCATCATATTTAAATGACATAGATTGTATGGGTTCCGATAGATACATGTCCCAACAAATGTAATAGAATTTAGATTCATGATACAAAAGAATTACTTGAATGTGAATGAGGAGAGTGAAATTCCTTTATGAATTTCGGAATAGTTACGGGTGTACATGGGAGGAATTTAATCAGAGAGAAAGGGGTCTCTCATCATTGAAACATAAAGAAGGAAGTATGGGAGAGTGTGAAACCGTAACCCAACATTTATAATTGAAATTAAAAGGTAATAAAAACATAATGAAAATTGGAAAAAAATTAGAAAGAAGGAAAAACCCTTACATGGAAGTGTGCTTTCAAAGGCTTGAGAGAGGCTTGAGAGAGGCTTTATGGGAGATTGGGGCCCCTTGGGAGGATTCTAGATAAATGACTTCATAGGTTGGATGAACTCTAAAAGATTTTATTGATGATTTGGGATATTGGGTGGGTTTATATAGGAAAGGTTAGCGAATTCTTTATTATTTAGGTATGGGACACCTCATATTAAACTAATCCAAACCACAAACCAGACCATGGTTTTTGCCCATGGTTTTTTATGAAGGGAATTAACAAAGTATATTTTATGAGGCATATGTTCGAACTTATTAAAATAAATGGGTTGCTTATGTGGAGGTGAGTCACACTCCCAAGGAAAACAATTTAAAAAGACAAGATGTTTACTAAGTCTTAAAGGGTCAATTAATGCATTGTGAAATAAGTTAAACAAACCCATAATCATATTATTTTATTGGTAAATAATAAATTGGCTGAACATATTGTTTATATTATTTTATTACATCTATATTGGGTCATAATGATGTAATAAAACACATTATATATTTAAACGGTATTTAATTTTTACCCAAAAATTTGACTGTCTAAAAAAATTATGAAAAATTCACCATTTTAAAATATTGACATCTTTATTCCAGAAAAAATATTTATTTTATCTAAATAATTTTCTAAATATGTTAATTTTTACATATAAAATAAAAATCTATAATTATCTAAAATTCACTAGTTTTGAAAAAAATGGCTTTCAAACCATAATAAAAATTACAATTGCATTCATAAAATTATATGATAATTATTATTTAATATAAGTTAATATAATAATAATTATAATATATTATTAAAATATTATTTAATTCAAAAATACATTAATTCATCGAAATATATTTCTTAGTTGAACATTAACTAAAAATACTATTTGTGCTTTAAAAACTATTTAAAATGTAAAAATAATAAAATGAATTTGTATTCGTTATTATATAAACAAAATAATGTACATAGACATAGTACTAGGGTTTTTTTAAATAACCCCTTAAAACACATACATAAGATCAAAGGGTGAGGTGTGCGATAGTGACAGACTCTTTGGGTTTCTCGGATAACATTGCTCGTGCGGTGATCTCTATCAACATCCACTTCACCCGTAGGCGGTTCCGTTCGAGATTAACCTATTTAAGATTGTCTTGGGCTTGGTCATGTGAGATGCCCAATGATGCCACTTATTTTCTATGCTCCGAAAAATGGGCTTCGTGTGGACCAATTCTACTGGATGATGCCTTCGCATCATTTGTCTGAGTAAATTAGATTTTTAATGCCCTTATTTATACTAATCATGTGATCACTGTTCAACAACTACAAAGGAAAAGGTTTCAATTCGTAATGGTATTTTAAAATCGAAAAACAAAATAAATGCATCTGTTGTATAACCATTCTACATATAAATACATTTACTTACATCATGAGGTATTTTCATTAACAAAGGTTTGGGTCATTACCATATTCCCCATTAAAAAACATCGCCCTCAAAATTTCATTTTAAATTCTAGGCCACAAACAGATGTGGGTACTTTTCCTTCATTGCTCCCACCAGTTTCCATGTTACCTCTTTGTTCATATGGTTTCACAATATTACCTTGACCATATGAGTAATCTTGTTTCGTATAACTTTGTCTCTACAATCCAAGATCTTCACTTGAAGCTCCTCATAGGAAAAATCATTCTCTAACTGTACCACCTTGGAAGAGAGTACATGTGAAGGGTCTGGTATGTACTTCCTTAAGAGGGATACATGAAATACATCATGCACATTGTCCATGGTAGGTGGAAGTGCTAGTCAATAGGGTACAACCCCGACATGATCGAGAATCTCGAAGGGGCTGATGTACCTTGGACTTAACTTCCCTTTCATTCCAAACCTTGTGACCTTATTCCATGGAGATATGCATAAAAATACCATGTCCCCTAATATAAACTCATGGACTCATCGACGGTTATCTACATAACTCTTTTGTCTACTCTGGGATTCCTTGATATGTTGTTGAATGTTTTTCACCTTCTCCAATATTTCTTCGATCATTTTAGGTCCTAGCAGCTTATGCTCACCAACTTCATCCCAAAATTCCCACATACTGCACCTCTTACCATACAAGGATTCATAAGGTGTCATTTGGATGCTCAAGTGGAAAATGTTTTTATAAAAGAACTCAACCAGAGGAAGATGTTGATCCCACCCTCCTTTTATGTCTATTGAGCATACTCTAAACATGTCCTCATGTTTTTGGATAGTCTTCTCGGATTGGCCATCAGTTTGAGGATGATAAGCAGTACTGAAGTTCAGCATAGTATCAAGAGCATGTTGAATACTCTTCCAAAACATCGAGGTGAATCTAGGATCACAGTCGGATACAATATGTAGTGGTACTCCATGCATCCTTACTACTTCCTTGGTGTATATCCATGCAAGTTGATCAATGAGAAGTCCTCTCAAATCACGATAAATTGAGTTATCTTTATAAGACGATCCACAATGAACCATATAGCATTATTTCCTCTAGATGTCCTTAGAAGTCCGATGACAAAGACCATGGTAATGTTCATCCACTTCCATGCTGGTATGGGTAGTGGTTGCATCATCCCCTTATACTTTTGTCTCTCAGCCTACACTTGTTGACATACAAGACACATTGATGTATATTCAGAAATCTCTCTTTTCATATTGTCCCACCAATAGTTTTCTCAGAGATCACGATACATCTTTGTGCTCTAAGGGTGGATAGAGAAGGTCAAGCTATGTGCATCATTCAATAGCTCCTTATTTATCTCTAGATCGGATGGTACACATATTCGAATCCCAAATCATAAAACTCCTTCCTCGTCAACTTTGAAATAAGAGGATTTCCCATTTTTAATAGAATCCACCCTTTTCTGAATTTCGATATATTTTTTGTGAGAATCCTTTATTCTCTACAGGAGGTATGGTGGTGCAATAATTTGCGAAAGGATTGATGATGTTCCTGCCTTAAGGAATCTCATGTCCATCCATTGAATATCTAAGAATATTGGATCCTTTTAAATTCTCATCATTGATAATGATACATGATCCTTTCTACTTAGAGCATCTGCCACCATGTTTGCCTTACCGGGATGGTAGTTGATTGAGCAGTCATAATCCATGATGGTCTCTATTTATCTTCACTGGCATATATTAAGATATTTCTGTGTGAATATATATTAGATACTATTGTGGTTAGAATATATCTAACTTTTCACCCCATATAGATAGTTTCTCTAGATTTTCAAGGCAAAGATCGTAGCCTCCAACTACAGATCATGCGTTGGATATTTTTGCTCATGGATTTTCAACTGACTTGAGGAATAGGCTATCAATTTATCATTTTGCATCATCACATAGCTTAATACCATCTTAGAAGCATCACTATACACCACAAAGAGTTCACCACTTGTAGGGAGTGTGAGTACTGGCGCAGTGATAGGCTTGTTTTTCAACTACATGAAACAATCTTCACATTCTGGTATCCAGACAAAAATTAATCCCTTCCGTGTTAGCATGGTCATCGGGTTTGACAATTGTGAAAAGTTCTTCACAAATCGTCGATAATATCTAGTTAGACCCAAAAAGATGTGAATCTTCGTTATAGAAGTTGGCCTGGATAACTCTTCAATTGCCTTCGTCTTGGTAGGGTCCACATATATCCCATTGCTGGTGATAACATGTCCCAAGAATTATACTTCCTCCATTTAGAACTCAAATTTACTGTACTTTTTACACAACATCTCCCTTCGCAAAGACTTTAAAACAGTTTTCAAATGTTCATCATATTCCTCCTTTCTCTTGGAGTATATCAGAATATCATCAACAAATACTACCACAAATTTTTCAAGGAAATCTATAAAGGCTCTATTAATTAAATCCATGAAAATTACCAGAGCATTAGTGAGTCCGAAGGACATCACTATGAACTCATAGTTTCCATACCTCATTCAAAAGGCAGTATTGGGAATTTCATCCTTCCACACCTTTATTTGGTGATGTACTGACCTATGGTCTACCTTAGAGAAATAACTTTCCCCACAAAGCTGATCAAACAAGTCATCTATACGTGGCAGAGGATACTTGTTCATTATCATTATTTTATTGATCTCACGATAAACAATGTATAGGCGCATTGATCCATCCTTATTCTTGACTAAGCGGGTTGGCGCACCACACAGTGAAGCACTCAGGTGTATAAAACCCTACTCCATATTCTCATGTAAATGATTCATCAACTCTTCCAACACTACGTTGGCCATTCTGCAAGGTTTCTCTGAGATTGGTAGAGATCCAGGGATAAATTCAATTTAGAACTCAACCGCTCTGTCTAGAGGAATACCTGGAAACTCTTCAGGGAATACATCAGTGTAATCCCACACGATGGGCATGTCTTTAAGCATGATTCTATCCTTTGTCTCAATCATTTGAGCTATATATTATTGCTAATAAGGAAGTAATATCAACACATGAGATGATGATTCGAAAGGAGATTCATCTCCCTCCTTGAACTTGTAAATAATTGGAGGATGATTCGGGATGTGAAGAGTGATCTCCCTTTCCCAGTAGTTGATAGTGTCTTTGTATAAAGATATCCAATCCATGCCCAAGATAGTGTCAAACTCTACTAAATGATGTATGAAGATATTTTCTGGGAGGATCAGTCCAAAAAGGTTAACTGGGGAAGAGTTATAAACCATGGACACAACTATTTCTCCATTATCTGTTCCCATAGATAACCATTCCTCCAAATTTTGAGGTGGTGTTTGAATTTTTTTAATAAACATGAAAGATAAAAAAGAATGCGTAGAACCATAATCAAATTGTATGTTAAATATTAATGAATGAATAACTAGTGTACTTGTCACCATATCGTTGTCCAGCCCCACCTCAGTAGTAGTGATAGCATAGGCCCTTCCTTGTTTCCTCAGACGTTTTAGTTGATTGCCTCCGAAAACCCTCGGCTTAGGGCAATAGATTGCATAATTCCCAAGCTTTTTGCAGTTGTAACACTGCACTGGCGGCTGAGTGCTGATCTGAACCTTCCATTAATATTAAATATTAGCAGGATTTTTCATATCCCTTCAAGAGTTGTTGGCTATATGACCAAACATTCCTCATTTTAAGTTATTCATAGTTCCCTTGAGATAATTTCCAAGATTTTTCTTCCCACGATATTTTCAGGGGGAAAATTATGGCTTCTTTCTATCATAGGATTTGTTTGATGGACCACCCATGTTGTTCTCCATTTTCTGGTTCTGGTCACTAGGCCCAAGAGACCACTAAGACTCTCCAGTCTTCATTTCAACCTTGAGGTCACAATGGACAATATCCTCATTACTGCTGAAGTCTCGAATCACCAACACTTTTCGTAGACTCGACTTTAGTATGCTAAAGAAGGAATCCACCTTTCTTTCTGTGTTCATGACAATGAAAGAGGTGTACCTTGAATTCCTTGTAAAGTTTGATTCATATGCCCCAATAGACTCATATTCCTTCAGCTTGAGTCCAAGGAGCTCTCTTTCCATCTTGAGACGAAGGGTTCGGGGAAGATATTTGTTGAAATACATCCTCTTGAATTCCCCTCAATTTATAGAATCAATTACATCTTGGGACTTTGTATTCTTGATCAGTGTCCACCACTGATCAACATCGCCATAAAAATGATAGACTTCCAGTACAAATTTATCATATTCTGAGCAATGGAGGATGGAGAATACCATTTCAATAGAGTTAATCCATTGTTCTGCGTGGAGGGGATCAGAAGATCTGCTAAACATTGGAGGCCTTTTCCGCATGAATGATTATATGGAAAATTTCTCTTTTCGTGGAGGAGGATGATGTTCTTCTTGATTCAAGTTATTATTCTAAACTTGAGCCATCTAAAAAAGTACTATCATGACATTTTGAGTACATACTCTGGGAATATCAGTCATATCATTTGGGAAATATTCACATTTCCTATCACATTGGTTGTTGGAATGTGTTCTTCTATATCCTGCCATTAACCATGAAAAACAACATATAATTAAAAGTCTTAAGTACGTAGCCATGGAGCCTGAAAAGGAAAGATTAAACATAAAAGTATAAACTTATAAACTTGCGATTTCTTAGGTTCAAATCTTGGTTATCCCCAATCTATTTCTTAACATATATTCTTATGGTCTTTTTATGCCCCTTAACAATGGTTTGTACTAAGATCATGAATCTGACAAAGCATATCCCCTGGGATTGTTGTAACCAAGAGTGTATCTAGGCCCGTTGTCGTCCACCAATTCATGTTCCAGTCTAGCTCAAAGAGGTGTTTTTAGGTTTTTCCCCTATGATACATCTGCGCCAGAGCCACCTCTACCTGCTCGTATCCAGATAGGGATGTATTTCTTTAAGAAAAGATTTATTCAATACTCACCAAAAGATAGGGTTTTTTTTATTATACATAGTTTTTTCTCTAAGGCTTCACTAGGGTTTTCTAATACTAATACCAAAAATAACTAAACCCATCCCTTGATACCAACTATGACAGCCCTTCTTTTTTATTACACAATTAAACATAATTTATTACATGAAGTTCACTTGATACAAAATAGAAAATCGAGGGTTCTAGTGTCTTTGGGGTATATGATCATTACAAAAAAACATGAAACATGAAACATGCAACATCTCTCTTGAAATCATCCTTTACATGACCACTATATTCCCTTGTACTTAGCATTGCAAGGGCTAACCTGAGGACATGAATGAGAAAAGGGTGAGCTAAAAGCCCAGTAAGGGAATAAAAATGGAATAACATGTGAATACAATACATGTTAGACAATATGAATATCAATAGAGTAAAAGATAATCATAAAAATAAAAGCATGATAAATCATGATAACCATAACATGGAAATGTGGCAACAACTCTTAACATGGAATTATCATGAGTTGAGGCTCATTTCACATAGAACATGAGTAAACACTCATTGAACATAATGCACGAGTAAACCCTAGTTGAACGTTAATTAGAATGAGTCCACACACATTGAACATAATGTATCATGATACTATAATTTACCCAATGAACTGGAGCGCTATCAGGGCACACCCTTCTTAAACATTTCATTTCATGCATAAGTGTGCCGCATGGATCATAAAACATTGAATCATTCAACATAATTATTTATTCCATGAAAAAAGAATGTGTAATATATACATTAAACTATTTAAACAATAAGTAAATGTGTATAAAGGTGAATACACTTGATAGAGAAATGGGAATGGTATTCACTACACAATGTCATTGGCTTGAAAAAACACGACACAATTTCGACAGCATAACAACATGACATACGAACTCATAATAATAGTTGATGATAGATAATGGGGTGTCTCATCATATTTAAATGACATGGAAATTAAGGTGGTAATATATATACATATACCAAAAAATGTAATGGAATTTACAATTAGGCTATAAAATAATTGCTTGAATGTAAATGAGGAGAGGGAAATTCCATTTGGAATTTCGGCATCGTAACAGGTGTACATAGGATGCATTTAATGAGAGAGAAAGAGGTCTCATATCCTTAGAACATAAAGAGGGAAGTATGGGGAGGTTAGAGACCATACCCCAACATTTATAATTGAAATTAAACGGGCATAACAACATGAAGAAAAATGGACAAAAATTAGAATGGAATAAAAACCCTTACTTGGAATTGTGCTTCAAAAGGCTTGAGAGAGGATTGAGAGAGGATTCATGGAAGATTCAGGCACCCTGGACGGATTCTAGAGAGAGGAGGGAATAGGATGAACGAACTACAAAGGATTTTAGTGATGAGTCAGTTGGATATTGGGTTGTTTTATATAGGAAATGTGAGGGAATTGTTTATTATTTTGTTTTTGGACACCTCACATAAAATTAATCCAACCCACAAAACAACCCATGGTTTTTGCCAATGTTTATTGGGAAATGGAAGTATAAAAATATATTTTATAAGTTCAATGTCCTAATGTCTTTAAATAATGGGGTTGATTATGTGGAGGTGAGTCACACTCCAAAGGAAAACAATTTAAAAAGACAAGATGTTAAAAAACTCTTAAAAGGTCCATTAATGCTTTGTAAAATAAATCAAAGAAACCCAAAATCACATTTTTTATTGGTAAAACATATATTTACAGAAATTAATCCTTATAGTATTTTATTACATCACTATTGGGTCATAAGGATGTCATAAAAAACATTATATATTTAAATGGTAATAATTTTTTACCCAAAAATTTGACTATCTCAGAAAATTATGAAAAATTGATCGTTAGATAATTTTGATGTCCGGATTCCAGAAATAATATTTATTTTATGAAACTAGTTTACTAAATATGTTAATTTTCACTTTTAAAATAGAAATCTATATTTATAAAAAAATCACGAGTTTTGACAAAAAATTGCTTTCGAACCTTAATAAAAATAACAATTTCATTCATAAAATTATACAATCATTTATATTTAATAAATATTAATTTAATAATAATAATAATATTTTATTAAAATAATATTTCACTAAAAATTCCATTAATTCATCTAAATAGATTTCTTAGTTGAACATTTACTAAAAATACAATTTGTGCTTTAAAAAATATTTACAAGGTAACAATAATTAAATGACAGTATATTCGTTATTATAAACAAAAAAATTTACATAGCCATAGTACTAGGGTCTTGTTAAACAACAACTTCAAAAACCTTCATAAGTCCGAAGGGTGAGGTGTGCTATGGTGACAGACTGTTGGGGTGGCTCGGATAACATTTCATGTGTGGTGATCTCTATCAACTTACACGTGTCCAGTAGGCCGTTCCTTTCGAGCTTAACCTATTGAAGCTCAGCTTGGGGTTGGTCAAGAGCGAAGCCCAAGGATGACACCTATTTTCATAACTCTGAAAAATGGGCTTCGTATGGAGGAATTCTACTTGATAAAGCAATCACTTCCTTTGTTTGAGTAAATTGGATTTGTTAAAGCCAATATTTATACTAATCATGTGATCACTGTTCAACGGCTACAAAATAAACGGTCACAATTTTTAATGGAATTTTAAAATCCAAAAATGAAAGAAGTTCATATTTTGTATAACCATTTAGAATATTAAGACATTTAATTAGACCAAGATGGATTTTCATTAATAATGGTTTGGGTCGTTACATGAACACCCACATATCATATCTCAAGAACATGATGTATTCCCCATATCCCTCTAAAGAAAGTGCATTGCAATCCCCCTCTTGTATTTTATCGTGATGAATTAATATTGTATAATTATATCATAAAATGAGCATTCAGTTATGTTATATTGTCGTAGGAAAAGAGTTCTATGAAATAAGATAAATCTCATAGAATAAGTGTTGTGGCAGAATGCAAATTTTGAGGATGCTGCTTTGGAATCAGAATAGGAAATAAAACCAATGTACCCCTATATTTTTAGTGTATGAAATTTGAATTTAAATTAAAAAACATCAATATGGGTAATATCTAAACAACAAAAACATATAGAAATGAAATTCCCCTTTAAATGAGTACATTCATTTATTTTAAAATATATTTTAGAAAACACATGTCGTACTTGGTTTATTTTATGAATTTTATATAATCTATCATCCTTAAAATTCCTTTAAAAATAATTAACATTGATAATATATTCATATGATAGAAATAGTTAAGATTAATATATTATGTATTATGACAATATATAATTGACACAAATGGATAATGTGATAGTCGTGACTAATAGGATCATGCCCTATGAAACCGATTTATTAGATCTTATGCGGGAGATAGAATCAATAAGATTTAGCCTTGACCAATCCTAAGATAAAATTAAACAACTATGTCATGATATAATCAATTTATAATATCAGTTCATGCTCATCCAGATCACAAACAAAACTATTTTCATTGAAATGCCTTAAGAAAATCTCTCCATCACACACCTTACACTTAGGCATTTTTTTGTAATAAAAATATCTGTATCTAAGTCCTAACAGAACAAATTTGTAAATTTTTATTTTTATTGTAATAATTATAATATTTTTCATTCATTAATCCATATTTATTAAATAATGTGTTCAAAAAATATTATATTTTGATATTACAGAACACAGATAATATTTTTTTAAATTTGTAGCTTCAAAAAAGACTCTATTTTTTAAAAAATCCAGAATTTGATAAATAAGTGAAATTTTAATAAGATGTTATTATTAAATAATATTTATTAAATATCAATTATAATATGTTTTTTGAGGTGAAGTGAAAATTAATAAGGTTCGAAAAATTGTTATTAAGAAAACAAGTTTTTAAATAAAAAATTATTATTGATTTAAAAATATAAATTTTCAAATTTATAGAATTATTTTAAAAAATTATGTATTATTTTTTAATTTATCGCACTAAAATTATCCAACTGTATATTTGTCATTATTTTATACGACACTTTTTTGGGTAAAATATAAATATGATATAAATATACGGTTTGTATTATATCTTCATAATTTTCCAACATTTATATAAAAAATAAATAGGACAGTGTAGAAGAGAAAAATATGTTTCCCTTTTAAAATATAGTATTTTTGAATTTATTTTATTATTTTCTCTTAATGAATCCTACAAAACAATTATTATATTTTATGTTTTTTAAGTTAATTCTTAATTACCACAACTCACTTTCACGTCACTATTGGAATTATTTTATTGTGTAACGTTATTATACATTTAAAATAATGGAAACTATTCATCTTTGTTAAAAACCATTGGAAAGTCCTGGGAAGTATTTTGGATTTTTTACCTTTTCATATAGAGTATAAAACCTATGCATGGAAATTAGTAAATATTTATAATCTTTTATGATATAAAAAACCCACATAAACACCCATTAATCCTCACTAAAAAACATTAGAGAATGAATTTAATCTAACATTCCCTATATATATCCCTCCCAATGTTCCCAATATCATAATAATCTCCTCATAATCATTCATAAGTTCCCTCTCATGGTAAGGGATCCTCTCATTCTCTTCTTTATTCAGAAACCATCTATAAATTATTCCTTTTATTTTCTAATTGATCATGTTGGGATATGTTTTAACACATCCTTATTATTGTACATATGAAATCCAAGTTATGAGATACCTCTTTCACTCTAATTTAACCATCCTTATAGTCTTTATATACCCCTTTGATGATGCCGAAATCATTCAGTTATTTTATATGCAACGAGTTTTTTAGTGAATACACATTCTTATTTACATTGAATGTTATTAAAATACATGTATATATACTTCATTAATTTGGGATTTCAATTTATATAACCCACACTCCATAATCGCGCAGTTAAAAGTGATTAAATACATACTTTTGTTGTATTCTCTATTCGGCACACTTTAGCACACAATTGATATAAAAATGATAGGTTTTCCTAGAATTATATATCCCCACAACGAATCATGTAATATTTTTATCTGCATTAATTCCTTGTATGGTTTATCAGATATTATCCTAAAAATACTATGTATTGTTGTCCTGACAGTTATCCATGAATAATGTTTACAAAATGACGTTTTATGTTGTTTCAATATTATTATATTTCCATGATGTTGTGATCGTATATCATGTTTTCATTTAAATTACTATTATTATATCGTGTTTTATATTCCTATTTACTCACATGTATTACATTCATCATATTATGATTTTCATATTCACCTGTGAGGATTTATATATCAACCATTTCTTATGTTTGTCCCTTGGTTAACCTGTGTAGTTTTAGAGGATCCATTGACTAAAATGGCATTTTATGGAATATTTAAATAATGTTGTGAAATTTTTGTTTCATTATGTTATTATATGTACCTAATTACCCAAATACACTATTCCTATGGATCATCCATGGTTTTATTAACTGTATCATTATGAAATATGTCATCAAAATATTTAGTAACAATTATATGGACTTGCATATTCCAATGTGACCTGAATTTCATAATGGGCAATGAATTCAACAAAAAAAGATACACAACAAAAGACAAAGAATCAATTTCTATAATATATTCTTTTGTTAAATCCCATTCTTATTTATTTGATGATAATTTGTTTTCTTTATAATTAAAATTTATTGAGATACCTCTTTTAGAATCTATATTATAAGCTAATAAATATTAATTTTATGCACCATATTTATGATTTTGATTTGGAAATAATGAAAAAAAAATTATATAACTTGATGGTGTCATACATGAGTAATATTACTCACACACCTGAAGAAGATATGTTTGACTAGGTACCACTACAAGACACATCTCCCAATGAGAAAATTGTTATAGTATCATGAATGATTTCTTGGTATGGGAATTTATTTAACTATCTTATCACCCTTTGAATACCTAAAAATGATTAGAATCAACATCAAAAATATTAAATAGTGGATCTTTGTTTTATTTTTCCGATGATATCCATCCCTGGAACATGTGCAGTTACTATGTTATTAGTAATTCTTTACATTATCATTTTTTAGTGATATTTTCATATATATAATAAACCATAATTTAGAAGACACAATGGACCTTAAAGGTCCACTAGTAAATTCTTGGACTCTTGATTGCACTGGTTTATCTTGTATCATGGTTCCCATCTGTTTAAATTCATCCCCACATTGTCAACAAACATGTAAAATTTCTTGGACTCCATTATATATTTTCCTATATTAATTACATTTTATTTTGGAAGGATTTTAAACACCCAATTGATATTGGGCATTAGACATTTTTTGAAATAATAAAATATAGAATGGATTTGGCCCAAGAAAGAGATTAATAAAAGTAGAATCTTTCTAATCATGAGGATGTTTAATTATAATTATCTGGAAACAAATGGATATATAAAGGGAGTGAAAATTGGATCCATGATAAGTAAATATAAAATATATAGTTCCATTAGAGAGATAGAGTCCTCTACTACTGGTAAATTTCATTGTCTCTCAATAAGTATTGTTGTAGATAGTTTGTCCATTATATTGTATCTATTTTTTCATAGCCACTACATAGATCATACAAGAGGACACAAAGAGGGTCTCTAAAAGAAATTAGTAGAGTTTGCATCAACACTTTGAGGGACCTAAAATACATGTAGTTGATGTAAACACACTGTATGAACCCATCATTACTTGATTACATTAATTTTTCCCTAACACATTCACATTTATAAAATATTTTTATATACAATTATATTATTCAAGAGTATATATCTTTTAATATGGAAGCATTTAGTAAAATTCCACATTTAAATAATGAGTTAGTGGAAAATATTTTTGGAAGCTTCTTTTGTATTTTAAGTTGTGTGTTTGTATTTTTTTCATACAAAACCAAACAACACATAAAAATATTCACGTAACATGATAATTTACGTGAATAAATTATAAAAAATTATTTTTTTAATTTTTATAAACTCAGCATTATCATGTTAATCATAATAATAAAGTCGTCATAATTTATTGGGTTTTCTAATGATGGTAATGTTAATGATATGATCATTTGTATGACTATAAAACCATTTATATTTTGTAACTAGTATTTTTTATATTGGTTTAGGGTAATAAATTTCATATTTTTTCTATGAAAAGGAACACACCTAGCCATGAATTGTGAATGTTTTCCTAGTTAGTTTAATATCTTATCATGGTGAGTAATTTTTTCATATTTGAATTTCTTAACTTAAGAAAAAATTCATCACTATAAAAAATGTAAATATTCATGTGTACCAAGTATCCAAATTTTTTAAGCACTAAAAACAATAAAATAAAGAATCTAATTAAAAAATAATGAGGGTTGTGACAAAATTTATAAAATATGGGTATATCTTTGTTGGGAGTTTATGGTTTGATATTTGAGATTGTTTAAGTGAGATCATTTTTTAATTTGGATAAAAATGTTATAGAATTGGATAATTTTAAATTAAATAGATGAAAATATAAGTTTTAATAGAACTATGTATAATAAATAAACAATGGAAACATAATTTTAAAATGGATTTAAAAAAACACAAGGTAAATAAGTGGAATAGTGGACCCATAAATAGGTTCATATTGATTATTGTCATTATACTCATTGTATTCTATTTTAATATAATTTACAAGAAAATAAACTCAAAATATATTTATATTGTCTTGATTATGTGAATATATGTTTACCCATATTTCTCGCACGGATTGAAAAAAATTTAACATGTATGTCTCGTCAAATTTCATTGGTAATTCATGACATGTGACTTTTACCAGGAGTGAAAAAGGGTATGTGTGAGGGAGTAGAAAAAAAATATTTTAATTGAATATTTTATTGAATATTAAATGATATATTGTCCCCAATTTGTTTTAAAAAAGTTTATTTATGTAGAATGTTGAATTTGATTGTGAATTTAAGATTTTGATTAAAATTATTATTTTTACACTTGAAATGACACATTGCTAAATTTAAAATAAATATTATTCTATTATTTATTTGGAATTAAAATTTTTTAAATAAATATTTAATATTTGTGATAAAATGTTAATTTATACGATCCTTATATAAGAGTACATTTAATATGAGAAAATGGTCTATGATGTTAAATTTGTCCATGGTTTGTCAAATTTGAAAGTACTTTAACATTTATGCTATATATTCTTCATTTGGGATTGGAACGGGTTAAAATTAAGATATTAAAAAAGAAGTTAAATATTAAAAAGTTATCATTCTATATATAAATGTGGTTCATGATTTTTGGAGGTCAAAATTGCAATTCATATTAAAGTAAATATTTAGAAAATATTTCCTTTCACCCTTTCATATCAGTTAACCCAAGCATCTATTTAAATCTATAAATTCATTTCTTTCTAATATTGAGTGTTTTAGGGATGAATTATGGGATTGGTAGTAGAGGAGAAGTTTTTACATAACATATATTTATACCAATGGAGGAGTGAATCTATAATGTGATGATCTCTTCCATAATTCTCTTATTCCCCCGAAATTTAATATAAATTATTATTCAATAAATAGATTTATTAATTTATAGAAAATGTATATTATTTATTTCAATTTATGTTAACTCATACATAAATTCTTTAGGATAGAAATCATGAGTATAAAACTGATTGTGTTTTACCATTTCTTGATCATTGTACATGCATGTGATTTTAATGATAATTAATCCACTATTGGAATAATAGTTTTTCATAGTAATCATTTTAATCCTAAGAATATATTTTTTTAATAAATAATATTATTATAATTTATATTATGATGATCTATGAACTTATTTCCTAATTAAAAATATTGTGTGATAAAAATTTCACATGTGGGGAATAGAATGTGTGAATCATAAGCGAAAATACTAATTAAGATAATCAAATCATGTGGGATTTTATAAGAGTTAAAATATAATCACAACTCAATTCATCATTATTTAAAATATATATTAGATACTTATTTCACTACAAACAATAATAATTTATTGGAACTGAAATCAAACCAAGGATTAATCATTTCACATTATAGGGATTACTTAGGGTTCAATTACATTCATGTCTGTGATTGATGTAAAATCTTATAGTGGTTGAGGTTAAAAAATTAGTGGATATTAATCAATTGAATTGTAATCTGAATGATCATTATTAAAAAAATATATCAATTTGTATTGTACTATAATTTAACCCTTCTAAAAAACTATAAAATAAAAAACATCTTAGTACATTTAATTATATTATTTTTCAAAAAACAATCTATAAGAAAAATAAATATTCCTATGTTAGAAACATAAAAACCCCAAAAACCTACTCATTGTTATTAACATTTATTTTTTTCAATAAAAACTTTAGAATTTTTATTAATTCACTCACTACTCAAGATAATGACCTCGATGAACCACTATGTTGTGCATAGATAAAATACACATCATTTGATAGCATTTATGAAAATTCTATTCATTTGTATGATATGAGACCATCCCAGTATTTAGGGTAGAATTAAATAATCATCAAATATATAGAACAATTTAATAAATTATGAAACACATAACAAATAACAAATTATATGAACACTCAATAAATTCAAGGACAACAACCAGAACTGATGATCACTAATCCATCATAATCTTGTATTAATCTTTTCTAAGTTACAAAATCCTATCTAAACATTAACACTAATAAGTTTTGAAATTTTTACAAAAAATCCCTGACCAATTGTCAAATTTTTTGGGTGATATATTGGTTCTATAACCATGTTGAATGGGGAATGGTTAACTCCAGACACACACCCAAACCTAAGAAAAAAATAAAAAAAATGGCCACATTAACATGGAATAAATAATAACAATAGATAAATCCATGAAACAATATTCCATAAAGAAAATAATATTAGAATCTACAATACCACCTCCATGGAAATCCACTCCAAACCAATGATTAAAACCCTATCATGCAGGATGAATTTATTATGCTTTGTTGAAATCATATTTTTGAAACAATAACTAATAGAACCAAAATTAGTGATAAATTAATTAGATTAATGTGGGATATAATAGGAAGGATATAACAGTGAATTGTTATGATTTAATTTCATTGAACTATCCATATCTATGTATAAAAGGGGTGAGGGGGAGCCAAGAGGGAATCTCCCCTCTCATTTGAGTTGTTAACTATTGTGAGCCAGAATGGGTTTCTAATAAGAAACTGAGAAGAACTACCAGGATGCACCAAAAATGTGGGAACCCATATTGGGTCCCTACATAAAAAATTTGGGTCACACCATAGAAAAAACATTTCACTACATAATTATATCACAGCCATCGGGTTATGGAGCCACCATCGGGTTATGGTGCAACAATAGAGTTTTTGTGTAACTAGAAAAACAAAGAGTTCGACCATCAATCATATTCATATTAAACATGTCTATCTCTTATAATGATTTCATCAACACAAACAAAATTTTGTATGTCAAAAAATTTCATTTGAGTGAATTTAAATAATTTATTATATCAACATAATGAATTATTTAATCAAAACGCAAAGGAATATTGATGATATTTTGATGGATTAAAATTTTCTTTAGTCGTGTTTAATATATTTGAATAAATTTAGGGGTTCAATTGAAGGCCTCATGTGGTAATTAGTTTATAAAGAGTTATGATGAAGATATATAGGTTACTCTAGCTACCCCATTCTATAAATAAATAATTGTAAATCAACAATAAGTCCATCGACTATCCTATGGAGGAGAACTAGCCAGTTGGCGACAGTTAGAGAACCATGATATTCTACAGGAAATCCACTATCCAACTACTGGATCGTAGTGGAATGATGGTGTAGAATTTATAAATGTATTGAGATAAATATGTACCACCAGATATCCGGTGGGATGGACTGGGTAGTTTTTGGTGTTGATGAATGAATTTGGAGTGTGTATTTATTATAGTAAAATATAATTTTACTCAGTCATATTTAGAATGAATGACCCCATATGATTTATAAAATATTCTTCAGACTATTAAAGACTATAAATATATCTCTTAGTCCTAATGGAAGATATATTTGTTAAATACATAACCATAATTGTGAATATAATCCGTGATCAATGATTGGATATCCAATGATGAAGCACTAGCAAATTCTCTCTAATATAAAATTTCAATCAAGCCCAAATTTAATTATTTATTTGTCTCTCATAATCTCTTACTCCATATTTTCTCCATCTTTAAAATCAATTGTTCAAATTCTTATTAGATATTATGTAGTTTATTTTTATTTTACTTTCACCTAGAAAATATATCTTCACATTATCAGTTTTTAAGAATGGATGTCACTATCAGAAAAGTGTGGTTCCTATTCCATGAACATCAGAGAAGATAAATTAGGTGATAAATACCATATATGAGAGGGATGTATTAATTTATCCCCATAAATATTTTGGGAGAAATTACAAATACTAGTAAACCTCTATAGAGGATATTTAGGGGCTCACATTAAGTGATTTCCGAAACCTGTTTATAAAAGCGTGTTTTAGTCTTCTCTTATTTATGATTTTGACTATATATTTTTCACTCTGCATCTAAAATATTTATATTATTTCATAAATTAAAATTTCAATTTTTTATTTTGTATACTAACATAATTAATATTTAAATTAGATTTTTGATACATTTTGAAATTTTTTATATATCTTATAAATATCAATTATTTTTGAATTTACCATCTTCATTTTATTTATTTTTTTAAATGGAAATTAACCCCCTCCACTATTTAAATATTATTCAAATAAAATTGAGTCAATTGGTTCATGGTGTTTTCAATAAAGATATACATGATTAAAAAAATTGTTTGGATATTTTTATAATTGTGTTTAGATATTTATTTAACATTTTTATCTTTAATCATAAATAATTTCAAATTTAAATATATTAATGAATAAATATTACTATAATTCACATGATTATATTTTTTAGGACATGTATTATTATTATTAGAACAATAAAATTTCAAATTTCTTAATTTTCATATATTAAACTATATAGAAAATGGTTTTCTGTGGATATACTAATCCTAATTAAACTGTTGATATTTGGACACTTGATAGTAAATAATTTGATATTAATGAAAAATTCATGAATTCTCCATATTTTACTCTTAACTGATAAACATTTAATTATGTTTATCTATATAAAACAGCACATTGAAGATAAACATTTCTTTATGTCACTCATGAAGGAACGAATAAAAATTACTTATTGATGATTACCCATGTATGGGAAATATTAAGAATTCATATTTATGCATCCCAATAAAACCATTAAAAGTATATTTAAAAGGTTTACTGAAATATAAAATAATTTAAAGTCTCGTGGTGATGATTATTCTAAAAATTCCTTATAAAAATGATAAACTTGGAACTTCCATTAACATGGAATCCAAGGTCATAGTTATGAAAAAATTGGAGGATGTAAAGAATTTGAAGTCAAATAACATTTTGAATATCAAATGATGTATGAAATTCCTAAGAAAAAGAAGTTTAAAATGATTCTAACAAATCAAAATATATAAATAAAACTTCCACCTTTCAATATATAAATGATGACTCATTCATATGTGAAGTTCAATAAATATCTCAACAAGCCACAAATATAAAAAATAATTCCAGAAATATAATTTTTCCAATTGAACCAAGAATGTGAATTAAAAGGTGAGATAAAAATTTACATACTATGAATATAAGAAAAAGGTACATAGAATGATGGAGTTCTATATATAAAAAAACCATGTCAACCACAAGGGAAAATGTTAAAAGGTTATCACTTTTAAAACGTCAATTCTTAGTGAAGAATCCAAAATCTCATATTTATCAACCTCTTTAATTAAATAAAATGATATGTTATATATGTCCCAAATTGGAGAAGACATCGTTTTTTGTTACAATATTTCCATTTTCTATTTTACATGTTATTTTTTTAAATCATCACTCATTTATTATTCTTATTTAAAAATAAGTCCCCTTAATTGAAAAGACCTAAACCACACTCTAGATCAAATAAAAAATTGTTTTCATAATCATGATTCATTATAAAAATAATATTATTATGAACTAAATAAAATATATTTATGGAGAATAAAAACTTCTAAATTGTATGGAACAAATTTAATGAAAATAAATAATTTTCCAAAAAAATCAAAAGTCAAACAAAATACAAAAAAATTTCAAATGTAAATTCAGAGAAGTTGAGATATATCTCAATAAATTATATCAAGGTGAAAAGAAAATAAAAAAAAATTAATTTATAAATGTGATTGAAATAATTCATGATATGATATACAAAAATAAATTCATCTTTAATCCAAAATTTAAAATAGGAAATATCATATTAAAAAAATATAGACACCTAAATCATTATTAAAAAGAATAAATTAACCCATTTGTTTGTGACAAAACCCTAGGTAATTTGATTTTCTTTAGGAAAGGTGGCTTAATAGAGAATACCATAGAAATATATAGTTACTATATAGTAGATGCTCAATACATATGTATGGAAACATCTATGAATTCAGTAGAGTCTATAAACTATAATGAGGTCACATAACCATTGGTGATAACTCTAAGGGTAAGATAAGATGTAAAGGAACCATAAATTTTTATTAAATAATATGATTAAAAAAATTATATATAACAGGTTTATAAGATAATTTTCTAAGAATCAATATATAATGTGATATAAATGTTTAAATATCATTTGAATTTTTTCAAAAAAATTTAACTCAGAAGGAAATATTTCAATTACTACTTATAATCTTTAAAATGATTATTCAATAAAATTAAAATCCATCACTAGCTAAAATATCGAATGTCTATTGTATATGTTAGTGTGACATGTCTTTGGTATAGATTCCATAATCATTGTAACACATAATCAATTGTTAAACACAACTATTATCAATGAGAAAAATATTTACTCAAACTTAATTTTAAATATGACACAGTTTGTGAATATTTACAATATATAAAGAAAAAAATATTCAATAAAATTCAAAAATGGGTCCCATATTCTTAAAATATTGAATTAATTATTCTACTTTTATTCAAAACTACTAATAATGATGGTCTCAGAGGTAAATCATATGATTATTTTTTATTATTGAAAACTTTAAAAAATCAACTAGGCTTACTTCTTATCTCATAGAAGTGATCCTTGAAAAGATTTCATCATATTTTATAAATAATATGAACATGAAAAAGGTCTCCAAATAATTTCTATATAATGTGATAGGGCATGAGAATTTATCAATAATGAATTTGAGGATTTATTTTCATATCAAGACTATAATAATTCACCTTTTGTAACTAAAACCTCTAATAAATATGGGAGTGTAAAGGTGAAATAAAAATCACAATGAAATTCATTAAAATCATTTTAATTTAATTTAATTTACCTCAATGTGTTCGGGCTGGATCCATCAATACATTATACATTATCTTTATTTTTTTTCTCATAAGGCCTTTTATCAAACATTCCCCATATGAACATTGGAAGTGAAATCAAACTGAAGTTGAGTTTTTTAAATTTTTTGGGTGTAAATATTTTATTCTCAATACCCAAGCCCATCTTAAAAAAATGATTCAAAATATGATGAAGGTATATTTATTAGGTACTCTAATTCAGGAATGGAATACATAGTCTTCAATTAATCCTATATAATGTTGAAATAATCAAATCTTGTTTTTTATGAAAATTCACCAAAATATATTTATCATATTGTTTTTTAATTGATGTTTTAACTACAAATGAACTGATCATATACAATAATGTTCATGATAAGAAAGGATAAAGATCTTTTTATTTATCTAAATATTTTAATAATTCTAAACCCCATCCCCTTAAAATATTCATTGAATACTCAGAGATCATATAAAATAACGTTGAATATCTTGGTTTTGTCTCATACTTAGAACCCAAACATGTTAGTGATTATATGGAAAGAAAGGTTATGTACCAAAATTTTAAGATCCTTTTATTTTAATTTTCATTGAACATTTATCTCTCATTCTATAACATTATAATTATGCTGGGAATTGGAAGATAATATATTTTTTAAAACTTTTATATATATAATTTACATTTCTAAAATGTTAATTTTATTAACTTCTTCTCCTTTTTTATTATCTTATATAATTTTTACGAAGATATATTTTAGAATTATATTTTTTAATAAAATATTTACTTCTAATTTTTTCCCACCTTGTATATATTTTTTATAATAACAATGTAGTTGAATTGTTTTAAACATTAAATGTAACATTCCTAGTAAATAAAGAATAATAAATTATCATATTTATTAATATTTTTAAATTAATTATTAATTTTAATTGAAATGGGATTCTATGTTCAATGGCATACCAATTACACAACAATAGGTTTCTTTGAAATCATACGTTGCACACAATGTTGAGTTGTACTGAAAAATAATATAATATTATTGTTTTTTTAATGGTAGTTAACGCCTAGCCATTGTAATGGTGGGAATTAACAGAAATTACAATAAAATTATTATACATATCTTATAAATTTTTATTACATTTATCCAATAATTTTTATAGGCTAAAAATAAGAAAGAATTCGATTTTAAGCATAAATACTCTATTATTCTTTAAAAGGTCGATTTACAACCCATTGATGGTTAACCATCATTAAATTTAGTTTTTTTTAGTTTTATATATTATTTTAGAAAAAATAAATTTTTATTTAGAATCGGGACATCAGAATTTACTTTGGGTAAATTTTTGGTATTTTTTTTGATAAAATTTAATTTTTAATGAAAATTGAAAAATATTGTATTTTAATTAATATCTACCTTTTAGTAAAAATAATTTATATGGATATATTATCTTTTTGATATGTTTTAATGTGTAATTCGATTATAATTTTACCATTTAATCAAATTTTGGTCATTGGAACAAATTTTAACTCTGAAATTGGGCATCAACAAGTGTCAATCTATTGATAGTTTTTATTTCTAAAAACACGCTTTTTGTTTTGACAATGGTAATTAATTTAAATCAATTGATGCAACTTCAATGTTTTGAATTATTTAAAATAGACATCATTTTTTAATTTGGAATATAAAATATATCATCAGCTGAATTGTTGGTATTTTTTTGAAAAACATCTATTTTTTATGAATAGTGAAACCACTAAGTAGTAGTTAAAAATCCGTCTTTTTCATTTAAATGAAATTTAAAGATATTGTAAATTGATTGTAGAAAATATTAAAAACATGGTTGTTATAAGTAAGTAAAATTGGGTTCAATTATATTAAAAAATAATATTTTTAGAGTAGTATCTTTTTACTTTTATTTACCGCGGTTAAAGTTAATAGTGCAATTCTAGTTGACAAGAATATCATAATAATACATAATTACCTTAACATTTATACTAACCTTATTAGATGAGTCATGGAAGTCCATGGGAATACATTGACCTATTTTGGGACCCCATGGAGACACCTAATAGTGATAATGACACGTTATATTAAATAATTTAAAGTAAAGTTAAAAAAGACATAAAAAAATATCTTTTAGTAAATAAATTTTTACATAGGGTTATATATGTTATATATTCGACTATAATTATTCTTTTAAAATATAAAAATATTTCCTACATCATGGTATTTTGTTTATAATTTATAGACATAAGATAAATAATAATATTTATTACACAATAATATTATATGGTTTACCTCATTAATAAATGATTTAAATAAATTAAATTATAAAGATTAAAAAAATAACCAAAACCATTCATATTCTTATTAGATGTTTTTATTTTAAAAACGGGTCATCATATCATTGAATCCAATGAGTTTTGGATCTTTAGAAATATAAAACCATTATATAATAAACTAATATTTTCACACTTTCCAAAAGAGCCCCTCCCCCCTTATACAATGACCCCACTTATAACCCATTCCTAACACCTCTCAAGACCCTTGTATCATCCAAACCCTGCCAAAATAATCTCTCAAGATCCCTCTATTCCACCAAAGAGCCTTAACATTAACAGAAGGCACATCATGAAATCCTTTTGGTTTAAACCAAAAGGTGTTACCCGATTTAAAGGTAATGTCTTCTCTTAAGATCTTTTGTTTTTTACATCCTTCTCCAACACCTAAACTCTTTTTATTACTTTTTTATAACAAAAACAGTATACTAAATATACTAATATTTTTTAATGTGAATGATTCAAACTAAACTTACACACATTTTCATCTAATGTGTAAATAATGTACAGTTTCTATGGATAGAAAACTAACGCCTCATGAAACGATGATTGTTAAATTAACTTCAACTGCCTATCAAGATTTCCATTTTGATGGAACTATAATTATATATGATATATATTATTTTTATCTTTTCTTTATGCTTCTGAATTTTTTATTTACAGCATACCTTTGTGGTTTCGATTATGGGTAAATGCGATAATTTCATTTGAGGAAGTGCGGACTACCGCCTCCTCAAAGTGATATGACTCATTCATTCCGTATGTGGGTTGAATAAAGGATGGAGTTATTGAAATTATATATAATATTATGCTGGAATTATTTTATAACTATGAATAATTCAGTTTTAATTCAACTAAAATATGATTTAAAAATGAAAGTTGCGTGCGTGCATACAAACAGCTTACTATCTCCATGAATGGTTTTTTACATTTCTTATCTCTAAATGTTATGTAATTTTATAAATACATATATAAACTATATATATATTATATATATTATATATATATCATGAATATCATTCTGGATATAATGGAATCTCGACCACATGGACAATTAGTAATTATAAGATGTTCATTTTTGACTAAAGTACGAAATATCTACATAACGAACATTATTAACTTAAATGATTACATAATGTTTAAAACATGGTAATAAGTGATATAAAATCAATAATAAAATTTAAAGAGGTTATTAATTAAGTATACATTATCTTATTTTTATTATTCAGGAAGAATAAGGAACAAACGAGTCAAGTCGAACATGAGGTAAGGGGTTTCATATCTCACTTTTAATTCCATGAGATTTCCATTGTTTCTCACTTATTTATTGCATGTGGTGTATTCTGTACTACCAATTGATAAATATATTATCATGATTATCTTTATATTCATGATATTCTATAATCCATTTTATGGTTATTAACTTTTTTCACACGACTTGATTGATTACAACGTGGTAAAGGGTTTTCAATATCACATTTTATTCCCCTAAGATTAATTCGATATAAGCCACTATTTTCTATTGTGTGGTGTATGTACATCCCATGACTGTATTCATGGTGTGATATAATTTAATTTATGGGTATTTACATATCCATTTTATTATCC
Source organism: Viscum album (assembly GCA_963277665.1). Classification (NCBI taxonomy): domain Eukaryota; kingdom Viridiplantae; phylum Streptophyta; class Magnoliopsida; order Santalales; family Viscaceae; genus Viscum; species Viscum album. Next base: position 1,957,875,194 of record OY728140.1, read on the forward strand.
TTCATTTATGGGTTCTTTGTTTCATATGTTACCAAATCGGTAAGGGAATTTCAAATTTCAATTTCCACTCATTGGGATTTACACATACATCATTGATTATTTTACTCCAAGATTTTGTGTAAAATAACTATTTACTTCCTTATGCTGTAATGTTCACTCCACTTTTTGTGGATATAATTATAATACAAATGATAAATCCATTGATAAATTCTCATGTCATCGATCTGATCTTGATAAGGTAATTTTAACTCAATTTCCATTCACTGAGTTAAACATCGAAGTCAATGGTTTTGTTTTTACAAAAAAAAATTTGAATGTTCTCTGATTTATTTACACTGAATATCCCATCATATTGTGTGTATATATATTTTTCACACATCATTATGTCATTAATTTATCCTTAATCTAAGGATACAGTTTTATAAGGGATTTCGTCTTAATTTACATTCCATTGAGACTTCATTGTTGTTATGTACCAATTCACTCTTATATGGTGTATATTCAATACATTGGCATATAATATCATGAATACTATTATTCTCATGATATTATAAAGTACTGATTCATTATTATTACTAAATTATTTTTATTCAAGAGTGTCTCGTTTTGTTAAAAACTCTTTAACTAAAATATCATTTTAATTTTTTTAATGATTTACTCTTCAAAATCATTATCATTAATGTCAAAGTTTTCAAAATGGTTTTTATGATTTACTTATATGGACATTAAAGTTTTCAAATGATAATTTATTTACAACGTTTCAAAGTGGAATGGGACACTTTGATTCAGAAATCTATTTATTAAATGTTTTAAATGGTTGTGAAAATTTATTGATAAAGCATTGATTATGTCTATATCCTGAAATGATATGTTCTGATTGCAATGTGGAAATGTTATATTTACTTTATTATTGTTTTAAGTATTATGTTTATGTTATGGTTTTAGGCCATTTTTTATTTATACGGGTGGTTCCGTGATAAACCTAGTGTAGGTGAGCCTGAGATGGCTCTCCAATGCATTAGGTAACGTCACATAGGTAAACGTTAATGTTTCTACTATGAGATTTATGGTATATAATGTGAAGGGTATTCCAATGTAACTCACTTTGTATCTATGATAGATATAATGTATGTATTTTATGTATGCCATGAGTTACCATTATGATTTATGATTTCTTTATGTTATTAAAAAAACCTATGATTTCATAAGGTATGTAATGATTGAAAAGTATGGTTTCATTGTTTTGTATTTATTAATGCACTAATGTTTTCATTCCTTATTTTATATACCTTACTGAGATTTTTTATGCTCATCTCATGTTTTTGAAATGTTTTCAATAATAATTAATGATGAATAAGGGTCAAGGATGAGATCAAGGAAAAGTGATGTTGTCTAAAGAATTGAACTAGACATGTTACATTTTTTATTTTCTGAAAAAATGAATATTGAGTAATGGTGTCTAATTGTAATATTCATGTTGATATGTAATAGTTATGGTCTAATTCTCTAAATCTCTAAACCTGAAAAGATCCTCAATGTGAATTATTCAATTAATTCTGGATTATGTAATGTTTAAGGCTGAGTCCTTGTATTAAAGGGGGGTAAACCATTTTTAAAATTGGAGATATTTATTTTTATATGTGTTATTGATTAATTATTTTAGAAATGGGGAGTCAAATATTTTAATCTTGTTTTAAATATGTATTTTTTTATATATTAACTTATTAAAAATATTAAATATCTTTTTTAAAATCTTTTATACATTGATATGTTGAATACAATTCTACATCATTCCCTCTTTGTTTTACACATGTTAAATTGTTTCATGTTTAGTGTTTGTGATCAATAAAAGGGTATATTTTATACTTCTCGATCACTCATTATGTTTTCATGATAACATACACTCAAATATGTGACTAATAATTTCATTTCAGTGAATTTTAAACATGTATTTGATGAGCTTAATAAATATATCAATGACTCCTCTAATGAATCTTTCTAATCTTGTTAGTAGATCGAAACTATATTCAATAATGTTTATAGATCACAGAATGGATTTGTATGTTCAATAGAAGGCCTAAAAAGGATGTTATGGTAAGAATATATGGATGTTAAATATTGAAGGTTGCACCAAATTTGAAGTAAATGGAACCAACCCGTTAGTTATGTATGGAAAAAATGCCAAATATCTAAGAAGTACTATAGTCTGTCGGTAGATGAGTATCGACCATCGTGGGATTATTCCAGAACTCGGTGCTTCTTCCCAAAGGCCACCATCTAGCTGTTGGATAGCAGCATCTCACTTGTGGATAATTCTTAGAAGTTGTGAAATCATGGAGTAATACCATCTCGCTAGTGAAATCTATTGAGTAGCTAGTGAAATCGAGTTTGGCATTCCAAAAATGAATTTATTGTGGTCATATATGATTTAATTAATCCTTATTCGGCTTCAAAGAACCTATATGATTCATAGAATATTTCATATACCACTAAATCCTATAAATATATCTCCTTGGTGGATTATAAAATATTCCATTTAACAAAAATGAATAAATTATAAATATAATCCTTGATTAATGTTTTTCTCACTAGTGGAGATGCTTTGGAAAATTCTTTATAATATGATTTATTTGAAGAGACAAAATTAATTATTGATAAATACATTAGGATATCTTATACTACCATCTCTCTATATCATATGTCAATTATTAAAATAATTATAATATATTGTGGAGGTTATTTTTTGTAGGTTTATTCAAGAAAACCTCTCTTCTTATCATCATCTTCAACAATAGGTACTCAGTATTGAAATGTGATGGTTAATTTCCATGGCTAAGAGTGATGTTTAAGAGAGTTATTACTAACATAAACATGGGGATTGGTTTTTAGATCACCTCTAAGATTATAGGAGAAATTAAAAACCTCTCAGAGAGAGGATATGAGATGTAGGGGCTCACATCGAACAATTTGAGAACTCTTTTATTCAAAAATGTTTTAATTTTCATTTAACTTTTGAATAGAATATTTTTTTTCAACATCACATCACAATTGATAAATATTATTAAATAAATTTTAGATGTCCTTTTTCAATAGTCGTAATCAACATGTTAATACTAAAATTAACCTTTTAATTTGTATCAAATCATATCTTTATCATACAATTATCATTTAGTTTTAAATTATTTTTTGGAAATTTCATGAACATTTTTAAAAGTTTAATTCATCCCCAAACCACATTCTATCATATTCTGACCAACACCTCTATTTCAATGTGACCCTTCTCAGATCAGTTAGTGAATCATCTAGATTAAAGAGCCCATTCATGGGGCTAACCTAATCACAGATTAATGACCAATGACATTATCTAATATTTCATCTAAGTGTCACCCTAACCATTATCCATCCTTTACCCAAGCACCCGAGACACCACCTAGGCCTATGACTATATCAATAAAATATATTTTTGAGATATTCTAAATATCCATTTTTTTTTTGAGTCTCAATTCATTGAATACCCAATATTTCGGATCATAAATCGAACTTTATCATAATTCCACATCATGTAACTACTCATTTCATTACAACCTCTCCACTATTGTGATTATATTACTCAACTACATGTTCTAATCCTCCCACCATCATACTAACCATTCCATAGTGATTAATTTTCTAATAACCATCCATGTTCCATCTCAAAATGTGGAACACAATTCCACTATAAAAATCAAAATATGGATACAATGAATTCTAACCATTCTAAAAAAATATAGGTTTGACAATAATTCCACCTCAATCACATAAAAAATTAATCTCCACGTGTTATTTCTACCTCTCTACAAATAATTCCATGAATAATTTCTAGTCAATACTTCTCAATCAAAATATTCCCAAGAACACTTGACTTCTTCCACCGATTCATATTTATATCACCATGTCACCTGACCATGATTCCTTAACATCTGATGGACTTATTAAATATTCAAAATACTAAAAACATTTCCCAAACCCGACTTTTAATGTTACTACTTATATGTATCATCAACTAAACCAATAAATTATCACACCCTACACATGAGCACTGATGTTTCTCTGGTATGAAATACTTTTAGATCATGACACCTTCACAATATGTTTGATACTGACTAATAGAACCCATCTAACACTGTACCTAAATCCCCACTAGGTATATCATTTGATCAACTTTATATTTCGATATCAACTATCCATTAATCAGTTTCAATGTACTTATGACCCTTCTGAAATGATGGTCAAACAACAACAACTAATTTGAGGTACCCCCTGTATTAGTATCCTTATATTCACATATCATAACCAACACCTAATATCCACCACTAAAGTGATTTTAATTATTTAACATAATTATTTCATAAAAACACCCACTTCTACTAGATCACCATCCCAAAATCCAGATCACTAAACACTAAGAGGGTGATAAAGCACACCTTCCAGTGGCTAAAATGTTGAAGCACTAATGATCGATTTATCCAGTTTCTTACAGTGCTCCCCACCATAATACTTTACCAGAAAAGGTAAATTTTAGGAAATGGTTTTCCCTATTATTGTAATCACTTATAAAAAGATCTAACCATGTGGTCTTAACCATTATATCACCAAAACACACATTATTGATTTAAAAACATAAAACCCATTGGAAATTTTTAATTCACGTGAACCAAAAAATTACCCTAGTCTCACAATCCCTACATAGTGCATCATACAAAAAATTCTATAATACCCACAAAATGAATTAAGTAACTCATAAAATTACTCAAGATCAACCATTGGGAGAATATATAACTTTCTATGCATAAGAACCAACCAATTTTTATGAAAATCTAACTAAACTGGTCCCATAATTTATAGAATAACATAATTGTTTACAAGAAAACACTCCACACAATTTAATCACGCAATTCAAGAATCCATTTCCCTCTAATCAAGAGAAAAAAATCATGTAGTCATGTTTATATAGGTATAAATTGCGTATTTAAAAATATATGTTAAATATTTTAACATACACCAAAACACGACAGAGTTTTAAAAAAAACCCCAGGGAATCCAAGGATTTTCTTTGAATTTACAATTACCTAAAATACATGACACGATTAGTAAATATTCCCAATAATTATCAAACTTTCAGAATTTTTATTATTCAAATTCCAAAAAAAAATTGTTTAATCAAAACCAAAAAATGTTAATCATTTAAAAACCACTATCACCACTTTAAATTCCATGTAATACCATACTTATAAACTATTTAATGCTCACCACATTCTACTAAATAATTTTTTATTTTAAAGAAATTTTTTCTTAGAAAATTGAGTTTTTATAAATTACCATGGAATCCAAAAATATTTTCCTCTAGTAGACAAAAAATCACAAGAACAATCAATCAAATAAACCCCTAAAATATATATTAATATAATATTTACTTATAATATAATATAAATTACATCAATTATGTTGTTTATTTCATCAATTAATTATTTATTTTGAGGAAAAAATAAGTCCAAAAAATTTCTATTGGTGCATTTTTTATTCCTTGATATTCAAACAATCATGATGCATTAAAAATCACTATATCTCAACTATGAACTATGACTCATTTGGAGTCTCATAAATCCCATAAAATGGATTCTTAGACTAACCTGGAACCTAAATAATCCTACAATTCATAGTTAAAAAACTAGACATCCCCTAGAAAATTGGATTTCAATTAATGTAATAATGGGAAAGCATGCGTTCGATCTATCTTATGAGTCTTGATAACTTAACACCACCTCTTACTGTACTATCATATCTAAAATATTCTCCAATACCATTTTTTAGAACCCCTACATGTGTTTTCGAAATGAAAACATTATGGGGGTCTCTACATGGACTTAAGTATATGTTTTCATACACCAAATGATACTAAAGAGTGGCAAGGATAAAAAACAAGAATGAGGATACTATACCCTCTAAAAATAAGATTGAGGTTCATGCCAAAATATATGAAAAATTTGTCATCACGTGTATGAATAATGGACATCTCAAAAAAACTATAAATATTAAATAGGGATCCATTAGGGCCTCCATAGTCTAGACTATAAAATAGTTAATCAATCTATCAGATTCAATAATACAAAACAGAACAAAAACATATAAATGATGTTTCATTAAATGAAAATTTTCATTGGACTCCGGCCTAACTCAAATAATCTTCATGCTAACTCCATGTCCTTCAAAACCTACTAGACTAGTATAATGTGTCCTATTAAAAGAAAAAAATATTCCTTGGCATTAAACAGAAGGGTCTTCTCATGTACAATGAAACCCATCCGTAGTATATGTGTCGAGGTGAGTCTAATTACCCAATATGAATCCCCAATGCCACAACCATATTGATTTCATCCAAGATAAAGTGGATTTTCCTGAAATATATATATATATATAGTTTTATCCTACTAATGAAACCCATCCAACCATAAAAATTACAAACAATCCACTTACAAAAATAAAATTTAGGTCATCATGTCCTAACTAGGATACCAAAATACCTAATCCTACATGCATCATCTCTGTATCAGACAGAATAATGTGTCACCTCTTTCCACATTTTGAACCCATGTATAAAGATACATGTTAGGGAATCGTACCATAGCTTAACCCACACCCAAAAAAATTATGGTAGGTTTTCAAAATATCTCAACCCGTCCCTTCTCGGTAAAGGGACATCAAATGTCAAGTCTTAGACACCACCCGATAGTGCAAAATTGGGTTACACCAAGTGATGGACAATATATTTACACTCATGGGAGGTCACATTACAAGAATATGGGACATCCCTTCACACCCAAGGTCTATCAAATAATAAGTACCATAGAAAACACTTGTCAATCAAGGGAGGACACACATCGCTTCTGAAGCCACAATTTGTCACTCAAGGTTGTCCTTGACATTAAAAATAAATTGTTTCCCATCTCTCTCATTGATGCATTTTCAGTTCTATCTCACTTATGGTAGGGACAAGTTATTGTAACCATTGACCCAACTGATATACATCACCTATCATGGAAGTATTGTTAATATAAATAAGAAATAACACATAGATCACACAACACATCGCACAAGCTCACCAACTCACCAATAGAGTACTAGTCACTCAATAACTATAATCGTATCAGAAACCCATCCAAATATCCATCTCAACTGATTAAAGGATATTTAATATCTATCTAAATCAACCCATCACTTTGATACCAATATAATAATTCTCACATGGATAAAAATAAAACATGCATCATTATATAATAATGTATACACAAGGAATACACAAGTAGGAAGGACAATAATAAGAAAAGATTTTGGAAATTGGTCTCCACCCGAATGAGGTAAAATAGGATAAATCTAAATCAATCAATAAATTATAGATTTAATATGGAAAATATGAAAAAATATTCTTTTAGAATCAATGAAAAATTCATCACATGTTCACTTGCTCATGCTATGCACTTTGTTAAAATCATATAATGGACATTATAGAGAAAAACCCATAGTAAATTTGAAATACAATTCAAAAATCAATTTTTAAATCATAAATTTTCATTCAAATTATCATTTATGTTCAAACCCTTTTGGATGTGAATTTATAAAAAGAAGCCTTCTATTAATTTAAAATCACCCATGTCATCATACAGTCTATAATGAGGGCCATTAACATTAATTTTGACCTTGGAACTGTCATTAAACCATTTATCAATCTATGTGGTCTTTTTTTCTATTATGCATGTGTCAGACAACAAAATAAAATCTAGTTAAAGGTCCCAGAGACATTAAATTGGTTAAAAAATATAATAACTATGAAAAATATCAAATAAATACCTTGTAATATAGTGACTTAATAATGTCAAGGCCATCCACCTTAACCAATGATCCATAATCAACCAAAATATCATACAAAACTCCATTTAATATGACAAAACCTATATCATCATTAAACACATAAAAAATAATTTTATCAAACTAATCGAAGAAAAAAACAAAAATCAGAAAAACCCAAGCCAAATTCACCTGGCATTATCTTAGCACTGAAATCATGACCAACAAGGTGTGGTCTACATATAACACACACCCCAACACAGGTTATAAAAAATTAAAAAATGAAAACACCAATACCAATGATGAATTTAATATAAAATTGGAAAAAAATAATTAAATTTTTTTTAATAAAATCTACTTTAACGGAAATGGTGAATAATGATTTAAATTCCTCCTCATGGGGTCACCTTTATTTATCACACATGAAAATACCATAAAATAATTAAATTACACAATTCATTGGTGATGATTATTTTATTAGAACAAAGAAGATTGAAAAAAAATTAAAAGGAAATTAAAAAGAGAAATAAGTTGATTGAGAGGAAGGATCTCACCCATGATTTTATGGATGACATGATTTTGAACCATCCAGCTTGATTGGAGGTAATAGGAGAAATATTGGTGCCAATTTGGTTTCTCCCTAATCAATTGAGCAGTTAAACATGAGTAATCCCAAGGGGGTTCTTAATAAATATGCATGGATAATTATCAACAATAGAAAAATAAGGCATCCTACACAGGGTTATAGAGAAGCCCATTCAGTTCTCAATGAGACAATCACTTTTCATGACATAACCATAATACGACCATCAAGTCATAGAGCAACCAAAACAAAATATAAGGCATGACCTTCAGTTATAATTTTTCACAACATGACCCATCTATGATCACTATGTGACTACTCTTATTTAAGGATTCCATTGTTGAGTTCATCCATGTTTTGGTGTGATCCTCCATGATTATGTTAAGACCTCCTCCAACACTCGAAATTCCAACTGAAGGTCCCCTTGTCTCTTTTATTTCCTTCACTCGAGCACCCAATAACCACTCGAGCAACAAAACACATCCAATACAATCATATTAATATAATCCAAAGATAAAATTTCTAATCCAAAACACAATTAACAAAATTCCTCCTGATCCATGGAAAAAAATGAGTCACCATCTAAATTCCACAACTCATAATTAAATAGGTCATTTTATTAGATTATCATTAACATAGTCAGTTACATGCACACAGATATATATTAGTTTTTAAATTATTATTAATAAAAATATGGAATAAGAATATTAATGCGAACTTTATGGAATGTGAATAAAAATATAAGATAACTCCTTATACCGGAAGATTTTTTTGCTATCATAACTGGTTCCATCATTGAAAATGTCATTTTTAGTAAACTAATAGTGAAAAATATCACACATTCTGATAAAAATATATCCCATATCATGACAAGGAACATGCCAGAACTATGGTAAATGGAACTAATTATAATAAATTTTGGACATCCTAAAGTTTTAACATCCTATAGAGTAGGGGGAAAGGGTGAGATAGAGTTACTATTTCATAAAATAACCACATTAGCTTCTATTATAGATGACCTAATATATATTTCATTATATTGGAATATAATAGTATCTATATTTTTTTCATAATAAATAAAGATACATCCTTAGAAAACACTTCTAATAATATAAAAAAAACAAAAATTATAACAACCCAAATAAAAAATAAATTTTATTTCATGAATTTCATCATAAATGTAACTAGGAAATAGTCTTGAAGAATCAAATGGCCTACTATATTTTTTAAATTAAATAATATAAAAATTAACTTATTATTAAAATTAAAAATTTATTTCAAATCTCTATAATTTGTATATAGTTTCTTTTAATCTATTATTTTTTAAATGGATGACATGGGGACATGAATAAGAAAGGCAGTGAGCTATAAAGATGAGTAATGGAATAATCAATAACATCATGATGAAAAGTAATATATGTGATTCAATAGGACTATAATCATAGAATTAAGATGTTATAATATTATAAAAAATCATTGAATCATGATGAGAGATTATGATATAAAATATCGTGGAATCGTAGAATTATATCACCAACATGAAACATGAAATAATAAGCGTATGTAATGGTTAACTACTAATAAATCATAAAATAGTTTTCTTAGGCTACCCACACTTCAAACACACATGATATCTAATGATATAACGATTATGCTGAATGGATTGGAGCGATATGAGATCCCACACATCATATGTTTTACTTTTTTTGTTCCACTTCAATCATATAACATAATAACTTATATAATTATTTCAATTCAATGATTATGGAATTTTGGTTTAATAACTAGAAATATTAAATCAATAATGGATATGTATATCTTGTTGAATACCAATGAATGAAAACAATATGGGATATTCACAACAAAAACAATATGGAATGAAATATTATGATATAATTCCAGAAGTATAAACATTTTACATATAAGTTATGGAAGTGATTAATGGGATATTATTAGAGTATCTAATTATTTGTACATTATTTATAATATTATGGAATTTTCACAAGATACTAAATTTAATTTATAGTCAAAGGGATAATAATAAAAGAAGAGATAGAATGAAAAATTATAGGGAGGGAACCACTTACCCTGAGGGGTTTCTTTTTAATGAATATTATGAGATCAATTGAAATATAAAAACTAATTGGGAGGGATATTTTGATATATAATGATAATAACATGATGGTATAATTATTGTTAGTGAATAGTAACAGGATAATGAGTGGGAATAGAAAAATATGAGTAATTCCATATTAATTTTGAAACATTGGCGTTGAACATCTATTTAACAAAAGATATAAAAACAATCACACTTCCTATGGTTTTTTCTCTTGGTATTTTCCATAGGGGAGTGTTTTTAATATTTTAATAAAATAATCATTCAATTTATTTAAAAACATTTTTTAGGTGAATGTAATTCCTTTATATAATTTTTTAAACCATTAGAATATATATTACATTTTTTAATATTCATGGTAGGATCAAAAAATTATTACAATAACATTAATATTTATTATATTAATGAATAATAGTATTTGGGGTTCAAAAATACCTTTATAGTATTTATTAGATCACTTTTAAGTCATTTTGAAGTCATAATACATACTTTATATTTATATTATATTTATTTTTTCCTAATAATTTGAATATTTTAAAATATTATGAAAAGTAATCATATTTGGATAATTATTATATTCCGACTTCAAAAATTATATTTATTTTTTAAAAATTATTTTATAAAAATGATAAAAGTTATTATTTCTAAAACAATTATTATATATTACAAAAATACTATTTTTTGTTGTATAGAACTTTTGTACCCTAATAAAAATTAAATGGGAATTTTGAAAATTATCATTCAATTATAATAAAGTAAATAGTGTTTTATAAGAATATGACATGGAAATAAATTTTACTTCAAATTCTAGAATACATTATAAAATTATTTTATATTTTTAATCATATTTTATAAGAAAATACATTTTAATCAATAAATCAATTGCTATATTACTCATGTTCGTAATAAGGAAAATGGGATAGTAGTTGCCACTATTTCATTTCTAAAAATTAACTTTTCACATTTATACTAGTAAGATATAGATACATTACACATTTTCATGACAACATATTACACATTTATAAACAAGTTTATAGTAGTATTGTTATGGGGTGGGTGATGAACATTGATTGGTTAGTGACTTCTATAATCTTGAACACCTGTGATAAAATATTCTTCTCCAATATCAGTTGTGGAATCCATTATTTGTTTTTAACAATGAAGAACCTTAGTGATTGTATTTCCCTTGTAATCTCAGGTAAAATAGATTTATATGTGATAATCTTATTGTTGTTGTGCCAATTTTTTATGATATTTTAATATATTTTTTATGAGTTTAGAAAAAGTGATCATTCTTGAAGAATGTTTAAAGAACCATTTAATTGTATTGGATGTTTACATTAATGTTTTATAATTCTAGAATATGATTATTTATCTAGTGTTTCTTATGGTTATATAAATTTTTAAATGATTAAAGTAGTTTTACAAAAGGAAGTAGAAGAAGATGAATTACTGAAGTCTGTGAAATATAAATATTTTAACATGATAATTTTTTTAAGAAAAAATATTTGAAGATGTTTGGAAGGTATAGATTTATTTCGAGTTTAAATGAATATCTACGTAATATTATATTGGAAATTTAATTTACTATTAAAAGGGAAAATGGAATTTACATAACATAAAAAATGGTTTAGAAAAAATAGAGTAGCTTTTTAAATTTTACTACATATGTAATGATTTATATTTACTACATAAAGGCATTTGTAAGCTGTGTTACGGTACCAAGATGATAATGAAATTAATTAGGGTATTTATATATTTCCTTAAAGGTAATATGACACTCCTTGAATTTTTTAGGGGTAATAAATCACTATGTACAGTTAATCATATTTCATGGGGGTACTATGTAAGGGTATTGGGTGCGTCCTAATGGTAATCAAGTGTTATGTAAGGGTAATGTGAAATAAATACTTCCCAAATAAGGTTAATATGAGAAAATAATATAGGTTGATCATATTTCACATTAATAATTTATATGGATTTCATTACCTATATAAATTTCCTATAATACATGTGTATTTTTACAACCAACTTCTAAATCTCCTGTATGTGTAATCCCCATAAGGGAAATAATCTAGGGGTTTCAACACTATACCAGAAACACAGTAGAGATGGAAAACACACTATATAAATTCATTGATATTAATATGCCAAAGTTCAAGCTTTTTTCTATGCTATGGAATGTCCATATTCCATATAGGCATGAAATTCAATTTACGATGGGGTAATGTCACGGAATATGATATTGCACCATAACAATATGATTGCTTTTTTAGGGTTTAGAAAATATTACACTACTACACTATGGATGAAGAACTACACCACAAGGGATTGTTCACTACAACATGGTGTCGAATATGATTCCATAATGGTGATTCAAATTACTATTTTAGAAGAATAATTTCTATATTACAGATTGTTTGATGTATCCATTTTCATGAAGACATGAAAATCATGGATGAATTTGAATAATTAGATTTTGGTAAGATAGAAGATTTTCCATGTTTAACTATCATCTGAAATATGAAATGAATCTTAAGTCTTCATAATATTGAAATGAAGATTTAATCCTCAATTAATGGAGTTAAATCATGAGATAAATCATGATTATTCGATGAATTTGGGAAGAATCCAAATCCCAATAGATCGGGGGAAGCTTTTCAATACAAACATACATGATCATTTCTTATGTTATTGATATTGACTAATTTTACATGAGAAAACACGATCCTATATGCTCTTATAAAAATACTATAATCTATAAGGTTATAGATAATTCTAGTTTTAGACCATCCAAAATAATTGGAGAAGCCTTTCAGTGTGTGTAAAAGGTAGGAGAAGACTTCGGTGGGACACTAGAGCAGGATATGATAGATGGGAGGTCAATACAATAGAGGTAAAAGTGTTGGTGTGTTGTGGGTAAACATGTACAAATGGAGGATTGACTACCAGGGTGTATAACCATTTGTTTTATAAAACATTGTAATTGATAATATTATTATAGTGGGGAATCCATGATCTGGCATCTAACTAATATGGAAAGTAGTGTGCCTTTATAAAAAAACATATAATTATTGTGTTTTTCTCTCTCTCTTTGTTTATTCAAAAACGTTTTTTATATGATATATTAATGAGTGGATCAATATCCATAACATGTTCCTGAGGATAAATTATAAAGAAATACTTTTTTAAAAGTAACCACTAATCCCCCCTTCATTTTTCAATCAAGTTTGTATTTCTATACGGGATAACATAGAAAGGTTACCAATAAATATCCAATGGTTTTACTTGATTATTTATAATTGATTCTATGAAGTAATTATTTCAAGGAGTATTTACTTTAGGGTAAAAATGTTGATATTACTTCAATGGATCAAAAAAATTAATGAAAATAGAGGAATTGAAGTGGATGAAGAATCCAAAATTAAAATAAGAAATGCCACTAATTTAATGTAACAATATAGATATAAATTTTAAATATATTTTGATTATGATTATTTTTATGAATCCAATTCAAGCTATAATGATGATATACCACATAGTGATACTTATTCTAAATTCAATGAAAATATGAATAATCTTAACAATGAAGTCATAATTTATATTTTACGAACTATTACGTGTCTTTATAGAGAAAAATTATGGCGGGATAAAGAATATAATGCAAAGGAAGATGCTTTTTCTACAAAGGTTGGCATATAAAATACTTTCTCATAACATGTTGAACAATAGTATGAAATAATATCACTTTGTAATGAAATATATTATGATATTTTTATATAATTTCAATGCATTTTTTTTAAATCTCTCAGACTATGTTTGTAGATTCATTCCATACAATTGAAAATTTTCAAAATGTTTTTTTGTTTTTTAAATATTCAGAATTAGGGGTCAAAGAAAAATTGGGAAGTGCGCTTTGAAATTTATTATAAAAATCATTTAAAATTCATGAATATTATATAAATATTATTAAAGAAGATTGAAAAAATGACTGAAGTTTGTTAAGGATGAAAATAATTCACTCAACATGAAGTTATTTGAGTTGGATTTGAGAATGAATAATTTTAAATAATCACAGTATAAAACATCACAAATGGATGAAAAAATAGATAATACCACACAAGTTTACATTAAGAGTCATCACTCTAAAAATATAATTAGATCATCCTCTAACTAAATGTTAACATCTACTAAGAATAATGTGTACCAAATCTAGAAACTCTTTTTTGGGATACCAATATTTCATTATTTTGTATGTGTTTAAAATAAATTTTTGGGAAAATATGGATGGTGAATAATACTCCACAATCTGACACATATGGAGTGAATGAGAAAAATTATATGAAGATCTATTTCTCATGAAGTGGATAAAAGAGTGGTGGTTCTAATTAAAAGTTGAATTTCTCACAATATATGAAATATATAAAGTTTATAATAGAAAAAAGATAAGTAGATATATATTATATTATTATTGTTGTGGGAATATTGGACACAATGATCAGTAATGTTGTAATTACATGTCAATTAATTTAAATAATGGAAATCCCTAAGTATGTGTGGTGAAAATATAAAAATATAAGAAGGATATTTTACTAAAATAATAATATAGAAGGATAAAAAATTGAGTATTCCTTATGGAGTAAATAGAATATATGTGATAATCCAATTACTCCCAAGATGATAAAGAATGAATAAAATATGACAATTTACGGAATATTAAAAAATGCTAGAGTATTTTTTGAATGGTGAAACGGTATATGGAATACAACCAACAAATGACTGAAATGGTTCCCTTGATATTTAGAGCTATTTAAAAATTAAATAAAATTAGTTAATGGTTCATATAATCAAATGGAAAAAAATAGATTTCCCAAAATTGAAATGTTGTGATATGATGTAATGACTAACCTAGGTTGAGTGAATATTCTCAACCTCCAGGTTTCCTCTGAAAACCCAACATGTCCCTCCTTATTCTGTATTATTTTTTGTGTTTTGAGCTAATATGATGGAAAATAAATGAGATGTCTTATGTTTTCACTAATGGGTAACCTAAACAGTTTGTTTCTCACTATGTCTAATGGAAACCATCCAAAAATAATAATAGGGGATCGTCCATTATGTGGGTAACTTTGAGAAGAATATATTATTATACTAAATCAGAGTGAATCAATATCTTATTTAAAGACTTTAAAACCTAATTTTTATGGTATGAGGATCAAACAGACACCCATAATTATGATTATATTATATTAACTTTTTTTTATGGGTATTTCTTTTCAAAACGTGATATAAATGGGGTGTTTCATGACTTTTAAATTTATATTTTTTATTATTTTAATATGTGATTAGGTTAAATGTATTCTTAAAATAATTATTTTCATAGAGCCCCTATTTGATAATTTATGATCATGATATTACAAGCATGGTAGATTTTGGAGAACATTGATAACCTTGGTTGAATCTCTCTAGTTTTATACATTGGATTAGCCAATATCTACTTGGACTAGTCAAAATAAAGGATATATTCCTTGAGAACCATGTGGTAACATTCTTATCTATGAAAAATGGTAATAAAATCATAAATTCCTAAAAGATAAATGAATATATGAGAAAACCACTAGATTAATCTTTGTATTTGATTGTCGATAAAGAGGGATAAGAAATATTTTAGAACCTATATTTAATTCTATAATATGAATATATATTGAAAGAACATATGAAGGGAGATATTGTTGAGCCTATGTGTTTCATTTTTAATAAATTTTGTCTCCATTTTTTTCGTGATTTGATATGAATTTATTTTTCAGGAGGAGTTGTAACGAAATAATTTAATATAATTTGATTTCATGATTATGCTCATTCCCTTGTAAAATGTGATTATATATTATTTAAATTTAATATTAAATATTTGTCTCAATGATAGAATTTTTATTTACATCATGAAGAAGAAATATATGAATTAATATAGTCTATGAAATATAAATATTACTACTTGATGGATTTTATTTGAAGGAAGAATTCTTCAAATTCTTTTACATTTCCTAGAATAAATTTTAGTTTAAATTGATACCTATATAATTGTAATTTATACTTTTCAATGGATATGTAAAAGTAATATTATTTTTTACATTACATATGGAACGGTAATGAAATATTCATACAGCTATGAACAAGTAATTACCAACGTATGGGTGGACATTGCACTATGTAAGAGATGAAAAAAGTTACACATGGGTATTGAGATGATAATGCTCTATGTGAGGGTATTTATTCCTTGAATCAATGTTATATAACAGCTCTATAGTTTTGTTAAGATTAATCAATCCCTAGGTAATGCTGAACAGACTATGTGAGGGTATTGCTTAATGGTACCAGGTGTAGCATAAATGTAAATAGGTGTCATATAATGGTAATGTGTATCTTACACATCCAATACATGGGTATGATGAGTATTGCATAAAGGTTGATCCTACATGATATAAAGGAATATTTGAGTATAAATTACTTTCAAACTGGTATCCCAATACCAGTGTAATGGTGAAACCGAATTTATAGAACTCATGTAAGGTTATGTGTAAGGGAAATCCATATAAAAGTAATAATTAATGGATTTGAACTTGAAACCAGTGATGTAATAGAGATTAGAACCTCACCTCAAAAGCTCTATAGATAATAAAATTTACATGATGCAACTTCACTATTTATTGTTAAAGGTATGAATTTAATATAAGAAGGTAATTTTAGGTAAATTAGGGACAAAAAGTGGTATATGATATCTCACCATATGAATGTGATTGGATTTTGAGGTTTTGGAAAAAATAGAGAACTATATTGTGGAAAAAAACTATACCATAGGGGTTTCTTCACTGAATTGTGGTGTTTATGCCTACACCAAAAATAATATTCACAAAATTATTTGAGGATTTCAAATTCAATGTATGATATATTGTGATGTATCCATAAGCCGAAGTCCTGAAAATTACTGATGAAGTTGATGAATAATGATTTTAGCAATTTGATAGGTTAGACATATTCAAATTTTTCATGAATGATAGATTTATTCCAATGTATTTAAAATATTTAAATGAAGATTTAAACTAGAAATAAATGATGTTATATATGACAAAAATGGGGATTAGATGATCAATTTGAAGGATAATATCATACTACAAATTATTGTGATGCTTCCATGATTAAAATATGGGAATATTTGTTGTAATTTATTTGATTAATATTTATATTCCTTTTGTGATAATAAATGTGGTGTAGGTATCGAAGAGAAAGATTGAGATGAGAGAACTCTTTTGCTAAAAATTATATTTCTAAGACAGTCTTATAAAGAAAGTATTTATGAGATTAATTCAATCTAAATTACGAATATAATTGATGGAGACATAATTGAGTATTCAAAGAAGATCAAAGGAATCGAGATAACATTATATCTAGAGAATAGTTTCAATACTATGAGATATGTTCCTAGAAACTGATTAAGATCTTGGAGATTTGTACACAAGAAAACTAGATCCTATATAATCAAGGAGAGAGTATTTCATCTAGAAATTTGAATATATTTTATGTATTAAATCATCTTTAAAGAGGGTATGCCAAAAATTCATTTAGAACTGGAATCATGAGAATTATTTTTATAGATTATGGTAGAATTGGAAGACTATAGTGGAACTCTATTGTAGCATAATATGGATGGGGTTATAACCAATCGATGCATATGGGTTGGATTTCTAGGGGTGTAGCCAGGATTAACAATTTGATTGATTACTAGGGTGTATAACTAGTTTCTTCATAAACCATTATAATTTGTTATAATAATATAATGTGGAATCCATGTTGTGGAATATAACTAACAAGTAAATGAGTAGGTGAATATATAAAACCTGGTAAATAAGATGTTTTTTCTTTCTATTACTGTTTCTACATACAAGGTAATATAGTAAGATACCTTTAAGTGGGTTAGGAAACATAAAAAATTGTAGTGGTTAAATTAAAAGTAAATAATTCTTAAAATTAAACAACTAATTCACCACCCTCGGTGATAAATATAGTATGGGGATCTACACTTACGGGGGCCATCAATTTTTTTTCCTAATAAAGATTCAATTTTATTATATATTATTCTATTAAATTTATTTTATTTTCCATATTCATAACATTAACAATGATTGATATTCCAAATTCCTAATATGAATATTATTTGAATATTTTAAAAATATTTTAATAACAAAGTGTTGTTGATATTCGTTACATAGTGTATGTTTTCTACACTACTAAGTGGGGAATAAATCCTTTTGAAGGGAAAACTATATTAAATATGTGGGGGGTCATTAGATTCATCCCGATATAATAAATGTTTCCATTTTAATTTTATTTTATTCCATAAAAGGGTGGATGGTACTTCGGTTTCATTATGTATTCATGTTTGCATGTTTCTACATCATACTTATGCTTCCCCTATAGTATAAAATATTATATACTATATTAAATCTTCATTGTATGTCCGTAATAAGAATGATCATTATCCAAGTGTACCATTTATGGATTTAGTACATGTGAGGGACTCAGTATGTGCTTATTCAATATGGATATGTGGACCAGATCATGTACTTGAGACATGTTAGGTGGAAGTTCAATTTCATAGTCCATAACTTTAATGTGATCCAGAATCTCAAAAGGTCTGACGATTCTAGGAATTAGACATCATTTTTTCCCAAACATAAAGAAATTCATCCATGGTGATATTTGAAGGAAATATTTATATATAACTACAACCTCTAGGTATCACCAATGTTTTTATCACATAATTTCTATTGATTTTTGTGTATTTCATCTGATTTTGAATGGTTTGAACCTTCTTTATCATCTGTTGGAAAACATTGGGTCCTATCATATTTCTTTATCAATATTTATTCCATTATGTTGGATTCATCAACCTCTTCCCATACAAGGATTTATAGGGTTCCATTTGAATTATATAATGGAAATGTTTGTTATAAGAGTACTCTAATGGAGAATGTTGTTGATCTAAACATCCTTGGAAGCCTAGTGAACATTATTATAGCATATCATTTGGTGTTTTAGTGTTTCTTTTTGACTGGACATCATTTTTCGTGTGATAGTTAATGCTAAATATTTTCTCTATATAAAATATGTGCTGAGGACCTCCCTAGAATATTTTGGAAACATGGATCCAAATTAGATACAATGGATAATGGTACTCTTTGTATCCTTACCAATTATTTTATTTCTATCCTTGGATTTTTTAAGGAGATAAATCTATATTTATGGAAATGTAATGTGATTACATTATAAGATGATCGACTACAACCCATATAGCATTGCCGAGTTTATATTATCCAGGGAGTCCTATGACGAAATACATGTTAATATTTTTCTATTTCCATATTAGGATGGTTTATTATTTTACATAAATTTTGGATTATGAAATTTATCATTAACTTATTGTTATATCAATGATAAATATAAAATATTCATGATATCCAACTTCATGTTATCCCGCCATAAGTTTTTCATTAGATATCTATACATATTTTTCACTCTAGATGAATTGAGAAGTATTAGATTATTCATAATAAAAAATATAAATTTCTATTATAGTTTTTAAGGGTAACATATCTAGGTTCTGAACTATAAAACTCCATATTTTTAGACATTGAACTCTAGAATATTTAATAATTTCCCATGTATCTCTATATCATCTCTCGATACCTCCTTGATCTTTACATGGATGGATTGTTAAGTATTTATTTCAGAAAGGTTCTTTGATGTTCCTCACTTTATGATCCTCATGTATATTATTTTCATGTATAAGAATATTTGTTCTCAATACAATTCAAAGAATTTTTTTTAAGTTTTCCGACATACAACATCATATAGTTCATTTTCCTTCCCATGATGTAAACAGATACAACTATCATAATCCTTTAAAATAGCTAACCACCTTTTTTAGCACTTGTTAAGATAATTTTGGGTGACAATTTACTTGAGGATCCTATTATTCACATATATATATAACACTTCTCCCTATTGAAATAATGATTATAAATTTTCAATATAAATATTACTATAGATAACTTCATATCATGCATTAAAAAGTTCTTCACATGGATTTTAATTTTTTTGAATAATAATCTATTAATTTTTAATTATCATGAGTGTAAATCACATGTTTTTCTCAAACACATCATTCCATAGAAAAACTAATTCCCCAATAGTGGGTAGTGTGATTATGGGTGAATTTATTTGACTCTTATTTAACTATTTGAAGCAATGTTCACATTCCTCACTTCAAAAAACTACACTCCCTTCTATGTTAGTTTGTTTATATGGTTTGAAAATCATTTCATGATTATAAAAAATTTGATGATAACACCCATAAATTATGTGGTATCTATAAATATCTATTAAACATATTTCTCTGTTTTACATATCAATGGAATTTGTCTTTGAATGATCCATCAATATCACTTTTCTATGGATAACATTACATAATAATATCACATGATTCATCCAAGACTCACATTTAATATACATAATATGTATATTCAATTTTATCAATGTCTATTGTATAATAATCAAATATTCCTATTGTTCCTCTTTGGATTTTGAGTATATAAAAATATGATCCATTATGAATACCACCAAATTGAAAAGATAATATATAATGACTATATCAATAATGAGAATGTTCATTAATGGATCATTTTTTAGTCTAGATGGAACCACTATGAACATATAGCGTCTATACCATGTTCAAAATGTATTCTTAGGAATATCCTCCTCCTTAATATTTAATCATTACTATCCTGACCAAAGGGCAACATTTTGAAGTATTGGGATCTATGTAGCTAGTCGAACATGTCATCAATCCATTGTTCAGGATGGCCATTGTTATTCATTGTTTTTTTGAGTTCATGATAAAAAATGAAGATACACATTGTCACGTCCTTCTTCTTGAAGAAGATGACTGGTTCTCCCAATTGTTAGGAATTTGGGAATATAAATCCCTTATCCTAAATCTCATATTGTTTATTATTTAGTTCTTCATATTAAATAGTAACAATTAATTGTGGAATCTTGGATATTGAAACATCTATGAGTATAAGTTCATTTGATCACTCAAATTCGTGGTTAGGATTAATAATATGAAATAGTATTGGGGAGACAATAAAAAATTCCCTTAAAATGAAATTTTTTCAGGATTTAACCTCTCTATTATCTAAATCATTTGAGAATGATATAATTTATCATAATTAATTAATTTATATGATTGAAAAAAAAAATTCAGAGGAATATTTTCCATTTCATTTAACTTGTATATATTAACAGGTTGATTTGAGTGATATAAAATTATTTCCATTTCATTATAATTGTCAATGGATCCATATTAGGGAAAACAATCTATGACTAGTATAGAATAAAATTTCATTAAATGGATTATTAAGTGCTTTTATATAAGATTTTGACCACAAATATTGATTGGGTATGATTTATATTATTGATACATAATATTTTACCCATTTTCTATTTTCATCAATAACTCAATCTCTATGTTCTGTTATGGTGGTTTAATAGTTATAATAAAATATCATGTTATGAAATAATGTTTTGAGATGAAATAAAATAGAGTGTTATCTTTTCATGAATGAATAACCTCCACACATATCATAATTTAAATATATGAACCCATCGTAATAGTAGTGATATAGAAATATTGTCCCTTCTCTTTTATCTTTAGAGGTTCTTTTTTTCAGTTATCTTTATGAACCATTAATTCTGAAAAATGTTTTTCATAGATTCCACATTAATTACAATTAAAAAATTAGACCATGGTCCAAAGATAGATAGATAACTTCCTTCCCTCATTCACATTAGTGGGATTATTCATTACATTATTAAGTTAATTATCTTTATTTTTAACCATTCTACACATGAAACCCATACGTTTACACATGAGACTATTTCCATGATTCTTTTTTTCCACACATATGAAATTTGGATAGTTGGATTATATTTCTTGTATGTGTATTATTTAATGATCATCCATAATCATAGATCTTTATTTAATTATTTTCTCTTGTCTTTGACAACCCTTAAGAATTACCTATCTGCATAACTTGATTGTGGGAACATCATAAAAGGTTTCTCATAGCTTTTAAATTCACAAATCACCAGAAAATTTTAAAAAATAACCATTTACTTGCTAAAGAAGTAGTTAGCCTTAGTTTTAAGGAGAAGAAACAAACATGAGGCATACTATGAAATACTATTGTACTTATTCTCATTTGAAATAATAGATTCATCCTCTATTGTATTAATTCCAAGGAAATCCCTCACTATCATATGTCAAAAAATTTAAGGAAAATAATTTTTTAATGATATTTACTTTATTTAACTCCACTCCATGATTCAATGTATTGACTCAGAATAATATTCATGATCAATATCAACCATTGATTGAATTATCCCACATGATAGTAAAGGTTCAATGTGACTTTCTCTAGTTATGGGAAATAGAAGAGAGAATATATTCTCAATGGAGATAATTAATTATTCCATGATTAAGAAATCCTAATATCTATTAAAAAGAAGGGATCTTATTTCTTCAATGATTCATCTGAATCATTATTTCTCTTAAGAGAGAGAGTCATTCAATATATTTCATGTTTTCAATTGTAACTTTATTTAGTTGTACTTTTACTACAATGAATTTATTGTCTCCCTCTCCCATCAGATTATGAATTTCATTATGTAAATAGTCACATTATCTATCAAATAGTTTGATGACAATATTCCTCGTATTTAATTACATATTCATACAATAATTATGTTTTGGTATGATGATACATGATTAAATAAGAATATAAAAAATATTTAAATTATAAGGAATCACCTATATAACATTTCATATGAACATCAAAGTTTCAATCAAGGTAATCCATAATCAATTTCCTAATTTGTTCTCTAACATAACATTATATTCAAATCCTTAATATTGGTATTTAAAAAACATGAATTATTGAAACCATATACCATGGAAGTATCTAGAAATGTGTGATGTCTTTGGACCACTCATCGAGTACCTAGTGAAGATGAAGTCAACACTTAAATATTAATTTAATGTATATTTCCACTATGTGAATCTTTTCTATATTCACATCAACATTTCAGTATCCAAATAGATATATAAATTCTCTGAATCCACACATTCTATACATAACTAAAACTATAGTATTATTTCCTCCAAATTATGATAAGGTTTTTCTTAAATTTATTCATAATCCAATTACTTAAATATTACATGGGATTTATATAACTCCCCCACCCTAGTTACCAAGAGTCGAAGTATTATTACCCAAAATTGGCCGGATCACAAGGAAATAATGTCTCGAAAGACTAATCAGTTTAGTATTATTGGAAACAAGATTCATACAATAGTTCAACTTTACAACTTCAAAAGAAATAAAACATGAATTTATTCCATTAGAAACATCCAAGCCTCCTAGATTACGCATGCAAGTCACTCATAACTAACTTCTTCATATCCTAGGATAATGAAACATAACAAAGGGGTGAGCTCAAACTCATAGTAAGGTTATGAAATATTGTGGAAGATAACATAAATATCAAGAATGGTGAATAATTGAAACCACATGACTTTACTAATAATAAACATGATAACTATTGTTGAAGGAATATTAAATGAGTAAATAATGCCATAAAAACATAATCATGGGTATTCTACTAGTCGAATGACCACATGAACCATCGGTATTATTTTCATAATGAGGCAATGTATAATGTCTTTCATTCTGAAACATTTTGTCAAGACCTTTTCCAAGATGTCTAAAAATGATTAAGGCCTCGGCAAAAACCATATATCAAATTAGAAAAGGCCTCAGCCAATTCTACATCTAGTTGTCTATTGAGACCTACCGATGCATCAAGGAGCTATAGCGGTCTCCACCCGACTCTTACAAAGTCCAATATATTCCTCAAATGAAAAGGATTAAACATAACATAAACATTCGTATAAAACTGTTATAAAAAATGTCAATACTTTACCCATAAACAATAAATGATATAAAAATAACACATCCACCATCAAACATATCACAAAGCTGACAACACAATATGGAATATTTGTATCATAAAAATAATCTTGAAAAAAGTTTAAAATATATTAAATGATTTTGATATATATAATAATGATTTGTAAAACTCTTTGATAGAAATAACCCTTTTCATGAAAACATTTAAAATTCCCACAATTTATAATGGAAGAAATTTAAAGACATTTTTGAATAATAGTGTCCCATAAAACATTGAATGTTTTGAAGAGAATTAACATTTTAAATCATTAATGTCCATTTAAATAAATCCTTAAAACCATTTTGGAAACATTGTCATTAATGGGAATGTGTTAAAAGAATAAATCTAAAAAAACATTTAAAATTATGTATAAGTAAAAATTACCTAAAAATAATCCCTTTGAAAACTATTTTATGAAACATGGAAATGGATATTAAATATTTCCCAGTAGATACTTACATAAAAACAACATCGAATAATAATGTGATTGTGAAATTAACCCTTACCTTGAACTTTCCTTTAGTTGAGGGTATGTTTAACCTCTAGTATAATGACCATTGTATGGTATTATATTATACCAGAACCATATTCATATTTATTATATCATACATTATTCATTTATGACTTTATAATACCTATTTAATAATGACTTTCATGTTAAATTAACATTTCTGATAATAATCACTTTCTTTATCGTAAGTATTTTAACTTGTTATTCTTGACTGTATTATTTAGATCATGACTTAAATACATCCAAAATATAAACCTTGAATAATATATCATATATATTTAGAATATCAAGATTTATAATTGATAGATATATGAAATGGAAAACAACGTTTATGGAGACTAAAGGTTGTACGTACACATAAACATTCACTACTGGAAAACTAAACTTTACCAACGGTTTGGAACCGTTGGTATTGGCCTCCAAACCGTTGGTATAGCCTATACCAACGGTTTGGAGAACCATAGACATGTAAGTCGTTGGGATAGGTCTATACCAATGGTTTTCCAAAAACCGTTGGTATAGACCTATACCAACGGTTTTGGAAACCGTTGTTATAGGTAATATGAAATCTATACCAACGGTAATGGAACCGTTGGTATATAAATTCCAAAAATAAAACATCCGATGGGATTTGATCCCAGGACCCCTCGTTTATAATCGAAGGACTTAACCACTAAGCTAACATCTCTTTTGTAAACATAATTTCATAAATATATATATGTATTATCATAATTATTTAAAATTTTGATTTATATAATGTTCTCGGTTAGTAGATATAGAAAAAAATTAAAGAACCTATCATAACAGTTTTCAAAACCGTTGGGAAAGGTCTCAATTCCTACACCCTTTCCCAATGGTTTTGGTGAACCGTTGGGAAAGGTCACTCTTTCCCAACGGTTTTGGTGAACCGTTGGGAAAGAGGCTCAAAACACACCCTTTCCCAATGGTTTTCCAAACCGTTGGGAAAGGTGGGGAAATCTATGGATTTCCCAACGGTTTTGGTGAACCGTTGGGAAAGAGTAGCTATACCAACGGTTTTTACAAACCGTTGGTATAGAAGTGTTGGGAATGATCATCTTTCTAGTAGTGGTTGTTTCTACTTTCATATTGTATTGAATGGGAAAATGTGAATAAAGTATTTGTAAGTTCATGAATACATATAGATATATACAAATATATATATATCCATTAGCATTATTATGTCATATATTTGTACTCATTAGTAATATATATTTTTATAATCATCGATGAATAGTGAACGTGGAAATGAATCTCATCGCGTCATGGTGACGGTAATTCGTACGTACACACGAGCAAGAATATAATTTTCTTAATGCTTTGGAATTGGAATGTATATTTATTTTAAAGATACATTATCATATTATTTTAATTATTTATATACATATTACCCATCATTATATCCATCCAAATAACATAGTGTTGAATAACAAATTACACCACGATGTGGAGACAGTAAGTCACACGTACAAACGCACGGTGAAATTATCATTCATATAATGGATAGAAAAGTAAATATGGTTGTTCCATATTTATAATAACATCAAATTATATATAAGGGACTGAAGTTATTATTTTGGTATGGTAATAAAAAAGAAAGAGTAAGTGGAAGAATAAAATAACTTGAAAGAGGGTGGTGAAATCATTACCCCTTCTTCAGGTTCTTTCTTTTGATTTGATCAAAAAGGATCCATAGGATGGATTTATGACCAAATTAAGGAATCTAGGATAAAGGTAGGATAAATTGGAGGATATTTGGGCTGGTTTTGGGCAATAATAATGGCTTTTATGTTGCGAATTAGAGAGAAGGGTGAGTTCCCTTTTATAAGAGGGATGAGGGGCACCATAGGAAAAGCTAGAAATATTATTTTATAATAAAATAATTTTCGGTTTCTAAATGCTCAAAAATGGTTTATATAAAGTATAAGGTTGGGATGGGTCAAAACCAAATCATCCAATAAGTTTTATATAGGTTTGGGTCACTATATTAACATTGTCTTTTAGATTTAATTCTTAGTTAAATAGTCTGACATTTACCATGTCTCTTTGTTTTTTTATATTGTATGGTTAATAAACCTACAATATAATTCTAAGAGAACCTAAAGTGGTTAACAAATGATATAAATATCATTATATAAGTCTTTTGGACAATCCTTATATTTTTAGGAATATAATATTAATTAATAATATAATATTTTTTTTAAAAACTCATTTATGTCAATTTTGAAACCATTTGGTATTTTGTTTTTTCTAAATTCATAAGAGCATTATTACTTCAAAAAGAATTCATATAACAAACCTTAATATGTCATAGTAACAAATAAAATTATTCGAATTCATAAAGAGTCCCAAATAACATTTTTGGATATTTATAATGTCAATTAAATTAATCTTTATTTATTTTGGTAATTACTACATCATCATTGTGTCATAAATAAATTGACTTATTTAATGTCTAAAAAATATATAAAAAATACCATTATGTAGGAGTTCCATTTATATTTCTAATTAATACTTATAGTCGAATTTATCTTATGTTTATCCCTATATTAAAAATGTTTTAGTTATTAAACCCTGATATTGACTTTTTTAACTCTTCTTTGAATTAAATAATAATAAATGTCCTAATCTAATATATGTGGATCATTGAGGATCATATTTTATTTCTAAGTTTTTTTTGGTGGAATTATACTTATCCAAAAGAATTAGAACATTTTTTAGGGTAATAATAATATCATTTTTACCCTTAATTATACTATTTATTTTTAACAGTTGTAAATAAAACCAAAAAGTTACTATTCCCCAAAAATTACTTTCATCATATGGAACAAAATTTTACTTTTTGATATCAACTTAATTTCTCAAATTTTTGAAATTAAATTCACAAAAGTGGTAAAATTATGTTTTATAAAAATCTGCAAATACTCATAAGAGGTGGGTAAAAGATGGTAAAAAGTTCAATAAAATTTTTATATATCTAAAATTATTATAAACTGACTCCAATGAATTACATTGAACATTTATAGGTTTAATTTATATATTTTGATCTAAATTAAATTATAATAAAAATATTAATTAATTAAATAAAAATTTGGTTTTTAATTATAACACATTGTTTTTCACTATTCATCAAGAATTGAATGTTTTCAGAAAAAATACCAAAAATTCACCCTAAGCTAATTTTGATATTCCAAATTCAAATATTAATTCTATTTTACCAATTTCAAAACATTGAAGTTTCATTAATTAATTTAAATTAATTCCCATTGACAAAACTAAAAAGCGTATTTTTATGAAATAATAACTATCATATGATTGTTACTTTTTTATGTCCAATTTCAAAGTGAAATTACTTACAATGACTATCATTGGATTAAATGGTAAAAATATAATCTAATTCTACTTCTAAACAAATAAAATTTATAATTCCAAAATATAAATTATTTTGATTAAAATAGTTGTTTTAGAAAAAATATTTTATTTTCACTATTCACCCAAATATAAAAGTTATCAGAAAACACCAAAATTTATTGAAACTAAATTCATTTGTCCCGATTTTAAAGAAGAAGTTTATTTTAACAAATTGAATATATAAAAGTTTCAAATATTTCATTTAAAAAGGGTTCTCCATTATAAGGATGTAAAATTGCATTTTTTTGAAAAATTATTCTTTTATCTGAAAATAATGAATTTGATCTTACATTATGTCTAAGAAACTCATAATATGGATTATAAAATTATAAGGATTATATAAAGTTCAAAATTCAGCTAATACAATTCATAACTACTTTTGAACGACTAGTTTGTTAAGTTGTGGTGCGCTTGAACATAGTGTTGCGTGTAGAGCATGTTATTGCATTACATTGAAGAAATAACGTACTATGAAATCTTGGGGTGTTACGTTATTCCCTCCTTTAATAAATTGAGTCCTCACAATTTGAAATTGTTCTTCGAAAATAAAAGGATGAAAATAAAAAATACCATTGTGGGAAAACCCACATCAGAAATTGGGTTACTAAAATTTAATCTTAATAAAAGGAAAATGGGAATGAAAAAGTCACCACCAAATTATGATTTCGATTATGAGAACATTGGTGGAAATTAGAGACACATAATTGGAGGAAAAATGTAGATATTTATAGGGAGTTATTGTGCTCATCAGTCACAAACAATTATAGAATTGAGGGCCTCAAAGACATCAATCTACGATGATTTAAAATATCATCGGTTCATCAAAACATAAGGTATTATTATAACACATTAATTGTTTTTAGATCCCTTACCTAAAGTTGAATAATTAATTTCTTCATAGAATAAGAGAAGAAAAAAATATATAATTGACAAGTAGTGTTCCATCCTTTAACTAATTTCTACCACAAACTCATCTTTCACTATAAAAGATAATAGAACTTTAAAAAATATTCTATTTATCTTATTCATATAGGGTTCCAAAAAAATAAATTCAGAATTCATCTACCAGACCAATTTGAAAAAATACATTATTTAATCCAGGATATACCATGCAGCAGTGGTAGGTGATACACCCTTATTACCCTTTGGTTGTGGGTTCAAGTATCGCGCCTTACTGGACGTGAATGGTTGCCGCCCAACCTCCAGGTTGTCCTTTGTATGGAAATTCAAAAATAATCTCAATCTAGACTTATCCAAAATACATCTGTCCAAACTCACAGTGAAAAATTTATAAAGAAGTTATACACAACGAATATCCTTTTTTCCACCTAATAGCATGTGAACACATTCATCCTTTGTTGTATTAAAACACTAAAACATCCTGAACTACCATAAAACATCATTGATTACATTCATGCTCCCTTATTCTTTATAGAATACTGGATATACTCCTTTTATCCAAAAATATTATAAACTTCAACAATGATGGAATATACAAATCATTAATCAGTTTCAAGGTAGTTAAGAATATCCAATCTAATTTATCCAAATAAATCATGTATATATTCTAAAATCACTACCATAGTATTAGAACCCCATTATGATTTTTCTTTCTCTCAACCATATAAGTTAAAAAAATTAACTTGGTATTGAGTCACTTTTCTTGGTTCCACACTGTAAAAACCCATAAATTCCAAGGAATTTTTTTTTCTCAATTTTCTTTGGAATTTTAAAAGAACGCAGTTTCTGACGGCGCCTGATTCTGAGGCCCGATGTGCCCGAAATCAATTTCCGAATTTTAGCTCGGGTACGTTCAGTGAACGGACGAGCGGGTTTTTCTAACTTTTGAACCAGTGCTCGGAATCGATTTCGGAGGGCACCGATGGAATCGCAGCGTCGGTATTTGCTTAGAAACGCCTCTTCCGGAGTTGCATTTGCTCGGGTGTGGTTTTTAATTTTCGGGCTTAAAGATAAGAAATAAAATAATTTTACGACAACTTTATTTTATTTCACTTAAGCCACTTGGAAGCCACTTGAAGCCACTTAAAAGCGGCTTAAACTGAGTTGAACCGGATAGGGTACTATCCAGAAATATCCTACCCTCTTGGTAGGATATTTGTGAGGTGGGGCCCGCACGAGCCCCGCTGTTTCTTTCCGCTAAGTAACGCACCCGCGAAAACCCGTCTTTATGAAAGTCAACTGATGCGTTTTATTAAATTCTTAACAGACCAATTAATTGGGCGGTTTATTTCGTAAATTAAATGAGCTATTTCTTTTGTTGAATTAATTCTACGAATTAATGGTTCGTTTCTTATCTTTTGAAATTCAAATGTTTAGTTGTGTAAATAAAATAAGGCTTAAGCTTATTTTATTTTGGGTTGGTCTCCTTTGCCACCTTGAGAGATTTTGAGAAGCTCTCTCCATCTTCTTCAACCTTGACGAAGAACACGAAGAACACTTAACCTTTGACGAAGAACGCCGCTTCTCTTCTTCGTAGCCGGTGTGTTTCCGAAGATCGACGACGCCGCTTCTTCGATATTCTTCCCGTGTCAACGAAATGAGACGTCGTTTCCTCCTCGGACTATCTCCGTCAGCTTACGAAGCTTCTCCAGCGACGTACCTCTTCGGACGCACCTCGACGTCAACGGAAACGACGTTCGATTTCCGCACGCCCGACCTCCGCGACGCTAGTCTTCCACGGCTTGATTGGTGTGCTCCGCACTTGAATCCGAGGTAGGGGATTGTCGATATTTTATTTATTTATTTTCCATTCTTGATTCTAGAATGTCGAACTTTGAGGATAAAGGATTAAATGTTATTGTCTAACGAGAGGGGGGGCCCGGACCGCACCAACACGGCCGAACCCCCCTCTTATGTTCATAATTGTTTCCTTGCGGATGGAACGGGATGGCGTGGTGTCGTCGCACCACGCGGGAATCGCAAGGCAATTATTGCGCGGCGTCGTCGCGCCACGCCGTGGAAAGAAATCCAAGAACGCAACGCCGTCGCGTCGCGTCGAAGAAAGTCAAAGGCGCTGCGGCCGGAGCGGGGTCGCGTCGGAGGGAAGCGATGTCGTCGCATCGCGCCGGACGTCATAGGCCGCGGCCGGTTCCGGGCCGCGGTGGAGCAAGATGACCGGCGGCCAGCACCGGACCGCCGATGTCGGTGAAGGAAGGACCTGCCGTCGCCGGTCCTTGCTGGCGAAACCAGCCGGCCAGTGCGGGCCGGCCGGATAGTGGAGACCGGGGGAATTAATTTCCCCCGGTCGGGTCTCAAAAGTGGCCCCAATTAAAAGGCCGCAGTTCTCAAAGGGGGGGGGGACTTTGCCCCCCGCGCGCGGCACCCGAACGGCGCCCAGGCCACGCCACCGTGACGGTCCGCACCGCCGCGCCGGACTGCGCTGCCGCACCGGCCCGCGCCGCCGCGCCACCGGCCGTGCCAGGTTTTCTGAGCCGGGACGGGTCGTCGGGCCGGGTCGCCGCCCGGGGCGGGTCGACCCAGTGCGGCCGACCCAGGCGGGGTCGGGCCGGGTCGGCCCGGGCCCAGACCCCCAGTTTTAGAACACTTTCGGTCAAATGCCCGTATCTTGGGCTACGAGCCTCCAAACGACTCGCCGTCAGCGGCAACACGATCCTTGGATCGAGACAGTCGTTTCGGTATACTATACTCAAGGTGAACCTTCTTTTTCGGGATCCTACGTGGTTAAAACTCCATAGTTAAGCGTGCTTGGCCTAGAGTAGTGATCAGGATGGGTGACCTCCTGTGAAGTTTCCTAGGGAGGGTGTGAGACAGAAAGGCCAATAAATAACAGACCGGGCATCTGATTGACACGCCATCTATTTCGTTGAATTCCTCTAAGTGAGACGGATCTTTTGGCTTATTCCGCTCGAGGTTTGGATGCCGACAGAGTTAGGTCGGGTTGGATCGCACCGAAATCCAACCGGGCCCCTGGAACGAAAAAGCCAATAACTCTCAGACCAAGTGTCTGATTGACGCGCCGTCTGCTGCGTTGAGTTCCTGTTGATGATACGAAACTTTTGGCATCCTTTGCCGAGATTTGGATGCAGTTGGATAGTGGCCGGGTTGGATCGCACCAAAATCCAACCGGGCCCCTGGAACGGAAAAGCTGATACATTTCTGAAAGAACGTTCGTTTGACGAACCGTCAGCGGCGTTGGTGATCACATTGAAAAACGGTCCCTATGAGTATACCCTATGAGTGTTCGGGATATAGTTGAGTTGCGGCCAGATTGGTTCGCACACTAAACCAATCGGGCCCCTGGGATGAAAAGGCTTATGAATCACAGACCGGGCGTCCAATTGACGCGTCGTCTGTTGCGTTGAGACCCCTATGACTAGGTGGTCTTTTGAGATACTTCCTTGCGGGACTTTTTGATACTTGGAGTATCGACCAGTAGCTCATGGAGCGGACCCTCCTGGAGACGAGCGTGCGGAGTACGGAGACCGTGTAGCCTGCTGAGACCTGACGACAGCTTGACCGACATGACTTGGAGTGAGTCCACTAGCCTAGTGGACGGAGCGCCCGGTATTTGGCGACAGACCCACGTCGGACGGAGCGCCCGGTAGTTGGCCGCAAACCCGCGGTACTCGACAGGAGGAGTACCTCTGTAGGCTATTAGTGGGAGCGCCCGGTATTTGGCGACAGACCCTCACCGGACGGAGCGCCCGGTAGTTGCCCGCAAACCTGCAGAACTCGACAGGAGGAGTACCTCAGCAGTCTTAGGTTAGTGAGCAGTACCTCGGAGTCGTGACAGGACCACTGTACACTCCAGAGATGGAGCTATTCAGCAGTTACGGTTTCGATAATGAAAATCATGGTTTGAGCTGAGAATTTTGACCTTTGTATTTACCTCATGATTGAGATGGGTCACTTGATAACTTAGGTATATTTATGGGAATATACCTGGGTAGTGGTTATCCTTTGATTTCACAATCCTTGTGTTTCCTCATGATTGAGATGGGTTACTTGATAACTTAAGTATATGTATGGGCATATATCTAAGTAGAGGTTAACTGTTGAGATCTTCTTGTGGTTATCCTTGTTGGTATAGTGAGACCTTAAGGGTCTCGGGGTCCCTACTGAGTATCGTTATACTCACCCATGCACGGGCTATGCCCACACCTCGTTGTGTTGGTTGCAGACGACAGGCAGTGCTGACGGAGGCTGAGTGTTCGAAGACTGGACGGTACCTGGAGGTGGACTACACGACGAGTCAGTACCCGGAGGTGGACTACACAAAGAGACGACACACGGAGGAGGTTGACAGACGATAGCATTGAGGAGGCTATATGTACCTACCCTTCAGGTAGGATCCGTGGCAGACGATCCAGGA
Organism: Viscum album; assembly: GCA_963277665.1. NCBI lineage: Eukaryota > Viridiplantae > Streptophyta > Magnoliopsida > Santalales > Viscaceae > Viscum > Viscum album. The sequence goes on from OY728140.1 coordinate 1,957,909,191, forward strand.
GCTGCGCTATCTGTACCTACCATTCAGGTAGGATCCGAGGAGGACGACCCAGGAGCTGCTTCCTTCCTCCAGCTGTTTGTCTTTTTCTATTGTACTTTGTTCAGTTGTAGTTGTACTTTCTTTTGGGTTTGTATTATGGCCCATTTACTTTTCAGCACTTCTCTTGTACTTAGTGTTTACTTCTTCTGCTTTTTCTCTGTGGTGTTTGTTTAATTTTATAAAGGCAATGCCTTCCCAGTTATCGGGATTTACGCCTTTGGTGCTAGTCTCCATCCCCTGGCCTGTGGAAGGCAGGCTTGGGGTAGTCACGGCACGGGCCCCAAGGACGGGTCGTGACAAATTGCTATCAGAGGAGTTCGGTTCTACCGCAGAACTTATAACTCTGATGTTTCCTTCTGTGAAGCAATAGTGTTAAGAGTGCCGTGTGTGGTTTTCAGTTCAGGGAGTCCAGTGTTGGTGCGGGCGGCCGATGTATCCATACACCAGGACCCTGACAACTGGTTTCCGACTATGTGCACGAAAACACTGATTGCGTGTGTGTTTTACAGATGTTTTATTTAAATGTCAGTTCAAACCAGGTCAGCTCACCAGGTATAAACGTTTGACCGTGTCACGTTGTTTCTTTCAAGATGCCTTTTCTCGGACGACTAGCTAGAGCCTAGAGGGATGTGTGTGCTGACAGCATGTCGAGCGACGAGGCTTCGGTACAAGGCCATCTTGCAGTTGAGGCACCAGCGGAGGCACCAACGGTAGTACTACCCATTGGGCCACCGATGCCACCAGCCCCAGCAGTAAGCGATGCACGACGCTTGAGCGCGCTGCACGAGTTCCAGCGCCAGAGGCCACCCAGGTTCCAGGGAGAGACGGACCCACAGGCAGCTGAGGATTGGCTGGAGGCTGTGGTGGGAGTCTTCAGGCTAGTGGGGATGCCGACAGACTTCATGGTGATCTTTGCTGCCAGCCTCCTTCAGGAAGCAGCAGGCAGGTGGTGGAGCCACTTGTTTCAGTTTTGCGACGGGATGAACTTCACATGGGAAGACTTCGAGACCTTCTTCAGGGTGGAGTTTGTGCCAGTAGCTCTACACCCCGAGCGTGTACAGGAGCTTCTACCTTTGCCGTAGGGTTTTCGATCAGTTGCCGAGTCATCTGTGGGAAGTAGACAGATGGTGCAGAGGTCCAGGAGGACCGGACCAGCAGTTGGGCAATCTCGGGTTTTTGGACTGGTGGTTTGGGGCACCCGGAGTAGGGTCAGAGCCAGGAGTTCCAGAAGCAGACTGTGTTACTCGTGCGGCGGAAAGGGTCACCTGGCACGGGACTGTCCGACTCCTCGTACAGTTGATCCGCAGGATTTGGGGGAGCCACCGAGGCAGTAGAGCTTCTAGAGCAGGTGGACAGGAGCGGAACTAGTAGATACTTCCTTTGTACATCTAGTTCCATGATTCTTTTGTATTCGTGTATTTGTACTATGAGCTGCAATAATAAAAAGACACTTATCTTTGATTGCTTTCCTGTCCTTTTTTTTGGTTGATACTGAGTGGACTCAATTAAACTGTTGACTTGACCCTCACTTTTGAGATTCCTACTGGAGGAGACCCAGTGACCTCACACTGATGCCGACCGAGTGACTCGACCCTTGGAGGCAAGAGTGACAGTTGGATCTCTTAGTAGTTGCGTCGAGGCCTTACGACGTCATCCATGGCATGAATGCATCATTTATGTCAGGATTGACTGTATTAGGCAACGAATGTGGATAATACAGGGGATGAGACCATGTTTCTCTTATCAGCAAAGAAGAAATCATAACAGCTCTTCTGAGACTAATGGAGGTGCAGTTCATCTAGGAGCGGATGAAGACTGCACAGTGCAGTAAGAAACAAGTAACCGGTGCCAGTCTTAGAGACTCAGGCGTGTTAAATGTTTCAAGAAGAGGTAGCTTTAAATAGAGATGAGTCTGCGAAGCGGCAGACGTGGAGGCAGAGCTAGGAGAGCAGCATGAGGTGGTGTGTATATTAATATGCTACAACCACCCGCCTTAGTTATTCCCGCCAGGCTTAGGGAGCTGGAGGGCGGAGGAAGAGTGGGGCTGCATGCGGTCAAGGAGTGTTGACCCAATGGCTCTAGAAATGATTCAAGGGACAGTCTGTGTCCACTACTAGCTGCTGTAGTAACAGACGTCGATATGAATCATTCCTCGCTTTCACAAATCTTGTTCTAGATCTAGAGTTTCTGGTAAGCCGTGGACTTGACCCTCACGTCTGCAGATACCTTGGGAGGAGACTCGATAATCACACTTACGCCGACGGTGTGGTCAGACCCTCGAGGCGAGTGTTCTGGTTGGAATCTCTTGGTGGCAGCGTCGAGGCCTTACGACGTTAGTTTGAGTATGGAATGGGCAATAACTATTCATACTCAAATTGAAGGATTTAGGCAAACGTCGGGATGGGTTTTCCTTGGTCAGCGGAAAAGGAAACCCTAGGCAGCGTAGGGTAACTCTTGCACAGGAGGGTGCGACCGATCACTCTTGAGTCGGTCAACCTTACCCTTGTAGCAGCTGTCGTTTTGAGTTTCAGTTCAAACAGAAATTGAGACAACTGGAGTTCGAGGATGACGACCACGTCTTCTTACGGGTCTCACCTCGACGAGGTTTACAGAGATGTGTCCTGGTAGGCAAGTTATCTCCGACGTTCAACGGACCTTTCTAGGTCCTCAGCTGGGTAGGTGAGGTGGTTTACCGCTTGGCCCATCCACTTCAGTTCCACTAGGTGCACGACGTTTTCCACGTATCCCAACTGAGGAGATACGTGCTCGACCCCTTCGCATATCATCGACCATGAGGAGCTGGACGGTGGTGATGAGTGTCTTCAACGGAGGTTCCTATGGGGATCAAGGATCGACAGGAGCGGATCCTAGGAGGACGTTCGATTCCTCTTTTTCACTTTCTTTGGTAGCGCGGGAACCTCCAGGTGAGCACATGGGAGCGGAAGGCTCAGATGCGTGCTCAGTACCGCTTTGTTTCCCTATGTTTGTGGTGAAGCTTTACGGGGACGTAAAGCCCTGTGGTGGGAGTAATGTAAAAACCCATAAATTCTAAGGAAATATTTTTTTCTTAATTTTCTTTGTAATTTTACAAGAACGCAGTTTCTGATGGCGCCTGATTCCGAGGCCCGGTGTGCCCGGAATCACTTTCCGAAGATTGGCTCGGGTACGTTCAGTGAACGGACGAGCGGGTTTTTCTAAGTTTTGAACCGGTGCACGGAATTGAATTCTGAGGGCACCGATGGAATCGCAGCGCCGGTATTTGTTTAGAAACGCCTCTTCCGGAGTTGCGTTTTCTTGGGTGTAGTTTTTAATTTTCGGGCTTAAAGATAAGAAATAAAATAAATTTACGACAACTTTATTTTATTTCACTTAATCAACTTGGAAACCACATGAAGCCACATAAAAGCGGCTTAAACTGAGTTGAACCGGATAGGATAATATCCAGAAATATCCTACCCTCTTGGTAGGATATTTTTGAGGTGGGGCCCGCACGAGCCCCACTATTTCTTTCTGCTAAGTAACGCACCCGCGAAAACCTGTCTTTATGAAAGTCAACTGATGCATTTTCTTAAATTCTTAACAGACCATTTAATTGGGCGGTTTATTTCGTAAATTAAATGAGTTGTTTCTTTCTTTAAATTAATTCTACGAATTAACGGTTCGTTTCTTATCTTTTGAAATTCAAATGTTTAGTTGTGTAAATAAAATAAGGCTTAAGCTTATTTTATTTTGGGTTGGTCTCCTTTACCACCTTGAGAGATTTTGAGAAGCTCTCTCCATCTTCTTCAACATTGACGAAGAACACGAAGAACACTTATTCTCTGACGAAGAACGACGCTTCTCTTCTTCGTAGCCGGTGTGTTTCCGAAGATCGACGATGCCGCTTCTTTGATCTTCTTCCCGTGTCAACGAAAGGAGACTCTGTTTCCTCCTCTGACTATCTCCGTCAGCTTACGAAGCTTCTCCAGCGACGTACCTCTTCGGACACAACTCGACGTCAAAGGAAATGACGTTCGATTTCCGCAACGCCCGACCTCTGCGACGCTAGTCTTCCGCGGCTTGATTGGCGTTCTCCGCACTTGAATCCGAGGTAGGGGATTGTTGATATTTTATTTATTTATTTTCCATTCTTGATTCTAGAATGTCGAACTTCGAGGATAAAGGATTAAATGTTATTGTCTAACGAGAGGGGGGCCCGGACCGCACCAACACGGCCGAACCCCCCTCCTATGTTCATAATTGTTTCCTTGCGGATAGAACGGGATGGCGTGGTGCCGTCGCACCACGCGGGAATCGCACGGAAATTATTGTGCGGCGCCGTCGCGCCGCGCCGTGCAAAGAAATCCAAGAACGCGATGTCGTCGCGTCGCGTCAAAGATAGTCAAAGGCGTCGTGGCCGGAGCAGGGCCGCGGCGGAGGGAAGCGATGTCGTCGCATCGCGCCAGACGTCATAGGTCGCGGCCGGTTCCGGGCCGCGGCGGAGCAAGATGACTGGTGGCCAGCACCGGGCCGCCAGTGTCGGCGAAGGAAGGACCGGCCGTCGCCGGTCCTTGCTGGCGAAACTGGCCGACCAGTGCGGGCCGGCCGGATAGTGGAGACCGGGGGAATTAATTTCCCCCGGCTGGGTCTCAAAATCGGCCCCAATTAAGGGGTCGCTTTTCTCAATGGGGGGGGGGGGCTTTTGCCCCCCGCGCGCGGCACCCGAACGGCGCCCAGGCCACGCCGCTGTGCCGGTCCGCGCCGCCACGCCGGACCGCGTCGCCGGTCGGGCCGGGTTTTCCGAGCCGGGCCGGGTCGTCGGGCCGAGTCGCCGACCGGGGCGGGTCGACCCGGTTCGGCCGACCCAGGGGGGGTCGGGCCGGGTCAGCCCGGGCACAGACCCCCAGTTTCGGACCACTTTCGGTCAAATGCCCGTATCTTGGGCTACGGGCCTCCAAACGACTCACCGTCAGTGGCAACACGATCCTTGGATCGAGACGGTCGTTTCGGTATACTTTACTCAAGGTGCACCTTCATTTTCGGGAGCATACGTGGTTAAAACTCCATAGTTAAGCGTGCTTGGCGTAGAGTAGTGATCAGGATGGGTGACCTACTGGGAAGTTTCCTAGGGAGGGTGTGAGACGGAAAGGCCAATAAATAACAGACCGGGCGTCCGATTGACGCGCTGTCTGTTTCGTTGAATTCCTCTAAGTGAGACGGATCTTTTGGCTTACTCCGCTCGAGATTTAGATGCCGACAGAGTGCGGTCGGGTTGGATCGCACCGAAATCCAACCAGGCCCCTGGAACGAAAAAGCCAATAACTCTCAGACCGGGCATCCGATTGACGCGCCGTCTGTTGCGTTGAGTTCCTGTTGATGATACGAAACTTTTGGCATACTTTGCCGAGATTTGGATGTAGTTGGATAGTGGCCGGGTTGGATCGCACCGAAATCCAACCGGGCCCCTGGAACGGAAAAGCTGATACCTTTCTGACAGAACGTTCGTTTGATGAACCGTCAGCGACGTTGGTGATCTCGTTGAGAAACGGTCCCTATGAGTATACCCTATGAGTGTTCGGGGTATAGTTGAGTTGCGGCCGGATTGGTTCACACACGAAACCAACCGGGCCCCTGGGACGAAAAGGCTAATAACTCACAGACCGAGCATCTGATTGACGGGCCGTCTGTTGTGTTGAGACCCCTATGACGAGGTGGTCCTTTGAGATACTTCCTTGCAGGACTTTGTGATACTTGGAGTATCGACCAGTAGCTCGTGGAGAGGACCCTCCCGGAGATGATCGTGCAGAGTACGGAGACCGTGTAGCCGGCTGAGACCTGACGACTGCTTGACCGACTCGACTTGGAGTGAGTCGACTAGCCCAGTGGACGGAGCACCCGGTATTTGGCGACAGACCCACGGCGGACGGAGCGCCCGGTAGTTGGCCTCAAACCTGCGGTACTCGACAGGAGGAGTACCTCTGTAGGCTATTAGTGGGAGCGCCTGATATTTGGCGATAGACCCTCAGCGGACGGAGCGCCCGGTAGTTGGCCGCAAACCCACAGTACTCGATAGGAGGAGTACCTCAGCAGTCTTAGGTTAGTGAGAAGTACCTCGGAGTCGTTACATGACCATTGTACACTCCAGAGACGGAGCTATTCAGCAGTTACGGTTTCGATAATGAAAATCCTGGTTTGAGCTGAGACTTTTGACCTTTGTGTTTACCTCATGATTGAGATGGGTCACTTCATAACTTAGGTATATGTATGGGCATATATCTGGGTAGTGGTTATCCATTGATTTCATAATCCTTGTGTTTCCTCATGATTGAGATGGGTTACATGATAACTTAGGTATATGTATGGTCATATATCTAAGTACAGGTTATCTGTTGAGATCTTCTTGTGGGTATCCTTGTTGGTATAGTGAGACCTTGAGGGTCTCGGGGTCCCTACTGAGTATCTTTATACTCACCCCTGCACGGGCTATGCCCACACCTCGTTGTGTTGGTTGCAGACGACAGGAAGTGCTGACGGAGGCCGAGTGTTCGAAGACTGGACGGTACCCGGAGGTGGACTACACGATGAGTCAGTACCCGGAGGTGGACTACACGACGAGACGACACACAGAGGAGGTTGATGGACGATAGCGTTGAGGAGGCTATCTGTACCTACCCTTCAGGTAGGATCCGTGGCGGACGATCCAGGAGCTGCGCTATCTGTACCTACCCTTCAGGTAGGATCCGAGGAGGACGGCCCAGAAGCTACTTCCTTCCTCCAGCTGTTTGTCTTTTTCTGTTGTACTTTGTTCAGTTGTAGTTGTACTTTCTTTTGGGTTTGTATTCTGGCCCATTTACTTTTCATCACTTCTCTTGTACTTAGTGTTTACTTCTTCCGCTTGTTCTCTGTGGTGTTTGTTTACTTTTATAAAGGTAATGCCTTCCCAGTTATCGGGATTTACACCTTTGGTGCTAGTCAACAGGCCTTGGCCTATAGAAGGCGGGCTTGGGGTAGTCACAACACGGGCCCCAAGGAAGGGTCATGACACACACTATCTCATGTCCTTGATGAAATAGTATTATAGTACAATCCTTATATACTCTATAATTCTTATAACACGTACATCATTAATACAATACTCAAATGAAGCAATAATTTAATAACAACGTAAATAATCTATATATTACTCTTCATCTTCATTCGTATCATAACTTTATTATCATCCCATAGTTGCATTTGGGGTATAATCTGATGATTTGGACATTGATTCGTGTAGTGTCCCAACTCCTTGTAAATGAAGAACTGTACATTTGAATCCTTTTTCATACCTTTGAAATTATATACTTGGTGTCTGTTTCTCCCCACTTATAAAAAACTCTCATTACCTTCTTGCATTTTCCAATGTGATTCTTTCCACATTTATCAAATATGGTAAAATACTTCTTTCCCTTATTCCCTTTATCCATCTTTCATTCTACTATCCTTTTCATATTTGGCTTCCCTTCAAAGCCATAGGACTCAGAGAATTATTTACTTATATTATTATAACATAATACTATTTCTTCATATGATGATAATACATGGGAGACTACTTCCATTCTAAATGTTGACATAATATAGTGAAATATAAGATCCTTCTTACTCTTTGGATCATGCGTATTGATGGAGGTCACATTCCTTCTACTAGGTGCCATTTCTAAATAATGGCATTAACTATGTTAGTTTATGAATCACAATGCATAATTCCAAACTTATAAAACACTTAACATAAATTGAACTATTTATGGATATAATCCATAATCATAAAAAAATTCTTTTGGGATGTATATACTCATAAACCCATCATAATGGTTTGTAAAGAAAATTAAAATTATCCTATGAATATCCCCCAGGAGTTACGTAACCCTGAGTGCAGCAAGGCCCGTTGTTGTGCACCATTTCTCATTCGAGTCAATCTCAAAGCGGTGTTTTCGGGTTTTACCCCTAGGTATATCTGTACCAGAGCCGCCCCTACCTCCTCATATCAAGATAGGGATGTTTTCCTTGTAAAACTCAAAAAATCTCTACACAATTTTTTTTAAGAAATTGTTCTATACTAATCCTCAAAGTCTATCATTGGGAAATATTCTCTAATCAGAGTTTATCTAAATCTAGTTTCCAAGGTCTGTACTAAACTTTATCTAATACCAACTGTAATGCCCTGGCCCTAGTTACTGAGAGTCGAAGTATTATTAAATAACATTTTCATGATCATAAGGAAATCATTTCTCGAAAGGACGATCGGTTTAGTATTATTGGAAACAAAATTCATATATACGTTCACATTTAAAACATGAAAAGAAACACAACACGAATTAATTCTATAAAAACATCCAAGCCTCAACGATTTTTCCTATAAGTCACCCATAACTAACTTCTTCATATCCGGGGAAAATGAAAAATAAGAAATGGGTGAGCTCAATTTCTCATTAAGATAAAGCAATACAACATAAGATAACATAAATATCAAGCATGCTGAATTATTGAAAACACATGCCTTTACTAATAATAAACATTAATACTTTTACGGACGGAATATGAGATGGGTAAATAATTCCATAATAAAACATAATCATGGGTATTCTAGTAGTCGAATGACCACATGAACCATCAATATTATTTTCATAATGAGGGAATGTATAATGTCAAACATTTTGAAACATTTTGTCAAGGCCTTGGCCAAGACATCTAAAAATGATTAAGGCCTTGGCCAAAACCATATATCAAGTTTTGAAAGGCTTCGACTGATCCCCCGTCTAGTTGTCTCATTAGACCAACTGACGCATCGAGGAGCTATAGTGGGCTCCACCCGTCACATACTAAGTCCAATACAGTCCTCATATGAAAAGGTTTAAACATAACATAAACATTCATATTAAAAATGGCATACGAAATGTCAATACATTATCCATAAACCATGAGTGGTGTAAAAATAACACTTCCACATTCAATCATATCACAAAACTGTCAATAAAATATCGAATATTTGTATCATCATAATTCAACTTCAAACAAGTTTAAAATCCATTAATGGGTTTGGACATAGATGAAAATGATTTGTAAAACTCTTTGAGAGAAATATCCCTTTTTCATGAAAACATATAAAATTCACACAATTTAGAAAGGAATACATTTAAAGAAATTTTTGAGTATAAGTTTCTCATACCACTTTGAAATTTTTTAAATAAATTAACATTTTAAAACATTCATGTCCATTTAAATAAATCCATAAAACCATTTTGAAAACATAGACATTAATGAGAATGGTTTAAAAGACTAAATCATTAGAAAATTTAAACTGTTGTTTTAGTAAAATTTCCCTTAAAATAATCCCTTTTAAAACTATTTTATGAAACATGGACAAGGATAATAAATATTTCCGAATAGATACTTACATTAAGATAACCTCCGATAATAAAGAGATTGTGAAATAAACCCTTACCATGAAATTTACTTTGGACGATATTACGGTTAACCTGCTATATAATGACCATTTCATGTTATTAGATTATACCATAACAATATTCATATTTATTATATCATAAATGATTCATTTATTACTTTATACTTCCCATTTAATAATGATTTTCATGTTAAATTAACATTTCAGGTAATAATCACTTTCTATATCATACGTATATTATCTTGATATTCTTTACAATATCATTTAGATCATTATTTAAAAACATCCAAAATATAAACATTGATTCATATATCATATATATTTAGAATATCAATATTTATAATAGATAGATATATGAAATGGAAAACATCATTTATGGAGACAATAGGCCATACATACACATAAACGATATTTCTATTTTCATATCGTATTTAACATAAGTAAGTGAATAAGGTTTTTGTAAGTACATAAATACATACATATATATATATATCTCCAGTATAATTATTATTTCATGTATTACATACTTATTAGTAATATATATTTTTATAATCGTCGATTAATGGTGAACGTGGAAATGAATCTCATCTTTTCATGGAGACAGTAATCCAAAAATACGCAAGAGCAACAAAATCATTTCCATAACGTTGTTAAATTGGATGGTATATTAATTTTGAAGAGACAATATCATATTATTTTCATTTTTTATATACATATTACTTATCATTATATCCATCAATATAACATAGTGTTGAATAACAAATTACACCACGGCGTGGAGATGGTAAGTCGTACGTACGCACGCTTGGTGACATTATCATTCACAGGATGGATAAAAAAATAAAAATGGTTGTCCCATATTTCTAATATCATCTTAGTATATATAAGTTACTTAAATTTTTATTTTGTTATGGTAATAACAACGAAAGTGTAAGTGGAAGAATAAAAGAACCCGAAAGAGGGTGGTGAAATCATTACCTCTTCTTCGGATCCTTCCTTTTGATTTGATAAAAAGGCCTCCTTAGGTTGGCTTTATGACCATAGTAAGGCCTCTAGAATGAAGTTAGGATAGTTGGAAGGATATTTGGGTAGTGTTTCGCTGAGAAAAATGGCTTTGAAGGTGTGAATTAGTGAAAAGAGGGAGTGCCCTTTTATAAGAGGGGTGAGGGGCACCTTAGGAAAAGATTGAAATATTATTTTATAATAAAATCATTTTCGGTATCTAAAGGCTTAAAAATTGATTATTTAAAGGATAAGGAAGGGATGGGTCAAAAAACACTAATACAATAGGTTTTAGATAGGTTGGGGTAACTATATTAACTATATCTTTTAGATTTAACTATTAGTTAAATAGTTTGACATTTACCATGTATCTTTGTAATTTTATATTATATGGTTAATAAACATACTATAAATTTCCAAGAGAACCCCAAGTGGTTCATCAATGATAAAAATATAATCATATAAGTCTTTTGAATGAAACATAGATTATTTGGAATAGAATATTAATTAATAATATAATATTTGTTTTAAAAACTATTTTTTGTAAATTTTGACACTATTTGGTATTTTGTTTTTCATAAATTCATAATGGCATTATTACATCGAAAAAAATTCATCTAACCAACCCCAATTTGTCATATTAACCTATAAAATTATTGTAATTCATAAAAAGTCTTAAATTACATTTTTTGGATATTTATAATGTCAATTATTTGAAACTCTCATTAATTAGGTAATTACTACATCATCATTGTGTCATAAATAGATTAAATTATTTAAGGTCTATAAAATATAAACAAAATACCATTATGTAGGAAATATTTTTATATTTCTAATGAATATTTATAGTTGAATTTATCTTATTTCTATCCCTATTTTTTTAAAAATTTAGTTATTAAACTTTGATTTTAACTCTTTTAACTCTTCTTAGAATTAAATAATAATAAATATCCTAACTGTGGTAAAAAAAAGTAAAAATATACTATTCACCAAAAATTATTTTCTTCTTATTGAATGAAATTTTACATACTGATATCAACTGTGTCTCTCAGATTTTTTAAATTAAATTCACAGAAGCAGTAAAATTATGTTTTATGTAAATTTGAAATTGCCCCTAAAAGGTGGGTAAAAGACGGTAAAAAGATCATTAAAATTTTTATATATCTAAATTTATTATAAAATGACTCAAATGAATTAAATTGAACATATATAGGTATTATGATTCGATTTTGACCTAAAATAAATTTAAATAAAATAAATAATTATTTAAATAAAAAATTGGTTTTAAACTATAACTTAGTGTTTTTCACTATTCATCAAGAATTGAATGTTTTCCGAAAAATACAAAAAATTTAACATAAGCTAATTTTTACATTCTGAATTGAAAAATAAATTCTATTTTACCAATTTCAAAACATAGAAGTTTCATTAAATAATTTAAATTAATTCCCATTGTCAAAACCAAAAAATAATATTTTAAAGAAATAATAACTATCAAAATATTGACACTTGTTTATGTCCAATTTCAAAGTGAAATTACTTATAATGACCATCAAGGGATTACATGGTAAAATTATATTCTAATTATACATCCAATACCTTAAAATGTATAATTCGACACTATAAATTATTTTGATTAAAAAAGATGTTTTCAGTTAAAATATAGTATTTTTCACAATTCACCCACAAATTAATGTTTTCAGAAAAACACCCAAATTTTATTGAAACTAAATTCCAATATACTGATTCTATAGAAGAAGTTTATTTTGATAAAATTTTATATATAAAAGTTCCAATATTGGATTTAAAAATGGTTCGCCATTAAAAGCCGGTAAACTTGCATTTATTGAAAAATAATTCTTTTATCTAAAAAATGAATTTGTTATTAAATTATGTCTATGAAACTCATAATATGGATTATAAAATTTTAAGGATTATATAGAGTTTGAAATTCAGTTAATAGTATTCATAACCGCTTTTGAATGCCTAGTTTGGTATGTTGTGGTGCACTTGAACTCAGTGTAGCGTGTAGTGCAAGTTATTGAATTATTTTGAAGAAATAACATACTATGAAATCATGGTTTGTTACACTTTATCTAATACAAACTATAAAAACACATGTATATTATAATTGTTTCATATTTTTTAATATAAATATCAGTAAATCAAAATCCTGAATGATCAAGGGGATATGTGTCCTTGGAAAATTAGATACAGAACCCAATGACTTATAAAATAAAGAGTTAATTTTGAAATAATAATGGGTATAAATAAAACATTATTTAATTGATTAATGAGAGAATAATACTATCTCTCATTATTTGTTCATCATTTAGACTATAATAGAATGATAAGTAGAGAACATAAACATTTGTGAATAAAAAGGCATATTATAAAAGAAGTTCATTAAAGGATAACAGGATGGGGAGAACACCATACCTTGAGAGGATTATTCGTAAATCTTGGTAAGAGATCCTTATTTCATTATAAACTCTATTGAGGGACCTTCATGGTGGAATTTAAAGGAACCTCATGCTCAAATTTTTAATTTTGAAGAGTAATTAGAGAAGAGGAGCATATTTAATAAAAAATAGGGAGAAATATATATTGATTTTGAAAGATAGTCCATTAACATCTTGTTTATAAAAATATTTAAATTATTTGTGATACCATCATTTCCCCCCCAAGGTATTCCCTAAGAGTGTTTTTTTAAAATTTTAATTTCTTAAGGGTCAATAATGTTTAAATAATAATAATTCAAAGGGGTAATGTATTTCACCTCATCAATAATTATTGTTAAAACATTTAAAATATATATTAGGTTTATAATATTCACTATTAGTTTGTAAAATTAATATCGTCACTATAAAATACATAATATCAATGAATTATACTATTCTTGGTTGAGCAGGCCATTCAAAATATACCATATTATTTCATCTAAAAATTTTAATGTTTCATTAAATTATGAAAAAATTAAAATTTGATTATATCAATGTGATTATTTTAAAAATTATTTTTATTTATTGAAATTAAATTTCTAAATATTCTAAATTTAATTTTTTTAAATTTTTTCTATCTATTTGAATAGGTTATTTATTATGAAATATTCCATTTTCCTATAATTGTAAATATTATATGGGCCATTAAAAAAATATATTTTCATTTATATTAAAATAAACATTGTTTCTTTATATTATTTCCTGGAAATAAATTTTATTTCCATTTTATAAATTTTAAAAAAAAATTTAATTATAACAACATATTTACCTAAAATACAATTCTATTTTATTTTTATCCAAAAATCTATTCAAATTTTATTATTGTGTATAATAATGAAAATGGGATCAAAGGGATCACTATTTAATTTATAATAATAATATTTTCATCTTTGTATTACTAATGTATAGATACAAATCCCTTTATTTCAATTCCATAGTCTATAAGGGTAATGCATGTGATGGTAATAGTTTCATGGGGTGGTTTGAGAAATATTTTTTATGAGATGAATTCAATAATCTTTAACATATCCTATGATAAATTTTTCTCAATTCTTAGTTCTTGAATATCAGATTGGTCTTGGTCAATGGAGAATCCAAGTGATGTTAACTCCCTTAACATTAATAAATGATCCTCTTAAGGAATGATGCTACTGATTGAGGCGATCACTTCATCATTTTAAATCTATTAGATTTTATTATATTATAATAATATTAAAAAACACTTTATAATAGATATATTAATAATATTTGTAAGGTTTAATAGTCACAATGCATAATGATCACATTTTTTAATTATACTATAATAATAATAATTAACATTTTTTGAATTTCATTTTGTGGTGCATGTATTATACATTACTAAATTGGATATATTTTCCCTGATAAGTAAAAAATCATCTAAAATAGTCTGTTTAATTATATTAATGTAGTAAAGTAACAAGATACTTAGCATTTTATGTTTTAATAAAAATTGATAATTCAAAATATTTACATGCTTAAATATACAACATTAACAACCAAAATAAAAAAAAACTCAATGTTACACATAAACATAACATAAACATGATTAATCATTTACTATTAAATTGATAAATATAAAAAAATCAATAAAATATTACATATTTGTAAAATTTGTATGCGATGATCACTTTAAAAAAGGATTTTATAAACATGAATGAAATATTATAAATAATCGTTATCCCACTACCCATTCTTCTCAATTTACCCCACTCTTATTCAATAATTACTATACCCATTGTAAGTCTAAAATGGATCTAATTTGAATATAAATTGTTAAATAATGATGTCTAAACAGATCATTCTATTTAGTATAAATCATAGGAAATATAGATTTTGTGAAATTATGTATTATTCGGTTCCATTTTTCTATTCATCAAAGAAGTGTTTTGTGATTTCAAAATGATATTTATTTCATATAATCACGATACAATTTTATCAATATAAATAATTCATCTATATACAGAAATATATATAATTATTCAATGAAAGTGAATTAATCCATAACTATGTTATTTCCACTACTATTTATATTTTTATATAGGTGAATGAAAGGCATAAACATATAATGAGAAGCATGTACCATAATTCTAAATAATTCAAAGGTGATATCAACTTCAATAGTTATGAAAAATAGATAATTCATATATCAAGATAAATTAATCATTTGAAACCCATTATAAGCCATAATTTAATAACTATAGTATTCAATTTAATAAAATATATCCAATATTGATATATGGATTTTATATATAAAACATTTGAATATATTTTTAAGGTATTCATTAAAGACTATTAATTCATATCATTTTAAAGTAAATAGAATATTATTTATTAATTAATGGAAAATAATTGGATAAAAATTCAAATAATTCCTTAAAAAATTTGATATGTATCAAAACTATTGTGAATTTACACATCAAAGACAAATGTCCACTTTTACACTGAAAACACTATAAAAATCGCTAATAATTTCCAAAAATAAAAACCATTATTATATATGTGAAATTTATAAAGATAGTAAAATCATTATATTGAGAACAAAGCCAAAACTGGTTTAGAAATGAGATAGAATGCCACTAGAATCATGTTAATCATGGGTAGAAAAAATATATTATTATTTTAAACCTAGAGTCCTAAAATGAATTCTGATGTCAAGAAAACCCTCATAAAACCACAATGTAATATAACACTATGAATATAGTGTGAAATTATTGTGAAATAAGTCACTAACGTCTTCCGTAATCTATAAAATAAAATATGTCATTTTAATGGGATTCACTATAAATTTGGTGAAATTAGAATTTAAATAACCTATTAACATTAAGGAATTGGAATAAAAGTAAGAGAAAGAGATAATAAAAAGTGATTATTGGCTATCCTAGAATTTTACTAATAGAAATTCAAGATATTTCTTAAATAATATTGAATGATCAATGAATAAAGTCATAAGAGGTCCTAATGAGGGAATTTAACCATAATGTAATGAGAGAATGTGGTGGATGGGTTGATAGTTTAAGGGGAAAATAAAAGTACACTTCTTCAAAATTGACTATTTTATGAAATGTTTCTCAATGTTCAATCATATTTATAATATTCCACTAGCAAACTATTGATGGAACTACAAAAGATAAATAACCACAAGTTTACAATAATACATTTAGTGAACTCCCACCAGAATATTGGAGGTCAACTGACCACTACAGATTCTATGTTTTATTTATCTAAACTCCACTAATCCTCTTATAAACACTCCTTATACTAAATTATCCTTTAAATAACCATATTAATCACTTCTAAACCTTTAAAAATAGCCTTAGAATTTAAAAAATAATTATTATTTAATCTTCTTATAAATTTTATAATTAAATTTAAAAAAATGATGTTGAATTTTAGGTTTTGTAGATATCAGTCCAACTATTAATATATCTATATCCGAAATTGTTATACAACAGAAATTTAGGACCTATAAATGTTTTCATGAATCAAAAACTAAAAGATACTTCCAACATTTATTTGGTTCCTAAACACTGGTCTCACTTGTACAAAAAATCAATATGGTGAATATTTAGGTATCTTGTTCAATAAAATATGGATAAATTATGTTTACTAGTGTTGGAATGAAAATAAATAAATCCTAATAGTTAATGTAATGGAATATAAATTTCATATACTAGAGTCTTCTATCCCTTAAATACCTTCATTTTAGTAATGAAACTATCTTGTATTTCTACCCACTACACTATCTCGTAGGAATATATTAGCCCTATTTGATTCTCCAAAGCCTATTCTAGGTGACTTATTTGAGACTATAAATGATAATAACAAACTGAAAGAAGTTCATGGTAGTCAAAATATAAATCAATTCACCAAATAGACTAGAAAAATATATATCCATCATGTTGAATATAATCTTTTTCAAGGTTTGAGCAGTGATTTCCTGTTAATGAGGGACAACCAAAGGACTTAATAGCTTAACCTAAATGTTATCTTCAACAAGTATGTTCTGAATTAGATACATGATATAAATTTACTCATGTATCACTTTCAAAGTCACATAATGGGTAAATCATTCTTTTATATAATAATTTTTAATATCCATAGGTAGTGGGTGGGTTGTGGAAATAGAAACACCGTTTACTTATTCCATGGAATTAGCTTTCCATGTGATTGGTAGTGGAAAGTGAATAAGTGATCTTAAATGTTGGCTAGGATATGGTTTTTTATTTAAACACTATTCATATACCTATAAATGAGTAAAATCCTCTACAAAATCCTCTTATTTAATGTTCTTTTAATTTTTATCATGACACAAAACATTATAGTTGTCAGTATTGAGTAAAATTATTGACATAAATCCCACTACGGGAACCACGTTTCATGCTTAGTGTTTCATTAATTGTTAATGAGGTGTCAATATGTATGGAATATCTAATTATTGTTTAATGTGATCCTAAATTATTAATAAATGTTTGGAGAAGTTTTTCACATTGTATTTAACAAGTGACAACCATGTGGAATGTAATTGCACAAAGAAGAAATAAAGAAGAACATACAATGAGTTTTACTACATACAATAACAAAAGTTCATATAATCCTGATGATTTTTTAGAAGAGAAGTATACAAGAGAAGATAGTTAATATTGGAATTTTCATTGATAAGGCTTTGCAAAAATTTGGTAGTTATAATTTAACTCATAATTAGTGTGTCCTTTTTAACAAAATTGGCCAACACCTACAAGATATCCATGAGAATCCCTCTACCACACATGGGGGGACTCAAGGGTCAACCGAAATTGGGATGTCTTACGAATGAAGTCGGAATGACAAAAATGTGTGGGTGAAGGACTGAATCTATTGAAGAGCCTCCAAGATAGGATTATCCACTTTTTTGGGAGCCATGATTGTGGGGAGAAGAGGTATGGGGCATTACCATAGAGAGATGTGATTTATGGCCGATAAGTAGTGACGAATAATTGATATATCATGCCACCAACATATAATGAATTCGATGTGGGGTGGGGGGAGGAGGGAAATTGTTCCTCCTCTAAAAATATATACATATAAGGATTTTTGGTCGATGAATGTTATATAATATTTATTATTACCCGGCTTAATAATATTATTTCTATGGCCTCCCTAGGTGATCTAGTACACTAAATTATCATCTAAACCACATATGATTAATATTATGATCATATTTTCCAATAAGACTAACATGACGATTTATTTGAGATTGATATGAATCAATCGATGAAATCTCCATTTTGTAAGCATATAAAAAAAGAATAATGAGATTTGACCAAATGAAAATGAGTTTTAATTTTCATGTCTGAGCATCATCCATTCAAAGAGATCATGATAAAATTACGAGAATAATATGTTCCTTCTCACGTTCACATAAGGAGTCTAATGGAAGTGAAATGGCATGTTTTGCGAAGTACATATGATCTGTCCTAAATGATTTGGGTGTTTGAAGGAATATTGATATATGAAATTATTCCTGGATACTTTTTTGTTGTCATAAATTTATTTTTTATTATAGAGGGGTGTATGAAATGATGGTCCTCCCCTATAGAAGGACAGTACTTGAATCCAAGGGTGGCTTCTGAATTTGAGAGTAGATATCATTTCTTTGTAAAATAAAGCATCATAATCCTTCTCAGTCATGATGAGAGGAAACCACCATGATTTTATTAGGAGAATAATAATAAGAGTTTTATAGGAATTAAAAAAGTTTCTAACACTCTCAATTTAGCACACATGGAAATGATTTTCGATTAATCCATTGAGAATGTTTGATACACTATGCCTATATTCTCCATGTTTGTGAAATAAACCAAGATACCATTCTTTAACATACTGAAAAGGGTTTCATGAAGGGAAACATTAATATAAATTTTGTGAAAAGGAACATGATAACACTTAATTAAAGTTAGTAAGGGGAGGAACCAATATATACTATTCTATGAAGGATTTGAGTTCATTTTTATACATAAAGATCTTACAACCATATAGGTTTTTGTGAATGAATCATAGAAGCACTGCATGTATAACTACATGCTCAGGCACATGTAAAAGGAACATTAATAAGTAAGTGTTTGTTTTATAAAAATGTGGAAGGTGTGTTATTGGGGTTCTAAGTGAAAACACATATAGTAATTAATGCATTCTAGCATGCACAAGTGAATATAAATAGAGATACCTAAAATATGTTTTGGATTCTATGAAACTACTGTATGATGTTGATTTTTATTGAGATTGTTTGAACATTATTATTACATAAGATATTTAAATATATTGTGTGAAAAACATGCACAAATAATTGTGAGGATTAGTATTCATCTATTAGAATTAACAAATAATTCATGATCGTTATTAAATTTAGGCAACTAATTATCTACAAGTGATCAGAATCATTTTAACAAGACATGTATCACTACAAAGGTATAATAATTTTACATGAGAAACTTTTATTCATCAATATCATAGAGGAATATCAACATATCATCCTATACTGGATCAAGATATAATATAAGAAATATATTTATGTTGGGGTATAAATGGTTTCTGAATAGGATTCATGCTAGTGGGTATAACTAGTCTGTTGTAGTTGGGGTATGACCAAATGATGAAGATGGATTTAACTTTGGGTGGTTTGAATGACATGTAATTGGATGGTATAACTAATATATGATGTAATCACCATCTATAATTGTGGAAAATCCATGTTTTGGTGTATAAACAGCAGAGAAATGAGTTAAAAGTTTAGCCAACCCTTGTAAATATTTTTTGTTGGTCTCTCTGTTATTATTACTATAGATGTGGTGTTCTTGAGAGAAAATATTTGAGTGTACCAAGATCCGTAAAAGGTTAAATAGGCTGTATATAAAATAAAAGGAATTTGTAAAAAACCCCTGATTCACCCCTCACCTATCTGTGGTCAATTTGGCTTGGGTCTCTACAAGTAGTATGATATCCATGTCACCTCAAAATATCAAAGTTAATATTTAGGATGTGTATATAAAAGAAAAATAGTCTGGTATATTAGATGTATATTTCTACTAAGACTTGGAATCGTATATATAAGAATCAGGAAAATATGTTGAAGAAGAATCTTACTATTAACAAGGAGGCACCTTCAACTAAAGGTGAACTGAAAGGGTTAATATTCAATAATTATTTCAATTATGATTCTATTAATAAAGGATTGTCACATTTTGATGAAGATTTATCACTTTTTTATATTTAGTGACTACTCTATGAGTATCTGAATAATATTACAAGAAATATGGTAAACCATGTTTTTTAGGAATCAAGTTTCATTAATATGAAAAATTACTACTAGAAGAAGAAGTTGATCCCATGTAATCAACATTAATTAAATAGGTTGTTAATTATAACACCCCTACAAAACATGTGAATAAAAATTAAGAAACATTTTCTATTTTTATTGGTTGATATGCTAATGTTGTTGAATAATTACACGGAAGTGTTTCTGTGAAATAATTATTTGAGATTGAATATATAGAATTTTTTAATTATTTTTTGAAATTTCACAATGTTTCAATGGTTTTCGAAGCTAATTAATTGGAGAAAAATCCAATATGGTAAAGGGGATTGATATTTATTTCAAAAAATAAAAAAATATTCACGATCAACCAATGATGAGGATTAAAGAGTAATGGGATGAAATGTTGAGATCAGTTGAGGATGAGAAGAACTCTTTCATCATGAAGTTCATAGAGCAAAATGATAGATTAATGAATCATGAATCACTACAAGCTGAATATTACTATATTACATTGGAAAAATAGTTGTTTATCTCCATTTAATATTGAGGATAATAATTTCAATAGGTTTGTGAGATTACACTCCACTAAAAAAGAATCATCCTATAAGAAGAAGGTATCCCATAACCCAGAAACAATATGATTTTCATATGATGTTTAAAATATAGATAGTGGTTCTAAAAAATAATAAGAATTTTCGGATTGTGAAAATGATTTTAAATCTACCACATCATGGGTTGCTGGAAATAAAGAATAAGTATATGTTCCCCAAGAAGTGTTCTAATGAGTGATTGTACTAGTCAAATTATGAAAATTTTTCAATCTAGGAAACCAAGATAGGATACGCCACAAAAGAAGGGAATAAGGAACATAAGATATTTTTGGTGTTGTATAAAATTTGGAATCAAAGAATTGGATTCCTAGAAAAACATGTCAAATTATGAGAATCATAGAAGGCCAGCATTTAGGGGGATAAAATCTAATAAACATAGAATAACTACACAAGAGAATAGAAAACCAAATAATAATTAATGTAACAAGTCATCCTTTGGCTATGAGCAAAACAAAATGGTTGTTAATACAATAGTCACTGTGAAGAACATTGAGATATCCTCTCTTGAATCGAAGGAAGTAAGAAATGGTAATATATTTTAAAACTACAGAAAAACCCTATGGATTTCTAAACACACTCATGGTATTTTTTAGATGATTCAGAGATATCCATAATTTTAGAAGAGGCATAATAAAAATCTATTTCTCAAGAAAAAAATGAATATTTCACATGAAGAATAATTATTTCATTATAGGATAGCAACAAATGGAAACTCATGTTTTAAATAAGTTCAATGTGAGAGATGAAATAAAGATAGACATAGTAATAGAAGATTATTAATGAAATTTTTATCACAAATTGATGATTTTAATATAATGAATCTTGTATTAGGATATGTATATGCTTTATTTGGTAAAGAAATAGCACACTTAAAAGAAGTTCCAAATGATGAGGAATTTTCATTAAAACTCTCTATGGAATATGAGAAGAAGATTAAACCCTGATTGACCAGAAGAAC
Organism: Viscum album; assembly: GCA_963277665.1. NCBI lineage: Eukaryota > Viridiplantae > Streptophyta > Magnoliopsida > Santalales > Viscaceae > Viscum > Viscum album. The sequence goes on from OY728140.1 coordinate 1,957,931,032, forward strand.
TTAGTTATAATATTACATCACAGAAACCAATTAGGTATCTACTTATTCCATTATATATGATTTCTTTTTTACTAACTTGAAGGGAATAAATGGAGATATATGGATCCTATGATGTAGATCATTGATGAGATGAAGCTATTAAATATTCACTGCCTATTTGGTGTGAAATTTCAAAATAGCATTATAATTACGATCAGACATTCGACCTTTATTATTAATTTATTTATTTTATCAATTAACGGGGTTCATAGTTGATGAAACAATGAGAATAATGAGTATATTTATCTTTTAACCTGAAAATATTTATGTTTATATTGAATTATGTAAATGATTTTGCATTACATTGATAAATCTGATTATCTACAAACCCTTGGATGAGATTTGGGACATTCTAATAATTATTTCAAAATAATGGTAGTATATGAACATAATTGAGATCCTTAGTCATATATCTCTTGTTTGCAACATAAGGTAATTTATTTTATACTTATAGTTGATTCCCTTGAGGCTCTTTGATATCAAAAACCATATAATATCATCCCTCTCTTTATAGTGTTTAACAAATAAATATTCATATAGAGTTGAGCTTGTTTTTGGGAATATTACAATTAATCATTTCATTTGATTAACAATAAGGTGTATGAAAGTGTTGAGAAAACATTTGTACTCTTACACAATGTTCTCAATAGGTATTTCCAAAAAAAATACAGAGGAAGATATTATTGAGTTCAATGTTCCCTTTGTTGTCAATGAGGTGTCAATATGTGTGGCATTTCTGTTGATTATTTGAAGTGTTCTTAAATGATTAATAATTGTGCTGAAGGATTTTCTATCATTGGATACAACAATTAATGTCAATTAATAAATTAATTTCTTGAAGATGAATTATACTAGTCCATGCATTATTTTTTAATTCATGAAATAACAAAGGCTCAAATAATAGAATGAAGATCAGTTGAGAAGATAACAAGATAAGAGAATATAATTTAGATTAGTATCATCATTGCGTAAAGCATTGATATTCATTGGTACCCATAAATTATTTATGTATTGGTGTGGCCTTTTATATAAAAAATTAGGCTAGCAGAAACAAACCCCAAAGGACAACCCATATAACACATATAGGGGACTTGGGGGGGGGGCAACCCTTATGGGATGGATAACCCAATTAAGTAGGAAGGGAGGAATGGGTGGGCACATGAGTGTTCCAGCAGAACATCTTACATGAGAGGTGACGCCACTATGCAAGGAGTCACAATATTTAGAAGAAGAGGGGGTGAGATTTTTTGGGTGGGAGATGATATTTTTTCCATTAATAAGTTGTTGTTAATTAATATCCCACAACCCCAATATACATCATGTTCGATGAGGTATGGTTAGATGAGTGGAATTGTTTCATCACTAATATGGTATGTATATAAGCATGTCCATCCGATGAATATGATGGGAGATGTATTATTTCCTCGCTCTATCATATTCTTACTCAGGCCTCCCGGATAAATACATTACATTGGAGAATCAGTAGAACCCCATATGATCAATATTATTAACATTATTCACAATTATTCCAATTGGAGGATGCATTTGTTATCTATCTTACTCCATACATAAAATATACATCTTTCTTATAGGAGGATAAAATAAATCATCATATTTATTTGAATGAAAATGATGTTGTATTCGAATGTTCATGAATCCCCCACTCAATAACCTTGATTACAAATAATAATGTGAATATGATACTTCCTTCATGTAAATGTGGATACTCATAGTTGATAAATTCCATGATTTTCTGTATGAAATTATTTTTTCTCGAATAGTTTTGGCATTTGAAGTACATATGAGAGATGTAATTATCTTTATAGAATTTAAGGATTATTCAAGGTAGCACTAATGCTGATTATATTTGGTGAGAGGCATGACAATCCTTTTCCATAAAAGAGATTACTTGAGGACAAGGTAGGAAGATAATTATTAGATAAGCTCGCATTTCTATATAAAACAGAACACTATGATCATTATAGATCATGAAGAGAATCCCTCCTCATGATAGTCCTATGATATGGAGGAGAGGAGTCATTTGGGGAGTTGAAAATATTGTAAAACTCTCGATAAAGACCATGAAAAAACATGTTTCTATGCGTCCATGAGGACATAGTGATACAAAAATATTGTATTATGTTAGTTTTCATGAAGCAACAATATCCAAGTCTTTATATCTGTACAATGAGTTTCATAAATGATATAGTGCATTTCATGCAAGGATGAAGGAACATGATATCACTTATGTGAATAATGTTATAGAATGATCAATCATATAATGTAGTGTCAAGGGTTTGAGTTTAGTTTTCCACACAATAGGATTACACCCATTTGAGATTGTGCACAAGAATTAGTGAAGTAGTGAATGCATAAATTCATTCTCATGAACACGAAAATTAATATTATGATAGAAAACGTGTGTGTGTTCAAAATTTGTATAGTTTGTGATTGGAATTCTATGTGAATGAAATTATAGGAATTCATGGATTCTTGCCTAAAAAAATTCGGATTTACTAAAAATAATGAATAAAGTGGATTTGAATTTAATATGAACAAGAATTATTCTACCATCAAAAATTGAAAAATATTCTAAGAAAACATTTCAAGCATCTAAGTGAGGTAAGGTCTTCATGTATTATAATAATGAATTAAAACCAGAGAATTTTTTCCTAAGACATCTGATTATCTATAGGTGACTCGATTCATTTGAGCAAGACTAGTAGCACTGAAAAGGTACATGAATTTTACATGAGAAATCTTGATTCATCATGCTCATGGAGGAAGATCAACCTATCATTGTATAGTGGATTAAGATATAATAGGATAAGGATGTTTTTACTGGGGAGTATAACCAGTTGTTGATGCGGTCTGAGGCCGTGGGTATAATTATTCTGGTGTAGATGGGGCTTATAGTGAACCACTGAAGGAGGATTAATGTTGGGGTATATGATGGAATTTTAATTATGTGGGGAATAACTAATTTTTGGTAGTATTAACCTTCTAGAATAATGTAGAATATACATTGGGGTTTATAAAAAACAAGAAAGGAGTTGTCCTTTTAACTAAACCTTATATATAATGTGTGATGATCTCTGTATTATTATTATTACACATGAGGTGAGTTTTAGATACAATATGAGTATATTAATAACCTTAACATGTTCAAGAGGATTAATTTCAAGGAGAGGTAATATGTAAAAAAAATTGATTCACCCCTCCTATCTTAGTAGTCAATCCAGTGTGGGAATCTATACCAATATCCCATTTACATCAGATACATGGGGAGATTTTTTTATATTAGAATATTATTTAAATAGCGGATCTTGATCCACCCACCCCATTGGATTCACAAAGTTATTAAAAATATTATATATAACATATATGGTTTCAGAAAAATAAGTGACTTGGACGGAATTTAATTTAACTACTACTCGTGTGATCCATATGTAAAAGATGGATCATGTACATCAAATGTATTTTTCTATATCCTTCAATATATTTATTCAATTCGAAAAGGTAAAACATTGATTCATAAAAAACTATCCTTTATGGAAGATATCGAGGGTGGTGTTAGTGGTAAAACTAACCTAACCCTATGGGATAGGGATAACCATTTGATTTTTAGTTGTGCTTATAAATATCATCACTTCCTAGGTATATATTCATATTACATATGAATGTGGTTTCAATTTTAGAACATATAAACAAAATTTATTCATTTTACTAGATAATTCAACCTATATATGTTTTTATTCCTGAAATATTATGTATGTTTTATATTAATTGAAAATTTATTAATGATTTTATATTTATGATCACCCTAGGAAGGCCCATTGGGGTTTCCTTACCCCAAATAAGTAGTGCATAATGACTTACTCACCATTTATTATCTCAAACATGTTTGAGGATTATTTCTATAGATGGAATGACATTGTTTTATGGTTAAAATTTATATTTGATGATAAGGATCATGGATGGTAAAATTGGTAAAAATGAAAACACATTCTTCATCATTGGGTTTTATATCCCATATGATGATATCTTCCTAGTATTATTGGTTTTAAGGACTAGAGTTGGCATAACATCAACAATAACTTCTTGTACAATTGAGTCCATGATAAAAATGGAAAAAATTTCCTAGCTTAATTGTATCCCTCTTGTGAAAAATCAGGGTAACTATTTATACCTATAAGATTCCATCATTGTTCTATAAAAGGTATAAAATGTTTTTGTTTATATATTTCTTCTTCAATTTCTAATCAATGAACTTATTCCAATAAAAATCACATCCACTCATGTATTTTCAATACATAATGTCTCCATCCCATTTTATATCAGAATAGCCAATAAATTCATGGAAATTCCATGAAATTAATGAAACTATACTTGATGGTACTCAAAATATATAGTTTCCAAAATTTTCATTATGGGTTATTATTTTTTCTTCTATCAATCTAAGGGTCGTGTTTCCTAATTTGGGCTATGTTATAGATTTAATCAATATTGAGGAAATAATTATTGGGAATAATTTTGGTTACCCTTTGATAAAATGGACATAGTGTAAAAATGTATCCTATAGGAAACAACATAGATGAATTTTTCCACATCCCATTAAATTCAAATAAATTATTACAATATAGTTTACATAAATATATGATTGGACACATTAATTTTTTAATGTTAAGGGAGGCATAAATTTTTTTGATTCTCCCTAACCAAGGTGGATGTTAGGGTGATTCTCCATGTAATTTACAATAAAAATATTGGATACCATTTATGGTCATGAATCCTAGGGAGTGAGGTATTTTAGTTAATGTTAATATAAGAAGAATAAATTTCATGTAGTTTAAATTCATGAAATCTGAAAAAAATATGTGAAAGGTACCATGAAATTGATTGTTGTATGGCTCATACATGCGTAGAACATTATAGTATGAACCATAATATTGGTTCATTGAAGGAAATTTGGTGGAACATGTAAGAGAATCTCAACTCTTGTGATTTGGTAAAATTATGAATATAATCTCAACTCAAAAAAATAATACCTAAGAAGAGAGTTTCATGTCATGGAATTTTGGGAAACATAATAGAGAATCGTGAAAACAGAATTTTATGAAACCTGCAGAATGATATCAAGAAAAGGTCATTTTATCAACGTTTATATAATTAGTATCATGACCAAAATACAGTTTTAGAGAGCAAAAAAAATTATTTCTATTGATAGAAACAAATTTATAGGGATAGATATGGACGCGAGGTGATTTAGTCAATGTCTTGATAGAGAATCCCACAATTGATCATGTCAATGGTTAGAAGAGTAGAGCCCACATGTTATAGACCAACTATAATGGGATATCCAGTAAACTAAATTAAAGGAGGTAGCATTACATAGTTGATATACCTGGAAATGATGTCAAATATAAGGCATGGGTGAATAGGATCCACAATGTGATAACTGGGGAGAATTCATACCCTAATGTCCTAATTTGGAATAGAAATGATTCTATAGAGAGATATCCTAGGAACATTCCAAATTAACACTTTATACATATATATCCACCTTAAATTATTTTATTCTCCCTGTCATATTCATAGGAAATAGTGATGTGTCATTTTTATTACATATCCTCATTTTTTACTTACAAATCACATAATTGTGATTTTTGAAATGAATGGGATGATAGATCTAAATATAATGTGATAAAATACCTCAAGTTTCTATTTGGTTTGATTTTTTTCGAATTTTAAGTTATAGATTATTTTTATAGGAAAATGATTCATACTCACCCATCCTCATGCAGTCACTATTTCATAACCATTCTGGAACCCATACAGATCTTCATTTTCCCACATGGATAAAGTACGGTGTGTGTCTAACATCATTAGGGAACATTCATGTGAGATAAAGGTAATCTATATTGGTGTTGAGTATGGAGTGAATACATTATTTATGGAGGGTTGTTTCATACACTTTAGTTTGGATAGTGAAGAATTCAGGAGCTCACATGTATGGAAGTTTGGTAGGAGTGAATGTAAAACTGGTAGGGTTAAAGTGCTAAATCTATATGGTGAGAGTACATAATCGATCTGGGATGCCCATGGGTTTCATTAATTCATACACCAGGTTTCTATCAAGATGTGGGAATGAATTTTAATAGAATCTATATAAAACTCCATTATATGAAATAAAAACTTATAACAACCATAAATATTTTTCATGGTTCCTTTTTTGGCCCCACGAGTTGTCAAATAAACTTATTTATAATGAACTATTCCACTATCTATATGGTTTCACCATAAAACGTGTTTAAAAAAATTATGAAGATTCATTGAAAATGAATATAAATACTTGATCAACCTTTTCTATCATAGTAGATAAAATTCATTGCCTATTCTTGATACTGGATTCTCACAACCACCAACATGATTGGGAAATTTTTTGTTGGGTCTAAATCCATTAGTTGTCTGTGGTTATGTTTCACATGAATATCTCATTTGGGTCATCTTCCAAGATTTAGATATTATTTTTTCTACATCCTAAATCATATCATTTTATTGATGATCATATCATGATAATCAAAGAAATGTGTCAACCAAATTTTTTTTCCAACAAATATCACATGATTCTTTTCGTATAAGTGTGATTTACTCACATTGGATTACCCCAAAAAAGTGAAACCAAACTATTAGTATTGATTATGTTCACCATATTTTTTTATGTATAACAATCATAATATCATTCTCTGACATAAGGTAAGATCAAAATCCAATACATATCAATATTTTCTAATTTTGGATCGAAATATAATAGGAATTTAAAAAAGGATTTCAATCTGTCATATTAAACATATCAATCCAATTTCTTGAATATTTTTCATGTGAAACATACTCATATCCATTATATTAACTATCTTATTGCTTGATAAATTGTCATATCTAATTTTTTTATTAAAATTTCAATGTATAATCATATTAAATTGATAAACTGTTATATTTATTTATTAACCATTACAATAAAAAAAATATCATCTATAGAAAACCCAATTCTAGTAGCCTAGAGTTGGTACCTGTAACCATTACATTGGCAGAAGATATAAGGAAATAACATCCCAAATTACTGAATAGTATTATAGTTTTATTAAAATAGATACATACATGAGTCTTGAATTACAATTTAATACATAAATCACAACAAATTTTTTTTGAGAATAATATTATTCTATCTATAATATCCATTCATATAATTCATTGTAAACTTCATGGAATCCTGGGGAAAGGAAAACAATTAATGGTGTGCTCAAATTCTCAGAAAGGTATGTTTGTTATAGAATATATGAATAAATAAGGCATAATAAATATGGAATGGTAAATAATTGAAACAAATTTATTTAAATTGATAACATCATAATTATATGGAAGGAATAAAAGTTTATCATTTAATACCATATAAATAATCACATGATCAATAAATTTAACCATGTATAAATTTAAAAATAAAATAATCAAATGAAATCTCAATTACAAAAATCATAATGATGGAATTCATAATGATGGATATCTAAAACATTTTATAAATGCTTACATCCAATAAATCTAATGCTACCAAGGATTTATATTAATAATGTTATAATATCTAGGATTCATGAAAACTATCTGATAAATGGGTAAAGGCTTGGAAAAATCCATATTTTGTTTTTCTCATGAAACTTAGTGATGCATCAACTGGCTATACAAGCCTCGCATATCACATAAAAAATAAAATTCATTCATCATATGAAAGGAGTGAATCATAATCAACATTAATATTTATATTAAAACTAAAATAAAAATATAAATAATTTCCAAAAAAAATTATAATCATAATCCATCTAGGGTAAAGTGAATGGAATCATAATAGTACATATCCAGTAAAAACGAGAATAGACCATATAGAGAAATACTAAGAAAATACCATTGAAAATATATTCTTGAAGAAAATATCCATTCCATTTTGAAAAACCATTGGAAAATCCTTTTAATTAAAAATCATTTTTCAAAAAATATTTTAAAATGACATTATAAAATTGCAACAAAATCTTCAATGAAATAAATGAGGCTAATTTTGTATATGTATATAAGGAAGAAAAGAATATTTATTTTTCATAGTTAAAATGTTTTAAAAGATCCATGTTCAGTAAACGAAAAGAATATTCATTTTACGGAATCTTACAAATAGTCAAAATGGGTATCAATTAAATTAATAAATCATTTTGAAATGATAAAAAAAATCAATAATATTTTTAAAAACCATGGTTTTTTAAGAAAAAATATTTTCATCTGAAGAGTGAAATAATGTTGGTTTATCTTAATAACACTTTTTTAAAAAATTTAAGAGATAAATATGGGAAAATGTTAATATTACTTGAAAATATTCATGAATTACTAGAGATGAAAAAAATTAATGTGTTTATTAAATAATGATCATATAATACCCCTCAATGTAAATTCATGTTTATGAAATTCTGAATAAAATGTTCATGTGATATAAATGCTTTCACAGATCATAACATTGATGTGAGAATCAACCAATGAATCGATCACGTGTATGAATAGTAAGTAAACATAGAAAAAGGGGAAATAAAAAAATATATTGATAAAATTCAATAAACTCAAAATCTCATAATATTAATGATAATGAGGAAGTAAAATAACCCGATGAAATGAAGAAGAGTTATGAAATTCATTTCCACTTGGGTAAAAATGATTCCAAAAATCATAGTTGGAATAATTAAAAATTAAACATTAAAATAAAAAAAGAATTATTTCATAATTAAATTAGAAATAAATGGTTATTATATACTCCAAATAAATTTAATTATGTGTAAAAAATTATAATATCACTCAATGAAATGAAATTGAGATGAATTCACTTACATTACGATTCTTTTTGATCGAACGTAATTTAACCCCCTATATTGCCATTTTAAATATTTTATTAACTTATTATAGAACCATATTAATATGTATGATATTATATATTAATATTTTATACCATTTCATCAATATTTTATAAAAAATGATTCATTATTTTCATTATTTTGACTGTTAATTTCCTTGTTTTTCAAGTATGTTTTGAATTTTGTTTTTTTCCTATTTCTAATATAATGATTTAATAGTTGAATATATTTAATTAATTATGGAAATATTATATTTATTCATCCAATATTTATTTAATTCAATCCATGAAATTTTTCAATTTGAAATGAAATACACCGTTCATGGAGACTATAGATCGAATGTACCCAAAAATGATTTTTTCATTAGCTTTTCCTTAAAAAAAATAAAATTCAATGTTATATAAATATTATCATAATATAATCATTTTAACATCATATATATCACATAATTTTATTAAACCCATCATAAATTTATTCCATTTAAAGTGTGAATGAATGACATCGCTTTATGAAGTGGTAGTCTATCTTGCACATGAGCGATATTATCGTATTCCCAAAAAATATAAACCCTAAAAGTATGTGTCATATAATTTTAGAAAAAGAAAAATAACAACATAAATGTCATATATATTATATAAAATCAATATATACATCATTATTTCTATTCTTTAAAGTTGGTAATGGAAAAACGATCAACATCGGTTCACGAGGTGATAGTCCTCGGTACACACGAACAATGATTTCGTAACCCATTTGATGAATGGGTGCAATTTTCTATTAAAAAGGTAAAATTAAAAAAATATAAATATATGTAATATATTTATTTATTATATATTCATGATGTAATAATAATTGAATGATGTGGTGACGGAAAATATTAAAAATACTTTTAGAAGAACATTGCAACTTCTTTAGGTTTCTTTTTTAAGTTTTTACTAAAACCATTAAAGGTTTTATTCATGCACCAAATAATTAGAATATTATTTAGGGATAATGTATTGGAAATTATTTGGGTAGTTATTTTATGTTCCAATTTTTTTTAAATGTGTGAAGATTGGAGTTGAGTGGGTTTCCATTTATAAGTGTGGTGAGTGGGACTCATGTAATTTTCTATAAGGGAGAATTCCACCAAAAAATTACATATATAGTGGAACAAATATTATAAAAATATAAAATATATAAGATACATGGATGAAATATGTCCATAAAATGGTTTTCAACACGTTTCATGGTCATTTTTCACCTTATGTTTAAATTCTAGTCTTTTTGTAGCCGCATTTTTTTCTTACTCATTGTAATTAATTTTAACTTCTTTCATAGAATGTTTTGGTCAAACATAAATGTGAACATATTATAAATTGTAAATTATTATGATTCCAAATATAGAATCCATTTTCCTAAATTAGAAACACATAATTGTAAAAAATTAATTTATTCTTAATACCGTAGATGGGATAAGAGTGCAGGTTTTTAAAGTGAAAATGTGCAAAGGATTACTATGTTTTAATATCTAAATTAAATATAAAATTTGTTACAATTACAAAATTTATATTAATAGATTTAATATTGACCATTTTTCATTTATAAATAATTCAAAATTTTATCCTACATTGTAAATATTTTAGATGAAAATGTAGTTTTGAATTAAAATCAAGTAATATCAGTATCCATCGAAAATGAGAGCACTTAGGAAATACCAATAAATCTCCATGAGTTATGTATGAAAATAATATTTTAAAAATTAATTTTATGTTGAAAAATAAAATTTATAAAACTATAAAAAATATAAAATATGTAGGCCACTAAAAGATAGAAAAATATCCCTTACAAAAATGCTGTTTTTATGCGTAAAATTGTATTTGCTCATATCTTATGCCTATAAATTATATTGGATGAATTTAAAAACGTTTGAAAATATATATAATATTTAAATTTAATAAATATGATTCATTAATTTTAAATAATTTAATTTATTATGATAAAAAGCGTTTTGGCGCATAACAATTGTTTCTTATAAAAAATAACTTTATATTAAATTGGTTTTTATTTTCATTTTTAATTAAACACAATCCAATGCTGTAATTTTATTTTTACGTAAACCATATATTTTAATATGTTATTTATTTCTATTCCTACTCATTATTAAAATGGATAGTTGAAAACTATCACATTATATAATATTATTAATAGTATATTATTGCACGGTGAAATTCAGTATTACCTGTAACACAAGCTATCAAATGGAATGGTTGTTCTTTGTAAGACAAGATAAAACCAAAATTTCGTGTAATTAAATATATTAAATAAATTTATTATGTTTAAAACATTAAATATATCATAAATATTTGATATTTAATATTTCATTATATGTGTGGTGTATCATTTCATAAACTCAACTAACTACGATATTCACATTTTAAAATTTGTGGGTGGTAAGTTCTCCACAAATTAAATAAATTGTATCTTAAATATTTAAACACGATATTCATAATCAAGGGTTTGAAATTAAAAAAAATACCATTTTTTTAAAACATAAATTGGTAAATAGTTAATAAAATATCCTATTTATAAGAGATAAAATGAAGTATGAAATTAAACTAGATTAAGACATATCTAGGTTCCTAAATTGGGGGAAATAGTGGAGAATGTAGATATGTACATAGAGGAAAAGTGCAAATATTTATATTGATATATTGAGGTCATTGATCAAAATCAAGTGAAGGGTCGATAAAAATTAGAGGTGGCCAAAAATATAATTCTGTAATGATTCAAAAGATCACCAGTTCTATAAAAATGATAGCATTTGGAGAACATCTTTGATTCAAGACCCCTTTTTTCTAGAGTTGGGTAATTATTTCCCTCTATAAGAATTTGTGGAAATATATTTACTTGATACGTTTCCATTTAATAAGAAATTTTTTTCTTTTGATTGCGCTTCAACAATTACTCTAAGAAGTGAATATCTAAAAATGAATATTTATGCCTGAACCACAAAAATTACCCTTTAACAGATCATATGATCCATAAAATGGAAAAATCACATTCCACTAATATTTACTAAAACCAAAATAGTCTACACAATTATCCAATAACACCTAAAGATCAACTAAATCTATTCCATAAATAAATAACCTTAACGATCATCCTAAAAATGTCAGAAAAAATTTAGAAGGAATGTTACTAATTAAAAATTACATTTCCCAGTTATAATAAAGTGACTCTTAATCATTAGTTATAAAACATGTGAATACATTCTTCATGTATTATCTTAAAATAGTTTAATAACATAAATTTGGATTAAAAATTAATGAAAACTTTCATACCTTTTTATTAATTATCTAAAACAAAGGTTATTGGATAAATTTCTTAATTTTATAAATATTGTAGATTCCAATAGTGATTGTAGAACCACTTTTCCAATAAATCATTAATCAGTTCCAAGGTAGTCAGTAATATCCAATTTACAATATCTATATCAATAATCTATTTATCCCAACATCATTATCCCAAAATCAGGAAAATATTATGGGCTATCATTTCTTCAATAATAATTTTTATAAGAATTTAAAATTATTCTTTAATCATCTATTATGGTCACTGGTACTATTCAATAAAAACTTTTAAATCCTTGATTAAAAATTTATATAGTACAATCCTTAAACATTTCATAATTCATATAACTAGTACATAATTGATACTAATATGAAATAATTCATGAATCCAAACACGAGATCATAAATAATTCCCCTTCAGTATTATCAATATCATATGCTTTACCTCGTTCTCTTTGGTTATTCCCAGGTATATTCTCTTTATGTATGAGAATTCATTTTCATATTTCCCCATAACTCTACAATTAAATCATTTTACATTTGAATCATTTTTTCTAAACTTTCAATAAAAATCATGGTGTCCATTCATTCTATACATGTATAAATCTCAAAATCTTTGAAATAGAGTACCATGGTGTTTTTCCTCTATTATCACATATGGGAAAATACGTATTTCCCCCCATCTATTTATCAATATTTTCCCATCTATCATATTCTTCTCTCACTTCACTCCAAATCCATAATTCTAAGATAACTATTATTCTAACTTTTTGGAATGAGATTCAAATGATGAAACATTTTTGGAAACTAGTTACATTTAATATATTGAATTAATCCCACAAAATATACGACCATTCTTACTATTATGATCATGTGAATTGGTGAGGTTCACATTTATTCTGTAGGGATCATTTTCTGAATGAGGAAAAATAATAGATTACATCATATAATTATAATACATAATTTATAATCCCCATAAAATTGAAATAAAAAAATAGAAAATTTTATATGTATATTATCTCATAATCAAAAATATGGATTTTGGGTTTTTAATCTATAAGTATCATTAATGTTTTTTAAAGGGTTATGTTCACTAATTATTGTTCTACTAAATTAAGTTACCATGGATTCCACTAAACTTCCTTTAATATCAACTGTAGTGACCAGGACCCCATTATCCCAATGTTAGTTCCTAGAACCTTTACATTGGCCTATGTTATAAGGAAATTTCATCCCAAAGGACTGACTAGATTAGTAGTTTTGTTAAACAATATACACAAATGAGTCTTTCATTATTACTTAATTCTAAAATTACATCATAATTTATTTTGAGAATATATTTATTAAATCTCGAATATACCTATATATCAGTTATAGTAAATTTCACAGATTCCTCGGGAAAAAAATAAGGTTGATCTCAAATACTCAAAAGGTTATGTGTGTAAAAGAAGATATGAATTTATAATTAAAATTAAAAATTGAAAGGTAAATAAATAAAACATTTTCCCCTAAATTTATAACATAAGAGTAATATTTCATGAATAAAAGGTGATGAAATAATTCCATATAAATAATAACATGAGCATGAAACTTAACTGTGGATATTCTAACTATTCAAATAATATCATTTAATATGAATAACTAAATTCAAAATGATATAATGTGTAACAATAGATATATATAATATTATATAATGTCTTTATGCCAAGGCATCAAAAAATATTGAGGATTCATGCTATGAATCTAATACTGTCAAGGCATTTGCAAAGAATCTAATGAATAGGTATAGCATTATACCTAACCTTATCTAGTTTTCCTCATGAAATAAAATGATGCATCAAGAGGGTATAGTGTACCCCTCTAATGAAATTAAAAATCCAATTAATTAATCATATTAAATAAACATAATAAACATAAACATTCATATTAACACTAGTAGATAAGATGCAAACACTTTCCCCTAATCAATTAACACAATCATTAACCATATATGGTAATTTTAATGGTATAAAAATGTTATATCCCCAATCAAACTCATCAAAACCCATTTGAAAAATATGGTTGATATCATTACAATATATCTCTATTGGATTAAGGTTAAGGGGTTTTTCTCAATGTTGAATATAATACTAGGAAAATATCTTCATAAAAACATTCTCGATGAAAACATAATTTTAATTTATAGAATCTAGTTAAATATCCATTTTTATTTGAAATATCTTTTTAAAAAAATTATTTAAAAAGGACCTAATAGACTAGAAAATGAAACTACAATGAAATTATAGTGATTACTTACATATATTCCACACAATGTAGAAAAGGAATATTAAATTTTCATTCTAAAAAGGTTAGAAAACTGACATTCTTGAAAAAATGATGCACATATTCTTTTAATATAATTTGGTAAAAAGTAAAAAATAGATTAAAATACCCTTAATAATATTTTAAATGATAAAAATATTCTATAAAACATATTAATAAAACATATTTTTATTTATGAAAAGGAATGTCTAATCAAAGAGATAAATGATGTCAGATTTTCTTAAGAGCATTTTATAAAACATTTTATGTAAGAAGAGAGAAAAAATGATATTGTTAGTTGAAAATTATCTTGAATAACCAGAGGATAATAAAATTAAACTATTTATTAAATAATTTCCCAATAAATTCCTTCAATTTATTTTAAATTTTAGATAATTCCGATTAAAATCGAATTTTGAAGAAACCCCCAAAAAACATCATAACGTTGAAGTAAGAATCAACTAAAGAATCAATTATGTCTATCAAAAGTAAAAACAAATGAAATTTTTAAATACAATAATTTGCATAAAAATATAATAAATTAATAATCATATAATATTAATAGAATTAATAAAGTAATACATCCCATTGAAAAAAAATTGAACCCTAAATTTATTTACAACTTGGTACCTCTTATTACAAATACCCTTACATGAAATAATTCAAATTAAAATGTAAAATATCATTAATAATTAATTAATCCTGAAATTAAATTCCTAGGGGTATTATATACACCAAATAAATGTAATTAGGTGCATATAATTAGAATATTCCTTAATCAAATGAAATTGAGATTAATTCCCTTGCCTCACGCATTCTTTTGGTCTAGCTTGAATTGATCTCATGTATAGTTTTTCCAAATAATTTAATTACTTATAAAAATAGTATTAATATGTATGATATCATATATGATTCTTTTATAAAATCTGGCCACACATTTGTTAATGAAATTTCATTATTTTCATTATTTCAGGTGTTAATTGCCTTATTTTTTAATAATTTTTGACATTTTGTTTTTTTGTTAATCTTAAATTGATCATAATTTAATCGTATCCAAGATAAAATAACATTTAAATTTCATATATAATTATTATATAAGAATTTATTGAGATTTATAATATATGTTGATATAAAATATTATACTCCATTCATGGTGACTATTAGTCGTACATAAGTAGGAATGGTTTTCAAATTTCTTATCATATTTAAAGAGTAAAAATTAAATTATATATATATATATATATTATTAAAATGTTATTTTAATTTCATGTATTTTTTTGTTAAATTCATCCATAATATATTCCTTGTAAAATATGAACGAATCCCATCGCTTCACGGGGTGGTAGTCTATCATACACACAAGTGACATAATCGTATTCCCACAAAATGGAAAGCATGAAGGTATCTGTGATTTAATAATTAAATAAGAATAATAAAATCATAAATAACATATATATCATATATAAACAATATATATCAGTATTTCCAAACATTAAATGTGCTAATGGAAAAATGAATGACAATAGTTTTCTAGGCGATTGTGGTCTGTACACACAAACAACTAATTCGTAACTCATTCGATGAAAGTGTTCAATTGTTTTTGCATAACCCATAACATAAAAATTTCTCATTATATTTAGGATACTTGTTTTATTATATTATATTATGTTCTTCGGGGTATAATTACATCAAACACACACACCACACACACACCGGCCTAAAAGGTGTTCATAGCCCCCATGGATAACACACCCAACCACCCTCTTAGTTTTTTATACTATATTATTTTAATATTAATTTAAGTAGGTTGATAAATAAATAAATTAAAGGACAATTTTATAAGAACATTGCCTCTTATTCAGTTATCCTTATTTGGTTCTTAAAAAAATAGTCAAATATAGTAATTCTATAAAAAATATGGCCTCTATGATGATAGAAGATAAGTAATGGATTTATTGGTTTAGGAATTAATGAAACATAATTAGTTTTAATGTGTGATTAGTGTAGGATAGTTTGTGTCCTTTTATAAGTAGGGTGAGTGGAACTCTTGTAATGTTTTAAAACATAGAATTACACCCACATTGTCTCCATTTTTAGTGGATTTATTATTGGCCCCTTATCAATAATATAAGTCATAAGGTCTAAATATGGACGTTAAAGGGGTATTTAACAAGTTTCTAATTTTTTTGGACCCTTATTATTAAATATATGTCCCTTATAAACTTATTTTTCTTCTAATTGACTTAAATAATATTAACTACTTTCCCTAATAATTATGGTAAAAAATTAATTTAACAATATTATATATTATAAATAATTTTTATTCCAAATATTGAAGTGAATTTTCCAAATTCATAACAAATAAGTAAACGGAATTAATTTAAAATTAATACCTTTGACAATATGAGAATGTGGGATCTTAATGTGAAAATGTAAAAAATTTTAGTAAGTTTTTATATCTAAATTAAATATAAAAATGATCACAAAAACCAAAATTGGATTAATATATTTATATTGATATATTTTGACTTTAAAACCAATTTAAAAAATTATTTAATATTATAAATTATTTAGATGAAAAGAAAGTTCTCAATTAAAATTATATATTTTCACTCTTCATAAAAAATTAGAGCTTCTCAAAAGATATAGAAAAATCAATATAAAATAATATTTACATTAATATTTCAAAATTTTAGTTTATTTTTTCCATTAAAATTTATAGAATTTCAAAAATTCAATTTTATAACAAGTGGTCTTTTAAAAGGAGATAAATTGACCTTAGAAAAAATACATATATTTATGGTAATATCTAATTTGATCTTATCTTATGAGTATCAAATACATTTAATGAATTTTAAAAAATACTTAATATATAATATATAAATGTTATAAATATCGTTCATTTATGGTAATTAACATAATTTATTATTATAATTTGCCATTGGGGGAATTAAAATTGTTTTTTATAAAAACATTTCCTCTATATTCAATTGATTTTATATTCATTACAATTAATTGGTAACCAATGAACTCATTTTATTTTTTCTAAATAGTATATTTTTATATGTTTCTTAATTATATTCATACCCATTATTAAAATTGATTGGTGATAACTATCATATTAAATAATGACATTTATAGTATATGATGGTTTAGAAAAACGTTGTCTTGTATGAAATCCAAGCTATCAAAGGGATTCGTTGTTTCATGTATTTCATGATAAAACTGGAATTGTGTGTTATGTAAGATATAGAATATATTTAATTTATGTAAATTATTAAATATATAATAATGTCATGGATGGTTATATTCTTTTGTATGATTGGTGTTCCGTGTCACACAAACAACTGAATATGATGTTCACATTTTAAAATTTCATGGTGTTACATCATCACCATAGATGACTAACATGAACTAGTATTGTTTTGATGATTTCACATAAAAAATTTAACTGAATCCACATCTCTTGAATTAAAAATCATCAATTATGATTCATGTTGAGAATACTTTGTTTTATTTTTTAATTTCATTCAATAAATTGATTTATTTAAGCGATACTATAATGTTTTGTAACAACTAGATTTATTATAGAATTATTTATTTTTAAATATATTAAGTTTATTTCAAATATTACCTAATATGAAACAATATGTTTATCTTGCACTTCACACAACACTAGGTTAGCTTTTGTTATAGACAACACTATGTTTAAACAAAACCAGGTTATATTATTAATATAGTTATTGAAAAATGACTTTTATAAACTAAGTGTTAAAAAAATTAGTTGAATTGTAATAATTAAATTTTTAATATTATTTATAATTTTTAATATTAAAAAATAGATTGATAAAAATGTAATTATTTTATGTAAAGCCAATATATGTATTAAAAATACTATTTTCAAAAAACAGTTTTTCCTTTTTATGAACATTATTAAATTTATTTTTTCACAAATTAAAAATAAACATAATAATATAAAATTAATTTTTAGAAATAATAATGTACAAAAATTAAATGGAGGTAATTTTTTTTATTTTTCTGAAAAGATAAATTTTTTCCTAAATAATGACAGACAGTAAAATTTTATTTGAAAACAGCCTTTATATTTAATTATATTATATGGTTAAAATATATTTTAAAATGCTTTAAAAGTAAATTTAATTCAATAATGAAGAAATTAATATAATTTAGGTTCATTTAATCATTTTAATATTTAATTTGGATATAAATTCTTTGTAAACTTCTGATCATCTTATCTTTATAAACACAATTTCTCGTCGCTTCTACAAGATTAATTTTAAATGAATATTTTTCACTTATGTGAATGGAATTAAAAAAACTAGATTCCATATTTTGTCCATAATAATATTTATTATCTAAAATATTAAAATTAATTTTAAACCAAAATGAATTGCGAAAACAATTGAAATTAATTGCCACAAATAAGGAAAATTATTTAACTAAGGGGATTTAAAATAATAAAAAAATATGTTTTAAAATTTCCTATAAAATTGTACAAAAAATTTTTTATAGACATATTTTAACAGTGAAACCTCTAAGGTTCAATATTGGCCTATTTTAGATCATTGTGACATGTGAAAAAAAGAAATAACTTAATTCACTTCAAAAATAATAATTTTTTCCTATACACCAATAATAAGAGGTTGCCCCTCTCCTATATTATACACACATATAATCCATTTTGGTTCATCCAATACCATCTCAAATGAATTCCAAAATTTTCTCATTTTATACAAGAATCTTGATTTTTTATATGTATCATACCATGTTTGTCTTTTAGTGAAATCCTATGTAGAATACTCAATGAAGAGGTAATATTAATCAACGAGAATTTTGTTTTATTTAATTATGTACGTACATAAAATTTTATTATACACTTATGATAATATAACCTCATAATATTCCATATGATGGTATTTTTTTATGTTATTTTATTCCACTCCCGTCAAATGGGTTTTGAAATTAACATTCGTCTATTCGGTGAATTACCACCTCACAAACTAATGTCATTCATTATTCCATTACCACAAATCGAGGATATAAATAATGATTTATTTAGTTTTTATATTGTATTTATGATATTATAATTCTTATTTAATTTTTATATAACACATATATTCATACATTCCATTGTAATGGAATATAATAAGGCCACCTGTGTGTACGGCAGACTATCATCTCGCAAAGAAATGTGATTCATTCATGATTTACATATAAGGTAATAGGTATGGTATTAATGAACATATGTGATATATATGTACAAATATATATTATATTTATATAATGGATGAAATTATATATATGATAAAATCAAGTTGAAATTATGATGATAAAAAATAATGAATAAAAATATATATTAAAAATAGTGTGGTTATTATCCGAAACGTTATTTTAACATGAAATTGTTAACAAACGAGTAAAAAAAGATCATATGAAAATCAAATGAGCTATGATATATATAAATATTTTTATATCATATATGTATAAATAAACTGATATTTATTATAGTTAAGGTTTGAATGTGTACGGTGGATGTCAAGACCTAATGAAAGGGTTTTTATTTATAATATTCCACATATGAGGAATATGTTATGTTACACACATATATTATATCACAAGGTGTATATGAAGAAAAATTAACATTTCATGTCATCAATTTATTTATACTTGGGATATTTTATGTTAAAATTTATGTAATTTATTATTTGTGATTGTAATTTAATTTTTCCAAAGTTATAAATATTTTATATTTCAGTATAATTATTTATCATGATTGTTTATGATTATGTTTCTAGTGAATAAATATGATGATCCATCTCCCAATAAACTGATGAATTTTAATTTCATATTATTATTCATTATATTTTAAGAAACATTAACATATTTCTACTCTTACAGACATAAACTAGATGATTAAATTATTTTAAAAAAAACAAGCTTTATTTCTTCCTTTAGTCAAAAATCCATTTTCTTCCAAAACCATGTTTTCTTATAAAATTGTTTTCAAATAAAATGTATTATAATACTATATTTTTAATAAAATATTTATCCATGTGTTCATTTTTTTTAAAAATAATTTTAAAATAATTTTTATATTTTTTTCAAAACAATGGATGTTTGGATTTTACCGAAAATGTGAAAGGAATCTATATTACAACATGTACTATAAGAAAGAAACATTCCATCGTCATTAAAATTTTATAATTTTCAATAAATAAATATTATTTCATTTCAATTTTCAATGAAAACTATTTTCAAAATGTATAATGTTTTTTTGGAAAGTGTAAAAAAAATTTCTTTAAGAAATGCGTTATGATTGAAAAAAATAATTTATTTATCTATAATGAGACTTGTTGATGATAAAAATTCTTTTCTGGGGATATGATCCAAGGATATCATTATTATTATTATTTATCTAAATGTTTTATTTTAATGAATAAATTATGTTTATGAAACCTATTTCTTGTTGATATCATATACGATGATAAAATTCATTTGAATCCCACTCCTTTTTCCCATGGGTTATGATATAATGAAATAAAGAAGTGATGATGAAACCATTCTCAATTTTATAGGTTATGATAAGATAAACTGTTTATAAAACCCATTTCATATTATGGGTAATGAGATGATGAATGCTTTATTATCTTTTTGGTCTCATAAATACAGTTTCCATTATAATAAGGGTTGGAACAATATCTCCCTCTAATGCATTGTGTAATAATTTATATCCCATGAGATAGACATCACTGTAATGGGGATTGAACCCAGTTTAGTAAGAGATTATTTCTTCTATGATGGTCTTGGGAGTAAACCTTGACTAAAATTATGTTTTGGGGGGGTATGAACCCATTACACTATTATATCTAGGGAAATGATCCTTGAATAATATAAAAATGAATTTATATGCTTATGTTCGCAAGAAAAATTTATGTTTAATTTCAATGTTATGCTCTAATGGATCATTATAATTGATTCTATAGTGATTAAATTTAATGAAACGTCAAATTTTAATTCCATGACTCATTTTATGATCATTTATTTATAGTTTATATTTTTAAAATGACATGTTCATGCTTTCAAACCATTATGTTCGTGTTATAGTTGTGTATCTCCCTTTTTTACCCTTATGCTGCATCTGATCTCACCATTTATTATGTTTATATTATCCATGTTATGAAAAAAAAATTATGTATGATAGTTATAACAAGTGAATCATTTATGAAAATCATAGTGGGAGATGTTGTATATTACCTATGGATTAGTCGATTGTGTTTCCAGGTTTCCAAAGACTCTAAACTATTATGGTCTTACAGAGTTTGTTTGTTTAATGTATTGAATATTCATAAAAGAATATTTAATATCTATGTATGATAACATTCGGGAACTATTGTTGGTATTAAAGGATAGGTTTAGTTAACTATTGGATCTAAGGATGAGAAAACAATGTTTATATCCCTAAGGAGACGTAGAAGGATAATTATTAGAATTACCCAATGTATAGGAAAATGTCTGGGAAATTTGGTAAAGTATAAAGTGAGTGGTTTCTAATAAATCCATTCTATAACAAGATAATAAAAGTATATGTGGCTGTAGGATATATGTATCTAGGTTAATAACTCCACAAATTTTCTGTTGAGATGTACTCAATCTTTACATTGTGTTTGACAACAGGTCTCTCTACAAACCTAGTTTGACCCTTTAGGGGGATATGATTTTTGAATTAAAAAACTATATATGATCTATCATGATAGATTTAAATATAAAATTACAACTAATAACCTAGTATAATCCTATAATTTCATGTCTTAAAAATAAGGGGTGGTGATTTAGACATATTATACGTAATTTTATCTGATTAAGTGGTTCCCCACTTAAACTATTATTTATTACACTATGATTTTTGGTTTTAGTCAATGGATGGAACCCAAAGGAACAACATTAATGTTTAGTGTCACAGAAAATGAAATTATTTTCCCCTTGGGGATCCAAATTTTATGGGACATACAATGAAAAATCTCATTTCTATGATAAAAAAATTTTCACAATCCATGAATCATGAAGAACATAAAAATGAGATAAAAATGTTACAATGTTATATTGAGTTTTTCATGAGGAAACATCTAAATTATTTTATTGGTACTTCTGATCCACTAATTACTAGGAAATATATCATTACAACTAAAATTATATTTATGTTCACGAGTGTTGGGAACCTAAATATGTTATTTTACTATTGTGCCATTTAAAAGGTGGATAAGATCAGAAACATATTATTTTCTAGTATATAAGGAAACATGATTAATTAAAATCCATAGATTGGGATGAGTTTAAGAAGTTGTTTTTAAATATGTACTTCCTTTGTATTCTTTATATGATTATGGGGAAATAGTTTTTGGGATAGAAAGAAAGAATAAAGAACATGTTCGTAACTATGTGGAACTTGTAGGATAATTACAATATACACTTATAGTGCAATCATCCAACCTAAAATCAAGGTTGATTGATTCTTTATTAGTTCTAAAACATGTTCTCAAAAAGAGTTACCCCATAGATAAATCAGTAGAAAATTGTACCATGTTCTATCATGGTGTAAATTCTGGTTTGAGTTACATATCAAACTTCTTGTTTTGATAAGAATAGAATAATGTAATTCAATAGAAAATCTAATAACCCTAGAGAGAAAAAGGTGATATTTCCATTATGCTCAAATTGTGGTATTAATCATGGAGGAATGTGTATTAATAAGACTAGTAAATTTTTTAGTGTGGTATGGATGGTTGTTGGGAAATTTATTTATGATGTCATGGGAATAACGAGGATAATTTTGTGAATAAAAAAAATACTATATAGAATAAACCACCCACACTCCAATGTTTCAAATATAAAGAGTATTAAAATTGTTGTAACCAATTCCCAAATATGAAGGTCATTGATGATAATCTACATCAGTAACCTCTTAATCGTAGAGGAAAACATAAATCACATGTGATCACTAATTTTTACTAGGGGATAGAAAATTACGTGTTGAAAGGTACACATACCACCCATTATAGAAATGCTATTGACTTATTTGAAATTTGGTATACAAATTTTTCAATAACTAAATAATTTTATCGGGGTTTCGTGATTCCAGAAAAATTATTACATATATAATTACCACTGAAAACCGATAATGGTACAATTATCGCATCTCAATATTTGATTCCTCGATGGATTTTGTTTATGGGAATGTTTTTCCAGAAAATATTTTCATTACTTCTCTGGTTGAATTTGATGTTTTCCTGGGAATGGATTTTCATTCACTGTATAAATAATAAATAAGTTATTAATTTGGGAATTTGTATAGGATATTCTAAACAAACATATAATCTTCTAGCAACGTGACGATATGTATGAACATCCAATCAGGGTCACATCAATTATATTGGTCTTAATTCCAACATTGAAGGGATATTTATCTCATATAATTGGTGAGAAACTCAACATCAATGATATACCTATTGTGAATTTTTTATGTACTTTAGAAAGAATTTTCTAGCCTTCTAAAAAATTTTGAATTATATTTCTCAATAGAACTCAGATATAGTTCAACACAAATTTCAAATAATCCCTATAGAATGGGCCCGATTTAGTTATAGGAATTAAATAAACAACTCTGGGAGAACCCTCACATAGTATTCATCCATCCATGTGTGTCACAATGGGGTAAAACTATTATTTTTGTTAACTATAAACATGGATTGATGTGGCTCTTCATTGATTATTTAGAGTCGAACAAGATCACGATAAAGAACAAGTAATCTCTCCCCAATATTGAAAACCTAATCAATTAACTTTATAGAGCTCAATATTTTTCAACGATTAACCTTCTTTTTGTATATCATCAATTGAGGGTTAATAAGGAGGAGATAATGAAAATATCATTTTATAAATGGTATAGAAACCATGAATATATATCGATTAAATTTGGTCTTACTAATTCCACTACTATCATCATGTATTTAATTATTTGAGTCTTTATAGATTACCCTGTTGAGTTATTTAGTCTATATAGATGATATTGTTATCTATTTAAGGAGAAAGTAATATAATAAAGAAAACATTATAATTTACCTAAAGAATATATGGAAAGATAAAATACATGAAAATTTTAAAAAAAAGTTATTTTAAAT
Source organism: Viscum album (assembly GCA_963277665.1). Lineage (NCBI taxonomy): Eukaryota > Viridiplantae > Streptophyta > Magnoliopsida > Santalales > Viscaceae > Viscum > Viscum album. The sequence continues at coordinate 1,957,955,839 of OY728140.1, forward strand.
ACAAAATGTTTCATTTTGATGGCATTTAATCTCAAGAGAGAGTCTAATAGTAGATCATCAAATAAGAGAGCTATTAAATGTCTGACTAATCCAACCATAGTGACTGAGATATATAATATACTTATTTTAGATATATATTTTATAAGGGATGTGGATAATCTCTCACAACTATCTAGTCCTCTACCCATGTTAACTCGTAAGCGAGCCATGTTATATTAAGAAGATGAATGTGAGGAAAATTTCTAGGAACTGAAGAGAAGAATAGTCAGCATTCTTATAAATACATTACCATATGGAAAAGAAGGTATTGTAGGATATAGTGTGACTTACATTAAGGGATTGGGATATGTTCTTATGAATAATATAATGGTTAGAGCATAGGGCTGACAACAATTTAATATTCATTATAATAATTACCCAACTACGGATTTGGAGTTAAATATGGTTAATTTTTCATTAAATACTTCGAGGAATTATATTTTTGGGAATTTTATTTTTCTTCATTTTAAATTCATCCAAGAAGTGCTAAGATGTATTGAGATCTGACATTTTGTTTTTGGGGAGGGGGGATGACATAAAAATAAATATCCCATGGTTTATATCTTGATTCTTGGTATGTAAGTGAGTTAATGCTGGGAGAAAAAAATATAAAGGGATTTTAAATCCATTTCACATACCGTAAGGGGAATGTGAAAACATCACAATGTATTTTCATAATATAATCCCCAAAACATCTAAATGGATTAATTATACAAGTTTTTAGTAGATTTTCTCCACTAGGTAAGTACACTTGATCTTTATCAGATAAGACTTCTCTTTAGATCAAAATTCTATGATACACAATAAAGAAGTTGTAAGGTTTTATGGAGAACAAAAATCTATTATATCTGATGAGGTTTTGAGGACTAGATCAATGTTTTGGTGAAGGCTTTCACAAGTTCTTGATATAGACATGAGTTTCCTTACAACATATCATCCTCACGAATATGATTAATATGATAGAACAAATTATACCCTTGAGGATGTGTTGAGATCATATTCATCAAATTTAAATGTAGGTTGGGATAAAAAAACTTCTTCTATTACACTTTACAAACTACAATGGTGTTCACTCAAGTGTTCAGAGGTATCCTTATGAATCCCATTATTGAAAGAAGTGTAGAGCTCAATTATTCAAGAAAAATGTTGGAAAATAAATTCTATTAACACATGACATAGATGATGAAATGGAAGAGAGATATAGAGACTTTCAGAAACACATAATGATTTCTTAGATTCAATAGAAAAGTTATGCTGATAATCTCTAATGTGATCCAGAATTTTGTGTTTGTGAAAAGGTGTTTCAATGAATTTCTCCATGAAAATATGTGATGATATTTGAGAAAAAATGAATATAATGTCCTAGGTATATCAGTACACTCAAAATTATTGATGATATCATAATGATATTTTATAATTGGAACTTCCAAAAAACCTCTTTCAAGTGCATTATGTATTCTATGAATATATTCTATGAATGTACATTGTTTTCCCATCAGATTTACTGAAATCAAATTCCATACCACTGGATAAGTAACATTCATATAGGGAACACATGGTGGAGTTTATGGATCAGATAGAAAATGTTCTATGATACAAAACCAGTCACCATTTTTTAAAAAACCCCCAGATTAAGGAAGACACATGGGAACATGAGGAAATAATGAGGCAAAAGTATCATCACTGTTTTGTATCAGAGTGATGGATTTTGGGGGAAAAATTAATTTCAAGGTGGGTAGAATATAACTCACTAATACTTTATGGATTTTTTACTAAATTAAATATCATTGAAATATTTCATTAAAATAAACCTCATGTTTTTAACTCTATATACAGGCCTGAATTAGCTTGCATTACACATGACACAGAGGTTTAACAAAATCACAATATATTAATGACATATTTATTAAAATGTAATCATTATAACATATAAATTAAATTTAGTGAGTTAAATAATAATAAAGATTTATTAAATATTATGTATCATGTTGTTACATAATGAAAATGTATTTATATGAAATTACTTAATTTTTTATAAATACTTTAAATATTTTGAAAATATTTTTTTGAAAATATTTTTTTGGTTTATTCCTTTTAACATTAATGAAATTATTTTTCAAAAAACATAGAAAATAATTTTAATTGAATAAAAATAATTTTTGAAACCAACACTAATGAAGTGTCTAAGGGTTTTTTTATTCTTCTAAAATGATTAATTTTTTGAGGAATTGTTAAAATACTGATATTTTAATTTGAAAACATCATTTTAGTTTAATTAATTTATAAACTGAAATTATATTCTAAGATGGTTTTAGTGTTAAATTAGTTCCATTATACAACCATAAATTAAATTTTTTTCAATAGAAAAAATTTTTAATTGAATTTCGATATAAAAACATTATCAACTATAGAACATTTTTTCTTTAAAACCCACATTCTTGTCACATATTGGGGATTTTTTTTAGATTAAAGATATCAATTTAAGTGAGAGTGTTTTGAGAAAATGAATTAAATATTCTTAACTATAATCATTTATATTATCTAATAGCTTTGAGTTATGTTTTGTCAAAATGAATAGTGAAATTATAAATATTAATTACTGCATTTATGGAAAAAATGGGTTTTATGGGGGTAAACTAAGAAGATGAGGTTAATAATGACCTATAAACATGTATAAAAACAATTATGGAAACTTTTTGTAAATTCTTTTAGTATGGTTAATTAATTTTTTTTCTTTCCTTTTTTCATGAGGAAAACATTGGAGAACAAAATTTATTTCAAAAATACCAAGTGTGTACTCTCCCCAGCTTATAAATGGCCACAACTCCCCTAAATTTGTAAAACATTAAAACAATTTGGGATAATCAAATAATTACCCAAATAAAATAAAAAATTCCACCATATCTTTATAGAATCCTTATTTTTGATATAAATCCAACCATAGAAATATTTTGGTGCAAACCTTGGAAGGATACCTGAAAAGGAGGTATCGTTCATAAATAATAATTTTTGTTTTACTTTATCCACCACCTTCTTCAATTGTTATTATAACATGATGATATAATAACATATGTATCTTCCATATACTAGGATTTTTTATTTAATGGTAATGACCCCCAACCAACCCCACTTACAACAAATGACTTACGAAATCTTTATTTTTGTGTATATAAGACTACAACCTTGCAAACCATTGTCATTCATTTTTCCATGACCACCCCTAGATGATTGAAATAATGATGGATATACTATTTATATATGTTATTTAGAATATTATAATTCTTCTTAAAATATCATATCACACATACCTTTATAATTGATATTCCATTGGAATACGATACTGCTGCACCTGTTTACAGTGGACTACCACCTCGTGAAGCGATGTGATTCATTAACACCTTAAATGGAAGGTAATAAGGATGGGATTAATTAAAATATGATGTAGTTATTACATAAAAATTATTTTATAATTATAATATATCATTTAATATTATTTCATTCAATACATAAATGAAAATAGAAACAACGTTCATGCACATGTATAGATTATACAATCCATGGAAGGTGTATTTCATCTTCTAACAATGATTTATTATAAATATATATATACTGAATATATATTGTATTTACTTTATTTTTAAAATTTATTATATGATAAAATCATGTTAAATTTAATTGTACAAAAAATAAAACTGAAAAATATAAACAAAAAACAAAGCATTTTTTATCTAAAACATTAAATTAACATGTAATATCTAAGAAAAAATGTGAACATATCATAAAAAAATAATATAGGATATCATATGTATAAATATTGACTCTTAATATTTTTCAAATGAAGTTATTTTTAATATACATGATGATTGAACATGTGTGACGGAATTCAAGAATTAAGGTAATAGGTTTTTTTCTCAATTTTCATTCTTTGAGATGTACGTTATATTGTGAACCTATATTCTTTCACGAGGAATATGTACATCCCCTCGAACATGTAATATCCTGAATTTATTTTACCTCATGATATTTTATGATCTATTTTATGATATTATTAAATGGTTATTACCATTTAGTGTTTCCAAAGTTGTAATGATTTTATGTTACAATCACATTGTTTATCTAGATTTTTTATGATTAAGTTTCTAAGGATAAAATATTATAATAAATCTCTAAGGAAACTAATTAATTTTCTCATCCTCTGGTATTCATGATATTTCATGTGATAGAACCATATTTTCACTCATTTGTACATAAAATAATTGATATTTGTTCTTAATATGTTCATACATTATTTATATCATCATATGGAAATCTGTTTTGTTTTTACAAAAAAAATTCTAAAACATAATTAAAAAATATTTTTTAATTATTCTATGTTTTTTAAAATATTTTTTACTGAAATTGTATTTAAAAAAATTGAAATCTTCATTTCCATTCCCATAAAAATATCATCGGAAATTTACATAAAATATTACAGGCATATTTGTTTTAACTTATATGTTATGAATGCATAATCCTATCATCATGAGCATAATTTATATTTAATAACACATTATAATTATTTAATTAAATGTTTAAGTAAAAATTGTTTCAGTGTGGTTTTTAAATGATTTTCTGCAAAGAGTATTGTTTATTATACACAACAAATATTCTAAATGACTGTTCAAAATAACATTCAATCTAAGATAAAAAAACTAATTTTAATTATATATTATTGGTGATATGATTCAAAGATACCATTATTATTATCTCTATGGTTTTTTATTATGTTTTAATTACGTTTGTGAAACCTTTTTGTCTTGCATATGTTATACCATGATAAAATGTCCATCAAAACCGCTTGTTCTAACATAGGTAATTAAATGATGAAATGATAAAAATGTTGTGAAAATTGTCTCCTTTCTATAGGTTATGACATAATTAAACATTTTTGAAACTGAGTTCACTTAATGACTTATAATCATATATAAGTTCTATAATCTTGAGTCACATATAAATATGTTTTTAATTTATTATATTGGTGGCACCTATATTTCCTTCAAATGATTCAGTTACTAATTTATATAACATTAGATAGAAAGGACAAGAAAATGGAGTGAACATAATCCTATAAGGTATTTCTTCCTCTATGATGGTGTTAGGAGTGAATCTCGACTGCTATGATGGTTTGTGTAGTGAATGTATTCCACTATAATAGCGTTGTTAATGCGAATTGATTGATATGGAAATTATTTTATATTCTTAATTTCATTCCACAAATCTATGTATTATTTCATTGTTATGATCTCAAGGACGATGTTCTTTTATTCCCTTATGATTAATCTATTGTGAACTACCAATGTTTACTCCATGATTCAAGATTATCATATCTAATATGAAGCGTATAGTTTTTTAATTTTATGCTAATTTTATCATACCCATATATTCATGTTATTCTTATTATCTCCCTTATTTACCCTTATTGGGAATCTGAGCTCACCCTTTCATATGTTTTTATTCCCCAGATTATAAAGAAAATATATTAAGTATAATATTCCTAAACATGGTGATAGTTAAAAAGATCATAGTGGGATTTGATGTAGTTTACCTATGATCTAGTTTTTTTGTTTACATGTTTCCAAACACCAAAAACAATCACATTCTCCAAGCACATATTTGTGTAATGTAATTAATATTTATCAAACATTATGTAATATCTATGTATGATAATCATGGGTCTCTATATTTTTCATCGTCATAAATTTGAAAACCCCTTAGTTGTTCAATGTATACTTTCACTATGAGAAATCTATTAAAATATAACAGCTTCTCATCTATTTGGAATTCCATAAAGTGTTTTTTTAAAAATAATTTCCTAGAAAATACATTTTGATTAAATTAACTCCACTAGTGAATAATCCCCTTAATCATCTATGTGTCATATTTGAGCATGGCCCTTATGGAGTAAATATTTTTTTTATTTGGAATAACATTTCCATGCTCTTCATATTTATCTTTGAGAACGAATTGTGTTCAAAATAATCTATGTTTATGTGGATTATTCACGAAATCTCATATTTTGTGCTACACTATTTGATTTAAATAGACATTCATGGGCTTGACTGATTATTCAACCTTTTCCATTTCATTTAATGTAGTTGGTTCTACATAATATAATATAGTTGTTTTCTAAATATTCTATATTCTATGAATTTAGATTAGGGCATGTTCAACCTATTATTAATGAATTAAAAGGCCTTTCCTTGGTTGAGTTGCCAAAAAATTATTCATTGACTACATTTATATGTAGGTTCCTTGCTTTAATTATTTTTTCCAGATATGAAAAATACATTTAAACCCCTTACGTGTTTATATATTAGCTTCTTCATAGGCCACATTTTATGTAGTGATTAATTCATTTTGAGGATAAAATAATCTATATACACATCCAATTATGAATCTTCCTTCTAGTAATGATATAAATGAATATTTCAATATGAAAATTATTTTTTGTATCGTTACCCATCCTATTTCACCTCTCCTCCTCTAAATTAACATTTTAAATAAAAATAAAAATTTGTGGAAGAAAGTGAGAAACCATTAAATAAAAACATTAGAATCAGGAAATACGACATCCTTAATGACCAAATTTAACGTATTGGACCTACGACATTCTATTTTTCCTCTAAAATAATCTATTTTTGGTGTTCTCATTAATGAAACTTCAAAATTGATTTCATGATTCTATAAATAATTAATCGCCTAAATTAAGTATACTTGTAGAATTTATTTGATTAGTGTTTATCAATCAATCTCATGGATTCATTTTATAATCTACCTAGAATATATTATTATATTATACAACCTTTTATTGGATTAAATAAACATATAGTAACTAATATTAACAAAAAAAATTATTAAATAGAACAAAATATCTCTCAAATATAGTCTGGTGATGTGTCATTGGACCACTCATACCAATATTAACTAACTCAATAACATTTTATGCACTCTTATTCATTAATAAATATATATACACACACACAGATAAATTTATATATATATATATATCACAATATTACCTCCAAAAAAATTATCAAATTTCTTACGTGGATTATTCCTTAATTTAAGAATCTCAATCAATAACATTAACATTTACATTAATAAATCATATTTTCTTTCTGGTATTATGAGACCGATCCTTAGATACCCAAAATAATTATTTATTATATAATAAGAAAGAAATTTTTATCCATTATATGAACATTGTATAATATTCCACTATTTCTACAACCTTTTATGTGTGATGTATTTATTTTTTCAATAATTAATCTTTACTTTCAATTACATATGAATTTAGTTCCTGAGTCTAAATATTTAATTTCACTCAAGATATTGAGTAGAATACAATCCACCTAGAGATTAACTATTTTTAAAAATCAATTCTAGCAAGTAAAATATGTATAAATCCTTTTTTATTCGACTTCCCAATATTATTTAAACAAATTATCCCATCAAAACAATCATTAAAATTCATCAAAATTTATGTTCCCGATCATGTGTGATGAGTTACCACAATTATGAATTCATATGTTTTTATTCTTTATTTAATATATTGAAATGTCTATGAAAATATCATTAAATTTTAACTAATTTATTTCCTAAAAATTCATGGTTTATTTTAGATATTAAATGTCTCTCATCCATATTTTTTGTATGGGAAGTGTAATCAAACACTTCTTCTTCTTCAAAAGGGAATGATTTATTTGTTATTAGTATCAGGTTTACTTGTCTCACATTGGACCTCATTTAACTTCAATATGAGTAGTAAATTTCATAAATAATGTGTATATTATCAATATTATTGGGGTTACACATTTATTGGTAAATGCCTTTTATAAAATATGGTCCTAATATATCAAGGCCATATTCCATTATTTGTGGTATAAATATTAAAATGGTCACGTTTGGCATCCAATATGATAAAAATGGGTAGTTGGTCTTGGTTTCTGGCATGAATTAATAGGGATGAATGTACCATCATTAGTTCTACTTGTTCATAGTTTAATTGTAGTTCCAAATTGGTTTTGATTGTAAAATGAACATTACAATTAGGTGGATTTTGAAAATGTCATGGTTGGTGTGAAAATCCATATTCAAGTTTATATAACGATATAACATAGAAGGAGGATCATATCCTAGTTAAACAGGATTCCATATTTCCATGAATCATATTAATGAGGACTAAGAGTTTTGTATTAATATATATACTTATATAAAAGTTTATGTATTTGTATATTGAAATTAGTTTTGTCTTTTGAATTTAAAATCTGAAATTCCAATGTATAAAGTATGGTTTTTTATTGATATGGGAGAGTGTGTTATATGAATTTAATTGTGTATGAATGTGGATTATATATAGGATATTCCATCAATGATATAATATGTGTAAAAGAAATTATAATTTTTATTTTTTGTAGTTTGAACACTTGGAATTACATGATTTATGTTCTCATAAAATAGAATGTTGACCAACTTTTTTTGAAGTGATGTTATAAGAATATTCTTATTGATTAAAGTTCAACAGTTTACTATTCCATCAATATATCATATTGAATAATTTAATATGATGTTGGTTTATTGAATACTTCCTAATTTACAAGTTTGAAATTAAATTAAGAGTTTGAAGAAGTTTATTTTTATCGAGTTCATATAAAAAAATTTGGGGTTTATTATAAAGGCTGAAGGATATTTATTTCATATTTATAAAATATTATAAGTTTTAATAATTTAGGGATATTACACAAATCAAAAAAACATTGGTATTTAATGTGATTTTATGGATCAACTCTTCTTTTTTTCCCTATAATGATTAATGTATTGTGTGATACTCGGTTTTTGTTCAAAATTTGGGGATTTGGATACCTATTAGCATCTAGGAGTCCACCAATATACTGAAAAATAAATTCTTCATAGTTGTAATCAATTAATTCAAAAAATTCAATAAAAACAAATTTAATCCAATTCTATATGTTGATTTAAATGTTTAACAATTTAAAATTAATGATTACATCTATGAATTGATTTGGAACAACCTAATAAAAAGAATAATATATATATAATTATTAATAAGAATGGTCATCTTCCTATGAATGAGTAAAAAATCCACTTAATTTATTCACATGGTGTATTTTTAATAAAAATAATGAGAAATCAATAATAATGAAAATATAAAATGATATTAAAACATTAAATAAAATATATTATAGAAATAAATTATTTTTTCAAACAAATAATAAAATGAATATCATATAAACATCACACAGAATAAAATAACATCAAATTGTCAAAAAAATGTTACTCACTAAAAAAATCCATGTGTTTTGAATTTAAAATATAACAGAATCAACCATCATTCAATCTGATTCTTTTAAATTAAAATTTCAAATTCAAAATCAAATTCGCATATTAATTTTTACTCTCTCTTTCTTAATTATCATCTAATATATCACACAAAATTTTTAAATGACATTTGGTAAATCAATTATTTGGTTAAGGTAAATATTGATTAAATTATTTATCATACACTAAGTCAAAACATGAATAATTTATTGAATCACTATTTCATAAAAAACTGTCATTTGGTTTGGCCAAAAAAATGTTCTTTAATGTGCAACTCAACTCTATTGAAACAACTAATTTTATGTTAAAAACCATGATAACATCTTATGGGCCATGAAATAATATGTCACTATTTTCATCACTCATGTGAACTACATTCATCACCATCACATGGTTTAGAAAATTTATAACCATAATCACATATCAATGGAAGCACAAAGATTACATTTATTATTTAATTTAATTTAATAAAACTATGACCAGTCCATATTTTATTTAACTATTGTACTATTTGATTGAATTGTTTCCTATACACAACAATGTTTTTAAATAAAATAATAACCCATATCATTAAAAAATGGAATATTTTGATCCTATATGGTATTCAAGAGTTAAAAAAAATTCCACTACATAAAAAATGTTCCAAATCCTTCAAAATCTATTTTCTCCGGACAGAAACCACATTTTTATTTTCATGGCACCATTATGTCTTTGAATTAACTTCACTAAAAAAATTTGAACTCATCATTATACTGAATAATTCGTCAATGTCTAATATTCACTATAAATAAATTTAAACTAACATTAAATACCCTCCTCTAGCGTCTGATTGTGAATTAGGAGTATCTAAAAACCCCAATTACATTTTACTACATCAAACATCACTCTGAAAATCTCACCCTTTGGATTATATTATCAACCGTTTAGAATAAGTCACTTTACCTCAAAATTATCTCATTTTAAGTATTGATAAATTATCCAAAACATTCTAATCCTAAGTGAATAAACATAGATAATGAAACAAGAATGATTAATAAAAACCTCAAATATATCAAAAAATAAATCACATTCACTTTTACTTCCACACACTTCACATTCAATACTTTATGATCAAATTATTTCCCTATATATGTCCTAAAATTAATTTTAGAACTTGTATTCAATAAAATCAAAAGAAAATTTAAAAATGAATTTTGTATATAAACAATATAAATTATACAAAACACATTAGTTTATCACAATTGATTTTATCTACAAAGTATATTATCCCCCATAATATTGAATCACCAAAATTTAATAATAGTAATATACTATATATTTATTCTATTATCGCACAATATAATAAGAAAAATCTAATGGAATGAGGTATGTTCATGGATAACCAAACCTTATCCATGATAAAGAATTGTTTGGAGTCGCATAATTAGAATGAAATTCGGAAATAAGGATTTAAACAATGGGTTTTTAAATTATAAGCTATTTTAACCATGGTAGTAATGTAATCCAATTTATATAGTCATTAATCAACCTTATCCATAATAATGTGGTGCATGATATTAAAATAAGTTGATTAATAATTTTAAAAAATTGTCTAAAAATATTAATAAGACATTGATTTGCACAAGCCAATAATAATTTCTATATCAACTCCACTATGAGATTTTCACATTGAGTTCTCATCAACATATATTAAGTCATTTGTTGAGTGTCAATAATATATTATATTGTAAGTATACACAAATTTATATAATTAATTAATATAGAATCCTATTTTCTACAATGATTTTAGACTGATTTAGTTCCATTTGATAATGATAACATAATGTGATTTCCTTAGTGTTATTCAGTCTAAAGATAATTAATTATGAAAAAATTCCAAAAAAATTTCAAAACTCAATTTTATTTAACTCTTTTCCAATATCATCATTGGTAACATAAATTCACGTTTTAGAGTGTAAACTACATTTCATTCTTTTATTTTAATCATATTTAATTTTTAATTGGTGTATATCTTTTCGAAAAACAATATTTTCCGCCACATGAAAATTTTAAATCTCCGAGAAAATACTTGATCTCTCCCAACATCGGCATCTTATGTACCTTCTTCTTTTCTTTGAAATATTCCTTGAAAACTATTTATTTTTTAATAAAATGATATAAATTATATAAAAATGAAACTATGTAAATTATTTATGTTTTATTTATGTAAATTATCTTTTCCAATATCAATTTTCCAAAACTCAAGGAATCATATAAGGTATCCAACTCAAAATTTAAGATAGTTTTGGAGTTATTTTGCATATATGGTTTTATATTCATCAGGAAGACACTTGTATCACTATATCTAACTATAAATCCATTGGTTTATACAATATAAAAGTAATATTCATGTTTATTATTATTGATGGTTGGATTGTTTTAAATTGTGTCTTATATAACCATCATTAAAATAAATTTTCAATTACAAGATCATTTGTAAACGAGTTATGAATGATGTAACATTATGATAATATTTTTGAATCTATTATATCCTCTACTGACGTTCTAATTTCCTTAAATTAAATGTCTTACCAAAAATTTAAGACAAATAATAGATATAATTAGAACCTTGAGATACTATTAAATTAATCTTAAACATATATCATATGGTTTAGAATACTATTAAGCCACAGATGATGTTTGACTGCCATTTTTTGAGTTCTCAAAATCATTAAGGATTCATCTTAAGAATTTCACAATTGGAGATCTTATTTATATGAGATCATGGGGAATGACCCACCAATAGTAACACCATATGTTTCAGTATTCCTTAGTTATTCGTATTTACAAGCATGTTTATTAGTCTCACATCATGAGATCTAAATCAATTTTTACTATTTGATCAAATTATATCATTGATTAGGAAAACAATGAAATTTTTATTATGGGGTGGTAGCTTGTGTTGGGTGCATCAATGATGGTATATCATTAGTTGATTGATCAAGGAAAATAATTTATTATTAAAGGAAAGAGATATCTCGGGCCATGTTTACTAGGATGATAAAACCATTTTCTAATACATGACCATATTGGGTGATATTAAGTCCACATTTCAGGGTCATGAAAAAAAAAGTACGAAAATATGACAGAATAATGCGGGGATCCTACTTTATGAGATATCATGGCACAATGATATTAAATTAAAAGATTTGGGTTTGTAAAAGGTTTTTGTGGCTTTAAAAAACCTTATATTATTAGGGGAATAAATGGGTTCATAGACTCCAATAATATTTTATGCTTATCAATAACTTTTATTAAGATAATGACCTAAAGGGATATGCATATAGAGTATTTTTATAATTTTTTAGTTATTTTGAATAATAATTTTGGGACATGGTGGTTCCCAAGTAGGTTTTGAGAAATATCCATGTTTAAATGAAAAAATGAAATAACTCAACATATTCGAGTTTAGAATAATAAATAATGAATTCATTTTATTATTATATTAATTATTTTTCAAGTGAATATATAGAAAAATAATTTTGAATGAGTATTTAATAATTAATATTGAAGGATAATTTAAAAATTTTGGAATAGTAGATTCAAATTAATGACATTTATTTTATCACTTAACATAAATTCAATTTTTCAAGTGTTTGATGAAATATTCATGACATGTAATAAAAAAATAAGATTATTTTGTGTCAATTTTGGGTTTAATGGGATGGATGACATCAATAAGGACCTTATTGAAACATTTGAAAGTTGAATAATAGATATTTTAACATTTTAATACCCTAAAATAATGGTTCCAAGATCATTATCAAATTATTTCCCTTATTCATCACTCTTTTAAGTTCCAGTGATAAATATTGAAGGGAATGTCAAAAATCATTCGAACCATGTTCAAGGATTGATACTTTGATCTCTCGTGAACATGATGATGTTAGAGAGACATTTATGTTTTATGTTAGAACCCACATTTCATATTAAAATGTTCTACCATAGTTCTGAAGCACATTTGAATGTCCTAGAGAGATCCTAATTCAATTTATTTGAGCATCGATCACTAATGATGAGTTAAATGAATTTTAAATCAAAATTGAATGGGGTATATATCCATTTTAATTTCATTTTCTTAATTTAATTTAAATAGGATCCTTAGGGGTTACCATTTTGGGATTACCCTAGCTACGATGTCATAACATTAATCAAAACATGAAATTTTATAAAATATTACTATTTAAGGCTTCTGCTATGGACCTTGTACCACCAATTGGGGCCAAAATGAGAATTTATTTAATTTATCTAAAATAAAAAAATTATTTATTCATGAATTGGAGTGATGTGAATCATAAAGACACAAACATTATTAATAACTGTTTGATCTGAGATCACCTGCTCCAGTTACCATCTTTCAAAGACCACAATTGGATTATTATTTTGAATGAAATATGATCTATGAATATTATTGGAGATAATATTTCATTGAAGAGTTTCCCACCATGGGTAGTGTTTGGGTGAATCCATTCCATATTTTTTTGAAATATCTAAAAAAATAATATTTGTGTAGCCTATTATAAAATGAATTAAATAAATAATGTGTATCCGTGGGTGGCCCAATACACACATGAATCCAACCATGGTCTCCTCCTAGTAAAACAGTGGTAAAATTGTTTATATTTCCATGCAAAATGGCATAATATCCTTTTAAAAAACTATTTTTTTAATAAAAATAGGTGTGTTACTTCACCCGCCCCCCTAACACTTCAACAATTTCCTTGTGTGAGGGAAATACCATATGCTTCCCCAATAGGCCATCCATTTTATCTTTCACTGACTAATCATGATCCTCTTCTAGATAGTTCATGTCTCGTTTTAAATTTATTTATTTTTTCTAATGTGTTTATTTTTAGTGATTATATAATAAATGATGATTTATGTACCATCATTATCATTGCAAAATATATAATGGAATGATTTTAAAAAATAAAATTAATATATTTTTATTTTACAAACTGATATCCTTTTTTCCTTAAAGACATCATTATTAATGTATAATGTGGATAAAAAAATTATTTGGATTTTTCCCAGATACATGGTGACATACTAAACATGAGTTCATGACATTGAATGGTATAAGCCCCACGAATTGATTCTGAAGTAATGCAATATGACTCTAGGTTTTACCAACAAAAATTAGGCTGATCTATTATTCTCTCAAAATATAAAACATTATAATGGGATAATGATCATGCAATTTATTTTGTTAGTTATTCAGGGTTTGTTATTTTTTTTAATGTGTTTATATAGGTGATCACTTAAATTAATAAAAATCGGAAAAAGAATAATTCACATGTTTATTGAATTTTTATCAATTTATAGAATACTAAACATTTTAATGTGATCACATATAACATGATTGAGTTAATATAAATGATTTTTATAGAAAAATAAAAATAAAAAACCATCAAATAAAATATTATGGCACCAACACCTTATATTTCTTGAGTTTGAACAAAACGACATGCTTGTTGTGATCATCAAACCTAGTATATGGTACCTTATAACACATTGGAATTATTATATAAGTGTTGGGTGTACATAAATAATTGAGTTTGAAATGAAATAGTGATAGCTATCTTGTGGAAAATTTAGTTCCAAATCATTGATTAATAAAAGGTTATGCTTTGTGGGAGATAGGTCTGCACTCAAAAGTTTTGGGTGATGTTTTTTAATGATGTTGGAAAACACGAATACCACATTGAAACTCTCTGAGTAGTATGTTAGAGATAGAATGGATTATGATAAGATGTTTTATAGATAATTTCAACTAGAATACTCAAGAAAATAAATATTTAGAATCTAGTTGTAGAGGGACAATACAGTTTGATAAAATTTAGGGAAACAATTTTTATTAATAAAGGTATATTGTCTAATAATAGATAATAAATATAAAAGTAATAATCATCTTATATTTAATTTTATAGAGAAATAGAATGTAATAAAATAGAAATAGTACAATTAATATTGATAAAAACACATCCTTGTAGAAAAATGATTTCATAGCATGGTGAAGGTTCCTGCACATTCTAAAATGATACCAATTTATTTTGTATGTACTAAAGTCCTCATTACCGAATGATACACCATCATAAGAAAGTGAGTTGATAATAAATCTAATATTATATTCATGGATGACACATTTTACATTTACATCATAATTCCACCATCTTTGTATGATGTGTTGCAAAAGAAGCATGCTAAAATGGATGGTTATACTATGTTATATCATCTATGAGAAGTGCATGAGGAGAATGTGAAGCAAGATAGTAACATTATTATGATTACATTGATCACATATATATTGAAATATTGAATTTTTTATAGTTATTAAATACCCATGATGATAAAGTAAATTGAATTATTAGAATAATTAGTATTAAACCTAAATCTTGAACTTTTTCATACATCTTATTCCATCATCATTATCACCATGTTACTCATGTTTTGTAGAGAGTTATAAATCAAATAGTATGGATAAATCATCCATTGTCTTTTGGGTATTTTTCTCTAAGAATATGAGTACAAAATGAAAGATAAATATTCAATGGTGAATGTGAATAAAGAAAAAAGGAAATGTCCAATTATAAGAGTTATTCCATAGATATATTCAAATCATCCTTATAAAATTCCAATGATAATGGATGAAAAAATAAAATAGAATACTATTATCACCACATTTGTAAATAAAGGTCATTGGAATGGAAACTGAAATTAATTTAAGTAGAAAGTAGAGGATTATATATTAGTTATATTAAATGTTATAGGTGATATT
The DNA here is from genome assembly GCA_963277665.1 of Viscum album. Taxonomy (NCBI): domain Eukaryota; kingdom Viridiplantae; phylum Streptophyta; class Magnoliopsida; order Santalales; family Viscaceae; genus Viscum; species Viscum album. The sequence goes on from OY728140.1 coordinate 1,957,972,073, forward strand.
TATTTTATTCTTCTTAGGTTTCTATACAATATATGGATTCCTTAACTCCATAAAAATACAACAAACAAATAAGTTCAGATACACTAATACTGAGTATTGGATATTTAGATTTTTGATAGAGCATGTCTCCAACATCAACTAGATATTTCAATACATCAAAATACCCATATGATAAATTCATTTATTGGAAAACTATTACTCTGTAATTTTTGTTACAACAACATTATTGTTTTTCGAGTTTAGACACAATGTGATATTATTTAAAGTCTAAAACACTTCTGATCGGGTATTCCATACTTGATTTATATTTAAATTATATAAGAAATAGAGATTTCTAATATTGGTAATTAATAAGGAATATTGAATATAAGTCCCAATGACTACCATTTGTGGAAAGCTAATTATTTTTCCTGTGAAACAAAAAATAATTGTCAAGGATATACCTAGTATAGTTTTTATAGTCTTTAGAGTTAAAAATATTAAGTATTATTGACATACATATTTGAATTTTTTTAAAGAATGATATAAAGGTATTTCAAAATTATTTCAGAGTTAGATTATCTTAATTGTGTAAAATATTTTCTGAAGAACATAGAGGTGACTAGATTTACATCATAAAATTTCATAATGAAATTTATTAAAAAACATGTTTATAATAAATGAGTTACCTCAAGCCCTTAATCTGAAAATTATATTTTCTAAAAATAAATCATTCATTAAAATATATTGTTTTTTATTATAAAAATATGATTTAATTATACACATCAAATCCATAATGTGACTTAAAGGGGGATCGATTATTATTCTAACATGAATCACTGATCATTGAAATATAGAGTTTATTTATAGAAAAACGATCACTTCCTTAATAAACTTAAATCCATGATGTATGTGATAGTAGGATTGAAGATGAATATGACATGCGTACATAAATAATAAAATTTTAGAGATGATTTATTCATAAACATTCATTTATTTATAAATATCGTAGGCTTGTGATAGTAAAAGGATGATCAATAATTAATCTTGTAAGCAATGTAAAAAAAATCTATTATCATTCAAGACATATTTAATAAAATGCATTATTAAATGATAGAAATATTCTACTTATAATGAAAAATGGATATCATATGAGTTAAAATATAAATAAAATCTCTTATATCATAATAGATTATATTTATATACATTGAGTTTTTTGAGGCTATGTTAATAAACAATACTGAATTTAGTAAAACTCAAACCGAATATATGGTAATTATCCCTATATTTATATATGTTGTTACATAAATCCTTGGCATAAAAAATTTATAGTCAACTGATAGAATAAATTTCAATAAAGGTTTGTACATATATGTTATAAATAGGATTTTAATGATTGGATTGGATAAATTCAAGGCCATAGATTGAATAGTTTTTGACATTTGAACATGTTCAACATGATCACATGGAAAACAAAAGTTAAATAGGCACATACTATATAAGAAAGTTACAACCATTGTAGTAGTTTATTATTTACCCTGAAAATTGATATTTTATTAATTAATAATAATAGTTTCAATAAGGAATTTTAAAATATTAATAAACATTCTTGGAACATTTCATATGGATTTTTAAAAAAATAATTCCACGTAAAAAAATTTGGTTTAGTATTTTGGGGGTTTGTATAATTAATGAAAATATGTTGATTGTAATTAGTGATAAAATATATATGAATGGTAAAAGAATTGTATGAGTAAGGGTTGATTGGTTATACTAATTATTCATGTTTAAATACATAATAATTATACTTTTTATAGATGGAGTTCTTTGGAATGTGTAGACTATTATAAAGGGAGAGGGGGTTCAACCAGTTATAATATTTTACAATTTCCATTATCCTAAAATTAACCACTAAAAATTGTTACATTTTTTATCCTCACAACTTAATCATCCAATTTCACCCATAAAAAATATAAGAGAATATAAAAAGTAAAAAAGGTTTTTATAATTTTCTTTCCCAATGCGGGTACCTAGTCCATACTGTGTCATATCTTTTTATTACAAATTGTCCACTATATAATTCATGTAAATAAAAATGATCCAACAACCATAAATATCCTTCTATATCCATACATAAACATTTACTTGTTCCCACCAATAATCATGATTTCTTCCTCCTCATAGCTAGAAAAAAACTACAAAATTTTAAACCACTCACTGTGAAATTTATCTATAGTTTCTATATTCAGTTCCTATCCATCTATAAATATTCATTAACATTCTTATTTATAATGTAAATCTCTGTATATTCCTTCAATATATTATCCACATTGTTAATAACACTAAACACCTAACTTTGAATCTATTATTCTATTACTCACTAATTTATTCCTTCAAACAGACACAATAAATTATCTATAATATATATGTTTTAATATGATATCTCATTTATACTACTCCCCTTTATAAAAATATTCTTCCTCAAATAATTGAGGAAGAAAAATGGGATTCACTTTTGAATTTCCTACATAACACATTTTTCCATCCCCTTCATAGAAACTAAAAAATCAGAGTCAACAATATTTAGAAAAAAATCATCGAAACAAAAACTCATTGAATTTATAAAATGTTCATCAAATATAAAATATATATATGATCATTGAAAGTATATATCAACATCTTACAATTTTTATAATTGATAAACATGATGGAAGCTCTGATCGATATAGAATAAAAACTACATGATCTGATTCTTCCTAATACTCTTCCATTCCATAATTCTCTATTTAGTGATTCTATGTATATATCCATAAAATAAATATATTCTTACATTTATTAATTTATAATAAAATATGTATTTTTTTAGAATGATGGACTAATATGGTGTAATATTCTGATGCCATGTGTTCCCAAAATTAATTTTCAAATTATATTAAATATATTAATATCATGAGAGAGAAGTTTTCAGAAAACTGTAAAATAACTCTGAAGCAACGTCCCAAATTCGAAAATATGTTGTTGGAAATATGATAATAAAATAAGTTTTACCCTTGTCACAATATAAATTTTTTTTTCGATGGGTGTTTGGGAAAAATATTTCACAGGAAAAATAATAAAAAAAATTAATTTAATTTAATTGTTTTGATGAAATGGCATGATTATTCTATTTTAACATTGTTTTGTGCAACCATAAGTTTTTTCTCATAATATATGGATAAATTGGATCCATTGGAGAGGATCTATTGGAAGATCATTAATAGAAGATGTTAAATAAAATCTGATTGAGTGTCTTGCAATAATAGATTTCTTGGATCATGTTGGTCACCAAAATGAAGAACTATTCATCATGAAAGAATGATCCATTCCCTTGGAAGGTTGTTTTTCGTTAATTTTATTCATGTCCTTATCCTATGTCAAACACAATTAAATTAAAAAAACCAGCTTTCACATTAAAGTTCGATTTATTTATGGTTGATTAAATGGTTTTCTTATTCATTCCTTTTCATTCATAAAAATATATGAAAATGGATCGAGGATGAATGAAAAAATTATAATGTTTGTTAATAGCCTCTTGTTGTTTATGGATTTCACCACTATTTTTTTCACACATTCATTGTTGCTATTTTATTTTCCAAATGGTTAAATGAATAACATGTAATTGATCATTGTATGACCATTACTGAGCACAATAGATCAATACCAAAAGTGAGGTCCATGATCAAGGTGTGATGATGATGAAGGATTATCATAGGAGGATTTGAAATGGGTTGGTTCTTCCTATTCAAACTATATTTGACATTGTGGCTATAAAAGGTATGTATGGGTCTCTCTCGATTAGATTTGAATTCTGGAATCCTGATAATTAATGGTGATAATGATGGATGGCCCTTAATATATAATTTTATGGTGAGTTAGGAAGGGGTGGAGACATGGAGGATGATGTGGTAGTGTAACTAGTGGGATCTAGAAATCCTAGGTTACACAGTAGCTAATTTAGAATTACACACTTTGTGGGACCCCCACCCCCCTATGTCAAGCTCGTGTTTCTGCAAAAATAATAATCAACATCTTATGATCCATTCCCCATGTTGGGTGACCCATGTTTTGGGATAATTGGTTAACTTGTGGGATACATGAGCACAAGAATTCCCAAGTATGCGAACATGACTATAGTACACTAACATGGTCTAGTATATAGATCTATAACTAGGTGGCATAGACAGAGTCCCAAATTATCTATACACACCATGCACTATTCTAACACACCTTATATTTGTATATTTGCATTAAATGTTCGGAAACACCACATGAGAAGACCAGAGGTTGGTTCCACAATATGTATTCTCCAATACACACTGTGTACCCCAATTGAGGGAATTTAGAGACATTCAAATCTTCATTTTGGGCCTTTATTAGTTGAGTGTGTTCCCTTGGTCCATCCCCTTAAGGGTAAATTGTTTCATGACAGCCAAATCATTGGTTTGTGATCCCATTTGGAATATGCATCTTAGATAGAGATTATAGTGTCCTTTCATGGTACCGAAGTGTGATCATCCTTTATTAATTCTTATAACCTAGGTGGTATTACATAATTTTCACGAAATTAATTTATAGGGAATTGATCCTCTATCTAAAATTTCATATCGATGGGGTATGTAGTATCATTTTCATTCGATCCCCTACGTAGAAAGTTGATCAATATTTGGTTTGTGGTGTCCCCCGGTGGTCATGAGTGTGATCCCTTTTCTGTTTATCAATGTATTTGGTGACTCATTAGTTGTTTTGAGTGGGGAATGAGGGTTTTGAACTCATGGATGAGTGTATCTGAGGATTACACGGATATTGGAGTGGGTTCACCCAAGATGAGAATTACATCGAGTAGGATCTTGCGGTAGGAAGTTTGGTTGTGACCAAAATTAGGTGTGGCGTTATTGATAAGAATATCTATGTGTTTGATATTAATTTGTCTTCTATATCTTTGTTATAATCTGACTATTCATGATGCTTCATTTTTAGTTTTTTGGGGTTTCTTTCTTAATATTGTTGTAGTAACCCATGAATGAGATCATCCCATATGTGATGTGTTTTATGTTGAATACCTCCCAATTAACTATGTCCTGGGAGGAATGAAATCTAGTGGATCATAGTAGTGCTAGAAAGATCTAGGTGTTTTATGGGTGGTTACATTTTATATTAGTCCTCAACATATAAGTTGTTTATATTCTATTTAGTTTTTGGTTGGTATTTTAATTTTTCCATTTACACTTATTTTTAATATAAAATCTTGCTCAAATTGTGTGAAATTAGATATATGGATGCATCAGTTTAATTTGTTTTATATTTCATCATTTTATGGGCATCAAGATGTGTGTGTGTATAGTTACATTTTTCTAATTCCACCCATGTGTATGAAAAGGCTACTAGGTATAGGTTTCCAAAACCTAACCTATTGGCGGTGGGATTTGGGTTGTTGTGGTTCATGGACGATCAGACTGAGTAATGATAGAGTAGTATAAGAGAATTTGCTCAAACATAGGACACATGTTAGTGATATTTTTTTGTGATATATGGAAGCACTATTATGTTATTTTTGAGATTATCATTCTATACATGGACTTTAGTATTGGAATGAAGATCATCATATCCATACACTGAGTCTTTTATGACTTGGCATTTGACTCAGTACATATAGAAATTAGTTACATTGAAATATTTGGTGCATGATCATATCGGAATGGGGTATTGTTTCCATGTACATCTTGATTTATCTATCTTGATATACTCTTTTATTGTGGTGCATCTTGATTACTTCAAGATTCCTCCCTAAAGACAACCATCTAGGATTCCATTAAGAGATCAAGTGGATGATGCACTAAGTGAAAAGGATTTAGTATGGGGTACTAGGTCAGGGATAATACCTAAGGGTTGGATTCCATATTTAGCACCAACCATTGAGTAATAATTATAACTATATGTTCTAATAGAGGATACATGTAGGATGAGTGGATTTTATGAGATTTAATAGAAGAGACGTCTCATTTTTTGGGGTGAGAAAAAATCCCATGTGGATAAGGATTGGATAAGGTTAATATATAAAGATTTCATATTTTTTAGGAAGCCTTCTCATTAGATGGAGGTCTTGATAGGGAGTATTATTCAGGGATCTTATTGGTGATAATATAGTTTATTGACTCAGACAGATGACAAGACAGCTCTTTCCAATTTATACGTTCAATACGTCTTCATAAATGACTTTTATCCATCCATGTTATGATAAATGATCATCCAGGAGATTCTACATCTATCATAGGGAAGTATAATTTCGTTGGAGTATTAATCGAGGTCTACTGATCTTTCTTCATAATGAATTTATAGGGTGTGGGATCCATTGTTCAGTTCCCAAAACATTGAGTGGGGTTTAATCTTGGATAACAGGGTTCTAGTGATATTTCTCTAAATTTCAAACTATAATACGGTGTTTAGATGGCCATAGTGGTAAAGTGATTCCTAGAATTTCATTAAACAATAGGGGAAATTCTAGTGGAAACCAAGGATATGAGACATTGGAATAAAATAGTCGATGGTAGTCATAGGGATCTATTCATCTCATACACATCAGGATGAGGTACTCTAAATAGTATTTGAGGTGCATAGATCTCAATAAAGTGTGTGTAAAATGATGGATAGATAGTTTATCTTCAATGATAGCCATATAAATATTTCACAAGATCTTCTAACCCATTATAAATTTCATTAAGAGATAGTTGAGGAAATAATGAGGCTTAGGTTGAAACATGGTGGTCTACAAGGTGCAGTACATGGAAAAGTGAAAGGTAGAGTAGCCAATAGTTGTCTAGGATATAACCTATTTCCACCACCACCCTTAGGTGTTCAAAAATGGGTATAAAGTGATAGTGGTTAGAGGTGAAGACAACATTAGGCTATTGAGGGCTATGATCCCAAGGCTCTAAGTATTATACAAATTTTGATCAATGCCTCTTCTACTACTAATTCAATACTGATATAAAATGTTATTAGTCATTTCCTTCATCCCACTTCTCTTGGTAGGGACATAGAGATTCATGTGTGTCCTTTGGATCGACCTTGATGCTTTGAGAGTCCAATAAAAAGTAACTCAGGGACTGTGAACTTCTACAGATAGTTCAATCTGGAATTTTGGGGGAGAGTTATCCTTAAGGTAACTAGTTGTTTTAGAAATGAGGCCTTGTGATTTCATCATAGGTATATATTGTTTATCCAAAATCAATTCCTAGATTGGTTATTTTAGATAGAGGATGCAGTGTGTCTTCTAGGATGGGATTAGATTCCCATTTTGGGTGAAATGAAAACATTGGTGGAGATGGATGAGCTTATGCGTGGGAGAGTGCATCAAAATACTCACCAGTTTACTAGCATAACTGTTGGAGTAGTGGATACTATGGGATACCAGTTCCCTATGGTGGTGTTAGAGAATGAGGATATCATTCATGAAAATGTTCCTGGTATACCACCCAACTGAGAGCTTGAATGATTCTATGAAATACAACATGGGATGACCCTGATACATTTTCTAGAACATCATATAACTCCCATAATGCTTCACAAGTTTGTGGTTATTTTAGATGACTTTAGGAGAAGGGGATTGTGGGTCGCGACATTTACCTTTGGATAGCCACAATTTTTTTCACAAAAAATGGAAACATGATCTTGAGGTTATATTTGGATTACCATTTCTTGAATCAATTGACCCTGAAGTATATGTATCCACTAATAATGATGAAAATATATTTTATTAAATGATTAGGGTGTAATGGTTACTGATGGTTGACCATAGGAACAACAATCACCATCTATGAGTATAATATGAGGGTATACTGAGGACAACACTTAGATATTACTACAGTCAATATGAGTACTTGCAGATTATATTCATCTTGAATAATTCCGAAGTATTGTTTATGGGACTCATGAACCTAATATTTCATGTTTTCCCATACTAATTTGATGTGGTCTTTAGTGAAGATAGAAAACTGTAATTTGCATCTACGAAGGAGCATGTGAGACACATAAGGATGGACCTAGACACACTCTGAGGGTTTTAGATTCATATGAATCTCTTAAAGTGTATATTTTTGGATTTAAGAAGTTCACGTTCAGGTATACATCATCTCAAATGTTGGAGTGGAAGGATAACTGGTGATGTTTGATGGTGTGCTAGCATGGGAGACACCAATGGGTGTTATCAATGTGAAAATATTCCTTGGGTTATTAAGGAAATATCTCATGGTTTTACCCAATTTCCCTAGAGTGGTATCACCAAAAAATATTTGACTTGATAGGGGTATCATTTTTGTGGAGGGAAAGGTGCCAACATTGTTTTCAAGAGTTGAGGTAGTGGATGATAAGAACCCCCTCTTTAGACATTAATTAGATGGTGACAAGTACATAGTTATTTGTGATCCCATAGGGAAAAATATTTACAGTGTTGGAATCTAGAGTTATTCATTGATTTCATATGTGTCCAGGTTTTCAAGACCTCATTAGAAAAATAATGTGGTCCATGATCTCGAATTTTTATTTGTAGTATTATCCCTGAATATGCCGAGAGACCAACTTTTGGGTGTGCATTTTGTCATCTAATTTAACTATGAATGTATCAATTATATCGTACAATAGAATGATATTAACATGATTGTGAATTCATTGCGAGATATCCCCTATGATTATGACTTCATGATTGGATACACTAAAAGGATGGGGAATGTGGTGTAATATAAAATCAATAAGATGTCTTATTTCCAGTTCTTTGTTGAGGCGTTAGGGTAGTTATCCTCATTATATTTTTCCATAGTAAACAAGTATGGTGCATGATGAATTTTGTCAATTGTGGTTTCAATAAAAAAATTTATAGCATATTAATGGTTATCATCATAGAGATACTGAATGTGAGACGTTATATACATAGAGATCTACTGAACATGAACTTGATAGATATTCAAATGGAGTATACAACACTATCCTTTTAAAATAATGGAGTATTGTACTACCGACATTGCCAGAGGAGGTGGTGAGGGAGTATGATACATCCCTTTTAGTGGCACATCAATGTGTGGAAAAGATATTCCAAGAAAATTGATGATATATATGGTTTCTTTGAATGCAGATTAGAGTTGCAGAGTTTGTCTTTTGAGGACTCACTTGTCATCAATTAAAATATGCGAAATATATTCCAGTTGTTTTTTTAGACTTATTGATATGCCTGGGTGAATGTGTTATGGGACAATTGGGTGATCATAGACCTACTGACTAAGTCTGTCTACTTACTATCCATTCACGAGTAGGGTTTATTGTAGAGAATGATATGCTTATACATATAAAATATTGTTTGGATCTAGGGAGTTCCATATAAGATCATTTTAAACATTGATTTTTTTTATTAACATCATTATTATTGAGACATTGGGGGATGCCTTTGGTAATCGATTTTATCTGAGAATCGAATTTCATCTCAATATTGACATCCAAACAGAGTTGACTATTCAGGTCTTTAGGGACATGTTTTAGGCATCAATGTTTGATTTTTCTTATAATTTGGAGGATTTCATAACCTTTTTATTTTATGTGTACAAAAAATACCATTAAACAATCAATATGGAACCACATAAGGCCTTGTATAGGAGACCCTGTAGGCCACCACTTTTTCAAACTGATCCACCTAAGTCAGCACTGATCAACCCAGAGTTACTGCAAGCCTATCAAGAGATGGTTCATATCATTGAGTAGTGGATGTAGACTGCAGATAGATACCAAAATTGTTTTGTGGAATTATTATGGAGACCTATGAGGTTCAAGGAGGTAGTATATGTGTTATAACAGGCATCACCTCGATATAGATTATAGATATTTATTTGTTGTATAAATCTCTCTCTAATAGTCATTTTCCCTTTCATGATATTATATATAGTTAGAGAGGATCCATACTTATTTTCTCTACCATCGTTGTTGGATCGAGTACAAGACAGCTTCCATGTGTCATAGTTGATGAGGTACATGCACAACTCATCACATGTTATCGATTGGGGAGAGTTGGAAGTTGACAATGAAGCTATATTTATTGATTACCCAAGGGAGATCGAGAATCATTATGATTGGTTCCTTTTGGGGAAAATTGATTTCCCTAGTGTGTGTCTAATAGAAGCATAAGAATATTTATTAGTGCAATTGGGAAGAGGGAGCCCAAATATGATCCCAAAACACCTTTCATTTTAGTATTTTTTTCTATTTTTAAGAAAAAATCCCTATGTTGGGGAGAATGTAAGGAATGTGATTTTTACATGTAATGATTTATAATATTATATGGTTTATTTTTAGAGCCATGAGCTGAGAATACAGGATATTCTATTTGCGTATGTGCACAAAATTAATTTTTGAAATATACTAAAAATATTAATATGATGTGAACACAGGTTTCCTAAAACAAGGAATAAATTCATTAAATGGGGCATGTATTAGAAATATGAAGGGATCATTGAGCTCAGAACATGAGTATTGCCCAAAGGACAACTTAACCTTAGTTAGAATCGAGTGTTTATCAATGTTGTCATCGGAATAGATAATAAAACATGCTAGTTAAATTAATTTTATTTGAATTTGTTACCCACTTCCGTTTTCTAATACAGTTATGCCTCAACCCAAGGGATAGACACAAAACCTATGGACTAAGAGGATTAATGGAAGAGGAACTCTTGGAGTATCATTGGAATGAGACACATGATAATATTGGATCAAGGATCATGGACCAATAGATTTCATGGATAACAGTATTTATAGAATTGAAGACTCATACTTCATCCAAGATTTATCCAAACTCAATGGTAGATGGTTTTTATTATTGGTTTCATCAGTTTCATTACCCTGTACAAAATTTGGATCAATTAAAAAAACATGAATTGATCCACGCCTCGACGGTATAGTTATTTGTGGTTGATTAAAGTTTTCATTTATTATTTTATCTTTGTTCGTCTAAATTTATAAAAACAGATCAAGGTTGAATTAACAAAGGATATGGTTCATTCCTCACAAAATCCTTTATATATATTTATCCACAATTTATTCTAACATTCATCATTGGTATTTTTGTTGCCCAATAGTTTAATGAATACATTATATTTTTTTATTGTGTGACAGTTACCTAGTTTGAAAGATTAATAATGCGAGTGTGGTTTCTGATCTAGGGTGTGATTGTGGTGTGATGATAATGGAGGATGATTGGCAATATAATTTAATGGATTGGGGATTTCCATTGACCCCTAATTTGATGTTACTGCTATGAACTCCATGTTTGGGTATTTCTCAAGAATATTTTGAAGCCTAGAATCTCGATCTATGACAATAGGAAGGTCATGCAAACCCACATCTAATATTTTATAATGAGTTAGGTAGAAGATGAAATTTGGAGGATGACGTGGATGAGGAACTAGAGGGATTTGTAAATCCTAGGCGATATGGAATGTTATCTATATTTACATGTCATGTGGGACCACCACCCCAACAGACCCCCTATGCATTTCTATGGATTCTACATATATAAAATGATTACATGTCGTGTGACCCCTATCACATGACTTGTTTTATATGTTGGAGGCTCATTAGGTATCTTAGAGAATACAATGGCATGGGCAGGCTAAAATAAATGAACACCACTAGGGTACATAAACATGGTCCTGGTTTTATAGGCACATATAGGAAGAACGAGTAGAGTGATGGATGATTTCTACATGCATTATAATATTCCTACACACTTATTATATGAATATTTTCATGTTGTTTGAGGAATCACTGCACTGGTAGACCCACGGTTGGCTTAAAATGTCACTTACCCCTATGACACATCATGTACCACCATTTAGTGGGTTTGGATCCCTTTGTTTCTTCAATTTTTGCATGTATCAGTTTAGCATGTTCCTTTTCTACATCATATTGAGGGTATATTAAGAAATTACATCCATATCTCTGGATTGTGATCCCCTCTAAAGGATAAGGATCTAAAAGGGTTGTAGGGACACTCTATGAGATAGATGTGTGATTTTCTGTCATTTCATCTTATACCCACAGGGGGGCTCATGGAATTGGTTTTACCTCCATGTACAAGGTGATAGTTCTCCATATAGAGGGCTATATCATAATGTTTCATGATAATATTCGCATTGGTCCCCTATATAGAGGGTTTCTATAGAATGGTTTTTTGGTGTCACCTTATGGTCCTAGGTTTGATCTTATATCAATGTACTGGGTTCCTTAGATACAAATAAGCATTCTAAGGTTGGACCTAATGATCCCGACATCTTGGATGAGTGTCCTTAGTGATAGAATTTTTTTTGTAGTTGTTTATTCTATATAAAGCATTACATTTAGCAGAATCCTATTGCTAGAAGTCTAGTTGTGACCTCATGGAGTCATGACATCCTTCTTGATTATATATGGGTTGTTTTTACCACATTCATTTTTATGTAATTATTATGATCTGAATATTCTTGATGATTCGTGTCTAGTGTTTCAAAAATATCCTTTTTCATATTGTTATAGTCACCCCGGCTTGGTATTTTCTTATAATTTTTTTACTATATAGGAAATGGCATATTTTATGGTGTTTGGGGAGGATAAGGATCTATTAGACCATACTAGGTCTAGAGATGACATGGTGTCACCAAGGTGATTTCATTTGATATTTGTCCTTTCTATATGAATAATTTGGATTTTTTATAGTTTTTTAATGGGATTTTAATTGTCCCTTTTGACTTTAGGTATAGTACTATCGTACTCTAATTGTGGAATAAAATATATATGCATGTGTTCTGTTTTTTTAGATTTCATCATTTTGTATTATTGGAGATGTGTGTGGGTAAGTATATTCCGAAATTTCATCCCATGTATGTGATAATCCTACTCAGTTTTTCAATCCATCCCATATCTTATTGGTGGAAAGCTTGGGGTAGTTCCAGTACATGCCCTATCAGGCTGGGTCTCAAAAATACCATTTATCCAGAAACAACTATCTAATAAGCTCAACCATGGAGTTTATGAACATAAATTCTACCACATCTAATGGATTCACATTTAATAATATGGATATCTTGTGATTTCATCATTTGGTTATTTCTACCGGAATCCTCGATTAGATTATGTGGATCTTCTAAAATATGAAGATTAGCTTCATCTTCTAACATCTTAACTCAGTTCAATGATGTCACATTCCTTATTTTAGAGATCTCTATTTTTCTATATTTAGTTATATTTATCAAAGTACTACTAATAAAATACTTTTCACTATCTGGTACATTGAATACCAATCTTATTTCCAATAATATTTTTTTATTAGATTGATTCATTGAAATAATTTCACTATAGATTCATAGGTTATTTTTCATAATAGATTCAAAAATTCTCTTCATAGGGTAGAATGAAGAAATATCACTTAAATGGGTTTGTAAAATCTACATTCGATCATTCAACATCTGATAATATTTAGAGTTCAAAACTCCTTAAATTGTAACTCTATGAATTCCTAACTTCAAACATTGAATAAACTTCCTCGATTTATAAAAAAATAGTGATCTTAGATTAAACCATAAGATATTTTGGTGATTATCATGTTAGAATCATTTTGGTATCAATCATGCATCATTTGACTTTATAGTAGAACTAACTCTTTGTTCATTAGATAGCAAGAATATCATTTTTACCTAAAACACCAAAACACTCTAAAAAACATGTCAAAAATAAAATAATATTAGTAAAATAAAACCAATTGATATTAACTTCCCCCTTTGGATTTTCTTGCAACATTATCAAAACATATTTTATAAACATTTATCATGCCACAACCATTATCATAGACAGGTATCCTAATACCACAATTTCATATGAAGTAGTTTTTTTATACAATTTAATCACCTAGTGAAAATAAATAACATGTCCATTATACGAATAAACTCTGACCTCAATCATCTAATTATAAAGAATCATAGATTTTATAATTTCTTAACACTTCTTATGATAACACTATCTTCAGATTTTCAAAAGATAGAGTATATATTTTTACTTTATCCCCCACATTGCAAATGTTATAAAAATAACACGGGTTAACTAAAGAACAATATTAAGTTAATGGGGGAGGATGAACATGTAGTTTCATCCTATATTCCTTAAATTATTTACTTATAAAATATTTAGTGAAAACATCAACAATATAGCTTTTTTTTAAAATATACTGATGAATTACATCCCCAATTGAAACATTCCACTTTATAAAATTATGTTTAATATCTATGTGTTTAACTTTGTAATTTTTCACATTATTCTTAAATAATAAAAAGTTCCAATGAGAATTAAAAATAATATTTATGGGTTTTCATCATTTACTCTTATATCATACAACTCAACATTGATCCGCATAATTTTCACACATGAAATGGTATAATTAATAAATTATTCATCTATTGTACTCAATGTAACAAAATGTTTTTAAAAAAATGTCTAGTCATTTAAAATTAATCCAACCAAAAAGTTACTATTGATGTTGATTTTCAATCATCAAAATATCCATCCCAATCAGTATCATTATAAGTAGAAAAGGTAATGTCATTACTTTGTCTATTCTGTAGGTCATAATTTCACATTCTATTAACAATCCTAAGGTTTATATTGATTCTATAATGTGTGTTTCCTCTAGAACACATTGATTGTTTGAACATATTGTTACAATATATGAAATATTTTGTCTTTATGTAGTTAGATAGAGTAAAATTATAATCGAATTTTAGGATTCCTTCTAATTCACACTTTTTCTAGCATCATATTTTCTCATTTTTATACCTACATAAATATGAGTAGAAACATTCATTGATCTTTCTATGAATTAATTTTTTAGGAAACCGAGGACTAATTTTATTGTGCGAAAAATATGTATCTGTATATTAATTGAATTTATAATCCCAAAAATATATTCATACATCTGAGTATTATCATCTCATAGGTCATTTTCATTTCTTCATAAACATAATCACACATTAATCCATGTTACTAGTAAAATTTAAAATTAATGTAAATAGTGAATATTAGTGTACATGTACACATCTCTTTGAAACACTAGTTAGCAATTTATCATTAAGAAAAGTAAAAATTCATTAGGAAACATTCAAATTTTGAATACTTGGAACAAGGGGAATGTTTTTGTCTATACAAGGATTTAATCAGTTTACACACTATATTTTTATAATTATATTGTTAAACTAGTTGGTTACTCAATATAAACTTCTTCTCTAATTTCTATATTCAATAATACTTACATAATATCCATCAAATTTATTTTTTATTTTGATTACTATAAAAATCCAAGATATTTATGATCGTTTCAAATATTAAAATAACGAAAATTGTTTCTTTAAAATCAACACCATTCACCCTTGAATAAAATTTGAAAACTATTCATGATTTATTGTATAAAAATTATCTTTGTTCATTGTTTTTATTTTTGGAATACCATTTGTTCTTATAAAACTCTTCCCTTATCGTTGAGGAATAAGATCCTATGTATTAATTTAATCAATTTGATCCAAATCTTGATTAATTTAATTTATACATTCTATATTATCAATTGATATCAAAATATATTTTGGTTCTACCTATGAGATAAGTGATGTTTGATTATCAAACCTAGACTTACATCAAGTCTAAACTATAGATTTAGGATTTTCGATGATATTATCATATTAAACATTAATTTGGAAAATTCATGTATTTTTTTGTTTTATTTTCAATTATTATCCTCTCAATGCTAGATTTATGACTATCAAACAATAAATTATTAAGTTCATTGTAATCTTCACTATAATTAAATTCTACGGATGTTATCATTTTATCGTTTATAACACCATCAGTATCATCATCAATTTATTACATTATGGTGTATTAGTTTCTATGGACTTTCACATAAAAGGAATCAACAAACTTATGAATTCATTTCTTCCATCACTTTAATATTGCACCATTAGATGAATTTCCCAAAAAAATCATCTTCTAGGGTTTCATAAAACATTAATAAATTATTATTTATGGAATTTATTAAGTGAGGACACGCAAAAACCTTGAAACATTTCAATAAAAAACTTTGATTTTAAAATATCACCTAGGGAATCATTTTTTATTTTTTATTCGAAGAAAACATATATTTTAAACATGTGTAATTGTACATAAACCACATATATAAAATAATTTTGAATGTTTATATTTGATTAGAATTATTTTTCCCATATCAACTAAACTTACATTTTTTTCATTTCCGTTATTCCATTTTTTGGCGTGTAGTTTACACTTTATTGGGTTTCATTCCATGTTCCTTCAGGTAGGACTAAAAATAATTACATATATTATCAATTCTATTTTTATTATAAACATCAATTCTTATACACCCATCTCATTCTCAACTTCCCTTATGAAACTTTTGAACAACTCTATCACGTCTTATTTATGATTCATAAACATTACAGTAGTTATCTGGGTGAAATCATCAATTAAAATAACATAGTATCAATAAAACATGGTCAATTGGTGTCTCATAATACAACATAGTTATAATATATGAGATTAAGTTCGTTTCTTGACTACATTTCAACATTATTATGGCTTTTAGTAACCATCCTTCCTTTCTATATAGTTTAGAGAATAACATCAACTTTTCTATTTAGTTGTGGTAAATATTTTAGGACATATAATTTTGAAAATATTCTCATGATTTTCAGTTCATAATGGTATATTCCTTGTTTCCATAGTTTATTTTTATCCCCATCACTCATATAAAAAATAATTACTAGTATAACTAATATATAAGAGATTAGAAGTAGTTCTTTCTCCTTTAGTAACTGATTTTCCCTCTTTTAGAAATCAAATAATATTTTCAAATTTTATAATAATTACTTATTTTTCATTATCATATAGTTGGATAACACTTAATAAGTTGTGTTTAAATTAATTAAAAAATAGATGTTATTTTAATTTTGTCTTGAAAGTTTTAATTTTTATTTTATTTATTCCTCTTACATTGGAGGAACTATCATGTCCAAAAGTGATTTTGTATCCCTCATGTTATTCAATGTTTTTCATGACCCTTACATCACAAATAATATGTAAGAAAAAAAAATATGATCAATCCTTGGTCTATTAATTTTTCTATATTTTAGTGAAATATCAGTAGAAAAATATGTGTCTTCATTCTACCTTTTAGAGAGTTGTTTTTATTTTATCCTATAGGTAATTTTCCCCAAAAGTGTGGTGTCCGCATCACTACTATATTGACCTATTTTTGGACTCCATCACTAAATTTTCATCAATAAATAAAATACTCTTTTCCTTCTCCTTTTTCTAACTTACGGTACAATTTCTATTATATCTTCTATAATCATATAGAAATTTTCCATGTTCTTCTATATTTTCTCCGCCTTGGTTCTTTCTTACATATAAGAAGATACATGCAGTTCTAAAAATTATAAAGATTTTTTGTAAATATCCCACAACACCCAAAAAATCTATTGAGCATTTTTATTTTATAGAATTATGGTTTTACCTTGGGAATTTTTTTTAAAGATTTTTTGTATATTATATTGACATACTTCCTTTATTGTGAGGAATTATTCTTCAAAATGTTATTTTTAATTTTTCTTTATGTGTTGTATTTATATCATCATTTATCAACCCATGTTCTCCCTTTTTTCTAAAACCATCATGGTTAGTATAATCATATTGACATTAATGTTATGTACACGTAGATTTAACCTGGTTTTTTGGATGAGTTCTTCTAGAATCATGAGAAATTTTTATCCTTTACCATTACTGCTTTATTGAAAAAATAAATTATTTTCATCAAGTTTTTTCAATCCTTGAGGCATGTTGATTTTTTTTGAAAAACATTATAGCTCCAGGGCCCGTTGATTAAAATTAAAATTCCAAAAGATGAAAGAAGAATAATGGCACATGCCAGTCCACAAAAAAGACATCAACGCACTCGATATCACGTATTCATGCTATGGTGTGAGAATTGACAACCTCTTCCATGAAGATGCCTTACACTTCTCCAAGTCATGTACTATGTCCATGACCTACCATCATCATTTGAGATCTCATCCATCTTAACAACCTCCCTAACCTGGGATTTGGTTCGATTGTCTTTTGAATTTGCATCATCCTCACTATTATTAGAGGAAAGTAATTCAAAAGAGTTCATTAGTAGAAAACATTACAGAATTTTTTTTTCTGAACCTGAGTAGTTACATTACATGAAGTACCAAAATCATCCTCTTCCCTTTTAATATTTATAATGCCACCATGATCCTGAAAATAATCTTATTAAAATACATATAAATCCTATAAAACATTAATTTGAGGCACATTGGGAGAAAAACTAGCCTTACCAGTAACCACATGAAGTAGAGAGGGAGCATGTTTAAAACATTCCAATGAAGGTAAATTGGAAGAGGGTAAATCATCCATAGTAGAGGATGAAAACACCTTACTAGGTGTTTTAGAACTAGAATGAATTATTGGTTGTAGTGGAAAAGTTGTGGAGGTATGGTCATTATCTGATTTTCTCATCATAGTAGAATCCACAGAAGCCTTTTTGGCATCTATTGAATGATCAAGTAATATATAATTCCTAGAATTTTTTGAAAAAACATCACCCTATTTATTCAGGGGTCGACATACACTGATCATGTGACTTAATATTTTGATTCTTCCTTGACTTATTGGAAGTGGAAACATCAACCAAATCATTTTATTTTTTATTCCTTGATGGAATTATAAGTTTATTTTCCTATAATCTTTGATCAATAGCCACTAAAGTATATAATTCAATGGAATATTGACTATCAACTTAACATTCAACAATATTTTCCTCAACAATTCCTTTAGTTAGAGCATCTTTAAAATATACTCCATCAATTACTATTTGATCATCTACAAGATCTTCCCACAATTGGGATCTAGCATAAACCTTTGAAACAGACACGTTATCTAGCACTTGAACAACATTAATATCCCTAGCAAGATTGTAATTCATAATAGTCATGGGAGTTAATATTTCAGAATTTGTATATATTGTATCAATCATATTATCATCAGTAGTTTGCAAGCCCTCAACAGACTTGACAAGTTCTGCGGTATCATTCAAAATATAGAGCACAATAATTATTCTTAATGTAGAGATATTCCAATTCTTCTTAGCAAGAATAATAGAGGATGAAGAAATATTATCAACCATTATCTTATTTTTACAGAACTGAGAATCATGTCCTTTTAGATTACAATTTAATCAAATTAACTCTTTCCTGTTAGAAGAATGTTCATGTATAATTAATTTATATGAATCACAAAACAAAGGGTATTTCACAAACTAAATGAGGAGGATGATTTCATAATTTGATGTAGAGATAAAAACACTATCAATCATTGTACAACATAAATAAATTTCAACCAATATTGATGCATAATGACCCAAAGAGACTAATTCAGTACCAAATCTAGTCTAATATGTATACCTATAGCCAAAATTATATAAAATAGAATTTCCAGGTTCCAAAAAACCCAATTATGAATTATAATTTTAATCCATACACACACACATGTATCCTTAAAATCATTATGATTTATATTCAGGTTCTACTCATGAAGTGTCAAAATACTTGGATTGAGGTTGAAAAATCCAACTATCCAAGCATTGTCCTCTTATTTCATATAAGGGAATAAAAGTTGAAAAAATCCACTGACTGAAGAAATGGATTTGAAATCCAAGAAACCCCATATAAATGATATTAATAGAAACAAATATATAACTTTACAAGATTTCATACCAATTCACAACATGATCCGAGCGATAACCTAGTGTTATCATAACTCTATTCTCACTAAAAAACATCTTCTATAGCATAAATATGTGCTATTGACCATTTCATGATGATTTTTTGAGATGCGTGATTACAAGTTTCACCAAATGAACCCACCAAAAATCCTTTGAGGGAAGTAAGGCACATCTCACTACCCACATTACCTTTGTTCTTCATTGAGGACCATATATCATTACATGTCTAGACCAATGTCAAGGAATATTTATACAAATTCGATCTACGTGGGTGATTTAAGGCTAGTTTAGAAGTGATGATACAAAGAGAAAAGAAATGATATTTAGATAAGAAATTGGTTTCTCATATTTGGAGAGATAATTTTAAGGGGGGAGAATTTATATGGGGAGAAGTTGAGAGAAATAGATTTCTCTCCTACTATTTTTTTAAATCACCCAAATATTTGGACGATTTGGAAAGAAATCATGGTGGAGGGATGTTAATATTTTAAAATTACAATTTTATCCCTATTTTCTACATGTATCACAAAATAATTTCTTTTTTTCCTTTTAAAGGATTAACCAAAAAATATGGAGTGAAATACAACTCATTTCATTCCTTTTACTAAGTTATTGATCTAAATGCAAGGAGAGACATCGCAATCATTTCTTTTATTTTATTTTTCATTTATAAAATATCAAATAACTTTTTTCTTTTCCTAAAATATCACTAATCATAGTGTTATGGAATTCCCATCACCTACGAATGAGAGATTCTCCAGTTATTCCATATTATAATTATATTCGAGGTATTTTCACTTTATTGTGCATATATTTTTATCCCTATTAGAAAATATTTATTCGATATCTTTCTTCACTTTCCATTCTTCCACAATTTCTACAATGTTTTTTTCTAATTTTCTCTATGTGTGAGTATAATTTCTTAGAAAATTATACTTTTCCTTCATTATTATTTTAACTTTTACTCTTCCAAACACAAGTTTCCTATTTTAGTTTTTTGTTCTTATTAGGACATTCCTAATGATTGATCTCAAAATATTTTTTATATAAGTATAATCACCTCTTTCTTCTTTACTATTTGATTTAGAATTATTTCGACATGATCCATAATGTTTCTAAACATTTTTGAAGCCTAATATATTGATAAAATATTTTTAGAAGAGATATAATCTTCTATTTTACTCAATATACATCTTTTTCTATACAAATTTTTTTTCTGACTTCTAATGGATTTTTTTAACTTCCTCCAAAGTTTTACCCAACTTGTTTATTTAGTTTTTTATTTATAATCATTGGTATAATATTATTTATCTGTATTCATTGGATAGGTTATTGTATAATTTTCTATTACACCACACTTAAACAATTTAATATGGAGTTTATCATAGTTTACTTTCTTATAGAATTTTAATAATTCCCAGATATGGGTGACAGAAACATCTTATTCTCTACAATATCATCTTATATGCCTTTTGGAACACTATGGATAATTACCTTATGTTCAGGTTCCCATAATTTCAACATCATCAAAGATTTAAAATAAATATAATATTTAATATTATTTTTGAATATTGGATCTTTCTTAATTTAATATGAATCTATAATATTGTGTAATTATTCAAGGGAGAAATTTTCTCTATCTTTTAGAGTTGATTTTTTTGGTTGAATTTTATATGTAATGTCACTAAAAATTTCATTATAATAGTTTAATATTCCAAGGAATCTATTAGTCCATTTATGTTTCTAAAAACATCATTAACTCAGGTGATGTAGTAATATGTGGTTTAATATTCATTCTTCATCACATCATCAAACATACTTCTTCAAATTTTGGGATTTGATTCATTCACTTTTAAAATTCCCTTAAATATGATTTTAAGTTTTTCCCTTGTTTCATTTCCTCTTTTGAGACCCATAACCTTCATATAAACATTTTCAATCAAGTATATTAAAATAACATTATGATATTTTCCATTAATATTGAGATTAATTTCATAAGAAAATTACATAGGAGTATCTTTAACCATCAATAGAAATCCGATAATAGTTTCATATCCCACCTCTAAGAAAAAGAGATGTCAGATAAAATTTTATTTTATTTTTTTATCCATGATATTTATTTTTATTCAATGGTTTGAATACCTATTCTATTTATTTAAATTAGAATATCAATTATAAATAACAAAAGGATATTACAAAGGTAACATATTTCATGGATAATAATTGAAGTGCCTATGAACGTATAAACCCCTTACAATTGGTCGTTTAACCATTAGTGATATATTTTAAATTTTCATCTCCCCAGAAATTATCCTCTGTATCTTTTAAAAGATTTGAACCTCGAAACATATTTACTCAAACTCTTATTTATTAAAGGATAATTAATTAATGAATGAAATACTAGTTTTTACATGGTTTCATATTTATGTGGGTACGTAGTCCTCATCGTATCTACTCCAGTTGATCCATGTATATCCTGTAAGAGTTGGTGTCCTAGAACCAACTAGTTTTACTTTGATTACATGTATATTTAATGTATTATTAAATATTTTTCATTATTATAATGGCAATGATGTAATAATTTCTTATAGTATTTTTTTCCATGATAAGGTCTTGGTTGTTCCTCTCTATGATGAGAACCATGAAATGCTATAATAATATTCTTAATTATTTTTCTGGGTTAGATGACATGCTATGATGGGACACATATCATGAAGACCGTCAGGAGCAATTAATCATAAGCAGACTAGACTTCCTCTCATGAAGTTCTCACTTAGTAATCTCCAAGATTGGAGATTATGAGAATAGTCCCGCTAGTAGAAATTCCACATGTTTCAGTGTCATAGGATATTTCTCTCTACGATCTTGTTTAATGATCCTTAGACTTTATGATTATCATTAATATGTGTCACAAATTACACACATTGATTTACTGATGAAAACCCCAACGCAGATAGTTGGTGGGAAGTAGGTTGTGTTGGGTGTGTCATGAGTGACATGTTATCATTGGATAAGTCAAGGAAGGATTTGTACCTTCCATTTATGAAAGTTGATATCTCATCCTTTTGACTAAAATATGACCGTCATGTAAAATTCTATGGCCGTGGTGTAATGACGAGTTGTTATCAAGTAGTCAAAGAAATACATATCAAGCATAAAGGTTTACGACATAATCATGAAACCTTCTTGATGAGATATTGTGACAAAGGGATTATATTAAACTGTGAGCATTTGTGTGTGGATGTCATTGTTTCGATTTTACGTTGATTCTCTTGGGTTCCTTGACCCATTGCTAAACAGTAATCTTGGACTTTAGGCAAGCCCACATAATGCCAACGAGAAAGAATCTTACACGGTTACACACTAAGTGTTTTTTGTGGTCTCGGTTAAATTCTATTTGAATTTAGTTAATGTAATAAATATTATTCTCAAGACTGTGGAATAATTTTACTCAAGTTACAAGGATAACAATATTTAAATAAAATTTATTTATTTTATTGAACATTTAACAAATATTTATTAACTAGTTTGTAAATAAAATATTTATTTAAGGGAAGAAATTATTTATTTGGGTGTTCAATAAATTGATGTCGAGTCAGAGTGGACCAAGGTTGGTTCAGTGGTAAAATAATTATTTACAAGATGGTAAATAATTATTTAACGTATTGGAAAAAATTAATAAAACACTCATTTTATTTTATTATATGGAATTTAATTTATAATTTAGTTTTGGGAATGTAAGAGGACCATAAATAATATCACGGTATTATTATTATATGCATGGGTTTTCTCTAAGTTCATGAATGTATTTAATTATAGTTATTTAGTTAAATATTGTAAAATAAAATTCATGTATATAAATATGCATGTACGCCTATTGTGCCACACAAAACACCACACCACATGACCAGTGACAATAGAATTGTTGATCCAAACAATTTCTCTCTCGAAACCTCTTCTCTTCCCTCTCAAGAACAAGATACGTTCATCAAGAAGGAGAACATGCAATCAAGAACAACTGACACAAGACACTCTCTTCACTGTGCTAGCACCCGGACAAAGAGTGGTGTCGATCACAGGCTATCAAAGAATATGTCGATCACCGCCGTAGGGATTCTAGTTTAGATTCTTACAATTGAAACAAGACAATCCAGAAGGGTCATTCTAGATGATCAACATCATCAACGAAGAAAAATACCAAAGATACATGTATTTTTTTATAAAATTAATTAAATTAATTATAAACATGATGGTCAATATCCTCTCAATGGTTTCAGGCCTCTTTATTCATTATCTAAATCATTGATTGTGTTCTGTGGTGATAGGCATTCATCACCGTATTGAACCTAGAATAATCGTTGATCATGGTAAAAACCAATGTTGGGTACCGTCACAACCATGATTCCGATGTGTTTGGAACCATCATGTGCTTTCAGAGAGTTTACATCATAGTTTATAATTATTTAAATATTTATTTTCTGAATTATGCATTTAATAATTTCGTTGTTTCAATTCATGTTAATCGTTATTCAAATCTAAATCTCGAGATCCATTCCTCCTCTTTTGTTTCTCGTTCACCATAAAAAAACAATCTATTATTTTAATTTTGATTAAAAAACTAGAGATCTAATCCACAGGTGCGAAAGCTTCCTAACTATACAACACTATAACACATGACATGTATTCGGTAGTACACACCGTGTAGTCAAGATTTAATGCATCAGACTGGTCTTCCAAACCATGCCATGTGTTGGAGTCTTTCTAAGTCTTAAATGACATCATGTGTTGACTAGGAATAGGTGGCATGTGGTTTCCAGATTACATTCCATGTGGCCCAATGGACACTGCATGTAGTCCCTTCAGGTTAGGGTTGTACCATATACCCTATACAAGGATTTCCCTACTGGAGACTGTGTATCAAGGAACTACACGGCATGTGTTCCACTGGACGTGCCTTGTACTCCAAATATTTCCGAAGTATAGTCACACACCATTTCCCTAGGCATGTACTTTGGATAGATGGTGAAAAATAGTAGACACCAAGTAGTTGGAACTATATGTCATGTACTCATCCAAATTACACAGATTCATTAAAATTTATTATTATATTATACAAACCCTTGAGACATGTACTATTCTGCGAGTGTAAAACTGAGGCACAATACGTGATAGGTGTTTTATATGTGTGTGTTTAACATAACATCTGTGTAATTTTCATTTCTACTTATTGGGTAGTCATGAATAATAATTCACCAGGATTCCTCTATGGTACAAGTTATGTACAAAGATAATTTTAAATGAATTTATTTGTTTAAAATTTTGATGGATTAGAATCTTAAGAAAAATAAGAAAAGGGATTAAGATAAACGGATGGATTAATTAATGATGATAATTAATTGATTCGAGTGTGATTTATCTTAAACAAGAATTATTAATGAATTGATTTATAGTTATAATTATGTGTAAATATCGTTGCATGTATGGATGATCATGAGATAGAACAAGACCTTTTTATGTGGATGGTTTCTTTTAATTTATTTATTTGAATTAAATTTGTTTTCCTACGAGCCGTCTCCTCATTAATATGCAGGGTCTGTGTGCCCAAGGTTTCATTAATGTTTAACCCCTTTTTACCTCTCACCTGCATGTGAGTTAAAAAAGGCATATTTAATAGATGGAACTCCCATGCTAGTGGAGGCGGTCTAAGCTGGAGATGTGATGAATACAATCCTAGGAGATACACAGGAGGACAGGTGGAAGTTGTAAACACGAACCCAAAAGGTTAAAGGTGTTTCTCCACTATGTGAGGGTTAGTTTATCAACCGCAAGATAATCTAACCATTAGAAAATCTCATTATTGTAAAATTTACTTTATTTTATTTTTTTCAGTTTCATGGTTTATCATTATGGATGTGTTGTCACGATCACATAATAAATGATATAATCCAGCATGCAAGATGGAAGTAAAATAAACTGTACTTATGCGTAAATATTATAATGACATGGTTAATCACATAAGTTACACTTAATATTAACAAGTGTTTGATAATGATAATATGCAATTCACGCATAAGAGATAAAAATCCCTCAAGTGAAATATTATGTCAGAACAAGCCTTTTGTCACTTGATTATGGGAAAAAATGAATAAAACGATGTGTTTTACCAACCCTTGTGGGGACACTTAATTTTATATAGGAATCCCTTATGAAAGGTTATGGGTTGACTTAACCATATTACATCAAAATGAGTAGCCCTTTCTAGACTTAGTGTAATATTGGAGGCAAGATTTGAGGAAATCCAAAGTCATGATTTCATGATTGGGGAGTCCACTCAACATATCATGAAGATGAAATCCCATAGTTTTCAAAGACCTTATTAACTAAATACCTTTTAAGAGAATGACTAACCCTTTTAGGGGATCTGTAAAGCTTAATATGGATCATTTCCACTAGAATTTCATACAAAATGGACAGTCTGAGTTAAATGGAGATGGCTATTGGGGCTTGATAAAATAGTGGGAGACTTAATAAAATTTATTATTTCTTATAAAATGTAATCAAGAAAGTACTAATGATATGATTTTTTAATTATAGAATAAAAATGACAACCTCATCAACCAAACTATTCCTACGATTAATTCTGGATAAAGACAACATCCTCACCGGCAGTAATATCCAAGAATGTTTTGGTCACCTTTGAGTTATCCTATGCCATGAATGGAAGTATTACGTGTTGGAGTTAGCATTACCTGATCTGCCTACCAAAGGGGCGAGTAATGGAGATTTCTTGGTCTATGAGAAACATATGAATGACACAGTTGACATTCAATGTTTGTTGCTATGATCAATGTATAGTGAGCTCATTAAGTCTCATGGAAACATTGATTCTTATATCATTCTCAACAACCTCCGTGTTCTTTACTAGGATAGATGAAGAAAAGAAGGGTCTGACATCTCTAAGACACTCATTCAGAGTATTCTTATAGAAGGTACCTCAGTCGGGCCTCATGTAGTCAATCTCATTGTCTACATTGAGAACATAGAGGTTCTAGGGTTTAAACTTCCCAATGAACTGGGCATCGATCTCATTTTTGCATCACTACCTCAGAGAATCTATAACCTTATATTCAATTTATATATGAACAACATTGAGAAGTCTCTATCTAATATTCTTATCCTCATTCACCAAGTAGACAAAGATATGAAGTGTGAAAAGCCTTATATCCTTATGGTGAATAAGTGGAACGAGAAGGTAAAGAGCATTAAAACCAAAGTGTCTTTATAGCCTTCAATGAAAATGAAGATCAAAGGGGAGGCAAGAGAACTGGAGGCTGTTTTTTTCGCATGTTGCTTGAAGGGCCACTAGAAGAAGAACTTCACCCAGGCTATGAAGTAAGGGGAAGATTCCGGTTCTTTTATTATTGAATGCAATCTATCTGTTTCTAAAAATTCATAATTAGATATAGCTGTTGTTGGTAACATATATATCCAAATACATGAACCATGTAGATTAAAAAAAGATT
Source organism: Viscum album (assembly GCA_963277665.1). Taxonomy (NCBI): domain Eukaryota; kingdom Viridiplantae; phylum Streptophyta; class Magnoliopsida; order Santalales; family Viscaceae; genus Viscum; species Viscum album. Next base: position 1,957,999,484 of record OY728140.1, read on the forward strand.
GATCTAAGGGAGGTAGGTCTACATGAAGCCAATAGAGGTAGAATTGATGTTGTATCTGTCATGGACTACCACCTCAAGTTTCCAACTTGGGTGGTCTTGGTGTTAAAGGGTTGTTATTATGTTCCATCTATTTCAAAAAACATTATTTCTGTATCCAGATTCAATAATGTTGGATGTGTTTTCATTTTTGGAAATGAATGTTTCTTATTTTACCAAGATACCATTTGATAGGGTAGGGAACATTTAAATAATGGACTTTACGTATTGTATTTAACAAACCAAGTAATGAAAATTGATAACAAAGATACTTCACATGACTCGTACCACACCCAAATTTGGCACCCCCACCTAGGTCATGTAAATGAGAAATGTTTTACAATGTTACATCAAGTTGGATATTTAGATTCATTCGAACTAAAACCACTTGGTGTATGTCATGCATGCTTACAAGGCAAAATGACTGAATCCTCATTTAGAACGAAAGGTTAAATGTCTAAAGAATGTCGTTAATTAGTTCATATCGATTTGTGTAAACCCTTTCCATTTCAAGCAAGGGGAGGGTACTCATACTTCATAACATTTTCGGATGATTTTTGTAGATATGGATATATCTACTTAATGAATTATATGTCATATTCTATTGATAAGTTCAAAGAATGCAAGAATGAAGTTGATAAACAGCTTGGTAAGAAGATTATGAAACTCTACTGAGACTAAGGTGGAGAATAACATAATGAAGACTTCATTGATTACTTACAGAAGTTTAAGATCCTATCCCAACTCACTCATCCAAACACACCACAGCGGAATGATGTGAGCAAAAGGAGGAACAACACCTTGTTAGACATTGTGATAACAATGATGAGTCATGCGAGTCACCCATTATCCTTTTGGGGATATGCGTTACAAATAGTGGAACACGTGCAAAACCAATTACCAACTAAATTGATAAATTTTATTCCATATGAGTTCTGGAGTGAAAGTGAATCTATGTGATCGAATTTACTTTTGTAGGGTAGTGAAGAGTTTCTTAAGGCCTATTCAGGTAATAAACTCACACCCCAAGGAAAAAAGTGTACCATTATAGTATACCCTAATAAAACAGGTGGATATTACATATACAAACCCATAAAAAAATTTATATTGGAAATACAAGCCGTATTACTTTGAGGGAGATCATATCTAAAAGAGACAGAGGGAGAGAGATAGACTTTTATGAATTCGAGGTTTAAGGTACACAAGAGTTGGTATAGGAACAGATTCCACAAAGCCCTATGGAAGAAGAAACTCTTCCAGAGACACAAGTATTGTATTGTAGTGAAAGAGATGTTAGAGTACCAGAATGCAATGGTTTTCTTTTTACTGATAATGGCGATGCGTTATTAGTTGATAATGATGATTTTATAACCAATAAGGAAGAAGTAAGTGGCAAAGACATTGCGAGTGGCAAGAATCCATGAATTAATATATGGATTCCATGTACCTAAACTATGTCTGGATTTTTGTAGATCCTCTAGTATATGTAAAGCCTTTTGGTTGAAAATGGGTATTCAAGATGAAACTGGACATGGAAGGAAATTCAGTACCTATAAGGCAAGGTAGGTTTGAAAAGGTTTTAAACAGAGTCAAGGAATTGAATACAATGAAACCATCTCACCTATTCCAATGATAAAATCCAGAAAAATTCTACTTTCCATTACTGATTATCAAGACCATGAGATTTGGAAAATGGATTCCATAATAGCATTCCGTAATGGGAGCCTTTATGAAGATGTCTACATGACACGACCTAAAGGATTTGTGACTCCAAAGGATTCCAATAAGGTATGAAAGTTTCCAAAATCCATTTATGGATTTTAGAAAGCATCATTTTCATATAACATTCGTTTTGATGAATCCATAAAATAATTTTGTTTTATCAAGAATAAATGTGATCCTAGTGTCTAAAAATGGGTTAGTGGGAGTGTAGTAGTTTTAATAATAGTATATGTTGATCACATATTACTTATTATAAATGAGATACCGGTCTTACATTTTGTTAAGGAATTGATGAATCAATGATTCTCCATGAAATACTTGGGAGAGGCAGCATATATTCTTGGGATCAAGATACATCGTGATAGATCCAAGGGATTGTTAGGCCTAAGTCAAAGTACATACATTGTTATCATACTGAAGAGATTTAGTAAGGAATAATCCAAGAGGGGATTTTTACCAGTGTCACATAGAATTCATCATTCAAAAAATAATGTTCCCTCGCATCCTTGAGGAAGGAAAGATAATGGAAAGGACTCCATACACATTAGCAATTAGGTCAGTCATCTATGATATGCTACGTAGCAGGCTGGATGTCACCTATGCATTGAGTGAGGTAGGCATATATCAATCTCACCCAGGTGACCGCCATTGGATGACAGTCAAGAGTATCCTAAATTATATGAGGCATACATAGGATATGTTCCTAGTTTATGTAGGATATGAGGAACTAGTCATCGGAGGAAATGAAGATGCTAGTTTCCAATCTGATCAAGATGAAATGAAGTTGCAAATGGGATACATCATTACAGTGAATGGAGGTGCATTGAGCTGGAAGAGCTCAATGTAGAGTGAGGTCGCAAATTCTATAACATATTCTACGTATATTTCAGCTTCTGAGGTTTCTATTGAAGTAGTTTTGATGTGAAGCTTCATCCATGAGATAGATGTGATACATACCAGTAAAGATCCCATCACATTGTACTAAGATAAAACTGTAGCGGTGGATCTCGGAAAAGAGCCAAGGTCACATCAGTCGATGAAGCACATACGTCAGATGTAACAACTCTTGAGAGATTTTTCTCAGAGATAAGAAGTAAAAGTGAGAACTATTTCCACGTAAGACAACGTGGTAGACCCCTTGACTAAGGCCTTGACTAAGTAGAAACATGATAATCTTGTAAGGTCTAGAGGACCAAAAGATGTAGCCAACTCTAGTTCAACTAGGATTTTTTAAGAGTTGGTGTCCTAAAACCAACTGTTTTTAATTTGATTACATCGATATTTAATGTATTATTACATATTGTTCATTGTTATGCATGAATATGATGTAATATTGTCCTAGAATATTGTTTACATTGAAAAGGTTATTGAATTTCCCTACTATGATGAGAACTTTGAAATGCTATAACATCATTATTAAATATAGATATGTGGTTGGATGAAATTCTATAATGGGACACATAACACATAGACCATCAGGTGCGAGTACTCGTAAGCAGACGATAATTCAACTCATGAAGTTCACACATGGTAATCTCCAATATATGAGATTATGAGAATAGACCCACTAGTATAAATTCATCATGATTTGGTGTCATAAAAAATTTATATATGCGAGTGTGTGTAATGGTCATTAGACTTTAATATTATCATTAACACATTTCACAACTTACACACTTTGTTTTTCTAACAAAAACCATCACGCAGACAGTTGGTAGGATGTAGGGTACATTGGGTGCATCACGAGTGGAATGTTATTAATGGATAAGTCAAGTAAGGATTTGTCCCATCCATTTATTGAAATTGATATCTCATGCCTTTGATTGAAATAGAACTACTGCACAAAATTCCATGGTCATGGTGTAATGAAAAGTTTATTACCGGTAGTCAAAGAATGACGTATCAAGCATAAATGTCGATGACAGAATCATGAAACCAACTTGATGAGATATTGGGACAGTGTGATTATATTACACAGTGAGAATTCGTATGTAGATGTTGTTTTTGTGACTTTACGTTCTTTCTCTTGGGTTCCTTGACCCATTTAAAGACAATACTCTTGGACTTTAGGAAAGCCCACCTAATGCCAATAAGGACGAATCCTAGAGGGTCACACACTAACTGTTTTTGGTGGTTTCAGTTAAATTATACTTGAATATAATTAATTAAATAAATATTATTTTCATGACCGTGGATTAATTTTTATGAAGTTACAATGATTTCATAAATTAAATAAAATATATTTATATATTTTACTGAGCATTTAATAAATATTTATTGACTATTTTTTAAATAAAATATTTATTTAAGTGAATAAATTATTTATTTTGGTGTTCAATAAATGGATGTCGGGTTTGAGCGGACCATGGTAAATCCAGTAGAAATATATTTTTTTCCAAACAGTAAATAATTATGTTTCTACTTGGAACAAATAAAAATAACACATATATTATTTTATGATGCAGAATTTTATTTATCATTCCATTTTGTGCAAGTTGGTGCACCATAAATAATGACACAATTTTATTATTAAATTTATGGGGTTTCTCTTAGTTAATGAATATATTTAATTATTGCTATTGAATTAATTATTGTAACTGAAATTACATGTATATAAATATGCATGTATTCCTATTGTGACACACACCACACCACACGTCTGGTGATTGGAGAATTGTTGATCCAAACAATTTCTCTCTTGAATCCTCTTATTTCCTCTCTCAAGGACGAGATACGTTCTCCAAGACTGAAGAACAAATGATCAAGAGATACCGACACAAGACAATCACTTCACTACACTTGTACCTAGAGAACAATCGGTGTCGATAGGAGGCCATCAGGGAATGTGTGGATCATCACTAGAGGGATTCTAGTTTGAATCCTTACAGAAATGATGAGGTAATCCCAAAGGGTCATTCCGGACGATCAATATCATCAACAAAGAAAAATGAAAAATATATAGTTATTATCTTTCTTTATGAAATTAATTAAATTAATTATAAACAGGATTGAAATATCCTCTATAAGGTTTCATGCCTCTTTCTTCTTTTTCTAAACCATTGATTATATTCCGTGGAGACTGGAATTCATCGTCATATTGATCCCAAAATAATCATTGATCATGGTAAAAATAATTTATGGGTACCATCCCAACAATGCTTTGGCTATGCCCGGAACCTTCCTATCCAATATATAATAAAATTAACTATAATTGACCCAACTCCCATCAATCTTATTTTGTATCTTTTTGGGAAATATTAGTTTTTCCCAACAATTACAAATTTTTCTTCTTCTTCAGGGGAAAAATAAAATTAGAGCATTTAAAACTATTCATGATGAAATATATTTGGAATTTTTCTATCTAGTTCCACTCCACCTAAAAATACTTCAAATAGATCTACTTTATCTATTAATTATCAATCTAGCTCATCATTATTCCATTGACTTCATTTGAAACACTCTACACTTACATTGAATCTTATTATTTAATTATTCTCAAAAATTAATATTTTAAATGGGATCTCCCAAATGATGTAAAATATATCTCTGTCTTGAAAGATCTCACCACATGCTTCCTCCCATTTATATACTCATTTTTATTACACAAATGATGGAAGAAGCACATGCAATAAATTTGAATTTCCTACATAGATCAAATGTGTTTAACCACCTTTAAAATCACTGAAAATCTGGGTTCAATAGTTTCATAGAACATCCCTAAATATCAGTTTCAATGAAATCTACAATTCTCCCTCATACATAAACTATATTTATGATCACTGAATGTATAGATTAGTATCATCACAATGTTAGAGTGTATAAATATAAAGGAAAATTAGTTTGATATATTATATGTACTCCTCCATCAAATTCTATATAATAACTCTTCATTCTTGTAATTCTCCACCTCATACATCAATGTATTTATCCCCTTTGTATATAAACCTGTATCAAGTAATCTGATCATAATGTTTATAAATATTATGAAACCCCATCAAATGAATTCAAATTTCCTCATCTAGAGATCTCATGATTTCTTCATCAAGTGATATACAGAGTTATACTTTACTCGATGAATTATATTTGATATACTCATATGATTTACCATGTCTTCCATCTACTCACCTCATTGGTATAATGTAACATTAATATATTCAGAGATCATTATATTTTCCTATATGATTATATTTTCAAAAGTTTATATGATAAAATATTTTTATCTATCTTGTTAATTCAAATGATTTCTTATGTGCATGTTTCTTTTTCAGGTCATCTTGATTCACAGAACATAGTTTAATGAACATTCACACGTTTATACTTCTGATGGATTCACAATAATTATCTATCTAATGGATTGATAAACTATCCTTTAGTTGGAGTTATAAAGTCTTCATCCAATCATTCTACATCCAATTATAACTTCATATATCAAACATTGTATTCCCACAACCCCATGAAATTAAAAATTCAAACATTTTTAAAAAATTATATATAATAAAACATCATGAGTGAACTCATCATTAACAGTTAAAACATTTAGTAATCATTATTTAATATATGTTTAAGATCGGAAAATTGTCCACATACATTTTAATAAATGTAACTCCAACTTTTTATTATTAGAAGAAAATAATTTTTACCTGAAATACAAAAACATTCATATCCAACATCATGATATAAAATACAAAAAAAATATTCATCAAATTTAAAAATATACTTAATAGTTACATTCTATGATCACTTTATTGGGAAATATTGGTCAAGGTTATCTCTATTGGATGCAATTACATGGAAGATAACAATATGATATTCTTTGAAAGGATTGATTACAACATTTAAATTTAATTCATGATAAATGATTCAAGGATTCATTACTGAGTCAAAATAAATATTATGATCATAAAATAATATTTGGGAATGAATTTTTGCTATGATTATACAAGTGGTAAGTGGGAGTGCCATAATTTTTCATGTAGCACATGGTGATAACATATAGAAAACCATTTATTAGTCTTATAAAAAATTTATACAAGTTGAAAGATACTCTGTAATGATTGAGTTAACGTAATGACCGAAGTTCTTGGGGTTGATCAATTAATGTAGATCTATGGGTTACTTTGCCCATGTAATTGTATATATAATGACATTGTATTTAAAAATTAACGTTTCAATAATTGAAGAGGGAATTTTTTTCATGTGTCACGAGGAATAAAACTCTAAAATGAGATATACGTGAACTATAAGATGCGATTATAACAGTTATCAGAACTCTATATGCTTTATTGATGGATCTATAACATATTTCATTCTTTGTACTATATATGACATTACTAACACATATATTAGGATGGTATGTTATTATATTAATCTACAATAATTCTATTAGAATTAGTCAGATAAATCTAATTATACTTCAGAAATTACAAGAAATATATACCTATTACATAGAGATAATGGATCACTAGATATAAGGATAAATAGTCTTGTTATAGATTATTTGGACCTAATATCATATTTAAAAATAGGAAATGAAAAATAGAATCTTATTTTACTAAATTATTTTTATGTCTACAAATATTGAGTATGTTGATGTTTCAGATGTAGCTAAATTAGTAATATTAATTATGTTCAAATTTGTTCATGTTATTGTTATCACAGAATAAATAATTGAAAATATTTCAATATTATAACAGAGGAAAAAGGTATGTACTTGGGTATATCATCTCTGGAAGTTTTTTTATTAAGAGTGGTGATTTTGGAAATAGAAGAGTATCGATGTATGGAAATGGGGTGGCATTCATTGCTAAATCTCTAACATAAAAAATCATTGTATTATTATATGAGATCTAATAGATTGATCATTGATGATTTTGATCTTGTAAAAGTGGTAGTGTTGTAATATTGTATGTCCAAGAACCAACGTGAAAAATAATTTTTTATTTCAACATCATGTATAGATAGAGTTATTCATGATGTATAATTACAATACTAATGTTAACACATCTATGTTTATTATTTAAATGGTAATTTCAGTGGATTATTTATCATATCTGAAGGTTGTAGTAGTTCCCAACTATAATGAAAACCATGAGATACTATGATTGTAATATTAAACATATCTATGGTGTTATGGAAATATCATAATTAGAAGACACATATGATTTCTCAATATCATGTTCTGGGGGATTATTAAAATTGAGACATCTTGTCATGAATTTTTAAATCTTTGATCTCAATTATGATGATTGGGTTGCCAATATAAATAATACATCTTTCATGATTCATTAGTTATTCCAATATATGATAAAATTGATTGTTCTCTTGAATTTATATTATTATCAATGTGTTTCATTTGATCATATAGTATAATTTAGGATTAAAACTGTTAAATTTATATTTTAGTGAGCTATATTACTTTGGGTGCATCATTTATGATGTGTCCTTTGATGAGTGATCAAAAAAATTGTTACTTATAAAAGGAAGTGATATCTTTGGCCCAGTTAACAAGGATAATAGTACCATTATTAAATCCATTACTATGGTGATTGAACAATGGTGTATAATATATGTTTACTTATATATAATGTATGAAAGGAGGATGACCAAGAAGGGTCTCTTTCATTATGAGATATTATGATACAAATTAATAATATTACACAAAAACTATACATATGAGGTATTTGTTTTTATTACTAAACCATATCTCCTTAGAGATTATGATGGGTTGATTTAATCTTCTACTGGTATATAGTAATCACTCACTGCTATTGAGATAATGGCCAAGAGGGTCACACATAGGGAGTATTCAATGGAATTTTAAATTATAATTAATTATGGTTTTAGAATAAGGTGGTCCCCATTATGCAGAATGGATATTATGCATGTTAAAATAACCATAGTGAAATAAATAAATTAAATATTTTCCTACATCAGAATAATAAAAATTTACATTATTTACTTATTATATTAACCTATTATTATGTGAATGTAAATAAACATATTTTTCAAAGGATTGTTTTATATTTCATTTTAAAAGATCATCTTGATATTTTGGGAGAGATGAGTCAGATTAATAACTCTTTTTTCATGTAAAAAAATTATTGTTACATGTGATTGATAAAATATTCATAAAAATTATGGAATGTTTTAAGATTCATTTGTAATGTTTTTGAGACTTTTGGAAAGGGTAACTTCCATAAGGACCTTTGTGAAATTTTTTGATCTTTTTCACCAAGATATTTAAACATTTTAACACCCTAAAATAAGGGGGAAATATATTTCTAGAAATCACTCTTCTTTTAACATCACTTTAAAGACAAAGAGAGAGAATTTGAAGGCTAGATCAAAAATAATTTGATCCAATATCAAGTATTGATATCTTTATATATTTTGATTATAATGATGTTGAAGAGGAATTATTTCATTGTGAAACCACAATAATATATTTTATGATATCTAATCATGTTTTAGGAGAATGTTTCAATTAATTAGAGGGATCATGATTCAGTTCATTCAAGTGAAGTTTTTTGATAAATACTGAAACACACATTTAATCAAAATCAAATGAGGTATGGTTTTATTTTAATTATTTATGGATAATTTAATTTAAAAGGAAACCCTTAGTGACTACCACGTTTTCATTACATCGGTGATATTTTCATGACATAAATACCAGTATATTTTTTTAAAATTAATACTCATTCAGACCTTTCTTCCCACCATGTAACATATCATTACCTTCCTTTAATGTAATTATATACTATTTTTTGATTCCCTCTTCTTTGGGGTGTGTTTTTGGACTTTCCAGGATGGAGACAGTATGTCGAGAGAAATTACCTAACATTCATGGATGTATTTTTCCAAAAAATTGATAGTATTGGTATAAACATAACAATTTTTTTAGAGGATGATCTTTACGAATATGTTGATTTGGAGGCTTTTTTTATCATTTCTAATATGATCTGTTATTGTATTATTTGTAGGGTAGATTCACACCATTAATATAATTCAGGACGTAAATATATTTACATAACGAATCTATAAAAATATTTCATGATGTGAATAAGATTCATATTCTTAATATAATACATGATGTGAAATGGTAGAGATCCTTATTTTTTACCCGAGTTGAATCCTTTTTCAGAATATACAAGACTAAAAATTTTCATTTAATAAATCTTGGATTCCCATAAAAAAATCCTTGATCCCATCTTATTCATTATCATTAAAGACTTTTTTTGATTTCATTATATATGAATCTCCATATCTTGAACCCCTATGGCTACACCAAAGGATTTTTTGGGTGATTTATTTCCTATAAGACATCTCAATTTATTGTTTAATCTTAGTGAGTTTCCTTACACTGTGTTCCTCCCTCTCTTGACTACCCTTATTTAACAATGGTGTGATTTTATAATTTTTCATGCAGTGGATGTTTGGTCATTATTATTTATGATTTATCTTTTCTTTTTTGACCTCCATTAATATCAGTCTTTGTTGGTTTTTCTCATTATGATCATTGAATTGATCTTTGATTAAATTTTGGTGGTTTTATATGATTATTAAATACAATTGAAAAACTAAATTTCTCAATTAATTTTAAATGAGTTTTTAATTGATATAAAAACCAATATTTGATATTGTTATTGTATGATTTTGATAATAAAATGGATATTTTGAAATGCCCACAAAATTAATGGAACTAGAATTGTTGGGTAGATTTGAGAAAAAATCATATCCATATTTGAAAATTGTTTGGATGAATTGAGTTAATGATTAACCTTAAGATAAATGTCATAAATTTAAAGATGAATTAAAAATGCATGAATTAATTAAATCATATCATTTGGTTTTGAAATGATAAAGGTATTTTCTAAGATAAAACATGGGAAATTGTAATTTTAATTGATTATAAATGATTTATTTGATCATAATTGATTGATTGATTGATTGATTGACCCAATCACATGTAAGAATGGGTATTTAGTGGGTAATTGGGACAATAGATCATTGATATGACATACTATAAATTGATAAATGGCCAAAACACTAAAATAAACTTACTACAACATGATTTCACAGGATTAGGAGTTGAGTATTGATTACTTGTGCCAAGGGATGTTTACACACTTTGAGCCAATATCATTGACTGATTTGTATGAGGATAAAATTATTATAAACTAATGTACCAATGGTATTATTACGTGGTGTTATAAAATTATGTATTTGATTATTATATGTTCTTTTTTATTTAACTGTAGTATTCATGAAAAACTTAATATAAATTTTTTATATAAAATGTTTATTTAAGCCTCATTTGATATATCTTCCTTCTTTTTTGTTATGAAATCATGATTCAATAAAAATATGTAAATACCTAGTTATGAATTATTTTACATAAAGTAAAATACTATTTGGTTTAATTGTTATTTTATTGAATATTGAACAATTGGTGAGACCCTATTGGGATATTTAGTCTTTCCCTAGTCTTTTCCATTATAGATTATGTGATACTAGGTCCAAGAAAATGGAATGATCCACTTGGAGGTGGTGAATATTATTGATCATTGGGACTAGTAGTGATAGAGGTGACTGGGGAATATGAAATCCACCCATTACATGGGATATGTATTATATTTTATCATGGTATATGTTTCTCCTTTTGATGATGTAATTTTTTGGTATTGTTTTAAATATTTTATTCTAGTATATTCTCCCCTTCATGTTTACAACATACTGAATTGTATATCTTTTAATATGATTTTTTTTAGAAAATATTGTCCCCTCATTATTATTGTATTATGATAGATACTATTTGCCAACCTATGGAGATCATGTGTGGGATTTGGCACATGTCACCACAATCTTTCATGTTATCGTACAAGGGTATCAAGACTATTTCCAGAAAATGTGGTATTAGTATCTTATGTTCTGCTCAGTTGGACACCATTCCATAATCTCAGTATATATCTGGTTTATCCCAGTGGATATGAGGTTGGATTAATTGAAATTAAGTGTTAGTTATAAGATATTATCGATCTGGATCACAACATAATGAGCCTTAAGTAACCATGGATGTTTTGTAAAACTGATCCAAGAGGAATGTTTTGGTTTTATTTTAAGACTATTCCCTACTTTGGAATTGTGTATTTTAAAATAAGAATCATATATAACTATTGATCGATTCAATATTCTTGTATCACTATTTCTATTTGTTGATATTTGTATCCTTGTTGATGTTTTTAGTATTGTGTATTTATGTTTTGTAGCATTATACATATGAGGAGATGTTTGACTATTCTATAAGAGGAAGTTGATGGTGATCAATAATATAAAATTCCTATTTTCACCATAAATTTATTGAGATAGTGGAATATATTTTCAATGAAACGAGATACATACCTACAATAGTTCTTGTTAAGGCCATAATAGTAGATCATAAAAGGAGTGAATTTATAGATAATGTTCAAGAGTTTCCTTTCCAGAAACCACTATATTTAGAAGGTTTTAATGACCCTAAAAATTTTAAGGATTGTTAGTAAATGATTGAACTTGTTTTTGAGTTGATGGTAATACAAGATTATTTTATGAGAAATTTACTACATTCATGATTTAGGGGCCTAGAAATATATGGGGGGATTTGATGGTAACACCAAATAAGGATGAGGTATTGGAGAGGAAAGAAATTATAGTTATTTTTAGTAATCATTTAAATACAAATCCAAGGATATTTTTGTAATCCATAGAGTTTATCAACCACCAGTTGGGTGATAGGATCATGACATAGTATGTGAACTATTTTTCTAGACCATTTTAGTCTTAACAGAAGTTTATATCCAATGATAAGATGAGAGATCAATAGTTCAAGATGGTTGTCTGACATGATATCTTATAATATGTTTTATTACATGAGATCTCCCCTTATACTGATGTGATGGAAAGAGAATTGATGGTTGAGGAAGACATAAATGGTAACTATGGGTTGACTAATATTCCTTTTTCTCCTAGTGGCAGTTCTATGAGTTCCTTTAAAGGAAAGAGAAACTGGTATGAGTCTCGTAGTAGTTATATATTAAAGACATTTTCTAGACCTCATATAGTGACTTGAAGAGGCCCTATGACTTTGTTTTAATGTGCAATGGTCTAGAAATAGAAATGGTTTTTAATTTAGGCACTATAGGTCTAGATATATTGAAATCACTCCAAACATCATTAAATCATATTTCATATTTTCTCTAATCCTATTTGTGTTATCATCTTATCATCACCAAAAATTACTATAATGCATTCATATAAATTAAAAACTAACATTTTTATCCAAAAACATTCGGAATAATGCTTTGTCATGTATTGGAAGAGTCTTCATAGAAATATAATATGGGTACACTGATTTTGAGAGGTATCATCACTATATATTTCTTTTTAGTGACTTATTAATTAGATATTAGTGCATCTCACTCATTTATATTAATGAATGTTTCAAATTATTTGAGTCTTGTGAGGAAACGTTTGTCTTATCTGATGTATATTACAACAAATGTAACAATGAATAGAGGTCAGGGTCTTTTGTGTCCTATTTTTGTTTTTTATCTATCATAGATTATGAATTCCTAAAATTTTCTAGTTCTTAACATACTACAGCTTAGCATCTTATTTAGTTTTTATTGATTTCTTTCCCATAGGGTCCATATTGACTATTATCTTTTCAATATCTATGTTTTTATGCTCGATGGACTATTCCTGGGTTTGCATGGAGAGTGAGACCGGAGAATGATTATAGACAAACCCTCTTTTCAAATATAATCTATGAAATATCAACGATTATTTTAACTTAGACAAAAAATCTATGAGTGAGGAACATTATGTTGTTGTAGTCGATTTTCCAAAAAACTTTTCATCATATTTATATGGAATGTTACTGGTATGTGTGGTAGAGTTTTATATTAATTTAGATTCTAGTGATCTACTAGTGTATTTACTTTCCTATCATATAGAACTAGTAGATTTTAAAAATTTAAAAACTCTATTAGATGATATTAAAGATAAAGGTTTCATATTATAAAGTGTCTCGCCTTGAGAGGAACATATTATCATTTTGGAGAATGATAATGGAACACATTAAATATGTTTTGATTATTGAAAACTCAACTGAGTTATAGTTAATTAAAGGTTTATACTACCATGAATTGATAATCTATTTGACCTATTAATAGGGGTTATATGGTTCAAAAATAATAATCCTTGATCTGGTTATCACATGTTGAGAATAAAATACTATTAACTTTATAAAACTAACTTCAGAAGATGGTACAACCTTTTATGATTATTTTGATATTTTGTTTGGTCTAAACAGTGTTCATGAAGTGCTTATGGAATTAATGGAAAATAAATTTCATGAAAGCCTTCAGTAATTCATTATGTAATTTTAGGATGACATCCTTTTTTAAAATTACTCTAAGAATATCTATGAGATTAATTTGAAAACAGTTTTGTAAATCATGAAAAATCATCGAAATAATGTACATCATTCAAAATTTTATTTCTCAAATTAGGATGAAATTTTCTCAGGATGCATTTTCTCAGAATATGTTTTCTTATTTGATTTGGAAAAGTTAAAAGCCGTCATGAGATGAGAGAAATAGTGTAATGTTTTTCATATTCTGAGCTTCCTGGTATTGGAAAGATATTGTCAATGATTCATAAAATATTTCATTATGTTGACTTACTCAATGACTTGTCTCACTTGGAAAGGAGATATGTTCATTTGGGATGAAAATTTTTAATGTTATTTTGTAGATATGAAATTTATTTTGACTTATTAATAGATATTTAATATTTTAGAGACTTGTAAGGGCTATGTGGTCCTCTGTGATGTATCAATTTCATGTTTGGGTTTTTTTCGTGTACATGGTGATCATGTGATAGCCTACGGTTCCATAAATAATAGGCCACATGGGAATAATATGCATCCCATGATCATGATCTCATAGCTATGATGAATGCATATAAGAGATGGTGGTGTTACCTCTTTGTTGAAAGGTATAACATTTATAATTAAAGAAAAATTTGAGATATAACTTCATTAAAAAATTACATGAATATCAAATAGAGGCATTGGGTTGAGTACCTATAGTCATTTAATTATTACATTGCCTACACCCCTGGTTAGGGGAATGCAGTTCATGATTCTTCAAGTAATAATATTCTAAACCACACTACATATGAATCATCTAAAGAGTGGAATATAATGACTCTCATTCCACATTTTCATATGATATTGTAGTAGAATGATTATATTGTTGTTTTGGATAGTGTTTAGTTGACCTGCTTTCTTCTAAAGATGATTCTTCAAGAGTAGTAGCATACTGATAAATTCTATGGAATTATGGACCCTATGGTGGCGATACCTTTGGTGGGTGGTCATTCTATTCATTTGGTATCATATTCATCTCGAATTTAATTTTTTCACATTTGACTATGATAAAGGTCAGGATGGTGGTCTTCTATAGTTCAAAGTGGGTAGTGAACCTGGAAACCACAAGGATGTTTTATGATATTTTGAAACAATTCATGAGCCTATTTAAGATACTAGACATCTTTGAAATTATATCTCATTGTTATACCCACAAACATGACAAATATGAGCATAAGATAACTCCAGGTTTGCTTAAAAATCGTCGAGTACCAACTTAAAAGTGAGATAATATTTCGGTGGAAATTGTTTTTAGATTACCACATACCCATTGAGGGAATAATGAGATATGATTTTTGATCAATGAACTGACCAAGTCGACTCAATTTATATTCATTTGAGATACACACAATGTTATGGAATTGGGAATACGTATAAGTAGTATATTTTTATATTTCAATGGGTTCCTTCTACTCTAGTCTATGATAGGGATCTATATTTATTTTTTTCTTCTAGATACGGTTTTTTGGGGCCATGTGATCACATGTGTGATTTATCATGGAATATAATTCATATATGGATTGAAGGATAGAGTGGTCCATACAAATTATTGAGGATATGTGATGTTCTTGTGTACGTGATTTTAGAAGATATTTTGATAACCATTTGGGACTTGATAAATTTTCATATAATAATAGTTTCTAGTATCCTATAAAAATGGATATATTTGACCCCTTTTATTGATGGCCATATATATCTCCATTGTGTTGGTTAGGGATTGGTGAATATTCCTTGGTCAGACAGAGTGTAGTCCGAGTGTCAAAAACAATGATTCAATAGGTTCATCGGATAATTTTTATGACATATAGCTGGTACAAATCCTATAATGATCATCTTCCACAGAAATAATATTATTCAATTAGTGAATTGGTGTTTTTTACAGTTTCACCTCAGTTGGGTCACCCACATATGTGGAAACTAGAAATTATTGTGTCAGTATTTGTGGGTTCCTTTGATATTGTTGAGCGACTGGGGAAGGTGGACTACTCTTTGTCACTTCCACTAGTAAAATTCGATCCACAATGTGTTTCATGTACCACAACACCAAAAGTATATTTCAGGCGGGAATATCTTGATTTTGAAAATTAATTCTCAATGGCTGAGCATATAGTTGGGATTATTGATTTTGAGATAAAGTTAATCCATGTGAAGATGACATATTTGGAACTTGTACATTATTATTATTGTTTTTAATAGTATGATAATTGGGAGCCTAAGGAAATGATGAGAATGTTGTGGCCTTGTAACTTTGAAGTGAATCTTTTTATATAATTTCTCTTCATATAATTTTTTAGGGTGAGAGAGTTTTAACAACATGTTAGATTCATCAAATTACATCAGGACACTTTTTCAATTCTTTTATTGTTTGGGTGTACTCTGGACCTTTCAAGGACATATATTATTTTTCAGGTAAATTGGAATAATGTTAGGGATATATGTTTAGTTAGATTAATTGAGTATGGCTATAAACATTCCAATGGTTTTAGAGGATTCCCTTTTTGTATGGGTTGAGTTGGAGACCTTTCCTAATCTTTTTCGACATGGTTTGGTATTGACCTCTCTTCAAGATAGATTCACGTTGTGAATTTAATTCTTTACATGAATCTATTTCGCAACATCATCTTCGAATCCATTCTATGAAATGGATTATTTTCATGTTGTGAATTCATTAGACTTCATAAAATTACTTGGATCATTATTTTTTTAATTGAGGTGATGAATTTTTCTACATATAATACACTCTGGAAATACAACTCATGAATCAAGGATTCACATCAAGACGTTATATGTCCCACCATTTTTCTATAAAATATAGCCTCGGGATTATTTCACTCTCTACAAATCTTGTTCCCCCGAAACAATTAGTATTTATTATGTTTTTTGGGTGATTTCTTCCCATCCAAATGTCTTGGTTTGGATTTTGATCCCTATTGAGTTTCCGCACTTTGGTCTTCTCCATAACTCTGCTACCTTTATTTCAAATTGGTTTGGTCTCATGTTTTAATATGGAATTTTGTTTTGATCTTATTGACCCGTGATATATGTTTTCTTTTTTTGATATACTTCTCATTCATTATTCATTGGCACTTCTCTTTGCGGGCATTTATTTTTTCATTGATTAAAGTTAGGTGGTTTTTTATAATTTTTACCTATAATTGAATCCTTAAATAAATTTAATTAATTTAAATGAGTAATTAGATAATTTAAAAACCCTAATTAGAGTTGAATTTTGTATGATTTTTAAAATGGAATGGATATTGTGAATACCCACCCAATTTCAATGGAACTAAAATTAATGAGTGGATTTGAGAAAATTTGATATCTTGGTTTGGAAATTAATTTAATATGGGTTTAAATTTTATCCTTGAGATTAATGGATTAAAATGAAAGATGATTTAAAAAGCAATGAATTGATAAAATCATATTATTTTTTCAAATAAGAAAGGCATTTTTTATGAAAAAAATTGGGAGAGAAAATTTAACCATAATTGAAATGATTTATCCTCCCCTAATTGATTTATTGATTAACTAAAGAACATGGGATCCCCGGAAGTGGTAATTATGAAAGTAACACTATGATATTACCCCTAAAAATATGTTGATAATGAAAAATATGACAAAAATATATTTTAGAAAAACTTTCCATGATGGAGAGTTGAGTCCTGAAAGACTGAGCTACGGGCTGTGTGCACACTTTGAGATGAGATCACTGGTTGAGTAGTGTGAGGATCCTATTACCAAAAACTATCATACTGTAAGTATTATTAAATTTTCTTATGATATATTTTATTTTATGACTTACATACATTTATTATTAAATATTTTAATCATTCCAATGACTTTATGTATATGTATTATATGAATTTTTCATTTAATCATTTCTTAATATATCTTTCATATTTTTGATTATTTAATCAGGATTTGTTTAAAATATATAAATTCCATTTCATTCCTTTTTGAACATAAATTGAATGTATTATTTATTTAATTGTAAAGGGGCACTTGGTGAGACCCTAACAAGACATTTAGAATACACCCTACCTTTAGCTTTGGGAATTTTTAAATTTTATTATGCCACGTCCAAGAAAATGTAATGTGAGACTTATAGGTGGTGGAAATTTGTTATCATCGGGACTATAAGTGATGGAGGTGAATAGTGAAGATGTGATCCACCTATTTTATATTTTAATTTGAAGATTTTTTCATGGTAGATATTGTGTATATTAATGATGTACTATTTTTTGTATTGTTTTACCTATTTGATCATGGTTCCTTCTCTATTTGGGGTGTTTTTCATATTGACTTTTATCTTTTTCCTTCTGCTGGTTTATAGAAAAAAGTAATTCCCCCATCATTATTGTATGGTTCTAAGCACTAGTAGCTGTCTTTTGGGTATTAGTAACGCAATTGGTCACATGATAGGGCCATCTTAGGTATCATCAAAATAGGGTTTCTTGGATGGTTCTTGACAAACATAGTACCATCAAATTTGACATCATTTTAGAAACTCATATATATTTACTGAGTGGTGATGGAATGAAAATATCTGTATGGTATCATTCCATGAAATTATTGAAAATGTATCATTGAATTTATTATCCTTAATAAATGGATACCCTTTGTAAACGTGGTGTGATATATTCCCCAACACTTTTACTTCCACATTTATCATTTTATGAAACATCAACTTTTCCTAATAACATTATTGCTGGTTATCTTAAGAATCATATCCTATTTTTTATTAATCTTGATATATACTATTTATTCATTTATAGAATCAATCAACTCTAGCTATTTTCAATACATCTCTAAAAATATTGGTCTCACCTATGATAAAACGGTTCTATTTGATGACTCACTCAAACACATTCATGATTAATTCATATCACTTTGACTACCACTATTGTTATACACATTTAAATACTTCATAAAAATCATATAAACTAAATATTTTATCCTTTTCAACACTTTATAATGTTAAATCACCAATCATTTCATTTACATCACTCTAATATTAATAATTTGTATACTTTACCGCATGTAGTCTAACCAATTCTATACTTGTTTCTTTTTCGTACTCTTTAGATGAGTGTTTAGTCACCTTCACATCATCTAAATAAATAATATCACATATTTACATCTTCAAAAAATGAAATATATGTTCATTTTTTGGACACCTAATAAATATGTCATCTACTCTTCATTACTGAAACATGGATATATTGGTAACTTTCACCTTGATAACTGATGATCTTCTAAACACATTAACATAATTAAAACATTGAATATTACTGTATTATATTTGATATTTTTTATATAAAAATATTAATGAATTACAAATGGTTTTGAATATTAACCAATATAAAAATATTCACTAAATGATTTGTGAAGTGTGTTGATCCACCAGCATCATTCAAGATATATCTAATAAATATCTGATTTTTTTTAAATGGAACCTCTTTTATAGGGAGTGTATGGAACACCATTCTCATGATGAATATATTTCATGTAAAATTAATCTTAAAATAATTTATTAGTGATCTAATCCAAATTATCGATTCTATTTCTCTTCAAATAATACATCCATTCCATTTATATAATACTCTTCTAAATATTAAAAACCTCAAGTCCTCAAATTTATGTTCCCTAAAAATAATAAATGGAATAAAATAAATGTTATTAATAAATGAGGTAAATAATTTTTCTCAATTTAATTAATTCTTCTTCAATGTCCAAAATTTTTGAAGTGATTAATTTTTATTACAATAGATTTCTAAATATTCACTTTCTTGTTACAATAATTTATCTTTTCCACTTATATCATGCCAAAAAGATATAATTTGTATCTCTCTTTAGTATTATAATATATTAGAAATTATCTCATTATTTATGTTTACTTTTGTTCTTTTAAAAAATATGGTCAATAAATCAATATAAAAACTCATTATTATCATTAAAACTCAAACACAAATAGTTATTAACATCACCCACCTTAAATAAGTTAACCATTTTCACTAATCTCTAGTCATAACATGCCATTATTCTATCGTAAAAATGCTGGTTATAGTTAGTGTTATCCTCTAAATAATTACTATATTTGATTACTTTAATCAAATGAAAAATCCAGAAAAAAATAATGAAAAATGAAAAATTAATTAATTAAATATAGTGGTCATAATAAATTCCTTGAACTGGTGTCTATAAATAGATGAAACTATATTATAATGTCTATATTGAAAATGAAGTAATGGAAAAAATGAGTGAGATTAGTCCTTATGAGGTTAAATTTTGTGATATTACAAGTAAATTAGAATTACTACAGTATTCCCCAGACCAAGCCCAAGTGGAGATTCAGTAAGCATGGCTTGGGAGAAATCATTTATCAGATATGTTCAACATAATTGAAATTTCTATGATATACATGATGGCCGAATCACCAAACATGATGAATTGTATTCCTTATCCTACCCTTTGATATTATGAATATTTCTTTAGGGGGATTTATATATATTAGGATGATATAAACATATAATCATCAACATAATAAATGTTAACAGTACATATATTTATTTTAAAAAGTAATATTAAAATAAATTAAAAATAATGAATTTTATAATATTTGTTGATTAATCCCTAGAAAATGCATGATAAATTTTATAAACCATGAATTAAATCGAATGATATTTAAAACACATAATTTTTTATGGATTTATATTTCAATATATAAGATGTATTTTTATCAATATATATTATTTTCTTCACCCTTTAAAATTTAATTTAATGAATAATATTGATAGTATATATACATCATAAATTAACACTAATTTAATGTTCTTTTGGGATAGAATAATAATAAATTCACTTTATGATTAAAGAATACATTTTTTAAAAAAAAATTCTATTTGTTACGTGTTATTATATTAAAATTAATTTTTATCATTTTTAGATATATTATAAATTAAAATGGATTTCATATTTTAATTAAAATTTATAAACAATTTAATATGGGAAATTTTACAATTGGTTATAAAATAAGTTACTAAGGTAAAAAATAGTCACAATGGTAATGGTTAAAGGGTGGTAAAATGATTAATCAAGAGGCAATGTCTCAAAATATCCAAAAACCGTCAACTATAAATGAGTTAATGAAGTATGGATTGACTATAACCTATCATTTTCTCTCTATTTATCAATTTTAGATAAATTTTCCTTAAAAAATACATCCCTTTTTATATTAAAAAAGTAATATGAATAAAATTCCACACATCTTACATATTTAAAGACCTCTTCCCCCCCTCAATTATACTCACACAAAAAACCACATAGCTTGACCATAATACATAAAAACCCCTCTCCAAACCAATTTTTGGTATATTATTGGATCTAGTCTCACAAAAATTCAAATCTATGAAGGTTTAAAGAGTGGTCTATTAGAGAATATCAAAACTATAGGTGATTATTTTAACTACGTTCATTATATTATATTTATTCTAAAAGCACTATCAATTCCATTATAATCATGAAAATATAATTAAATGAGTGGAATTAATGTGTTGAAACTTTATTATGTTAATGGAATAACCATTATCAACATTACTCCTATCCATTAGAAAATTAAATTGTCACCTTATTGTTGTCAGATTTCCACTTCCATGAACTACGTATTTAATTTTCAATCACGACCTTAAATGACTAGTTATAAAAGTTTATTTAACTAATAAATATGAAATTTATTACATTATTAATATTCAATAAAGATAAATTATACATTATATTAATAATATTTTTAATAAATGGTTATTGAAAATTTAATTTCCTAAAATGAGCATACAATGACACCTTTTTAAATTTAACCAATTTATTTAAAACTGATTAAAATTTACAAATTTTGTGCTAATTTAATGATATAGTAAAAATATAAATATAATTATAGATATCATGATTCTATTTTATTACTATTTTGATCAAGATGAATGTACTGAAGTAGGTTTGGATGAATCGACCAAACAACCTCCAGAGACAAATGAGAACATAAACCAGATAATAAATGAATAACATATGATAGTAAATGGAAATTAATAAATTAAATTTACATTAGAAATTATCTAAATAAACTATTTAATAAAAGTAATTTTTTTATTCATTAGGTTAGATGCATTCACAAAGTATTTTTGGACCTTAGGTAAAGGTTCTTCATCTCAATTTCAATTCCATAAGACATGTTAATAATTATCCACCAATATTTATTTATAGGGTGTAAATGATAAATTATTGACTTAGTATATATAAAATAATAATTAATTGTTATGATTTTTTCTTTTATTTAAGAACTCCTTTTTCTTATTCATTTTATTCAATACTAAAGTCTTATGGGTTGTTGTTATCTTAATTAACATTAATTTATTTTTATCCTTTATAATTGACTATAATCCCCCAATATTATGTTTAATCCACCTGATTATTTAATTATATTTTATTTTATATTTATTTTATGTGAATTAAAAATCATATATACATTTCACCTACCATTGGTTCAGAATAAAACCAAATAGTGGCTAGATTAGGGGCATGAAATTATATCTTCTGTGTGATCAAGAATAACCCCCCATGAATCCATATTATTTATATTGTTATAATAATGATCATGTTTATAAATAAATGGTTGAATAGTTTCATTTTACGTTTCATTTTATTTTCTTAACCACAACATAAAAAGATCATTTAAAATTTTTCTCCCTGGAAATTTATGACTTTATATTCAAATGTGTGAGAAAAGTCTCATTTTCCATGTTTGTAATAAAAGAACCATTTCTTGATTTTATATACGTTATTATTTTTAAATTTTACTTTATATTTTTAATATTTTTTCATATTAAAAAATATTCATATTATAAAATAAATTTTTAAATTTTAAAAATGTTATTATTTTAGAAGAATAAATAATGGTATTTAATTTCACATATGAAAATTTTTATATTCCACTCCACATTTTAAATTTAAAAAAATTATACTAAAGGTTTCAAAATTTAGAATTATTTTAAAATTAGTGTTTTTAATGTGAAATCTTCAAAACATGAATTCGATATATGAGTGACATATAAGTTTGTTCTTATATCCATATTCCAATATATATATTGTCCATTTATTTATAATTTTGAATCCATTTTATTCTAAATCCTAAAAAGATAAATCCCTTTGAGAATTATCATTAATATATTACCCTATAATTACACTTAGGGATTTATAGTTTATATCTCATCTCATTAAAAAGTTTTATGTCCTTGATAAGTCTTCATCTCTCTCTTGAGCCTATTTTCTGCTTCATGACCATATTCTTTAATTTCATGGATATATTATATATCACTTAAACTATATATATAATTTGTTTTCTAGTATAAATTGAACTATATTACACATATTATATACAATGTATAGATGAAGGGTGGATACCTTGAATTTAAATCCATTTATTAATAAGGTAAATATTTACCATTAGAATATGTTTTATTTTTATACACATGCTTAATTATTTTTAATGTGTGTTGGTTAAAAATTGTAATTTTTTATGAATTCGATCATGTGTAGAATTTAGTAGAATTAAATTGAGGTAGGTGCATCTCAAAAATATATAATCTCTTGATACATTGGTTATTCACATGATATAATATATATTTGTTATCAAGTGAAAACCATACTCATTTCAGTACGTTGTCTTAGTATAAAGTCTTGATCGAATGTTTATGATATCTATCATTAAGCATTACATCGCTATGAAATCTATAATTTTTATCCATTTGGTTATTTTAATTATTATGTTGTCAGGGGATATATCACATTCTTAGGTAATAAGATATAAGTAATTATAATAATAATCATTTACTCCATTTTATTCATTCTATATTTATTTCATAATAATTTTATTGTATATTGACAATTATTTAGTGTTTAATCTCACCATTTTTACTTGTTCATTTTCCCAAGGTCATAAAGAAAACTGTAACATATGTTTCACAACCCCCAACCCCAAAGGTACCCCCCATTTTCGAAAAATGAGGGAAGGGAGATGATGGGAACTAAAACAATTCTCCAAATTGGAATTGTTATCACAAAAGCACCAATAGTATAACATATATAAAAATGTGAGTTTATACCTTCTAAAAGTAAGTGGGGAATGAGATATGAGAAAATTAAACCAATCAACTCATTCCTAAAAAGATAGAAGAAATATCCTATATATATATTATCTTATATTAATCCAGTTCAACTGGAAAAGGGAATTATAAGTACTAAAAATAAACTCAAATGTGCCAACAAGTCCCAAAAAAATCTGCTGAAAAAACCCACATTTTAAAAATACCCTACATTATTTCCAAATTTCTCTTTTGGAAATAAAAAAACATTTTATAAATATGTAGATCAAGTAAAACAGTTATAATAAGTAGGTTCAACATTGGATCCTATTATGAGAATGATTATGAAAGCATATTAAATCCTCATGAAAAGAATATGAAACTTACTCATCAACTATATGGGTATAATATGTTCACAGCCTCACCATTGTGATCTCTCAATAAGCCAAAATGGATAATATTACAGGATTGTAAATAAGGGTTTCACACTACTGCATCCCCACTGGTTTCCTCTTGACCCCAATGTTGTATGTCTTGATCTGTCCATTTCTAATGAAAACAACTATAAAGACCCTATGTATAAGTATCATAATGTTCATCTTTTACATAACCTCATCTCATCATCCCATCCAAATATATTATTATTACTTGATTGGTTTATAGGATCTATCATAACCAATAAATCATGTATCATAATCTGATTGTTGTACCTCAAGATATCACATTCCATGCGTCGAGTAATGTATCTCATTCCATCACTTCCCATACATGACGTAACAATAACAATCTGTAGGATATTATATCTGAAGATACATGTGTGTGAAATTACCAAAAGATATTACAATGTCATGAAATCATATATGGTAAAGATAAATACCATTTATACCCAAACAAAATACTACTTGGATAAGAGAGAAGGGACAGAGGGTGTAGATAGACATGTGTCTCTCACAATCTTATATATTGGGGGAAACACCTCCAAGAGACCACTAGGATTTAGTCTTCCTGCCGATAAGGTTAGGGTAGAATATGAAATCATAAAAATAATTATATAAATTATCTCACAACCACACTATAGGAATTAACATGGTATTAGGATCAACAATAGATATCCTCACTAGGACATCCAACTTCCACTACTAAGAGCTACATATCCTAGAAGCACACAAAAAAATATGATGTCTTACATTATGAAGTAATCCTTTACTTTTTTATATTTTCATTGATGTTAATAAATTAATTATCCATTAATTAATATTATCATTTTTTATATTTACTTGACAATAAAGAGGATGTTAGTGCCCTATACACATAGTATAACTATGTCTGTAGTTCTCATGATTATACACATTCTCATAAAAAAAAGAATAAAAATCATGCGTTAAATCAATAATATAATATGTTCATTAAAAAATTATAGGTACTATAGGAAAATATTCTAACCTACCCTAAAAGAGATGCATAACCAAGAACATCCATCTACCTTAAGCAGTGTGGAAAGGTATGTAGATAAACAAGAAACCCTCCAATACAACCATTTAAAATTCTCATTAATAGGATAGAATTGAATATTTAATCACAATAATGGGTAGTACCTACTTCTTCCCATTTTATTAAATCTGGTGCCATCCACAACACCATCATGCTCATCTCTTTGTATCTCACCATTAAAGGCATTTATAGTTATCCCAAACCATGGTATCCCTTCCCAAAATCCATTCAAACCAATAGCCATCATTGGATCAAATCTCATTGTATAGAAAATATCACATCTAGAGAATAACAGAAGGATGAAAAACATTAATAGGGTCATCTGGGAAACTATGCCTCAGAAAAGAATTAAACCTTCACATGAAAATGGGCACAATCTATCCTAAAATGAGTAATTCTACCTTCATAAGAAAACAAATTAAATTATCCCCAAACATTTATATTTTTTAACCAATACATTTTATTACTAAATACAATTAACTGGTTCAATTATCACTAGTTACACCTATGGGTAACCTAAGGAATCATATATAACAATATATTAAATTATTGAACAATGATTTTAGTCATAACATTCGGTTTCATTAAAAATTAAAGAGGAATATATAATTAAAATACCTCTTTACTATCACTCACAACAATTATTACATACATCATGTTATTTATACAATTCCATTAAAACACGAAAGAATAAAAACTATTGAACTATAATAATTCATTGATTTCAAAAAAATTAATTTACAATAGTTTATGTGTTTATTAAAAATAAATAATTAAATTCATTTCCATATTCCATCAAAATATCTTCATAACACCAGCATAAAAACATGTTAAAGATAGAATAAAATAAATTGAATTGTATCTATTAAAACTAGAGGTATATTATTTTCATTATAGAAGAACACAAATGATCACTAACCATAAACAATTATTTAATTAATATAGTTTAAGTTTTGTTAGGTAAAATTATATTCCCACCCAAAGGGATAAATCATGGTCACATTATGATTTCACGTAGAAATAAAGGTTATAAAAAATAATCCCAAACCTTGATATGTCAATACTCTTCAAATTATAATATAAACACAACATTAATCTTCGATCACCTCTCCCACAAAGAAAGCTACATCACCCCAATATTTCTACTCCAAAACCAGGAAAACATCTTCATGATAAACTATACTATAATGATGGATAAAAAATAATATATTATTACAAGAAATAATGGATTGAATTGAGATAATGTAGAGATAACCCATCCAAAAAGAGTTATAACTAGCATTGGATCACCACTGATTGATCTGTAGAAGGGGGAATAGATTATGATTGAAAGAAGAATCAAAGGACATCAAATGAAAACATTGGATGTCTAGGTTTTATGATATAAACTTAGTATAAAAGTAAGTACATATGGAATTTAGTTATTTATAATCATTTTTTATAACAGAAAAACCTGGAACAGACACCCCTTGACAACAGCATCAAACCTGATAAATAAATAAGGAATATAACAAAATGGAAGGGACTGCACCGTAGCATCCTTGTAAAGCATTAATCTCAGGACCATAAAACCCTACACACCAATGATCCGATAATACCAAGGAGGGATGATGACATAGTTTAAGAAACCCTGACACAAAATCTATTCATAAATAATTGAGGAAACACCATCACCTACATCAATGGCTTTACTAACGCAAAAAGGAAGAACACCTCATCAACCCCATTTCCCCCAAAGGCCTCTCAAAATAACAATGCTCAATAAACCCACTCCATAACCCTTCTCCTTGATTCTACTATGCCAGAATTTATTAAAGATCTAAAATCTGCCTCCCAAGACCCATAGACATAGTCAGTATCTCTATGTAGTAATGGTCCACATTATGGAGCAACACAATTCTTCGTGACATAGTATCCCCTTTATCTGAAATATCAGAGCCTAACTCCCCTGATTTAACCTGATCCTCCGCTAGGAACCTTCAACACACAAAACTGACCAATTGATGGGGTACTATATTTTTATTCCCTTATATTAGATAAACCTCAATATAGTCTCTTCCAAAATAATTTAAAATGAAATCCAAAGAGAAGTGAAGGAAAAGGTTCATCAAAACAACAACCCCATGAGATGCCTCTCAATAATGTCTCCAACATAAGAGGTAAACCACCTCAAATAAGGTAAAAGAGTTTAATTATACCAAAAAATAACTACCAGATAAAAAACAACTTTAGTTGGAGATACCTCCCTAAAGGGAGAATGGTCACTAAAAAAACTTTTAGAGAAATATTTTCATAAACAATAATAAGGTCAAAACCCAAAAACAAGGAACGTTGAAAAAGAAGATATTAATAATTATTAGTTTGGTGAACCAAGAGTGTATCTATTACTCACATTCCAAGGTTCTATACTCTATTTCTCATTTTGAGCACAAGACATAAACCAAAGGGATAACACACCCACACAACACCTTCTCAAAATTGTCTTGAATCTATATAGTCTTCTCCTTGAAGGTCATATCATTCTCAACATTGATCTTGATCAAATCAATGATGTTGTAGTCATCATGATGTTAATGGAAAATATGTGACACATATAATACCTCATGTATCTAGCTCACCTACAAATAATGTTTTATCCATACACCACGACCCCAACATGAAGCATCTCCTTGAAAGGCACAAAAATCAAGGGATAAGCATACTCGATAAAATAAATATTTTCATTCCATGATGATGAGTCTCATTCAATAACACATTATATCAATCATCAAACTCCTTGTGTCTCCTCCTATGATTGATATTGGACTTATCATTATCATTTTATTCTTTCATCATTTCTTGAATCACATAACCAATCTTTTTCTTATTCTTACTTCATTCTTGTATGAGAATTATGAACTCTTTGACACAATTTCATGGAAATAGATAAGGGAAGGATTATCCTTGCAAGGATTCAAATAGTTCCATACTATTAGTATATAATTTGTTTTAATAAAACAAGACCAAGGGCCGGTTCCACTTCTATAAACCTCAAAAATCTAGGACACTATAACTTATCATATAATAAAGAGTATGTATATTCTACACTTTCTTCCCATATTTTAATGGATGAAAATCATTACAAACTCATAACTAAGAGAAAAAATCCTTTTGGAGACTCCAACACACACTAAAGGTAAAATGATTATCACAATCCGATATGATCATCATTGGAAATCCTTTAATTTTTACCATCTCCTTAGAAAACATACTCTATAATGTGTCTATAGAACCTAACCCCATAACATCCATAAAATTGACTAATTTCATCAAAAAATATACTATCACCCATATAAAATAAAATACACCTAAATATTTAGGTCTTATGGTAATATATTTCATTAATAATTCCATCCACTTCTGCTGAGGAATGTAAACCTCCCTAAGAAAACCACCATAACATGATGCAATGAATTAACCTTATGTTAGAACAAACATTGAGGCAAAAAATCTACAACTACACATTACATCCCAGGCCACTAAATATTCCATCAATGATCTTGGTAAATCATTATTATGCCAGTATGTACGAACATGTGTAATCAGTGGAACTCATGGAGAATGACCTCATGAGTTTTTGAAGGTTTTAAAAAGATCCCATTAAACAAAAACCAGTGTTATTAACATTTAGATATTCCATCAAGGGAATTACAATTGAATATTTCATATCCCCAGACCTTCACCTTATAATACCTAGGATGGGACTCCTCCACCATCCACACGAAATATTATTGCATTATTTTCTGGAAAAATATAACCAAGGAATATTAATTCTCCCATTTCATGAGGAATCATTGAGAGCTCTTACATCACTCTATAGGAATATCTAGATTAACAAAAATGTTTAATACATGAAATTTTACTTAGATCATGAGAAACAATGTTACTATATCCTAAAATATATAAAATGTCAAAGTCAAAATCCTATAATATTTCCATCTATCATAAATATAAAGATTTAAATATATACTATATGAAGATATACCATATTCTCTTATGATCATTAAAAACCATAAAACAGTTTTCGAAGAGGTACTATCACCAAAACATCAAAGAAAACACAACAGATTCTAACACTAGATCATTAATGTTCTAGTTAATATCCTAGGAAAATAACTATTCAGACCCATAATACAAAATTTATCTGATTTTAATTATAATACATTTTAAACATAGATTAAATGAATTATATAAAACCATGAACCGAACTCCCGCATTAAGAAAATTATGTAATAGATTACTGAATTAATTTACATTTAGGTACTCAAAAGATGATTGAAAATAAGAAGCCTTTAAGAACTCTTGATCCCTTCTATTCAATGTTGTTATAGGGGTAAAAACATAATATATATATTATAAAAATATCTTATAATAATATTCAATACTGAAGAAAATTCTCTCCTCTAGAACTATATTTGGTCTACCTAAGAAATGACTTCCTTGAGCATCAAAGGATTCAAAACTACTTTTTGATTGTAGAAGACAATACCCATGAAATGGACATCTATATTTTAGAACTCACACATCATAAACATATAAAAAATAAAATAAATAACACACAAAATGGAATGTAGATGATCTATGTGACCCTCCTCATACGTGGAGTAGAAAAGGATTATATGAATGAAAACAAATATGAAATAATTAAAAAACTATCTGATCATTGAGTTTATAAAAACCTATAACATGGATACAATGTTCATTAAACCAAACAATATCATAGGGAACTATCAAGTCCTATGATTACATTAGAAATAAGTCTTCTTAATATCCTCATCCTTCAAACAAGTATGATGATAACTTGATCATAGATCGGTATTTTAGAACCAAGTAACTCTATTTAGATGATTGAATAAATCATAAATCCATTGAATAGTATTGGTTTTCATTATATTAATTATGTTCAAGAGGTTATAATCTATATAGAGACATATACAACCATCTACAATCTTCATAAACAAAACTATTTCACCCCAAGGTGACACGCTCAGCCAAAGAAAAGACCTTTGTATCATACCATCAATATATACTCACAACTATCCTAACTCAAATGGTTGTAATCTATATATATACACTGATATTAGAAACAATTCCCAATGGAATATATATCAAAACCTTGATCTTTTTTCATTTCAGAAATTCTTAAACCTCCTCAATAAAAACATTATGGTACTCTTCCAAAACTCTAGGAAACACATATGGTTGAACCTCCAATGATCATAGAATCATATATTCCATCAAGGGTGTTAAGTTAGAAACAAAAAACATACCCATTTGA
This sequence comes from Viscum album, assembly GCA_963277665.1. Classification (NCBI taxonomy): domain Eukaryota; kingdom Viridiplantae; phylum Streptophyta; class Magnoliopsida; order Santalales; family Viscaceae; genus Viscum; species Viscum album. Next base: position 1,958,030,652 of record OY728140.1, read on the forward strand.
GGGTTCCTCATTCCAATGAACATTATTTACTATCCATCATCATCAATAAACACACCCCACCTACTAGAAAAATCCACAATGGCATGCACAGAATACAGTGTGTCCATACAGGGGATGATGTCTTGTGGATGTATCTATAAACTTATAATTCCTCCTCAAGAGCAGTTCTTCCCTTATACTATATCAATGTATCCCTATACATTATATAGATACGCATATCCTCTATCATGAGTAGTAAAAATAAAGGTCATTGGAAGACTCTACCCATTAATTCTAACACTATTTACTAGGATATGTGATATGAAGGAGTGTGTATCTCTATAATAAAACATGGAATTCATCTAAGTACAATAAAATAAAATTTTACCTTAAATGGTGTTGAGATCACTTAGCATAGGAACATCATAGCATAAATTTCACCATGACCTACTCCATGAACTCTATAGATCCAATTATGTCTATCTCCTTGGAGGCACTCTACAATATGAGGATTAAGACAACATAAATTATTACTTTTTCTGGACCCATATCCTCTATATTAATCCCAAGATAGAGTATACTACATTTTTTCATTGTTTCGAACTACCTAAACGGAGAAACCTGGTGCCAAAAACATTCCACATACTACTGGGTTAGAATGACTGGTCACTCTCACCAATGATGACCTCATAAAATATAAGAAATAACATATGTCATATCTATTGGAAATGAAATGAGAGCTTACACCCCTTGTAAAATGATATGATGGTGTCTTGTTATGGTTCTAAATTATCTTCATAAGGTGTTTTTAAAAAATATTCAAGGAATAAATTCGGTGTTAGATTATGATGTCTGGGACCTACCATTAACTATCTAAAATATTTTTTCCTAGGAAACTAGAAACCCCAGTGTATAAATCCAATTCATGAGGAATCTTAAAGACTCTCATTTCACAAATATTGGGTTCTATCTAGTGTTTACTCTAGGACCACTACTATTACCAACACCTAAAGATATATGGTTAACAAAAATGATGTGATTAGGAACTAGAACTCATAGAGAAAAGCCTCCACATAACCTAATTGCCTACTGAATAACCCTTGAGATACTAATATCATTGCCAATTTATAAACTTTTATTGCTGACTTGCAAAATAGTTTAATGATATTTATAATGATCATAATAGTTATACATAGTAGGATTCTCCCTGGAGCATCTAGTAAAAATGATAAATAAATAATTCTAAAGGGTAATGAAAAAAATGAAACTAAGTCATCACATAAACATATATAATATGTTCATATACTCCCTTGGGATATCGATTATAATGTAACACATAGAATAGATAATTTATTAGAGTAATAAAATAAGCAAACCTTACCATAGCTTCTCCACTTGTTTTCCACTCATCCCCAATATCATGCATCCCGATCCATCTCTATCCAAAATATCCTAATCATTGGAAACCATGGATAAATATTATTTCATGCATCTTGTGCATCACCTCATATCATCATCCCACACACAACTAAATATAGTAATTGATTAGTTTTTTTGGATATACCACAACCCATATATCATGAATCTTATATTTGGTATTTTACCTCAAGCCATACTAACCCATACATTGAGTAATGTACCTAAATCCATCTAAACACATACATAACACACCTATAATGATCCTTATGATACTATATATGAAGATATATTTGTGGGAAAAAACTTCATTCCATTACATGCCTCTATATACAGATATGTGAAAGATAATAACTATGAAAACCTGCACATAATACTATTAAGAGAAGATAGAGGGGGAAGAGGGTTAGTCAATGATTTGTACCTCACGAACATGGATATTTGGGAAATCACCCTTCTATAGTCTAGGAGGTGTCAGTCACCCTCAATTAAGATATGGTAACCTTATTAAATAAAAAAACATACTTAAAATAATATTTATCACAACCAAACTGTGATCATTATCCTTCTATTAAGATCAACTTAAACTATCCTCACTCAAACTCTCGACTACCACCACTAAGAGATAGATATCCCATAAGCACACAATAGATTTGGAAGACTTGCATTAAAAATTACCTCATTCATTTTAACATTTAGCTTCACATCAATGAATTAATTGTCATAGCATACAAAGTCAGGCCTCCCCACCCACATTTCATCAAACCAACAAGAATATTAGTCTTGCATCACATTGCATAGCAGAACTCAAATGCAGAGAAATATAGAAGGTAACAAAACAAAAATATTTTCATCAATACATCTAATTCTAAAAAATATTTCATTCATCAATAATAAGAAAATGGGATCAATTATCACCAAACACAAGGAAATTAGACATCATAAGTAAATGATATCAAATATCCCTCTAAATTTATATTTTTAAATTAACCTATTTTATTACTATCCTGATTTTCCAAATTCAGATATCCTAGAATGAAAATTCTGGTAACTTATAGTGTCATATATTACAATCAATAAAATTATTAATCAATGATTTTGGAATAACATATTTTTTCATTGAACTTTAATAATTAAAAAATCATTATCATAGACATTTATTATTATTCAAAATAACCATTACTAAAATATATTTTTAGCCAATTCAATTACCACATGGTTGTAAAACTTCAATTAAACATGCATCGTAAATCAATTATATTATCATCAAATAAAAATTATATAAGGTTTCATTTAATAAATATCTTTAGGTTCTTTACCATTTTCCCTAAAATTAAAATTCCAACCCAATAATAAAAAAACATGTAAAATAAAACATAACATAGATAGAACACAATCAAGTAATATAAGAGGCATCCCGTTATCATAATAGAAGAACACATGTGATTAATAGAAATAATAGAACATTTCATTAATCTATTTTTATAATTTCTTAAGGTTAATTCCACCACTATCGAAAGGGATAATGTAGGGTCACTTTAATATTTAATATAGAATAAATGTATAATAAAAAAATATTGTATTGTAGAAGTAAAAGTACTACAAATGAGAATAGTACCCCAACATGGATCTCTAACCACATATCCCGCAATGAAATCTATATCTCTCCAAGAACTCCACACCAAAAAATTGTTTAAAAGAAAAAAAGATACTCCATTAGAATAATGGAGACCAAATTATATAGTGTGGAATGAAATAACAAGAGTAAACTAAATCAAACAAAGAGAACCTTACAGAAAATAGGTATAACAGATATTGTATTTCTATAGATTAATCTATATAAGGCGATGGTTGATTCAAATAGAAAGGGGAATCAAATTAATTTAATGTAATCTCTTAGAAACCAATAGATCATGAGTCAAAATTTGAACAAAAGTTGTTTTAGTGGTGTTTTGTGTATTTATTTAAATGTTGAGAAGACACCACAACATGACACAATCCCAAAATATGCAATAGAATTGGCTAATAGAGGAAAGAATATGACATAATATAAGGACCACAATGAAGTCTATATATTCGAAATAAAAAATAGTGAACATGATTCCCTACATGTTTTAGATCCTATAAACATGGGGAGGGACTATGGAATAGTCAAGATAAACACACCAAGAACTCATTCAATTTCAATGGAGGCTACACCTCATCCTACCTTCTTGATGTAGTTATCCTAAAAATAGAAGAACACCAATTGAATACCTACATCATAGCAGTCCTCTCCATGATGTAGTGCTCACCCAACATATGGAACACTCCTAGTCCATAGAACAAATATTCCAAATTTAGTAGTTTCTCCAACAATATCATTCTGGTAACCTACACCACAAATGATATCTACATGGTATAATGGTCTACCATACAATGAAACCCAAGTCTCTACACCATAGAATCCCCTTAAACTAAAATTGCATTGCACAACTCCCCTACTCTTCCCTAAGGATAAAATTTATTTAATGGAGTAGAATATAAAATCTTAATATTTCAATAATTTTTATCTTTTAAGAATGTAAAATGTTGAATAACTAATATTATAAGAAACAACAAACTAAAAAAATTGTGCAATATTAAAAAAAATTAAATGTATTAAATATAAAACCTATATAATAGTTTTTGAATTATGGATTTTAAATATATGTAAATGTTTTATGAAGATTATAAAGAATGGATAGGAAATGAGATAATTTAATTGAAGTCCTCCTAACAAGGCTCATTTTTTCTTGATCTTGTAAAAGAAGTAGTTTCATTAGGATTTTAACTAAACCATGACCAAGCAATGATTCAACAAGAACGACAAGAGTGAAATTGTCTACGAGGGGATTTATAGCTCTTGAAAATTACTATGGGATCTATGCTTGCTAAATCACCACATATGATGGCCATTGTTACATATCCTACTATTAGATATTTTGTGGATGTCTTCAAGGGTTTTGTATATATAATTTAGGATGATTTTAACATATACTTATTACCATAATATATGTTCTTATTATTTTTTAATTTTATAAAACACAATTTTAAAATAATATTAAAAGGGTGTATTTAAAAAAATCATCAGTTAATTCCTAGTAAATGAGTAATAAATTGAAATAAATTGATTATTGTTAGTCCTCTTCTTCCATGAAATGTATTTCACTAGGTATTATGTGTTTTTATCTAAATAAAATATACAGATAACTGTTTGATAATCATTTTGATGAAACATACTGAAAAAATATATAATGATTAATTTTATCTCACAAAATTATTTTAATTATGAAAGAATAAGAATAAATACACTATATGTAGAAAAATACATTTCTTCTAACGATTATTCCTCAATGATATTTGTTATTATATTTCAAAAACAATTTTATAAATTTTATAAATTAAATTGGATATAATATTAGAATTATCATATATAAAATAGTAAATATGATTAATATCATTATTAGTAATTAAAATATGTTATATAAATATAAAATTATTCACCATAGTAATGGTCAAAATGAGGTAAAAATGTTAAATCAAGAGGTAATGTCACAAATTTTCTTAAAAATGCATCTCTAAATATGATTAATATGAATTTACTAACTATAAAGTATTTGTTCCTATCAAATTTCCAACTCTAGATCCAAATTACTTGAATAATGCATCTCTTCTAGTATTAAAAAGTTAATATTTTTAAAAATTCCACCCATATCACCTATAAAAGGACTCCTTCACAATGTCATTTATCCACTGAACTGAATATTCTTATCTAAAAAAAATAAACTAAAAACTCTCCATATACCTCTTTACCATGTCATGGTGTAAGTGGACCTATCAAAATAAATATATATTAAGTCTTAAGGAGTATTCTAACAGATGACATAAAAGGAAGATGTATTCATTTTTACTGAGTCATTCATGTTTCATTCTTCTTAAACCTCCCGAAAATATATTATAAAAATAATAATATTATGAAATAATGATAATTTTATGATTAAATATAATAATATTGGTGTAATAACCATTATCTATATTTTCCCAGTTACTCAGAAAATGAAAACATCAACCATGTTATAGTTGGATTACAATCTCTATAAACGACGTAATTTATTTTTATCATCACGTCACTCAGATAGTTTTAAAAGTGTATTTCATGAATTAATATTATATTTATGACATCATTAGGATTTTGTAATTTTAAAATAGGAATTATATTAATATTATTTATCATTAATGGTTGACGTAAATTTATCCACCTAAAATGAGTAGGTCAATACATTTTTCTTAATTTGAACATATTTATAAAAACATAGTGAAATATATTAAATTTTGTTCTTATATAATGATAAAAAATATATATCTACAATTTTGGAGATTATAAAATTATTTTATGCATCCTTTGATCATAATCAATGTACCTAAGATGTCTTGGAGGAATTTATCAAACAACCCCAAGTTCCCAATGAGGAGAAAAACAAAAAAACAAAATAATTGTCATATATTAATTATTAGACCATAAAAATAAAATATACATAAAAAGATTATGCAAAAAGTATATAAAATAATTAAATAGGTTATTTAGGAGGTTATATGCTTGCGAAAATTGAATAGAGACTTGATGTAATTGTTCTTTATCCCAATTTCAATTAAATTAGATATGGTTTTTACTATACTTGAAATTACTTTTATATTGTGTAAATACAATATGATGGGTCGATTATTTATTTAATAATTTTTAATTACTATGTTTTTAACGTTCATTTAATCACCCCCAGTTCCTTCTAATTAGATCCATTATCTATGTCCTAAATGTTGTTGTGAAATTAATTTATTTTCATTAACATACATCTTTTAATATTTTACTTTAGCACTATATGATTCTTATATTCCACCATAAATTTATATTATATTTTATTCTCTACATTTTTATATGGTTTATATGTTTTATTTACATTTGATCTCTTATTGGTTCATAATTCAATCAAACAATTGCTTGAATTTCGGCTCAAACTTATATATTATTTATAACTTGAAATATTTTCCATTTGCCCATATTCATTAAATTTATATAACAATGTTTTTATTTATTCATCATGGATTACTGAAGTTAATTTTTCATTTTATTTTTTTTATCATGTTTTAAGAATAGTTATTTTAACATTTTTCACATGGATTATTTTTTATTCTCTTCACAAACGTGTAAACATGATTTCCATTTTTACATTTACCCCATGATCACCTTTACCTTATTTTATGTTTTAACTTAAATAATAATAATAATTTTCATGATTCCATGGTCTAATAAATAAATTAAAATTCATATTATTCTATGAATTAATAATTTTAAAAATAAATATTAGTGATTAGAAGAATAAAAACGGATAACATTTGACATACATAAATTTGAATCTTTTATCCAAATTTCATATTATCGAGTTTATTTCCTTACAAGGATTCGATATTTAAAATTATTTTATAAATAATTTTTTCCATTTTCTAAAGTCACCCATTTTATTTATTTATTAAATTGACTTAAACGTTTGTTTTCACAACCATATTTCCATGGATTAATGAAAAGTATTTTCATAATTTATTTTCTTATTATTCTCAAACATTATAAAATATATCTAATTTACAGAAATGTTTCATGTTTTAAAAAATATTTTCTATTATATATTTAAATTTTATACCACATGTTATTATAAGGATTATGATCCCTACCACTATTTATATCTGAATTGGCTGAATTGTTCTAATTTATATTATTATTATTTAATTTCAGGGATATATTCTAGATCACTTCCACTATTAATATATTTTGTCTTCTAAAATTTTCATATCCTTATAGAAAATAATATATACGGATTCATCTTGAATGGGGATTACCAATAAAGAAATTATATTTGTTGAGTATGGCATATTCTCATATCATATACTTTTTATTTCTACATATATGATTATTGATCATTAAATAATGTTAGTAAAGTATTTTATTTTTTATTAATTGATTAATATTATTAATTAAATTTTATTAAATAGTGATGGGTGCATAATAGAAATATATAGCTCCTCGATGCATTTTTTTGTCTACTGAGAAAAAATATGTTGATTTTTTGGGGCAATCCATTCCCATTTTTCTGTAATTTCATTTCATACACCCTAAGTGATTTATTTATGATATCTAAAATTGTGAATTATTCCACAATAAAATAATTAATCATTGTCTATATTATTATTCACATTTTTATCAATGGATATATCACATTATCATGCTATCATTTACACGGAATTTTAATTTTTAGTATTTGTTCCTAATATATTATTTATGACTTGTTTATTCAATAATAAATTCTATTGTACATTTCCACATATTAAGTGTCTGATATCACCCTTATTATGTTTTTCATTTATCATTTTATTAAGGAATATTATTATTTATTAAATTTTTAATTGTGTTCTTTAAATGGATAATTATATAGTAGTTGTAGAAAAATTATTATGAAATAACAATTCCAAGGTTTAACAGAATAAATTCCCATTTTATGATTATGATATGGTTTTTTAGTTAACGGTTTTAATCATTTTTTAAAACCAAAACCTAAAAGATATTGGGTTTATAAGTGATTCAATATTTTTTATTGATATTGTAATAATGAATGGTTATGTTGGGGTCACATTAGATGATATTAACCAATTATTAAATAAATTTTCTCTTATCGTGAGAGATGGGAGTATTAGTCTAGTGTGTCACATTTATCCTCTTCAATATAAAATAATCATTTCAAAAGAAATCCGTATTCAATTTATAATGATTTTGGGAAATACTAATTAAATTATGTATTAATCTGACGATAAAATGTGTGTTTTATTATTTTCGCTTTTCTCTCCAATATCAATTGAACTAAATTTTTTTTTTTTATTTACCCAAAAATTGAAAAGGTAGCATAAACCTTTTTTATCATTAAAAAATATTAGATAATATTTATAACTTTTTTTATATGAGATGAAAAACAATAACTAGAAACCTTCTACATTCCTTTAATGGTGTTTTCAATGGAACTGTCACTATAAAATATTTATCATTCCATTTATTTATAATATTATAGAATTTCTTTTATTATAATTCAATTTTTATTTTTCATAAAATATTGTACGGAAAATCATAATACTAAAACCTGATTGGTAAAATACTTTACAAATTAATTTAAATTCATAACATTTATTCTCTATAATCACTTCTTGATTTTCATTACTATTTCAAACATTACTTTATTAAGTGGTTTACATCATATTAAATTAATTCATTAAAAATATTTTTGAATCATAAAAATATTTTATTATAATCCTACACCTTTCCATATTTTGATATCCACCATAAGACAAATATTTTCCACCGAAATATTTTTTTCTCACACTAATAGCTATTTGTTAATAGTCAAATCTTTTATATCTATCATCTTTTAAAAAACTATTTTTTATATAGTTTGAAAACCAAAATAAAATGATACTATAAATTTTTTCTTTATATATTTATCCATTAATAAAAAAAATATCATCCTTCCCATTTTAAATAGATTTCCTTATAAAGTTTAAATATGAAAAAAGTGATTTTTGGAATTTTAAATCTCATGAAACAAAATTTAAACCATTTGAAATTTAATATTTTAAATACTTAATGTCCCAAAATAAAATTCCATTAGTACTTATTAAGTGAATTATTTTTTAGAAAAAAATACATAAATATTTTTAAAAGCATAAATAAATTTAAAATTTCTCTCCCGACCTGATCTAAGTTATTTCTATAACTTTTTAAAATTAATCATGAAATATATCAGATGAATTTATAAATTGTTAAATATTTCTATTTTATTTAATCCACATTTTCCTTATTTATAACATTCTTTTTCATATTTTTCCACTTTCTCCACCATTTAATTAAAAAAAAAATTTTAATTTGGGATATTATAACATATTCCCACTGAGGGAAACATCTATTATTTTAAATTAAAATATTTATTCTTGGAAAAACATTTTCATGATTAATAACTATCTTCACATTCTTCTTCTTTTAACATTCCAATTTTAAAACTGATATTTTCAAAAGATCTAAATTTGAAAAACATAAATGGGAACTTACTTTGGTAATTTCAATTTTTCCTTCAAAAGGTTCATGAATAAAATTATAATTAATGTTTAAAATTCCATATCAACTTCTTAATATTCTTCTAAATTTTCATCTTCTTTCATGAATTCTTTTTAAACATTCACTATCTATAAAATAATATAAGAATCATCATTCTCGTTGAATCTAATTTTCTCAAGATAAACTGTTTCGTCATATCAAAATTATCCCACTTAAAATTCAATTAATACAAAGCAAATGTATTTAAATTATGATGTATATGTGATGAAAATATTAATAAAACCTATTAGGTAAGGTATGCAGAAACATCTTAATATTTTTTTGAATACTATAGATTTTTTATATATTATTTTTATAAAATCGCATTGAATATATTAATATCATTTAATATAATGAATAATTAATTTTGAATTTATCTATAAAGAATCCAAATAAAATTAAACTGGGCATTCCAAATATGAATTTTTTTCCCTTAACCTGAATAATTCTTTCATGAGTGTTTTGTGTCTTATCCCAAATAATTTTGTTGACATAATAATTATAATTTTTACAAATTTATTTTATAAAACCTAGTTTGTTAGAATATTAGTTCAACATACTACAATATAATTTTTCTAAATTTTATGATGATTCATCTACCACCTTCTACAATAGTAAATCTATCAATTAAACTGTCAAAAAACATTTAGGCACAATGAGAGAATATATGGTCAAATTCATTCCTTCAAAATAATTTAAATTTGCATATAAAAATTGAAAACTAATTTATTATTAAATAAATATATATGAATGAATATGGATTAAAAATTTATAATTCAAATATACTTTTAAAATAAATATTTCATTTCACTTTTGAATTCATGTGACAATAATGACTTCAACAGGTAACCTGAACATGATTATAATAAAAAAGTAAGGTATTTTATTCCAATGATAGTTGTTTACCTCAGGGATTAACTCAAATTGTTGGTGACTTACTAAATCAAATAATTTTATATATTCAAAACAAATATCCTTCATCTGTGACTAAGATGAATGAAATACAAGTTATTCTATTTTTTCCCGCTTGAACACTGAACTTTTATTGCAAATAATCACATTAATTTAACAAACTACAACATAAATCAATGAAATCAAAAAAGTCATGATGACTTAGATGGTTCTCTATTAAAAATGAATGGATATTTCATTGGAATCGTATAAAAAACAAATGATCACATGATTTGTGAGAATTATAATAGTCGATATAATTATAGGTGTAGATCTATGAAATCATGATTTAACCAAATACATTTTGAAAATATTAATATCCAATAAAATTAGAAAATTGATGTTTTTAATTATAACAATAATAAGATACCTCAACCATCAATAATAAATATAAAAATGTTTATATTATTAAAAACTACTCTTCACTTATTTAGAAATTGAATTCATTAGAAAAATGATAAAATAACTCCTAAGAAACCTACCCAAAAACCAAGTTCGATATCTTAATGAAAGTATAATACTTTTAAATTTAATAGAAAGAATAATTTTCTATAAATACTGTATAGAATATAATATCATTAAACCAATTTAAAGATTAACTTTTTTCTTGAATTATTATATTTATAAATTATGATATTAAAAGATGAAGATTCACCATAAAAATTCTCTCTCATGGGAGACATTATTCGACATATCCATTATTTTAGTCATGTTACTTCTCATAGCATCCACATTCACCTCATCACATTATTTTAATACCAAATTTCTAATTACAAATGTACCTTCCATCTAATCATACATCTCACCCACTTTATTCAAGGATACAATATAAAAACACATATTTTACTCGCCTTTTATATTTAAATAGGACCATTATGGTTAAATATTATAAGAACATGTAGAAAAAAACCATGCTAAATAATTAAAATTTAATGAATATTCTTTTCAAGACATAAACTATATCATGATGCTCGTAACAATGTGTTTTACATCAACTACTCAACAACTCTGAAACTATTCAAAAAATTACTTTAAACATGATCAGCATAGATAGACCACAACATTTTAATGAAACATTTTCATATTCATATAAACATTAATAGTCACCTTCCATAGGATTAACCAATCCATTAACACTATTATTAAACAACGACCATTACAGAAAAATGTTGAATATTTCATCTATAATATTTACACCTTGTCATAAAATCAAGATCACAAAAAATTTATTAAGTCCCATAAACAAAATAGATATTAAATTACCAATGTATTGTACCCATTCATTATTTATTTTAATAACTTAATGTTAATCTTTATATTTTTTCATCAATGTGTAAATTTCAGTCTATAATTTTTTATCCATAATATGTGTATACCATTAATTAGATTATGATGGTTAGAATGTTATGTTCGTGTTTTGGATGACCTATAAATGGTATGGTATATAAATTATCCTCATAAATTAATTAGAATGGTCTTTAACTAACATAAATGTAATCCAATCACCCTCAGGTACTAATACTAACTAAAAAGGTTTGACATTTTGAGATTCTCTATGTTAACACAAGAAATTAAAGAACTTTTAATTATAAATAAATTCATTAAAATTAATTTCTAGAAGATTTTTTAACCTAATGTTTATAATAGGTAAGTTCATATAGTTTATAAAATAGTTTAGTGGGTATCATAGTCATATTTCTATCCTCCAGCATCATAATCTTCCTTCTTAACGTATATAAAAAATTTATATGATAGTAATTTAAGAAAACTAAATCCCAAATAGTGATATAGATAAATATCATCAAACATTAAATAATAACATTACAAATATCGTCGTAATTATAATATTTGAAACTGATGTGTGATAAATTACATGCTTCCATTAACTCGTAGACATTTTCAAATAGTACCCCTATAGAAATAAATTATAAATCATTAAAACATGAAATCATATATGGAATGTTCCATTAGTATAAAAACATATTATAAAATTATTTTTCTTGTTTAATATTATGATAATAAATGAATATCATCAATTGGTCCACTAGAACAACTTCAATGACATTCAGAAACATATGGGACACTTTTAGAGAAGTTTAATTAAATTAATCCCTGAATTTTCACTTGAGATATGTCAATATCTTCTTCAAATTTTTTAATTTTAAAGGATATGAAATAAAATAAACTACATCAAAATATAATTGAAAACAGAAATTAAAATTTATTTAAATATTGAAATATTATTTAATATTATTTAATTTATTCATATATGAATGCATAATTAATATAATACCTTTATCTACTTGTTGAACAACTAAACCATTAATGAAATTTGAATATTCCACCAATATTAATAATGTATGGGAATGAATGTTTCCTCATATGATAAGTTGTAAAAATAATTGAATCTAAATATTAGTAGCATCCATGGTGGGTTACCCATTTTCATCAAATAGAAAAACTACTTTGCAATTAATGAAACTAATAAAATATTTAGTTTTGAAGTTTTACTATCTTTTATTTTTTTAAACAAAAATTAAGATTTTTTAGCTGTTTGAGAAATTTATTTTTCCATAATGATATGACCATTAATAATAGCGAAATTATATTTTCCTCATAATGGTATAACAATCATTTAATCAATGGATCAATGTACCACAACAATCTTATAGGATTCTCTAACATCCTCCAAGGAAGACATACCTATGGATAGATGGAATGAAGTATCAAAAGCTGGAATAAAAATAAAAGATGTATGGATTATATATGAAGAGGTAAAAAGTGTATCCAATGGTGAAAATCCTATAATCTTAAAACCATATAATGCGATATTTAATATTGTGTGGAATATTTTTCTAGAATAAGAGTTATTGAAATTTTAAGTAAAATAATAATTGAAATATTCAAATTCAAATTGAAATGGAAACTTAAAAAAAATGGGATTGAAATTTATATTGAGATTAAAATAAAAAAAAGTCAATATGTATGATGAAATTTATAAATTTAAATTTAAATTTAAATTTATTTTGAAATTCAAAAATTTAAATTTATTAATAAAAATTTAAACATTAAATTAATGTTTAATATGATATAATGTAAAAAAATATAATTGTTATTCAAATTTTAAAATTCATTTTTAAATTAAAATTCAAATTATATTTATATAGAAATCCACTATAACAAGTTGGGGAAGTGAAACCTCATGGTGGTAATTTATAATTCTCCCAAAGTATAATAAATATTCATTAAAATAAAATATTATGTCATAAAACATTTTATACAATTTTACATTATAAGAATATAAAAATTCACTAATATATCTCAGTGAAAACACCAATAAATGAAAATGGGAAAATTAAAATGGAATACATGAAAAAATTATGGAGAGATTTTGTTATATATCCCCACCAAATAAACACATTATAAAAATTACATGTTCATAATACATGCTTTATATGTATTATACTAATATATTATGTGCATTATTTTAAAAGGGTAGAGGAATTATATATGAATAATATATTTAATCTAAAAGAATAATAATATATAAAAAATATGTTCTATTTAAATTCAAATAAATTAAAAATAAATCCAATGTGTATCATTTTTCTTAAATACAAGAATAAGATTAGAAAGAATTACAAAATCATAAATTATATAAATAAATAATTAATTATTTATTTAAACACAATAAGAAAATTGAAAACATGTAATGAATTATTGTATTAAAATTATATCAAAATGCTTTAAACTAGGTGGTTTCCATAAACCAATAAATAGATGTCTCAAAAATTAGATAAAACATAAGAACAATCCCAGAGATAAATCAACATGTACCCAAACCATTACCTTTACATATTATGTGAATTATATATATTATCTCATAATATCATTTACATTGTATATAATATATTAATATACTTTTGTTATCTATATATACATACATAAATATACATTATAATATATGCTCTAATTTTTACATATAATTTTGATTCATAATATATGATAAATATAATTCCTAGACCAATTTGTTTGAAAATTTCATAAAGATATATATATTTCATTGAATGTATTTTCTATAGATTATATGAATATATTTAATGGAAAATTATTTCTATTGAAATTCAATAATATTCAGGTTTCTAAATTAATAGTTCACCAGAAATAAATCAACTTATTTAAATTACATTAAATTAATCATAAAAAACATGAAATATGAAACACTTAATAACACACTATCATTAAACTATAAAAGTTTAATAATAACATTCACCAAATAAAACTCATGGTTTTAATAAAAAAAATTATATTAATTAATATAATGAAACAATATTAATTATATATGATAAAAAAATATAATATAACAAAAAAATACAAATTATTACCTAGAGGTCATTGCACAATGACACTCTTGAGCATCAAGGGATTCACGAATATCTGGAATCTAGAAATATCTATGGTGGATAGTTATCACTGGATTTTTCTTCTCAGTTTGAAATCATGAGTGGGATGAGAGAATGTTTTAGGTTTTATGTCCATGATAGAATGTCATTGTTGGTAAGAATTTGTCACATGTGGGAGGGATGAGCAGTTAAGGGTGTCGGGTCATAAGAATGTGGGGATATTTTGATTTTAATTATTCATAGATATTGTTGTAATTTTATCAAAACCCATGTAATAAGAACAATTTATCATAATTATTTAACAATATAATTAAAAATAACCCTACAAAATAAAACATTGTGGTAGTTTATCAAAAAAATAATAAAAAATATCCTTAAATTTTCTTTTTTTATTATAGTATATAACCTTTTTTTTTTGTCTCATTATTTTATAAAAACCATTAGTGTCAATTTTTTTATCTAATTATGTTAATGATAATATGCCTACTATATAAATTTCATAGTAATATGGGATTTTTCAATTTATTTTGTGTGTTTTGGTTGTTTAAATACATTCAATTTCATGAAAAATTAATTTGGGGTCTAGATAAATTTATGAAACATGTTTTTTTATTATATATTGAGTTTTATATGTAATAGGATTATTCTAATAAATATCCTGTTGGATATATTTTTTTTTATTTATTTCACTTCTCTTTATATTTGATTAACTAGGATCTATGAATGAAAATATTGTTTGTTCATCAAAAATCATAAATATAAAAATTGAAACCATGGATTTCTCAATATTGACCCATAATATTCTATAAAAATAAATTTGATAGAATTTTATTTTTAAAATTAAACACATATTAAAAATTACACCATTCACATAAAAATATATGATATGTTAAGATACGCATTTTTAAATATTAATTTTATATTTCTTCGAAAATATATATTCATCACAATTATATTCAATTTCTATACCCTAGGTATTTTTAAGATAAAAAAAATTAAAATTTAAGACATTTTTTTAAATTAAAAAATCAATGTCTTAATTTTAATTATTTCATTTCAATTTGTTTCATTGAAATGAATATTAAGTTCTACCAAATTTATTTGTCAAATATAGTGTTCCATTTGTATTATGCTATATGTTCCACCAATTTAATCCTTTAGATCTTCTATTTAGAATGTAATTTTTTCACATATTATTTAATAGAGAAATATTTATATGAGGGAAAAATAATTGTAAGGAGTTGAACTATTCCACTAATAGTTAATGAAATAGTATTAAATATAATATTATTTTTTTATATGCATATTTATAGATACATCAATATTGTCCCCAAGGATATTAAGAATTTATAATTTTTTCCATTAAGAATTTATATTTTCAATTTTAAATGTTTAAGTGGATTACATAATCAAATATGTATAGATAAAATATAAATTAATTTTACTCAGAATGTACCAAAATTGAAAAAGTGTAGAGATGAGTTTTTAGATTTTTTAAAATAAAATAAATTTGGGGATAGTGAAATAAAATTTTCATCACATATTTGTAAATTTTAGTGATGGTTTAATAGAAATAAATTATATCTATACATGATATTGAAACAATTTCAATTTAAAATATTATTTGGATCTGATAGGGTAATTTAATTATATAGAAAGTTTGAGAAGTTTCTATCATATTAACAAAACATAAAGTGAAAAACCAAAATATAATTTAACAAAAATCATGATGAATGATCTATTTGTGTTTATAGGCCACCCTGACCAAGGAATTAATTGATCAGTGGAACATTATTTTTATTATGATACAATTAATGTGGCTCACAATATTAGTGACCAAATAGATATGTTTTATTTTCTAGATAAAGGGAGGAATCAAAAATTATACAAAACATGTTCCAAGATTTTAAAAATAATTGTTCTAATGAGGTTTTATTGTGTCAATAACATCTACGATACTCTTATGTTCTTGATTTTATAAGTATAGATTGACCATCTTGATGAATACATCACATGTTATTAATGTATGTAGACGAGTGCATAACCTTCATCTCATCTAGATATATAATAGAACCACATGTGTCTAATATTACTATGGATACACTATTCCTCAGTCTATCTAAGATGAGGGCCTCGATGCCATGCTATTTATGCAAGAATAAAATCCACATTTTGTTAAGAATTAATGATTATAAGATCAAAAATATAACCTATAAACTATTACTAGATTAATCAAATTAACAAAAAATAAAATGACATATATAATAGAAACTAGGGTATTAATCCCCAATGAAGGTTAGTTGTGTGTACACAACTAAGAAAAAAACCAAAAACTCAAAACAAATAAGTAAACTATTACACATGTCTTGATAAGTAAAATTGATTAACATATTTTTTAAATATAAATATCATATAATAAAGATATGCTGAGTTTAAAGAGATTTTGGAAAATATGGGGGGATATCAACAATGAGGATTGAATAGAAAAATGATTAATTAAGGGGAAATTTGATTGAATTATTAAATTGAAGAAATTAAATCATGTAAATATTTTACTGGACTAACACCCACTAATAATATACCACATACTGAAACTCTTGAGAATCGATCAACTTAAATTTGAACCCTATAGTTCTCCAAATACAAATTTAAACTCAAAAAAAATTAATGAGTTTAATTCCATATCAATATTCAATATGATGTTAAACCTTGATGTTCTTATTTCAAATTATTAATGAATAATAATTCTTCAATAAATTTATGTCAATAGATAAAAAGAAAAAATATAATTATAAAAGATTTCAATAACTAAAGAGAGAAGAAATAGATCAGTTAAATATTATTTCCCAATAATAAATTTATTCAATAATCATTATGAATTCAAAAAATAAAAAAGATCAAATATAGAACAACAGAATTGAAAATAAGTGGAAGAAGATGAGGAATCATCTATCGATATCATGCTCATAATCTATGTTTTCGTATTTTTCTTGTTTACCCTATAGATCTATTCTAGAAGTATCTAGAAAAATTTATTCGTATATCTATATCTTCTCAATCCTCTATGTATTATCTTTTTAATTCCTATAATGTTTCCACCGACTTAATATTAATAATTACAAAAGATTATCATCGTAGATAGGTCGTCATCACTTAACCCATCTCTTATATCCCCTGAGATTTAAATAAAACTCAAACAAAAAATTACACTTACACATTTGAATTTGAGTTATCAAACTATCATCAGAAATTCCTTATTATTATAATTTTTCACATGGTAGTACATGTGGTTCCATATGTCTTTCACCAAATTAGATTTAAGTATTATAATTGAATCATATCAAGCACTCATCATAAGTGGGAAACATGGAGAACTTTTCAAAATAATCACATTATATAATTATTTTTCAACAATCACATAAATTATATTCAAAATTTATTTTAAAAACAATGTCAAAGATTTGGTATTATGTTCTTAAATAGAATGAAATCTCAATCAGAAGCATGCAAAAAATATCCACAGGTCTACATTAGCATAAAACTGAGAAACTATTGTACTCTATGGTCCATTATTGCATCTTCATCAATGGAAATCATAGGGCCCCGATAATCATCAAAAATCCATGTAATAAAAAAAATAACCGGTCATAGAGCTTATTTGAAAAAAAAACTGGTCTCTAGGTTAACCGTCGTAAAAGTAACCTGAAATTATTATAAGAACTCGGTTCTATGTATTTCACCCTTAAATTATAATCATATAATGTCTTAATTGTGCTGATGAGGATCATATTAATATTATATTCCCTAATTAATATATATAGATAGGGATCCATATTTTACGTCAAATAGTCAGGTGGATTTCATGGCTTCCATTAGTAACACAAAGGCCTAAAAAACCTAGATAAACTCTTCTTAAATTGTCCGGTCAATAGAATCTTGTTTGAAATGGGTAGATCTTATAGATCAATAAATTTGGTATCATGACCAGGCAAACCTCTGCACAGAATGATGAAACATTTCTTCCTTTTTCTATCAAATATTGAATATTTTGATTCATAATTCAAATTAAAAAAATATGATATGATCTTTGATTGAATCATACTTCTTGTCTATTCATTTTCATTTCAATTCGTAACCTAAAAATTAAAGCCCCATGTCTAATCAATTTCTATATCATAAGCAAATTATTCTTTATTAATATCATTTATTTTGAACTCTGTTTTTCTATGATTAACCACCTCTAATGATTTTTTACTTAGAATGAAAAGAATCTATCATGTCCCAATCTAAATCTAATTTAATTCAATTTTACATAGAGCATTTTTTTAAATTTTAACTCATATATATTCTTCATCATTGGTTGATTCAGTCTCAACATACTTTGAGGTTTTCTATGCATTAGTTTCATGTTTTCAATATTGGGGCTCTAAATTAAAAAGATATAATCTTATACTATATAAAGAAATATCTTCTAATCCTCTAAATTTCATATGAGGTGGACCATTTTATGAAAATTTTCAAATACTGAAATACTACTTCTCATGAGGAATAGAAAAACCTTGCAATGTTTATGTATAAAAATATCATACAAGTAATTAGAACTTGTATTATTTAGAAGAAATGTAATATACTATATAGTTTATGAAATATTATTTTTCAAACTGCTACGTCTAAAAATCTAACGTCCCCTAAAATATTATAGTTAAAAATTCTTATGGGATTTTTCAAAATGAATTAAAATTTAAAAAATTAAAAAAAACACCCGAATCAAATTCCATTCCACTTAAAAATAAAAATAAAAATAAAAATATACATCAACTTGAATTTAAAATTTTTATAACGTAACTATGGAATTAACACCCCCATCACATGAAACATGAAACTCTTATAAAAATTATATAATCTAAAAATTCACAATATACGGAAAAATAGTCCCAATAAAATATATTCAAATTAAAACACATTGAATTTGGGAGAATTATTTCCAATACCTAAACACTTCATAAAACTAAAATTTACATTAAAAATCCAATAAATTAAATATATATATTTATAATTAAAATATAAGAAAATAAAATGGAAAATATTATTTGAAAATATAGAAATAAAAAATAAAAATAATAATTCATGAATAGAAAAAAATTGTATTTCCCATTAAAAATGATTTTGAAACAAGTATTCAAAATTATATTCACATTTATCTGCATAAATTTCCATAATTTCCTAATATATAATTTTTAAAATTTAATAAAAATAAGGGTATATAAAATTCCCTCACACATATCTCATTTACTTCCCTTAATATATCATTTCAAAAAACTCAGTAAAAATGAATAAATCTCTAAAGTGTAAAACTAAAATTCCATAGAGAATTAGTTTTCAATTGAATTTTCTTCAATGGACTCTCTCATGTAAAAAATGAGATTATGATACAAAAATTTATTAAAATTCAATGGTATGTTGGTTTATTATTTAAAAAAAAAATTGAAAAAAAAATTCCAATAAAAATTAAGCGTGATTCAATTTGCATCTAACTAGAAATTCTAAACATCTATTTACCTCCAGGTAAACCAAAAACACGTAAATAAACAGATAATAAATAGAAACAATAGATAAGATTACTAAGAATTAAAATTACAAATAATTAATAAAATACCTCATTAATCCTATAAAATAATAAAAAATAAAAATTTTAACCAGAAATAATATTTTTACTTCATAAAAAATCTTGATTCTTATATTATGTGTATAAATAAAATAAAAGGGTCAAATTATATGTTAATTATATAAAATACACACATATTTTTTCAAAATATTGTTCTTAAAATGGTTAATAAAATGATATAATCCATTGAATACATAGACTAATAGAAATTGACAGATTTAAAGTATCATCACAACCTTTAATTTTTTTTATAAACCCCCACTAAAAATAAAATAGAATATTTAAAAACTAAATATTAGTAAAAATTCATAGGGTTTTTATTTTTACAATAATGAATAAATATTATCATATTTATGTCATCTCCCCAAACATAAAACCCACCACTATCCCCAATGTTTCATTATAGAGTATGAGATATATTTAAGAGAGTATATCACAACATGATTTTAAATTTAAATATCTCAAGACCATTTTTATATGTTTCCAAATACGGTTCAAAATCATATTATACCAAAAAAAGGATTTCCCATTTTTTCCTCATAGACAATTCCAATTTAAAAGCATAAATTTCAAAATAGTTCATGATGAATCATTATATTCTAAAATAATTTAAACAAGCATAAATAAATTCATGAAAAGAAATTCTTTTTTCAAAGAAATATAGGCATTACCATGGAAGTGATTAGAAATAGGTTTTATAATCAATTCCATCATATAAAGACACTATAAAAAATATTTTTTATCATTTAAGTCAACTGAACTATAAGAAGAATCTTCTTTTGGGTGATAAGAAATAAGTTTTTAATTTAATGAAAAAACTCCCATGATAGTCTTCCAAATCCAATTTTTTGTTTATTAAAAATACACTTTATGGAAAAGTGAGAACCTTACAAAAATATTCAGCGGCTGATTTAAAAATTCAAATTACAAGTTTCAATCCATTTCAAAATACAAGCACAGACCTTCAAACCTTCAATAACAAAAAATTAAAAATTCAAAATCAACGGCAAAAGTAATCGTCCCCCTGTCAGTACACATCCCGTGAGTCCCGTGATCAACATCATCGTCATCTTATAGTCAAATATTTACACTATTTTCAAATTCCAAAGGCAATATCACTCATTACTCAAATAAAAAAACTAGGAAAAAAACAATATTTCCACGGTTCGAAACCGTGGCAATATGTCCCAAAAGTGTGGTTATAGCCAAAAACTATTGTTTTTGCCAACCGTGGTCTCTATCACCATGGAAGTAGCTCCAGAAATCCTACCACAGTTTCAATTGTGGCTATATTCCTCCAAACAGGCCACCGTGGCAATTTTGAAATCGCCACGGCTTAAACAATGGCAATTTCCATGGTTTTAACCGTGGCTATAGCCTCCGAAAACTGTGTAAATAGCCTGAATATAAAATGCAACCAGAAAGTTTTGGTCCATGTACCTCCCCTTTACAGACCCAGGTACTTATCAATACACCTCATGGCACTTCATATATATATATATATATATATATATATATATATATATACCATGGAAATAGCCTCAAAACCGTGGCGGTAGGCCTTCCCACCAAATTTTTGGTGGAAACCTTTTTTCCATTGGTGTCGCTAGAACCCTATTACTACAGTTTTGGAAAATCATGGAAATAGGAAATTAAAAAATTTTCCCTATAGCCACAGTTTTAAGACCGTGTCTATAGCCAAGACCTATAGCAAGGGTTTTCCAAAACGTGGTAGTAGGCCATGGAAAACTAGCCTATATCCACGGTTTTAAAATCATGGCTATAGGTCTATGGTAGTAGCCTCATTTTCTAGTAGTGAAAATACTCTATATAATAAATTGTATAGTAGTAATGGTGTTTCAAGTTTTCTATTCTTGTTTCACCTCATGAACTATTTTAATAAAATTAAATTCTTCACAATGTATTTTGATGTTATGTTCTCTAAATATTTTCATATGAATTTTCTTGTTCAGGAAAAGGGAGTTAAATCATTATTAAATTCTATCATCAAAATAGGGAGTAACATATAGATCATAAGGGTATTTCATTCAAAAATAATACAAACACATAATTAGGATCATTATTTAACTTCATTGAACAAATAGACGTTATTTATTTAATTATAATTTAATGTAATATATATTATCTAATATAAAACTTTTATACAATCCATTTATATAACTTAAAAAAAATATTTACCCCATTCCTACTGATAATATTTATAAATATATTATTCCTTATACATTTTACATCTCCTTAAGAAAATAACAATAAGAATGGTAAAATATCCAACCGACTTATCTCAATGATTCGCATGAAATATTATAATTGTTTAATTGAAAATAAAAACCTTTTAAAAAACATTAAAATATCTATTTTGTATGATGAAATACTGAATATATTTAACTGTGTCTTTATATTACCTAGAATTTTCATATTAATCTCTTTTAATTTCATAATGCTCACTATCTGTAGTTTTTGAATAAAAGTTTTAAGCATTGAATGAAGAAAAGTATTTATCATGAAACATAACAATAAAATGACATTAATTCAAATAAAAAGTCTATAAGATGCATTCAAATTATATTTTCAAAATATGTTCAATTTTCCCAAAAAACCTCATTTAGTTTTAAAGAATAACATTTCATAGAATTAGAAATGGTCTTCTCTAAAATATTATTAATCACACTATTATAAATTTCCAAATTTCCACTAGATTGTGGATGAGAATTAATAAATATATTATAAATATTGATATATTTTTCCATTAAATATGTGGACTTATACTTCTTAAAGATATTTCTATTCTCTAAAATAAAATATTTAGGAACTCTAAATATAGGTTGGAAATTTTTTTGATGAACTTAACCACATTATTAGATTGATTATTTCAAAGTTTCATTTATTCAACCCAATTGGAAACATATTATATAGCCAACATGTTATAATCATTCCCATAAGACCATAGAAATGGTCCCTTGATGTCTATCCATGAAATATTAGTATATTATTATTCAAAAATCCCTTTAATAAGAAGATCTAGTTTCTTACCCACATTTCATAAACATTGGAACTTATCATAGATAAATACTAATCTCTTATACTTCTTAAAGAGTATAGGATATTATAAATAAATCTATAAAACATTTTGATTAGTCCCCTATTCTCCAAGATGGCCAATCAATCGTATAGAAATAATGTATTCAATAATGGAAAACATCGCTTTCTCAGCCACCAACCTCCTATGAATACCATCAGTCTACCACCAAAATAGAAATGGTTAATACCAAATATAATATTATAAAATAACAATTAATTTAATCACTTGTTTCGTGTATATTCTTTGGAAATGACTCCAGAATCCAAAAAATTATAAAAATTAGAAAACCATTTATAATGTTTAACTAACACAACAAGTATTTTTTTTGAAAAAGTAAAAATGAATTTCCATGGATTATCAATTCTGGTATTGGACAACCTACACATTTGGGTAGCTGAAAAATTTATTATTCCATTCTTATAGTTAATTTATAAATCTGAATCCTATATAAAATGTATTTATTTAATTAATCAAGTTTTTTCATCTTTTTTGGAAATAAATTAATTAGACATAGGATGGTTAGTGAATATAATGTTTTTAGACCCTATAAAGTACTACATAAATTTCTCAAGGCAAAACACTACATCCAGCAACCTGTTAGTATAGTACACCACATTTAACGTCTTGTATTTCCTCTAGCATAAATATTTACCAATATGAACATTACTAGAATTACACATTATTTATAATGGGATATTTCAATCCTGAACACTAGTGTTGAATGAATTAGTGTGTTTATTATTAGGAATATTTAACGATTATTAACACTTTTTATCATACAAAATGAATTATATTTCTTATGTTGTGATAAATGATTACAAGTGATCATAGAAATATATTTTATGAATCTTTGGTAAATACTATCATGGTCTGAAATGATTCTAACAACCTTTAAATTCTCATAAGGGGGATGCATTAAAACTACCTATATAATATTGTTCTCAACCAATATACCTTTCATAGACACCTTTTGGCCTAGAAGAATTCCATTGGAAAGCATAAATTTACAATACTCTAATTTAATCAAGTTTATTTTATAGTCATATCTCTAAAACTAATTCTATATTTTGAAGATAACATTTGAATGTACTTAAAAAAATAATGAAATCATTTAAAACATATCTATTATTCTATCAGTCAAGTATGAAAATATATCTATCACATAAATTTATAAAATAGTTGTGAAACCGTGTAATAGAAGTGTAGTTCTCTATTAAACAAATTATCCAAATGGTCATGTGAAGTTAGACTCTTTGTGGTCTTACTAAATAATAATGAACTATTTTAAACTAGAATTTCCCACCTAAAAATAGAAAAGTTCAATACTATCCAACCTATAATGAATTCGATATATTAATGGAACTGGAGAGTGATTATTCCTATTATATAGATTCATCTTTCGTTAATCAATAAAATCATTCTAGTGGGTTTCTTTCATAACATATTGTTCTTCATTTTTGTCATTTATAATAATAGTGAAACCTCCCATCTTATTGAAATTTTCGATAGGGATAACCCAATAACTATAAATTATGTGAAAAAGTATTATTGCATCTAAAAACATAATTAAATACTCTCTCCTATCCTATTTTTTGTTGGGATTTAGTCTTATTTTTCCCAATACTCATAGTTTGTGATTACATTCCATTAGAAATTCATGAATACAATATGAAGTTATAATCCATTTACAACCAATGGAATTTTTTAATTCTTTAATGACATTCCACAAATATTCCTATTGACTATTATCCAGTTCTATAAAAATTATTATAGTTAGCAAATATTTCTCACCCAAAATTGAATATTTCATGTGAGAAGGTATAATATCCCTAAACCCATACTCCTTGAAACATATTCCTAAATAATAATATTTGAATTTATATATTTGATACTATAAAATGTGACCCCATTTCAACCATAAAAAACATAAAATAACAAAGGAATATATTGGATCACTTATATAACCAAGGACAATTCAGGTTTATAGTTTTATAGAATTTTGAAAAACTATTACATAACAATATCCATGTACTTATGTAAGAATTTATTCCATTATAACAATATTTTCATATTCAACATTATATATACAAAATCAACCATAAAATTCATTACGTGTGATTGTATTCTCGGAATAATTCATTTAAAAATAATTCTTTTAACCTATAGAAAAATAAAACATAATAATGATAATCTAAATAGACCAATTATGGTAAACATGGGAATAAAAAATTGAATGTCATCAGTGTGTATAATGTGACCACAATGTTATGATGGCATAATCAATGAGTATAATCATAACATAAAAGAATTAAAAAACATCAAAATATGTATCTTAAAACACGAGACATGGAATAAAGCATTAACATAATACAAAAGGCATACACATTAACAGTTATGATCCATGTGAAACAAATAACAATGAAAATGATACATTATAATATGATGTAATAAATTAGAAATTGTTTGGTAACAAAGAACATTATTTTCATTTTACCCTTATAATATATCTTATAGATAGAATAACCTACCTAGTAACTAATAATAATCTCTTATGAGAAACATATAACTAGTTACCTCTGTCCCATTAACCAATATATTAGTGATCTATTATAATTTTACCCATCTGAATTAGTTATATATTGAAACTGTGGAATCATTAAAAATGTAAAAGAACCACAGAATATAAATAACTCATGAAATCATTCATTTTTTAACATAACAACAATCATTGTTCTTTTATAGCGTGATTTACAAATGGAAACTAAATGGGTTTCATGAAAATCTATTTAAAAAAATCATAGTCTACCAATATAATGATTAAGGATAATATCATTACAATATATCATCAGTTTATAATAAGTTAAATGAACTATTTTTTCATTGTTTCTAATTCCAATTTCATAAAAAAGTTCATTACGAACATTATTGAGGGAAGTATCCTCTCCACATTGAAAATCACTTTTAAAAAATAAACAAAACAAAAAAATTGAACATAATTATATTTGAAAATAAACTAGGATATTAATATATGAATCATAAAACAAAATACTGATAATTATTGAGGAAAAATAAATTCATATATTGAACATTAAAAATTGAAAAAAAAATAATTTCTAAAGAGAGTAAAAATTGACCTATATGGAAATTTTTATTGAATTTTCTTCAAAATATTTAATAAAAAATTAAAAATATTATGTAAAATAACATTACAGAATCATTTATTATTAGATAATAATATTCATGAATATTATTAAGAAACATGGATATGGAATAGAATGATCCTGGTTATAAAATAATAAAGAAGATAAATATCACCTATAATGATATAACTTAATGTTTGTCTAATGAATAAGGGGAGTGATGGAAATTAAAATTTTAAACCACATTCATAATTGAATAAGAATAAAATATATTTATTTAAAGAAAATAAGAGAACTTTATTTCCCCAAAATTTTCCTTGAGCAAAAATCCCAAAAAAAATGAGAATGCAACATTATATATTTTCTGATTTGGTTACATTCATAATAAAAATTTATTGAAAGAAATAATATGATATATAAATATGAATCTAATTAATTAAATGAAATTATATGAGAAATATTAATTCATTTGGAATTAAGTATAACATTCCAATAAATCATGTTTCGTGATGGGAAACATGTGTCAAGAAAATGATATTTAGAACAAAAAGACCCCTTCCAATGATCGTTACATTTGAAGGGAAAATTATTTCATGAATTGACTATGTTGACATATTTAAATCCATATAAAATAATTATAAATACATCATAATACAATTTTTATACAAATTCACATTAAATCACTGAATAAAAATTTCATTGAAGAATATTTATATCCTAAGAAAAAGAGATTGAGTTAAGAAAAACATTCCACTTGGTCAATTTTAAATCAAATTTACATGGATTAAATTATTTAACTAGAATCCTAGAATAACATTATGTATGAATTATTTCAAGATATAACATTTAAAATGGAATTATATACAATATATAAAATTAATTAGATCTATGAAATTAAATCATTCCATAATGAAGTTAAATTAAGATAAGAACTCTTACCTCGAGTCCTGACATGATATGTATATCCATTAACTCATTAATAAAAAAAGTATATAAATGTATTAATTTATTAAAATAGTCTATGTTTATTAATTTACGGTGTGTTGATAATTTCAAAATAAATATGGTGTGTTGATTGTGGTCAAAGTTTTCATTATTACAAAAAATCAAGAGATATATTAATTTAAAAATTAAAAACATTTTAAAAAAATTACTTTTAAAAATAATTATGGGTTATTCTTATGAAAATTTAATTATGTGTCAATCATCGAGTTGGTTGGTCGTACACACACAAGAGTGATGTTTCAACATTAAAAAGAAATAGGGAAAGAATTTATGTTCGATATTATCTTTAAAAATGATGATTATTTTTTAAATATTATATTATATATTTAAATTACTATATATATACAATCCATTTGATAAGTTTATGAAAAATGAATCGCATCACTTCGTGGAGGTGGTAATCCACATGTACACACTAACTATTTTTTATGTTGATCAATAGATGAAAATGTATGAAACATAGATTAAATATTATCTTTAAAAAATAAAAATTATTTCATTAATATTACTTATGTATATCCATTATTATATACATCAATCAGAGAGAGTGATGGAAATGAAGTTACAATGGTACATAATGTGGTTGTCCACCTGAAACATAAATAGTTGTTTTACTTCCCATTTAATGAAAGAGGACAAGTATATAGGTTATAAAATTAATTTATTAAAATATAATTATATATAATATAATTATGATATTATTTCGTAATTGTTGAAAAATAAATTATATAAGTAGATGAAAAAAGTAAAACTTAAACATTCAGTTAAATGTTATTCCTCTTCTTGAGACAACATCCTTTTGATTACATTTTATTCCCTATATGGATGGTATTATTACCAAAATAAGACCTATAGTACATTTTTATGAATGTTATACTATTTTTTATAGTAAATGGACAAAGAATTCTCTTAATGTGTCTATAAGAGAGGTGTGATGGTGTCCTTTTATAAGCTAGGGGAGGGGAACATTTTGATTTACATGAAACATGATAATATAATATGTGTATAAACATTTACAAATGGTTATAAAATAAAATTTATATGAATATAAAGATAATATTTCAATAATATAGTCATAAAATAAAAGTTTTATAGTTTTAGATACAATTTAAAACATTATTATTTGGATTAACTTCTCGGATGACCATTTTTCTCCTTAACCATGGTGATAAATTATGAATATAAAAGGGTTAAGGATTTATTAAAAACGTAATAATTAGCTCTTATATTATCATGATGTATTTAAGAAAATTTTGATTACTAATTTATCATTTGAATTTTTTTTTATTTTTAAATAATTTATAAAATTTGTTTAACTGAAATAATATTAATGTTGTTTTAAGTACAATTAACATAATTTTACTTTAAAAAATAATTACTGTGATAGAATTAGTATATATTAATTTTTTTAAAAAATCATACATTAATATTTTGTATGAAATTTTTGAGAATCCATATGTTAATAAAAAATTAATTTTTTTTCTGAAAAATAATTTATTTTAATTTTATACAGCATGCATAAAAAAATATTTATGATGAGAAATAATTTAAGGTAATTATTTCATCATTGAAAATTAAAATTAAATTCATATCTTAAAAATAATTTAATTATTATTAAAATAAATATTAATATTAATTCACAATAAATTTTTATTGATATGTGAACATATAATACAAATTTTAAATCCAGGGAGTGACATTTAGTATTTTTCTTTACTAAGTAATTTATAAATCACCTAAAAATAAAAATGAAAAAAAAAATTATCACAACTTCATGTATTAGATATTTATAGTAAAATAGAATCATAGAATATATTTAATGCAATTTTTTGGCCATTTTAAGTTCTTATACTATTATTTTTAACATTAATTTTTTGATTTATCCTTACCGATGTGACAAATATTTACTAAATTTAAAATTCATAATGAAAAACATAAAATGGATGTATTTAAAAAATATTAACAACCTGATTAAAAGTATATGATCTATTTTATCATGTTAATTTCAAATAAGTTTCATAATTTAATTTAATGTTCATCCCACAAAATGTGATGAAAGATGATTTTTCATAAACATCTTTTTATATAACAAATGATTATATACAAAATTAAAGCATACTATTAAATGAAATAAAATTTATTACATTATTTTTAATAAAATTTATCTAATTATTTTTTAAAACTAATTCAAAAATATATTTTCACCATTCCAGTACATGATAAAAAAAATATTATTTTCAACAAAAATCGGTATTTTTTCTATTCATTAAAACATTAAACTTTTTATAATTTCCTAAAAAATTAATTCTATGATAATTTTGAAATAATGATTAAAAAAATAAAATTTTCTCCAAAATAAAAATTATATAATTTTGAAATCAACGTTTTTAATAAAACCAAAAAATTCATGAAAATTAAATTATTTTATAAATAATGTATATCCGTTTGATTGAAAAATTACCAAATATTATTATAATAAATATATTTATAGAAAATCATATTAATTTGTATTAATAAGAGACTAAAATAGTTGGTATTATCATTAATTAGTTTATTATATAATAAAAGGGTTTAAACTCATGTTTCCATGGATCATCACTTTAATGTAATAAGATGAACCTAGGAGGACCACGTTCTTCCAAAATTATCTTGATTTGAGTATGTAGACATGAAAAATGATATATTTCTAAACCATCTTTTTCCATTAAACTATCGAAATTGAAAATATATCTATTTCCCATGTTCTAATTCCATTTAAAAACTCATTAATGTATTGTAAAATTTATTCCTTATACATTTCATTGTGAACTAACTATTTGTTTGATATAGGGGAAAACTATCAACATTATCCTAAAAAATCATTATATCTGGGAAAATATTTATTTCTAAACAAATTTTCATTGTAGGAACAATTCTATTTCATATCTCTAGAAAACCAACCACATTTTTCATAATCATTATTTTCAATATGTTTATTAAATTTTTCTTTCAACAAAGAAGGGATTTTTCTTTAAATAATTATTTATTAGCTAGTTTTTTCATTGTATTATAATTGTTTCTCTATATTCATTATTTTTACTCGTGAATAGTTCTCTCTAAATGTAGGATCATTCAAGGATTTTAAAACATTATAATCTACTTGTTTCTTCAAAAACATAAAAATAAGTTATCACTTAGACACATGAGTAACATCCTCCCCATGTGGTAAATAATGTTATAAAATGGATTATAGGTACTAAAATACTTCAATCCATCTATAAAACTAAAAAATTATTAGTTAAACTAAACTTTCCAAATCCTACTAGAAGTTTATTCACTCTTCATATGGGATGTTTTAATGATCAACCAGCTAGATGATGGATAATATTGGTGTTTTAAAAATATCCATATCTCAACGGATAAAATTTGGTGAAAGGAATAATATTATTGTATAATCATGTTCGTAAAGAAAATTCAACCCACCATTATTCCTCAATGATGACATTATCCCAAAACTCATTAGATAATTTTGTTTTGGTGGGTTTTTTCCAAGGACAATGTTTCACTCTTTGATGAGGTTGTATGTTGTAAACTCTTTTAACATTTTCATGTTTGAAAGACATTTTTTAGTTATTTAAAATATTATAGAATCTGAATAAATTATTGGAGAAAATGAATTTTCACATGGATCTTGTTTAAAATAAAATGTAATTATAGAATATATGGTTTTTTATATTTCTGAGGGAATGGGTTGGGTAAGGAAAACGTATTTAAAAATTATATATTTCACCAAGTACTTATTCATGTTTCTATTTACTATTTTTTAATTATAATGCCTTTTAATTTAATTTTAGGTGGAATATTTTGATTTATTAGAGTTTTAAGGTTTCATTCTACATTTCCAGATTCAGTAGTGTCCAATTTTAGAGTTACAAATTCTTTTATATTTTAATTATGAATTTTTATAGGGTTAATTATAGCTTATTATTAAGTTTTTAAATAGCGTATAGTATTAAAAACTATGTAATTATTCCATGGATTAAATATTATATTGATTAAAAAATTCCATTATATCTTGAAGTTATCTCTCTAGCTAGTTGGCCAAATTGGGGCTCATGATTTTGTATCTTAGAATTAGTCTTCAGATTTATCTGAATCATGATGAGTATTTTATGAATCAAATTTTTCGTAAACCCATTGTAACATGACCATATCCTTCTCTTTATAATTATAGGATAAAACCATTGGTCTATTTTGAAAAAAAATTATGGACTGATTTTGGAATCTAAAGGTAGTAGATTGTCTTACAGTTTATTGTTCATTCCATGAAAAATTTAGATGGTTCCTCTAAATATTATTATAAATAATAAAAAATGGTTTCTATTTTTCATTAATGTGAGGAATGTATCCCATAAAAGATACCACTATTATATTTTTGTGTTGGAAAAAAGAATAAATTATATAGTTTTTAATATTCCCAAACATATGACATTGGGAGATTTATTCTCTATGATTTTGATTTTAATAGTGACAACCAACATTATTTAAACATTATTTTGTTTTTTGATCAATTATGGGTTGACACTGATATATAATATCATCTATATAAGGGTAAATTTCAAGACCAATACCACTGTGTCCTTATCTTCTATATAATCACATTATTCATGAATATTTGGGTTTTAGATTAAGATCTAATTTTTTTAAAATTTTCCAAAGCTCTTCATCAATCATTCCTCTATACTGTATCCAATAATATTTGTATAATAATTTATAACAAAAATTAAAAAAAAATTATAATGATAATCCAATATAATATAGAAAGGGGTTTTATGATGAATACTATAAAACCATGATATTTTAGTATGAAAATATGTCCTAAGGTGTATACGACACACAATACCTAGCATAATCAAACCATGAAATATTATTATTTAAATGTGACCAGTATAACATAGTAATTGATTTGGAGGGTATAAATTGGATTATCCTCCTTGAGATATATATATATACATATTCTCTAATCAATTCTAATTTATTGATTAATTATTTAGTAATCATCTCTTAATAGTTGGTAATGACCATCAATTTTTCAAAAATTCAATTTTCATCAAAATTGATTTTTATTTATTTTCATGACTAGATAATATAATGTATTTATCCGTATTTTAGAAATAGTGTTGTCAAAATTATCTTGTAGTTAAATTTTTAGATTTTTATGAAATTTTTTATTTTATAGAGAATATTGAACAATAATATTTTTTTTGAAAAATATATTTCATTCCAAATTATTTACAAACCTTAATAATAATTCAGATCATTTTTAAAATTTATTTACTTCCTTTGTATTGATATTAAACCCAAAATTGTTTTTAATGAATTTTATACTGGAATTTTCTATAAAAACATTTGTACACAAAAAAAATAATTTTCTTGAAAATGGACCTTAATCATATATTTTCTGTTAAATTTTAAATTTAAATATTCCAATTATATTTAATAAATCATGAAAATTTTATTCCCCATTTTTAATTGGGTTATATTTTTTTTCAAATTAAGGCCTTTTATTTTCATTCATTATGAATAGTAAACCTATTAGATTCATTTCACCAATGTAAGCATAAATCATGAGATTTAGGTTAAAATAATATGATAAGAAGTAAAATTTGATATTATAATTTTCCGTAATTTTTTTGGATTATTATATTTAATCTATAAAAATTTAAAAGTAAAATATATTATCTTTTATTTCCATTTGTTTGTTGTTTTGAAAATTTTAATATTTATGTAAATATAATGCCCAAAATTTGACGCTCTTTCTCTTAAAAACTATAAATTTTTTGAAATATGGATAAATAGATGCTATTTTTAGGAATAAAAATTAATTTTAAATATATGTTTTTTAATGTTAATTATTATTAAAAAAAAGTTAGTGAATAAAAAATTACCATAAAATCTTACTCAATGCCAATGCAATAATTTTTCAATTAGTAGAAACAAATAAATGATTTTAGAAATCGTAAAAGTAATCAAATTTTAAATAATTATTATCATCCATCATTTTTTTGGATATATATAAATTTTTTTGCGAGGTTTAATTTATTATATTATAATTATAATACTGTCTGTATGTTTTTTACATTAATGTAAATTAATATTTCTAAAAAATACATTAATGATATTTTATAAGTACTAATATTTTATTTAGAATCAATATAATATTATCATTGAATAATATCAATTTGGATAAATTTTAACAAAAGAATTAATTTATTTTAATTTAATATTTTAATCACTTCCTAGAGATCAACTTCCATATCTTAAAAAAACGGAAATTATAACATTTATAATCCTTAAATGAATGATTTTTCTGAAATCCTTCAAAAATTCCTTAAATCTCTCAAAATATACTAGAGTTATTTCTTTGATCAGAAAACCATCCTAGAAAATATTTTGTTTTAAACATGAATAGGGTGTTTGAAGAAGTGTTACTATTCTTAATCGATCATTTTGACTTATTTATTATTACACCTCATTGAAATATTATACAACCATGATGATATAATATATTCAATATATCCCAAGAACTAATATTTATCTTTGTTAATTTAATAACTTATATCCATCTCTAACTTAAATCAAATGATAAATGAAAGCATCATTTTTGTGTATGATGTCTTATGGACTCGCTAACTGATTTAATTCATTTTCTATTACCACCGCCCATGATAGGTATTAATGATGAACTTAATGTATATAAATTATATTTATTACATATGAATATTCTAAAAATATAATCTATATTTTAATTTTTGCCCTTTACCTTCACTAAACTTTTATAACATTATTTAAGTGTACTTGTGGACTACCACCACCACGAAGTGATTTGATTTGTTTTTTATAACCACATCACATTGATGAAATATATATATGTATTTAATGAAATAAAATTTGAGAAATAATATAAATTATAATTCAATAAGTCATAAAATATATTTACAAACTTTCAATAGTGATCACTGAAAAACAGAAATGTTACTCATGTGCATGTATGACCTACCGTCTTTATGTGTTTTACGTAATACATTTTTCATGACCATATTTTAGTTTTAGTTTTATATGTATAATTTATTTATAAAAATGATAATTATATCAAAATAATTATTAAGGATATGATTAAATAATGACAAATTTGACCATAATTATCCAACGAAAGTCAATTTGGACATATGTTCCAAATATCATCAAAAAATCTGATGTAAAATAAATTAATTAAGTCATTGTATAAAACATTTTAATAATATAAATAAAATGGATAATAAAATGGGAAAATAATCTTAGTAAATTAACTAACTGACATAGTTTTATTATTCAAATAGAAAAATACCATATATGATTAGTCGAACATGAGGTAAGGATAATTCTTTTAATTAATATTTCTTAAATGTTTCCTTTAAAACTATTCTCATCCATGTTTATATTTTATAAAATATTCGATGGATTTAATTTTTATGAAATAAACTAATTATGAATGGAATTTTAGGTTGGTATTAGAGGGAGACCCATTTTTTCCATAATTTTTCAATTTCTATAGATCACCTCAGTATAATTTATTCAAAATTAGTCTATCAAGGGTCTATAAAACCATTTTAGATTGAATAGGTATTAATTATCCTTATAACATTTTATTTTATGATGAAATTAAAATTTGTATCATTTATTACTATGGAAAAATCAATATACATAAAAAACCCTTTATCACTACGAAAGAGACAGAGATCAATGCATAGGTTGGGATAAATCATCAGTCTTCATTAGAAAAACAATTACTATCATCTAGGATGTCTGGTACAATGAATTAAATGGGTAATAAATAAACAATAGTTCCATTAAAATATCTTGAAATCACATTATTTTGGGGTAGTAACAAGGATAATTAATTTAATGATACTTTTTATAAATATCAATAAGCTAGAAACTTCACAAAATGAGAATGAATTTTCCTTGGTGGGAGGTGTGTTGTTGGTCAACTCTACCATTTTTTTAATCTAGTTTATCCCTTAATTATTTATTAGTGGCCTATCCCTATTATGAATGATCTATATTTTTTCATGATGAAATTTTTTAGACATGAAGTATTAAAAAAATCACAATAGTTACCGTGGCCTCAAAAAAATGTTATAGAGCAATAAAAGTTGGTGTTTTGGGTATTAAAAACCTCTCATTATTTAATGATTCATTCTATGTTCACCTCAGGGAATAGATTGTTTCAAGATAATCTAAATCTACTATGTTTCTAAAATTCTAGTTTCTTGTGAAGCTAAATAATGCAATATCCAATTACATGAATGCATCTATATGGTCATGTCATAATAATTCCTTTTTATCAATCTTATCAAAATACAGATAGATCCCAATAAGAAACACTTATATTAAATTATGGCATGGAAATTGTATAGGTTCTCCAATTATTCACCCATATGATATTTTTATACCGTCCCTTCATTTTTATGAATCAATTAATTTATTTATTGAATAATATTAATCAAATTCATCAAAAGAGATCAATAGGATAATTATTGATTATTTATTTACCCCTCATGATGTTCAGCTTGTTTGGTAATCTATTAGAACTGATCAGTTTAATTACAAACTATTATATCTCAACAAAATTTGGGATGTTAATACACGTATCTTTTTTGTTCACAAATATAGAATACTATAGATAAAACCATCGAGTTTTGAACTCGTCTAGAGGGAATATAATGGTAAAATCCCAACAGAGGTACACCTTTAGAATCATGGAATATCTCTATGTTTCAGGTGTGTTTTGTGAAATCTATACATTGATGACATGGATCATCCCTTAAATAGTTGTCCATTGGATTCAACTCTCTATAGTATCATCTCTGATATTGTTTTTCATCCTTGATATAATGTTTCCACCATCAAAGACATTATTATTTCCTACATTAATGGATAGGTCGTAGTATATATTCGTAGCCTCTTGTGGGATACCTCTACAAAATTTGTTCACAAAATCTAGAAATGCCACAATGATTTTATCCAAAAATTTACCAACATCAATTTGAATGAGGCATTATTATACAATATTTATGTTAGAAGGGAAACTATATATATGAAAAAATTATATAGTGTCACATATATCTAATAATTATTTGACTTAAGGTTCCTTGGTATCAGTGGAATATTTTATTCCCATGCATGTATGTTTTAGGGTTTTGGTAATCTCACTTTCTAGATAGGATCAAAATCATAATGGATTGTTCCTCTATCTAAATTCCAGGTCCCTCGGGATGTCGTGCTATGTTAAAAGACAACAATAGTGATACCCTTAGCTACTTTTTCCCATGTGGTGTCACCTTCTCTATTAAATAAGGGATTTTTAGATACATCAATGTGAATAGAATGGTGAGGGGAAGTGGGTAGTCAAAGGTAGAGTCCGAGAGGGCTTCCACAACCATAGTGCATGCAATTAGGATCAAAAATAGTATCTATCATTGAGATGGATTGGTCATTTGATTGCGTTCCTAAAGTTATTGAACTATATAAAATTCATAATTACACAATCCTTTTGGGAAGGAAACATGGTCACAGAATCTATTTAAAATAAAGGATTGGAAAATATTGAGTTTATATGGATGGACACCCTCCCTAAAAATCTGATTCATCTCTTTAAAAGATATATTTTTAGAATTAATTTTTTAGAAAAATATAACATTGAACATTTTTAGTTAATAGTGTCTTGAAATTGTAAAAGGTATATCATTTATAAAAGAGGCCATTTAATTCCTATTTTTAACTTTCATTCAGTGGTTTTCAAAAGTAATCTTTTTATGTATTTTTTATGTAACGTTATCATTTTTCTTACTAATGAAAAATGAGTGTTATATTTTAACATATAAGGATACAACATGTTTTACCACCATAATAACTGTTTTTTATTTATGAATTACTTTATGCTCATTTATGTTTTCTTCATATAAAAAACCTCCATAAATATTTTCAGTTATTTTTTAAATGGTTTTTAAAAATTAATGAATCTTTCAAAAACTAAAAAATATATTCAGATGTGTTCATAGAATATTCAAGAAAAATTAATGATTTTATGTGTTAAGATTATGTTAGGATTCTTTTGAATTATTTATGATGAAGGGTGGTTCCTTTAAAAACCAAGGAAAATAATGTATGTGATACTCTTCATATGTAATGGGTAACATTTATTTTTTGATTTTGATCCTGAGGGTTATTACAAGTATAACTATGAAGGTTATTTTATATGAACTGCTAAGGTTATTTCATTACACTATAAATAAAATGCCTTATACCAACAGAAATTTATTGATAGATAATATATATATTGGTAAAAATGAGAATTTCTAATAGATATTATGTTTTATTGGTATTATTTTTTAATACCAACACATACATTTACCAATAAATAAATCTATTTGTGTAGGTTTTTTAATACCAACATATCATTTATCAACAGTTGAATCTATTGGATTAACATACTAATACAAACAATTTTTTTACTAACACATGAACTGATTATAAATAATGAATGTTACAAACATATATTATAGCGTCAATACAAAATATTACAGTAAACCATAAAATAAAAAAAAAAATTCAATAATTAAAAAATCCATAATGTATATATATATATATATATATATATTATTTTTATGACCCGGGTAATTTTTTTCTTGGGGTTTTATTAAAAACATATTATAATTGATTTCAGTTTTCTACTATTTTGAAATATTATATGATTTTATAATTTCCAATATTGTTTATTCAATTTCTCTGACTATTAATTGTTTTAATATTTTTCAATATTATTTATTTGATAAATATTAAAATAATATTTATTAAAAAACACAGCCCTAATCCCCCAATCTTCTTGTCATCCGTGCACAACTACCCTGCCGCCCTACCTCGCCTCCCAATGCTGCCCCGCCTCACCTCTCGCCGCCCCGCCTCACGCCTCCCCTCTTCGCCTCACCTCCCACCTCTCCGCCTCGCCGCCTCAACGCCTCTCCTCTTGTCCCCATCATATCCCCCAATCCTCATCTATTTTTTGAGCCTCCATTATCCCCACTTATTTGTCACCTTCCACCTCCGCACTAGTGGTCTCTTTATGCACTCAAAAACCAGGTTCATCACTGTTCTCCTCAGAAAAGGGCCTCCCTCCCAGGGATTTCTACTTCTTGCTTGGTTTTCTCTTCACTCACGTTTAGTGATGCATTCTTCTTCTTGACTATGATTATTTGTATGGTCTTTATTGAATTTTGATTTCAGTGTTGTTTAGGTTTCTGTTGGTAATTTATTTTTAGGGTTTATTCCACATCATTTCGGAAGGACCCTCGGGTGGATTTGAACTTCCCTTTATCTTTTTCCCTTCAGGGTATGTCGATTTACGCTTAAACAAGCATCGAAGACCTATCATTACGGGTGGATTCAGGTGTCATCTCTAGCGGTCCAGTAAGGTATTGAAGATGGATACCCAAGCCCAGGGCAATGTCGGTCTGCCATCTTGATTCAACGGGCATATGATGCTTCTTTATGCTCATTCTCCCTGGTAGCGAAGGGTGGTAAGGCCTTTTATATTCTTCTGTTTCGTTCTATGTAATTGGAGGGTGGATGTGATAAAGCTGGTGTATTTTGTAGGTTCATTTGTTTTCTCAAATGGCTATAGAACAAGATAATTCGGAGAGGTCAGTTTCCTCTTTTGGGTTCGTTTCCTTTTGGTTCACATTTTTTTAATAAAATTGAATATAGTAAAAAATGATGATGGATGTGATTCTAGGCTGGATTTGGATTCTTGGGTAGGTCAGTTCATGGAGAGGAACATGTGTTTAGCATGTTATTGATGTAAAATAAGGTGGATCTCATCTAGTTGTCATAGAAAATGGGATTCTTAATAGCGATATAGGTTTTTATTTTTCATACATTATTATTTCATTCAAATTTCTTTTTTTGTTTCCATGGTTTTAGTCATGTTCATTACTTTATTTTTGGTTCTATTATTATTTATCATGCTTGTTAATTATCGAACTTTATGGTGGGGAATTGGGGCTAATGACATCTTGTTCTCTATAGATGTTTGATGAGAAGATCAGGATGGGCACACCATTATTATCTAGTTATATTTTATTTTTTTTGTTATTTTTTGTGGGATATTTTTATCTCATTTGTGAGTGTGCTTTTAAGAATTAGGGGTTGTATGCACAGTTGATCGGTGGTGGTCATTGAAGGGGTGTAGATTCTGGAGGAGGGTTAGTTTGATGTCCTTCTGATGACAGGTTTGTAAGGATGATAGAGGATGCCCTATATGATTTTCTTAATAGTGTTTTTTGAGGATTATGTCATAGCGTTATGGTTTCCCATAATTGAAAACATTAAGGCTCTTATTCATTTCACTCTCCTGGTAAGCACTGCATTATTCAAGCCTGGAATTTAATTGTTATTTTCATTCTATTTTTAACAGACATTGTTTTACAAGCATCCCATGTATTTTTCACCTTCCAGTAATAATAATTCCGTATCATGTGTTCATTAATGTCAGCAATGAAACCTTTATGCCCGTCTTTTCAAATCCATGCATTTTCACTTTCATCATTATTTACTTGTAGGGAATTTATAGTCCTAATCAAATTATCACCACATTTTTAGTGCTAGGGATCAGAGTAATGCCTCATAAGAAATAGCAGCAGCTTTGTAGGGCCACTTCTCAACGCCTTCAATAGACGATATCTTCTACTTCCAAGAGGAATTCATGGTAATTATAGTAACACTACCACCAGGTATCAACTTTGGATTCTTGAGAATGATTTTTCTTAGGGTATAAAACCATGAATATTCATGTTCAATTTAATTATAATATCCTGGATAACACCCATTAGAACAGTGCATTTTTTAGCTCCGAACGCTACACGATGAAAGAAAAAACAAGTCACTGATCCACTTGACCTAAAAAATACAAGCTTTTTTCCACATAGGATTCATGTTGTTCATTGGGTCTATTTAGAAAATCATTTCCACAATCCTTCAGTACCTTTTTGACTTCATTTCTCAATCACATGACGATACTCACTCGAGATTTGCTTAAGTAATGGCATGCCAAATCACTCAACCCTATCTCTTTTATAGAAAAACCAGGTTTGAACATTTTGATCTGTATGTCAATGTTCTCAATGTATTTTTAATTTTTCATACACCCCAAGCATATTCTCTCACAAACATGAAATTTATTTGGTTCTCCAAATTCTTTTACTCTAGATGAAAATCAAGAATAAGGATGAAGGGGATCAAAACCCTATTCTCATTTTCTCATGAGTAACAAAGTCTTTTCTCATTTTCTATGAGGGTAACAAAGTCATTATTGAACATTACAGCTTTAAGAACCTTTAAATCCTCTAATTAGAATTCATAATTTTTCAACGGTTATATACATAATTTCAAGATCTTGGAAACCTTGACCAAGGTCCATTCCAATTATTGTCATAGCCTCGAGTGCTAAATCTGATATGAGATCGCTGAATTGGCTAGTAAATATTGTACCAATGAATCTCTTCACCAGTACAAGCATTAAAACATGATCATTCACATTGACATGCATCATAAAAATAGAATATTTTCTAAAACAACATTTCAATGTTCCATGTAATGATAACAATACAGGAATAATTTCGATTATTACTTTGGTTACTTGAAGATTCTTCTACCTCTTGTGGATAAAGATTAAAATTTTCTGAGTTGTTGACATAGACATGTAGTATTATATTGATTCCTTGATAATGTGTATCATGAAGAGCCAGATAGTGTTACTTCATTCGTAGTTGTTCATAGAATTTTTGGAGTAGTCGGGACCAAATTTTTTAGGTAATATATTGATGCCTCATTGCTGTTTTAGTGTTCTCACTAACATATTGATTCCCCTCACCTATTTGTAATGCCTTGGTTTGAAATATGGAATCTATTTTAGTTTTATCACTAATAATATATTTATTCCTTGTTCATTCATGAAATCAGTGTATGCCTCATCCAGGTGTGTAATCTAAGTAGAATCCAGGTATGTTTCATAGTTTGTGTGAAATCTAGAATCTATGTACTATTTGAGAAATCTGGAATTTTCATTTCCAGGAGAGCGTGAGCATCCAAGTCCATGCACACATGGTCTGGATTGTGGTGCAACATTACCAACATTAGAAGGGGATGTGTGAGGCCACGAAGAAGAGGCTGGATGTCCTGCCCATAGGATAATACTTGCTGAAGATGTACTGATACAGTTTATTAGATTGATGAATCAATATTGACAATCATTATTCATCTAGTAGGTAATGGGAAAAATTCCCACAAAAAATAAGGTACATTTACATCCCTTTCTTTAAATTAATCAATTACCTTGCTATAAAGAACCATTAGAAAGCTGAGATGTGCACTAGTTAAATCTGATGAGAGTAATTAGAAACTATACATCAATTATTGGGTAGATGGAATATTTTTATACCTGTGCATATTATTATTTGGTATAAATACAATGTGAATTGATGTCTATGAAATCTACCCCCTCACATATTTTTCATCTGGGTTTCATAGTGTTCCACTTTGCAACACAGTCTGGCTTCCACCTAGATTTCACCCATGGCCTAAGTGTGAAATCTTGAATCTGGAATCTATTTTAGTGTTCTCATTTCATTCTCTTTGGAATATGGTATCTATTTTGGTTTTCTCGTCCTCATTGCTAATATGGAATGTGAATAATATGGTGATGTGTAGTAGATTGGGAATTCATATTCAATTTCCAGTTGAAGGGATCATCTAGGTTTGTGTACTAATGAGTGTTGTGGCCCATCATTGTAAGTCTTGTTGTCTTTTCCATGATTGTTAGGATCTTTTTTGGTATTCGAGTGGCAAGGTGTACAGGTACGTAACATTTTATTTGAGGGAGGGTAGCCCATATATCATGTAGAATATAACCAATAATCTACTTCCTTAACCCATGATTTTTTTAATGTCCATTGTTTTATAGATGTGGCTTTGGATCATGGTTTTATATTCTGATGTGTTTTTTCCTACCGTTAATTTATTCACAGTTTTGAAGTAGTCACATTTATATACACATTCCATTAAAAATCATTTAATAGTTTCTTTTTATCATTGATCAATATGGATGATGAATTATAATGGAAATTAGATGATAAATCAGTAGGATATAATAACATTGAGTAAGTAAAACAGCCTTGATAATAATAGGATTCAGGAGAAAAAGTAGCAAATGAGGAAGAAGGTCCGCCTAGGGGAAAAAGAGGTTGTTCATTATATTCAGAATAGAGGGGAATCAAATTTAGTTACCTATAATCTAGGTGGCATCCTCCAGTATCTTCTCATAAACCACTTCTACAATTTTATTGATGGGGACCTATGTATATTGTGCTCTTGAGGTTTTTATTTAGAGTCACACGACCTGTTCCTTGTGTTTTTCAGTATTTATTTTTTGTTTACAAATGAGAATATCTATACTGAAACTTTACCAATTTAGGAGTCACTACTCATTCACCTCTTTTTCCTCCACCCTCAAAATGATACCCAATCTCAAATCCAATATGGCCTTTCATTGATTTGTTTTTTTCTTCAAATGGTTTTAATTTTTTTATTATTTTTCCTCTTTTATCCTGCATGTTCTGTATTTATTCATGAACCATATTTTTCTGGAAATTTAGTATATTTTACCACATCTAGATTCTTGTCCCCATGTTTACCTCTTCTAATTTTTTTCGAGTTGTTCACTGCTACATACCTTTCTTGGACTAGGATTTGTATTGGGTTGCCTCATGAAGACTTGCAGGCATCCAATCAACACTTGGAGGCCCAACGAGTAACCAAGGTTGATCAAGTGGGAGATGTGGAAGGCTGACATGAGGAGAGAGACAACAAGATAGAATTAGTTACAACTACTGTCTAAGAGGAGGTTTCCACCTACACCAAAGAGGTACCTAGATTACTATCCACTCTATATTATTCCTGAATCAACTCAGTAAAAAATTCCCCTCAGTGGGAGGATACTCTGCTGCTACTGTTTATTCTTTATCATTGTGAATAAGTTTCCTATTTCTTCCTCTATTCCACTGGATTTATCCACCAACTCATTCTGTTTTCATTTTATTTGGGTTAATATTGTGTTACTTATATCCCCGTGTGCTTCTAATTCTAGTTTTTATGTGATTCTTCTTCTTATACTATATTTCCTTCTATTTAGTTTTCTTAAATCTGTTTCATATTTTTTTTGTTCATGTGCTTCTTTCATCCTCTATTTATTGTTGTTATCATT
The DNA here is from genome assembly GCA_963277665.1 of Viscum album. Classification (NCBI taxonomy): domain Eukaryota; kingdom Viridiplantae; phylum Streptophyta; class Magnoliopsida; order Santalales; family Viscaceae; genus Viscum; species Viscum album. The sequence continues at coordinate 1,958,074,853 of OY728140.1, forward strand.
TGTTTAGTGGTGTTTTCTTTCATCTAGTGATATTTATTTTTCTCCTTAGTGTCGTGATCTCCCTCTATTTATGGAGAGATAATTGGATTTTTCCCATCCAATGGAGTGAAGCTGAATTTTTTGTTTTGAGTTTTAAAAATTATTGTGTTGATTTTCTTTCATACCATATCTATGACATCAGTGGATGTATTAATGAGCTTGGTGAAAATGCATTAATTCCCATTCATTTTATTCTTCTTTTTCAATCTAATCTATTGCTTCTTTTCGCTAGCACCATTTCATGATAATGTTGGATGTGAAATGATAATTAATGTGGTCACTTAATAGAGGAATCTGAGAGTTCATCATTGTACTTGTAGGAAGATATAACTTTACACTGGGAAGACATTCCAGTGAGGATCTGTCAAGCCCAGCTCAGGAACATGACTCAGGCTGTTTTGGTTTTGCATTTTCCTCAACCAGAAGGGAACCACACAGGTGTCCATGATTTTTAAGAGTCTAACAAGGAGGCAGTGCAACTAGGGAATGGCATGGTTAGCAGAAAGGGGACACCAGTGGGTGATGATGTGATCCATGGCCATGAACCTGATATTGTAGGTGTGTCTCATGTATCTAGTGACTGTACACCTCATCGGGTGTGGTGAAGCAAATCACATCTATTGGGTGGAGTATGAGGTCACCATTGTTGATCCTTCTTGAATTTCTTCAGCCTTTTCAACTGCAAAGGAGGGGAGAGATGAATTATATCATTTTAGTTTTGAGAAACCCAATTTTTAGTGTTTAAATCTTGTCTCTATTAATTTTTTATCTTGAAAAACATTTTTTAGGGGTTTTAGTTGGTTTTAGAACCATTATATATGGATCCAAGTTTAAATATCTTTGATGAAATATCAGCAGGGATTATGAAAAATTCATTCTATTCAAATCATGTTTCAATTACTCCACTCATATTTTGGTTTCAATTTTTACAGATATTTTTCACTGATTTGAGTTGGAGTGGGCTCGATGGTCCTGGGGTATGGATGAGTTGTTGATTGTTGTTGGTCCGTGGTGTGGCATGGATGAGTTGGAGCTGACTCGATGGTCCTGGGGCATGGATGGGGTTGTTGGTGATCGATGGTCCCTGATGTGGCATGGTTGGGTGATGTTGGCATAGGTGGGGGTGGATTTTGTATTAATGGGTGTGATGCATCCCATTGGGGGATGAATTTTTTTTGATCCTTTTTGTAATGAATTTCATTATTAATATAAATATTTTTTTATACGTTTGAACATGTGTAAAATTCATTTTCGATTTAATAATTAAAATAAATATATTATATATGATAAATTAATAAATATAATATGAAGTTTTAATACCAATAAAAATTTATAATTTTTATTCAAATGTAATTTATAAATAAATATTATAAAAATTTGGGTACAAACGCGAAAGTGGTACACGAAGCGAGGAAGAAAATTATTACCAACAATAAAATTTGTCACCTGAATATGTTGCTAAACACTTTAACCAACATATATATTATCTGTTGGTATTATTATAAATGAAACATAACTGTTTTATCTGTCACAAAAGCATTTAGTGACAGATTTTTTACCAACAGTTTAGTGACAAGGACATATATGTTGGTAAAACGTTTTACCAATAGAAAATTTGCTTTTACCAACAGATATGATCCTGTTGAAAAAAGTGAAATATTTTTTAGTGTTAGTAACTATTATTGTACATCCATATATGATAATTATATAAATTTTATTCTTCAAGTTACCTATTAGATATTTTTATGATTTTTATGTTTTCTACATAAATATTTTTACTTATAAATGTTAAATAATTTGTTCATTTTTAAATAAAATTATTTTATTCTTTTATGGGTGAAAATAATGGATTTTTTATAAAGTATTAATGAATGTTTCATTAATTCAATGAAACCTTTAGGATATTTACTATCCCATAAGTATTTCTTATGATATTTTTTTAAAATATTAGGGAAGTGAAGTTTGTTTCTTATATAATAAATTTTTTATTTTGGGACAAAACATTATTTCTAACATGGAATATCATTATAAGTGTTCATAGACTAATAGTTTCCTTACTTCTTGGTATGTCCCTTACTAATATTTTTATGCTCCTCCAACATTTTGAAATGATTTCATATTTATTAATTAGGGGGATGGGACATGGATGTGGTCATGATGAAAATTGTGAAGGTATTTCATAAGAAAGAAACTTTATATATATATTTTATTTTACTGAAAAATGAATACTAAATATAATTTCCAATTTTTAATATATATGTTTGATTTGTAATTTTTATGATCTACTACTCTAAAAATGTATCTATAAATATCATTAGGATTTAATGTAGGTTGATTCTAGTCTAAATACAATGGAATATATAATTTCTAAGGGAAGGTCTTTATGGGGACACTACCAAAGCAGGTTCATAAACCATCCCTATATTTAAGGAAGAGACTCTATATCCTCTAGAAACAAATTTCTAATTTTATTTATAATCAATCCTTTCAAAATTTTAGGGTATAATTTCATTACAAAAATATTACCCTATTTTTACCATGTATCAAAAATATTCTTATCCTTAGATAAGAACTAATATCAAGTATTTTGATTTTAATGTTAAAGGAATAAAATCATTTTACATGCATTATCACTCAAAAAATTCATTGGTGGTTTCTTCACTATGTTGTAAAAATCCTTACAGAATAGTAATGAGTCTTCATTAGGTGTTGCATTGAATTCATACATCAATAAGAGTTGTTCTTGTTGAAACTCTGGATTTCATGCCCTATGAGTATTCATAAAATTATATAAATGGATTTACACTTAAGTGAGATGATAATACGTAATTCCATTTAACTGAACATTATATTAAATTATTCGAGGTTGAATTCTTGGTTCATTTATTGAAATATCTCTCTATGTTAGTTTTTACATTGTTACATCTATTTTCGTAATCTTTGAATAAATTTTATTTTTAAATTATAGTGGATCTAAATCTATAGTTGTTGAAATAGATTTCATGAAATATATTATATTAATAAATTTTATACAGAAAACCACATATTAAATTAATTAAATATAGATTTTAATTTTTTTCATTTTTTTAAATTAGAAACAAATTCTAATTTTTATGTTTTTTAGTGATTGATTCGTTTTTAAAAATGTGTTAATCTGTCCATGGGAATAAAGAAATTGATATAATTTAACTTTATTTACTACAATAATAACTACTAAATACCTAATATATGGTTTTAATGGTGTTGATACTCAAGGATGTTCTGTTGTGGGTGTGAATCTAATAATAAAAAAACTCATATCAAATTAGTAAACTATCACACATAAATGAACCAATTACAATGATGAAATTTTACTTTTAAAAAAAATTAAATGAGACTGGGATAATGAGTTTGAGGATATGATTTTAGACATGAAATGATAATAATAATTAGAATATAATAAAAAAATGTTTGAGTAGAGGGGATTTGATTGACCGGTTAAAATAAGTTTTTTTGTTTTTTTAAATGTTTATCTAGACCAACATCCACTAAAAATAAACTTCTTACTAACTCATTTGAGAAAGGAAAAAATTGATGGTTGAACTATGTGGTTCCATAAATATATATTTTAACTCATACCTAAGAATTATTGAAATGTTATCACTAAATTAAATATAGTGTTTAAATTTGACATGTTACTTCAAAATCTAGAATGAAAAACTTATACTTAAAAAATTAATTTTGATAGAAAATAAAAAAGATTAACCCTATTCAAAAAAAATAATATAAGGAATTATAAATTATTGATTAGTTCAATCTTTTTCCCCACCCTATGTTTATCAAAAATTTACAATGAAATCAAAAAAATAAAAAGTATTCTAATAAAACAAATGGAAATTGTAAAGAAGTGGAAGAAGATAAGGATTATTCCCCTAATCTAATTCTTTAGATCAATCCTTGTATGTTTTTTATGTTTATATTTCCTTCCCTATGTAACTTATTTTGATGTTTAAAGGGATATATTATTTTCTCTCGGTACCTACAATATTTTTAACATATTCTATTTTTATTTTCTATAGGTTCTCCACTAACATAATTTTTCTAATTGAATAATTATTCCATCACATATAGTTTTTCTTCAAATAATAATACTCTTGTATACCCTATAACTTTAAAAAACTATCCAAAAAACATTTAAACATTTTCAAATTAATTTTAATGCTATGAATATAATAATAAATCCCTTTGTATTTTAATTTAGTATATAATATTTCAAGATGTCCCCTATTTCTATGACTAATATGGGTTTCAATATTTCAATAAACACATTTCAATAACCAATTTGAAGCCTTAAAAAATTATTTCAACATCATCAAATTAATAAAAATTTATATACCTACCTATAAATAATCTTCACAGAGGATTAGAAAATTTTATTTAGATAAATAAGATTCGATTATTCAATTTAAAGAAAACCCAAGCTTATACTTGAACCACATGACCATAAATCCTCATTATCATTGATATGATCACCTATTTAACTCTATGTTCCATCACCATAGTCACATAATTTGGAATTAGGAGGATCTGATCACACTCAACTCATCCTAGTAAGAAGAACCAAAACTAGTGCTCCCAAATTTCATCCTTAAATGAACTAATCTAAATTTAAACTATCAAATTAAACAATTCATCCCCATCAATGGAACTCATTTATTAGAATTTAACACTAAAAATTTAATTAGGTCATATTAAAATTGTGAAAAAGTGTCTTCCATGTATCCTCAATTATCTTTGAATAATATTTGGATCGAGATCCATCCTTAATAGTACACACTCCTCTAGAATTTATGGGTTACATCATCAATGAAAAATCTCAAAAAACTTGACTCCACCCTTCTTTAACACTTCTCTCACAATCTTCATATGAAACATGAGTCTATCATGAAAATCATCACCATCAATATCATGTATTTTCATCCTCTTCATACCCAGAAAATACCTCACTTCTTTATTCCATCAACATTCAAATATTAGATTTTTAAATTCAACGTTAATTCAAATGATTTGATCATTGTCTATGTATTATCAAAGGAACCTCTATTATAAACTCTAAAACTGATATTATCTTCAATAGTACCACTTGTTTGAAATGATATTCAATGTCCTCTTCAGTTTTTTCCTTTGATCCATATATAAATCAACATCTAGACAATTTCATCCACATAATTGTTCAATTTATAAGGCATTGTAATCTTCATATCAAATATCATCATGAATATCAACCTCTATTTTTCAGAGATTGAACTCATGTGGGGATTTTCATCTCATAACTGCAAGTTTCATCATTTGTCATTATTTATCCTCAGTTTCATGTTTTTAATAGTAGAACCTTAAAAAATTATGAAATAATAATATGAGCTATGAAAATTTATAATTCAATCACCCAAATGCAATATGAGTTAAACAATTTTATTATATTTGGCTCAGACTCAAATTAAACTTCTTACTGGGGATAAAATAATTCATAAGGGAATGCCTTATTAAAATATATATTGAAGAAATTTCATATCAATTTTTTCGAAAAGTAAAATTTCTTGTGAAGTACATGAATATTTTTAAACCAATAGTTCTGAAAATAAAATGTCCCTAAAAAATTGAAATTCAAATAGTCCCATAGGATTCAACATAATGAATTAAATGTTATAAATATACCTCATTATCAAATTATATTACTATTGAAAATGTTAATAAGAAAAAATAAAAAAGATTGTTCCATCAATATTAATTTCAATTTTGAATAACGGAACTTTGGAAATGAAACACAAAACGCCTAAAAAAATAATTTATTGGGAATAATATTCTAATATAATCTTTAGTAAAAAAATAGACCCAGAAAAAATTATTAAAAATAAAATTCATGGAACAAGATAAAATTATTTTAATCACCCAATTACTTTAAAAATATAAACTTTAAATAAAATATATAACAGATTCAATAAAATTATTTCACATTTATGTATAAGAAAATAAAAATCTATGATCATTTTATGATTAATCGACAAAAAAAAAATCATTTAGGAAAAATAAAATTTAAACTTTCAATTCAAAATGTTAATGAAACAAATATTAACCATTAATACACATTTCATTATAAAAATTTCCCTAAATTTATAAAAATTATAAGGAATACATGTTTAAATATAAGGACACATCAATACCCAACCACCCCTAATTAGAAGAGCCTCGAGGATTTTATAATAATGGTATCAAAGTATGAAGTTTCTAATGATATACATCATTCCATACTCAATTATATGTATTAAATTCAAAACATTCACCCATATAATTACCAAAAATAATTTATAACACATCTTGTTGTATACATGTTGGGTCATCCAGTGTAAAAAACTCCTTTTATACCCCATGACCACATTTTCTATCTATATTTTAAATCCCACCAATCATAACATAAAATTTTCATAACAAACAATAATAATCCAAGTTGAACACCAATTAAGTGTGGATCAATGTCATATATCGAGATGTAAGTTATCATTTCACTTCATGAAATATATTCAGGGAATATAAAAGAATGATAATTTTGATACTGCCTTTTAAAAACCTTACACATTTTATTGTGTAACATGTTTAGATAAATTAGTATTTAATATTGTTTAGACATGGAAATAATATTCCTAATGTTTAGTTCCACTGAATGAGGTTTTAATACTCCTTAACATTAAAAAATTGCATATTATAATGTTAATAACTTCTATTGTCTACTTAAAATAATTACTAAATTCATCATCTTTATCATTCATCGATATTTTAGGATAAACTTTTTCTTTGAGATCATATTGTAGCTATGGTAAATCATTACATTAGTATCTTTATTTACAAATAAAATATAATATACAAAAGGATATAAATTTAAAATCACTTTTTTACTATAAAAATTAAACTATTTATATTTTTTTACCATCATAACCCAAACTATTTTAGAGTATTAAGTGATATTTAATTTCAATTTTGACTGATTAAATAATTTATTCTTTGAACATTGATCTTTTCTATGTTTAAACATAATCACAATAAATGTACTCTACCTTAAAAATAATATAAAATTGAATTTAATGTCAGGAATTAATTCTCATACATTTTTTTATCTTTTTATTTGAACATATTAATATAATTATTCCGTGAATATTATACTAAAAACCATAAAATATAAATTGGAAATATCAGATTAGTTTTCATTATTCTTATAATATAGAACATTCCAAAATAAAATATAATTTCCATTCATGTAAAATTTATAGGACTTTCCAATAGACTTCAACCTTTCACTCACCCATCCTTATACACTATGAAAAAAAATTATAAACATGGGATGATAAAAAATATCATTAATGGATATAGAAATAAAAACAAATGTTTGTTTAGTAAAAACGTGAAAACCCAAGAAATATTTACCACAACTTCAATTTTGTTTGAGAGAATACATTATCCATTTTAACATGAATAAATATTCACAAATATTTATGAAATAAATACTTTAAAACCCATATCAGGAAATTAAATCCCTTATATGTCACTTAGAGAATCACATTTTAACTCATTTTAAACATATTTCAGATGTTAAAGGTTCCACGTAAAATCCATAAGATAAAAACTTTGGTAGCTCCCTCATTTAATATTATGTAAAGAAACACTATCAAATGCATTGGAATGGTATTTGGGAACCCCAATTTCATATTCGATAATAGGCTCAATGAGAACCATTTAGATTATACCATCGTCTAAGGTGTAATGGGTTCACATGATGCAGTCTAGGCTGCCCAATAATATTAGCTACAACAGGCTCGCCTAATATTTTCTTGGACACCACATCATAAAATGATCAAGTACTATATCATGAATTAAATAACATTATGAGTTCACTTTTCGATTATAAAAAAAATTTAAAATATATTTTAAAATCTAAAACACAGAAATTTTATTATCAAAATACCCTTTTCATTTGAAAACCCATTTTCAATATAATAATACCTTTTTTTCTAAAAAAAAATTAAAAATTAAAAATGAAAAAAAAACAGTTATATTTTTTTCATTCAAAGAAACATATAATATTTCGAAGGAATCTAGAAATTAAATAATTTTCATGATGGAGAACATTTATTAACATCATATATATTAAGAATCCATTTTTTATGTCTCAAATAATATTATATATAACTTTTAAAAAAATTCATTTTGAAAATAATTGAATATAAATTTCATTGTTTTATATAATTCAATTTAGAAATATTTTATTTATTTTTGAAAACATTTCTTAAATCAGTTTAAAAACATGGACATTGACCAGAAGTAGTTAAAAGAAAACCCACTAAAAATTATTTTTTGAAAAAAAATTATTTCATCACTTTGGAAACACGTTAGTCATAATACAATGAAATATTAACATTAAAAATACATTATTTACCATGATAATTGGAATAAAGATTCATGCCATTCTGATGGCGAGAGCGGCGAAAGAGGCGAATGCAGCGAGAGCGACAGAACTTTCTCTTCAACCAAAAAATGGCTGTTTTGCGTGCTCCTGGAGTCTTTCATGATTCTCACCAAGATTTCGTTCAATCCAGATTGGGAGTTTGCATTCAAGGACGATCAACTCTTATCTAAGGGTCTTGGATCTTCTTTGAATCCTGTTTATTTCTCTGGGACGAGAATGAAAGTTGTTTCTTTTGCTGAAGTGATTTCTGGTTCTTCTGATCTGAGAAAAAGAGGTACGTCTCGTTCCTCTAACATTACCAGACTTGAGAATGGTGGTTTTTCTGTAGTTGCGGACCCTAAATCCTTGTAAAAACACATTGATCTTTGTATGTTTTCAATTCTTGGTCGCGTTATTTATTCCAAGGGTGATAAACCATGGTTTTACGTTGATCTTAAAAATAGATTTTCTCATTGCTGGGGTTTTAGTAACTGGGAATTGATTCCTATCTGGAGGGGTTTTTTCCATCTCATCTTTCAATAAGGGGGTGATTTTAACAGGGCTTGAGATTTTGGAAATCAACATCTCAAACCTGGTGCTTTGCGATTATTTGAATGGGATGTTAATTTTAATCCCTTTAACCTTAAGCAAACCAATTCCCAGATCTGGAATAGACTTCATGGGTTTAATTGGACGTACTGGCATCCTAGGATCCTTAGTGACCTAGCCTCATGTGTTGGCATGCTTATTAAAATGGATCAGAAAACATTGGAGGGGGATCTTGGTTATTTTGCTAGAATTCTGGTTGATGTTAATATGGAAAATAAAAGATCGGATAATGTCACATTGATTGATAATGGTAATAAGATTTATGTTAAAGTAGAGTATGAACGTGTTCTTTATTTTTGTGAGGTTTTCAAGATTGTTGGTTATTCTTGTGGTGAACTGCAGGATGCTTCAAAATAAAGTTATTGATCTTCCCAAAGAGAAGGATTGGAAGGAGGTTAATCGGACTAAAAAAATAAGATGATCTTTGTGGAAAAGGAGGGTCCCTCAAATGATATACCTGGTCCCTCCATAGTGATAGTTACTTCAAATAAATCTTGGGCAGATATCTCTGAAGATGTTGAACAAGGTTGGATTCCTGATCTGCATAGTCCCCTTGCTAATATTGGTCAGGAAATGGATGAGGATTACATTTTGGATCAGAATATATCTTCTGAGATTTATGACCTGGTTATGTTTTCGGAAAAAGAGATTGATGATTGTTTTTTGAGGCGGTATTTGGAGGATAATATTTGTGCACTTGTGGTTTCTCTTCAGGATAGTGAGAAATCTAGGATTTCCCAGGTCTTTATTGAGCCTGTTATTGCACCTGTTACTTCCCCAATTCAGGTGGTTGGAGATCCTGTTCCTCCTTTTGCAGATTCTGTTATAAAAGGAGTGGAACCCACTTCATTCAAGACAGATTCTGCTCCTTTAGAAGAGGTGATTGGATTCTCTTTTTCTTCTAGTGGTGCTGCTGCATTGGTTGAGGATTTCCAGGTTCCTATTGGTAATGTGACAGCACAGGATATGGGTGTTCCCGATTCATCCAGTAGTCCAGTTGGAATCCTTACTTATGATGTCAAAAATGGAAAAGGAACCATCAACAATCTGGATATAAGTGATCTTATACAAGGGGTCTCTAGTCCTAAGAGAAAGGCTGGAAGGCCTCCTAAGTCCAGCAAACAGGTTAATGTGGGGGTCAAAAAAGGGGGAAATCATCTCTGTCTTAGATTTAAATGATGCTTATTTTTTGGAATTGTTATGGTTTGGCCAATCATGATACCATGAGGTCCCTTAGGCTCTTCATTCTAAAACATATGCCCCTCCTTATTGGTTTTTCTGAACCCAAAAGAGTTTTTTCTCCCAATATTTCCAAATTTGAGATCCTTGGTTTCCATTTTGTGGAATCAAATAGATCCTCATCGGATATTAAATGGTTATGGGTTTTGGATCATTGTTCTTTATCTCATATGTCCCAAATTATTATTTCTGATCAGCGTGTCACATGCTCCTTCTTTCTTCAAGGGCTCCAACATTTCTTCTCTTTTATTTATGCCCATAACTTCAATCAGGACCGTAGAAATTTATGGATGGATATTGGATCTCTTAATTCTTCGATCTCTGGTCCGTGGTCTATTCTTGGTGACTTTAATGCCATCACAAATTCTGACGAAAAGATTGGAGCCATGACTAATGTCATTTCTTCTAGAGATTTCAAAGCCTGTATTGATAATAATGGTTTGATTGAAGTTAATCTTATTGGGGCTAAGTATACTTGGTACAGAATAGTTTTGTATAGATTTGTGGATAGTATAATTGATAGGTCTTTTTTCAGTGAGGCTTGTCTTGATTTACGAGGTTCTATTTCTTGTATGACTCTTTCTTGAATCAACTCTGATCATCATCCTATTTTGGTTGACCTTGTGAGTAAATATCCCAAACCTCCTTTTCCTTTTATATTTAATAAGGCATGGGTTAATCATCCTGAATGTAGAGCTATTGTCAAACAAGCATGGAATTCTTGGTATGGTAGGGACAATTATTTTTCCTATGTCATCAAGTTCAAACTCTATAAATGAAATTTGAAATTCTGTAGTAAATTTCGTTTCAGTTCCCTTGATTCTAAAATTTCCACTCTTGAGGATTTTATTCAACAAATACAGAAGTAGAATTATTCAAATGACTTCTCTAATGATGTTTTGGGTGAGACTTAGCTGGTTTCCAAGCTTAATAATTTGTTGAATCTTAAAGATTCTTTCCAATGAGAGAATTTTAAGGCTAATTGGTTGAAAGAAAGGGATAGAAATTCTAAATTTTTCAATTCATTGCAGAGAATTAGGAAAGCCTCAAGGCCCCTCTCTTTGGTTAGAAATGGGAATAATGTGTCAGACAACAGAAGGGATCTTTCTGAGCATGTTTTTACTTATTTTAAGGATCTCTTTTCGGTCATGTTCATCTTGATGATCCTGTAGAGAGTACTATTCCGAATCTTGTTAATCAAGAGGATAATTCCAATCTTACATCCATCCCTTTGGACATTGAAAGCTAGGAAGCAGCCTTTAGCCTAAAGTTTGATAGCTCCCCGGGTCCTGTTGGTTTTGGGAATTTTTTCTTTCAGACATTTTGGGATGTAATTCATGATGATGTTTTCTGGTTGGTTACTTGCTTTTTTAAAGGTGGCTCTCTTACTCAGGGCCTGAATGCTCAATTCCTTGCCCTCATTCCATAGACAGAGAATTCTAATGAAGTTCATTTGATCAAACCAGTTTCTATGATCAATAAAATTTTTAAAATTATTTGCAAAATCTTGACTACAAGGTTGTCCTCTATTTCCAGTAAGATTGTTTCTCCTAATCAGTTTGGTTTTATTAAGGGTAGGTCTATTCAAGATTTCCTTATCACTGCCTCGGATTGTGCTAACCTTCTTAAAAAATCCACCAGGGATGGTAATATTGCTCTCAAGTTAGATGTTAGGAAAGCTTTTGATACTATAAATTTGAATTTCATTTATAAGGTTCTTCGTTTTTTTGGTTTTGATGATGTTTTCATTAATTGGGTTAAAACCATTTTTGATTCAGCTCGTATCTCTATCCTTTTTAATGGTTCCCCTGAGGGCTTATTTGCTTGTTCTAGATGTGTTATACAAGGTGACCCTCTCTCGGACATTATTTTTCCATTTCGGAGGATTATCTTAGTATATTACTTTCTATTATGGATGGCAATGGGAAACTACAGTCTATTCGTGCTGGTAGAGGTTTTGTTGCTCCCACTCACTTGTTGTATGCTGATGATATTATTATTTTCACTAAAGGGTATAAGAGAAATATTAAAAATATTAAGCATGCCCTTTTGCATTATGAAAAAGTCTATAGGCAAGAGATTAGTTGGAATATGTCCTTTGTTTATTTTGGTATGAATTTTCCTATTTCTAGGAAGACTGGAATTATCAAAGATTTGGGTATTCATGAAGGTGTTTTTCCCTTTACATATTTGACTGTTTTTGTGTTTCGGGAGAGGACTAGAGCTTGTTATTTTTATGATATTATATGTAAAATCAGACGACATCTTGCTACATGGAAGGGTAAGTCCCATTCCCTAGCAGGTTGGGTGGGCTTGGTTAGGGTTGTGATCATTTCTAAGTTTGTTTATTATTTCATGGTCTAAAAGTGGCTGATCTCTCTTATTAAGAGCATTAATGTTTCTATTAAAAAATTTATTTGTAGCGGTAATATTTTGGAGAGAAAATTAGTTATGGTCTCTTGGAATAATTGTTGTAAACCCTATGATTCTGGGGTCTTGGTATTAAAAATCTGGAGGAGTTTGTTGATTCTTTACAGGCTTCGTTCATTTGGTGGCTTGTCAATAGTAATTCTATGTCTCTGGACTTTCTCGGTAATAAATTCAGGGACAGGCTCAGGAATGGATTTTTTAATTATCTGCATTCTTCGCTTTTGCCTGCTTTTAAATCCATCTTCTCTTCCATTGAATCTCATGCCAGATGGCTTATTTCAAAGAACTCATCTTTATCCTTTTGGAAGGCCAATTGGACCGGATGTCCCTTAGCTGATTCCTTGGTAAATGATGAAATTAATGTTGATCTGGATGCTACGATTAAAGATCATCTTGATAATATGGAGGGTCTCCCTAATCATATTGTTAATATTATCAATAGTTATTGTTTCTATAACAGATATGATTTTTGGGCTTGGGAACCTTCTATTAACGGCTTGTTGACTTCTAAAAAATTTTATAGTCATTCTCTATCATGCAATATAGGGTGTAAATGGATTAGGGATCTTCATATGTACTTTATTAGGCCATCTCGGACATCTTTTTCCTGGAGACTGGATCATGGGAAGCTTTCTACTAATTGTTTCCTTCAGAAATGTGGCATATCTCTCTGCTCTTTGTGTGTGTTTTTTCATCAACATAGGGAAGATATTGATCATTTGTTTATTAGTTGTGTCAATGTCTCTTCAATGTGGAATGCTATTTTTTATATTTTTGAAATCCCCATGCCTAATATGTCTTCAATTCATCATTTCCTTCAAGGATGTCATTCTATTTTGCTCTCTACCCAATTGTTGGATCTTTTTAGAGTTGTTTCTTCTTAACTCCTTCATTTTATTTGGTTTTCTCTGAATAAGATGATTCATGATAGATTTACCTTCTCGGTAAGTGGGGTTTTTTCAGATATTCTTGGTGCTATGCGTAGTGCAGATATTCCAAAGAATAATTTTTGCTTCAACTCGGTTCATGAATTGTCCGTTCTGAACAAGATAGGTGTTAAGGAAAATTTCAGGCCTCCGCGTGGTACTTTAGAAGTTCATGGGAAGGAACCTCTTTTTGGTTGGATAAAAGTAAATTCGAATGGTGCTTCTAGGGGTAATCCGAGGCGTTCTGGTTATGGTGCTGTTTTCAGGAATCATAAAGGGTATGTCATTGGTTGTTTTCATGGTTCTTGTGGATTTGCCTCTTCACTTGATACTGAAATGCTTGGCATTATCGTCGCTTTCAATCAATCTGTGAAGCGAGGTTGGGATAATTTATGGTTTGAGAGTTATTCTTCTGTTGTTGTTTCTTCTATAAGGATGATTTTTCACCACTTGTCTTGGAATCTTACTAATCTGTGGATTAATTGTTTGGAAACACTATTTTCTTTGAATCATATTATCAATCATATTTATAGGGAATCTAATTCTTTTGCTGATGGTCTGGCTAATAAAGGTGTTAATGGAGTTGATTTTGTTTGGTATGATCAAGTTCTTGATGATCTCTTTCCTTTTCTTAAAAAGGATCGTCACAAGTCTCTCATCTTTAGTCTTTTGTAAGCTTTCCCTTTCTATTTGTTAGCTTTCTTTTGGTTGGAAGTTGAGCCTGCTTGCCCCATCGTTATTGAGAGGAATATAGAGAGGCGTTGGGTTCTATTGGGTTGCCCTGGGAATGAGGATATTTGTAAAAATTTTGAGAAAAGGAGCATTCCTTTAGGGAATAATCATGCAGGTTGGCCTGCTAATGAGGAACCAGAGTTGCAGCGGTTTCCCAATTTCTGGCCAGTTTCAGCGGTCTTCCCAAATTCTGGTAAGCCAGCCGCAATATCCATGGGCGTGAAGGTGTTTTTTCAGGCCTGGGCCGCTGGATCTTCCTCTGTAGGCCGATCGTTGGATCTAAATGATTCTTTGGAGTGGTTTGCTTTTATTTTTCTACTGGTATGTAGTAGTAGGCCTTTGTTCTCTGTTTTTCTGCTCTGTTTTCTTTTTTGATGCAGTTTTTTTTGGGGTTTCATTCGTGGAGTGTTGGCATGGAGTGGTTTTCTTTGATTGATGTTTTTTGAAGCTACAAAATATTGTGGGAGCAGTGCTGATCTGAAGGAGTCGGCTGCTGCCTTTGATGGGGGCTTGTAGGTGCCTTCATTGTTGAGTCTTTGGTGATGAACCGATCATGCTCTAACTGAGGGTATTTGAAGAATTTCGTTGCGGGATTATTTTTGCACCATCTTCTTCTTGTCTTGGAGATCACACCCTATTTCATTGGGTGTTTTTTTTATTTGGTTTCCTTTTCACCATAGCCATACATTATGGTGGTTTGGTGTTTGTTGTTTTATTTTTTCTTGTATTGTTTTTCATTTTTCTTTAATAAAATTACATTTACAATTACCATTATATTAGATTATTTCATTTTATAGCATTTAAAAAAATATTTATATACACCTCATAAAATTGTATAGTTTCATAACATTATACTATTTCCCAGAAAAATGAATTTTAGATGTAGTCCCTTACCTTGAGTATGACATGTCTTGCATCTCCAAATATTATTGAATAATTAACATATGTAAATTATTTTCAAACTTGAGAATTTTTTTCTTGTTTATTTTTACTTTTATTTCAATTATTAACATTCTATGTAAAATTACATAATCAAATATGCTTGAGTCGGAGGTTTTGATCAATTTGTCTTATGTGTCAAAAATTACATTGGTAGGTTGACTACGGTCAAGGAGGTCATTATATAAATTTATCTAAAATGATAATCATTAAATATTTTTCATATTAATATATCTATTTTATTTTTAAATTGAATCATGGATGATATCTGTGAAAAATGAAGTAACATTATGATAAAGGACACGGTAGGTCGTACATATGCATTAGAAATGATTCCATTTTATAATGATCATTATGGAAAGATGGAAAGAAAAATTTATCATTCGATAAGGATAATAATATACTAAATACCATATAATATTTTTATTTATACTTATATATATCAATATTGTGATGTGGTGGGACAAAAATAATTACATCGCCTTACGGAGGCAGTACTCTACACGTCCACGAATGAAGTTTTCATTTTTTCAGTGAGTGAAAAGGTAAGAATGGAAATGATATATTATATTTCTATAATTATAAATATGTCCTTTATATAATAAATATTTCATAATAACACATATATATTATAACATTAAAATTATTTCCTTCCGTGTAACATGTTACTAAAAAATGAATCACATCGTTTTGCAAGGAGGTAGTATGTCGTACACATGAGAGAAGTTATGGTTTCCCCTATGGAATAGAATTTAGAAAGTTTTATATTATTTAATGATTAACTATATATAATTATTTTATAATTTCAATATATAACCATAATATTCATCATCATTCCCCACCATGAGAGTTTTTAATTAAAAAACAAATGACATCTATTCGTAATGTGGTAGTCTACAGTGCACATGAATGATGATTTTGTAACCTAATTTATGGAAGTCCAGATGGTTATAGGTTGTGTTATTTTTATAAAAAAATACCAATTAATGAAATATATTAATTTTATATTATTATAATGGTTTGAGAAGAATTTATCTATATGGATAATGAAATTAAACAAATGCTCGTTGATGAACATTACCTCTTCTTCATGTATCTTTATTTTTTCAACAAATACCCTACCTGGTCAGATTTATGAATCATATAAATATTATAAGATGATTTTACAGCAATTCGGAATTAATTTGGTAGTTATTTTTTAAACCAAATTGTTTTGAAGCTGTGAATAATAGAGGATAGGGGATTCTGTTAATAAGTGTGATTGAGGAAACACTTAGCTTTTTGGAGACAAACAGAGTACTCTAACATTTTCATATTCCTAAATAGACAAAAATGGATCATGATAGATTCTTATATGATTTATGGTCTAAATATTTCCATATAAATGATTTTAGTTGTGTTTAAAGTACATTATTACCATTAACTATTTAGTTTAAACTCCCTATAAACTCTTTGTTACCTTAACCATGACAATTAATTTTTAATGTATTCATTATTAATTTTGGTATTAAAATATGTTTAAATTATTAGAAACTAGAAATTATTTTTATTCCAAAAATGTATTCCATTTTACAAATTCAATTCATATATGTGGAAAATTTTAATTTAATATCAATTATGTTGTTGCGTCGAGATAAAAAGTTTTTAAGCAGATTATTTTTTAGAAAATGATGATTCTATATTTTATCTATGACTAATAGTAACAATTTTATGAAAATAAATTAACATTTTATAATATAAAATCTATTAATTTCTATCTAAAACACTCCACATATTGTATTATTTTAAATAATATAAAATGATAAACATTATTCATTTTAAAATAGTTTTTCAAATAAAAAAAATATAAACCCGAAAACAAACTTATACTAAAAACCAATATAATGTTGATTAAAAAGTTATTTAGTTGATTAAATATAACTAACTAATAATTAGGTTAATTTCAATATAATTTAAACCATATTTATACTTCTGAATTAATTAATTTATTAAAAAGAAAAAAAATTGTAAATATTAGAGTGATTTATTATATCATTAAAGGTATTGTTACATTAATCCTTTTAAAAATGTATTCCTTTCGATTTTACTAACATATTGAAAAGGCGAGGACATTTTTCCCTTATATAATTTTTATATTTTAATGTTGCCTCTTCAACCAAATGGTTTTTTCTTAAAACCAGAACATATTAAATCACTGTATTCCATAACACATAATCACTATAGCTGAATATCTATGCTATTTTTTCCTCATAAGAAATAATCTCATTCAACTGAACTGATTCTAGGTTTAAATTTTGAGATGAATCTAGCATATATTTCCTTAACATCATAACAAGAAATATACAGTGTACATGAGAAAAATTCCTATGAAAAGTCACATTATAATAGAAAAATCAAACATTATCTAGGATTGTATATAGTAAAATAATACATGGACTCATCTTCTCCTTCTTTCCAAACTGCATCACACTTTTACAAAGAGAATATTTGATAAATACTTGATCACCTACCTTGAAAAATGTTATTTCCTCCCATTATGATCATAAATGTTTTGCACGTTCTGAGCTATCCTCTCATGTTTCTGAATCGACTACACATTCTCATAAATTTTCACATATAACATGGGTACCATTAACTTCCATTATCCTAAACTTTTCTATGATTATTGTGTTTGGTGACTCTTTCCATATAATTCCTTAAGTGGTTCCATCTATATAAAGCAATGAAAAACAGTATTATAAGAAAAGTAACCCAAAGAAATATGTTGATCCCATCATCCTTTGTAATCTATTGAATAAGAATGAATCATAAATTTCATGGTTTAATTAGTTTTCTAAGACTATCCATCATATTGATGATTAAAAGTTGTACTAAAATATAGTTTAGTACCCAATTACATTTGATGTCTTTCCAAAAATTTGACTTTAAATTGGAATCATAGTATAAAATAATGGAGGTAGGGACTCAATTTAACTAGACTAACTCCTTTAGATACAACCAGGAAAGATGATCTAATGAAACTATATCTTGAATTGTAAGAAAATGTATAGATTTAGTTAATCAATCGATATTATCGACAATTAATTTATTACCATGAAAATTATTTATAAATACTACATTAAAATCCATTGTTATATTTTCTATTTTCAATTTTGATTATTGAATTTGTTGAAGCATCCCTTTCGAAAACATTAATTTTTATTTAATATACTTGAATGTAAAAAACCATCATGGTAATATCTACAAAATCTCTTTTCATTTCATCCCATAAGAAATAGTCCCAAAGGTATCTATAAATCATAGTGCTTCTCAAATAAATGATAAATTGTGAACTGCGAGCATCAATTAAAAACTCTTTACTCAAATAGGAATCATAAGTCATGCATAATTTTCTTCTAAACATAAAGGATATTGTTTTCTAAAAATAAAAGATGTAATATTACCTTAAAAATATATTCTTACCTTTTCCAACATTGATTGATCATTTTTATGATCTTTCGTCATTATTTCTGTAAAATTTTACTACACCGAATCCCGAAAAAAATAGGGAATTTCCCTGTATCAATAAATTCTTGATAAAAAATTTCCAAATCATTAACCAAAGGGTATTGTTCCAATCATCACATGGTTAATCTATTATTACATTTTTTGACTCAAAGCATTGACCAATTAAATTAATATTCTGGGATGATAATAAATTGTGAAATCAAATCCTTGATCAGTTAAAGGATTATTCTGTGTATGATGCTCAATTATTTCTGAGTACGTATATAATTCAAACCATTTTGACTATTTTATATTTCGTATGTTTCTCTATAAAATTTATTTTTAAATGTTTTTAAATAAAAAAATTATATAATCCAAAATGAAGTGTAGGGTAATTTAACTCAGGACATATCAACTAACATAAAGAAAAAGAAACTAACTAATCATTTTGAAATAGGACAAAACCAAGTCCTTTCAATTAGGTATCATTGTAGAATAAAACATCATCATTTTTTGATCACAAGTCTAAAACTGGAGCATTCACCAATCTTATTTTTAGTTCTTGAAAACAATCATCACATTATTTTGTCTGATGAATTTAAATTATTTCAATTTAACATAGATATAAGGAAACAAAAATAAGAAATGTTTTCTTAAAGTCTCATAGAATAACCTACTAATCCAAGAAAACTAAAAATCTCCATTTTATTTTTATATCTTGTCAATTATTAAAAAAAACTATCATGGTCAAAAGGAATTGCATATTTAGAAAAACTAAGTTTCTGGAATGACATTTGATGCATCCAAAATCCACAAATAATAAATATCTCATATAATTTATTTTCGTTTAAATTTTTAATAAAACACATCCGTATCTTTTTTGTTTCTCCTAACATTAAGAATATACCAAAATGTCATTAATAATAAAAAAACAAAATTCTCCAAGGGATCAAAAAAACTCAATTTATAAGCTCCATAAACACAATAGGGTCATTATAAAACCAAAATGGCATAACCTTAAACACATAATTATCATATATATTCCAAAATTTAGTTATCATATTGTTTTTTCCATCAATTTAAACAAATGGTACGCTGACATTTAGTCAACCTTTCATTAATAGTAAGCTCCAAAGATCTGATAAAAAAAATCATTGATATGAGGCAAATGATACTTGTTCTAAGAATGGATTTCATTCAAGGCTCTATAATCAATGAAAAGTATCATTGATCCATCTTAATATTTATCTACTAAAAAAGATCACCTCGTGGGGAAGTGATAATTCAGATGAGAAATTATCTAATAAGTCATAAAATTGAATTTTCACTTCTAAATGTACCATTTGATCCATTTGATAATGGGGTTAAGAAATAGGATAAACATTAAATACTAATTCAGCTATAAAATGAACCTCTTGATCATTTGTAACACTAAAAAAATAATCTATAATTACATCCATGTACTCATTTACTACTGGAACATCATTAAATTGACCAGTTTTTTTATTTTCAACAATATGCTCTATGTAACCTTTATTATCATGTATAATTAATTTATAATAGTGTTGGTAAGTTAAAAAAGTAATTAAATCATTGAACAAAAAACTATTATATCATGAATATATATTATCAAGATTAACATGAAGAAAATCCACACCAAGAATGAAGTCAAACTCTTCTATGTCTAGGTCGACAAGATTTTTTGAATATTCCACCCCACTGATAAAAATAGGAAGATTCCTATTGATCATGTAACATTAATACTTATAATTTATTATTTATAAAAATGTTATATCACACTTTCATTAGGTGATATTAACAATTTACTTGATGATTTATCATATAGGAATGAATATAATGATCCAAATTCAAATAGGGTGTTGGAATAATTTGAAAACACAAGTATCATAGCAATCACTACTTTATTAGATGATCCAAAACTAACTCTAATAGTACAAAATGTCTTTTTAATACATTTTTATTTATGATCCTGATGTTTTCCATAAAGTGATACTAACATTGGACACACATTGGCATAATAATCCAATTCATTACAACTATATCCAGACACCATTTGATGGATATCCGTTACCCCATATTATGGTTATTTAGGATACTATTCTTTATAGTTACATGCCTTAGACCAAACTATCCACAACAGAAACATTTCATATATTGTGTCAAATATTTCGTGTAATTTTATTTTCTAAACATGGAACATTTTTGGGGTTTACCTCTAGACTTCTTAGTTGGGTTCTTCAATATTTCCAACCACCTTAGCCTTTTCATATTTTATCTAAAGGAAAATACATGTCAGTAAACTCCATATCATCATTCTTATCATACCAAAACACATTATCAATTATTTTAAATTCTATTATGTCTAATTATCTTTATAAACATAGTTATATCCCCGAGTAAAATCTTTTAATTTTACTATCAGCTTCCCAAATAAAATCAAGCACATACCCACCAATCTTGTGATGTTTTCTTCATATGTGGCTACAATATACTTATCTTTTTTACTCATTTCTTGGACTTTTTCACATCCAAATCCAGAAAGTATTGTTAAAATATTTATCTATGAAAATATTCTTAAATGCATCCCTTTCTATGGAATGATGATCATATTTCTCTCTAGTATTTTTATCTGAAGACCACCATCAATCAGCTTCACTATAAAAATAAAAAATGTAAATAGTTTCATTTTGACATATTATATATCGAATTATATATAAAATAATCTTTATGTCATTAATATATACATTTCAACAATATATTCAGACTATTAGTTGAATGATGGTTTATGTTACCTCATGAAATGCTCTATAAAAGGCATGTTCGTTCATCGTAGATTGGGTTCCTCCCCAGAATTTATACCACCAAAATTTATAGCTTGTGTAAGCTGATTAATTCACATTATCAAACTATTCCATTTTATTTCCAACTATATAGGGATACTAATTTGGAATGGTATTCTCTTCTCGGGTCCTTTAACTATAGTTACAATGTTTCCTCTTTGGAAAACCATTCTAAACGAAAGTTTTTTAGATGAGGGAATGTGGTATTCTTTAAATTAAAAATTATTTTTAATTAACCCTAACATTAAATCATTATTTGGAATGTTTTTAACAATATTATAACCTCTAATGTTTTCTAGATCACCCTTTGATACACACTTTAAAGACCTAGACATAATCATTATATGGTATAGTATTTTATGTCAAGAATTTATTCTCATAAGTTTGGAGTTATTTTTAGATTAATAGATCTAGATAAATTGTCCATAAATTATATATATAAAAACATAAAATACAAATTTTACACTTCTAATTACTTTCCAATTTTACTATAATAAAAATCATTTAAAACAAATAATGATTTTATTTTATATAAAATTTACAATACATTTATATTTAATTAATTTATTCCCTTACCCATCCTTAAGAACAATGATTTAAAAAAACAAATTATGAGAAAAAAAATTAGTATTTGATTTAAAAAAAGATACTTTAGGTAAGTGATAACATGAAAATACATGAAAAAATTTAAATTTACCGGAATGTTTTTTGAGAGAAATAAATAAAAAAAATTCACATGAGAAAACACATTTTTCTAAATGAAATTCTTTTAAACCCCATATAAATAAATTATAAAACCTTTTAGTTACATAGTGCATCTCAACCACAACCCAATTTTTCCCAATTCCAAAAGTTTATAGAGCCCAGTTAAATCCATAAGAGAAACTGTTTGGTAAATGATATGGTATTTTTTGTTAGGATAAAAATATTTCCTAACACATAGGAGCGCTATTTGAGAACACCCATTGTATAACCCATAATGACCTCAGCTGATGCTATCTAGGTCGCCCCATTGTATACGTTCTAATGGGATCACCCAACACTATATAGGCCTCCCAATCATATAATGATAAAAAATTATAACATGAATATAAAAATTTATTCATTCACTTTTCCAACATAAAATATTTGAAAAACTATTTTAAACTCTTTAAAGAATCACTTTTGGATATCAAGTTTCCTTTTTCATTTAAAAACCAAATTTCAAAAAAAAATTCCCTTTTGTTTTAGAAAATTAGTTTAAATACCAAAATAACAAGAAAATAGGAAATAATTTTTTATTTAAATAATCAATTTATATTCAAAAGGAATCAATAAATAAATTAATGGTCAAATAGTTTTAAAAGTTATTGTTGTGTATTTTAAAATTTACTTTTACCATTTTGCAGAAACTTCCCTATAAAACATATAAAAATATTTTTTTATAACCTTTTAAAATAAATAAAAAATACATATAAAATTTAATTTAAAAAATTATATTCCCCTATAAAAACAATAATAAATTCTTTTTAAATACATTTACATGGAATAGTATGAGTAGAAACAAAAAAAATAAAACATTCTTTTTCAAGGAGAAGTCCCTTATCACTTGGGAAACAATTGAATAATAATCCCCACAAAAGGTAAAAATTAGTAAAAAAATTAAATACTATTATTATAGTGTAAATTGTGATATAACAAGTCAGTTTTTATGTATACACCATGTAATATAGTATTAGTGAAAAACATAAAAATATACCTTAACTAAAGGAGATTGAGACAAAGTCTCTTTCCATGAATCTGACATGTCACGTGTGTATTTAAATTATTGAGTGATAATGTAACACCCCAGGTAAATAAAGAATATGACATTTTCATATTTATCCATATTTGTGAATAAAATATTAATATGACTTTAAAGGGGATGCTATGCACGATGGCGTACCCAACACACAACAACGAGTTTCTTGGGAATCTTACGTTTCACTCTAATAATAAAATCATATTATTTTAAATGGTAGTTAACATGTATCCTTTGTATTGGTGGGAATGGATAGAAATAACTAAAATATATTTTTAAATGTTTTTACATTTATCCAATAAATGATAAAGTCATAAAATATGGAATGAATTCAATTGTAGGAGTATATGCCCTAATTTTCACTAAAGGTTCACTTATCGCCTTTTGATGGAGAAATGCCATTAAATATAGTTTTATTCACTCTTATACATCCTTTTGGACCAAATAAAACTCTTCTTAATAATTGGGACATCAAAATTTACTTTGTGTAAATTTTTGGTATCTTTCCGATAAAGTTCTTTTTTTAATGAATAGTGTAAAATGTTGTATTTTAATTCAAAACCTCTTTTTAATCTAATTTATTTATATTATTAGATTATATTTTGAATTGGTTATAAAGTGAAATTAGAATATATTTTTACCATTAAATCCAATAGGGGTCGTTGGAATTAATTTCACATTGAAATCAGACTTAAACTAGTGTCAATCTTTTGATACATATTGTTTCATAAAAACACGCTATTTGTTCTGACAGCGGGAATTAATTATTAAATTAATTAATGTGACTTATATGTTTTTAATTTTGTAAAATAGACTTCATTTTTGAATTCGGAATATCAAATATAGCTTAGGGTGATTTTTTGGGATTTTTCTGAAAAACTTCAATTTTTGATGAATAGTGAAACCACTAAGTGGTACTTATAAAAACTGATTTTTCCATTTAAATGCAATTTTGCCATCTTTGTGTTTTGAATTTCAAAAATCCAACATACATGGTTGTCATTAAGAAGTAAAACGTGGTTCAATTGGATAAAAATAATTTTTTTGGTGAATAGTAACTTATTATGTTTTTAATCGAGATTAGAGGTAATTAGTGTAGTTTATGGTAAGAATAATATTTTAATAAAATGAAATGACCTAGACACATTTACTACCCTCATTGGATGTGTCATGGCCGACCAAGACAATCCATGGGTCAACATGGGGTCCCCATGGAGCCACTTTGGTTGGGAAAGGACATAAATATCTTTTTATTTAATGATAAAGTAAAAATGACACAAACATGAGATGTTTTACTAAAATAATTTTTACATGGGGTTATACAAGTCCGATTTTTGACTATAAATAGTCATTGGAAAGATAAAAAAATTTAATATATCATAGTATTTTTGTTATAATTTTTAGACATTAAATAAATTAAATTATTTATGACATCATGATGATGCAGCGATGACCTCATTATTTAACGATTTAAATAAAATGGAAAGATAATGTAATATATAAGACCTACACATGTCCAAAACCTATTGGATGAGTGTATTTCGAACCCTTATCACTTTATCCTCGAAATACATCAATGTGGGACCTTTCAAATCCGATACACTTTTGAAAATAAAGTAACATTTTGTAATATTACATGAGTGCCCCTCCTCTCCTCTTTTAAAAGACCCCCACCCCTACCTCCTTACCCTAACTCCCAAAGCCTTTGGCTCGGCCAAACTCTACCCATTTTGTCTCTCCACTTCCCTCTCTTACTCCTTGAAGCCTCACTTTGGGCATAAGTCTTCCAAAGGAAGCCGTTGAGCTCAAACCAATGGGAGTTTCCCGATTTTAAGGTAATGTCTTCACTTGAGTACTTTTGTTTTATTTTGCTTCTCCAACCCCATAAACTCTTTTTATTAATTTCTTTTGTAAAAAATACAGTATCATCAATATAATGGGATGTTTTTATAAATAGGATTAGAGCTACACTTACACAAATCTACATCTAATGGTTAAAGAACATATTGTTTCCGTGGATGGTGAATTTCGGCGTCCCGAAACGATGATTGTTCAACATTCTTTTAACACCTTAAAAGGTGTCCATTAGGATGAAACTATATTTATATATGATATATAATATGTTTATGATTTCCTTAACCTTCTGTATTTTCCATTTTGGGCATACCATTATGGTTTCCATTATGGGTAAACGTGATATCTTCATTTAAGGAAGTGTGGACTACCGCCCCCTCAAAGTGATTTGATTCGTTAATACCATATGTGGTATGTATAAAGGATATATTTAATGATATTATATATGATACCATACTGGAATTAAAATACTATTATGTACCATTATGTTTTAATTCCATTAAAAATGAAATAGAAATGGAAGTAGCGTTCATGCGTACGTACGGCTTATCGTCTTCATGAACGGTACATTTCATTTCTTATCTCAAAATATTATGTAATACTATAAGTACATATATATAATGGATATATATGTAATATATTACATAAAAATTATGGATAAAATTCTGGAATTATAACATATATATATATCTCTCTCATTTTGTTCTAATTCCATTAATATGACAAAAAAATGAAAGTAGTGTTCATGGGTACGTACGGCCTACCGTCTCCATGAACGGTGCTTTTCGTTTTTTATCTCCAAATGATATGGAATAGTATGAAAGGAATATTTATTGGATATATATGATATTTTAATCATTAATACTATTCTAGAAATTATTTACTTATAACTACATGTGCAATCTTTTTTCAAACAAGTTCATTTTTGACTCATGTACCAAACATCGGCAAAAACGTCTGATACGAACTAACATTATTAAGCAATTATTATAAAATTATAATATGTGATATGAACTGAATAATAATATCTAAAGGAGGTACTTAGGAAATTATTAATTGACCAAAGTTTATTATTCAAGAATATAATGAAACGAACAAGACAAGTTGGACTTGAGGTAAGGGATCTTACTCCTCTCTTTCTTTTTAAGTACACTCTTTTATGTCATTCCCTCTAAAGCACGTCTTTCTTGTTATTTGGATGTTATTTTATATTAAACTTACTGTAATTTTTATGTTCATGTGATAAGAGACCATATTCCCTCTCATTAGTCCATTTTGGAAGTTTTGAGTGGCGCCGTTAGGCTGCCGAATTTTCGTAAGATATCTAACCTCTCTCTTTCTTTTTAAGTACTCTCCTTTATGTCACTTCTTTTAAGATCCTCTTTGTTATGTTGGGGGATGTTCTTTTATATTCCTCATTCTATAAACTTTATGTTAATATGATGAGATACCCTATTTGATCTCATCAATCCATTTTGGATGTTTTAGGTGGCACCGTTAGGCTGCTGAGTTTTCGTAAGCGATTTTTCATCTCACTTTTATTCCCGTGAGATTTATGCTACATTTTCCACAATTTCCTCTGAGTGGTGTATGTACTGACCATTATTTTACTCATTGTGTAATATTCTTTCATTTATGAGTATTTACATCAATGTTGTATTGTCCTTCTTTCACGGGGCGTATGTTTCGAAAGATACCCATGTCGGTAAGGGAACCTTTCACCCTCCTCTTTTTAAAAGACTTCTTTTGTTGGGTATTTTAATTTACATATTGTTATGTTGGGATATGTTCTCATATATCCTTATTGATGTAAATTTTATGTCCAAGTGATGAGAAACCCTTTTTTATGTGACGTCGTTAGGCTGTCAAGGGAACTTCTTAACCCAATTTCGATTTCTTTGGGTTCAACATGTAGTTATTGAATATGTCATCCTTTGAATATGTGTGAATGAACTTTGATTATTTTACACTTAATATCAACTTATATTTGGTGTATTCGTATGTTACACATAATTATGTAATTGATTTATCCTTAAACCAAGGATACCGTCTTTGTAAGGGGCTTCGTCTCAATCTCCTTTCATTGAGGCATATTATGTTTTATACACAACCTTCTTTTATATGGTGTATAAAACCCTTTGACTTTTACATTTATTCAAAAGGAATATTTTTTATATGAAGTGTTTATTAAACGACAAAAGGGAATGTTTTTGTCGTATGAATGCGGCGACAACGACTTCTCCGCCGCCGTGACCATTATTTGAGTTTCGGTTTCCTCTACAAGCCATAGCTTTTTTTAAAAGAAAAATAAATACCATGTTTTAATTTTATTTTATTTTGGTATCGAAAATGGTTTTCATAATGTTTTTATATCAATGTGTTGTATTGATATCTTGTGATTGAAAGGTGGGTATGTTATGTTTCCTTCATGAATGTTTTATGTGATATGATTATGTTGAGTTTCTTGGGCATTATTATGAAACGAGTGGTTCCGTGATAAAATAAGGGCGGGTGAGCCCAATATAGCTCTCCAATGCATTGAGTAACGTGAAGGAGTGAAACATTGAGGTTTCTCCTAAGAGATTTAGGGAATATACTGTGATGGGTATTCCAAAACATAACCAAGAGGGTTACTCCCTACGTAAGAATGTTATGAATGCCTCATGTTACCTTTTATGTCTTATGATTTCTATGATTTATTCATGATTTGATGAGGTATGTTAAAGTGCCTATGTTTTATGGGTAAATTATGATTTCATTATTATGAATATATGAACTCATGTTTCCTTTCCATATTTTTTATAACCCTTACTGAGCTTTTTATGCTCATCCCAAGTTTTTTGAAATGTTTTTCATAGGTCAAGGGAAGGGTACATGATGTGATGATAGTGTCAAGGATGTGTCAAGAAAGAATCCATGTTTTATTTTAAATATTTTTCTATTGATGGCAAAAATGAATAGTGTATTTTATGTAACCACTTTGTTTAAATGTGGAATGTAATGAAAGTTTCATGATCTAATTCTCTAAAACTCTAAAACTGAAAAGATCCTCAATGTGTAATCTTTTAATAACTCAAGATTAAGTAAGGTTTAAGACATGGGCCTTATAGTTGGTATCAAAGGTCGGTTAAGATAACTTTAGAGGTTAGGGTATTCTTTAAGCATAAGTGACATTACCATAATGGGTAGGATTTCAAACAGAGTCCTAGTTTTAGATAAAGTGAATGAGTAAGTATATCTTAGTGTTTATCTTACTCATTAGTACATGATGGTTTTGTTGATATACTCACACTAACCTTTTTGGTTTTAGTAAATGGATGGATCTTGCAGGCACCAAAGTGACAATTGGTTTGAAGGAAACTGTAGTGGTTTTTTGATTAAGAGACTGGATGGAATGGGGTATTCAATGAGGAAACTCGTGGTTGTTCTAAACCAACTATCAAGGAGTCATGATCAACCACCTGAACCTTGGTATGTTCTGTAATGCATCATGTACGAGATGACCAATCGATGTGGAAGTTCAGGTAATAATTATAAAGGTAACAATTAGAGTTTATATGATCCATACTTTTGAGGTAATTATGGGTTATTATATGATATGCTGGAAAATGAAAGGCATGAGATAAACATGAGGTTAAAATATGTTATGATCATTTTTGATGATTTTATCTCTTTTTGGGGAATTATTTAAAAATTATATAGTTTTGTAAAAAGGACAACACACAAACCGTGTGACGACTCGTCGAGTTGGACAAAGCTACAGGAATCGAACCCATATCCAAAGTGCGAATGGTATTTATCGCCTACCACTGGACTACGTGAAGTCCCTGGTCAGTTTGACTGATTATTTTTAGTTAGATGATTTTATTAATTAATATTAAGTTGAATTTGGGTTATCTATGGATATTTATTAATCTATCATGGAGGATATGTGATTAGGTTAATTACTTTTCAATATGAGACATTAAGAGAAACTGACGTTGTTTGGAGATAAATGTAAAGATTTAACTTGGAAGACTATGTGAATAAATCCTTAAAATATTTGGGTTTTAATCTTAGATTGGTTTACTTTGAATAATTTTATGGAAAAATTGATTATAGAATGGACCTCGTTGAACTTTAGGTTTTGTTTGACAAATTTTGGAGATTAAGAATAGATTTTCTTTTTATAAAGGGTTATCCTTTTCTGGATTATCTGATCTTGTACTAACCTTTTTGGTTTTGGTTTTGGTTAAAGTCTAAAGATATGGGAAGTATATAGTTCTCTTTTGTGGATTAGGTGACTCTCTAGAAGTTGATTATAGTACTCTTAATGCGAACAGGTCTCCCTAAATACTCGTCTTTTGGGAAAAAATATGAGTTTGATTAAGGAATCTAGTAAAAGTTGAAAGTCAACATGATAAGTGATTATGTTTCCTTATGAATAAATTCCTCAATAAAAAGTAACTTAAAACAAAAATTTTGTCTATTAACTTTTCCTACTGGGTAATCGAATACCGTTTAACCCATCACAAGTTTGTAATTTTCTTATGGTTAACTTTCTCCTAGACATGTTTACTATCACTCTCCCTCAAGAACATGACCCTTTAATTTTTCTTCCATGTCCATATTTTTCATACATGGAATCCTAGTATGGGTTAACTCAGGTGACCTTTATACTTATCTTTCTTTATTTTAAAGTGATTGTTTTACCGACTCTTGTTCTGATGTGGGACTTTTAAGGATGTTTCCAAGCTCAATTTTAAAAATTGAGAGGACGCAATTCCCAAAATGGGGGAAGGATGTAACACCCCAGGTAAATATAGAATATGACATTTTCATAATTATCCATATTTGTGAATAAAATATTAATATGACTTTAAAGGGGATGCTATGATCGATGGCGTACCCAACACGCAACAACGAGTTTATTGGGAATCTTACGTTGCACTCTAATAATAAAATAATATTATTTTAAATGGTAGTTAACATGTAGCCGTTTTATTGGTGGGAATGGATAGAAATAACTAAAATATGTTTTTAAATGTTTTTACATTTATCCAATAAAAGATAAAGGCATAAAATACGGAAAGAATACAATTTTAGGCGTATATGCCCTAGTTTTCACTAAAGGTTCACTTATCCCCTTTTGATGGAGAACCATCATTAAATATAGTTTTGTTCACTCTTATATATCTTTTTGGACCAAATAAAACTCTTCTTTAAGAATTGGGACATCAAAATTTACTTTGTGTAAATTTTTGGTATCTTTCTGATAATGTTTTTTTAATGAATAGTGTAAAATGTTGTATTTTAATTCAAAACCTCTTTTTAATCTAATTTATTTATATGATTAGATTATATTTTGAATTGTTTTTAATGTGAAATTAGAATATATTTTTACCATGAAATCCAATAGTGGTCATTGGAATTAATTTCACTTTGAAATCAGAGTTAAACTAGTGTCAATCTTTTGATACATATTGTTTCATAAAAACACGCTATTTTCTCTGACAGTGGGAATTAATTATTAAATTAATTAATGTGACTTACATGTTTTGAATTTTGTAAAATAGACTTCATTTTTTAATTCAGAATATCAAATATAGCTTAGGGTGAATTTTTGGGATTTTTCTAAAAAACATCATTTTTTTATGAATAGTGAAACCACTAAGTGGTACTTATAAAAACTGATTTTTACGTTTAAATGAAAATTTTCCATCATTGTGTTTTGAATTTAAAAAATCCTACATACATGGTTTTCATTACAAAGTAAAATGTGGTTCAATGGGATAAAAATAATTTTTTTGGTGAATAGTAACTTATTAAGTTTTTAATCGCGATTAGAGGTAATTAGTGTAGTTTATGTTAAGAATAATATTTTAATAAAATGAAATGACCTAGAAACATGTCCTATCCTAATTGGATGTGTCATGGCCGACCAAGATAATCCATGGGTCAACTTGGGGACCCCATGGAGCCACTTTGGTTGGGAAATGACATAAATATCTTTTTATTTATTGATAAAGAAAAAATGACACAAACATGTGATGTTTTACTAAAATATTTTTTACATGGGGATATACAAGTACGATTTTTGACTATTAATAGTCATTGGAAAGATAAAACGATTTTCTATATCATAGTATTTTTTTTATAAATTTTAGCCATTAAATAAATTAAATTATTTATGACATCATGATGATGCAGCGATGAACTCATTATTTAACGTTTTAAATAAAATGGAATGATAATGTAATATCTAAGAACTACACATGTTCAAAACCTATTGGATGAGTGGATTTAGAACCCTTATCACCATATCCTTGAAATACCTCAATGTGGGACCTTTAAAATCCGAAACTCTTTTGAAAATAAAGTAACATTTTGTAACTTTACAAGAGTGCCACTCCTCTCCTCTTATAAAAGGCCCCCACCCCTACCTCCATAACCACACTCCCAAAGCCTTTGGCTCGGCCAAACTCTGACCATTTGGTCTCTCCACTTCCCTCTCTTACTCCTTGAAGCCTCACTTTGGGCATAAGTCTTCCAAAGGAGTCCTTTGAGCTCAAACCAAAGGGAGTTACCCGATTTTAAGGTAATGTCTTCACTTGAGTACTTTTGTTTTATTTTGCTTCTCCAACCCCCTAAACTCTTTTTATTCATTTCTTTTGTAACAAATACAGTATCATAAAAATACTAGGATGTTGTTATAAGAAGGATTAGAGCTACACTTTCACACACCTACATCTAATGGTTAAAGAACATACTGTTTCCATGGTTGGAAAATTTCGGCCTCCCGAAATGATGATTGTTCAACATTATTTTAACACCTTCAAAGGTGGACATTAAGATGACACTATATTAATATATGATATATAATATGTTTATGATTTCCTTAAGATTCGGTATTTTTAATTTTGGGCATACCTTTATGGTTTCCATTGTGGGTAAACACGATATCTTCATTTAAGGAAGTGCGGACTACCGCCCCCTCAAAGTGATTTGATTCGTTAATACCATATGTGGTACGTATAAAGGATATATTTAATGATATTATATATGATACCATAATGGAATTAAAATACTATTATGTACCATTTTGTTTTAATTCCATTAAATATGAAATAGAAATGGAAGTAGCATTCATGCGTACATACGGCTTACCGTCTCCATGAACGGTACATTTCATTTCTTATCTCAAAATGTAATGTAATACTATAAGTACATATATATAATGGATATATATGTAATATATTACATCAAAATTATGGATACCATTCTGGAATTATAACATATATATATCTCTCTCATTTTGTTTTAATTCCATTAATATGACAAAAAAATGAAAGTAGCGTTCATGCGTACGTACGGCCTACCGTCTCCATGAACGGTGCTTTTTGTTTTTTATCTAAAAATAATATGGAATAGTATGAAATTAATATTTACTGGATATATATGATATTTTAATCATTAATACTATTCTGGAAATTATTTACTTATAACTACATGGGCAATCTTTTTTCAAACAAGTTCATTTTTGACTCATGTACCAAACATCGGCAAAAACGTCTGATACGAACTAACATTATTAAACAATTATTATTACATTATAATATGTGATATGAACTGAATAATAATATCTAAATGAGGTACTTAGGAAATTATTAATTGAACAAAGTTTATTATTCAGGAATATAATGAAACGAACAAGACAAGTTGGACTTGAGGTAAGGGATCTTACTCCTCTCTTTCTTTTTAAGTACACTCTTTTATGTCATTCCATCTAAAGCTCATATTTCTTGTTATTGGGATGTTATTTTATATTACACTTACTGTAATTTTTAGGTTCATGTGATGAGAGACCCTATTATCTCTCATCAGTCCATTTTGGAAGTTTTGAGTGGTGCCATTAGGCTGCCGAATTTTCGTAAGAGATCAAACCTCTCTCTTTATTTTTAAGTACTCTTCTTTATGTCACTTCTTTTAAGATCCTCATTGTTATGTTGGTGTATGTTCTTTTATATTCCTATTTCTATAAACTTTATGTTAATATGATGAGATAACCTATTTGATCTCATCAATCCATTTTGGAAGTTTTAAGTGGCGTCGTTAGGCTGCCGAGTTTTCGTAAGCGATTTTTCATCTCACTTTTATTCCCGTGAGATTTATGCTACATTTTCTACAATGTCCTTTGATTGGTGTATGTACTGACCATTATTTTACTCATTGTGTAATATTCTTTCATTTATGTGTATTTACATCAATGTTGTATTGTCTTTCTTTCACGGGGCGTATGTTTCGAAAGATACCCATGTCGGTAATAGAACCTTTCACCCTCCTCTTTTTAAAAGACTTATTTTGTTGGGTCATTTAATTTACATATTGTTATGTTGGGATATGATCTCATATATCCTTATTGATGTAAATTTTATGTCCAAGTGATGAGAAACACTTTTTTGATGTGACGCCATTAGGCTGTCAAGGGAACTTCTTAACCAAATTTCGATTTCTTTGGGTTCAACATGTAGTTATTGAATATGTCATCCTTTGAATATGTGTGAATGACCTTTGATTATTTTACACATAATATCCACTTAAATTTGGTTTATTCGTTTGTCACACATAATTATGTAATTGATTTATCCTTAAACCAAGGATACCATCTTTGTAAGGGGCTTCGTCTCAATCTTCTTTCATTGAGGCATATTCTGTTTGATACACAACCTTCCTTTATATGGTGTATAAACCCCTTTGACTTTTACGTTTATTCAAAAGGAATCTTTTTTATATGAAGTGTTTATTAAACAACAAAAGGGAATTTTTTTGTTGTACGTATGAGGTGACAACGACTTCTCCGCCGCCGTGACCATTATTTGAGTTTCGGCTTCCTCTACAAGCCATACCTTTTTTTAAAAGAAAAATAAATACCATGTTTTAATTTTCTTTTATTTTGGTATCGAAAATGGTTTTCATAATTTTTTTATATCAATGTGTTGTATTTATATCCTGTGATTTAAAGGTGGGAATGTTATGTTTCATTCATGCATGTTTTATGTGATATGATTATGTTGAGGTTCTTGGGAATTATTATGAAACGGGTGGTTCCGTGATAAACTAAGGGCGGGTGAGCCCGACATAGATCTCCAATGCATTGGGTAACACGAAGGAGTGAAACATTGAGGTTTCTCCTAAGAGATTTAGGGAATATATTGTGATGGGTATTCCAAAACGTAACCAAGAGGATTACTCCCTACGTAAGAATGTTATGAATGCCTCAAGTTACCTTTTATGTCTTATGATTTCTATGATTTATTCATGATTTGATGAGGTATGTTAAAGTGCCTATGTTTTATGGGTAAAGTATGATTTCATTCTTATGTATATATGAACTCATGTTTCCTTTCCATATTTTTTATAACCCTTACTGAGCTTTTTATGCTCATCCCAAGTTTTTTGAAATGTTTTTCACATGTCAAGGGAAGGGTACATGATGTGATTATAGTGTCAAGGATGTGTCAAGGAAGAATCCATGTTTTATTTTAAATATGTTTCTGTCGATTGGAAGAATGAATACTGTATTTTATGTAACCACTTTGTTTAAATGTGGAATGTAATTCAAGTTTCATGATCTAATTCTCTAAAACTATAAACCTAAAAAGATCCTCAATGTGTAATCTTGTAATAACTCAAGATTAAGTATTGTTTAAGGCTGGGGCCTTATAGATAAACATATGTTAAATATTTTATTTATTTATAAATGTTTTAAATTATATTATCACTATTATTTCACTTATTAACATAATATATAAATTTACATAATAAATTAATTTTGTATTGGAGGTTCTAACCATATTTAGCTTATGTGTCAAAATTGACAATAGTAGGTCAAATTTGGTCAATGATTTCATAATTTAAGCATATATAAAATAATCTTGAAATAATTATCATAATAATACATATATTTTAATTTAAAATTCACTCATGAAATATGGTTATGAAAAATGAACAAGCATTACAATCATGGTGACAGTAGGTAGTAGTATACATAAGTATCATTTCCAATTTTCAATGATAATTCTGGAACGATGAAATGTTACATTTATTTTATATAATTATCATAATATCATAAATAAAAATTAAATTTCCAATATATACTTAAATATAACATTCTTGTGATTTGGTGAGGGAAAGGTGTTGCATCACTTCAAGGAGACAATAGTCCACAAATCAACGAATAATGTTATCATTTTTTCAATGAGTTTGATGAATGATAAATATGTAATTAATATCATAAATATATCATTATATCACATATATTCATTGTCCTTAATCTTATTTCCTTTAATGTAACACATTATTGAAAAATGATTCACACTGCTCTATGAGGCTGTATTCTGACACATACATGAGCAATGTTATCGTAATCCATTTTGTATAGATTTAATAAGGTATATATGATAAAATGATTCAATAGGTATAATAATGTTATAAATATCATATATGAACTTTATATCCATCATTATACCAAACCGTGAGAGGTGGTAATGGAAAAAGTGAACGACATCGGTTCACAAGGAGGTAGTCCACCATACACATGAATAATGAATTTGCTTCCCATTTGATGGAAGTAGAGATTGTTTTTGGTTGTGATATTTTTAACAATACATCATATTATATGTAATATACTGATTATATAATATTATAATGGTTTAATAATAATATAACGGTGTGGATACAGAAATAAAACAGAAATTCTAATTGAGGAAATTTACATATTCATGGGGTATCTTCCATTTGGTTTTCAATGATGAATAATATAGGGGAGAGGTGGCCTATTATTAATGGTGGAGGGGACACACTAATATTTTTGAAATGAATTTATTTATTCAAATTTTATAATATGAATAAAGGGTCAAAATGGGATATAAATTATCTTTTTCGGTATTATGATATAAATATGTTTATTAAATTGTTTTTTATAAGTTACTGGTTCATTTTTACCTACATATTTTTAGTTTAACCTCCCAGTAAACAAATTTTTACCTGAACATTGGTAATTACTTTTTACAATATTCACTAATCATTATGGTAGAAAATAAAGTTGTAATTATATGAAATTATAAATTTTTTTGAATTAAAATATGGAACCATTTTTCTAAAACTAATTTATAGATGTTTCAACTTTTAATTTTATATTAACCCTATCAATGTTACAAGAAACGAGTTTTTAAAAATATTGTTTATTTGGTGATTATATATTATATCTCTAAATAATAAAAAATATTTATGCAAATAAATTAATAATTAATGATATATAATATATAAATATAATTTAAAATATTAACCATTATTTATTATTTAAATTAATTAAAAAGGTGAAACATTATGCGTATTAAAATATTTTTAGGAAAAACATTTTTTACACCCCTAAATTATCTTATACCAATACAAAATATCATATTCATTAAAAATTAATTAATTATATTAAATATATCTATATAATAAAATTGATAATTTAAATCATATAAAAACATGTTGATACTTTAAATTTTCTTAATTAATTAAAATTCAAAATACATTTCACAAATATCAGTGTTTTTCACTGTTCCCTGAAAATTCAATATTTTCTGAAAATTACCAAAATTCCACACAATGAATATTTTGATAATAATATATGAAAAATAATATTAATATTTTTGATAAAAAATTATAAAAATTAGAAATTAAACTTCTAAATTAATAATTATCAAAAAAAAATTAGTTAAAAATCATTCTTTTTTGATTAAAAATTACATAATATTTTTATTGCTAATATTAATATATTAAGAATTATAAGAATGATTTATTAAATATCCACCTATATATTTACACCCTCTATCGTCATAGATAATATAATATCAACATAATTTCATTCCATGAAACAAAAACTATTTTATGTTCTGAAATAACACTTATGTTTTATAGTGGTTATATTTTAATATTAACACATGAACAACCGTATCTAACATGATATTTTATAAGCTTGTATAAAATTACACAAAATTAATAAATTATTCAATAAAATATAAAAAATATGGGTGGTAGAATCAAACCCCTCATGTCTTAACAAATATCATGGAAAACCCATTTTTAATAGATAAAAACCCTTTTATCATAGATAAAAATCCTTTTATCTATATCTTCTTTTAAATTTTTTTATAGAATTAGATAAATCATAAACCATGATTTTTAAATCCAATATAATATATTGTCAATAAAAAAATATTCTCTTAAGAAAATAATCTTATTATATAACAAAAATAAGATAAAATGAACACCCTTTATATAGATCTATCTGATCTAGGAATACACCTTATTATCATATACCATTCCAGAAATGAAGAATGGATTCTATAAGACTAACTCCTGACATGGAATTATCATATTGTTTTATAATACCCTCATAATGTATTGAATTATCCCAATGTATGGATAAATTTACCAACCTTACTAATGTCTAATTTAGGTTTTCAATACTATGTACTATTGTAGTAAAACCCATTATATTCCAAACACCTTAAATATTTACGCATTTATAATGCCTAAATAGCACCAAAGCCTTGACATACCAAGTTTTTCCCCACTATCCTCAACACATTGAGGTTATTGGGTAAACATTATATGAACTATTTAACATTGGGGTTAAATATTCAATGATTATTTCCAAAATTAATTATATAGATAAAACTATAGTTGATGGAATCTTCTAGTCCAACAAATTCATAAGGATACTAAATATTATATTTTATAGGAGTGAAGATTGATGTATCTTTAATCATCCTACTTTTAATGACCTTAAAACCAAATTTTATATAATTTATACTTCTCACTTGAATCTAGATACACTTTTAGAACAAAATTAATAATTTTTTCGACAGGAATTAATTACTTTAACTTGTATAATTTTTTTTCTTTTTATTAAAAAAATTATTAGATTTTATACTGGTCAAAGACGTAGCTAACAAAAACCTTTATTTTTAAATACTGAAAACAAAATCATGTTCAACGATGATAATTTATTTTATCTATAATACATTCTAGTATAAATCTACTATCATATTTTATATTCATTTAATAGAGGATATTATTAAATGTACTCTCATTGAAACTATGACACTTTTTTGTATATAACCTCATTTTTAGTTGTCCAAGGTCCATATTTCACTATAAAATGAGTCCACATTAATTTTTCACTCACCACATATCTATTTAAGTCGATAATAATATTAATAAAATCATATATTTCTTTTGGATAGTTCGGTAGAATGCACATTTACAAATCCATTATATGGATTAAATAAACATTATTCCATTTATATCTTATGTCATACGGTTTTCCAAATAAGTGTAACCTGAAAAATTAAATCCCAAAACTAAGGCTCTTAACCCTTATAGCTACCACATTACTTGCTCGAATTAAAAAGATAATCTATGTGAACCATAGATTTTCATGAACTTGTCTGGTTCAATGATCAAGTCATCATATGTGTTTCCATAGGAATGAATTTAATATAAATTTTTTAAACATGATTTAATATCACTTTCTTATCTCATTTATTCCCTTAATATATATACATGTTTCTATATAATTAGTTTGAAATAATATTCCTTCCATGAAATTAATATACTTATACTATATTAACATGTAACCCTTTATATGACTTATGAACATGATAATTCATTGTATCTATAATTTAAACCAATTATCTTAACTAGAATATGAATTCGTAAATAGATGTATGCTAAATCAAGGAATTATTTTTACCACTATAAAGTAAAGAAAATATCTACTAATAATATAAATATTTTTAAAATATTATTTATAAAAAATAAAAAAATAAAATAATTAAAAATTCATATATATAAATATGAGATAAACATTTATGACTGACATATAAATAATTATAAACAAATTATAATTTAATCACAAATAAACATTAATTATTCACTTTCATCGAACATCAAATTTAAATATCAGTATCTAGAAAGATTTAATAAGAAATTCAGTAAATTTTCAAGATGTGTAACATTTAAGAATACCTTCATTATCTAATCATAAATATTTCATAATAATGTTACCATGTATATAAAATCACTAATTTTCCAAATAAGGTAACTAATATAACCATTATATATTTACATTTAGGAACTTATGATAAACACAATATAATATTTTTTACCATATTTTAACAATTTAAGTGGACTTTAAACCAATTTCACTTCCACAAAAATATTTTTTATATAATATAAATCCCCCATTAGATTCAACATTGGCTCTTTAAACCTACATTGATGAATACTATTATAAAAAATTTAAAGCTATAATTTTATTTAAAATTATACCCACCATGGCTCTCAATATATTGTGGTCTTATCCATAATGACAACACTTTAGAAGGGAAGTACCATGGTTAGTTTTTAGTCCATTTTAGATGGAATATTTTTTACGTATATTCCACTTTAGAAATGTATTCCACCCAAATAGGGAATTTTTTTATAGGAAATTGGTAGTTTACAAATGGATTAGTACTCATTCACTATAATGTGATTTTCCACCATGGTTTCCAAAACCATGGTAATGAAATCCACTGACTACATCATTTTATAGTTGATGGGGACACACTATTTTTAAATTTTTCTTATAAATCTATATAAAGGGAATTTCACATATTATAATACATGGTGTTATAAAATTATATAAATCATGCCATCTTTTCATTGGAATATTTCATGGTGAAGAAAACCCATTATATAAATTTATTGTTTCAAAGTATATGCTAAAAATAATAAAAAATTTATATTTTCTAGATTCTTGATACATTAAAAATTTGACCCAAAACATTGATATATAATTCTTTTATATAAATTAATAGTTTAAAAGTGATTTTTTAACATTCAAAACATTTTTTAATAACGACATGAAAATACAATAATTAACCATGATACATCTATTTGTATGGAATGAATAACAAAATGATGTAACAAATAGTATACCCAAATTGGGTTTATATGAGAGGTACATGATTATCACATATGGTTTATTGAGATCACTAATCCAAAAATATATATTATTCCTTACAAGGGTATCTATGGGATTCATGAAAATCTTAATGAATGGGATGAATCCCCTATTATCTATGGTCTTCAAGAACATTTAAAATTGATGGATAAGAGTGCATGAAAGGGATTACTAAAGCCCAAGATTTTATATGTTTATGATCAAAATCATAGACTGAAACACATATACCAATCAACAAGCCTCATTATACACTATATGAAAATATCCTCCCTGGAAGCACAATGTGTATTTATTAATTTGGAAGACTTTAATAAATATATAATAAGTTATAATAGTTTAAATCATTACTCTTTTACTAAAATAGTATTTTAACCTTCAAATCCTCAAGATGGGTGTTTCAAACTCTCCAAAAAATCATCATATGATATCCAAAATGATAATGATGTTTTTTAGTTGGGGGATATCAATGAACAATTGATTATTTCATAACCTAAAATTTTATGTATAATATGATGGTGTGGTTAAACATACTATGTAATGGTGTACCATAGAGTTGATAATGACATTATATAAACCATCTAGTAATGGTGGTACCTTTGTTGTTCATTTACACAAGGTTTTACGTTACATTTAATCAAATATATGATTGTGAATACTATTTGTGTCATTAAAAACTATTGAGGACATAAAATTCCATAATTTAGAAAATAAAAATGATGACTTCATGAGATATCCAAATGATCCAAAATCATATAAACTGTTTAACTCATTATAACAAAATTTATAATGGAAGAATTGAAGTCTTTTTTTAGAATTGACTTTTGATGGAGTTTACCCTTTCCACACTAAAACACAAATTATATTGTATGAAAATTAGTTTTTATCCCTTATAATCTAACTCCTTGTATATGTGTTAAATATTATTAATTCATTATTTTAATGATTAAACCAAGAAATTACATGCCTAAAAATGCATCGAGGTGTTCATTAAGCAACTAATTAAAAAATTAAAAGAATAATGGATGATAGTGCATAAATAATTTATGAAACAATAAAAAAATTAAAGTTAATACTACTATAATGTTGACCATTATTGAATTTATTTAACTAGAAAACATATTTTATTAGAACAATAAAACTGTATTAGTTGGACTACATTTAAAGTTTGACTATTCCCCCAATAATTACCTTATAGTGAAAATTTAGTTTTCACATGTTATTTATGGATCCTTTATATGAATCATATATACATTTGTAACGCAACATAATTAAATGGAAAAATCAAAATGATGAGTCCTCAAGAGTTATTATTTTGTTTAGATATATATGAGAAATTTCTAAAACCTTCTCAATAATTAAATAAACTTATTTAGTTATAAGATATTTGTGAAACAGTTTTAGATATACCAATATAAATAGTTAGAACACAAAAATAGAATAAAATTATTATAATTTTTTAACATATTAATTGGA
Source organism: Viscum album (assembly GCA_963277665.1). Classification (NCBI taxonomy): domain Eukaryota; kingdom Viridiplantae; phylum Streptophyta; class Magnoliopsida; order Santalales; family Viscaceae; genus Viscum; species Viscum album. Next base: position 1,958,116,734 of record OY728140.1, read on the forward strand.
TAAAAGTTAATGTGTCATAATAGTGTTCTCATGTATATTTAGTTGGGTGTATTGAAAAATGTGTTTTTAGTTACATAATGGGATTTTTGAAACTAAACGATCATATTAATGGGTATAGGTATTTGAAACAATATAAATAAATCATGTCCTATGGAAAAATGATAATGGATAGTATTCTATATCAATTGTTTGTAATGAAAAATCATGAAAAAAATTTTTCCTATGAAATTTAGAGAATAAAAAAGTGGATGGTAGATATTTATATAATGATTCATGATGTATTTATTATTATAATTTACTTATATTGGATTTATAATTCATGACCAATATATTATAACAGAGTAGTTTTTACATTTATGATCTCATAAACTGTTACAAAAATATATAGCAGTATTCATAGTTTATTTTTAAACATGATTCAAAAAAAATTGTGAAAAATATTAATCTAGTAGTTTTTGGAAAAACAATTAAGAAATATTTTTAGTGACAATATAACTTTTTAAATATTCTTCACCCCTCTATTTTTTACAGTGATTAGTTATTTTATTATTCCTTTGGCTGGGGAAAAATTTGATGGACATATATATTATTTATCAATGGATATAATTGAGAGGTATATTATTATTATTATTATTATTATTGTGTGTGTTCTCAATATTATAACATGTTTGGTAAATTTATTCCCACAGAAGAATTATTTATTTAAAATCTTATGTGGGAGATAAATCTCAATTAAAAGGTTATATTTCATAAGTTTACTAAATTGAAGTGTATATGAACTTAAATTATAGATATTTGGATATAATTGAGATAATATTAAATCAACATGAATGAGTTCATGACATCATGAAAAATTATCATTTTTCTAACTAATCATTATTATTTTCAATTATAGGTTGACAAGATAAAATAAACATAAAATTTTATGCCAAATAGACTTGAGTGACTATAATAATGTAGAATATTACAATTGATACTACTATTAGAAAGGAATTAATTGAATATTTGAAAATAAAAATAATGATATAACATAGAATGGTTCAAATGTAATATAATTACATACTCAAATTATTATTCTTCATGTGGTTTTATTTTAATTATATAGATAAAACATTTAATATCTTATTTTATATATCATTAATAATTATAATATATCTAATGTGTCGAATCAGTTGATATTTTTTCTCATATAACTCTTTGGAAGGATAATAGATTTGGAACATACAATATTAATGGCCTTAGAGTTCTTATAGATTTCAGAAGAAAGTTATAAAAACCACAATATATGTATATATATAGTCATTAAGGTGGAATACTGTGAGAACCATATTGATATCATAAAATCAAACATTTAGGTAAAATTTTTTGGGATGTTTTAAAAATTTATTTTTAACACAGATTTATATGTGTACAAATAATGATTTATTACATTTTTAATAATTTCACCGTCTCTTACTTTGATACACACAATTGAGTTTGGATATTAGAATCTAAATTTAATATATTCATAATAAAACTGTATTTTTTTGGATAATTAAATAAATAATTATTGGAGTGTTGTTTTTTACTTGAAAGAGAGAGAGACTTGAATTGCATGAGCGGTGAAGATTAAAAATTATTACTAGAATGTGAATAATATTAAAAAAATCAATTAATTACCCCGAATGATATTTAAAATATAGATTATGAAAAATATTGTAAATACTTATAATTAATTAAATTGATATAGACTGATGACCTCATATAAAATTAAAATGAAAATAATTGATTTTCTAGACAGATAATGTCACTAAATTATACTCTTACAACATATATTGAACTTTTATAATATATAATTTCTTACTCCAAATATTTTGTGTATTTTCAAACTAAATTTCAAAATTAAATATGTAAAATTAATATTAACATTATTTAGTTTATCATTAAAATACATTTTTAATTTATTTTATTGATAAAATTTATTTTATAATTTTACTGTGTACATTTAATATATGATAAATATTTTGATACATAGTAATGTTGAGGATAAAAAGATTCCCATATCTTAGTAGATCTATATGATAAAGAAAATCACCACCAATATCATATTCAGTAGACTAAATAAATTCATATATATGAGAGATCGGTTTGGATACTTGTACCAGAAAGTTTGATATACCTACTCCACCACTTGACGAACCACCATTAGGTGTCCAGTGGGTTTCTCCACTCTCTCAATGATATTAGAGGGTAACCATTAATGGAATTTACATAATAATGGAAATAAACTATATATTGATAATGCACATTTCAAATATTTATAAAATATCTGATAATAGATGTGATTATGAATACCTAAACTGTGTTGGTCTTGAAAATGATTAATATTTTTAATCCATTTAATGATTATGGGGTTTCAACATGTGATCCTTTTGGTATTTATTGAAAAATACATCGCCATATTTCATTTAATATTGTGATCCTTTTTATAATTTATGAATATTTATCAAATATTCATATATAATAGATTAAATAAGTGTTTATCACCCATGTAAATGTAATATTAATTTATTATTAATTGATAATTAATTTAATTAACATTATGATAACAATTAATATGCTAAAAATATCTTATATTTTAAATTCATATATGTTTTTATGTTTTGAACTGCCATACTCTATTTAATTCCCATGTTCAATAAATAGATTATTTTAATGTATAGAGTCTTTAAGTGAAGGTTATAGTATTATTTTAATAACAAATCTTTCATAATTTATAATTTTTTTTAAAATATTCTTATAGTGTGATTTAAATATAGTGGATGATGTCTATCAACATTGAAAATTAGGTATTACCAGATACATTAGGATGTTTTATAGTATTATAATAATATAAACATATCAATGTTATAATATTATTCATCTAATAATATTTTCGATAAATTGATTGAAAAAATAAATTGATTCCCAAAAAATATATAATTCCTCACAAACTATATTCTCATAAATTTTACCGAATATATTAATCTATATTCTATTTTTTCATTATTATTTTTATTATAATATTTCATTTTTTTATTTTTTTATATAATTTTGTTTCAATAAATTCATTTATTAATTTTTAGTACATTGGTTATTGAGATGGAAGAATGGAGATGTGAATTTAGTTTCACCAAAAACATTGTAGTAATTTATAAATTATCCAACTAGAGACATTGATGTAGAAATATTTGGATATAATTAAATGTTAATTCATCACTATATAATTTTTTTAGTGAAAGGTGGGGATGTATATAATATTATAAGCATCATAAAAAGTAAAATAATTATCGATGTTTTGAAAGTTTTTGGCTATAGTTTATGAATATCTCGATTAATACCCTTCAAAAACATTACCAGATTCCTTGAATAGTGTAGTTCCGCCAGTTATAGGAATGTAACAACCCAGAAATTTCAAGGGGTTGGGTCTTGGATCAACTCTATCAACTTTTTTTGGCAGATCACATTTATCAAGTGCGTCTACACCATCTATTTGAGGTTTAAGAAATTCCATTAATCGATAATGAAAACAGGAAATATTTTTTTTAAATAATTTGGTAGAGATCATGATTTATAAAAAAAGTAAAGTCTCAATGGAAGATAACATCATAAAATTAAATTCTTAATAATTTATAGATGGCCAAAGTTATAATTCATGGTGAAATCCGATATTTGATAGCCCGTACTATAGAGGTAAATTATAAATGTAAATCATTTTTATTTTTTTTATTGTAACATTGCTAAAATATCTATACCATCCATTCATTATTATCATATTTTGTTTTTTAGTAATTAGTGTTGATTCATTTAGTTGTTATCCTACAATTAAAAACCATCTTGCTTTTATATAAATAACATCATTTCATTAGTTTTGGTTACAATAATATAATAGTATTGTGTTCAATTTATTACTTTCCTAATTTTTTCACGTTGTGATTAATTTATTTATTTTCGTTGGTCTATTCTATTTAATTTCCCAAATGGGATTTTTTTATGTATTCATTATTTTCATTTGGGAATTAAATATATCATATTGTGTTATGTGTATGAATTTGTTATGTTTTATACCAACTATATGTCTTATAAACATATATTTTAGGTTTTATAACATATTTATAGTGATAATTATTGATATAATCTCTTTTTATATTTGGCTACGTGTAAAATGACTTGGGCATAATGTTGAAATTTATTATTATATAGATAATTTTTTCTTATACAAGTTATTATGTTATATTTTTAATCAATTATGATCTTTTATTCTATATATTATTTACAATTTCTTTTAAAATATATTATATGAAAAAAATTTAGATTCATAAAAAAACATAATGTGAAATAACGATATGTGAAAATAATTTTATCTAGGTATAAAACTATTATTTTAACATATGTTGTATTTTAATCCCTTAATGATAAGAACAATAAAATTATTAGTTTTTGTGATATTAATTTTCAATAAAAATCATGTGACTAATTCTTGTTATTATTTTATAATAATTTTTTGTATTATTTATAAATGAATTCATTATTTAGTGTAATTTTAAAATAACACCTTTTATATAATATAATATAAATAATTTTAGTCTATCATATAGTTATATTTTTTTGATGAAATTAGTTTTTAACTTTATATAAACAAAAGTGAGAGGTTGTTTCCTATTACTATTAGCATAGGGATTCTAGAATATAGAAGTGTGGTGAACCCTGAAAAGCATCTAAAATCTGACACCCTTCAACAGTTTTTCATAATATATATACATTTTTTGTTTAATTTTCAAAGTTTTCATTGATGATGTTATTAATATTATTTTCTATATTAATTTGTTTTGGTTATTTTTTTTTTATTTCAGTTAATCAAATGGTTATGTAATGAAATGGTCATTTTGAAAAAATTAAGCTTTGATAATGTTGAATGGGTAATTGGAGAGGGTTAATGTTGTCATGATGAACATATGGTGTCTATATTAATGATAAAATATAGCTTCTTGAAAAAAAATTTATGTTGACCTCATGAACTACAACTCGTGATGTGGTGGAGATATTTTATTTGTAGAGTCCATAGAATTTCAAAATAATAAAAAAATAATTTGTTGAATGCATGTGATATACTTGTATATTATTAATGGGTTCATATATAATTTATAATTTTTTATTTTCATTATGTTTTGAAAATCTATATTATGATATGTAAATTTTAACATTTTTTTAATTTTTAAATATTTAGCTATTATTCAGAATAATCATCAAAAAATAAAAAGATCCATAAAATGTTTAATTGTAATTTATTTTCAAAACATTTTAAAATTAGAACCACTACTAAATTACCTAGTAGTATTTATTCTCATTAAATTGTAAGAAAAAAATAATTGGAAATAAATAAAAACACTACTAAATAAATAAAATATATACTTTTAGAAATCTCGATGAAATATAACGAGACTATCATATATAAACTACTGAAATTCGTGTATATAAATCATTAGTAAAACAATTTTATTTTTTAGAATAGTTTTTAAAGACCTATGAACTTGAGGAAAACCACTATTATTATATGGTTTTCTAGTAGTGTGTTATTCTCAAAACAATCATAATCTATAGTTGTGTTCCTAAAAAACTATCCATTGAAATATTCAAATTCTGGATAATATCCAAAACATAAGAGGATATGTAGAAAGATGAAAATTTTCATATGGTTATTATTGAATGTATCCTTTCACCAAGTGTTAGAGAACCCATAAAAACATCATTGTATCCTATGATAGGTTTTTTTATAATATTCACATTGAAAGTGTACTATAATCTATTTGTTGAGTTAATTTACTCATGAGTTTTGATTGTGACTTAATCTTTTATTTATTTTTAAGATACTCATGTATGGGTTAAAGATTAATTCGAGTTTAGTTGGTGGAAAAATAATTTATATTATATGATAATGTGGGAATAATGTGATGATGTGATTACATTATGATGTATTTATTATAGAGAGAGTAATAATTTCCTCTGACATGAATAAAATTCCCCAAGAAACATGGAATGCATCATGATGGTTATCTAGGGCTCTATAAGTTACAGTAATATGGATAATTTTATGAAACTAATGTATTTCACATTCTAATTTGTTGGATATATATATTTGACTATTTGTTATTTGATAATCCTACCTCAAAGAATATTAGTCACATCATAATGAGTTGTCTGATGGTTTTTCCATAACTATAGTTAATGAAGTTATATAATTATTAGTTATTTCAAATTTTAATGAATTCAGGCTAGGTGTATAATTTTTTGATCCCATTAAATATTTGGATAGATTAATCTTGATATTTGATTCATTAATTTTTTTATCTCAAGGTGGTCGAGGATTACTCCATAACTATATATTGTTAAATAATGATTTTATTGAAGTCTACAAAAAGTGAATATTAATTTAGTAAAGTGTGTTGGGTCAATGAGATAACTGACTATTAATTCTATAGAGAATTACATAGAATATTTGGTTTTGTTTTAGAAAAATGTAAAAAGGGAAAATGATCCAATCCAAGAGAAACTTGAAAAGGGGAATATATATTAGTTGATTGGTTGGTCTGATACCATGTGTATCATTTTTAAAATTGTTTTTACAACCATATTTATAGATACATTCTGAGTTATTTTTATTAATAAAATAATAACATTAATTTTGGTGTAGAAAATATTATATAGAAATGATTACCCTTTTGAAAAAAAAGATTGTGTCAAACCTATAAAAACCTTTTATGTCTCGAGACTTATTTATCATGCTCTATCTGACATTATTGTTACACAGTTCCATTCATATATATTATCATTATTCATCTTAAAAATAAATTTCAGTGATATTTTATGTTTTTGGTTTCCATTGGATCTCCCCCTATAGATGATTTGTATCTCTAACCTAGGCCTCTTAATTGGTATAATAACTAAAGGATGACAAGGATTATCATTTATTTGGTATCATGGTGGGATACATTATTTAATTTAGTATGTTATGAAGTTAATTTTGTGGATTTCTATAGAAATGGTTTTATATATTCCAAAGCATTTGGGTTTTAATATTTATTACTAGAATATTTTTCTTAAATTTATTTGTTGAGAGTGAATGGGATAAAAAACAAGTGGGTCTCCAAGTTTTATAGAAAAGGTTTAAATCTATTTAAATAGTTGATAGTTCCATTTCTTCTTTGAATTTTCATAGATGATACGAACATTTTGAAGAATTGTCTTCATATTCTAGAATTACGCATAGTATATATTTTCAAAGAAGATAAAAAAATTTAATCCAATGGTTTTTTGTAAAAATTATTGACCTTATCACTTTTCAATGAATATTTAAAAAGACTACTAAACTATATAAAAACAAAGAGAATTTGATGTAAATTCCCTGATATCCATGAGGGAGATAAAAAGTTCAACGGTTCATGATTACATACATTTTGTACTCAATTTTAAGAAATTTGAATATATTTTAATGATTGAATATATAATTTCCTTATTTATGTGAATATAATTTTTTAATCAATTCAATTTCATTAGAGATTACTTAGTGCATTACATAGTGATAAATAAAATAATGATAATAATATCAAAAAATTCAATGTAAATATCACTTATATGGAGGATTAATACATAGATGAGTTGAACACTGATAAGAATAATACTTTCTAGATAGACTTTGACATTTGGAGGTTATTTTCGTTGAAAAATAAATCAAAATACTATTATAATATAGTATTCAAATCTAAAAAAAATTAACTATGTTGAATCTTGAAGGAATCTTGGGAATTAATCTAATATTTTATATGATTTAATTAATATTAATGATATAATATCATTTTGATAAGAAGGAATGTAATTAGGATAAAGCTAATACAATTTTAAAATTCATTTGAAGTGTTTAAATTATAGAGTAATTAGATATTTTTCAGTCTAGTTTCCCTAAGAATGAAGAATGATATATGGATGATTATTAACCAAAAAACTGATTAAGAAGAAACATGGTTTCACGAGGAAATTAAGGATGAATCTCCTATAATAGAGAAGTTAATTCTAACAGAGAATTGAAAATGAATTTTATTTCAAAATATGATGAAACCTCTTATGGTATGGTAAGATAAATGGAGAACAAGAACATGGTTAATGAAGGTACTCAAGCTTTTATTTTTATAAAAAAATATTCAATGATACCTATATAGAAGAATAAATTAATAGTTAATATGTTATTAGTGATCAGAAAATACAACAGGAACTTAAAATATATATATAATATCATGGTGTGTCTGAATGAAATTTAAAATGATGAAAGTTAAAAATAAATCATTAAATACAAAGACTGATTTATTAAATAAATTTTTTAACAAATATAGTTCTCAATTTATTTTAATGATTCATATAAAGTTCATATATATTATGGGTTATTTCAACGAAATTCTTAATGTGAGAGTATTTTGAGTAGAACATTACCATTTTCATCTTAGTTTGGTGTTGATAGTAAATTCAACCCAACACTCTTTATTTTTTAATAAATAACTTTTTTTAATAAATATTTTTATGTGTTTTAGATTTAGTATGTAACTGAATTTAGTTTACATATGAATAGATATTCTTTTTTTATATTTTGAGTTCTTTTGTTGGAAATATATGAATATTATCTTTATTTCATATGTGTATGTTGGAATTTAATCTTATTATTTGGATGTTGAAAAAATACATTGTAGTTGTTATAAGATATTCAGGTAATATTTTTGTTTTCATCATAATGTTCTATAAAAATTACGATGATATATCAATATATATTAAAGGGATTTGAATGATCCTTTTACTATTGTATGTTTAATAGATTTATAAAAACTCCATTATTTTATGAAGTAGTGATAAAAGGTTTTTTTAACTCAAAAAAATCACGAAAATTTTGGTAGTAGTTTAATAACTCTACAATATATAGATTTTGAATGAAACTATATTTGATTTACATGATGTGGAATATACATCAATATTACTAACAAACAACTAAGATGGAAATATAATATGTTTATCTAGATTTTTTCAGTTTACATCAAATTTTCAATAGGCCCTCTCTATGGCCAATAAATTATCTGAATTTCTAGAATGATTTTACAGAACAATAGTCTTTCTAGAATGATATTACACAGGTTTGTTTGAAGATATCTTGATATGGAGAAGCCATATGGATCCGATTCAAGATCCTTTTAGAATATATATATATATTATAAATATAATTCTTTTAGTACAAAGAGTGATTCCAAGGTTAATGAGATCTTAAAAATCATTAAATTATATAAGTGTATGATGATCAATTTTTAGGAAGGTTTATTTGCACCATTGGTTGAGATTAAAAATAAAAAATAATTATCAGTATCACTAAACATGAACTCTACTATTGATTCTTAGATTATACCAACCATTTTTAGTTAAATGTATTGTTCAATTAAAAAAGAACTACTTTGGAGAAACCCTACTTTTGATACAAATGTTTTGTTCATGTGCCATACATCTGGATGAAATGAACCCTATACTACTTTAACAAACCATACATTCATGAAACCTTTTTTTCATTGAGAGTATACCCCACATTGATGATGTAATAATGTGTTATTCTACCGAATATGGTATTAAAACATGAGTTGTTTCATGAATGATGTTGTCACATATGTTTTCATGCTATTGGATCACACATGGAGCTTTTATACTGGGAAATTTCCTACCACTCAACCACTTATGTAATATTATATTTATATTCATTTTCATACATCACCTGATGAAATGGTGATCATTTACGTTCTACAAAAATGCAGGTTTAGATCCCATATTTCATGATGGAAACTTTTCTTCTATTTCTGCAATATTTACATGATGAAACAGAGCATGATAAAAGTTGATCTATTCCATCAAAATACTTGAAGAGATTTCCTATTAAACTGATCAAATGAAATTATGTCTTAAAAAAGATGAACAAAACAAGAAACCAAGAAATTTATATATTCATTTTGTTATATCAATTTAGTTGATGAAATGAATCTGTATCATGATGAAACATGTGTTGTGTTTTATGAATGAATCTCGATGAAGTATTTTTACACTAAAATATAGTATCATGAACCTACAACAACTCACTAATTAAGAAGATTATGAGAAAACAATCGTTTGCATGATGTTATTATCATGCTGGTTGAACTGGAGTTTTTGTATGTACCCAAGAAATAAAACTAATGAACATTGAATAATATCTAGACATGGTATGATATTAACACAACATATGAAGAACATGATGGACACCGAGATACATTTAGATTCCAAGAGGAATTCTTCAAAATATAAATGAATTGTGTCTTCCAAAGGAGGGATGAATATATTTATCATAACAAAACATTTTGAAAATAAATACATGAGAAGGATAACTCTTCAACACCGATGATGGAAGAATATGAACTTATTATTTTTGTGATAATGATATGCAGGTCCAAAGCAAAGAGAACATCCTCATTATTCCATAACTTACTGACATCATATCCTGGGGAGTTTAAATTTAATATAATTCTTGAATAATGTTTTAATATAAAATGAAAATATCCAATACATTGAATATTTCAAAATTGCATTACAATACTCTCTTTTATATGTTTTTAGTATTTCAATCTACATAATTTTTTTTGGATGAATTTTAGTGGTTTATAAAGATGGACAAATTATCATTAAATATAAATATTATGGTCAAAGTGTTTGTGATGATTTTGGTCCAATATTTCGAGAGATAAATATAAAATTTATTATAACTTCAATTTTCTAGTAAATTTGAATGACAAAAGGTTATTAAAATTAAAATATTTGAAATTACATTTAGATTTTACTTATACTATTCATTAAAAATATTAAAAATTTATTACGAGTTTTAATTGGATTTAAATGGAATTTTTTTATTTTTCAATCACTACTATTATTATAAAGACATTATTGGATAATTTATTCAAATTATTTTTTAATGACTTTATTAGAAATTAATTTTATAAGAAGAATCCAACAGTGCTAGGCTAATCTTGTGATATTTATGAAGTCCATTGACTCAATTTATTTTTATTATTTGATAGAAGAAGTGCATTAAAAATGCTTGATATTTGTTCAATATATATCTATTTATTATCAGTTATGAAATATATAAATAATAGTATAGATGTTAAAACTTTGATAAAAACAACGCACTAAAATCATTACATCCTTTGGTGTATCATTTGGATGACGAGAGAAATTTTCTTTATTCTTTCTTTTTCTCTCACAGTGTGAGGAAGAAGGATGCCTTCACAAAATTTTCTAATAAATTTAATTCACTTTAAATAAGAATATGATGTCAGCATGACATTGTAGATTATATATTGTCATTGTGAATTATTAAATATCAAATACAAATATAGGTTTCTACAACAACCATAAAAGAAATCTGGTTTCTGAATAAAAAAAATCGCTATTTATTAATTGGAGTATCAGTTATGTGGACATAGTCATGGTGGATTATTAGCTTCTTAGAATAAGATATGAATATTTCAATTCCATATAATAGAACTATAAGGCCATGTAAAAGCTTTATAATTTTCCAAATGCATGTAAATTGTTCTAGAGGTCTATGGATAAGAGAGCATGCTAGTGAAAATCACCAAGCTCATACAGTAGAGTGTTGGTGGAATGGACTATGGGATTTTTGTACCCCACAAAACTATAAATTTATATTTTCTTTTCATTTTTTGTTTTTATTTCATTCTTTTCATTATGAGGGACTGAAGGGATCACTTCAATTTTTGATGGACATTTTAATTTAGTCATGTTTTCTAAAGACGACACAATTGACCACCCCCCCTACTCTTCTGTATTCATTATCTTCATTCTAATACCGTAAGTTATATTATAGGAAGTTATTCATTTCTATATTTCTCTTTTATGAAATCCTTGATAAATATTTTTCTTCAATTTGATATTTTATTTGAAATACCTAATGGTAGACTCTTTTGGAATATTTAAGATTCTATTTGGCATTAACAAAATAAGTTAATTATTTAGATGAAGAGAAATCTTAATGAATAATCATAGTGATGGTATTGCAATGATATATATTCCTAATATAAATAGTGATAATTAAGGATTATGAAAATCAAAAATGAAATTTTGTTTGAAAATCATAGTTTCAATGTTTACATGAATGGCGTAAAAACATATGAAACACAACAAGAACTAGAAAAGTTGGTTGATGTGAATGAAATATGGATATTATAGTAATTAACTAGTAATAAATCAAATTATATGTGCAATTAAACTTTATGATTTCAATTGTTTTTTAAAAGGTTGGGGTCGAAGCCTAAATTTATTATAAATGTAAAGACCGCTTATAGGGTAGAGGGAGACCCAATACATAGTCTGAAGGCCCAATGCCAAGTGGCCGGAATACAAGGCTTGAAAGCCCATTTTTTGGCCCAAAGGACCCTTTGTGAACAGTACTACTACAGTACCCTATGCAACTATAGTAACTTCTATAGTACCCGCCGCCGCTACAGTATACTGCATATGATAAGTGAAAGAAATTTGCAGTTTCTTATGAAAAAACTTATAAATTGACATAAATTAACAATGATGATGCTATAATGAGAACTCCAATTTCATAATCAAATCAGGAATTAAAGTATTCTATTGATATGTGTTAAGATGAGATGCTAGATAAAACAAAAAATAATAATTCTCTCAAAAACTAAAATGATGCCCTAACAGTTTGGAATCATAAATTTTATGATTCTAGTCATTCAGGTTCATGTAATTAATCAATTATAATCTCAAAATATGAGCATTAAATAGAATGTTTAAATTTATTTATTTTGGATCATCCTAATGAGGTATTATTATATTTCCATAAAATTTATTATTCAGAAAAAAATCACATGATGAACATCATAGATATTATTTTATGCTTCAATAAAAAATTTAATCCTTCTATAAATAGAAAAAAATATATAAAATATTATGAAGATATTTTAATTGACCATTAAAGATTTACAAATAAATTTTCATATTTAAGATCTAATTTTTCAAAATTTCTTTTGATGTTCATGAAACAAAAATTAAATAACTATTATGTCTAGTTAACACTTTAAATAAATCTAATAGTGTGCTGATAAGGTGGAAAACTATTTGAAACAAATTATTGGTAAAAATAAAATTAAATAAAATAAAACATGGAATTAAAATTTTTGTAGAAAATCCAAAATTATACAAGAATTATTTTTCACTGGTCCAAATAGATAAATGTTGGGTATTATTAAATGTTTTTATTATAGTATTAATGGAAATTATGAAAATGAATGTTATCTTTGTAAATATCAATCTTTTGGTGTCAAGCATGATATTTATTCTAAATCATTATCTATATTTCTTTATAAAAATCATATTTTAAATAAAAACGTTTTGTTACCTATGTCTTTGTTCTTTCACATTATTGGACCCAATAGAATATGGGTAAAAAAGGCATTGGAATTTTATATTTTTTAGGTTTTCACCACTGAGATTCATCATTATATCATGAAGTGGATACTTGAAAAATACATAGAGATTTCTGTTAATCATTTTATAATTAGAAAATATCTCTAAAGTCATTTGTTATATAATAAAATTCATAGATCCTGAACTATAAAAATAAATGAAGCATTTTATTTTCTATTTTAATATTTGATTTGAAAGAATGAACTATTTCATAAAATGGGAGAATAACAATTAAATAGTTTATCATCTATTCCACCATTTTTATTTATTCTTATTCTTAAACAATTAAATAATTTAATTAGTCCATTATTTTATAAATTAATTTATTGATTTATTTTCTTAACTAGTAACTATCAAACATATTGTAATGATTTTATATAAATGGTTATCTTGCATATAATAATGATTTATATTTCATACTATTAAAATTTATTCCATGTGATACATTTTTCTATTACTATATGTGATAAATTTTTCTATTAATAGATTAAAATTTTATCCTCCTTTATGAAACATAAAAACGTTCCGTTTAAATTATTTGGAAATATTTTATTTAAAATTACATGAAATAATTTTATTTCATTTCATTGAGTATCATAAATTTTATTTCTTGTTGTTAGGGAGAGTAATATTAAATTTAAATCATCTGTTTAAATGTTTTATTATTATATAATAAATTAAATAATTTAATATATTTGTTAAATTCATCACAGACTCTTATTATTTATTGAATAACATTTAATATTTTATCATGTCTCTTTTATTATATCTATATTTTTTATGTGAAGCATGAATTGAATAAATGTTTAAATTTTTGCATGAATCATGAACACATATGGAAAAAAATGTCTTTTCTATATTAAAAAAATAGATGACAATTTATAATTTCTAATTTAAAATATATTGCTACTATTTCATAAATTTTTAATTTGTATTCTTTATAAAAAGAGATAAAAATATTTTATTAATAAATATACTCAGGAACTCATATTTTTTATCCTTAGAAAAATGGGAGAAAAAATTGGAAGAGTTTTAGGGTTTTTAAATTATATAAAAGGGGTAGAGTGTTGACTGGATCATTTCCATTCCAATATATGTTTGGTTTTCATAATTACTTTATCCCAAAAATTTCTGATCCAATAAATCATTCATAGTTTTCTAATAAATTTGATGAAGTGTTTTTAATTTAGTATTTCAATGTATTTATTTTAATTCTGATGAAATAGTTAATATATTATTATCATTTTCATTTAGTTATAAAGATAAAAAATATTACATTCATCTCGTATTTTTAATTTGAAATCCAATTCAGTTGATTTGATGGTGTGGGAATTCATGGACGTGGTTATAACTTGTTCAACTGAAATTATAGTTTTCTACATAAAGTTACTTATGAGTTATTGTGATATCTATATATATAAAATATTCATACGCTATTTATATAATACGACAACTATAAGATTTCGCTGAACTTTATTTGTTTATTAGGATGTGAGAAAATGTGTTTTCGGTACTCTGAAAAATCACCGATTTTTTTACAATTGTTTTAAAAATATGCATTATAAATACTTGGGATGATACTATATTTGATTTATTATATATTATACATACAACATATTCAATAATAATTGAGTGAGATTAATATCCAAGAAGTTTCATTGATTTTAAAAGTTTAAATCAAAATCTTAGATGGTTATTAGGATTTAAATAAAATTAACCAATGTTATGTGATGATTTTACAGAACTACAGTTTTTCCAAAATGACATTTTATCAATTTTTTGAATATATCATTAGATTTAGAAATTATGTTCATTTTCATATTGATCAGTTCGGAAGCACTCAATATTTTCTAACCTTTAGTCTTCTAGGAAAAACTATGATTTTAAAACACTGAAATTTTAAAAATGGAATTTACTTTTTTGTAATTATTAATATAATATAAATAACATACATCACATATAGAAACCAATAAATACAGTATTATCATAAATTAATAATGAAATAATTGTTATTATAGAAAAAAATGAACATATTTTTTTTTACTAAAAGGATAACTTTTAAATCTAAAATCATTTGAGGAAAACTGAGAAAGTGAAGAAGTCCACACACAAAAACTAACCCCCAAAATATCACATAGATTCCTTAAATATGAGGAAAAGGATATTATAGTCAACTAATCTAAATAAACCTTACATCCAATTATTTACCTGGGAATTCGGGTTAACCAATAGTTTTTTTTAAATATGATCTACCATTTGGTTCCATGTTTTAAAATATTCCTGCAAATTGATCTTTCCTTTATTAAATCATCACATCAATTTGTGATATTGTTTATTATTCTAATTAAAATATTCATCATTAATGGAGACCTAAATCATTCTCTCATAAATCTTTTTGACTACCTCTTCTGAATTGTTAATATTAAGGATTTATTCTAACATTTCCTCCATGGATTTGATAACATATTCCAAATGTTTCCAACACTCCTATTCTATTTTTCCTCCTTCACTATTTGACATTTCATCCAACACAGTACATTCTTAAACCATGTTTCCATCCTCCAATACTTTTCTTCCCTCAATCGGATCCCATATTCCAATCTATCATGAACTCAACTTCACATCATCATTCACAAATGATTCCCCTGATTTAGATTCCTTCACATTTCTCCTTCACATTCCCAGTTTTTTGGTGAATATTTCATTTTAGTGTCTTTGAGTAATATTTGAGGGTTCATCCCCCCCCTCATGAAATAGAAATTCCTAATACTAATTTACAATTTTCTCCCTTTTTCATGCCAATTACATCCAAGGTGTCCCCCTAATTAATTTTTTTGGTTGTGAATCTGCCTCTTAATCATCTTACTCCTCCTCTTCAAAATTTCTTTGTTCAGTGTATTTTTGTTTCCATATTTGGATTATAGTTTTCTATCTATTAGGGTCTACATTTTATTTTCTAACATAAATTAGATTCAGGAATCAATTTTGGATTTTGAGTGGCGTTGTTTCTTTTCACTGAGCATGTGACCCATGAATCAGGGGGAGAAAAAAATTCATATCATCATTGTTCTTTATCTCTTCAAGTACCCTTCCTTCTGCTAGGATGCCTTCATGATTGTAGGTTATGTGTTGTTCGAAATCCATCCAATGCACCACACCTCTGGAATTAACTATAATAGTATGGAAGAGTATAATAATAGATCCATGCGCTCTTGGGGTTGGCACTATCATCCTGGGAGTATCTAGATCCATAAACATGAAAAACAATATATCCTCAACTCTCAGATCATACTTCATAGTATTTTTTCTTAACTATGGGAGGTTCCAAAATAAAAAAATTATTCAGAACGCATGGTTGAAAAAATAGTATTAACAATCTCTAAATCAGTTTTCTTTGTATGATCATCCATCACATTGGTACCCATGCACCCCAGTCACCATGACGAAGCATCATGCCCCAATTGATTTCTATATGAACAAAAGTTAGTCCATAATTAAAAAAATTCCCTCTTCTTACACTGAAATTCTTCTCTAATAGAGATCCATACCTAATCGAGTAACAGTTTTGTAAAATAGACCTCATCACATAGACATGAATAAACCATTTGGATATGAATTTTTTTTCTACTATACATGCATAAAAAATTGACCAACCATATTCGAAAATAGATGCAGTATAGAAGGATTCAGAATTGGGAGGGTATGTTCTGGAAGTCTAACCCATATTTCTATCATCCGATCACCACACATGATATTCATGTTATAGGATCATTTGAAGAGGATGAAATGCGATCTCAGTCTGAAGTGAGGAGCTTTGGACTACACTTATATCAGGCCCTCCCCTAAGAAGAACTCAACCATAATATGATGCTTGTCAAGATGACCAATGACCACTAAATCAAACTACCCACATGACATAGAAACAAAACAATCAAATGTGTACATTTTAGGTTGATGGTGAGTGGAAAATTCTCCTAGGTTAATCTTAAGAATTTATGATGCCTCCTTGAACTCTAACATCGAAATTAAATGCTACGGAAATCTGTTGAGGAGGTCAACCACTTTAGGGGCTATCTTGTTCTATGGAAAGTAATGTCAGAGATATGGGTTGTATAAAGTGATAAATAAGGGGAGACAAGTACCTACAAGTGTTAAATGGTGCCCCCAGATGGAGGTGGGTCCTTGATGGCCATCATTGGAGGCTAGGGCATCGGGGGTGTGGAATAGTGGAGTAGAAGTGTGATCCCCTAAAAATTTTGGATCCAATAATGATGGAATATAAATCTAACTAGTTGAATAGTATTATGACCAAAAATAATATTAACCTCTCCCATGAAATCATCAATATATTTTATACATCTTAAAAATAAAGATATGAAATTTCAATATCATGTAATAAGAAAATAAATCTTTTAAAAATGATAAATTATGTGCTGGTATTTTTTCATGTGATAAGTAATTATTTACTATTTTATACATAATATAATGATTTAAAATAAGATATATTTTTCTAAAATAGATTCATAAATAAATATTTTTCCATATTATAATTATAAAATAATTTATGAGATCATAATAAATATAAAAATTATCATAATATCAGTTAAAATATTAAAATTTTTATTTTTTTAATAAATTTTGATTTTAATTAAAAAACATTATTCAATATAGAAAACTATTTTCTAATAATGTAATCAATTTTTGAAATCAACTTACTAAAAAATGGTTAGGGTGGATTTTTAATATTTTTCTAAAATAGTTAAAATTTTGATGAATATATATATATGGTAATTTATGGTATATAGAAAATACATGAATTATTGTCTCATGGATATTGATTGGATGAGGTAAGAATCAATTTTTCAATCTATAATTAACTAATTAATAATTTTAGTTCTAGTAATCAACTCAATTGATTGTCTTGAGCCAAAATAATATCAATGTGAATAAAATAACAAAAAATACTCCTCTCCTCCCATAATAAATACCACTCCTCACCACCCCATCTCTTTACACATCTGAATCATTTAAGCTTATCTAAATTCTACCAGATTACATTAATAATATTCGTTCCCATATACAAGATCATATCGTCTCAAAAAATACAAAAACAAAATTCATTAAGGACGTTTTCCTAGATACATTATTCAAGTGGTAAAATCATCCACCTTTCTCATTTAAATTAATTATTTATTCTACAAATCCTTACATCCAATATCCAAATTTACAAGATAACTATAGTGTCATATATCTATATTAGAATTTTATTTTTTTACTAATATATAAATCATAAAATATATTATCTTATCATTTTATTCTTAATAGTAAAACATTGTTCGGGAGGTGTTGATTCACAGCCTTCAGGGACGAGGAGTTTTGATTTTCCATTATAGCCTTCCAGGCATGTTATAAAACCATTATTATGGATAAACTAAATTGAAATATATATATTATATCTTTTTTAATGTTCTTAAAATTATATATATATATATATATAATATTAAATAATAAAACAAAACTAGATCTTGATGATAGAAAAATTTACCAAATAAACTAATCATTTTTCATTAATTTTTTAGCTAATAAATCATTATCATATATATATATAATGATATACAACAAAATTTAAAAATAAAAAATTATATTAATATTATATCATTTATCTTATGTAGTTTTAATTCTATTTTACTAGAACTCCAATAATTAAAATCTAGTGAACTGATCATAGAATCATAAAACAAATTCTCTTAGAATGACAAAATTAAATATTACATCTCATAAAAATGAAATAAATGAACATAATAAATTCATATTTAATGAAATAAATATATAGTAGGTTCTTAACTAATTAATTAATTAATCTAATTTTGTTATCTTTCATATCAAGTGAAAGTGAAAAAAAATCAGAAATATGTTAAGCGATTATCTCCATCCTTCAAATTACCTTTGGGTAACGCTTTCTCACTATTTACACTAATATATTTCTTCATTCCTACTATATAATTATTATAAAATATGTTTATATGTTCTAAACATATGTATCCAGATCAACTGATCTATATTTCATGGGTAAATACATATTTTATATGGTTCTCTATTCATTTCCTCCCAATAAGCATGATCGAGTAATGAAAACTTCTCTAATTTCATACCAATTATCAAGTGAACTCCATAATTTATTTTTAGACACATTTTTTTTTAAAATCACAAATTTTAACTTGAATAACTATGTTAATTCACTTATGTTTTTTGAAAAATTATTCATTTTCCCTCTTTAATTTCTCATTTATATTTTCCATAAAATCACACTAAAGTGGCTCAATTCTAATGTTTGTTAACCACTCTTTTTACACGTTTTCTATTCAAATTCACATCATTTTTCATGATCATTTAATATTTTATAATATGAATATCCATTTATGCTTTAATAAATTATTTTAGTGACATAATTATTATATTACTATTATTTATTCCTTATGACTTGATTATGAAACCAATTTAATTCCATGGGTAACCCTTATGTTTATTCCCTATATTTGATTATTTATATGGCACGCATATGCATGAATATTTTATTATTCTTTCACCAAAATATTTATAAGATGTATTGGGTAATTTTTAGTTTCGTGAGATGTTATATATGTGGTTAGGTAGTAATCATAATCCATTATATTATGTTACACCCCATTTGATATAGGTTTGGCAGTTATCCTTGACTCATGTTTATGTCATGTTCTATATTTGTTTTGCATTACTAATATTCCGTGATTGCAGGACCCCATGTTCTAATAGTTATTATTCAAGATATTTTCAATGTTCCATGCCTCTTTATGTTGTCATGTTATGTTTTTTAACCCATTTTATAGGCTTGATTCCTATGTTTATTCACTTATTGGGGTTTTTGGCTCATCCCTTTTGTCTATGTATTCCATTGGTAATCCCATGAAGTTTTATAGAGCTCAAATTGCATTATAATATAATTATGGAAATTATTTCATGTATTGGATGCATGTTTTATTCATATGTACCATGACCTCTAATGAAAAAAATCATTACGATCTTTGGTTTGAATTTGATGGTTAATTATGGTTAAAATCATGTAATAAAATGTGAAAAAGGGTCAGGTCATTATAGTTTATATTAGAGAACAGTCTTGTTATTTTTGGTTATTAGGATTATAAAACATTATTAAGAACCATAGGTATAATTCTATGACCATGGATAACCAAGATTGAAACATGTAGAATCACAAGTAAGGATATACATTTCATTTTTATTTTTATCCATTAATGTAAAATGTTTACATTTTTTATACTTATTAGCTAAGTAATCAAGACCCCCTAATTTTTCATTCTTATTCATAAATAATGGATAGAAATTAGGGAACTTGAGAAAACAATCAATTATATAGGAAATCTGATGATTGCTAAAATGAAATGCCAAATATGATGGGAATGGGAGATAAAAACATACTGAAAATATTAACTCCACTGGATAAAGTTATTAATATTAACATCAATC
Source organism: Viscum album (assembly GCA_963277665.1). Lineage (NCBI taxonomy): Eukaryota > Viridiplantae > Streptophyta > Magnoliopsida > Santalales > Viscaceae > Viscum > Viscum album. The sequence continues at coordinate 1,958,137,824 of OY728140.1, forward strand.
ATGAAGATCAACCGCATTCTCCTATGAAAGGGAAATTTGTGGTAAAGTCCTTCATGTTACAATTTAATACTATATTTATTGGATGTTTATATCCCCCATCAAATAAAAATTGATTAACTCTATTGTGAACATATTCTTTGTCATTTAGTGCTCAGACGAAGATACATTTGTGCTTGCAGTCTATTGTTTTAATGGGGAAGCTCATCAGTGGTGGAAGCTAATCAAAACCAAAAAGTCTATGTTGGAAATTGATTCCATGTAATATGAATATTTCATGAAAATATTTTTGAATATATATTTCCACTAAAATATCTATCTTAAAATGGAAAGGGAGTTCCCCAAACTAAAATAAAAGTACGAAGGGTCTATCTAAGAATATACAGAAAAATTCATAAGATGTGAATGATATGCCTCTGGATATTTCATGATCACAAAAATAAAAGTGGTTCTCATATTTTGATGACTTATTTTGATTCCATGAAAATTGTTGTCGATTCAATACTTTTAATTCTATAAGAATGTTTTTTATACCCTTGTGTATGATATCAAGATTGGAGGATCCTAGTAGGTCCCCTGGGCCTACTGATAAAAAGTATAAAATGGTGTTTAATTTGGTCGAATCAATACATAAATCCCATGATGTAAAAAACCCCGACATCCTATGTGTCATGGTTATGGGAAGATATATCCTTGGATATGTCTAAAGGGAACAAGGGGATGCATCAAATGGGGAATAGAGGGTAATCAGGATATTTATTATTGAAGTGATATGAAGATGCCCCAAAATTTGTAATAATAATGGAAGGTTTATATATTCACTCATCCTATGGTGTTTTTTTTCAACTAATAGTATCATGGTAATTATTTTATCCAATTACCTATGTAATGGGTTATTGGAGGAAGTGAACAGGAGAAACCTCCATGATACGGAAGGGAATAATCTATTACTACTAATGTTGAGGAAGACATTGATGTTGTGATAGGTAATCTAGTTATTAAGTAAATATTAGCAAATATACTATTTGATTTTGGATATACACATTGTTTAATATCATGCATGTTTAGTAGAATTATTCAAACACCACCTCAAAATATTAAGGTTGTGTTTTTAAAAAAAATGAAAATGGGGAAATTATTGAATCCAATGTATATAACTCCTCTAAGTTAGTTTTTTTGGGATGAAATTTCAATAAACAAAATTTCATAAAAACATTTTTGGGTTTTGATACTTTATTATCCATGTATTGGATCTCTTTTTATAGAGAAAACATTAACTGGTGGGAAAGGTAGTTCACTCTTCATATCCCTAAGAATCCCCCAGTTTTTTAAAATTATGAAGACGATGATGAAAATTCTTCAAAAATTATCATCTCATGTTTACATATTATTTCCTTATGGGAAAGAATATCTACCTCAAATTATTTTTTCAAAAGTATGGAATTGTTCTCAAAGACAAGCATATTGTAATGGAGTATATTGAAGTGTTCCCTACAAAAGATTCTAGAAATCCTCCTTACCAAGATGTTGAGTTCTCAATAGAACTTGTTTATATATATCTATGTATATCAAAGAATAATTATAGAATGGACTCCAATTAGTTTGAATAAATTAATAAATAGTTACCTGAGAATCTATAAAAAAGTTTAATATGACCAAGTGATACGTTGTCGGGTGAGCTAGTCCTCTTCTTCAAGAAGAATCATGTATTAATGTGCCTCTTCATTAGTTAACATGGAGTAAGAAAAATAATGATAATTATAAGGTATCCCCTTCTACAAATATATGAATTATTCGATCTGCTATGTGGGTTCTATTATTTTTGTATGTATGATCTTCGGTCAGGATATAAAAATTTACAGGTGAGGAAGGAATATATTCCCAAGTCTCTATTTGAAATGTGGTATGGATACTATGAGTTCATAGTGAAGCCTCTCAGACTCACTAGTTTTCTTTCAATATTCATGGAATTAATTAATATTATTTAGAGACTAACTCGACATATTAGTGGTAGCCTTTATTAATGATATTTAAATATACCTGAATAGAATGGAGGAACATGTGGTGCATTTGAATATTGTACTAATGAATTTTATATGGGAGAAAATATATGATGATTATAGTAAATGTGATTTTTGGATAGAGGATTTATAATTATTAGGGTATGTTGTAACCAAAAATAGAATATTTGTAGACTCTAATAAGAAAAATCCAATCTATTATTGGCCCGAGCCAATATCTGTAAAGGAGATCCTTTTTTCTTAGCTTGGTAATACATATGTTTTGTAATAAATTCCTCAAAAATTTTCTGACCCACTAACTATGATTACATAGAATGGTGGTAAAGTGTTTATAGATAGAAACATGTGAGGAATGCTTCAAGGATCATAAGAATAGGCTTATCACTGCACCTGTTCTCACACTACCAACAAGTGGAGAATGTATTGTGATATATATTGGTTATTCAATGAAATTTTTAGATTGTTTACTTATAAAGAATGATAAATTTATATCCTACAACCCACAGAAGTTGAATATCCATTATCATAACTACCCATCTCTTGATCTGGATATAGTTATTGTTTTTTTCCTTGAAAATGTGGTAGCACTGCCTCTATGTTGAGAGGCATTATATATATACTGATCAAAAGATTCTAAATTATATTTTCACAAATAATGACCTAAATATATTCCAAATAATATGGTTACAGATATTCAAAGACAACAATTTCTCTAATCACTACCATTTAGACTATGAAGTACATTACTCTTCTTCTCCCTCCATCCTGGATATATCAATATATATAGTTATCTTCGAGAGAACATCTAGTGGGTAAATATAAATAATGTGATTGTTGAATATATCTCAAGGTGTGTGTTCTATCAAAAAGATAATAATGAGAGAGATATGTCCAAATGGATGATGAAACCATTTAATATTCCCACATGGAAATGGTATAATGCCACTATGAACATTTCCACTAATCTCCTAGAAGAATCCAAAGTAGACAATGCAATATGGGTTATGGTGTATTGACTCTCCATGACTACCAATTTTATCATTATTCAAGAAGATCTATCATTTAAGAAGCTTACCACAATATATGTAAAAGATGTTGTCAGTCCTCATGGGTTTCCAATTTATCTCATCTCAATTAAGTATATGTGCTTCACGTCTATGTTACAGTGAAGTCTACAATATTAATTGAGTATTGAATTGAATTTCAATGTGGCCTATCACCTCTAAACTAATGGAAAATCCTAAAAAATATTAAGAATCATAAGAAATTGATGATATCCATCTAAATGGATGTTAATGGAGGATGGGATCCTCATATCTCATTGGTTGAGTTCTATTTTAATAACTACTTCCCCTCGAAAATTCAGATGACTTCATATGAATCTACATTTGGGAAGCGATGTAGAATCACAATTTGATGGATTGAATTTTGAAAAAAATGCTACTTAGATATTATCTTCTGTTAGAGATGGAAGATAAGGTTCAATCCATCCAAAAACATATCCAAGATTCTCAGAGTCATAAAAATAACTATGATGATATCCATTAAAGGGATATTGAGTGTGATGTTGGTGAAAAATTCTTCCTTCAAATATCACTATAGAAGAGAGTCATGAATCTTGGAAAGAAATGGAAGCATATCCCTATGTATATTGGCCCCTGTTAGATCCTTTATCAAAGAAAAGTAGTGGCTTATTTGATTTCACTTCCCGAAAATATGGTTCAATTTCATGACTTGTTCCATGAATCACTCATAAGGATGTATATACCAGACCCCTCACATGTATCGAATCTAAAGGTTGTACAAATAGAGAATAACATATCATATTGAGAGAAACCAATAAAGATCTTGGACCGTAGACCAAAATTGTTACACAACTAGATGACTCACCTTGTCAAATTTTTTTGGAGGAATCATAAGTATAAAGAGGCTGCATAGAAACTTGGGGAAGCGATGAATGAGAAATAACCTCACCTATTTTTACCTTAGTTTGTAAAATAAAATTTAGACCACAAAATTTCTATATAGGGGAAAAATATAATGACCCAAAATTTTATCAAAGGAAATTACCATCTTATAATTATTTTAAATAGTATAAAACACATAAATCACATAGAGAACCCAATAAAAATATCTTTATAATAAATTTAAATGAAATTAGGTGTATTTATAGAAATAAAGGAACCTATACCGATAGAATAGTGACCTGAATGTTTCCATAGTATTGTCACAATTAAGAATAGTAACCCCACTAATAGAATAGTAACCTCACTTATAAGTATAAATATATTATATACATCTTATACATGACGATATGATATATTTATATCATCGTAAAAATAAATAATTGTTCTTAAAATGAAAAATTATGTGTTAGTCTTTTTGTAAGTCATAAATAAATATTATCAATTTTATAATAAATATAATGATTTAAAGGAAATATTATTTTCATAAAATAAATTTATAAATTACAATTTGGTTTTTATATAATTATATGATAATTTTATGAGTACATAATTTATTTTTTGAAGTGTCATAAAATAAGTTATTATATTGACATCGGTATTTTGTGAAAAAAATGTGTACTTTAACTAAAAAGTAAATTTATTATTTTCATAAATTTAAACTCAATAAATGGATTCCATTTCCGAAATATAAATGTTAAAAAAAATTTTAGTTCATTTTTTGGAATTTTTTAAAAAGAGTTTATTTTTTGTGAATTTTAAAATATGTTAATTTATGTTATAAAGAAAATACAAGATTTATTAAATCACATATGATCTATGGAGGGAATTAGAAACCATTTTATAAAAAAATTATGAAAAATTTACTATATTTAGGGAAATTAATAAACTATATTGATAGTAAACATCCAAAATAACAAAAAATATATAAAATAACCAAAACTCCCCTCTTCTGCCACTATATATACCACCCCTCGCCAATCCTTCTCCGTACACATATAATTCCTTGAAGAATGTTTAAAATATATCCATTTCCCTTCCCAAGACTCTTACCCAAATCCAGGCGCTTTTTATCTTAAAAAAAGACTAAACTCAACTACCTTATTGAGGTTCTCGAGGAGAAATTATATAAGAGTCAAAATCCTCCATCTTTTTATTTTAGAACATTTATTTCTAATAACTCATCATTTCACTCACTACTCAATTTTACATGAAAACTCCATTATCATATATAAACTCTAATTTTAATATTTTATTTCGATATCAATCATCGCATCCCTTGTCTCTCTTTTTTTCTCAAAATGAAACATTGTTCACGAGTTGTTGATTCTCTACCTATATGTATTATGAGTTTTTAGTTTACGTTAATTCCTTTAAGGTTTGACATTAAAAAATATTTCGGTAATAACTTTTTAAAACAACTTTAATATATCATGTTTAATTTTCTAGAACTAATTTATACACATAATATTAAATGATAAAGAAAAACTAGTATGTGATGATTGAAGAACCTACAAAATAATCTAATAATATTTCATTGGTGTTTAATGAAATAAATCATTATCATATCTAAAAAATGATATATATATATATATATATATATGGGTCCATTTAATGTTAATAATACATATACATATCATATCATTAAAATTCTTGTGTTTTTCTTCCAAATGATAATAACCCTTATAACTAAACTCCGGGGAACTTGTGATAAAATTATTAAAAAACGCTCTCAAAATGATGAAATTGAATATTATAACTCATAAAAAAGGCAATAAATGGACCTAATAAAGTTATATAAAATAAAATTCATGTAGGAGTGGTTCTTAAATAAATAATTAATGGATATTATTTTATTATCCTAGACATTAAGATTAGGTGAAAACACTTTTGGACATAAGGTAGGTGTTTCTCTCCAAAAATTAAATTTACATTTGGGTTATGTTTTCTCCCTCTTTACACCAATTTATTTCTTAATTTAAATTTTATAATTCTATTCAATTCTATTTATATGTTCCAATATTTTTAACCAAGATCAATTCATCCTTATCTAGTGTGGAAATAAATATTTCATATGGTTCCCATTTTATTTCTTTCCAATAAAGAAGCCTGATTTTTGAGACCATCTCAAATTTCATACCACTTTTCATGTAACAAAATAAAATATTTTAATAAAACAATATTTTTAAAATAGATCTAATTTTATAATAAAAATATTATAATTCATTTTTAGTTTTATATTAAAAATTATGCATTTTCCATAATTAATTCCCATTAATATTTTCCCTCAAACTGTACTAAAGTTTCTCATTCCTAGTGTTTCTTAGAAACTATTTTTATGTGTTTTCATTTTAGTTGGATATAATTTTTCATTTAATTTTCCTATTTTATGACATGAAGGTCAATTTATCATTTAAATCCTTTATTTCAAGGACACCATTATGATATTTCAATTATTTATTACTCATGACATGATTATGATGCCCATATCGGTCATGGGGCCACAATTATGATTAATAATTATGTTTGATTATTCATGTGGAAAATTTATACATGACCATGTTATAATGGAAACACCCAGATACTGCCCCAATTCAATGGAAACTTTTTAGTATCTTTACATATCATGTATGGCATTATGGAGTAAACATAATCTGTTACCGGACTTTGTCTGCCATGTGATATAATCTTGGAAGTTAGCCTTGACTCATGTTTATGGAATGTATTGTATTTCTGCTAAATTCCTATGATTCCATGATTACATGATCCCAAGCTCTACATATTATGATTCCATTTATTTATTCATGTTCCATGAGTTTTTTTTTCATGATTTTATGCATTATAACTCAGGTGCTGTGATTTATTCATATGTTTTTCCCTTATTGAGCCTTTTAGATCATTCTTTTTGTCTATATATTTTCATAGATATTCCATGTAGTTGTATGAGATCTAATGGAGTTAGTATCTAACTAGGAAAAAATATGTAATATTTTCTCTTCGTGTTTTATACATATGTACGTAATCCTTTATAAACACTAGAATTTATGATATTTGGTCTGTAATTTATGGCTAATTATTGTAAAAATCATGAAATAATATGTGCAAAAGGATAAGGTCACTATATGATTCCGTTGTTAAAGGGCTCTAAAAAATCTATGAAGTCTATAGATTAATGTTGTTAAATTTGTTTTCAATGCTTATTTGAACCCTACATTGGGATGAAAAATGAACCCTACTTTTCATCAACCCTACATTTGAACACTACTTTTGTACCCTAATTTTGAACCCTAATTTTTATCAACCCTAAATTTGAGTTAAAATTATGTTTCAATAAACCATACTGTAAATTTGAAAAACAGTACTTTTTATACAAATGTGTTGTTTTTTTACCATACATTTGAATGAAATGAACCCTATGTTTCTTTCATGAACGCAACATTATGGTGATAATATACCCTACATTGTTGATGTTTCCATGTGTTATTATTCTAAATATTTTTTCAACAACAAGAGTTATTTAATTCATGAAGTATTCACATATTTATCCATGTTGTTTTATCATTCGTAGAGCTACATAATGGAAAGTTTTTCATTATTAAACCTATTATGTAGAACATCAGTTCTCTTGAATTGGATACAGAAGTTGTTTAAATGGTGATATGTTATGTTTCAAAAAAATAGAGGTTTAACTCCACTATTTTTAGTTGGAAACTAATGCTTTGTTTCCACCTTGTTTGGATGATGATATTCTTTAAGATGAATGTTAATCTGCTACCTCAAACTACTTAATAATATTTAATGTAAAACTATTTAAATTAAACTAAAGGTTAAATAAAAGGAATTGTAAATCTGACTTGGAAATTTAAATATTTAGTTTGAAACAGAAATTTGGTCTATAAAATTAGTTTATATCTCAAAAAAAAAACATGTCTTATATTTCAATAAAAAAACTAAAGGACGTTTTTATACTAATACAATTAGGTTTCACAAACCAAGAACATGTCAATATTTGATCAGAGATAATGAAAACCATCAATCGTATGATAATATGTGGAATATAGTTGAATTTAATTTTTTTGGTACTTATAAATTCTCATGAATGTTGAATAGGATATTTCCAAGGTTTGATATGAACACAACATGTGAAAAACATTCTGTACGTTGAGCTGCATGGTGAATATAGGTGGAAAGGTTCACTATATAAATGTGTTGCTTCATGAGAAGGATGTCAAATTATATTTATCAGGAAAAAAACAAAAAAAATAATGTTGTCTGAAGGATGAATCTTTTAATTAAATTCCTCATGGAAAGGTACTTGATATTTTGTAGATAATTAAATGCAGGTCCTCTTCATAGAGAACTTACTACTCATGCCACAAGTTATAGACATCATATCTTTGGGAGTTGTAATATTAAATTATTCTACAAGAATGAGTTTAAAAAAAATAAAAATATCCAATATTTTTAATATTTCCAAATCATATTACAATACTATGTTTTATATGTTTCTTGGTATTTCAATATATTGTATTCTTATCTGGATTAATTTTTGTGTTTTATCAATATGATAAAATACTATTAAATCTAATGATTAAGGTCAAAGATATTGTGAATATTTTGGTCTAAAATTTAAAGAGGAAAATGGCTAGTTTATTCTAATATAATTTACCATTAATATCAGAAGGCACATAGTCATTAAAATTCAAAAATTTTAATTTATAATTTAAATGTGTTTCTATTTTCCTCGAACAGATCTCATAATTATTATTTTGGATTGATTATATTTAAATGGAATATTTTAATTTTTAAAATAGATATATTATTATTATGATATTATTCCAAATTTTATTCAAATTATTTTGAAGGCTTTTATTAGATATTTTTTCTACTATGAGAACTCAATAATGTTATAATATTCTTGGGATATTTATGAAGTCTATTGACTAAATTTATTTTGAGTATCTAAAGGAAGAGGAGAACACAAACTTGTGGATATTTATTCTAAATATATCTCTCTATGAGAGGTTATAATATATATATAGAATATTAGAGCCATGGAAACTACATAATAAATAAATTGACAAAATATTTTTATTATACTACTCATCATTTAGAATATGAGGGAACTTTTTTTATAAATCATTATTTATTAATGGGTTTCAAGAAGAAGTAATATAATGAAATATTGTCTAGTTTATTTTATTCTACTTAAATTATAATACTCCATTACATCGATGTTTATTTTTCTACTATTGTCCATTATTGAAGATAAAAGACAATAGGTAGTTGCTTCAATATCTATAAGAAAAATATTTTTTCACAATAAAATCAACCTATATTGATTTATTAGAGTATGGGAAGCTCAGAAATAGTTTTAGTGGAGTATCATCTTCTCATAATAACCTATGAATATTTTAATTCCCTGTAAAATAACCATAAGGCTCAATAAAATCCTTTTAGGGTGTGAACGTATTGTACACAGTAATAGAGGTCTCCAAATAAGAGGAAAAACTTGTAAAATCCATAAAAGCATGGATTATGGATTTGTTTGAGTAGAATAGGGTGTTTATGTTCCCGGTACCATTGTACATCACCATGTCCATTTCTTTATTTATTTACATTTCTCACTCATCATTAATAGATTAGAAATCGATCACACCATTTCAAGAGGTATGTTTTACTATTTTTATGTTTTTTTAAAGGATCCAATTCCCCCCCCTCTTGTTCCTTAATCATCTCCATTAAAAACCAACAGATTCTACTTATAAATGATAATAATAACAAAAAAATTCCAAATATGAAGAATTAATAAAAATTATGCAGAGTAATAATAATTTGAAAATTACATTAAATAATTTAAGTAAGTGCAGTTAAAAAATTTAAAAACTTAATTAGATAATCTCTTAAAAATACTAATAAGTATTTTCTTACATCCAATTAGTTGTATATTTTATTTTTTACTATCACTAATGAAAATATAAAAAAATCACTTTGAGACTATCACTGAAATTTTATTTTTGATGAAGTTGTTTGTGTCTCCATGGCCATCACCAAAGTTTTATATATTGAGAAAATCTTGTTATTACTATTTATAAAGGACATTAATTATAAAGAACTTATTATTATATTATAATTATTGTGAATTATGGGTCGATATTTTGTAACACCCTGATATTTTAGAACATTGTTCTCTCTAAATGAATTTTATTCCTTTGATGGCTTTTGTCACATGAAAAACCGAGTATAAACGAACCATGATATACTATTAAAATATTTAGACATGATGACTATAACCTAGTTTCTAAATTTTATTTTATAAGTAGGAATAATTTTACATGAAAAATTATGTATAAATATTTTCGAAAAAATAAAATTTTAGTATATAAGTAAATAATTTCTTTTGAGTACGTTACAAGCATTAAATATATATTTTTCATACAGAAGGATTTTATTTATTTTTGTGTGAAAATAATTAAATGAATTTTAGTTAATTTAAAAAAATTTATGGTAAAAATTAAACACCATTTTTGAAATCATCATTAAAATAAAAACATAGGATTATATTTTTTGATTTTTTTGAAAAAATTGGCATCTTAGTGAATTTCTAAAAATATTTATTTTTGTTAAAATATAATTTATTTTAATCAGATTTCCCTTTAATATATTGTATTGAGAATTAAATTAATATAATTCCCATTAATTTTTATATAATATAATTAATTACATATTAATAAGCATTATATAAGGTCTTGGTATAAAAAATATTTTTGATATAAAAGTGAATTTTTCCAAAAACTATTTTTCATCGCACATTGTCAGAACTAGATAAAATGAATTTATGTCCCCTAGAGAGACTAAAATAAAAAAAATGATCTTATTTTTGATCAAAAATAATTAATCTTATTTAATAAGGTTAGAATAATTTTTTCTAATAATGAATAATAAAAATAGTAAAAATTCATAATCACTAAAAAGGTTACATTGGGATAACTTAGTTTTAAACTAAACAACATGTACAGCATTTTTCATCTTCCAAATTATTTATGGATAGTGATTCATCCATTATCACTCGATGATCAATATTTATCATTTATGTGATAATTTTCCATTAATGTGGCCCATATATTATTTTATGTAATGAAAAATGTAAAATGTTCCAATGAGCTTGTACCCAAGCTGTATAGGCTCCTACTTAGTATCCAAAAGTCCTAGGATCAAATCTGGGTAGGGTGAATATATGGGTTGTACTATAGAATCACTGTATCAGGTCACTGTAATAGAGGAAAACTGTTGCAGTGGATACACTGTAGCGGCAGAGGAACTGTAGTAGAAACAATAGCGGAGGCAGTACCGTAACTGGCACTGAATCAGCGCGGGTACTATAGTGGTACTATTCACCAAGGGGTCCTTTGGGCCAAAAAATGGCTTTCAAGCCTTCTATTTATTCCACATGGCCTTGGGCCTTCGGGATTTGTAATGGGTCTCCCTCTACCCACACAAAAGAGGTATTTACATTAATAATAAATCGAAGCTTCGACCCCAAATTAAAAAAAAAGATAAAATTCCACCCTATTACATTTAAATATCTCATTTTTTATCACAAAGAGAAAAAATTTGTGTTAAATTACTTATTTTTTTTGAGAATAATGACATTATTTTTAAAATAGTGATTTATTTGTAATTTTTTTATTGTTGTAACTACATTAAATTCCTATTCAACTCCGATGAAAGAATTATGTGATTAATATAAAATAATTGATATTAAAAATATTAAAAGTAATATTAATTTAATTAATTATATTGTTACATAAATTTTATTTATATTTATAACATATTAATTTTGTTTGAAAGGTTTATATTGAAATTCATTATTTTTCTTGACGTATTAAAGAAATATTAAATGAATTGTTCTAAATTTGACATTAATGATATTTTATAATAAATTTAGTTTTATTAAATGATTTATAATTCCAAAAGATCTCATTATTGGTCAACTAAAATAAATATGGTTTATAATATCAACCATGGACTATTTATTAGTTGTTTTCCATTTTATAGTGACTTTATTGACCCCTAATGAGAAAAAAACATTAATACTACAATAATTTTTAAAACGGCCTAACTTGAATTAAAAAAATATATGGTTAAAAACATCTCCTAAACTTGTCCATCTATTATTGTTTGAGTGGATTTAGACTCATTCATTTCTTATAGTTTTTAGGCAAGAATTTTCATTCAATTTATTCTTCTACCTCACTCAAACCTTCTTCTAGAATTCTAAAACAATAACCCGTGTATCATTAATATAATGAGATATTTTATGTTCATTTAATGACCTAAATAAATATTCTATTCAATCAAATGGGGAAAACCATTATTTATTTGTACTACAAACTATATCCTTATGAACTGATATAATTCATTTTATATATTTGCCTCTCATGGATGGTAATAACATTATATTTAATATATATATGATATTAATGATATGTTTTAAATTATTTATATGTAATATATCTTCTATTTTCTTAACTTTTCATTCAAAAAAATGATAATGTCATTCATGTGTACGTGTGGAACACTACCTTCATGAAACAATGTGGTTCGTTTTTCATCACCACATCACCTATATGATATACATATATAAGTATATTTTTAAAAATAATATAATATTTATGATATGATGATATTTCATGAAATATAAAAAACATACATTCTTCCCATAATGATCATTGAAAAATGGATATGTTACTCATGCATATAATGGACTACCATCTCCATTATTGTAACATAGTTCATTTTACATTAAATTTTTTTTATATTTCTTTTAAAATTATAATTCAAGAATAAAAATTATAAATAATTCTTTGTCATTATTTTTGTGATGATGGAAAAACGACATATTTGACCATAGTCAAGCTACCAAAGTCATTTTGGACATATGAACTGAATATCTTCAAAACATCTGATGTGAAAATAATTAATTTGGTAATTAAATATATTATGGTAAAAATTAAAATATATTTAATAATAAACCTTCTAATGTGTTTTAATAATGTAAATAATTATCATAAGTTTATTATTCATAATGTGAAAGAAAGATTGAAACAATTCAAACCTGAGGTTATAGATTTTGTCTTAATTTCCACCCTTTTGGGAAATATTTGGCATTATGAACCAATTTATTTTTATGTGGTGTATATAATTCACTATTTAGGTGTTTAAAATGAATATATATTTATCCATTAAGATTATTGATTTAGTTCATGTTATTATTTAAAAATAAATGTTTTAAATAAAACGTAATTTTTCTTTATTTTTTATCTGGTATATTTTTTCCCCTTGATTATATATTAACTTTCTTATGATAATTAGAAACAACATTTCTATTAAATATACACATTAATTGTTTCATAAATATGTTTATTTCTTAACCCATATATCATTTATATCTTTGGTGTTTTAATATGATTGTTATGTAATTAACTAGGTTAAATCGTGATAAATTTCTATTATTTTCTCAAAATTGATATTTGGTCATAAGACATGTGGGTTATGAATTGAATTGATATTTAAATATAAATAGAATGAATTTGACATGTAGTTATGGGTAGTTATCGGTTATAGATATCCTCTCGATGCACCCATATCTCTATTGATACAAATTAGAAAGCTAGCATTAAATGGGCTTCCATTATAAGCCTCCCTTCAAGTAAATAATAGTGACATAATACATTGGCGTTAAAAATAATCTGATGTCCAAAACAATAAAATATAATATTAATAATTTCTTTCATTTATAATTTAATTATTATTTTCCATGATATTAAAATATTTTTATTATCCATGGAGACATTTCATGCTCACATTGTTGATTAATTGATATGTTTTTTAGTTATTTACCTTACTATATTGAATATTCCTTATAAATACATGATAGATTCGACTATGTGTACTCTTAATAAGAACCTTATCTCACCCTTACTTTTTTTCTTTTCCCCGTGATATGAATAAGGATATTATAAATAATGTCAAGGATGTATGTATGTTTTATGCTATATTTTTTATTCTTCAAATGTAATATTGGAATCATGTGAGTATCCTATTTTCCAGTACCACTAAACTGATTAGTCCTTCAGAATGAAATACTTCTTATATTATACAACAATATAATAATATTTAAACATGCTACGAAATTCTAGAGTTGGTTGTATCGTATTTATAGTTGGTGACAAAAGAATATCATGGTCCCAACCTAAAATACATTGATAACTCCTTAGTTGTATCTTTGTGGATAATAATGGGGTCATATCAAGGAGGTAGTGTGTTTATCATGGTAATTTCTTTAATTTTTTTATTTTTTATATTTTTAAAGAAGTAAAATTATACAAAACAATAATGAAAACTTTAAAAAGAAAGTAAGAAAAATGAAGGAAATAGAAGAAATGAAATGAAAATAAAATGCTAGTGAGAAAACAAATAATCCTCAGGCTAATCCAGTTTAACTCTTATTATCATTGAACTAATAATGAATTTAACCAATAACATTCAAACAAAATCTCTTCATGAGATACCTATCCACTCAAACATATAAAAAATAAATTATCACTCATGTATTGAATTTTTATTTGTCATGAGATATCCACCATCTGTGAAAAGTGAAAAAAATAAAACTACCAAGATCAAGAATGTATTCTAGGAATAATTGATAATCAAAAGATTAATGAAATCATTCAACCGTACCTAAGAAACTATTTTTAGTAAGAAAAACTAATAAGATGAACAAAATTATGTGATGAATAGAAGGAAATTTATCAACCAAGTGAATATTCCATCACATCACTCAACCTTTCCATTATTGCAGGCCAAGTATAAGGAATAAGGTCCTAATCATCTAAATATTTTAATCTATATGATGCATAAAGATTCTATTCCTATTACTAAATTCAAGAATTAGACCAATATTTCTAAGGGAAAATGAACACAGGGAAAGATAAAACACATTTTTAATATACAAAAAAAATTCAGGTAACAAGGTCAGAGTCCCAAGAATAAAAAATGTTGCATGGGGAATTTTATTTCCATATTTGGAAACTAAAAGTAAAAAAATATTTTTCTATTTTGAAAATAAGAAACAACCATGTGGGATTCTCCATATTTGATCTTCAACTTCACCCAGCTCTACTCCAATGATTCCCCAAATTCTCCCCTAACAAACTACCCTCCCCCATGTGTATAAGCTTCGACGTGAAGAAACTATATCCCAGATTCATACCATAAGTATATTAACTCTTATATATCATTTTTATATTATTTTAAGAGTTCTACTCGAAATATGATTTGTCAACTAGACATTCTCTTGTATTTTATTTGATTTTTTATTTTAATGAATCATGAGATTAAAATGATATTCATGAAACATTTACATTTTTCTGTTACAACATGGTGGTAACCTTATGTATCTCTAATTTCACATCTATGTAGGTCTTCACAAACACATAACACCCTTATACGAGTATATATTCTTGATATTACCTTAATATATCCTATAAAATAATCAAAACTACCTTGATAGAGAATCCTTTACACAAATATCTTGACATGGGAATTATAAAATCAACCCTAACCCTTATAGGAGTCCATAATTCTAAGGAAATACCCTCAAATAGTTATTTTTACCTTTAGGTGGCCCATATAAATCATTTCTTTCCCATACATAGCCATACTATTTATTTATATAACACTATTTACATTCAAGTACATATTTATGTGAGATTTTATCACCATTATCAAATCTCATATAATGTTATACCTTCATAAATCACATCTATTGCACATATGAAATTGAATAACAACCCCTATGAAACTAAACCATTATGAATCTAAGACCTTAACTAAATCATCATGAAACCCTTACATGAATCATTACAACAAAAATAATTAAATGGTTTGTGAAAATTATAAAATATATACGTAAAATAAAATTTAAAAACAAAATGTAAAATGTGTTACAAAATTAAAATAATTATAATTAAATATATATTTATATAATACCAATAGAAAAATTAACAACTAACAATAAGATAATTCAATCCAAAATCCATCCTTAACAAAATTACTTGAATGTTATTCTATAACAAAAAAATATTGTAAAAAATAATTTTATCTTCAAATCATATATTAAATTGAATTTAAGAAATTTTTATCATTTTAGCCCCAAAAATTACTATTCCGAGTCATCATTTCAAGAAAAACAATTTAGTTACAAAATTATTTAACTCAATAATTCCTTATTAAAGTCAAATTTTATTCATAAAAACATAATTAATTTTACAAAATGAATTTCTAAACCATAAGTTAATTTATGACACAAAAAATTCACTGACACATGACTCATTTCTTATCCATATGTAATCAACTATTCAAATTCAGGGAAAGGTGTAATCATATGAATGAAAAAACAAAGTTCAAATAAGGATTTTGTTTTAAATTTATTTTCCCACATTGAACCTTTCATGTGGTGAATAATAATTCTGACATTAAATAAAATAATTTAGTGGGAATTTAGTTTACAATTTTAAAAAAATTATTATATTTATAAATCAAAGAAGGATTTAAAAATACAAAACTGTTCAACCAATTGTTCTTCAAAATGTCACTTTTTCTTTAACGTGAAGAGACACAATTAAGTAACACTAAATAATACGAGAGAATAGAATACATTGGTGATTTTCAAAATTTACAAGGAATCATAAATAACTCATCCATTAGTTTTATCTTAATTAATAAAAATGTGAAAACTATTTGGAGTTTAATTTATATTTTAGTAGGATGTATAGATTATGAGTTTAATAACAAACAAAAGATTATAATTCAATGAAAAGTTTTAAAAATAATAATAAAATTTTACCGAAATAAAATTAATTTCATGAGTGAAATAAAATGATATACTATATTAAATCTATATAGATTTAAAATAATTAAATCATCTCAAAAGGGTCAAATAGTCATCAAAATGGTAAATTTTTTTGAAACATTTAAATTTCTAAATGATGCTTCAAAATATTCAATATCAAAAAAGTATAGGGTAATTTGATGTGAAAATAATTAATATAGTCTATAACAATGATATATCTATCCCCCTTATATAAATATCATAATTTCCCTCAATGTTGAACATTTATTGTAACACCCCCGAGATTTTATTAAAATTATTCTTGTAATTTCATTAATGTCTTGTGTTGTATGATACACCAAGATTACCTTGCGCTATACACAACACCGTATTAGCTTGCAGTATACGCAACACTAATCTTGGATCGTGTTACACACAATTTTGATAATAGTTATTCTACGCAACATTGAGTATATATATATATATATATATATATTCAATGTATAAAAGAAATATGGTTGGATTATGATATACGAAACAACGAATGATTCTTGCACAGCACGCAACTCTGACTTGGCTTGCATTACACGCAATCAAGACCTTCCTTGATAGCATGTGTTGTACGCAATGACGGGTTTTACTAAACAATGATATATTATTATAATATTATTATGAACTAGATGTTATAAATAATGTTAACTAAATTTTGAATTTTATAACATTATTATTCATCTTACACATTTCTAGAACATGGTATAAGAACAAAATAAATTTTTCGGGTAAAATAAGTATTTTTCAAAAAATACAGTTTTGCCACCTTTTGATGGTGCACCCACTTTAAATCTAGTTTTTGACATGTTTATAAGTTCAATTTTACAAAATAAAATTCTTCTTTTGAATCAGGATATAAAAATTTTCATTATATAAAGTTTTGATATTTTTCCGATAACTTTCATATTTTAATGAATAGTAAATACACGCTATATTTTAATTAAAAACAACTTTTTTCATCGTAATATCTTATGTGGTTAAATTATAATATTTAATGGTTTTAAAGTATAAATGGAATATATTTTTACAATTTAATATAATGTATGTCATTAGCATTGATTTTACCTTGAATTCGTAGGTTAAATCAATTCAATCATTTGCAATGTTTTAAAGAAAAACCCGTTTTCTTTCGACAACGGGATTAATTTTAATTTAATTTCTGCAACTTTTGTGTATTGAATTTTGGAAAAATGGATTCCATATTTGGAATCAGTGGATCCAAATTATGTTAATAAGCTACTTTTTATTTTTGGGCATTGTGAATAGTAACTACGGTAAATTTTATTTACTATAGTTAAAGTTAAATCGGGTAATTAAGGGTAAATATAAGATTATAAAATTACCCTAACACTTGGAAAAATCCTATTGGATGGATAAAAGTAGACCCATATAACCTAAGGGTCGGATTAGATTCATATTATGGATTTTTGTCCATGAAAATAATTTAATTATTATTAAAACCAAAGAATGTGACAACATGTCACTTTCTTGAATCTTATAAGTATAATAATTTTACTCTAGTGATAAACTTCATGAAACTACGAACATGAATAGTCTCCGGAAAGCTAATACAATTATCTACATCATAGGAATTTATTTAAAATTTTTAGGGATTAAATAATTATCATTTATTATGATACAAAGATGATGCAGTAATTGTCTTCTTAATGAAATATTTACATAATTGATGTTATAAATGGCCAAATAAATGTAATTTGAGACTTTTTATGACTTAAATTAATTTTCTAGGTTAATATGACATGTTATTGTTGATATAAGTAACTTTTTTAGAACTTATCATTCTGTTATGAATTTCATAAAAATCATGTACCAAATAGTGTCAAAATTGACATAAATTAGTTTTTAAAACAAATATTATATTATTAATTGTTATTTAATTCCCAAAAATATAGGGTTTTGCAAAATGACTTAGATAAGGATATATATATTAATAACAAACAACTTGGGATTCGTTTTTCTTGTTATGGTATGTTTATTAACCATATAGTGTAAGAAAACAAAAAGACACGGTAAAAGTTAAATTATTTAACTTAGTGTTAAATCTAATTGATAAGGTTAAAATAATAACCTAAACATGTCTAAATCCTATTGGATGAGAGGATTTAGACCCATCCCCACTTTAGCTTCGAAATAAGTCCCTTTGGAACCATTATAAACCGAATTTGTCCTTAATATAAAATAAAATTTTGAGATTTTCCTAAGGTGCCCCTCTCCTCCCTTATAAAAGGGAACCTCCTCCCTCTCCTCCTCACACCAATTTGAGAATTCAAGCTCAGCCGACCCCTGCTCAAATCTCTTCTCCACTTCCCTAGTATCATCCTAGAGGTCCTGGTCTTCTTCAAAGACCATCTTTAGTTCATTAAGTTGAGGTTAAGTGAAGGCGCGTCAAAAAGAGGTAATATCCATTACCAATCTTTTTCAATTTCTTTCTTCTTCAACTTCTTCTTCTTTAGTTGTTTCATGATAAAGTAATAACATCAGTATTTCTTATATACTGATATGTTATTATAAATATGAAACAACTCTAATTAACCTTCTATCCATCCTACGGAAAAAGGAAATCACCGCGCGTGCGTACGTACGGAATACCGTCTCCACGCCGTGGTGTAATCTATTTTCCGCCACCACCTTAATTGGATGGGTATAATGGGGTAATCAGTAACTATATATGATTATTATAAAGTTATATTGATTCTGAAATAGTATACATACACTTCAACACAAGTTCACGATCATGATAATGATATCATTGCTCGTGCGTACGTACGGACTACCGTCTCCATGACGCGATGAGATTCATTCTCCACATTAACCATTCATGAATGATTATAAAGTATATATATAATGAATAATAATAAAATATATGACATGTTAAATCTACTGGATTTATTTATATATATATATGTATGTCATCTACTTACTTCCATTCAAGACAATAAGGAAAGGAAAACAACGTTCATGCGTACATACGGACTACCGTCTCCATGAACGGTGTGTTTCATTTCATTTATCTATCTATTATATATATATATACTGAATATATATGATATATAAATCATATTATATATTATGGAAGTATGTAAATCATGATATAAGTAATAATAATTTCAAGAACAACAAGTCCAAACACATACGATAAATGTAACGATTTTACCCAAAACGCTTCTTTAACATGGAATTTACAAAAGAACGGGTAATACAAATCCATAAGTGAACCATATATGATATCATAACAATGAATATGATTCTGTAAAAAGTTAATGACATTATGTAAATCATTATACAGGAGTTTCAGATACGTACAAAGCATATCAGACATAAGGTAAGGGAAATATCACAATCTCATTTTTATCTGATATTGTTTATACTTTAGTATTTACTGGGGTGTATTTTATCATCCACATCCATGTTTCCTCAATATGTAATATTATTTCCATTCACCTATAATTTTTTAAATCCTATTTTACCATTCGGTGAGTTTTTATTAAAAGATATGAAAGGAATCTTTTGTCGTTTTTCGTACGAGGTACTTTTTTTACTTTTCCGACAAAAGTACGAGAAGAATGTTTTCTTTTAACTTATACGACATGAATGGATTTTTTTAAAACATTATTTCCATAAAGCTTCCCTTTAAAAGTTTTCAATTTAATTTTTAATCAACTTCTTTTAGTTTATAATTGTACGACATGTTATGAAAGGAAAAGTGATTTTGAAGAAGAAAGGATATTTTGCTCAAGAATGGAGTTCAAGTGTTTTATCAAAATTATTTTACATCTATGATAATAAAGGGTTCTGTTTTTATCCCTATTATTACATTTATTTGATTATGTTGTGATGAAATTATATTTTTATGGATTCCTTTATCTTATATGAAATGTTTTATGATGTCATGTTGTTTAAGAATCCCATTTTTATTACATGGGTTATGCAATGATGTATGGTTTATGATTTTGTGGCACACATAAGAATGGTATCATTATGAGATGGGTGGGACCTATATCTCCCTCCATTTCATTAGGTAAAGATTTTATATCTCATGAGATAGACATGGCTGGAATGGTAGGTTATACCGGTTCAGTGAAACAGGACTGAAACGAGGGTGACTCGGTTCAGAAATGGACTTTTTCCACTAAGATAGTCTTGGAAATGAGTCTTGACTAATAAGATATGATTCTCTATGATTATGTGTGTATTCCAAAAAGTTTCGTGTTTTAAGTTATGATTATTGGGATTTGATTTCACTACTATGATTTGTCCCATGTTATGAAATTATGCTCTCTTTTGCAGGTTAAGATTTCCAAAATGTTATGTTCTTATGAATATGATGTGATTGATATTTTGTTTTTTTACCCTTACTGAGCATTTGAGCTCACCCTTTTCTATTTTCTTTTCCCGAGGATATAAAGAAAGGTTTTTGGTAAAAAAATGAAGATCTTTATGGGAGATGTTGAAGATCTTTCACCACAATTAGAAGATTATATTCCGAGTTTCCAAAGACACTAAACTATTATGGTCCTTGTGTGTGTGTTTTTATAATGTACTAAGTATTCCGAAAAAGTAATGTAATGTCCATGTACGTCAAGATTCGGGTCTCTACATTTGGTATCAGAGGAAAGGTTATTCAACCTTTGGAAACTAGGATGTGAGAATGTTAGTGAGATCCCTAGAGATATTTCTAAGGTATGTCTAGGGATGTCCCGAAGGATAAGTATACGTATAGGATATAGTCCTAGAACTAGGGTAACGATCTTATAATTTAACCTATGATGTTAGATATTGAAGTTACTACCCCTTTATTATGATTTTTTCCTCTAACACTATTCTTTTTGGGTTTTAGAAAATGGCTGGAAACAAGATGATTCACAATAATGGAGGATATTATAGACAATGGAATGATATTATTCATGAGAAACCAAATGAAATGGGATTTGGAAGTCCAAACATAATTATTATGCCGAATAAGCAATCTCATAATATGATCAATAAAGTAAAATTTGGTAAGTTTCCTGACTCAGATAATAAGAGAAAGATGGAGTTTCATGATGATCATAGAGGAAAGAAAGTTCAATTTCCCTTATGTAAATCATGTGGGAAGAGGAATCAAGGAGAATGATTCAAAGGAACTAGAGGATGCTTTGGGTGTGGGAAAGAAGGACACAAAGCCAGTAAGTGCAAAGGAAAAGGTTCAGTTAACACCAGAGATGAGGATAATGGTATTGCTACGACATAAAAAATGGTTAAATGTTTTAAATGTGGAATGTACGGCCATTATGCAAACCAATTCCCTAAGGGAAAGTCTCATGAAGAGAATTATTATTGTTGTATGGGTAGTATTTATGTGGATGATGATGAAGATACTACAAATGATATGTGATATGAAAGAATTGTTGAAGCTCGGTCAATGGTTTAAGAATGTAGTGGAATGATTACATGTTTATCATGTGTAATGTTGTATAAGTAATCTCATGGTACTATGGAATAAAGAGACATCTAAGGATTGTTACACTGTTGCCTTTCCTTGAGTTTTGAAAGTGTATGATTAATGTTACCAGTATCCATTAAAGGTTATTCGGATATTTTTGGAATGTAGATGATATACGCATAATGAAGGGAAAATGAGAAAATGAAATGTTTAACAGTATTCATGATCTCATGATTGATATAAGGACTAAGTGATATCATGGTTTGAGTATATAGAATTTTGAGGATTTTGGTATGTGGAAAGTGTTAACTTTTAACTACATTCATGTTTTCACTATGGTTCAATGGGTATTCATTTTTTCAAGAGAATACATGATTAAGGTATTCACATGATTGGAATGTGGCCAACAATATATATATATATATGGGGGGTAAATGATGTTATTCACATGCTTGGTTGATGACATTTCATGTAATCATTTTCTTTATACTATGAGCTTGGACCGAAGTATTTTAGATAAGCCTAAATATTGGAATGGATTATGTTGTACATATGCTTAGTATTGTTTAAGGATAGAAATTTTTTCGATATTACTGATGGGATTTTATAGTAATGTAGTTTTAGAAAAAGGACAACCTGTAGGACGGGTGACATCCAATCGCGTCAGACAAGGCTATGGGAATCGAACCCACAAACGAAGTGAGACTGGCCTTTATCACCTACCACTGGCCTACAGGAAGTCCCAGTTTAGTAGAAACTAATTTTATTATATTAAGCAGTATGATATATGAAGTATAAGTCCATTTTAGGAACCATATATGATTAATCTCACTATAGATCGACTTATGTATATAACTTTTGCTAACCTTTTGTTTGAGACATATGAAATGACCTGTCATTCTATCACATGATCTGCTAACACTTCACGAATAACAAATTCAACTTCATTTATTTAAGAGATAAAGTGGAAATTGTTCAAGGCACGAACAACAGTGAGATTGTACCAAAATAAATTAAGTATTTATTCTAATTCAAATTCTTCAACATTAGGGAAATGATCTTGAAATCCAAAAATGTTGTCCTAGTGCCCTTATATCCGATGAATCAGATGGTAACCTAGATCGTCACAAATTTATGGCTTTGTGATTGCTGGCTTTTCCATAGCCATGTTCTCTACCACTCTCCATCAGAACATGATGGTTAGATTTCTCTTCCATATCCATATTTTCACCTATGTGGAAACCCAGTGATTAGCTTATTTGGGTAACCGTTACGTTTCATACTTCTGTTTTTAAAGATTGGTTTTGGTATTCCTTTTTACGATGTGGGTTTCTATTAAAGAAACTTTCGAATAGTAAACCATTTATACCCCCGACGAATTTTGAGGGCGAAATTAATTTTAAGGGGGGTAGAATGTAACTTCCCAAGATTTTATTAAAATTATTCTTTTAATTTCATTAATTTCTTGTGTTGTATGCTACACCAAGATTACCTTGCGCTATACGCAACACCGTATTATCTTGCAGTATACGCAACACTATTCTTGGATCGTGTTCCACACAATTTTGATAATAGTTATTCTACGCAACATTGAGTATATATATATATATATTCAATGTATAAATGAAATATGGTTGGATTATGATATACGAAACAACGAAGGATTCTTGCACAGCACGCAACTCTGACTTGGCTTGCATTACAAGCAATCACGACCTTCCTTGATAGCGTGTATTGTACGCAATACCGGGTTTTACTAAACAATGATATATTATTATAATATTATTATGAACTAGCCATTATGAATAGTGTTAACTAAATTTTGAATTTTATAACATAATTATTCATTATACACATTTCTAGAACATGATATAAGAACAAAATAAATTTTTCGGGTAAAATAAGTATTTTTAAAAAAAATGCAGTTTTCCCACCTTTTGATGGCGCACCCACATTAAATCTAGTTTTTTACATGTTTATAAGTTCAATTTGACAAAATAAAATTCTTCTTTTGAATCGGGATATAAAAATTTACATTAGATAAAGTTTTGATATTTTTCCAATAACTTTCAGATTTTAATGAATAGTAAAAACATGCTATATTTTATTTAAAAACAACTTTTTTCATCGTAATATATTATGTGGTAAAATTATAATATTGAATGGTTTTAAAGTATAAATAGAATATATTTTTACCATTTAATATAATTTATGTCATTAGCATTGATTTTACCTTGAATTCGTAGGTTAAATCAATTCAATCTTTTGTAATGTTTTAAAGAAAAACCCATTTTCTTTCGACAACGGGATTAATTTTAATTTAATTTCTGAAACTTTTGTGTATTGAATTTGGAAATATGGATTCCATATTTGGAATCAGTGGATCCAAATTATGTTAATAAGCTACTTTTTATTTTTGGGCACTGTGAATAGTAACTACGGTAAATTTTATTTACTATAGTTAAATGTAAATCGGGTAATTAAGGGTAAATATAAGATTATAAAATTACCCTAACACTTTGAAAAATCCTATTGGATGGCTAAAAGTAGACCCATATAACCTAAGGGTCGGATTAGAATCATTTTATGGACTTTTTTCCATGAAAATAATTTATTTATTATTAAAACCAAAGAATGTGACAACATGTCACTTTCTTAAATCTTATAAGTATAATAATTTTACTCTAGTGATAAACTTCATTAAACTTAGAACATGAATAGTCTCCAGAAATATAATACAATTATATACATTATAGGAATTTATTTAGAATTTTTAGGGATTAAATAATTATCATTTATTATGACACAAAGATGATGCAGTAATTGTCTTCTTAATGAAATATTTACATAATTGATGTTATAAATGCCCAAATAAATGTAATTTGAGACTTTTTATGACTTAAATTAATTTTCGAGGTTAATATGACATGTTATTGTTGATATAAGTAACTTTTTTTGAACTTATCATTCTGTTATGAATTTCATAAAAATAATGTACCAAATAGTGTAAAAATTGACATAAATTACTTTTTAAAACAAATATTATATTATTAATTGTTATTTAATTCCTAAAAATCTAAGGTTAGGAAAAATGACTTATATAAGGATATATATATTAATAATAAACAACTTGGGGTTCGTTTGTCTTGTTATGGTAAGTTTATTAACCATATAGTGTAAGAAAAAAAAGACACGGTAAAAGTTAAATTATTTAACTTAGAGTTAAATCTAATTGATAAGGTTAAAATAATAACCTAAACATGTCTAAATCCTATTGGATGAGAGGATTTAGACCCATAACCACTTTAGCTTCTAAATAAGACCCATTGTAACCATTATAAACCGAATTTTACCTTAATATAAAATAATATTTTGAGATTTTCCTAAGGTGCCCCTCTCCTCCCTTATAAAAGGGCACCTCCTCCCTCTCCTCCTCACACCAATTTGAGCATTCAAGCTCGGCCAACCCCTGATAAAATCTCTTCTCCACTTCCCTAGTATCATCATAGAGGTCCTGGTCTTCTTCAAAGACCATCCTTAGTTCTTTAAGTGGAGGTTAAGTGAAGGCGCGTCAAAAAGAGGTAATATCCATTACCAATCTTTTTCAATTTCTTTCTTCTTCAACTTCTTCTTCATTAGTTTTTTGATGATAAAGTAATAACATCAGTATTTATTATATACTGATATGTTATTATATATATGAAACAACTCTAATTAACCTTCCATCCATCCTACGGGAAAAGGAAATCACCACGCGTGCGTACGTACGGAATACCGTCTCCACGCCGTGGTGTAATCAATTTTCAGCCACCACCTTAATTGGATGTGTATAATGGTGTAATGAGTAACAATATATTATTATTATAACGTTATATTGATACTGAAATAGTATACATACACTTAAACACAAGTTCATGATCATGAGAACTATATCATCGCTCGTGCGTACGTACGGACTACCGTCTCCACGATGCGATGGGATTCATTCTCAATATTAACCATTCATGAATGATTATAAAGTATATATATAATGAATAATAATTAAATACATGACATGTTAAATCTACATGATTTATGTATATATATATATGTATGTCATCTACTTACTTCCATTCAAGACAATAAAGAATGGAAAACAGCGTTCATGCATACGTACGGACTACCGTCTCCATGAACGGTGTGTTTCATTTTATTTATCTATCTATTATATATATATATATATATATACTGAATATATATGATATATAAATCATATTTTATATTCTGGAAGTTAGTAAATCATGATATAAGTCATAATAATGTCAAGAACAACAAGTCCAAACACCTACGATAAATAAAACGATTTTTCCCAAAACGCTTTTTTAACATGGAATTTACAAAAGAACTGGTAATATAAAGTCATAAGTAAACCATATATGATATCATAACAATGAATATGATTCTGTAATAAGTTAATGACATTATTTATATCATTATATAGGAGGTTCAGATACGTACAAAACATATCGGACATAAGGTAAGGGAAATATCACAATCTCATTTTTATCCGAGATTGTTTATACTTTAGTATTTACTGGGGTGTATTTTATCATCAAAATCCATGTTTCCTCAATATGTAATATTATTTCCATTCGCCTACAATTTTTTAAATCCTATTTTACCCTTCGGTGAGTTTTTAGTAAAAGATATGAAAGGAATCATTTGTCGTTTTTCATACGAGGTACTTTTTTGACTTTTCCGACAAAAGTACGAGAAGAATGTTTTATTTTAACTTATACGACATGAATGGATTTTTTTAAAACATTATTTCCATGAATATTCCCTTTAAAAGTTTTCAAGTTTATTTTTAATCAACTTCTTTTAGTTTATAATTGTACGACATGTTAATAATGGAAAAGTGTTTTTGAAGCAGAAAGGATATTTTCCTCAAGAATGGAGTTCAAGTGTTTTATCAAAATTATTTTCCATATATGATAATAAAGGGTTAAGTTTTTATCCCTATTATTAAATTTATTTGATTATGTTGTGATGAAATTATATTTTTATGGATTCCTTTATCTTATGTGAATTGTTTTATGATGTCATGTTGTTTAAGAATCCCATTTTTATTACATGGGTTATGAAATAATGTATGGTTTATGATTTTGTGGCACACATAAGAATGGTATCATTATGAGATGGGTGAGACCTATATCTCCCTTAAATGAATTGGGTAAAGATTTTATATCTCATGAGATAGACATGGCTATAATGGTAGGTTATACCGGTTCAGTGAAACAGGACTAAAACGAGGGTGACTCAGTTCAGAAATGGACTTTGTCCACTAAGATAGTCTTGGTAACGAGTCTTGACTAATAAGATATGATTCTCTATCATTATGTGTGTATGACACAAAGTTTTATGTTTTAAGTTATGATTATTGGGATTTCATTTCACTACTATTATTTATCCCATGTTATGAAATTATTCTCTCTTTTGCAGGTTAAGATTTCCAAAATGTTATGTTCTTATGAATATGATGTGATTGATATTTCTTTTGTTTACCCTTACTGAGCATTTGAGCTCACCCTTTTATGTTTTCTTTTCCCCAGTATATAAAGAATGGTTTTAGGTAAAAATAAATGAAGATATTTATGGGAGATGTTGAAGATCTTTCACCACAATTAGAAGATTATATTATGAGTTTCCAAAGACATTAAACTATTACGGTCCTTGTGTGTGTGTTTTTGTAATGTACTAAGTATTCCACAAAAGTAATGTAATGTCCATGTACTTCAAGCTTCGGGTCTCTACATTTATGTTTTAGGAAACATTTAAAATGTCTAATTCTCAAAACAAATTTGTTATTCCAATAGTTAAAAATCGTAAACAAGGTTTTATGAATTCTCAAAATTCATATTTTATATACAACTAAATTAATAAAAAAAATTGATTGAAATTTTTTTCCCGTGGTTTGTTCTAAAAATTTTCACCGTAGTTCAATGTTTTTAGAAAAATATCAGTTTTGAAACTCAATATTCATGAAATTTTTTTAAATAATAATAAAACAAGAAAGAATAACAAAATACCAAAAATAAACAAGATCAATAAAACCTTAGTTGTGACCAATAGAATTCGAGAAATTATTTTTTCATAAAAATCAATAATTATTAAAATTCCTCGACTATTTAATTTCAAAAATTGGAATATCATTTTTTTCAAGTATAAAAGGATAAAAACTATGAATAATTAAAACAAAACCCACTTGATGATGAATTTTTATCAATATTGGTTTAATAAAAAAATCTATTTTTTCTTTGTGAAAATTCCTCTACTCTGTAATAAAAATAGTTATAATTTAAAAAAAATTAACAAAATATTTCTTCTATTTAAACATAATAAGAAAATTAGATACAAAGTATGAGTTTTAGGCAGTAATTATTTGGTTTATCCCAGTGTTGATCATATATTGTCCCATGAGAATAATTTCATATCTTCTCCATCTAATTGTGTGATGTACACTAAATATAACATCAATGATAGAAATTAGAATGTACACAAATTATCTTAAATTTAAATATAATAAAATATTTTTCAATATAGCATGGAAAAGTAACAAGTTTTTATTATTGCTGTAGAAAAAAGTATTAATAAAGCATGAGATATAAAAAAAACTACTTTCCATCTACAGAAATTAATCACAAAATTAATATAATCCATGGGTGAATTATATATTTTTTAATTCATTAAATACATAATTAATTATAAAAATTTATAGAAAAATATAATTTTTAGTGGTTATTAATATTTTTGGATTTTAATATTAAATCGATATATAGATTAAAATTTTGGAAGTCCATTTTTTTACATATAAATTATTACATTATTTTATTTTATTAAATTTTAAAATTAATCCAGACTTATTTTTTAAATATATTTACTCCTTAATTTAAATTTTTTTATTCATTTTAGAATTTAGTGAAATCAGTACATTGTTTTGAAGGATCATAATGTTTTCATAGGCTAATATTAATTCATTATTACTACTTTTATTAATTTTTCAAATTAATTAAAATTTATCCACATTAAAAATTGGAATTGCTTCGTGTTGTTTGAATCCAAAATATGAAAAAATCAACAAATGGATGTGCTTGATCCTACCACACCTCCACTACTTACCTTGATATAACTTAGTTAAACTGATCACATATCTACGTCAAAACTAACGATTCCATTCATAGTAACCCAAATGACCAAAAGTCCTATATTCAAGCTACAGTGAACCACCTCTCAAGATATCACACTTTTAATTTGGTATGTAGTCAAACTAATAGAACACGAAAACTCAATGATTCATTCCCCCTCTACCAATTCAATATTTCCCTTTCCCCTAATTAGAAGTCCACCTCAATGCAATATACTATAGTATCTATACCCCGGATTAACACTTTTCATCCACTTATCACATATAATAGGAATTTCACAACCACCCATGCATCATCACTAGACCCATATCTTCACCATTGCATCTTATGAAACCTTGTATACACATCACTAAATAAGTAAAACATCTATCATTGATACCTGAAAGAGTAAATATTATAAGTCAGATCTGAATTTAATAATAATTGAACCCTCGTTAGGTGAAAAAACAAGAACCCAAACAATGATCTACCCAATCGAATTTATGATTTCATGTCACAGAAAAGGTTGAGTTATTCATCCATGAGCTATGATTGAGGAATGATTGAATATGGTCGAATAAGTGATAAAAATTGTTTGTTGTATACATACATGCGTTCTCGATATAGATTTTTTATGTGGAGGAGCCTCAATGATTCATATTTAACTAATTACAAGTCCATATAATGACACACTCCATAAATTTTATTAATGTCTCAACAAAATTTTATTTTATAAGAAACATGATTTTCACCAATAAGAAAATAGCTTCCGTCCAATAGAACAATATTGGGGATCTTATGCCAAATTTTTTTCAATCCACTCAAACATGCCATGGAAGATCGATACACCTCAAAGACACCATAAATCATAAATATTCAAGATTATATTATAATTATCAAAGTAATAATTTCTTTATAGTTCCATGAAGTCACTTTGATGCCATGCCTCCATAGTTCTAGATCATTTACTCACTCCACTACTACCCTTCGGGATATACATGGATTAGTGGAAGGTAAGATCTTATCTATTAAAGATCAAATAAATTCATAAACTATTATAGTATATATCCCAAGAGAACCCAAACCATTTTCTCTATTAAATAAAATCATACATTACAATATAAATATAATATATCCTAGTATTTTAAAGCTTTCTCCATTAAATCCCTTGAAGTATAATAGGCCCATTATAAATCCACTAAATATCAAATCTGATATTAACACATGAATTACTTAATATTATCATGTGGGAACACAGAACAAATTATGATTTTCCACTACCATGATGTATTGAAACAAATTAGGTTGATGTAATTCTTTATGTCATAGAACTCTATCATGGGTATAGTTTTTGATCTTGGAAGAGTCGACGATATTCTCTAAACTAAATACATATCCACCACCATCAGCAACATATGTAAATAATTCGTTAAAAATATGTTATCTAGATATAGAGGAATTCATTGATAGGAGGATGAAATATTTCCCCATACCATTTTTCAAATGATTCAACCACCACAAATTATAGCTAAGGAATTTTTGTTCTTTTTTTGTTGAAATTCTAATTTCACTAATCTTTCTATGATGGGAAATTAAGTTATTCTTTCTAGATTCTATTTTGTATTTCAAAATATATTCTTTATATCTAGTTTTAATCTCTTAAAAACCATGTTCATGGTTAACTAATTGGAGGTATTGGTCAATGGGGGTGATCCTACAAGAATTTTAAGTTGCTTATTTTTAATTTCATTTTCTCATATTTAATATAGAAGTCAATGGGAGGGATGTGTAACACCCCAAGATTTTTATGAGGTTTACTTTTTAATGTTTTCATATCTTTGGTTCAATGATATGCAAAAAAAATTCTGAAATACAATCAATACCATATTATAATGCATTATACACAACACGATTCTTATCTTGTGTGACACACAATTTCGAGGTCTTTTAATAGATTTCATTTCACACAAGACTGAGTTTATGTGAACAACTAAATATAATTATGTAACATTATTACATATAAATTTTAATGGTTGGTATAATAATTATTTAATGAATTATAAAAATATTATTTACACATGTATATATAATTAATTTTTTTTGGAGAAATTAACTATAAATGAAAATAAAAGTATTTTTAAATAAAAGAAACTATTTTTCTGAAAAACTATTTAAATGACAATAAGTCGGACTATAAAATAATAAAAATAAATGTTTAGGGATTTTATTAATAAAATATATACTTAATATATTCATTATAATGTTTAAAATTCATCTTATATATTTTCTAGACATGATATAAGAGAAAATCAATTTTTTTATTGAAGAAGTTTTTCTTCCAAAAAATTTTTTTTTCTCGCCTTTTGATGGTGAAACCATTTAAATCTCGTTATTAACACCTTTTTATATTCTATTTTAAAAATTAAATGTTCTCTTTGAAATTGGGATAAAAAATTTTACTTTGGGTGAATTTTTTATATTTTTTTGATAACTTTCACATTTTGATGAATAGTATAAATATACTAGATTTTTATTAAAAAACATTTTTAATTGAAATGATATGTTTAGTTAGGTTATATTATTTAATGGTTTTGACATATAAATAGTTTTTATTATTATCATATAATAAAATTTAGGTCATCAGAATTCATTTTACAATGAATTTTGATGTAAAAATATGTTAATCTTTTGCAATGTTTTAACTTTTAAAACTCATTTTCTCAGACAGGGAATGAGATTAATTTTAAATTTATTACAAAAAAATAAATGATTTTTTTTAAATGAAATACAAATCTTGTATTAGTGGGTCCAAATTTATTATATATCCTTCTTTAATTTTCTTGCATTATGAATAATAACTTTAGTAATATTTTATTAATACTATTAAGAGGTAAATTAGGTAATTAAAGGTAACAATAATATTATAAAATTACCATAAAACATTTACTAATATCATAGGGTCAAATACATGGATATAAATGGTATCCTTTGAAAGCCACCTGGATGAGATTTTGGAATTTTATATATTATATTTGTATGAAAGTTAGAAATATCTTACTCAAATTTTAATAATAGTATGATTTTTAGTATAAGATAATTCAGAATATAAGTTAAAAAATAATTTCTAATTTGAAATATTAATTGATCTTATTTATAATGGTAATTTATTTTTAATTTTTGAGACATACAAAATAACCTTAAAGACATATAAAATGATAATGCATAAATTATTTAATTGACGAAAAATCAATAAAATAATTTTAACTAAAATAATAATAACCATTTAAAGACAAAAATAGATGACTGAATCATACAATGTAGGAACATCTCGACCATAATATTACAAGACTTTAGTTAATGACCATTTTTATCCTCATAGAAAATATTACAACACATATTGTATTTTATCTTATGTAATGTTAAAGTTGTTACATTTGTATTTTAATACATATTAAAATTTTAATGTTGGATTTTCTTGAAGATATATTCAACTATAAGAATTATAATGAAATATAGAGGATGTATATACACCATACTATTTTATTTTTAATTTTAATTTAAAAAATAAATATATATTAAAAAATTACACAAAACTGATGTAGCAATTATTTTATTAATGGAAATATCAAATAAGTATAATTAAAAATATAAAAATAAATATAATTCCTCTTAATTAATATTTCAAATTAATTTATTACTGGAATTTGAACCATTGGGGATATAATAAGATATTTTTTGAGGAAAAATTATAATCATAATATATTTAAAAAAAATTAAATCATTATTATATGGTTTAAATTGTTAAAAATGTTTTTATTTATTGTCCAATTTAATGTAAATAATTTAAAATTACACTTTTTAACCAATGAATAACTTGTTATCTTAGTTAAAATTAAAATAGAATAACTAAAATATATTTAAAATGATATAGTTTAAATTGATAGAAAAACTGGTCTAAATTTTTTTGGTTGATTATATTATAACCATATCTCCTCAAATATTTAAAATATTACATTTTTGTGTTTTTTGGCCGTGGTTTGATTTTATTATAAATTAATATTTTGAAGATTATAATGTTGTATCTCACCTCAATTATAAAATAGAACCTCCTACCTCACTTATTCACTTCACATTGATCCTTAAATAATGGGAATACCCTAAAATTTTCTATTATCTATATACCAAGATAAATAATTGTTTTTATATTCTTCCCGAAAGGTAAACTCCAGTTCCATTGAGAAGATATCTAGAGGGAGTTCGTCGAAGAACGGGTAATATCTTCTACAGATTCATTCAAAGATATTTCATCTTCTACTTCCTTTTCTTGAGATTTTTCCATTAAAATATGATAACTCTATTATCAATTATATTTTGAGATGTTATTATGAATATGGAACAACCATATTCCAT
Source organism: Viscum album (assembly GCA_963277665.1). Taxonomy (NCBI): domain Eukaryota; kingdom Viridiplantae; phylum Streptophyta; class Magnoliopsida; order Santalales; family Viscaceae; genus Viscum; species Viscum album. The sequence goes on from OY728140.1 coordinate 1,958,171,768, forward strand.
CATTAATCTATCCTTTGAAAAATAAAATTCACATGCGTTTGTACGTACGTCTTACTGTCTCTACGCCATGGTGTAATATGTTTTTCACCACCACATTACTCAGATGGGTATAATGATGGAATAGATAACTATATATGATTATTTTATCAAGATATTTTATCTATAACTATATATATACCATACAATTCCAAAGCATTTCATAATGAAAGAATTGATATCATGACTCGTGCGTACGTACAACCTAATGTCTCCATGACATAATGTGATTAATTTACCATGATATCATTTAAATAAAGATTATATAAAGGCATAAAATGAATAAATATTATATATATTGAATTATTATAATAATTTAAATTATATAGTGAAATCCATTGATGAATAAATATTATTTATATGACAAAACATGAAACAATTAATTTCTGAAAGAAGCGTAACAATGAAATGAAATTAAAAAAGATATAATATGATCACATATCATATCATATATATATATATATGGTTATTTAATAAGTTTATAACACTATTTAATCCATTATCCATGTTTTCATGATACATATGAAGGATCCTAGACCAAGGGTAAGGAATAATTTCACAATCTCATTATTATCTGGGATTGTCTATATGTATGTATTTAATGGTGTTATATTTATCATTCATTTCCATGTTTCTTATAATTATTTTCCAATATATTTTTACCCATTCATGATATTTTACTAAATGTATCGGAAGGAATCTTTTTCATTTAATGAATAAGGAACTTTTGTAAGTTTTTTAAAAAAATTAGTAGAAGACATTTTTTTAACATATACGACATTAATGGGATTATATGATTTCATGACACATTAATGCCTTGAATATTAAAATAAAATATTACAAGTTTATTTTTAATAAAAAAATTATTTGGAATAGCATAAAATTTTAAGAAAAGGAAACATATTCAATCGAGTTATAATACTTTCCTCAAGAATTATTTTCATGTGATATCATAAAATGATACTAATGTTTTAAGTGGTATATTTTTTGAGGATTTTATACCTATTATGACTACAATAAATTAATGTTTATTATGTATTTATATATATGAACCCCGTTTTTTTTGTTTTATGTTATTATTAAATGATTTTTCTAAAACACGTTTTATATTAGGGGTAAATATATGATTAAGGATTTATTTTCTTATAGAACTCATTTTTATGGTTTTCATTATGTGGAAGGTGGTACCATATCTCCCTCTATTTATTTGGGAAAATATTTATATCTAATAAGATATATCGAATAATAATGAGAAATTATCTCGATTCAGTATTATATTGATGGAATGGAAAATTATCTCGGTTCAACAATACAAGGCTAGAAAGGGAAGTAAACCTGGTTCAGTACTACATGGCTAGAAAGAGGATTGAATTTGGATCACTAAATGAATTTTTCTACTATGATGGTCATGGAAATTATCCTTGGAAGGTATAATAACGATTTTCTATGATTATGTGTTTTCCACAATTCTATGTTTAATTCTAATGATATTTTCTCATGGATCATGTTCTTTTATGATTTATTCCTGATAAACATTTAAGATTTATTCCAAGACTTATGCTTTTGAAATATGTTATACATGGTATGATTTTCAAAAGTTATGTTCATGTTTTTACATTATTAAGTTCACTTTTTGAATTATATATTCATTATATAAATTTATTAAGAATCTAATATCTCCCCTTTTTATGTTTCTTTTCACCGGGAAATGAAGAATGGTATTAAATAAGTTTTTTCAAAAAGGGTTCTAGTTATGATGAGAAAATTAGAAGAGGATGTATATGTTTTATCAACTAGTTCTTTAGGTTTTCCAGTTTCAAAATACACTAAAATATTACTATCTCGGTGGGTCTGTTTGTGTAATGAATTAAGTATTATTAAAAAGTAATGTAATGTTCGAGTATGTTAATCTAGGTACATTATAGTTGGTATCAGAGAAATGGTTAAGTTAACTTTTTGAAACTAGGATGTGAAAATCTTAATGAGTTATATAGAGATATTTATAAGGATATGTATAGGGATATCCTAAAGATAATACAAATTATCGATTATAATCCTATAATTTCGCTAATGATCAAAAATAACATATGATTAAAACTAAGATATCATAGATTAAAATATTATAAATAATTTCTGTTAACAATGTTCTTTTCAACAATGATAATTATTCATCACACTTTTATTTCTAGTCTTAATAAATATCTGGAATTAGATAGAACATATTTAAAATTTATTGTTACATATGTGGAAAGACTAGGAATTATATTTCCTATGTGGAAATCTCATACATAGAATTAGGAATTTGGTATGAGTATTTTTTATACAACTATGGATAAAGAGACTAATAATCACATTTGAATAGTATGGGATGATCTAACCATATTATTTAACTTAAAAAAATGATGGATTATTATATCAAGGATTCTTAACTTCAATAGATAATTCACATATCATATTTTTAAAATGAACAAAATAATGAAGCCATAGTAATGGGTTGAGAATAAGTTTGGACAATTAATGTGTATATCATTTGGAATTCAAGGATTAGGTATAAGTATTTTTAGTATATGATTTCTCATTAAGGATTGAAAAGGATATGTTGAACAGTGGTGAAGACATGGTATTTTTATTTGGGGGAAAGTTAATATTTTTATTCAGGTAAGGCAACCCATAATGTGTTCAAAATATGGATAAAATTGTGCTTGTCTTTGAAAGGATATTTGGTTATGATTAATTTGACAATACTAATTAAGGGATTATTGGAAAGTGGGTAATGATATCATGGATGACGTTTTAATCTTCTTTTACGTATGTAATATATCCAATATTCATTGTAATAATGAGAAATTCATGTATTCATTAAGGATTTCCGGTAATTCATGTTATTACCATGTTTCAAGAGAATACATGATGAAGGCAATCATATATCTGGAATGTGACCAACAAGAGCGACATTATAAAATATGGAAGATAAATGTAAAACTAATTTAGTGGATATCTTTCAAAAGATTTCATTTTTCAGCTTATATATGGATTTTATGTTTTTCTATTTATTGAATGTTTATGATTAAGATTTTTTTTGGGGATTAAAGTATTATCTCACCATAGGTTTATTTTTTTATTATTTTGTAACTTTTTATAACCTTTTTATTGTAAATACTAATGGACTGAATTGTCAATATATGTATTGATCTCATTATTCATCAGCATTCTAGGAATTCCAAACTCAAATTCATTTCACGGAGTTAGATATTAAGTGTAAATTGATCAATCCATGACAAATGGTGAGATTGTGTAGAAATTAAGAAAGTGTGTCTTCTTATAAAAATTCATTAACATTTAAAAAATCACATGAATGTGAAAACAATATTCCTTGTATCATATTTTTTATCATATAAATAACCCCCTTCACCCTTCATTAGTTTATGGTACTTTTAATCTTACCTTTCTCTGGATCATCCATTTTCCTGTGATAAGTGATCATTATCTAATTCTATGATTACATACGATTTTCCTCTATTCCCAATTCTTCACCTATGTTCTCCAACATAGAATATTTGTTATGAGTTGCATAGGGTTACTGATAGGATTCTAAAACTCCTTTAAATAGGATGTTCTATTATTCATTTTTACAATGTGTGTTCCTATGAAAGAAAATTTCAATTATTAAACATTAAATATCGTTAAAACATTTCGAGGGAAAAGTCATTTTAAAGGGGGTATAATGTTACACCCCTATATTTTTTTGATATATATTTTTATAATTTCATTAGTGCCTTTTGTTTTATTCTACAATAATATAATCTTTTACTACAAAAAAAAAATATCATATCATTTGGTATATGCATCATTTTTCTTGTCTTGGGTTACACACAAGTTCATGTTTTTTTGATAGAGTTAATTTTAAGCAAGATCTAGTTTAAGAGAAAAACTAAATATTATTATGTTACCTTATTACTGAGCCATTATAAGTGAGGGTATAAAAATTATTAATTTTATTATGAAAATATTCTTTAATGCTGTATAAATAATTAATTATTTGATAATAAATTAATTATAAATGAAAATAAAACCCTTTTAAAATAAAACAAAATGTTTTTTCTAAAAAAATATTTAAATGAAAATAATTGAGTTTTAAAAAAATATAATCATTATTGATTTATTTATTTAATTAAATAAAGATATATATATATATATAAGGTATTAAAAATATTTTTTAGAATTCATCTTATATGTTTTTTATACATGATATTCGAGAAAATTAATTTTTTCAGATAAAAAATTGTTTTTATGAAAATATAGTATTTTCTCCATTTAATGGCACAAAAATTTAAATATTATTTTGACACATTTTTATATTATATTTTAAAAATAAAATTTTTTCATTGTAATATAGATATATATAATTACTTTGGATTATTTTTTGATATTTTTCTGATAAATATCGTGTTTTGATTAATAGTAAAAACATACATAGTTTAAATTGAAACAAACATTTTTCTTTGAAATAATTTATATGGTTCATTTATATTATTTAAATGTTCAAAAATAAAAATATCCTATATTTTTATCATTTAATATAATTTATTTCATTGGCATTAATTTTACATTGATTTCTGATGTAAAAACATTTCAATCATTTTTTTGAAAAATGGAGGTTCTGCCTCTTTTATTAAAAGAAACCAAAGATAGGATCCTAAGAGGGTGCTGGAAAACAACACAAAATCCCAAAGAAAAGATAGATACATGTATTTCTCTTTATACATTCATTGAGAAAACTTTATCCTTCTCCCATTACATTCCATGAATCCCTTCTGCGACCATGCCATCGACCTCTCACAATCCGACTACTTTGAGGATGTGATTAGAATATTTTGAGAAGGGTATCAGCATCAGTACTACCAATATCAAAGCAATCCTCCTACTACACTTTTTTAGGGTAAGGGTCTCTTATCACTGAATTCAATATCTTTTCAGCATCCATTTTATTAGTGGAAGCGGTCTCCTAATGCATTGTCGCAGGAGATCTCTCATTTTCCTCCTATCTTAATAGTACCATCATAAGGGATAGGATTGCCTACAAACGGTTCCTCAAACACAATGTAAAAAATCCCCAGAGACATAAAATTATTTTAAGAAACAAGATTAAATCCCCCATTACCCACAATCGATTTGGAATAATCTTGATAAGTTTTAGAACTGACCAGATATTCAAGTTTTAAAATTTGTATCTCGTCTTTAATGAGTTTTTCACCCATCATGTCATCAATGCTTCCTTGCATAAAATAAACCAAGAATTCATCACATTTTCCTTTACTATATGTGTCATAGTTTTAGACATTCTTCTCTTCTTAGAAGACTAAGATTAAAAAATTGTATTATTCTCTTATGTGGAGGTGTATACCCAACCATTTTTCTCATCAATGCTTGGCTTGAGTTCCACCTTGGGAACTAAATTCTATACTTATTTCATTTTTTCTACAATATCAGGGGAAATTTAAATTCTATCATGACTCTTCCATTCATTATCCTCAAGATTCTACAAATAATGCTTCTGAGTAGATGTATTTTTATTCTTCTTGAGAATATTGTTCACATCGTGCCCTCGCAGTGAGAAGAAGATACATATTGTGGAGCATCTGTAGGTGGATGACTCATGACCAATAGTACTGAAATACTTTCCTAATTTGGGAAATTTTTCATAAAAAATATTAAACTCAATCATATCATCATCAGAGGCATGAATAACCTTATCAACTAGTGTGGAACCTAGTTCAACCTTTACCAAGAACCTAGTGAATTTGCCAAAGCGGGCTACTTCTGTTTCTTTTTCAAGATTAATTGGTAAAAAAATTGATAGTTAAATATCCTATAGAATATTAGTGATCTAGATTATCAAATTTAATCCGTATACCCATAACCAAATTTTAGAAATGGCATTATCAACATGAAATGGGTTGAATCATAATCTCATTTATGTTGGTGAATGTTCCATAGTTTGAGCTCTTTGGAGCCAAATCACCATGGCCAAACCATCAATTATTCCTCGGTAAAGATCATATGGAAGTATCCCTATCTAAGATAGAATCATTTATAGGAGGAACAAACATAAGTTAATGATATCCACTACTTAATTTCATCTATTTTTAGAGAATTGGATCCTTTAGGAAAAAATAAATGATCAATAATCGAGAACTCACCCATTTTTTGCCACTCTGAAACAACATCGGCCTTAAAAATTATATGAACTAGATTACCTTTTAATGAGATGGGGGAATCAATCCCACTTTTAGTGAATTCAAAGAACAATTTTCAAAATCTCACACTGTCTCTGAAACACCATTATGCGCCTTACTGTCTAAGGAAGCAGGATCATGGCCTCCAACATTTCTCTCTAACACGGTATGTATTTGACATATAGTCTCTTGGGTAGGTAGACCATCAAAAACCTTCATAGTGTGTCTGAACATAGCCTCCTCAGCATCCCCTGCACCAAATATTGGAAAATCCACCCATGTCTGCTGAATCTCAGACATCTCTGGTGAAAACACCACGAGCCCGACTACAGAATCTAAAGGAGTAGACAAGCGCGGTGTCAAAATCCTACCTATGTGACACCAACAAATGACCAAAATAGTGTAGAACCATTCATGTTGAGTCATAACCCTAAATGGTGTCACCATCAGAGAACCCACGCCATCCCTGTATCGCACCCACATTTCAATCTATTATAATGATTAAATATTTAAAATCCATTTTCTCATTCAAACAAAGAGATTAAATAAAATTTTATAAATAAAAATTATTTGTTAGTAATTTTGAAATACACATTCCATGTTTCGAATCAGTGGGTCTAAATTATGTTAATATATTTCTTTTAGTTTTTCTCATTATGAATTGCAACATCACTAATTGTTTTTTAATATATAAAAAAGGAAAATCGGGTAATTTAAGGTAAAACAGTTATTATAAAGTTTCCCTAACACTTTTCCAAATATCATTGGATGATATGTATTCAACCTAAATAATCCATTGGTGAAAATGGTATCGTTTGGAAGCCACTTGGATGATATTAGTACATTTAAGATATTTTATTTATAGAAATGTTAAATATGTCTTACTTAAATTTTAATAACTATATCATTTTTAATGTAATATTGTAAAAAAGGTAAGTTAAATTTTAAATACACATTTAAAATATAAAATGATTTTATTTACCAGGGTAATTTATTTATAATTTTTAGGATATAAATTATTAACTTCAAGTCTTTTAAATTGATGATGTTTATATTATTTAATTGATGATAACCCAATAAAATAATTTTAGTTAAAATAATAATAACCTTTTAAAAACAAAAATAGTTGACCAAATCCTATTGTTTGATTATATCTAGGCCATATTCAACCAAGGGTAGAGTTATTGACCATTTTCATCCACATGGAAAACATTATGATTGTTATACTCTTTTATATAAAAAATGTTAAAGTTGTCACATTCATTATTTAATACATATAAAATTTTCAATGTTGGATTTTCATGAAGATATATTTGACTATAAGAATTATTACTAAATATAGAGGATTTATATTCATTATAGTGTTTTATTTTAAATTGTTCTTAAGAAATTATTTTATTAAATATTTACACAAAAATGATGTAGTATTATTTTATTAATGGAAATAAAAAATCAATGTTTTTAAAAATATTAAAATATATATAACTTGGGATATTTAATATATAAAAAGAATTTTATAAATGACCTTCAAACCTTAGGGATATTCAAAAATAATTTTTTATAGTATAACATCCTATCTTGATATTTTTAAAAATCCATGGAATGAATAGTGTCAAAATTGAAAATATAGATATTTTTCAAAAAATTATTTTATTAAATTACATAAAAATAATAATACATTTTGAAAAAAATTAATTATTATATTGTCTAAAGTGTTCTAAATTATTCATTTGTGGTCTACTTTCAATCAAATACATAAAAAATTCACTATTTTAATATTTAATAATTTGCTACCTCCATTAAAATTAAAATATATTAACTATGGGTTAATTAAAATTAGTTGGTTTTAATTAATAGAAAAACATGTCTAAAATATATTGGTTGATGACATTACAACCTTATCTCATATTTTCTTTGAAGATATAAAATTATTCTAGTTTTTTATGGGTTATGATTTTATTATAAATTAATATTTTCAGATATTCCAAAAGTGACCCTCTTCTCAATTATAAAAGAGAACCTCCTACCTCTCTTCTATAATTCCTATTTAGCCTTTATGATTGGATATATAAAACCCTTTTCCCTTCTCAAATTCCCCCATACCATTCTAAAAGTGTTTGTATACTTAAAAGACAAACTGTTCTTCAACTTCCTCTTCATGGTTTGTTTCCATTCTAAATTAATAAATATAGTATCACAAATATTATAAGATATTAGTATGATTATGGAACAACTCAATTACAAATTTTATCCATCATACAAAAAAAATCAACAGATGTGCGTATATACAGCTTATCATCTCCACACCTTGTTGTAATCTGTTTTAGACCACCATATTATAGGGATGGTTATAATGATTGAAATAATAACTATATATGAATATTATAACAAGGTAGTGAATAGGGAAAAATATATATTGTCCACATCCATACCATTTCATAATTAAAGGATTGAAATCCTTGCCCATGTGTATGTATGGCCGACCGTATCCACGATGTGATGTGATTCATTCCCCATGATCTAATTTAAATAATGATCACATAAATGAATAAAATGAATAAATATGGTATATAATACATTATTATCATTATAGAAATTATATAAATAAAACCCATAAGGAATAACTGAGATTTATTTTGTCATGACCCATCCTAGAGGGGCCTGGGCTATGACTACCCCAAACCCACCTCTGATAAGCTAGGGACATAAGACTCGCACAGAGTAGCCATCTGCTACAAATGGTAGGAATTTTACTAAGTACCTGTACACATAAACACAAGTCCCTGCCCAAAACAAAGAAATGTAAAAACACTACGTAAAAAATGCAAGAAGACACTAAGATACCAACTAAATAGTATCACAGTATGAAAACTAGAATGTAAACATGGCCAGAATACAAAGAAACAAAAAAGAAAGAGTCTCCCATTATAAATGAACAATTTCATGAAACTCATCTGTAAAAAATCCTACCTGAAGGGTAGGTGTAGGATAACTGATTGAAGTCTTATGAGAAAAACAAGTCTTTATGAACTCTCTAAGTACCACCTGGTCCTTTTCAATATGGGGCCCCTTCAAAGCATCGATTGTCTACACAAGACATGACATGTGCAGGAAAAGACCTTGTAGAGGTGAGTAAAATAATTCCTAGTAGGACAGCATGAAACCAAAAAGGAAATATAAAAATTATATCACAAAGGAAACACATGTAGTACACCATAAAAGAAACACAAGAAGTACACCATAAATTAATCGAGAGATGTACTCCAAAATGAAATCCCATGAAGTACATTCACTAAAAGATACATAGTCATCTCCCAAAAGTATAAGTCTAAAGCACGAAGAGAATGATTTTCAGTTGTAGTCCATAGATCACCCAATTTCCATGACACATAGAGTGTCGATGATGCACAAAGCATCGATTGTGCATGAAGAATCGACGAATCTTGGTTCATCAATGGTGAAAGGAGAATTGATGGCGCAAAGAGTGTTGATAGCACTCAGGACATAGATGGATCCCATAACATTGATGTCCCATGGGGCATCGATGGTGCATAGAAAGTCAATGGTGCACAGAGTGTCGATGGCACATAGAGTATCGATGGATCACATAGATTCTATGGTATATGGATCTTCAATGGTGCATGTATCATTATAGGTACATGGATAATCGATGGGTAATGAAACCCCCAGGTTATGTAGTCACCAAATTACATCCATCTACAAGATTATGCTCATAGTGCGCTTGTTTTGGGAGAACCTACTACTCAAGCCAATAGGTCGCATTCCAACAATCATAAAAACTCACTCAGATATTGTAAAAAAGAACCATCTCATCGCAAGGGTCCCAACCATGTAGAAGGATAATCATACAAACACATGGTTTGAATTTAATGGATGATTTTACAAAAAAGTACGACCCAGGTTCAGTCTGAGTTTGATCTTACCCGACAAACCCAACCTGACTCATCAGTCAAACTGACCCGGTCATGCTGACCCATCCCCACCTGGTAGGAATGACCCAACCTGACTTGGTTTGGCCCAGCTCTAAGATGGTTGGTCTATTGAAGAGGCTCGTCTTATCTGGTCTAGCCCACGTAACGGGTCTTCTTGTGAACCCAATTTTGCCCACCCCAGCCGTATCCCCTACTAGTGCACGCGGTCTTTCCGAAATGTGTTTCCTCAAAATCCATTCACAATCCACCAACAACATTCCACATTCGGGGGACTTCAATGTAGTAGAGTGACGTTCATGTGTCTATAGTCTCCACAACCTCAAATCATGGCCCCACGGTCGCCATTGTGGGAACCCTCTATGGTGATCCTGCTTAGACCATGTCCTACTGCTACTGGTGACAATTATTTTAGCAGCTCCCCCTACTCCGCTCTTCCTAGCCCAGCCCCCATCATTCACCCTGCCAGTGGCTTGTCGCTACTTCACGTGGACCCAGAACCGTCCCCACCAGTCAGGTCCTTCCAACATTTTTGGTCACACTTTTAGTATTCTACCTTATGCCATCATAAGCCACTGCCTCTCCAAAACCATATCATGTTCCCATTGCACCAATTCACTACCATCGTTAGGCCAAACCATTGATATCAGACTGTTCCACCATGGATTAGGGGCACAAAGTTCAATCTTTATTGTAGAAGATTATATGGGGAAGAACACTAAATGAATGAAATAGATAAAGGGGGGAGATAACTCACATTAACAACCAATTAAGGAATCATGGCATTATTTGTGTCGGCCTTTATCCATTCATGTTAGAAGGTTTAACGAAGAATAAATCGACACACATCTCTAAATCCCTATTTAAAACCCCGTAATAAGTTATCCAAACCTCTTGATGATATAAACCATGGATCAACATTTTAATGGGATAGTCGATGTTTATTGTTTTAATATTACAGAGGAAAGGAAATCACAAAGAGAATCAAAATCTTACCTCAGGGTTGGATCAGTCATTGATGATGAATAGTGGTTCATGTCTTTGTAGATCCTCGATCTACCGGTGTTGTTTGTCGAGTGAGTTTCCTACACCACTGAGGAATTATAGGGTTATGGTGGTACCCCATAATTTCTGAATTAGGTTTCATTAAAAAGAAAATCTCCACAGTGTTGAATGATTTTTTATGAAAATACTTTAATGATGGTTACATCCAATTTCAAACTTTCACAATCGACCCGCATTGATCAATGTTAGGCCCTGCTGAATGTAATTTCATTTCTCTAAATGTAGTGGTGCCTGTAGATTTCTGATTCGGGCACCCATTTTGAATTTATTGACATTATAGAAAATATATACGCATGATTTATTAAATACATAACATTTTTAATTATATCTCTCGAGGATCATTGGGCCTCAGAATGTCGCGTCATCTTAGTGATTGGTCTTGGAATTTAGCCAATTAATTTATAAAAATAAAATTGGATAAAATTCAAGTCATTAAATTCTCCCCACATTAGGGATTTACATCCCCAAATGCATAAACAATGGAGACTCAGAAAAAATATGAGGGTAATGAGAATGAATCTTAGTCTCCCAGTCTAATGTTCTCTCCTAGATATTCTCATGCTACCACTGAATGTGCACAGGAGAAATCGACACTACATGAAAACAGCAGTTTAGCGGCGGTTTTTTGGCAGCGGTTTTTAAACCGCCGCGAAACGCATTTCGAGCCGCCATTTCGCGGCGGTTTTAAAAACCACCGCAAAAAAACAGCCGCTAAACGGCAAAAAATTATTATTATTATTTATTTGTTTTTTAATTTTATTCGAGAATTAGCGGCCGTTTTTAAAAAAACCGCTGCGAAATTGCGGCGGTTTTGGTAAAACCGCCGCGAAATGAAATGAAAAAATAAAAAACACAAGAAACCCTGAAATCACTAAAATGACCAAGACATTTGATCCGGGCGTCCGTTGAAGCGCCACAACCACTCAAATTGAAGCTCATAAAGAGATATAGAGGCACATATAATCAAAACCGTGAGATGTTCTATGGTGTGGAAGATATTAGAGTTATAAGAAAGTTAAAAAAAGATGTCCATCTTCAAACGACCATAACTTTCGCTCTGGGTGTCCGTTTGGGCTCTACCATATATCAAATCGAAGCCAGCGAAGAGAGCTACGCACCAACCCGACGGAGGATCCATCTGTCGGGTTTTTTGACCCCAAAAACCCCTCTGAAGGCCTTAAAAACCCTGTTTCCGTCACTGGTGTCCCGTCGAACTTGTCTTCAAACGGACCTAACATTCGATCCGCGTGTCAGTTCGGCCTCGTCCACGTTCCAGATCATAGCTCGTTCCATGAGCTTCAGTTTGACTAGTCGCGGTGCCTACATGCACTCCTAGATCATATGTTATGGCCTTTTTAGGGGGTATCAGGTTTGTTATATTTTTTAATGCCTCTTTTCTAGCACATGTTCCCCGTCAGCTTTTTTTTAAATGGTCATAACATCCGATCCGCATGTCCATTCAGACACTTTCACCTTTCAGGTCGAAGATTGTTTAATGATCATTGATTTGACAGGACTCGGATCTAAAATGGACTCCCGCATCATAAGTTATCTCCGTTAATGTGAGTTCAATGTTTTTGTCTCTTTATGACCGTTTTGACGGGTTTTAATGGTAGCTCCATTTATTACTATTTAATTGGGTTTCCATGACTTGTTATCTTTATCAATGGTTGTTTATGGATTATTATGATGATTATGTTGAATTATTAAGGAGTTTTCCAGAGTTGTCATGAGTTTTCATGTGTTCTCATTCTTTCTAATGCCTCATTTTTCATATGCTTCTCCATCCATTTTCATGCATTTTCATGATTTTTCATCCCTTATCACGTCTTTTCATACTTTTTCATGTGTTTCCTTTATTATTTATTATTTATTATTTATAATATACATTAATTTATTTATTATCTATTATTTGTAACTGGTTATTTATTATTTATTATTTATTATTTAGTATTTATATTTATTAATTATTTATGTTTATTTATTAATTATTATTTATTATATATATTTATTTATTAGTTATTATTTATTAGTTATTAGTTATTATTTATATTTATTTATTATTTATTATTTATATTTCTTTATTATTTATTATTTATATTTATTTAGTAATTATTAATTATTAATTATTATTTATATTTATATTTATTTTTTATTTTTTATTTATTATTTATATTTATTTCTTATTTCTTATTTCTTATTTCTTATTTCTTATTTATATTTATTTATTATTTATATTTATTTATTATTTATTATTTATTATTTATATTTATTTATTATTTATTATTGATATTTATTTATTATTTATTATTTATATTCATTTATTATTTATTATTTATTTTTATTATTTATTATTTATTTTTTATTTTTTATTTATTATTTATATTTATTTATTTAATATTTAATATTTAATATTTAATATTTATTATTTATTATTTATTATACATTATTCATTATTTATTATTTATTATTTATTATTTATTATTTATTATTTATTATTTATTATTTATATCTATTATTTATTATTTATTATTTATTATTTATATCTTTTATTTTTTATTTATTATTTATTATTTATATCTATTATATATTTTTTATTTATTATTTACTATTTACTATTTATTATTTATTATTTATTATTTATTATTTATTATTTATTATTTATTATTTATTATTTATTATTTATTATTTATTATTTATTATTTATATTTCTTTATTTAATATTTATTATTTAATATTTAATATTTATTATTTATTATTCATTATTGATTATTGATTATTGATTATTGATTATTTATTTTTTATTAATTTATATTTATATCTATTATTTCTTATTTCTTATTTCTTATTTCTTATTTCTTATTTATATCTATTATGTATTTATTATTTATTATTAATTATTAATTATTTATTGTTTATTACTTATTATTTATTATTTATTATTTATTATTTATTATTTATTATTTATTATTTATTTATGTTTATTTATTATTTATTATTTATTATTTATATGTCTTTATTTAATATTTAATATTTATTATTTATTATTTAATATTTAATATTTATTATTTAACATTTAATATTTATTATTCATTATTGATTATTGATTATTGCTTATTGATTATTGATTATTGATTATTGATTATTTATATCTATTATTTATTATTTATTATTTATTATTTATATCTATTTTGTATTTATTATTTATTATTTATTATTTATTATTTATTATTTATTATTTATTATTTATTATTTATTATTTATTATTTATTATTTATTATTTATTGTTTATTGATTATTGTTTATTATTTATTATTTATTATTTATTATTTATTATTTATTATTTATTATTTATTATTTATTATTTATTATTTATTATTTATTATTTATTATTTATTATTTGTTATTTATTATTTATTATTTATTATTTATTATTTATTTATGTTTATTTATTATTTATTATTTATTATTTATGATTGATTATTGATTATTTATGATTTATGATTTATCTTTATTTATTATTTATTATTTACTATTTATTGTTTATTTATTATTTATATTTATTTATTATTTACATTTATATTTATTTATTATTTATTATTTATTATTTATTTATTATTTATATTTATTTATTATTTATTATTTATATTTATTTATTATTTATTATTTATTATTTATTATTTATTATTTATTATTTATTATTTATTTATTATTTATTATTTATTATTTAAAATTGATTACTGATTATTGATTATTTATCTATATTTTTTTATTTTTTATTTTTTATTATTTATATTTTTTTTATTAATTATATTTATTTATTATTTATTATTTATATTTATTTATTTTTTATTTTTTATTTTTTATTATTTATTATTTATTATTTATTTATTATTTATATTTAATTATTATTTTTTATTTATATTTATTTGTTATTTATTATTTATTATTCCTTATTGATTATTTATTATTTATTATTTATTATTATTGAGTTTATATCTATTATTTATGTATTATTTGTTTTTTCAATTAATATATATAAGTATATTAAATCTTGTTTATTAACCACATGGCGAGCTTGCTGGAGTGGTAAAGTCTTTGGAAAATAGGCAAGAGGTTAGGGGTTTAAATCTCACCAAACGAAGAATTTCTTTATATTGCATGGGCATGCATGTGCATGTGCATGTGCATGTGCATGAGATGTGCATGCATGGATAAATAAAGTAAATAAAATAATACGAAATAAATAAATAAATAAAATAAATATGAAATAAACTAAATAAATAAAATAAATACAAAATAAAAAAATAAAAAATAAATACGAAATAAAATAAATAAAATAAATAAATAAAATAAATAAAATAAATAAAATAAATATATAAAATAAATAAGAAATAAAATAAATATATAAAATAAATAAAATAAATAAATACGAAAAATAAATACGAAAAATAAATAAATAAAATAAATAAATAAAATAAATAAAATAAATAAATAAATAAATAAAATAAATAAATAAATAAAATAAATATATAAAATAAATATATAAAATAAATATATAATATAAATAGATAAAATAAATATATAAAATAAATAGATAAAATAAATAGATAAAATAAATAGATAAAATAAATAGATAAAATAAATAGATAAATAAATAAATAAATAAATAAATACGAAAAATAAATAATTAAAATAAATACGAAATAAATATATAAATAAATATGAAAAATAAATAAATAAATAAATAAATAAATAAATAAATAAATAAATAAATATATAAATAAATAAATAAATAAATAAATAAATAAATATATATATTTCTAAATAAATATATAAGATTAAAAATAAAAAAAATTTAAAAAATATAACAAAAATAACAAAAATAAAAAAAAATTAAAAAAAAAATCCGCCGCTAAAAAACCGCCACAAAACCATCTGCGAAGGTTTTGAAAATTGTCGTGAATAGTTTCCCGACGCACGATTTCGCGGCAGTTTTTCAAAACTGCCGCCAATCGTGTTAGCATCGGTTTAAACAGCCACGAAACGAAAAAAACCGCCGCTAAATACCTTTTTGTCGTAGTGTGACCACCCCTGAAGGATCTACTCCTATAGATCCTCGATCTACATCAGTTACTCCACAGAACTCAACCCATAATCGATTTCCTTCTCACAATAGTTGATGATGTGCGATGGAACATGCAAGTTCCTCCTTCTCTAAATCGTGTTGAATTCATTATTCCCCCATTAAAACATTTGGGGGTAGAGCTAGGTGTTACGCCACCTTGCCGACTCTTCTCAGAAATTGAAATGGGCTGATGCATCTTGGATAGAACCTTCCACAATGGAAAAAACTCCACAATCCCCTTTAAGGTGACACATGAAAGAACAGTTGGTCTCCCTCTTTAATCTCCAAGGGACTTCATATACTATCATCCAATGACTTCTGCCTACTCTAAGCAGTCCTCATCCACTCCATGATGATCTGGACCTTCTCGGTGGTAGCCCACACCAACTCCAGACCCATGTTTAATGCCTCCCTTGGATCCATCAAGTATAGTGGAGTATTTCTTGGACACTATTTTAAGGCCTCAAATGGTTTCATACCAATGGTGTAGTGATAGTTGTTGGTGTACGCGTACTCCACCAGTGGTAGGGGATCCTCCCAACTATGGAAAAATTCTATGATGAATGTTTGTATCATGTCTTCGTAATCTAAGATAGTCCTCTTCATCTATCCATCCATCTGGGGAAGAAACATTTTGATAAAGTGAAACTGAGTCCAAAATGCCTCATGTAATTCGTTCAATAACTAGGATGTGAAAAGAGAATCGAAATGTGAGATGAATGTCGATGAAACTCCATGAAGCTGAACTATCTCTTACATGTAGAGGTGTTCCATGATCTATATTGAAATCTTATCACAGATCAGTAGTAATTGGGACAATTTGGTGATTCATTCCATGATCACCCAGATGGTGTTGTGTCACCTCGACGTGGGTATTAAACCCATCATGAATTCCATGAATATCCCATTCCACTTCCAATCTAGAAACTGTAGGGTTTTGGTCATGCCCTCAGGAATCTAGTGCTCATCCATCACATGATGAAAAGTGGGGAACCAAGAAATGAACTCTGCCACTGGATTCTTTTTCTTCCTCCACCAGAACTGACATTAGAGGTAATGTTACATCTTTTCCACACCAAAATGTACCTCTAAAGGGGATCTTCAGAACTCCATCAGATCCTCCTCCCACAACATCATTGGTACTACTATATGTCCTATAAAGATAATTATGTGCTCCCCACTTTTTTAATATCAATCAAGGGCATGCCCTGTGGACATATGAGCATGAAAAGTCTCATTGTCGGTGTCTCCAAAGAATGCTCTGACTCACTGAAAGAGTGGAGGGCTGACAACCATTGACTGGAGGTAATCTTCTCTATTTCCACCAACAAAGTATATATGAAAGATGTCTAACTGATCTGACACCTCACTCTATAACTGCATGCTCGATCTCTTACTGAACGCGTCTATCACTATTTTCTCCATCCATGGAGTATAGAAAATCTCAATGTCATAGTTCTGGAGGAACTATAACCGTCCTCTATATATCTTGTTCATATCCTTCTGGGAGAAGAAATACGGCATACACATGTGGTTAGAGTATATGGTAAACTGCTTTCCCATTAGGTAGTGTCACCACATCTTCAATGCAAAGATTATCAGTACTATCTCAAGATCATGGGTTTGGTAGTTTTGATCATGCATCCTCAAATAGCATGAACTATAGGCAATCTCCATATTCCCCTACATCAGGACACAACCAAGCCTGGTCCCTGATGTTTGAAAGAACACGAAAAACCCAACACCGTCCTCCAATAATCTCAATATAGATGCACTCTTCAACCTCTACCTCAAATATTGAAAGCACTGTTGGAAATTATTTTTCCACACAAGGGGATAACCCTTACAGGTCAAGGTCATTAATTTTTCAGCAACTCATGAATCTTCAGGTGCAGACCTCCAATAGTGTCCATCCAAACCCACGAAGTTATACATCTAGGTAACACTCTTGGGTGGCTACCAAGAAAACACTACTTCAATCTTCATTGTATCCATCGTAAATCTATCCTCTAAAATGACGTGTTCCAGAAAGTGGACCTCCCAAATCCAGAACATACATTTTGAGAGCTTCCCATAATTTTTGTTCTCTCAGAGTGTTTCCAGGACCATCCTCAATTGTATTCAACTTTCCTCCTTAGATGTTGAGTACTATAGGATGTCTTCATTAAAAATAATGATGAACCTGTAAAGAACCGAATCTGGTCTTCATTAAAACTGGCACACGAACTAGTCTGAGGAAAATCTCGTAGGGCGTTCCATATCTCCACTGGCTCAAAAAAGTTCTTGTGTATCATAAATATTGTTCTGGGAATTATTTACCAGAGTATGGATACATAAAACAACCAAAAGCAATAATTTAACTGAATCTAAAAATTTGTACCAAACAAGCATTAAATGAAATTCAGAACATGATACATGGGTCTAATCATTACTCAATAGGTACAGAGATTCCTAAAAGTAGCATCAAAACAACCCAAGGAACACCATATGATAAGGGGTCATCATCCACGATCATTCCCCACAACACCGCCCCATGATGGAAACTAACAAATGGAACCGCCATCACCCAAGACCTTGCCTTGACATGGTTCAAACATGTTCAAGTCTAGTTCCACCCAAATGAGTAAGTAGGTTGTGATCCTAATACCAATATTATGCCACCCAAAAAACTCTATATGGTATTAATTACTAGATAAAAATCATGCAATATTTTAGAAAATATAAATTGTTACAATAATTTCTAATGAATGAAACTTTTAAAAGTAAATAGTTTTCCATGGGTGATTTAAAAGGATGAACACATTTCAATAAAAAATGTAAGCTACTGAAATATCCATCCAATCACACAACAATCCAATGATAAATACAAAATACTCAATGAGCACTAATCTTCGTAACATCCCTAGGGACTTGTTAGTTTTGGGCCCCATGTACCACATATCTCGGTGTAAAGTAACCATAAAAATACCTATTATCATGCCCAAAAAACTAGTAGGAAAAATAACCATAACCTAGTAGTACACAATCATCTTCATTATAGTTATTTTAGTGTTTTTAATTTCCAACATTCTTAGTAAATCAAGGAAAAAGCACTATGGATCACTAGCATACTAGTCCACATCCACCCACCCAGATACCTGGGTTTCCCCTTTTTTGCTCAGAAAAATTCCCCAGGTTACCAAATACAATTTTCATATAAAAAAACAAATATGGTAATACACACTCAAAATATAGACTAAAAATGATTTTCACCATTTATATAACTCAATAAACCATTTATAATTTCCATAAAACATTTTGAAGGAATAAAACCAATCATTGCACTTAAAATCCATCTAAAAGACCTCTTTAATATCCAAATATACACCAATATTACCCCAAAACAGAATTGGTAGTAGATAAATATTATAATACGACCTTACCATAAATTATAAAATAGTCCCAAATTGTACAACATAGAATGCATATTTAAAAAACCAATTTTCACACAAAAAAGTCACTTAAAAATCAATTTCATAACTAATTACACAAAAAATAATTATCTTAGAATGCATAATGATTGTAGAGTAGGGTAAAAATAGAAATCATGAATGTATATCTCATATAATAGTGCTTACACATGGAATCACATACCAAATGCATCAAAAACTCCTAATCTTTTTTTAAATGTTCAGCTGCACCATCGCCACACCACAAGGGTGTAAAAACAAATCTAAAACCACAAAATTAGACCAAGAACCACAAGATAAACACCTATGATAGAATATCTACTTGTAGGATATTGGGAACATCATCAAAAATGTAAGAAACCCCTAGCCAATGGGAGGAGGAAAGAAGGAAACCCACTTAATTAAGATATAAAGAATAAAAAAACCCCAAAAACACCAATAGGTGACTCTCCAAGAATCCAAAACTGTTAGGGAGGTATTAATAAGGATGAGTAGGTCATTTGGGGATCGAAATGGGTGTAATAGAGTAAAAATTAATGATTTATGAAAATAACCAAAATAACCTTCTCAAATCTGGATGATTTGGGAAATCTTGAACAATTTCACCATAATCTGCGATGAATATGAGCTCCAAATTGGCATAATGGAATATGGAGGTGTGCCTAAGGATTTTGGGCTCATGTGAGAGGTGGAATCACTGAAAACATTAGAAAATTAATGAGATATGAAGGAAATAATTTTTTTTAACCAGAATTGGGATTACAGGTTGGCCCAATGCCTGAATGAATCACCAAAACTCACCATGATAATGAGTTCCTAAGAGGTCCAAATCGATATGGTGGTTAGAAAAGGATAGGGAGGCCATGTGGGAAGTGGAATGGAAGAAAAATTTAAAAAAAGAGTTATAAATGAAACAAATTTTGTTTTATAATCTTGAAATGAGCTCATGGTTAGGGCCAAATCATGATGAAAACACCCCCTTTATCAGAAAACACATCAGGAACCCCCATGAAAAAATCCAGAATAAAAATTACATAAAAATACCTTTAAAATGAGTCATGGATGTGACAATTCTCCCCTTTGTATAGAATTTCCACCCTCGGATAGTCATCTTGATGCCTGATCAGAAAAGAGAAACAAAAACTGCTCTTCAACCCTAGACTTCTGCTCCCATGTCTCATGCTCATCCGTCACACACTACGAGAGAAATCCAACAAGAGGAATGGTATTCCTTTGAATTAAAATTTTCTCAGGAGTCCAGAATTCACACCAACCGTTAAAAACCGATAAATCTGGACTTATCTCTAGTTCTTCCCATTTCATCACATGAGATGGATCTGGGTTTTACTTTTTCAACTGGGATATCTGGAAGATGTCATGAATGGATGTCAATTGAGAAGGGAAAGACAACATATATGACACATTTCCAATATTCTTGGTTATTTTAAAAGGTCCAACATATCGTGGTGTCTGTTTACTTTGCTTTCTATAATGTTGATGGATTAGACAAGTGGCCACATTCAAGAGAACCTTGTCACCCACTAAAAACTCTAATTCTTGACTCCTCCATTCCACATATTATTTATGGTGACTCTGAGCTTTCAATAAGTGTTTTCAGATCAACTTGAACTTCTCAAACGTCTCTGGAACAAGGATCGACCCCAAGAGTGAATTCTAACCTCCCTCATCCCAATATAGGGGGACTGATAACGCCGAAAATAGAGAACCTCAAAAGAAGATATTCAAATCAACGATTGGTAACTGTTATTATAAGAAAATTAATCCATTCCCAATTGTCTATCCCAAGATCCTCAAATGTCTAAAACACATGTATGAAGCAAGTCCCCCAAAATATGATTCTCCCGCTCTGTCTAAAAATATATTTGAGGATGTTCTATTGTATTCATTTTAATCTAAGACCCCAAGGCCTTTTGAAGGCCTTCCCAAAACCAGAAGTGAAAACAAGGTCTCTATTGGAGACGAATACAAATTCTAGACTATAAATCGTTTCCACTTTCTGATGTTACTATTTCCATAACTCATCCACTTTTGTTGTATCCTTGATTGGAATGAAGTGGGATGATTTGGTCAGATGATCAATTATGACCCATAGGGAATTCTTACCCCAAGGTGTACGAGGAAATCCAATAACACAGTCCATGGTGACCTCTTCCCACTTCCATGTAGGAATGAGCAATGGTTGGTGTGAACTGGAGGGCTTGTGGTGCTCCACTTTCACATGCTGACATATATAACATATCAAAACGAAGTCAACCCTATCTTATCTAATACATGGACACCAGAACAGCCAACACACATTATAATACATCTTTGTGGCACCAATATGGAAAGATCATTGAGGCTGGTTACTATCTTACATCACCACCATCTGTAGATACGATGAAACTATTGATCGGACCATGACGGACATGATCTCATCTTGAGACTTTGACAAATAAGAAGATGTCTCCCCACCATGAGAAAATTCCTTTACTACTGAAAATTCTCATAATAGGGTTGTTCTCAATGAGTCAACTCTAAGAGAGAAGTATTCAACTAAATTCTCCCCATGAATCCACCTCCATTGTGCTCCTTGGTCTCCACATGCCTCTGAGCAAAGAGCCCAATCAAATTTCACTGATAACTGGACTTCCACAAGGCTTTCACTGGTACATTTCTACTAAAATAATTTTTCACCACATTTCCCTTGTCTGAGGTATTGAATATGACAAAGTTGAACCCCTGCATGTACTCGATCCAGCAATGCTACCTCAGATTGAGATCCTTCTACGAGAAGATGTAGGCCATGTTTTTTTATCAGAGTAGACCACAACCTTCTCCCCAAAGAGGTAGTGACACCAAGTCTTAAAATAATGTATCACCACTATTAACTCCATGTCATGGGTTGGATAATTAGTTTTTTTGTCAGAGTAGGAGAGAACCACATTCCACCACATGATACCCCTATATAAGCACACACCCAAGACCCATACCTAAATCATTTCAATACACCCCATTCCCCTTTCCACCCTCCAGAAAAATAAGAATGGGGGTAGTAGCCAACCACTTCTTTAGTTACTCTAAGGATTCCAGACACTCTGGGGCCCATACAATCTTTACCCATTTTTAGGTGAGTTCTATAATGGGAGAACGAAAGCCATAGAAATCCCAAAAAAACATCATGTAGTAACAAACCAGGAAGAGGAAACTTCTTATCTTGATCATGCCCTTTAGATTTTACAATGACATAACATCACTAATATTCAGATGGTCCACTGAAACCCCCTGCTCCTAGAACAAATGCCTTGGAAAAATCAGCTTCCTGATCAAGTATGTGCACATGGAAAACATTGCATTAATGTGATGCTCTCACAAGGTGACCAAAATGATTCGAAAATAAAGTTGTGTTCCTAAAAATCTAGAGTAAACTAAGATGACATCAAAAAATACCAAAATTAATGAATCAAGATATTGGTGGAACACCCTATTCATGAGTTCCATAAAGACTATTGGAGAATTTTCGAATCTGAAGGGACTGATTAAGTACTCAAACTAGCCATGTCTACTTTGGAAGGTTGTCTTTAAGACTTCTACCTATTTATCCATGTGTTAATGGTAACCGGAAGATAATTATATTTTTTTAAACCCTATTTTCTACCTTCAACTGATCAAACAAGCCATCTATTTAGGGAAAAGTATATTTGTTCCTGATGGTTACCTTGTTCAGCTTCTGGTAATCAATACACAACTGGAGGGGTCCCTCATCCTTCATTACAAAAGGAACAAGAGCGGTCCAAGGAGATATGCTCACGTGAATGAATCCTTTGGATTCTAAATTGTCTAGTGGTATCTTTAATTCCCTTAGCTCAGTGGGGTCTATAAGATTTTAGGGAATATATATATATATATATATATATGTGTGTGTGTGTGTGTGTTATTCTCCCAGTGCCAAATATATTAAGAACTCCACATCCCACTCCTGAGGAAATTCTGAAAAATTATCTAGGAATATCTCTAGAAACCCATGCACTACATGAAGTAGTCCACCTTCAAGAGAATTACCATCATCCACTAGAACAAGAAATGATAACGGGAAGACTATATTCCTTAAATCTTGGAGTAGAGGTCATGCACGACCCGACCAAGGATCCCAATCCCCAAGGAAAACCCTACGACTCCCTTTAGGTTTCTTGAAACTGTCCAACTGCCTATAACAATAGATGTGCACTGAAAACTGTAACAACTAATCCAGTCCAAGTATCAAATCATGTGGATCCATATCTAATAGTAGTTGTCCCCACACCATCTCAACCCCTAACATGGAAATCACACACGATAGGAACCTGAAACACTGCTCAATCTTTCCTAGTAGTGCCACCAACTCCATCACAAAAGAAAAAATCTCAGTTGGAAAATTCAGCATGTTCAAAATATGGATAGAGATGAATGAAACAAAATTACTACTATCAAAAAGTGTAGCAACTATATATGATACAATCAAGATGGGACCTAGAACTGTTTAAGGTCTCGTATCCGATCTCGCCGGTTCTTGATCCATCGTATGAAGATGCCTACTATCTACCTGGGAAAAACATCATTCATGTTGAACTTCCATGAGCTATCCATTCCTAGAAGACAATCTGACCCTTTAACCATGGACACCAAACTGAGATCCCCTCATCCTTGAGGGCTCTTACTAGGCTGCCACTCCCCTGGAATCCACTGGACCTTCCCCACTCTGAATAGGATGTGTCATCCAACAAAAATGATGTATGTGTCCCATACATCCAAAATGATAATAGGGATTCCGAGGAGACTTTCATTCTTCTATGATATTCCATGTCCTCCAACACTAGTGGAACATGACGAACCTCTCATTAAAATCCACAGATGAATGTATCCTAGAAGAGTGTCTTGAATTGACACCTCCTTTCTTCCATTACTCCTCTCACTTCTGTTTCTATTTTGATTAAGTATAGCTTTCCATCATTGATAATATCCTAGAGAAACCAAACCTCTCCTTGTGGTCAATATCCACTATACATTCCCAGTCAACCAACTCTGTATAGGTCTTTATCTTAAACAGTAACACCTAAGAATAAATCACTAACTTCAAGCCCCTTTCAAACTTTTGTGCCTCTATCTGCTTATTAGAGACCATTTCAGGTGCATGATGGACTAGATAAGTATGAAGTTTGGAATACTCCATCACTAAAATATCTCCCTGAACAAGTTCCATAAATTCTTGGGATCTAGAATAAGTTAAAATTTAAGGGAAGTATTAGTCATTGAAGGTAATTTTAATGTCCTTCTAACTGATATGTTCATTCTTCCCAGCTTGAAGAACTAATTCCCACTACATACATATGAGAACTTCTAACAGAAAAGATACACACCTCACCCTTACCTCCTCTATTTTTTCAAGAAACTCAACCATGTGCTCGATCTTCTTGATCCACTCCAATGATTCCGGGGGTTCTGTGCTACCTCAGAAAGTAGGAGGATTTTTCTTTAGGAACTCTTGGGCTATGTCTTTTTTGGATCAGATACCTATTCTCTAAATATATTAGGATAAGGAATATGAGTCTATCCTTGACCTAGATCTTGAACAGCCTAGACTACAGCTACCACCAACCTATGATCAAGCGGCGAGGGAGAGCCCTCTTTGGCTTCCTCCTGTGGGAGTATGTGAGCTCTCTAAGGAGGGATATTGCTACAAAAGGCAACAATCACAAGAGAAAAAATCAGTACAAAATTTTAGAAACATTTCATTAAAAACATCAAATATATTACAACAATTAAATAAACAACTAATTTACCCTCATTTGATGTCTTCTTGTAGTCTTTAGCCCAAACGTCTCACCATGAATTGAAGTCAAACAAACAGTTCCAATGTCCCCTGGTGACTTGATGTCTATCATGAGAGGTGTGGTCCAAGCACCCGAATCGTGACCAAAAATCTGATCCTGGATACTCCCAGCACATATCTAGCCATACTTATCCCAAAATAATAATATAACCCAAAAACATTAACCTCACCTCTGATACCATTTTTTCACAAACTGAATCTGGTCACCCTTAAAAATGGCACATGACTCGATCCATGGAAATTTCTATAGGGTTTTCCCTATACCCCCTTTTAGGAACAAGTTCCCATGTATCATAAATATTGGTTTTGTAATTATTTACCCGAGTATGGATACAAAAAACAACCAAAAATAATCAATAAACAAAATCTGAAAATTCTTACCAAACAAGACATAAAAAGATATTAAGAACTGGATACCTGGGCCTAAACATTTCACAAGAGGTAGAAATATACATAAACATAGTAGAAAAAGATACCAACAAACACCACATGATAAGGGGTCATCACATACTAGTTGTCCCCATAACACCGCACCATGAAGGACACTAACAACCCAAATCTCCATCACCCAAGTCATTGCCTTCACCTATCCCAAATATGATCAAGTCTACTTAAACCCCAGGTGTTAAGTATTTTTGAGCCTAAGAGCAACAATATACCACCTAAAAGACTTCATATGTTAATCATTAATGGAAAAAAAAGCATGCATGTTTTAACAACCAACAAATGATGGCAATAATTTCTAAAGAATGAAACTTTAAAAATTAAATAGCTTTCAAAGGATTATTTCAAAGGATAAACTAATTTTAATAAAATATGTATGCAACTGAATATTCAATCAAAACACACTATAATCCAATAATAAATACAAAAGTTTCAATGAGCACTAATCATGGGAACATCCCTAAGAACTAGTTAGTTTTGGGTCCCATGTACCTCGTATCTCGGTGTAAATTAACCAAAACAATATATGTTCTCATGCACAACCCACAAGTAGGGAACATAACCATAACCAAGTGGTCCCCATTCATCATCATTATATATTTTTGGTGTTCCCAATGTCCATCTTGCTAAGTGATCCATGAAAAAAACCACTTATGATCACTAGCACACAAATACACATCTGCCAACCTAGATACCCAGGTTCCCCCCTTTGTGCTCAATGAATTTCCAAATGTTACCAAATGAAATTTCATATAAAAACACCATTTCTGTTCATTCACACTCAAAATATTAGCTACACAATATTTTCCCCATTTATATAACTCAATAATCCATTTAGAATTTCCATAAAATATTTTTAAGGAATATCACCAAACTTTGCACTTTAAATCCACCTAAAATACCTCTTTGAAAACAAAATACACACAAATATCACCCAAAACCAGAATTGGTAGTATTATAACATTTTAATAATTCCCTAATATGAATTATAAAACATACCCAAATGGTACAACATGGAATGAACATTTAAAACACCCATTTTTAGAACAAAACAGCACTTAAAAATCAATTTCTTAACAAATTCCACCAAATTGTTTTTTCAAATCATGAAAAATGATAGAGAAGTAGGAAAAAATAGAAATAAAGAAATGATAACTAATATATTAGTGCTTACACATGGAATAACCTACCAAGTGTGTCAAAAACAATAAATCCTTATGAGAAAATTCAACAGCACCACCGCCACACCACAAGGGAGTTAAAAGAAACCTAAAACAAAAATATTAGAGCCAGAATCCCAAGATCAAGTCATAAGTTCAAATAACTACTTTCTGTACATTATGATCTTCAATAAAAATGGAATAAACCATTATCCAATGGGAGGAGGAATGAAGGAAACCCACTTACTTGAGAGATCTAGACAAAATTTCCCCAAATACACCGATAACTGATTCTCCGAGTATAAAAAATAGATATGGAGGTTCAAATAAGGATATGTAGGTCATATGGGGACTAAAATGGGTGAGAAAGAGTTAAAAATTACTAATTTAAGATAGATATAGATTACCTTCTCAAATATTGATGTTTTGAGAAACTTTGAGCAAGTTCTCCATAATCTGTGATGAATATGAGCTCCAAAGAAGTAAAATGGAACATGAGAGTGAGATAGGGATTTTGGGATTGGGTGAGAGGTGGAATCACCATGAAACATTAAAAATATAATAGGTATGAAATAAATAAATTTGTTTTAACAGGAAATGTGTGTACGGGTGGTCCCAATGCCTGAGTAAATCACCCTAACCCACCATGATAATGAGTTCTTAAGGGGTCCTAATGGATAATGTGGTTTTAATAGGTTAGGGTAGGCCATGCGGGATGATTAATAGGTGAAAAATGTTAAAAAATGAAGGAGTTATAAGAGAGAAAAAATTTGTCTTTAAATTTTGAAATTGGCTCACAGTTTGGACCAAATCATGATGAAAACACCCCTTTCTCCAAAAATACATAGGAAACTACCATAAACAATGAAATAATAGAAATTACATGAAAAATACCATTAAAATAATTCATGGATGTGAAATTAACTAGTCTATTTAATGAAGGATGTTTTTGTTCATGAGTCCCATGAACATTGTCGAGGCATTTTTCATTCCAAATGAAATCACTAAATACTCATAGTGGTCGTACCAACATATGAGTATTGTCTTCAGTACATCCTCACGTGACACATGAATATAGTGGCAACCAAATATGATTTCTATCTTTTAGAACCACCTCACTCCCTTCAGCTAATTGAATCGGTCGTTAATCCTTGGTATATGGTACATATTCTTCACGGTCACCAGGTTCAACCATCAGAAGTCCACAAATAATCTCAGGCTCTCTTTCGATATCATGAAAAAAAATAGTGCCACCCCGGGTGAAACATAGAGTCTCACAAATCCCTTCCTTTGTAAGGTCTCTAGCTATTCCCTCAACTCAAGATGCTCTATAATATGCAACCAATATTCAAGTGTAGATATCGGTATCGTATCGGGGTATAGGTCAATACAGTAGTATACCTCCCTGTAGGGAGGTAATATAGGGACATCATCTGAAATGGAATCCTCACACTCTTCCACAACTGAAGGAAACTATGGAATCCAATCATATTCTACACTTAGGTTCTGGATGGCAAACTAATGTGTGATTGGTTGAACCCTCCTATGTGTGATTCCATTATGCACGACATCTGTTTCTCGTTCACTTACAAATGAAATCATGGAACCATCCCTGTGGACACAACACAAAATATGCCTAAAATGGTAAATCTAGGAATGAGATTTGGATAACCATTTTAGACCAAGATTCATGTTGTAAAGCCTCAGCCCTACCACCAATACATCCAAACCAAAACTCTCACCCCCTAGATTAAGGGCACACTATCTGCAACGGTGTGTGATTGTTGAATCCTCCCTCGTACGAGTCACTATGCATAGGGATAAATTAAAATGTTCATCTATAATCTCGGATTCTCAAACAAAAGTCATGTTAAAAAAAGTGTGACTATTACATGTGGCTATCAAAACTTCATCTATGGTGGAAACGACATAGATCATACCTCTAATAATCTGGGGAGAACCAGGGTCATAATCATCCATCGTATGAAGGTGGACTCATCCCTATCTACCAGCTCCCTAAGACTGTGATTCCATGGGAGCCACACACCTTTGATCTCATAACATAGGTTCATCTCAATGAGTGGATGACCCACATGGGTCCATGAATCTACAGTCAAATACCTACCCCCGTAGACAAGCTCCCTGGTTCCTATTGGTAGCTATAATTGCTTCTGTCTACTAAACCAAAAAATATCTCCACGATCAGGGCTCTTTCCAAGACTCCAGTATATGTAAGGATCACAATTGATATTATGGTTTCCCTATTCTCTCATCATAGCCACTACTAAAATGTCCAAGGCCTAAAGAAATGATCATTTACTATATTCATGGAGTAGTGTTAAGGATTTTTAAAACTCGTCGAGTACTCTGCTACTGTCTGACTACCCTTCTGTAGATGCATGAGCTCCTGTATGCACCTTAAGAGTAACGTCACCTGAAAGAACTCCTCCCTAAAAATAATCTCAAAGTATTCCCAAGATAGAGTCATCTCATCATATGTCTGGACCACAAAGCTCCATCATCTCCCAACTGTGTCCTAATGAAGGATTGTGGTAAGAACTTCCATATGGATGGAAGTCATCCTTAAAAGGTAGAAGACACATGTAAATTTCTCTACCCAATCCCCAACTATATGTTTATCAGTTTCACTCAAAAACCAGGGATGCCTTTTCATTTGTAACTCATACAATGCCCTGATTTTATGTGAATCCTCTACCGGTAGCGCTAGAATAACTACTTCTCTGTAATTTATTGTATCACTACTACTCCACCTGAAGGATCAATATTCGTTGTTGGTCCATGTACCAATGGCTCATCACTAGGCAGATCATCCTCATGATCACACATCAGAATGCTATCTGGTTGTCTATGTGGAGGCATCCTGAAATAGATCAATATTTACTACCATCAATAGAGTATACATAGTGAGATGACTCTATAAGGTAATGAGAAGACACTCAAAATCTTATGTGATGCATGTACAATTTATTTTCCCTGTATCCAGTGATTTAATATACCGAGTCAAAACATAGAATTCAGACTCATGGTATATGGAAACGATGGATGCCACTCCAATATTGTACCCCCTTTTGTGAAATCCAATCTCAAAACACTTAATACTATTTCCCAAAACCAATCTCATAGTCTCTTAGTCCTAAAGTAGAACTAACGTATGCTCTGATACCACTCTCTTGTTACATGTCCCAAAGGGCCCCATGATATGACTAACCCAAGCCCACATCTGTTAGGCTAGGGGCTAGAGACTTGTACTGTGTAGTCATATCCCACAAATGAGATAAATTTTCCTAAGTACCTCTATACAAAAACATCCAAGCGAAAAATGATTAAATGTAAAACCATAATGTAGACAATTAATGCATACACTATGATTCAAAAAACATACTACGATGGTAGTAAAACTGGAAAGTAAACTAGGCTAGATTACAAGCCCACCAAATTAAAGAGTCTGCCAAATTAAATGAACAAGCTCCTCCAACTCATCCGTAGAAAATCCTACATAATGGTTAGGTGTAATACAACTTCCAGAAGCCATATTATCACTACATGCTAGTTTGAACTATCTAATAATGACCCGGTCTTGTTCCACCCTGGGATCCATCAAAGTATCGATCATCTACATAAGACATGACCTAAGCAAGAAAACCCATGAGTGGGTGGGTAAAACCATACTCAGTAGGAAACCCCAAAACCACAATGTAAACACACAAAGTACACCAAAAAAGAAACACGATAAGTACACCACAATGGAAACACACGAAGTACAATCACTAGGAATATACATAGTGGGCTCACACAGGTAAATGTATAATGCACGAAGACATGAATTTTCTATTGTAGCCAATAAATCTTTTAGTTTCCAAGCCGCATATAGTGTTGATCAAGGATGGAGCAACAATTGAAAAAGTAGCATCAATAGTTAACGATGGTTTGACGAAACATGTAGCATTGATGGCACATAGATTGTCGATGGTACACGGAGAGTCAATGGTGCATAGATTATTTATGGAACATGGAGCATCGATGGATAATAGAGAGTTGATATCACTTGGGATGTTGATGGAACCTGAAGCATCAATGAATCATAGAGCATTGGTGGAGCACATAGTGTCGATGTTGCACAGAGTGTATATGGGATACAAAGTGTCAGTGTGGCACAGAGCATCAATGGAGCACGGAGCGTCGATGATGCATGGAGCATTGATGGAAAATGGAGCATGTATGGTGAACAGATTATGGATGGTTCACTAAGAATAGATGTTTTATGGGGCATCAATGGTGTGTGCATCCCCCATGTCGCGTAGTCACCAAGTCATAGATAGCCGCATGATTCCACTCGTAGCATGCTAGTTTCAGGGGAACCTACTCATAATACATTAGGTTGAATTCCAACATTCAAAAAGACTCACAAAAAGTATCTAAAATTAACTCTCACATCGCAAGGGTCCCAACTCTGTAAACATATCTTCAAATGGACACATTGTTTAAAGTTATGATTGATTTTCAGAAAAGGTCTAACCAAGATTCAGTATGGGTCCAATTGGACTGTCTGGACCTGACCAGATCTAGTTAGGCCTAACCCAGCCCAGTTTGGCCTAAAAATGACCCTATTTGGTTAGGCCTAACTCAGTCCAGACCGGCTCGGCCCACTGGGTCTCACTCGTTGTGTCGTTGGGTATAACTCTTTGGGCCACTGGAGTGGTCCGCGGTCACATCCCTCATAAATAGACAATATTACATTATCATATTTATTAATATTTGGGAATTAAATATAAGTTTTACATTAAATATGACACCTTGTTCGATATCATACTCAACATGCAATAATGGGTTTCTTTGAAATCTTATGTCTCACACAACATTGAGTTATACCGAAAATTAGTATAGTATTATTATTATTTTAAATGGTAGTTAACTCATTTCCATTGTATTGGAGGGAATGAAAAAAACTGACTAAAATATGATTATACATGTCTTTTAAATGACTTTAATTTATCCAATAAATTTTAGAGGCTTAAAATGAGAATGAATCCAATATTAAGCATGAAATACTATAATATTCTTTAAAAGGTCATTTTACTGCCTTTTGATGGATAACCCTTTTTAAATATAGTTATTCCCACATAAATATATTCTATTTGACAAAATAAAATTCTTCATTAGAATGAGGACATCAATTTTTAACATTGGTAAATTTTTTTCATTTTTCTGATTAAGTTATTTTTAAAAATGAATAGTGAAAAATACCGCATTTTAATTCGAAATTCTCTTTTCATATAATTTTTTTATATAGTTAGATCATTCATTTAAATTTTTTTAAACTGTAATTGGATTACATATTCATATTTTAATCAAATTTTGGTCATTGTAATTAATTCCACATTGAAATTGGACATTAAAAAATGTCAATCTTTTAATGGTTATTGTTTCCTAAAAACAAGCTTTTTTGGTTTTGATAGTGGGAATTAATTTTAAATCAATTTCTATTACTTATGTATTTTTAATATAGAAAAATGGATTCATTATTTTGAATCATAAGGTCCAAATTGTGTAAATAGGTAACTTTTTCTAGACATTATGAAAATTTACTTTAGTAAATATTTTATTTACCATGGTTAAAGAGTAAATCTACTAAATAAGAATGAAAAAATAAATTTATAATAATATTAAATTACCATTAAACATTCTGTAACCCTATTTAATGAGGTATTTCTGACCAAGGATATCCTTGGGATGATTTTGGGACCCCATAGAGCCACATTGGAGTGACAATGACATTTTATATTAAATAATTTAAAGTTAAGACAAAAGTTGAATAATCATATATCTTTTAGTAAAAAAAATTTATATGGGGTTATATAAGTTATTTCATCAACTATAAATATTCATTTGAAATATTAAAATATTTCCCACATCATGTTATTTTATTTACAATTTTTATACATCATATAAATAACATTTTTTATGACACAATGGTGATTCAATGATTTACTCATTAATGAATGATTTAAATAAATGAGATTATAAAATTTAAAAAAATAAAAAAAACCTATAAAATTATTATTTTTAGATTTTATCTAGAACAAAAGACATATTATATTATTATTTAATAATTTTGGGACGTTTTGAAAATTAAAATCAAATTATAATAAAATAATACTTTCAAACATTCCTAAAGAACCCCTCCCTCGTTATAAAAGTCCTTAACATCAAACCCATTACTAGCACCTATAATGCCCTTTGTATCATCCAAACTCTTCCCAAATAATATCCCAATATCCCTATCTTTATCCTAGAATCCTTACCATAGGATGAATACACTACATGAAAGCATTTTGGTTCAAATGATATGGAGTTTCCCAATTTAAAGGTAACATCTTCCCCCAACTTCTCCTCTTTTATTTTAATTCATCTATCCGTATGATCATACTATTCTTTGTTTATAAAAAAACACAAGTATACTAAATAAACTTGGGTTTTGTTATGAGAATTAATCAAAATACACTTACACACACCTCCATCTAATGGATACGAACATAATATTTCTGTGTACGGTGAACTGATGCCTCACGAATTGATGATTGTTTGATTTTCCCTCCCACCTCTACTGGTATTCATTATGGTTGAAATGTAATTATATATGTTATTTATGATATTTATTTTATCTATATACTTCTATATTTTTCATTTAAAACATATCTTTTTTGATTTCCATAATGTGTAAATATGATAATTTCATTTGGGGATGTGCGGACTACCGCCCCCTCAAAGTAATATCAATCATTCATGCTACACATGGAACATATAAAGGATGGAATTTATGAACATATATAGAATATATAACATATATATTATACTGGAGTTATTATATACCTATGTATCATTTAGTTTTCATTCATTTAAAAATGAAAATATAAACGAATGTATCGTTAATGCATACATATGACTTACCGTCTCCATGAATAGTGCATTTCATTTATTATGTCCAACTGTTATGGTATATTGTAAATACATATATACTGGATATATATAATATATATTATATCTAAATCATTAATATCATTCTAGAGATAATATACTATGGGCCACATCGACAATTTGTAATTATAACAAGATCGTTTTTGTTTCTCAAGTTCCGAACATCAAAAAAATATTCCATATGAAATCAAATAATTAATAATGGATATGTCATGGAAATAATTTGAATAAAAGGAATAATAAACTTGAAAAAGGTTTTAAATCGTGTATAAATTAACTTTTGTTTCTTATTCAGGAAGAACACGGAACAAATGAGTCAAGTCGAACATGAGGTAAGTGCTTTAATATCACTTTTTATTCCAATGAGATTCCATATATACATGCGATTTTTTCCATTTGTGTGGTGTATGTACTAACCATGATTTTATTTTTTTAATTTATTTTAATTTATGGGAATTTACATATTCATTGTATGATCATTTTTTCATAGGGTGTATATTTCAAAATTTAACCAATCGTTAAGGGTACTTTTTAACACAATTTCCATTCATTGGGTTAATCTCCTAATTCTTAATTATGTCATGATATGATTATGTGTGGAATCAATGTCTGTTTATTGATGTTTTAATTTCCACGCCCATTTGTGGGGATATACTATTTATTCAAATAATCTCCAAATTGATAATTTCTAACATCATTTATATGATATTTGTTCGGTAAATTTTGACCCATTTCTTTTTGTTAAATACTTCTTTTATGTAATGTCTTTTAAATTTACATTTTGTTTATGTTGGGATATGTTATTATATATCCTTATTTCGGTACATTTTATGTCCATGTGATGTGATACACTTTTATCTCTCATAAACTCATTTTTTGAATTTTAAAGCGACATTGTTAGGCTCACAAATTTCTATAAGGTGAATTATTTACCCAATTTTGATTCATTGGTTTAAACATAAACTTCTTTATTTTGTATTTCTATAAATATGTGTGAATTAACTATGATTGTTTTATACTTAATATCCACATATATTGGTTGTATTTATTTTTTTCACACAAAATCATGTCATTGATTTATCATTAATCGTATGATATGATCTTTGTAAGGGATTTTGTCTTAATTTAAATTCCATTGAGACTTATTTGTGGTTATGCACCAATTAACTTTTATATGGTGTATATAAATCCCTTAGAAATAATATGTCATGAATCTCGTTATACTCATGATATTATACATTTTTTTGATGTTATTCTTAAATTTTTTAGTCGTATATTTCTTAAGTGTTACAAGACTATTTTACTAAAACATAATTTTAAAAGATTTAATGATTTATCCTTTTAAATATATCTCATTAGTGTCAATGTTTTCAAAATGGGTTTAAGGATTTATTTATATGAACATATTTTTTTTAAAATTTTAATTCTTTTAAAAGCATCAAAGTGGTATGGGACACTTTGATTAAAAAATCTCTTTATTAAATGTTTTAAATGGTTTTGAAAATGGTTTGATAAAAAATTGATTATGTATATATCAAGAAATGATTTTTTGTGATTGAAATGTGGAAATGTTATCTTTCTATTATGCTTGTTTTATGTAGTACGAATATTTCATGGTTATTTTGTATTGTTTATGTATATGGATGGTTTCGTGATTATCCAATAAAAACTCATATGTTGATTACATTTTAATGGTATTAAATGTTCATTTTTGATCTTATGGGCCTGATTTAGTGGATTTTAATTTTGAACATCCATTCTCATAATTTGTGCACTTCATGCCTAATGTGCACTAATTTAGGCCCAATGTTTTATCTGATTTTATATAATTTAATTATCCATATATTAATTTAATATTTTTTTAAATGGATATAAACATTTATATGAAAATTTTTTATTTAGGTATCAATGGAGGATTCATAAAGGATGATGGGGATATTTAGCGATGAAATGAAACAATTCTGGAAAGGCATATTGGATATCATCCCACTGATTAGAATGTGGGCCCAAAATATAGGCCCAATGAAGCCCAAATTTCATGGGAGGATAGAAGACATATAGAATAAGAAACAATTCTTCTTGAGCCATTTCCAATTCGTCTTAAATTTTGGTGAATATGGTGGCCCAAGTTGAATATGCAATTTTGGGCCAAATTCTGTGGCCCATAAAAACAGCCCAACATTTAAATCATATCTCTCTAAAGGAATATTATTTTGGGAATAAATTTTACTTGATGTTAGGGGAAATCAAGGGATTAATTTAAGTCTTCTATGGGCCACTCCAATTCCTCCTTCTAGAAGGTCCTTTCAGCGCATCTTTTCAGTGGATGCAAACTGGATTCCACTTCGGGACAAGAATTGAAAAGTCACATCTTCATTAATTTTCCACCCACCTTTCCAAAAAACAATTAATTAAAGGCTCATGGGATGATGGGGGATCATCCGAAGACTTCCAAAATTCCTATTTAAGGCTATAGTGGTAGATTATTTTAAGGATCTTGGAGCATTGTTTTGATTGTAATGTTATTATGCCAAATTGACATTGTAACATTTTTCCTTCTCATGGAAGTTGTTCAAATCACCATAGTTTTCAATAAAAGTTATTCTTCTTCTCTTGTTTGGTTGTTATTCATATCACCTTGATACCGTTTCCTCAAGGTGTGAACTTTTTTACTCCAAACCTTGTGACTTATCACACAATGGTGGAGTGATCATTTTTGTTGTTGTTGGTTTTTCTTCTTCAATTCCACCCATATGAGTCTACTTTCTGC
This sequence comes from Viscum album, assembly GCA_963277665.1. Classification (NCBI taxonomy): domain Eukaryota; kingdom Viridiplantae; phylum Streptophyta; class Magnoliopsida; order Santalales; family Viscaceae; genus Viscum; species Viscum album. Next base: position 1,958,208,871 of record OY728140.1, read on the forward strand.
TTCCTTTGAGATCATAAAATTAATGGAGGGATAAACCCTTATGGGTTGATCCTAGGGAGTTGCATGGGGTGGATTGGATGTAATTTGACATGCTTAAATTTATAATCATTTTATTACTTTAAGATTTCCATTTGATGATTTATTTTCTTCTTCGTCTTCGCCATATTTAACAATGACACATTTCGAGTGCTAGTACGATCCCATTACTTTGAGGGGTCAGAAAATTTATCCTCTAACTGTATTGGTGATTAGCCTTGAAATTTTGTTCGGATTAAATTGGTGAATGATGTTGAGGAATTATATCAATTTGTTGATGTGTCTTTAATTAGTGAAATAAATGTTATAAAAAAATAAATACATCCAATCTAACCCAGGTAACAACATAGGAACAACTAATATGCATTAATTTTTTTAGACTAAGTAATTGTATGTTTCTTTTTATTTTGTTCTTTAAATTAAATAACTAGTTATTAAAATCAATTCAATCTGAATAGTTGGACACTTCATAGCCAAATCGTTCCAAAATCAGAGTGTCTTTAGGTTCTTTCTTCGGTCCCTGTGGATTTGACCCCTACCTGTACTACAACGACTGCATACCTGTAGTGTAAATTTGGGCGCAACCAAATTTTGGCACCGTTACCAGGGACCCAAGTAAGTACCTTGACACACATCATCCTTTTCTCACCCCAAGTTCTCCATTCTCACCCCCATCACTCTTATCTTTACCCCTTTCTGTTTGTGTGTGTCTTGAGAATCTAGAATCCAACATTCTGTCTTCTCCAATGGAGTATCTTCCAAATTACCATGTAACAAACTCATGCTTGGATCAAATGGATAATCAATATCGGGAAGTCCATAAATTAGAAAATTTCTTTCATCAACCCTTGATTAATTACCCCACACCCGATGAGACGTACAATCAATGGGATAATGAATTCTTAAATGATAAATTTCATGCCCTCTCAAGGATGATTAAAGAGTCCAATCATAGTGAAGTCCATAATGTTCAACCTCCCATCCTATCAGTTACTCAATCATTTCTTAACAATTGTGTAATAAAATGGAGATAATGAATTTTGAGGTTTCATATTTGAGAATATAACAACAAGAGGATCAGGAGACAGGGTAAGCTTTCATCAAGATACGTCGGGCCGTTTGAGGTTCTGGAGAGAGTCGAGATGGTAGATTATAGGTTGCAGTTACCTCAGAGATATCAGGCTATACACGACGTCTTCCATGTTTCTCACCTTCGATGCTCTTTCTCAGAACTGTATCATGTTTTTTGACCCGAGGAGTTTGAGCTGGATCAGGATGCATCGTTCGAGGAGAATCCTATAAGGATTCTTGATCGTAGTGAAAAGGTACTTTGTGTCTTGTTTGTTCCTTTGGTATAGGTGATATGGTAGCATGACCATGTACAGGACGAGACTTGGGAGAGTGAGGCCGATATGCGATCACAGTGGCCAGAGTTGTTTGAGGTTTCTTCATCACTACCTTGTTAGGGAAATTCAGGGACAAATTTCTTTAAGGGGGGATGTTTGTAAGAACTTGGACCTTCTTTTAAGGTACATTTTTCTTTTTCTGGTTGTTTTTGGAAAAAAGAGGAGATTCTAGAAATTTTTGAAGTACACGTCGTGTAGTTTATAACTACATGCCGTGTATCCTTTTTCACTCAAGACCGTGTTATGGCCATGTCTGGACCACACACACTGTGTGTCGGGGTGATGTGGAGGCCGCTTAAAGAGGAGTATGGAATATCTGAGTACACACTGTGTATTTTCTTTTTTTCATTAAATGGATAGGGGTCGCGCCCCATCGACCGAACCATCTTCATTTCCAGGTTCTTCGACCAAGAGCATTCCGTAAAATCGTGGATCATCTCCGAGCCATCCATCCTTCGTCCGTTCTCTGAATCAACCGCTGTCGATTACGTTGGAACCGCAGTACTAAGCCCTCTATTATCCTAGAGCTTTGTTTCCCAATTCCTCTTCTTTCTCAGGTTATCAGGGGTTGAGTGTTTTGTGAGTTTTTGTAGATCTACACCGGTCTAAGGATAATCAATCCTTGTGGTTCAAGTATATCGATCTCCTAGGATCGAGGTAAGTGGTTTGTTTCCCTACGTTGAATGTCTTTGAGTTTTTGGTGCAAAAGTGTCGGATACCCATGTATCGGGTATCTCGGGTTATGGTTTTGATCTTGTTTATTTATCTTCCTTAGATTTCTAGTATGATTGATGTTATTAGATATATAATGTATGCTTTTTTTCATGATTTTGAATCACCCATGGGTGTTTCCCTTGTTTGGCTATTTATTGTCGTTTGGCACAGTTTTCCTGTGAGGCAAACCCTTTTGCAAATGCTAGTTGCTTGTTATAATTGATTTCATGTATCGCTTGCTATTTAGAATTTTTGATGCATTTTAGCTATTAGCCAAGTAGTTTTTGAACTTACTTAGGCTACTAAAAGTTGGTTACACATGAATAAACTTCTCAGGGCTATGTGAACCTAGTGCGGTAGGCTAAAGGGGGAATTGACGATTAAGGCTTCCCTAGAGAGTCTTTTATATATTAGTATCGATCGCAGGACCTATGGGAATAGGACATTATGCTTCCTCATAGTGTCCTTAGTTACATAGCGAGACTAAAAGGGGAATTAGACATAAGGGATTCTCAGAGAGTATATATCTATCGTTGCAAGACCATAAGGGAATTAACAGTGAGAGCTTCCCAGAGTGTCTGTGCTTGTGTATGTTTACTTGACTAGATGGGTCATACAGTAGGAGCCACCCAGAGAGTCAAGGTTATTATTTGTCTGGTTGGTTGTGACGAGTTTTCCAAGCCAAAGAACAAGCTTGGGTTTTGTACTGCTTTTTTGTTTAGGTAGTCTCCTGAGATACCTGTTGTGCTACTTGTTACGCCTTGAAATATAGAGTTGTTTGCTACGATCCTTGTTTGTAAATTAAATGATAGATTCAAATAAATAATAAAATGTGAATATAGAATTTTAGGATTGTTTTCTATAGAGTATGCTTGTTCTCTGATATATTTATTTCCTTTATGTTTTCTATATTGCTCACTAACAGTAGGGAACAGATCTTGTGATGATTGCCTACTAGGATTAGTCTCACACCCTATTTGGGTCCTGCATTTCGGCCTAAAAATGTTATATGGTTGTAGGTTTGGATAGGTATTTTGTCTCTTCTACATCATGTACAAGATTGCAGGTTGGATCTGGAAAGCATAGGACAGAGCCTAGGATTGCGATGCTGCTGGATTTGCTGTTTACTTTTAGTGCTTTGTTCTCAGTTGAATTTTAGCACGTCGTTGTGTTTGCTGATTTCCTTAGATACTTGTACCTACTATTTCATTTTCATGATTTTTATATTATACATTGCTTCCACTCTTTAGTTTCAGTTATTGTATGATGTTTACTTCTTCCTCTATTGACTGTTATTTCTTTTTCTTTGTATACCTTACCAAATGATGACATAGTTTCCCTAATGACTCACCAATTCCCTCGCTGCTAGTCAGAAGCCTCTGGAGTTTGGGAAAACATGTCTGAGGTCATGTGGCGAGCCTGTTACGGGGCACCATTTGAGTGAATCCAGATTCAGGTCGTTACATCTGGCTTACAGTTGGGCATTATAACTCTATTTGTGGTAATTTGAATTTGGTTTTGATTGAGTAAACTTGAGATGATTCCTGAGTATGTGAGCTTCACTTGGTTCTCTATGTTCTTTGAACCTGGGAGTCATCGGAAAATTCTTGCTACATGGGTTTACTTGATTGAGTTCAATTTCAATTACCATGGAAAAAGTGAAAAAAAAAACATAAACTATTTTTAATACTCAGCATAATATTAAAATATCATTCCTCCTATATCTTGCCTATTTTCACCCTTTGAATGAAAATTAACACCCATGTCCATTGTGATGCACAACACTTCGTCATGCTTAATTGAAACTGGATGAAATATGGAAATGAATTTGAACAAAAGAGTGGGCTTGGGCTTGGGTTATGCCTCTGGACTTAGCTGGTTTTAAATTATTTTGTTGGGTTTCATAATTTTTTGGTATGAGGTCTTTGGGTTAGCATTGTGTATTAAAATGTTTTTGGAAAAGGAGATTTGAATTTCATTTTTGTGAGATATATTTTTCTTGGTACTAGAAAAACTCAAGATAGGGGGTGTTATTAACCAATTAGAACACATATGTGGATTACATTTTAATTCTATTAAATCTTCATTTTTTATCTTATGGGCCTGATTTAGTGGATTTTAATTTTGAACATCCATTCTCATCATTTGTGCATTTCATACTTAATGTGCTCCAATTTAGGCCCAATGTTTCATATGATTTTATAGAATGTAATTATCCATATTTTAATTTAATATTTGGGTAAATGGATATAAACATAAATATGAACAATTTTCACATACAGATCAATGGAGGATTCATAAAGGATGATGGGGATATTTAGCGAATAAAGGAAACAATTCTGGAGAAGGCAGATTGGATATCATCCCACTAATGAGATTGTGGGGGCCACAATACTGGCCCAATGAAGGCCAAATTTCCTTGGAGGCTAGAAGATATATATAGAAAGAAATAATTCTACTAGATCCAGTGCTAATTCGGCATAAATGGTGGTGATTCAGGCAGAAAAATTTGAAGATGCAATTCTGGGCCAGATTTTGCGGCCCAAAAAAACATCCCACCATTTAAATCATATCTTGGTAAAAGAATATTATTTTTGGCTGAATGTTTAGAGACTATTAGGGGACATCCGTGGATTCATTTATGTCTTCTATGACCCACTCCAATTCGGCTTTCTATAAGGTCCTTTCAGCACGTTTTCCCTGTGGATGCAAACTGGATGCCACTTCGGGACAAGAATTGAAAACTCAAATTTCCATTAATTGTCCACCCACCATTCCCCAACACAATTAATTAAAGGAACCTGGGATGATTGGGGATCGGTCCAATACCTCAAAAATTCCTATTTAAGGCAGTAGTGGTCGTGTATTTTAAGGATCATGGAGCTTTAATTTTATTGTAATGTTATTATGACAAATTGACTTTTTAGCATTTTTCGTTCTCATGTAAGTTGTTCGAATCACCTTAGTTTTCAATAAATTTTCTTCTCCTTCCCTTGTTATGTTCTTATTCATATCACCTTGATACCTTTTCCTCAAGGGGTGAACTTTTTCACACCAAAACCTATGATTTATCACACAACGGTGGAGTGATCATTTTTGTTGTTGTTGTTTTTGCTTCTTCAATTCCGCCCTTATGAGTCTACTTTCCGCATCCTTGAAGATCATAGAATTAATTGAGGGCTAAACCCTTATGGTTTGATCCTAGGGAGTTTCATGTGGTGTATTGGATGTTATTTGACGTGCTTATATTCATAATCATTTCATTACTTTAATATTTTCATTTGATGATTTATTTTCTTCTTTATCTTCGCCAACATTTCAAGTGCTAGTACGATCCAATTCTTAGGAGTGATCATTAAATTTATCCTCTAGTTTTATTGGTGATTATCCTTATAATTGTGTAGTGATTAAATTTGTTAATAATGTTGTGTAATTATATCAATTTGTGGATGTGTCTTGAATTAGTGAAACTAATGTTACAAGAAAATAAATACATCCAAACTAACCCAGGTAACAACTTAGGATCAACTGATATGCATTAATTGTTTTAGACTAAGTAATTGAATTCTTCTTTTTATTTTGTTCTTTAAATTAAATTACTAGTTATTAAATTCAATTAAATTTGAATAGTTGGCCAATTTATAGCCAAATCCTTCCAAAATTATAGTGTATTTATGTTCCTTCATCAGTCCATGTGGATTCGACCCCTACCTCTTATACAACGACCGCACACCTGTAGGGTAAATTTGGGCGCAACCATTCCATGACATACCTAGGGCGGTTGAACCCGAGATAGCTCTCCAATTAATTGGGTAACATGACAGAGGTAAGCGTTAATGTTTATCATAAGAGATTTATGGAATATACTGTGATGGGTATTCTAAATGTATCTCCCAACGTAGCTGTGAAATCTACAATGTAAGTATCTTATGTATTCCATAAGTTACCTTTATGATTTATAATTTCTATATTTTATTAGTAAATCTTATTATTTCTGGAGATATGTTATGATTGAAAGGTATGGTTTCATTGATTTGTATTTATTTATGGGATAATGTTTTCTTTCCTAATTTTATAACCCTTAATTGGCTTTTTATGCTCATAACATGTTTTAAAATATTTTTCACATGACTTAAAGATGAATAGGGTGAAGGATGAGATCAAGGAAAAGTCATGTTATCTAAAACATTGAACTAGACATGTTTCTTTATATAAGAGTTTTTATTTTATGACAAAAAATTGAAACTGAGTAGAAGTTTCTACATTGTACATAAGGACCTGGCCTCCGAGTGCCCGGAGCCGGTTCCTGTGAGACATGATGTATCAAAATTAAATTTCAAACATTTACATGTATTACATAATGTACCATTATTATAGAGGATTATGAGGTTTAGGTTCTAGGAAACCAGCTGCTTCTGAAAAACATCTTTAGAAAAAACCCATACCTGAAATTTTTTTAAAACAAAAATGAAGGGTGAGAAAAGTATGCCTAGTAAAGGGTTTGAAAACAACTTGAAAATAATCATTATTTACTGAAAAGAAAAATATTATTCTTGAAAATAAACTTAAAAATTGGGAAACTAATTATCTTGTAATAAAGAAAACTATAAACATAACATCTAATCATGATCAGAGTACGTAGTTCCAATTAGGGAAATTAAATCCTTGTTTAATACCTGACTATTAACAACATGCAATGTAATGAATACTACTAGAAAAGCAGTTCTGAGTGCACAAGGCATAATAAAAAAGGATGCAATAATGAACGTAACTAGTGCACTTATCATGATGGTCAAATCCATATCTTTTCAAATTTAATAACATAAAGATATTGTTTAGTGGATCATGTCTACAACTACTGTGACATATCATGTCATTCCATTTATTCATTTTTTGCATACAAAAGGCTCTAAACCATGGATATCCTACTAGTTAGAAAATCCCATGGTTGGCCATTTACTAAAAAATTAATAGAAGGGTATAATTCCAGACTATGTCAAGGCCTCGTTCAAAGATCATAATCATCTATGTCCAAGAATTTCACCTGAACCGTCTATGTCTAAGAATTTAACCTGAACTGTAACTGTTGTTAGGCCTTGTTTTGTGACACTGTTTTTTCTCATGAGACCTACCGATGCAATGAGGGGCTATAGAGGGCCCCACCTATCACATAATTCATCCAATACAATCCTCTTATGCCTTAGGTGTAACACCCCAAGATTTCATAGTATTTTATTTCTTCAAAGTAATTCAATAACTTTCACTACACGCAACACAAAGTTCTAGCACACCATGACTTACCAAACAAGCCGTTCAAAAGCGGTTATGAATAGTATTAACTGAATTATGAACTTTATATAATCCTTATAATTTTGGAATCCATATTATGAGTTTCTTAGACATAATGTAAGAACAAATACACTTTTTTTTCAGATAAAAGAAGTATTTTTCAAAAAATGCAATTTTACCACCTTTTAATGGAGAAGCCTTTTTCAATCCAATATTTGAAACTTTTATATATTAAATTTGACAAAATAAAATTCTTCTTTATAATTGTGACATAATAATTTAATTTCAATAAAGTTTTGGTGTTTTTATGATAACTTTCATATTTGGATGAATAGTTAAAAATACTATATTTTAACTGATAACAACTTTTCTTAATCCAAACAATTTATTTTGATAAATTATATATTTTAATGGTATTAGAGTATAAATAGATTATATTTTTACCATTTAATTCAATGATGGTCATTTTATGTAATTTCACTTTGAAATTTGACATAAATATGTGTCAAACTTTTGATAGTTATTAAAAATACGTCTTTTGGTTTTAATAGCGGGAATTAATTTTAAATTAATAAATGAATCTTATATGATTTGAATTTGGTAAAATAGACTTCATTTTCGGATTCATAATATCAAAATTATTTTAGGGTTAAATTTTGGTACTTTTCTAATAACGTTCATATTTTTATGAATAGTTAAAATTGCTAAAATTTTAATTAAAAAAAACTTTTAATCAAAATAATTAATAGTGATAAATTATGTGTTTGAGTAATTTTAAAGTATAATTCTATTATAATTTTACCATTTAATCCAATTTTTTTTCGTTGGACATAATTTTATATTTAAACTGGACTGAAAAAATTGTCAATCTTTTGATAGTTATTATTTGTTAAAAACACGCTTTTTGTTTCAACAACGAGAATTTATTTTAAATTAATTTATTTTACTTATGTGTTTTGAATTTGGAAAAATGGATTCTATATTTGGAATCAGGATGTCCAGAATTTGAAAATAGTTGACTCTTATTTATAGACATTTGGACTAATTACTTCGGTAAGTATTTTATTTACCATGGTTAAAGGTTAAATCTGGTAAACGAGGGTAATCAAATAATATTATAATAATATTAATTTACCCTAAAACGTGTCATAACCCTATTGTTTTTTACATGTCCGACCATGGGAATCTTTGGGTCTATTTTGGGACCCCTTGAAGCCACTTTTAAGTGATAATGACACTTTATATTAATTATGTTAATGTAAATGCAAAAATAAAATAAGCATATATTTTTAAGAAAACAATTTTCACATAGGGTAATATTGGTTGGAATTTCGACTATAAATATTCATTATATATATAAATAGATTTTATACATAATTTTATTTTATTTATAATTTTTTTGACATTGAATAAGTAAATTTATTTATGACACATTAATGTTGCTGTATTTTCCTTTATAATAAAAGATTCAAATAATTGGTATTATAAAAGTTAAAATCAATATAATTTTAAGGTTTTAATGACATTAAATAATTTTATTGGTTAATATTATATGTTAGTATTGCTTAAATTATATTTATTAGAATTAATAAATTTGTTAAAAATTTAAGAAAAATCAATTATGGAATAGTGTAAAAATTAACAAAAATGAGTTTTTAAAACAATTATTATATTATTAATTGATATTCTATTCCTAAAAATCTAAGGATCAGAAAAAAGACTTATATCGTGTTAGTTGTATCATTAATGGACCACTTTGGGGTCTCTTGGATGTATATAGTGACTTTATTAACTATATAATATAAAAATACAAAGTGACATGGTAAGTGTCAAACTAATTTACTAAGAGTTAAAACTAAAATATAAGGTTAATAAAGTGACCCAAACCTGTACAAAACCTATTAGTTGAGTTTTTTTCGACGTATACCCACCATATAATTTTAATAATCCTCTTTCGAGCCAATATAAACTGACTATAAATTTATTATAAAATAATACGTTGAGTTTTTCCTAAAGAGCCCCTCCTCCCGCATCTTAAAGGACACCACTTTTAACCAATTTCACACACCTCTCAAGCATTTTGGATCATCCAAACTCTACCCAATTAATCTCCCTATGTCCCTATCCTCCACTTAGATTCCTTACCTTAGGCATAAGGCACTTTAAGAGTACTTTTTGGGTCAAACTAAAGGGAGTTACCCAAATTAAAGGTAACGATTTATCTTAGCTTTTATTTTATTTTATTTAATTCTCCAACCCCTAAAATCTTCTTATTATTTTATTTTTTAACACCAAAAGTATACTCAATATTCTAGTATATTGTTATTAGAAGTATTCCAAATACATTTACGCACACCTCAATCTAATGGGTGATGAACATAATGATTCTGTGGATGGTAACCAAACGTCTCACGAAACGATGATTGTTCAATTATCTCCTACCACCTCTCATGGTGGCCATTATGATAGAACTATAATTAAATATGATATTAATGATATTTATTTCATATTTAAGCTTCTGAAATTCCATTTTATAGCATACCATTATTCATTTCATGTTGTATATAAATATGATAATTTCATTTGAGGAAATGGGGACAACTTCCCCCTCAAAGTGATAGGACTCGTTCATACCATACATGGACCATATAAAGGAAGGTGTTAATGAACATAAGTAACACATATAATATATTATATTATACTGGAATAATAATATACCTATGTATCATTTGGTTTTTATTCCTTTTAAAATAAGAAATGAAATAGAGGTAGCGTTCGTGCGTACGTACGGACTACCGTCTCCACGAATGCGATGAGATTCATTTCCCCATCATTTCCATTCAAGACTAATTCTCGTTTTATGATTAAAAGTAATGTTTAATAACTTGGTATCATTATTGATATGAATAATATACAACCTATCCATAACAAACACATCTTATGTAACAAAATTTATAAAAGAAAATGAGTAAGTTAACACTAGAAACGAAGATAACACTAAAATATTATCAACAAGGAAATATTAAAAGATCATATGTGATATCATATTTATGTATATGATTCATTTATAATTTAATAACAATGATTTGAATATTATACAGGAGGTTAACCTACCCTCAACCAAGGAAAAGTAAAAGGTAAAGGGTTTTCATCTCACTCCTTATTCCCGTGAGATTCATGCCATATTGCCACTATTACTTTTTGTGTGGTGTATGTACTACCCATAATTGTATTCTTTGTGTAATAAACTTTAATTTATGCATATTTACATATTAATTGTATGATACCTCTTTCATGGGTTGTATGTTTCAAAAGTTACAAATTTGTTAAGGGTTTATTTCACAATATCTTCATTATCTGAGGTTGTTTATACGTAATTATCTTCTGGGACCTCTTTATCATCCATATCAATGTTTCATAAAAATGTATTAAAAATAATTCTTACAAATTTAAAGACTATCGGTTAAAGTTATTTATACACTTGTTTGAATTTTTATAATAATTTTATAAATAAATCTTTCTGTCGTTTTCCAAACAAGGTCCTTGTTATCATTTTCGACCGAATTAAGGTAAAAATGTCTTTTTCTAACTTATACAGTGGGTGTGGCTATTTTCTGCCATTATAAAATAATTGAATATTTCCTTACAATAATATAAGATTATTTTGAAATTAAATGTTTTAATTTATAATTATGCCACTTTTAAATCATTTCAAAATTAATATTTTATGAATTTGTGAAATGTACTCTTTATCAAGATCATAATTTTAAATGTTATAATTATTTATCTTTCTAAATCATTTTAATTCATGTCCATGTTTTCAAAATGATTTTAAGGATTTTTTTATATGGACATGAATGTTTTGAAATGATATTTATTTTCAAAAGTTTCAAAGGGGTATGGGACACTTTGATTCAAAAATCTCTTTTAAATTACTTCCTTAATAAATGTGTGACTTTTAAATAATTTCAAAAAAGAGATATTTCTACAAAATAGTCATTATTTCATCTATGTCAACATCCTTTGATGGAATTTAATCTTATTGAAATTGATTTATTATGATACAAAACATCCATATTGTATTAATGGTTTTGTGGTATGTTTGATTGTGGATGTGTTATTTTCATACCATTCATGGTTTATAAAGAAAGCATTGACATTTTGTATGCTAGTTTTAATACGAATGTTTATTTAATGTTTATACCTATTCACATGATGAGTGCATTAGAATTAATAAGTGATGGGTGGAGCCCGCTATAGCTCTTTGATGCATCGGTAGGTCTCATGAGACAAACTCGTGTCTTGGCACGAGACCTTGACAAAATCTTATTTGTAGTCTTTGCATGAGGCCTTGGCTACGTGGTTATCATAGTATGAAATTATGCATTCCATCATTATGAAAGTCATTATTGATATTACATGTGATTATTCGACTAGTAGAATATTCATGTGAATAAGTAAATGGAATTATTTGATTTTAGTTTTTCCATATTATGCTGAAGTTCATGTTTAAAAGGATTTTGTTTTAGTTATAAATTTCCTTAAATGTTAATGTTTATTTATTAAAGTTTCTGCTATATTGTTATCCTTACTGAGCATCTGAGATCACCCTTTTCGATGTTTTATTTTTCCCAGGATGTGAAGAAATATTTTATAACTGACCTACAGGGATAGTCTGAAGGGGATATGAGTGTGAACTATGGAGACTATGTTATTGTATTTGTTCACTTTTTGATGTAATGTAACATTTATGAATGTATCTAGTGTTTCCAAGGATACTAAACTAATTGTTATTTTGAGAATTGATATTTTTTATCATGAAAATGTTATGTAATATTGCACCGACCCTGGGTAACTGGGGTCGGGGAGTTATAGTTGGTATTAGAGGAAGTTTAGTACAAATCATGGAAGATAGATTTAGATAAACTCTGATTAGATCCCATAAGCCTAAGATGGACTTTGAGGATTAGTATAGAATGACATTCTTGAATTTTGGTATTGTAGAGATTTTGTGAGTTTTCCTAGAAATACATCCCTGTCTGGATATGAGAAGGTAGAGGTGGTTCTGGCACAGATGTACCTAGGAGAAAAACCATAAAACACTGCTCTGAACTAGACTCAAACGGGAACTGATGCACGATAACGAGCCTTGCTGCACTCTTGGTTACGACACTCCCGGGGGATATTCTTAGGATAATTCTCATTTTCTTTACAAAACATTATGAAGGTTTTCTGAGTATATACTTAATAAAATAAAACATTTTTATGATTATGGGTTATATCCATAAACTGTTTAATGTATGTTAAGTAATTTACAAGTTTGGGATTAGGTATTTCTATTCATAAAATAATCTAGTGTATGTCATAGTTTAGAAATGGTGCCAAGTAGAAGGATTGAGGAATCCAGCAATACACATTATCCAAAGATTTATAAATATCATATCTTTCATGGTCTTAAGCCGGAATTTAGAAGAGAAATAGTCTCCCATGTATTATCATCATATGAAGAAATAGTATCATGTGTTGATAAGATAAGTAAAGAGTTCTCAGAGACATATGTATTTGAAAGGAATCCAGAGAAGAAAAGGATGGAAGATAGAAAGATGGAAAAAGGAAAGAGGGAAAAGAAGAATTTTCCCTTATGTGATAATAGTGGGAAGAAAACACCCTGGTACTTGCCTGAACGGAATGCGATATTTTTATAAGTGTGGAGAAAAAGGACACCAAGTGTGTAACTGTAGGGATAGTCTGAAGGGGATATAAAGTGTGGACTATGGTGACTATGATATTTTAGTTTTTCACTTTATTATGTAAGGTAACATTTATGAATGTATCTAGTGTTTCCAAGGCTACTAAACTAATTGGTCTTTCGAGACTTGATCTTTTTTTATCATGAAAAGTTATTTAATAATGCACCAACTCTGGGTAACTAGGGTCGGGGCATTACAGTTGGTATTAGAAGAAGTTTAGTAAAAACATTGGAAGCTAGATTTAGATAAACTCTGATAGAGAACATAGACTTAAGATGGACTTTGAGGATTAGTATAGAATAACTTCCTAGATTTTTTGTATTGTAGAGATTTTGTGAGTTTTCCTAGAAATACATCCCTATCTGGATACGAGCAGGTAGAGGCAGCTCTGGCACATATTTAACTAAGGGTAAAACCCAAAAACAACACTTTATGCTAGACTCGAACGGGAACTGGTGCACATCAATGGGCCTTGATACACTCTTGGTTACAACACTCACGGGGGATATGCTTAAGATAATTCTCATTATATTTACAATCCATTATGAAGGGTTTATGAGTATATACTTACTCAAAGGAAACATTTTTATGATTATGGGTTTTATCCATAAACTGTTTAATTTATGTTATGTGTTTTACAAGTTTGGGATTAGGTATTTCTATTCATAATCTAATCTAGTGTATTCCATAGTTTAGAAATTGTTCTCTGTAGACGGAATGAGAACTCCACTAATACGCATGATCTAAAGAGTTATAAAGATCATATCTTTCATGGTATTAAATTGGAATTTAGAAGAGAAATAGTCTCCCTTGTATTATCATCATATAAAGAAATAGTCTCATGTGTTGATAAGATAAGTAAAGAGTTTTTGGAGTCCTATGGATTTGAAAGGATGCCAGAGAATAAAAGGATGTAAGAGAGAAAGTTGGATAAAGGAAAGGGGGAAAAGAATAATTTTCCCATATGTGATAACTATGGGAAGAAACACCCTGGAACTTTCCTGAATGGAATGAGAGATTATTATAAATGTGGAGAAAAAGGACACCAAGTACGTGACTGTAGGGGTATGAAAAAGGTTTCAAATGAACAATGCTTCATCTGCAAGGAGTTGGGACACTATGCGAACCAATGTATAAATCATCAGAGTATTCCCCAAATGATGCTATTGGATAATAATCAAGTTATGATACTAACATAGATGAGGAGTAATGATTAGTGTTCTTATGTTGTTATTAGAGAATTATATCATTTCAGTGTTGTATCAACAATGTACTGGTTATAATAATTTTTGAGTATATAAGGATTGTACTGCAGTACTATTTCATTAAGGACTAGTGATTGTGTGGAACCAATAAAAGTGACTCAATAGAAGGTTAAATTTTTGGAAAATATATGGTTGAGAGAAAGATAAACAATAATATGGTTCTGATACCGAGGTAGTGATTTTGGAATAATACATGATTGATTTAGATAAATTATATTGGATATTCATGAATACCTTGAAACTGATTAATGATTTTTATATTCCATCATTGTTGGAGTTTACAATATTTTTGGATATAAGGAGTATATCTGGAATTATATAAGTAATAATGGATCACGAATGTAATCAATAACGTTTTATGGTATTTTAGGATGTTGTAGTGTTTTAAAAAAAATATATGATAAAGGTGTTAACATGATATTACATGGAAAAAACGATCTTCATTGTGTTTATCTACCTTATAAATTTTGGACTGTGATTTTGGACAAGAAGTATTTTGGATAAGTCTAGTTTGAGTTTTTTGTTGGATTTCCATAAAAAGGACAACCCGTAGGTCGGGCGGTTACTCGTCACGTCCGACAAGGCTGCGAGACATGAAACCACAACCAAAGGGCGACAAGGGTGTGTCACATACCACTAACCCACATGATGTCCTAGATTGAATAATGTATTTTTTTAAGGGATCTTCTAGATGGATTATAAATTCATTTTTTTGAACCCTATATGAATATGATAAATAAAATATTATTTTTAATTTCTATTATCTTTTATAGTGGAAGATGAGTTTGTTATAGAACATAGTTAGAGGATGGGACTCTACTTTTCAATTATATATTTTTCTTCTTCTATTATTCAATGAAGAAATTAATTCTTATACTTTAGTGAAGGAGATCATAAAAAAAATATGTTATCCTAATACCAATTTATTTTTTGAACCGACGGTATTTTAAATCATCATAGATTGACGAATTTAAGGCCCTCAATTTTACAATTTTTTGTGATTGATGGCCTCAATCACTACCTATAAATATTTACGTTTTTCCTCCAATTATACGTCTCTAATTGCCACCAATGTTCTCTTAATCGAGATCATAATTTGTTGGTGACCATTTGATATCCCTTTTCCTCATATTAAGACTAAATTTTAATAACCCAATTTCCAATGTGGGGTTTCCCAAAGGTATTTTCTATTTTCAACCTTTTATTTTGGAAAAATAATTTCAAATAGCGAGGATGCAATTTATTGAAGGATGGAATAATGTAACACCCCACGATTTCAGAGTACGTTATTTCATCAAAGTAATTCAATAACTTTCACTACATGCAACATCGAGTTCTAGCGCACCATCACTTACCAAAAAATCTGTTCCAAAGCGGTTATGAATAGTATTAACTGAATATTGAACTTTATTTAATCCTTATAATTTTAGAATCCATATTATGAGTTTGGTAGACATAATGTAAGAACAAATAAATTTTTTTCAGATAAAAGAATAATTTTTAAAAAAATGCAATTTTACCGCCTTTTAATGGAGAAGCCTTTTTAAATCCAATATTTGAAACTTTTATATATTCAATTTGAAAAAAATAATCTTCCTCTTTAGAATAGGGATATAAGAATTTATTTTTAATAAAGTTTAGGTGTTTTTTAGATAACTTTCATATTTGGGTGAATAGTGAAAAATACTATATTTTAACTAAAAACCACATTTTTATTCAAAATAGTTTATATTGTTAAATTATACATTTTAATTGTATGTAAGTATAAATAGATTATATTTTTACCATTTAATCCAATGATAGTTATTCTAAGTAATTTCACTTTGAAATTGTACATAAACAAGTGTCAAACTTTTGATAGTTATTAAAAATACACCTTTTGGTTTTAATAGCGGGAATTAATTTTAAATTAAAAAATGAAACTTTTATGTTTTGAATTTCATAAAATAGACCTCATTTTTTGATTTGGAATATCTAAATTAGATTAGGGTGAAATTTTGTTACTTTTCTGATAACTTTCATATTTTGATAAATAGTGAAAATTCCTAAATTTTAATTAAAACCATATTTTTTAATCGAAATAATTAATAGTGATAAGTTATGCATTTGAGTGATTTTAAAGTATAATTAGATTATAATTTTACCATTTAATCCAATTTTTTTCATTGGACATAATTTTATATTTAAACTGGACATAAGAAAGTGTCAATTTTTTCATAGTTATTATTTGTTAAAAACAAGCTTTTTGTTTTGACAACGGGAAGTAATTTTAATTTAATTTATGCCACTTCTGTGTTTCAAATTTTGAAAAATGTTTTCCATATTTTTAATCAGGATTTCCAAATTTTGAAAACATTTAACTCTTATTTTTACATATTTTGAATCATTATTTCGGGAAATATTTTATTTACCATGGTTAAAGGGTAAATCTGGTAAAGAAGGGTAAACAAATAATATTATAATAATCATAATTTACCCTAAAATGTGTCCTAAACCTATTGGTTTATATATTTCCGAACATGGTAATTTTTTGGTCGATTATGGGACCCCATTGAGTCACTTGTAAGTGATAATGACACTATATTAATTAAGTTAAAGTAAATGCAAAAATGACATAAACATATATCTTTTAGGAAAACAATTTTAACCTAAGGTTATACATGTTTTATTTTCGACTATTAATATTAAATAGAAAGATAAAAATATTTCATACATAATGGTATTTTATTTATAATTTTTTGACTTTGAATAATTAAATTTATTTATGACACAATAATGATGCATTATTTTCCTTAATAATAAACGAATCAAATAATTGGTATTATAAAAGTTACAGTAAGTATAATTTGAAGGTTTTGATGACATCAACAAATTTTATTGGTTAATATTAAATGTTAGGATTGTTTAAATGAATTTTACTCTAATTAATAAAGTTGTTAAAACTTTATCAAAATTCAATTATTTAATAGTGTCAAAATTGACATAAATGATTTTTTAATAAAAGTATTATATTACTAATTGATATTATATTCTTAAAAATATAAGGTTTGGCCAAAAGACTTATATCATGATAGGTGTATAATTATTGGACCACTTGGGGGTCACTTGGATGTATATAGTATGTTTATTAACTATATAATATAAAAATACAAAGTGACATGGTAAGTGTCGAACTAATTAACTATGAGTTAAAACTAAAAGATAAGGTTAATAAAGTGACCCAAAACAGTCCAAAACCTATTGGATGAGTTTTTTTTCGACCTATCCCCAACTTAGACTTTGAATAATTAACTTTGAAGCCATAAGAAACCAAATATGAATTTATTATAAAATAATAATTTACTTTTTTCCTAAAGAGCGCCTCCTCCCCCATATAAAAGGACACCACATCTAACTGATTCCTCACACCTCTCAAGCCTTTTGGCTCATCCAAACTCTGCCCAATTAATCTCCCTATATCTCTATCCGACTCCTATAATCCTTACCTTAGTCATAAGGCACTAAAAGAGTCCTTTTTGGTTCAAACCAAAGCGAGTTACCCAAATTAAAGGTAACGATTTCTCTTAGCTTATTTTCTTTTATTTTACTTCTCCAACCCCTAAACTCTTCTTTTTATTTTCTTTTGTAACTCCACCAGTATACTAAATATACAAAGATATTTTTATGAGATTTATTCGAACTACACTTACACACACCTTCATCTAATTGGTGAAAAACATAATGTTTCTGTGGATGGAAACCAGACGCCTCACGAAACGATGATTGTTCAATTATCTCCTACCACCTCTCATGGTGGCCATTATGATGGAACTATAATAAAATATGAAATTAATTAAATTTATTTTATAAATAAGCTTCTGTAATTCCGTTTTTTATTATACTATTATTTGTTTCATTTTACATATATATATACGATAATTTCATTTGAGGAAGTGTGGACTACCGCCCCCACAAAGTGATATGACTCGCTCATTCCATACACGGAACGTATAAAGGAAGGTGTTAATGAACTTAAGTAACACATATAAGATATTATATTATACTGTAATAATAATATACCTATTTAACATTTTGTTTTTATTCGTTTTAAAATAAAAAATGAAATGGAAGTAGCGTTCGTGCGTACGTACGGACTACCGTCTCCACGAATGCGATGAGATTCATTTCCCCATAATATCCATTCAAGAATAATTATTGTTTGATGATTAAAAATAATGTTTATGGACTTGATATCATTCTTTATATGAATAAGATACAACATATCCATAACAAAGAGGTCTTATGTACCAAAATATATAAAATAAAACGAGTAAGTTAACACTCGAAACAACGATAATAATAAAAAATTATTAACAAGGAAATATTAAATGATCATATATGATATCATATATATGTATATGATTCTTGTATAATTTAATAAAAATGATTTAACTATTATATATGAGGTTAACCTACCCTCAACCAAGAAAAGTACAATGTAAGGGGTTTTCATCTCACTCCTTATTCCCGTGAGATTCATGCCATATTGCCAGTATTACCTTTTGTGTGCTGTATGTACTGCAGATAATTGTATTATTCTTATAATTCACTTTAATTTATGTGTATTTACATATTCATTTTAAGATAACTCTTTCATGGGTTGTATATTTCGTAAGTTATGAATTTAGTAAGGGTTTATTTCACAATCTCTTCATTATCCGAGGTTGTTTATACGTAATTCTCTACTAGGACCTCTATCATCCACAACCATGTTTCTTAAAAATGTATTTCAAATCATTCTTAATATTTTAAAGACTATGGGTTAAAGTCATTTATACCCTTGATTTACTTTTTATAAGAATTTTATAAAGTAATACTTTCTTCGTTTTCCAAACAAGGTCCTTTTTAACCTTTTCGATAGAATTAAGGTAAAAATGCCTTTTTTTAACTTATACGGAGGGTGCGGATATATTACACCGTTATAAAATCATCGAATCCTCCCTTACAAGATTATAATAATATATTGAAATTAAATTTTTTATTTTATAATTATTCAACTTTTAAATGATTTCAAAATTAATATTTTATTAATTATTAAAAGGTACTCTTTATCAAGATCAGATTTTTTAATGTTTTAAATATTTATCCTTCTAAATCATTTTAATTAATATCAATGTTTTCAAAATAATTTTAAAGATTTATTCAGGTGGAAATGAATGTTTGTAAATGATATTTCTTTTCAAAAGTTTCAAAGTGGTATGGGACACTTTGATTCAAAAATCTCTTTTAAATTACTTCCTTAATAAATGTGTGACTTTTAAATGATTTCAAAAAAGAGATATTTCTCTCAAATATTTTTGATTTCATCTATGTCAATATCCTTTGATGGATTTTAATCTTATTGAAGTTGATTTATTATGATAGAAATCTTCCATATTGTATTGAAGGTTTTTTGATATGTTTGATTATGGATGTGTTATTTTTATACCATTATGGTTTATGGAGAAAGTATTGACATTTCGTATGCTTGTTTTAATATGAATTTTTATGTTATGTTTAAACCTATTCATATGAGGAATGCATTGGACAAAATAAGTGATGGGTGGAGCCCGCTATAGCTCCTCGATGCATCAGAAGGTCTCATTAGACAAACTAGTGTCTTGGCACGAGTCCTTGACAAAATCTTATTTGTAGTCTTGGCACGAGCCCTTAGATACGTGGTTATGATAGTCTGTAATTATGCATTCCATCATTATGAAAGTGGTTATTGATATTGAATGTGATTATTAGACTATTAGAATATCCATGTGAAGAAGTAAATGGCATTATTTCATTTTATTTTTTCCATATTATACTGAAGTTCATGTTTAAAAGTATTTTGTTTTAGTTATACATTACCTTAAATGTTTATGTTTATTTATGATGGTTTACAATATATTGTTATCCTTAATAATCATCTGAGCTCACCCCTTTGTATGTTTTATTTTTCCCAGGATTTGAAGAAATATTTTATAACTGACCTGCATGGATAGTCTGAAGGGGATATAAGTGTGGATTATGTAGACTATGTTATTGTAGTTTTTCACTTTATGATGTAATGTAACATTTATTAATGTATCTATTATGTCCATGCCTACTAAAATAATTGGTCTTTCAAGACATGATCTTTTGTGATCATGCCCATGTTATGTAATAATGCATTGACTCTGGATAACTGGGGTCAGGGCATTACAGTTGGTATCAGGGGAATTTTAGTACAAACCATGGAAGCTAGATTTAGATAAAATCTAATTAGTGGACATTGACCTAAGATGTAATTTGAGGATTAGTATAGAAGAACTTTCTAGAATTTTGTTATTGTAGAGATTTTGTTATTTTTCTGAGCAATACATCCCTATCTGGATACGAGCAGGTAGAGGCGGCTCTAGAATAGATGTACCTAGGGGTAAAACCTGAAAACACTAGTTTGAACTAGAATAAAATGGGAACTGGTGAATGACAATGAGCCTTGCTGCACTCTTGGTTACGACACTCCTGGGGGATATGCTTAGGATAATTCTCATTTAATTTACAAAACGTTATGAATGTTTTATGAGTATATACTTACTCAAAGAAAACATTTTTATGAGAATGGGTTATATCCATAAACTGTTTAATTTATTTTAAGTGTTTTACAAGTTTGGGATTAGGTATTTATATTCATAAACTAATCTAGTGTATGTCGTAGTTTAGAAATGGTTTCCATTAGAAGGAATGATAACTCCAGCAATATGCATGATCCAAAGAGTAAGTAAGATCATATCATTCATGGTCTTAAGCCAGAATTTAGAAGGGAATTAGTCTCCTATGTATTATCATCATATGAAGAAATAGTATCATGTGTTGATAAGATAGGTAAATAGTTCTCAGAGTCCTATGGATTTGAAAGGAATCCAGAGAAGAAAAAGATGGAAGATAGAAATATGGATAAAGGAAAGAGGGAAAATAATAATTTTCCCATATGTGATAACTGTGGAAAGAAACACCCTAGAACTTTCCTGAATGGAATGGGAGTATGTTATAAGTGTGGAGAAAAAGGACACCAAGTACCTGACTGCAGGGGTAAAAAGGTTTAAAATGAACAATGATTCATCTGCAAGGAGTTGGGACACTACGCGAACGGATGTCCAAATCATCAGTGTACTCCCCAAATGATACTATTGGATAATAATCAAGTTATGATACTACCACAGATGAGGAGGAATGATTAGAGTTATTATGTTGTTATTAGAGAATTATTTCATTTGAGTGTTGTATCAACAATGTACTGGTTATAATAATTATGGAGTATATAAGGATTGTACTGTAGTACTTTTTCATTAAGGACTTGAGATTGTGTGGAACCAAGAAAAGTGACTCAATCGAAGGTTAAATTTTTTGGAAAATATATGGTTATGAGAATGATAACCCACAGTATGGTTATGATACTGAGGTAGTGACTTTGAAATAATACATGATTGATATGGATAAATTATATTGGATATTCTTTGATTACCTTGAAACTAATTAATGATTTGTATATTCCATCATTGTTGTAGTTTACAATATTTTTGGATATAAGGAGTATATCCAGTATTCTATAAGTAAAAATGGATCATTAATGTAATCAATAAGGTTTTATGGTATTTCAGGATGTTATAGTGTTTTAAAAGAATACATGATGACGGTGTTCACATGCTATTACATGGAAAAAATGATCTTCATTGTGTTTATCTACCTTATAAATTTTGGATTGTGATTTTCGACAGAAGTGTTTTGGATAAGTCTAGTTTGATTTTTTTGTTGGATTTCCATAAAAATGACAACCCGATGGTCGAACGACAACCCGTCACGTCCGGCAATGCTGCGAGACTTGAACCCACAACCGAAGGGCGACAAGGGTGTATCACCTACCACTGACCCACATGATGTCCCAGATTGAATAATATAGTTTCTAAATGGTTCTTCTAGATGAATTTTAAATTCATTTTTTTAAACCTATACGAATAGGATAAATAGAATATTATTTTTATGTTCTATTATCTTTTAGAGAGAAAGATGGGTTTGTGGTAGAACATAGTTAAAGGATGAGACTCTACTTCTCAAATATATAGTTTTGTTCTTCTCTTATTCAATGAAGAAATGAATTCTTATACTTTAGTGAAGGGGATCGTAAAAAAAAATGTGTTATCCTAATACCATATGTTTTGTTGAACTGATGGTATTTTAAATCATCATAGATTGATGAATTTAAGGCCCTCAATTTTACAATTGTTTTTGATTGATGACCTAAATCACTACCTATAAATATTTACATTTTTCCTCAAATTATATGCCTCTAATTGCCACCAATGTTCTCCTTATCGAGATCATAATTTTGTGGTAACCCTTTCATTTCCATTTTCATCATATTAAGACTAAATTTTACCAACCCAATTTCCGATGTGGGTTTTCCCAAAGGTATTTTCTATTTTAAAAATTCTATTTTCAAAAAATAATTTAAAATTGGAAGGCCACAATTTATTGAAGTAGGGAAGAATGTAACACCCCAATATTTCATAGTACGTTATTTCTTCAAAGTAATTCAATAACATTCACTACACGTAACACCGAGTTCTAGCGCACCATTACTCTACAAACAAGCCGTTCAAAAAAGGTTATGAATAGTATTAACTGAATTTTGAACATTATATAATCCATAAAATTTTATAATCCATATTATGATTTTTTATACATAATTCAAGAACAAATACATTTTTTTCAGATAAAAGAATTATTTTTCAAAAAATGAAATTTTACCGCCTTTTAATGGAGAATTCTTTTTAAATAAAATATTTGAATCTATTATATATTAAATTTAAAAAAATAAAATTCTTCTTTCGAATCAGGACATAATAATTTAGTTTCAATAAATTTTTGGTGTTTTTCGGATAACTTTCATATTTTGGTGAATACTAAAAAATACTATGTTTTAACTGAGAACAACTTTTTTAATAAAAATAATTTATATTGATAAATTATACATTTTAATGGTATGGAAGTATAAATAGATTATATTTTTAGCATTTAATCTAATTATGGTCATTGTAAGTAATTCCACTTTGAAATTGGACATAATCAAGTGTCAACTGTTCGATAGTTATTAAAAATTCGCCTTTTGGTTTTAATAGCGGGAATTAATATTAAATTAATAAATGAAACTTTTATGTTTTTAATTTGTTAAAATAGAGTTCATTTTTTAA
This sequence comes from Viscum album, assembly GCA_963277665.1. Taxonomy (NCBI): domain Eukaryota; kingdom Viridiplantae; phylum Streptophyta; class Magnoliopsida; order Santalales; family Viscaceae; genus Viscum; species Viscum album. Next base: position 1,958,232,570 of record OY728140.1, read on the forward strand.
TTCTAAATATCAAAATTATCTTAGGGTGAAATTTTGGTACTTTTCTGATAACTTTCATATTTTGAGGAATAGTAAAATTACTAAATTTTAATTAAAAACAACCTTTTTATTCGAAATAATTAATAGTGATAAATTATGAATTTGAGTGATTTTAAAATATAATTAGATTATAATTTTACCATTTAATCCAATTTTGGTCGTTGGACATAATTTTATATTTAAACTGGACATAAGAAAGTGTCAATCTTTTGATAGTTATTATTTGTTAAAAACGATTTTGGTTTCGTCAACGGGAATTAATTTTAAATTAATTTCTTCCACTTATGTGTTTTAAATTTGTATAAATAGATTCCATATTTGGAATCAGGATTTCCAAATTTTTAAAATAGGTAACTCTTATTTTTATACATTTTGAAGAATTACTTCGGTAAATATTTTATTTACCATTGTTAAAGGGTAAATCTGGTAAATAATGGTAAACAAATAATATTATAATAATATTAATTTACCCGAAAACGTGTCATAAACCTATTTGTTTATACATGTCCTACCATGGTAATATTTGGGTCGATTATAGGACCCCATGGATCCACTTGTAAGTGATAATTACAAATTATATTAATTAAGTTGATGTAAATGAAAAAATGACACAAGCATATATCTTTTATCAAAACAATTTTTAAATAGGGTTATATATGTTTTATTTTAGACTATAAATATTAATTAGAAAGATAAAAAAATTTCCTACATAATTATATTTTATTTATAACTTTTAGACATTGAATAATTAAATTTATTTATGACACAATAATGATGCCGTATTTTCCTTAATAATAAAAGAATAAAATAATTGTTATTATAAAAGTTAAAATAAATATAATTTGAAGGTTTTTATGAAATAAAATAATTTTATTGGTTAATATTATATTTTAGGATTGTTTAAATGAATTTTATTCTAATTAATAAAGTTTTTAAACTTTAACAAAAATCAATTATTGAATAGTGTCAAAATTGACATAAATGAGTTTGTAAAACAAGTATTATATTATTAATTGATATTCTATTCCAAAAAAATATGGTTTGGCCAAAGGAAATATATAATTATATTTGTGTAATTAATGGACCACTTGGGGGTCTCTTGGATGTATATTGTATGTTTATTAAGTATATAATATAAAAATACAAAGTGACATGGTAAGTGTCAAACTAATTAACTAAGAGTTAGAACTAAAAGATAAGGTTAATAAAATGACCCAAACCTATCCAAAACCTATTGTTTGATTTTTTTTAGACCTATCCCCACCTTATATTTTTAATAATACACATTTTAGCTATTATAAAACGAATATGAATTTATTATAATACAATACTTTAAGTTTTTCCTAAAGAGTGCCTCCTCACCCATATAAAAGGACACCAATTCAAACCAATTCCTCACACCTCTCAAGCCTATTGGATCATCCAAACTCTCCCAATTAATCTCCCTATATCTCTCTACTCCTCTTATAATCCTTACCTTATGTAGAAGGCACTTCAAGAGTCCTTTTTGGTTCAAACCAAAGCGAGTTAACAAAATTAAAGGTAACAATTTCTCTTAGCTTATTTTGTTTTATTTAAATTCTCCAACCCCTAAACTCTTCTTATTATTTTCTTTTGTAACACCACCAGTATAATAAATAAAGTAGGATATTTTTATGAGAATTATTCTAACTACACTTACACACACCTCCATCTAATGGGTGATGAACATAATCTTTCTGTGGATGGAAACCAAATGTCTCACGAAACGATGATAGTTAAATTATCTCCTACCACATCTCATGGAGGCCATTATGATGGTACTATAATTAAATATGATATTATTGATATTTATTTTATATATAAGTATATTTAATTCCATTTTATAGCATACCATTATTGCTTCCATGTTTTATATATATACGATAATTTCATTTGATGAAGTGCGGACTACTGTCCCTTCATAGTGATATGACTCATTCATACCATACAAGGAACGTATAAAGAAAGGTGTTAATGAACATAAGTAACACATATAAGATATTATATTATACTAGAATAATAATATACCTATTTATCATTACGTTTTTAATCGTATTAAATTAAAAAATGAAATGGAAGTAGCGTTCGTGCGTACATACGGACTACCGTCTTCAAGAACACGATGAGATTCATTTCCCCATAATATCCATTCAAGAATAAATATAGTTTGATGATTAAAAGTAATGTTCAATGACTTGATATAATTCTGGTTATGAATAAGATAAAACCTATCTATAACAAACATGTCTTATGTAACAAAATATATAAAAGAAAACGAGTAAGTTAACACTGGAAACGACAATAATACTAAAATATTATTAACAATGAAATACTAAAAGATCATATATGATATCATATTTATATATATGATTCTTGTATAATTTTATAAAAATTATTTAACTATTATAAAGAAGGTTAACCTACCCTCAACGATGGAAAAGTACAAGGTAAGGGGTTTTCATCTCACTCTATTCCTATGAGATTCATGTCATATTGCCACTATTACCTTTTGTGTGGTGTATGTACTGCCCATAATTGTATTGTTTGTGTAATAAATTTTAATTTATTTGCATTTACATATTCATTGTAAGATACCTCTTTCATGGGGTGTATGTTTCGTAAGTTACCAAGTTGGTAAGGGTTTGTTTCACAATCTCTTCATTATCCGAGGTTGTTTATACGTAATTATCTACTGGGACCTCTTTATTAACCAGAACCATGTTTCTTAAAAATGTATTTCAAATCATTCATACTATTTTAAATACTATGGGTTAAAGTCATTTATACACTAGTTTGAATTTTTATAAGATGTTTATAAAGGAATATTTCTGTCATTTTCCAAACAAGGTCCTTTTTAACCTTTTTGACAGAATTAAGGTAAGAATGTCTTTTTTTAACTTATACGGCGGGCTCGACTATTTTCTGCCATTATAAAATCATCAAATATTCACTTAAAATATTATAATAATATATTTAAATTTAATGTTTTATTTTATAAATTTTACACTTTTAAATGATTTCAAAGTGAATATTTTAAGAATTTTTAAATTTCACTCTTTATCAAGATCATAATTTTAAATGTTTTAAATATTTATCTTTCTAAATATTTTTAATTAATGTCCATATTTTCAAAATGATTTTAAGGATTTATTTATATGGATATGAATGTTTTGAAATGATATTTCTTTTCAAAATTTTCATAGTGGTATGGGACACATTGATTCAAAAATATATTTTAAATTACTTTCTTAATAAATGTGTGACTTTTAAATGATTTCAAAAAAGAGATATTTCTCTCAAATAGTTTTGACTTCATCTATGTCAATATCATTTGATTAATTTTAAGCTTATTGAAGTTGATTTATTATGATACAAAACTTCCATATTGTATTGAAGGTTTTGTGATATGTTTGACTGTGGATGTGTTATTTTTATACCATTCATTGTTTATGGAGAATGTATTGACATATTGTATTCTTGTTTTAATAAGAATGTTTATGTTATGTTTAAACCTATTCATATGAGGAATGCATTGGACTTAATAAGTGATGGGTGGAGCCCGCTATAGCTCCTCGATGCATTGGTAGGTCTCATGAGACAAACTAGTGTCTTGACACGGGGCCTTGACAAAATCATATTTGTAGTCTTGGCACGAGGCCTTGGCTACGTGGTTATGATAGTCTGGCCTTATGCATTCTATCATTATGAAAGTGGTTATTGATATTGCATGCGATTATTCGACTAGTAGAATATCCATGTTAATAAATAAATGGCATTATTTGATTTTATTTTATCCATATTATGCTGAAGTTCAAGTTTAAAAGGATTTTGTTTTAGTTATACATTTCCTTAAATGTTTATGTTTATTTATGAATGTTTCCCATATATTGTTATCCTTTCTGATCATCTCAGCTCACCCCTTTCTGTGTTCTATTTTTCCCAGGATGTGATGAAATATTTTATGACTGACCTGCATAGATAGTTTGAAGTAGATATGAGTGTGGACTATGGAGACTATGTTATTGTAGTTTTTCAATTTTTGATATAATGTAACATTTATTAATGTATATAGTGTTTCCAAGGATAGTAAACTAATCGGTCTTTCGAGACTTGATCTTTTGTGACCCTGCCAATGTTTTATAATAATGCACTGACTCTCGGTAACTCAGGTCAGGGTATTACAGTTGGTATCAGTGGAAGTATAATACAATCCTTAGAAGCTAGATTTAGATAAACTCTAGTTATAGCACATATACCTAAGGTGTAATTTGAGGATTAGTATAGTAGAACTTCCTATAATTTTGGTATTGTAGAGATTTTGTGAGTTTTCTGAGTAATACATCCCTGTTTGGATACAAGAAGGTAGAGGCAGCTCTGGAACAAATGTACCTAGGGGTAAAACATGAAAACACCACTTTGAGCTAGACTCGAACATGAACTAGTGCACGACAATAGGCCTTTCTGCACTTTTGGTTAGGACACTCCCGCTGGATATGCTTAGGATAATTCTCATTTTCATTACAGACAATTATGAAGGGTTTATGAGTATATACTTACACAAAGAAAACATTTTTAGGATTATGGTTCATATCCATAAACTTTTTAATTTATTTTAAGTGTTTTAAATGTTTGGGATTAGGTATTTCTATTCATAAACTAATCTAGTGTATTCCATAGTTTAGAAATGGTGCCCAGTAGAAGTAATGAGAACACCAGCAATACGCAGATCCAAAGAGTAAGAAGGATCATATCTTTCATGGACTTAAGCCAAAATTTAGAAGGGAAATAGTCTCCCATATATTATCATCATATGATGAAATAGTATCATGTGTTGACAAGATAAGTAAAGAGTTCTTGGAGTCCTATGGATTTGAAAGGAAGCCAGAGAAGAAATGGATGGATGAGAGAAATATGGATAAAGGGAAGAGGGAAAAGAAGAATTTTCCCATATGTGATAATTGTGGGAAGAAACAACCTAGAACTTTCCATAAGGTAATGGGAGTTTGTTAAAAGTGTAGAGAAAAAGGACACCAAGTACGTGACTACTGGGTTAAGAAAAAGTTTTCAAATAAACAATGCTTCGTCTGCAAGGAGTTGGGACACTACGTGAACCGATGTCCAAATCATCAGAGTATTCCCCAAATGATGCTATTGGATAATAATCATGTTATGATACTACCACATATGAGGAGGAATGATTAGAGTTCTTATGTTGTTATTATAGAATTATGTCATTTGAGTGTTGTATCAACAATGTACTAGTTATAATTACTATAGAGTATATAAGGATTGTACAGTAGTAATATTTCATTATGTACTTGAGATTGTGTGGAACAAAGAAACGTTACTCAATAACAGGTTAATTTTTTGGAAAATATATGTTTGAGAGAATGGTAAACCATAATATGGTTCTGATACCGAGGTAGTGATTTTCGAATAATACATGATTTATTTGGATAAATTATATTGGATATTTTTGATTACCTTGAAACTGATTAATGATTTGTATATTCTATCATTGTTGGATTTTACAATATTATTTGATATATGGAGTATATCCAGTATTCTATAAGTAATAAGGGATCATGAATGTAATCAATAAGGTTTTATGGTATTTCGGGATGTTGCAGTGTTTTAAAATAATACATGATGAAGGTGTAAACATGATATTATGTGGAAAAAATGATCTTTGTTGTGTTTACCTACCTTATAAATTATGGACTGTGAGTTTGGAAATACGTATTTTGGATAAGTCTAGTTTGAGTTTTTTGTTGGATTTCCATAAAAATGACAACCCGGAGGTCGGGCGGCAACCTGTTGCGTCCGGCAAGGCTGCGAGACTTGAACCCACAACAGAAGGGCGACAAGGGTGTATCACATACCACTGACCCACGTGATGTCCTGGATTTAATAATGTAGATTTTTTAATGGTTTTCCTAGATGAATTATAAATTCATTTTTCTTGAACCCTATTCGAATTGGATAAATAGAATATTATTTTTAAGTTATATTATCTTTTAGAGTGAAAGATGAGTTTGTGGTAGAACTTAGTTAAAGGATGGGACTCTACTTGTCAAGTATATATTTTTCTTCTCCTCTTATTCAATGAAGAAATTAATTATTATACTTTAGTGAAGGGGATCTAAAAAAATGTGTTATCCTAATACCATATGTTTTGTTGAACTGATGGTATTTTAAATCATCATAGATTGATGAATTTAAGGCCCTTAATTTTACAATTGTTTTTGATTGATGCCCTCAATAACTACCTATAAATATTTTCATTTTTCCTCCAATTATATGTCTCTAATTTCCACCAATGTTCTCCTAATCTAGATCATCATTTGGTGGTGACCCTTTCATTTTCGTTTTCCTCATATTAAGACAAAATTTTACTAACACAATTTCCAATGGGGGTTTTCCCAAATGTATTTTCTATTTTCAAGATTTTATTTTCAAAAAATAATTTCAAATTGAGGGGATACAATTTATTGAAGTATGTAAGAATTTAAGACCCCATGATTTCATAGTACATTATTTCTTCAAAGTAATTCAATAACGTTCACTGCACAAAACACTGAGTTCTAGCGCACCATTACTTACCAATCAAGTCGTTCAAAAGCAGTTATGAATAATATTAACTGAATTTTGAACATTATATAATCCTTCAAATTTTATAATCCATATTATGAGTTTATTATACATAATTTAATAAAAAATACATTTTTTTTCCAGATAAAAGAAGTATTTTTCAAAAAATGCAATTTTACCGCCTTTAAATGGAAAAGCCTTTTTAAACCCAATATTTGAAACTTTTATATATTAAATTTGAAAAAATAAACATCTTATTTAGAATTAGGACACATGAATTTAGTTTCAATATTGTTTTGGTGTTTTTCTGATAACTTTCATATTTGGGTGAATAGTGAAAAATACTATATTTTACCTGCAGACAACTTTTTAAATCAAAATAATTCATATTGTTAAATTATAAATTCTAATGTTATGGAAGTATAAATAGATTATATTTTTACCATTTAATCCAATTATGGTCATTGTATGTAATTTCACTTTGAAATTGGACAAAAACAAGTGTCAAACGTTTGATAATTATTAAAAATACTCCTTTTGGTTTTAATATCGGGAAATAATTTTACATTAATACATGCAACTTTTATATTTTGAATTTGGTAAAATAGAAATCATATTTGGATTCATAATATCTAAATTATCTTAGGGTGAAATTTTGTTACTTTTCTGATAACTTTCATATTTTGATGAATAGTGAAAATTACTAAATTTTAATTAAAAACAACCTTTTTAATCAAAATAATTCAGAGAGAAAAATTATGAATTTGAGTGATTTTAAAGTATAATTAGATTATCAATTTACCAATTAATCCAATTTTGTTCATTGTACAGAATTTTATATTTAAACTGGACATAAGAAAGTGTCAGTCTTTTGATAGTTATTATTTGTTAAAAACACGCTTTTTGTTTCGACAACGAGAATTAATATTAAATTAATTTCTTCCACTTATTTATTTTAAATTTGGAAAAATTTAATCCATATTTGTAATTTTTATGTCCAAATTGTGAAAATAAGTAACTTTTATTTTTAGACATTTTGAATAATTACTTCGGTAAATATTTTATTTTCTAGGGTTAAAGGGTAAATCCGGTAAATAAGGGTAAACAAATAATATTATAACAATATTAATTTACCATAAAACATATCCTAACCCTACGGTTTTATACATTTACGACCATGTGAATATTTGGATCGATTTGGGGACCCCATGGAGCCACCTATAAGTGATAATGACATTTTATATTAATTATGTTAAAGCAAATGCAAAAATGACAAAAGCATATATCTTTTAGCAAAACAATTTTTACATAAGGTTATATATGTTGGATTTGAGACTATAAATATTAATTATAAAGATAAAAATATTTCATACATAATTTTATTTTATTTATAATTTTTAGTCATTAAATAATTAAATGTATTTATGACACAATAATGATGCATTATTTTCCTTAATAATAAAAGAATAAAATAATTCTTATTATAAAAGTAAAAATAAATAAAATTTGAAGGTTTTTATGACATAAAAGAATATTATTGGTTAATATTACATGTTAGTATTTCTTAAATTAATTTTATTAGAATTAATAATGTTGTTAAAACTTTAACAAAAATCAATTATTGAATAGTGTCAAAATTGAAATAATTGAGTTTTTAAAACAAGTATTATATTATTAATTGATATTATATTCCTAAAAATATACGGTTCGTCCAAAGGACTTATATCATGATAGGGGTATCATTAATGGACCATTTTTGGGTCTTTTGGATGTATATTGTATGTTTATTGACTATATAATATAAAAATACAAAGTGACGTGGTAAGTGTCAAACTAATTAACTAAGAGTTAAAACTAAAAGATAAGGTTAATAAAGTGACCCAAACCTGTCCAAACCCTATTGGTTGAGTTTTTTTAGACCTATAACCACCTTATACTTTTAATAATAGACTTTGGAGCCATTAGACACCGAATATTAATTTATTATAAAATAATACTTTAATTTTTCATAAAGAGCCCCTCCTCCCAAATAAAAAAGGACACCACTTATAAACAATTCTTCACACCTCTAGAGACTTTTTTTCTCATCCAAAATCTAACCAATTAATCTCCCTATATCCCTTTCATCCTCATAGAAGCATTAACTTAGGCATAAGGCACTTTAAGTGTCCTTTTTGGTTCAAACCAAGGTTAGTTACCCTAATTAAAGGTAACGATTTCTCTTAGCTTCTTTTATTTTATTTTACTTCATCAACCCCTATAATATTATTATTATATTATTTTGTAACACCTCTAATATAAAAAATATTCTATGATATTATTATGAGATGTATTCGAACTAAACTTACACACACCTCAATCTAATGGGTGAAGAACATAATGTTTCTGTTGATGGAAACCAAACACCTCACGAAATGATGATTGTTCAATTATCTCCTACCACCTCTCATAGTGGCCATTATGAGGGAACTGTAATAAAATATGATATTTATGATATTTATTTTATATATAAGCTTCTGTAATTCCATTTTATTGCATACTATTATTCGTTTCATGTTGTATATATATACGATAATTTCATTTTAGGAAGTGCGGACTACCGCCCCCTCAAAGTGATATGTCTCGTTCATACCATACATGGAACGTATAAAGGAAGTTTTTAATGAAAATAAGTAACACATATAACATATTATGTTATACTGTAATAATAATATACCTATTTATCATTTGGTTTTGATTCCTTTTAAAATAAAAAATGAAATAGAAGTAGTGTTCGTGCGTAGGTACGGACTACTGTCTCCACGAACACAATGAGATTCATTTCCCCATCATATACATTCAAGAATAATAATCATTTGATGATTAAATGTAATTTTTATGGACTTGATATCATTCTTTATATGAATAAGATACAACCTATCCATAAAATACACGTCTTATGTAACAAAATATATAAAAGAAAACGAGTAAGTTAAGACTCAAAACGACGATAATACTAAAATATTATTAACAAGGAAACATTAAAAGATCATATATGATATCATATTTATGTATATTATTATTGTATAATTTAATAAAAATGTTTAAATATTATACAGGAGGTTAACCTACCCTCAACCAAGGAAAAGTACAAGGTAAGGTGTTTTCATCTCACTCCTTATTCCAGTTAGATTCATGACATATTACCACTATTACCTTTTGTGTGGTGTATGTACTACCTATAGTTGAATTCTTTGTGTAATAAACTTTAATTTACGTGTATTTACATATTCATTATATGATAATTCTTTCATGGGGTGTATGTTTCATATGTTACAAAGTTGGTAAGGGTTTATTTAACAATCACTTCATTATCTAAGGTTGTTTATAAGTAATTGTCTACTGGGACCTCTTTATCATCCACAACCATGTTTCTTAAAAATGTATTTCAAATAATTATTACTATTTTAAAGACAATGGGTTAAATTCATTTATACCCTTGTTTGACATTATATAAGAAGTTTATAAAGTAATCTTTCCCTCGTTTTCCAAACAAGGTCCTTTTTAACCTTTTCGACAGAATTAAGGTAAGAATGTATTTTTTTTAACTTATACGGCAGGTGTGGCTATTTTCCGCCATTATAAAATCATCGAAGCTTCCCTTACAAGCATATAAAAATATTTTTAAAGTAAATGTATTATTTTATAATTATGCCACTTTTAAATGATTTCAAAATGAATATTTTAAGAATTTTTGAGAGGTACTCTTTATCAATATCAGAATTTTAAATGTTTTAAAGATTTATCTTTATAAATCTTTTTAATTAATTTCCATGTTTTCAAAATGATTTTACGGATTTATTTATATGGACATGAATTTTTTGAAAATATATTTCTTTTCAAAAGTTTCAAAGTGGTATGGGACACTTTGATTCAAAAATCTCTTTTAAATTACTTCCTTAATAAATGCGTGACTTTAAAATGATTTCAAAAAATAGATATTTCTCTCAAATAGTTTTGATTTCATCTATTACAACATCCATTGATGGATTTTTGAGCTTATTGAAGATGATTTTTTATGACACAAAACTTCCATATTGTATTAAAGGTTTTGTGATATGTTTGACTGTGGATGTGTTATTTTTATACCATTAATGGTTTATGGAGAAAGTATTGACATTTTGTATTCTAGTTTTAATACGAATGTTTATGTTATGTTTAAACATATTCATATGAGGAATGCATTGGACTTAATAAGTGACGTGTGGAGCCCGCTATTGATCCTTGATGCATCAGTCGATCTCATAAGACAAACTAGTGTCTTCGCACGGGGCCTTGACAAAATCTTATTTCTAGTCTTGGCACGAGGCCTTGGATACATGGTTATGATAGTCTGGAATTATGCATTCCATTATTATGAAAGTGGTTATTGATATTTCATGTGATTATTCAACTAGTAGAATATCCATGTGAATAAATAAATTGAATTATTTAATTTTATATTTGCCAAATTATGCTGAAGTTCGAGTTTAAAAATCTTTTGTTTTAGTTATACATTGCCTTAAATGTTTATGTTTATTTATGAAATATTTCGCTATATTGTTATCCTTAATGAGAATCTGAGCTCACCCATTTCTATGTTTTATTTTTCCCAGGATGTGAAGAAATATTTTATGACTAACCTGCAGGGATAGTCTGAAGGGGATATAAGTGTGGACTATAGAGACTACGTTACTGTAGTTTTTCACTTTTTGATCTAATATAACATTTATGAATGTATCTAGTGTTTACAAGCCTACTAAACTAATCAGCCTTTCGAGACATGATCTTTTGTGATCATTCCAATGTTATGTAATAATTCACCAACTCTGGGTAACTGGGTTCCGAGCATTACATTATGGGTTATGTATCCATGGTGTACCATACTGCTTTGGATACCCATTTTAAAGTGATGTTATTTGGGGTGTCCCATTCCACTCCAAATAACTGGTTCATAGATTATTTATTATAATTTTGTGTTTTTTACCAATCCAATAAAAATATGAAATGACATTTACGGATGAAAAACATGCACTAAATATGAAATTATAACATGCATCATTTCTACATTGATAAGAAGTAAGTTTCAAATATTTGAATATATGTTATTAATTCCAGGTACATGATTCCATTAATTTTATTCATAAAAATCACATAAAATGATGGATGATTAGGGTTTTCCACATGAGGTGATAAATGATAACTACATGTAAATGGAACACTTAAAGAAAATACTTGACATTAATTATTGTGATAAACATGCCTTTTGAACTTGCCATTTAATCATAACCAGGTTAACCACTAATAATCACTGCAACAGGATTAACATCAAATAATGAATGGTTACTACGTGATGACATAAACTCAAAAATTCTTAGTCCTATACATTAAAATTGGCCGAACCACATTCTATTAAAATATAAATTACATCGAGGGTACATGTTAGAATAACATTTCTAATTAAGCGAGTTCATTGGTGTATACTAAAACATATATATGCTTGGAAAATACAAAAACCTTACATGTGTCAAAATATCAACTAAGTCCTAATAATTATACTTGAAACAAGGTTTCGGGAATTAAACTTATAAATGCATTTATACTTAACCATATATACATAAAGTGTATATATGGGGTTTTATACAAAATAAACAAATTCCATTAAAATTCCTTAAAGTTAAAAACACCTTAAACATTGACCATTTTTTAGATTGTCCCCAAAACCATATAAAATTTATTATCCATATATCCCTATGCACATAAGTATTTAACAACTATTGTTATATTCTATAACAAGATTTATACTTAAATCTAAAACGTAATTCGCATCTAAAATACTAATTAAGGGTTAGTATTCAAGTCTTAAAATTTATAAATGATTGTATTGGAATACATATACATATATATATATATATATATATACCCAAAACCGACGCTGGAAACAACCAAGGCCAGTCAAGGGTTCACTCCTCTGGTTCGACCCCCCATGCAAGGTGAGGAAAACACGTAATAAAAGAATTTCATGGTTTTACACGAGCTTATATATATATATATATTTGTGTGTGTCTGTATTTATATATATATATATATTTCTCGACCGAAACTGGAACAAAACCCACCCACAAAACCCCATTATTCCTTGGTTTGATCCGATTGGAAGGACGAGGGAAAACTTATAGGAAGAATGGATTCAGATGCCATGACATACAAGCTCGTAGTCATATATATATATATATTCATATATATTCAAAACCAAAACAAAAGATAAACATTCAAGACAAACCAAGTTCCCTTACCAGTTTGGAGAGGAGTCGGACTAGGAGATCTTGAAGGTCATTGAAGAAGGCGGTAGAGAGAAACACGAAGTAACAGTCGCCCTCGCTTCGGTGAAACTCGAGGATTTAAAAAAACAGCCAAACTAGTGTGAAGAGATGTCAAAGAGGATCTAAGGAAAAGCATTAAAGGTCGGTGCTAACATCATGGAAAAACAAGAGCGAGATGGTCCACTGGGACCTTAGGCAGAGAAAATAGGTTTTTAGGTTCATTGGTGTGCGACATGCGTGGGGAATAAGAAGAAGCTACCGTGGGGAGAAAGAGGAAAGAAAAAGAATGGTTGGGATTAATCCGGAAACTAATCAGACGGTCGAAGTTGATGCGGCATTTTAAATTACCTTGGATGGCTGCGATGAGGTGTGCTGGATCAGACGACTAGAAGTGATTAGGCATTTAAAAAAAAGAAAAACGCAGTTTCGGTTTATGATTATAATCATAATATTTTTATTATTACATTATTGTTTTATTATACTTATTATATCCTTATTACTATTTGAAAAAAACATATAAACTAAAAAAAAGTTATATAATAATATTATTATCTTATCATTACTCATTCTTTATTTATTTATATAAAACAAATATCCTAATCTATATTTATATATAAATATATATATTAATTTCTTTTTACTGTTTTTATTATAATTGATTATTTAACCCATAATTGAAATAATTTCAAAACAATAATATTTATAGTTTTCATTTTTATAACATATATATAATTTTATATGTTAACATAACATTACTATTATAATATTGTAAACATTATATAAAATTTAATGATTTATATAATATCTTTTAAGCTTAAATTTAATACTAAAGTAGTCACATTATTATATAAGGATTTCATTAAACATAAATAATAATAAAAAAATGAATCTAATCATAATTGATATTTCAAAACTATTAATTATAATTTTATAAGATCAAATTATAAAACATTTACATTGTCATTATAGTTCTACCATTATATATATTTAATTTAAATGTATGTATAATATATATAACTTAATGTTTCATGTAATATATATATATATATATATATATATATATTCCATGAGTTTATACATATATTTTCGTAAAGAAAAATATAAAACCCAACTAATTTCGATATAGTCATTCATGTGTTAGATTAAATATTTATTTTCTTAAAATAAAGTGTGAATATTAATAGTGGATTTTTAAAAATATTATTATTAATTTTCAATTTCATGCATTATAATATTATAACAGCATTTTGATATGATTCAAATCTGATACACACATATATATTTTTCACGTTTTGGAAAACAAACAATAAATTAGTTATATTATTATTGTTATTGTTATCATCATTTAAACATAAAATCAAATAACATAATTAACCATTCTGAACCTCATGGGGGTATTCAACTCTTAGGTTCAACGTTTCTGTTTGAATCAAAAAACATTATATGTTATTGGATCATCGGGGAACCAATTATTATAATTATAGCCATTGGTGTCTAACGGTCAGAAGATAATGGATTCTTCGGTTCTATATAAAGCTGAACCTTAGGGTGTCTTAGTTTCTTTGGAAGGATAATGGTTCTCATCATCCCACTGGTACTCAGCACGGCCGCTGTGGCACTAGATATTCTGATGTTCATGATGGGTCCTAATGATCCAAATTATGATGTTGGGATTGTTTTTATCTTGGACAGCCTTCCAATGATCATACTAGGGTTTTTATTTGGAATTTATGTTTAGTTGGATTTCCTTGTAAACATAGAATGTTGTATGACACTTCAGTGTTATGTTCTTAAATAAAAAGTAATGTGTTTTATCTATTATATTCTGTTTGGTTAAAAGGAGAAAACTTTAATGGATTCAAACACACATTTTTTATTTATAAGCTTTTGCAATATTTGCGGTGTGAAATTATTCCCCCTTTAAAGAATTGCGTCCTCGCAATTCTATTCATAAACTGAAAAAGAAAACTCCCAGATGATCATCATCACAAAAATGGGAGATTTGGCTAGGTCAATGGAATACCCAGGTTGGTACTCGGTTCCTCTGCTTCACTATCCTAGATACACCTTGAGCAATATGTCTTAAACTCCTACTCATGAGTTATACACACATGCTTCCATAAGGAGGCTCGTGCGGTAATAAAGTCGGTGATGTCCGAATGGACATATTATCTGGTGCTTCGCCGGACTATATCATGCTCATGATATTCCATTGGAACCATGCGATCAGATAGACTATGGTTTAGAATCTGTTACATTAAGGCTGCTCAACGGTTCCCATCTTGAGCAGCTACCTGGAAACATGCTCTGGAAGAAAAATTTTGGGCTAGAGTGAAACATCGAAAAAGACATTCTAAGATCCTCCCCCTCTGCCTATAATGAGGGAGTTGGGTATTGGTGATAAGGTGGAATACATGGTCGACCCCTTGGAAGGAACGAAAAATTTCATTGTTGTTGGACAATTTAAACATTCTTTGACATGATCCTCGCAGATAGAGGAAATAGGGATAGTCCACGCTGCACATCCTGATTATGATTTCCTCAAAAAATTAATTAGGTAGGGATAAGATATCTGTTTTTCTAGCCATCTGAATATATATTCATGAGAATTCACTTTAAAGTTCAAATAAGGTATTGATAGGAATGGAAAATGAATAATATTTCAATTGCACACATGTTTATGCATCAGTGCCTGAGTTTCCTTTAACGACCTACTATACGAACTCCACATAGAGAAGAAAAACTTCATAACTACTCAAACCAAACATAGGAAAAGTATTAAGGGTTAAATTCATGGAGACACCTGTGATGTCTCCTGAATGTAGAAGGAGGGGTATGAAGTTGGGAAACATAAACATACACTTTTTTCCTGTAAGGCAGTCGGGTGGACTCATCTTCTAACATCCAAAAGTCCAAAAATTGGCCCCAGAAGCCGTAGTTCAAAATCTGATAAAGGTAGGCCGCTCGGAGGTCTCTGGTAGAAGTAGCTTCTTGAAAAGGGTTAATGATCATAATTCCAAATTCTTCACCAGTCGTGAATACATGGAAAAGTCCCTGAGAGTACCTTACTCAACGTGCATATGAGGGGAATTGGGCCATCATCATAAGGAGGTAATCCATTCCCAATCCCCGGTGTAGACTAAGCACCCGAGGTAAGTTTGACACATCGTACAGGTGCCTGCATGACATGCATATATGGGAATAATTATGAAATTTCTCTCGGCAAGCTAGAGACGTAATGGTCACTAAGGCCTCAGGTGGAAGTGATAGAAGATTGGTAGGTACGTTTCCATCTGCCATCTGAAAATACAATTGTGAGAACTCACTTAACAGTTCTATTAATGTGGAGACATGAGAGGAAAAAAAGATAATATTTCAATAACACATTAGGTTATAAATCAGAGCCTATGTCTGCTACACAAACTCCTACAAACTTGTTGACACAACCTCCCTAACATCCTTAGTGATGTCCCCAATAAAAAAATCTTGGATTTAGTAAATGAAAAGGAAGAGAACATAAAATAACTAGGTTGTACATTTACAGAGCCCATCTCCGTAACCAGTTCGCTGATGTCCTCAAATTTATTCCTAGAGTGGTTCCCAGTTCCTCGATCTCTCTTGTCCAGACATACCATGGGAACGAGAGGTTAAACTCCCGCATAAAACAATTGGGATTCCAGATAGAGGCATGTGCAGTGTAAAGATCAGTGATATCCAGATGGACTTTATCCCTAAAGATTCATCGTACTACCTCAAAGTCGAGGGGTTTGATGTCATAGAGTCTCTCATACAGACTGAAACTCGGGACTTGAAAAAGATAGGTAGCACAGAGATTTCCCTCCTCTGTAGATTCCTGTAAAACCCTTTTAGACAAATTGTTGGAAGATAGGGTAAAACATAGGAAAAGGCCATCATAGTATTTCCCCCGATGCATATTGTATGCAAGTTGTGCATAATTTATATGATAGTAAACATGTCCCGATACTTGAAAGAGCCGAAGGATATTTGAGTTGTTCGAAACATATTAAAGAATCTTGCATGATAATTGGAGGTTCCCAAAGAGTTCATAGTCATCCATACATGACTTAACAATTATAGTCTCGAGGATTTTAGTGGGAAGGGACGAAAGACTTGTTAGTGATCTTTCATCTGCCATCTGAAAATTATAATAAAACCACTAAGTAAGGTATAGTCATAGCTACATATTTCTATTACCTGGTTTTTCCAGAATTTCCCGAACCTATCCTGTGATACTAACTGTAAGGTCCCGACCTCTGAGTGCTCGGAGCTGGTTCCAGTGAGACATGATGTATCAAAATTATATTGCAAACATTTAGTAGTATTAAATCATGTCACATTTTTACAGAGGATCGCGAGGTTTAGGTTCTGGAAACCAATTTCTTTTGAAAAAATTCTTTAGCAAAAACCAATATGTGAAAAGTTTTAAAACAAAAACGTATGGTGTGCAAATTATTCCCATTAAGGGGTTTGAAAACAACTTTAAAATAATCATTCATTTATGAAAAGAAAAATAGTATTTTTGAAAATAAACATAAACATTGGGAAATTAATTATCATGGAATAAAGAAAACTAACAACATATCATCTAATCATGATCAGAGTACGTAGATAAAAATAGAGATATTAAATTATTGTACAATACATGACTATTACAACATGCGGGGTAATGAATTATACTAGCAAGGCAGTTCTGAGTGCACAAGAGATAATAAAAAATGCTATAATAATGAATGTAACTGATGCACATGTCATGATGGCCATATCCATATCATTTCACATGTAATAACATAAAGCTTTTGTTATGTGGATCAAGTCCAGAACTACTGTGACATATCATGTCATTCCAGTAATTCATTCTGTGCATACAAAAGGCTCTGAACCAGTGATATCCTACTAGTCCGAAAATCCCATGGTTGGTCATTTACTAAGACATTAAGAGGAGGGTATAATGCCAGACTGTTTCAAGGCCTTGTGCCAAGACCATAATATTTTCTATCCAGGAATTTCACCTGAACCGTCTATGTCCAGAAATTTCACATGAACCTTAATTGTGGTCAGGCCTTGTGTCGTGAAACTGTTTTGTCTAATGAGACCTACTGATGCATCAAGGGGATATAGTAGGCCCCACCCATCACATAATTAGTCTAATATAGTCTTTTTGTGTCTTAGGTGTTATGTATCCAAGGCGTCCCATACCGCTATGGATACCCATTTTAAGGTGATGTTACTTTGGGTGTCCCATTCCACTCCAAATTTCTATTTCTTAGATACTTTATTATAATTTGATGTTTTATCAATCCAATAAAAATATGAAATAACATTTACGGAAGAAATATATGCATTAAATATGACATTATAACATGCATCATTTCTACGTTGATAAGAACTATGTTTCAAATATGTAAATCTATGTTATTAATTCCAGGTACATGATTCCATTAATTTACTCATAAAAAGAACATAAAATGATGGATTATTAGGGTTTTCCACATGAGGTGATAAATTATAACTACATGTAAATGGAACAATTGAAGAAAATACTTGACATTAATTATTGTGATAAACATGACTTTGGAACGTGCAGTTTAATCATAACCAGGTTATCCACTGATAATCACTACAATAGGATTAATATCAAATATTGAATGGTTAATACATGATGACATAAACTCATAAATTCATAGTGAATTACATTAAAACATGCTTAAGCACATTCCTTTAATGTATAAATTACATTGAGGGTACATGTTAGAATAACTTTTCTAATTAAGCAAGTTCATTGGTGTATACCAAAACATATATAGGCTTGGAAAATACTAAAACCTTACTTGTGTCAAAATATCAAGTACGTACTAATAATTATACTTGAAAATAGGGTTTTGGGAATTAAACATATAAATGAATTTATACTTAACTGTATATACATGAAGTGTATATATGGGTTTTTACACAAAATAAATAAAGTCCATTAAAATTCCATAAGGTTAAAAATACCTCTAAACATTATCCATTTATTAGATTTTCCCCAAAACCATATAAGATTTATTACCCATGTATACCTATGTACATAAGTGTTTAAAAACTATTGTAATATTCTATAACAGGATTTATACTTAAATCGAAAACATAATTTGTATCTAAAATACTAATTAAGGGTTAGTATTCAAGTCTTGAAAATTATAAACGATTGTATTAGAATACATATACATATACATATACACAGACACACACACACATACACACATATATATATATATATACCCAAATCCAACGCTGGAAACAACCAAGGCCATTCAAGGGTTCACTCCTCCGGTTCGACCCTCCATGCGAGGTGAGGAAAACACATAAGAAACGATTTTCATGGTTTTACAGGAGCATATATATATATACATATGACTCGAATGAAACTAGAACAAAACCCACCCACAAAACCTCATTAAACCTTGGTTTGATCCGGTTCGAAGGACGTGGGAAAACTTGTAGGGAGAATGGGTTCATATTCCTCTGCATTCAAGCTCGTAGTCGTATATATATATATATATATATATATATTCATATATATTCAAAACAAAAACAGAAGATAAATAGCCAAGCCAAACCAAGTTCCCTTACCGGTTTGGAGAGGATGAGCAGGAGCAGGAGATCTCGAAGGTCTTTGAAGAAGGCTCTGGAGAAAAACATGAAGGAACAACCACCCTCTCTTCGGTACAACTCGAGGTTTTAAATAAAACAACCAACCTAGCGTGAAGTGACATCAAAGAGAATCTGAGGGCAAGCATTAACAGTCAGTTCCAACTTCATGGAAAAACAAGAGAGAGAGGGTCCACTAGGACCTTTGGTGGAGAAAAGAGGTCCGTAGGTGCACTGGTGCGCGACATGCGCGGGGAAGAAGAAGAAGTTGTCACGGGTAGAAAGTGGAAAGAAAACGGACGACTGGGATTAATCCAGAAGCTGATCGGATGGTTGAAGTAGATGCGATATTTAAAATGACCTTGGACGGCTGTGAAGAGGTGTTCTAGATCGGACGGCCAGAAGTGATGCGGCGTTTTAAATAAATTAAAACGCGGTTCCGGTTTATTATTATTATCATAATATTGTTATTATTACATAATTATTTTATTATACTTATTATATCCTTATTACTATTTGAAAAAAACATGTAAACTAACCAAAAGTTTTATAATAATACTATTATCTTATCATTACTCTTTCTTTATTTATTTATAAAAAACATTTATCTTAATCTATATTTATATATAAAGATCTATATTCTTTTCTTTTTAATGTTTTTATTTTAACTGATTATTTAACCCGTAATTGACATAATTTCAAAAAATAATCTTCATAGTTTTCATTTCTAAAACATATATATAATCTTATATCTTATCATAACATTACTATTATAATATTTTTACCATTATATACAATTTAATGATTTATATAATATCTTTTAGGTTTAAATTTAATACTAAAATAGTCATATTATTTTATAAGGATTTCATTAAACATAAATCATAACAAAAAAATTGAATCTAATCATAATTGATATTCAAAACTATTAATTATAATTTTATAATATCAAATTATAAAATATTTACTTTATCATTATAGTCTTATCATTATGTATATTTAATTTAAAGGTATGTATAATATATTTAACTTAAATTTTGAAGTTATATATATATATATTCCATGAGTTTAAACACATATTTTCAAAAAAAAAATATAAAACCCAACTAAATTCTATATAGTCATTCATGTGTTAGATTAAATATTTATTTGCTTAAATTTAACCGTGAATATTAATAGTGGTTTTTTAACAAAATAATATTAATTTTCAAAGTCATTCATTACAATTTTATAATGGAATTTTCATATGAATCAAATCTGATACACATATATATATTTTTCACATTTTGGAAAACAAACAATAAATTAGTTATATTATTATTATTATTATTATCATCATCATTTAAAAATCAAAACAAATAACATAATTAACCATTCTGAACCTCTTGGGGTTATTCAACTCTTAGCTTCAACATTTCTGTTGGAAACTAAAATCATTATATGTTATCAGATCATCGGGGAACCAACGGCTATAATCATAGTCGTTGGTGTCTAACGATCAGAAGACAATGGCTGCTTTGTTTCTATATAAAGCTGAACCTTAGGGTGTCTTAGTTTCTTAGGAAGGAGAATAGTTCTTATCATCCCACTGGTACTCAGCACGGCCGCAGTGGCACTAGCTATTCTGATGCTCATGATGGGTCCTAATGATCAAAATTATGATGTTGGGATTGTTTTTATCTTGGGAAGCCTTCTTGTGATCTTAATAGGGTTTTTATTTGAAATTTATTATTAGTGAGCTTTCCTTGTAGACCCAGTACGTTGTAAGACACATCAGTGTTATGTTCTTAAATAAAAAGTTCTTTGTTTTACCTTTTATATTTTTTTGGTTAAATGGAGAAAACTTTAATGGCATCAAACAAACATTTTCTATTTATAATGTTTTGAAATATTCGGGGTGTTACATTGTAATTTTGGTGATGTAATGTAATTGTTATGACGTATTTCTCAAAAGCTCTAAACCTGAAAGGATACTTAATTTTAATTCTTTATTTAACTCAATATTATGTAGTGTTTACAGATGGGTCCTTACAATTGGTATCAAAGGTCAGTTTAGAAAAATTTAGGGTTTAAGAGTTTTTGTTAAACTCATAGTTTGTCCCTATGACTATTATTTCAGTTAAATCCATGTTTTATAACACTTTCAGATAATGTAATGTAGGTTATAAATGGAAGGACTAAGATATAATATAACATTCATATCTCTTCCTAATGACATGATTGCAATAAATATTTCAAAGTCTTGTTTAGATGATTGTGAAACATTTTCTAGCTTACAACTCACTTGTAAGCAGTTGTTTGAGATATCAAAAACCTCCATTATACCTCAATATCATCATGGATCATGGCTTGTATTTAATCATATCCAATTTTCATAATATTATCATATTTTCATTAATGTTAAATATTATCATGACATTATCAATTATTTTACCTTATCACAAGATTTTGAAGAATATTATGATTTTGAAAAAGCTGTCGAGGAAGAAGACACTTGTGCAACCAATTTATATTTTCTTTTACAATATAATCTCTTAGTACATACTTATGGTATATTAAAAGGACCATTTTTGAAATATTCAACTCAAACATGGTCCAATCGTTTTATAAAAAAATAGTTTTTATCAGATGTTTGTAAATTATATGTCATACATGATTATTTTATGAAACTATTTTTTTTGTGAACGCACATATGGCCCAAGTCGTACAATGAGTATTTGGATGAAGGAAGAAAATTATTTTGAAGGTTCTATAAATAATTTTTTCAATGCATAAACCATCTACCTAAATGAATAAAATGATGATGAAACCATATAGTCACCATGATCAAGGTATGATGTTGTATTTATTGGGAATAGTTTTATTTTATCAAATAGAGGTGAAAAAAATGAAAATATATATGATATTTATGTCTTAATGTATTATGATGAAAATGAAAGGTATAATTAAACATTAAATATTAAAACATGTTAGGGTTACTTCTGAGTTTTAGAAAAAGGAAAACATGTAGGATGGGTGAAAACATGTTGCATCTGGAAAGGTCATAGGAATCGAACACTCTACTAAAGGGTGAAGAGGGAACATCACTTACCACTGGCCAATGGGAAGTCCCTAGTTAGTATGACTTATTTCTTTAGTTAAATGATTGTATGGATCAAGAATAAGTTGATTTTTGGATGTTATGTTTTATAAAATGTATATCCTTATTATAGTAAAATGATTTGGTGATTAAGTGATAATTGTTATTTAGCATGACACTCTCTCTTTTGGGGAACATTATATTCTTAAAAGAAATGGAATACTGTGGGATCTCAAATGTTGAGTAATGTTTGAAATTTTATTTTGGAAGACTCTATGTTTTTATTTTAGAAATTTGGAGATTGGGTTTATTTATCTAAATTATTAACCTATCATAGAGAATATGTGATTAGGTTAATTACACTTCAGTATGAGACTTTAAGAATAGTTGATGTTATTTTGAGAAAAATGTTAAGATTTATAAATGAAAGAATGTGTGATAAAATCCTTCTGAATTTTTGGATTCAAAGTTAGTTTGGATTATTTTGAATATTTTAAGGAAAATTGTTTATTGAATGGTATTTCTCTAACTTTGGGTAATTTTTGTTGAATTTTGGAGGTTAATAGTAGAATTTTTTTTTAAAAAGTATTAACCTTTTTGGGGAATATTTGATCTCTTACTAACAAATTTTTTTTATTAATGTGTAAATATAGTGGAAATATATAGTTCTTTTTTAGTGGATTATTTGATTCAATAGAATATGATTCTAGTGCTCCAAGTGTTACCATGATGTCCTGAATACTCATCGTTTGTAGAAAATATGATTTTCTAGAAGAAATTTATTAAGGGATGAAACTCTAGATGAAAGGTATGAATATTTCCTTATGTTCTTAGTCAATATCATAAATAAATTTCTCAACATTATGAACGCTAACTTAAAATAAAAAATTTTGTCCATTAACATTTCCTACTATGGAATCAAAGGTAGTTTACCCCATCACAAGTTTGTGTTTTTCTGATTGTTTACTTTCTTCTGATCTTGTTTTTTGTCACTCTCCATTAGAACCTGATGGATAGTTGCACTTCTATATCTATATTTTCATGGAATCCTAATATATGATATCTTCTCTGACCTTTGTACTTATCTTTTTTTTAAATTTGTTTTTTTATTGATTTTTTTTCCAATGTGGGACTTTTATTGAAGTTTTCAAACCCAATTTTAAAATTGCGAGGACACAATTTACAAAAGGAGGTAAGGATGTATCATCTCAAGTAAATAAAAATATTAATTTTTCATATTTATTAATATTTGTGAATTAAATATTAATTTTACTTTAAATAGGACACCATGTTCGAAAGGGTACTCAACTCGCAACAATGGATTTCTTTGAAATATTATGTTGCACACAATGTTGAGTTATACAGAATAAATAATATAATAATATTCTTATTTTATATTTTACTTAACACCTAGCCATTTTATTGGTGGGAATGAACTAAAGTAACTAAAATATTATAATACCTGTTTGTTAAATTTCATTACTTTTACCCAATAAATTTTATAGGTGTAAAATGAGAATATATCCAATATTAAGCATGAAATACTATAATAATCTTTAAAAGGTTTCTTTACCACCTTTTGATGGAGAACCCTTTTAAATATTGTTTTTTTTCACTTTTATATGTTTTATTTTACAAAAATAAAACATTCTTATTTACAATCAGGATATCAAAATTTACTATGGGTAATTTTTTGATATTTTTCTAATAAAGTTAATTTTTAAATTAATAATGAAAAATACCAACTTTTAATTCAAAATAGCATTTTCATCTAATTTATATATATAGTTAGATTTTTAATTTAAATGGGTTTAAAGTTTAATTGGATTACATTTTTAAAATTTAATCCAATGTTTGTCATTTATGTAATTTCACAATATAATTGGACATAAAAAAGTTCAATCTTTTAACAGATATTGTTTCTTAAAAACACACTTTTTGGTATTGATAACGAGAATTAATATTAAATTAATTTCATTCACTTATGTGTTTTGACATTCAAAAAAGGGATTCCATATTTCGAATCATGAGGTCCAAATTATGTAAACATGTAAATTTTATTTTTTTAAATTATGAATATTTACTTCAATAGATATTTTATTTACAAGGGTTAAAGGGTAAATCTAGTAAATATGGGTGAAAAAATAATATTATAATAATATTAAATTACCCTTACACTTTTCCTAACACTATTTAATTAGTTATTTCTGAGCAAGGGAATCCTTGGGTCAATTTTGGGACCTCATGGATCCATTTTTGGAGTGATAATGACACATTATATTACTTAATTTAAAGTAATGAAAAAAGTACCATAAATATATATCTTCCAGTAAAACAATTTTAATATAGGGTTATATAAGTTATCTCCTTGACAATAAATATTAATTTGAAATCTAAATTTATTTTCTACATCATGTTATTTTATTTATAATTTTTATACATCAAATAAATAAAATTATTTATGACATAATGATGATGTAGTGATTACCTTATTAATGAATGATTAAACTAAATGAGATTATAAAATTTAAAACAATATCCAAAACCATCCCAATTTTTATTGGATGATTTTATTTTGAACATGAGTTGCCATGTCGTGGAATTTAATGAGTTTTGGATCTTTTCATACAGAAAATAATTTTATAATAAAATAATACTTTCAAACATTCCTTAATATCCCCTCCACCCCTTATAAAATGAAATAACATCTAACCAATTACTCACACCTATAAAGAATTTTGGAGTGTCCAATATCTGCCCAAATAAGCTCCAAATATCCCTTTTTTCATCCTAGAAGATTTAACTTAGGCATAAGGCACATCAATAATGCTTTTTGGTTCAAAACAATGGGAGTTACCTGATATAAAGGTAACGTCTTCCCTCAACGTGTCCTCTATTATTTTTCTTATTCACACCCTATGATATTATTATTCATTGTTTATATAAAGAAAAATCTATGATAAATATACTAGATTTTTTTATGATAAGGATTCAATCTACACTAACACACACCTCCATCTAATGGATACAAACTTACAGTTTCTGTGTATGACGAACTATTGCCTCACCAAATGATGATTGTATGATTTTACCCTACCACCTCTCATTGTGGCCACTATGATGGAACTGAAATTATATATATAATTTATGATATTTATTTTATCTCCATTCTTATATATTTTTTATTTATCTCGTACCTTTATGATTTCCATAATGCGTAAATACAATAATTTCATTTGAGAAAATACGGACTACCGCCCCATCAAAGTGATATGAATCATTAATGTTATGCATGGAACGTATAAAGGATGGAATTTATGAAATTATTTAATATATAGATTAAATATATTATAGCATAATTACCATATACCTATGTATCATATATTTTTCATTTCTTTAAAAATACAAAATGGAATGAAAGTGGCGTTCATGCGTACGTATGACCTACCGTCTCCATGAACGGTGAATTTCATTTCTGATGTACAGATGTTGTGGTTTATAAATACATATATATTGGATATATATGATATATATGATATCTAAATAATGAATATCAATCTGTAGATAATTTACCTTTGTCTACATGGGAAATTTTTAATTACAACTAGTTCATTATTTTTACTCATGTTCCGAACATTAAAAAAATCTCGGATATTAACTCAAATAATTATTAATTGATATTTCCAGGTTATAAGTTATATAAAGGGAATAATAAAATTGAAAAAGGTTCTTATGAAAGTATAAATTAACTTATGTTTATTATTCAGGAAGAACAAGGAACAAACTAGTCATGTCAGACACAGAGGTTAGGTGTTTTCATATCACTTTTTATTCTGATTATATTTACTCTATATTTTCCATTATTTCATTTTATGTGGTGTATGTACTAACCATGATTGTATTTTTTTGTATTATTATTTAATTTATGTTGTAATTTCCAATCAACTTTTTGTGTGTATATTGTCTATACAGACAACCATTCAATTGTTTAATTCTAACATCATTTATACGATCTTTGTAAGGGATCTTTTCACCATTCTCTTTTAGTTAAAGACTTATCTTATGTTATGTATTTTAAATTTCCAATTTTATTATGTCGTGATATTTTATTATATATCAATTTTTCTATAAATTTTATTTCAATGGGATGAGAGATCCTATTTCTCTCCCATCAACTCATTTTCTGAAATTTAAAGCGACGTTGTTAGGCTGTCGAATTTCTGTAAGGGGAATTCTTAACCCTATTTCCATTTTGGGGTTAAACTTCTATTTCTTGATTATGTATTGATATAAATATGTGTGAATGACATATGATTTCTTAAAACATAATATCTTATTATATTGGATGTATTTATATTTTTCACACATAATCGTGTCATTGATTTATCTTTAATTTAATGTTATGATCATTGTAAGGGATTTCGTCTCAATTTACATTACATTGAGACATATTTGTTTTTATGCACCAATTCAATTTTATAAGGTGTACATACTTCTCTTTGAAATATTATATCATAAATCTCTTTATTCAATTGACATTATAATTTTTTTACGTTATTATTTAATTGTTTTTAGTCATGTGTTTCTTAAGTGTTATGAGACAATTTAACAAAAACATCATTTTAAAAGTTTTAATGATTTGTTTTTCTAAATATTTATCATAAAATTTCAGGATAAAAAGTTTTTTAAGGATTTATTTATATTGAAATTATTATTTTAAAATTTTATTCCTTTAAAAGTTTCAAAGTGTTATGTGAAACATTGATTCAAAAAATCATTATTAAATGTTTTAAATGGTTTTGAAAAGGTATTGATAAAGCAATGAAAATGTCAATATCTGGAAATGATATATTGGGATTGAAATGTGGAATTTTTGACTTTCCTTTTTGTTTGTTTTATATGTTATGAATATGTTATGGTTATTGGGTATTGTTTATGTATATGGTTGGTTCCATGATAAACCTATGGTGAGTGAGCCCGAGATAGCTCTCCAATTCATTAGGTAACATGATGAAGTTAAAATTTAATGTTTATCAAAAGAGATTTAGGGAATATATTTTCATGGGTATTCCAAACGTTACCCCCTATGTAATAATGAAAGATACAATGTAATTATGTTATGTATTCCATAAGTTACCTTTATGATTTATGATTTCAATGTGTTATTCATAAATCTTATGATTTTATTATGTATGTAACTATTGAAAGGTATAGTTTCATTTTTTTTATTTATTGTTGGGATAATTTTTTCTTTCTTTATTTTATAACCCCTACTGAGCATTCTATGCTCATCCAATTTTTTTAAATGTATTTCATAGGACTTAAATATGAGTTGGTTTAAGGATGGGATCAAGGAAAATTCATGAGGTCTGAAACATAATACTAGACACATTTCTTTTTTAAGAGTTTTTATTTTATGAAAAAAATGGAAACTGAGAAGAAGTGTCTACTTCGGAATTTTCAAGATTTAATGTAATTGTTGTTACCTATTTCCCTAAAGCTCTAAACCTTAAAATATACTCAATGTTAATTATGGATTTAACTGACGATTAAGTAATGTTTATGGCCAGTGACTTATATTTGGTATCAAAGGATAGATTAGACAACTTCAGGGATTATAAGTTTTATTTAAAATCTTGTTTTGTCTCAATGAATATTATTTTAGTTAAATACTTGTTTTATACATTTTTTTAGATAAAGTAAATTTGGTTTCAAATGGAAGGAGAAGGATCTCAGACAGCATTCCAATCTCTTCTTGATGACAATCTTGATATAATTATTTCAAAGTCATGTTCAGACGATTGTGAATCTTTTTTCTAGAATACAACTCACATGCAAGAAGATGTTTGAGATATCAAACACCTCCACTATACCTCGATATCATCGTGGATCATGGGTAGTATTTAATCGAATCCTATTTTCATAATATTCTCATATTTTCATGAAAGGTAAATATTATCCAGGAATTTTAAAATATTTTAACTTATCTCAATATTTTGAACCATATTATGATTTTCAAAAAGGCTATGAGGAAGGAGACCCTTGCACAAACTATTTATATTTTCATTTACAATATAGTCTCTGAGAACATACTTATGGTATTTTAAAAGGACCATTGAATGAAATTTTCAACTCAAACTATGTATGATTATTTTATAAAAATAATGTTTTATCAAATGTTTTGAAAATATATGTCATACATGATTATTTTCCGAAACTATTTTTCAATGAACACCCTATAACCCATGTTGTACACAATATATCTGGATGAACGAAGAATATGATTTTGAAGGATCCCTAAATCATTGTTTCAATGTATGGACCATCTAACTCCGTGAACAAGATGATGATGAAACCATATGGACACCATGATCATGATATAATGTCCTTTCTATTGGGAATAGATTTATTTTCTCGTTTGGATGTTAAAAATGACTATATATAAGATGTTAAGGACTTAATGTATTGGGATTAAAATGAAAGGTATAAGAAAAACTTTCAAGTTAAAACATGTTAGGGTAATTATTGACTTTTAAAAAAATGAAAACCCATAGGATGGGTGAAAACCTGTTGCATCCCGAAAGGCTATAGGAATCGAACCCACTACCGAAGGTTGACAAGGGTGCATCTCCTACCACTGGCCTACGTGAAGTCCATGGCTAGTTTGACTTATTCTTTTAGTTATATGATTTTATGTATCATGAATTTGTTGATTTTTGTATCCCTTGTTTTATCAAATGCATATCTTTAACCTAGTAAGATGATTTGGGGATTAAGTGATAAAGGTTATTTCAGAAGACGTTCTCTCTTATGGGGAACATTATATGCATAAGGGAAATAGAATACTATGGGATCTCATTTGTGGGGTAATGGTTGAAATTTTATTTTGGATGTTTTTATGTTTTTTTGGACATATAGAGATTTGGTTTATTTCTGGAAATGAATAACCTATCATAGAATACAATTGATTAGGTTATTTACACTTCAGTATGATACTTTAAGAGTAGTCAATGTTATTTGGAGAAGAATGTTAAGATTTATCATGGAAGACTTTGTGATAAAATCATTCTAAATTTTGGGTTTCAAACATAGTTTGGAATATTTTGAAGAATTTTAATGACGAATGTGTTTTCAATGGTCTTTTTTGAACTTTGGGTACTTTTTAATGAATTTTTGTAGATTAAGAGTATTATTTCTTTTTATAATGTATAATGTTTTTAGGGTATTATATTATCTAGTACTAACCATTTTTGGATTTTTTTAATGTATAAAGATGGGAAATATATAGTTATTATTTTGTGGATTATGAGATTCTCTATAAGTATATTATAGCACTTCAGGTGTGAAAATGTTGTAATGAATACTCATTGTTTGTAGAAAAGATGAGTTTTTGGAAGAAATATATTAAGGGATGAAACTCTGATTGAAAGGTAATAATATTTCCTTATGCTATTCATCAATCTCATAAATAAATTTCTCAAATTTATGAAAGTAAACTTAAAACAAAAACATTGTACAATAACATTTCCTATTGGGGAATCAAAGAACGTTTAACCCATCAAAACTTTTTGGTTCTTAGATTTTTTTACTTTATCTTGATAATGTTTTCTATCACTCCTTATCATAACATGATGGTTAGTTTCTCTTCCATATCTATGTTTTCATGCAATCTTAGTATGTGATATCTTCAACGACCTTTTACTTCTCTTTATTTTTTTTGAAGTGATATCTTTCTTTACACCTTTTTCAATGTTGATCTTTTAATTAAGTTTCCAAGCACAATTTTAAAATTGTAAAGACACAATTCCAAAGGGGGGGGGGGAGGATGTAACATCCAAGGTAAATAAATAATATTAAATTTTATTATTTATTAATATATATGAATTATATATTAATTTTAATTTAATGATTACACCATGTTCGATATCATACTCAACTCACAACAACATGTTTTTTTAAATCTTATGTTGCACACAACATTGAGTTATACCAAAAAATATTAAAATAATATTATTATTTTAAATGGTAGTAAAGGCCTAGTCAGTGTATTGGTGGGAATGAATAGAACTAACTAAAATATGATTACATATATTTTTTAAATGTCTACACATTTATGAAATAAATATTAGAGGCATAAAATTATAATGAATCCAATATTAAGTATGAAATACTCTAAATTTTTTAAAATGTTGTTTTACCTCCTATTGATAGAGAACCCTTTTTAAATATATTTTTTGTCACTTTTATATGTTATATTTAACAAAATAATGTTCTTCTTCAAAACTGGGACCTCAAAATTTACATTGGGCAATTTTTTGGTATTTTTCGGAAAAAGAATATGTTTAAATGAATAGTGAAAAATAAGGCATTTTAATTCAAAAATGTTGTTTCATCTAATTTATTTATACAGTGAGATTGTTATTTTTATATGGTTTTAAATTATAGTTGGATTAAATTTTTACCAATTAATTTAATTATTTTATTTGGAAGTAATTCACTTTAAAATTGGATATAAACATCTTTCAATATTTTGAAAGTTATTGTTTATTCGAGACATGTTTTTTGGTTTTGAAAATGGAAACTGATTTTAAATTTATTTCTTCCAAGTATGTGATTTGCTTTGGGAAAAATTTATTCCATATTTGGAATCAGAAGGTCCAAATTTTGTAAATAGTTAACTTTTATTTTTAGACATTATGAATATTTATATCAGTAAATATTTCATTTTCCATGGTTAAAGGTAAATCTAGTAAATACGGGAGAAAAAATATTTTTATAACAAAAATAAATCACACTCACACATTTCCTAAACCTATTTAATGTGTGATTTCTTACAAAGGACATCCTTGGGACGATTTTGGGACCCCATGGAACCACTTGGGAGTGATAATGACACATTATATTAATTAATTTAAATTATTGAAAAAAGTAGTATAATGATATATCTCTATGTAAGACAATTTTTATATGGGGTTATATAAGTTATCTCCTAAACTATAAATATTCCTTTGAAATTTAGAATTATTTACTACGTCTTGGTTGTTTATTTATAATTTTTAGAAATCAAATAAATAAAATTATTTATTTCACAATGATGATTCAGTGATTACCACAGTAATGAATGATTTAAATAAATAATAATATAAAATTTAAAAAATATCCAAAACTTGTCCAATTCTTATTGGATGATATTATTTCGAACAATATTCATCGTATATTTTAATTTAATTAGTTTTGGATCTTTTGAAACTGAAAAACATTTTATAAAAAAAATAATACTTTCAAATATTCCTAAAGCGCTCCTTCTCCCCCTTATGAAATGACATCAACTA
Source organism: Viscum album (assembly GCA_963277665.1). Classification (NCBI taxonomy): domain Eukaryota; kingdom Viridiplantae; phylum Streptophyta; class Magnoliopsida; order Santalales; family Viscaceae; genus Viscum; species Viscum album. The sequence continues at coordinate 1,958,264,624 of OY728140.1, forward strand.
TAATCTATTAATTACAAATATCAAGCCCATTGGATCATCCAAAATCTTCCCAAATAAGATCTAAATATCCCTCTATTCTTCTTATAAGCCTTACCTTAGTGAGAATCCATTTTAAGATAACATTTTGGTTCAAACTATAGGGAGTTTCTCGATTTAAAGGCAACATCTTCCCTGAACTTCTCATCCTTTATTTTACTTCTCCAATGTCTATTATATTTTTATTATTTATTTATATAACAAAAAAAGTATCCAAAATATACTAGTATATTATTATGAGCAGGATTCAAACTACATTTACACACACCTCTATCTAATATATACGAACATATAATTTCTATGTGTGACGAACTGCTGCCTCACGAAACGATGATTGTTCAATTTATCTCTACCACCACTCATGGTGGCCATTATGAAGGCATTTTAATAATATATTATATTTATGATATTTATTTTATATCTATGTTTCGGTATTTTTCCATTTATACCATACCTTTATTCTTTCCAAAACGCGTAATACGATAATTTCATTTGAGGAAGTGTGGACTCGTGTTCCCTCAAAGTGATATAACTCGTTCATGCTATACATGGAATGTATAAAGGATGGAATTTTAAAACCTTTTTAACATAAATAAAATATATATTATATTGGAATTAAAATATACCAATGTATCATTTATATTTTATTCCTTTAAAAATGAATAAAGAAATGAAAGTATCGGTCATGCGTACGTAAGGGTTACAGTCTCCATGAATGGTGCATTTCATTTATTATGTCCAAATTTTATGGTATATTATTAATAAATTTTTACTGGATAAATATGATATATATTATATATAAATCATGAATATCATTCTGGAGAGAGTGTACTTTTGACCACATGAACAATTTGTAATTTTAACAAGTTCATTTATTTTACTCAAGTTCCAATCAATGAAAAAATGTCTTATATGAACTTAAATAATTATTAATTGATATTTCAAGGTAATACATGATATAAAAGACATAATAAACCTGAAATGGTTTCTAAAGAAAGTATAAATTTAGTTAATTTTATTATTGATGATGAACAAGGAATAAACGAGTCAAGTCTGACACGAGGTATGGGGTTTTCATCTCATATTTTATTCTCATAAGATTCATGATATATTTTCCACTATTTAATTTTTTGTGGTGTATGTACAACCCATTTATGTTTTATTTTTTTAATATAATTTAAGTTATGGGTATTTAAGTCTTCATTGTATGATCCTTTTTTCATAGGGTGTATGTTTCTTAATTTTCTTAATCAATAAGGGAACTTTTTAACCCAATTTCCTTTTTTTGTGTTAATATTATAATTCTTAATTATGTTTGGATATGTTCTACTATATCCTTATTTCTTTACATTTTATTTCCATGGGAGTAGAGATCCATTTCTCTCTCATCAACTCATTTTCTGAATTTTAAAGCGATGTCGTTATGCTGTCAATTATCTATAATCGGACTTCATAACCCAATTACCATTCCTTGGGTAAAACTTCTACTTCTTGATTTTGTATTTCTATAAATTTTTGTGAGTGACCTCTTCTTGTTTTACATATAATACCCACTTATATTTTGTGTGTTTATATTTTTCACACATAATCATGTCATTGATTTATCCTTAATAAAATGATACAATCTTTTTAAGAGATTTTGTCTCAATTTACATTCCATTATGACTTATTTGATGTTATGAAACAATTTAGTTTTATATGGTTTAAATACTTCCCTTTGAAATATTAGACCATAAATTCCATTATTCTCATGATATTATATGTTTTTTGGATATCCATTAATTATTTTTTAGTCATGTGTTTCTTAATTGTTACGATACTCTTTAACTAAAACATTATTTTAAAAGTATTAATGATATATTTTTCTAAATATTTATAATTAATGTCCTTTTTTGAAATGGTTTTATGTATTTATTTATATGGACATTAATGTTTTAAATCATTAATTCCTTTAAAATCATCAAAGTGGTATGGGAAACTTTGATTCAAAATATCATAATTGAATGTTTTAAATTTTTCTGAAAATGGTTTGATAAAACATTGATTAGGTCAATATATTATAATGATATATTGTGATTGAAATGTGGAAATTTAACCTTTCTATTATGGTTGTTTTATGTGTTATGAATATTTTTTGATTATTAGGAATTGTTTATGTATACAGGTGGTTCCGTGATAAACCAAGGGTGGGTGAGTTTCTAGATAGATCTCTAATGCATTGTGTAACATGATGGAGGTAAACGTTAATGTTTCTCCTAAGTGACTTGGGGAATATACTATGAAGGGTATTCCAAACATAAATCCCAACGTAGCGGTGAAAGATACAATGTAACTATGATGTGTATTCCATAAGTTACCATTATGATTTATGATTTTTGTGTGTTATTCATAAATCTTATGTTTTGATGAGGTATGTTATTATTGAAAGGTATAGTTTTATTTATTTTTATTTATTGATGGGGTAATTTTTTTCTTTCCTTATTTTATAACACTTACTGAGCTTTTTTATGTTCATCAAATGTTTTGAATTGTTTTTCACAGAACTTAATGATGAATAAGGTCAAGGATGGGATCACAGAAAAGTCATGCTGTCTAAAACCTGTATAACTTCCCAGTTCTGAAATCCAACCAATGGTGCCCCATTCCTAGTTGCTCACATTTCCTCAAACACATTTCTCAAAACTCTAGAGGATATAGACTAGCAGCGAGGGCCTTGGGTGTGATAGTGGGGAAACTATGCCGTCATTGGCAGAGTACACATCAAAAGTAAATAAACATTCAAGAGCCGAAGTAGTAAATAACCAACAATAATAATCAGAGGAAGACTAAACCAACAAAAAACTAGATCACGTATTTATATATATGAAATCATGCATGATACATATCTGGGAAAGCATCCAAACAAGTCACAATGCTGATAAATACAATATTCCCAAACATGTACAAAAGAAAGTAAACAGCTCCTCAGCATCGCAAGCCAAATCTTGGTCCCATGCTCTTCTGCTCCAAGCAATCAAGTACCAGAAGTGGAAGGTCACTTTCCCATGTCTATACCTGCAACAACATTGTCTGTTTGGGACCAAAAGCATGACCCAAATAGTGTGTGATACTAAATCCTATTATTCAACCACCCGAAGATCTGTGTTTAACAGTCAGTGAGTATATCGCAGGTAATAGTACAATAAGCAGTAAAATAATAGGAGCAATAGTAGGCAGTAATCAGTAAGCGGTAAATAGGATAATACACAACATTGATCAGTTCACATAACAACAAGAATCGGTGAAGCAACAACTAACACAAGTAGAAACCCTCTGGAAAGTACTCGCAGCCATCCCCTCTGGTCCTATCCAAGCTGTTCCACAACCCTCTGGGTAGTTCACTCAGCCTAACCCCTCTAGTTTGGTCAAACTAATTTATAAGAATCTCTAGGGAATCTAACTCGGTCAATTCCCCTTATAGTATAGGGTGTTCACGGACTCTTCGAGGGAGATCACGTGGTCTGACCCTCTTGGCCCAAGGTCTAGAGACTCTCTAAGGAAGCTCACTCAGTCAATCCTCCTATAGCCTCAGGTATACCACATATTCTCTGAGAAAGCTCACTCGGCCAATTCCTCCTCCATCCTGGGATGGTTTTAATGACATTCAAACTAGGTAGAGACTCTCTGAGGAAGCTCACTAGGTCTACCCTTATGTATTCTATAATAACTAAGACTCTCTGGGAGGCTCACTCAGTCTATACCCTATAGTCTATAATGTCCAAGAATCTTTGAGGAAGCTCACTTGATCTATCCCTGTATAGTCTATAATATCTAAGACTCTCTTGGAAGCTCACTCGGTCAATACCTTATAGTATATAGCACAGGGTTCCCATGGTACCATGCAAGTTAGTACATATTAATGATATAAGGTTAGGTTACACTTATAGAGCTACTTGGCTAACCAAAGTACGCCTATAGAGCTACGTGGCTAAACAATCTACAGAGCAACAAGCATGTTAACAACATCATTTCATACTACAATCACAAGGAATGGAAATAGGTACAATGGACAAAGGCTAAAGAGACCCAAAGCTTGAAACAAGAACAAAGCATGGGAAAAACATCCAAGGATGATAATTATCCCAAAAAATGATCAATTTACCTCAACAGAAGCATGAAAGAAACGAACGAATAACCACAAGGGCAAAATGGTAAACACACAAAACCTCGTTCACGGGTATTGGTGGAATTTGAACATAAAACTCAAATAAATCAAAAGGTAAGGAACAAACCACCTACCTCGATCATAGGATATCGATATACTTCAACCATGAGGATTTAATCTCCTCAGAATGGCGTATATCTACAAAAACTCTCAAAATGTTCAAACCATGATAACTTAATAAAGAGGATGAGTTAGAAAAAAATGCTCTAGGAGAAGTAAGAGCTCACCGCTGCGGTTCCAATGCAATCAACGGTGGTCAATTCAGAGAACGGATGGGGGCTCGGAGAAGATCTGCAGACGTATGGGTCGCTCTATGTCAATGGCGCTGGAGAAGAAGTTAATTTTGTTGATTAGGCGAGACCCCAGTCCGTTTAATAAAAAAAAATAAAATACACGGCATGTATTTCTTCATTACATGGCATGTACTCTACTTTTCCGTACTCCGCTTTAAGAGGCCTCCATTTCACCCCTACACCCCAACTGTGTAGCCCGGACATGGCCAGAAAACGGCCTGGTGCGGAAAGGGAGTAAACGCCGTGTACTTATAATGTACATGGCGTGTACTTCAAAATTTTCCAGAAAATCCACTTTTCTCGAAAACTTCAGAAAAAGGAAAGATATACCTGAAACGAAGATCCGGGTTCTTACAAACTTTCCCCCTTAAAGAAATTCATCCCCGAATTTCCCTAGAGAGGCGTAGAAGAAGAAACCCCAAACAGCTCTGGCCACTGCGATCGTACATCGGCCTCCCTCTCCCAAGTATCGTCCTGTACTCGATCGTGCTTCCATAGCACCAGTACTAAAGGAATATACCGTCCATATATAACCTTTTTACTCCGATCGACAATCTGGATGGGATGCTCCTCAAACGATGCATCTACTTCGAGCTCAAACTCCTCGGCTTGAAAGACCTGATATGGGTCTGAAAAGTAACATCAGAGCTGATAAACATGGAAGAACTCGTGCATAGCCCAGAACCTCTGAGGTAACTGCAACTGATATGAAACCATCCCAAATCTCTCCAACTCCTCAAATGGCCCGATGTACCATGGTGAAAACTTAACCTGTATCTGAATTCTATCGTGTCTCATCCTCGGTGCGACACGCAGGAAACTTGATCCCCGACCTCGAACTCAGGAGGTCGTCTCCATTGATCATCATAAGACTTCTTTCAAGACAGTGTTGTAGACATCCTCTTCCAAATCAACTCTATCTGCTCTGAGGTCTCCTGATCAAGACGAGGTCCCTGCAAAGCCGCCTCTCCGGCCTCCAGCCATCATAAGGGTGATTAATTAGGCCAACCGTAAAAATCCTCGTAAGGCGCCATCTGAATAGTTACCTGGAAACTGTTGTTATAGAAAAACTCCACAAGCGGTATATGCTTTTCCCAAGAACGGCCAAAGTCTAGAATGCAATATCGGAGCATATCCTCAAGTACTTGGATCGTACGCTCAGACTGGCCATCAGTCTGGGGATGGTATGTTGTACTAAAAAGTACATGTGTACCCAAATCCTTCTAAAGTCCCTGCCAAAAATGAGAAGTACAGCATGCATCCGTGTCGGAAATAATGGAGTGTGGAACTCCATGTAGACGTACAATCACTCAGATGTACAACCGTCCTAGATCATCAACACTGAAGGTCTCTTTCATCGGCATGAAGTGAGAAACCTTCCTAAGCCTATCAACAACAACCCAAACAACATCACTCCCTCGAGGTGACCTCGGAAACCCGGTCATGAAGTCCATCGTGACATCTTTCCACTTCCAATCGGGAATGGGTAACTGCTGTAAAAGTCCTGCTTTTTGCTGATGCTCTTCCATCACCTGCTGACAAGTAGAACATATCATGACAAAACCAGAAACATGTCTCTTCATAACTGGCCACTAGTACTGGAGGTATAGATCACAATACATCTTGGTGACGCCAGGATGAACTGCCCAAACTGTGGAATGAAAATCCTGCATCAGCTCCTCACATATGTCTGCTGTCACCCATACGCGTCCCAGGAAACTGAAGATATCATCCTCACCCACTGTCCATCCAAGAAGAGGGTCCTCCCATGACACACTCTCTTTCATGACTAATCCTTCTAAGTCTGATAGCCTCCTTATCCGTACCCGATCAAGAAGTGAAGAGGTAACAAATACAGAAGATAGAAAAGTATGTCCCTGTCTATCATGCACCTCAAAGTGCATCTGAGAGAATAGAGCCATAAGCTGCCACTCACTGTTGTCCTCCCGAACTGCCTGAATCTATATTCTCCTGCTCAACACATCAGCTACTGCATTTCCCTTTCCCGACATATAGGTGAGCTCAAAGTTGAAAGACTGAAGATACTCGAACCACCTGCCCAGTCTCAGATTCAGAAAACACTAAGTGAAGATATACTCGATATTCTTTTGGTCAGTGAAAACCACAAAGTGCTCTCCAATAAGGTAGTGTCTCTAACATCATAAGGCATGAACAACATCTGAAAACTCTAGATCGGGCATCAGATAGTTCCGCTCGTGTGGCCTCAACTGCTGAGACTCGTAAGCAACGACCCCAAATCAATGCATAAGCACAGCTCCCAGCCCGATACCGGAAGCATCACAGTAGATAGTATAGTCCCTGCCCGGCTCTCGCAAGAACAGTAGTGCTGCTGACGTCAACCTCCCCTTCATCTCTTGAAAGGATGAATCATAAGATTCTGACCATAAAAACTTCACCCCCTTCTTGGTCAGACCTGTCAACGGTGCAGCTAGGTGTGAAAAGTCCAGTATGAAACGCATGTAGTATCCATCCAACCCTAGAAAACTCTTCACCTCAAAGATATTCTTTGGATGCTCCTAGGAAACTACAACTCTCACTTTCCCTGGGTCCATTGATACTAATGTCTCTGAGATGACATGTCCCACGAAGTGAATCTAATCCATCCAAAAGTGGCATTTCGAGATCTTAGCATATAACTGATGCTCTCTCATTGTACCAAAAATGATCTCAAGATTCCTAGCATGGTCGTGTCGAGTGCGAGAGTACACCAAGATGTTGTCCACAAAAACCACCAAAAAGGAATCTAAGTATAGATAGAACACTCGGTTCATCAGTGACATAAAAACTACAGGTGTGTTCATGAGACCGAACAGAAGGACTGTATACACGTATAAACCATACCTTCTCCTAAATACTTTAAAGGGAATATCTAATGGTCTAACAGGAAACTGATGACAACTGGACCTCAAATCGATCTTCGATAACACTCGGGCTCCTTGAAGCTGATAAAAGAGGTCATTGATCCACGACAAGGGATATCGGTTCTTGACCGTCAACTGGATCAGCTTCAGATAATCCACACAAAGCCTATGGGTTTTTTCTACCTTATCTGCAAATAGGATAGGCGAACCCCAAGGAGAAGTACTGGGTCGGATGAAACCCTTTGCTTGCAACTCCTCCAACTCCTTCTTAAGCTCCTGCAACTCAGGTGTAGCCATCCTATAAGGAGGAATGGACACTGGTGCTTCTCCTGGAACAATCTCAATCGAGAAGTCTACCTCATGCTCTGGAAGAAATCCTTAAAATTCCTCTGGAAAGACATCCCTAAAATGATCCATCATTGGAGGAATGTATAACAGTGAAGTCCCCTGGTCATCCAGATAAAGACTGGAAATCTGGGTTGTAACTCCTCCTAGCACATGATGCTCTGGTCCAGCTCTACCTTCCTAGACAACCCACTCACCTCTATGAAGAAAAGACCCGCCCTCTGGTGACACAAAACTCACCCTACGGAGATAGAAATTGACGACTTCTTGGAAGGGAACCAACTAGTACATACCGAGAATGACATCATAGCCCGTTATCACTTGAACATATAGGTCTCCTAAGAAGTGACACCCTGCAACCTCAGGAGGGAACTCTCTACACTGACGCACACTGGATGTCCTCGTTCCCAACAACGTGTAAAGGGTGAAAATATATGAAAAGATATAGAACCCAAGGCTCTCCACAATAGAAATAGAGATAAAACTATGTGAATCACCAGTATAAAAAAGTGATGAAGATAAAACATAAGCTACTACGATCATACCTCAAACTATAGAAGGTTCGGGATCCTGCTCCTGGTAGGTCTGCTCCACAGAGAATTTCTGGCCTGTACCGCAGCCCTATGCCCCTGGCTGACCAATATGAGCTGATCTACACCGTTGTTGCTGGTGACCTGGTGACTAACCACCACCTCCGTGACCTCCACCTCGACCCGAACGGCCAGAAGAACTCCAGTTCCTAGACCAGTGAGAAACTGGTGAAGCATCTCTTAATCTTGGAGTCATAGAAGAACCCATACCACCAGCTAAAGGAGAAAAGTTCTGACAAAAGCGCTGAAGATGGGTCATCTTGCCACAAGATCGGAACTCCATCAGATCCCTCTGACACTGAGGCATACTATTCCCACTCCTACTGCCCTGGTAGCATATAACCTGGATTCTAGAAGATACATCCTTCCTGCTCTAATCTCATCGAGAATAATCTCTGTAGTGCTTCCTACTATCCGTTGGAGGAACACCGACTCTAAAAGGCGAACCACCGTGGCTCACTGTTCCAGAATCCCTCAGGTTGCGCTCAGTGATTAGCGCCTAGTTGACGATAGAGGATATCGAATTCAACCTGAGGATATTCACCTGGGAACGGATCTCCTGCCTGAGACCGTCCTCAAACTTCCTATAAAGGAACAACTCATCACCTTATGTGATCAACGTGAAGCACTATAGCTCATTAAAGCGAGACGAGTACTCCATAACAGATAGGGTACCCTACTTTAGACTCATAAACTCCCGGGCTTGGTCGGCCCTCATGGTCTCTAGGTAAAAGTAGTCATAGAAAGGGTGCCAAAACTCATCCCAAGACATACTCTGTTGGCGCCCTGACTGTGAGATCACCATCCACCATCTTTTGTTGGTGTCTTGGAGCATATATGTTGCCAGCTTTACCCTTTTCTTTGGGGGTATCTCCAGATGCTAAAAGATCGTCATTGTGGCCTCTAACCACAACTCTGCAGCTTGTGGTACTCCATCCCCTGAGAAATTAGGAGGATACTACTGTTGGAAAACCCGCGTCGACTCAGCCATCGATGGGGAAGGCGACAGAACTACCTGAAAGGTCTGCATCATCCACAGTAAATCCTCCATGAACTATGCATTGGCACCTACGACGGGTATGACTTCTGGTGCCAAGGCTGGAATAGTAAGAGGATCTACATGAGGTCCCTGATAGTCCAAATCTGATGTCTTATCACCATATGGTAACTGATGTACAACCGGAGGATGTTTAGGAGGCATAGCTCTGAAAAGATCAAAAGAACACCTTAGATCAGGATTATCAAAGACTGAGAAGACAAGAGTACACAATGGGAACAGGAGGAGGAAAAATTGAAGTTTAAAAAACAAGACTACACGGCGTTTATATAAACTACACAGTGTGTTATCTTAAACCAAATACATGGCCATGTACTCCTTCCACCTCTGGTCATGTAACACCCAAACCTACACGGCATGTTGTCCCCACACACGGTGTCTACCTGAACTCTATTCCCCTGCCTGATTCTTTTTACATGGCTAACCAACATGGTCTTCTTAAACTGAGACTACACAACATGTTCCCTGTGGACACGGCGTGTAGTAGACACGGTTTCCATGACCCGTGTTGCTAGTTACATGGCCAGCTACACAACTGACCCTTACACGACGTCTTCCGAACAAACACAGCGTGTATAGGAGAAGATAACAATGACTTGTGTTGTTCGTGACTCGTCTGGGAACCTGGTACAAGACTTCAAGACATGTTCTTTACCAACATGGTGTGTTCTACTCAAGCTTCCCAGCCCGTGCTGTTAGTGACACGACCGGGTACACTGCTCTATAATACATGGTGTGCACCTACCGACATGGCGTGTTCCTAAAGACATTCCCTTACCATCATGTTCCTTCTCACACAGTCAGTGACACGGTCTGAAACTGCATGGAATGTAGTCATAAAGTTCACGTCATGTATTCTAGGTTTTTCCGGGCAGTAGCTCAGAAACTGCACCGAATCCTAGAAACACAGAAAACAAGGCATGAAGGTGACATTTTCCGATCCGTGAGGGAACATAATCCCCACGAATCAAATCTTGGCATCCAATACAGTCATATATAAGGAAAACAGGTCAATGATTCACCAATTTCCGATTCAAGAGGGCCCATAACACCTCAAGAACAAAAATTTGGCATTCATTTAAGCAAAGTACAATACAAACAGTCCTCTATCAAACATCAGAGATTCTATCGAAGCAACTATCACAACAACATGCATACTCGACAGAATGTCTATCACAATAACATGCAATCTCTAATGCACCCTAGATAGCATGGCAAGAATTCATGAAATGTGATTTCTAATAAGTGCATATATGATGCATGAGATGAAATACCCTCATATCATCTGGTTGAAACAGAAATAGAACCATAATAGAAACAACAATAACAACACAAGTCATGTGAATCACTCTAGGTGAAATCATATCAACCGTAAAATCTCAAAACCATAAAACTGCAATAGACGAGGTAGTATGGATTTTCCCTGTACAAGGGTTAGCTACTCCCAGGCACAACATATTTCCAAGTACCGATTCCATCCTATCCCTGGGTAAAGGATCCAAATAGTAAATCAAGAGAAAAGAATCACTCTGACACCACTTTGTAATGTCCCGGTTCCAGAAGCCACCCAGAGGATCCCCGTACCCAGTTTGTAACATGGACTCAAGCACATTTCCCCCAATTCCAGAGGCTTCTGAATAGTAGAGAGGGTCTTGGGTGTGATAGTGGTGAAACTATGCCCTCATTGGCAGAGTACATAGCGGAAGTAAATAAACATGCAAGAGCGGAAGCAGTAAATAACTAACAATAATAAACAGCGGGAGACTAAATCAGCAGACAACTAGAGCACATATGTATATATATGAAATGATGCATGATACATATATAGGAAAGTATCCAAACAAGTCACAATGCTAAAAAATACAATAGTACCAAAACAAGTACAATAGAAAGTAAAAAAGATCCTCAGCATTGCAAGCCAAAGCTAGGTCCCATGGTCTCTTTCTCCAAGAAATCAAGTACCAGAAGTCGAAGGGCGCATTCCCTTATCAGTACATGCAACAACATAGTCTGTTTGGGCCCAAAAGAATGACCCAAACATGGTGTGAGACTAAATCCCCGTAGGCAACCACCCAATGATCTGTGCCTAACAGTCATTGAGTATATGTAAGGTAATAGTAGTATAAGCACTAAAAAAGTAGCAGCAACAACAGAAATTAATCATTAAGCAGTAAACAGGATGATACAAAACAGCGATCAGTTGACAGAACAACAATCATAGTTGAAGTAATAGCTAACACAAGCAGGAAACCTTCTGGGAAGTACTCACAGCCTTTTCCTCTGGTCTTATCCAAGAAGTACCTTGACCCTCTGGGCAGTGCACTCAGCCTAACCCCTCTGGTTTGGTCATATTAATTTATAAGACTCTCTAGGGAAGCTCACTCAATCAATTCCCCTTATAGTATAGGGTGGTCAGGGACTCTCGGAGGGAGATCACACGGTCTGACCCTCTTGGCCCAAGGTCTAGAGACTCTCTAAGGAAGCTCACTCAGTCAACCCTCCTATAGCCTCAGGAATACCACAAATTCTCTGAGGAATCTCACTCTGTCAATTCCTCCTCTAGGCTGGGATGGTTTTAAAGACATACAAACAAGGTAAAGACTCTCTGAGGAATCTCACTCGGTTTACCCTCTTGTAATTCGTAATAACTAAGACTCTCTGGGAAGCTCACTCGGTTTATCCCCTATAGTCTATAATGCCCAATACTCTTTGAGTAAGGTCACTTGGTCTATCCCTGTATGGTCTATAATATCTAAGACTCTCTGGGAAGTTCACTCGGTGTATCTGTTATAGTCTATAGCACCGGGTTCTCATGGTCTCGTTCCAGTCAGTGCGTATTAATACAATAAGGCTAGTGTACACCTATAGAGCTACATGGCTAACCAAAGTAAAACTATAGAGATACTTGGCTAAACAGTCTACAGAGAAAAACGCATGTTAACAACATCATTTCATCCTACGATCACAAGTCATGGAAACATGTACAACGACCAAAGGCTAAAGAGACCTAAAGGTTTCAACAATAACAAAGCATGGGAAAAACATCCAAGCACGATAATTATCCACAAACATGATCAATTTACCTCAACACAAGCATGAAAGAAATGCCAAAATAACCAAACGGGAATAACGGTAAACACGCAATACCCCCTTCATGGGTATTGGTGGAATTTGCACATAAAACTCAAAGACATCGAAAGATAAGCACAAACCACTTGCCTCGATCATAGGAGATCGATATACTTGAACCACAGGGCTTGATTCTCCTCAGAACGTCGTAGATATAAGAAAACACACAAAATGTTCAACCCATGATAACATCAGAAAAAGGAGGAATTGGAAAACAAAGCTCTAGGAGAAGGAAGAACTCACTGCTGATGTTCCAACGCAATCAATGACGGTCGAATCGGAAAACGGATGGGGGCTTAGGGGCTCAGATAAGATCTGCTGCTGTACGGGTTGCTCTCAGTCGAAGGAATTGGAGAAGAAGATAGTTCTGTCTATTAGGCGCGACCCCGGTCCGTTTAATGAAAAAAAAATACACTGTGTGTATTTCCTGAGTTCACGGAGTGTACTCTACTTTTCCATACTCTGCTTTAAGCAACCTCCACTTCACCCCTACAAACCGTGTGTGAGGCCTAGACCCAGCAGCACACGGCCTGGTGCGACAAGGGTGTACATGATGTGTACTTATAAAGTACACGACATGTACTTCAAAATTTTCCAGAAACTCCCCTTTTCAATAAAACTCCAGAAAAAGGAAAGACATACCAGAAATGAAGATCCGGGTTCTTAAAACATGGAACTAGACATGTTTCTTTTTTAAGAGTTTTTATTTTATGAAAAAATGGAAACTGTGTAGAACTGTCTCCATTGTAATTTTGGAGATGCAATGTAATGGTTATGACCTATTTCTCCAAATCTCTATACCTAAAAATACCGTCAATGTGAACTCTTAATTTAATTCAAGATTTAGCAATTTTTAAGGTTGGGTCCTTACACCCGGTCCATGTTGCGGGCTGGCGTGTGTGCTCGAAGCATCTCACCCTAGCAGCGTCCCTAACTAGTCCATGTGGTCCACCAAGACCATGTGGCCTCCATGTTGGCACCCCATCCACCTATGGAATGCCTCCCATGTGGGCCTTCAATTATAATATCATTGACGCTGCCTCTTACCACCACCTCCATGTCACCTCCCAAGGCCCACTCCACCGTTGGATCCCTCCAACATGGTCCCATAGAAACCGCATCCTACAGCCGCCTCCAACCACCCTGCTGGCATCCTTTCCTACCATGCTCCACCAAGACTAACCCCCAACTGGCCACTACTGCTTTTTCCTCAACCCGCCCTTCCAACATCATGTTGTTGTATCACACTCTCTCTATAGCAGTCCCATCAACCGCATATGACCCTCATAGTTGACCACCCCCACCGGTGGTCAGCCTTGTATCGTTGTAATCATCCACCTCTCCGAAAGCATACCATGTTCCTATAACACCTCTCTTATTCCATCACGGGTCAAAACCATCGTTCTTGGACCACCTCCCCATGGATTAGGGGTGCAATGTGTGATCGTTCACATATGTGTTTCAATGGCATACCATGTTCGAAGAACAGAATAGATTTAGATAGGAGAGATAAATCAAATGAATACCCAATGAAAGAATTGTGGCCCTGTTCATGGCATCAATGTTTCATTCATGATAAAAGGTTTAACAAATAACAAATATACACACATATATAAATCCCCGTTCAAATACCTATAAGATGTTATGTATCCCATAGGAACAAACAAACAAGGGATAAACTGATTTTTGGGTTGGTCTGGGTTCTTCCCTCAAATCTAAGAGAAGAAAGGAACTAAAAAAGAAAATAAACATCCTATCTCATGGTTGGATTAGTCGTTTATTATCAATGGAGGTTCGTGTCTTGGTCAATCCTTGATCCGCCGACATTCTTCATAGAGAGAGTTTCCTTCTAGGGCTCAGATGAATTCCCAGGTTACGGTAATACCATGGAATTTCTGAAAAAGGATTCATTAAAAATAAAAACAATGATACATTCAATAAAATATTTTAATTACATGTACTTCAAATTTATAAATATCACAGTCAACCTCCACCTTTCAATAATGGGATCTACCAAATGTAATGTTATATCACTGAATACAGTGGTGCCATAAGAATTTTTATCTGGTCAAACGTTTAGAAGTTATTCCCATTTTAAAGAAGAACCTCTTTTTTGTTTTATTAAAAACATAACATTATTCATCATATTGTTCCGAGAACCCTGGGCCTCAAAATCTCACACAGTCTCAGCACTTGGTCTCTGAATACTTCTAATTAACTTATAGAAATAAAACCAAAGAAAATCAGATTCATTACATATATGAAAAAAAATGTTGTAAGTAATTCTGAAAGATGATTAATAATGAAATATGATTAATCAGGTGATAATATGATAAGTTATGAATACATAAATATAAATATAATTTTTTAATATGTTTACAACACTCTTTTAACCATCATACAAAAGTTTATGATTCATATGACGGATCTTAGACCTTATGTAAGTGGATAATTTCACAATCTCATTTTTATATTGTATTTCTTATGCATTTTTATTTACTGATTATTTTTATCATCCATGGGAATGATTCTTATATTTTCATTCTTGAAAATTTTACAATTATCTTAAAGTTTTTAAGTAATTTTTAACCATGCATGATGTTTTAAAAAATGGGTTTAAAGGAATATTTTCAGGATTTCATAATGATGTACTTTTTGAATTTTTCTGAAAAAGTACGAGAAGAATGTATTTCAAAATTATACATCATGAACGAATTTTTAAGATTTCATAATTATTTAATGACTTCAAACATACCTTAAAAGATTATAATGTTATTGTTAGTGGAAATTATTTCTTAGGATATTTAATTTCATTTTAGGAGTAGTAATAATTTTTCAATGCACAAAGAATATTTAAATCAATAATTTCTTCCAACTAATATCTCAAATATGACATATGTTTTGAATGGGATATTTTTTAAGGATATAATCCCTTCTATTATTATGGTATATCGATTTTTTGGTCAATTGAAATTTAAAAAACCCGATTTTTTTTCTATGGGTTATGTTATGATTGAATGATGTTTATGAACCCCATTTTATTTTAGGGGTAAATATATGATGAATGGCTTATTTTCTTATAGAACACATATATGTGTTTTTATTCATCTGAAGAGAGGGGATTATACATCCCTTAAATTTAAGGGGTAATGATTTATATATCTTGAAATAGATAGGACTAGAACTGTATATGATCATAGTTTAGTAATACACTAATTTAATGAGAAATGATATAAATTCCATAATACAAGGGTGGAACCAAAAGTGGGTCAAGTTCATTAATACAGGTCTAGAATGAGGAGTGAATTCATTTTAGAAAAGAAATATTTCCACAATTATGGTATTGGAAATTATCCATGGATAATATAGAAATGATTTTCAATGCTTATATTATTTCATAATTCCATGTTTTATTCCAATTCTATTTTATCATTGATCATGTTCCATTACTATTAATGCTTTATGACCTACCAGGATTTATTAAATGACTCATGATTTTGATATATTTTATTCAGGGTATAATTCTCAAAAGTTTTTTTCTTCTGTTTTTACATTCTTATGTTCATGTTTTGTTTGATATTTTCGTAGTTTACACAAACTAAGCATCAAAGTTCACCCATTTTTGTGTCTTTTTTCCCCTAGATATGAATAAGGTTATTAAGTAAGATGTGTCCAAAATTGGTTCATTTTATGAATTAAAAAGGAGATGATGTAAATGTCTTATGTACCCATAGTTTTTGTTTCACAGTTACCAAAGACACTAAACTAATATGGTCTTTGGACATCCCATTTTGTGTAGTATGCCGCATTCCGAAAAAAGTAATGTAATGTACATGTATGTCAATCTTGGGTCATTTATTGATGTGGATAGATATTTATCCTCATCCCTCCTTATTTTAATGTTTTTCTCAAATTTATCATACAATCAGTCATTTCATTATCTTAAAATAAACATCATACCATTGGGATTTTTAGATCAGGGAATGAATATATTTTTACTGAAGGTAGATAAAGGGTGTTGGGTTATCTATGGTTAGGATATATTAATAATATAAAACTATAGGGTAGGTGATATGGACATGTATTGGGAGATCAACTATGTGTTGTTAGTCTCATAATTTAGATATAAATGAACAATAAGTGATTTTATATGGTCTAATTATTTTGTGAGAACATATATTATAATGAAAACCCCAATGTGATCAATCTAAATACCATTCCATTTCAGCATGAAATTGTGTGATTGTTGTATAAATTCTATTTTCGTATCATAAAATTCAAAAGCAAAAACATCATCCGAATTCATTATATTATTTTAGGTAAAAATAAAAAAACAACAGAAATATTAATAAGTGACTGAGGATTGTGAAGAACCTACTTGTGATACCTTGAGAACATCCATTTCCAATCCCAAAATACAGCATTCTAGGTTTAAAAAAATTTACGTAACACCCATGATTACCTCTCAGATAATTCGATTCATTGCTGGAGAGTTAGGATGGAAACTGATTCATTATCTTTCCAATTGAAAACATTTTTCAGTTTTTAAATTAGAACATTAAAAAATGGATATCACACCTACTATCATTTCACATTCCCAGAAAAACAGATGTATATTTACATTAATTGGGGAGGAAGACACAAATTTGAAATGGATTATATGATTACTAATAATTCAATATAAGAGATTATGGATGAAATGGATCAGGTCAAAAAAACCTGGTTATGGAGTATAATGAGATGAAATTTCCTAAAAGGTATGAACTTCAAGAATTTCATGATAAATTTAAATCCATTTTTTTCATTTTTTGAAATAAAATGAAAAGGTGATTCAATATATGAATAAAGTATATGAGAGTGAAATGAATTTCATAATAATCATATCTACCAAGGTTTATTTCTAACATAATGAGTTTTATTAAGACGATGAACTGTGGATACCTACTCTTAAAATAATATTCCCAGTGGCCATGAACATTATAGAATAGATTAATGTTGATATTAATTTAGTAAATAATCTTTTAAATGACTCATTATATATATTTTATATTGAATCTAATATAAATTATTACTCACCTTGGGTTGTGAATTTAGAATCAACACTAATCTTGTTGGCCCTGGAGAATGAATATGGACTAAAGGGATTCAAATTTTATCTATCTATGGAATTCCCATTGTTTCTATGATCCACACTTAATGAAATCAATGAGTTACTACTCCTAGGAGAATAAATACATACAAAACCTATATAAGATGGCACCACTGACCCATATTCCCTTATTTCTAAATTTATATAGACTAAAATATTCATTAATCTATAATCTGTAATTAAACAAATTAATTTCAATTGATGCCCATATTAGATTATGAGGAAGAAAAGCTAGATATTTTTTTAGGAGGATCTAGATAACCCACAATCCATGAGGTTTATAAATGAACCTTCAAGGATGATTCATTAGAAAAAACAGTTTAAACATATATTTTTCGATCTATTGAGGAAACCCTTTCATTCATTTGATTTAATAAAATTTATTTTACAAATTTATCTCCCTAGTATCTATATTATATAATATGTATCACTTTCTATCACCCTTAAAAAAGATGAATTGGTCAGTGAAGAGGAAAAAAATGAACCATAGGTGGCTACCTAAGAAGACAATCATGATATGAAAATTTAATACAATGAAACCTAGTTGGAAGAAGAAAATATTGAAGAAATTGTGGGTTATCAATATATATAAATAGAATTATGGGATCATACTGAGTAAAATTTTTAATTTCGGTTTGAATCATCTATCTAGGAAGTCCCAATAGCTCATATAGAAGAAGAAAAAATTACCAAGTCATTTCATATAATAAATTATTATTTCATGCACCAAAAGAGAAATTCATAATAGTTGTGGATTAGGAGACCCCATATATAATATCACCACCCCACTTTGTAGAATATATACTATAGATCAGATGGGGGGAATGGCATCCAATTTCATAGGGAAACTCTAATAAATTAATGAGGATAATAATTATATTAGATAAAATTACAAGTGGTTGTTATTAGAACAAAAATCTAATCCACCGACAAAATGGTTAAAACACAATGTTTTCCAATTGTGGATAGTCCAAATAATAACCCCTCATGGGGGAGAATCACCAAAATTTATTTTCTATTTTTTAAATTTATCTGTTTTTGAAATTTAAATAAATTTTCATATATCATTTTATTGTAGGATTCAAAAATTGTATAGAAAAATATGAGATTAGATAAGTTTGTCTATAAAGAAACATGGAGAAAGAGTAAATCATTTAGATATATAAATAACACTAATTTTATATGTCCTTTTAAAATAATTTATTAATATTATTAATTGTTCATTTTTTCTTCGGATTGATTAGGAAGTATTGAATAAGTACAGGGGTATGTGATTCAACCTATTTAGGACTATTTATAATATTATTTTTGGAATATATAAATATTATATATAAAAATATATTTGAGTTTTTGTGTGTATGATGATTTATTTTCTCTATTTTTGTTTTCAAGAGTGTTTTTGGATAATAAATTTGAATTTTAATGATTCCATACATTGTAAAAGAGTTCTTCACCTCACCCCCTGAAAGGTGGATTATCAAAAAATAATAAAAAATAAAGGTATTTAGTCCATTATAATTCGAAAGTAAAAGAGTTCATTCTTGTTATGTGTGATCCATAGATTCTGAAATTATTAAAACCATATGAATTTTGGGTATACATGTCAACTGTTTAATGGAGAATCAATTTTTTTATGTAGGATTAAATGTGTGGCTGAAACGATCATTGGAAAATATGAATATAATAGGATAGAACCAAATTTTTAAATTTAAACCAATTGACTTTCCTCTAGGAGAAAGAACACCTCAGAGATCCAAGTCAATATAAATTAATTGTATTTATTTAGAAATTGATTAAAATACAAATGGATATTGCATAATAAATTCAAAAGACATTAACCGTTGTGTTCATGAATAATGTTATTTTTTATATTCAATGAATACTTTTCACATACATGGATGGTAAAAATTTGATAATGTTCATAATTTGTAAAAATGAATTTATTTTGATGAGGAGAATGTCTACATTATATTAATAGTGTAAAATTTACTTATACAAGGTTTATTTGAGTTGTTTAAAAAAATAAATTTGAACATGGGTATAAGAAACCTATGTGAAAGTGACAAAAAGAAGATCATCTTGTTTAAATTTAAATTCTCGTTAAATATTTTCTACTAAACTCCGGGAACATGATCCTGAACATGAATTAAAGAACGTTAGTGATGTGAAAATCATAGGGGAATCATGAAATTTTCAAATAACTGTGAATTTTTTATTTCCTTTAATTATGGTATGAGTATTTGAACCTTAGAAGGACTATATCTTTATTTATCTTTATGAATAATCTAATCCATTTTATATCCTACGAGTGCAATAATTATTGTAAATGGCAGTGATCAAAGATGAAATTTACATACATTCTGCCTATATTTAAAATAATTTTACCCAATAATTAATGTCGATCTTGGGTCAATCATACATTTTTTTAATTCAAGATATAAGTAATTAAAAATCAACTAGAAATTACATTTTTAGAGGTTATTAAAATTTATTGAATTGTTAATCAAAGTCATGGATTGATTAATAGTTTGGAATCAAATTTTTATGTGTTTTAAATTCTTAAATTATTTTATTTTATTCAATAATGTAATTAATCATGAATTAATTTTCCAAATGGATTTAATCATCAATATTAATTATTTTATTCAATTTAGAATTTAGTGCAATCCATAAATTGATTCAAATAAGGATTTTCACATGTTAATGACATAATATTCATGATTTGTACATATTTTCATTATTTAATTAAACTAATATAAATAGATCCATAGTAAAAATCTATCTCACTTTCTTCAGGAGAAAAGTAAAATTTTATTAAAACCCTTATGTGAAAATTTTGTAACCAACCGCACCATGAAAAATGATAGTGATATCACTAAATTCAATTGAACATATGTATATGTTTGATCCTAGTATACCTTTCATGGTCAACCAACTAACCCCAAAACCTACCTTTAACCAATCATCCACCTCCTCTCAAGAAAATACACCTTCAATTGGTTGTGAGGGTAAACCACGAAACTATAGAAACTCAACTCATTATGATCCCATCCCCTAATTCAATGTATTCATTTGTCTTATCCAATATACATTGTCCATGAAACAACATATATAATCTCACGATGAGATTAACTCTTTCAATTCATAGATCAAATAAAGTGTGAATTTCAAAAACCACCCAGTCACCTTCAATAAACCCATGTCTTCAACACTACAACTCATGTAAACTTGAATGAATAATTCGTAACTAGTACTACATCACTCATTTAGACACATAGTGGTACATTTTGATATTAATAAATAAATGGAACAATAATTCAACCCTTATAAGCTATGAAAACAAAAAATTAATCCATTATGAACTAGAATGTATATTTTTTTCAATTCATAGATAAGGGTGATCGAATCATAGTCGATCAATAGTGATGGAAGGATAAAATACGGTCAAAGGTGAGATAGAAATTGTTTTATTCATAACTATATTAGTTCCCTGCATATTTTTTTGGAATATAGGGGGCCTTAATGATTCCTAGTTCACTAAATCATAGTCTATGAATTAATGCATTACTAATGTTTGATTAAATTCCTCAATGAATTTATATGCCTCAATAAATCCACCGCACACCAATTTGGACCTAGATCATATATTACAATATTGCACAACTAACTGTACACCCTATTCATTTCAACACATCCATACCAACACAAGGATGATCAATAGAACAAAAAAAACCAAATATCCCACATATTCGAGCATATTGTCTTATAATCAATGAATTGAGGTTCTCAACTATTTTAGAAGTTACAATAATTCCATGTCTCTTTAGTGGTTGAAAAATCACCCAGTCCAATGAATCCCTATTGGATCCACATGAATCATTATATACTCATACATAAACTAGAAAAGCTCAACTCAATTCAAGCCCATGTCCATAATCTTGTGAAGGAGAACCCAGAAAAAACACAATTATCACTCAAATAAACCAACAAAGAATACTCCCAATTTTACATACACCTTTAAAGACTTATCCATTAAAACCCCACAAATAAAATTTCCCCATTAAAAATCTACTAAATATCAAAGAAAATTCCAAATCAATAATCACTTGTGATCTTTATTTGAACCCGCAAAGTAGATTATTTTTACTCACTGATGTGATGTGGGGAAAACATTAGGTTAAGATTATATATTAATTTATAGAACTCGATCAGTGGAAAAATAATTTCTATAAGAAGATTTATTAATTTATCTCAACTAAATCATTATCCTCCATTAATTATGACATGTGGATGCAATCTGTGGAAAGAGAAGTCCATTAAATCTTGAGAATATTAATGATAGGGGATAATGATTATGTCATGGTGCTTGTTAACCCCCCTATTGTGGAAATTATTTTGATCTCATGGATTATAACAAGGAATATACTATTAATTATTTCTTATTTTTAATTATATTATAATTACATGTTTTATTAATTGAATCTATGTTCCAATTTATTAATTAGGTTTTTTATTTTCTGGTCTCATCTTTGTGTCATGTTGTGATATCATAAGCTCCATGGTCATGGATAAATAGCTTGAGGGATGTGTACCTGGGGTTAATGGTATAATAATTTCAAATAACAATGTATTTAATTATTTAATTTCTATTTCCCTTCCCCAATGCATAAATGATTTGGGGGAGGTGGATATATAAAAATTATAAAGTATCTATGTTTCCTAGTGTATTTTTTAATTTATTATATATCATGAACCATTCTAGGTTGATCCTAAATTGATCACTCAAGATATCCATAAAAATTCCCAAGAGGAATACATATCACATTGGATGGTAAACTATTTCAATCCATCAATACTAACTCAATTTGGAACTTTCTATCCCATAAAATAGTCTACAAGTGAATCAAAATAAGAAAAAACAATACTAGCATTCAAAAAGAGAGAGGAAATGGAATATAAAAAAATAAAAATTAATTATACCTACCTAAAACCCTATGGTTCACCACCAATCAATGGACTACAGTAACTCTATGAGAGAACCACAAATTGGATAACCTAGACTAGAAAATTGATAAACTATGTAGATATGAGCATTTATAATGCCCAGTAATAAATCAAAAATTGAAAGGAAACCCCATTCCTTACCTATAAAACTAAATACAATAATTCTAATTTGGAAATTAGACATATATAAATATATTTTTATACTCTTTAACAAAAATAAGTAACATGATTCCATTAAAAACTACATTCCATCATATTTTCAAAACATTTTTCAAAGAATAAAATACATTTCATGAGAATTCCTTATAAAATATAATAAATTATTAAATCTGAGTCAAGATATAGGAAACTAACTACAAAGTGGATTATAAAAATATTTCCACATAATATTGAAGAAAAAAAGAGCAAGAACCATGGAAAATACCTATGTATCTCAGTATGTTGGGTCACCAGGATCCTCATACTCTCAAGGATCCAACCATGTAATATTATCTCATGCATGAGAAAATAGAGAGTTCCAAGACAATGTTCTAGTGTTCCTCCAAAGAATCATCATATTGTTTAATTATTTTTAGTTTAATACTTTTCGGGAGACTATTTTTGGGCCTTTCTAACTCAATACCCATACTAGTCCTTAGTACACCTTCAATGGTACCTGGGGTTAGCAATTGATTTATTGAAATAGTGGCGAGTTTTACTCAAGATCATATATACATGCATGTCACATTATTTACACTAAAAATAAATCCTCTCATTTCCCTTTAACCACCTTTATTAAGAGCATCACCTTTCCATGTCACATGAAATAAATGAATTATCCAATCATCAATCACATTTTTTACACCACACATTTAACACACAAATATCACATTTTCAATTCAAGGGGGGATTCCTTAAGGGGGTTTCCTTTTCATTAAAACTATTTAGGGTTAAAACCATGCCTTACAAATTTTAAATAAAAATATTTTAGCAAATAGGATAAACATTGGAAATTAATTAAAATTTAAAAAACATGGTTGATAGAATATTTTAACAAGAAAACTCTATGATAGAATATTAAGTAAATTATGTAAAACTAATGAATTTTTTTTCTAAGATCCACAATCAATTTTATTTTTATATCCATTATTTTTAATAAAAAAACTTTTAACACACTCTAGAAATCAATGAATTCAAAATAATGTCTTATACATGGGGAAAATTATTCAAAACATGTCACATTATTGGATGGAAACAAGAATACAAATCAAAGAGGTCCATGGAAGTAAGAGAGACGAGAAAGGACTCTAGAAAAGTAAACCCCTAATTTTACACATACAACCATATATATATATATATATAAATACCTCCAGCTACAATGTATTTATCCTTTTTCTGTGAAGGAATATGTAAATAGAGGGTGTATATATACATGCCTTATCCATGTATATGTTTGTAAGTCACCTTCAAGAGGAAAAAAATTCACACCTTCATGAATAATATTCCAATGATACCCTAAAGAGGACAAAGGTATACTATAAAAATAAAATGAACCCAAAAATTACAAAATCCTTAATTAAAATTCCACTAATGAATAAAAAAATAAGGAAACTTACCTAAAACCATTTCTGAACCCCCTTACCTCAATAGTCCTGGAATGAAGCGCCCTTATTTGGTCCCAATAACCTAATATATATAGAATCAAAAAAATGAAATAACCAAAAATCAGGTTTTGTTTATCTATATCATTTGAATCACATGTGAGAGAAACAAATCCAAGAAAAGGGAGGAAAAGGATAATGGAGGAGGGAAATAACTCATTGGAGATAATTTTCACAAGAAATGACTATAAAATTGGACACCTGAAGAGAGGGGAAGGAGGGAGGCCACACGAGTTGATAGAGAGAGGATGGGGTTGAAACACATTGAAAACTAGGGGGAGCCTTATATGACTATTAAAACATAATATTATTATTTTTTTTGTTTTTTTTCATATTAGATTTTTTTTTAAATGATCACAATGAACAATTTAGAAAGTTGTGGTCCTATTATAGCAATATTAGAGTGCCCTTCAAGGTCAGGTTTCATGGTTTGGAAAAATATGTTATGGTTTTGTTGTTCATATATACTAAAATTTAGAAATTTTCACATTTTTTCTAATTGTTTAAAAATCAATGTTCTTTAACCATGATATATTCTTTTTTTTCCGAAAATATATATTTTCATAGAAGAATCTCCCATAAGGAAAAAATAATGTTGGTAGGGACATAAAAATATATAAAATTTTAATCAATGTCAGGTTGGGGTGCAAAATCACACCCCACCATTGATAAAATTTTCACCTTGAAGGTCTAAAATGTACTGTCGTTCACATCATTAAATGACAACAAACCACTACATGTGATGATGGTCTCGAAAAATAAATGCCAAGATCTATTCCTCGCCATTATTAAAAAAATATAATCTTGAAAGAAACTAAAGAGGTCATCTTAAATGAAATTAATCCATACATGAAAAGGTAAATAGATATAATAAAGAACTCAAATCTCAGACAAATATTTAATGAATGAAACAAAAATTTCAAAACACAACCTAAATACATGGAATACACTAAAAATAAAATAAAATATTCAAGGAAACTGATTGTGTTTAATTTTATATCTTCATAATAATCCATAATATAACACACTATCCAAGTCATCTAAAATACTATGGTTGGGGTAAGGTGGACATAAATTAAAGAATCCCACATGAAACTATAAAAAATTTCATAATAAGAAAAACACAAAGACTAGAAAAGTAGGTTCACCGTAAGTTCTAACTATTGTTGTATCCCCTCTATTTTATGAATCTATTCAAACCACTATTTAGCTTGACAGAATAATATATGAGTTCCAAAAAGTACCAATCATGGATAATGATGCATAAAATGATGAACACCACCACCACAAAGAAATGATTTTTTTTATTTTCCATAAAGATACATATGTCAAGTGTACAATACCCAAGAGAATGAATAAGATCATAGTACTACTAAGAAGAACTAAAATCACCCACATATCCTAAAATACAATTCCAAATAACCAAAAACACTTCCTATAACTATGATTTTAATAGTCTAACTAAAATAATGAAAACCACAACAAATTGATTAGAACACCAACCCATTGTGAACCCAATAGATCAAATGAAACATTGAACCCTTCCTAATCTTCTGAACCACTAGACCAAGACCATAACACTTAAATAAGTTATATAAACACCAAGGCATATACCTCATTAAAACATAAAATCATTGAAATTATTCATACTCCTTATGGATTTATCTAAGGGATACCCAGAAAAATACTTATTCATAATGTCCCAATATAAGTTACACCTCAAACTTGATAAGAACAAATAATTTTTCCGTATACAACATGATCTAAAAAATAAAAATATTCCAAAGAAATATAGAAAAAAGATGAGGGAAAACACATATGGTTTCTTTTATGATGGCAGAAACAACAAGTTGGATCATTATCCTCAATACCTGGTTGCCACTCCACTATGTGAAAATATTCACTTCGAGGCCTTTGGTTGGATCCCTAGTGGCATGAATCATATAATACCCTGAAGTAAGGAGCTAAAACACATTAACATAAATCTATTATTCTTGTAAAGAAACCTACAAGACCTCTTAAGGTGACTCAAGTAGCCATATTGAACATAATTGGAAGACATCCATGAGATATACCCCCAGTCATTACAAATACATTATATAGTAATCCTATAAAAATAATAAGCATAAAACTAAATCAAATCACATAATAAATAAAACCTCCAAAACTCAATCAAAAATAATGACCCAAATAAAAACACCCTTTTTATATCATTTCAATCATGTGATAACCAAAATATCACAAAAGAAGACTCCAAACATCAAAAGAAAAAACTAAAAAAATTCTACCTTACTTTTTATAACATTGAAACCTTACATTATAAAAACCATTCTCAAAAAACATAACAATAATTTAAAATAAAAATCTTTTCATTTTGATCCCATGAATCCTTGAATTTATATTCTTAACATATAAATTACACCACCACACATACCATTAGCTATCCTCTTTTTTTGCATGAACATATCTATATATGTGATCATTATTACGAATTCACATGGTCAATTGAAAACATTTTCCATTTCCAAAACCAAACATTGAACCCAATTCAAATTACCAACCAATTTTTAGAAACCCCTTATCATCAAAAAAAAAATCATTTCCAAATTTCCAAATTCCAAGAAACATCCATTTCATGTTTCACAAAAAATTCCAAATCCTCATAAATAATATTCAAAAATGATTCCATTTAAAAAAAATCATTTTCAAAACAACCCATTTCATTTTCAAATAAACAAAGGTTTTTATTTGAAAAACAAAAATATATAGAACATATATTGTTTTGGAATCCAAAATAAACAATACTAAATCAAATTATACTAATAAAAAAATGAACCGAATACATGATCTATAATCCCAAAATCTTTAAGGAATGACCATTATACACCGCTTTGCCTTATGTTTTGGTTGGTGGGATTCCAAACAGGTGAGCACATATGGGGTCACCAGAGGTAGTTGCATGGTCTTCACATGGTTTTCAAGACCATGCATGGTAACCATGAACCCTCTGAATCCCTCGCAGAATAAACACCAAATGTTAAATGCTAACCATAAAATATCTAAAACAACCCAAGGTACCTAAAAATATCTGAGATCCATGATCATATTTTGAATAATAACCACCCCATACCACCCAAGAAAATAAAACACACTCCCAAATAGGTGGTGATCAAGAACCTACCCATGACTAAAAATATGACATCCCTGCTTTTATTACAAACTTAAACATGATTTATTACATAAAAATTCACTTGATAAAACAATAATATCGAGAGGTTTAGTGTCTTTGGGGAATAGGATCATTACATAAAAACTTAAAACATGACAATACAACATCTTTATTGAAAACTTCCTTTACATGACCACTAAATTCCCTCGTACTTAACATTGCATGGGATAACCTGAGGACATGCATAAGAAAAGGGTGAGCTACAAAGCCCAGTAAGGGAATACATATGGAATAAAATGAGGAGTAAAATAAATGGTAGACATTAGGCATATCAATAGAGTAAAAGGGAAACATGAACATAAAGGCATGATAAATCATGATAATCATAACATGGAAATGTGGCAACAACACTTAACATGGAATTAGCATGACCCAAGGCTCATTGCACATGGAGCATGAGTAAATCCTCATTTCACATAAAGCATGAGTAAACCCTAGTTTCACTTGAATTATAATGAGTCAAAACTCATTGCACATGACGTATCAAGATACTATACTTTACCCAATGCATTGGAGCGCAATAAGGGCGCACCCTTCTTAAACATTTCATTTCATGCCTAAGTGTGCCACATAGATCATAAAACATTTATTCATAAAACATAATCATTTATTCCAAGATAAAGGAATATGGAATTAATACATGAAACATTGTAATAAATAAGAAAATGTGCATAAAGATGAATAACCTTGATGGAGAAATGAGCATGGTATCCACTACACAATGGCATTGGCTAAGAAAATCGGTGTGATTTCGGCAGTGTAATGGCGTGACATAAGAATTCATAAAAACATTTGATGAGAGAGAAAGGGGTTCCTCAAAATATTTACATGTAATGAAAAGTAAATAGTTCATATAGATACATTTCCCAACAATTGTAATGGAATTTAGATTCATGATACAAAAGTATTGCTTGAATGTAAAAGAGAAGAGAGAAGTTCCTTTCAGAATTTCGGCATAGTAATGGGTGTACATGGGAGGCATTTAATGAGAGAGAAAGGAGTTACTAATCATATTTAAATGTAATGGACAGTAAGGAGGTCATATAGATACATGTCCCAACAATTGTAATTGCATTTAGATTCATGATACATAATTATTTCTTGAATGTAAAAGAGGAGAGAGAAGTTCTTTTCGGAATTTTGGCATAGTAACGAGTGTACATGGGAGGCATTTAATGTGAGAGAAAGGGGTCTCCCATCATTCAAACATAAATAGGGAAGTATGAGGGAGGTTCGAAACCATACCCCAACATTCATAATTTAAATTAAAAGGGAAAAAAACTTAAAGAAAATTGGATAAAAATGAGAAAGGAAGAAAAAAAACCTTACTTGGAAGTGTGCTTCCAAAGGCTAGAGAGAGGTTTGTGAGAGGCTTCTTGGGAGCTTGGGGCACCTTGGTAGGATTCTAGAGAGAGTAGGGTAGATTTTGACGAACTCAAAAGGCTTTGAGTAAGAAGGAAGTGGGATCTTGGGTGGGTTTATATAGAAAAGGTGAGAAAAATCTTTATTATTTAGGTTTGGGTACCCTTACATTAAATTAATCCCAACCACAAACCATCCCATTGTATTTGCCCATGGTTTTTGGAAAAGGTAAGAGGAAAAAAATATTTTATAAGGCCATAGTCCGATCTTCTTAAAATAATAGGGTTGCTTATGTGGAGGAGAGTCACACTCCCATGGAATTTTTTTTAAAAAGACAAGGTGTTTAATAAGTCTTGAGGGGTCCATTAATGCTTTCAAAAGTAAGTCAAACAAACCCAAAATCAAATTATATTAAGGTTAAAACAAATATTGTCTGAACATAAAGCTTATAGTATTTTATTACATCACTATTGGGTCATTATGATGTCATAAAACACATTATATATTTAAATGGTATTTAATTTTTACCCTAAAATTTGACTGTATCAGAAAATTTTGAAAAATTCACCGTTGGAAAATTTCGACATCCTGATTCCAGAAATAACATTTATTATATATATATAATTTTCTAAATATGTTAATTTTTACATTTAAAATAAAAACCAACATTTATCGAAAATTCATAGATTTTGACAAAAATGGCTTTCAAATCTTAATAAAAATTATAAATGGATTCATAAAATTATAAGATCATTTATATTTTATAAAAAATAATTTAATAATAATAATAATATTTTATTAAAATATTATTTAATTCATAAATCTCTTAATTTAAAAAAAATATAATTCTTATTTAAATAATAACTAAAAACACTATTTTTACTTTAAAACTATTTACAATGTATCAAAAAAAGACAATGAGGTATATTCATTATTATATACAAAAATAATATACATGAACATAGTACTAGCGATTTCTTACAAAACCCTTTAAAACAGCCGCATAAGACCGAAGGGTAAAGTGTGCGATTATGACAGACTCTTGGGGTGGCTAGGATAACATCGCTCAGGTGGTAATCTCTATCAACTTCCACTTTTCCTGTAGATGGTCTCATTCAAGCTTGACATGATGAAGCTCAGCTTGGGCTTGGTCAAGAGAGAAGCCCAAAGACACCACCTCTTTTCTGAGCTTCGACAAATGGGCTTCGTATGGAGCATTTCTACTGGATGAGGTCATCGCTTCTTTTTTCTGAGTAAATTGGATTTTTTAAAGCCCTATATTTATACTAATCATGTTATCACTGTTCAAAGGCTTTAAAAGAAATTGTCCAAATTTTTAACATAAAACCAAAGAAGTTGACATTTTATATAAACATAAAGAGACATTTAATTATATCAAGAGGGATTCCCATTAATGAAACTTTGGGTCGTTACAATATTCCCCCTTTAAGAAATTTCTCCCTCGAAATTTTCCTTTTCCCACACTAAAACAGATGTGGGTAACTCAGCTTCATCATTTCCTCTGATTCCCAAGTCGCTTCTTCAAACTTGTGGTTTCGCCACAACACCTTGACGAGGGGCATTGTCTTATTTAGTAGAAATTTTTCTCTATGATCTAATATCTTCACTGTTTTCTCCTCATAAGAAAGATCATCTTCTAATTGTACCACCTCAGAAGAGAGTACATGTGAAGGTTACGGTATATACTTCCTTAAGAGGAAAACATGAAAAACATCATGTACATTGGCCATGGTAGGTGGAAGTGCTAGTCAATAGGCCACAACCCTGACATGATCAAGCATCTTGAAGGGGCCGAAGTACCTTAGGCCTAACTTCCCTTTCTTTCCAAACCTCATGACCTTCTTTCACTGAGATATGTATAGAAAAACCATGTCTCCAACATTAAACTCATGGTCTCGTCGATGATTATCTGCATAACTCTTCTATCTACTCTAGGCTGCCTTGATATTCTACTGAATGGTTTTCACCTTCTCCACTATTTCCTCGACCATTTCTGGTCCAAGCAGCTTACGTTCACTGACCTCATCCCAACATGCCGGTGTTCTGCACCTTTTCCCATACATGGCTTCATATGGTGCCATTTTGATGCTCGAGTGGAAACTGTTATTATAAGAGAACTCAACCAGAGGAATATGGTGATCCCATCCTACTTTAATGTCCATTGAGCATTCTCTCACCATGTCCTCAAGTGTTCGGATAGTCCACTCGGATTGGCCATCAGTTTGAGGATGATAAGCCATACTAAAGTTTAGTTCAGTATTCAGAGCATGTTGAATACTCTTCCAAAACATAGAGGTTAATCTTGGATCTTGGTCAGACACAATAGATAGTGGTACTCCATGAAACCTTACCACTTCCCTGATATATATCTGTGTCAGTTAATCCAATGAGAAATCCTCCTGAATAGTAATGAAGTGTGCAGTCTTTTTATGATGATCCACAACAACACAAATTGCATTGTTGCATTTGGATGGCCTCATATGTCCGGTAAAAAAGTACATAGTGATGTTCTCCCATTTTTATTCTGGTATGGGCAATGTTTGCATCATCCCCTTAGACTTCTGCCTCTCTGCATTCACTTTCTGTCACACCAGGCACTTTGATGTATATTCAGCGATCTCCTTTTTCATATTATCCCACCAAAAGTTTTCTCGGAGATCTCGATGCATCTTTGTGCTCCCTAGGTGAATAGAAAAATTTGAACTATGTGCATCATCAAAAAGTTCATTCTTCAACTCCGGAGTTGATGGAACACATAGTCTTTTCCCAAATCGCACAATTCCTTCTTCATTAACATTAAACTCTGAGGATTTCCCTTTTTCTATAGCTTCCAATTTTTCCTGAATTCCCAAATCATACTTTTGAGCATCCTTTAGCCTTTCTAAAAGAGACGGTTGAACAATAATCTTTGAAAGGATTGATGATGTTCCTTTTTTTATGATTTCCATGTCCATCTTCATCATGTCTCAAAAGATTGGATCCTTCTCAATTCTCATCATTGATAGAATCGTTGGGTCCATCCGACTTAGGCAACTGCCACCTTGTTCGCTTTCCGATGTTGGTAATGTATTGAACAGTCATAATCCTTGATAAGCTCTATCCATCTTCTCTGGAACATATTAAGCTCTTTCTGTTTGAATATATATTTAAGACTCCTGTGTTCAGTATATATCTCACATTTCTCCCCATATAGATAATGTCGCCAAATTTTCAAGGAAAAGATCACCACTTCCAACTCAAGATCTTGCATTGGATAGTTTTTCTCATGGATTTTCAACTGCCATTAGGCATATGATATCACTTTACCATTCTGCATCAACACACAGCCTATGACCTTATTTGAGGAATCATTGAATACCACAAAAAGTTCCCCACTTGTGGGTTAAGTGAGCATGACACAATGATAAGACTTTTATTCAACTCCTTGAAGCTTTCTTCACATTCATCACTCCAAACTAACTTTACTCCCTTTAGAGTTAGCTTGGTAAGTGGGTCGGACAATCATGAGAAATTTATCAAAAATCGTCGATAATATCCAGTTAACCCCAAGAAGATACGAATATCTGTTACCGATGTTGGCCTCGGTCATCCCTCAATTGCATCTATTTTGAAGGCATCAACAGATATCCCATTGGTTGTGATGATATGGCCCAGGAATGAGACCTCTTTCAACCTAAACTCACACTTTCTTTACTTTTCATAGAGCTTCTCCTTGCAAAAAGTGTCTAGTACAGATCTAAAATTCTCCTCATGATTGTTCTTGGTTTTGGAGTATATTTGAATATCATCTATAAAGACTACCATGAATTTGTCGAGGTAATCTATAAAGACTCTATTAATTAATTCCATGAAGATTGATGGAGCATTAGTGAGTCTGAAAGGCATTACTCTGAATTCATAGTGCCTGTATCTTGTGCGAAAAGCAGTCTTCGGGATATCTTCCTTCTTCACCCTTACTTGATAATATCACAACCGCAAGTCCACCTTGGAGAAGTATTGTGCTCCACGTAGCTTATCGAACAATTCATCAATTAATGGTAGAGGATAGTTTTTCTTTATCATGATTTAGTTAAGTTCACGATAAGCGATGCAAAGCCGCATTGAACTATCCTTCTTCTTGACGAAGAGGACTGGTGCACCCCATGGTGATGCACATGGGTATATAATCCCTTTATCCAGATTCTACTATAGTTGTTTCTTCACCTCTTCAAGCTCTACAACAACCATTCAATATGGTGTCTTGGATATTGGTAAAGCCCCAAGTATAATTTCAATTGAGAATTCAACATCTCTTCTAGGAGGAAGACCAGGCAGTTCCTCATGAAACACTTCAACAAATTCCCTCACAATAGGAATTTCTTCAAGGATGGTTTCTTCCTTAGACTCAATCATCTAAGACAGATACGCATGCTCATAGGGCAGTAATATTCATGCATGAGATTATGGAGCTAAAGGATATTCATCTTAATCCTTACACTTATAAAGAATCGGGGTTCGATCCTTCACATGGAGTGTGATTTCCATATCCCGACAATTTATGTTGGCTCTATATATGGAAAGCCAATCCATGCCAAGAATTGCATCAAATTCCACCAGTTGGAGTATGACGAGGTTCTTTGGGAATTTCAATCCACATATTATAATAGGGGAAGACTTATATTCATGGGATGCAATGATTGCCCCATTTTCCTTACTCACTGAAATCTTCACTTCCATGATCTGTGGTGGTGCTGGGATTGTTCTACTAAACATTCGAGATATAATAGAATGCATAGAACCTGAATCAAAAATTACCTTCCCTATTCCTGAATAAATTACTAGTGTACCTGTCAACACTTAGTTGTCGAGGTTCACTTCGGCAGAAGTGATGGAAAAATATCTTCCTTGCTGCCTTGAAGGTTGTTGGTTGCCTCAGAAAACCCTTAAATTAGGGCACTGATTTGAAAAATGACCCGGTACTCTGTATTTGTAGCATTGAACAACGTATTAAGGTTCGAACGGAGTTTTCCTCTCCTCTATCGCTGTCGCGGGTCTTTATTGCCAACAGTTAATAGCTAGGTTCCCTTCTCTTCCACACCTGAAACATTTCCTCATCCCCTTGAAGAAATTTCTAGGGTGCTTCTTTTCGCACTTTTGGCAATAAGGGTGCTGGATCTTCTATGCACCGTTGGATTTATCCATCAGAACACCAGCATTGAATTAAACCTTAAGCTCCTTACCCCATTGATACCCTTGTGATTCCCCGATCTCCATTTCGACCTTGAGGGAAAATCAGACAATTTCCTCATAGCTGTCGAAGTCACAGATCGCCAATGCTTTCCGAAGGCTAGGCTTCAGCCCTCCAAAGAAGCGGTCAACTTTGCATTCAGTGGTAATGACAAATCCCGAAGCGTATCGTGCAAGCCTTGTGAATTTTGCCTCATACGCTCCAACATATTCTTCGTGTTTTTTATTGAGGGAAAGGAAGTCCCTTTCCATCTTATGCCGGAGAGTGCGCAGAAAATATTTATCAAAAAACATCTTCCGAAAATCCTTCCATTCCAATGCCTTGATCTCCTCCTCTGTCTTCATATTTTTTATCAATTCCCACCATTGATCAGCTTCACCCTCCATACTATAAGCCGCCATGAGAACATTCTCTTGTTTATAACATTGAAGGATGGAGAAGATCTTTTCAATGGAAGTGATCCATTGTTCAGTTATTGTGGGATCAGATGATCCAATAAAAGTAGGAGGCCTTTGTCTCATGAAGCTCTCAATAGCGAGTTGTTCTTTCTTGGGGGGGGGGGGGGGGTTGAACGTTCCTCTTAACCCATGTTTCTATTCAAAATTTGAGTTAGTTGAGTGAGAAGGGTGACAAAGTTCGTGATTCCCACTCCCATTGGATTGGGCATCTCATTATTATAGTCATCACACCGATCTTCACAATGGTTTTAGCTTGAGTCCTCCTATTACCAGCCATTGGATAGAATAAAAGGAAAGATAGGGGTAACAAATAAAGGGTAATCCAAAGACAAAAGTTGATGACTTATAAATAAACTTTTATTTCCTTACCTCATGAGTCTATAGTCTTCAACCTAGGCTTTTCATGATCTACTTTCGAACATATATTCTTAGGGGTATTTTTTTAATTCCCTTAATGGTTCATACTAAGCTTGTGAATTTATCAAAAGATATCTCCCGCGAGGGTCATAACAAAGAGTGGAGCAAGACCCGTTGTCGTGCACTAGTTCCCGTTCGAGTCTAGCTCAAAGCGGTGTTTTCGGGTTTTACCCCTAGGATACATATGTGCCAGATCCGCCTCTAACTGCTCGTATCCAGACAGGGATGTATTTTCTTGATAGAACACTTACTAAGTACTTACCAAAACATAGGTGTTATTTTATTATACATAGTCTTGTATCTAAGGCTTTACTAGGGTTTTCTAATCCTAATCCCAAAAATAACTAATCCTATCCTCTGATACAAACTATAACAACCCTGCTTTTATTACAAAATTAAACATGATTTATTACATAAAACATCACTTGATAAAACAAGAAGATCGAGAGGTTTAATGTCTTTGGGGATTAGGATAATTACAGAAAAACATAAAACATTAAAATAAAACATCTTTATTGAAAACTTCCTTTACAAGACCACTACAGTCCCTCTTACTTAGCATTGTATGGGATAACCTAAGGACATGCATAAGAAAAGGGTGAGCTACAAAGCCCAGTAAGGGAATACATATGGAATAACATGAGGAGTACAATACATATTAGACATAAGGCATATCAATAGGTCACAAGAGAAACATGAACATAATGGTATGATAAAGCATGATAATCATAACATGGAAATGATGCAACAACACTTAACATGGAATTAGCATGAGCCAAGGCTCATTGCACAGGGAGCATGAGTAAATCCTCATTGAACATAAAGCACATGTAAACCCTTGTTTCACTTCAATTATAATGAGTAAACACTTATTATTCATAACGTTTCATGATAATATACTTTACCCAATGCATTGGAGCGCTATAAGGGAACACCCTTCTTAAACATTTCATTTCATACATAAGTGTGCCACATAGATCATAAAACATGGATTCATAAAACATAATCATTTAATCCACGATAAAGGAATGTTTAATTAATAAATGAAACATTGTAATCAATAAGTAAATGTGCATAATGTTTAATACCATTGATGGAGAAATGGGCATGGTATCCACTACACAATGGCATTGGCTAAGAAAATCGGTGCGATTTCGGCAGCGTAACGGCGAGACATAAGAATTCATAAAAATGGTTGATGAGAAAGAAAGGGTTTAATCATCATATTTATATGTAATGGACATTAAGGAGTTTATATAGATACATGTACCAACAATTGTAATGGAATTTAGATTCATGATAAAAAAGTATTGCTTGAATGTAAAAGAGGAGAGAGAAGTTCCTTTCGGAATTTTGGTATAGTAACAGGTGTACATGGGAGGAATTTAATGAGAGAGAAAGGGGTTCCTCATCATATTTACATGTAATGGACAGTAAAGAGGTCATATAGATACATGTTCCATCAATTTTAATGTAATTTAGATTCATGATACAAAATTATTGCTTGAATATAAAAGAGGAGAGAGAAGTTCCTTTCGGAATTTCAGCATAGTAACGGGTGTACATGGGAGGTATTTAATGAAAGAGAAAGGGGTCTCCCATCATTCAAACATAAATAGGGATGTGTTAGGGAGGTGAGAAACCATAACCCAACATTCATAATTTAAATTAAAAGGGAAAAACAACTTAAAGAAAATTGTATAAAAATGAGAAAGGAAGAAAAAAACCCTTACTTGGAAGTGTGCTTCCAAAGGCTAGCGAGAGGCTTGTGGGAGGCTTATTGGGAGCTTGGGGAACCTTGGGAGGATTATATAGAGAGTAGGTCAGAGGTTGGACAAACTCAAAAGGCTTTTAGTGAGGAGTAAGTGGGAGCTTGGGTGGGTTTATATAGTAAAGGTGAGAGAATTCTTTATTATTTAGGGTTGGATCCCCTTATATTAAATTAATCCCAACCAAAAACCATCCCATGGTTTTTGCCCATGGTTTTTGGCCAATGGAAGATGGAAACAATATATTATAAGCCCAAAGTCCGAATGTCTTAAAATAATAGGGTTAATTATGTGGAGGTGAGCCACACTCCCATGGAAATTAATTTAAAAAGACAAGGTGTTTAATAAGTCTTGAGGGGTACATTAATGCTTTGAAAAGTAAGTCAAACAAACCCAAAATCATATTATTTTAATGGTAAACATACAATGGCCGAAAATAAAGCTTATAGTATTTTATTACATCACTATTGGGTCATTATGATGTCATAAAACACATTATATATTTAAACGGTATTTAATTTGTACCCAAAAATTTGACTATCTTAGAAAATTATAAAAAATTCACCTTTGGATAATTTCGACATCCTGATTCCAGAAATAACATTTATTTTATCTAAATTATTTTCTAAATATGTTAATTTTCACTTTTAAAATAAAAACCGACATTTATCGAAAATTCACGGGTTTTGACAGAAACGCTTTTAAACCTTAATAAAAATTATAATAGCATTCATCAAACTATAAGATAATTTATATTTAATAAAAATTAATTTAATAATAATAATAATATTTTATTAAAATAATATTTAATTCAATGATCCCTTTATTTAAAAAAATAGAATTCCTAATTAAATAATTACAAAAAACACTATTTGTACATTTAAACTATTTACAATGTATCAAAATAAGCCAAGGATGTATATTCATTATTATATACAAAAATAATATACATGAACATAGTACTAGCGATTTGTTACATAACCCCTTAAAACAGCAGCATTAGACCTAAGGGTAAGGTGTGCGATGGTGATAGACTCTTGGGGTGGCTCGGATAACATCGCTCAGGTGGTAATCTCTATCAAATTCCACTTTCCCATAGGTAGTCCAATTCCAGCATGACATGAAGAAGCTCAGCTTGGGCTTGGTCAGGAGATATTCCCAAAGACGCCACCTCATTTCCGAGCTCCGAAAAATGGGCTTCGTATGGAGAAATTCTACTGGATGAGGACATCACTTCTTTTTTCCGAATAAATTGGATTTCTTAAAGTCGTATATTTATACAAATCATGTGATCACTGTTCAATGGCTATAAAAGCAACGGTCAAAATTCTTAACATAAAACCAAAGAAGTTGACATTTTATATAAACATAAATAGACATTTAATTAGATCAAGAGGCATTTCCATTAATGAAACTTTGGGTCATTACAAAAAACATAAATTCTATGAATCTAAGACCTAAACATCCAAACAACAAGAAATGATAAGGGATAATTTCACTAATACCATTTTTTCATGAACCAAACCAGAATGACCCCAAACCGATCATCCAAGTCTCTTTCACCATGTCCAGAGTGGCATTCTTAATCCTCCTAGTATGGATACCATTGTCACGTATCAAATATATCTCACTTAAAACATTTTAGCAAATGAAAAACTAGATTAATAAAATAGAATAAGAAAAAATAATACTAACTATGAAATATAATCTTGAAACTGAATAAGTAAAATTAAACACTAATTGTATATCCTTGAGACCTCAAAATTCCCCACCCATCACATAACTATTATCATTCCATGGGATAACTATAAATTTTATAACATAAAACTGAATAATGATAATGAATATCGGTTTGAACAATTATAATGCATGGTAGATAATATAAAAGAGATAAAATTCCATATTCCAAACATTTAAAAAGAAATCCAATCATGATAGTTTAAAAATTATAAATTATAAATTGGGTTTTATACTATATAATAAAAATATGTTACAATATTTCATTTAAAAAACTAATTTCCATTATATTATTAAATTAGTTTAAAATCATGAAAGTGGTTTAAAAAAATTATTTATAAAATATACTTAATTCTAAAACTACCCTCAATGTTTGGAAACATAAAAACAAAGTGAACATAAAAATATTTTAATGAGAAATTAGAGAAAAATAGAGCAAGCACCATGGAAAATACAAAAGTAGCTTAGTTAGTTGGGTCTCCAGGATCCTAATAGTTTTGGTGATTAGACTATATAAAATGTTATCACACATGATCCACTAGAGTGGTTAAATCCATGGTAGGCCCCCAAAGACTCGTCATATTTTCTAGTTAGTGTTATATAATAATTTATCCAGGGAGCCTAGGCTAAAGCCCTACTGACTTTTCAAACATACTAATTCTGAGTCCGCCCACCTAGGTACCCAAGGCTCCCAAGTGATTCATTCGAATATATATGATATTATATCTGTAAAACATATACATACATTTCAAAAAATTTACACCAAAACCCATCCACCATATCACATATATTATTCATCCTTATAAACATCCCCTTTCCATGTCTCACAAAAATAAGGTATTAGCCCATCAGCATGCTCTCTTTTTTCTCCTCACATTTATTATACAGATGTCAAGTTTTTATATTAATGGGAATTTTTTAATTTGGGTTTTCCATTTCTATAAAAAAAATTAAGGTGTCGATCTCCCTTCTCCAATTTCTAGGAAACATCATTTTATGATGCAGTTGTACATTAAAAATATTTTAAATTTTCCTAAACAATGAATAAAGTGAATAATAACAAAAAAACCCCAATTGGAAGCATTGATAAATTATGTGAAACAAATGAAAAATATTTGTAAGAGCCACAACCAATTATAATTCATATGAATACTACATAATAATAAAAAATACTTTTAAAACACTCAAGAAATCAATTAATTAAAATTATTGGATTGGAGATAGGAAAACTACCTAAATATTTTTTTCCAGTAACAATTGAAACTTGTATCCACTTCAAAGAGGTTCATAGAATGATAGACTATTATGCCCTCTAGAAAATAAAACACATCACTTTACACTTACACACCTATAAAACTATATATATAAATAAACCCCTAGCTATAAGGTATCTATTTACCTCTCAATTAGGGAATTTGTAGAAAGAGGGTATATATATATTTTCCTCACCCATGTATATGAAAGCAATACACATTCAGGGATCCATGAATTGTCATATTCATGAATGATGGTCCAAATATACCCCAAACTAGTCTAAGATATACTAAAAATTACATAGAGTCCATGGTCAAACAATACCTAATTAAAATGGAGATAATGAAAAAATTATGATACCTTAACAAAAACTAGTGGAAAATTTACTACCTTCAACAGTCTCAGATATAACTAACCATAACGGGACCCAAAAACACTATACATGAAGAATTAACAAAAATGAATCCCCTGGAATCTATTTAAGGTTCATCCCTTGTGTAATAACCATACAGAAAGTAATGAGAAAAATAAGAAGGGAGTAAGAAGATTATAATGGAGGGTAAATACTCTCAGGAGATGATTGTAGCAACAAAAAACAATACAACCAGACACCCAGAGGGAGGATAATAAGAGAGGTTGTGTATGCATAGAGGGAGAGAAGTGGGTTGGGTAAAATTAATCACCAAATAGGGGATGAATTATCTTTAGTTGTCAAAAAAATTTATTATTATTATTATTTTATTTTATATAATATTTTTAGAAGAACATAACATTTTGCATGGTTATGTCTAATGGTTTAGGAAACCATACACCAACCATGCACCCACTAATGATATCTTATAGAACTCTACATGGGTGGGATACATGGTTTGAAAACCTTGTAGTTTGTTTCTTCTAAAAAAAATAACTTGTTGCATGATTTCTACACAGTTTGGAATGTCGTGCATGTTAACAATGTGTCATGCTCTATATGCGCAAAAACGTAGTTTTAGAGAAAAATCACCCTGATGGAAGAAC
This sequence comes from Viscum album, assembly GCA_963277665.1. Lineage (NCBI taxonomy): Eukaryota > Viridiplantae > Streptophyta > Magnoliopsida > Santalales > Viscaceae > Viscum > Viscum album. The sequence goes on from OY728140.1 coordinate 1,958,305,444, forward strand.
TAAAATAAATAACAACACAAATAAAAAATAGTAATCAATGTTAGTTCATTATGATAAATTAGATCATATATCCCTTCTTTCTCTTAACATACACATCATACCCATGATGTTGTGTGGATAGGGGTTGAGCATTATAAAATTGGAGTTGGTTGAATAGTGGTTTATTATCTCCTATTCGAGAATATTCATAAAATGACACTATAAAGGAGGTGTATTAGACATTCCTTTTGAAGTCTCTAATGTGTTACTTAACTCACAATATAGATGAAATGCAGAAATTAATGATTATTCATGATCAAATCGATGGGTGAGGAAAATTTTATAATGAAAACTCTAATGGATAAAACCTAGGATCATTCTATTTCAAATTGAAAATATGTTTCTATTATCTTAATTCTCTTTTAATCTCATGAAATTTGAAATGAAACACATACACATCATTTCTTCTATTCATTTAAATAAATAGAAAATGAATAGAAAATGAATATGTGATTAAGGATTGTGAATAAATAACTCACTACTACATGATAATAACCATGATCAATCTGAATAGATTTTATTCTAGGTTTTAAAATTTATAATGTGAGTCCCACAACATTCTCTCACAATATTTGACATATTGCTATAGATTTAGGTAAAAAACTCATTATTTTTCTATCTCTTATTCAATTTTATTGAAATATAAAAAAATAAAAAAATCGATACACACTCCTATGATTAGTTCACATGACCAAAAAAACTACTATATAACTACGGTACATATAGAGGAACCCATGAATTTGAAAATGAATATATGATTAATAAGAGTGAAATATAATAAATAATGGATCAACTATCTTAGTTAAATATCTCTCCCTCTAATTGAAAGGGGATAATGAGATGTTCTTACTCAACATGAATGAACAGAATGGTCTTCCTGTTGAACTCAAATAAAAATTTAATCATTCTCAGGAAAAAAGAAGAAGAAAATATTTGGTATGTGAATAAAGAAGAAGATCATGAAATGTAATTCCTGGTTATAATATAAACATAGATAGAGGGAAAACATAAATATCTGAAAGAAGAGGATTATATACATCTACTTATTCTTACACAGTTAATAATTATGTCCATGGACATTGAAGAAGATATTAAATTTGATATTAATGTGGGAGATATTTCTTCCTATGACTCATTCTCTATTAATTTTATTGATTCCCATCGAAAATATTTTTCTCCTTTTTTTAATTAATTATCAACACCAATCATACAAGAAATGGAGGATGAAGAAGGAATAATGGGGTTCATATTTAGAGTAAATAAAGATATCCAATAATGCCCTCTTCTTCTCATAAAGACTTTAAGGAAGAACTACACCTAGAGTATAAAATATTTTCTGAAACAAAAGAGTTGGACACCATGACTTGGTTCCTTTTAATTTGGAATTTATATTTATTGAAATATCTACTAATATCCCTTATTTAAAATTCACATATTTTGATCAACTTATACAAATTATAGAATATTTAGAAGGCGACCAAAAGGTATTTTTAAAACTTTCTAGATGATACAGAAACCAAAATCATTACAATTACCTTTAAATGATGATTCAAAAACAAAAAGTGTTTTATAAAACATTAAATACGGGAGTGGATGGATCCTTAATAATTTTTTTTTTATGAAAACTATTTAAAAACTCAATACCCTTGTTTTAATATTATGAAACTAGTACCATTTATATTGCCCATGAAATAGGTGAATAGCACATGGAGTTGTAAAAAAATAAACCCATGGAATCCACCTTATGAAAAAATATCTTGTTATAAATTTAAGGAAAGGATTTTTAAAATTAATAAGAAGACAGTGATGAACCATTGGGTTACATGTGTGCATTAATATAAGATGGGGGAATACTGTGGCCTATTTTAACAATTTATTGGAATGAGTACTATATAAATTCCAATAATATTTTCATGAATAAAAAAATATCTTGATGATGTATATATGAAATTACTAAATAAGAAACCAATTGAGGGGAATCCACCTTATGAAAAAATATCTCTCCACCCCCCAATTCAAATGACATATACAACTGATCAAAAGGATTGCTGATTGAAAAATTTGATGAAACAAGGGGTTGGTTAATTGTGTTCTTTTAAAAAACAATGGATAAATTTAAATTCATACCCCTTTGTTATCCTGAGAGAAATGAAGTATTTTTTTCCTAAAATAGATTGAGAAATGAAAAAATAATGATGCCAATAACACTATAATTTTATAGTGGTTTAGGGAACAAATATCTCCTAGTCTAATCCCCCAATGCTGAATCTATGATCCTAGTTATTTTCAAAAGTCAAGTTCTTTTTATGAGGACCTATATAACTAAGTGAAGGATGTTGAAAGATAACACACAATCTAGTTCTTTTATAGGTAAACATGATATACACAACTCAGTTAGGGAAGTTGAAACTCCGAAATGACTAATTACATGAAATCAAAACTCCCACACAAAAAAGATAAGATTTCTATTGAAAATAATATTCCGCTCACAGTGGTCATAGAAACAGAAATTTTATGGATACTAATATATAGGTAAGTATTCCTTCCAGTAATTATTTATATGAAGAAATTCTTATTACAAATTATCTTTAATGAAATACTTGAATATATGTATAACCATAAACAGTTGTAGTAAGAACACATAACCAAATATTACAACATATATATTCTTAAAGGGTATTCCTGAAACATTTGAAAAACAAGTTCAAAAAATAAACAATACATTACAATATGTGAAATACGTATATGTTTTCTTCTTAGTAAAAGATTAATCTAATGATAAAAATATTGTGATATTGGATTATGAAGCCTTTATAATATGAATATCGATATAATTTATTGTATATCTGCAATTCAAAATCTCAGATAAATTCTTAATATCACATTATTTCAAAAAATAAATATTTTGAGAGTAAATAAGAACACATAGTTGATAAGATTCAAACATATTCAGAAATATTGCCTCATAAATTACAATATTCAAACCAGTTAGTGGATTTCAAATATCATTTTAAATTTCTCTTGGAAATTGTAACATCCCATAGAAATATGAATGATATAATCCATTGACTAAAATCCTTTAGAATCGATATTTGAATTAATTTTAATGAGATATTAATCCAATAAAATATTCTTCCCAAATATTTGTATATATCTAAAATTATAAATCTCTAGACCACTGCAACGAATATAGGTTTTTCTTGGCATATATTATCTTCAACATTACAATTCAATGAAAACTGTTTATTCAAAACATTGGGATAACTAACCATACATTAGTTATATATACATATGGTTCTTCAAAATACCTTTTTTCCCAATGAAAATATTTAGATTAAATTTTGAGTACAGAAGTATATATCCATATAGGAAGTTAGGTTTGGAAATATAACATTCTCTGCGAACATAGAGATCATAAAAGTGATTCCAAACTCCATATAAATGTCCATAAAACATATAAAACATCCTCTAATGTCAATATTTTAGAGAAAATAGAATAAATATTTAAATAAATATATTCCTCAAATTCAAATAGAGTAAATTAATTAGTAAAAAATATAAAATCTTTCTATGATATAAAATAAATGGGAATACAAATGAAATTGTAGGAAATGTTTTTATACCCAATAATATACCGCTTTTGATGATCAAAGAACCCAAAAAAATATAAAAAGAGAAACATAGGTATTAATAGATTGATACAAAAATAGATATTTTTAAAATCAAATGCATTTATTCTTAGTTGAACTAAATAATTATAAGAATATTTATTTTATGATAATTTCTATAATAATTGTAGATAGATATGAAAATGGAAAATATAAAACTTATAAGAACGATTTTCAATAGTTTTAACCGACATTTCTCATAACTAATGAATAATTGTTAATAATTGTTTATAAAAATTTTATATACCATCATGATATAAATAATAATGTTAATATATTGAATAAAACATATTCAATGTAGTATTAAAGTTTTAGTGAGTTTTGTATACATAGATAAATGTGTCCTCAAAATAGAAAAGTATCTAAAAACTAGCTACAAAAAATAAAAAGTAAACAAAAAATAAGGAACAAAATAAAAAAAACATTTTATATAATGTCTTGGACGAAAAAAATAATTATCTCATGGATTTATATAATACAGGGATGGATTATAATATGGTTCTATTTATAATAAGGATGGGGATTTAGTATTCAAGGAATATCTAATCATCTTATGCATTTTTTTATAAAACTATCTATAATTAAAAAAAATTATTCATTGACCCTACCCATTATTTCATCAGCATCCTTTTTTCCTAACTAATTTTCATAATATCATTAGAATTACTTCCATAACAGTTTAAATAGATTTTTCTGACTACAAATATGTGCCCATAATTCCACGAAGGTGATCCACCAAACATTGAACATGTGGTTCTATAGAAGTTAACCTTATGAAAAGCTCTTGTTTATTTTCCAAACATGTCTATAGTGGAATAATATCACATAATAAAAAATAAATTCTATCATTCATTTCATGAAAGATATAAGTAAGATACTGGAATCTCTTTTAAAAATATGGATGTGTCGTTTCAATTGTTGTAGAAGCTCTGAATTTGGCTAAAATTTTTAAAATCGTCTTGAACTATCTTCCAAGGAACTTTTTCACGTCTTCATAATCATATTTTAAAATATATTTAATTTTTATTTTATGAACATGATAAACCATTTCTCTTTAAAAAACAGGAAAATACCTTTTTGAAATTAAACTTTCATTCAAAATTTGAAGATGATCCTGAAGTTATTTGATTTATATTATAGATACTTAAGAATCTATGTGATCTTCATAAGATTTCTAAGAACAATCTAGCTAAAATTTCAATATTATAGCTTCTAATTTCAACTTATTATAATTATATATCTTACCCAAGATATAGTTATTTGTATCCTTTTCAAAATTTAATTCTTCTTCAGTAACTGTGGAGGATTAATATGGACTTAGCGAAGGACCTCTGGCTTTAACTAATGGATGTGAATGAATTTCTATTTCTTTCCCAGATGGAGAAGTAAGATCTAAAAAAACACCACTTTCTTCATCAATTTCAACCTCATAATTAAATTATACGAAATCAAGTAGATATAATATCCAACCTTGAACCAAAAATGGTTTTTTTCTGAAGGGTTACTAATATGCTCATCAGAATGGGCTTCCCCAATAGTCTACTTATCAACATGATCAACCTGATCCCCATGTTCTGTAGCTTCGTTATGTACTATTTATTCAACAAAAACTCCACTGCATACTTTATAAATTATTTCCTCAGATGATGGAATTGTTGTATCTCCCTCTTCAACCATATTAAATATAACATACGGAACCCGTTCTTCCCATTTTCATGCTCTATGAATAGGAATATCTTCATTACGTGTTTCCCTAGAAGTATCTAAATATGAACCTATAAATTAAGGAACTCACCCTATCCTATAAGATATAATTGGATACATAGTTTACCTCCTCTTTATGTTTATTAGAATAATGGAAATTCCAAAAAAAATATTCTAATCCTGTAGATCCACTAATTTTAGATTTTCTAACTTCATCAACACCTATCATGGCTGAGATGGCCCAATTAAAACTTCTTTTCACCCCATAAGAAAAATATTTATATTTCTCTTAAACATTATATCAAAAATTAATCTTGTTTCCTTGTGTAATTCTCTATAAAAAAAATTTAATCCCAACTAAGATAATATTATTTTAGTGATATCTCATATTTTTCTGAATGTTACAGATCAATACTTTCTTGTAAATAAAAAGATAAATGATCCTTCCATTGTTATTGAAAGACTTATTTTCATTTATATGAAATTACTAATCCATATATATGAACCTAAATATACTATAATTAAATTTTATATCACTCAATATCAAGAACATCACAGAAATATTAGGAAAAATACTTTTATCGATCTCTAATATTCTTGTCACTTCAAGGATTTGAATGAACTTTACCAAAAAAATTTAATCTACTTCTAGATCCTCCAAAAAATTTAATCTAATCAGGGGGTATCAAATTTAAAAGACATTATTTATTTTTATTTCTAGTAACTATCCTTGATTTAACTTAAACTCAAATGGAACTCTACTTCATATAAGAAGTGGGAAACATGATCCAAGATAACTGAATAAATAAATAATTACATGTAATTTACAACAGAAGATATTACTTCCTAGAAATATTCAAAACTAAATTTTGTGTTTTTATAAAATTCAATAACTTATTTCTCAAAAATGTATTTTTTATTCTCTCCCTAAAACATTTACTTAATTCCATGAAAGCCTATAGATTTATTTAGTTTCAAATTCTTATAGAAAATCTATTGAAAATCGACCAATTTTTCTTAAAGAACACATCTTTTGGTCCTAGGGGGCCAATTTAATAATGATCTTCTTGGAAAATATTCTTCATTTCTATTGGTCTTTTAAATTTTGAGAAATCAAAGGATGAGGGTTTGAATGTAGTGGTTTGAGAGAATTTTAGAGCTTATAAATTTGAATGTTTGTGAGATCTAGGGTAGGAGAGATGAGTCTAATTATGGTGGTTCCTAAAGAATATTTCATCTTCTCAAGAAAAAATTTCATAGAAATCATTGTGATTTTCAATTTTGAAAAGCTAATTCTCTAAAATAATTTACAAAGATAAAAATAAACATGTAAATTTAAATAGACGAAATAAATAAAAAAGATAGAACTGTAAATTTAAAATTTCATTTAAAAATTTTTAAAATTATATTACACATAATTGAGTAAAATCAAAGGGTAACCATAAAAGTAAATAAAAATAACACAACCTCTATTTGAGTCAAATATATAGTAGAGAGTGGTTTTTTGAAAAAAATAAAAATGTAGATAATAGGTATTTATAAATTTTAATGATATATCCCCTTTTGGAAATTGTCTATTAGAAAATTATATATTGTATCAATTTCATTATTCCTAGAGTGACATGTAAGATTTTTCAAAACATTAATTGGATTAAAATTGTCACATAAAATTGGAATGTGATTAAAAATTATTTCAAAGTATAGAAGACTATGTTTCATCCACAACACCTGTGCACAAAAACTGCAAAAATATATATATTCTACTTCAGTGGTTGATAATGAAAAAGGATATTTCGTATTTACAAGACCATGAAACTATGGAAGTTATAAAAAGGTGAAATGAACCTACCACAATTTTCTTATCTAATCTCCAAACTCCAAAATTATCAGTTGAATATGAAATAAAAATAAAATATGATGTATTTAGATAATGTAAAGTAATAAAAATATTTTGTTTTAAATATATAAAAAATATTTTCACAGTTGTGGGATGGCATTCATCGGTGATTGAATGAAATGTTAAAAAAAATAAAAAAAGACAACAAAATTTATAGTCTACTAGCTGTAAGATATAGAAAACTACAAACCACAACTCTATATAACCAGTTTTCAAATGGGTGTTCAAAAATTATCCAAATTTATTTTCATATTAGTGGGCATGGTATTTACACAAGTCCTATTATTTATAAGTCTATTATTTTTAATAAAACAATAATATATTTTATTGGATTCAAAAAAAATTCAAAATATATTTGAGATAAATTTGAAAACAAATATCAAATTCAATTTTCCCATCCTACTCATTTCAAGTTCATTTTATATATATTTTGAAAATCATAAAAAATATTTCTGTTAAATTTTCTATAAATTATATCATGTTCATATATTTTTATTATTAAATTATCTAAAAATTAATTTTTTTAAAATAGTTGGATATGCTAATCCTACTAGAAAACAAATTTTTAAAACAACAGAATTTACTCTTTTGAACAAAACTCAAGGTTTTGTAAGGCCATAATGAGATTTATTATTTTTTAAAAATAGAATTTAGTAGATAAGGGTATTCAATAACTGGATTTTTCTCATCATAAAATTCCCTGATCAATTAAAACTTTAAAAAATTATGCAAATATCTCATATATTTTTAAATTAATATATGATTCCTAAGCATAAAGGATGTGCATGGCCTCTGTCATAAAAAAATTAGATCATCTTTATTATTTTGAAAGACATATTTGGTTATTCTTACAAAATAGGTTATGGTCCTATGAAATAATTCCCAAACTTCATTCATATTAAATTAAGTCTGTTCATCCAGAAATTTTATCATTCAACTCTCATCTACTTAGGCTTCTTCATTAGATTTAGATTTAAATAAGAAAATAATTATAATTAATCATCTAGTATTTTGACATTCATTTTAGTCATGATACCACCATCTATGTCTTTTATAATGATTTTCTAAAGAATGTTCATTAATGTATCAAAATTCTAGTTTTATGTTAGTCAGTTACTCATAGTGTATCATTTTAAAGAAGGGTTTGATCAAATATCTATTTATGATGTGGAATGTAGTACTTACATATTCTTCCCAAAATAAATCTTGAAGACTATATTCATTCAATATAGTTATTATCATTTCTTTGATAGTAATACTTTTTATTTCTATATTTTCATTCTATTGTGGTGTTTATAGAGTATAGAAATAATTTTTAATACCATGTGGTAAGAAAAAAAAATATTATTGATTCTAATACTCTCCTCCATGATAACGTATCCGTGAAATTTTTTTGAAGTGTTTTTTAATTTTAATTTTTTTAAAAAACTCACAAAAAGGAAAAATATTTAAAATTTTAGAAAATAAACTTAGATAAAATAAGAAAAATAATTATCCAAAATAGTGATTAACATTCCATTCAAGATTTCAAATCATGATTGTCCCGGAAAATCCTTCTATATAATATCAAAAGGTTTAGATGTAAAAACCATGATAATAGATTTAATAGAAGACATGTGATTCTTTCTTATTTGGTAGGCATCATAAACTCTATTTTTATAAAATTTATGTATGGGAAAATAAGAAACGCAGTTTTTCATAGATAAATTATATAATAATAATATATTACAATGTCCAAGTGTACCATTCCATATTATAGATACATATAATCTTGTGGTTATGATGTTCATTTTTTATTTACAGAATAACTAAGGCCAAATTTATAGACATTCTCAATTTTCAATATACTATACATAAATAGTTTATCAATAAAATACATAGTTTGAAAATGTAAAAAAAATAAATCCTCACTATATTGATAAATGATTCGAAAAATTATTATTAGCCCTTGTACTAATAGAGATTTGAAAATTATAATTGATTTTGGGTTTCAATCTAATCCAACTTCAACTATCCTCCATTTAGTATTAGATCCATAGGTAACCAATCCTCAATATATTTATGACAATGTATGAAATTTTAAAAATTCACCACTCATTTTCCTTGAGCATCCATTTTCTATGTAAAAAAGGTTCACTTCTATTCATATACATTTTTAACTAAAAAATATCAAATAAAATATTAATTTGGTACCTAAATTCTCTTCGGTTCAACTTTTTCAGCCGATAATGATTTAGCAATGCAAATATATCTTATTTTATCAAGACTTGTATAATTAATTTCAAATAAATTTCTAGAAATAAAAGATTTATTTCTAATAGTAATATGAGTATTTTCATGTAAAACATGTTATAAAAATATCATTTACTTCCATATAAAAAAAAAGTAAACCTATGAATTTTGTGACTCTATGAACTAGGCACACAATAGTTACTATTAAATTTTGGGTTTTCACCATTATTGACAATGCCAATTTTTTATCTTTTGAGAAAATTATTCCCAAGGGTCATATTTAAAGACTAATATCCCTTACATAATATTATAATTTTTTTTCAATATATTATATTTTATATTGTTATTCTGTAATTCTAGTTTTATGAACAATACATCTTGAAGTACATTTATATAATTTTTATTTCAAATCACAATGTTGTTTTATAATGGAATATTTTTTACTTATAATAACATTATGAATACTTTTCCTGGCTTTGTACATCATTAAAATGTATTCATATTTTCACTAAACTATGTGGAATTATTCAACTAATTTAAAACACCATCAACCTTCTGAATTAGAACCATAATAGTAGTATGATTTGACCTGATCATTCATAGCCATACAGAACATGCTGGGTTTTAGGTTTGAATTTTAATTCTATAAATCATATTTTTAAGAGATCATAGAATCTTTAGAAACAATATATTTGAAATTCATATCCCTTTTACCTTTGTTCTCATAGTTATATTTAATTTGCTACCTATTTTCCATCTATTCTATTTTCCTTTTCTATCCATCAGATATAGAAATCAAGTTTTATATGAAAAGTTTTATTGTATTCAGATTAGATAACTTATTTAAATCCAAAATAAATATTTATAAATTAATTGTATGAAATCATGAAGCCTATGTTATTTTTAAAGAATTTATTAAACATTCAAGATACTTTATATATCTCTTCTCCCGATTTTGAACAGCTAGAATCACATTAGGATATAACATAATCCTCAATATTATTTTTTATTTATTATTTTCAAAAAAATTTAGAATTATTTTCAATTTTGATCATTATATGATATTATTCTTCATTTAGAATTTCTACATTGTATTTCATTAATATTCCAATCAATTCATCCATTGTTACCTCATTAACAAGTGCGTATTTTTTCTAGTAGTATTTTTTTCATTTTGAGTGTAAAAATTAAGAACATTAAAATATGGATTATGTTCTAGTATCAATGCCATAATGGAAATAACACCATTCACTATTTTTGTAAATATAATTTTAATTTTAGTTATTCTAAAACCGTCATTCATTATGAGGTTATAAAACATTATCTTTGTAGTGTTGTATCTCATTTTTATGATGTTGATAGTACCTTAATAGGAAATAAATGTAGTATTACATTCCTTATAGTTAGTATCACATTTAGAATCAAATTTAAAATCATCCAGTATAATTTCATAGGTTATATCAACTATAACATTTGAATTTTCATCATATCTAACTTCATTCACAACATCACATTATTCTAGTTCTCTTTGAGTTTTATAATGTTTTACAATTTTCTAATTACTTTAAATATGTCATTTTCCAAATAAATAACCATTCTTACTTTCCTATAACCATAACTTTATATTTTTAAATATGGTTATCTGATCATTGAAATCATGTTTGTGAGTTCAACCATAATCAAAAAATTTAAAAAATATCTTAAACTCATGCTTTCTAAAGCTAAATAAATTGTTTTAAAAAAGATCAACATTGGAACCAAATGTTGGTTAGAAAATGTGATGACACAATATGGGTTAATAGTGTTCTTTAAAAATTATATGGATAAATTAAAATTAATCCCCCATTGTAATCATGAATTCAATTAAGTTTTATTTTCTTCAAGTATATTGAGTTGTTAAAAAATAAATATAACAATAACTCGATAAATTTTATAGTAGTTAGGTGAACAAAGATCCCTAAGTCCACTCCACCAATGCTTTCTCTAAAATTCTGATGATTTTCAAAAGTCATGTCCTTTTAATGGGGTCCTATACAACTGAGTGTGACTAGTTGAATCATTTCCAAAAATTCATTTCTTTTATATAGAACCATGATATACACAACTTTGTGCAAGAATATGACACACCACTATGACAGATTATAAGTGCTAGACACTCTAATAGAATAATATAATATGCCTATTGAAATTTGGTTTAAATAATATTTATAGAAAAAAAATAATTGAATATGGATATTCTTTTTTTACATAATATTTACATCAAGTAATCACAAATTTAAAACAAATATTTTTTCAATTGATCATCAAATAAATACAAAAAATAGAATAATAAAAATGAACTGAATTTGGAAAAACACATTGCAGCCGATTAAAACTATTATGTATCAAAATTTTAGTCATGAAACCTTCAATGACTGAATTCCTATAATAAACAATGTATCTTAGACAAATAAGTATGTATAATTTTTTCCTCTATAAAAGATAAATCTAATGAAAAATCGAGTAGGAAATTTGATTTTCAATATTCTTGAAAAAGTATATATATCTAACTTACTATATATCATCACTTTAAAATCATAGATCTATTTTTCATATAATATCATTACAAATAATAAAAAATTTCGAATAAATAATAACAACATGTGAATACAAATCAAATATATTTGGAAATTTTCTAATGTAAGTCAGAATACTCAAACCACTTATCATATTTCAAATTTGAATTTAAATATCTATTGGTCATTTAATATCCCATAGAAATATTAAAGATTTAATATGTTTATTAAAATATATTGAATAAGTAATTTAATGGATTCTAATTAGATATTTATTTCAAAAAATCCATTTATGAAATCTTAAAAAACATTTCAAAATCAAAAATTATAGACAACTACTCCAAATACAGGGTTTTCTCGAAATACGACATCTTTAAATTTATAGTTAAAAATGTACAATTGATTCAATAATTTGGAATAAATAACCATATGATATATACATTAACATAAGGTTCTTCGAAGAAGTTTGGTTACTAATACAAATAGTTAGCAGAATTGTTGGGGACAAAAGTAAATAACTTTAACAAAATTTAGTTTCCCAATCATATGATTCTCTAAAATTATTGGGTTCATAATATTAATTCAAAAATCCTTAAAAATTTCCAAAAAAACTTATAATAGAAAAACTACTTCTATATCTTCAGAGTAAATAATATAAATATTTCAATAATTGTATTCATGGAATTCACTTAATTTTACTTCATCAGTTAAACATATATGGGTGTTTGTGATCATCAAAATAAGTGAGACAATAAATGAATTTTTTATCATTATTTTTATTATCAATAGGGTGGACATGAATTAATCTTCCAAACATAACCTTTAAATGAAGAATAAGGTTGATAATGAAAATGGAACAAGTACCATGTGGTGGTTTTTATAACCCAATCCTAATAACCAATAGAATTTATATAATATCATTATTGTCATGTAATGTATAGTCAAAATAACTTACTTATTGGTAGGGTAGTACCCAAAAAAGTCCCTTTCTCTTCTATATTTCATTTTCTTAATTTTGAAAAATATTTCATCAGTATTTTCTATTTTCATTATTATTCCAAAAATAAACTACTAATTGATAGATTATCTCATGATATCTTCCAAACATTCAAGAGGGATCATAACTCAACTAAGTTGAAAAATAACACCAGGATGAATCTATCTTTCCAAAAATATGTATTACTGCTATTCTTTGTCCATTTATTGGACCTTACCAGATATTGATGAATATGTATATGGTAGTAAAGAATTCAAACTATTTAAGAATATTTTTTTTTTGAATTTAAATATTATGTATATATTTATATATAAACAAATGATGATTTCTTTCTAATATTATATTTTCCGTGAGTGTTTCTAAATTAGGAAACATGAAAATACATGATGTTTTATCTAGAAGAAGTGTAAATCCTAAATATGAGGGTACAATAGATTTTTAAATTGATGAAAATTCTTTATAATTGAGGAAACATGTTTGTTTTTTTATAGAGATTCTATTTTATAACATGGAATTAGAAATTATTAAAATGATATTTATGGAAATAAAATATTAACATGGGGGAACTAGAGGTCTCAATATATACATATTTTCATGGCCTTTGGGAAAAATAAAACCTTAAGGAGTCAACTCCAAAAAACTATTCCATTAAAGTGGGATTAAAATAGTAATTTGGGATCCAATTTTGAATTCTTGTGAAATTAAGAATTGGGTTCATGAGTAATGAAATTTTTTCATATTAAATAAGTTATTTTCAAATATATGGATACAAAAAAATCAGTAATGTACTTAATTTTCAAAAATGAATTCATTTTAGTGAGGGGAATGTTGATCCCAAATGAATAATTGGTAAATATTTTTATAACAAATTATATTAATTTATATTAAGGATGTGAAAATAATATTTGGGGTATAACTAAGCTCACAAAATGTGATAAATGGTGGTTTTTCTAATTAAAATTTCCATTAAACTTAAAAAATATATGTTTCTCACCTAAAAAATGAACATATGTTTGAATTAATGTAAAATAAATATTGGAAATCATAAATTAATTATGATGTTTTTGAATTATGGACGAATTTGTGATTTCATTGAATTATGGTATGTATGTATGAACCATCTAAGGAACCTCTCTATGATTATGATTTTTAATAATTGAATCCACTGTATTTCTTGGGAGTGTAATAATTCATGTTTTTTGAAGTGATCAGATTGAAATTTCTAAAATGGCTGTATGATTTTAATAGAAATTATACCCTTAATTAATTTAAAATACAAATAAATCATAAATTTAATATAATTATTAAAATTTATATTTTATTAGAAAAATATTCTAACTTATAATTTTTTAGGCTAGTCGACACTTTAATTTTTTATAATCAAATCCATATATTGACTCAAAATTTGGAATTACATTTTTTGTAGGCTTTTAGTTCTGAAATTCCATTTTTTTATTCGATTTTGGAATTATTATGAAATTAATATGCAAAATACATTTAATCGTGAATTTTAATTTTTCAATATATTTTGGAAATATGTGAAATCAATACATTTATTTGAAGAATGAGTTTATGATGTTAACTGGATAATATCCATTTTTGCAACAATTTTTATTATTTTATTAAATTAATTTTAATCAATCTATAAAAAAGTATCACTCACTTTGTTCAGGTTGAAACTGAATATATGGAAATTTCCTCGAGAAATGTTTCTTCAACACACCGCACTGTCCCAACTTAGGATAATATCACAAATTTTAGTTGACTAATTATATAAGATTTAACTAACCATTTTTTTCAAACTCACCCAACTTACAGCAAGAAAAATTTTCAATCATTCATGCACTTATTCTCTAAATACCACACCATTAATTGGTTACAACACAAAAAAAACCATACTGAAACTGCTTAACTGGTCATTCCCCCACTCCCAATTCAAATATGACCATTACATAATTAAGCATACTCCCTCCATGAATCATCCTGGAGAATCTCCATCCAAACTCAACTCATTGTAGTAAAGTATTTCATAGAGTAAAATTTCCTGATCACGCCTACAACTTCATTGAACATATTTATTCACCAATGAATCCCCTTGAACCTTTTTCTCACAATTCATTACCATTAAAATAATTATATTCTATACCCATAATGGTATATGATAAAGTTCCATGATTAATTCCTGAAGAACAGAATCCTAAGGAGATACAAAAGAGATAAATTGATCCTTTCTCAACCAAAATAGGTGAATAATTTTGTGTCATAGAGAAGGCTGATTGAATCCCCGTTGATCTATTATTAAGGAAGGATAAAATAAGATGGTATATTCTTTGTTACATACCTATGTGGATTCCCTATGCATGTATTAAAAGTGTAGGGGACATTGATGATTCCATGTTCACCATATGTGATTCCATAAAAGAATTCACTCCTACTATTTGATTAAATTCCTCTATGAATTTATATTATATAACCATGATACTACACATAAATATGTCCAAATATAACATCCTATAACACTGATCTAGAGCTTTTGTGTACAGTTTATTCCAACCCATCTTGATCTAACGATGAAATATTGATGCACCACCTCCATAGTAATAAACCTTTAAATTCAAGAATATATTCATATGCTTGAAAAAATGAGTTCCTTATCTCTCTATGAAGTCACCATTATTGGGCCCAAACATGGTGTTCGATAAATTACACATTCTATTGATACCGTTTGAGGTCCAAATTCCTTAATGGAATCTCAGAACTTGTCCATTGAAGAAAACAAATATCATTCCCAAGACCATGATTGATCATAGGAGAACCTGGAACAGTCCTTATTTATACAGAAATCATTCAATAAAAAATACCTCTAATAGTCTGACAATTTTAAAGCCTTCTCCACCCAATCTCAACATGTAAAATATGCCCATTCCAAATTCACGAAAATTCTAAGATATTTCCAAGTAATGTATCACCTATTCTATTCATACGAGGAATCTAAAAAATGCATGAATTTTACTATGTCATAAATTAATTAAAGTCTTCAGATTGAGATTATTCTTGAAGGTATGTAACTTGATCATGCGAAAAAAACAATTCAAGGATAAGTCATAGAGATTCTCTCAACTAGATCTATCTCTACTGTCAGATGTGACACATGTAATTAATATGAGGAAATGAAATTTCATTATATCTCACTAAATTTCATTAAAATGGGATAAATAAGAATTCATGGTACTTTTAAATATTTTCCCTCTAGCATTTTATAAATTTTTCAGCACACATATATTATAGAATGGAATTTAATTCTCTTTAATTCTAATTTCTAAATCTATTTTCACTAAATATTCTGGGATGTGAAATTTTCTTCCCCCTTGTAAATCCTAATCCATATATTCTGATAACCTATTTTTATTTTTTTATCTATCAAATCCCCTGATTATTGTGACCTGACATGATATATTGGTCCTTAGGGTAGATAAAACTTGAATTTTGGTTCACTTATTGTTTATTTCATCAATTTATTTTTCTCATCGTTAATGTAGAAGTTAATGTGAGTGCATTTGATACATAATCATTATATTATATCCTATTTTACTTGTGTATTCTCAAATTAATGAGATCACACTCCCTCTTATCTCTTAACACAGATAATATATCATTTGTGTTTTCTACATCATGTAATCAATAACATATGATTTGAGACACAAATAAGGATGTATCCTACGTGTGAATAGTCTCCAAATTTAGATATAAATTAGTAATAAATAATTTTTTATAATCTTATTATTAGTTGAGAATAAATTTGACAATGAAGAACGCCTTGTTATCAAACTAAAAACCATTACATTTCACCCCAACAATGTGTGTCTATTTTATAAATTCTATTTTAATATTATACTGTTAAAAAAACATATCAAATATCATTCCTTTAATACTTTTAATTAAAAAAGAATGAAAAACAAAAAAATGAGTAAGTGATTGCCTGTTTTGAAAAACTGACCCATGACTCCTGAAGAAAAACCTTAATCTATCCCAAAACACAACATTCTAGGTTTTTAAATTATATATGTGAGTCCCAGGACATCAACATTAATTGAGAAAATTTTAAGTAAATAATATTCCTAATGATGATAAAAAATAGGTAACCTTTTTTTCAAAATAGTTTGCAATGATCAATTATTTATTAAACCATAACACCAATAAATTTCAACACATGTTTCTAATTAATCCTACAATATAGTATATAATCTATTAATCACCCACTTTCACAGTAGAAAATCGGAATGATATTAAATGAAAAATTGAAATGTCATGAATATTGATGTTATCATCAAAAAATTTATTAAAAGAACCAAAATATCAAAGACAAATTAAATATTGTACTTCTCCCCACACATTTTTTTTATCATGTAGTAAAAATTAGGCACCTAAAAGGTTTGGTTAAAAGGATTAAACCTTAGTATTTAATACTTGGAGTGGATGTGGATAAACTTCCAATTTATTATCATTAAAAATAAAACCAAAAAATTAAAAAATTGTACTAAAATTAATTGAATGATAAACAAAGAAAATAAATAAAAAATATTAAAATCATAGGATAACCCCTAAAGGGTTTTCATTTTTAAAATGTCTAAAGTTGGATAGCGCTTTGTTCATCCACAATCCTATAGGGATTTAGATTATTTATTAGAAAACACAATAAATTCTTCATTCTTGTGTGCTTCCATACACACTAGTTTACAAGATTAGTATCAAAATCATGTTCTTCTCATTCCTCTTGATAAATAATTAGGAATATCTTCACCCCCTAATCTATTTATTTTCCTTTTTTATAATAAATGTTAGATAACTAAAAATAAAGATGAACTTATGAATCATCAAAACTATTCAAGATATACCTATAAATAAAATTATTTTAACCCATTATAATTAAAGAAATTATAATTATAAATAAAATAAATAAAAATTGGATAACACAAACTGATATTCTTGGATTTCCCCCTTAAAAATATTTCCACCTATGTCATGGCCAGAACATCATTATCTTTAGTAACTATCATAATCATATTTTGATCAAATCTAAGAGCACTAGTAGTTTATCACAAAGTGATTTAATAGTTTCTTGAAAACAATCCATGAAATAATAATGATTATCTAAGTCGTCATATCCTACACAAGATTAAGAAACATCAAAATCAACTTTAATATAGTCAAAATACAATAAAAATATCTTCTTCCATAAAATAAAAAAATCCATAAATATAATAAACATGCACTTATTTCAGAAAAATCCGTTCCCTTAGATTCATTTCTGGAGTTTGAGAGAGGTTTTAAGTCAATAACACCATAATATTTTAAATATATTTATTTTAAAATGAATCTTGATGTATTCAATAGAATTCCTTACAGGTTAACCTTGGTTTATATTAACCATTATGTACTCAAGTATGATAACCATGTAATTAATTTTTTAGATATGAATACTAATAACCATGTTATGAAAATTAAGAAAAAATAAATTTTTTTGTTAAAATTTATTGAATAATTTATAATGAATAACTAAACACTATTTAGTAAATCCATTTTATTTTTTAAAAATATGTTTGTTTTTTCAAAAAATGGTTTCTTTTTATTTTTTTGAAGAAAAAATTATAATTAATTTCAATCATTTTTATAAATTTTATTTGAAAAATTTTATTTTAATTTTTAAATCATCATTTCAATATTATATTTGGGTGATTTCAATTTATTTATCAAAAAAGATTTATTTTTCAGTGAATAGTGAAAATACTGATTTTTATAAATTAAACGATCATTTTTGTAAAAATTAAAGTCCCATTTTGTTTCAAATATTATATTAAAGTGACATAAATATATTTTTTCTAAACCAAATACTATTAATTTAATAATAATAATTATTAAATTTTATTTTCATACAATTTTATATGTAGGCTTAACAACTCATTTATCTAAAAACTGTTTTAATACATGTAATGTGTTTATATATTAAAAAAATAAATATATTACTATTAGTTAATTTTTTTAATGGAATTTATATATTATATTTTCAATAATATATTTGAACATTCATCTGATGCTTTTCAAAATTAATGGAATGCAAGTAAATTATTCCGTATAATTAAATACTCAATCGACTAAAATGGGTTTTCATTGCGCATTGTGAACTTATTTAAAATTTTATTCTTCAACTTATAGAAATAGAATCTTATAAAAAGGGTTAAATATATGTGGTCATTATAATTAATATAATTTAAAATTTTCATCTTATTTTTTTATAGTGTTTAGTAAAAATAATAAAATTCTATTACAATTGTTAAAGTTAAAACATGTTTACCGAGGGTTTTAAACCTAGAGATAAGGGTATTATTTCCAATAAAACCTATATAATTCATGTTATTTAAATCTATTTAAACCTTATATTATACTAAATATAATATATTTCTATTTGGATCTGATTTCCCTTGAAATTGAACTCATACTATTTAAATCGTTTTTGAAATTTCATGAGAGTCCCTCCCCTCATATATAAAAGGGGACATTCTTCTCCTTCCTTATTAACACAATTTTGTTCTTCTATATCATAATATACATAGAAAAAACCTTCTTATAATCCTTCCATTCATTTTATAACTAATTTTATTCTCTAAATACCAATACTACATTTCTTAATGTGTAAACCAAATGAGGACTCTCAAATCAGATACATAGATATAACCAAGATATTTAGCTTTTAGGGATTCATATTGTTACCATAAACATGTTTTATAAAAAAAAATGATTAATATGGTATCGTAAATATACATATGTGTTAATATAGTGATGTAACAACAATTAAAAACCACTTTCTAATCAAATGGGAGATTAAAGTATCATTTGCGTTTATGTGTGGACTACCTCCTCTACATTGAAATGAGAATTATTTTCCACCACAATCACTATTGATTAAATTATGATATATTTAATGTTAAAATATCATATTTATGTTATTATTATTATTTTTTATATTTAATTAGTATTTCCGTTTTATTTTTTCATTCATCGATAAATGGAAACATCACTCTTACATACGTGAAAACTACAGTCTCCACGTACTGACTAAATTCATTTTCCATAACTAATTTATATGAATAATTATAATTATGTATATAATGAATATATATGGTATTTATAAAATTATTCATGCTCTAGAGATCATGGAAACATGATTGATGTGATTGGACCATAATAGCTGTGTAAGAACCGTGGATTTGAGCCTCTAAGACTTTGAAATTTTCTTGATGTTATTCCAGAGCAGGGTGTTCAGGCGGCGTGTGATTCTGAGCCCCGGTGTGGCCTGAATTAAATTTTATGTGTGTCTACACTATACATGCCAAATAAATAGAATAACTCTTAAATGGTTTCTCGGATGGGAAAACCAAGGGCACCGTTGAGTCGTGAACATGTCATTTTCCCTAGGAGGGGTGTAACTTTCATGGGCGTGGCTCTTCTGTGGAAAATGCCACCAGGGGCGTTTTTATAATTTAGAGGCCTCGGGAGTGAACTTTACAACTTCTGAACAGAGGGTCGGACTAAAATTCCAAGATAGCAGTTGCGCTCAGAATGAGGTTTTTACCCTAGAGGCAGCTTAACCTCGACCCCGCCGAAAGATCAGGTACAAAGCCTACCGATGGACGTTTAAGTGTTTTTCTATTTAACCACATTTACTATCCTCCTCATACTTCCCCCCTTGTTTCTCCCCGGAGTATCCCTATCAAGAAGAATCATGAGCTTCTCCCCAACTGTCCATGGTGCGGCGGCTCCGGCGGATCGTCGGTGAAGCTATGGTCTACGCCCAGCGAGGTAGGAGTTGCATTTTTTTAAAACTATTCCACATATACCATTGAACCCAATTTATGGAATCTAATTGTTGTTCAATTCTAGAGTGAGATCTATATTTTCGTAGTGATTGATTTGAGCTTCCCAACGATCCTATCAGATTGAATTTTTGAGTCATGGGGTGTTTGGGGTGACCCCGGGAAGTTTTCCTGCAAAATTCTACTTTTTCCTGTGGTTCAAGGGGTTTCCAGAGTCCGGTGCAGTGGCATCAAGATTTCCAAGTCTATGGTGCAGTGGTGGGCTCCTTAGAGGTGGTGGCGGGCTTCCCCAGTGGAAGCAGGCTCCCAGGTCACCAGTGCGGCACGCGACGGGTGTCGCGGAGTGCGATGGGGGTTGCAGGGCGCGACCCTATGTGGGAGACAAAGAACGGAGAAAGGTGGGTCTCCGTGCAGACTAGCTACCGGACATGAGGTTCGGTCAGAATAGTGGACCGTGAGCCGTGCGGTAGGGCCGTGGGCCGGCACTGTGGGTTGACCCACACCAGGTGGGCCGGCCTGATCGGACTGGTCCACCCCAAAGGGGTTCGTCTCCTTGAATTCTGACACCCATAAATTCCACTACGTATGTCCTCTTTGCATGCCGTCTACGGAAGTGAAATCTGCGGCTCAAGAAAAAGTTTTTGAAATGATCTTGGGAATTTTCAATTCTATAGACGGGGGTTCGGTGGCGCGGAATGCTCATTAAGTACTACGTCGGCATTCTTCCTTCGGATGACGCAAGCACATCTAGAGTCCGTTTAATGTGTCATCAACGGCGTTGTGACCCTAGCGTCGAGATAATGTGGTTCATGGAGGTTTCAGGCTTTGAAGTCAGAGTTGAGGCATGGTCCCCATGGGGCCGTCTTTAAAGCTGTGAGGAGTGTTTTGCGACTTTTTCATAGACGTCCATTCGGGTTGAATGATTAGTCGTTTTGGAATTTCAAAGAGCATCGTCATGGAATAGTTCTCCCAACCACTTTTAGGATTGAGGTGTGGGCCCCAGGAGACTCCGTATGGGCATAAAGCGGTGTTGAATAATGTTTTCGTCGGGAGTCCGTTTCATGCGAGTAAGTTGTCTATCTCACATATTTTTTCACGAGGATTACAATGGTGTAATCTATTTGGGATTTCAGATACTCTTTATAGATCTCATTAAATTTTGAAACAAGAAAGCCTGTTGGTCGGAGGTTTCTTTGATGCACTCTAACCCAACGCACAGTTGCGATGTTAGCGACACCCAGTGATAGTGCGAGCAACGCGGAGTTATCGGACCAGTTCCGGAATTACACTCCAATGGGGCTAGGTAGTGGGTTACCCATTTACCTTAGATATTACCCTCCTGTTGGGCTGGTTAGTGGGTTACCCATTGATTTTAGGGTTTACCCTCGAGCAGGTCTGGACAGTGGGTCACCCAACGACATTTTAGATTTTACCCTCTAGTAGGGATGGACAGTGGGTCACCCGACAACACATTAGGGTTTACCCTCCAGCAGGGCTAGGCATTGGGTCACCCGACGACCTTTTGGTGCATACCCTCTAGTTGGGCTGGGCAGTGAGTTACCCGACGTCTTTTTTCAGACTCATCCCCTTTCAATGAGGCTAGTGAGTGGCTTTGCTCCGTGACTACCAGAGCAGGACCTTTGGTGGAATAGTTTAGCGATGAGGCAGCTTTGATGTGTGCTACTATGGGGCATCCGTGATGGCTGCCCTCAGAACTGTTGGAGACTTATCATGTGGTGAGCATGGAAATTGAGATCCCCTTATACAGTCATTTAGCTTTCTTGTTGAGAATATATTTATACACCATAGTTTTGTTCCCATTTCTTGGGTTCAGTTACTCTTCTTCTTGGAGGGGCAAAGACACGTGGGGTATGCCACGTGCTTTCCATGTCTAGCTTATCTTGGTTGGGACAAGTCTACATCCTTTCTCTTGTAGGGTTGAGTTGTACTCTCACTATTGTACTCTTACATTGTTCTTTGTTCTCTCTACTGCTTAGCGTTTTATTACCGCCTTTGTTTATACCTCGAGATTTCGGGGCATCCTATTGAGTATCTTTATACACACCCCTACTTGGGCTTTTCCCGCACTTGGTGTGCCCTTGGAGACGACAAACATGTCAATCGAGACTACTGAGGATTCTATAGGACACATGATCTTGGGATGCGATCAGTGGTCTCAGTAGGACATTCAGGTGTGAGACTCACCAGTTGTTTACTTTTTTTTACCTGTTGACGGGTTGTAGCACATTTCGGGTTGGGCGCGTTTTTTTCACTTTTTTTGTTCAGTATCTTTTTAGTACTTTCCATCACTTTAAATTTTTTTATTTAGAGGCTGATGCCTGAATTTGGTTGGGTTATAGTTGTATGTCCTTTGGTTTTCATTTTACTCTGCACTTATACACTGAGTTGGTTGTGTGTGTGTATAGGTACATAGGCAAAGGCCTCCCTGAGATTGTTACACCTTCGGAACATGTCACCAACCCCTGGCCTATGGAGGCAAGCATGGGGTATTTGCGTCTCGATACGGATAGGGTTGGTTCAGGACAAAGTGATATCAAATGTGGTTCATTCCTTGGGGCATTGTTCGGACATCCCTAAAAATGAATTGGTTGGGGTTTAAGGTAACTATGTCAATGTGTCTCAAGAGCGGATCTCAGTCTAGGGAGTCAAGTGATGGTACGGGTGGCTGGCGTATCCATTCACCAGGACCCAGATAACCCGCTTGTCCACTCGGCATGCTAAGACATTTGTTTCAGGGGACTATGGAACATGCATCCTGTATGATTTAGTCATTGACTATCCTTGTTGAGTCAGCTCCCCTTTGTGATTACTATTATATATATATGCTCATATGATTGTTGTAATCCTTGATAACATTCATGATTCACCCACAACATCAAATAGACAGGTTGCCCTCTGTAGTTTGTGACGATGATCTGGAGAGTGAAGAGGAATCAATTCAGGGACTCGCATGTGATACCCTTCCACCCAGTGCATTAGTAGTAGCACCTCCACCTGGAGATCATCAGTCCGTACCGGTAGAATAGGCCGAGGTTGAGCGCAGGATGAGTGTGCTCTGAGATTTCCACCATCAGTGTCCATAGAAGTTCCACAGGGACCCAAATCCCCATGTAGCGGAGGACTGGCTAGAGTCTGTGGAGTGAATTCTCAGGTTCGTACAGACACCAGTGGACCATATGGTGGCCCTAGCTGCCAGTATTTTCTTCGGGATGACTGGGAGGTGGTGGGGGTTGGTTACATAGACCCATGACTAGGCGTCTCTCACGTGGGATAGCTTATAGTTTCTCTTCGAAGAGGAGTACTCCCCCTCTTATTTACACTCTGTTTGGATTCATGAGATTCTAAAGCTAAATCAGGGGGGATGACTGTGGCACAGTACTCTTCTAGTTTACCAATATGACATGCTAATCACAGAATATGATGAGCAACAGTTACTTCTGGGCGCATAAGATTGAGTAGGGTCTTCGTAGGGAGATATGTTCTAATGTAGTACCCATGTTCATCCCTACATCTGTCGGGGTGTTAGATCAGGAACTCGTGACTGGGAGCTTCTTGGAAGAGGGATTCCAGCAGACAGGGCCTAGCAGTGGCCGCTTCAGAGGAGATTATTTGGTGATAGGAAGTTGATAGAGAGCAGAGCCTCGGTCGAGGAGGCCCTTCTGTGAACAGACTCAGGGGTAGGGTCATACACCGCAATGGTTCCGTGGAGCACCGGGGTTGTCATCAGATATTATGTACTATTCATGTGATGGTAGGGTCACCTAGAACGAGACTACCCGACCAGGCGTACCGAGTAGTCGTGGAAAGCAGTGGGTGCACCACAGCGGCAGAGGCAGAACCATGACCAGGGATTTCCCAGGCGAGGAAAAGGTGGTCCTCAGGTAGGAATCCAAGCAGAGCAGCATGACCTGAAGGTCCGAGACAGAATTTCAAGGTCCTTCCACCACCACCCCTGGGTGGCCCACACCATCCTTCAAAAGCTGGCGGTAGGGGCCACAGGCAGCTTCAGGCTATGGGTGTTCGTGACCCCCCATCACACAAGATGGTCCAAGGTATACTTTGTGTTTACACTACACTTGCTTCGGTACTAGTAGACATAGGCACAAACCACTCCTTTATATCACTACTTTTGGTACGAGTGTTGGAGCTTCTCATAGAGGCACTGACAACATCACTTAGCCTAGATTTTTTACGGGAAGTTCCTCATTGGTGACCTTTTTCTGTGGACAGTTTGAACTGTCATTCGGAGGAGAGAGTTTCACATGGGGCCTACTCATCATCATGATGGAACCTTATGATTTCATCCTAGGAATGGATTGGCTTTCTATGGTTGATGCACATATCGAGTGTCATCACAGAAAAGTCAGAGGCATGCACACTAATGAGAGGAGGTTCACCATTCTAGGTGAATGAGACCTCATGGAAGAGCAGAAAGGTACGCTGAGCAGCATACCGTGAAATTTTTCTCACTAGTTGGAAAGCATGGCTCTCAGAGCAGCAGACGCTACAGGCACCTAGATCCCTACTATTGTATAGGATTACATGGATGTATTTCTTGAGGATGTTCTAGGACTACCTCTAAGGCGAGAGATGGAGTTCTGCATTTACTTGAAGTTGGGGATTTTCCCGATATCATGTTTAGCATATCGTATGGTTCCCACAGAGCCTTAAGAGATACGAAATCAGTTGGAGGACCTTCATGATAATGGATTCATCAGGCCTAGTGTGTCCCCCTAGGTAGCTCCAGTTTTGTTTTTGAAAAAGGTAGATGGGAGTCTGTGGATTTGTGTGTATTCTTTTCGACTAAATCAGGCAATGATAATGAAAAAGTACCATTTTCTGAGGATCGAGGACATCTTCGACAAGTTGAGAGGTGCGAAGTTGTTATCCAAGATTGATCTTTAATCAGGATACCACCAATTGTGGGTCCGTGATGCTGACATTCAGAAGTTTCCCTAATGTTGTCGTTATGGGCATTAAGAGTTTCTGGTGATTCCCTTTGGCATGATGAATGCCCCTCCGTTTTCATGGATTTTATGAACGAGGTCCTCCAGCTGTACTTGGACCGGTTTTTGGTTGTCTTTATTGACGACATAATCATCTACTCTACGATGGAGGAGGAGCATGTAGAGCATTTGAGGATGGATCTAGACTTACTATGAGTGCACTAGCTATATGGGAAGCTCTCGAAGTGTCAGTTCTAGATTCACGAGGTTCAGTTTCTAGGGCATGTCATTTAGGAGTAGGGATTGGCTATAGATCCCACAAAGGTAGAGGCAGTGCTTTCTTGGGATCCACCCAAGAATGCATCAGAGGTGCAGAGCTTCCTTGGTTTGGCAGGGTACTGCATGAGGTTTGGGGAAGATTTCTCAAGGATTGTTTCCCCTTTGTCCACATTGATGCTGAAGGAATGACCATTCACTCAGACTGATCAGTGCCAGAGGGCCTTCGAGGAGTTGAGACGTAGGCTGACTAGTGCTCTAGTGTTGAAGCTGCGAAAGGAGGGTGTTGAGTTCGTAGTGTACTGCGATGCTTCAGGAGCTGGGCTCGGGTGCATGCTGATGCAGCAGTTGGTAGTGATTGCATATGGGTCGAGGTAGTTGAGGCCCTATGAGCAGAATTATGCAACTCAAAATTTGGAGCTGGCATCGGTGGTCTTCGCCTTGTATTTATAGAGACACTACCTTCTGGGTGAGCGTTTCTTGGTCTACTCTGACCACCATAGCCTCAAGTTCATCTTCACTCAGAGAGATTTGAAACTGAGAAAGAGGCACTAGATGGAGATTCTACATAACTATGATTTCGAGATATTCTACACTCCAGGGGAGGGAAATGTAGTAGCAGATGATTTTAGTAGGAAGTATCATGCTTGTTTAGCGTGGGAAGCATCAGAGAATTTGGCTTCCCTACGGCTGACGTTGGTGGAGAAGAATGGTATGAATTTCCTACAATCAATGGTGTTTACTACTTCTCTCCTTGAGCGTGTGAGAGATTCATAGTTGGGGGATGTCGACAGTGAGGTACTGTGTGATCAGATATCCAAGAGTGACACAACTTATGGAAATTCTGAAGGAGGGAATCATGAGATCCTCTTCTAGGGGCGAGCTTTAGTACTAGTGGAGATGCTGGAGGAGGTGATGTGGGAGTTTCCCACTTCTCCCTTGGATGTAAATCCAGGTGTGGGTAATATTTATAGAGACATTCATTGGTAGTTTTGGTGGTCCGACATGAAGTTGGGCATAGCTGAGTTCATTTCTCTGTGTCTTACCTGCCAGCAGGTGAAGGAAGAGCATCAGGTTCCGGTAGAGTTGTTGCAGCACCCTGATATCCCATAGTGAAAGTGGGATGGAATATCTATGGACATCATCACAGGACATCCACACACAGTGAAGAGCCATGATTTCATTTGGATGATAGTGGACTGACTCACGAAGTTGACGCACTTCCTTTCCATCAGAGAGTAGAGCTCGGTGGAGAGCCTTTGTGCATCTGTATGATCGAAAGATCATCAGCCTTCATGGAGTACACTAAATGATAGTCTCCGAACGTGATGCGCAGTTTACATCGTGATTGTGTAGAGGCCTACAGGAGGAATTCGGGACTCAGTTGTGGATGAGTACAACTTTTCATCCCCATACCGATGGATAGACAAAATGCACTATCTTGGTGTTTGAGGATATTCTCAAGGCGTGCGGGTTAGAATTTGTCCTGATCTGGGAGGATCACCTTCCCTTGGTGGAGTTTGCGTACAACAATAGTTACCACTCTAAAATCGGCATGGAACCTTTTGAGGCCCTCTATGGGAGACCCTGCAGGTCACCTTTGTGCTTGAAAGAGGATGGGGAGACCTCCCTCATGGGCTCAGAGTTGGTGCAGGAGACGACGAAGAAGGTGAAGGTCATTCGTGAGTGGATGAGGATGGCTCAGAGTAGATAGAAAGTCCTTCGCAGATCGTTGTCGTAGGCCTTTGGAGTTCAAGTATGGGGACCATGTATTTTTTAGTGTCTCTCCATGACGTGGGACATAGAGGTTCGGCCGGGGAGGCAAGATGTCCCCGAGGTTCACTGGGCTCTTTGAGATCGTGCGCAGGGTCGGTGAGGTTGCCTACCGTCTTGGTCTACCCCCACAACTGGAGAGGGTGCATGACATCGTCCACATGTCACAACTGAGGAAATACATGCACTACCCCTTTAATGTTATCGACAAGGGAGATTTGGAGATCGAGGAAGGATCCACCTTTGTGGAGCACCCGGTGGTGATTGAGGACCGGCAGGAGCGGACACTGCGTGGACGGACCATTCCTTTCGTTCGTGTGATGTGGCATCACGGGAGGGTGTGGGAGAACACCTGGGAATGGGAGATCCAGATGCGGGCTCATAATTCTGAGTTGTTTTTGTAAATTTGTTTTTTGGGGATGAAAAACTTGAATGAGGTAATGATGTAAGAACCCTGATTTTGACCCTGTAAGACATTGAAATTTTCTTGATTTTATTCCATAGTAGTGCATTCAGACAGTGTGTGATTCTGATCCCCGGTGTGTCCGGAATTAAATTTTAAGTGTGTCCACACTATACCCACCAAATAAAATGAATAACTACTAAACGGTTTCTCATATGGGAAAACCAAGGGCACCGTTGAATCCGGAACGTGCCGTTTACCCAAGGAGGGGTGTAAATTTCGTAGGCGTGGCCCTTCTGTGGAAAACGCCACGAGGGGCGTTTTCTTAATTTAGCTGCCTCGGGCATGAACTTTTCAACTTCCGAACAGAGGTTATGATTAAAATTCCGAGACCTTGGTTGCGCTCAGGATATGTTTTTTATCCTAGAGGTGGCATAATCCCAACCCACCGAATGTTAGGTTACAGAGCCTACCAGTGGAATTTTAAGAGATTTTCTATTTAAAAACATTTCCTCTCCTCCTCCTCCTTCGTGACCTTTTTTCTCCCTTGAGGATCCCTATCAAGGAGAATCAAAAGCCTCTCCCCACCTCTCCAAGGCACGGTGGCTCAGGCTGATCATTAGAGGTGCTACGGTCTACGCCTAGCAAGGTAGGAGTTGTGTTTTCGTTGTTTTTAAATTCCACATATACCATTGAACTCAATTTCATGGGTCTAATAGCTTTCCAATTCTCGATAAAGGACATATTTGAATAGTTCTATATTTGAGATTCCCAACGATCATTCCAGATCGTATTTTTGAGTCCCGGGATATCCGGGATGACCCCGGGATGTTTTCTGGCCAAATTATTTTTTTTTCGACGGTTCCAGGGGTTTCCGACGGCCGGCGCGACTGGCTTCAAGTGGTCTGAGATGGTGGAGCAATAGTGGGCTCTCTAGTAGTAGCGGTGGGCTCTTCAACAGCGCCGGCTGGCTTCCCCGAAAACAGTGGGCTCCCAGGTTGCCGGTTCGGTGCGCAACGAGGGTCATGGTGCGTGACCACGCGTGGGAAACCGAGACCCATTGAATGCGGGTCTCTGTGCGGATGAGCGACCGGACACGAGGGTAGGTCGGCGTGGGGTACTGAGGGTTCCCGTACGGGCCGCGAGGCAAGGATGCGATCTGGCGCTGTGGTCCGGGCTGGCTGGCGCTGGCCAGCCCATGCCGGGTGGACCGGCCGGACCGAGCTGGTCCAACCCAAAGGGGTTCATTCCTTTCACTTCGAACACCCATAACATCGACTACGAGTGTCTGTTTTGCATGTCGTCTATAGAAGTGAAATCCTTCGCTCGAGGAAAAGTTTTTTAGATGGGCTCGAGAATTTTCAATTCCCGAGATGGGGGTTTGGTGGCGCGGCACGCTTGATAAGTATTATGCTGAGAGTCTTCCTTCGGATGTCGCGAACACATATGGAGTCCATTTAAGGCACTGTCAGCAGCGTCGTGACCCTGGCATTGAGATGAAGTGGTCTAGGTTGGATTCAGGTGTTGAAGCAGAATTTGATGCATGGGCCCCACAGGTCGTCTTTTATGATGTGAACAGAATTTTGTGAATTTTTCATCAGATGTCTATTCATGCTGAATGAGTAGTCATTTTGGCATGTTTTTCGGAGAGCACTGCGATGGCACAGTTCACCGGAAATCTTTCAAGACCAATGTGTGGGCCCTATGAGATTTCGTATGGGCATAATGCGATGTTGAGTATTTTTTTCATCAGAAGTCTGTTTCGATCGAGTTAGTAGTCTATCTCATGTGTTCTTCCTTGAGGATTCCAACTGTGTAATCTGTTTGGGAGTGTGGAGCCTCTTTCAAGATCTCATTAAATGTGGATACTTGGAAAGACTTTGATTGGAGGTTTCATTGAATCACTCCGACCCCCACACACGGTCACGATGTTACAACACCCAGTGATGGAGCGGGCAGCGCGGAGTTATCGGACCAGATCCGGGTTTACCCTCTAGTGGGGTTGGGCAGTGTGTTGCCCATTGACCTTAAGGTTTACCCTCCAGCGGGGCTAGGCAATGGGTTACCCATTGATTTTAGGGTTTACCCTCCAGCGGGGCTAGGCAGTGGGTCACCTGATGACCCTTTAGGGTTTACACTGCAGCAGGGCTGGGTAGTGGGTCACCCGACGATCTTTTGAGGATTGTCCTCTAATTGGACTGGGTAGTGTGTTACCCGACAACTTCTTTCAGACTCATCCCTTTTTAATGAGGCTGGTCAGTGCCTTTGCACTGTGATTACTAGAGCGGGAATTTTGGTGGTATGGTTTAGCAATCAAGAATATTTGACCTGCGGGACTATTGGGAATCAGTGATGGCTACCCTTAGAACTGTTGTCCACATAACATGGGCTGAGCATGAGATGGATATCCCCTTATGCACTCATTCGGGTCTGTTTTTGAGCATAAATATATACACCCTACTTTTTCTTCGCACTTCTTGGGTTCAGTTACTCTCCTTCTAATAGGGGAAAAGACATGCAAGGTATGCTACATTCTTTTCGTGTCTAGCTCCTCTTGGTTGGGGCGAGTCTACATCCTTTATTTTGTTGGGTTGAGTTATACTCCCACTATTTTAGTATTTCATTGTAATTTTTTCTATCTATTGCTCACAGGTTTAGTACCTCATTTGTTACTCCATTGAGCTTTCGGGGAATACGACTGAGTATCATTATACTCACCCCTTCTTGGGCTTTGCCCGCACTTGGTGTGCCATTGCAGATGATGGACAGGTTGGTCAAGACTATGTAGGAGCGTAGAGGACACAGGAGCTTGGGCTGCGATTAGTTGTCACATTAGGTCTTTCACGTGTGGGACTCACCAGCTGTTTACATTTGTTTACCTGTTGCCGGGTTGTTGCATCTTTCGGGTAGGGAGCGTGTTTTTCCCTTTTTCTATTCAGAATCTTGTTAGTACTTTTCAGCACTTTACCTTTTTCTATTTAGAGGTTGACGCATGACTGTGGTTGGGTTATAGTTGTTTGTACTATGTTTTATTTTTACTCAGCACTTCTACAATGAGTGGGATGTGTGAGTGTGTACAAGTACATAGGAAAAGGCATACCTAATATTGTTACGCCTTCGGTGCTTGTCCCCAGCCCCTAGCCTGTAGAGGCGGGCTTGGGGTAGTTGAGGCTCGAGACCGGTAGGGTCGGGTTGTGACAAACTGAAATAAAACATACAAGAAAAAAGAAGCAGTTATCATCAGAAATGATGAAGAAAATGAAATATTGTCAATGTATGGATGATTAAATGCTTTAAATATATATGATATTGAATATATTATTATGCATATTCTAAATAAATATATTAAAAATACTTATTATATAGCATTTTAGAAAAATTATGAATCATGTCAGACTTGAGGTTAGTGTTTTATTTTTCAATATCATTTTTATCTGGATTGTTTGTTCTTAAATTTAAGATGATGAAATTTTATGACATATATATATATATATATATATATATTTACAAATTATTATTTCATTTATTCTATTAATTTTATTTCATTATATATCATTTTTTCAATTTTTAGTAATTATGTAATTAGGGCATAAAAATATTGTTTTTAAGGAAAATTACCATTATTTTTCACTTCATAAGAGAATATTTTCTTCTATATCCCTGCATACATTAATTTTTTTTCAAGAAAATCGTTTTCAAATTATAAAAATATTATTTAAAGTCGTTTTTAACTATATTTTACTTGTCCTTAAATGATTTTAAAGGATCCTAATTTTTATTTTCCAAAAATGTTTCTTCTGAATTTTTTCCAAAAATGTGAATGAATTTTTTATTTTATAAAAACTACGTGAATGGTCTTTTCTGGTATCATAAATAATTTATAAACTATATAATACATAATAATTTTCATTTTCTCTTTTTAAATAATTTTTTCCCTTGTTTTTTTAAATTTTTTTTATTCTAAATAAGTGATTCCAAATAAAAATGGTATTTTTTCTGATGAACTTTACTCATGGTATTTTAAAAGTGTTATTATCTATATCAACATCCTTTTAAGTTTATTTTTATTTTCTAGTGATATGATCCAATTTTACAATAAGTATCATTCCCTTGTATGCTTTTTTATTATGAATATGAATATTTTTTGAAACTCGTATCTTTTTCATGGGTTGTGATTTGATTATATGGTGAATGGTTTGTGATCATATAGAACAAAAATGTATGTTTTTTGTTAATATATTAGTGGGGATGAAATTATATAGCCCTAAAATGCATTTTATACTGATTTATTACTCATCAATTGATAAGTAATGGAATGGGGAGTGAACACATTTCATTAAGGAACTGTTTCCAATAATATTGGCTTGGGTTTGAAACCTGACTAAGGAAATGAGGTAATGGGGACTGAACCCAATCCACTATGATTTTCCTAGTACTGATCATTAACTGAGGAATTTATTTTCAAGTATTATGTTCATCCGAGAATATTTTTTATTATGTTTATTAAATGTTTTTAGGGATCATTATTTATTATTGATGTTTATTCACTCTTATGTCTTATGTCTTATATCATAGGTGTTTTTATAGATAATAATTTTTTCCATGCTTCATGATTATGGAATATGAATTGAAAGATATTATTTAATAATTTTAAGATCATTTTTTCATTTCCATATGCTTATGTTATTCTAATTTATAATTATTTATTAATATCTCTTATGTTTACTATTAGAGAGATTATAATATATATTTTATTGTATTTCCCTTCCCCATCTTATGGAGAAATGTTTTAAGCATAATATGTAAAAGAAGAGTGGCATTTTTAATGATATTAATGTTAAATAATGTAAATTATTTTTATACAATTTTTCATGAATCCACTTCTCTATATACCATAAAACATAATTTTTTTTGCATAGGTAATATTTATATATAATATTTATTTCCCCAAAATATATTTATTATTTATGTATGAATGTTTTCAGTCTTTATATTAGGTATTAGAGAAAGGTTTGGTATCTTTTTGAGTCTAGGATGAGGAAAATATAATGGGAACCCATTGGATAATCCCCATTATAGTTGAACATTCTGATTTATGGTAAATAAAGAAGTGTGGTTTCCAATAGAAAATAAATTTTTATATAGATTATATATGTGGACGTGGTTGTTTCACAAATTAATTTAGTGGTAATAACCTCAAAAAGATTCATTTGATTATATCTCAGTAGTCATTTCAGTGTACTAGGAATATAACCATACTTTACAATAGGTTTGAAACTCCCATGGATATGACTATGCTAATTTACATTTTCTTTCAGATCCATCATGAAGGATTTTACAGATAATGACTTTTTATAACCTCGGATAATCCTGATGTGTCATATATTCAAGAGAAGTGTTCCATGATTTAAAAATACTATTAATGATTTTAAAGATTATATAATTTCCACCTGTGATTATTGTTACCCATAATCTTAGTTTTGGTTTCATTTAATATTTGGAACATTATGAAACCATATTAACATTTAAATTTTTATGGAATTAAATAATTTCCCCAATTTAGGACCACATTTTATTGGATTTTGAATACAAAATTTTATTTTTATTCTTCCACATGTTTCTCAATCCATAAATCATGATGAGAATCAAAATGATAAAATGAAGGAACAATATACTATTGAGTACTTCATTAGACAACACCCATATTATTTTATTGGTCATTATGATCCACTAATTACTCATAAATGTATCAATACCACTAAGAAGTTATTTTTAGTTCTCTGGTGTTTGGAATATAAATAGTTAATATTAAGTTTTTATATTTTGTAAGGTAAACTAGTCCGATGTTGCATTATTTTCAAGAATATGAAGCATAATTAAACAAAATTCACCAAATATTGTGATGTATTTTAGATATTAAATTAATAAATTTCTTTCCGTTTATTCATAATACAATATGGATAAGTAATTACTTTGGAATTAGTATAAGGATGATGAACTTTTATATCCCTATGAAGAAAATTTTAAAGAACTTATAAGTTACGCTTATGGTGTTGCTAAGGAAATAAAAATTCTTATTGATCGATTATTCAGGGACTTCAAAAAAATTATCCAAATTTTTCCAAAAAATTATTATGTTAGAGGAAATAAATAAATTAATCTTTTTACTACCATGGTGTAAATGGAAATTGAATTTACCCATCTATCTCTTTCTTTTTGATAAGAAAATAATGGTGTAATTCAAAGAAAAATATAATAAAAAATCCATGTGTGGATAAAGATACTTTTTCTATTATTCAATATATTTGTAAAGAAACATATATGTAATTAGATTTAGGGGAATATTAAAAGTTTTGTATTTGGAAAATAAGGTCAACAGAAACTTGAATGTCGATATAATTAGAAATATCATATGATCGTTATTGCTGATCTACGGGTATAATAAAAAAGTTGTTTGAGGTACACACAACATACACTCTAAAACTATCTATATCTTATTTGATTATGGATCTACCATATATTTTTTTATGATGTGTTTATGGGTGTCACTTTACCAACTCAATGATTAGATATTCAAATAGCAATAAAAAGAATTAATTTTGTGATGATTTCATCTCAAGTCTATGAATCTTCAACATTCTATTTTTGATGGTATATTTTATTAAAACATATTTTTCTTCATTCACTAGTTGAATTTGATTTTATTTTAGCCATAAATTTTCTTTTTTATATATGAGTCATATCAAGTTTTTAAAAAGAAATGTAACATTTTATATTATAAATGAAACTATGATTGTATATCAGTGTGAGGATAAATATGAACTTCCAAAGGAAATTAAATCTATTTATTGGGTATTGATTCTTATTTAAGGGGGTTTTCATCTAAAATGGTATGGGAGAAACTAAAAATCGAATATATTCATGTTTAATGGGATTTTTTTATTCCTCTCTATAAGAGTTACCTACACTCCCTTCGAATGATAAAATATAGTTTTCAATATAACCTATACTATGTTCAACACCTACTCCACATAATAATTTTATAATATCCAATATTGAGTTATAGTCATTAAATAAGAAATTCTATTAGAATCGTGATAACGTATTAGTTATTTTATGTGTGTCCCCATGGGGTACCCTTTATGTTTATATCAATAATAAATGCGGATCAGTGTTACTATATATTGATTGTTGTAAACTTAAAAAGATCATGATCAAGAATAAGTATGTTCTTCCCTTTATTGATTATTTATTCAGTCAATTACAAGGACGTAAATATTTTTACAAAATTGATCTATGATCTAATACTATAAATTATGGGTTAAATGTGAATACACACCCATGAAAACCCTCCAATAATGTTATAGACACTATGAATTTATAGTAATTGTACTTGGTCTTACTATTTCCCCCAGAAACATTGTGGATATAATAAATAGTGTCCTTTGAGATTACCTCGATGGGTTATGGTGTTCATAAAAGATGATATTTTAATATATTCATAGGGTAGGAAAGATAATTAAGACCACATTAAGTTCATACATAAGAAAATAATGAAAGATGATTTCTATTCATAATTTACCAAGCGTCAGCTTTTTCTATAGAAAGTTTCATTTATGGGTCATATAATCTCAATAAAGTATAAATCATTGGATCCAGAAAAGATAGATGTGATTCAAAATGAGGAAAAATGAACCACTCTGATAGTGTTTTAGTGTATTCATTGTTTGGATGGATATTAATGATTATTTTTGAAGTATTTATCTTTGATATATAATCCATAAACCAAGTAAACATATTAGGCAGTTAAGTTCATTTGGACTGATGAATGTGAATAAAATTTCAAGGAATTAAATAGATGGTTTTTCAGTGCACATGTAATCACAATAATATATAGTTGATAAGGGTTTTTATTTATATTTATTCATTAAAAATGTGTTGGGGTATGTTTTTTAGAAAAATTATATGGTGATAGTTTATTCCTCACATAAATTGTGGGTTCTAGAGAAAAATTACACAACACATTATTTGGACGTAGAATAATAAATGTTTTCATTGAGGATGTTGAGGAATTTTCATTACAAAAAAATGATTGACATATATACTAATAAATTAAGTTTTTGGTATATATTATTCTATAAATAGATCAATATGAACAAAATAAAATGTTTGGAGGTGATTAATGGTTAGGAATCCACAATACATTGGCACGCTATAAAGATAATGAGGTGAGTGATGCATTGAGTCAAAATGATAATGTTATCTTATTTGTGATGAGGGTCACAAAAAATAATATATTTATTGATTATAAAATTATGGTCCTTGAATTATACAAGTAATGGGAGAAATATTATCATACTCAAATGACTATTTGGCCATCTATCAATGTAACGATTAAAGAGGCGTAGAAGGAGAAACTGGAGCCACAAAAGATGGTGAGAAATATTTATGGTTTCAATCATGATTTCTATAAAATGATAAGGTTCCAGAATCGATTATGTATCCCTTAAATGTAATACCTAAAGTATTAACTATTTTTATAAGTTCATAACCCATCATTCTATATTCATCAAAGAACTATGTAGATGTATAAATTTTTAAAAGAGTGTTTGGGGTGAGACAAATGAAAAGTGATATTATAGAGTATATATCTCGATGATATGTATTTTCGTATTTTATGATAATGATATTAAAGTATAATTTTATGTTACATCCCCTACCCATTCTAGAATGAAAATTGGAAAACATCACATTGTATTTCATCATCAAACATTCGCTAAAATTCATATTGTTATTTGTGTAGTTGTGGAAGACCTAATGAAATTATCACACTTAATTACTATCAATGAATATTTCTATATTGAATATATTTCATTGATTTACATTCATAATGTTTAAACACCACATTTTGTGCCGTATTCTATTATATCTTATCATGATCTGCGATTTACCTCGATGTTCTTGAGAATCATTTAGGAAGATGTAAATACTGAGAAGTTTTTTATAGCTAATTTTAATATTAAGAGAATTATTTTTTCTACAAGGACCATTGAAACCATTTATAATAAATTGAGATCATGTTCCCTTGATTTGAATTTATTTTGGGATCCACACAATACTCTAGTTGAGTTTTCCAACAAAAATATATTTCAATCAGGCATTCATATGGATCACTATGAATCCCTCTATTGAATGAAGTGCATAAATTTGATATACTATGATACAGTTAGAGAGATAAAGTTATTAGAAACTAATATATAAGGGTAATAGAGGATAAGGGTAGAGTTATTCCATTAAAATTAAAGGCATCTCATTGTAGACAGAAGAGTTATGGTGACAATCATCGGTGAGAACATGAATTACATATTGGTGAGAAGGGATTCCGATAAATTTCTCCTTGGAATAAATATATGATATTTAGAATTAATGAAAATTTTATCCCTAGTAATATTTACCCATTCATGATTCTATATTTAGTTCGGATTGTAAATTATCTCTTGGCAGTCCCCCCCCCCCCCAAACCACTTTCAAGTTCATACTGTGTTCGATGTATCTATCCCAAGGAAGTATATATCTAATATTTCACCTATACTGAACTTATATATTATACCACTAGTTTATAATATATCCTATCAATTAAAATAAATAGAAATGTTTGATAATAATGGTAAATATTTATGAAACTATACTATTTTACTGGTTAATGTTCTTTGGATGAATTATAAATTTGAAGAAAATATATGGGAACCTAAGGATGTAATGAGGAAGTGATATTATAATTTGTTTGTAATAAAGTGATTTAATTTTAAGGAAAAAATTAATCTTTTGGTGCATAGAATGTAACACCACAAGATTTTAAATTTTTTTCCTTTGAAATAAAATATGAGTGATTTTATATCATTCCTAACATGCAACCACAAGTCTATAAAAACTATGAAAGAGAAAAATTCTATAAAATAGTTGTTAAATTGGATGGTATGAATAGTGATAAAATAATTTATCAACAATATGGAAAAAAATTAGTATTGAAAAATAATTAATTAATTCATAATAAATATTTACTCACTAATCTTTTTATAAATTTAATTTAAGGAAATTAATATCATTTTTGATATAATTATTTCAATATTATCATAAGGTTTATTTTTAATATTTTTCTAAAAAAATTTATTTTTTTAATTGAAAAGTGGAAAATACCATTTATTTTAAAAATAAAATTTATTTTCATGTAAATTTCTTATTAGGTTTTGAATTTGATCTTAAATTAACACAATAAAAATACACTTTTTATGTGAAAAATGAGTTTTTAAATTATTAAATTAAATTAATAACTATTGATTACTTTTTTTAATGAAATATATAGATTATATACTCAAAAATATATTCAACATTAATTTGATTATTTTTAAAGGTATTTTTTTAGTAGATTATATTTTATTCTTAAAGTTTCATATATCTAAAATATGTATTATTTTTTGGTTCTGTGATAATTAATAATAAACATCTTCCTTTTATAGATATTTAATCAATAAAAATATATTAAATATTTTAAATTAAAAAATTAATATAATATAATATATTAAACTTAATTTTTTTATAGTGTATAGAAAAAATAGTAAACTTTTGTTACCATAATTAAGGTTAAAACATGTTTATCACGGGTTAAACCAAAAAGTTAGTGTAGGATTATCACCCAAGACAAAATAATTCTTTTTTTTGAGATATTTGAACCATATATTATCCATACTTTATATCCCTAGACATTTGGAGAAACATTACCATGAAATATAGATTATATCATTGAAATATTTTAAGAAATTCTATGTCTGTCCCTACCATATCTAATAAAAGGTAATCTATTCTCCTCTATAATTTGCACCAAATTTGCCTACGGTATTTAAAAATACATAATAAAACCATTATAGAATCATCCCATTTATCTTATACCATATTTTATTCTCTTAAAAAAATCCTTTATGGCAGGAGGTGTGAAACAAATGATGTCTCTCATAGAATATTAATAGATCATAACCAAACTCTTCCGATTTTTTTGTTATTATACATATAATGAAAAATTTGTATCCATAAAAACATAATGAATCTAGAATCATAATTTTATTTAGTTGTTATTATTGTTATTTAAACACCATTTACCACCTCTACTCAATCATATGGGAGACGAATGTTTCGCTCATGCTTATATGTGGACCATCACCTCCACTTAATGATGCGATTAATTTAACACCACCATCATTCATGGTTGGTTACTATGATAGATCTGATGTTTATATATTTTGATATGGTTATAGTAACTAATCTATAAGTTTGACCTAATTTTTACTTTTATTTCATTATTTCAATCAAAAAATAGAAACACCACTAGTATGCATGTACGCACTACCATCGACACATGGGGATGTAGATAATTTTTCATCGCTACTATGTATTAATTGTAATAGTTATGAATATAATCAATATATGAAAAATTTATATCATTAATAAAAATGTGGATATGAAGTAACTATGATTGGTGTAAATGTACCATAATCATCAAACCAAAACATACAAGAAATATGAAGTAGTTAACAACCAAACTAATAATGATAATTAAACATTATTAATGAATGGGTGATAAGATACTACAAGTAAATATTTTTGTGGTTTATTAGTTATTATTATTGTTTTATCATATAACAATAATAATATTATAATATATTATATAATACTTTTGATTACATTTTAGGAATGATATACTTTATTTTATGATTTTATGTTACAATCTAATTTTCATTGGGTATTTGATTATGTTTTTTAATGATGATATTTTTTAATTTATCTCTCAAAAAATTTATATTCTTTTTATACTATTATTAATTTAATGTATTTCATTTTTTCATTCAATTTTATTCTCATTAAGATTCATGATATCAAAATAATACTTTTAAGGAAAGATGACCTTGATTTTTCCTTCGGTCAAAAATCATTTATTTAATTTCCTTATTTTAAAAAAATCATTAATATTTTTTCTACACTCAAAAAAATATTTAAATTCTATTTTTACTATATTTTAATTTCATTAAATTTTTTTAAATTTTACATCCTTATTATTTCCCACATGTGTTACTTTTTAAATTTTTCTAAATATATGAATGGAATTTTTTTCTTAACCAAAGTGGTATATTTAAATTTCCCCAACACCATGAATACTATTTCATTAGTGTATCAATTATTAATTTCCCATATAATTTTGAGGAAAATAATTTCCTTAATAATTAAAAAAAATTATTTTATAAAAAATTTATTCTAAATAAAAAGTGTCTTTACCTCACGAAATGTTCTTTTGATATTTTAATGGTATATTAATCTATAAAAACACTTTTTATGATTATTTATATTCAAATTGGATATTAAAAAATGTTATAATATTTATTATTTCATTATATGGTTTATTATTATTATTATGAAATGTATAGAAAAATCATATCCCTTCCATGGTTTACTATTCAAGGATATAATTAATGTTTTATGTTCTTTCGGTACAAATATGCAAGGTTTTCATTATGAGATGGGGACATATAATTTTATATCCCTTATATGAATTGTGTAAAAAATGGAATATCATGCGATATTAATGAATGTAGAGGCTATATAACTTAGTTAAATTATGTATTTTTCCTTTTAAGATAGTTTTTGGAGTAAATCTTGACTAATGAAATGGTGGAATGGGGAGGGTAACCAATAATAGTCTTAGTATTGAGACTTGAATAATGAAATGATTCTAATTTCATATGTGAAAGTCAACAACTTATTACTTTTTCTTATGATTTGGTCTTGATTGTCATGATTGGATATTTATAATTTTTAAATATTATTTATTATGACTTATGTCTTTTTATTGACAAAATTGTATTCTAGGTTTCGTTATTTATAACTATGAAATGAATATTGTGATTTTCCAAAGTTAATATCATGTTATCAACCCTTATTCTTGTCTTGTGGACACTTGTGATCATTGAATTATATCTATTATGTTTACTATTACAGAGAATCTGTTCTCACCCTCTATTAAGTTTATATCCCCCATGTTATGAAAAAAGGTTATTAGTATGTAATGTATAGTAAGTTTAATATATGTGAACTAATTAATGAGAACTGATTTAAATCATTTACGTACTACTTGTTTATGTAACCATTTTTCCAAAAACATTATAAATATTTATTATTATCCTGGATGATTCTGGTGTGTAATGGAAATAATCACTAACAAGATGTATTATTAATATATGAAAAGTATGGGTCACTATAAGACATTTTACAACCTCTAAATAAATTAAAACACATTATTTATAGTGTCATGAATTAAAAATATAGATTTATTCATCTAGTTTAATACGTTAAATGCTGTAAAAATACAAGACATATTATTGGAACATAAATTATTAAGATGAACAATAGAAATAAATTTATCTTCC
This sequence comes from Viscum album, assembly GCA_963277665.1. Taxonomy (NCBI): domain Eukaryota; kingdom Viridiplantae; phylum Streptophyta; class Magnoliopsida; order Santalales; family Viscaceae; genus Viscum; species Viscum album. The sequence goes on from OY728140.1 coordinate 1,958,347,298, forward strand.
AAAACATGTTTAGTTAAAAATAAATTATATTTAAAACTCCCCTTTTTAGACCTTAAAAATGTACTTTTTGTGTATAATTTCTAATTATAGCTTGGAATCCATGGGCATGTAATTCTAAGAAAGGAAACTCTAGATTCTTCTTAATCTTCATTCTATTTCTATTTTTTTCTATTTTTAAATAATTTTATTAGATTCTTCTTTATTATTTATTTATTCTACCATTCTATTTTGATAATACTGATATGATTTTAACAAATTTAAAAATTAAATATTCCCATAGGACAATGATAATTTTTTACCCACGTATTTCACAGGCTAGTTCAGAAATACATTTCTAACACTCAATATTCAACAGAGTGGATATAATAAGGGTTGTCTTAGAGAGGTAGTGTGTTTTTCATTGTAATTAATCTAAAATATATTTAATATTTATTTCCTACATTGAAACTAATAATTTCATGAAAATTAATTTTCAATAGAGGAATAATAACGAATGAAAAAAAGGAAATTGAATTATGGAGGTGTAAAAGAATGTAAGTGAGTAATAAGACTAGCCCAAGGGTTATCCACTTTTCCACTGTATATCTCTCACAAATTGAAGAATTTAACCCAAAATACTCAACCTCACTTAGTTCATGAGTGATGAAACAACAAATACATCTCTCATACCAAAATATTAAGCACCCCTGGATGAAATTTTTTCCCATCAAAAGCAGCATTCCCTACCATAAAAAGACAAAAATGATCAAACCATGTCACTTGTAACAGAATTCCCAGAGTAAGTGATATTCATAAGATTAATTAAATCACACAAGCACAATTATGAAACTATTTATAGAGAGAAAAACTAAACAGATGAAAAATATTAAGGGATGAATAGTAGAAAACGGATCAAGTTAGTGCAAGTGTAGTCATATCCCTCTAATAAACCATCATTGTTGAAAAATATTGAAGCAAAATGTGATTATCATATTAATATATGAATATCCTTAAATCGTTAATATTTTATTACAATTACTATACTTATTTGTTATCCCTTTAATGATGATGTTTATTTAACATAGGGAATGAAAAAATAAACTTTATATTTACAAAACAAAAGTCGGGTTACAGAGTTAATATCCACAAAAAGAGGAATTATCATCCCCTATTTGAAAACAAAGAAAAAATAAAATCATTCATTATCTATTCTAATAGGTAGAATCAACCTCATGTAATTCTAATAAGTTAATCTTCATATTTTCCCAATTCTACACTAAAAATTTCTATAAATATTTTATTACTAAATAAACCCCCTTGGTGATAACTATTATGCTTCAAGAAATAAACACATTGAGGCATAACTTAACATGATTCACTCTTCAATGGAATCCCTAAGGAGCTTCTGCAGTTCTCTTTCATCTAGTATTTTTCAAATTCATCTTCTCTTTCCCATGAATTCATTTTATATTTTATGTAACCATGCACTTAAGTTTATATTAATAGAAACTTTATATAAATTTGTGTAGTGGGGTGGAACTCTTATAAAACTTGTTATTCACATTGACCCATGTTTTATCAAGTTTATATTACCCTTGATTGATATGATGTGTTGAATACTACCTAGAATTAGCTTGTATAAGAATAGAGACAACCTTAACACATACATTGTATCCTAGATACCATGAATCTAGCTTGACACAAGTCATCAGAGCTCTATTGTGAGTCCATAAAGCTATGATGGTACCTCTACATGGGTCTTTTATCCTTTACATAATCCTTATGAAATATATACAACCATTACAGAGCAAAAATATTCCTTTATATAACATCATTTTTATGCGCAAACTCCATTACATGATCTTAGATCACCTTTACACAAATCTCACCCATAGTGACAAATTTACATATTGCATCTTATACTATTATGGAATTGAGAACCACCCCTTTCAAACTAGATCATTACAATATAGAACCCTTATTGGAATCATACTAAAACCCTATGTGAATATGTTATAAACAAAGAATTAAATAATTGTTGAAAATTATCGTTTTTAAATGAAAAATAATCATAAAAATAGAATATACAATGAATTAAAATTTTAAAATTTCATGAGATAAAAAATTGGTCTATATAAATACATTAATAATATTATCATGGAAATTATGATAATTTACTCAAAACTAAAACCTCCTCAAAATTACTTAAAAATTATATTACAAGAAAAAATCAATGAAAAAACTAAAATTTTATTCTCAAAATATATAGAAAATAAAATATAATAACTTTTTATATTTCAAAAACCTTATATCACAATTCCCAATCAAATTTAATAATAAAAAATTCATTAAAAATACCCAAATCCAATAATTTCCCTTTTAAATAACTTTTAGTCATCAAAAACACAATTATTTCTTGAAGATGGATGTTGAAAACATGTATTAAAATAAAACCACCTCAAAATGAATAAATGGTTTGATGATAGTTAGATATTGATGAGGTAATGTCTAGTATAATGGTTTCGTATTATTAGAATTCATAAAAATGGTAATGAATCATTGACTTTTCCCTATATGTGTGGTTAGATAAGGATGAGATTAATTATTTCCTCATGATTTTGAATTTTTTCAATAAAATTGAATAGTATTTACATATTTCCCATGAAAAAATAATGGTGACCATTGCTTGGAATATTAGAAAAGGTATGAAATTATTTTTTCGCATATATTATCATATATTATATATGAGTTTTAGAAAAATTGATAAAGGGAATAACTATATCTGGATTCAAAAAATGTTTCCTTTGTCAAAATTAAAAATTGGAAAACCTAAAATGATTACTGGAATATATATGAGTAAATGAGTTCGAAATAATGATGTGTAAAAGTAATATATATGTTAGAACCCCGTTGAAATAAATTAATAAATCCTTGAAACTACAGTTTTATATGTATTGGTAACATAGGACTATAGATAAAAGTATTAATATGATACATAGGAGACATCTAACATTGAGAAGACTAACTATGAAAATTTGAAAATTACTATCAAAGTAACCATAAATTTTTTCCAGTCCTTATATGCTTAAAATCCAGTATACAAATTCTAAAATGTATCAAATTTTAAAACTCTCTAAATATAAAATAGAATATATAGAATATTGTAACACCCCAGGTAAATAAAGAATATTACATTTTCATATTTATCCATATATGTGAATAAAATATTAATATGACTTTAAAGGGGACGCTATGCTTGATGGCGTACCCAACACGCAATAAGGAGTTTCTTGGAATTCTTACGTTGCACTCTAATAATAAAATAATATTATTTTAAATGGTAGTTAACATGTAGCCGTTTTATTGGCGGGAATGGACAGAAATAACTAAAATATGATTATATATGTTTTTAAATGTTTTTATATTTATCTAATAAAAGATAAAGGCATAAAATACGGAAAGAATTCAATTTTTGGCCTATATGCCCTAGTTTTCACTAAAGGTTCACTTATCGCCTTTTGATGGAGAAACATCATTAAATATAGTTTTGATCACTCTTATACATCATTCTGGACCAAATAAAACTCTTCTTAATAATTGGGACATCAAAATTTACTTTGTGTAAATTTTTGGTATCTTTCTGATAAAGTTCATTTTTTAATGAATAGTAGAAAATGTTATATTTTAATTCAAAACCTCTTTTTAATCTAATTTATTAATATGATTAGATTATCTTTTTAATTGGTTTTAAAGTGAAATTAGAATATATTTTTACCATTAAATCCAATAGTGGTCGTTGGAAGCAATTTCACTTTGAAATCAGACTTAAACTAGTATCAATCTTTTGATACTTATTGTTTCATAAAAACACGCTATTTGCTCTGACAGCGGGAATTAATTATTAAATTAATTGCTGTGACTTATATGTGTTGAATTTTGTAAAATAAAATTCATTTTTGATTTTGGAATATATAATATATCTTAGGGTGAATTTTTGGTAATTTTCTGAAAAACTTCAATTTTTGATGAATAGTGAAACCACTAAGTGGTACTTATAAAAACTGATTTTCCATTTAAATGAAATTTTGTCATCATTTTGTTTTGAATATAAAAAATCAGACATACATGGTTGTCATTAAGAAGTAAAATGTGGTTCAATGAGATTAAAATAATTTTTTGGTGAATAGTAACTTATTAAGTTCTTAATCGCGATTAGTGGTAATTAGTGTAGTTTAAGGTGAAAATAATGTTTTAATAATATGAGATGATCTTGAAACATGTCCTACCCTCATTGGATGTGTCATGGCCGACCAAGAAAATCCATGGGTCAACTTGGGGACCCCATGGAGCCACTTTGGTTGGGAAATGACCTAAATAACTTTTTTATTTAATGTAAAAGTAACAATGACACAAACATAATATGTTTTAAGAAAACAATTTTTACATGGGGTTATAAAGATCATATTTTTGATTATAAATATTAATTGTAAAGCTAAAAAGATTTCCTACATCAGGATATTTTTGTTATAATTTTTAGACATTAAATAAATTAATTTAATTATGACATCATGATGATGCAACGATGACCTCATTAATAAACAGTTTAAATAAAATGAAACGATAATATAAAATCTAAGACCTAAACTTGTCAAAAAACTATTGTATGGGAATATTTAGAAGCCTTATCATCGTATCTTCTAAATATATCAATGTGGGACCTTATAAATTCAAAACACTTTTGAAAATAAAATAACGGTTTCATGATTTTCAAAAGTGCCCGCCTCTCCTCTTATAAAAGGCCCCCACCTCTACCTCATTTCACACACTCCTCAAGCCTTTGTCTCGGACATCCCCTGCCCATTTAATCTCTCCACATCCCTATCCATATCCTAGAGGATTCCCTTTGGCCATAATCCTTTCAAAGGAAGCCTTTAGGCTCAAATCAAAAGGATTTACACTTTTAAAGCTAATTCATTCTCAAATGTTCATTTGTTTTATTTTGCTTCTCCAACCCCCTAAACTCTTTTTATTTACTTATTTTGTAACAAAACCAGTATATTCAATATATTAGGATATTGTTATAAGATTTATTCGAGCTACACCCTCACACAACTACATCAAATGGTTAAAGAACATACGGTTTCCGTGGATGGAAAAATTCTGCCTCCCGAAACGATGATTGTTCAATACTCATTTAACACCTTCAAAGGTGGCCATTGTGATGTCACTATTTTTATATATGATATATAGTATGTTTATTCTTTCCTTAAGCTTCTGTATTTTTCATTTATGGCATACCATTATTGTTTCCATTATGGGTAAACACGATATCTTTATTTTAGGAAGTGCGGTCTACCGCCCCCTGAAAGTGATTTGATTCGTTAATACCATATGTGGGATGTGTAAAGGATAAAGTAAATAATATTATATATGTTACTATACTGTAATTATAATATACTCTTATATCATTATGTTTCCATTCCATAAAATATGAAATATAAATGGAAGTAGCGTTCATGTGTACGTACGACTTACCGTCTCTATGAACGATGCATTTCATTTCTTACCTCTAAATGTGATGTAATATTATAAATACATGTATATGATGAATATATATGATATATATGTTATCCGAATAATTAATATCATTTTGGATATAATGAACCTTTGACCAAATTAACAACATGTATGTGTAAGAAGTCTATTTTTGACTTAAGAACCAAATACCGACAAAATGAACATTATTAACTTAAATGATTACATGATGTTCATAACATGGTATAAAAGGAATAATTAACTTTAAAAAGGTTCTTAAGCAAGTAGATATTAACTCAATTTTATTATTCAGGAGATTAAAGAACGGTCGGGTAAAGTCGGATACGAGGTAAGGGATCATACTCCCCGCTTTCTTTTTTAGTACACTCTTTTATGTCATTCCTTTTAAGATCATCTTTATTATGATTGGGATGCTCTTTTATATTACTCCTACTGTACTTATTATTTTCATATGATGAGATACCCTATTTCCTCTCATTAATCCAATTTGGAAGTTTTGAGTGGCGCCGTTAGGATGCCGAATTTTCATAAGAGATTTTTTATCTCACTTTTATTCTCGTGAGATTTATGCTACATTTGACACAATTTCCATTTAGTGGTGTATGTACTGACCATTATTTTACTCATTGTGTAATATTCTTTCATTTATGAGTATTTATATCAATGATGTATTTTCCTTCTTTCACGGGGCGTATGTTTCGAAGGATACCCATGTCGATAAGGGAACCTTTCACCCTCCTCTTTTTTAAAAGACATCTTTTGTTGGGTCTTTTAATTTACATATTGTTATGTTGGGATATGTTCTCATATATCCTTATTGATGTAAATTATATGTCCATGTGATGAGATACACTTTTTATCTCTCATCAACTCATTTTGATGTGACGCCGTTAGGCTGTCAAGGGAATGTTTTAACCCAATTTCGATTTCTTTGGGTTCACCATGTAGTTATTGAATATGTCATCCTTTGAATATGTGTGAATGAACTTTTATTGTTTTACAATTAATATGGAATTATATTGGGTGTATTTATATTTGTCACACATAATTTTGTGATTGATTTATCCTTAATTTAAGGATGCTTCTTTATAAGGGATTTCATCACATTTTACATCCCTATTGAGACTTCATTGTTGTTATGCACCAATTCACTCTTATATGGTGTATATACTGTCCTTTGTAATATTATATCATGAATCCATTTATTCTCATGATATTATAAAGTTCTGATTAAATTTTATTCCTCAATTATTGTATTCAAGTATCCTTAATTTTGGTAAAAACCCTTTAACCAAAATATCGCTTTAAATGTTTTAATGATTTGTTCATATTAATATCCATGTTTTAAAAATGGTTTTAAGGATTTATTTATATGGATATTAATGGTTTAAAATTTTAAAAGCTTCATGGTGGTGTGGGACACTTTGATTCAAAAATCTCCTTATTAAATGTTTTAAATGGTTTTGGAAATGGTTTCTTTTCGAACGGATTCATTATTTCAATATACTAAAATGTTATATTGAGATTGAAATGTGGAAATGTTATGTTTCCTTTATGCATGTTTTATGTGATACGTTTATGTTATGGTTCTTGGGCATTGTTATGAAAACGGGTGGTTCCGTGATAAAATAAGGGCGGGTGAGCCCGATATAGCTCTCCAATGCATTGGGTAACGTGAAGGAGTGAAACGTTAAGGTTTCTCCGAAGAGATTTAGGGAATATACTATGATGGGTATTCCAAATGTAACCAAGAGGGTTACTCCCTACGTAAGAATGTTATGAATGCCTCAAGTTACCTTTATGTCTTATGATTTCTATGATTTATTCATCATTTGATGAGGTATGTTAAAGTGATTATGTTTTATGGGTAAAGTATGATCTCATCCATATGTATATATGTACCCATGTTTCCTTTCCATATTTTTATATCCCTTACTGAGATTTTTATGCTCATCCAAAGTTTTTTTGAAATGTTTTTCACAGGTCAGGGGAAAGGTACTTGATATGATGATAGTGTCAAGGAAGTGTCAAGAAAGAATCCATGTTTATTTTAAATATGTTTCCATTGATGGGAAAGAAGAATACTATCTTTATGTAACCACTTTGTTTATATGTGGAATGTAATGCAAGTTTTATGATCTAATTCTCTAAAACACTAAACCCGAAAATATCCTCAATGTGTAATCTTGTAATAACTCAAGATTAAGTAAGGTTTAAGGATGGGGCCTTATAGTTTGTATCAAAGGTCGGTTTAGACAACTTTAGGGATTAGGAGTTCTTGTGAGATACATGATTAGTCCCTATATCTATTATTTCAGTTAAATCCTTGTTTTATAACTTTTTTTTTCAGGTCAAGTAAAGTAGGTTACGAATGGAAGGAGAAGGATCTCAAATGACATTCCTATCTCTTCCTGATGACATGCTTGCAATAATTATTGCAAAGTCATCTTCAGATGATTGTGAAACTTTTTCTAGCATACAACTCACTTGCAAGAAGTTATTTGAGATATCAAACACCTCCTCTATACCTCGTTATCATCGTGGATCATGGGTTGTTTTTAGACAAATAATATTTTCACAATATTCTCATATTTTCAAGAAAGGTAAATATTATCAAGGTATTTTCAAATATTTTACCTTATCACAAGAATTTGAAGCATATTATGATTTTAGAAATGGTGCTGAGGAAGGAGACCCCTGCGCAACCTATTTATATTTGCTTTTAAAATATAGTCTCACATCACATACTTATGGTATTTTAAAAGGACCAATAATAGAAAGTTTCAACTCAATTTCGGTCCGACTATTTTATAGAAATCATGTTTTATCAGATGTTTTGGAATTATATGTCATACATGATTATTTTCCACAACTGTTTTTCTGTGAACACCCATATGACCCATGTTGTACGAGGTGTATTTGGATGGAGGAAGCAAATGATTTTGAAGGATCACTAAATCATTTTTGTAATTCATGGGACTTCTACCTACGTGATCAAGATGAAGATGAAACCGAGTGGATGCCATGATCAAGTTATGATGTCATTCATTTTGGGAATCGTTTTATTTTATCTTATGGTGGTGAAATAAGACATCAAGAATTAAGATGTTGAGATCGTAATGAATTCGGATGAAAATTAAAGGTATAAGGAAATGATTGAGGTTAAAACATGTTAGGGTTATTTTTGGAGTTTTATAAAAAGGACAACACGCATACCTTGTGACAACCCGTCGCGTCGGACAAAGCTGCGGGAATCGAACCCACAACCAAAGTGCGACTGGTATTTATCGCCTACCACTGGACTACGTGAAGTCCCTAGTTATTTTTACTGATTCTTTTTAGTTATATGATTTTATGAATTAAGAGTAAGTTGATTTTGGGTTATTTATGAAAATGATTAACCTATCATGGAGGATATGTGATTAGGTTAATTACTTTTCAATACGAGACTTTAGGAGCAACTAATGTTGTTTAAAGATAAATGTTACGATTTAACATGGAAGACTATGTGACTAAATCCTTCAAATATTTGGGTTTAAATCTTATATTGGTTTACATTGAAGAATTTTATGGACAAATTGTTTATCGGATGGTCCTCGTTGAACTTTGGGTTTTGTTGGACAAATTTTGGAGATTAAGCATAGATTTCCTTTTTAATGGGTTATCCTTTTCTGGATTATCTAACCTTGTACTAACCATTATGGTTTTGGTTTTGGTTAAAGCCTAAAGACATGGGATGTATATAGTTCTCTTTGGTGGATTAGGTGATTCTCTAGAATTTGATTATAGTACTCTTAATGTGAACAAGTCTTCCTAAATACTCGTCTTTTGGAGAAAATATGAGTTTGTGTAAAAGTTGAAAGTCAACATGACAAGTGATTATGTTTCCCTGTGAATAAATTACTCAATAAAAAGTAACTTAAAACAAAAATGTTGTCTATTAACTTTTCCTACTGGGGAATCGAATACCGTTTAACCCATCACACGTTTGTGATTTTCTTATGGTTAACTTTTTCATAGACATGTTTACTATCACTCTCCCTCAAGAACATGACCCTATGTTTTCTCCTCCATGTCCATATTTTTCTACATGGAACCCTAGTATTGGTTAACTCGGGTGACCTTTGTACTTATCTTTCTTTATTTTAAAGTGATTGTTTTACCGACTCTTGTTCCGATGTGGGACTTTCAAGGATGTTACCAAGCCCAATTTTAAAATTGCAAGGACGCAATTCCCAAAAGGGGGGAAGGATGTAACACCTCAGGTTAATAAAGAATATGACATTTTTATATTTGTCCATATTTGAGAATACAATATTAATATGACTTTAAAGGGGACGCTATGCTCGATGGCGTACCCAACACGCAATAAGGAGTTTCTTGAGAATCTTACGTTGCACTCTAATAATAAAATAATATTATTTTAAATGGTAGTTAATATGTAGCCATTGTATTGGTGGGAATGGATATAAATAACTAAAATATGATTATATATGTTTTTAAATGTTTTTACATTTATCCAATAAAAGATAAAGGCATAAAATACGGAAAGAATTCAATTTTTTATGTATATGCCCTAGTTTTCACTAAAGGTTCACTTATCACCTTTTGATGGTGAACCTTCATTAAATATAGTTTTTTTCACTCTTATACATACTTTGGGACCAAATAAAACTCTTATTAAGAATTGGGACATCAAAATTTAATTTGTGTAAATTTTTGGTATCTTTCTGATAAAGTTCATTTTTTTAATGAATAGTGCAAAATGTTGTATTTTAATTCAAAACATCTTTTTAATATAATTTATTAATATGATTATATTATCTTTTGAATTGGTTTTAAAGTGAAATTAGAATATATTTTTACCATTAAATCCAATAGTGGTTGTTGGAATCAATTTCACTTTGAAATCGGACTTAAACTAGTATCAATCTTTTGATACTTATTGTTTCATAAAAACACGCTATTTGCTCTGACAGCGGGAATTAATTATTAAATTAATTTATATGACTTATATGTTTTGAATTTTGTAAAATAGACTTCATTTTTGAATTTGGAATATCAAATATATCTTAGGGTTAATTTTTGGTAATTTTCTGAAAAACTTCAATTTTTGATGAATAGTGAAACCACTAAGTGGAACTTATAAAAACTGATTTTCCGTTTAAATGAAATTTTGTCATCATTGTGTTTTGAATTTCAAAAATCCGACATACATGGTTGTCATTAAGAAGTAAAATGTGGTTCACTGAGATTAAAATAATTTTTTTGGTGAATAGTAACTTAATGAGTTCTTAATCGCGATTAGTGGTAATTAGTGTAGTTTAAGGTAAAAATAATGTTTTAATAATATGAGATGAGCTTGAAACATGTCCTACCCTCATTAGATGTGTCATGGTCGACCAAGAAAATCCATGGGTCAACTTGGGGACCCCATGGAGCCACTTTGGTTGGGAAATGACATAAATAACTTTTTTATTTAATGTAAAAGTAAAAATGACACAAACATAATATGTTTTACGAAAACAATTTTTAAATGGGGTAATAAAGATCAGATTTTTTTATTATAAATATTAATTGGAAATATAAAAAGATTTCCTACATCAGGATATTTTTGTAATAATTTTTAGACATTAAATAAATTAATTTAATTATGACATCATGATGATGCAACGATGACCTCGTTAATGAACAGTTTAAATAAAATGAAATGATAAAATAAAATCTAAGACCTACACTTGTCCAAAAACTATTGTATGGAAATATTTAGAAGCCTTATCATCTTATCTTCGAAATATATCAATGTGGGACCTTAGAAATTCGAAACACTTTTGAAAATAAAATAATAGTTTCATGATTTCCAAAAGTGCCCCTCCTCTCCTCTTATAAAAGGCCCCCGCCTCTACCTCATTTCACACACTCCTCAAGCCTTTTTCTGGCCATCCCCTTTCCATTTACTCTCTCCACATCCCTCTCCTCATCCTAGAGTATTCCCTTTGGGCAGAATCATTTCAAAGGAAGCCTTTAGGCTCAAATCAAAAGGAGTTAAACTTTTAAAGGTAATTCATTCTCTCATGTTCATTTGTTTTATTTTGCTTCTCCAACCCCCTAAACTCTTTTTATTTACTTATTTTGTAACAACACCAGTATTTTAAATATACTAGGATGTTTTTATAGAATTTATTCGAGCTACAATCTCACAAAACTACATCAAATGGTTAAAGAACATACGGTTTCCGTGGATGGCGAAATTCTGCCTCCCGAAACGATGATTGTTCAAAACTCATTTAACACCTTAAAAGGTGGACATTATGATGTCACTATATTTATATATGATATATCGTATGTTTATTCTTTCCTTAAGCTTCTGTATTTTTCATTTATGGAATACCATTATTGTTTCCATTATGGGTAAACACGATATCTTCATTTTAGGAAGTGCGGACTATTGCCCCCTGAAAGTGATTTGATTCGTTAATACCATATGTGAGAAGTGTAAAGGATAAAGTTAATAATATTATTTATCTTATTATACTGGAATTATAATATACTATTATATCATTATGATTCCATTCCATAAAATACGAAATAGAAATGGAAGTAGCGTTCATGCGTACGTACGGCTTACCGTCTCCATGAACGGTGCATTTCATTTATTAACTCTAAATGTGATGTAATATTATAAATACATGTATATTCTGAATATATATGATATATAGTTTATCCAAATAATTAATATCATTCTTGATATAATGAATCTTTGACCAAATTAACAACATGTAAGTGTAAGAAGTCTATTTTTGACTTAAGAACCAAATATCGACAAAATGAACATTATTAACTTAAATGATTACATGTTGTTCATAACATGGTATAAAAGGAATAATGAACTTGAAAAAGGTTCTTAAGCAAGTATATATTAACTCAAGTTTATTATTCAGGAGATTAAAGAACAGTCGGGTCATGTCGGATACGAGGTAAGGGATCCTACTCCCCTCTTTCTTTTTTAGTACACTCTTTTATGTCATTCCTTTTAAGCTCATCTTTCTTATGATTGGGATGCTATTTTATATTACTCCTACTGTAATTTCTATGTTCATATGATGAGTGACCCTATTTTCTCTCATTAATCCAATTTGGATGTTTTGAGTGGCTCCGTTAGGCTGCCGAATTTTCGTAAGGGATTTTTTATCTCACTTTTATTCTCGTGAGATTTATGATACATTTGCCACAATTTCCTTTTAGGGGTTTATGTACTGACCATTATTTTACTAATTGTGTAATATTCTTTCATTTATGAGTATTTACATCAATGATGTATTTTCCTTCTTTCACGGGGCGTATGTTTCGAAGGATACCCATGTCGGTAAGGGAACCTTTCACCCTCCTCTTTTTTAAAAGACTTCTTTTGTTGGGTATTTCAATTTACATATTGTTATGTTGGGATATGTTCTAATATATCCTTATTGATGTAAATTTTATGTCCAATTGATGAGATACACTTTTTATATCTCATCAACTCATTTTGATGTGACGCCGTTAGGCTGTCAAGGGAACGTTTTAACCCAATTTCGATTTCTTTGGGTTCAACATGTAGTTATTGAATATGTCATCCTTTGAATATGTGTGAATGACATTTTATTGTTTTAAACTTAATATCCAATTATATTGGGTGTATTTATATTTGTCACACATAATTTTGAGATTGATTTATCCTTAATTTAAGGATTCATTCTTTATAAGGGATTTCATCACATTTTACATCCCTATTGAGACTTCATTGTTGTTATGCATCAATTCACTCTTATATGGTGTATATACTGTCCTTTGGAATATTATATCGTGAATCCAATTATTTTCATGATATTATAAAGTTATGATTAAATGTTATTCCTCAATTATTGTATTCAAGTGTCTCTAATTTTGGTAAAAAACCCTTTAGCCAAAATATCGCTTTAAATGTTTTAATGATTTGTTCTTATTAATATCCATGTTTTCAAAATGGTTTTAAGGATTTATTTATATGGATATTAATGGTTTAAAATGTTAAAAGCATCAAGGTGGTATGGGACAATTTGATTCAAAAATCTCCTTATTAAATGTTTTAAATGGTTTTGGAAATGGTTTCTTTTTGAACGGATTCATTATTTCAATATACTAAAATGTTATATTGAGATTGAAATATGTAAATGTTATGTTTCCTTTATGCATGTTTTATGTGATATGTTAATGTTATGGTTCTTGGGAATTGTTATGAAAATGGTTGGTTCCGTGATAAACTAAGGGCGGGTGAGCCCGATATAGCTCTCCAATGCATTGGGTAAAGCGAAGGAGTGAAACGTTAAGGTTTCTCCGAAGATATTTAGGGAATATACTGTGATGGGTATTCCAAACGTAACCTAGAGGGTTACTCCCTACATAAGAATTTTATGAATGCCTCAAGTTACCTTTATGTCTTATGATTTCTATGATTTATTCATGATTTGATGAGGTATGTTAATGTGCTTATGTTTTATGGGTAAAGTATGATCTCATCCTTATGTATATATGTACCCATGTTTCCTTTCCATATTTTTATATCCCTTACTGAGCTTTTTATGCTCATCCCAAGTTTTTTTGAAATGTTTTTCACAGGTCAGGGGAAAGGTACTTGATATGATGATAGTGTCAAGGAAGTTTCAAGAAAGAATCCATCTTTATTTTAAATATGTTTCCATTGATGGGAAAGAAAAATACTATATTTATGTAACCACTTTGTTTATATGTGGAATGTAATGCAAGTTTTATGATCTAATTCACTAAAACTCTAAACCCGAAAAGATCCTCAATGTGTAATCTTGTAATAACTCAAGATTAAGTAAGGTGTAAGGCTGGGGCCTTATAGTTGGTTTCGATGGTCGGTTTAGACAACTTTAGGGATTAGGAGTTCTTGTCAGATACATGATTAGTCCCTATATCTATTATTTCAGTTAAATCCATGTTTTATAAAAAAAATTTCAGGTCAAGTAATGTCGGTTACGAATGGAAGGAGAAGGATCTCAAATGACATTCCTATATCTTCCTGATGACATGCTTGCAATAATTAATGCAAAGTAATCTTCGGATGATTATGAAACTTTTTCTAGCATACAACTCACTTGAAAGCAGTTTTTTGAGATATCAAACACCTCCACTATACCTAGTTATCATCGTGGATCATGGGTTGTTTTTAGACAAATACTATTTTCACAATATTCTCATATTTTCAAGAAAGGTAATTATTATCAAGGTATTTTCAAATATTTTACCTTATCACAAGAATTTGAAGCATATTATGATTTTAGAAATGGTGCTGAGGAAGGATACCCCTGCGCAACCTATTTATATTTGCTTTTAAAATATAGTCTCACATCACATACTTATGGTATTTTAAAAGGACCAATAATAGAAAGTTTCAACTCAATTTCGGTCCGACTATTTTAAAGAAATCAGGTTTTATCAGATGTTTTGGAATTATATGTCATACATGATTATTTTCCAAAACTATTTTTCTGTGAACACCCATATGACCCATGTTGTACGAGGTGTATTTGGATGGAGGAAGCAAATGATTTTGAAGGATCTCTAAATCATTGTTGTAATGCATGGGACTTCTACATACGTGAGCAAGATGACGATGAAACAGAGTGGACGCCATGATCAAGGTATGATGTTATTCATTTTGGGAATCATTTTATTTTATCTTATGGTGGTGAAATAAGACTTCAAGAATTAAGATGTTGAGATAGTAACGAATTCGGATGAAAATTAAAGGTATAAGGAAATGATTGAGGTTAATACATGTTAGGGTTATTTTTGGAGTTTTATAAAAGGGACAACACGTAGACCGTGTGACAACCCTTCGCGTCGGACAAAGTTGCGGAAATCGAACCCACAACCAAAGTGCGACTGGTATTTATCACCGACCACTGGACTACGTGAAGTCCCTGGTTAGTTTTACTGATTCTTTTTAGTTATATGATTTTATGAATTAAGATAAAGTTGATTTTGGGTTATTTATGAAAATGATTAACCTATCATGGAGGATATGTGATTAGGTTAATTACTTTTCAATACGAGACTTTAGGAGCAACTGATGTTGTTTAGAGATAAATGTTACGATTTAACTTGGAAGACTATGTGACTAAATCCTTCAAATATTTGGGTTTCAATCTTATATTGGTTTACTTTGAATAATTTTATGGACACATTGTTTATCGGATGGTCCTCGTTGACCTTTGGGTTTTGTTGGAAAATTTTTGGAGATTAAGCATAGATTTCCTTTTTAATGGGTTATCCTTTTCTGGATTATCTGACCTTGTACTAACCTTTCTGGTTTTGGTTTTGGTTAAAGCCTCAAGACATGGGATGTATATAGTTCTCTTTGGTGGATTAGTTGATTCTATAGAAGTTGATTATAGTACTATTAATGTGAAGAAGTCTTCCTAAATACTCTTCTTTTGGAGAAAATTTGAGTTTGTGTAAAAGTTGAAAGTCGACATGGCAAGTGATTATGTTTCCTTATGAATAAATTACTCAATAAAAAGTAACATAAAACAAAAATTTTGTCTATTAACTTTTCGTACTGGGGAATTGAATACCGTTTAACCCATCACAAGTTTGTGATTTTCTGATGGTTAACTTTCTCCTAGACATGTTTACTCTCACTCTCCCTCAAGAACATGACCCTATGTTTTCTCCTCCATGTCCATATTTTTCTACATGGAACCCTAGTATGGGTTAACTCGGGTGACCTTTGTACTTATCTTTCTTTATTTTAAAGTTATTTTTTTACCGACTCTTGTTCCGATGTGGGACTTTCAAGGATGTTACCAAGCCCAATTTTAAAATTGTAAGGACGCAATTCCCAAAAGGGGGGAAGGATGTAACACCCCAGGTAAATAAATAATATGACATTTTAATATTTATCCATATTTGTGAATACAATATTAATATGACTTTAAATGAGACGCTATGCTTGATGGCGTACCCAACACGCAATAAAGAGTTTCTTGGGAATCTTACGTTGCACTCTAATAATAAAATAATACTATTTTAAATGGTAGTTAACTTGTAGCCGTTATATTGGAGGGAATGTATAGAAATAAGTAAAATATGATTATATATGTTTTTAAATGTTTTTACATTTATCCAATAAATGATAAAGGCATAAAATACGGAAAGAATTCTATTTTTGGCGTATATACCCTAGTTTTCCCTCAAGGATCACTTATCGCCTTTTGATGGAGAACCATCATTAAATATAGTTTTTTTCACTCTTATACATACTTTTGGACCAAATAAAACTCTTCTAAAGAATTAGGACATCAAAATTTACTTTGTGTAAATTTTTGGTATCTTTCTGATAAAGTTCATTTTTTTAATGAATAGTGCAAAATGTTGTATTTTAATTCAAAACCTCTTTTTAATCTAATTTATTAATATGATTAGATTATCTTTTGAATTGGTTTTAAAGTAAAATTAGAATATATTTTTACCATTAAATCCAATAGTGGACGTTGGAATCAATTTCACTTTGAAATCAGACTTAAACGAGTATCAATCTTTTGATACTTATTGTTTCATAAAAACACGCTATTTGCTCTGACAGCGGGAATTAATTATTAAATTAATTTATGTGACTTATATGTTTTGAATTTTGTAAAATAGACTTCATTTTTGAATTTTTAATATCAAATATATCATAGGGTGAATTTTTGGTAATTTTCTGAAAAACTTCAATTTTTGATGAATAGTGAAACCACTAAGTGGTACTTATAAAAACTGATTTTCCGTTTAAATGAAATTTTGTCATAATTGTGTTTCGAATTTCAAAAATCCGACATACATGGTTGTCATTATGAAGTCAAATGTGGTTCAATGTGATTAAAATAATTTTTTTGGGGAATAGTAACTTATTAAGTTCTTAATCGTGATTAGTGGTAATTAGTGTAGTTTAAGGTAAAAATAATGTTTTAATAATATGAGATGAGCTTGAAACATGTCCTAACCTCATTGGATGTGTCATGGCCGACCAAGACTATCCATGGGTCAACTTGGGGTCCCCATGGAGCCACTTTGGTTGGGAAATGACATAAATAACTTTTTTTATTTAATATAAAAGTAAAAATGACACAAACATAATATGTTTTACAAAAGCAATTTTTACATGGGGTTATAAAGATCAGATTTTTGATTATAAATATTAATTGGAAAGATAAAAAGATTTCCTACATCAGGATATTTGTTTTATAATTTTTAGACGTTAAATAATTTAATTTACTTATGACATCATGATGATGCAATGATGACCTCATTAATGAACAGTTTAAATAAAATGAAACGATAATATAAAATCTAAGAGCTAAACTTGTCCAAAAACTATTGTATTGAAATATTTATAAGCCTTATCATCTTATATTCTAAATCTATCAATGTGGGACCTTATAAATTCGAAAAACTTTTGAAAATAAAATAATAGTTTCATGATTTCCAAAAGTGCCCCTCCTCCCCTTTTATAAAAGGCCCCCACCTCTACCTCATTTCACACACTCCTCAAGACTTTGTCTCGGCCATCCCCTGACCATTTACTCTCTCCAAATCCCTCTCCTCATCCTAGAGGATTCTTTTTGGGCATAATCCTTTCAATGGAAGCCTTTAGGCTCAAATCAAAAGGTGTTACACTTTTAAAGGTAATTCATTCTCTCCTGTTCATTTGTTTTATTTTTCTTCTCCAACCCCCTAAACTCGTTTTATTTACTTATTATGTAAGAACAACAGTATCTTCAATATACTAGGATGTTGTTATAAGATTTATTAGAGCTACACTCTCACAAAACTACATCAAATGGTTAAAGAACATACGGTTTCCGTGGATGGCGAAATTTTGCCTCCCGAAACGATGATTGTTCAATACTAATTTAACACCTTCAAAGGTGGCCATTATGATGTCACTATTTTTATATATGATATATAGTATGTTTATTATTTCCTTAAGGTTCTGTATTTTTCATTTATGGCATACCATTATTGTTTCCATTATGGATAAACACGATATCTTCATTTTAGGAAGTGTGGACTACCGCCTCCTGAAAGTGATTTGATTCGTTAATACCATATGTGGGATGTGTAAAATATAAAGTTAATAATATTATATATGTTATTATACTGGAATTATAATATACTCTTATATCATTATGATTCCATTCCATAAAATACAAAATAGAAATGGAAGTAGTGTTCATGCGTACGTACGGCTTACCGTCTCCATGAACGGTGCATTTAATTTCTTACCTCTAAATGTGATGTAACATTATAAATACATGTATATGCTGAATATATATGATATATATGTTATCCAAATCATTAATATCATTATGGATATAACGAAACTTTGAACAAATTAGCAACATGTAAGTGTAAGAAGTCTATTTTTGACTTAAGAACCAAATACCGACAAAATGAACATTATTAACTTAAATGATTACATGATGTTCACAACATGGTATAAAAGGAATAATTAACTTGAAAAAGGTTCTTAAGAAAGTAGATATTAACTCAAGTTTATTATTCTGGAGATTAAATAACGGTCGGGTCAAGTCGGATACGAGGTAAGGGATCCTACTCCCCTCTTTCTTTTTTAGTACACTCTTTTAGGTCATTCCTTTTAAGCTCATCTTTCTTATGATTGGGATGATATTTTATATTACCCCTACTTTACTTATTATGTTAATATGATGAGAGACTATATTTCCTCTCATTAATCCAATTTGGAAGTTTTGAGTGGCGCCGTTAGGCTGCCGAATTTTCGTAAGGGATTTTTTATCTCACTTTTATTCTCGTGATATTTATGCTACATTTGCCACAATCTCCTTTGAGTGGTGTATGTACTGACCATTATTTTACTCATTGTGTAATATTATTTCATTTATGAGTATTTACAACAATGATGTATTGTCCTTCTATCACGGGGCGTATGTTTCGAAGGATACCCATGTCGGTAAGGGAACCTTTCACCCTCCTCTTTTTTAAAAGACTTCTTTTGTTGGGACTTTTAATTTACATATTGTTATGTTGGGATATTTTCTCATATATCCTTATTGATTTAAATTTTATGTCCAAGTGATGAGAGACACTTTTTATCTCTCATCAACTCATTTTGATGTGACGTCGTTAGGCTGTCAAGGGAACGTTTTAACCCAATTTCGATTTCTTTGGGTTCAACATGTAGTTATTGAACATGTCATCCTTTGAATATGTTTGAATGACATTTTATTGTTTTACACTTAATATCCAATTATATTGGGTGTATTTATATTTTTCACACATAATTTTGAGATTGATTTATCCTTAATTTAAGGATTCCTTCTTTATAAGGGATTTCATCACATTTTACATCCCTATTGAGACGTCATTGTTGTTATGCACCAATTAACTCTTATATGGTGTATATACAATCCTTTGGAATATTATATCATGAATCCATTTATTCACATGATATTATAAAGTTCTGATTAAATTTTATTCCTCAATTATTGTATTCAAGTGTCTCTAATTTTGGTAAAAACCCTTTAACCAAAATATCGCTTTAAATGTTTTAATGATTTTTTCTTATTAATATCCATGTTTTCAAAATGGTTTTAAGGATTTATTTATATGGATATTAATGGTTTAAAATTTTAAAAGCTTCAAGGTGGTATGGGACAATTTTATTCAAAAATATCCTTATTAAATGTTTTAAATGGTTTTGGAAATGGTTTCTTTTTGAATGGATTCATTATTTAAATATACTAAAATGTTATATTGAGATTGAAATGTGGAAATGTTATGTTTCCTTTATGCATGTTTTATGTGATACGTTTATGTTATGGTTCTTGGGCATTGTTATGAAAACGGGTGGTTCCTTGATAAACTAAGGGCGGGTGAGCCCGATATAGCTCTCCAATGCATTGGGTAACGCGAAGGTGTGAAACGTTAAGGTTTCTCCGAAGAGATTTAGGGAATATAATGTGATGGGTATTCCAAACGTAATCAAGAGGGTTACTCCCTACGTAAGAATGTTATGAATGCCTCAAGTTACCTTTATGTCTTATGATTTCTATGATTTATTCATGATTTGATGAGGTATGTTAAAGTGCTTATGTTTTATGGGTAAAGTATGATCTCATCCTTATGTATATATGTACCCATGTTTCCTTTCCATATTTTTAGATCCCTTACTGAGATTTTTATGCTCATCCCAAGTTTTTTTGAAATGTTTTTCACAAGTCCGGGGAAAGGTACTTTATATGATGATAATGTCAAGGAAGTGTCAAGAAAGAATCCATGTTTATTTTAAATAGGTTTCCATTGATGGGAAAGAGGAATACTATCTTTGTGTAACCACTTTGTTTATATGTGGAATGTAATGCATGTTTTATGATCTAATTCTCTATAACTCTAAACCCGAAAAGATCCTCAATGTGTAATCTTGTAATAACTCAAGATTAAGTAAGGTTTAAGGCTGGGGCCTTATAGTTGGTATCAAAGGTCGGTTTAGACAACTTTAGGGATTAGGAGTTCTTGTGAGATACATGATTTGTCCCTATATCTATTATTTCAGTTACATCCTTGTTTTATAACTTTTTTTTCAGGTCAAGTAAAGTCGGTTACGAATGGAAGGATAAAGATCTCAAACGACATTCCTATCTCTTCCTTATGACATGCTTGCAATAATTATTGCAAAGTCATCTTCGGATGATTGTGAATATTTTTCTAGAATACAACTCACTTGAAAGCATTTGTTTGAGATTTCAAACACCTCCACTATACCTCATTATCATTGCGGATCATGGGTTGTTTTTAGACAAATACTATTTTCACAATATTTTCATATTTTCAAGAATGGTAAATATTATCAAGGTATTTCAAATATTTTACCTTATCACAAGAATTTGAAGCATAT
Source organism: Viscum album (assembly GCA_963277665.1). NCBI lineage: Eukaryota > Viridiplantae > Streptophyta > Magnoliopsida > Santalales > Viscaceae > Viscum > Viscum album. Next base: position 1,958,368,794 of record OY728140.1, read on the forward strand.
TATGATTTTAGAAATGGTGCTGAGGAAGGAGACCCCTGTGCAACCTATTTATATTTTATTTTAAAATATAGTCTCACATCACATACTTATGGTATTTTAAAATAACCAATAATAGAAAATTTCAAATCAATTTCGGTCCGACTATTTTTTAGAAATATGGTTTTATCAGATGTTTTGGAATTAAATGTCATACATGATTATTTTCGAAAACTGTTTTTCTGTGAACACCCATATGACCCATGTTGTACGAGGTGTATTTGGATGGAGGACGCAAATGATTTTGAAGGGTCTCTCAATCATTGTTGTAATTCATGAGACTTCTACCTACGTGAGCAGGATGACGATGAAACCGAGTGGACACCATGATCAAGGTATGATGTTATTCATTTTGGGAATCGTTTTATTTTATCTTATGGTGGTGAAATAAGACTTCAAGAATTAAGATGTTGAGATCGTAACGAATTCAGATGAAAATTAAAGGTTTAAGGAAATGATTGAGGTTAAAACATGTTAGGGTTATTTTTGGAGTTTTATAAAAAGGACAACACGCAGACCGTGTGACAACCCGTCGCGTCGGACAAAGCTGCGGGAATCGAACCCACAACCAAAGTGCGACTGGTATTTATCGCCTACCACTGGACTACGTGAAGTCCCTGGTTAGTTTTACTGATTCCTTTTAGTTATATGATTTTATGAATTAAGAGTAATTTGATTTTGGGTTATTTATGAAAATGATTAACCTATAATGGAGGATATGTGATTAGGTTAATTACTTTTCAATACGAGACTTTAGGAGCAACTGATGTTGTTTGGAGATAAATGTTACGATTTAACTTGGAAGACTATGTAAATAAATCCTTCAAATATTTGGTTTTCAATCTTATATTTGTTTACTTTGAATAATTTTATGGACAAATTGTTTATCGGATGGTCCTCATTGAACTTTGGGTTTTGTTGGACAAATTTTGGAGATTAAGCATAGATTTACTTTTTAATGGGTTATCCTTTTCTGGATTATCTGACCTTGTACTAACCATTCTGGTTTTGGTTTTTCTTAAAGCCTAAATACATGGGATGTATATAGTTTTCTTTGGTGGATTAGGTTATTCTCTAGAAGTTGATTATAGTACTCTTAATGTGAACAAGTCTTCCTAAATACTCATCTTTTGGAGAAAATATGAGTTTGTGTAAAAGTTGAAATTCAACATGACAGGTGATTATGTTTCCCTATGAATAAATTACACAATAAAAAGTAACTTAAAACAATAATTTTGTCTATTAACTTTTCCTACTGGGGAATTGAATACCGTTTAACCCATCACAAGTTTGTGATTTTCTTATGGTTAACTTTCTCCTAGACATGTTTACTATCACTCTCCCTCAAGAACATGACCCTATGTTTTCTCCTCCATGTCCATATTTTTCTACATGTAACCCTAGTATGGGTTAAATCGGGTGACCTTTGTACTTATCTTTCTTTATTTTAAAGTGATTGTTTTACCGACTCTTGTTTCGATGTGGGACTTTCAAGGATGTTACCAAGACCAATTTTAAAATTACGAGGACGCAATTCCCAAAAGGGGGGAAGGATGTAACACCCCAGGTAAATAAAGAATATGACATTTTCATATTTATCCATATTTGTGAATAAAATATTAACATGACTTGAAAGGGGACGCTATGCTCGATGGCGTACCCAACACGCAATAAAGAGTTTCTTGGGAATCTTACATTGCACTCTAATAATAAAATAATATTATTTTAAATGGTAGTTAACATGTAGCTGTTGTATTGGCGGGAATGGATAGAAATAACTAAAATATGATTATATATGTTTTTAAATGTTTTTACATTTATCAAATAAAAGATAAATGCATAAAGTACGGAAAGAATTCAATTTTTGGCGTATATGCCCTAGTTTTCACTAAAGGTTCACTTATCACCTTTTTGATGGAGAACCGTCATTAAATATAGTTTTGTTCACTCTTATACATCCTTTTGGACCAAATAAATCTCTTCTTAAGAATTGGGACATCAAAATTTACTTTGTGTAAATTTTTGCTATCTTTCTGATAAAGTTCATTTTTTTAATGAATAGTGCAAAATGTTATATTTTAATTCAAAACTTCTTTTTAATCTAATTTATTAATATTTTCAGATTATATTTTGAATTGATTTTAAAGTGAAATTAGAATATTTTTTTACCATTAAATCCAATAGTGGTCATTGGAATCAATTTCACTTTGAAATCTGACTTAAACTAGTATCAATCTTTTGATACTTATTGTTTCATAAAAACACGCCATTTGCTCTGACAGTGGGAATTAATTATTAAATTAATTGATGTGACTTATATGTTTTTAATTTTGAAAAATATACTTCATTTTTGAATTTGGAATATCAAATATAGCTTAGGGTGAATTGTTGGTAATTTTCTGAAAAACTTCAATTTTTGATGAATAGTGAAACCACTAAGTGGTACTTATAAAAACTGATTTTCCATTTAAATGAAATTTTGTCATAATTGTGTTTTAAATTTCAAAAATCGGACATAAATGGTTGTCATTAAGAAGTAAAATGTGGTTCAATGAGATTAAAATAATTTTTTTGGTAAATAGTAACTTATTAAGTTCTTAATCGCGATTAGTGGTAATTAGTGTAGTTTAAGGTAAAAATAATGTTTTAATAATATGAGATGAGATTAAAACATGTCCTAACCTAATTTTATGTGTCATGGCTGACCAAGAAAATCCATGGGTCAACTTGGGGACCCCATGGAGCCACTTTGGTTGGGAAATGACATAAATAACTTTTTCATTTAATGTAAAAGTAAAAATGACAGAAACATAATATGTTTTACGAAAACAATTTTTACATGGGGTTATTAAGATCAGATTTTTGATTTTAAATATTAATTGGAAAGATAAAAAGATTTAATACATCAGGATAGTTTTGTTATAATTTTTAGACATTAAATAAATTAATTTAATTATGACATCATGATGATGCAACGATGACCTCATTAATGAACAGTTTAAATAAAATGAAACGATAATATAAACTCTAAGACCTACACTTGTCCAAAAACTATTGTATGGAAATATTTAGAAGCCTTATCATCTTATATTAGAAATATATAAATTTGGGTCCTTAGAAATTCGAAACACTTTTGAAAATAAAATAATAGTTTCATGATTTCCAAAAGTGCCCCTCCTCTCCTCTTATAAAAGGCCCCCACCTCTAACTCATTTCACACACTCCTCAAGCCTTTTTCTCGGCCATCCCCTGCCCATTTACTCTCTCCAAATCCCTCTCCTCGTCCTAGAGGATTCCTTTTGGGCAGAATCCTTTCAAAAGAAGCCTTTAGGCTCAAATCAAAAGGAGTTACACTTTTAAAGGTAATTCATTCTCTCATGTTCATTTGTTTTATTTTGCTCCTCCAACCCCCTAAACTCTTTTTATTTACTTATTTTGTAACAACACCAGTATCTTCAATATAATAGGATGTTGTTATAAGATTTATTCGAGCTACACTCTCACACAACTACATCAAATGGTTAAAGATCATACAGTTTCGGTGGATTGAGAAATTCTGCCTCCCGAAACGATGATTGGTCAATACTCATTTAACACCTTCAAAGGTGGACATTATGATGTCACTATTTTTATATATGATATATAGTATGTTTATCCTTTCCTTAAGCTTCTGTATTTTTCATTTATGGCATACCATTATTGTTTCCATTATGCGTAAACACAATATCTTCATTTTAGGAAGTACGGACTACCGCCCCCTGAAAGTGATTTGATTCGTTAATACTATATGTGGGATGTGTAAAGGATAAAGTTAATAATATTATATATGTTATTATACTGGAATTATAATATACTCTTATATCATTATGATTCCATTCCATAAAATACGAAATAGAAATGGAAGTAGCGTTCATGCGTACGTACAACTTACCGTCTCCATGAACGGTGCATTTCATTTCTTACCTCTAAATGTGATGTAATATTATAAATACATGTATATGATGAATATATATGATATATATGTTATCCAAATCATTAATATCATTCTGGATATAATGAACCTTTGACAAAATTAACAACATGTAAGTGTAAGAAGTCTATTTTTGACTTAAGAACTAAATACCGACAAAATGAACATTATTAACTTAAATGATTACATGATGTTCATAACATGGTATAAAAGGTATAATGAACTTGAAAATGGTTCTTAAGAAAGTAGAGATTAACTCAAGTTTATTATTCAGGAGATTAAAGAATGGTCGGGTCAAGTCGGATACGAGGTAAAGGATCCTACTCCCCTCTTTCTTTTTTAGTACACTCTTTTATGTCATTCCTTTTATGCTCATATTTATTATGATTGGGATGCTCTTTTATATTACTACTACTTTACTTATTATGATCATATGATGAGAGACCATATTTCCTATCATTAATCCAATTTGGAAGTTTTGAGTGGCGCCGTTAGGCTGCCGAATTTTCGTAAGGGATTTTTTATCTCACTTTTATTCTCAGGAGATTTATGCTACATTTGCCACAATTTCCTTTGAGTGGTGTATGTACTGACCATTATTTTACTCATTGTGTAATATTCTTTCATTTATGAGTATTTAGATAAATGATGTGTTGTCCTTCTTTCACGGGGCGTATGTTTCGAAGGATACCCAGGTCGGTAACGGAACCTTTCACCCTCCTCTTTTTTAAAAGACTTCTTTTGTTGGGTCTTTTAATTTACATTTTTTTATGTTGGGATATGTTCTCATATATCCTTATTGATGTAAATTTTATGTCCAATTGATGAGATACACTTTTTATCTCTCATCAACTCATTTTGATGTGACGCCATTAGGCTGTCAAGGGAACGTTTTAACCCAATTTTGATTTCTTTGGGTTCAACATGTAGTTATTGAATATGTCATCCTTTGAATATGTGTGAATGACCTTTTATTGTTTTACACTTAATATACAATTATATTGGGTGTATTTATATTTTTCATACATAATTTTGAGATTGATTTATCCTTAATTTAAGGATGCCTTCTTTATAAGGGATTTCATCACATTTTACATCCCTATTGAGACTTCATTGATGTTATGCACCAATTCACTCTTATATGGTGTATATACTATCCTTTTGAATATTATATCATGAATCCGTTTATTCTAATGATATTATAAATTTCTGATTAAATGTTATTCCTCAATTATTGTATTCAAGTGTCTCTAATTTTGGTAAAAACCCTTTAACCAAAATATCGCTTTAAATGTTTTAATGATTTGTTCTTATTAATATCCATGTTTTCAAAATGGTTTTAAGGATTTATTTATATGGATATTAATGGTTTAAAATGTTAAAAGCTTCAAGGTGGTATGGGACACTTTGATTCAAAAATCTCCTTATTAAATGTTTTAAATGGTTTTGGAAATGGTTTCTTTTTGAACGGATTCATTATTTCAATATACTAAAATGTTATATTGAGATTGAAATGTGGAAATGTTATGTTTCCTTTATGCATGTTTTATGTGATACGTTTATGTTATGGTTCTTGGGCATTGTTATGAAAACAGGTGGTTCTGTGATAAACTAAGGGCGGGTGAGCCCGATATAGCTCTCCAATGCATTGGGCAACGCGAAGGAGTGAAACGTTAAGGTTTCTCCGAAGAGATTTAGGGAATATACTGTGATGGGTATTCCAAACGTAACCAAGACGGTTACTCCCTACGTAAGAATATTATGAATGCCTCAAGTTACCTTTATTTCTTATGATTTCTATGATTTATTCATGATTTGATGAGGTATGTTAAAGTGCTTATGTTTTATGGGTAAAGTATGATCTCATCCTTATGTATATATGTACCCATGTTTCCTTTCCATATTTTTATATCCCTTAATGAGATTTTTATGCTCATCCCAAGTTTTTTTGAAATGTTTTTCACAGGTCAGGGGAAAGTTACTTGATATGATGATAGTGTCAAGGAAGTGTCAAGAAAAAATCCATGTTTATTTTAAATATGTTTCCATTGATGGGAAATAAGAATACTATCTTTATTTAACCACTTTGTTTATATGTGGAATGTAATGCATGTTTTATGATCTAATTCTCTAAAACTCTAAACCCGAAAAGATCATCAATGTGTAATCTTGTAATAACTCAAGATTAAGTAAGGTTTAAGGCTGGGGCCTTATAGTTGGTATCAAAGGTCGGTTTAGACAACTTTAGGGATTATGAGTTCTTGTGAGATACATGATTAGTCCCTATATATATTATTTCAGTTAAATCCTTGTTTTATAACTTTTTTTTCAGCTCAAGTAAAGTCGGTTACGAATGGAAGGAGAAGGATCTCAAACGACATTCCTATCTCTTCCTGATGACATGCTTGAAATAATTATTGCAAAGTCATCTTCGGATGATTGTGAATATTTTTCTAGAATACAACTCACTTGAAAGTAGTTGTTTGAGATATCAAACACCTCCACTATACCTCGTTATCATTGCGGATCATGGGTTGTTTTTAGAAAAATACTATTTTCACAATATTTTCATATTTTCAAGAAAGGTAAATATTATCAAGGTATTTTCAAATATTTTACTTTATCACAAGAATTTGAAGCATATTATGATTTTAGAAATGGTGCTGAGGAAGGAGACCCCTGTGCAACCTATTTATATTTTATTTTAAAATATAGTCTCACATCACATACTTATGGTATTTTAAAATAACCAATAATAGAAAATTTCAAATCAATTTCGGTCCGACTATTTTATAGAAATCTGGTTTTATCAGATGTTTTGGAATTATATGTCATACATGATTATTTTCCAAAACTGTTTTTCTGTGAACACCCATATGACCCATGTTGTACGGGGTGTATTTGGATGGAGGAAGCAAATGATTTTGAAGGATCTCTAAATCATTGTTGTAATGCATGGGACTTCTACCTACGTGATCAAGATGACGATGAAACCGAGTGGACTCCATGATCAAGGTATGATGTTATTCATTTTGGGAATCGTTTTATTTTATCTTATGGTGGTGAAATAAGACTTCAAGAATTAAGATATTGAGATCGTAATGAATTCGGATGAAAATCAAAGGTATAAGGAAACGATTGAGGTTAAAACATGTTAGGGTTATTTTTGGAGTTTTATAAAAAGGACAACACGCAGACCGTGTGACAACCCGTAGTGTCTAACAAAGCTGCAAGAATCGAACCCACAACCAAAGTGCGACTGGTATTTATCGCCTACCACTGGACTATGTGAAGTCCCTGGTTAGTTTTACTGATTCTTTTTAGTTATATGATTTTATGAATTAAGAGAAAGTTGATTTTGGGTTATTTATGAAAATGAATAACCTATCATGGAGGATATATGATTAAGTTAATTACTTTTCAATACGAGACTTTAGGAGCAACTGATGTTGTTTGGAGATAAATGTTACGATTTAACTTGGAAGACTATGTGACTAAATCCTTCAAATATTTGGTTTTCAATCTTATATTTGTTTACTTTGAAGAATTTTATGGACAAATTGTTTATCTGATGGTCCTCATTGAACTTTGGGTTTTGTTGGACACATTTTGGAGATTAAGCATAGATTTCCTTTTTAATGGGTTATCCTTTTCTAGATTATCTGACCTTGTACTAACCATTCTGGTTTTGGTTTTGCTTAAAGCCTAAATACATGGGATGTATATATTTCTCTTTGGTGGATTAGGTGATTCTCTAGAAGTTGATTATAATACTCTTAATGTGAACAAGTCTACCTAAATACTCATCTTTTGGAGAAAATATGAGTTTGTGTAAAAGTTGAAATTCAACATGACAAGTGATTATGTTTCCCTATGAATAAATTACACAATAAAAAGTAACTTAAAACAATAATGTTGTCTATTAACTTTTCCTATTGGGGAATTGAATACCGTTTAACCCATCACAAGTTTGTGATTTTCTTTTGGTTAACATTCTCCTAGACATGTTTACTATCACTCTCCCTCAAGAACATGACCCTATGTTTTCTCCTCCATGTCCATATTTTTCTACATGGAACCCTAGTATGGGTTAACTCGGGTGACCTTTGTACTTATCTTTCTTTATTTTAAAGTGATTGTTTTACCGACTCTTGTTTCGATGTGGGACTTTCAAGGATGTTACAAAGCCCAATTTTAAAATTGCGAGGACGCAATTCCCAAAAGGGGGGAAGGATGTAACACCCCAGGTAAATAAAGAATATGACATTTTCATATTTATCCGTATTTGTGAATAAAATATTAATATGACTTTAAAGGGGACGCTATGCTCGATGGCGTACCCAACATGCAATAAGGAGTTTCTTGGGAATCTTACGTTGCACTCTAATAATAAAATAATATTATTTTAAATGGTAGTTAACATGTAGCCGTTGTATTGGCGGGAATAGATAGAAATAACTAAAATATGATTATATATGTTTTTAAATGTTTTTACATTTATCAAATAAAAGATAAATGCATAAAGTACGGAAAGAATTCAATTTTTGGCGTATATGCCCTAGTTTTCACTAAAGGTTCACTTATCACCTTTTGATGGAGAACCGTCATTAAATATAGTTTTGTTCACTCTTATACATCCTTTTGGACCAAATAAATCTTATCTTAAGAATTGGGACATCAAAATTTACTTTGTGTAAATTTTTGCTATCTTTCTGATAAAGTTCATTTTTTAATGAATAGTGCAAAATGTTGTATTTTAATTCAAAACCTATTTTTAATCTAATTTATTAATATTATTAGATTATCTTTTTAATTGATTTTAAAGTGAAATTAGAATATTTTTTTACCATTAAATCCAATAGTGGTCATTGGAATCAATTTCACTTTGAAATCTGACTTAAACTAGTATCAATCTTTTGATAATTATTGTTTCATAAAAACACACCATTTGCTCTGACAGCGGGAATTAATTATTAAATTAATTGATGTGACTTATATGTTTTTAATTTTGAAAAATAGACTTCATTTTTGAATTTGTAATATCAAATATAGCTTAGGGTGAATTTTTGGTAATTTTCTGAAAAACTTCAATTTTTGATGAATAGTGAAACCACTAAGTGGTACTTATAAAAACTGATTTTCCATTTAAATGAAATTTTGTCATAATTGTGTTTTAAATTTCAAAAATCCGACATAAATGGTTGTCATTAAGAAGTAAAATGTGGTTCAATGAGATTAAAATAATTTTTTTTGGTAAATAGTAACTTATTAAGTTCTTAATCGCGATTAGTGGTAATTAGTGTAGTTTAAGGTAAAAATAATGTTTTAATAATATGAGATGAGATTAAAACATGTCCTAACCTAATTTTATGTGTCATTCCTGACCAAGAAAATCCATGGGTCAACTTGGGGACCCCATGGAGCCACTTTGGTTGGGAAATGACATAAATAACTTTTTTATTTAATGTAAAAGTAAAAATGACAGAAACATAATATGTTTTACGAAAACAATTTTTACATGGGGTTATAAAGATCAGATTTTTGATTATAAATATTAATTGGAAAGATAAAAATATTTACTACATCAGGATAGTTTTGTTATAATTTTTAGACATTAAATAAATTAATTTAATTATGACATCATGATGATGCAACGATGACCTCATTAATGGACAGTTGAAATAAAATGAAACGATAATATAAACTCTAAGACCTACACTTGTCCAAAAACTATTGTATGGGAATATTTAGAAGCCTTATCATCTTATCTTAGAAATATATAAATTTGGGTCCTTAGAAATTCGAAACAATTTTGAAAATAAAATAATAGTATCATGATTTCCAAAAGTGCCCCTCCTCTCCTCTTATAAAAGGCCCCCACCTCTAACTCATTTCACACACTCCTCAAGCCTTTGTCTCGGCCATCCCCTGCCCATTTACTCTCTCCAAATCCCTCTCCTAGTCCTAGAGGATTCCCTTTGGGAAGAATCCTTTCAAAAGAAGCCTTTAGGCTCAAATCAAAAGGAGTTACACTTTTAAAGGTAATTCATTCTCTCAGGTTCATTTGTTTTATTTTGCTTCTCCAACCCCCTAAACTCTTTTTTTTACTTATTTTGTAACAACACCAGTATCTTCAATATACTATGATGTTGTTATAAGATTTATTCGAGCTACACTCTCACACAACTACATCAAATGGTTAAAGATCATACGGTTTCGGTGGATGGCGAAATTCTGCCTCCCGAAACGATGATTGGTCAATACTCATTTAACACCTTCAAAGGTGGAAATTATGATGTCACTATTTTTATATATGATATATAGTATGTTTATCCTTTCCTTAAGATTCTGTATTTTTCATTTATGGCATACCATTATTGTTTCCATTATGGGTAAACACAATATCTTCATTTTAGGAAGTACGGACTACCGCCCCCTGAAAGTGATTTGATTCGTTAATACCATATGTGGGATGTGTAAAGGATAAAGTTAATAATATTATATATGTTATTATACTGGAATTATAATATACTATTATATCATTATGATTCCATTCCATAAAATACGAAATAGAAATGGAAGTAGCGTTCATGCGTACGTACAACTTACCGTCTCCATGAACGGTGCATTTCATTTCTTACCTCTAAATGTGATGTAATATTATAAATACATGTATATGATGAATATATATGATATATATGTTATCCAAATCATTAATATCATTCTGGATATAATGAACCTTTGACCAAATTAACAACATGTAAGTGTAAGAAGTCTATTTTTGACTTAAGAACCAAATACCGACAAAATGAACATTATTAACTTAAATGATTACATGATGTTCATAACATGGTATAAAAGGAATAATGAACTTGAAAATGGTTCTTAAGAAAGTAGAGATTAACTCCAGTTTATTATTCAGGAGATTAAAGAATGGTCGGGTCAAGTCGGATACGAGGTAAAGGATCCTACTCCCCTCTTTCTTTTTTAGTACACTCTTTTATGTCATTCCTTTTATGCTCATATTTATTATGATTGGGATGCTCTTTTATATTACTCCTACTTTACTTATTATTCTCATATGATGAGAGACCCTATTTCCTCTCATTAATCCAATTTGGAAGTTTTGAGTGGCGCCGTTAGGCTGCCGAATTTTCGTAAGGGATTTTTTATCTCACTTTTATTCTCATGATATTTATGCTACATTTGCCACAATTTCCTTTGAGTGGTGTATGTACTGACCATTATTTTAATAATTGTGTAATATTCTTTCATTTATGAGTATTTAGATCAATGATGTGTTGTCTTTCTTTCACGGGGCGTATGTTTCGAAGGATACCCAGGTCGGTAAGGGAACCTTTCACCCTCCTCTTTTTTAAAAGACTTCTTTTGTTGGGTATTTTAATTTACATATTTTTATGTTGGGATATGTTCTCATATATCCTTATTGATGTAAATTTTATGTCCAATTGATGAGATACACTTTTTATCTCTCATCAACTCATTTTGATGTGAGGCCGTTAGGCTGTCAAGGGAACGTTTTAACCCAATTTTGATTTCTTTGGGTTCAACATGTAGTTATTGAATATGTCATCCTTTGAATATGTGTGAATGACCTTTTATTGTTTTACACTTAATATACAATTATATTGGGTGTATTTATATTTGTCACACATAATTTTGAGATTGATTTATCCTTAATTTAAGGATGCCTTCTTTATAAGGGATTTCATCACATTTTACATCCCTATTGAGACTTCATTGATGTTATGCACCAATTCACTCTTATATGGTGTATATACTATCCTTTTGAATATTATATCATGAATCCATTTATTCTAATGATATTATAAATTTCTGATTAAATGTTATTCATCAATTATTGTATTCAAGTGTCTCTAATTTTGGTAAAAACCCTTTAACCAAAATATCGCTTTAATTGTTTTAATGATTTGTTCTTATTAATATCCATGTTTTCAAAATGGTTTTAAGGATTTATTTATATGGATATTAATGGTTTAAAATGTTAAAAGCTTCAAGGTGGTATGGGAAACTTTGATTCAAAAATCTCCTTATTAAATGTTTTAAATGGTTTTGGAAATGGTTTCTTTTTGAACGGATTCATTATTTCAATATACTAAAATGTTATATTGAGATTGAAATGTGGAAATGTTATGTTTCCTTTATGCATGTTTTATGTGATACGTTTATGTTATGGTTCTTAGGAATTGTTATGAAAACAGGTGGTTCCGTGATAAACTAAGGGCGGGTGAGCCCGATATAGCTCTCCAATGCATTGGGCAACGCGAAGGAGTGAAACGTTAAGGTTTCTCCGAAGAGATTTAGGGAATATACCGTGATGGGTATTCCAAACGTAACCAAGAGGGTTACTCCCTACGTAAGAATATTATGAATGCCTCAAGTTACCTTTATTTCTTATGATTTCTATGATTTATTCATGATTTGATGAGGTATGTTAAAGTGCTTATTTTTTATGGGTAAAGTATGATCTCATCCTTATGTATATATGTACCCATGTTTCCTTTCCATATTTTTATATCTCTTAATGAGATTTTTATGCTCATCCCAAGTTTTTTTGAAATTTTTTTCACAGGTCAGGGGAAAGTTACTTGATATGATGATAGTGTCAAGGAAGTGTCAAGAAAAAATCCATGTTTATTTTAAATATGTTTCCATTGATGGGAAAGAAGAATGCTATCTTTATGTAACCACTTTGTTTATATGTGGAATGTAATGCAGGTTTTATGATCTAATTCTCTAAAACTCTAAACCCGAAAAGATCCTCAATGTGTAATATTGTAATAACTCAAGATTAAGTAAGGTTTAAGGCTGGGGCCTTATAGTTGGTATCAAAGGTCGGTTTAGACAACTTTAGGGATTATGAGTTCTTGTGAGATACATGATTAGTCCCTATATCTATTATTTCAGTTAAATCCTTGTTTTATAACTTTTTTTTCAGCTCAAGTAAAGTCGGTTACGAATGGAAGGAGAAGGATCTCAAACGACATTCCTATCTCTTCCTGATGACATGCTTGAAATAATTATTGCAAAGTCATCTTCGGATGATTGTGAAACTTTTTCTAGCATACAACTCACTTGCAAGTAGTTGTTTGAGATATCAAACACCTCCACTATACCTCGTTATCATCGTGCATCATGGGTTGTTTTTAGGAAAATACTATTTTCACAATATTCTCATATTTTCAAGAAAGGTAAATATTATCAAGGTATTTTCAAATATTTTACCTTATCACAAGAATTTGAAGCATATTATGATTTTAGAAATGGTGCTGAGGAAGGAGACCCCTGCGCAACCTATTTATATTTGCTTTTAAAATATAGTCTCACATCACATACTTATGGTATTTTAAAAGGACCAATAATATAAAGTTTCAACTCAATTTCGGTCCGACTATTTTATAGAAATCAGGTTTTATCAGATGTTTTGGAATTATATGTCATATATGATTATTTTCCAAAACTATTTTTCTGTGAACACCCATATGACCCATGTTGTACGGGGTGTATTTGGATGGAGGAAGCAAATGATTTTGAAGGATCTCTAAATCGTTGTTGTAATGCATGGGACTTCTACCTACGTGATCAAGATGACGATGAAACCGAGTGGACTCCATGATCAAGGTATGATGTTATTCATTTTGGGAATCGTTTTATTTTATCTTATGGTGGTGAAATAAGACTTCAAGAATTAAGATATTGAGATCGTAATGAATTCGGATGAAAATCAAGGGTATAAGGAAACGATTGAGGTTAAAACATGTTAGGGTTATTTTTGGAGTTTTATAAAAAGGACAACACACAGACCGTGTGACAACCCGTAGTGTCTGACAAAGCTGCAGGAATCGAACCCACAACCAAAGTGCGACTGGTATTTATCGCCTACCACTGGACTACGTGAAGTCCCTAGTTAGTTTTACTGATTATTTTTATTTATATGATTTTATGAATTAAGAGAAAGTTTATTTTGGGTTATTTATGAAAATGAATAACCTATCATGGAGGATATATGATTAAGTTAATTACTTTTCAATACGAGACTTTAGGAGCAACTGATGTTGTTTGGAGATAAATGTTACGATTTAACTTGGAAGACTATGTGACTAAATCCTTCAAATATTTGGGTTTCAATCTTATATTGGTTTACTTTGAAGAATTTTATGGACAAATTGTTTATCGGATGGTCCTCATTGAACTTTGGGTTTTGTTGGACAGATTTTGGAGATTAAGCATAGATTTCCTTTTTAATGGGTTATCCTTTTCTGGATTATCTGACCTTGTACTAACCTTTCTGGTTTTGGTTTTGGTTAAAGCCTAAAGACAGAGGATTTATATAGTTCTCTTTGGTGGATTAGTTGATTCTCTATAAGTTGATTATAGTACTCTTAATGTGAACAAGTCTTCCTAAATACTCGTCTTTTGGAGAAAATATAAGTTTGTGTAAAAGTTGAAAGTCAACATGACAAGTGATTATGTTTACCTATGAATAAATTACTCAATAAAAAGTAACCTAAAAAAATGTTGTCTATTAACTTTTCCTACTGGGGAATCGAATACCGTTTAACCCATCACAAGTTTGTGATTTTCTTATGGTTAACTTTCTCCTAGACATGTTTACTATCACTCTCCCTCAAGAACATGACCCTATGTTTTCTCCTCCATGTCCATATTTTTCTACATGTAACCCTAGTATGGGTTAACTTGGGTGAGCTTTGTACATATCTTTCTTTATTTTAAAGTGATTTTTTTACCGACTCTTGTTCCGATGTGGGACTTTCAAGGATGATACAAAGACCAGTTTTAAATTTGCGAGGACGCAATTCCCAAAAGGGGGGAAGGATGTAACACCCCAGGTAAATAACGAATATGAAATTTTCATATTTATCCATATTTTTGAATAAAATATTAATATGACTTTAAAGGGGATGCTATGCTCGATGGCGTACCCAACACGCAATAAAGAGTTTCTTGAGAATCTTACGTTGCACTCTAATAATAAAAAAATATTTTTTTAAATTGTAGTTAACATGTAGTGGTTGTATTGGCGGTAATGGATATAAATAACTAAAATATGATTATATATGTTTTTAAATGTTTTTAAATTTATCCAATAAAAGATAAAGGCACAAAATACGGAAAGATTTCAATTTTTGGCGTATATGCCCTAGTTTTCACTAAAGGTTCACTTATCGTCTTTTAATGGAGAATCGTCATTAAATATAGTTTTGTTCACTATTATACATCCCTTTGGACCAAATAAAACTCTTCTTAAGAATTGGGACATCAATATTTACTTTTTGTAAATTTTTTGTATCATTCTGATAAAGTTCATTTTTTTAATGAATAGTGCAAAATGTTGTATTTTAATTCAAAACATCTTTTTAATCTAATTTATTAATATGATTAGATTTTTTTTAATTGGTTTTAAAGTGAAATTAGAATATATTTTTACCATTAAATCCAAAAGTGGTCATTGGAATCAATTTCACTTTGAAATCGGACTTAAACTGGTATCAATCTTTTGATACTTATTGTTTCATAAAAACACGCTATTTGCTCTGACATCGGGAATTAATTATTAAATTAATTGATGTGACTTATATGTTCTGAATTTTCTAAAATAAACTTCATTTTTGAATTTGGAATATCAAATATATCTTAGTATGAATTTTTGGTAATTTTCTGAAAAACTTCAATTTTTGATGAATAGTGAAACCACTAAGTGGAACTTATAAAAACTAATTTTCTGTTTAAATGAAATTTTTTCATCATTGTGTTTTGAATTTCAAAAATCCGACATACATGGTTGTCATTAAGTCGTAAAATGTGGTTCAATGAGATTAAAATAATTTTTTTGGTGAATAGTAACTTATTAAGTTCTTAATCGCGATTAGTGGTAATTAGTGTAGTTTAAGGTAAAAATAATGATTTAATAATATGAGATTAGCTTGAAACACATCCTAACCTAATTGGATGTGTCATGGCCGACCAAGAAAATCCATGGGTCAACTTGGGGACCCGATGGAGCCACTTTGGTTGGGAAATGACCTAAATAACTTTTTTAATTAATGTAAAAGTAAAAATGACACAAACATAATATGTTTTACGAAGACAATTTTTAAATGGGGTTATAAAGATCATATTTTTTATTATAAATATTAATTGAAAAGATAATAATATTTCCTACATCATGATATTTTTTTTTATTATTTTTAGACATTAAATAAATTAATTTAATTATGACATCATGATGATGCAACGATGACCTCATTAATGAACAATTTAAATAAAATGAAACGATAATATAAAATCTAATACCTAGACTTGTCCAAAAACCATTGGATGAGAATATTTAGAAGCCTTATCATTTTATATTAGAAATATATCAATGTGGGACCTTAGAAATTCGAAACACTTTTGAAAATAAAATAATAGTTTCATGATTTCCAAAAGTGCCCCTCCTCTCCTCTTATAAAAGGCCCCCACCTCTACCTCATTTCACACACTCCTCAAGCCTTTGGCTCGGCCATCCCCTGCCCATTTACTCTCTCCACATCCCTATCCTCATCCTAGAGGATTAACTTTGGGAAGAATACTTTCAAAGGAAGCCTTTAGGCTCAAATCAAAAGGAGTTACACTTTTAAAGGTAATTCATTCTCTCATGTTCATTTGTTTTATTTTGCTTCTCCGACCCCCTAAACTCTTTTTATTTACTTATTTTGTAACAACACCAGTATATTAAATATACTAGGATGTTGTTATAATATTTATCAAGCTACACTCTCACACAACTACATCAAATTGTTAAAGAACATACGGTTTCCGTGGATGGCGAAATTCTGCCTCCCGAAATGATGATTGTTCAATACTCATTTAACACCTTCAAAGGTGTCCATTATGAAGTCACTATTTTTATATATGATATATATTATTTTTATTCTTTCCTTAAGCTTCTTTATTTTTCATTTATGTCATACCATTATTGTTTCCATTATGGGTAAACACGATATCTTCATTTTAGGAAGTGTGAACTACCGTCCGCTGAAAGTGATTTGATTCGTTAATACCATATGTGGGATGTGTAAAGGATAAATTTAATAATATTATATATGTTATTATACTGGAAATATAATATACTCTTATATCATTATGATTCCATTCCATAAAATACGAAATAGAAATGGAAGTAGTGTTCATGCGTACGTACGGCTTACCATCTCCATGAACGGTGCATTTAATTTCTTACCTCTAAATGTGATGTAATATTATAAATACATGTATATGATGAATATATATGATATATATGTTATTGAAATCATTAATATCATTCTGGATATAACAAAACTTTGACCAAATTAACAACATGTAAGTGTAAGAAGTCTATTTTTGACTTAAGAACCAAATACCAAAAAAATGAACATTAATAACTTAAATGATTACATGATGTTCATAACATGGTATAAAAGGAATAATGAACATGAAAAAGGTTCTTAAGCAAGTGGAGATTAACTCAAGTTTATTATTCAGGAGATTAAAGAACGGTCGGGTCAAGTCGGATACGAGGTAAGGGATCCTACTCCCCTCTTTCTTTTTTAGTACACTCTTTTATGTCATTCCTTTTAAGCTCATGTTTCTTATGATTGGGATGATATTTTTTATTATTCCTACTGTAATTATTATGTTCATATGATTAGAGACCCTATTTCCTCTCATTAATCCAATTTGAAAGTTTTGAGTGGCGCCGTTAGGCTGCCGAATTTTCATAAGGGATTTTTTATCTCACTTTTATTCTCATGGGATTTATGCTACATTTGCCACAATTTCCTTTGAGTGGTGTATGTACTGACCATTATTTTACTCATTGTGTAATATTATTTCATTTATGAGTATTTACATCAATGATGTATTGTCCTTCTTTCACGGGGCGTATGTTTTGAAGGATACCCATGTCGGTAAGGGAACCTTTCACCCTTCTCTTTTTTAAAAGACTTCTTTTGTTGGGTCTTTTAATTTACATATTGTTATGTTGGGATATGTTCTCATATATCCTTATTGATGTAAATTTTATGTCCATGTGATGATATACACTTTTTATCTCTCATCAACTCATTTTGATGTGACGTCGTTAGGTTGTCAAGGGAACGTTTTAACCCAATTTCGATTTCTTTGGGTTCAACATGTAGTTATTGAATATGTCATCCTTTGAATATGTGTGAATGACCTTTTATTATTTTACACTTAATATCCAATTATATTGTGTGTATTTATATTTGTCACACATAATTTTGAGATTGGTTTATCCTTAATTTAAGGATGCCTTCTTTATAAGGGATTTCATCACATTTTACATCCCTATTGAGACTTCATTGTTGTTATGCACCAATTCACTCATATATGGTGTATATACTGTCCTTTGGAATATTATATCATGAATCCATTTATTTTCAAGATATTATAAAGTTCTGATTAAATGTTATTCCTCAATTATTGTATTCAAGTGTCTCTAATTTTGGTAAAAACCCTTTAACCAAAATATCACTTTAAATGTTTTAATGATTTGTTCTTATTAATACACATGTTTTCAAAATGGTTTTAAGAATTTATTTATATGGATATTAATGGTTTAAAATGTTAAAAGCTTCAAGGTGGTATGGGACACTTTGATTCAAAAATCTCCTTATTAAATGTTTAAAATGGTTTTGGAAATGGTTTCTTTTTGAACGAATTCATTATTTCAATATACTAAAATGTTATATTGAGACTGAAATTTGGAAATGTTATGTTTCCTTTATGCATGTTTTATGTGATACGTTTATGTTATGGTTCTTGGGCATTGTTATGAAAACGGGTGGTTCCATGATAAACTAAGGGAGGGTGAGCCCGATATAGCTCTCCACTGCATTGGGTAACGCGAAGGAGTGAAACGTTAAGGTTTCTCCGAAGAGATTTAGGGAATATACTGTGATGGGTATTCCAAATGTAACCAAGAGGTTTACTCCCTACGTAAGAATGTTATGAATGCCTCAAGTGACCTTTATGTCTTATGATTTCTATGATTTATTCAGGATTTGATGAGGTATGTTAAAGTGATTATGTTTTATGGGTAAAGTATGATCTCATCCTTATGTATATATGTACCCATGTTTCCTTTCCATATTTTTATATCCCTTACTGAGCTTTTTATGCTCATCCCAAGTTTTTTTGAAATGTTTTTCACAGGTCAGGGGAAAGGTACTTGATATGATGACAGTGTCAAGGAAGTGTCGAGAAAGAATCCATGTTTATTTTAAATTAGTTTCCATTGATGGGAAAGAAGAATACTATCTTTATGTAACCAATTTGTTTATTTGTGGAATTTAATGCATGTTTTATGATCTAATTCTCTAAAACTCTAAACCTAATAAGATCCTCAATGTGTAATCTTGTAATAACTTAAGATTAATTAAGGTTTAAGGGTGGGGCCTTATAAATATCATGTTCATAAATAAGATTAATAAATTTAGAGTTGTGAAACTGTTAAACTCACATACAAATGATGATATGTAAAGGAATATAGGGGAGATAATGTAAGATTAAAATGGATGAAAATATAATATATAAAGGTTTCATAGATTTCCATTATCAATTATAATAAATTAATATGTCCCTGGGGGTATATAAAATCAAGATCAATTTTATGATTCCCATGTCATTGAGTAGATTTCGGTCGCGATATGTTTAGTGGTTAAGAATCTTTGGAAATGACTGCACAATGGTATATGAACCGCATTGTAATCATTTTATATTATTTTGGGAATTTTCCATGATGTATTTTACATAAAAAAAATTAAGTGACATAATTTTTATGCATCTATCTATTAATAAATAGAAATTATGGACACACCATAGAGATTTATGTTGTGTCATGATACATCTGGTAGTCTAAGAATGTTGAATATGAAACTATCCAGTCACATTAACTTATAATATTTCATTCCGTGATTTCTAAAATATGTTGAGTTTCAGATAAATCAAGTGAATATGAATTTTCATGTTATTTTAATGATTTTAGTATAATTTTTAACTACCCATTTGAATTCCATTTTTGCAAATCTATTTAAAGATGATCCAAATCATAGATTTGAGGGAGAGGATGTTCAAATAAGTTAACTTTTATTAATGAGAATTTTAAATTCAATTATCAAAACTAGAAATAATGGGATGTGGCAGAAAAAAAGGAGGATTGTTTATTAGAAAAAATTATGAATAATGAATAGAGAAGGGTGAAAAATTACTTTTTCTCCAATAAATAAGATAAACGAATAATGGAGTCAGCATCATGGGAATTGTTGAATATCTAATTTTAGTGGATTATGTGTTTATTATTTTAGGATATATTAAGGATTATATTTTTGGATATTTGTTGGAAATATTCATTTTTCGAGTATGTAATATAGATTTCATTGGTGATAATTTTTTCGACACAATTATTGAAGCTGTAGAATATAGTTTTTATTACGTGAAGATTATTCAATGATAGATGTATCAACTATTCTCATCATGATTTGATCACATATTGTACTGTAATTGGAAAAAAAACCTTTACAATACATCAGATTATAACTTTTGGAAATTATGTTGTCGGTCCCCCCAGTTATACATATTGAACATGGAGTGACCTTCAAGTTAGTAAATTTAGATTGGATGAACTAACCTATAAAAGAATATCTTCAAATGTTGTGCCTATAAGAAGATAAGTTAGTGACCATTAGGTGGAATTGACCAATTATTTAAATCATTAAATGGGATGTGAGCCTTAGTGAGGTGTGACTTTACCTAGACATGAACATGTGGTGAGATTTGTTGAAGAAAAACTTTATCAAAACATTATATCCACAAAAAATGAGTTATAATGGATTTTTGTTCAGTAGAAAAATGTTGAGTGTATGATCCTTTGATATATTATAGTTTAGTCAATGAAATTAAAATCATTACATGTTATTTTATTTCATTTTTATAGATTTGATAAGAATTCTAAGAAATAAAATTTTGATTATTATTTCAAATAATAAGATAAAATGATCCAAAGGAAAATATAATTGGGGATAAATTAAATTATAAAAAAACTTTTTCATATCCCACTCAAGTAATCTCAGGTTTAAAAAAGTGGTTTCTATTCTAATATGAATTGTTTTAAATTAAAATATAAATAATCACCTTGTAATGATCTATAGATAAGGCATAAAATAATAAAGTGTTTATTCTTGGATGATTAACTTTGAAGATCAGTTATCTAAATTTTTTGGCTAACATATAAAAAATAGAATGAACTAGAAATATTTATTGAACTAATGTTCAGATTTAGGGTTCTCTAAAATTATTATGTATTCAAAGAATGAAGAATAAAAATATTGGAGGATAGTTGAAAGAGTCTTATGAACATGTTTAACAACTTGTGTTGGAACTGACCTGGAATAAACAAGTAGTTAAATACCATTATCAAATTAATGAATAAACATGATCACATTTTTTCCAAATCAAAATGTTCAATAAAAATCCATGGTTATTGAATTTATATGTTCATTTAAAAATGATAAAATGAAATAATTATGTCATTTGGTGAAAACGTTTTACTCAAAATGTTGAATTTTAATGATCTATAAAAATAATTATTTATTTGAATATTTTTTCGGGTTTAGTGAAGAAGATGAGTTGTAGGAGAATTATGATAGAAATGAAAAATTATATCTACTTTAGGTTATAATTATGTACATTGAGAAATATCTTCATAAAAATAGAATGGATTTATATAGAAACTAGTAAAACCTTTTGATGATATGTTAATTAGAATCTCTAAGGATCTCGTTGAGAAATAAGTTAATGGAATATGTTTTACTGATAAATCAATTGTAGAGAAGAATGGTTTTGAAGGTAAATTTTTTATTATGAATCTTGGAGAAAAATTTAAATAAGTTAATTGAGAATTGAAATTAGGCATATCGGTTATGAAGGACTAGTAATATGTAAATGGAAAAGGATTATAGAGAAAAACCTATCATGTTATCTTACAAGAATGAAATGAAGAATCAGTGAAGCTTCTCAAAATGGAATATTATGACAATATAAAATCCATATAGGATGAAAAATTATAACTCTTCATAATGTGATTTAGAATAGAGGTTTTTTTAAAATAAATAAATTCCTGGTTGTAGTAAATAATAAAATTCACCATAAACTTTCATATTCATTGTGAAAGCATATGGTGAATTATGAAGACCAAAAACTAATTTTCATAGGAAAATAATGCTTTAAATATAATACATCTTCATCCGAAGAAATTTATAAATACAAAATAAACAAAAAATTTAATATTAGTTAATTTTAGTAGGATAAATCAGGAGGAAAAGGTCATAATGTGAAGAAAAATTATAAATTGAATAAATTTAATCAGAGATAGAAGTATTATAACTTGTGATGTGGGTTTTCTGGTCATATAATATAATTTTGTGAGGATTTTATAAGGAATATTTCAAATTTTGAAAGTAAGATAATATCAAACATTTCATAACAAATGAATAAAGGTATAGTTTTTTATTATTTTCATTATTATCCTTATAATTATGGTGTTTATATATTAAATATCTAATAAAATTATACATTGAATATTTTTCTAAGAAAATTGAATTCAAACTACACCTTTAAAGGAATGTTTTTCATTAGAAAATAATTTTAACTAATGAATAAGTGAAAAATGTAATTTATGTGATGGAATCCAAGGAAGAGAAAAAGTAGAAGTGATCATTAAATAAAAATATGGTAAAAATATGGATAAAAAAGACATACTACAAGGTTTTTTAATATGAGAGGAAGATACAAAATAATGAGGGATACTGTAAACCTAGTAACCAATAAAAATTAGGATGGTATGGTATGAAAATATATTATATTAAATATAATGTTTTTGTCCTGAAGATAGATAACACAAAAAATCTAATAGATGTGTTCTAGACATCAATGGTTATTATGAAAAAAAATATTCAGTGAAATAAAAGATTAAGTTATGATAAATTTAGAAGAAATTAATTACTATTATCCTGGAAAAAATATAATATATAAATAGAAGTATGCCAATTCAAACATGAAATGAAAATAACATGAAGAGACTTATATGAAAGGTAGATTATGCATTGTCATAAAAATGTAGGAATCTTGAACTTGTGGAATCATAAAGAAGATTAACACATAGGGAATGTCTTGAATTAAAAGGAGAAGTAACATGATAAATAGTATAAATATGAGGAACAATTTATTAGTTTTACAATTTAATTAAATACCAAAAATAAGTCTTACAGTAATGATAGAAGTAATATTATTATTTGGAGTGAAATGAATATTAAAAAAAATATATATATTATATATAGTATCAACATAATATTGAAATTCAAAATGTGTTATCCAGACATTATGAAGTAGAAACAAACTATGAAGAACATTATAGAGAAAATGATAGAATGAGAGATAAAATCATGGAAGAATATGTATTATATTTTTTTATGAAGTAATAATTTTTTTTTCATCTAATTATGGTTTTTGGATACTAAATGTTTTTAAGAAGAGTGTATTATAACCAACATGTGGTTTTCATGTTTTAAAAATATTCACAGTATAATGTGTCTATTTCTTAATAAATTATGGGGAGTCAGTGATATACTTTCAAATGATTATTAACTAATATCATAATTACGTATTCCTATGTATAATGTAATATTATTTACATCAATTGGTATCACTAGTATTTCATGAACTAGAGGTCTAAATTGATTCAATATATGGTATGTCATACAAATTGTTCTTTATTTCATATACACTAACAATCGTATGTAATGTGATTTATATAAAAATATTTTTCTTATAAAGGATATTAATTTATCAATTTTCATAATATTATGAAATTTAATGACTTACATAGGCCACATTGAATTTATTCACATAGATTATTATTTTATACACTGAGATCTGACTCACCATGAATGGCAGATTTGTTTATAAATAATTTCATAGCAAATATATTATTTGAAATTCTGTTATTTTAGTATACTTAATACTTAAATTTGGATGAAATTGAAATTAAAATGAATAACATTGTAAATAATTTTAAAGGTTTTGATTCTCTTTATCATTTTTTTGAACAAACTGAGTTTTTATGAAAAATTGAATGGATTAAATCTATGAAGGTATGGAAATCCCAATCCCTCTTAAATCTGGAGGATAAGGAAATAATGACCTAATTATTATCATTAATTAAAATATAGTTCAATAAGATTATTGATAAATGGGCAGTGAAGCTGGTGGAGATACCGCAGTGAATACGAAATGAACTATTTAGCAAGGATGAAATCTTTTCATTTTATTTACAAAAGGTGGTGGGATTCCATAAATCCATATGTTTATAGGTTCATGGATTGAAGGAGGAGTAGGTTATTATATACATATCTTGATGGTTCATGGAGTTTATTGAAATATTTTCAACAAAATTAAAAGGATGAGAATTCAAAAATTATGTGGTTTTATGTTGAATTGTTTGAAAATTACTATAGGTTGATAAATTAAAATCACAGATTATATATCATTGAAAGTTGTGTGTTTACAAGACAATCAATTGGGATGGATCTTCTAAACATACCTTGAAATTTTAATATTTCAATGACATGGACAATTAAATATTTATTCGAGTTTTAATGTACTGTATGAATGTGTATAAACATTTATTCGAGTTTTTATGTATTGTATCAATGACATGGACAGTATGAGATAAATTTTGGTATTAAGGTTTTAGATATTTAAAATTTACAAAAATGGTAAATTTTCAGATTATTACACCTATATATTTAATGATTTCCATAGATTAGGTAATTATCAAAGGAATGAAATTATCTTTGTATATATAAAAGTATGTTCTATAAGAGTCATATAAAAATGGGAATGGGAAAATTTTATCCTGATATATAACAGTATCATTTTCTAAAATGAGAAATATAAAACAAAAATGTATTAGTAGATTACATAAGAGTAACTAAGTCAAGAGAAATGGTACAAAAAATTTTCATATATGATGTGATACCTCAATTTTTTTAGAAGCATATTCATTCCATAAAATATATTTTATTAAAAAATGAAAAAATTTATATTTGGAAAAAGTAATTTAAATTTAATAGGAAGTAGCTCATAAAATATAGGAATTAAACTAAAACCCCATTATTCATTATTATTAAAAATTAACAATAACACAACATTAAACAATATATTATGTATTCTGGATGAGTACTCTTCATAGATTATTACATCCTTTAAAAGTGTCAAATTTAAAAGGGGTCAATAAATTAAAGAATAAAATCTCCAAAACTAGGTGTTCCCCCTGATCATATTAACCCTTTTGGATCACTAATAGAAAATACTTATAATAAGAAGAAATATTATGAAATAATAATGAATATTGTGATATCAAAAAGAAAACTATGGAAATGAGAAGTCAAATATATGAAGTATGAATGAGTTTAATATTACTATATAGAGGAATGTAATATTCCCATTACAAATATATTAATTGGATATAAATTCTCCGAAAAGGTATATTGAATTCGTGTATTGTAAGTAGTAAATTTCAAATTATATAATTAATGAACAATTAATAGGGAAATAAAAATATATTTTTAAAATATTAAATATATTTATTTATTTATACATTATGTATTCAAATTATTAATATTATAGTATAATAATTTTATTTTATAAAATATTAATATTAACATTAAAATTAATAATAAAGGATTTGTATAATTAAAATTTCTGGATAAAATATAATAATGTAACTTCATAAACATTATTTAATATAAAATTAATATTAAAAATTCATTTTTTTAATCATCATGCATTTTTTCTTGATAAATTAAATTGAACACTTTTAAAATATTGTTATATGTGAACTCAAATGTTAAAATTTTTTAAATATAAAATTGTTAAGAAATAGTATTATGAACACACAATGATTAAAAACTATATTTTTTAAAATAAAATATGTTTATCTTTATATTTTGAATTTTCATTTAAATATAAATTTATAATTTATATAATTTTAATTATATAATATAAAAATCATTTTTGGATCCATCATGTCAAATTTATCATAATATGAGTTTTTGACATTTATTAAGAGAATTATTTCTTGAGAATTGGGAAAAATATGTTTCAAAAATACTTTCACTATTTCGAAATTGTAAGTATATAAGCTAAGTTAGGCATTTATGAAACACCTTTATAGAAAAATTATTTATTTTATAATATATATTATGAATTTAAAAGTATAAATATTATTTTACAAACTTGTGTTTGATATTTTATAACTTAAGTTATGCCATTATCAAAAAATATATGTAATACATTTAATATTTTAAAATTTTTCTTTATCACTTTTAAAAATTTAATCTAAAATAATGAATTTATAATTTACAATTATAAGAATTTTTTTTCATTTAATTATTTGTAAAAATAAATGATTTACTTTTGTAAAAACTAGTTATGTTAAAATCCAAAATTGTAATAAAAATTAACCAAATCGATATAATGAATGAAATGTTATAAATGTGTTTGTAATTGATTAATTGGGGTTTTAATAAACAAAATATGGTATTCAAAACATTATTTTCCACTTTTTAGTCTTCTTAACATGTGATCAATTTTCTCTCTTTACCTTGAGATGATGTATTTAAAAAAATATCATTCTCGCCACGTATAAAATTGTATTTCCATCACCCCTAAATGACACTAATAATTTTGGTTTCCTCATGAAAATATATCATATTTATTTCTTATATAATCCTCTTTTACATTATTAATATTTTATATATAATATTTTTTTTCAAAGTCTTCTATTTCTGATGAATCATCCATGAGAAACTCCAAGTTATCAATATTGGTACAAACATCTCCCTAAAATTATTTTTTTTCTATCCATACCTTTCATATATATATCTTCCAAATACCATGTTTTGAATTAATGTTTTATATTATAATTAATTGTTTTTATTTTTTGAATAACAACTAACCACTTTTCCCATTTTCCATTATGAGAAATGAAAACTTTATGTATAAGTTTATCTGGACTACCTAATTTAGTATCCTTATTTTTTATTAAACTCCCTTAAAATATAATTCACGAACATAAATATATAAATAATAAAATTATTATTATTTTGAAAAAAAAATTAAAAATAAACTACATTCATAACCATAATTAACCCCAAATTATGGTACATTCAGGTTTTCGATGGTATAACTACCTACATGAACAATGCTATAAAATGATATCATTGATGATTATAAGAACATTATTAATTATAATATATTAAATAAATAAAAAATATATTTTGGCATTCGAATAGTTATATTAGTATTAAACACATTAATTATGATGCCAAATAGTATTCAATAAAAATCACTAAAATATTTTCACCTTCAATTTCATCTTGAGGAATCATAACCAAAACTAAAATATACTTAATATATTCAGTTAATTGTTTTTATAAAATGAAAATTATATTACCTTGTATGATCTAGGAGAGATGAATATTTGGAGAAGAATGAAGAAAAACACTTATATTACGAAATTGGTCTAAAAATATCATGATTACTCACACCTGTTATTAAAAATAGATAGTAAATAAATAATTTCAATTTAAATAATAATTATAAAATTAATTTTATTGATGTTTATAGTCTATAATTATATTATAAAATTGGTGAAAATATATTACTTTTTTATAAATGAAATTCAAGCACTTTAGTGGATGCGATGTATTATGTTAAGGTGTTCTTTGTCAAAAATATAATTTCATGAGACATATTTCAAATTATTCACCATTTTATATTTTATATTGTTTTATTTCTCCCTAATGGTTTTATTTTTACACATTGATTATTTTTGTGTTGTTTAAAAATACATAACATTTTTTCGTAAATCAAATTTAATTAAAATGATACTAAGGGTGTGAGGGTGTCTTTGTCTTGTTTTTTAATCCATGATACATGTTTTCTTTTTTTAGCATATTTTTAATGTTCAATATATACTATCAATTTATCATTTAATGTCAAGAATTATTTTTTATTCAAGTTCATTTATGTTCAATATCAATATATCTCATTAAAGGTTTATTGTTTAAAATGTTTCTCAAACTGTAAGTGTTTTATGACTGATATTAAAATCAAATCAAGATTATTTTTGAAAGATAATTTATTAGGGGAATTTATATTATTTATAAAAACATCACATCATTTTATATTGTTATTAATGGGGTTTTAAAAGTCTAAATAATTATTTCACCTTCACTCATGTTTTACTCAAAGGGATTCTTGTAAGAGAAATTGTCATAGTATAACGAACCATACTTTACATACATTTTTAATACTTCAAAATTGAGGCATACTTATTACAAGATATAACAAAACTAGGAAAGGACCGTATAGGTATAGTGTCTTTAGAAACTGGGAAACATAAACAACTGGTTCATAAAGCATCTACACTGTCTCCCATTTATTTCATCATATCTATAGTCCCTTTTGGCATATCTTACTTAATAACCTTCTTCCTGACCTGGGGAACGAAAGCATACAAAAGGGTGAGATCAAATGCTCAGTAAGTGTAAACAAAAGAAATATCAATCACATCATTTACATAAGTGCATAACTTTCGGAAATCTTAACCTGCAAAAGAGATCATAATTTCATAACATGGAATAAATCATGGCAGTGAAATGTAATCACAATAATCATAACTTAAAACATGAAACTTTGTGGCATACACACATAATCATAGAGAATCATTTCTTGTTAGTCAAGACTCATTTCCAAGACTATCTTAGTGGAAAAAGTCCATTTCTGAACCGAGTCACCCTCGTTTCAGTCCTGTTTCACTGAACCGGTATAACCTACCGTTCCAGCCATGTCTATCTCATGAGATATAAAATCTTTACCCAATGCATTGGAGGGAGATATAGGTCCCACCCATCTCATAATGATACCATTCTTATGTGTGCCACAAAATCATAAATCATACATCATTTCATAACCCATGTAATATAAATGGGAATCTTAAGCATTATGACATCATAAAACAATTCATATAAGATAAAGGAATTCATAAAAATAATTCCATCACAACATAATCAAATCAATGTAATAATTGGGATAAAAACAGAACCCTTTATTATCTTAGATGGAAAATAATTTTGATAAAACACTTGAACTCTATTCTTGAGGAAAATATCCTTTCTTCTTCAAAAACATTTTTCCTTTCTTAACATGTCATACAACATTAAACTAAAAGAAGTTGATTAAAAATAAACATGAAAACTTGTAAAGGATGCTTCTTGGAAATAATGTTTAAAAAATCCATTCATGTTGTATAAGTTAAAAAAAAGAACATTCTTTGTACTTTTTTCGGAAAAGTCAAAAAGTACCTTGTACGAAAAACGACAAAAGATTAATTTCATATCCTTGACTAAAAACTCACTGAAGGGTAAAATTGGATTTAAAAAAATTGTAGGTGGATGGAAATAATATTACATATTGAGGAAACATGGATGTGGATGATAAAATACACCCCAGTAAATACTAAAGTATAAACAATCTCGGATAAAAATGAGATTGTGATATTTCCCTTACCTTAGGTCCGTTTTTCTTCGTAAGTGTCCGAACCTCCTGTATAATGATTTAAATAATGTTATTGACTTATTACAGAATCATACTTATTTTTATGATATCATATATGGTCATTTTCATAACTTCTTAGTAGTAATATTTCATTGCTACTTGTTATTCGGGTGTTTATAACTTTTTTTTCTTATGCGTGTTTTGTCGAATAAATTCTTATTCTTATATTTAGGTTATAGATACCTCATTTCAAGAATGGTATTAGTGTAATATATATCATATTCATTCATTAAATTCATTTATATAATCATTATGAAATGAAGATCATGTAGAACGAGTCGCATCACATCGTGGAGACGGTATTCCGTACGTACGCACGAGTGATGATATCATTCCTATGATCGTGGAATTGTATTGGAGTGTATGTATACTATTTCAGAATAAGTATCACTTTATAATAGTCATATATATTCATTATTTACACCATTATACCCATCCAAGTAAGGTGGAAGTGGAAAATAGATTACACCACGGCGTGGAGACGGTATTCCGTACGTACGCACGCGCAGTGATTTCTTTTTCCGTAGGATGGATAGATGGTGAAATAGGGTTGTTTAATACATATAATAACATATCAGTATATGATTGATACTTATGTTATTACTTCATAATGAAACAACTAAAGAAGAAGAAGTGGAAGAAGAAATAAAGATGAAATAATCGGTAACGGACATTACCTCTTCTTTGAAGTGCTTCTTTGAGACCTCCTTTTAGGGCACTAAAATTGGTCTTTGAAAAGACCAGGACCTCTAGGATGTCTCTAGGGAAGTGGAGAGGAGAAAGTGTCAGGGGTTGGCCGAGCTTGAAGGCTCAAAGTGGTGTGAGGA
Source organism: Viscum album (assembly GCA_963277665.1). Lineage (NCBI taxonomy): Eukaryota > Viridiplantae > Streptophyta > Magnoliopsida > Santalales > Viscaceae > Viscum > Viscum album. The sequence continues at coordinate 1,958,399,409 of OY728140.1, forward strand.
AGAGGGGGAGGAGGTTCCCTTTTATAAGGGGGGAGAGGGGTACCATTGGGAAAACTAAAAATATTATTTTATTATAAAGTCAAGTTCAGGTTTAAATAGCTCCAAATTGATATATTTATAAGCTAAGGTAGGTATGGGTCGAAATCCTTTCATCCAATAGAATTTAGACAAGTTTAGGTTCCTATTTTAACCTTATCATTTAGATTTAACATTAAGTTAAATAAGTTTACTTTTACCGTGTCTTCTTGTGTTCTTATACTATAAGGTTAATAAACATACTATAAGCAGCCAAACGAACCCCAAGATGTTTATTATTAATATATATAACCTTATCTATGTCATTTGGACGAACCTTAGATTTTTAGGAATAAAATAAAAATTACCAATATAATTTAAAAAAAAACTATTTTATGTCAATTTTGACACTATTTAGTAATTGATTTTTGTGAAAATCATAACAGAATTATTAGTTCGAACCAAGTTAATTAAATCAATACTAACATGTCATATTAACCTAGAAAATTAGTGGGATTCATAAAAAGTCTCAAATTACATTTATTTTGGTGTTTATAACATTAATTATGTCAACATTTCATTAATAAGATAATTACTACATCATCTTTGTGTCATAAATAAATTAAATTATTTATGTCTAGAAATTACAAATAAAATACCATTATGTAGGAAATGTTTTTAGCTTTCTAATGAATATTTATAGTAGAATTTATCTTATGTATAACCCCATATTAAAAATTATTTACTTATTAAACATTGATTTTAACTATTTTAACCCTTCTTTAAATAAATTATTAATAAATGTCCTAATCTAATCCAAGTGGGCCTAAATGGTCATATTTTATACCTAAGTTTGTTTTTGGTCAAATTACACTTATAAAATAGAATTATGACATGTGTTAGGTTAATAATAATATCTTATTTACCCTTAATTACCCTATTTACTTTTAACCATGGTAAAAAAAAGTAAAAAGTTACTATTCACCAAAAAATTATTTTCATCTCATTGAACCACATTTTACTTACTGACATCAACCGTGTCTCTCGGATTTATGAAATTCCACTCACATAAGCGTTAAAATTAGGTTTTATGAAAAAATTCAGTTTGTTTAACTACCACTTAGTGGTTTCACTATTCATCAAAAATTGAAAGTTTTCATAAAACTACCAAAATTTCACCCTAGGCTAATTTCGATATTCCTAATCCAAAAATGAAGTCCATTTTGAAAAATAAAATTTATAAAATTTCAAAAAGTTGTTATTACTATTCATAACGACTCGTTTTAATAATATTTTAATAGCATATCGTTGTTTAGTGAAACTCGGTATTGTGTACGACGCAAGCTATCGAGGAAGGTCGCGATTTCGTGTAAAGAAAGCCAAGCAAGTGTTGTGTAGAAAAAGATTCCTTTGATGATTTATATAACATAAAAGTCTCGGGTGTTACATTCTACCCCCCTTAAAATGACTTTCTCCCTCGAAATTCGTCACTTTGTAACAAATAGATGAGGATACCTCTCCCTCATCATATCCTCAAGCTCCCATGTTGCTTCTTCTAATTGGTGGCTCCTCTATAAAACTTTCACCAATTGAGTGGTCTTGTTTCGTTGGAATTTTTCACTACAATCCAGAATCTCTATCGGTTGTTCTTCATAAGAAAGATCTTGCTCCAGCGGTACAACTTCTGAGCTGAGTACATGTGAAGGATCAGGTATGTACTTTCTCAGGAGAGATACATGGAACACATCGTGAACTTGAGAGCGATTCGGTGGAAGCGCCAATCGGTAAGCTACCCTCCCAACACAATCTAGTATTTCGAAAGGAACGATATATCTAGGGCTCAACTTCCCCTTCTTTCCAAATCTCATAACCCTCTTCCAGGGAGATATTCGTAAGAACACATTATCACCCACTTCAAACTCTAGGTCTTTTCTTCGGTTGTCGGAATAGCTTTTCTCTCGACTCTGAGCTGATCTTATGTGTTGTTGAATAGATCTGACATTTTCTTCCATTTCATCAACGAGATCAGGTCCTAATAGCTTTCTTTCAGCAACTTCATCCCAGCAAGTTGGAGTCCTGCATTTCTTCCCATAGAGAGCTTCATAAGGAGCCATCTGAATACTGGAGTGAAAGCTATTATTATAAGAAAATTCCACCAAAGGTAGGTTTTGATCTGAACCCCCTTTGAAATCCATAGAGCAAGCTCTCAACATATCTTCTAGGTTTTTAATTGTTCTCTCAGACTGACCATCTGTCTGAGGAAGATAAGCAGTGCTGAAACTCAACTCTGTATCCAGAGTATGCTGAAGACTTCGCCAGAACATCGAGGTAAATCTCAGATCCCGATCGGATATAATAGAAAGTGGTACTCCATGCAATCTTACCACTTCTTTTACATATATCCTGGCAAACTGATCTAGAGAGAAATCCTCTCTAATAGCAATGAAGTGTGCAGACTTTGTAAGACGATCAACTTTGACCCAGATAGCATTATTGCCTTTGGATTTTTTAGGAAGTCCTATGACAAAATCCCTAGTGATGTTTTCCCATTTCCTTTCGGGTATGAGTAATGGTTGTAACATCCCCTTAGACTTCTGTCTCTCAGCTTTAACTTGTTGACAAACCAAGCATCGAGAGACATATTCAGCAACATCTCTTTTCATGTCATCCCACCAGAAGTACTCTTTCAGGTACCTATACATATTCGTGCTTCCAGGATGAATAGAGAATGAAGAACTATGAGCCTCATCCACCAGCTCCTTCTTTAATTCGGGGATGGGAGGAATACAAACCCAATTACTGAACTTTATTATCCCATCACAATCAAGGTTGAATTCAGGAACATTTCTCACCTTCTTTTGTAACTCAACATCTTCTTTCTGTGCCTCTTTAATCTTCACATGTATAGATGGTTTAACATTCATTTGAGAAAGATAAGATTTTTCCACTTCCATTATAATTCCAAGATCCATCCTTTTTAAATCCATAAATATTGGATCTTTTGTTATCCTCATCATGGATAAACTAGCATGGTCTTGTCGACTTAATGCATCTGCCACCTTGTTTTCTTTCCCAGGGTGGTAATGGATTGAGCAGTCATAATCTTTAACCAGCTCCAACCATCTTCTTTGACGCATATTCCGATCCTTTTATGTGAAAATATACTTTAAACTATTATGATCAGTATAAATATCAGACCTTTCACCATAAAGGTAATGCCTCCAAATTATTAATGAAAAGATTACCGCAGCTAACTCCAAATCATGTGTTGGGTAAATTTTCTCATGGATTTTTAACTGTCGTGAGTCATAAGCTATCACAATATCATTTTGGATAAGAACACACCCAATCCCTTCTTGGATGCATCACCGTAGATCACAAACCTTTCTCCACTACAAGGCAGTGTGAGCATAGGTGCACTGGATAACCTTCTTTTCAACTCTTTGAAATTCTCTTCACATTCCTCCGTCCAGACAAACTTAACTCCTTTCTGAGTCAACTTGGTGAGTGGATTAGATAATCGTGAAAAATCTTTCACAAAACGTCGATAATATCCAGCAAAACCAAGAAAACTTCGGATCTCAGTTACTGTTGTTGGTCTCGACCATCTTTCGATAACCGCTGTTTTTGCTGGATCCCCAGATATCCCCTCTTTTGAGATTATGTGACCCAAAAATGCAACTTTTTGAAGCCAAAATTCACACTTGGTAAATTTGGCATAATGCTTCTCCTTTCTCAGGGTCTTCAATATAATTCTCAAGTGATCTTCATGTTCTTCCTTGCTCTTTGAATAGACAAGAATATCGTCTATAAAGACTACCACAAATTGATCAAGATAGTCTCTAAAGACTCTATTCATTAGATCTATGAAGATAGCAGGGTCATTAGTAAGACCAAATGGAATCACTATAAATTCATAGTGTCCATACCTTATACGGAAAGCCATCTTAGGTATATCCTCCCTTTTGACACTTAATTGATGATACCCTGAACGAATATCAATCTTGGAAAAGTATTGAGCTCCTCGTAGTTGGTCAAATAAGACATCAATGCGTGGGAGAGGATATTTGTTCTTGATAGTGATCTTGTTAAGTTCTCGATAATCAATGCGGAGTCTCATTGATCCATCTTTCTTCTTAACAAATAGAACAGGTGCTCCCCAAGGTGATGAAATTGGGCGTATGAATCCCTTATCAAGATTCTCTTAGAGTTTCTTCTTCAATTCCTACAACTCAATTGGGGCCATTCTATAAGGTGTCTTTGAAATAGGCAAAGCACCCAGTACGAGTTCTATTGAGAACTCAACTTCACGATTTGGTGGAAGACCCGATAATTCCTCCGGAAAGACATCATCAAACTCCCATACAATGGGAATATTCTTAATCATGAGTTTCTCACCAACCATTTGAGATAAATAACCTTCATTTTGTGGAATCAATACCCATAAAATGGAAGAAATTTCCATTGGAATGATATGTTCATCCTTGCATTGATAGATGATCATAGATTGATCTGGAATATGAAATGTGACTTCCCTTATTTGGAAATTGATATGAGCTCCATATAAAGAAATCCAATCCATGCCAAGAATCACATCAAATTCCACTATAGGAAGGATCACAAGATTTTCAGAAAGAACTTTCCCACAAACTTCAATCAAAGAATAATTATAAACTTTTGATGCGACTGTTGTGCCATTAGGTGTTGTCATAGCTAACTCAACATCTAATTATTAAGGTAATACGGTGATACCCTTAGAAAATTATTTATAAATAAAAGAGTGGGTGGATCCAGAATCAAATAAAACATTTGCTACTTTAGAGTGGATGGTAAGTGTACCATTCACCACATTGTTATCGTACTCCACATCGCTGATAGAAATTGCATGTGACTTTCCTTTGTCTTTATCCTTAAGAGTTTGTTGACATCGACCATCATCATTAGCCCTTGGATTAGGGAATTTATTGGAATAATTCCCCATCTCCTTGCACTTGAAACATTGAAGTGTAGTAGGTTCATTCTGTGTGTCCCTTCCTTTGTTTGCATCATTAGACATCTTCTTCCCATCATCGCGGCATTCAGATGCCCGATGACCTTCCTTTCCACATTTGAAACATTTACTTGTCCCTTTAAGACAACTCCCTCCATGTTTCTTTCCACACTTTGAGCATAAGGGAAAGCTCATCTTCATTTTAGTGTGCTCTTTAGATTTTCCTTTGAATTCCATTTTCCTCTTCTTATCAAACCCATATGATTGATGGGTTACTCCAATCTCCATCTCGACGTTGAGAGCACATCGAAAGATTTCCTCATAGCTATTGAAGTCCCTTATGGCTAACGCCCTTCGAAGACTTGGTTTTAAGCCACTAAAGAATCGATCGATCTTACTCTCAGGTTGGATAATCATACCAGAACCGTACCTTGCAAGTCTTGTAAAATTTTCTTCATAGGTACCAACAGATTCATCATCCTTTTTCTTCAGTTCAAGAAACTCTTTCTCCATATTTGTTCGGAGAACATGAGGGAAGTACTTATTGAAAAATAAGTTCATGAACTCGGCCCATTCCATGGACTCAATTTCATCACTTTGCCTCGTATTCTTAATAAGATTCCACCATTGATCAGCATCTCCTTCAAAACGATACACTGCTAGGATGACTTTACCATGTTCAGAACATTGAAGAACTGAAAATATCTTTTCAATAGTACTAAGCCATTGTTCAGCAACTAATGGATCAGTAGACCCACTGAAAAGAAGGTGGACGCTGCCTCATGAAGGATTCAACAGAATGTTGCTCCTTACATTTCTCGTTTGGAAGTCCTGCATGATTCATAGCTTGAGAAAGTTGTGTGAGCATGGCTACAAGATTTTTCATTCCATCTCCCATAACTTTTGGTTGCTCAAGGGTACAATCATTGCATTGCCCGTCGCATTCCGCATTAACACGGTTCCTTCGGGTTCCATCCATTGACTAAAACCAAGAAGAATAGTGTGAGCAACACTAATTATAATAGGAAAACCACATAATCAAGAATAAAATTTCACACTTAAGGTCTTATCCTAGGTTATTCATGGCCATTTCTAAAACACTAAGATTGTGTTCTATGCTTAGACTTATCCTTAGGGTTCTTACTAAGGCTTTCACATCCTAGTTTCCAAAGGTTGACTATACCTTTCCTCTGATACCAACTATAACGACCCATACTTTACATACATTGTTAATACTTCAAAATTGAAGAATACTTATTACAAGATATAACAAAACCATGAAAGGACCGTATAGGTATAATGTCTTTAGAAACTGGGAAACATAAACAACTGGTTCATAAAGCGTCAACACTGTCATTCATTTATTTCATCATATCTATAGTCCCTTTTGGCATATCTTACTTAATAACCTTCTTCCTAACCTGGGGAAAGAAAACATACAAAAGGGTGAGATCAAATGCTCAGTAAGGGTAAACAAAATAAATATCAATTACATCATTTACATAAGTGCATAACTTTTGGAAATCTTAACCTGCAAAAGAGATCATAATTTCATAACATAGAATAAATCATGGCAGTGAAATGTAATCACAATAATCATAACTTAAAGCATGAAACTTTGTGAAATACATACATAATCATATAGAATCATTTCTTGTTAGTCAAAACTCATTGCCAAGACTATCTTAGTGGAAAAAGTCCATTTCTGAACCGAGTCACCCTCGTTTCAGTCCTGTTTCACTGAACCGGTATAACCTAACGTTCCAGCCATGTCTATCTCATGAGATATAAAATCTTTACCCAATGCATTGGAGGGAGATATAGGTCCCACCCATCTCATAATGATACCATTCTTATGTGTGCCACAAAATCATAAATCATACATCATTGCATAACCCATGTAATACAAATGGGAATCTTAAGCATCATGACATCATAAAACAATTCATATAAGATAAAAGAATTCATAAAAATAATTCCATCACAACATATTCAAATCAATGTAATAATAGGGATAAAAACATAACCCTTTATTATCTTAGATGGAAAATAATTTTGATAAAACACTTGAACTCCATTCTTGAGGAAAATAACCTTTCTTCTTCAAAAACATTTTTCCTTTCTTAACATGTCATACAACATTAAAATAAAAGAAGTTGATTAAAAATAAACATGAAAACTTTTAAAGGATGCTTCTTGTAAATAATGTTTAAAAAATCCATTCATGTCGTATAAGTTAAAAAAAAGAACATTCTTTATACTTTTGTCGGAAAAGTCAAAAAGTACATTGTACGAAAAACGAAAAATGATTCCTTTCATATCCTTGACTAAAAACTCACTGAAGGGTAACATTGGATTTAAAATTTTTTTAGGTGGATGTAAATAATATTACATATTAAGGAAACATGGATGTGGATGATAAAATACACCCCAGTAAATACTAAAGTATAAACAATCTCGGATAAAATTGAGATTGTGATATTTCCCTTACCTTAGGTTCGTTTTGCTTCGTAAGTGTCCGAACCTCCTGTATAATGATTTAAATAATGTTATTGACTTATTACAGAATCATACTTATTTTTATGATATCATATATGGTCATTTTCCTAGCTTCTTAGTAGTAATATTTCATTGCTACTTTTATTCGGGTGTTTATAACTTTTTGTTCTTATGCGTGTTCTATCGAATAAATTCTTATTCTTATATTTAGGTTATAGATACCTCATTTCCAGAATGTTATTAGTGTAATATATATCATATTCATTCATTAAATTCATTTATATAATCATTATGAAATGAAGATCATGTAGAACGAGTCGCATCACATCGTGGAGACGGTATTCCGTATGTACGCACGAGTGATGATATCATTCCTATGATCGTGGAATTGTATTGGAGTGTATGTATAATATTTCAGAATCAGTATCACTTTATAATAGTCATATATAGTCATTATTTACACCATTATACCCATCCAAGTATGGTGGTGGTGGATAATAGATTACACCACGGCGTGGAGACGGTATTCCGTACGTACGCACGCGCAGTGATTTCTTTTTCCATAGGATGGATAGATGGTGAAATAGGGTTGTTTAATAATTATAATAACATATAATTATATGAGTGATACTTATGTTATTACTTCATAATGAAACAACTAAAGAAGAAGAAGTGGAAGAAGAAATAAAGATGAAAGAATCGGTAATGGACATTACCTCTTCTTTAAAGTGCTTCTTTGAGACCTCCTTTTAGGGCACTAAAATTGGTCTTTGAGGAAGACCAGGACATCTAGGATGTCTCTAGGGAAGTGGAGAGGAGAAAGTGTCAGGGGTTGGCCGAGATTTAAGGCTCAAAGTGGTGTGAGGAAGAGGGGGAGGAGGTTCCCTTTTATAAGGGGGGAGAGGGGTACCTTTGCGAAAACTAAAAATATTATTTTATTATAAAGTCATGTTCGGTTTTAAATAGCTCCAAATTGATATATTTCGAAGCTAAGGTGGGGATGGGTCGAACGCCTCTCGTCCAATAGAATTTAGACAATTTTAGGTTCCTATTTTAACCTTATCATTTAGATTTATCATTAAGTTAAATAAGTTTACTTTTACCGTGTCTTCTTGTGTTCTTATACTATAAGGTTAATAAACATACTATAAGTAGCCAAACGAACCCCAAGTTGTTTATTATTAATGTATATAACCTTATCAAAGTCATTTAGCCGAACCTTAGATTTTTAGAAATAAAATAACAATTACCAATATAATATTTGTTTTAAAAACTATTTTATGTCAATTTTGACACTATTTAGTAATTGATTTTTGTGAAAATCATAACAGAATTATTAGTTCGAAACAAGTTAATTAAATCAATAATAACATGTCATACTAACCTAGAAAATTAGTAGGATTCATAAAAAGTCTCAAATTACATTTATTTTGGTGTTTATAACATTAATTATGTAAATATTTTATTAATAAGATAATTACTGCATCATCTTTGTGTCATAAATAAATTAAATTATTTAATGTATAGAAATTAAAAATAAAATACCATTATGTAGGAAATCTTTTTAGCTTTCTAATGAATATTTATAGTCGAATTAATATTATGAATAACCCCATATTAAAAATTATTTACTTATTAAACTTTGATTTTAACTATTTTAACCCTTCTTTAAATAAATTAATAATAAATGTCCTAATCTAATCCAAGTGGGCCTAAATGGTCATATTTTGTTCCTAAGTTTGTTTTTGGTCGAATTAAACATATCAAATAGAATTAGGACATGTGTTAGGGTAATAATAATACCATCTTTACCCTTAATTACCCTATTTTACTTTTAATCGTGGTAAAAAAGAAAAAAGTTACTATTCACCAAAAAAATTATTTTCATCTCATTGAACCACATTTTACTTACTGACATCAACCGTGTCTCTCGGATTTTTGAAGTTACACTCATAGAAGCAATAAAATTAAGTTTTATGAAAAAATTCAGTTTTTTTAACTACCACTTAGTGGTTTCACTATTCATCAAAAATTGAAAGTTTTCAAAAAAATACCAAAATTTCACCGTAGGCTAATTTCGATATTCCGAATCCAAAAATGAAGTCCATTTTGAAAAATAAAATTTATAAAATTTCAAAAAGTGTTTATTACTATTCATAATGGCTAGTTTTAGTAATATTTTAATAGCATATCGTTGTTTAATGAAACTCGGTATTGCATACGACGCAAGCTATCGAGGAAGGTCGCGATTTCGTGTAAAGCAATACAAGCAAGTGTTGTGTAGAAAAAGATTCCTTTGATGATTTATATAACATAAAAGTCTCAGGTGTTACACATAGCCTCTTATTTATTCTCTAGAACCTCACTTTAACATTACTATATTCATTGGATGATATTTAAAATATCCTTATATATTCCTCACTAATTTAATAATTTCATTTTATAACACCTCCACCTTCATTACTAATTTTAATTAAATTTTGTACATTTTTCGTATGGTTCATTTTTATTAAGGTGTGAAAATATTCTCTTTTTAATATTTTCTATGTAAAAACATAGTTCTTCAATTTTTCATTTTTATATGAAACATCTTCTATAAAAATTCTTGGAAATAAAAAGAAATTATGATCCTCTATGTTTTATAAAATATAACCTTTTAAAAACAATTTTTTTAAAATTTAAATGATATTTTTTCCCAATGTGATTCTTATATTGCTTCTAAAAATTGTTTTCTCTGACAACAATATTTTCAAACATAGTATATACATGATTGGGGATATTCCAAAAAATTTACCATACACCATTTTTTCATTGGATATATTATAAATTTTAATTCTATTACAGTAGTGATCCTTCAATATATTTTTCTTGAGAAATCATTAATGGTGTATAAGCACAATATTTCATCTATTGCTTTCCTCTACAAATACCCTATTTTCAAATTTTTTAAATGATGAAAATTCTCCCAAAAACCATTACATTGATTTATTTGGATAAATTATTTACATAACTATTTATGTAATACCCTATGAGGTGGTATTTTATCTTATTCTTATGTAGGAATATATTTTATTTATTTATTGGGGAAATGTGGACAATTTATATACTTATTATTTAAAAATATATTGTTTTTTAATATTAATTTATATTTGTTATGTATTATAGGTTTTATGCATTAATTAATATAACTAAGGAATTGTAGTTAATTACTAATGGGTGTAGCCAATAATATCCCCTCAAAGAAAATACATGTTTTATGAGGCAAAACACCATGGGTTTTTTTTGTGTGGGAATTCGAAAAAAATATTTCCTAGACATTGGGTCTTAATATTAATATTATTATGTCTAAGAACCTGATGTATTAGCTTAGGGTATGGAATAAGTTTTCCAACATTATGAATTTCATTTCTGATGAACCAGCTATTATTTTTCCATATACGTATTTATTGATATGTTAAACATGGATATTTTAATCTCACATTTTATTTAGATTATGGTATTTTTATATATATTATTTATATTTTATTTATTCTAATATTATTCAAACATATTATCTTTTATTTTTATAACTTTTCAATACCCTATCATAGCATTTAAGGACACCAATATTAAGTTTCCATTTTCTAATGTATTTAAGCGATGTAATATGTATCATATTTACAAAAGAATATAATATATTAATAATTTATTGATGATATTGAAGACTTATTATATATTAATTAATTTTTTATTTAATAGTGAAAATATACATTGGATGAGAAACCCATGGACTTTGTTACATAATGTGTATTCCTAATTCTATATGTATCTAAACCTAAAAGGTCATGTGATTTTATGTATGTCCATATTTTTTTATAGATCATGTAGTTTTTGTAGAGTTACATCAGTGTTATTATAGTTTGAATATCACTAGTCTGTATATTACTTTTGAGATTATGATGTAATTAGTTAATGATGAAATGTCATTAAAATGATATAAGTTAAGGTTAATTAAAATTTCAATGCTATATATAACCCATTAGTTTATTTGAGGTAATATTGAACATTTTATGTAATTTTTTATGATAAATTTAGGGAAACCATAATGATATGTATAGGTCAGAATTTTAGGTATGCAATAAAATCCAAAACTTTTTCTAAAGTGTAGAGTTTTTCTTTCTCCAAGAAATTACATCTCTATCTAGATAATATAAAGTGGATAATATTGTGGAGCATATGCACCTATGGGTAATCTTCATGAAAAAGGATGGTTGAGTATCAACTGAATCTTTACTCTTGTTCATGGTGAGTGGGCATAAGACTACAAACCTTGTTAGACACTCCCAAGGGATATTTTTTTAGTGAATCACAATCTCATTATACTAAATTACGAAGAATTAATTTCCTAATTAAATTATGGGGTTTGGTTAATATGTATGATAGAACACAACATAAAATAACCTTGGTTTAACCAAGAGATTTATAGAATGGACCAAGTGTGACATATTTTAAATGAAGGTAACATAGTTTAAAAATAATATTTTATTATAGATGACATCATATGATTGATATTTTTTATTTATATAATCATTTACTCTTATTATTTTGGATATTAAATTAGTCATTTTGATTTTAATATTTTGTTGTAATTGGGATATTGAATATGAAAATGTTGAATGTTTGTCTCAATAAACTCTTATTACTTATCTATAATGTCATATTTAGACTACTTTGTTTTGAATCATAATATATGCTTGTTATGAGGGACGAATAATGTTACTCAGTCCTCCTTAAGATGGAAATTTGTTCATCTCTTAGAAGCTATATCTTGAGTCATTATTGTCTTCATAGACCATTTTTTCTTGTTATTAGTACTTTATAATTTAAATTTTAGCGAAAAAATATTTTACACGTAGGGAATATGATGCCCAACGGTTCTTAGGAATCATATTCTTTTTGTAAACTATTTGTTTAGAATTCTAATAATTATTCTTCTATTTTTTGTAATAAATTGAAATTTATTATGTAATAAGTCATAAAAGCCCTGAATTAAATTGAAAAAACATTATTCATTAATATTAAATAAATACTGAAAAATAACCTGAATTTAAGTATTATACACTATATATTATTGCATCCTTTAAATGTTTAAAAATTAAAAAGGGGAAATAGAAAAGAGATAAAATATTCAATACTAGAAGATATCCTGAATTGTATTCACTAATTAGGATAAACAATATCAAAATAAAACCTATAATGTGGTAGAAGATAATAGAAGGAGAAATAAAATTGTGATATATATAATGGAAAAAATAGAAATGATTAGTGTAGAAGGAGGAGTTACAATGGAATGAAGATGTTGTATAAGGATACATATAGATATAAAAATTGTTTATTATTAATATTTTAATTCAATATATGGCCCTTAGAAATAAGTTTCTTCGAAAAACATGTAAGAAATATATATAAATAAGCCATGTATTGTTTATAATAAATTTAATATAACATAATTCTTGAATGATAAATAATTAAACAAATATATAATATTAATATACAATAAATATATACATATTTATGTTATAATTTCTAAAATTATTATTAATGTATGTTATGATGTATTTATTCAATACAAATAAATATACTATTATAAAAGGATTAGTAAAATTAAAATTTTTGAATAATAAATAATTATTGGTATTTGATAATAGATTATTTAATATAATAGAAATATTTTCCAATCAAAATGTCATTTAGTCAATAAAAGTTGTATCATTTAAATTCATATTTTTCATTTAAAAGATAAATTTTGAAATTTTAGAATTATAATTTTATAAAATTTATCTTAATTCTTGAATTCAGAGTGTTAAAATTATCCTAGTATGATTTGTTTTATTTGTTTGATGAAGAAAATGGATTTTTATGTGAATAGTTAAGTTGTAATTTTTTTCAAATACCTTGAATTTTACGACATTATTAATATTTAAGTTTAAACTCGATTTTTCTTAAAAACTTTTGAAAAATAATATTTATTTTATAAAATATTTTATTATATTTTAAATTTTGAATTTTAGTTTAAGAAATTGTGTTTCTGTTTTAAGAACATATGTTACTTTATTCTCTAAAAATATTTTCAATACAATTATTATTATAAATTTTTTTTTTCTCAATTTTATAAAGTGAATATACTAAAATTGAAGTGAAAATTTTAATTATAACATCCCTATTATGTATTAAGGTCCATTATTTATGTACAAAAAAATTAACTATGTAGTTAAAAACTAGTTATCGTGGTAAGATGAAAAAATGTAAAAGTGTTAACCAAATGGGTAAAAGGAATAAAATGTTGAAAAAATGTCTATAATTTATTGTTTTATGAATTTCTATACCAAATAATATCTATAATCTGTTATTTTTAATTTGGTTTTCATTTCATTTATGTGAACATGTCTAATATTTATATTATGATGAAATATTTACAAAAATTTCATTTTCACCACTTATAAAAAGGGGTTCCTAAAAACCCTTGAATACCACTAAAAATATCATTTTATTTATAAAAATATTCCTTATTTACATCACATTATATCTTATTACACTTCCTTAATCATCTTTACATAATATTATATTCCTAATCCCCCCTTTCCAAGGAATCCTCTAAGGGAAGCTCAGTGTTCCCAACGTAAGTACCAACATTTCCCAAATGTTGATTCTTATCTATATTTCATTTTAAAATATAATTTTAAAAAAATTATATGACATCAACAATATTTATTTTAAACTTAACATTTTATATTATGTGAATAACAAATAACCACTTCTCACCTTTTTCATTAAGAAAAATGAAAACCCCATTCGTGGGATTTTCTGGTCGACTGCCTCTACAAAGTAACATAACTAATTTGCCATCTATAATATTAATTATGTATTGAAATATCATAAAACATGATTTAATATATTAAATTTATCTATATAATATAATTATTATTCTATAATAATTATTTTATTCTAATAATAAAACTATTTCTGAACCCTACTCATCCATTAATTATCGTTTGTAAATGTTTGGGTTAGTCAAAACACCTAATTGAAAATTTATAAAAAATAATATAACAAATGAATATTATAAATAACATAAAAATAACATGTGATACAAATAAGATAATTCTTATTATTATTTGGTTCTATAATTGTGACATTTACATTAAACTCTTTTATTATGATACTGATGTTCGTTTGATAAAATCACTGAAATATGATTAACATCGATTTCATCTCAATTGATCATAACTAAAATTAAAATATAATGAAATAATAATATTATAAAGAGTTATAAAGAATCAATTCTAATTCCTTAAATTATCTATAAATTATTAACTTCTTGATAATAATGAATAACGACAACACTATTGAGAGACAAGTTTTAAATGATAAACATTACTCACACATGAAAACAAAAACATATAATAACTATGTAATACACATAAAGAGAATAATTATAAATTAAATTTATAAATGGTAATAAATATTAATAATATTCTTTAAATAGGTTATTAATATATTTATTTTTGTAATATATTAATTTTAATCACTTTAGTATATGTTTGGGATTACGGTAAGAGGTTATTTTTATCAAAATTAATTTCTCGACAAATATTCCACATTGTTCACTATGATATATTTGGTATGTTGTAATTATAAACTAATGGAATTAATTTACAATATTCATTAAATACATGTATTTTCATGAGATTTATCATTTTGTTGAATTAACATTTATTCAAAGGATACCATGGTTGTAAGGGTTGCTAAATTGGCCCCAACTCGAGTAACAAAGAGCCGATGTCAAATTTATTACATTGGTAAAAGATATAAGCTACCACATCTCAAAGTGATTAATATTATATTAGTATTGATAAAATAGATACATACATGTAATTATCATTAAATGTTAAGAATAAAAAACACAAAGTGTTTTCTTTGTGAACGCCATTATTCCCCTAACCATATCATACCATATCAATCACAAAACACTTCCTGGTATACTGGGAAAAATAAAACGTAATAAATGAAAGATCTCATAATCTCAGTAATGGTATGTATATAGAAGAATATGTTACGGAAAAAAATAAAATTATCATTAATTAAAGATAAATGATTGAATCAAATGCCAATTATTTAATAACTTGAGAATAATATTTTAGGAATAAATGATGATCATGTAATTACATATAAATAATCACATGAACAAGTAAAAAAGGCCATGGAGATTCAAGATAATTGAATTAACATGATTAATATCTATAATGAAATTAATAATATGGGAATTTATAATTCCAGACATCTAAAACATACCATCGATTCCATGTACCAATACATCTAAATAAATGTGTAATACCTAGATAAAACCCCAATCCAGTTTGTCTAATGAGGCCAAGAGATGCATCAAGTGGCTATCAATAACTAGTCTAAACCCATTACATACTACGTATAATGAATTTCTCATATAAAATGGTGGAAATATAACCAACATAAACATTCCTATTTATGAACTATCATATGGAATGTTAACAATTACCCTAATTAATAAACAAATTTGTAATCCATCGAGAGTAATATGAATGGTATTGAACTAGTATATCCCCAATAAAACTTATCATAATTCATCTAGATAAATAATAAAAATTTGTATCATCCCAAAATATCTCTAATATATCACATGTAAAATAGAGGTTTTATGTTGTTGATTAATATAAATACCATGAAAATATACATAAAACATTTCTTAGAAAAATAATATTTTCATTTTTAAAATCACTTCTTCAAATAAGTCAATATAAGAATCTTAAAACACATTTCATTGAAAATAACCATTAAAAATTTTAGAATAATAATACAATCATTTATTGGTAATGATCGTGTAAAATTTTTGTCATTCCAAACACCTTAAAAAAATAATTCATTATCATTTTTAGTAAAACCCAAACTGAAATTATTTGAAAAACCGCATGAAGATTTATTTTCAACCATTTTTTAAAAAGTAAAAATAGAGCCTTTAATAAATATATTTTAAAATTTTATAAAAATTTTGAAAACATTTTTAGAAAACATGGGTTTATATGATAAAGGATTTTTGACTGAAGAGATACATAAATTAATATTTTCTTAAAAAGAATTATCAATACTTATAAGAATCAAAGAGTGGAAAATGGAAATATTACATGGAAAATTTAATTAACAACTTTAATTGAAGAAAATAGATTTATTTTAAGTTATTAATATTATATAATTCTGTCACAGGATATGTAAACATAACAAATATTGAATAATAGTGAGATTATGAAATAAACCTTTACCACTATGGTAACTTATGAGTTTTAAGCCCCATAAAAGTAATAAAAAAAATGAATCTTTAGGTACCTTGATGTTAATTATATTAATTATATAATATATCCATGCGGTAGTATATACACCGCAAAAATAAAATAAGTCGTGAGTATGGAATTTGACTCACAGAAGTGAAATTGAGATGAGAATCCCTTACTATAGGTATTAATTTGTTTTTATGTGTCCCAGACTCCAATATAATGATTTTTATAATGTTTATAACTTTAATAATAATTATATTCTTATTTATAATGACATAAATTATCCTATTGTAACATTTTATCAGTCATTTGTTAATAACATTTCGTTATTTTAATTATTTTATATATTAATTATCGTGTTTTGTAATGCATGTTTTGTTATGATTGTTCCAGTTTTTTTATAATATATATATATATATCATATACATATTTATAATACTGTTATTAATACAATATTTTTTCGCCAAATATATTTTTTAAACCATTAATGAAATTTGGATCGGGAAAAGGAATTATATCACTTTATGGGGCGATGGGTCATACGTATGCATAAGCGATGATACAATATCATTAATGAGTGAAAGGGTAATGATTTGGGTAAAATATTAATTTTATATAATCAATATAATCTTATATTTGGCACATATATTCATTAATCTTATTCTAATTATATTCTATAAAAATCCTTAGTGAAGACAGAATCACATTGGTTCACAAAACGGTAATATGTCGTACACACGAGCGATGTTATCGTATTTGAAATGGAATGGAAAATAAATAAATATAAGTGATATTAAATTTAAATAATTATAAAAAATCTTAAATTACATATAAAAGGGTTAAATTTAATTTTATATCCATCCTTAAAATGTGGTGATGGAAAATTAATTATTTCTGTTCACGAGGTGGCAGTCTATCATACATGTGATCGATGATTTCGTTTCCCATTTGATGGAAGTGGATATGTAAAATTATTCCATAAACATACTAACAAATTTTTATATTTTATATACTGTTTTTATTAAAATTTAAGTAATAAAACATAATTTAACGTGGGAAACAAATAAATAAAATGAAAGAGTCTTGTTAAGACAATTACTTTCTCTTAGAAAAACCAACTTTGGATCTCCTCTTAAACACCCTAGAGATTGTATTTTGGGAGGAACAACATATAAAAAATATTTATATGGGTTTGGGGGAGATATTATAGACGTTTTGGTTGAGATAAATGGATTGAAAAGTGTGAATAAGTATAGTGTTGGAGTTCCATTTTATACATGGGGAAAGGGAACCCTCTTCGAAATTACATTTATATTTCCCAAAAAAATAAAAAATGATAAAGTCGTTAACCTGAAATAAGATTTTAAATAACTCCAGATTCTATAATAGGTATTATAATGTTGAAATATATCCATTAGATAAGAGTATTACAATTTTTAATGCCATTTTGACACTTATCTTCTTAGTTTAACCACATGGTAATCCCATATTTACCTTAACTATAGTCATTAATTAAATCTATTTTTACTATTTAATTTTGTAAAAAATTAAGTCAAAATAATTAAATAATATAAATTATGATGATTTCAAATATTTAATCCATTTTTTCTAATTCAATTCAATTAAGTGAGAAAATTCAATTTTAAATTAAACTCATAAACGTGACGAAAAGGCAGTGTTTCAATGATAAAATTCTTATAAGAATAGAAGGTTATAATTTCTAAAATCATGATTAAAATGGGTAAAATGACCAAAAATTGTCCAATTTTTCTATATTTGAAATTATGTTATATATAAAATAATATAATATAAAATTAATCTCTATTAATAATTTCAATTAAATAGAATCCTACGATTAAAATTCTGTATTTTTCACTATTCATAAAAAAATAAACTTCTAAAAAAACAAATAATAACCATAAGGTTATTTTTATATTCTAATTTCAAAAATTATTACCATTATATAAAATGTATTTTCTTAAACTAAAATAATTAATTTAATCATAAGTTCACAAAAAGAGATGAAACCATTTTCATAGAGAATTATAGTTTAAAAAAACAATTTTATTAATTTTTAATGATTGTTGTTTTATTTTGAATCAATATATAAAAATTTAATTTTGTTTTTTATATTTTAAAACCATTTAATTTAATAATTTATTTATCAATATTCATACCCACCAACATTATGGCTAGGTTATAGTGGACATGATTAAATAATAATATTTTTTTACGACTATTATGTTTCATTTATATTAGGTGTTTCATGCATCAATATGTTATATTATCTTCAAAATTTGGTTTAATTTTTCATACACTCTACCAAACATGATGTTTCTTTTTAAAAAATCTAGAGTTGTTCCAATCCCCACTAGCCCTTAAATAAATTTTATCATCAAAATTTATTCTTCATATATATAATCAAGGGTTTGAAATTTTAATATTACTTCATTGAAACCCAACATCATAAAACGGTTAATAAAAAATACTCTTAATAAGATATAAAGGTATGTACAAAGATTATATGTAACAAAACATAACTTGAATTCTATATATGATGACATTGATGGAATGTGAAGATATGGAAGTGGAAAAAATAGAATAATGAGTTATAGAGATTGATAGAGGTAATTCATAAATTAAATTAAATGATCAATATAATGTTAAGAACCTAGAAAATATAAATTGTTGATGTTTTACAATACCATAAAGTCAACATAAATGAAGGTATTAGGGAATAATTTTATTTGAACATTCTTTTCCTAGAGTAAAAGGATCACTTTACCAATATGATATAGAACACTGGAAAATATACATAAAATTCCATTCCTTGGTTGTTCATTCATCTATTTCCTCATCATTTCATACATCATGAAATGAATATTCAAGATGATTTGTTATGATTAAATAACAAAAATTAGTTTTTAATATATCATAAGATAAATAAAAGAGTAATAATTTATTCCTCATATCCTTGCTAAAACTAAAAATATTAAGAACTAGTTATCAAATAACATCCCATGTTAAAAATAATACATTCCATATATTGTTGTACATCACACACCTCCAAAATATGATTGTCTTAATTCAAAGTCTACATTTTTTTAATTAATGTCCCTAAATAAAAATTATATTCCCTATATATTTTAATGTGGTTCCTAATATCACATTACAAATATGTAAATACCATGATCACCATAAAACCATAATGAAAACATACAAGCTTCCAAATATAAAATATCAGGTTGTTAGATATATACCATAAATCAACACATTCATTAAACTCTATAAAAGATGACATAAACTATCAAAAATCAAACAAATTTCATGTTCACAAACATTATCCCATAAGAATTTCATTATTATCTCAACATTTTTAATATATTAACGGTTATCCACCTTCAATCATGTTTTCTTCATGAATTTCTACTTGCCACAAAATCAATGTTCTTAGTACCAGTCAATGCATACTATAAAATTATAAAATAAATAATACACAAACATAATACTTCTTCATTTTATAATTCTAATAACTAGAATATAATTTATTAATGTACAAATATATTTTAATTCATGAATCCAAAAAAAATTAATCATTATGCTTCATCTATATTAATATCATATGCTTGACCTATACCCCATTTCTTATTTTAAGGAATATATTCCTTTAACGATTTGGGGATATCATTTTCTCAATACCCCAACTCCTTACTATGGAACTACTTACCATTAGTATATTATTTCACTCCTATCAAATCAAGATCATGTAGTCCTTCTTATCCACATTTGAAGTAAACTCATATTATTTTTATTATTGTACTAAGGTGTTTCGTTCCACAAGTATCACATGTGAGAAAACAATACTTTACCTAATTCCCATTATTCAATATTTCTATAGTACACTCTTTTTCTTTGACATCAAATCAAAACAATAATAATTATAAAATTATTTCTCAATCATGATGGAACATAATACAATTTCAGTATATGATTAAAATTATTTTTAGACTAGTTTCCAAAAAAAATATATTAGTTTAATATGATCAAATAAATGTTCATTTATACTCTCTGGATTATGTGGAATGATATGGTTCACTTTTACACGACTAATATCCTTTTCTAAATTATCAAAAACACTATATTAAAACATAACATTTTGAAACATAATATATAATTCCCAAACTACTAAAACAATTAGCATAAATTTAAAAAATATATATAGAAAATATCATAATCATAATCATGGTTTCCTTAGGTATATCTGTATTTTCAAATCCTTCATATTTTTAGTAATGAAAATGAGAATTATAATAATAATATCTCATGAGAGTATTAATATAATTGAATATTAAGGATTACTTTTGAACACCAAGTGATGATTAGGTCAATCCCAAAATTTCCTTTTTGAAGATATTACCCCAAGGTACTTTAATTCTAGAACCACATCCACTTTTAGTGTCTAGACAGAGATGTATTGTTAAGGAAACCAACATAATATCTTTCTTTAAAAGAATTATTATTTTATAAATTATTTATCCAAAAAGTTTATCATCGAGTAAAATTCCGGAATCTATGTATTACTAAATCTATTTCCTAAGGATTCAACTAGAATTTTTATGATACCAACTATAGATACCTCAACCCCAGTAACTCGGAGAAAAGGTCATATTTATTACATTAGCACTGGATAAAATGTATTGCATCACGATTAGCTGATTTGTTTATTTGTGTATGCATACTAGAGACATACTTTTAATTTACATTAAAATATATACAGAAAATAAAATAAGTGTTTTCTTTTTGAATTCCATTAATACCCTTATCATTTCCCTATATATTAATAAAAAGCACTTTTTCGTATCTTAGGGAAAATAAAACATAAGAACGAGGTGAACTCATATGCTTGATAATGGTATGTATACAATGGAATCTATAATGAATAAATTATAATATTAAATATGGAAAGTTAAATAACTGAAACATATTCCATTTTATTAATAACTTGAATATAATATGGAAGGAGTAGTTATTGATAAAATAATTAAAAATAAATAGTCATCTGATCTCTAAAATGTAACCATTAATATTATAAATAATCAAATAATCACATGGAATATAAATAACTGAATTCATAAGTATATAATTAATTATTCTATACATCTAAAACATATCATAAATCCTTATATACAATATATATTAATAAATTGATAAGATGTTATCAAAACCACTGTCTAGTTTATTTTGAAAGGCATATTAATACATTGAGGGGCTATCTGAAATCATGCCCCACCAACAATATACTAAGTCCAATTAATTTAACATATGAATGGGGTGAATCATAAACAACATAAACATTTTTTTAAATAATTATCATATGATATATTAAAAATTACCCCAATTAATAAACATACTTATAAACGATCCAATGTAATATAAATGGTACCAAACTAGTGCATCCCTAGTTAAACCAATCATAAACCATCTAGAGGAGCAATAAGTATGGAATTATTATAATATACCCCCAATGGATAATAAATAAAATAAAAGGATGATGTTTTTTTAATAGAACTACCCTCAAAATATCCTTATAAATATTTTTGAGAAAAATAACCGTTGAATTTTGAAATTTGACATTAGAAATAAGAAGTCCACATAGTATTTTAAAAATAATTTTAATTTAAAATAAACATTTTCTATATGTAAAATAATCATTAAGAAATTTATTTTTCAGGCTAGTGGATAATTTAGGTCCTTATGTATATGATAAAATATATATTCCTTTCATAGTTTTTATAAAATCCAAATGGGAATTGTTTGGAAAATGACATGAATTTTTCTTTTAAAATATAGTGTAAAAAGTTAAAATTTGAAAAAATGTATTTATGAAATCATTTTCATTTTTAAAAAAATTGAAAACAATTGTAGAAAAAATGTATTTTTATGTAAATGATTTTTGATCGAAGAGATAAATAAAGTCAAATTTTCTGAAAATCCTTTTTCAATTTTTTAAGTAACAAAGATTGGAAAAATTGTGTTCTTACTTGAAAACATTCATAAAAATAGATGTGAATAAAATAGATTAATTTTAATGTATAAATATCAATTACCTTATGTATACATAAACATAAAAACCCTGAATAATGATGGGATTGTGAAGTGTATGTAAAAAATGAATCACATAGGTTTGTGAGGCGGTAGTTCGCTGTACACATGAGTGATGTTATCATATTTAAAATGGAATGGAAAATATAAATTTTTATATTATTTTAAAAGTAAATAAAAATAATATTATCATAAATATCATATCTATTTTATAAAACCACCATTATATCTATCCCTAAATGGTTCTTATAGAAAAAGAACTACATCTGTTCGTGAGGTGGTAGTCCTCTATAAAAACCATCGACAATTTAATTTCCCATTTTTTCGATGTGTAGATGGATAAACATAATTCAAAAAACATAACAAAATATCATTATATGGTATATAATTTTTTATATTTTATTAAGAAAAAATTTAATTTGAAAAAATAAGAAAGAAAATGAATGTGTGTTGTTAATTTAATTAAATTCTCTTAGAGAAACATCATTTTTAATTCCCATTAAGGACCCTAGGTATGGTCTTTTGAGAGGAAATGAATCTATATAATATATATAATTGTGTTGGGGAGATATTTTTTCATGGTTATGTTAAGAAAAATGTCTTGGTTGGCGTGAATAAGTTAAGGGATGGAGTGACCATTTATATGTGGGGAATGGGAACACTCTTAGAAATTACCTGGAAAATTCCCAAAAGAATCCAATATATTAAATCCATTCACATAATAAAAGCTTCAATATAAACCTATATTCTAAATTGGAAATATATGGTGTAAATATATGAATCTAATAATATTTTTTAAGTTCATATGTCATTTAAACCACATTCAATATAGTTTAACTCCATAATAAACCCATTATCACCTTAACTATAATAGTAAAAAATTTTCTATTTTCACTAGTAATATTGATAGAAAATTAATTTGTCCTTATTAGATAATATAAATTATTATTTTTCCAAATATCAAATCCATTATTCCCAATTTAATTCCCCAAATTTTCAGTATTAAATTTAAAATTATATCAACAGACGCGGTGAAAAAATTGGAATTTTAGTAATAAAATTAACATATGCATATAGGTATTTAATTTTAAAATTCAATATAAAATATATTATTATGAAATAAATTTATAAATTTATAATATATTAATACTATTTTTTCTTTGAAACAAATTTTTAATGTTATTTACCTTCGTAAATAATTTGAATGGAATGGAATTTTCTGATATAATTTCAATATTATTTTACTTTTCATAAAAAATAATAATTTTAATAAAATCTCCAAATATTCACCATAAAGTAATTTTTATAGGATTTTTTTAAAAATTAATTTCATTATTTTAAGTAAATTTTTTGAAATATACAAAAAAGATAACTTTATCATAAGTTTACATGAATTGATGAAGCCTTATTCATTGAAATATATAGTTTTTCATAAAACATTTACTTTTCTTTTAAATGATTCCTATTTTATTTCTAATCAATATATATCAATAATTTTATTTTATATACATTTTTAAAGATATAATTTAGTTATTTATTTAGTAATATTCATACCCACTAACAAAACACTTATGTTAAAATGGTCATATTTTAATAATAATATTTTAATACAGTGTCATGTTTCGTTTGAACCCAATGTTTCACACATCACAATATATCAAATAAATTAAAAATATTTAATAAGAAATGTATCATAAAGTCTTAGGATGTTATATTCTCTTTTATTCTTGGTGTTGTGTTTTATAAACTCTTTTGAGCAAGATGTTACTTTTTTAAAAATATCGGGGTGTAATCGCTTATTTTTACAATTTTCAAATCCATGAGAAATGTTTGACTTCGCAAATAATATTTTATTATATGGTGTATACACTACCCTGTTGATATATTATATAATTTTTTATATTTTATTTAGGGTATTTAAAGTTCAATTTCATCCACTATCTTTAAATGGGGTTTGAGAAAAATCATACTCAAACAATAATGGTTTTATTGTCCATCTTGTAATCAAATCATGATTGCTTTGAAAGAAAATACATCTAGGTAATTATTATTATTATAAAATCACTTTAAATTTTCATTGCTAATTCATTTGTTTTTATATGTCACCAAAAAAATTTTATTTCTGTATGAACCATATTTAACTGAAAATGTTTCTTGTTGTGAAATTGACCCCAACAATTATTTTTAGATTGGATCCACCCTTTTCCATATCATTTTTCACTTGATTCTTTTGAAAATGTCATCGTCTATGACTCAATAATTTATTTATGTCATTTTATACTAATTTTATTCACATTTTGAAATATTTAATGTTTTATATATAAATTGTCTTTATCATATGTGGAAAAAATCTATTTTAAAAGATTTTCATGTCAGATTATCTTCCTGCCATTTTTATATTTTTCCATGAATCTATATTTGTATACATTGTTGATTTTTTAAAGAAATTATAATCCTCCTTGTTTTATAAAATAATAAATTTTTAATAAAAGAATCTTAAAATTTCAAGGATAATCCACATTTCCTTAGTGATTCTTCTAATAATCCAAAAACATATTTTTCACGTAAGTCCTCATCTATTGAAATTTTTTATACCTAAACAGGGATATTATTTGAACATTATCATTAATGTTTTTTTCTATAGCAATTATGAAATGTTCTTTTCTATCAATGGATTGATATATAACTTATTTTATCTTTTATAATCATCTATCATGTATAAACATGATCTTTATTTAAATGCCTTCCTCTATTACTACCATATTTTTAATTTATTTGATTAAAGGGAATTCACCTAAACACACATACATTGATTTTATTAAGAAAAATAATCAAATAACTATATACCCATTACTCTATATTCTATTAGTTTGAGGGATCTTATTGAACAAGTTATTCCATTATTGGTTGTTGAAATATTGATAATCCAACTATTTATTTCAATATAGATGTTTGTTTATTACTATTTTATGTTGGTTATGTATTTTATATATTATACATTAATTAATATGATGAATGAATTGGACTTAATTAGTGACATTTGGGGCCTAAAATAGCCCCTCGATGCACTAGTAGGTCCCATGAGACAAACAAGATTGAATTTTTTTTGTCTGCCTAAGCAAATAAACTTTTTATGAATAAAAGTGAATTGATGGTAAGATCATGATGTCTATGATCACGAATCCTTAGATTGGGTCCTGAAATTAGCTTTTTTTCATTACAAATTTTATCACTAATGAACCAAATATTGATATCAAAGAATTAATTTATTGATATGTCATATTTGGATATGTTATTCTCATAGTTTTTTATTATACAATTATTTTTATATTTTAATGAAATATCAGTTATGATCACTTGTGTTATTTGATTGTTATCACATATGTTTACCCTTACACTGATTTTTTATCACCCTTCTTGTGATTTCATATCTGCATGTTATGAAGGAATGTAATACCAACAATACGAATAGAAGAGTATCTAGTATAAAGAATTTATGGGAGATATTGTAGTCCTATTATGCATAATTTGTTTCTTATTTATTGGAAGAAAATTATATTAGATGAGAAATACATGGGGGTTTTTAGTTAATTATTTCACGTAATTCTGTAAATGTCTAAACCTAAATGTTCTTGGGATTGTATGTAGTGCCATATTTTCTAAAAGTAACGTAATTATGGGATTTGTTATGTTTGGGATTCAAAACATGGATGTAAAAAAATTACAAAGAATTAGAAAATGTATATAATAATATAATGATATAAATATTTTATTCATTTTGATATGAAAAAGTATCTAGATAATAAAAAAGAGTCATCTGGCACAGGGTAAACTAAGTCTGAAAAATGGAAAAGTACTGCCAATGTACCCATATGTAAAAGTCACACCATGCTTGCATAAGAGGTAAAAACTATATCTTAATTGATAAATGTTTTGAACTCTATAAATATGTAGTATTAGATATATTGGATACTTAATATTTAGATATTTAGAGTTATGAAAATAGAAAATTACCAAATATAGGATGATATATAAAGGTAAATAGGGGAGCTTATGTAACAGTAACTGGGTTGAAGAGATGATATATAAGGGTTACTCAGTATGGTGCTATAAATTGTAATAAATCCTTGTATAATAGTGAGGATGTCTAATTTATGAGTATTAAACAAGTGTATTTTAGGGTAATATCAATTTTATCAAGCCCATAATATAGATTTGATTTATTCAGTATTTTTTTGGTGGTTAAGTATCCTTTTATTTTACCATGTTAGGGTTTACAAATAATATTGTAATATGTTTAGATTAAAGGGTATTGTAAAATTATCTCAATAACATGAAATATATGAAGGATCCATGATTTTTAAACTTATATATATTTATAAATACAAATTAGGTTGGTTTTTCGGATATTTTTTTCATGTTGCGATAGTTCTGGAACTTTAAGAATTAACCAAACTATCACACCATGTTGTAATATGTACCACCATGATTTCTAGACTATAGATAGATCTAATATGTTTTTTGACTATGTATTCTAATAGGTTTTTTAGTGTATTTGGGATATTTATTTACTTCTGGATTGAATTCCAACAGTGAATATATATCTGAATACAAATCAATATATATATATTTGAAAGATATGATGAACATGGTAGTAAACTTATTTGAATTTGAATTTATAATTAATATCTCCCAACTGAAAATAGAAGGAGTTTTATAGAATAAAAAGGAGAAATATTGTTCATGATTGATTAGATAATTCAAAATAGGTAACATAGAAAAAGAATTGTGGGTTCCATGAAATTAGAATAATGATAAATGGGGCTTGAAACAAGACATCTGTTGAATATCTAATTTATGTGGATTGTTTTTTTATTGTTTCAGGATATCCTGAAGATAATATATGGGATATCATTGATATATTATTATTGTAAGAATACGGAATATATATTTTATTTAAGATAAATTCTATTTTAGATTTATTCAATATGATGAATGTTTTTTTTATGAGTGAGGATTGTTTGAAGATCAATGTTTCAACTCTTCCCATAAGAAGTTAATCAATTCAGATATTTGAATTGGAAACCTTATTTTGAATAAGAAATAATTACTTGTATAAAAACTAGTATTATGATCCCAATAGTTGTATATATTATAATTTCAGTTACCTTTATGTTAATAAACTAATTAGAGACATGCTAGTATATAAACTAAAATCTCCTGGAGCACTACATGAAGTAGTATAAGGGAGTGACCCTTTGGAGGTATTAATTTATTCTCTAAGAAAATCACCATGCATTGATCCTTGGGGGAAGTGACATCACAAAAACTTATAATGGAATTAATTCATCCTAAAGATTGGATTCATGTAAACATTGTATCCATAAAACATTGAGTCATAGTGTATTTTGGTAGACTTAAAAAATGATGACTATGTACTCATTTGATGTAGCTCAATGTGAGTGAGATAAATAAAATCCCTCTATCTTGTGTGATTTACATTTATACATCTACGTTTGAAATTCAATAATAATTTTTGATAATTCAATAAATGTTTGAATATGGTTTATTGCTATAAATACATAATATCCAAATGAATTTTTTTAAGCAGAAAATGTTTTAATTAATGAATACCCTGATTCATGCCCCATAGTTTCTCGAGTTACATAATTTTTTGATTAAAATAAAGATATTGTATATTTTACAAGTTTTTTATTATTATTATGTTTTATACTCAATATTATAATTAAAATATTTATAATAGGGATATTAAAGGAATGAAGGTGATAATTTCACAAAATAAGGGTGATACACCTATTTTCTATCAAATGTAGATTATAAAGAGAACAAAATAAATAATGTGTAGAAAAATGAAGATAGTTAGGATTTTCAAATTATAAGGACAGTTTTGTGGTGTAATTTCATAATAAATATAATATTATTACATGTAGTGAGTTATAATTTTAAATAATAATGTGCAAGAATATTTTGATCAATAATATTTTGAACCATGGATATTCCAATTTGAGTGAGGGTGCTTATTTTGTGATGTATATAATCAAAAAGAATATTTATTCAGGTTTAGTAATGAACTCCCCTAATCTAAGAGAGTTCATCAATTTAGAGGGATTCAATTCGATGTTAATAGATTCCGACAAAATAGCATCCTAAAGAGAAGGTGAAATTTCATAACACATGTGATTTTCTAGAGGGAGATTTTAAAAGTTTGATTTTTACAAGAAACACCAGAAAAATAGTCTGATTAAAATACCATCATTATTAAATATAATTGAAAACTATAAATTTCTTAGTAAAAGTATAATTTATATATAAGAGATTGTGTTTGTGGTGGCTTATTGAGCGGTGATATAGTAAATTCTTGGAATCATAATAGAAGATTATAATATCACATGAATGGTAACAAAAGCCTCTTAAAAAATTAAAACATATTATTTATGATCTATTTCTTTCATAAATAATGGTTCAGTAAATGTGAAAGGAGAGTCAATCACTAAAAATTGTGAAAAAATAGTTTTATTCTAGTGATGTTTACAATATATATGGGTTATAGCATAATCTATTAAGTGTCTATCAACGTTGTGATAATGGGAATGAGATAATATTTCAATTGAATAGATGTTACAAAATAATAATGATGTTTTAAACAATATTTTTTAAGGGAGAGTGAAAATGTGAAAAACCATTACAAATTTTATTATTCATAGCACACTAGAAAAGAATATCAGGGAAAATCCCAAATTAGAAATTGTTGGATTTATTAGGTCATTCTCAAATTGTGCATGAAATGAATTTCTTTACTAATAAAATTTTTATAAACAATATCTTAAAAAAAACTATGAAACCAATGGAATAACTTTTCACATTAAATTTTTAATTAGTTTTATAAAATCTAATGAAATAATACCCCACTCATGTTTTTCTTGTGGTACTCACATTTCTTTGGTATTTAATAAATTTCCATGGATCATCTATTTCGTGAGTGGATATACTAATGAAGTGTGGTATTCTAGTGATAAATCCATTGTGCAAAAATATTATTCATTAACCTCTAAATGAATGTATTATTCATTTATTTATTGAAATTATGTTACTGTTAGTAATTAAATTAATTTCACTAGTTACCTTGATAAAATAAGTAACCCATGTATTACCCTATTCCATGTTTTAAAATAATTATAACATCATTAATCCATGGTGTGTGATAACTGGAACAATGATAAATATTATTTTAGCATCTTGAAAATTAATATTTATCACTGGATGAAATAGCTTTCCTCTAGTCCTCCTTAGAATTTACAAATAAATATTATAAATATATGTAATTATTAATTTACATATAAATAAATATTTATTTAATTTATCAGATCAAGAAATATTGAATGAAAATTATTGCTCAATCATGTAAACAATACTTATTCCAATAAATTTAATTATAATTTAATTATATTAATATTTAGAAAAAAACATACTATGTGACCCTATAGGCTTCATTATAATTGGATTTGGGTAGGTTCTCCTAAAGTCTAATATTGATGCCGTGAAACATGTCAAGGAACCAAATAGAATGAAGTTAATGAAAAATGTTGATAACCACATTCAAAAATTAACTATAAAATACAATTCTTTTTTATATTATCTCATCGAGTAGGTTTCACACCCATGTTATCAACCATATAATGGATAAGACTTTATTTAATTTTTTTCAATAAATGCATCATTACACCATGAAATTGAATTAAATGTGGTGGTTTTATTTCATTCATTGTAATGAGATATAAAGACTTATTAAGGTTGAAGGTAAAAATATTTCCCTGCCATATTCATTTATAACACTTCATTCATGAAAAACCCAATGTACCCATATTTTCCCTAAACTATTATTATTATTGTATATGCCAATATATCTAAGTTCACATGTCATGATATGAATTATTAATAATCCTAATGTCTACATTCTATTGAATACAGTTGCAAACCAGAATGTATAGTGACACATAAACATGTGGAATTCCTACAGGCAATTTTTTTCTCGTAATCTCCCATATTCGATTTTAACAATTGATAAATTCCTCAGAATATGTTTCATATGATTAGGATTACTCACACCAGAAAGTCATTATCTTATTTTCCCTATCATAGAATTTTATCTTACCACAGAACTAAGTATAAGAATATCATCATGGAATTTCATGTTTCTCCTCACTATAGAGAACAACTATGCTCATGTAATGAAACTGATACTCTATGAAATTATACCATTAATTTCCCACATAACTATTATATATATATATAATATATTTAAATTAATTTTAACTTATTTGAATTTATGTTCAATCCAATGCACAATCATTTAGTTATAGAACCCAAACTCTAATAATCTACCACTAGAACTACATCCACCTACATGTGAATTTCAGTCCTCCAGAACACACATGATGATTATGTTTCTACTGATTTAGGGCTTTAGCTAAGGAGTCCACTACGTATTATTCCATGGAGACTATTCTCACTTTGATATCACCTATCAGATAAGGATTAATCATGGGATAATATTTCTAAAGAATTATATTTTCTTGTTTATTTGATCTTGGCTCCAATATAAGGGCCATGACTATAGTATTATCATAGTAGAGTGTGATAGGATATTTACTACTCGGAATTGAATAAAGATCTTATTTGATTTTTTATATAAAAAAGTCTTCTTTATATTCTTTAGATGTTGTAATATATTTGAAAACTACTATATATTTTTAGACTATGTATTTATTTTATATCTTTCAACTCACAACGCCACTTTTGGTAGTGATAATGTATCTTGTCTATGATTTGAGATCTTCTTAATTTATTGGGAACAATAATTTTTATATCCTCTAATGGATAACTACAGATCTCTCCAATATACTAAGAATATACCCTTAGATCAACATAGATATATAAGGATGGCCATAAATACCATCCAATGGTGATAATTTAAGTCATATTGATATCTTCCCACTATATTTAAGGCGTAGGAAACATATATCCTAGTATATATCATATCATATATTACAGACATAATCATCAATTTGAATAGAATCCCTACCATCAATTTCCTTTCTTCATGTGTTAGAGGACACATTTTCATGGAATTATTAATTTCATGTGAATTTAGAAATAATACCCTCTTGTATTATTATATATTGAATATTTTCATTATCTTATCAATTTTTGTACTTTTACATAGACGGGGTTTCCAATTGGATATTTCATGATAGATCTTTATCTCGAGAATATATGTTTCTTTACATATGCCCATCATGGTGAATCATTTGGTCAATCGTGTATTAACAGTCCTTAAGACTAGTATCTCATTTACAATATGTAGTATGTAATTTCCATAAACTATTACAAAAATCATCATACTCTTACAAAAATGATTATACACATAGGGCTCATATACATTCTTCATGAAACAAATTTTATTATGGATTCCTCAAATCAAATGTTTCATTACCAACATGTTTTCATTAATCCATAAATGTATCATTACAATTTTCATGCCTTATATCCATACGCTTTTGTCACAAAACCATCAAGTTGTGTCACATAGGAATGTTCCTAAATTTTACCATTAAGTAAGGGTATTTTTACACTTATATTCAATATCTCATA
The DNA here is from genome assembly GCA_963277665.1 of Viscum album. NCBI lineage: Eukaryota > Viridiplantae > Streptophyta > Magnoliopsida > Santalales > Viscaceae > Viscum > Viscum album. The sequence goes on from OY728140.1 coordinate 1,958,432,031, forward strand.
TTTATGGTAAACAGTGATGGCGTGTAGAATTATGATGTTTTTACCACATCAAATTGTGCAAAGGTTTTTTTAGAGTCCATTCCATATTATTATTTAAACTATTTTTGTATAATTCATGAATTATAAGTAATTCTTGATCAATTTATTTCCTCATAATTCTTAAATACCCATTTAAAACCAATTGGATTTACTCCCACTAGAGGATCTACCAAAATCCATACATAGTTTTGATATATGGAATCCATTTTAGGATTCTTAAATTATTTCCACTAGGAAATATCTATGCCAATTGATACCTATTTTTAAGTCACAAGATCATCATTATCAACTAAAAAACTCACCATCATTGGTGACTAAATGACATATCATTCTAGTTTAATAATGTATCTCATACTCCTATTCCATGGGAGATTGTGGAATATATTCTTATGCTAACTCTTGTGTATCTATATCCTAAACATCATTAAATTATATCTCTCTCCTAATATCTTTTTAGAGATGTGATCACCTTCAATAATGTAGTAATTTTTGTTAACTACAACTTTCATGTGTATGCGGTAATATAAATAATATCCATTAGTTTCATTATGATTCCCCATAATGATTCTCTTAGTCTATATGGGTGCCATCTTATTTCAACAAATATATTTAACATATTCAACATAACCCCACAATCGAGATGTTGAAAACATGGTTTTATTTACAAACTAAATCTGTTATGGTATACCGGTTTCTTATTTACTTCGTACTCAGTTTAGTGTTTATGCTAATTTCTACAATGCATATCCTGAAAATTATAATAGAAGACTCACATGACTCATTATTGATATCAGCATGTTTAAAAGGGTATTTTACTCCTTTCATATACAATATTACATTGTGGGGTATAAGGAGGAGTGTGTTGGGACAGAATCCCAAACTCATATAAATAGTCAATAAAGACTTGATTAATATATTCTCTAAAAAAATCTGAGATAATTTTCATAATTTTAGTAACATGTTGGTTCTCAAATTAATTATTATATTCATTGAATATCTGAAAGGAATCTGACTTATACCTCATTATGTAGAAATATCCAAATATACTGAAATCATTATTACAAGTTATGATGTTTTAGTAATCAACCCTTGATTAAACTAAAAATGGTCCACACGCATCGGTAAAATCCAACTCAACAATCTTAGTGGCTCTTTCAAATTTTCTAATAAATGGATATTTAGTTATTTTTATATATAAACATTCATGAAATGAATTAATGGTTTTTGTTAAATGGAATCTAAATGTCCATCTTAGAATAACATGGACAAAAAATTTTTTGTCTACTGTACCTAACTGATGATTCCATAGATATGTGTGGTATAAATCTTGTGAACTATTCTCATTAACAATTACACGTATTTATTTTGTATAATACAAAATTTAAACACCATTATTCAAATACAATTTACCATTAAAAATTATTTCCTTATAAAAGGATACATACTTACATCCAAACATGAAACTAAATACCTTTTTATAATGTTCGAATATAGATATAATGTTTATTGTTACTAGTGACACTTAATAACACTATTTTAATACCAAGATCATTCCTGGAGGCTACATGAGATGGCAGCACCTGATAGGGACAATAGCTGACTTGGCTCCATTGAAATGATATATATCTACCATACCCCATGAAATCTTCTAGAATCTTACTGATTATTTTTTTAATATATATGTGAGATCCTCATTTTTTATCGAATAAATAAATTTTTTAAATAGATAAATTTAAATCGATATCAAACAAACATGATGTTTCCCCTAGATTCATTGTCTGGGTGATGTACTTATACCAATGACCATTATTTACATATACAAAATAGATATCATCTTATTCCATTCCTTTACCTATGATCTTTCTCTTCTTTGAAGGGAATTGGAAATAATATTTGGACTTAGAGATCTTTGATTTAAATTTCATTTTATTCACTAAAAGGATTTAATTATCACTCTTTATTCCTTGTTTAATTTTCAAAGTAGATTGAGAATATCTATGAGATAAATTTCTATGTTTTTTATATTGAAATTAACTACCAAACTAGATAATCTATGAGGGAATGATAATATAATGATATCATGTATAGATCATCGGGTAGTTTAAACCATCGAACCTCTACAAACACAATAATTTAATGACTTTAGCTATATGAGGCATGGCTGGATGAAATTCTCCATGGTTTCTCTAAAAAAGAGTGCATTTGATATCTCAAATTGTTCCGAACTATATCTCTATGAATATATACCATAAAGATTCCAAATATTACATTAATCATCCATGTATTCATATGTTTTCCAATGTTCATTATAAATTTGTAGAAGCATTGAAAATTGAACATCGACCATATTCACTTAGGGGTTTATCATAGACAATGAAATCCTCTATAGTTGCTTCATTATATAGCATGTCACGCAGTTATGATTCTAGAATATAGTGTTCTTATTCATGGAACTGTTCTACCAATAGGCATTGGATGTAACATTTATCAACCCAATAATCCCTCACGTGACTATAATCGGTTTTTCTATGTGTCCTCATCTTACGCTCCATATAATTAAGGGGCATCCAACTAGTAGCGATGGTGTCAAGGATATATAGGGGATAATATAACCTTTGGATATAGAGTATAAATATAGAAGAAACAATTTCAAAATTTTGGAAATAGTGGAAATAACATATTTAAATCATGAATCCAGAGAAAAAAAATTGAAACTCAATAATAATTGATTCATGTGATGATATGATGAAATTTACCGAAATGATGTGATAATATTTAAACATATGATTGACTAAATAGACACCATACAAGACTCTAATATCCTTACCTAAAACACCATGTTAGCCTCATCTCCAAAATATAACCCATCAACAAAGAGACTATCAACAACAATGTCCTTTTCCCTTATGTAAATTTGTATCTGTGAGTTCTATCTGGGAAGCAAACATTGTCCCATATAGGCTGTTAGTACAACACAGTAAGTCTACACCATTATGTCTAAATGAATATAGTCTCAGATAGATAATACAATGATAAAATGGTATTGATTTAATCAATTAAAACTATACATTACGTAGAACCATTGACAATCGAGCTTCAAGTTGATTCTCATGGTTATACCCAACCCGCATCTGCTCTAATCCAAATATCATGGATCATGTCATGGGATTATTCAAACAATTACTATAACCCACAACAAGTTTAGCCATAAATCAGAATTGGATAACTATGAAGATACCTATAAGCATTAGTTCATAACTGATCTGAACCCTATAAGCATTGTATGATAACCAGACCAAGCCCTATTATCATTATAGTGTAACTGGGAATCCCTATAAGAATTATATCATAATCAGGTGAATCCCAGTAACAATTAAAATATAATATGGCCAAGCCTGTAAGAATTTAAACAAAGCTAGGGAAATTTTTTAATAATTACTATATAAATTGGACAAGAATTTTAAGTATTGTATCATAACCCAATTCCTCATAGGACATTATGTTCAATTCATCAAATTACCAACTTTCATTAAACCCCCTTGGTTGTAGTCATACCAAATAGCCAATTCTTAGTTTGTACAATCCCATACCAAATAACTACACCAATATACCAAGTTATTCCAATTCATTATATTAATCCATCATTCTCAAAACCCAACATATCCTAGAGTACCATGATCAATATATCCAAAACTCAAGTAGGGTCAAGGATTGAAACCTATCTAGTGGATACAGGTCTTGGTCTAAACAACAATGATTCAATGGGATAAAATGGGAGGTCTATAAATGTTTGTAGAATCAAAACATGGATAATTTACTTGTTTAGGATGCACTCATGGTGTTATGATGTAATCAATTATTTTTCACAAAGTATAATAAATTGAGACTGATAATAGTGATATGTTCTAAACCAACCACCTCAAAATGAATAAGACACATAGAAACCCCATGATGTTCGAGATGGATCTTGGATCCTCCCCCTTATAACTCATGGCATACAACACCAAGTTTGGAATGATCAGGTTTCTAGATATTGATTCCAGGAAGGTGGGGTTGAATCCAACAGAAAAGAGACAAAAAAGTCTATAAAAAGATCTATGGGTGGCATTGGGTTGAGAGGAAAATATTTAATCAATACATGATCGAATGTGGTCTAGGGTTTGTATAGACTAGAAGTCAAAACGATGATCATGGCACAACCCACTAGAGAATTAACTATAACTTTCTAACATAGTGTACACTATTGTGAATCCAAAGGAACCATGTCACAACCCCCTTGGTAAACCCATTTATGAGATCCACAATGTTTGGTACACTATTAATCCAATAATCCAAAATATAAAATATAGTGTACCCTAAAAACATTCTATAGTGAGCGGAATTGTAACGTCCCAAATATTCATTAATGGAAATCTCTCTTGATTAAATTAAATCTCTCTTTATGTAAAATGTTTATATAAAATTTCAACGTTTTGGTTTTATGTTTTTGTATTTTAAAATATTATTATGAATTTTGACCATTGTTTATATGGTCATTGAATAGTGATCACATGATTAGTATAAATATAGGTCTTTAATGAATCTAATTTACTAAGAGAAAGGAAGAGATGGCCTCAACCTATTGACATTCCCCATACGAATCCCATTTGTCGGAGTTCAGATAAGATGTGGCATCATTGGGATTCGCTCTTGACCACGCCCAAGATGAGATTCAATAGGTTAAGCCCCGAACGGGACCGCCTACAAGAGAAGTGGAAGGTGATACAGATTACCACCCGAGCAATGTTATCTGACCCACCCCAAGAGTTTTTCACCATCGAAAACCTTAATCTTTTGCCTTATGTGGGTGTTATAAGGGGTTATGTAACAAGACCTTACCACTATGATTATGTGCATTATTTTTTATATTATGATGAATATACTTTCATTTTATTATTTTTACCTTGTAAATAGTTTTAAATGAATAAATACTATTTTAATTAATATTCAACTAAGAAATATATTTTAATGAATTAATGAATTTTTTAATTAAATATTATTTTAATGAAATATTATTATTTCAATTAAATTATTTTTTATTAAATATAAATTATAGTATAATTTATTGAGTGCAATTGTAATTTTTATTATGGTTTGAAAGCCATTTTTGTCAAAACCTGTGAATTTTCAATAAATTTCGGTTTTATTTTAAATTTTAAAATTAACATATTATGAAAATTAATTAGATAAAATAAATATTATTTCTGGAATCAGGATTTTGAAATTATCCAAAGGTGAATTTTTCATAATTTTCTAAAAGAGTCAAATTTTTGGGTAAAAATTAAATTTTGTTTAAATATATAATGTGTTTTATGACATCATAATGACCCAATAGTGATGTAATAAAATACTATAAGCTTTATGTTTGTAAAATATATGTTCTAACATTACAATAATGTGGTTTTGGTTTTGATTGACTTATTTTACAAAGCATTAAAGGACCCTCCAAGGCTTATTAAAAATCTTGTCTTTTTAAATTGTTTTCCTTGGGAGTGTGACTCTCTACCACATAAGCAAACCCATTATCTAAAGAATTTATTAATTTTTAATTATAAAATATTTTTTTCCACTTACCCTTTCCAAAAATCATGGGAAAAATACATGGGATGGTTTGTGGTTTGGATTAGTTTAATGTGAGGTGTCGCAAACATAAATAATAAACAATTCCATCACATTTCCTATATAAACCCACCTAATCTCCCACTTCCTCCTCACTCAAATTCTTTAGAGTTCATCCAACCTATGCCCTACTCTTTATAGAATCCTCCCAAGGTTCCCCAAGCTCCCAATATTCCACTCTCAAGCTCCTATCAAGCCTTTGGTAGCACACATCCAAGTAAGGGTTTTTTCTTCCTTTCTCATTTTGGTAGAAATTTCTTAATGTTGTTATGAACATTTAATTACAATTATAAAAGTTGGGGTATGGTTTCCCACCTCCCCCATTATTCCATCTTTATTTTTTAATGATGTGAGACCCTGTGGGCCAAAGTCCAACCTCTGGTTCTCTCCTTGTCTTCTTGCTCTCATTGGATTCCTGGTACAGGGGACATCTCCTTCTGGAATAAGAACTGGGCAGGCTCTGTTCTGGCTTTCCCAGGATGTCCGACGCCTTTGATCTCGTTAAAGGAAGCCCAATGCCATCCCCGCTTCGTCAAGGCAGTGTTGAATGCGGACCAACAGGCTGTCTTTGATTCGATCATGTTGAATTCCAAGAAAGACAAGTGTGTCTTCACTCCATCATCCTCGGGGGTCTTCAATAACAGAGACTTCCAAAGGTGGAGGGTCCACTCGAGGCCCCTGGATCGGTGGAATGGTGTGGTCTGGTGTCGCCAGATCCCGACCAAAATGAACTTCTTGACCTGGCGAATCAGAAATCTGGCCCTGGCTTCGGATGACAATATCAAGAAACTTGGAATCAGTTTGGCCTCAGGATGCCACTGTTGCAAGCAGCAAATGAAGGAAAGCTTGGATCACGTTTTCTTCAAAAGTGAATGGGCATTGGAGGTTTGGTCCTTTCTTTGGGGAGTCAGGTCTCCAAGCTCTGAGGAGACAGAGTATGAGTTTATAGAAAGATGGTTTGAAGGTGCGCTTGGTTTGGAGAGGACTCGCCTTTCCCGTGCTGTCTCCTTTAACGTGGGGTGCTGGTGCATCTGGCAAGCTAGAAACCAAGCCCGATACGAAGGAGTTATACCTTCAACTAGAGCTATCCTTGCGCACATACGTTTCCAGCTTATAGACATGTCGTGGCTCTTTAAAAAGCAGCAGTGGTCCCTCCCTTTCCCATGCATGCAGAAGAACAACATTTATCCTTCCCTTCCTGAGGAAGTAGGATCTGGGAAGTGGGTTCGATGGAACCCCCCTGCTGTAGGTTACAAGCTCAATACTGACGGAGCTTGCGCAGCAGGGGTGATTTCTGGAGGGGGGTTGTTAGAGATAATAAGGGTGATGTGATCCTGGCTTTCTCTTGTTTTCTGGGTAGGGGAAATTCCATTCTAGCAGAGGCCCGGTCTCTTCTCACAGGACATTCCTTGTGCATTCAGGAGGAGGTTTCCATCTCTGAAGTGGAGGTGGACTCACTTGTCCTCCTAAATTGCCTCAAAGATAAAATCTCTACATCGTGGTCCATAGAGTACGTGATCAGGAACTGTCGTCATATGCTTGGTCATAACATTACTCTTTCTCACATTTATCGAGAGGGGAACAAGGTTGCAGACTTTGTGGCCTCCATGGCTGACCACAGTTCCACAGACGCACAAATTTTACGTATTAACATTTTGAAGGCGGAATGTGTTGATTTGATAAGAGGGGATGCCCTTGGTTTGCATTTCTTTAGACCTCCATAGTCCTCTCTGTGAATTTTCTTCTTCTCTTAATAAAAAACCTACTTTGGATGGATGTAAGGAATTTTCTCTGTCCTCTTTTACATTCAGACAATTATTTTGTGTCATTACTCTAAATTCCTATACAATTATTGGGACATGTATATATAAGACCCCCTTACTGTCCATTTCACATACATATTTTGAGACACCCCTTTCTCTCTCATCAACCATTTTTATGAATTCTTACGTCACACCATTATGCTTCCGGAATTGCACCAATTATCAATGTCAATGACATTGTGTAGTGAATACCATGAACATTTCTTTATCAAGGGTATTCACCTTTATGCACGATTAATTATTGATTATAAATTTTTATGAATGAATTCCACATTCATTTATCATGGAATAAATGATGATATTTTATGAATTTATGTTATATGATCCATTTGGCACACTTATGCATGAAATGAAATGTTTAAGAAGGGTGAACCCTTATAGCGCTCCAATGCATTGGGTTAAGAATAATATCATGATATTTCATGTGAAATAGGTGTTTAATCATGTTAATTCAAGTGCAACGAGGTTTTAATCATGCTTCATTTGAAATGGGGATTTAATCATGCTCCATGTGCAATGAGCCTTAGCTCATGCTAATTCCATGTTAAGTATTGTTGCCACATATCCATGTAATGATTATCATGATTTATCATGCCTTTATGTTTATGCTCCTCCTGTTATCTATTTATATTCCTATTGTCTGACATGTATTATATTTCTCATGTTATTCTATGATTATTCCCTTACTAAGCTTTATATCTCACCCTTTTCTTATGCAAGTCCTCAGGTTATCCCATGAAATGTTAAGTACAAGGGAATGTAGTGACCATGTAAAGGATGTTTTCAATAAAGATGTTGTATTTCATGTTTTATGATGTTAGGTAATGATACTAAGCCTAAATACACTAGACCTCTCGATCTTCTATATTGTGTCAAGTGAACTTTATTTAATAAATTATGTTTAATTGTGTAATAAAAGATCAGAGTTGTCATAGTTGTTATCAGGGGATATGTTTAGTTATTTTTTAGATTAGGATTAGAAATACATAGTGAATACTTGAAGACAAGACTATTTATAATAAAAAACATCCTTAAGTTTTTGTGAGTATTGAGTAAGTGGTTTATCAATCCATGTCTAGATACAAGCAGGTAGAAGCGCCTCTAGCATAGATGTATCCTAGGGGTAAAACCCGAAAACACCGCATTGAGCTAAAACAGGAACCAATGCATGACAACATGCCTTGCTTCAATCTTGGTTACGACACTCTTGGGGGATATGTTTTGGTAAATTCACAGAATTAGTATGAACCATTATTAAGGGAAAAAATGTCCTAAGAATATCTGTTAGAAAGTAGATAATTTATAACATAAACTGAAGCCAATAGATTCATATGTTAAGGAAATAAGAGTAATTTATAAGTCATTAGTTTGTTCCTTGTATTAACCTTTAAGTTTTACCCCTAACAATCCTTTTATTCCAGCCAATGTCCGGTAATAGGAGGACTCAGGCTAACAACCGATGTGAAGATCAATTTGATGACTATACTAATGAGATACCCAATCCAATGGGAGGGGGAATCATGAACATTGTCATGATTATCTATCAGATAAATCAATATTTGAATAAAAACATGGGTCAAGAGGAACGTTCACCCCCCATAAGAAAGAACAACTCACTATTGAGGGCTTCATAAGACAAAGGCCTCCTACTTTTAATGGATTATCTGACCCCTCAAATGCCGAACATTGGATCAACTACATTGAAATGATCTTATCCATCCTTCAATATTCTGAACAACAGAAGGTTCTCTCTGCTGCTTATCATATGAAGGGTGAATCTGATCAATTGTGGATGTTGATCAAAAATACGAAGCTAGTTGAGAAGATCGAGGCGTTGGAATGGAAGGATTTCTTCATGATGTTTTTCGATAAATATTTTCCACGAACCCTCTAGCAGAAATGGAAATGGACTTCCTTGCCCTCAACCAAAAAGATGATTAATCTGTTGTAGCATATGAGGAAAACTTTATAAGGCTTTCAAGATATTCTTCCTTATTTTTAGTTACCCCTAAATGCAAGGTTGACCGCTTCTTAGGTTGGATGAAACCTAGCCTGCGGAAATCACTCACGATCTGTGACTTCGAACGCTATTATGAAATATTCTAACATTCCCTCAAGGTTGAAATAGAGATCATATAATCTCAGGGATATCATGGGGATAAGAATCAAATGTTGGACATCAATGCTGGTGGTCTGATGTATAAATCCAACGGTTCTAAGAAGATCCAGCACCCCAATTTCCAATGGTGAGGAAAGAAGCACCCCAAAAATTTCCTGAAGGGGATGAGGAAATGCTTTAGGTGTGGAAGAGAGGGGCACCTAGCTATTAAATACAGACAAGAAAAACCTATGGTTGCAACAGATGAGAGGAACGCTCCCTTCAAACCACAATTCATGGTTTATTGCTACAACTGTAAAGAACTAGAGCGTATTGAAAATAAGTGCCCCAAGCCAAGGGTTTTTTGTGGCAGCCAACAACCTCCAAGGTGTCAAGGGTGAGCTTTTTCCATCACTACTACTGAAGTGAACCCTGAAAATGAAGTGATGACATGTACACTAGTCATTCATTAAATAATAGAGAACATAATTTTTGATTTAGGTTCTATGCATTATTTTATATCTCTAATGTTTAGATGATCAATCTCATCACCACCACAAATCATGGAAGTGATGATGTCGGTGAGAGCGGAAAATGGGGAAATCATTCCATCCCATTAATATAACTCCTCCCCTATCATAATCTGTGGATTGAACTTCCTGGTGAACCTAGTCATACTTCCTCTGGTCGAATTTGATTCCATTCTTGGAATTATTGGCATTCCTTATATTGATACAACATAAATTGTCGTGGGAGGGAAATCACTATCCAAGTGGATAATCGACCCCCGATTCGATACAAGTGCAAGGAGGAGGCTGATTCTTCGTTATCTCCAACATCTCAAGCATGGATATTACTACCCTATAAGTATGCTTATTTGGCTCAGACGATTGAGTCTAAAGAAGCAACCATCTTTGAAGACATGCCTATTTTGCAGGAATTCGCTGAAGTGTTTCCCGAGAAATTTCCCGGTGTTTCTCCTAGAAGAGATGTGGAATTATCAATTGAACTTATACCTGAGGCGTTACCAATATCAAAAACACCATATAGAATGGCTGTTGTGGAGCTTGAATAGCTGAAGAAACAACTACGGGAGAATCTAGATAAACACTTTATACACCCAAGTGCTTCACCATGGGGTGCATCAGTCCTCTTTGTCAATAAGAAGGATGGGTCATTTTGCCTTTTCATTGATTATCGTGAGCTCAAAAAATATCACTAAAGAACAAGTATCCACTCCCAAAAATTGATGACTTGTTTGATCAGCTGTTTGGAGCATAGTACATTTCCAAGGTAGATTTGCAGTTGGGATATTATCAAGTAAGGGTTAAGAAGGAAGATATCCCCAAGACTGCTTTTCATACAAGATATGGGCACTATGAATTCATAGTAATGCAATTTGTACTCAATAATTCTCAATCAATCTTCATGTACATGATTAATATAGTCTTTAGAGATTACCTCTACAAATTTGTGGTAGTCTTTATATGTGATATTTTGATATACTTCAAAACCAAGGAGGAACCGGAGGAGCATCTAAGAACTACATTACAGACCTTGTGGAAGGATAAGCTCTATGAAAACTAATACAACTGTGAGTCCTGGTTGAAGGAGGTCTCATTCTTGGGCCATATCACCACATGCAAAGGTATATCTTTGGATAAATCCAAAACAGATGCAATTGAGGGATGTTTGAGGCCAACATCGGTAACAAATATTTGTAGCTTCTTAGTGTTAGCTGGATATTAATGAGGATTTGTGAGAAATTTCTCAAAATTGACTAACCCTCTAACAAAGATAACTCGGAAAAGAGTAATGTTTTCTTGGAGTAATGAATGCGAAAAAAGCTTCATGGAGTTTAAAAGGAGGCTTATCACTGCACCTGTGCTCACTTAACCCACAAGTGGATAAGTTTTTGTGGTATTCAGTGATGCTTCGAAGAAGGGACTGGGATGTGTGTTGATGTAAAATAACAATGTAATTTCCTATGAATCAAAGAAATTGAAATTTCATGAACAGAACTATCCAACACATGATCTCGAGTGGGCTGTAGTGATATTCGCTTTAAAAATTTGGAGGCACTATCTCTTTGGGGAGAAGTATGAAATATATACGGATCACAAAATCCTCAAGTATATATTCAAACAAAATGAGTTGAACATGATCCAATGAATATGGTTTTAACTGATCAAAGACTATGACTGCTCAATCCATTACCACCCTGGGAAAGCAAACAAGGTGATGGATGCCCTAAGTAGAAAGGACACAATGATTCTGTCATTGATGAGAATTGAAAAGGATCCAATCTTCTTAGATTTGATAAACATGAACATGGGAATCATAATGACGGGAACATCATCAATCCATTCACAAATTATTTCTCAACTGTCACTTTTGGAAAGGATAAAGGATGATAAAATAATATGATGGGGAGTTCAGGAAAAGGTGGAAGCCATCGGAAAAGGGAAATCCTCAGAGTTTAATTTCAATGAACAAAGAACTATGAGATTTGGGAAGAGACTGTGTCTTCCATAAAGTCCAGAGCTGAAAAGGGATCTTTTGGATGATGCACATAGTTCAAATTTCTCTATTCACCCAGGAAACTCAAAGATGTATCTAGATCTCCGAGAGAATTATTGGTGGGATAATATGAAGAAGGAGATCATTGAATATACATCAAAGTGCCTGGTGTGTTAGCAAGTGAAGGCAGAGAGGTAGAAGTCTAAGTGGATGATGCGACCATTTCCAATACTAGAATAGAAATGGGAGAACATCACCATGGATTCTGTCACCAAACATCTGAAGACATCCAAAGGAAACAATGTAATCCGTATTTTTGTGGATTGTCTTAAAAAGGTTTCACACTTCATTGTTATTTAGGAGGATTTCTCATTGGATAAAATGGCACAAATATATATCAGGGAAGTGGTAAGGCTGCATGGAGTACCATAATCTATTGTGTCTGATCGAGATCCACGATTCACCTATATGTTTTGGAAGAGTCTTCAACATGCTCTGGTTACTAAAATGAACATCAATATGGATTATCATCCTCAAACTGATGGCCAATCTGATCAGATAATCCAAACACTTGATGACATGTAGAGAGAATGCTCAATGGACTTTAAAGAAGCATGGGATCAACATCTTTCTCTGGTTGGTTTTTCTTATAATAACAGTTTCCACTCGAGCATCCAAATGGCACATTATGATGCCCTTTATGGGAAAAGGTGTAGAACACCGGTGTGTTGGGATGAGGTCAGTGAGTGTAAGCATCTTGGACTTGAAATGGTTTATGAAATTGTGGAGAAGGTAAAATCAATTTAGTAGCATATCAAGGCAGCCTAGAGTTGACAGATGAGTAATGAAGATAACCGTCGATGAGACCTTGAGTTTACGTTTAGAGACATGGAGTTTCTACGCATATCTCCGTGGAAGTAGGGTATGTGGTTTGGAAAGAAAGGGAAGTTAAGTCCAAGGTACATTGGCCCCTTTGAGATTCTTGATCGTGTTGGGGATGTGGCCTATCGACTAGCACTCCCACCTACCATGGCCAATGTACATGATTTCTTTCATGTATCCCTCTTAAAGAAGTACATACCAGACCCTTCACATGTACACTCTTCAGAGGTTGTACAGTTAGAGGATGATCATTCTAATGAGGAGAAACTAATGAAGATCTTAGATCGTAGGGAAAACGTTCATCTAAATAAGACAATTCCCCTCGTCAAGGTGTTGTGGCGAAACCTATAGTTCAAAGAAGCAACGTGGGAATCAAAGGAAATGATGAAGAAGAATTTCCCACATCTGTTTTAGTATGGGAAAAGAAAATTTCGAGGGATAAATTTTTTATGGGGGGGGGGAGATTATAATGACCCAAACTATCATTAATGTAAATCTCTCTATATCAAATTAAGTGTCTCTTTATGTAAAATGTTTATATAAAATGTCAAATTCTTTGGTTTTTTGTTTTTGGATTTTAAAATACTATTAATAATTGTGACCATTGTTAATATAGCGATTTAACATTGATCACATTATTCGTATAAATATAGGTCTTTAACGAATCGAATTATCCAGACAAAGGAAGTGATGACCTCATCCAGTAGACTTTCCCCATACGAAGACTATTTTTCCGAGCTCAGAAAAGACATGGTGTCATTCGGCTTCCCTCTTGACCAAGCCCAATCCGGGCTTCAACAGGTTTGAATTCATATGTCACACTATTACCCTGCCGAAATTGCACTAATTTTCCATGCCAATGTCATTGTGTAGTGAATACCATGCCCATTTCTCTATCAAGGGTATTCACATTTATGCCCATTTACTTATTGATTATAAAGTTTCATGTATGAATTCCTCATTCCTTTATTGTGGAATAAATTATGATGATTTTTTAATCCATGTTATATGATATATGTGGCACTCTTATGAATGAAATTAAATGTTTAAGATGGGTGCAACCTTATAGCGCTCCAATGCATTGGGTTAAAAATACTATCATGATACATCATGTGAAATGGGTGTCTACTCATGCTAATTCAAGTGCAACGAGGTTTCACTCATTCTTCATGTACAATGAGGATTTACTCATGCTCCATGTTAAATGTGCCTTGGATCATGCTAATTTCAGGTTAAGTGTTGTTTCCACATTTCCATGTAATGATTATCATGATTTATCTTGCCTTTATGTTATGCTTCTCTTGTGCTCTATTGATATGTGTATTGTCTAACATGTATTATATTCCTTATTTTATCCCATGATTATTCCCTTACTAGGCTTTATAGCTCACCCTTTTCTTTTGCATGTCCCCAGGTTATCGCATGTATTTCTAAGTACGAGGGAATGTAGTGGTCATGTAAAGGATGTTTTTAGTAAATATATTGTATTTCATGTTTTAAGTTTTTATGTAATGATCCTAATCCCCAAAGAAACTAGTCATCTCGATCTTATATATTGTATCAATTGAAGATTATTTAATAAATTATGTTTAATTGTGTAATAAAAGATCAGTGTTGTCATAGTAATCGCCCTGGGATGGCTATGATACAACTAACATTAGTGTAATAGCTATTTATAATATGGATTTAGATTCAAAATCCAAATCTCATTCAATTACACTGCAACCAACATCTCCACATTGTAGTGCTCAACTACAAAGGTAGAACCAACACCAATGTAAATCCCTATGACACAATTACAACATAATTGTATGTATCCTTGGAAACCATCACCTTGGACCCTACACCACATCTTTGGGATAAGAATCATAGTCACTCACACTACAAGCCAACCCATGTAACCACATCATACTCAACACTAATGTTTGGGTTTTTAAAATCCTATTATTTTTATTCCTTCATTCAATAAACTCTCACAAAAGAAGG
Organism: Viscum album; assembly: GCA_963277665.1. Classification (NCBI taxonomy): domain Eukaryota; kingdom Viridiplantae; phylum Streptophyta; class Magnoliopsida; order Santalales; family Viscaceae; genus Viscum; species Viscum album. Next base: position 1,958,447,037 of record OY728140.1, read on the forward strand.
CTTGAAAACATTGATATAACCAAATAAAATATGCTAAGATAACTGAAACCAAAATAAGAATAGTAACTACCCTATTAAATGATAGGATCTTCCAACCTCACCACAATATGATAGATTATTCATGAGCTACTTGAAGAATTTCTATGGGGAATCTACTAACATGTGTTTACATAATTCCTTCATATCTGACTCCATCTCACTTGTATTCTCGTGTACACACCCATGTTTCTACTACACTCTCACTATATGTACAATATTTTCACAGATATTATTCTAACTAAAGTCCACAATAAAAATCATACTCTCCTCTAAGGATGCATTGACATATAGTATAATGTTGTCAACATCTATCATTTTGGAAGGGTCAATATGAGATCTATTAAACTGTGACACACGTAGAACATTGTGCATGTCACTAATTCACTATGGAAGGGATAAATGTCACAAAAATCGATTGACCATTTTCACAATATCAAATGTCCAATCACACCAAGGTAGTAGTTTCCTCTATTCCCTGATTATTAATTTCTCAGGCCATGATGACACCTGAGAGAAAACAAAATGACCAACATTAAATTTTATTGTTCATATACAATGGCCATCATAAGATTTATTTGCAACTCTTCATGGTCAAAAACCACTCTCTGATCAATTGGACATTCACATACATTTATTTCACAAGATTAAGTCCAAAGAGCATCGATTTAATTTATAATAACCATAAAAGGGTAAAAATAAAAGATCATCCATACAAGTCCACTAAAGGTCCATTTGGATCGATGATTGAAATTTCCAATTATAAGTGACCTCCACTGGTTCAAAATGATTCTTCTAAGAACCAGTGAAATCAATGATAAAGGCTCGCAAAATACCCTCTATAATCTAAATAATCCACCTATATTTTTCACTAGTATGAGGGTGATAAGTTATAATCATAAGTACCTATGACCCTAAATCAAAATAAATATCCTTCAAAAACATATATGTATAATGATTAACTCAGTCAGAAATTATCCTCCATGATAATCCATATAGAAAAACAATCTCCCACAAGTATACAACACATTGATCATCAATAATGAAGGTCTCTCAAATGTGAAAAAATGGGCTAACTTCATCAAGTGATCCATGATCACCAATAAAACAACATTATTATGGGGTGTATAGGTTAATCCTATAATGAATTCCAAAGTGACATCATCCAAATTCCTTTTTGGAATGAGTAGAGTTTGTAATAACATAGTGGGCCTTTGATGCCTTGGCTTCACCTACAGAAAAGTGATTCATCTAGGCATAACACATACTATCTCCTTTAAAATTATTGTCCACTAGTATTTAATATGGATATCATTATTCATATTTTGAAAACCTAATTGCGCTACACTTTTAGAATCATTAAACACTCTCTTTATCTTACCATGGAAACTCGTAGGACCCATAATCATCCTTAAAACGGTATAATTTCACTGCTACTGGGAGAAAATCATTATTATGTCTCCACACCATAAATTTTTTACCTCAAAGCTAAGACCTCTAGATTAGATAACAACACGCTATTGCTCCATTAATTAATCTTTGGAATAATTTATGTTAGATTCAGAGGTAACCCTTCTTAGGACACCTAAACATCGAGATAAATGTCTGCAAAGAGTTACATATCCTCCCTGCATTAAAACACTCCCAAACTGTCTCCCATGGAGTTTTCTAGATCAATTAATCTTCAATTAATTCCGTTTTCCTGGCATGTATTCCAATTCAACGTTGAATGACTGCCGACAATACACACACCACCTTTGATGAACATTCAGGTCGAACTGGGAAAAGATTTAACTCATGATCATTAGTCTATTTACCCCAAAAATATCATTCATAATAGATAGTGTCACCAACACCTCATAGAATGTACCATAATAGATAACTCCATATCATGAGTTGGGTAATTCCTCTCTTGCAGTCTCATCTATCTTGATCTATAAAAAACAACTCAATATTCTAGTATCAAAACTACTCTTAGTCAATCTCTGAATGTGTTATAATACATAGAGTAAGACATTACCAACATGGGAAAAGTTATGATAGGTTTTGAGTTCATCCTATACTTTAGATCATGAAAAGTTCTCTCAAAATCATCTGACCGACAAAACATTACCCCTTTCTTGGTCATCCTAAACATCAAGGTTTTCATTTGGCATAATTCTAGGATAAGACTTTGATAGTAGACTACCTATCCTAGAAAACCATAAACATCAAATATAATATTGGGTTACTCCCAATATACAATGACAACAACATTCTATGGTTCCACTACAACTATATCCGTCGAGATAACATAGACCAAGAAATGTACATAATCAATAAAAAAGATTAATATTTAGAGCATGGTGTTATGTCGTTGCTCTATCAATGAACTAAGGATGATTTCAAGATTTTGGTAAAGAACGTATGAATAATTATATTAAGTAATATTTCATCAATAGAATCTACCAAAACTCATCCAAAAAATAATTTAATATTTTATTTATCAAGACAATGAATTACATAGGTGTGTTCATCATTATAACAACCCTACTCTTCATTTCATACTTAAACATGATTTGTTGCATAAAAAGTTCACCTGATAAAAAATAGAAGATCGAGAGGTCTAATGTCTATAGGGATTTGGATAATTACATAATAATATAAAGCAAATAATGAAACGTCTTATTGAAACCCTCCTTTACAAGACCACTACATTCCCTCATACTTAGTATTGCATGGGATAACCTGAGCACATGAATTAGAAAAGGGTGAGATATAAAGACCAATAAGGGAATACACATGGAATAAAATTAGTAATACAAAACATGTTAGATAATAGGCATATCAATGGTTTGCAAGAGAAACATGAACATAAAGTCTGGTTAAAGCATGATAATCATACCATGGAAATCTGGAAACAACACTTAACATGGAATTAGCATTATCTAAAGATCATGGCACATGGAGCATGAATAAATTTTCATTTCACATGAAGAAGGAGTAAGCCCTTGTTTCACATGAATTGGAATGATTCAACACTCATTTCACATGCGTATCATGATACTATACTTTACCCAATGAATTTGAGTTCTATCAGGGTGCACCCTTCTTAAACATTTCATTTCATGAATAAGTATTAAACATTGATCATAAAAAATGGAATCAATCATAATAATTTATTCCATGGTAAAGGGATGTGTAAAAAATAAATGAATCTTTATAAATAAGAAGTAAATGTGCATAAAGTGAATACCCTTGATGTAGAAATGGGCATTTTGTTCACTACACAATGACATTGGATTGGAAAATCATAGAGCAATTTTGGCAGCATAACAACATCAAATAAGAACTCCTAAAAAATGGTTGATGAGAGAGAAAGGGGTGTCTCATCATATTTACATGAAACTGGGAGTATTTGGTTCATATAGATACATCTCCCAACAAATGTAATGGAATATATATGCATAATACAAAATAATTTCATGAAAGTAAATGAGAGAGAAATTCCATTCAAAATTTTGGCATAGTAACAGGAGTACGTGGGAGGAATTTAATTATAGAGAAATGGGCATATCATCATTAAAACATAAATAGAGATGTATAGGGGAGGTTTAAGATCATACCCCAATATTTATAATAGAATAAAATGGCACAAAAAAATTAAGAAACTTAGATAAAAAGAGAAAGTTAGGAATCCATTACTTGGAAGTGTTCTTCTAAAGGCTTGGGAGAGGCCTGATAGAGTCTTCTTGGGAGCTTGGTATGCCTTGTGAAGATTATAGAGAGATGAGAGAAGAATTTTGATGAAATCCAAAGGCATTTAGTGAAGAGGATGCGGGATCTTGGGTGGGTTTACATAGGAATAGAGATGAAATTCTTTATTATTTAGGTTTGAGAAACCCCACATTAAACTAATCAAAACCACAATCAAGCCCATTGTTTTTGCCTATTGTTTTTTCCAAAGGGGAGTGTAAAACAATATTTTATTAGGAAAATGGCATAACTTTTTAAAATAATAGGGTTGCTTATGTGGATGTGAGTCACACTCTCAAGGAAAATAATTTAAAAAGTCAAAATGATTTGTAAGTCTTGGAGGGTCCACTAAAGCTTTTAAAATAATAAAAACTAATACAAAATAATATAATATTAATGGTAAAACATATATTGGCCGAACATAATGTTTATATTTTTTTTATTATGCCACTATTGGGTAATTATGATGTAATAGAACACATTATATATTTAAATGGTATTTAATTTTTACCCAAAAATTCTATTGTCTCAGAAAATCATGATAAATTCAGAATTTAATAATTTAGACATCCTGATTCCAAAAATAATATTCATTTGTTCTAAATAATTTTTTAAATATGTGAATTTTTACTTTTAATATAAAAATCGACCTTTTTTAAAAGTCATGTGTTTTGACAAAAACTACTTTCATACCTTAATAAAAATTACAATTGTATTCATAAAAAAATGAATGGTCATTTAAATTTAATATAAAGTAATTTATTAAAAATATTTTATTAAAATATTATTTAATTTAAAAATCCATTAATTCATCAAAATAGATTTATTAGTTGAATATTAAGAAAAAAAATTATTTGTGCTTTAAAGACTATTTACAAAGTAACAATAATAAAATGAATGCACATTATTTATACAATTTTAATTTACATAGTCATAGTGTTAGGGAATTATTACATAACCCCTTATAACACCCAAATAAGACCAAAGGGTAAGGTGTGTGATGGTGACAGACTCTTGGGGGGGCTCAGATAACATCTCTCGGGTGGTAATCTCCATTAACTTGTACTTCTCCTATATTCAGTTTTGGTCAAGCTTAATGTGTTCAAGCTCAGCTTTAGATTGGTCAAGAGAAAAGCCCAACGATGTCACCAGCATTCCGAGCTCCCAAAAATGGGATTCATATGGGGAAAGTCTACTGAATGAGGTCATCGATTCCTTTTTCTGAGTAAATTGGATTTGTTAAAGCCCTATATTTATACTAATCATGTGATCACTATTCAACGACTATATTAGCAACAATCACAATTTTAATCGTTATTTTAAAATCCAAAAACCTAAAACCAAGGAATTTAACATTTTATATAACCATTATAAGACATTTAATTAGATCAAAAGGAATTATCATTAATGAAATTTTCAGTCGTTAAAATCTTCCCCCCTTAAGAAAATTTTCCCTAAAATTTTCAATTTCCCACACAAAAATAGATGTGGGTAACTTTTCTTCATCACTTCCTCTGATTCCCACATCACTTCATCAAACTTTTGGTTTCACCACAACACATTGACAAGGGGAATTATCTTATTTCATAGAACTTCTTCTCTATGATCTAAGATCTTCACTGGTTTCTCCTCATAAGAAAGATCATCCTCTAATGCTACTACCTCTAAAGAGAGTACATGTGAAGTGACTGGTATGTACGTCCTTAAGTAGGATACATGAATGACATCATGTATATTGGCCATGGGAGGTGGAAGTGCTAGTCGATAGGCCATAACCTCGGTATGATCAAGAATCTCGAAGGGACCGATGTACCTATGACTCATATTACCTTTCTTTCCAAACCTCATGACCTTATTCCATGGAGATATGCGTAGAAATACCATGTCACCAACTTTAAACTCAAGGCCTCATTGACAGTTATCTTCATAACACATTTTTTGACTCTGGGCTACCTTGATATGCTGATGAATGGTTTTCACCTTCTTTACCATTTCTTCGGCCATTTCCGGTCCTAACATCTTACTCTCATCGACTTCATACCAACATGCTAGTGTTTGGAACATCTTCCCGAAGAGAGCTCCATAAGGTTCCATTCAGATGCTCGATTGGAAAATTTTATTTTTGGAGAATTCAAATAGTGGAAGATATTGGTCACACCCCCTATGAAGTCCATAGAACATGATATTAACATATCCTATGAAGTCCATAGAACATGATCTTAACATATCCTCCAGTTTCTGAATAGTTTGCTCAGATTGGCTACCAATTCGAGGATGATAGGCCGTACTGAAGTTTAGTTTAGTTTCCAGAGCATGTTGAAGATTCTTCCAAAACATAGAGGTTAATCTTGGATCTCGATCAGATACAATATATAGTGGTACACAATGAAGCCTTAGCACTTCCCTAATATATATATATATATATGTGATTGTTGATCCAATGAGAAATCCACCCAAATTTCAATGATGTGAGCAGAATTTGTAAGACTATCCACAACATCTCAGAGTGTATTGTTTCCTTTGGATGTCTTTGGATGTCCGGTGACAAATTCCATGATGATGTTCTCCAATTTCTATGTTGGTATGGGCAATGGTTGCATCATCCCATTATAATTCTACCTCTCATCCATCACTTGTTGACACCCCAAGAACTTTGATTTATACTCAGTGATCTCCTTCTTCATATTATCCCACCAATAATGCTCTTGGAGATCTCGATAAATCTTTGTGTTGCTTGGGTGAATAGAGAAATTTAGACTATGCGCATTATCCAAAAGTTCCTTCTTCATCTTTGGACATGATGAAACACATAGTCTTTTTCCAAATCTCAAAATTACTTCATCATTGACATTGAACTCCAAGGTTTTACCTTTTTATGATAGCTTCCACTTTCTTCAGAATTCCCACAACATCCTTCTGATCATCCACTAACTCTTCCAATAGAGACAGTTGAGAAATAATTTTTGAAAGGAATGATGATGTTCCCTTATTTATGATTACCATGTTCATCTTTATCAAATATATGAATATCGTAACATTTTCAATTCTCATTAATGATATAAGTGTTGGGTCCTTTTTACATAAAGCATCTTCCACCTTGTTTGCTTTCCTAGGGTGGTAAAGGATTGAGAAGTATTAGTATTTGATCAGCTCTAACCATCTTCATTGACACATGTTCAACTCTTTCTATGTGAATATATACTTGAGGCTTTTGTGGTCTGTATATATCTCACACTTCTACCCAAATGTATAAGGCTGCAGAATTTTTCAAAGAGAATATCACGACATCCAACTCCAGATCATCATGTTGGATAATTATTCTCATGAACATTAAATTACCTTGAAGCATAGGCAATGAAATTGTCATTTTTCATCAACACACAACCTAGTCCCTTCTTCCAATCATCACTGAATACCACAAAAAGTTCTCCACTTTTGGTTAATGTGAGCATGGTCTCAGTGATAAGCCTTCTTTTCAACTCTTTGAAGCTTTCTTCACATTCATCACTCCATGAAAACTTTACTACCTTCCGAGTTATCTTGGTAAGAGGGTTGGAAAATCATGATAAATTTCTTAAAAACCATCGATAATATCATGCTAACCCCATGAAGCTACGGATATCTATTACTGATGTTAGCCTCGGTCATCCCACTATTGAAGTTATCTTGAAGGGATCCATAGATATCACATTTATTGTGATGATATGGCCTAAGAATTAGACCTCCATCAACCAGAACTACACTTTATTTACTTTACATAGAAATTATCCTTTCACATGGTCTCTAGTACAGTTATTAGATTCTCCTCATGATCCTCTATGGTTTTGGAATATATTAAAATATCATCTATAAAGACTACCAGAAATTTGTCGAGGTAACCCCTAAATACTATTTTTATCAAGTATATGAATATTTTTGGATCATTAGTGAGTATGAAGGCATTTCTATGAGGTCTTAGGGCCAGTATGTTTTACAAAAAGAATTCATTAGGATATCTTCCTTCTTCACCCTTACATGATAATATCCTGATCTCAAATCAACCTTGGAGAAGAATTGGGATCCATGCAGCTGATCGAACAAGTCATCAATTCATGGGAGGGGATATTTGTTCTTTATCGTGATTTAGTTAAGATCATGATAATCGATGAAAAGGTGCATTGAACCATCCTTCTTCTTGACTAAGAGGATAGGTGCACCCCATGGTGAAGCACTTGGGCATATAAACACTTTATCCAGATTCTATTGTAGTTGTTTCTTCAGCTCATCAAGATCCACAAAAACCATTCTATACTGATTCTTGTACATTGCAAATGACCCAGGTATATGATTAGTTGAGAATTCAACATCTCTTCTTGGAGTAATACCACTCGATTACTAAGGAAACACTTCAGTGAATTACCTTCCAATAGGCATGTCTTCAAGGATGGTTTCCTCCTTAGACTAAATCATCTGAGCCAGATACGCGTGCTCATATGGTAGTAATATCCATGCTAGAGATGGTGGAGATAAAGAAGATTAATCTTCCTCCTTGCACTTGTACTTAATCGGGGGTTGATTCTCCACATTGAGATTCGTTTCCCTATCACAGAAATTTATGTTGTCTCTATATATGGAAATAAAATCCAAGTCAATAATTGTATCAAATTCCACCAAAGGGTGTATGACGAGGTTTTATGGGATGTCCATTACACCAATTAAGATAGGGTAGAATTTATATTCATTGGATGCAATGATTTCCCTATTTTTCATACTCACTGACATCTTTACTTCCATGATTTGTGGCATTGTTGGGATTGTTCTACTAAAAATTCATGATATAAAAGAATGCATTGAGCCTGAATCAAAAACTACATTCTCTATTCATGAATGAGTAAGTAGTGTACTCGTCACCACTTTGTTGTCAGGGTTCACTTCATCAGTAGTGATGGAAAAATCTCTTCCTTGCTGCCTTTGAGGTTATTGGTTACCACTAAAAACCCTTGGCTTAGGGAACTGATTTGCATGATACCATGGTTCTTTGGTGTTGATGAAATAAACAATGTGTTAAGAGTCGAATGAAGCATTCCTCTCATATTTCGCAGTGGTGGATTTTTATTGTTGGTAGTTAATGACTAGGTTCCCTTCTCTTCCACACCTAAATCATTTCCTCACCCCCTTCATGAAATCTATAGGGTTCTTCATTCCTAACTTTTTTTAAGTGGGTACAAGATTTTCATAACACCACTGTATTTTTACATCGAACCACCAAAATTTATGTCCACATTATTCTTCTTATCCCCATGATACCCCTGAAGTTATCTTATATCTATTTCAGCCTTGAGGTAACATTAGACAATTTACTCACAGTTTTCGATGTCACGGATCACCAGGGCTTTCCGAAAGCTAGGTCTAAATCCACCAAATAAGTTATCGACCTTTCATTTTGGGTTAATGAAAAAGCCGAAAGAATATCGTGGAATCCTTGTAATGTTTTCCTCGAATGCTCTGACAGATTCTCTGTCTTTTTTTCTTGAGGGAAGGAAGTCCCTTTCCATATTAAGCCAGAGGGTGCATGGAAAATATTTATCAAAAAACACCTTCTGTAAATCCTTCCATTCCAACGCCTTGATCTCCTGCTCATGCTTTATATTTTTTTATCAATGTCCTCAATTGATCGGTGTCACCCTCTATACGATAAGCATCCATAATAACCTTCTCTTATTCAGAACATTGAAGGATGGAGAAGATCTTTTCAATGGAGTTGATCCATTGTTTAGTGATAGAGGGATCATATGATCCATTAAAAGTAGGAGGCCTTTCTCTCATGAAGCTCTTGATAGTGACTTGTTATTTCTTAGGGGGAGGGGGTTGAAAGTTCCTTTTGACCCATATTTCTATTCAATTTTTGAGTTAACTGAGAGAGTATCATGGAAAAGATTGTGATTCCCACTCCCATTAGATTAAGAATCTCATTAAAACGGTTATCACATTAGTCTTCATATCGGTTGTTACCTCGAGTCCTCCTATTACCGGATATTGGCTGGAATAAAAGGAGAGTTAGGGTTAACAGATAATGGGTAATCCAAAAACAGATGAGATAAAAATATCTTTTATTTCCTTAACTTATGAATCTATAGGCTTCAATCTATGTTATCCATGATCTACTTTCTAACATATATTTTTCAGGAATTTTTTTTATTCCCGTAATAATGGTTCATACGAAGATTGTGAATTTTGAAATGCATATCCCCTGGGAGTTTCATAACCAAGAGTGTAGCAAGGCCCATTTCTGAGTACTAGGATACCCCAAGTCAAGTCTAAAACTCCTTGTCCATGTTTTCACCCCTAGGTACATCTGTGTTAGAGCTACCTCTAACTGCTCGTATCCAGACAAGGATGTATTTTCTTGATAAACCACTTAATCAATACTCACAAAAAATAGGGTTTTTTTTATACGTAGTATTATCCATATGGATTTTACTAGGGTTTTCAAATCCTAATCCCAAAAATAACTAAACCTATCTTCTGATACCAACTATACAACCCTTCTCATTATTTCATACATAAACAAGATTTATTAAATAAAACATTCACTTGATACAACATAGATGATTGAGAGGTCTAGTGTATTTGGGTATTAGGAACATTACAAAATAACTTAAATAATAGAACACAACATCTTATTGAAAACTTCCTTTACATGACCACTACATTCCCTCGTACTTAGCACTGTGTGGGATAACATGAGGAAATGCATAAGAAAAGTGTGATCTATGAAGCCTAGTAAGTGAAAAAAACATGGAATAACATGAGGAATACAATAAATGGTAGAAAATAGGTATATAAATGGAACACAAGATAAACATGATCATAAAGTCACGATAAAGCATGATAATCATAACATGGAAATGTGGCAACAACACTTAACATGGAATTATCATGAGCCAAGGATCATTGCACATGGAGCATGAGTAAACCAGCATTGTACAAGAAGCACGAGTAAACCCCTGTTGCACTTGAATTTTCAGGAGTCCAAAACATTTTCCCATTAAGTATCATGATAGTATATTTACCCAATTCATTGGAGCACTATCAGGGCGCACCCTTCTTAAACATTTCATTTCATGCATAAATGTGCCACATGTATCATACAAAAAGTAATCAATCATCATCATTTATTCCATGATAAAGGGATTTGGAATATATTAATGATTATTTATAATAAATAACTAATTTTTCATAAAGGTAAATACCATTTATGGAGAAATGGGCATGGTTTTCACTACACAATGACATTGGTTTGGAAAATCATAGTGCAATTTCGGCAACCTAACGACATGAAATAAGAACTCATAAAAAATGGATGATGATAGATAAAGGGGTGTCTCATCATATTTACATGAAATGGAAAGTAAGAGGGTAATATATATACTTTTCCCAATAACCATAATTTAATTTAAATTCATAATACACATGAATTTCTTTAATGTAAATGAGGAGAGAGAAATTCCTTTCAAAATTTCAGCATAGTAACATATGTACATGGGAGGAATTTAATGAGCGAGAAAGGGGTATCTCCTCATTAAAAAATAAAGAGAGCAATATGGGGGAGGTGTAAAATATTACCTCAACATTTATAATTGAATAAAGGTCATAACAATTTTATGAAACTTTGGATATAAAGATAAAGGTAAGAATCCCTTACATGGAAGTGTGCTTCCAAAGGCTTGGGGGAGCCTTGAGAGATACTTCTTGGGAGCATGGGGAACAATTGTAGGATTCTAGATAGAGGTGGGAAGAGGTTGGACAAACTCAAATGTCTTTGAGAGAATAGTAGTGGGAGCTTGGGTGGGTTTATATATGAAATGAGATGGAATTATTTATTATTTAGGTTTGGAACACCATATATTAAACTAATCAAAACCACAAATAAGCCCATGGTTTTTCCCATGGTTATTTCCAAAAGAGATTTAAAAAAATATTTTATTAGTTAAATGTCCTATCTTCTTACAATAATAGGGTTGCTTATGTGGAGGTGATTCACTCTCAAGGAAAACAATTTAAAAAGATAAAAAAAATTAAGTCTTCGAGGGTATACTAAATTGTTGTGAAATCAATCAAAAAAAATATAAAATCGCATTATTTTACTGTTAAAACATATATTTTTCGAACATCATGTTTATAGTATTTTATTACATCACTATTTTGTCATTATGATGTCATAAATCACATTATATATTTAAAAGGTATTTAATTTTTTCCAAAAAATTTGTTTGTCTTTTAAAATAATGAAAAATTCACCATTGGATAATTTTGACGTCCTGATTCAAAAAGTAATATTCATTTAATCTAAACAATTTTTTAAATTTGTGAATTTTTACTTTTAAAATAAAAATCGGCATTTATCAAAAACTCATGGGTTTTGACACAAACAACGTTCAAACCTTAATAAAAATTACAATTGTATTCATAAAAAATTTTACGATCAATTACATTTAATAAAAAGTAATTTATTAATAATATTTTTTTAAAATATTATTTAATTAAAAAATCCATTAATTCATTAAAATAGATTTCTTAGTTGAATATTAAATAAAAATACTATTTGTTCTTTAAAAACTATTTATAATGTAACAGTAATAAAATGAATGCACATTTTTTATACAAAAATATTGTACATAGAAAGAGTGCAAGGATATTTTAACATAACCCCTTATAACATACACATAAGAGTGAAGGGTAAGGTGTACAATGGTGACAAACTCTTAGGGTGGCTCAGATAACATCGCTCGGGTGGTAATCTCTATTAACTTCCACTAATCTCGTAGTTGGTTCTATTCAAGATTTATGTGTTCAATATCGGCTTGGGCTTGGTCAAGAGTGAAGACCAATGACAAAACCTCCTTTCTGAGCTATGATAAATGGGCTTCATATAGGGCAATTCTTCAAGATGAGGTCATCACTTCTTTTGTCTTTGTAAATTGGATTTGTTAAAGCCCTATATTTATACTAATCATGTGATCAATGGTTAACAACTATATTAGTAACGGTCATAATTCATAAATGTATTTTAAATTTCATAAAAATAAAACCTATGAATTTTACATTTTATATTACCATAATAAGGCATTTAATTATATCAAGAGTAATTTTCGATAATTAATGTTTGGGTTATTACAATCAGAATGAACAACATCACCATGAACTCATACAGGACATACCTACTCATAATATTAATCCCAGGTGTTTGAGATAGTCTCACTGTCAATGGATGGTACCCAAAGCTCAATTAGAACTTGGATACGATTTTGGAAACTCTTATTTAATCAAATAAATCATCGATGTGCAGAAGGGTATACCAATTTATGATTTTCATCATTTACCATAGCTGATAATCGACACAGAAGTGCAATGTCCTATCATCATTATTGGTGAAAAGCATGGGAGAACTCCATAGACAAATACCAGGCTATATGAATACTTTTTATTCTAGGTAATAAAATATAAATTCCATCTCACGAAGCTCTACTAGTTCACCTCACAGCACCAACAAAATTGTGAACTTGATCTCCCACATGGGTGGTAATCCTGATAATTCATCATGGAAGTGGTCTTGAAAATGTTTTAGAACTAGAGGAATGGAATCATATTTTATAACACCATCATCAATAAAATTATTTCTATATGAGTCATGATATAGTACAATATTCATATAATAGGTCCTATATAACCAGCCTAATGATTTACCCTGGTGAGAATAGATACCACTTTCAAAGATTGAATGGTAACTCTCCAGTGATAATAGTTGATATGAGAATAGAATTGAACAACATAATATATACCAGGAATAAAACTGAATATAGAGACCCGACATTTTCTTACATTACTATTACATCATTTCAGAGATAAAAAACATAATAGTATTACACATGGAGGATACATAGGTTTAGTGTCTTGGGCAAACTAGGACTACACATAACAAGTACAACATCAAGCATAAAAAATCATTTAATCTCTTCTTGTATAGCTTCTTAGTAGCACTTGTCCTCTCCTTAGTACATGTAGCCACCTGAGGATATACATCAAAAGGGGTGAGCTAAAAGCCCAGTAAGAGGGTAGATAAGAACAATATAGCATGGGGTGAGCATAATCATGACATAGGAAGAAGATCTTGAACATGAGAGGAGCATAAACAATAAACTTGAAATGTGGCAAAGCATAAAAATGTAACATCATGTCTTAGTGGTTAACTACCACACATAATTGTGAACAAATCTAGCATCATGTTCATGCATAATTTCACATTTACTCATGAGATTCATCACTTTACTCAATGCATTGGAGCACTATATAATTCCGGGCGCACCCGTCACATTTAAACATTCATATTGCGCTATATAATTCCGGGCGCACCCGTCACATCATAACATTATCATTATCATGCTTGCCACATAGAACACATATCAAACATGTACATAAATAACCTATGTAAAGGAATGGTTTTCATCTCATAATAACATATTCATAAGCTTTGGGTTCCCAAAAGAAAGAGGGAACACCATACTTGATATAAGAACCATCAACCTTGAATGAGAGGTAAAAGGTGAGATCTTGAAAGAAGTGTTATTTTGGAAAACATTTTGATGGACATAAAAACCAGTGACAAACATGTATATCCCAGAAAAGTAATGGAAAAGATGAACAAAAGACCTTTGTGGAGTAACCATATCAAAAATGGAGTGAAAGAGGGAGAACCCGAAGGAAGAAAATTGGGTTCGAGATTTCCCCTTACCTTGTACTCGAATGCCTCCTTCTCTTTAATGTCCTGTATAATGACATTATATTCATTAATTAGAAATTCCAGAACCTTTTATACATTAATAGGGTTAATTATGGTTTCATTATTTCATATTATGTTCCTTTGGATTACTTATAGAGTTTAAAAACATTGTTCGGGGATGTTCTTTTTCATGGTTTTCTTGAGCGGTCCACTTGTATTCTTAATTTTATGTTTGGGTAGATTATCGTTAAACATCCAGAACTGATATTACATGTAATTAATGATATTACCGAAGCTTGGATGATTTTAAAATGAGTTATATTAGATTCATGTGGCCGAATTATTAGATAATAATTAAATGAAGATTATTTGGGCTGATTTGAGCGGTTTTTGGATCACAACCAACTCATTTTAATTTTTCACTTAGTAGTATGGCCATAGATTATTTCCAGAACATAAAATAGAAAATAATACATATAAAACATTCTGGTTCAACCATAAAAATGGTTTCATGACCAGATTGAAGGTATAAATGGAAGAAGAGAGCATGTTGTTTTTGAAGGTGATAAATTATCACCACATGAACAACGTTCTCTTTAATAAAATAAAAGGAAGGGAGAAAGGGAGTGGGGTGATATAATATAACATTAGAATCACAAAATTATAGTATATATATATAATAATGGATTTACAGAACAATTTGGATTAAGAAGGGTAGGGAGAGATCAAGAAAGGATCTTGAACTTGAAAGGAAATTAAAGGAGAAGAGGGAGAGAAATTACCTTTAGAATCCTCCTCTTGAGTTCCTCTTTAAGGAAGCTAGGCTTGGTATTTTGATGAGACCAGAAGATTTTGGACGTGGGGGATGAGCTGGGGAAGGTTTTTGGGCAGAATTTAGAGAAGGCTTGGAGCTTGAGAGGTGTGAGGAAAAGAAGGAGTGAATGGTGGCTTTTATAGTGGAGGGGAGAGGGGTTTTCTTAATATTAAATTGATTAGTTTATTAATTCTCCCAAGGACAAGGAATAGTGAGTCTTGGATGACCAAGAATAGTAAATTTGACTTGTGAATTCGGGATTTGGGTGCTTACATAACTTGTGATGTCAGGAATAGTGGGTTTTAATTAAAATGCATTTATATGATAAATTAATGTATTATACTATTCATCAAAAATTATTTATGTTTCATTAGACTCCAAAAACTATCTTGAGCATAACCGTGTATGCCAGATTTTTAAAATTCCAAACATAGGGGTGGCAAAATTATGTTTAAAGGTCACTTATCACTTAGTAGTTCATTATTTTGTATTTTTATGACATAGATATAAGAAGGGAATTTTCTATTGAAAAACTTTGGGTCGTTACACTGAACCCTATCATTAACATCAAAAAATTCTCCCCAAGAAATTTTTGACCTCTAATTTCTACAGAACATGCCTCAAAATGTTTGATATCCTCTGAATGCGCTTTTAATTGAATGTGTATGGCCACAAGACTATCTAAAAACTACTTAACCAAATACAAAATTCCTCTCAGATGATAATATAACAAAAGAAAGTAATGATCCAATATAATAATGAATTCAAGTCTATATGATACATCAATTATACCTCTAATGGTAGAATTCCCTTTATTAATACATGCTGGAATAGACTACATAGCATGCAACTAACTCACCCCACTTACCTAAGCTCTTCAATAAATCCCTTCTATTGTTACATTTGAAATGTACTATCACTCTTGTGATGGGGTTCCATGTCCATGACCTTGGACTGAAAATATGGTGGGTACCCATCTGTTGAGGGTATCCAATTCCCTTCCTAACTGAGGTGACTTTACAGATCACCTTTCATTGTTTTACTACAATAGGCCTCTATAAAACCTCAAAAGATGACACAACTTACTAAAATCCTAACACTCTGTAGTGGAATAAGGTCACAAAAGTCTCTAGTGGCTATCCAAGTAAAATATAAATCACTATAAGGTGAATTCACACTCCCTTATCTTCTCTACACACTACAACATTAATTGTAAGTTTCAGTGCAGTGCTTCTTACTGGTAGGAGATGATCTAGGAAATTTCCCTACTAAAACTACCTAAACAACACATAGGAAAAATATTAGATTCCTTTTCGCAATGATATATTGATTCATAAAATCCTAAAAAAATAATTTTATAAGAATATTATCACCTATTAGATGACCTCATAGTGAATCCTCTCATGAAAATATCTCACCTTAGAAACCTAATCTACTTCCATGGATGGAGAAAACCACTACAGGTATTTGATGCATTCATCATAGTCCATCATTGAAATACCCTAAAATTTCATGTCCATGAACTCTAGAGTCTTCTCACACATCATGTTTAGAGGATAGAAGTGGTTCAGATTCTTTTTCAATGAATTCCTTCTAGGACACTCATATAGATTTCAGGATCATTCCCGGAAATCCAAAAAATTCATGGTTGGTCCCCGAAGAATATAAGTAGTATGCTTCACCTACCAATAAAATAATGAATCAATGTTATTTCTGATCTTATAAATTGACTCAATCCTGAATACATATCCCCGGGGGAATACCTTCCCATAAATTTTAAACCATTTTTGTATCTTGAACTCTCTTTTTATCTCATACATCATTGGTGTGGTGTGAACTATATCCCTCTTCATGGATCACATGAACCTGGGAAGTTGTTATGAAGCAGATATTCCATTAGATACACTATATATTTAGTTATTTATGGATCCAATATTATTTTATTGTGCTGATTACTAATATCTTAATGACCAACTTGAAAACAATGCAGATGAATTTTGTCAAAAAAATATCAACGCACTCCGTAGAACCCACAAACCCAACAATAACAAACATAAAAGGTTATATAAAAATAGAAACATTGGATCAATGATCCTATACACTTTTTTAAAATATTATTTAGTATAACATATTATCTCACTTCATCTATTATATCAGGTATATCAAGGGATTTCATTTCACAATTCATTTGGTCAAGTCTTTCATATGTGGTAAATATTTTTCCTATCATGAACAATGCATGTCCTCATAAATTCCTATGTGACTAAAATTATGGATGTGTACTAATATCATTCCATACTATTACATGAGTAAAAATATCAGTAAAGAGTATCTCCACAAATTAAGTAAATCACTCCATGTGAAATAACATCAAAACTATAAAAAGAAAACAACACGAACAACAATCCCATCTTGGGCAATCATTTTTCCCCCAAACAAGGGTTGACTAATCCCAAGAAAAATATCAATAAACAAGTCTCAAAACATCTTAGTATCAATTATACAAGTCTGAATTTGTAAAGAAATAGAATAGAAAATCCTCCCAATGATAAAATTTTTTAAAGGACATGGCTTGGTACTCCCTCGTTTGACTAGACCAGGGTTGGATACAAGACCCCATCCACGCCTCCCCATTTTAAATAGGGTTGTAACTAGAAGTGAGGGTGTAAAGGATATATTGGTGATATGATATGATTTGGATATGGATTAAAAATATAGTATAAATAATAACTGAATAACAAAAATAGAGAAAAAAATAACCAACAATTACATCCATAGAAGAATAAAGAACAACTCAATAATAACATATTCGCATAACAATAGACTAAAATTTTACTACATGATGTTCTAAAAGTAAAAAAATGCATAAATAAATAAATTCAAAATATGACTCTAATATATCTATCCTGAACCAAATATAGACCACATATCCAATATTCAAAACCACAAGAAACTATCTAAAATAGTGTCCATTTCCCTTGTTGTAACTTTCATCGAAGAAATATATCTAGTTTCCATATACGGGCCCATATAGTGTCTGAGTAAAACCAAGTAGGATGACACCATAGTGTTAGAAAATAAAATAAAATATGAGATACATAGTTCATGAAATTAAGTGATTAACATGGTCATTATTTAATCAATTGACACTATATATAATGTAAAACATATAATGACTTTGGTTTGGACTTGTAAGATGTTGAAATATTTTTAATAGTAGTTCTGATGCTTGGTGGGGAGTCAGCGTAGGATTTTGAGGCCCATAGAGCCTCATCAAAAATATATTATAAATATTAAATATGTTTTTTCATACATGCATATTTTTTCTAGAAACATTGGATAAATCCTAAGTGTAGTCTCAGATTAAAAATCTAAGGTCGTGGTTGTGTTTAGAACATCATGTTTACCCTAAGCGTGACATAAAGTTGTTCACAGTAGGATTTTGGTTAGAGTTTAGTTAGTGGTCCATTGAGTAGATAAATTATTAAATAAATGTGAATTTAATAAATAAACATTCACACAATCTCCCCCAACCTCTCACATTGGTGCACACAATACAGGGAGGATCCAACCCTCCTCTCCCCCTATGGTTGATTAATGAGAACCAAAACAAATTGAAGTGACAAAGCACTACAGATCTCCATTATTTGGTTTGATCGTAATCAAATCATGGAGAAATGTGATCTGTGAATCAATATACACCCGAATCTTTTGATGTTATCCCTCGAGGATGGAGGATTTGTGTTTTGGCCCCGATCCCCAACATTTTTCATTGTTTTAAGGTCGTAGATCTCTATTAAAAATTTCTAGTGATCACTTCTAGGTTGATCTGTTGGTTTTGCCGTAAAATATGGTAAATAGGGAAAATCACCATGTAATTCCAAAATATAAGTATCATTTACACAATGTGTATCAAAGAGAAACACATAATGTGTCTATCACTATTCATAGAAGATTTCATTAGAGATTACACATCGTGTTCTGTGGTTTCACACCATTTAATGACCCCATGTCGTGGGCCCCGAAGGCATGCCCATGGTAGCCTTGTAACGAAACATGGTCATGTAGAACTACCCATCCAAAGTACATAGACATGCGGTGATATAAATGGAAAGAGTAATATCCCACAAACATGTGTCTATTTATCCTAAACACACTATGTATTATGGGATGTAGGACGTTTGAGGGAAACTGAAAGATGTTCCTTGAGGAGGAATAACAAAGCTAGTGACCCATGAGGTAGAACACATTGTGTACATGTTGTACAAACCACATACCAATACATAGACAAGATGGGTCATGTGAATAGGAGACATGCCCATGTGTTTGTGGAATTCTATACACCATGTGGTATCTAGTGCACTTCATGTAATATTTGGGAATCATCTTGTGATCTTCAATCATGTGAATATCCTTCTCTCGAAATCAGATTTTGGATTATGAGTAGCCTATCCTGATAAGGTTTCCTTAAAGAATTCGAGGGTGTAATCTATTACTTCACACGAGATATGATATGGCATGTTTTAATCATGAATCATTTGTAGTGGGTCTTATCCTTGGGCAATGATAAGAATGGATCGCTGGGTTAACATCAGGGCATATACCCTTCCCTTTCCCAGATGTGGGTCCTTTGGACTCTTTCGGCCAGTAGAGTGGTGCTCCCAAGTTTTATCTGGGTGTAGGTCCCCTAAGCGTGGTTGTGGTTCTCGGAGAGGTATGGTAACCATGATGATCCTCTCAGCGGCACATGACCGATGCTGAAGATCAGGGTAGACCTTAGAGAGAGAATCAGGGATCAGTAATCTCCTATGGAATAGAGGAACATGTTTCCCTTACTCCCCTTTTTGGTAGAGATGGGAATCATCATGTTTTGGACGTAGGTTATATAAAATTTGGAAGTTCTTCTAGATTGGTACTCCAATGGTTTATTTGGGTACAGTTTCCTGGTATTGTTCGTGTAGTTAGATACAATGCTCCCCTACCGAGCAAAGGCATGTGACCTCTATACTTATTATCCAAATAGAGTAGGAACTCATTTATTAGACCAGGGTATGGGTCATTAATACATGGAGTCGGTACTCTCCTATAATGTTATTATGTGGGTTATCCATATGAATCATATGGATAGATTTGGTACTCCCATATCTTATTAGGGTTCATTTCCTCAATCCTCAGAGTCAAAAATCTCCTATCATTCCAAGGGAAGTGTCCTCCAAACATTTTTTCCGATAGTTTTGGTACTCCCAAATTGTTACTGGGAGTGGTTCATCTAGCCTAGGGTTGGTACACCCATGTTGTGTCAAGGTGTGGTTCGGCAACATACCTAACCAGAAAAACACTATATCGTGTGGCCTGAGCTATGTAGCACATGACCTCAGGTGTGCCTCCCCATATTGCAGGCAAGCTGACTTTTGGCACAGGTCTAAGAAGAAAAATAGGGAGACTATAACTGCTTTTCATAGTAGAGGCATAGTAGAAGTTACATTAAAAGATAAAATATCCAACTGGAACAATAAAAGGACCTCATACAACAAAACCAATGAGTAACCAAGTAAACATGATATAATGAAATCTAGTGAGTACACTACATGTTAGGTAGTCATACAATATATATCAAGACAAATGTTATCCAATGACTCTGAACCCGGACCTGAGTCCCAACCCTATATTGACCTCCCATGCTCCAACATGTCATCCCATGCATAACCAAACACGAGGTCTCTATCCCGAACCTATTCCTGAAAAAAAGTAATATATTTTTAGGTATCCATGTACAATGGCGGCCCAATCATGTTTTGATTACCACTCAATAGGCACCACTAATGGTGTCTAAAAAATTATCAGATCAGTACAAAGGTATAAACAAGTAAAAATTTCAATATTAAACAAGTTACAAGGAATATATTTATGTAATTATATAATATCCATTTACCAATTATGTTCTTTGAATAGACCAATCAAAAAAACTAACATAGGTCATAATAGGAGTTTAAGACAAGTCACAAATGGTGACACACACAATTAACCATAAGGTATTTACCTAATCACCACACAATGCATACCCATTAGCTGAAATATTCACCTACTCTATAATAATCATTAATACCATTTAATAACTTATTATAACTTCATTAATAAATTAGTATGCATCTTATATTCTATTTTTTAGTCATTTACCTCATTTACACTACAGAAAAATCTTGCCCATTGCCATTTATAAGGGATAATTCAAGTTTTCTATCTCACTATGGGTGGAAACATAACAAAAAATACTTCACAATCACCTTAGAGCCTCATTCCAGGTGGTATCACAAAATGCAACCACTAGGGGAATATATCCTTTATCCCCTTCCCTCACATGTGCATTTTGGGTTGGAGTTTGGAGCCTCAGTATATCTCGACCCGTTTGTATAGAACCTCATTTACATACCTCACACTACCAAACCATGTGAACATGCTTACGTATATCCATAAAATACATATACCATATCATAACACAAACATATTCCAAACACATAATAGTAAAATTTCACATTTGATTTAACACATGAATTACCCATATGCTATGAACCATTGACACAATTACCATTTAAAATAATTTCTCATTAACCCATTAACATTATACAAAACACTCCCTTATTCGATGTTTTCAATTAAACATAATTAACATTAATCTCATTTATTAACCATTTCGCATTTACCTACACAAACCATTACTATTAAACACATATATCATTATGCATCAAAAAACCTTATGTGATTTCATAAACTAAGAACATTCGTCACTTAGTTCATATCAAAACTATGATGTAATGCCAACATAATTGTCAGGGGTACTATCTCATTATCCTATAAATAAATTAAATGATAATGGTCCCATTGGACCCATAATTCCACATCACATATAAAAGATAATTGAAATTACTCATTTGAAAACATCTTAAGACCACCCTTTAGAACACTAGTTTTCCAATTTAAAAAGTAAAACATTTCAAATGATTTGATTTCTATTCCAACCAACCAAAAAACTATTAAACCATCTTCAGAAAAAGGGGACATTTTCCTCATTTAATTACAATATTTGAGTTATCATTAGGAATCCCATTTTAAAATTACATTGAGGTCAACACCTTATTCCAAAAGATTTATTGCTTTTTAACATCATTTTCCTTCAATAAATCTATAATTGGATCAAATACAAAAAACATGACAATGAAACCCTTTCAAAACTACATAGCTATTTACAATAGAAAAAACATAATTTCTTCAATGAACCCATTAACCCTACCCACAAACAAATTAGGTTTTCACTACCCATTTTATCAATTAATACCCTTGTCTCATGGTACATTAATATTATTCACCAATTACAAGGACCCATCTTACCCCATGGGTAGCCCTACATTTGATATAACTTCATCAAAAAACCCAAATGTGTCTGTGAAGGGTATCTCAACTCAATTTAAGGTCTAATTCAATTTATATAATACTAGAAATAAAAATGTGACATGGATGAAAAATAAGAAAACCTTATACACATATAACACATCAAGACTATGGTAAAAGGCATTAAACCCACCTACTTCCTGACCATTGATAAATGATTTCCTAACCTCCACTCTGGATTCAAACTCAAACATTCACAAAAACCCCCAAAGTAGAATATATTGTAAAAATTATTTTTAGGGGTTTGAAATAATAAGAATGAATCCAAAAGGACAAATACAAAAAAATAATAGATCAAAGATATGTGTCAGACTCACCCATATCTTCTCCCAAATTCCCTATAAATGCATAATAATCGTAGAGTCATCCACAGAGGGAGATGGTGCTATTGGTTTTTCACATTGGGTAAAGGGGTTATAAAGGATGAAAAATAGGAAGAGAAAGAAATAGGTTTGTATAGGAAAAATGTGAATTTCCCATTTTTAAGGATTTTTCTGTTTGGCCACATGGTTTCTGAACTGTGTGGGTCCCCTTATCCAAGAGAATCCATGCTGCACAGTTTCCTAGGTGAATCCACATGGTTTGGGAAAACCATGTGGTGACTATGAACTATCCCAATATCCAAAATGGTTCCCATTCCACATGAATTCTTTGGCCATGTGCACAGTTTTCACTAATTATGCGCCAATCATGAACTATGCAATGTGGGACACTTTTCTCCTCTTTTTGTGCCTCGAACCACTATAACACTCTAAAAACTCGTCAATAACACAAGAAACACTCATTTAACCAAAAAAGTGAGTTTAAGCTAAAATTTATAAAATGACGTTCCTTCATGATAGGGCAAGATCTTACAACCACACCACCTTATAACAGCTCGATCACGAGATGCACTTTCCAGCATTTCTATGACCTTAAGATCAAAAAGGTTAGACCTCAGACCCAAAAATAAACCTATACCATTTAATTTTCCCCATGAACTCTTTCTTGTACTAACAAATCCTTGACCAAGGAGACATTCTTACACAAAGAAAACTTTTCCTCACCATGTTCCACAATCACAATCAAATTTTCCTTGTGGGGACATCTACCTCAACTCATCATTACCAATACCAAGAAAAAGATAAAGGGTTGGTTAAAACCACTAAACCACTACATCAAATCATACTGACTAGGAATAATATTACCCTAGAAAAACCATGTGGAAAATTCTCTGCCCAATCCACTTAACAGTTCATGGACCAAATTGCTTGGTGTCATCATACCCAAAATATTCTGAAGTGCTAACTGTGATCCAAACCGAACATCATTGGAATAAATATTTTGATTTTTCCACAATTCACAAACTAGCTCAGCCCGAAATAGGATTCCTAATAGCATTAGTTCATTTTATAACATCAGAAAAGCACAACCTAAACATAACCTTTAACATAGGGTACTGAAAACCTTCTAGTCAACAACTTCGACAAAAACTAATACACCAGGATGGATCCCACCCATGTCCATCTAACTAGAACCATCGGTTACATCATTAAACAACTAATTTCCTACTGTGGTGCTTCTCACCATATTCTTTAACTTATCACCTCACTTTTTCATATATTGAGAACTTCTAAAAAAAGAAACCAATCAGGACCTCAATTAAACTTTCACCACTTTCCCAACATGGTTTACATCACACCACACACAAACTTCCATAAGGGATCCAACCAACATTTGAACTAATCCCTTCAATAAGTACCACCTGGATTGGACACCTCCACTTTTCACACTCATTTAAGGTAACTTTGTTCTTCCTCTATTCCCAATCCCCATACACGAATGAACTTATCCATCCAACATCAACCAAATGTGGACTAAAACCCACCACATCCATTCCTTTTTTCAAGTCGATTTAGGCCATCCTCAACCAACTCACTTTGTCGATACCTTACTTCCATTGTTGGAATGTAATCACATTACCTATCAATGATGCCTTTTCACTTAATTAAAACAACCCTCATATGAACACACCTTTCTAATTATTCCCAAACAGATGATAAAACTTCTCCATCACAGAATTATCAACTCTTAAAAGCATTATCATTATCTATAGCAACCTCAATACATATCTAATGTGACCATGTTGATTACCTTTAGAACTAACCTGATCTTGAATCCATCTCTCAGATTGACCAACCATCATATCCTAGGGCAACATGATTCCCCCCCAAGGAACCCAGACATTAACTTTATAGGTTTTTTAATTTATTCTCAATGTCACCACATCCACTTCCCAGCTTTCTCCACACATACATGACTTAAAATTGTGATCCCCACATTATGATTTTTATTTCCACTACATTCCTCAAGAAATTTCAACCTTTGTGTCTCACAATCATTCACAGACTGAACCCCAAACTTGTACATTGTCGTCCTGCTCCCACCGGAATAATGAAACATGAATTACCCACTACTCATTCCCTTATTCGGAGAACGACACCCATGGAATACATGTACATATAGTCCACCTTGAGGACCTGTCCTAGATCAATAGATATTGTAATCCCCCTACATATGAGTCCCACACACATACCACTCCTCCGGAATATCCTCTAAGAGGATCTAATCCCATCCAAAACGCACTCAACCTGCTATTCGTAAACCCCGATCCATCTCAGAAAACTAGGAAATATTTCAAGACATTGGGAATTATAATCATTGGTTAAATTATGTTATACAGTTTTCAATTAACTCCCCCACAATCTATCAACTACCATCATCACCTCTTACCACAAGGACTCCTCAAATTTCTGAATCCCTAAAGCATCCCTACTCATATGTGCCTGTTCCACACTAAAACACCACAACATAAATGGAACCTCCAACCAAACTCCATGATACCTCATTAAAATATTCCAAGAGGTCAAGGGACATCATTTCTTTTTTCATCATTATCATCATCTCACTCAGGTTCTTCTTGTATATAATCATTGATCATAATAGACACAAAATGATCCATTCTTCCAAACCCAAACCAACTGGTTTCTTTCACTGCTCAAAACTGTTCACATTGATTACATATAAAAAATGTTTTCTTACACCTAACCCACCTAGGAACATAAACCAATAACATCGTGCATTCCTAACACATACCCATAAAATGGTACTCATCGAAACCATCAAGGTCTCACACTCTTCTTCGACCACACACACAATAACAGACTCTATCACACATGATCCATACATTATCCATGTTGATCATGCCACCTGATTTATATATATAATTAGAACCAATGCCTTCTCAACATCTCACTAAAAAAATCACTCCTATAAATAGACAAACCTCAAGACTAACCTCAACCTTAGTGTCCTCTGTAACAAAAGTGACAATCTATTCTATGATCATCCATTAATTGTCCACCCCAAACCAACATTTCTATCCACATATGACTCTATCAAAACCATAGGTTCAGGTCTTGAAATGATATTTCCTTTCACGAGAACCCTGAAAAGTAAACAAAAGGCCCCAATTTCCTACTTTTACCAAAACTAGATGGAAACCAATGAGCATAAATTTCACCTCTGAATCACCCACAAGTGCTTTACATTCCAATCACCTACAAACCTAGTCTAATATACCTCAATGCTAAACTAGATTTTGTAATATTTTTAATTTAGAGACACGTATCCCGAAAGCATTATCTTTTCTACTTAACACTCAAGGTTAGTCCTGTAATTGGAAAAACTCATTGTGTTCCACAACCAATGTCGAAAATTTCTACCTATGGAGAATGTACCTAAAGGCATTGATACCACAACCATCTTCTCTCATAGTTCATCCTGAATAGTCAGACGATATTAACATAACTAACTATTTCTACAGCAAACAATGGTTGCCAGATCTCTTTCTCTAAAATATGCACACCAAACCTCAAACAACCGGCTACTCACAACAGTCATCCTAATCCCTTTTAAACACAATATGTCTTATGCACCAAACAACCATTTACTCTAGGTACCACACTAAATATAACTGTACATGTACACATGAATCATGAACTAATCATCCACTCTAGGGTCTAAACACAACTCACAAGGATCACCGCATTCACATTAACATACTTCATGTCACATATTAATTGTTACAACCTAACATAATATGAAAAAATTAAAATCCCATCAGTCAGACCCCAACACAATAAGATCTCACATCCTGCAAGATATAGTCTCAAACTAAGGAATTATAACTACCCAATCCACCCATACACAAGGACAACAACCAAAACAAGGGATAACCACCAACATTTTACCTATGATTTCCATTATTATCCCATTTTCCTTCTTAATTATACTTTTCCATTTAAACCTATTATTTCACGTTTCAAAAAACATATTTTTCAAAACCCATGCATTTACACTTTCAAAAACCTTATTATTACCCAAGCACTTCAGAAATCCTAGTATTATTCAAAATAAAATTTCATATAATTTTTATTTTTCCAGACCTAAGGATTTATGTTTCTCAATACAATTTGTAACCCAACTTTAAACACATATCATTTCATTAAATTTCTCATTTTTATACCCATTTGGTTTATCATCATGTAATTTAAAATTCAATCACAAGAAACATATAGATGACCAATCCATCTTTAATTCCTTGAATGATGCATAAACTCACACACCCTCTCTTACCACATCTGGATAAGAGAAAAAACCTCATAAATAAATAATATCACATCCAATAATGAAAATCAATTTGGAAATATCATCCAAATATGAAAGAAAATAATATAACATTATTTAACACCCATAGAAACTTGGGTTTTTTCTTGTATATGGGGCTGCATGCAACTAGACAAGAGCTCATTACCATGTAACAAAAAGACCACATTCTCATGTATACCATGACTTAATAGTATGAAAGAACTCAACCTTATCAAATAAAACATTGTAACATCCCCAAACTGAAATCCATGATAACTAGTTCCTAATACCTAGTCATCACATGACAACATGCATGCCTCCCCATACACTAGAGGCTACCTAATAACAAGGTGTTTCAAAAAAGAAACATAGGGAGACTATACCTGCTTAGTAGAGTGAATCCACAATATAAGTGATATGAAAAAAATAAAATATCCTAAAGGAACAATAAAAGGACCACATAAAACAAAACAAATGATTAGTCATGTACAAATGCTATAACAAAATCATGAGAATACAATACATTTTATATAGTCATAAAACATAAATGAAGTCCAAATCTAACAAAAACTCTGAAACAGACCCCACTCCCAACCTGGTCCAAACCTTCCATCCTCCATCATTATGTACCATGCATAACCAAACAAGATGACCCTCTACCTCTCATGTACGTGAAAACATGTATCATTATCTCGGGTACCCAAGTGCCACGACGTCCATGGAAGGGTGTGAGTATAACTCATTAGGCCTCCACCAATGGTGTCTACATAATTATCTAGTTTGTACAAATTTGTATACAGTTAACAAGTGAAATAATTATACAAGTAACAAGGAAACAATTTACATAATTTTCAAATATCCATTTACCCATTAACTTTTCTATAATTAACCAATCAACAAAACTAACTCAGGACACACAGGGAGTTTAATCCAATACATTTGGGGTTACTCAATAATTTAACCACAATGGATATAAATAATAAATACTAATTGCATAACCATTAGATAAAATATCCATTTAATCAATTTTCATAATTAATAACATATCATCACCCATTATATTTTCATTAATAAATTCATCTTCATCTCATATTTTATGGGATACACATTTAAATAATTTACATAATGGAAATTTCAGTTAATTAAGGGGGTTAGTTAATTTTAATATCTCACTACTGGTAAACACATCAAAAAAAAATACATCACACTCACCTAGGAGACTCAGTCCTAGTGGTCTCATTGAATTTAACTGTTATGGGAATAGATCCTTTGTCCCCTTCCCTAACCTATTCATTTTAGGCTTGAGTTTAGAGCCTTGCTATAATTAAACCTATATGCATAGAATCTCAAGTAAACAACCCACACTACCAAGTGAGGTGCACATTATAACATATATATTTTAACCACATATACCATATCAAAAAACAATCATAATCGAAACACAATACAATCACATTTCGAATTTAAATTGACACATGAATAACCCATATGCCTTGACCCATTAACATATTTTCCATTTGAAAATTATTTCTCATTAACACATTAACAGTATACCAAACACTCCCTTATTCTATGATTCCAATCAAACACAATTTATATTAGTTTCATGTACAAAACATTTCACAATTACCAGTAGAAACCATTACTATTGAAGACATATATAATTATGCCTAAAACCGCATTATGTGGTGTCTTAAACCAAAAACATTCACCACATAGTTCACATCAAAACTATGTTATCATTCCCACATAATTTTAAAGGGTCCTATCTCATTATCTCATAAATAAATTTATTATTTTTCGTTCCATTGGACACGTAATTTTACATCATGGATAAAACACAATTCAAATTTTTTATTTGAAAATATCTTGTTTCCATCCTTTAAAACATCTGTCTTCCACTTTAAAATCTAAAACATGTAAAAGCATTTCATTCCCATTTCAACTATAAAAATAACCGTTAAACAATATTCCCAATAAAGTACCTTTACCATATTATCAAAGCGTCATTTGAAATATCACTAGGAAACCCATTTTAAAATTACATTGAGGTCAATAACTCCTTTCAAAATATTTCTCATTTTATAGCATCATTTTTAATCAATAAATTTATAATCAGGTCAATGCCCCAAAACATGACCATGAAACCATTTCAAAACCAAATCATCATTTACAAAATCAAACACATAATTTTTTTTTTCAATTAACCCTTTAACCCTTCCCATAAATCAATTAGGTTTTTTTACGCATTTTATATCTTAATACCCCTGTATCAAAGTTCAGTAATACTGTTAACCAATTACAAGGACTCGACTAAACCCATGGGTAGCCCTCTGTTTGGTCTCGCATCATCAATGAACCCAACCAGGTCTGTGAAGGGTATCACACCTCAGTATAAAGTCCAATTAATTTTTTAAAACCCAAGACATAAAAATGCAACATATAAACCAAATTGGACAAACAAAAACACAAATTACACATCAAGAATATGGGAAACAGAATTAAGACCACCTATCACATGATAGTTGACGAACACTTGCTTAACCTCCACCCTTGATTCAAACTCAAATACCCTATAAAGCCTCAACCCCTAATATTCTGGTGAAATGAATGATTTGTGGATTGAGATGAAGAAGAGAGATTCCAAAAGGCCTATTACATAAAATAGATCAAAGGGAAGTGTTAGACTCACCCGGATTATTAATTCACTCCAAAATGTGGTCCAAAAACCCAAGAATCAATGGATAATCATCCATGGAGGGAGAGGATCTTGCTTGTTTGTCACCTAGGTTAAAGGGGGGTGAATGAGAGGGAAATCTAGGAAAAGGGAAATAGATTCATAAGGGAAATGGGAATTTCCAACTTTTTAAGGGTTATATTTTTGGAAACATTGTTTCAAAATAATGTTCTAAATCATGATAATCCCTCTATACAAGTGGATCCATACTGCATGGATTATTGGGGCACCCGCAAGGGACGTGTATTGGTGCCAGTAAGATATACGCGAGGAGCTGATGTGGGATTTCTATTCCTTAGTTTAGGAATTTCATCCTTGTGTCACCAAGATGTATCGATACCTACACCATTTGTTTTGGTGGCCAGGTATGAAGAGATATGTTGCTAGTTTTGTCATGAGGTGTTCCACTTGTTAGCAGGTGAAAGCGGAGCATCAGCGACTAGAAGTTCTTTTGCATCAGTTACCCATTCCGGAGTGAAAGTGGAACAATGTCATGATGGAAATTTGTGACCTATTTGTCGAGTACTCCTCGAGGGAATGAGGTTGTTTGGGTTGTAATCGATAGGGTTACAGAGGTTTCACACTTCTGGTCGATCAAGGAGACCATCTATGTTGATGAGCTACGACAGTTGTATATCTATGAGATTGTATATCTGCATGGAGTTCTACACTCCAACGTTTTAGAAATGGATGAATTTTTTACTTCTCGGGTCTGGAAAGGGCTAAAAAAGCTTTGGGTATGTAGGTGCTTTTGAGTACTTCCTACCATCCTCAGAAAGATAGCCAGTCCGAGCGTATAATTCAGGTGCTTGAGGATATGCTCCGAGCATGCATTCTGGACGTTGGAGGTTGTTTGTAGAAGCATATTATTCTTGTGGAGTTCTCCTACAATAATAGTTTTCTAGATACTATTCATAAGGAACCATATTTGGATTTGTACGGTAGTCCATGCCGATCACCCTTATGTTGGTTGGAGGCAGGAGAGACAGCTTTGATGGGACATCGTCTTGTTCAGGAGACCATGGAGTAGATAGAGTTGATTCAGAAGAGGATGGCTACTGCACAGTCCTGACAGAAGTCATATGATGATCAGAGGATATGACCTCTGGAGTTTAAGGGCGGGGATCAGGTTTTCCTATGCGTGACACCGAGGTTGGGGAACAACAAGATTAGAAGCGAGGGTATGCTTTTGCTGAGGTATGTCATGCCATTTGAGGTGCTGGAGAGAGTTGGAATGGTTGCCTATCAGTTGTAGTTACCTCAGAGGTATCAAGTTATGCATAACTTCTTTCACATTTCATTGCTGTGACGTTACATTTCAGACCCGTCTCATTCTTTACAACACGAGGAAGTCCATTTAGAGGTGGATGCATCTTTCGAGGAGGATCCTATCCGGATTTTCGATCGTAGTACGAAGCTTCTCCATGGCCGGTCTCTTCTTTTGGAAAGGCTCCTATGGAAGCACGGGCGAGTATAGGATGAGACTTGGGAGAGGGAGGCTGATGTACGATCATAGTGGCTAGAGATGTTCGGGGTTTCTTCTTCTACACCACGCTAGGGAAATTCAGGGACAACTTTATTTAAGGTGGGATGTTTTTAAGAACCTGGAAATTCTTTTCAGGTATATTTTTACTTATTCTTGAGTTTTTGAGAAAAGAGGAGTTTTTGGGAAGTTTTGAAGTACACACCATGTACATTATGAGTACACACCATGTAATTTCTTGCCGCTAAAGGCTATGTGCTCACTATTTAGGGGCCACAAACATGGCCGTGTAATGTTGTTTTGAGGCTACTTACAGCGGAGTATGGAAAAAGCGAGTACACGTCGTGTACTCCAAAATTACATGCTATGTATTTTTCTAATTAAACACACCAGGGTCACGTCTGACGAACAAAACCATCTTCCTCTAGGTGTTCATTATCCAAGAGAGTCCGTACAACTGCATATCTTCAACAAACACCGAAACCTCTGTCTCTCCTCCGATTCAAACACCGGTGAGTGCGGAATCGCAGCGGTGAGTTCTCTCTTATCCTATGGCATCATTTCCCAATTCTCTATCTTAATCAATATATCATTGGTTGAATGTTTTAGACCTTTTTTAGATCTTCTGACGTTCTAAGGTGATTCAATCCCCGTGGTTCATGTATAGAGATCTCCTAACATCAAGGTAGGTGGTTTGTGCCTTTCTGTAGAAATTCATTGAGTATTTTGTTCAAATTCCACCAAGACGATTGAACGGGGTGTTTCATGTTTACCATTTTATCCCTATTGATTTCCTTATTTGATTTTATGCTAGATTAGAGGATTTTAATTGTGTATTGGGCAAATTGTTATGCTTTAAAAGTGTTTTCCATGCATGTTCTTGCCTATCTGGACTATTGGGTCTAGTTACTGGTTGACTACTATTGTTTTCCCAGGCCTAGTATTATAGGATTGTGTGGCTATTGTTCTTTCATGATGAGATGCTATATAATGCTATCCAAGTAGTTTTTGAGGTTACTTTTCCTGTTACACGATGTGATACTTGCTGAATTTACACTGGGCTGTGAGAACCTACTATAGTAGACCATAGGGAGAATGGACGTAAGGGCTTCTCGAGAGTGTCTTTATAATACGATGTGAGACCACATTGGTAATTGACATTGAGTACATCCTCAGAGTGTCTTTGGTCCCTCAACACTTGACATAGGGGGACTGAGACGTTGAGTGCTTCCCCAGAGCGCCTTTAGTACGATACGAGACAATAGGGGGAATTGACGGTGAGTGCTTCCCCAATGAGTCTATTCTTTAGCTAAACCAGAGGTGTGAGACTGTGTGTGCCTCCAGGAGGGTTACTAGTACTTGTTGGTTGAACCATTGGGGTTAGGCTGAGAGAACAACCTAGAGGTTTACCTGTTTTTTCTACTTGGTTGAGTATCTAATTACTTTTTTGTAAATTATATTTTAGAAACTGTGGATTGATTGATACTGAGTGGTTTTCTATTAACTGCTTCATGTACTTTTACTGGCCATATATTCACTGACTGTTAGGCATAGATCATCGGGTTGTTTCTAACTGGGATGTTGTCTCACAACCTATTTGGGTCGTGTTTTTGTTCCCAAAAAGATTATATTGTTGTAGGTATAGAAAAGGGTAATGGCCCTTCGACTTCAGCTTCTTGATTGTTGTGCAGATGGAGAGCATAGGACCGAGTCGTGGCTTGTGATGCGGAAGAGTTTATTTGCTTTATTTTTCACTTTGGTTTATTACTGTTGTATTCCATCATTGTGACTTGTTTTTCTATTTTCCTTGACATATATATATCCTGAATCATTTATAAATATATTTTCTCCAATTTTTTCCTTTATCAGTATTCCGCTGTTACTGTTGTTTTGTATTTACTACTTCCCTTGGGTATGAATTTTTTTACTTCCAATGTGTACTCTACCAATGAGGGAATACTTTCCCCACTATCACTCCCAATCCCTTCACTGCTAGTTGGTAGCCTCTGATGTTCATGGAAATGTGTTTGAGGCCATGTGACCAACCGGGTACGGGGTTCCTCTGTGTGGCTTCCGGAACCGGGACTTTATAGTTACTGTCTTTACAACCTCACCACTATTGATATTCTCATCTCTAAAAACCATTAATCAAATTACTAAGGAAACAATCATGATTATTATCTATTCATTCCTATTTATCACTTCCAAGACTTGACTTGGAGATTCTCATGCTTCCACCAAAACCAAAATAATATAATAAACTTCCCCCATAATAATTTATAAGATTAGTTTAAATTTCATATGGAATACTCAATATAGGATGCATCATATCCCATATCAAAATCATTATATTGTATCACATGCACTGGTGCAGGAACATACTTTCTAAAATTTAACAAAATATTAGTATTATGCATGGAGTTAAATTTATAAGGAATAGCCAACTGATATAATATGTCACGACCCATCCCCCAGGGCCCGTGTCGTGACTACCCTAAGCCCACCTTCCATAGGCTAGGGGCTGGTGGCTATCACCAAAGGCGTATTCCTTAAAACTGGGAAGGTATTGCCTTTATAACCTGTAACACACACGCAAACAAGCACACAGCTGGACAAAACCCCAATTAAAATATATGAAAAAACGGTACTGAAAGTAAAAGGGGCTAGAATACAAGCCCCAATGGAAAGTACAAGTAAAAATGAAATGCAATGCAACTGTTGAAAAGGGAATGTCGGCTACTGGATATTCCTTCGAGGTTCCTACCTGATGGGTATGTACAGATCTTCTCCTCATCAATCCACATCCATCTTTCTCCTCCATGTACCAATAAGTTGTATGGTCCACCTCCGAGTACCATCTAGTCTTAGTACTCTCAGCCTCAGTTAGCATTGTCTATCATTTTCATCCAACACAACAAGGTGTGGGCATAGCCCGTGTAGGGGTGTGTATAAAAATACATAGTAGGGACCCTGAGACCCTCAAGGTCTTACATAATCAAACAAAGATAAACCAAAAATTATGAAATAAATAGATAACCCTACATAGGTATATTCCCATACATATACCTATGTTATTAAGTAATCAATCACAATCGTGATGAAAACACACAAGTACTGACACAGCTCAAAGATGATTTTATTTACATTATGGAAACCTCTTCTGCTAGAGAAATACTCTTCTATCTAGTATAGTTGGCCTACTGTGTCACATTGAGGTTCTTACCACTAACCTTGAACTACTGAGGTACTCCACATGTCCAGTACCATGGTTCTGCTACGTCACATAGACACACTCCCCACCGCGGGTCTACCACCACGCCCAAGCCCTCCCCCTCTTATCCTTCAGAGTTACTCCTCTTGTTGAGTATCGTAGGTCTACCACGTCACAAAGAACTCTCCTACACCATGGGTCTTCCACCACAACCATACGCTCCTCACTGGGCCAGTAGAGTCACTCCGAGTCAAAGAGTCAGCAGTCGTTAGGTTTTAGACAGTAACTAGGTCTATTCACTCTGCTCACTCGTCACTGGAAGGATCTGTTCCATGAGATATTGGTCGATACTAAAACTATCATGAAGTCCCGTGAAGTAGTATCTCAAAGGTCTTCCACATCAAAGGGGTCTCAACTCAACAAAACGACGCGTCAATCCAATTCCTGGTCTGTGAGTTATTAGCCTTTTAGTCTCTGGGACCCAGTTAGATTCGTGCTCGATCCAACTTTATTGTACCTCAACTATACCCGAAACTTCAGAAGGGTATACACAGAGGGATCGTCTCACTCCAAGATTTCCAGCACCACTGACAGTTCGTCAAACAGACATCTGGTGCCAAATATATGTTCAAAAGAATGTAAATGGTCGTAGTGGGCCCAGGTCCGGTCCGACCCAGCATGACCCGTTGGGTCTGGCCCTGCCCGACCCACTGGGCCCCACCCACCAGGCCGCGAGGGTGGTTTGCCCCCAAGGGAACCGCATGAGAGCCTCTGCCCGAAGGGTGCCACGAGGGCGTATCGGCCTAGAGGCATGGGGTCGGTTCACCCATAAGGGCCATGGGGCGCGACTCAGACCAGAAGGCACCGCGATGGTGGATCAGCCCAGAGGGCTCCGCAAGACAGGTTCGGCTTGGACGGCCACGGGGTGCGGCTCGGGGCGGCTCGGCCCAGAGGGCGCCACTGTAGAGGCCAAATGCATGACGTACATAGACATTACATTACTTTTACATAATAATTAATACATGAAAAAAACAGACACCCAAAGACCATATTAGTTCGGTGTTTTTGGAAACTCAGAACATAATCTTCTAATCATGGTGAACGATCTTCAACAACTCCCATAAAGATCTTCCCCTTTGGTTTTCTTACCTAAAACCATTCTTTATATCCTGGGGAAAATAAAACCAAAAAAGGGTGAGCTCAAATTCTCTTTATGGGTAAACATGTAGAACATAAAACAATCCCTAAACATTTGAACATAAGAACATGAACATAAAACATCACAATCATGAGTAATGACATAAATATTTGCAGTGAAAAGGGAATATATCATAAAGGAACATTAAAAATGATAATATATAATGTGAATAAAACATGTAATTGTGGATACCATTAAGCACATGTAATTATTTGTATAATATCCAAGGCATTGCTACTAATACAATCATAGTGGACAAAGTCCATTACTGAACCAGGTTTACATGTCGTTCCAGCCCTGTATTACTGAACCAGATTCACTTGTCATTCCAGCCATGTCTATCTCATGAGATATAAATCTTTACCCAATAAATTTGAGGGAGATATCGGTCCCACACATCTCATGTTGAAATCATTCTTACATGTACCACAAAATTAACATAAAACATTCATCATAACCCAATGAATAAAATGGGTTCCATAAAAATCATCCCATCATAACATAATCTAAATAAAACAAATGGATATCATTTCTCCTTAAGAAAAATCAAACCATTTTAATAACAGAGACATTATTATTGAAACATAATCATATTAAATAATTTCGTCATATATGGAAAATAGTTTTAGTAAAACACATGAAATGAATTCTTGAGGAAAATATTCTTTTTTCTTTGAAATCATTTTCATTTCTCAAAATGACATGCAATTTTAAAGAACAAAATTTTGTTTAAAATAATCATGAAATCTTATACAGTAAGCTATATGTAAATAAGACATTATGAAATCATAAAAATCTGTTCACACTGTATAAGTTAAAAAACATTATCCTCTTACATTTAACGGAAAACTCAAAATGTTCCACGTGTGGTAAAAAAAGAAAAATTCCTTCCATAACACAATGTAAAAGTAAAAAAAGGAGTAAAAATGAATTTAAACAGATATGTATGAATAGTAAACACTTTATTAAAACATTTTCATGGACATTGACGAAAAATAAAACCCCAATAAATAGTTATGTATACGCAATCTCGGATAAAAATGAGATTTCAAAATTATCCATTACCTTAGGTCCAATTTCTTCTGTATGTGTCCAAAAATATTGTATAGTGGGTTTAAAAATACTGTTAACCTGTAACAGAACCATAATAATATTTATGATATCATATAAGATTCAATTAGGACTTTATATTTCTTTTTCTTTTGTTAATTCCATGTTAAAGCGGCGTTTTGGGTTAAAAAAATTCATTTATCATACGTGTTTCGACTTGTCGTTCATGATATTATTACTTATATCATAATTTACTTAATTCCAGAATGTAATAAATGATTTATATGTAATATATATTCATCATATAAATATATATGATATATCGACAAATGAAATGAAATACACCGTTAATTGAGACGGTGGGACGTACGTACGCAGGAACGCTGTTTTCGTTTCCTTATTGAATTGAATGGAATTAATAAATGAAACATATATGTACATAAATAAAGTATCATTATTATGTCATATATTTCATTATTATTTATTATATATACTTTATAATCATACATGAATAGTTAATCATGGAGAGTGAATCTCATAGCAGCGTGGAGATGGTAATCTGTACGTATGCACGAACGATGATATTAATCCCATAATTATTGAATTGAATTGGAGTGGATCATATAATTTATCTGAATCAGTATTATGTTATAATAATCATATATAGTTACTACTTCCACCATTATACTTATCCATGTAAGGTGGTGGTGGAAAACAGATTACACCACGACGTGGAGACGGTATGCCGTATGCACGCACGCGCGATGATATCATCTTCCGTAGGATGGATAGAAAGTGAAATAGGGTTGATTCATATTTATAATAATATATTATTATATGAGTTATACTGATGTTATTACTTTATAATGAAACAAATAATGAAGAGGAAGTAGAAGAATAAATAATTTTGAATGAATCGGTAATGGATATTACCTCTTCTTAGACGCGCCTCTTCTAAAGCTCCTCCTAGGGAACTAATGTTGGTCTTCGAAGAAGACCAGGAACTCTAGTATGTTTCTAGGGAAGTTTAGAAGAGAAATGGATAGGTTTTTTTCTGACATTTAATACTCAAAATGTTGCGAGTAGGAGAGGGAGGAGGTGACATT
The DNA here is from genome assembly GCA_963277665.1 of Viscum album. NCBI lineage: Eukaryota > Viridiplantae > Streptophyta > Magnoliopsida > Santalales > Viscaceae > Viscum > Viscum album. Next base: position 1,958,485,301 of record OY728140.1, read on the forward strand.
TTATAAGGGAGGAGAGGGGCACCTTTGGAAACATAAGAAATATTAATTTATAATAAATTCAAACCCCACTTAAAAACATCCAAAAATGACTCAAATCCAAAGATTATATGATATAGGGCTGAAATATATTCAACCAATAAAATTTAGAATTGTTGTAAAATTATTTTATTCCTTATCAACTTGATTTATCTTTATTTAATCTATTTAATTTTATTTGTGGTAATAATATTCTAAATTTTAAATTGTTATAAATAATCACATATGTGTTGTGAATTGTCCATAATTTTATACTGTATGAATTTTTCGACTATGTAAATTTCAATTGATACTTTTAAATTTTTTTGTTATTTTTAAACAATTTTATAATATGTTATTTTTATAAAATAACAATAGTGTCAATTTTGACACTATTCATTTATTTTAATTTAAATAAAATCCACACAGAAGATATATTCAAAATAAAGGATTTAATAGATTCATAACATGTCATATTTATCTAAAAAATTCATGTATCACATTAAATAGTTCATATAATATTTATTTTAGTATTTTTAAACCATTTATTTGTTATTTCAATCAATAAAATATATTCAACATCACTGTTGTGTCATAATTAATGATAATTATTTAATCTTTGAAAATTATAAATAAATTCACATGATGTAGATAATTTTATTTTCTTTCTTTATACTATTCATGATTGATGTTTTATGAAGTTTATCACTAAGTTAAATTTATTACACTTATATTATATAAGAGAGTGACTTGTTGTCAATTTATGTGGTATTAATAATAATTATATAATTCTCATAGTTAAATCCCATGAAATGAATAGATTCCGACCCTTAAGTGATATGGGTCGACTTTTATTCATCCAATAGAATTTTGGAAGGTGTTAGGGTAATTTTATATTCTCATTTACCTGTTTTACCTTTAATTGTAGTAAATAAAATTTACCATAGTTACTATTCATAATGCCCTAAAATAAAAAGTAGCCTATTAACATTATTTGGACCAACTGATTCCAAATATGCAATCCATTTTTCAAAATTAAAAACCCAGAATTTGTAGTAATTAACTTAAAATTAATCCCATTGTTAAGAAAACATGCTTTTAAAGTTAAAACATTGTCAAAGATTGAAATGCTTTTACTTATGAATTCAATGTAAAATTAATGGAAATGACTGGAATTATATTAAATGGTAAACATATATTCTATTTATACTTTAAAACCATTCAATATTATAATTTAGCAATATAAATTATCTTGATGAAAAAAGTTGTTTTTAATTAAAATTTTGCGTATTTTTCTATTCCTCAAAATATGAAAGTTAACAGAAAAATGTAAATAATTTATCCAAAGTAAATTTTTATATTCCTATTTCAATTAATAAGTTTATTTCATATTATTTAACTTATTAACGTGTCAAAACTAGATTTAACGTGGGTGCGCCATCAAAAGGTGGAAAACTGCATTTTTTTAAAAATTTAGTTTGTTCTCAAACCATGTTCTAGAATACGTGTAAGATGAATTATTATGTAATAAAATTCAAAATGTAGTTAATACTATTCATAATGGCTGGTTCATAACAATATTTCGTTGTTTAGTGAACCTCGGTATTGAGTACAACACAAGCTATTGAGGAAGGTCACTCTTGTGTGCAACACGAGCCAAGAATAGTGTTTGTGTATACTACAAGCTAATACAGTGTTGTGTATAGTGAAAGTTACTCTTGGTTAAGCTTACAACTCAAGATGTCCAAGAAATTAAATAGAATATTTCTCATAAAATCTCAGGATGTTACATTCTACCCCCCTTAGAATTAATTTCTCCCTCGAAATTCGTTAATGTTATAAATCGTTACTACTTGAAAGTTTCTTTCATAGAAACCCACATCTTAAAAAGGAATACTAAAACTTTATTTTAAAAAGTAACATTATAAACATAACAGATACCCAAAGTAACACATCACTGGGTTTCCACATAAGAGAATATAGTTGAAAATATGGATATGGAAGAGAAATCTAACCATCAAGTTCTGATGGAGAGTGGTAGAGAACATGGCCATGAAAATTCCATCGATCACAAATCCATAAATTTTTGATGATCTAATATACCATCTGATTCATCAGATATGAGGGCACTGGGACAACATATTTGGTTTTCAAGATCATTTCTCTAAAGTTGATGAATTTTTTCATATGGAGAAATACTTACTTGATTTTAGTGTAATATCATTGTTGGTCATTTAAGAAAAATATTCCACTTCATCTATTATTTAAAGAAATGAAGTTGAATTTTTCATTCTTGAAGTGTTAGTAGATCATGCGATAGAATTATATGTCATTCCATTTATCTTTATCACAAAAATGTTAGCACAAATTATTTAATATACATAAGGGCATCTATGGTTAGATTAATCTTATATGATTCCCAAAATGGACTTATACTTCATCTATCATACCTCTTAACAAAATAAAACAAATTCCTACTAACCATGGACTTCCTGTAGGCCAGTGGTAGGTGATAAATTCTTGTGACCCTTCGGTTATGGGTTTGATTCCAGCAACCTTGTCCGATGCTACAGGTTATTGTCAGTCCTGCAGGTTGTGATTTATCTAAAACTATGCTATTATAACATTTCAGAAATAGTATCAAAAAATTGTAGCCAGCAACAATAATATATATTACACAACTTATTCCATTCCAATATTTATTCTTATCCAAAATAATTATATCCATTCACATAGTATAAAGTAAATGATTTCTAGAAATGTCATCTACCGATCATGTGAATACCATCATTTATCCCCATATATAATACAATATATCTTGTTGGTCACATTCCAAACATGTGAATACCTTAATCATGTATTCTCTTGAAACATGAGTTACCAAAGTACCTTAATGAAAACATGAATGCTGTCAAAAGGTAACTCTTTTCACATACCAAAATACCAAAATTTCTATATACTCAAACCATGATGTCACTATATCCTTTTATCACTCGTGAGCTCATTAATACTATCAAACATATTATTTTCACCTTATCCCTTCATTTTTCACATATCATCTACTTTCAAAAAATATTTCAATCACTTTTCATGGTTACCGGTACCATACAATTATTGAAAACCAAAACTAACCAAAACATAGATATTCCAATATTCTATGATAAAAAAAATGAGATTCTACAACACTATTTTGGAATCCATTTAAATAAACACTTAATAATTCCACCACTTCATTGTCATATTCAACATCGCCAATATTGATCGCATGTGACTTACCTTTTTACTTTTCCATAAGAGGTTTTTTATGTCGATCATCATTAACCCTTGGATTACGTCATTGGTAAGCATAATTCCCCATTTCCCTACACTTGTATAATTGAAGTGTTGGTGGTGCGTTCTTTGTAGTCATTTCTCTATTCACATTATTAGCTACCTTTTGCACATTACATTGGCACTCACCTTCTCAATGACCTTGTTTTCCACACATAAAACATTATCTATTCCCTTTAATACAATCTCCACCATGCTTCTTTTCACACATTGAGCATAATGAAACATTTGTCTTTTTTTCACCATGGTTTTGTGATTTTTCCTAGAAATACATCTTTCATTTCTTGTAAAAACCATGAGATGGATATTTAACACCAACTTCCAATTCTACCTTGATAACACAACACACAGTTTCTTCATATCTACTGAAGTCTCTTATAGATAATTCCCTTTGATGACTTGGTTTTAATCCATTGAAGAATCGATCAACTTTACTCTCACATTGGATGATAAAGCCAGATGCATACCTTGCAAGCCTTCTAAAATTAGCCTCATATATACCAACAGATTCATCATCCTTTTCTTTATGCTTAAGAATAGTCCCTATAAGAGGATTAGAGAAATAGGAGTAGTAGCCACTAGATGTAGAGCTAATCGGATAGAAAGAATGAGAAGGTATGGAAGCCGCCATCGGGACCAAGCACCATGCAGCCTTGTACGGGGAAATGCTAGCCGATCAGCAATACAAGGTGGGAGCTAGGTGATCAATGATGCAAAAAGCTGGGGAGGGGTAGTTCAAGTGGGTTGGGCCTACGGGTTATGTATTGGGAATGGAATGCCTCTCGGCCTTCGGGTCATGTATTGCGGGTTTGTTGGGCCTTGTGTTTTGGGCCTACGGGTCATGTACGGGTTCGTCTTCAACCCTTAAAAGGGGATTATCCATAATAAATGAAAAAAGGCTTTTGGGCCATTTAGGCCACCATTATATCCATCCAAGTAAGGTGGTGGTGGAAAATATATTACACCACGACGTGGAGATAGTATTCCGTACGTACGCACGCTCGATGATTTCATTTTATGTAGGATGGATAGAAGGTGAAATAGGTTTGTTTAATATTTATAATAAAATTTAAGTATATTAGTGATACTGTTGTTATTAAATTATAATTAATTAAATAAATAAGATTAAGTACAAGAAGAAATAAATTTGAATGAATCGGTAAAGGATATTACCTCTTCTTCGACGCGCCTCTTCTAAATATCCTATGAGGGCACTAAAGATGGTATTTGAAGAAGGCCAGGACCTCTAGAATGTGTCTAGGGAAGTGGATAAGGGAAATGTACTGGTTTTGGTTGAGCTTTAAGGCTCAAAATGTTGTTAGAAGGATAGGGACGAGGTTCCCTTTTATAAGAGAGGAGAGGGGCACCTTTGGAAACATAAGAAATATTAATTTATAATAAATTCAAACACCACTTAAAAACTTACAAAAATGACTCAAATACTAATATTATATGATATATGGTTGTAATCTCATCATCCAATAAAATTTAGACATGTTGGGAAATTATTTTAAACCTTATCAACTTGATTTATCCTTATTTAATCTATTTAATTTTATTTGTGGTAATAATATTCTAAATTTTAAATTGTAATAAATAATTATTTATGTGGTGTGGATTGTCCATAATTGTATCCTTAATGAAATTTTGGACCATATAAATTTCAAATTAAACTTTTTAAATATTTTTCTGATTTCTAAAAATTTTATAATATGTTTTTTTATAAAATAACGAAAGTGTCAATTTTGACACTATTCATTTATTTGAATTTAAATAAAATCCACACTAAAGATATTTTCGAACTAAAATATTTAATAGACACATAACATGTCATATTTATCTAGAAAATTTTTGGATCACATTAAATAGTTCATATAATATTTATTTTAATATTTTTAAAACCATTTATTTGAGATTTTAATTAATAAAATAATTTCCACATCCCTATTATGTCAGAATTAATGATAATTATTTAATCCCTAAAATTATAAATAAATTCAAATGATTTAGATAATATTACTATATTTTTGAGACTGTTCATGATTGATGTTTTATGAAGTTTGTCACTAAAATAAAATTATTACACTTATAAGATATAGGAGAGTGACATGATGTCACCTTCTTTGGTTTTAATAATAATTATATAATTTTCAAGTTAAAAAGTCCATGAAATGAATCTATTCGTACCCTTAGGTGATATGGGTGGACTTAAATTCTTCCAATAGATTTTTTGCAGGTGTTAGGGTAATTTTATAATCTTATTTTTACCCTTAATTACCTTATTTACCTTTAACTGTAGTAAATAAAATTTACCGTAGTTACTATTCATAATGCCCAAAAATAAAAAATATCCTATTTACATTATTTGGACATAATGATTAAAAATATGGAATCTATTTTTCAAAATTCAAAACACAGAATTTGCAGTAATTAATTTAAAATTAATCCCGTTGTTATGAAAACATGTTTTAAAAGTTAAAACATTGTCAAAGATTGAAATGTTTTTACCTATAAATTCAAATTAAAATTAATTGAAATGACTTGAATTATATTAACTAGTAAAAATATATTATATTTATACTTTAAAACCATTTAATTTTATAATTTATCCGTATAAATTATCTTGATGAAAAAAGATGTTTTTAATTAAAGTTTAGCGTATTTTTACTATTCATCAAAATATGAAAGTTAACAGAAAAATATAAAAAATTTATCCAAAGTAATTTTTTATATCCTTATTGTAATTAATTAGTATATTTTGTCTAATTGAACTTATAAACATGTCAAAAACTAGATTTAAAGTGGGTGTGCCATCAAAAGGCAGCAAAACTGCATTTTTTAGAAAATTTATTTTGTTCTCATACCATGTTGTAGAATATGAGTAAGGTGAATTATTATGTAATAAAATTCAAAATTTAGTTAATACTATTCATAACGGCTAGTTCACAACAATATTTCGTTGTTTAGTAAAACTGGATATTGTGTACAACACAAGCTATTGAGGAAGGTCGCTCTTGCGTGCAACACATGAAAGAATAGTTTTTGTGTATACCACAAGATAATAAAGTGTTGTGTATAGAGAAAGGTACTATTGGTGAAGCGTTCAACACAAGATTTCAAAGAAATTAAATAGAATATTTCTCATAAAAAATATCGGGGTGTTACAGGTGCGAGGGCGGCTTAGCCAGGAGGGCGCCGCGAGACCAATTCGGCCAGGAGGGTGCCACGAGGTCAGCACGGTCGGGGCGGCTCGGAGGGCCATGGTGATCCCATATCAGCCGGGGCGTAGGGACGGTTCTTCTTGGGCACCTCCAGGGGTGCGGGCGGTCGCGGCGCCGTGAGGGGTGCTGGCGGATCGGGAGGTCGGGAGGCGGCGCGGCCGGTTTAACCAGTGGGAGGTGTGACCGATGGGCGGTGAGGCCCGGGTGGCTCGTCCATTAGGGGGCGCGAGCCGGGGTGTGGAGCCGGCTCGGACCAGGGCGGTTTTGCATGGCGTGGGCGCCCAACCAGTTCGGTCAGGAGGTCGGGGCTGCGCCAGGGTGGCGCGAGTGACAGTGGTCACGGGTGGTGGCGCCGTTTCCTTCGTTGCCTTATTTGTCTTCTTTCATTTCGAAGAAAAACACAAAGAAGAATAGAGGAGGGGTCGGGCCATGTTAGTTTGGCCCACATCATTTGCATTTAGAGTGGTAACATATGGATCAACAAGAAAGAAGAACGATGAACATCAATTTTTACAAACTCTACAACGATTCTTTCCCAAACCCCAAAAGAAATCAAGGAAAGTGTTATCCCACAAATAACCCCTACCTTGATCATTTTTTTGTTCGCGCAAAAAGGTGGATGTCGATTCTTTTAGACAAAAATGTCCTACGTCGGAGGATGTTTCGAGGATGAAAGTCGAAGTCGAGGTCGTTCTCCATAGTTGAATACGTTCCTCGTCGGCGTTCTTCGTCGGTGGAGAATTCTTCAAGGCAGAACATGTTCTTCGTTGGAGAGTGTAATCCTCCAATTGTTGGGTGTCGTTTCACTTTACCAGCACTTCTTCACTTGGTGAAGCCATCCCAATTCTTCCCACTAGTCTCCATAAATAAATGAGATGGGGGAGGTCGGTAACGATCATTGGAATTTATGATGGTTCATTTATTAGGAACCATCATAAACTCCAATGATGTTGTTACTTAACTTAAAATGGGGAAAGCGGATTAATTTTCACTGGCACAAATGATGCGGTGCGTTGGAACAATTTAGGCGGAGGAGGTCATCAGGCTCTCCCTTGTCAATTATGGGAGTTTAGTTTTTCTCCAAATTAAAGGGGGGTTTCAATGGCGTTTAATCCTGTGTGGTCCCCACCACCATAACCTCTCATGGGAGGTTAGGGTTCAGGTGGTCCTCACCACCTTAACCTCTCATGGGAAGTTAAGTTCTGGTGGTCCCCACATCCAGATTCTACAAGGAGATTTAATTCTTGTGGACCCCACCTCCCAACACCCACATGGGTGATGCAAATAAAAATAAAGTATCACAGACTTTTATTTTTTTATTCCTTCATGAAAAACCCAAAAATTAACATTTACCCTAAACCATTTGTTGTTGAGGTGAACGTCTCCTTATGCGAATATCGGCACTGTGAGTTCAATGGTGCCATCAGATTTCAATTTCAAGCACTGGTTCCATAGTTACAAAATTCCACTCGCGTGTTTACTGAATGTACCCAAAAAAAAAGTTATGAAAATTGTTATCAGTCACCCTCGACCCGTGCCGGTCAAGGTTAGGCTCTGCCTAGGTGAAACACTCCCCAACGAATCCAACGGTACTCTCATATTTTCAATCTGAGTTACCGTTTAGAAGTTATGAATTTTACAATATAATAACTGTCACTTAATTATTTTATTTCCGGCCAAAAATTAACAATCTCTGGTGGCCCATGCCTACCACAGTTAGTATCTGCTTAAAGAAACCATACCCTCATGAGTTCAGCGGTTGTCTCAGATTTTTTATCCGAGTTACCATTTTTGAGTTATAAGAATACGAAGAATATAATAATTTATATAATTATTTTATTTATGATTATTCCATTTTTGGGTTTTCTCATAGGAGGCCTTCGCTGACTAATATTAAGTCGCACGTTGGCAAAACTAATCATCCTGAGTATTGTGGTGCCCTCATGTTTCTGATTCGAGTAACCATATAAGTGTTATTCCACTTTTTCAGGAAAAATTCTTAAACATGTTAACATAATCTTGAAAAAACATCGATGGATCATTCTTGGTACTTCGGGCCTCAAAATCAGGCGTCATCAAATTTCATGGACTCGTAAAATTCCCATTTATTTTAAAAAACTATGGACGTTCCAGGTCATTAGAGTATACCTAATCATTTTGATCTAATGATTTAAAAAATCTTACATTCTAAAGAGTTAGTTTCCCAAACTTATCCACTCATTAGTGTTGTAACGTTAGTAAACACTAAAAAATTAGTTACCCATTTTAAATCTTGAAGGTCACCACTAATGGTTATATTAAGAATTTTTTATCGTTGACCTATCTAAAAAAATTTATAGATCCATTTTACATATTATATCAATTCCTCCAAAACAATGCATCATTTGAGTCCAAAAAGATAGATGATAATTAATTATTTTCATAGGATAATTACACCAATGAAATGTGATCCTCCTACATACTGCCATATTTTGGAATTTAGCCTTTAATCATGTCATCCAATATATAGATATTTTTCTTGTACTGGATATCAGTCTGAGGATAGAATGAAGTAATACATATTACATAATAACCTAATGCTCATTGAATATTTTTCATGAAGTAAAAAATGACATTAAGATTGCTCGCAATTATGATAAAATGTGGTATACTCTGAAGCTTCACTATCTCTCTGATAGAAAAAATTTCAAGTACATCAACAAATGAGGTTACATTGACTAGAATAAAACAACCAATCATAGAAAGATGATCAAATTTTACCAATACTACATCATTCCCTTTACTTTTTCTTGGGAAAATGATCACAAAATCCATATTTGTTATATCCCTTTAGTTCACAAGAAAATGATGTTCTCCAAGTGTATCTAGAAGATTTTGTTTTTTTTGTTTACCTTTTTTACATGTAAATAATTTAGCAACAATTTTTGTGATGAATTTATTTATAAGAGGCCACCGATATTAGAGATTAATATCATAGTAAATATTTGTGATCCCAAGGTGCACAACCACCCAATAGGAATGGTACTCCTTCATTATTTTCTCACACACACTTATAAAAGCTATTTGACTCTTATAGAAATAATGAATCAAATTCAAATATTTGAACCATCCATTAAGGTTATCTCCATCATGGAGTGTATCTCAAATAATGGTACAATTAGGGTTTTAAATATAGGAGTCCCATATAACACCAATATAGATGATAAATGCTAAATACGATGTAAATGTATCCATACATGATCCTCCAATGCATACATATGAATTTTTACCCTAAGATAAATCATTCATGAGACATACTAATCACTGTAAACCTTTTCAGGGTGGAATTTCCAGATCAGAGCATTAGCAGTTTCATTTCATTAACTAGGAGTGTATTGAAAATCAAAATGAAATGTTCGAAGGTCTCTCTTTGATAAACAACATTTCCCATTAGGTTTTCTAAAAAAATAGTTGATTATTTTTAGAGGATAGAGTTTCTTAGTCCTAACATAATGAAACATTTCATAGTGTTTACATAGGCATTGACTTCTATTGACCTTTTTTGAAGAAAAAAAATTAGAGAACCACAAGTAGAGGTGTCCATCCAAATGATGACTTTGGCCTCCAAAACCAACAGTTATATCTTAAATTACAACAATTTAATTAGACCCATATGACAAAATATTATTTTTATAGGTCAGATTACATATAAGAGGTTGTTTATAAATTATACAACTTTCTCAAGAATTAATTAAAAGAATGAATCTGGGAGGAAATCCTAATGGAGGTTTGTCACTGGGGATAAAACATAATGCCCCCTTAGGCCCCAATACCCTAAAGATATGAATTTCAATTTCATTAGTGTTATATTGTAAGAACTCTTAATAGGGACCTTCTCAACCATTATAAAATCACCCACTCTTCAATGAGGGTATATTGTGTACTCATTGAATATAAGGAATTTAGAATTTGATCATACAAATCAATAAAATCATTAACATACATTTGTTTATCTATTTTCAGTATTAATTAAAGAGAGAGATATATATTTATAATGTTCTAATACCCCCAAAATTCCCATAAGGAGGTATAATCCATGCATTAGATAGAAATTCCGTTTTCTTCTCGACCCTATTACCTATAGGTATCAGGGATCCTATAAAACTATCATGCTTATAAATATGATAAAAAATAGACCCCAATTATAACAAAACAAAATAATAAAATGAAAATTTACCAAATATAATAAGTTTAAAGAATAATATACCATAACAGTAACATTACTAGTGGATTTCCCTATTCTAGTATCATCTTAAGGATTCCTTGAAACATGCACTCTACATAAACTATCATACTCTCACTAATGTGCACGATCCTTCAAAAGGAAATGACCTATAGGTAGATCATCCTAAAAACATTACCAAGTCATTAGGTAGGGTATGTCAAAATGTGATAAACTACCTCTAGTAAATCAAGTAGATGATAATTCAATTGATTCTAAAATAAATGCATCATACCTCCTGATTCTGTTCCATAGATTGTTTTTAGTTTTTCAATCATGACATGACCAGACCCACAATAGTACCTCCTGGGATAACGGAAATCCAAATCCCCCAAGAATGTCTCTAATATTTCAAGGCTATAAGACTAGCATTGAGTATGCATATCACTCGCATGAAGGGTATTATATAAATTTACATATACAAATAACCAAATATACAAGAGTGACAAATAATAATTATAATATGATTAAAAAAGGAATACCTGGCCTATAAAATCCATGATAAAGAATGGAAAACATATGAAAAGTAAAATTGGAAAAATATAGTCCCAAATACAAAAAAGGGATCCTAACCTAACAAATATAAGAAGACTATCCCTAAAATATCCAATGTCCTGCCATGGTGTAGCTAGCACCACCATTAAGAACCACTACACACCATCCACACTAGGACCATCTAGAACTTCATAAAACTGATTATCATTTTTATAAGAAACAAAACATGTTGTTAGATCTAATGCATGGGAGCATATATACATTTCAATTAGGACACCCAAAATCAATAATTAATTAAATCATTAAGGATAAAAGATTCAGTTATAAACCACAAACAAGATGGTAAAGAAAGAAATATCAAATATTCTCATAAGAGGTACTAATGTCACTGTGTACGGTCTCAATAATTATAACTAATCAAAATAATAATCAAATCACTCTAGGATATTTGGGTCATCTCATCCATCCACTAGAATTATCTCTCTATACTTTTAGTGGAGGATCTTATGAAAAATGTAGTATATGGGGGATATGAAATTCACATGAGGATCCATTACATCACCTGATCACTTTATGTATGGGATACCAAACTCACAAATAGAGGAAAACATTACCATTAATATTTGGTGGATTTCTGATACTATATAATTCATTGTTTGAGATTTTGGTGCCTCTATCCATCGGGATGGATTTTAAACCATGATTAGTGTTGTCAAGGGGAAAATATTCCCTAATAAGTCTCTATTTTTACGGTGGGTGTTCATCCATTTAGGATGTCTGAAATATTATCATAATATTCTTATACGCTTGTGATAAATCATTCTTGGTTCATCACTAATCACATCAATTTCTTGGAATGTTGGTCCATAATTAATTTCTAGGTTAAATTCAACTTAGAAGGGACTACCTTGAAGGTATCATTCCAAGATTAAGTTAACTAAATGACATTTTCTAAAGGTACATGTCACGTTATAAGAAATCCTTTTTTTTGTAATCCATTACTACATAGAATGTCACATTATATGTTCATTGTTTGCGAGATAAGGTACATGGTGTGTAGGCTTAGACATAGAATCTAGAGCGTACCATGATACCAAATTCATGTGTCATTGAGGGTATATGTCATTAGGACAATTGGGATCACTGGGTGAGTAGTTCCCATACATGTCAATATGGACATCTGGAGTCACCTGATGTGTTTTCTAGGAAACATGACATGTTTTATTTAACACGAACATTCTACCCTATTGTATTGTCTATCGAGATACATGAAATGTGTTCTTCTAAAATCTAAGGTGTTTAATTATTTATATTTATATTATTCAAAACATAAAAATTTATCCTAATTTTCTCAACTATCTAACATTTATACCTCCCATGACGCGTGAATCTACTCCCACAATTTCATCTATTGATCCACCATTGCTGGAAATCCATTATTGACCACCAATCATCAGAATCATGTTCCTTTACATAAGCCTCCTCGTCCTGCACATATCCACCACCCTCTAAGAAACCTGTTCTCATAATCCCTTTATACATAATCATCTTTTGGATTACATTCTCATGTTACAATCCCCAACATTAATAAAAATTAATGAATTTGGTTATGATATTCTATCACAAAATAAATTAGACTTTTTAATTTCCCATCCTTCATCCAAAAGAAGATCTGGTGGGAAAAGAGAAAGGGGACTATTAGGTAAACCGTAAGACCATAAAGGAAAATAATAAACTGTGGATAAGTATGACTAAACATCAATTATGGGATTCAAAAAGAATAATCAATGTGAAGGAATTAATCATTATTTGAATTATTATTTTCAAATTATTAAATCCAAATTGAAATAATAAGTTAATAGGGTCATGTCTTAGACGATCATGATTTCAATTCTAGAAAAACTAATAGATGATCAAAAAGATATTAAATATGCATATCTCTCATAAACTAAAAACGTGGAAGATTCCATTCACTTGATCTGACTGTGGAGAAAATTATAGGTGGTACACAACCATATTAACGTTGTGAAAACCCCCAAATGGGATGATTAGTCTTTGATATATCTTTCCCCCAAATAAAAATATTTATAACCTACATTGATTTCAAACCCTCAAGAAAACATGGTCTCCCACCCCATACTATAAATATTTATATCATCATTTTGTTTAGTAATTTTTATGGATCTTGGATATCCTCATTTCTCTTGAATGGATTTCACATTAACTTCTAGTTATCATACTAACTCTAACCCCAAAATTTTTTAATCTTTCAACATCAACCATCAAAGGGGTGACTTGAAGGGTCTAAAATATAGTGCCTCAAATGCACCATACAAATAGTGGAGTGATATTTGTTGGATTATAAAAATTAAACAAAGGGTAGGTAATCCTCTCTAATTTATCCAAAACCCAACAAAAAATACATAAAAATTTCCTCAAGAACCTAAATGATCTACTCAATGTGGTCTTCTATCTTGGGTGGAAATTCGTGCTCATCGATAACTATATCTAGAAATCCCCTTTAAATCCTCTTCACAAATAGTATGTCAATCAAGATTTAGGGATTGAAAAATTCATTTAGGGTACTCCATAAATACAGATGATCTATTATATGAATAATCATCTCGAACCATCAAACAAACTGTTATCATTGATGGAAAAGATATGTGATGACATAGTGAGTTTAGAAATGATTACCCAGACAACATCATCACTTTTCAATGATTATCAAATTCTTATAACGAAATCTATGGAAATACCATCCCACATTAACTATAGTAAATCAATGAGTTAGAGAAAACCTAGAAGAACCTAATTCCCCATCTTCACTTGTTAATAGATGATACATCAAGAGATCAACTCCATAGTACTCTTATTCATTTAATTCCACCAAAAATACCACTTAATATCCTGGAATAAATTTTTCGATACAAGATATATCACAAATGAATACATATGGAATTATCTCAAAACCACCCCTAGATGAATGTATGGAACCATTTCTCATCCTGGGAAGATGATGAAATGCTCCTCAACCTCATAGAATCCATTATAAGCATTTCTTATGAATATTCATTCATCAAATTCATCATAACATGAATACCCATGTCTCACCTCCCTCACACACTAAAGAAGTGGAGGGGTCATAGAAATTTATTATATATATACTTATCCACCATAATTCACTAAAGGAAACTACAATTATTTCATCTTCATTGATTCGTCTTCCATCATCTTTGAATTGGAATTTCGACTAAGGGTATATTCCAACACATTTTTTTTCTTTAAGATTATACAATTTAAAATTTATTGTCTTGTATGAATTAATTTCAACACATATGGGTTAGGTTGAAATAACTTTAGGTGAATATATATATGATATTGTTGTGGTAGGAATATAAACCATAGTACTCACCAAGAAAGTAGTGTCCCAATTTTTTGAAAGACAAAACCACTAGTTCTAGCTCTAAATAGTGGGTTGAATAATTCTACTCAGGGGGTCTCAACATCTTTGCTCCATAAACAATTATTTATTACCTCTGAATCAAAACATAACATATAACAACACTAGAGGAATCACATAACACTACATCCTTAATTCCCTCTTATAATAGTCTTAAAATAATATAAATATTCAGTCTCTTACACAACTCGAAAAATAATTTTTTACAATTCTCAGTCCCAATTTTTTTTCACTTACAAGCCTCTGTTTTCAAAGGAGTTTCAGTTCTAGTTAATTCTACCAAAAATATTTTGAAATATTTATCCCATATAAGGAAACATTTCTCCATCACCGCACTCAATGGTGGATACCACACTAGAATTTCCCCAATAATTTTGTGGTCCACATCTATAGCTTCTGAGATAACAGCTCTCAGGAAGTGTAACTCTCTAATCTAAAAAAAAAATTCAAGATCTTCTCATATAGATAAATCTATCAAAGTACATCTTGAATCATCCTAAAATTCACTTCTTTCTCAGCCTCTGATGCAAAGTTGATAAGAATTTCATTGATGGAGATAACCATGAACTGGTCTTGGAATGGATAAAATATTCAGTTCCTGTGTCCCATAAACACTACTAGAGATGTTTTCATTCCAATGTAAATTACTATGAATTTTTAATTACTATAGAAACATTGGAATTTCATCTTTGGTATATACTCCTCACATACCCCAAACCGTTGATAGATAGAACTACGTTCAATTATAAACAAAGGCTTCACTTAATTTATTTGGTCGTTAAACTCAAAGATACTATGTAAAGGATAATTATTCTTGATGGGATCATGTTCATGTGTTAATGATACCTGAACAACCTCTTGCTTCCATCAAATTTTATAGGGAAAACATTGGAGATGTTAAGGGTGAAAGATTGGGTTTGATAACTACATTTTCCTAAAAATCATCCTACTTCTCTCAAAGATATCATGCTCGGAATGGTCTATATAATAGTTTTTAAAGATATCCTAGTTTTCTATGAGTGAATTTCAATTTATAAAAAAAATCAATCAATGGGGATGTGAACTCAGTAATTCCATAGAGAAGATACTTGAATACAGCACCACTATTGTGGAATATTAGATGGCTGAAATGTTTACTCATCTAAGGTTCACGATTGAAAATTAATGTGAATTTAATGAAATCTATTTTACATGAGCCCATCCTAGTCTAACTAGAATTTTTTATCACCAGTGAAGAGAAATATTGACTAATCTTCTTGAATACACCATATGCACTGTAAGAAATAATCAATTTGGGCATCGACTGTAGTGAAGAAGTCACTACCAAGAATGATATCATGTCTTCATATTATAGTTAAGAATAGATCCCATGAGAATCTACTCCCTCTAATAGTAAATTCACACTATTGATCGATGGGTGTTTTCCTAGAATCTCTCACAGTATGAGTCTTTAGCTACAAGGTTCAAACTAGAGGCTCTACTAGAATCTCAAACTCTTGAACAAGTGACATAAAAATGGAAACATTGCCTCAAGCCTAAGTACACCAATAGATTATAATGTAGGGAATACCCAATCCATAACTCAAATAATTCAGCGAGACTCTAGTTCATCAGCCACAACTACCAAGATTTTTTCATCCCCCTTACCAATAGATCTTTCATCCTACTATACACTACCTAGAGGTGATGAGAATGGTATCAGATCATAATGTTCACCACCACTTGCAAAATATTTAACTTCTGTTTACCATAGTTACCACCTTGAGGACCCCCTGACCACCCCTAGATGGTCCCTGATTTCATCGCTACCTCTACCTCTACAGTCTATCCACTATCTACATATCTCGAATCACACAATTGTTCAAGAAATCCATTTTTGGAACGATTTGACCCATACAAGAATAGATTCCCATATCCCTTGGATGATTGAATCCCCCATGATATCCATCTGATCAGGACCCGAATGTATAATCATCGACTCATGGATTCTTATTTCATCATGACCCACCCATCATCCAAGGCTGAATAATTTTCTATATCGAGGAAACTAATCCCAATTTCCACTAACATGACTTTATTACCAAATTTATTCACTACTAAGGCTCACACATGCACCTCAACATAGGTGGGAATGTATATAGGATCCACACAAGAATAACATCTCCTATCCCCTAGCATAGTGGATCCCCTCTCAAATACCTATGCAGATGAACCCCTATGTCTTATCTAAATATTATGTATACCTATTAGAATTGTGATCCCCCATCTTATCCCTAGCCATATGAAGTTGATGAATCTACTATATAAGGGCCACTGATCCCATACCATTAATATATCACTATCCAAAACATTATTAACCACTAAGGATCTCTCCTGCACAGCAATATATTTTTTAATTTATAAGGGAGTGAAACCAATTTGCATCCCTGAAATAGAGTCATCACATAAACATTCCTTCTTAGAGTAACCCATCTCAGACCATGTCTCATGTATAACAAATGATTTATTTGATCCAGTACACATACAAATAAATGGTTGTAATCCCCTTCTATAACCCGAGGAGCTCCTGAATATGAATTGAGTGTAGAATCATTAAGAAATACTAAACAAAAAAGAGACACTCAAGAAAAGTACAAAGGAGATTAATCTTTTCATGTGTCTGATTCAACAAGATCCACCAACATCTTTTTGGACCATAGTGAATACTATACACTAGGAATTTTATATGGTCACGAGGGGTCCAAACAAGTATAAATGCACATACCGTTAAATCTAACTAATCCTCTACCACCAGCAGATCTTGAACACTATGGAACCTTGGTAACCTCTATCTTTGGGACTTATAAAGAATTATTATCCCACCATAATTATATTTTTACACCACTAGAAAAAAATAATGTTTGATCGGCTGCAAGTCATCCACCTAAACTGTAAAAGGTGGTCTTCTCACAACTCATCGGGCGAGAGTGACACTCATTGTCCACCCAGAGGAAACACCTAGAGCACCACACACTAGAGTGAGTTCCTATCAATAATTTTTTTATCATCACAACATTATTTCAGAATAATCTCTAGATATAATTGTGGGAGCATCCAACAATAGACAAGATGTACATCATAAAATTTTGATATTTTTGGAGTTTACTCAAGAATGAAATATAAAGTAAAAAATATATTAAAATATGTTGCATGTACCATTTTCCCATACAATTTATATCTCCATATACCAATTTTTTAAAACAATTTTTAGGGTCCAGGGGTATGGAATCATCAATCTTCTCACCATATCTAGGTTACATGGAATGAGTGCTAACCTCAAAACACCTCAACACCACTACCATAATTTCCCAAACCAATCCTAAAGATTATTCTATCCCCATACACTATCTTTCAGTTTTCATAGGCTATAATACCTCTCTATCAAGACAAAGACAACCCAGGTCCCACATGGGATTATTTAATATAATTGGGCCACCCTAATACCTCCTTTAATTAGTCATGGGTTAGTGACTTGCACTAAGTATTTATATCACTTACATGGGAGGAATTAGCTTACTATACCTTATAAACATTGACACACATATCCACATATACTAGAGTGACATATAATAAAAATAGGCGTATTAATATATGAACACATGACCTTAAAATCCCATGATAGAGTATGATATAATATAACCAAAGTAAAATAGGAAAAAATATAAAACGAACTACCAAAAAAATTCCCCAACCTAAATAATAGAATAATACCATCCCTATAACCATAATTTTCTATCCATGATCCATTCAACATATCCACCAAGAACCACTATTAATTAATCACACTAGGTCCACCTAGTTCGTTCTTGAACTACCTATCATCTATAGAAGACATGATACATACGAGAAGAGAAAATTCATGAATAAATATGTACATATAACATAATACACACATAAGTAACTAAATATATTCATAAATAGGGAAATAAAGTTATCTTGAAACTGAAAACAAGAGGATAAAGAAATAAGAAACAAAATATGCTTATAAGATGTACTCAAGTCACTAATTATGGTTCAAGTTATCAATGTAATACAAAGGAATCCTACAAGACATCCAACATCAACATGTCATATAATTCTTCAAAAAACATAACATATCAGTGCATATAGTGGAGGATCATGCACACAAAGTAATATAGGGGGTATATAAACCCTAATGTAGGATCACATTACTTGCCTAACCTCTTTAAACAAGGGGATACTGACCTCATAGAGAACTGATCAAGAACCCGATAATAATGGGGGGGGGGGAATAAAGACCATATCTGATCCTTAGGTAGAGGATCCAATTCTCAAATTCTTTGAAAGGATTAGTGAACCTATATAGAGTTGCTAAAAGGAAACTATCACATGAATAATCTATACTTTCTTGGTGGGTTCACACCCATTAAGGATGACTGATGACTAAATCTTATATCTGAATGCAAGTGAGTTAAATAACATTTGCTTCACCAATCATCATATCTTTATATTATGAAGTAGGTCCATACTCACATTTTATGTGGAATTATACTCATAAGATTCTACTTTGAAGGTCTAATTCGAATAATATAAGAAGTTTATGGATTTTAAAAAATATGGAAGGGATTATTAAATATATTAAATGAAATAGAAATTATCTTAAAAATACCTCTTCTGGAATTCTAACTTTTTATGGTATATGATATATTTCATAAATTTTCAAACATAATAATGATAATATTTTTCATTGGATTGTTTAAAAGACTATAGAAATGTTGAGATAAATAAGTAATAATTTTTATAGGTGTTTTGAAATTTTAATCTTATTATATATACCCAAATACTTATCCACTTGTGGTGGCTACTTGTATGAACAGACTATTCTCATTCCATGGTTTTGATTATATTTAAACACCACCCTATCATAATATAATTATCATTAAAACATAATATAAAATATTAATTTGATTTTTAGCTCTAAAATAATGGATGTAGTGTATTACAAATTTTCTAACATTAACAAATGTGGTCAGTTTTTTGGGTGTCCATTAAATGAACCTAGTAAATAAATATTTGAATTATGGAATTTACAAAAATGAATTAAAAATTATACATAAAAATTAGTGATTTATGAATTTAATGAAAATATATTTTATGTGATTAAATTTTGTAGTTCTACCCCCTCATCATTTGTAATAAGAAGAATATGAAATTCCTACATTTTCATTCAAATGTTTCAGCCATCATTTCCAAAATATCATCAATTTTAGCTAATTCCATTTTTGTTTGGTAAGTATATGTGATATGAGGAATAATGAGTCCATATTTATGTTCATAGATATTTTATTTAAAATAGTATTGATATCAATGCCTACAAAAAATATGAATTTTATTTAGTCATAATTAACACAATATATCGCCTATTGGAAAAAATCATTACAGTACACCTCATGTATACATTTATAACAGAGATTCCTAGCCATTCATACATGAGGGTTTCATTTACATACTCAAACAGAAATTATCTCTATAATGGAATCTTCGTACCTTTTCTTTTCAAAATCAATGATGTGATTACTACCACATTTTAACCGTATATCTGCATGAATCATCATTGTTAGTAAATGTGGATATTAAACTGGTGGGATAAAGGTTCATTGTGAAGATATTCTTGACTGGTTGGTTGATCCATTAAATCCTTTTGATTTTACCTTTTATTTCACCCCTTCCCTCTGTGTGTTTGTAATAACATTCATCGGTTAAAACCATTTTTCAATAATAGTTAAATCTTTAACATGAAAATTATATTATAAATGAATAGCTCATTTTAAATAAGTTTGTTACAAGACTTGATTGTCATGGTATGCATATTATAATAGCTTGATCAAACATATGAATTTATATATCATCACGTGGAATTTATAGATTAGTGCTCGGATCATGGGATATTGAAATCCCCACTCTCAAATTATATGTTAGAAGTTTTCTGTTGTGTAAAGTGTATTCATGGATATTATACATAATAGCCCCTGAAACAGGTTGATGGTTAGGTGCTGGTAGATATAAATCATAGCCATTTTTACCTGATAGAATATCAGGATATTACATGTTTCAGTGTCTTCTTGATTCACATTTCAAGAAAAAATAATGAGAATATTGATTACCTCATCTAAGATATCTCTTTATGAAGAATGGCTTTCTTTAAAAATTGTTGTAGTTATGGGGATCATCATGAAATGGTTGTTCTTGAGTTGTTTGTTCTATTTTATTACCCCCACAACATTTTATATAAACATAATATGATAATGAAATTTTCATTCACGAGAATCTAGTCAGTCCAATATCTCTTACATTTTTTATCTTTATCCTCTGTTAATTTATTTTCTCAAAATATATTTTGTGTGTCACCCTAGGACATGAAAAAATGATGTGGCCATACTATTTTAAAAACATCACGACCACTAATTGTAGTTTTTCATCCTTTACAAATGATGATGACTCCGATTTCTAAGTCAGATAAAAAATATTGGAATATAACTAATCATTTGAATATAATAGCCTTTTAAAGGAGAACAAATATTTATTATGTCATAATTACATAGTTTTACCAATATTTTTTGTGCTTTAACATATTATGATCCACAATTTATTTCCACATGACTCTTTCCATAGCACATTACATTTGATGGAAATGACATTATATATGGATTAATCAATCTATATAAAAAAATAGGAACATAATTATGTCATTGTTTCATATCATATAATGTTATTGTGGTATATTTAAAATAAATACCATCTTTTTTCAAGTTAATCATTCCCCAAACTTGATTTACGGTAGGGGTAGGTTGGATTTTTTTTCTAGTTTCTTATTTTCAACACACAATTACAATTTCAAAAATTAATTATTCCTAATCAATGTTCTTAATACATGTATAGTCAAAAAATGCATTATTAGTCAAAATGTACTTGGAAATATGTCTCCTCAAGATGACCAGTAAATGTATCCCATTATTCTTGGCCTGTCAAGTGTGAATACATATGTGGTGGGTTTGGGTTGATTTTCCATTTAGCATCTTTAAGATGAAACATTTTTCGAATTATTTGAAAGCCTTTTTGAGCCTTTCTAGTAAGAATTAATATAAATTCTATGTGGGACCTTCCTACTAAATATGAAATCTATAATAGAAAATGATGAGTAATTAATTATTTTATTTTTTGTTTTTCATAAAATGATGAAATGATATCACAATGTTACCCTAATATCTTCCAAAATAAATGTCTTAAGCATGGGAACAATATGGTCTCATGAATATACATTTATTAGAATGTGATTTCAAGTGGTGAGACTAATAAAACCGTTGAACATGGCTTTATTAGTGTCAACAGTTTAGCCTCACACATTCAATCAAAAGTTGAATTTGATTTATTTTCATTTCACCTTAATATTTTTTTCTAACACCATGATGGTATGTTGCCCTTATTTTTTCATGAAAATTAGCTCTTCATTGTATACTATTTCCATGGGCTCGACATCACAAATATGTTGTTATTAAGGATTGGTAGAATCATCATGTGCAGAAGGTGGTTGTTCCTCTACACCAAGATCACCAGTAGGTTGAAAAAACTATTGTTTATCAGGATTGGGAGCATCATCACATGCATAAGTCATTATCTATAAAACAAATTGACGTTTATTTTTGATTATGTAAGTCCAATAGTGAATAGATAATAATATGATGTAACAGAATGTATATTCTGAAAAAATATATAATCATTGTATGATCACAGGTTTTCCTAAGAGGTAAAAATAACTTAAATATGGTTTAAATAATTTTTTACAAACAATTATAAGTACTCGTTAAGGTCATGGGGGTATTGGGGGTTTATCAAGCTTGTTTTGAGCCTGAAACCAAACTTCGTGGAAAATTATATTGTTTAAAATGTTAGTAGAAACCATGGGGGGAATGTTAAATAGTCATACTAACCATGTGAAGCTTGGAAAATGGGAACTAAGAGCCCATGTGGTTTGTGAAAACTATGTGGATGGGGGTGAACACCTATCTGAGGGCCTCTTCTGTTTTTATAGTAGTTTGAGACATGGTTTTCATGGGTTTTGGAAAACTGTGTGCACTAACCAAGTGAGGTTCCCCTTGAAGCAGTGAAGGATTCATGTTTGTTGTATGGTTTGGCCAACTGTGTAGCTAGACCATTCATCCTTGTATTTTCGGTGAAATTATAATTTTTTACTTAAACATATTAAATAAAATCCTTATTCTATTACTCCCTCTATTGGAGAAAAACTCATCTGGGAGAGATTATTGAGTATTTTGGGTTGTTTTTTATCCTCATTCACCATCCTATCTCAGAATTAAGCAATAACTATCTCATTGGATCTATACTCGTAATTATTATAATCATCTTAAGTCATTCTTATATTGAATTGGTATTGGATGTGCTATTTAGGTGCAATATAATGTGCCATATTTTTCATTTCTTCATTTGTTCTACATTTTTCCTCTGATCTTGATCAAATCAGAAGTTGATATTGGATGACAACTCCTCAAAGGACCTACTATAGGTAGTATATTGTTCCACATCATGGTTTTGTTCTTAATAGAGCGGATTTCCATGTTTCTTCATGCCATATATTCTAGTGTCCCCCCTAAAATTAATTGAATGTTTAAATTGAATATATTTGAACATGTTAGGGATTACCACTACTTTTTTTAGATTATCCGGAGGTTCTTTCCCCAAAAAATGCCACCAGTGGGGTGTCCCCTTTAGATTTACCTTTTTTATACCACCCATGATGTTTGAATCGAGATTTATTAGTTAGAGGAAGCCCTTTAATAAATATATTGAACTGAATTGATTAAATTTGAGATGTTCTGCCTCTTTTCCATGTGATACATGTTTTTAATTTGTTTAAATATTATACATGATGTATGATTTCATATGAGTGGGTAAATCAAAACTTTTAATTGAATTGGAATTTTTATACGAGTGGGTAAACTCATGGAATTTAATTATTTTGAATAGATAAATGTAATGGATGATAAATGATTCAATTAGATTACTTTTATGTTACTACTTGGGTCATTGTAGTGGATGTGGATACATTAGAAGAGATTTCTCATTGGATCTTCAATATATGTGATTCCATGGGCCTTTAATCTGGCTTGTTTGGGCTGGTAGTGGACATGGCTCCTTGGAGCCCAATTCTAGTCTAACAGGTTTTCCATCAAGATGATCATGTGAATTTATAAGGACGCCTTTATAGCGACCGTTCATTTTCTTTCATTACTAATACATCGTTTTAATGAAAAAATAACATAAGAATAATTGTATCACTTGGATCCAAAGGTTTAGTTTCATGGTAAAATTGGTGCCATAAATAACGTTTACAAAATAAAATATAAAAAATAAATTTAATTCCCTTTTCCCTAGCCTCTTATTGAACCTTGAATTCTCATTAGTAAAAATGGTCACCTGGGAATATACATCAATGAAACTACTGAGCTAAAATCCCTATATGATTATAGATAAGAAAAGAAAACATTGTAACAGGTGTTGACAATAATCTTTATCATCAAAACATTGGAATAGGATCACAATGATGAGAGGAAACATTAACAAAAGGCATGGAATGTGGTATGCATGAAAATAAAACATCATGTCATAGTGGTCAAGTACCACACATAGTTGTGAACAAAGCTAGTATCATGTCAATACATATTTCACTTTTCTCATGAGATAAATAACATTACCCAATGCATTGGAGTGATATATTATTCTGGGATCACTTGTCACATCATAACATTTACATTGAGCTATATAATTCTTGGTTCACCCATCACATCATAACATTTACATTATAATGTGTGCCACCTTGACCATCTATCAGCCTTGGACATAAAATAACACTTATAAAGGATTGTGTTTCATTTCATAAAGAATACATTAATAAAAATTAGGTTCCCAAATTAAATGGGGAATAACATACATGATATAAGAATCATCAACCATGAGTGAAGAAGAAATAATCACTAGAATTAGAAGGTGAGTTTTTTAAAGAATAGTTCCTATTGAAAACATTATATTTTTCATAAACTCCATTATAAACCATTTGTTCACTATAAAATGTAATATAATGTCTATTATATGATAAAATAGAAAAAATAATGGAATATTAATACTAAAAATGGGGTCAAAGAGGAGAAACCCAGGGAGTGAGACTTGGGTCTGATAATTCCCCTTACTTTATATCAGAATGTTTTATTGACATTAATATCCTATATATTCATATTATATTCATTAATTATCAAATAAATAACCTTTTATACATTAATTTTATTAATTATTTTAATTTTTTCATTTATGTACTTTTTGATGAGTTATATATTTTAATTTCAACATTCGGGAGCATTTATTTCCATGGGTTTCATTATTAGTTTACTTGTATGCATGAATAGAAGTTCATGTAAAATGCAGATAAATACACAATATTATTATTATTTGTTATTAATTATCTTCCAAAATATTAAATTTTCTTATAATGAATTTTGTTACATGGTATCAGGACGAATCATTAGATAAAAGTTAATGATGATCATTTTAGGTTAATTTTTACGGGTTTTTTATCACAATGAACTTATTTTGTTTTATCATTTAGTATTTTGTATATATGTTTGTTCCAAAACATAAAAATGGTTATATAATAAACTTAATAATATTTTTCAAACAATATAATGGTTTTATTATCATCCATTAATGTGTTAATGTAAATTGATACCGTATCGCCCATGATATCGGTAAATTGACACATCACGGATGTCGAATTTATTTTCAAATAAAATAGAGGGAGAAAGGATTTGGATGAGAAATCTTATGTTAACATGATATAATACCAATATATAAATCATACTAGATTTTATCAACCAATTTGGATAATATAAGGCGAGTATAATAGAAATATGAAATGAAATTGAAAATAAATTAAAAGAAAATAGGAGATGAATTTACCTTTTGGACTTATCCTCCTTGAGAACCTCCCTAGGGAAAAGGATTTTGTATTTTGATTATACAAAGAGATCTTAGACATAGTATAGGTTCTATAGAAGATTATTTGAAATAATTTGTGATATTTTTAATGCATTATGGTGTGATGAGAAGATGGGGTGATGGGTGGTATTTATAATGGAGGAGAGGGGTGTTTTAACATTATTATATTTATTAGTTTATTATTTGACCTCAAGAATATGAATATATTGATAATTATCTTCAAATATTTTAAAATAAATAATTGGAGTTCTATATTATGGTAATTACATCATTGATGACTCAATTAAGAGTGTATTTAGCTTATAATGTATATAAATAGTAAATTTCCATATTTTACCATTCAAAAAAAATTCATGTATTTAGAAAAAAAAAATTCACCCAAACCATTTTCAAAATGTAGAATTAAAAATAGAATTTCATTTTATGAAAATAATTGTATAAATATTATTTTTAATTAAAATCATCATTTACATGGAAAATATTGATTATAAAATTACTACTGATTTTTAAACACATTGAAAATTTTCGTAAGGATTCATAAAATTATATTAAAATCATAACATGTCAAAATAATAATTTATTAATAAATTTTATGATAATAAATTTTCTTTTAAATTATTTTATCGACCCTTAAATAATAATTAAATATATATGAATTATAAAAATATCAACACTTTAACAATAATTTTTAAAACACTAATTTACTTAGACTATGACATAATTACAAATTAATTTCACTTATTAGATGCCTAAATATTATTTATAACTCTATTCCCCAAAACTGGGAAGGCATTGCCTTTATAACCTGAAACACACACACAAGAAAGCACACAACTAGACAAAACACCAAGTAAGCTATATACCAAAAGGCTACTAAAAGTAAAAGGGGCTAGAATACAATCCCCAATGGAAAGTACAAGTACAAATGAAATGCAATACAACTGTAGAAAAGGGAAAGTCGGCTACTGGATCGTCCTTTGAGGTTCATAACTGATGGGTAGGTACATGTCTTCTCCTTAGCACTCCACGTCCATCTTTCTCCTCAGTGTACCAATAAGTAGTATGGTCTACCTCCGAGTATCGTACAGTCCTGGTACTCTCATCCTTAGTTAGTGTTGTATGTCATTTGCATGCAACACAACAAGGTGCGGGCATAGCCCGTGTAGGTGTGTGTATAAAAATACTTTTTAGGGACCCTGAGACCATCAAGGTCTCACAAAATCCAAAAAAGATAAACCAAAAAGTATGAAATCAACAGATAACCCTACATATGTATATGGCCAAACATGTACCTATGTTATTAAGTAATCAATCTCAATCATGAGGAAAACACACAAGTAATGACTCGGCTCAAAGAGGATTTTATTTTCATTATCAAAACCTCATATGCTAGAGAAATCCTCCACTATCGAGTATAATGGGCCTACTACGTCACATCGAGGTGCTTCCCACTAACCTTGAACTACTGAGGTACTCCTCCTTTCAAGTATCATGGTTCTGCTGCGTCACATAGATGCACCCCCCACCGCGCGTCTGCTGCCACACCCAGGCCATCCCCCTCATAGCCTGTATAGGTACTTCTCTTATTGAGTATCGTAGGTCTGCCACGTCACAAAGAACTCTCCAACACCATGGTTCTTGCGCCATAACTAGATGCTCCCCACTGGGCTAGTAGAGCCACTCCGAGTCAAAGAGTCAGCCGTCGTTAGTTTTTATCCAGCAACTAGGTCTAGGCACTCTGCTCGCTCGTCCCTGGAAGGATCTGATCCATGAGCTATTGTTTGATACTAAAACTATCACGAAGTCCCGCAAAGAAGTATCTTAAAGGTCTTCCACATCAAAGGGGTCTCAACTCAACAAAACGGTGCATCAATCCGATGCCCGATCTGTAAATTATTATCCTTTTAATCTCGGGGGCCCAATTAGATTCGTGCTCGATCCAACCTGACCATACCTCAACTATACCCGATACTCCAAAAGGGTATACTCAAAGGGACCATCTCACTCCCATATTTCCAGCACCGCTGACGATTCATCAAACGGACATCTGGTGCCAATGATATCACCAAAATAATATAAAAGGTCATAGTGGGCCCAGGTCAGGTCCGACCCAGTCAGACCGACCCGATTTGGGTCGACCCAACGTGACCAATTGGGTCTGGACCTGCCCGGCCCACTAGTCCCCACCCACCAGGCCGTGAGGGTTGTTCGACCGGAAAGAAACTGCATGGGTGCCTCTGCCCGAAGGGTGCCACGAGGGTGTATCGGCCTAGAGGCGCGGGGCCGGTTCGCCCCAGAGGGTCGTGGGGTGCAGCTCGGCCAAGAAGACACCGTGAGGGTGTCTTGGCCCGGAGGGCGCCACGAGACTGGTTCGGCTTGGAGGACCGCGGGGAGCGGATCGAGGTGGCTTGACCCTAAGGGCGCCACTGTAGAGACCAAAAGCATGAAGTACATAGACATTACATTACTTTTACGGAATACTTAATACATGACAAAAACAGACACCCAATGACCTTATTAGTTTAGTGTTTTTGGAAACTCAGAACATAATCTTCTAATCATGGTGAACGATCTTCAACATCTCCCATAAAGATATTCCCCTTTGGTTTTCTTACCTAAAAACTTTATCTATATCCTAGGGAAACGAAAACCAAAAAAGGGTGAGCTCAAATTCCCTTTATGGGTAAACATGGAGAACATAAAAAACAATCCCTACACATTTGAACATAAGAACATGAACATAAAATATCACAATCATGAGTAATGACATAAATCATGGAAGTGAAAAAGGAATATATCATAAAGGAACATTAACAATGATAAAATAGCATGTGAATAAAATATTTAATTGTGGAAACCATTAAGCACATGTAATGATTTCTATAATAGCCAAGGCATTGCTGCTAAGACCATCATAGTGGACAAAGTCCATTAATGAACCAGGATTACTTGTCATTCCAGCCCTATATTACTGAACCATATTCACTTGTCATTCCATCCATGTCTATCTCATGAGATATAAATCTTTACCCAATGAATTAGAGGGATATATAGGTCCCAACCATCTCACAATGAATTCATTCTTACGTGTACCACAAAATAAACATAAATCAATCATCATAACCCAATGAATAAAATGGGTTGCATAAACATCATCCCATCATAACATAATCTGAATAAAACAAATGGATATCATTTCATCATAAGAAAAATAAAACCATATAAATAATAGATAAATCATTCTTGAAACATAATCATATTAAATAATGTCATCATAGATGGAAAATAGTTTTAATAAAACACTTGAAATGAATTCTTGAGGAAAATATCCTTTTTTCTTCCAAATCATTTTCATTTCTCAAAATGACATGCAATTTTAATGAAAGGAATTTTTTTGAAAATAATCATGAAATCATGTAGAGTAATATTTCTGTAAATAAGGAGTTATGAAATCGTAAAAATATTTTCACTCCATATAAGTTAAAAAACATTATCCTCATACATTTAATGGAAAAGTATAAAAGTACCACGTGTGGTAAAAAAGAAATATGCCTTCCATAACATAATGTAAAAGTAAAAAAGGAGTAAAAATGACTTTAAACAGACATGTATGAATATTAAACACTTTATTAAAACATTTTCATGGACATGGATGAAAAACAAAACCCCAGTAAATACATATGTAT
This sequence comes from Viscum album, assembly GCA_963277665.1. NCBI lineage: Eukaryota > Viridiplantae > Streptophyta > Magnoliopsida > Santalales > Viscaceae > Viscum > Viscum album. Next base: position 1,958,514,836 of record OY728140.1, read on the forward strand.
ACGTAATCCCGAATAAAAATGAGATTGATAAATTATCCATTACCTTAGGTCCAATTTCTTCCGTATGAGTCCAAAAATCCTATATAGTGGGTTTAAAAATAGTATTAACCTGTAACATAACCATAATAATATTTATGATATCATATATGATTCAATTAGGACTTTATATTTCTTGTTCTTTTGTTAATTCCATGTTAAAGCAGTGTTTTGGGTAAAATCGTTTCATTTATCATACATGTTTCAACTTGTTGTTCATTATATCATTACTGATATCCTAATTTAATTAATTCCATAATGTAATAAATTATTTATATGTAATATATATTCATCATATAAATATATATGATAGATCGATAAATGAAATGAAATACACCGTTAATTGAGACGGTAGGCCGTACGTACGCATGAACGCTGTTTTCGTTTCCTTATTTAATTGAATGGAATTAATAAATGAAATATATGTACATAAATATAGTATCATTATTATTTCATATCTTTCATGATAATTTATTATATATACTTTATAATCATACTTTAATGGTTAGTCATGGAGAATGAATCTCATAGTAGCGTGGAGATGGTAATTCGTACGTACGCACGAGTGATGATATCAATCCCATAATTATTGAATTGAATTGGAGTGGATGATATAATTTATCAGAATCAGTATTATGTTATAATAATCATATATAGTTATTATTTCCACCATTATATCCATCCATGTAAGGTGGTGGTGGAAAACATATTACACCACGGCGTGGAGATGGTATTCTGTACGTACCCACGCACGGTGATATCATTTTCCATAGGATGGATAGAAAGTGAAATAGGGATGATTCATATTTATAATAGCATATTATAATATGAATGAAACTTATGTTATTACTTTATAATGAAACAAATAAAGAAGAGTAAGTAGAAGAATAAATAAATTTGAAAGAATCGGTAAAGGATATTATCTCTTCTTTGACGCGCCTCTTCTAAACCACCTCCTAGAGCACTAATGTTGGTCTTTGAAGAAGAACAATAAGTCTAGTATATTTCTAGGGAGGTTTATAAGTGAAATAGAGAGGTTTTGGCTGAGATTTAATGCTCAAATTGTTGTTAGTAGGAGAGGGAGGAGGTGACATTTTAAATGGGAGGAGAGGGGCACCTTTGGAAACATAAGAAATATTAATTTATAATAAATTCAAACCCAACTTAAAAACATCCAAAAATGACTCAAATAAAAATATTATATGATATAGGGTTTTAATCTCCTCAACCAATAAAATTTAGACATGTTGGGAAATAATTTTAATCCTTATCAACTTGATTTATCTTTATTAAATCTATTTACTTTTATTTGTGGTAATAATATTATAAATTTTAAATTGTTATAAATAATTTAATATGTGTTGTGAATTGTTCATAACTTTATAATGTATTAAATTTTAGACCATATAAATTTCAATTGATAATTTTTAAATTTTTTGTGATTTTTAAACAATTTTAAAAAATGTTATTTTTATAAAATAACAATAGTGTCAATTTTGACACTGTTCATTTATTCGAATTTAAATAAAATCCGCACAGAAGACATGTTCGAACTAAAGGATTTAATAGATTCATAACATGTTATATTTATCTAGAAAATTCGTGGATCACATTAAATAGTTCATATAATATTTATTTTAAAATTTTTAAACCATTTATTTGATATTTCAATCAATAAAATATATTCAACATCACTATTCTGTGATAATTAATGATAATTATTTAATCACTGAAAATTATAAATAAATTCACATGATGCATATAATTTTATTTTATTTCTTTAGACAATTATTGTTTGATGTTTAATGATGTTTATCACTAAATTAAATTTATTACACTTATATTATATAAGAGAGTGACTTGTTGTCACTTTCTGTGGTTTTAATAATAATTATATAATTTTCATAGTAAAATCCCATGAAATTAATAGATTCCAACCCATAGGTGATATGGGTCGACTTTTATTCATCCAATATAATTTTGGAAGGTGTTAGGGTAATTTTATAATCTTATTTTTACTCTTAATTACCTGTTTTACCTTTAACTGTAGTAAATAAAATTTACCATAGTTACAATTTATAATGCCCAAATATAAGAAGTATCCTATTAAAATAATTTGGACCAACTAATTCCAAATATGGAATCCATTTTTCAAAATTCGAAACACAAAAGATGCAGTAATTAATTTAAAATTAATCTCGTTGTTAAGAAAATGGGTTTTTAAAGTTAAAACATTGTCAAAGATTGAAAAGTTTTTACTTATGAATTAAATGTAAAATTAATGGAAATGAATGGAATTATATTAAACGGTAAAAATATATTCTATTTATTCTTTAAAACCATTTAATATTATAATTTAACATTATAAATTATCTTAATGAGAAAAGTTGTTTTTAATTAAAATTTAGTATATTTTTCTTTTCCTCAAAATATGAAAGTTAACAGAAAAATGTAAAAAAGTTATCAAAAGTAAATTTTTATATTATTATTTCAATTAATAAGTTTATTTCATCTAATTTAACTTATTATTGTGTCAAAACTAGATTTAAAGTGGGTGCACCTCAAAAGGCGAAAAAACTGCATTTTTTGAAAAATTTAGTTTGTCCTCAAACCATGTTCTAGAATACTTGTAAGATGAATTATTATGTAATAAAATTCAAAATTTATTTAATACTATTAATAATGGCTAGTTCATAACAATATTTTTTTGTTTATTGAAACTCGATATTGCGTACAACACAAGCTATTGAGGAAGGTCACTCTTGTGTGCAACACAAGACAAGAATAGTTTTTGTGTATACTACAAGCTAATACAGTGTTGTGTATAGTGCAAGGTACTCTTGGTGAAGAATGAAACACAAGATTTCCAAGAAATTAAATTGAATATTTCTTATAAAATCTCGAGATGTTACATTCTACCCCCCTTAAAATTAATTTCGCACTAGAAATTCGTCAGGGTTATAAATCATTTACTACAAGAAAGTTTCTTTCATAGAAACCCACATCATAAAAAGGAATACTAAAACTTTATTTTTAAAAATAACATTAGAAACATAACAGATACCCAAAGTAACACATCACTAGGTTTCCACATTAGAGAATATAGGTGAAAACATGGATATGGAAGATAAATCTCTCCATCAAGTTCTGATGGAGAGTGTTAGAGAACATGGCTATGAATAATCCAATGATCACAAATCCATAAATTTGTGATGATCTAATATACCATCTGATTCATCAGATATGAGGGCACTAGGACATCATTTTTGGTTTTCAAAATCATTACTCTAAAGATGATGAATTTTTTCATATGGATAAATACTTACTTGATTTTAGTGTAATATCATTGTTGGTCATTTTAAAAAAATATTCCACTTATTCTATTATTTAATGAAATGAAGTTGAATTTTTCATTCTTAAAGTGTTAGTAGATCTTGTGATAGAATGATATTTCATTCCATCTTCCTTTATCACAAAAATGTTAGCAGAAATTATTTAATATAAATAAGTCCATCTATGGTGAGATTAATCGTATATGTTTCCAAAAATGGACTTATAGTTCATCTATCATACCAATTAATAAAATAAAACTAATTTCTACTGACCAGGGACTTCCTGTAGGGAAGTGGTAGGTGATAAAGGCCTGTCACTCTTCGGCTGTGGGTTCGATTCCCGCAACCTTGTCTGACGCGAAGAGTTATCGTCAGTCCTCTAGGTTGTCCTTTATCTAAAACTATGCTATTATAACATTTCAGAAATAGTATAAAAAAATTTGTAATCAGCAAAAATACTATCTGTTGTCCAACTTAATCAATTCCAATATTTATGATTATCCAAATTAATTATAACCAATCACATAGTATAATGTAAATGATTACTAGAAATGTCATCTACTGAGCATGTGAATACCATCATTTATCCCCAATATATAATACAATATATCTTATTGGTCAAATTCCAAACATGTTAATACCTTAATCATGTATTCTCTTGAAACATGATTTACCATAGAACCTTAGTGAAAACATGAATGCTATCAAAAGTTAACTCTTTCCATATACCAAAATCCCTAATTTTATATATACTCGATCCATGATGTCACTATATCCTTATATCACTCATGAGCTCATTAATACTATCAAACATATTATTTTCTCCTTATCCCTTCATTTTTCACATATCATCTGGTTTCCAAAAATATTTCAATCACTTTTCATGGTTACTGACACCATAAAATTATTGAAAACCACAACTTACCAATACATAGATATTCAAATATTCTATTATACAAAAAATGAGATTCCACAACACTATTTTGGAATCACGTTAATTAAACAATTAATCATTACACCACTTCATTGTCATATTCAATATCGCCAATATTGATCACATTGACTTACCTTTGTCCTTTTCCATAAGAGGTTGTTGATGTCAATCATCATTAACCCTTGGATTACGACATTGGTTAGCATAATTCCCCATATCCCTCCACTTGTAGCATTGAAGTGTTGGTGGTGTGTTCTTTGTAGTCATTTCTCTTTTCACATCATTAGCTACCTTTTTCACATTACATTGGCACTCAACTGCTCAATAACCTTGTTTTCCACACATAAAATATTTTCTAGCCCCTTTAAGACAATCTACACCAAGATTCTTTCCACACATTGAGCATAACGAAATATTTGTCTTCTTTTCACCATGGTTTTGTGATTTTTCCTTGAAATACATCTTTCGTTTCTTGTCAAAACCATGAGATGGATATGTAACACCAACTTCCAGTTCTACCTTGATAGCACAATGAAAAATTTCTTCATAGCTACTGATTTCTCTTGTAGCTAATGCCCTTCAAAGACTTGGTTTTAATCCATTGAAAAATCGATCAACATTACTCTCACATTGGATGATAAAGCCAAATGCATACCTTGAAATCCTTGTAAAATTTTCCTCATATATAAAAACAGATTCATCATCCTTTTACTTATGCTCATGAAACTCCTTTTCCATATTTGTTCAAAGAATATGAGAGGAGTACTTATTGAAAAACATGTTCTTGAAGTCATCCCATTCCAATGATTCAATTTCATCTTGGGGCCTTGTATTCTTAATTAGAGTCCACCACTGGTCTGCTTCACCTTCTAAATGGTAAGCAGCTAAAATTACTTTTTATGTTCTGAACAGCAAACTATGGAAAATATCTTTTCAATGGTATTGATCCATTGCTCAGCAATAAGTAGATCAAAAGACCCATTGAAAGATTTTGGACGTTGCCTCATGAAGGACTAAATAGCATATTGTTCTTTTCTCTGCTCATTTGGAAGTACAGAATGATTCATAGCTTGTGTAAGTAAAAAATAATATCTTGAACTCCATCTCCCATAACATTTTTTTGATCAAGAAGACAATCATTTTATTTTACATCACATTGATCAACATGGTTCCTTTGGGTTCTTGCCATCAACTAAAACCCAAAAAGAATAGTGTGAGAGGAAAAAATCATTCTAGGAAAACAACATAATAAAGGAGGATTATTTTCAATATATAACATATTAGGTTTAATTCTAAGATCTTTACCATAATTCTAGAACTATAACCTATACTTATACTTAACCATAGAGACATCTGTAGACATACCTTAGAAATATCTCTAGCGATTTACCTAATGTTTTCGCATCCTAGTTTACAAAGGTTAACTAAACCTTTGCTCTGATACAAACTGTAGAGACCCAAATCTTGATGTATGTTGACATTACATTAATTTTGTGGAATACTTAATACATGATAAAAAAAGACACCCAAAGACTGTATTAGATTGTTTTCTTTGGAAACTCAGAACATAATCTTCTAATCATGGTGAAATATCTTCAATATCTCCCATAAAGATCTTCCCTTTGGTTTTCATACCTAAAACCATTATTTATATCCAGTGGAAAATAAAACATAAAAAGGGTGATATCAAATTCTAAGTAAAGGTAAATATGGAGAACATAAAACAATCACTAAACATTTGAACATAAGAACATGAACATAAAACATTAAAATCATGAGTAATGTCATAAATCTTGTCAGTGCATAAGGCACATATCATAAAGGAACATTAACCATGATAAAATATCATTGGAATAAAACATGTAATTGTGGGAACCATTAAGCACATTTACTGATTTCTATAGTAGCCAAGGCATTACTGCCAAGACCAACATTATGGAAAAAGTCTATTACTGAACCGGGTTTACATGTCATTCCTGCCCTATATTACTTAATCGGATTCACTTGTCATTCCATCCATGTCTATCTCATGAGATATAAATCTTTACCCAATCTGTTTGAGGGAGATATAGGTCCCTCACATCTCATATTGAAATCAATCTTACATGTACCACAAAATAAACATAAATCATTCATCATTACCCGTAGAATAAAATGGATTTCATAATCATCATCCCATTATAACATAATCCATATAAAACAAATGGATATCATTTCATCATAAGAAATATCAAACCATGTAAATAATAGAGACATTATTCTTGAAACATAACAATATTAAATAATGTCATCATAGATGGAAAATAGTTTTTATAAAACACTTGAAATGAATTCTTGAGGAAAATATCCTTTCTTCTTCCAAATCATTTTCTTTTATCAAAATAACATGAAATTTAAAAGAAAAATTATTTTTTTGAAAATAATCATGAAATATTGTAGATTATTCTTTATGTAAATAAGGTGTTATGAAATCATAAAATTCCTTTCACGCTGTATAAGTTAAAAAAACATTCTTCTCATACTTTTAAAGGAAAAGTCAAAAAGTACCACATATGGTAATCAAAAGAATGATTCCTTCTATAACACAAGGTAACATTAAAAAAAGACTAAACATGACTTTAAACATACATGAAAGAATATTAAACACTTTATAAAAACATGTTTATCGACATGGATGAAAAATATAACCCTATTAAATACTTAAGTATACGCAATCTCGGATAAAAATATGATTGCAAAATTATCCCTTAACTTAGGTCAAATTTCTTTCGTACATGTCTAAAACTCAGGTATATTGGGTTTAAACATATTATTAATGTGTAACATAACCATAATAATATTTATGATATCATATATCATTCACTTATTACTTTAGATTACCCGTTCTTTTGTTAATTCCATGTTAAAGCAGCGTTTTGGGTAAAATCGTTTCATTTATCGTACTTGTTTCGAATTGTTGTTCTTGATATTAGTACTAATATCCTTATTTAATTAATTACTGAATGTAAAACATGATTTATATATAATATATATTCATCATATAAATATATATGATAGATTGATTAATGAAATGAAATACACCATTCATGGAGACGGTAGGTCGTACGTACGCATGAACGATGTTTTCATTTCCTTATTGAATTGAATGAAATTAAGTAAATGAAACATATATGTACATAAATCCAGTATCATTATTATGTCATATCTTTCTTGATTATTTATTATATATACTTTATAGTCATACTTGAATGGTTAATCATGTAGAATGAATCTCATCGCGTCGTGGAGACGATAATCCGTACGTACGCACTAGCGATGATATCATTCATATAATTATTGAATGGAATTGAAGTGGATGAGATAATTTATCAGAATCACTATAATGTTATAATAATCATATATAGTTATTATTTCCATGCCAACGAGCTCGTACCCGAGTGGTAAGGGCTCATTCTTGGAATCCAGGAGACCGGGGTTCAGAACCGGGTGGAGGCGAATTTCCAGGTACTGTATAAGTACTGTAGCAGTCAATGTAGCAGTCACTGTAGCAGGTATTGTTCAGTACTATAGCATCTAGAACTATTCACCTGATTTGGGCCTTCGGGCCACCAGTTTGGGCCTATGGGTCTCTAGGGCCTTTAGTTCATCAATGGTCGGTGGGCCACAGGGCCTTCGGGTCCCATAGACCATGGATTAGCCCACTTCACATAGAACATTCCCCATACTAGGATTAGAGAAATAGGAGTAGCAGCCACCAGATGCAGAGAAAACCGGATAGAAAGAATGAGAGGGTATGGCAGCCGCCATCGGGACTAGGCACCGTGCAGCCTTGTACGGGGCAATGCTAGCCGATCAGCAATGCAAGGTGGGAGCTAGGAGATCAATGATGCAAAATTCTGGGGAGGGGCTGTTCAAGTGGATTGGGCCTACGGGTCATGTATTGGGAATGGTATGCCTCTCGGCCTTCGGGTCATGTATTACGGGTTTGTTGGGCCTTGTGTCTTGGTCCTACGGGTCATGTACGAGTTCACATTCAACCCTTAAATTGGGGATTATCCATAATAAATAAAAAAGCCTTTGGGCTGGTTAGGCCACCATTATACCCAGACAAGTAAGGTGGTGGTTGAAAATATATTACACCATGTCGTGGAGACAATATTTCGTACGTACGCACGCGCGATGATTTCATTTTCTGTATGATGGATAGAAGGTGAAATAGGGTTATTTAATATTTATAATAAAATATCAGTATATGATTGATACTGATGTTATTAATTTATAATTAATCAAATAAATAAGAGTAAGTACAAGAATAAATAAATTTGAATGAATTGTTAAAGGATATTACCTCTTCTTCGATTCACCTCTTCTAAATCCCCTATTAGGGCACTAGAGATGGTATTTGAAGAAGAACAGGACCTCTAGAATGTTTCTAGGGAAGTGTTGAAGGGAAATTTACTAGTTTTTCCTGATCTTGAAGGCTCAAAATGTTGTGAGAAAGATAGGGACGAGGTTCCCTTTTATAAGGGAGGAGAGGGGCACCTTTGGAAACATAAGAAATATTAATTTATAATAAATTCAAACACCACTAAACAACATCCAAAAATGACTCAAATAGGAATATTATATGAGATAGGGTTGTAATCTCATCATCCAATAAAATTTAGACATGTTGGGAAATTATTTTAAACCTTACCAACTTGATTTATCCTTATTTAATCTATTTATTTTTATTTGTGGTAATAATATTCTAATATTTAAATAGTAATAAATAATTATTTATGTGATATGGATTGTCCATAATTTTATAATTAATGAAATTTTGGACCATATAAATTTATGTTTATATTTTTTAAATATTTTTGTGATTTTTTAACAATTTTATAATATGTTTATTTTATAAAATAACAATATTGTCAATTTTGACACTCTTCATTTATTTGAATTTAAATAAAATCTGAAATAATGATATTTTTGAACTAAAATATATAATTGACACATAACATGTAATATTTATCTAGAAAATTTGTGGAACACATGAAATAGTTCATATAATATTTATGTTAATATTTTTAAACCAATTTATTTGATATTTCAATCAATAAAATAATTTCCACATCACTATTATGTCAGAATTAATGACAATTATTTAATCCCAAAAAATTATAAATAAATTCTCATGATATAAAATATTTTATTATATTTTTGGGAACTATTCATGATTGATGTTTTATGAATTTTATCACTAAAATAAAATTATTACACTTATAAGATATAGGAGAGTGACATGATGTCACTTTCTTTGGTTTTAATAATAATTATAAAATTTTCATGTTAAAAAGTCCATGAAATGAATATATTCCTACCGTTAGGTGATATTGGTGGACTTGTATTCTTCAAATAGAATTTTTACATCTGTTAGGGTAATTTTATAATCTTATTTTTACCCTTAATTACCCGATTTATCTTTAACTGTAGTAAATAAAATTTACCGTATTAACTATTCATAATGCCCAAAAATTAAAAGTACCCTATTAAAATAAATTGGACCTAATTATTAAAAATATGGAATCCATTTTTCAAAATTCAAAACACAGAAGTTGCAGCATTTAATTTAAAATTAATCTCGTTGCTAAGAAAACAGGTTTTAAAAGTTAAAACATTGTCAAAGATTGAAATGTTTTTACCTATGAATTAAAATTAAAATTAATGTAAATGACTTGAATTATATTTTCTCATAAAAATATATTCTAATTATACATTAAAACCATTCAATATTATAATTTATCCATATAAATTATCTTGATGAAAAAAGTTATTTTTAATTAAAATTTAGCGTATTTTTTCTATTCATCAAAATATGAAAGTTAACAGAAAAATATAAAAATTTATCCAAAGTAGTTTTTTATATCCTTATTGTAATTAATAATTTTATTTTGTCTAATTGAACTTATAAACATGTCAAAAACTAGATTTAAAGTGGGTGTTCCATCAAAAGGCAGCAAAACTGTATTTTTTAAAAAATTTATTTTGTTCTCAAACCATGTTGTAGAATATCTGTAAGATGAATTATTATGTAATAAAATTCAAAATGTAGTTGATACTATTCATAATGGATAGTTTATAACAATATGTCATTGTTTAGTAAAACTCGATATTGCGTACAACACAAGCTATTGAGGAAGGTCTCTCTTGCGTGCAAGACATGAAAGAATAGTGTTTCTATATAATACAAGCTAATACAGTGTTGGGTATAGCGCAAGGTAATCTTGTTGAAACGTACAACACAAGATGTCAAAGAAATTACATAGAATATTTCTCATAAAATCCCGAGGTGTTATAGGTGCCAGGGCGGCTCGGCCTAGAGGGCGCCGCAAGACCGATTCGGCCAGGAGGGTGCCGTAAGGCCGGCACAGTAGGGGCAGCTTGGAGGGCCACGGTGAGGCCGAATCGGCCGGGGCGTAGGGCTGGTTCTACCGGGGCACTGCGAGGGGTGCGGGCGGTCGGGGCGCCACGAGGGGTGCTGGCGGATCGAGAGGTCGGTAGGTAGCATGACCGGTTTAGCCAGCGGGAGGCGTGACCAGTGGTCGGTGAGGAACGGGTGGCTTGGCCAGCACGGGCTGCGATTCGGGGTGTGGAGACGGCTCGGCCCGGGCCGTTGCTGCATGGCGTGGGCGCGCATCTAGTTCGGTCAGGAGGTCAGGGATGCATCGGGGAGGTGCGGGTCGTGGCTGTCACAGGTGGTGGCGTTGTTGCCTTCGTTGCCTTATTTGTCTTCTTTCATTTCGAAGAAATACACAATGAAGAACGGAGGAGTGTTTGGGCCATGTTAGTTTCGCCCACATCATTTTCATTTAGAGTGGTAACATATGGATCAACAAGAAAGAAGAACGATGAACATCAAAGTTTACAACCTCTGCAATGATTCTTTCCCAAACCCCAAAAGAAATCAAGGAAAGTGTTATCCCACAAATAACCCCCTACCTTGATCATTGTTGGTTGACGTTGGCGCAAGAAGGTTGATGTCGATTCGTTGTAGACGAAAACATCCTACGTCGGATGATGTTCTAATGAAGAAAGTCGAAGTCGAGGTCGTTCTTCATAGTCAAAGACGTTCCTCGTCGACGTTCTTCATCAGTGGAGCATTCTTCATGGAAGAACATGTTCTTCGTTGGAGAGCATAATCCTCCAAGTGTTGGGTGTCATGTCACATTACTAGCACTTTGTCGCTTAGTGAAGCCATCCCAATTCCTCCCACTAGTCTCCATATATAAATGAGATGGGGGAGGTTGGTAACAATCGTGGGAAGTTATGATGTCTTATTTATTAGGAACCTTCATAAACACCAATGATGTTGTTACTTAACATAAAATGGGGAGAGCTAATTAATTTTCACTGGCGCAAAATGATGCGGTGCGTTGGCATAATTTAGGTGGAGTAGGTCATGAGGCTCTCTGTTGTTAATTATGGGAGTTGAGTTTTCTCCAAATTACAGGGGGGTTTCAATGGCGTTTAATCTTATGTGGTCCACACCACCATAACCTCTCATGGGAGGTTAGGGTTCAGGTGGTCCCCACCACCTTAACCTCTCATGGGAGGTTAAGTTCCGGTGGTCCCCACTTACAAGTTCTACAAGGAGATTTAATTCCTATGGACCCCACCTCCCAACACCCACAAGGGTGTTGCAAATAAAAATAAAGTGTCACACAGTTTTATTTCTATTTTTTCCTTCATGAAAAACCCAAAAACTAACTTTCAACCTAACCCAATTGATGTCGAGGTGAACATCTCCTTATGCGAATATCGGTGTTGTGAGTTCAATGGTGCCATCAGATTTCAATTCCGAGCATCAGTTCAATAGTTACAAAATTCCACTCGCGTTTTTACTGAATGTACCCGAAAAAATGTTCAGAAAATTATTATTAGTCACCCTCGACCCGTGCCGGTCAAGGTTAGGCTCTGCCTAGGTGAAACACTCCCCAATGAATCCAACGGTACTCTCATATTTTCAGTCTGAGTTACAGTTTAGAGGTTATGAATTTTACAATAAAATAACTGTCACTTAATTATTTTATTTTCAGCCAAAAACTAACAATCTTTGGTAGCCCACGCCTACCACAGTTAGTGTTTTCAAAAAGAAACCATACCGTCATGAGTTCATCGGTTTTCTCGGATTTTTTATCCAAGTTACCATTTTTGAGTTATAAGAATTTTAAAAATATAATAATTCATATAATTATTTTATTTACTATTATTCCATTTTTTGGATTTTCTCATAGGAGGCATGCACTGACTAATATTAAGTCGCGCCTTGGGTAAAACCGATATCCTGAGTGCAGCGGTGCCCTCATATTTCTAATCCGAGTAACCATTTAAGTGTTATTAAAAGTTTTCAGGAAATATTCTTACACACGTTAACATAATCTTAAAAAAACATCAACGGATCATTCCTGGTAATTCTGGACTCAAAATCACGAGCCTTCAAATTTCATGGACTCGTAAAATTCCCATTTATTTAAAAAAACTATGGACGTTCCTGATCATTAGAGTCTACCTCAACATTTTGATCCAATGATTTAAAAAATCATGCATTCTAAAGAGTTATTTTCACCAACTTATCCACTCATTAGTGTTCTAACATTAGTGAACCCTAAAAAATCAGTTACCCATTTTAAATCTTGAATGTCACCACTAATGGTTATATTAAGAATTTTTTATCATTGACCAATCTCAACAAATTTGTAGATCCATTTTACTTATTCTATCAATTCCTCCAAAACAATGCTTCATTTTAGTCCAAAAAGATAGATGATAATTAATTATTTTCAATGTATAATTCCACCAATGAAATGTGATCCACCTACAAACTACCAAATTTTGGAATTTAGAATATAATCATGTCATTCAATATCTAGATATTTTTCTTGTAATGGATATCAGTCTAAGGATATAATGAAGTAATAAATTTTACATAAGAACCTAATGCTCGTTGAATATTTTTCACGACCAAAAAAATGAAATTAAGATTCCTCGCAATTATGATAAAATGTGGTATACTCTGAAGCTTCACTATCTCTATGACAGAAAACATTTCAAGTACATCAACAAATGAGGCTACCTTGACTAGAATAAAACAACCAATCATAGTAAGATGATCAACTATTACCCATACTATATCATTCCATTTATTTTATCTTGGGAAAAGGATCAAAAAATTGATATTGTTTATATCCCTTTAGTTCACAAGAAAATGATGTGCCCCAAGTGTATCTACAAGATTTTGTTTTTTTTTTCATTACCTTTTTTACATGTAAATAATTTAGCAACAATTTTTTTTAATGAATTTATTTATAAGAGGCCACCAATATTAGAGATTAATATCACAGTAAATATTTGTGATCCCAAGGTGCATAACCCCCCAATAGGAATGGTACCCCTTCATCACTTTCTCACACATACTTAGAAAAACTATGTGCCTCCTATAGAAATAATGAATCAAATTAAAATATTTGAACCATCTATTAAGGTTATCTCCATCATGGAGTGTATCTCAAATAATGGTAAAATAATGGTTTTAAATATAGAAATCCGAGATAACACCAAGATAGATGAAAAAAGATAAATACGATGTAAATGTATCCATACTTGATCCTCCAATGCATACATATGAGTTTTTACCCTACGTTAAATCATTCATGAGACATATTAATCACTATAAACCTTTTCAGGGTGGAATTTCCAGCTCCGAGCATTAGCAGTGTCATTTCCTTAACCAGGAGTGTATTGAATATCAAAATGAAAAGTTTGAAGGTCTCTTTTTGATAAAAAACATTTCCCATTAGGTTTTCTAAAAAATAGTTGATTCCTTATAGAGGATATATTTTCTTAGTCCTAACATAATGAAACATTTCATAGTGTTTACATATGCATTGACTTCTATTGAACTCTTTTGAAGAAAAAAAATTAGAGCACCACATGTAGAAGTTCCCATCCAAATGATGAATTTGGCCTCCAAACCAAATAGTTATATATTCAATTACATCAACTAAATTAGACCCATATGAAAAAATATTATTGTTATAGGTCATATTACATATAAGAGGTTGTTGATAAATTAAACAACTTTCTCAAGAATTAATTCATAGAAGGAATCTCGGAGGAAATCCTGATGGAGGTTTGTCACTGGGGATAAAACATAATGCCCCCTTAGGCCCCAATTCCCTAAAGATATGAATTTCTATTTCATAAGTGTTATATTGTACCCATTCTTAATAGGTACCTTCTCAACCATTATAAAATCACCCACTCTTCAAAGAGGGTATATTATGTACTCGTTGAATATAAAGAATGTATCCTTTGATCATACAAATCAATAAAATCATTAACTTACATTTGTTTATCTATTTTCAGTATTAAATAAAGAGAGATATATATATTTATAATGTTTTATTACCCCAAAAATTCCCATAAGGAGGTATAATCCAGGAATTATATAGAAATTCATTTTTCTTCTCAACCTTATTACCTATAGGTACCCGGGATCCTATAAAAATATCAAGCTTCTACTTATGATAAAAAATAGAACCCAATTAAAAAAAATAAAAGAATAAAATGAAAATTTATAAAATATAATAAGTTTAAAGAATCATATTCCATAATAATAACATTACTGTTGGATGTCACTATTCTAGTATCATCTTAAGGTTTCCTTGAAACATGCACTCTACATAAACTATCATACTCTCACTAATGTGCATGATCCATCCAATGAAAATGACCTATAGGTAGATCATCTTAAAAACATTAACAAGTCATTAGGTTGGGGATGTCAAAATGTGATAAACTACCACCAGTAAATCAAGTAGTTGAAAATTCTATTGATTCTAAAATAAATGCATCATACCTCCTGATTCTTTTCCATAGATTGGTTTTTAGTTTTTCAATCATGACATGACCCAACCCACAATAGTACCTCCTGGGATAACGAAAATCCAAATCCCCCCAAGATGTCTCTTATATTTCAGGGCCATAAGACTAGCATTGAGTATGCATATCACTCGCATGAAGGGTATTATCAAAATTAACATATACAGATATCCAAATATACAAGAGTGACACATAATAATTATAATATGATTAACAAATTTATACCTGACCTCTAAAATCCATGATAAAAAATAGAAAATATATGAAAAGTAAAATTGGAAATATATAGTCCCAAATACAAAAAAGGGCTCCTAACCCGAAAAATATAACAATAATATCTCTAAAATATCCAATGTCCTGCCATGGTCTAGCTAGCACCACCATTAAGAACCACTACACACCATCCACACTAGGACCATATAGAAATTCATCAAACTGATTATCATTTTTATAAGACACAAAACATGTTTTTTGACCTAATTCATGTGCGCATATATACATTTAAATTAGGACACCCAAAATCACTAATTAATTAAATCATTATGGATAAAATATTCAACTAGAATCCAAAAACAAGATGGTATAGAAATAAAATCCCAAATATGCTCATAATAGGTACTGATGTCCTTGTTTATGGTCTCAATAATTATAACTAATCAAAAGAATCATAAAAAACTTCTAGGATATTTGGGTCATCTTATCCATCCACTAGCATTATCTCTCTATACATTTAATGGAGAGTCTTATGAAAAATGTAGTATATGGGGGATACGAACTTCACATGAGGATCCAGTACATCCCCTGATCACTTTATGTATGGGATACCAACCTCACAAATAGAGGACCACATTACCATTAATATTTAGTGGATTTATGATACTATATAATGCATAGTTTGATATTTTTGTGCCTCTATCCATCGGGATGGATTTTAAACCATGCTTAATGTTGTCAAGGGGAAAATATACCCTAATAATTCTCTATGTTCACAGTGGGTGTTCATTAATTTAGTATGTCTGAAATATTATCATAATATTCTTATAAGCTTGTGATAAATCATTCTTGGTTCATCACTAATCACATATATTGCTTGGAATGAAGGTCCACAATCAGTTTCTATGTTAAATTCCACTTAGAAAGGACTACCTTGAAGGTCTCATTCCAAGATTAAGTGAACTAAACGACCTTTACTAAAGGTACATGTCACGTTATAAGAAATCCTTTTTTGTGTAATCCATTACTACATAGAATGTCAAATTATATATACATTATTTGCGAGATGAGGTACATGGTGTGTAGGCTTAGACATAGAATCTAGAGTGTACCATGATACCAAATTCATGTGTCATTGAGGGTACATGTCATGTAGGACAATTGAGATCACTGGGTGAGTAGTTCCCATACATGTCAATATGGACATCTGGAGTCACCTAATGTGTTTTCTAGGATACATGGCATGTTGTATTTAACACGAACATTATACCCTATTGAATTATCTGTCGAGATACATAAAATGTGTTCCTCTAAAATCTGAGGTGTGTAATTATTTATATTTAGATTATTCAAAACATAAAAATTTATTCTAATTTTCTCACCTATCTACCATTTATACCTCCCATGATGCGTGAATCTCCTCCCACAATTTCATCCATTGATCCACCATTGCTGGAAATCCCTTATTGACCACCAATCATCAGAATCATGTTCCTTTACATAAGCCTCTTCGTCCTGCACATCTCCACCACCCTCTAAGAAACCTGATCTCATAATCCCTTTATACATCATCATATTTTGGATTACATGCTCATGTTACAATCCCCAACATTAATAAAAATAAATGAATTTGGTTATGATATTCTATCACAAAATAAATTAGACTTTGTAATTTCCCATCCTTCATCCAAAACAAAATCTGGTGGGAAAAGTGAAAGGGGACTATTAGGTAAACCATAAAACCATAAATGAAAATAATAAGCTATTGATAAGTATGATTAAACATCAATTATGGGATTAAAAAAGATGAATCAATTTGAAGGAATTAATCATTATTTGAATTATTATTTTCAAATTATTAAATATAAATTGAAATAATAAGTTAATAGGTTCATGTCAGGGACGATCATGAATTGGATTATAGAAAAAATAATAGATGATCAAAAAGATTTTAAATATGCATATTCCTCATAAACTACAAACGTGGAAGATTCCAATCACTTGATCTGACTGTGGATAAAATTATAGGTGGTACACAACCTTATTAACATTGTTAAAACCCCCAAATGGGATGATTAATCTCTGATATATCTTTCCCCCAAATAAAAATATTTATAACCTACATTGATTTCAGATATTCTAGAAAACATGGTCTCCCACCCCATACTATAAATATTTATATCATCATTCTGTTCAGTAATTTTTATGGCTCTTGGATATCCTCATTTCTCTTAAATGGATTTTACAAAAATTTCTAGTTATCATACTAACTCTTACCCCAAAATTTTTTAATCTCTCAACTTCAACCATCATAGGCGTGACTTGCTGGGTCTACAATATAGTGCCTCAAATGAACCATAAAAATAGTGGAGTGATATTTATTGGAGTCTAAAAATTAAACAAATGGTTGGTGATCCTCCCTAATATATCCAAAATCAAACAAAAAATACATAAAAATGTCCTCATGAACCTAAATGATCTACTCAGTATGGTCATCTATTTTGGGTGGAAATTCATTCTCATAGATAACTATATCCAGAAATCCCCTTTAAATCCTCTTTACAAATAGTATGTCAATCAAAATTCATGGATTGAAAAATTAATTTAGGGTACTCCATAAATACAGATGATATCTTACATGAAAAATCATCTTGAACCATCAAACAAACTATTATCCTTGATTGAAAAGATGTGGGATGACATAGTGAGTTTAGAAATGATCACCCAGATAACATCATCACTTTTCAATGATTATGGAATTCTTATAAAGAAATATATGTAAATACCATCCCACATTAACTATAGTAAATCAATGAGTTAGAACAAACCCACTAGAACCTAATTCTGCATCTTCACTTGTTAATAGATGATACATCAAGAGATCAAATCCATAACACTCTTAATCATTTAATGCCACCAAAAATATCACTAAATATCCTCGAATAACTTTTTCAATAAAAGATATATCAAAAAGGAATACATATTCAATTCTCTCAAAACCACCCCTAGATGAATGTATGGAACCATTTCTCATCTTGGGAAGATGATGAAATGCTCAACAGCCTCATATAATCCATCATAAGAATTCCTTGTGAATATTCATTCATCAAATTCATCACAATATGAATACCCATGTCTCACCTCCCTCACACACTAAAGAAGTGGGAGGGTCATATCAATTTATTATATATATACTTATCCACCATCATTCACTAAGGGAAACTAAAATGATTGCATCTTAATTGATTCCTATTCCATCATCCGTGAATGGGAATTTCTACTAAGGGTATATGCCAACACATTTTTTTCATTAATAATATAATATTTAAAATTTATTGTCTTGTATGAACTAATTTCAACACCTATGGGTTAGGTTGAAATACCTTTAGGTGAATATATATCTGATATTATTGTGGTTGGAATATGAAACATAGTACTCACCAAGAAAGTAGTGTCCCCCAATTCATTAAAGACAAAACCACTAGTTCTAGCTCTAAATAGTGGGTTGCATAATTCTACTCATGGGGTCTCAACTTCTTAGCTCCATAAACAATTATTTATTACCTTTGAATCAAAACATAACATATCCCAACTCTAGAAGAATCACATAAAACGACATCCGTAATTCCTTCTTCTAATAGTCTTACAATAAGAGAAATATTCAATCTCATCCACAACTCCTAAAATAATTTTTTTGCAATTCTCAGTCCCAATTTTTTTTACTTACAAGCCTTTGTTTTCAAGGGAGTTTTTGGTCTAGTTAATTCTACCAAAAATATTTTGAAATATTTATCCCATCTAAAGAAACTTTTCTCCTCCACCGCACTCAAAGGTGGATCCCACACTAGAATTTCCCCAATAATTTTGTGGCCCACATCTATACCTTCTGAGATAACAGGTCTCAAGAAGTGTAACTCTCTAATCTAGAAAAACAAAATTCAAGATCTTCTCATATAGATAAATATCTCAAATTACATCTTGAATCATCCAAAAAATACCTTGTTTCTCACCCTCTTATGCAAATTTGATAAGAATTTCATCGATGAAGATATCCATGAACTGGTCTTAGAATGGATAAAATATTCAGTTCATGTGTCCCATAAACACTACTAGAGATGTTTTCATTCCAATGTAAATTACTATGAATTTTTAATTACTATAGAAACATTGGAATTTAATATTTGTTATATCCTCCTCACATACCCCAAACCGTTGATAGCTAGAAGTACGTTCAACTATAAAAAAATTCTTCACTTAATTTATTTGGTTGTTAAACTCAAAGATACTATGTAAAGGATAATTATTATTGATGGGCATCATGTTCATGTGTTAATGATACCTGAACAACCTCATTCTTCCATAAACATTCATGGGGAAAATATTGGAGATGTTAAGGGTGAAACATCGGGATTGATAACTACATTTTCATAATAATCATCCTACTACACTCAAATATATCATGCTTGGAATGGTATATATAATAGGTTTTAAATATATCATAGTTTTCTATGAGTGAATTTCAATTTAGAAAAAAAAGCAATCCATGGGGATGTGAACTCGGTAATTCCATGGAGAAGATACCTGAATACACCTATACCATTTTTGAATATTAGATGGCCGAAATGTTTACTCATCTAAGGTTCAAGCTTTAAAATTAATGTGAATTTAATGAAATATCTTTTATATGAGCCCATCCTAGTTCATCAGCCACAACTACCAATTTGGGCATGGACTATAGATAACACGTCTCTACCAAGAATTATATCACCAGTGAAGAGAAATATTGACTAATCTTCTTGAATACACCATTTTCACTATAAGAAATAATCAATTTGGGCATGGACTATAGATAACACGTCTCTACCAAGAATTATATCATGTCTTCATATTATAGTTATGAATACATCCCATGAGAATCTATTCCCTCTAATAGTAAATTCACACTATTGATCGATGGGTGTTTCCCTAGAATCTCTTACAGTATGAGTCTTTCGCTACAAGGTTCAAACTAGAGGATCTACAACAATTCATTGAGACTCTAGTTCATCGGCCACAACTACCAAGATTTTTTCACCCCCCTTACCACTACATCTTTCATCCTACTATTGACTACCTAGAGGTGATGATAATGGTATTAGATCATAATGTTCACCACCTCTTGAAAAATATTTAACTTCTATTTACCATAGTTACCACCTTGAGGACCCCCTGACCACCCCTAGAAGGTCCCTGATTGCATCGCTACCTCTACCTCTAAATTCTATCCTCAATCTACATATCTCGAATCACACAACTGTTAAAGAAATCCATTTTTGGATTGCCTTGACCCATACAAGAATAGCTTCTCATGTCCCTTGGCTGATTGAATCCCCCATGATATCCATGTGATTAGGACCCCAATGTATAATCATCGACTCATGGATTCTTATTGCATCATGACCCACCAATCATCCAAGGCCGATAAATTTTCTATATAGGGAAAACTAATCCCAATTTCCAATAACAGGACTTCAGTACCAAATTTATTCACTACCAAGGCTCACACATGCACATCAACATAGGTGGGAATGTATATAGGATCCACACAAGAATACCATCTCCTATCCCATAGCATACTAGATCCCATCTAAAATACCTATGCTGATGAACCCCTATGTATTATTTAAATATTATGTATACCTATTGAATTGTGATCCCCCATCTTATCCCTAGCCATATGAAGTTGATGAATCTACTATAGAAGGAACACTAATCCCCTACCACTAATAGATCATTATCCTCAACATTATTAACCTGTAAGTCCCCCTCCTACACCACAATATATTTTGTAATGCGTAAGGGAGTGAAACCAATTTGCATCCCTGAAATGGAGTCATCACTTAAACATTCATTCTTAGAATAACCCATCTCAGACCATGTCTCATGTATAACACATGATTTATTTGAACCATTACACATACAAATAAATGGTTGTAATCCCATTCTATGACTTGAGGATCTCCTGAATATGAATCGAGTGTAGAATCACTAAGAAATACTAAACAAAAAGAGACACTCAAGAAAATTACAATGGAGATTAATCTTTTCATGTGTATGATTCAACATTCACCACCAAAATCTTGTTGGACCATAGTGAATACATGACAATAGGCCTTTTATATGGTCATGAGTGGTCCAAACAAGTATAAATGCACATACCATTAACTCTAGCCAGCCCTCTACCACCAGCGGATCGTGACCACTATGGAACCTTGGTAACCTCTACCTTTGGGACTTATAAAGAATTGTTATCCCACCATAATTATATTATTACTCCACTAGAAAAAAATATTTTTTGATCAAATTCAAATCATCCACCTAAACAGCTATAGGTGGTCTTCTCACAACTCATCGGGCGAGAGTGACACTCATTGTCCACCCAGAGGAAACACCTAGAGCACCACACCCTATAGTGAGTTCCTGTTAATAATTTTTTTATCATCACAACCCTATTTCATAATAATCCCTATATATAATTTTAGGAGCATCCTACATTAGAAAAGATGTACCTCGTCAAATTTTGATATTTTTGGAGTTTACTCAAGAAATAAATATAAATTAAAAATATATATTAAAATATGTTGCATGTACCATTTTCCCCTCAATCTGTATCTCCATATACAAATTTTTTAAAACAATTTTAGGGTCTAGGGGTATGGAATCATCGATCTTCTCACCAACTCTAGGTTACGTGTAATGAGTGCTAAACTCAAAACACCTCAACACCACTACCATAATTTCCAAAACCAAACCTAAAGATTATTCTATCCCAAAACAATATCTTTCAGATGTAATAGGCTATAATACAACTCTAACAAGACCAAGACCACCTGGGTCCCACCTGGGATTATTTAATATAATTGTGCCACCATAATCCATCCTTTAATTAGTCATGGGTTAGTGACTTGCACTAAGTATTTATATCACTCACATGGGAGGAATTATCTTACTATACCATATAAACATGAACACACATCTCCACATTTACTAGAGTGACACATGATAAAAATAGGTGTATTAATATATGAACACATGACCTTAAAATCCCATGATAGAGTATTATATAATATAACCAAAGTAAAATAGGAAAAAATATAAAACGAACTACCAAAAAAAGGCCCCAACCTAAAAAATAGAATAATACCATCCCTATAACCATAATTTTTTATCCATGATCCATTAAACCAATCCACCAAGAACCACTATTCATTAATCACACTAGGTCCACCTAGGTCTATATTGAACAACCTGTCATCTATAGAAGACATGATACATACAGGAAGAGAAAATTCATGGAAAAATATTTACATATAACATAAGACACACATAAATAACTAAAGATATTTATAAATAAGGAAATAAATTTATCTTTAAACTGAAAACAAGAGGGTAAAGAAATAAGAAACGAAATATTCTTATAAGATGTACTCAAGTAACTAATTATGGTTTTCAAGTTATTAATGTAAGACAATGGAATCCTACAAGCCATCCAAAATCAACGTGTCATCTAATTCTTCAAAACACTTAACATATCAGTACATATAGTGCGAGATCATGCACCCAAATTAATATAATAGGGATATCAACCCTAGTGTAGGATGACATTCCTTGCCTAACCACTTTAAACAAGGGGATACTGACCCTATAGAGAACTGATCAAGAACCCCATAATAGTGGGGGAGGGGGAATAAAGACCATATTTGATCCTTAGGTAAAGGATCCAATTCTCAAATCCTTTGAAAGGATTATCGAACCTACATCGCGGTGGTAAAAGGAAACTATCAAATGAATATTCCATAATTTCTGGGTGGGTTCACACCCATTAAGGATGACTAAAGACTAAATCTTATATCTGAATGCAAGTGTGTTAAATAACCTTTGCTTCACCATTATTCATATTTTTATATTATGAAGTAGGTCCATACTCACATTTTATGTGGAATTCTACTCATAAGATTCTACTTTGAAGGTCTAATTCTAATAATAGAAGAATTTTATGGCTTTTAAATAAAAAGGAAGGGATTAATAAATATATTAAATGAAGTAGAAATTATCTTAAAAATACCTCTTCTGGGATGCTAGTTTTTTATGGTATATGCTATCTTACATAAATTTTCAAACATAATAATGACAATATTTTCCATCGGATTGTTTAAAAAAATAAAGAAATGTTGAGATAAATATGTAATATTTGTTATATGTGTTTTGATATTTAAATCTTATTATATATACCCAAATACTTATCCACTTGTGGTGGCTCCTAGTATGCAAGAACTATACTCATTCCATGGTTTTGATTATATTTAAACACCACCCTATCATAATATAATTACCATTAAAACATAATAAAAATTTTTAATTTTATGTATAGCTCTAAAGTAGTGGATGTAGTGTAATAAAAATTGACTAATGTTAACACATGTGGTCAGTTTTTTGGGTGTCCATTCAATGAACCTGGTAAATAAATATTTGAATTAAGGAATTTAATACAATGAATTACAAATTATACATAAAAAATGAATGATTTATGAATACAATGAAAATATATTTTATGGGATTAATTTTTGTAGTTCTACCCCCTCATCATTTGTAATAAGAAGAATATGACATTCCTATGTTTTCTTTCAAATGCTGCAGCCATCATTTCCAAAATTTCATCAATTTTAGCTAATTCCATTTTTTTGGTAAGTATAAGTGATATGAGGAATAATGAGTCCATATTTATGTTCATAGATATTTTATTTCAAATAGTATTGATATAAATGCATACAAAAAATATGTATTTTATTTCGTCATAATTAACATAATAGATCACCTATTGGAAAAAATCATTACAATACACCTCATGTATACATTTATAACTAAGAGTCCTAGCCATTCATACATGAGGATTTCATTTACATACTCAAAGAGAAATTATCTCTATAAGGGAATCTTTGTACTTTTATTTTCAAAATCAATGATGTGATTACTACCACATTTTAACCATATATGTGCATGAATCATCATTGTTAGTAAATGTGGATATTCAACTGGTGGGATAAAGGTTATTTGTGAAGATATTCTTGATTGTTTGGTTGATCCATTAAATCCTTTTGATTTTACCTTTTATTTCACCCCTTCCCTCTGTGTGTTTGTAATAACATTCACCAGTTCAAACCATTTTTCAATAATAGTTAAATCTTTAACATGAAAAATATATTATAAATGAATAGCTCATTTTAAATTAGTTTGTTACAAGACTTGATTTTCATGGTATGAATATTCTAATATCTTGCTCGAATATATGAATTTATATATCATCATGTGGAATTTGTAGATCAGTTCTCAGATCATGGGCTATGGTAATCCCCACTCTCACATTATATGTTAGAAGTTGTCTGTTGTGTAAAGTGTATTCATAGATATTATACATAGTTTCCCCTGAAACTGGTTGATGGTTAGGTTCTGGTGGATATAAATCATAGCCAATTTTACCTGATAAAATATCAGGATATTAAAGATTTCAGTGTCTTCTGGATTCACATTTCATAGAAAAAATAATGAGAATATTGATTACCTCATCTAAGATAGCTCTTTGTGGGGAATGGATTTCTTTAAAACTTGTTGTAGTTGTGGGTCTCATCATGAAATTGGTGTTCTTGAGTTGTTTTTTCTATTTTATTACCCCCAAAACATTTTATATAAACATAATCTGACAATGAAATTTTCATTCACGAGAATCTAGTCTCTAAAATATCTCTTCCATTTTTTTCTCATTATCCCCTATTCATTTATTTTCTCAATATATATTCTGTGTGTCACCCCAGTACATGAAAAAATGATGTGGCCATACTATTTTAAAAACATCATGACCACTAATTGTAGTTTTTCATCCTTTAAAAATGATTATGACTCTGATTTCAACGTCAGATAAAAAATATTGTAATATAACTAATCATTTGAATGTAATAGCCTTTTAAAAGAGACCATATATTTATTATGTCATAATTACGTAGGTTTCCCAATATTTTTTGTGTTTTAACATATTAGAATCCCAAATTTATTTCCACATGACTCTTTCCATGGCACATTACATGGGATGTAAATAAATTTTTATATGGATTCATCAATATACATATAAAAATTGGAACATAATTATGTAGTCATTTCATATCTTATAACATTATTGTAGTATATTTAAAATAAATACCATATTTTTTCAATTTAATCATTGCACATACTTGATTTACGGTAGGGGTAGGTTGGATTTTTTTTCTAGCTTCCTATTTTCAACACACAACTACAATTTCAAAAATTAATTATTCCTAATCAATGTTTTTAATACATGTATTGTCAAACAATGCATTATTAGTCAATATGTACTTGGAAATATGTCTCCTCAAGATGACCAGTAAATTTATCGCACTATTCTTGTCTTATCAAGTGTGAATACATATGTGGTGGGTTTAGGTTTATTTTCCATTTATCATCTTTAAGATGAAACATTTTTTGAATTGTTTGAAAGCCTTTGTGATCCTTTCTACAAATAATTAATATAAATTTTATATGGGACTTTCCTACTATATATGTAATCTATAATAGAAAATGATGAGTAATTAATTATTTTATTTATTTATTTTTAATAAAATGATGAAATGATATCATAATGTTCCCTAATATCTTCCCAAATCAATGTCTTAAGCATGGAAACAATATAGTCCCATGAATATACATTAATTAGAATGTTATTTCAAGTGGTGAGACTAATAAAACCATTAAACATGGCTTTATTAGGGTCAACAGGTTAGCCTCGCACATTCAATCCAAAATTGAATTTGATTTATTTTCTTTTCACCTTAATATTTCTTTTCAAACACCATGATGGTATGTTGCTCCTATTTTTTAATGAAAATTAGGTCTTCACTCTATACCATTTCCATGGACTTGACATCACAAATATGTTGTTATTAAGGATTGGTAGAATCATCATGTGCAGAAGGTGGTTGTTCCTCTACACCAAGATCACCAGTAGGTTGAAAAAACTATTGTTTATCAGGATTGGGAGCTTCATCACATGATTAAGTCATTATCTATAAAACAAATTGACATTTATTTTTGATTATGTAAGTGAAATAGTTAATAGATAATAATATGAGATAACAGAATGTATATTATGAAAAAATATATAAGCTTTGTATGATCACAGGTTTTCCTATAAGGTAAAAATCACTTTAAATATGGTTTAAATAATTTTTTACAACAAATTACGAATACTCGTTAAGGTCATGGGGGTATTGGGGGTTTCTCAATCTTGTTTTGATCCTGAAAACAAACTTCATGGAAAATTATATTGTTTACAAAGTTAGTAGAAACCATGGGGGAAAAGTTACATAGTCAGACTAACCATGTGATGCTTGGAAAATGGGAACTAGGAGACCATGTGGTTTGATAAAACTATGTGGATGGAGGTGCACACCTACCCGAGGTCCTCTGCTGGTTTTATAGTTGTTTGAGACATGGTTTTAATGAGTTTTGGAAAACATTGTGCACTAACCATGTGAGGAGCCCCTTGAAAAAGTGAAGGATTCATGGTTGTTGTATGTTTTGGCCAACTGTGTAGCCAAACCATTCATCCCTATATTTTTGGGTGAAATTATAATTTTTTGCTTAAACATATTAAATATAAACCTTATTATAATACTCCCTCCTTTGGAGAAAATCTCATGTGGGAGAGATTATTGAGTATTTTGGGTTGTTTTTTATCCTCATTCACCATCCTATATCATAATTGAGCTCTAACAATCTCATTGGATCTATGCTGGTAAGTACTATAATCATCATAAGTCGTTCTTATATTGACTTGGTGTCGGATGTGCTATTTAGGTGTAATAGAATGTGCCATATGTTACGTTTCTTCATTTTTTCTACATTTTTCCTCTGATCATGATCATATCAGAAGTTGATATCGGATGAGCACTCTTCAAAAGACCTAAGATTGGTAGTCTATGGTTCTACTTCACGGTTTTGTTCTTAATTGAGCTAATTTCCATGTTTCTTCATGCCATATTTTCTAGTGTCCCCCCTAAAATTAATTAAATATTTAAATTGAACATATTTGAACATGTTAGGGATTACCACTAGTTCTTTGAGATTATCCAGAGGTTCTTTCACCAACCAATGCCACCAGTGGGGTGTCCCCTTTAGATTTTCCTTTGTTATTCCACCCATGGTGTTTGAATTGAAATTTCTTAGTTAGAGGATGCCCTTTTTATAAATTAATTGGACTGAATTGATTAATTTGGAGAGGTTCTCCCTTTTTTCCATTTGATACATGTTCTTAATTTGTTTAAATATTATACATGATGTATGATGTCATATGAGTTGGTAAATTAAAAAAATTAATTGAATTGGAATTTTTATATGAGTGGGTAAACTCATGGAATTTACTTATTTTGATTAGATAAATGTAATGGATGATAAATTATTCAATTAGATTACTTGGATGTTACTCCTTGGGTCATTGTAGTGGATGTGGAATCATTAGAAGAGATTTCTCATTGTGTCTTCAATATATGTGATTCCATGGGCCTTGAATCTAGCTTGTTTGGGCTGGTAGTGGACACGGCTCCTTGGATCCCAACTCTAGTCTAAAAGGTTTTCCATCAAGATGATCATGTGAATTTATAAGGATGCCTTTAAAGAGACCCTTCATTTTCATTCATTACTAATACATCGTTTTAATGAAAAAACAATATAAAAATAATTTTATTACTAGGATCCAAAGGTTTAGTTTCTGGGTAAAATTGGTTCCATACATAACATTTACAAAATAAAATATAAAAAATAAATTAAATGCCTTCTTCCCTAGCCTCTTATTGACCCTTGAATTCTCTTTAGTAACAATGGTCACCTGGGGATATACATCAAAGAATGTAGCGAGATAAAATCCCTATAAGGGTATAGATAAGAAAATAAAACAATATAACATCGGTTGAGAATAATCTTTATCATCATAACATTGGAATATGATCATAATGATGAGAAGAAACATTAACAAAAGGCATGGAATGTTGTAATGCATGAAAATGAAACATCATGTCATGGTGGTTAAGTACCACACATAGTTGTGAACAAAGCTAGTATCATGTTAATGCATATTTCACTTTTCTCATGAGATAAATAACATTACCCAATGCATTGGAGTGATATATAATTCTGGGATCACTTGTCACATCATAACATTTACATTGAGCTATATAATTCTTGGTGCACCCATCCCATCATAGCATTTACATTATCATGCATTCCACATTGAGAATCTATCAGCCTTGGACATCAAATAACCCTTATAAAGGATTGTGTTTCATTTCATAAATAACCCATTAATAAACATTGGGTTCCCAAATTAAATAGGGAATAACATACATGATATAAGAATCATCAACCATGAGTGAAGAACAAATAATCACTAGAATTAAAATGTGAGTTTTTTTAAAGAATATTTCCTATGGAAAACATTAAATTTTCCATAAACTCCATTATAAACCATTTTTTTACTATAAAATGTAATATAATGTCTATTATATGATACATTAGAAAAAATAATGGAATATTTATACTAAAAATGGCGTCAAAGAGGAGAAAACCAAGGAGTGAGACTTTAGTCTGATAATTCCCCTTACTATATATCAGAATTTTTTATTCATATTAATATCCTATATAATCATATTATATTCAATAATTATCAGATAAATAATCTTTTATACATTAATTTCATTAGTTTTTTTTTGTTTTTTTCATTTATGTACTTTATGGTGAGTTATAAATTTTAATTTTAACATTCGGGAGCATTTGTTTCCATGGGTTTCATGATTAGTTTACTTGTATGCATGAATGGAAGTTCATGTAAAATACAGTTAAATACACAAAAGTATTATTATTTGTTATTAATTATCTTCCAAAATATTAAATTATCTTATAATGAATTTTGTTACATGGTATCAGGATGAATCATTAGATAAAAGTTAATGATGATCATTTTATGTTAATTTTTATGGGTTTTCGATCACAATGAACTTGTTTTGTTTTATCATTTAGTATTCTGTATACATGTTTGTTCCAAAACATAAAAATGGTTATAAAATACGCTTAATAATATGTTTCAAACAATATAATGGTTTTGTTAACATCCTTTAATGTGTTAATGTAAATTGAAACCGTATCGCCCATGATATCGGTAAATTAACACATCACCGATGCCAATTTGATTTTCAAATAAAATATAGGGAGAATGTATTTGGATTAGAAATCTTATGCTAACATGATATAATACCAACATATAAATCATAATGGATTTTATCAAGCAATTTTTATAAAATAAGGTGAGTATAATATAAATATGAAATGAAATTGAAAATAAATGAAAAGAAAAAAGGAGTGGAATTTAACCTTTTGACTTATCCTCCTTGAGAACCTCCATAGGGAAAAGGATTTTGTCTTTTGATGATACAAAGTGATCTTAGACATGGTATAGGTTCTATAGAAGATTATTGGTAATAATTTGGGAAGTCTTTAATGCATTATGGTGTGAGGAAAAGATGGATTGATGGGTGGTATTTATAATGGAGGAGAGGGGTATTTTTACATTATTATATTAAT
Source organism: Viscum album (assembly GCA_963277665.1). Lineage (NCBI taxonomy): Eukaryota > Viridiplantae > Streptophyta > Magnoliopsida > Santalales > Viscaceae > Viscum > Viscum album. Next base: position 1,958,544,956 of record OY728140.1, read on the forward strand.
TAGTTTATTATTTTACCCCATGAATATGAATAGATTGAAAATTATCTTGAAATATTTTAAAATAAATAATTGGAGTTCTGTATTATGGTGATTAAATCAGTGATGACTCAATTAAGAGTGTATTTAGCTTATAATGTATATAAATAGTAAATTTATATATTTTACCATTCACCAAAAAAATTCATGTTTTTAGAAAAACAAAAAAAATTCACCCAAAACATTTTCAAAATTTAGAATATAAAAAATAATTTCATTTTATGAAAATAATTTTCTAAATATTAGTAATTTAATTTTTAATTAAAATCATCATTTACTTGGAAAATATTGATTCTAAAATTACTACTGATTTTAAAATACATTGAAAATTTACTTAAGGATTCATAAAATTATATTAAATTCATAACACGTCAAAATAATAATTTATTAATAAATTTTATGAGAATTAATTTTCTTATAAATTATTTTATCAACCATGAAATCTTAATTAAATATTTATGAATTACAAAAATATCAACACTTTAACAGTAATTTTTAAAACACTAATTTACTTAGACTATGACATAATAACATATTAATTTCAATTATTAGATGCCTAAATATTATTTATAACTCTATTGGTGGGACTAAAATTCATTTGGTTGGTTTATTATTGATAATGTTCATATTACTGTTCATAAGGTCAAGTTACTATTTCATCATTATTGGTTCCTTAAATTCAATAAACACCTCATATTTCATTAATTATTCTTTTATAATGTATTTATTATGGCCTCTAAGTAATTTTATGTTATTTATACTATATAAAATTTATATAATAAGGGAAAAATTGAACTTGGAAATTTTGGGTCGTTACGTTCTTCTCCCCTTTTGAAATTTCACCCTCAAACTTTCGTTTGACATAAACATGTGAGGGAAATTCACCTTCATAACCTACTCCTTTTCCAAATTTACTTTTTTGTACTTATGGTTCCTCCACAATACATTGAAAATGTGGGTTTCTTTTTTCATAGAACCCTACATCTATGGTCTTGGATATTAACTATCTACTACCAATAAAAGGTATTAACTTCTAGTCGTAACACCTCTGAGTTCAGTAAATGTGATAGATCTTGTATGTATTTCTTTAGGAGTGATAAATGGAACACATCATAAACATCATCCATATTCTAAAGAAGTGAAAGCTTAAAGACCATGACTCTTATGTTATCAAGGGTCTCAAAGGGTTAAATGTACCTTGGGCCTATATTCCCTTTCATTCCAAACAACATGACTCTCTTCCATGGTGATATTTAGAGGATGACATTATCTCCAATGTCAAACTCCAAGTCCCCTAGGTAGTTGTAAGCATAGCTCCTGTTCCAACTCAAAGAAGCATTAACATGTTTCTAGATTTCTTGAACATTCTCTTTCATATCTTGTGCAATATCAGGTCCACGTAGCTTTCCTTTTCCAACTTCATCCCAACAGGTTGGAGTTCTACATCAATTTCATACATAGCTTCATATAGATCCATTTGAATAATAGAGTAGAGGATATTGTTGTATAATAACTCAACCAATGGGAGATATTGATCCCCAAAACCATATAATTATAAAGAGAATGATCCTAGCATATCTTCAAATGTCAAAATATTCATTTCAGATTGGGAATCATTTTGGGGGTGATAGGCCTTACTGAGATTTAATTCAGTACTCAAATATTCTTATAGAATCCTTTATAAATTATGTGTGAACCTAAGATTGTGATTATAGACAATTGAGATTGGAACCCCATTAAGTCTCACCTCTTCCTTCACATATATCATTGCAATTTGTTCAGGGGAGATATCTTTCCAAATAGTGACAAAGTGGGTTGTATTGGTGGGTTAGCCAACCACAACCCATATTACAATACTTCCTTTGGAGGACTTCAGGAGACCCATGACAATGTCCATATTGAAATTCTCCCATTTCACCATGGGTATAGGCAATGGTTTCAACATCTATTGGGACTTCTGTCACTCAGCATTAACTTCCTGAGATACAAACCACCTTGAGATATACTCAGAGATATATTTCTTTATGTTGTCCCACCAGAAGTGTTCTTAGAGATCACGATAAATATTGTAAATCCCATTATGGATATAGAAAGTTGAGTTATATGAATTATCTAGTAGATCCTTCTTTATTCTAGGTTATTTAACAACAAAAATCTTCATTCCAAGCTGAATCACACCTTCATGATCGATATAAAACTCTTTTAGCTTCCATTCTTTTACCATGTTCACCTTATTTTGAAACTATAGATCTTACCTTTATGACTCCTTAATATTTTCTTTGATAGATGGTTTTCAATAATTTTGTAATGGTAGGATGTATTCCCTACAATTATGATTTCCAAATCCATCCTTTTCATGTCAAAGAATATAGGGTCTTTCTCAATCTTCAACATGGATTGATTAGTAGGTTCTTTTCCTCTAAGACCATATGCTACCTTGTTTTCCTTTCTAGGATAACAGTTAATAAAGAAATAGCAGTATTTGATTAGATCTAACCATCTCCTTTGATTCATTTTGATATCATTTTTTTTGTGAATATATACTTCTAGATCTTGTGATCAGAATATATGTGACACTTATCACCATAGAATTAATTTCACCAACTTTTCATGGAAACATCAGAGCTAGTAACCCCATATCTTATGCTGGGTATTTTTGTTCATGGATCTTAAACAATCATTAGGCTTAGGTAATCAAATTATCCATTTTCATGAGTACATAACCAAATCCTTTCACTGAAACATAACTATATATCAAAAATCCTTATCTACCTTTAGGTAATTTGAGTAAAAGTTAAGTGATAAACCAATTCTTTAGCACCTTAAATCATTCCTCACATACTTCCATCCCGAAATACTTTACCCCTTTTATTATTAACATAGTTTGAGGGCTTTCTAATTATGATATATTTTCCACAAAATGTTGGATGTACCCATCTAATACAAGAAAAATTTAGATTTTTGTGACACTATATGGTATGGGCCATTCCTCAGTTACCATTTTTAAGAGTCTATAGAAATTGCCTCACATGGGATCACGTGTCCTAAGAATGTGACTTCTTAGATCCCCAAGTCACACATTATTAACTTGGCATAAAATTTATCATTCCTTAATGTTTCCAATATAATCCATATATGTTCTTCATGTTCCTCCTTACTCTTAGAGTGGATGAGGATATCATCGATAAATAGTACCAAAAATTTGTTAAGGTAATGCCTACAGAATTTATTCATCAAATTCATGAATATTTCATGGGAATTACTTTGTCCTAAGGGCATCACCAAATAATAATAGTGTCCATATCTTGTAAAGAAGGTTGTCTTTAGAATATCATCCTTGATCATGTCCATCTAATGATATCCAGAATGAAGATCCAACATTGAGAATTACTCATCTCATCATAGCTGATTAAAAAACTCATCAATCCTTGGAAGATGATACTTTTTCTTTATGGTGATCTTGTTTAGTTCCTGGTAATCGATACACAACCACATTGATCTATCCTTCTTTCTTGATAAATATCACTGGCGCGCCCCAAGGTGTTTCACTAGGTTATATGAACCCTTTGTGAAAATTATCATGGTAATAATTCTTTATCTCTCATTCAATAGGAGACATACTATTACGACACTTTGAGATATAAGTATCTCCAGGTATGAGTTATATTAATAACTCTACCTCACGATATGGGGGAATTCTAGGTAACTCTTCATGAAATACAACATTTTATTCCCTCATGATGGGCATTTATACTAGGTTTAATCTTTCATTTGACTTAACCATTTTTTGTGGTATGATTCTTCACATGGAATCAATATTAACACCATTGAAGTATTTTCCAAATCTGATTCATGATCACAATTTCATTTTTTGACGATCATTGTTTGGTTTAGAATATGAAAATATATTTCCGTTTCCTGATATTTTATGTGTGTTCTAAATAAATTGATCCAATTCATCTCCATTATAGTTTTGAATTCCACCAAGGGAAGTGTTACAAGATTTTCATAGATAATATTCCCACATAGATAACTAGAGAAGAATCCAAGAATTGGGTTGTAATGATTGCACCACTATGTGTTTTTATAGATATCTATTCTACAAGGTTTTGGGGATTCAATTTAATAGTTCTTGTAGACTTGATATATATAATAGAATTTATATAACCGTAATCAAATAATAACTTATTCCAATCTTGAGTGAATTGAAATTGTACCCCGTATAACTTAATTTTCTTGCTAAACTTCTGTAGTAGTGATAGAATTAGTCATCCCATTATCATTTGGATTTGGGGGTTGATAACACTTATTACACTTGAGGATTCATGGTTTTTCAGCACTAGTTTGCATAGTTCCCTCTCTTTCTATAGTTGTAGCATTGGACTATGGGTGGTACTCTCCATTCCTTCACAACATTGACCGACATCCTCATTTATTTTCCACATTCATGACCTTGATGTCCTAATATCCCACACTATAAGCACATCGCTATAACTTTGAGGCAGTTCCCATGATGCTTCTTTTCATATTTTTTACATGTGGGTGGTTGAGTTTTCTTTCCACCTTTCTAAAAATATCCAATGGATTAAATCTTCGTCTTCTATATCTTATCACCATATCCATTAGACCATACTAAAAACTCCATATCCACATAAGGATCACATAAAAAACATCTTAAAAACTCCAAAAGTCTCTAATTTCTATATCCTTTCAAAGGTGCGGTTTTAATCCACTATAGAAACAATCAATTTTTCTATCTTTATTGATAACAAAACTAAAAGCATATATTTCAAGCCTTTTGAAATTTTCTTCTTCTCTTGTGATAGATTATTCTTCCATTTTTATTTTGGTCTATAAATTATCTCTCTATACATGTAACATTTTTTAGGGAAATACTTGTTATGAAACATTACTTTAACGTCTACCCACTTCATCTCTTCAAAATTTTCCTTCTACTTGGTATTCTTAGTCATGGACCACCATCGATCAGCCTCTTCATCTAGAAGGTAAATGTTTAGGGTCACCTTCTATATCATATAATACTGAGTCACATAAAATATATTATTCATTGAATTGACCCACTATTCCAAAACTAGTTGATGGATGATCAACTTAACGTCGGTGGTCGTTGACACCGAAAAAAACTAGATATCCAATTTCTTCTTATTTGTTGAAGGCACACATTCCACATTGTTCAGGTTATTAGTCATAACCTGAGATAGGTGGGTAAGAATCACCTTAAAATTTTACACTCCACTTCCCAACCCATTGGGTATTTCAGTTGTTAAATCACCTCATTGTCCCTAACATGTGATATTGGCATGGTTTCTACTGGTTCCCACCATTAAATAAAATAGAAAATGTTATAACCCAACATCAGTAAATAAGTCATGAATAATTTCTGCCTTTGTAAAATTAACTCTAATTTAATATATTATAGTATCCCTATGTTTAGAAAATTATATTGTGTGATTAAAAATACTTAGTCTCATACTATTGGTTTTCACTAATGTTATCTATTCCTGTTTCCCAAATTAACTATACCATGGTCAGATTACAACTATAGAAATCCTATTAATTCTTACATTACAATTACATCATTTTAATATCAAACAACATAAAACAATTACATAACCAGGATCCAAAGATTTATTGTATTTGGAAAATTATGACCATACCTATAATTTAAAAAATAAAACATAAACATTTATTTAATGTATTCTTCTCATACATATTATTGGATCTTGAATTTTCCAAAGTAAAAGTATTCACCTGATGACATAAATCACAAAAATTGGGGAGATAAAATAAAAATAATAGGATATATAATAACCAGAAACAATATAACATGGGGTGATAAAAATCATTATCATCATAACAAATGCATAGGATCATAATCATAATAGGATGCATTTGTAAAAGGCATGGAATATGGCAATGCATAAAAATGAAACATCATGTCCTAGTGGTAAAATATCACACATAGTTGTGAAAAAATATAGTATAAAGTACTTTTATATTCCTCTTTTATAATTAAATTAATCACATTAACAAATGAATTTGATTTCTATATAATTTTGGGTGCCCCCATCACATCATAACATTTACATTGTCATGCATGGCATATAGAATGTATATCAAACATGGACAAAAAATAACCCATGGAAGGGAATGGGTTCTATTTAAATAATAATACATTAAAAACTTTAGGTTAAAAAATTAAATAGTTAATAACTTACTTTATATAATAATCATTAACCTTTATTGATGAAGAAACAATCTTGATGAGTAAAACCCTGTTTTCTTTAAAGAAGAGTCCTTTTGGAAGACATAGTGTTTTTCGTAATCTCAAGTAGAGAAATTGTTCATCCCAAAAAAGGCATGATAATGAAGGGGAAATGATATATAAGGAATATTAAAGTAACATTCATATATAAAATCGATTGAAAGGGGGAAAACCCTAATGCAAGAGAGTTGAGTTCCATAATTCCCCTTACCCTCTGTCTGAATGATTTCATCACTTTTATATCCTATATAATCACATTATATTCATTAATTAGAAAATAAAAAACCATTTTAAATATAAATTTTATTAATTATTGTTTTATTAAGTTAATTTATGGTCTTTTAGATGAGTTATATAGATTAATTTCATTTTTTGGGAGCATTCGTTTTCATGGTTTTAATAATTGGTTTTATTGTATAAAATAATGGAAGTTTGTATAAAAAGAAGAAAAATATCCAGAATTGTGTTAATATGGTATTAATGGTATCAAAAAATTTAAAATTATCTTATAAATAATTTAATTACATTTTATCAGGACAAATATTTAAATAAATGATAATGATGATCATTTTAGGATAATTTTGGTGGTTTTTCAATCACAATGAACTTGTTGTATTATATCATTTATTATTATGTATATATATTAGTTCTAGGAAATAAAAAGGGTTATAAAATAAAATTTACAATATTTATCATCAATTTTAATGGTTTTATTTACATAATTCAAGCTGCTAATTGAAAATTAAACCTCATTTCCCATGACGTCAGTAAATTGACACATCACGAGTGAGTTCGTTTTTGACTAAAAGAGAGAGAGATAGGAGTTTGGTGATTCATCATCCATTAGCATGATAGAATACCTTTATATAAAACATAATGGAGTTATCATTCCATTTGGATAAGTCAAGGTGATGATTATATAAGAAAAGAAATGAAATTGAAAATAAATTAAAAGAAAAAGGAAGATGATTTTAACTCTTGGATTTATCCTCCTTGAGAACCTCCTTAGGGAATAGATTTTATTATTTTGATAAGTCCAAGAGCCCCTGGACGTGGGATAAGGTCTAGGTAAGAGTATTGGAATGAATTTGGTTAAGTCTCATTTCTTGAGAAGTTTGAGGAGAAGAGTGGATGTGGTGTGGTAATTATAGTGGAGGAGAGGGTGTTTTCTCTTTATTATATTTATTAGTCTATTATTCTGGATCAATACTATTAATAGTTTTAAAAATATATCTAAATGTATTTTATCAATGAACGGGATTTAAATATTATGTATATTCAATCTTCAATCAATTAATGAATATTGTATTTAGATTATAATGTATATATATACTAAATAATCGTATTATACTATTCACAAATATTCAAGTATTTTATAAAAATCCAAAATATTCACCATAACCATTTTTTGAAATGTATAGTTAAAAAAAGAACTCAATTTCATGAAAATAATTTTCAAAATATGAGTAATTTAAAATTTAATTAAAATCATAATTTAATTGGAAAATACATATATTTAAATTATAAAAGATTGTATAATACATTGAAAAATTACTTACGGTATCATAAAATTATCTTAAAATCATAATACATCAAAATATTAATTTATGAAAAAAATTTATGAAAATAAATTTACTTTTAAATTATTTAGTCAATCATAAAACTGTAATTATATATTTATGACTTACAAAAATTACAACACATAATTAATAGTTTTTAAAACATTTTTTTACTTTGAATATGATATACTTATACCATAATTCAATTTATAATATTTCTATAATTTATTTATACATTCACATATGAGGATTATATTTAGTTGGTTAGTTTACTATTCATATGGTTTATATCATAATTCTTAAGGTCAAGTTACTATTTCATTAGTATTGGTTCCATAACATCTATAAATACATCCAATTTCATTTATTCAATATTTATAAAGTATTTATTATGGTATCTAAGTTATTTTATGTTATTTATACTATATTAAATTACTATAAGACTGGAAAATTTCTATAGATAAAAGTTTGGGCCATTACAGCCTTGGTTAACTATACCATTGATCTGTCATTGCATGTTCTGACACTTATGATTATATAAACTAGTCATGGAAATTTTTGACATGATTGACTATACATATTTGATGCGGTTTATATGAAATTAAAGGTTATATGGTGTGTCCTTGGATGATATGATATATGGTTTATACTACATGGTCATGGTGTTTTCTTCCCTTTTCCTTACTGGTGACTTGTTATATGATCATTACACTAGTTTTTAAGGAGCCTCGTATGGATTTACAACATCACTTTCTTTCTTAATTTTTCCTTGGAAACATTACATTCAATTCACACATACCAATTATATTATGCACTCTTCCTAATCTTGTATTGCACAATTGAGATTTGTTATCAACAGAATGGCTGGTAAACTACTGGGATTGTATCTCACGCCCTTTTTGGTCTATCCTTGTGTACCTGGACTGGCTATTTAGATGTAGTTATAGATAATGTAAATTTACAACATTTAAATGATTGAATTTGTGCTATATTTAGAAAAAAGGGGATTACATAATTTAGTTGAGCATCATGATGTTATTTGGAGAAAGTGTTTTTTTGGTATTTTTGGAATTATTTTACATGTATTGTATTGATAATTGTATATCTATTTTGGCTTCAATTCAAAAACCTCTATCATAAAGGGAGATATTCTAAAGGCCATGTGACCCACCATCTGAGGGAACCGAATAGCGGCATCTGAGTCGGGATGTTCCCATGTGGTATCATAAAAGTTTCCTTTTCTAATTTATTATCTAGAGACAAAATAAATTGTATTAGGAAGATTTGGAATTTGGAAATGAATTTTTTCTAGGAATAGTAGTCCCACATATTGAAAAAAGTCAAATTTCATGCAATATAAATTGTTTTTTTTTGGATTTTGACTATTACAGCTGATTTGATTCTATTGTTGGGTAATGTAATCGAATGGTGATTTTGTAATTGTTTGGATTGAGTGTTATATTGTGTTGAAACCATATTATATGAGTTTATTCCATCACATGAATAATTTTATGCACTTTATTGTAATCAAATTCCATGAATAATTCCATTTCATATAAGATTCATTACTTGTTTTTAGGCTCTTGTGAAAGGTGTTGTGATAGATATACCTAGTGATTTGATATATGATCTAAGATGTGATTCCAGAAACACGGTTGGTACTTAGAGTTCATTTCATAACCTATGTAGTGTTTTCCTGATTAGGCCTCAATAGAAACCCAATGAAGCCAACTATGGCATGTTGAGTCATGGATGTATGGACTGGAACATATATGGTGTGCATTTGGTGGACTCCATATTTCATTTCATGTAGAGTGTGGGCCCTCACGGATAATGGGAGGTAAACCATTTAGTTAAACCATTTAAAATGAAAAGTGAAATTAATTTTATTTTTAATAGAATGATATGAAATTGAAATTGTGAAAATATTAATCTTGACCTAGACCTGGATTATGAGTTGGAAATAGGCTGTGTCTCAAGCGGTGTTCATGACTTTCCCAATTTACTAGTCCTATATTTGTGAAATGTCTATTTTTTAATATAGTTACCCTAATTTTTATTACATTATTATTACAACATTTAAAGGATAAGAAATAGTATAGAATTAAAATTCCAGGATCCAATGGTTTAGTATCCTAAGAAAATTAGGACCATTCATAACATTTACATAATAAAAAATAAATATTTATTTAATCACATCTTATTTATCCTTTTAAATCTAACATTGTTCTTAGTAGATGTAGTAAAATGAGGATATACATCCTATAAAGGGGTGATCTAAAAGCCCAGTAGGAGGTTGAATGAGGACATGAATCAATATAACATGAGTGATCATAACCACCATAATCAAAAAAAGAATAGGATTATTATCATAATTATGAAATGAAGCATCTAATAAATTCATTTAAAGTTGAAACTCAAAAAATGAAACATCATGTAATAGTGGTCAAATACCACACCTAATTGGGTAGAAATCTAGAATCATGTAAATGCATAACATGTGTTCATAACCATAACATAATCATAGTGAAAAAATAAATCATCATGTACATGAATACTGCACGTTATCTCATGATATGTATTTCATTACCCAATGCATTAGGTGACTATATAATTTCAGTCCCACCAGTCACATAATAACATTTACAGAATCAAAAAATCCACAAAAAACATAAAATAAATGTAGTAATAAAATAACTCATTTAAAGTAATGGATTTCATAATAATTTAATAAATAATAAATTCATGAATAACATTTGGGTTTACCAATGGAAAAATAGAAAAAAACATACAAGTTATAAGAATCATCAATCCCTACTGAAGAAGAAACCAAATAAAGGGGAGTCAATATGTGTTTTTGGGAAGTATATTTTTTTGTAAGATCCATATATTTGACATAAAAAAGTTTGAAACATGTAAATCCTTGAAAATTAGATTTAGGAACAATTCAATTATATTTAAGTAATATTAATGAAATATCAATACAGATATTTGGCATGAAATAGGTATAACCCAAAAAAAGGAGTTGGGTTCGAGAATTCCTCTACCTTATGTCTGAATTCCTGAATCAACTTAATATCATATATAATCCAATTTTATAAATTAATTATTAAATATATAACCTATATTACAATTATTTAATTTATTATAATTTTTTAAGTTCTTTTATGCCCATATTGACTAGCAATGGAGTTCAATTTCAACAATATGGGAGTGTTCATTTTGTTGGTTTTCATAATCGATTCACTTGTATACAAGTATTGAATTCATATAAAATGAGTATAATTATATAGAATTAAAATTTTATGTTATTAATGAATTTATATAAGTTTAAATTTTATTATACATAATTTTTTATAGGATGATGATTCGTTTGATAAAATATTAATGATAAATTTTTAGTTTATTTCACGGTTGTTTTGTCCATAAGGAAATAATTTAATTTTATTAAATATTATATTTATAAATTATTACTATAAAATTATAAAAGTTATAATAAGTATATTAAAATATTTTTTATCCATTATAATATTTTCATTTCCATCCTGTGAGTCGATAGTGGGAAATTAAAATTCATCATCTATGAAGGCGGTGATTCGACACATCAAAGTTGATGTTTTCATTTTTATAACAAAATGAGAAGATAATAGGTATTATGATGGATATTACATTAAAAAAATAATATTAAATTATATATATGATACTAGATTTATCATGACTCTATGTATAGGTAAGGGGAGGAGGAAATAAGATATGTAAAGAAATTAAAATTGAATAAAACAGGATTTTACCTCTTGAATATCTTCTTCTTGAGAACTTCCTTAAGGAACATGGGTTTTGTATTTGGTTAAGACCAATAGATCAAGGACATGTGGAAGAGGATTGGTAAGGGAATAGGGTATAATTTAGAAAATATACAGGGCTTGGAAGGTGTGAGGAGAAGAGGTGGTGAGGTATGGTTTTTATAGGGGGAGGAGAGGGGTATTTATTATTATTATATTCATGATTTTTTTGGATCAAGAATATCAATAGTATTTATACATATCACTATATATATTAAATTATAACAAAGATTTATAGTTATAGTGAACACATCATCCATACATAATCCGTGATGCAAAAATTCATTTATTTAGCTTATACATTAAATTACAATATTTCACTATTCACTAAAAAGTATACTATTATATAAAAATCCCAAACATTCAACCAAAATATTTTTAGATGTGTTTAATTCATAAATGGTCCCCATTTTATGAAAATAGTTTTTAAAATATGATAAATTTAATTTTTATATAAAATCATCATTAATTCAAAAAATACCGATTTTAATATTATAATTGATTTTTGACTCTTCGATGAATTAATTAAGGACCCATAAAGTTATCTTTTAATTAGAATTCATCAAAATATTAATTTATAAACCTATTTTATGGAAAATAAATTTTCTTCTAAATCCTTATATTAACAATAAAATTATAAATACTAATTCTTGTTTTAAAAAATTACAAACACTTAATTTGTCATTTTTTGAATGTCATTTTCCATATACCATGATATAAATATATCATTTTTTTATAAGATACCAAAAAAATTTATACTTTAACAAGTGAGGTTACTATTCTATTTTCTAGGTTACTATTCCTAATTGTCATGTTACTATTTTAATGGAATAGGTTCACTAATATCTATAAATACTAATTATTTCATTGTTCAATTATGAGAATAATTTTTTTATCGAGTTATATATTCTACATATGTGTTTTATACCACATAACATAATTATAAAGAGGTAAATGTAATTAATAAAACTCTAGGTCGTTACATTCTTTCCCATTTTGAAATTTCACCCACAGAATTTCATTTTACAAAATTACGTGATAATAGGCTAGGGTATTCTTCCTTTATCGCTTCCACCAGTTCCCATGTCGCCACGTTGTGCTTACAGTTCCCCCACAACACTTTGACAAGATGAGTCATCCTGTTGCATTGAAATTTGTCTCTATGATCCAAGATCTTCACTTGCTGCTCCTCATAAGAGATGTCCTTATCCAGTTTTATTATGCCCAGATTCTATATATATGAGGGGTTGGGTATGTACTTTCATAGGAGAGATAAATGGAACATGTCGTTAACTAGTTCCATATTTGGTTGAAGTGTAAGCTAATAGGCCATTGCTCCATTGATATCGAAGATCTCAAAGGGGCCAATTCACCTTGGGATAAGCTTATATTTTTTTCCAAAATGGATTAGTCACTTACATGGTGATATTTGAAGGAAGGCATTGTCTCCATAATAGAACACTGAGTCCCTTCGATTGTTGTCAGCATTGGTATTTTTCTGACTTTGAGGATCTTTGACATGTTGAAATATGTACTGAGCCTTCTCAATCATATCTTACAGAAGATCATGTCAAAGTAACAATTGTTCTCCATCTTCATCCCAACAAGTTGAATATCTGAATTTCTTCCCATATAACACCATTTGAATACACGAGTGTAAGATATTGTTATATGGGAACTCAACTAATGAGTGGAGCTAATCCCGTCCCCAATTGAATTCTATTCAGTAGGCTCTCAGCATGTCCTTAATTTTCTGAATAGTCCTTTCAGATTGTCCATCTGTTTGGGTGTGACAGTTCAAGCTGAAATTCAATTCAGTACTCAATGAATGTTGAAAGATTCTATAGAATCAAAGTGTGAACCTTGAATCATGATAATATACGATCAAATGTGGAATACCATGCAACATCAACACTTCTTTTAGATATATATATATTGGAATGTTTTTCAAGGGATATATATTCTTGAATAGAAATGTTGTAAGGACCCGAAATTTTGAATAAATATTCTTTCCTAATTTTGTGTGTTATTTTATTTTTATACACAAAAAACTGTTTCATTGGATAACATGAGTATAATTAAAATGAAACTGTTGGGTTTTGATTGTTATATGTCCATTGGTCAATATGAACGCTGGAAACTAAACGTGTCGTTTTATTTTGTCTCTAAATACAAGTGATCGTGGTTAATTAATATAGAAAGAAGATTTGATGGCATCAACCAGTAGTCTTCGACCGATCGAAGCCCATCCAACAAAACTTGGGAAGGAGGTAACCCCATTGGGATTTTCTCTGGACCAAACCCAAACCGAACTTCATCGTGTGAAGCTATAAAGGAATCGCCTTCGCGAGAAGTTCAAACTGATAGAAATTACTACACGTGCGATGTTGGCCGAGACTCCCTCAGATTATCTCACCTTAGCACACCTTAGACTTAGTTCCTATGCTGCTGTGATAAGGGTCTATATAAGGAGACCATAACTGCCTTGGGTAATCCTTTGTTTTAAATAAAAATTTTGATTTCTTCTTATGATGTAGTTTATGAATTTTCAGATGTCTGGGTAAATATAGTATGCATATTTTTTGAGAATTTTAGAGAAAGGATATTTTAAAAAAAATGTTTATGTAATCCTTAAATAATTAAAAATGTGTAATGATTTTCAAAAAATGGTCTTCTACAATTATGTTCAGTACGAAATTTAGAGTCTAATAAGATCAACTTAATTTTTCATGAATAGTAAATTATGAATAGTGATTTTATGCTTAGGATTAGTAATGTGACCAAATGGAATAGTAATCTCACTTAAATAAATCACTAATATAATCTAGGCACCTTGATTACGTAATGGGATTCAATAAAATAGATAAATAATGGTTTCATAAATTATTAGTCAAGTATTAGTTTTCTCGGGTGAATAGTGTTTTTAATTAAAAACATAATTACAAATATTTAGATAATTATTTTTATAAAATGGATTTCATTTTTGAACTCAGAGCAGAGATATTATGTTATGGTAATTTTTGGGGTTTTTTCTGAAAAAAATGAATTTTCAGTGAATAGTGTATTTATTTAATAATTATATTAAAAATATTTAGAAAAATAATTTTATAAAATGGAGTTCATTTTTGAAATTAGAGCATCGATATTTGGTTAAGGTGAAATTTTGGGATTTTTCTGAGAAAGTTGAATTTTCGATGAATAGTGACAATACAGTTTTTAAGTTATGGGTGTTTAATGACATCATTAAATGATGTATTAAGTATGTAATCAATATGTTCCACTTATAAATAGTATGATAAGGTATTAGGTGTCCCAAGTGGCCAATACCATGGGAAAATACCATGGGCAAGCCCCTGGTTTTTCCAAAACCACTAATGAGGTGTCCCTTGGCCATTAATGCCTTGTCCCCTTACTTTCCCTATAAATACAAATCCATCCACTCATCCATTCGACTCCCAAATCTCCCCCAACGAAGATCTCGTCTCATTACCTCCCAAGGAGTCCTCCCAAGGTGCTCCCAATCCCTAAAGGTCCCAACCTTTGAGTTTTAATAGTTGCGTTTTAAGGTAAGGGATCTGACCTCTCTCTTTCTTTTCAAGTAATCTATTTTATGTCATTTCTTTTATGATCCTTGTTCTTATGTTTGAGGATGATCTTTTATATTACACTTAATTTTCTTTTCATGTTCATATGATGAGATACACCCTCTTTCTCTCATTAATTCATTTTAGGAATGTTTAATTGGAGCAGTTAGGCTGCAAAATTTTTAGGAGATTCTTTCACCATTCTGGTTTTCAACTTCTATTTTCTTGTTAAGTCTTTAAATTTGTTATTTATTATGTTGGGTATGATCTCTATATCTATCATACTGATATTTTATGTTCATATTACGATAGACCCTATTTGATCTCTTCAATTCATTTTTGTTGAAGTTTAAGTGGCACCGTTAGGCTGCCGAAGTTTTAAGGGATTCTTTCACCTTTCTCATTTTTTTACATTCATGTCAAGTCTTTCAAGTTATTTTTATTATGTTGGGGTATGATATCTATATCTATCATACTGATCTTTTATGTTCATATTATTAGAGACCCTATTTGATCTCTTCAATTCAATTTTGTTGAAGTTTAAGTGGCGCTGTTAGGTTGCCAAATTTTTAAGGGATTCTTTCACCTTTCTCATTTTTCAAGGTTCTACTTTCATGTCAAGTCTTTCAAGTTCCTTTTTATTATTTTGGGGTATGGTCCCTATATAAATCATACTGATTTTTTATGTTCATATGATTATAGGCCTTATTTGATCCAGTCAATTAATTTTTGTTGAAGTTTAAGTGGCGCCGTTGGGCTGTTGAATTTTTAAGGGATTCTTTCACCTTTCTCATTTTTCAAAGTTCTATTTTCATGTAAATTCTTTCAAGTTCCTTTTTATTATGTTGGGGAATGATCTCTATATATATCATAATGATATTATATTTTCATATGATGATAGACCATATTTGATCTCTTCAATTCATGTTTAAGTGACGTCGTTAGGCTACCGAATTTTCATAAGGGAAATTTTATTTTTGTCTTTCTTTCATGTTCTTCATTTCATATGGTATATCATTAAAATTTCATTACCATGTTCTTAAATCCTTTATATTATGTCCCCATTCTTTTTATGGATCATTTATGAGTGGTTTACCCATTTCCCCTATCTTTTCAATGTTTTCTAAAACCTCGTCACATAGCCGTTATGCTGCTGAATTTCCGTCTCAAAATGTCTCTCTCTTATTCTCAAATTCATTTATTTTATTAATTGAATACTCAAAGCTCTTTATTCTAAATGGGTATTCACATATATAACAAAATTTTCTATTTTAAATTATGTTATTTACATACATGATACCCTCTTTCCCTTTTCGTGGGTTTAAAGTGACATAAAGATCATGTCTTTAAAGTAGTTTTTAAAATGTTATGATTATGAAATGAAATCCATTTCATTTTGGCTCACATGATAATAAAGACAGATTTAAGGGTGCGCCCTGATATCGCTCCAATGCATTGGGTAAAGACTTAATCTCTAGAGATTACCATTTAGACTGATACCTTGGTGAATAACCTTGGTAATTTTTATTGACACCTTGGGGATGGACCTTGGTGAAACAGAAATGATTGTCTTTGTTAAATGTTGTAGCCACATATTCAAGTTTTGAAATATGTTATTTTTATTATGATATGCCTAATTATTTATTTATCATGCCTTAATTTTCTTTTTAATGACATTGTTGATGTATCTCAAGTTCTCATGTTAAATGTTTCCCCTTGTTTCCCTTATTGGGCCTTCTGCTCACCCTTTCTTTTGATGTATGTCCTAGGTTATAGGATGCAGTAATGAACCTAGGATGAACATAATGAGAATCCATTCAAGTTTTTTGGAAGAATTTTTTATGTTTTCTTGTTTTAAGTTAATGGTTTCAAAGACACTAAACCTTAAAGATCCTCGGTTTTTTAAAATGTAATGAATGTTTATGTGATAAAAAGGTGGGATGTCGTAGTTGGTATCAAAGGATGGTTTAGTTATTTGTAGAAATTAGAATATGAAAACTTTAGGAAGAACCCTATAGAAAATTTTAAATATAGTAAATCTTCCTAGTATTTTGGTGAGTATTGAGTAAGGGGTTTCCAAGCAAATACATCCTTGTCTGGATTCGAGTAGGTAGAGGCGGCTCTGGCGCAGATGTAAATAGGGGTAAAACCCAAAAACACCGCTTTGAGCTAGACTCGAATGGGAACCGGTACATGACAACGGGCCTTGATGCACTCTTGGTTGCGACACTCCCAAGGGATATGCTTTGGTAAATTCATAAGATTAGTATGATTTCTTATTAAAGTAACAAACATAAAATAAAATAAAGATTTATAAAAGAATATATGATCATGGATAACCTAGTTTGAGACCTAGGGGATCACAAGTTAGTGTATACTTTTCTTCTACAAGTTATCCTTATGCTTTAAGTTCCTTTTCATGATTATTGGCTAAGTATTTAAGCCCCTAATTATACGTTCTTTTCATAGTTAATGGTGGAAAATGGAAGAACATGACCCAACAACCTATGTGATAGGAAATGTGACGATTTCCGTATTAATATTACAAAGATGATTAGGGTATTAAAAGATGATTATTATTTTGGAATACGTTCACTATTTTGGGGACCCTATATGATCGAGGTAAATAGAATACTACGATATTTCAGTTGAGGAGTAAAGGATGAAATATATTTTGAAGAATAGTTGAATGTAAGGTGGAATTATGGAAATGATTAACCTATCTTGGGTAAAATATGTTTAGGTTAGCTACTTTTGTTATAAGATGTCAGGAGTAGTTGATTTTGTTTGGAGATGAACAATGCAGTTTATTTTGGAAGACTATGTTATCAAATCCTTCTTGTATTTGGGTTTTAATATTAGTTTGGTTTGTATTGAGGAATTTTAAGAATAGATATTCATGGAATGGTCTATGATGATCTTTTGGTAGTACCATGGAACTTTGAAGATTTAAAAGTAGTTTCCCTTCCTATGAGATTCTTTCTTTTTGAAGAGTTGTTTTATCTTACCCTTTCTGTTTTTGGGATAATGTTTAAAGATATAAGACGTGGATAGTTAATCTTTTGTGGATTATGTGACTCTCAAGAAGTTGATTCTAGTGTTTTGATGAGACCAAGTGTTTTTGAATGCTAATCTTTTGGAGAAAAGATTAATTTTGGTAGAAACTTATTAAAGGATGAAACTATACTTCAAGGTTGGTATATTTCCTTGTGTTTTGTTCTATATAGTAAATGAATTCCTCAAAAATATGAAATGGAAGGTAAAACAAAAACGTTGTTGGTTTACGTTTCCTACTAGGTAATCAAAGACCGTTTACACACATCATAAGGTTGTGATTTTCTTGTTGTTAACTTTCTCCTAATCAAGTTTTCTATCACTCTCTCTCAGAACATGACCATTTGTTTTCTCCTCCATGTCCATGTTTTCCTACATGGAATCCTAGTGTGTGTTAACTCGGGGGACCTTTTTACATCCCTTTATTTCTTTTAATGTAATAGTTTTACTAACTCCTTTTCCGGTGTGGTAATTTCAAAGAAATTTCAAAACCCAATTTTAAAAATTTTGAGGATGCAATTTTTTAAGGAGGGAAGATTGTAAAGACCCAAAATTTTGAATAAATCTTGTATCCTAATTTTTTGTGTTATTTAATTTTTATACTCAACAAAACTGTTTCATTGGATAACATGAGTATAATTAAAATGAGACTGTTGGGATTTGACTGTTATATGCCTATTGGTCAATATGACCACTGGAAAATAAAAGTTTCATTTTCTTTTGTCTCTAAATACATGTGATCTTGGTTAATTAATTTAGAAAGATGATTTGATAGCCTCATCCAGTAGTCTTGGACAGATTGAATCCCATCTAACAGAACTTGGGAAGGAGGTAGCCCCACTGGGCTATGCTCTGAACCAAACCCAAGCCAAACTTCATCGTGTGAAGTTAGAACGGAATCGCCTTCATGAGAAGTTCTAACTGATAGAAATTACTACACGTGTGATGTTGGCTGAGCCTCCCTCGGATTCTCTCACCTTAGCACACCTTACACTGAGGTTCTAGGCTGGTGTGATAAGGGGCTATGTAAGGAGACCGTAACTGCCTTGTGTGATACTTTGTTTTAAATAAAAAAATTTATTTCTTCTTACGATGATGTTTATGAATTTTCAAATGTCTGGATAAATATAGTATGCAAATTTTTGGTGAATTTTAGAGAAAGGATATTTTAAAAAAATGTTTATGTAAACCTTAAACAATTAAAAATGTGTAATGATTTTCAAAAAATGGTCTTCTACATTTATGTTCATTACGGAATTTATAGTCTAATAAGATCAACATAATTTTTGATGAATTGTAAATTATGAATAGTGATTTTATGATTAGGATTAGTAATGTGACCAAATGGATTAGTAATCTCATATAAATAAAGCATTAATATAATCTAGGAACCTTGATTAAGTAATGGGATTCAATAAAATTGATAAATAACAGTTTCATAAATTATTAGTCAAGTATTAGTTTTTTCGGGTGAATAGTGTTTTTTAATTAAAAATTTAATTACCAATATTTATAAAATTATTTTTATAAAATGGATTTCATTTTTGAACTTAGAGCATCGATATTATGTTATGGTAATTTTTGGGGATTTTTCTGAAAAAAATGAATTTTCGGTGAATAGTGTATTTATTGAAAAATTAAATTAAAAATATTTAGAAAAACATTTTTATATAATGGAGTTCATTTTTGAAATCTGAGCATCGATATTTGGTTAAGGTGAAATTTTGGGATTTTTCTGAGAAAGTTGAATTTTCGATGAATAGTGAAAATACAGTTTTTAAGTTACGGGTGTTTAATGACATCATTAAATGATGTATTAAGTATGTAATCAATATGGTCGACTTATGAATAGTAATATAAGGTATGAGGTGTCCCAAGTGGCTAATACAATGGGAAAATACAATGGGCAAGCCCATGGTTTTTCCAAAACCACTAATGAGGTGTTCCTTGGCCATTAATGCCTTGTCCCCTCACTTTCCCTATAAATACCAAGCCATCCTCTCATCCATTCGACTCCTAACTCTCCCCCAACAAATTTATGGTCTCATTACCTCTCAAGGAGTCCTCCCAAGGTTCCCCCAAGCCCTCAAGGTCCCAAACGTTGAGTTTTATGAGTTATGTTTTAAGGTAAGGGATCTGACCTCTCTCTTTCGTTTCAAGTAATCTCTTTTATGTCATTTCTTTTATGCTCCTTGTTCTTATGTTAGAGGATGTTCTTTTATATTCCTCTTACTTCCCTTTTCATTTTCATATGATAGAGACCCCCTCTTTCTCTCATAAATCCATTTTAGGAATGTTTAAGTGGCGCTGTTAGGCTCCCGAATTTTTAAGAGATTCTTTCACCATTCTCATTTTCAAGTTCTATTTTCTTGTTAAGTCTTTCAAGTTCCTTTTTATTATGTTGGGATATGATCTCTATATCTATCATACTGATCTTTTATGTTTATATGATGATAGACCCTATTTGATCTAGTCAATTCATTTTTGTTGAAGTTTAAGTGGCACCGTTAGGTTGCCGAAATATTAAGGGATTCTTTCATCTTTCTCATTTTTTCTACTTTCATGTCAAGTCTTTCAAGTTGTTTTTGTTATGTTGGGGTATGATCTCTATATCTATCATAGTGATCTTTTATGTTCATATTATTAGAGACCCTATTTGATTTCTTCAATTCATTTTTGTTGAAGTTTAAGTGGCGCTGTTAGGCTGCCGAATTTTTATTGGATTCTTTCACCTTTCTCAATTTTTCAAAGTTCTACTTTCATGTCAAGTCTTTAAAGTTCCTTTTTATTATGTTGGGTTATGATATCTTAATCTATAATACTGATCTTTTATGTTCATATGATGATACACAATATTTTATATCTTCAATTCATTTTTTGTTGAAGTTTAAGTGGCGCTGTTAGGCTACCGAATTTTTAAGGGATTCTTTCACCTTTCTCATTTTTGAATGTTATAATTTCATGTCAAGTATTTCAAGTTCCTTTTTATTAGGTTAGATATGATATCTATATCTATAATACTTATCTTCTATGTTCATATTATTAGAGACCATATTTGATCTCTTCAATTCATGTTTAAGTGAAGCAGTTAGGCTGCCGAATTTTCATAATAGAAATCTTATTTTTGTCTTCCATTCATGTTCTTCATTTCATATCGAATATCTTTAAAATTTTATTACCATGTTCTTAAATCCTTTATATCCGGTCCCCCTAGATTTTAGGGATCATTTATGAGTGGGTGACCCATGTACCCTCTCTTTTTAATGTTTTCTAAAACCTCGTAACATATCTGTTATGCTGCAGAATTCCGGTCTCAAAATGTCTCTCTCTTATTCTAATATTAATTTATTTTATTAATTGAATACTCAAATATATTTTTTATAAAATGGTATTCACATATATACCAAAATTTTCTATTTTAAATTCTGGGATTTACATACATTAGACCCTCTTTCCCTTTTCGTGGGTTTAAAGTGACATAAAGATCATGTCTTTAAAGCAGTTTTTAAAAGGTTATGATTATGAAATGAAACCCATTTATTTTATTCTATATGGTTTTTTTATGAAATGATTGATGATGATATATGTGGATCACATTATAATAAAAACAAATTTAGGTTTTGCCCTGAAAGTGCTCCAATGCATTGGGTAAAGACTTAATCTCTAGAGATGACCATTTAGACTGATACCTTGGTGAATAACATTGGTAATTTTTATTGACACCTCGGGGATGGACCTTAGTGAAAAGGAAATGATTGTATTTGTTAAATGTTGTAGAAACATCTTCAAGTTATGAAATATGTTATTTTTATTATGATATGCCACATTATTTCTTTCTCAAGCCTTAAAATTCTTTTACATGTCATTGTTGATGTATCTCAAATTCGCATGTTAAAAGTTTCCCCTTGTTTCCCTTACTAGGCCTTCTGCTCACCCTTTCTTTTGATGTATGTCCCTAGGTTATGAGATGCATTAATGAACCTAGGATGAACATAAGGAGAATCCTTTCAACTGTTTAAGAAGAATGTTTTATGTTTTCATGTTTTAAGTTCCTGGTTTCCAAGACACTAAACCTTAAAGATCCTCGGTTTTGTAAAATGTAATGAAAGTTTATGTGATAAAAAGGAAGGATTCCATAAATTCAGTAGGTAGTCTGGGTGATTTGATCCACCACAACCCAAATATATTTTTTTTAATTGGATGTTTTCAGTAAACCAGTGACAAAGTCCACTGTGATATTCTGCCATTTTCATGTGGGTATAAGTAAGGGTTGCCTCATTCCTTTGGACATCTATCACTCTACTTTAACTTGCTGACATGCCAAAACACCATGAGATATAGTTTTTAATCCCCTTCTTTATATTATCCCATTATTAGTGTTCTCGGTGATCACGGTACAACATAGAAATTTGAATATGGATAGAGAAAGATTATAGATGTGCATTATCTGATAGATCCCACCTATATTAGGTGATGAAGAAATAAAAATCCTTCTTCCAAACTGTGTCTCACTATTGTCATGGATATTGAACCCTTATATATACACTTCTGTTACAGCTTTCAAAATTATTTTTAGCTTTAGATCATCCATTTGAGCCACCTTGATTGTCTGTTAGATATATGGTTGGGATATCATTAGGGAATGGTAGGATGTATTCCATGCTATTATGATTTTCAAATCAATAAATTTCATATTCCTAAATATGAGGTGTTTCATAATCTACAACATGGATAGTGTAGAAGGTTATTTCTTCTAATAGCATCAGCTACCATATTCACATTTCCTCGATGTGAATGGATATATTAATCATAGTCCTTGATTAGATCTAATTATCTCCTTTGACACTCTTTCATATCCTCTTATGTGAATATATACTTTAGCATCTTGTGATCAGTATATATTCCTCACATCTCACCATAGAGGAAGTGCTGCAAAATTTTCTGGGAAAATATCACAAATACTAGGTTTATATTATGTGTCGTGTAGTTCTTCTCATTTATCTTCAACATTTGTGATGTTTAAGATATCACTTTGTCATTATTAATGATTTTAAAACCCATAAATTTCATTAAAGCATCACTATATATCATAAAATTTCACCAGTTCATGGTAGTGTGATTATTCGATAAATAATTAGCCTCATCTTGATTTCCTTAAAGATTTAATCACATTCATTCAATCAGACATACTTTACCCCTTTCTGTGTTAACATAGTTATTGGATTATACAATCATGATAAATTCCTCAAAAAACTTCAGTAGTACCCAGCTAAGACAAAAAAACATCGAATTTCTATGACACTAGTGGTTCTAAGCCATTACTCAATTACCTTTGTTTTTATGGGTACATAGATGTTCCCCCACATGTGATCCCATAACCTAATAATGTGGCATGCCACATCAAAAATCACAGTTCCTGAACTTGGCATACAATGTATTATCCTTAATGTTTCTTGAATAATACATAGATGTTCTTATGGTTCATCCATTATCTTGATGTATATGACAATATCATTGATAAAAAGTACCCCAAATTTGTCAAGATAGTCTCCAAATACTCTATTAATAAAATACATCACGATTTAAATGGAATTTGTAAACTACAATGGGATTACTAGGATATTATAATGCACATTCCTTGTATAGAAATGTGTCATGTAAATATCATCCTTATTCACCTTAAATTTATTATATCTGTTCTAAAGATCAATATTTGAGAATTTCTAAGCTCCTGATAGTTGATAAAAACCCCATCAATCCATGTAACATTATACCTAAATTTTATGGTAATTTTATTCAGCTCCTAATATTCAATACAGAGTTTCCTTGATATACCCTTTTTATATACAAAGATCACTAGCATACCCCGAGGCGATGCACTAGGGCATAAGAACCCTTTTTCCAAATGCTCTTGAAACTACTTCTTTAACTCCTCTAGTTTAATTGGGGCCATCTTTTAGGGACATTTTGATAAATAAGGGGCTCCATTAATGAACTCTATTGAGAAATATACCTCATGATCATGGAGAACTCAGGGGTAACATTTATAGAAATACATCAGTGTATTCCCTCAAAATATGAATTTCCTCTAATTTGTTACCTTCACTTCACTCAACCATTTTATCATGGTATGTTTATTCATAGGGTATCATCACCCACACTGTTAATGGATTTTATAAAAGATATTCTAAGTCTTACTTGTATTTGTAGTGGAGCTATGGATGGTTCAGAATATGAAAAGATGTTTCCTTTTCCTGATAGTTGATGTGTGCTCTATATAACGAGATCCAATCCTTTAATAGTATATAATAGAATTTCACCAAGGGAAGTATTACAATATTCTCTAGAAATACATTCCCAATTATCAGAATAGGTGTAGAGTCCTACACTTGGATTTCAATTATCACACCACTATGTATTTTTGCAGATATCTATACTTTAATGTATAAGGGTTTTGATTCAAAAGTTTGAAAAAAATGTAAGATATAATGGAATGCATAGAACCAGAATAAAATTAGGAATTATCCCTTATTGAGTGAATATGATGTTCACCTTTTATGAAATTTGTTTTCTTGCTCCACTTAATAAGTATTCATGGGATAATATTTCCATTTCTCCGTTGGATTCGGTGGCTTGTGATGTTGATTACCCTTAATGGCCCAAGGTTTGATGCACTATCATTCATACTTACCGTTCTCCCTACAGTTAAATCATTGAATTTTGGTTAGTTTCCTCATTTCCTCCATCACACTGGTTAGCTTCTTATTTTTTATTCGATATTAATGATATTTGTTGTCCCCTACTCCCACACTAATAGCATTTCCCAATAACATTGCAGCAGTTCCCTTGATGCTTCTTCCCACATTTTTTATATGTAGGTGGTTGATCATTATATACACATTTGTCATTAAATCCTTAAACATGAATCTCCATATTTGTTTCTAATTTCTATTTATATTTCACTATTTTCAAAACTCGATATCCACTTTTAGAGGACATGGAACAACTTATTCATAACACCCAAAGTCTTCAATAACTAGAGAATTTCGAAAGTGTGATTTTAAATTACAAAATAATCAATCAATTTTGAAATAACTATTAATAAAAAAAATAGAGGAATACCTTGAAAGACCTATGAAATGTTAATCTAAATCTATGATAGATTCACCTTCCTTTTTCGTCAGATCTATTAGTTATCTCTACATATTTTTATAAAGATTTCAATGGAAATACATGTTAATAAATATTTTCCTAAAGTATTACCACTCCATCTATTCAATTTAATATATTTAATTTTTTTATTAATCAGCACCAAATATTAATAATACTCTACATCTAAATGAAAAATGGATGGAGTCAGCTACCCCTTCCCATAACAGTGAGGCATAAAAAATAACATCTCTATTTGGTTGACTAATTGTTCTATGACTAGTGGATCGAATGATCCACTAAACATTAGTGGTTTTTTCTATATAAATCACTCAATTTTACATTTCCACTTCTTGGATGATGTTATAAATCCTTCATGGTTCAGTTTCTAATTCACAGCCTTATACAGTAGTGTAATAATTTCCATGACGATTTAAAACCCACCTTTCAAGGCATTAGAGATGTCGTTTGGGAAATCACTACATTG
Organism: Viscum album; assembly: GCA_963277665.1. Lineage (NCBI taxonomy): Eukaryota > Viridiplantae > Streptophyta > Magnoliopsida > Santalales > Viscaceae > Viscum > Viscum album. The sequence continues at coordinate 1,958,570,953 of OY728140.1, forward strand.
TCCTTCATGTATGTTGTTTGCCTTGTTTCTCAGAGTTCCCACTATTTTCTTATATATAATTTTTTTGATAAAAACGTAAGTCAATAAATAATGAATAAATAATTTTTTCATTTGTAAAATTAACTCTAAAATCATATCTTATGGAAACATATAATTAATAATTTTAGAAAAAATATATTATTGGATTTATACATATAATTAGTCTTATAATAAAGTTTTTCATGAAAATTCTCAAATCCTAATTGACAAATTAACTTATCCTTCCTCTGATACAAGAAATAGAGGCCATACTTTTTCTTACATGATTATCACATCATTTAAAAGTCAAAAAATATTTAAGAGTTTTAAATCCAGGACTCAATGTTTTAGTGTCTAGGGAAAATTAGGATCATTCATAAATTAAAAAAATAAAAAAGGTAACATTTTTTAATAACATAATATTTTTCCTTTTAAAGTTCATTTTCTCCTTATTAAATGTATACAACTAAAAATATTCAAAAATGAATGGAGTGAGAAAACCTCCTAGTAAGAGGATGAATAAGGAAATAAATCATTATAACATTAGTGTGTATAATCATCATCATCATCATAAGATAATAATAGGATCATCGTCATAATTATGAGATAAAACATCTAATAAATTCATGGAAGGTGGATGTACAAAAAAAATGAAACATCGTGTCTTAGTTGTCAAATACCACTCATTGTTGTGATCAAAGCTAACATCATGTTCACACAGAATATATATTCATAACCAAAACATTATTATTTTGAAAAAAATATATAATAATTTCATGTGTATAGAAACTTATCTCATGAGATAAATCACATTTCCCATTGCATTGGAGGGCTATTTAATTTCGCACCAACTCATTACCTCATAACATTTAAATAATCATTCATGCCACATAGAAAATATAACAATCATAGTAAAAAAATAACCCATGGAATGGAATTGGTTTAATTAGAATTTCATAAATCATACATTCATGAATAAAATTTGGGATTACCAATTGAAAAAGGGAAAATTATAATTTGTATAAGATTCGTCAATCGTTGGTGAAGAAGATACCATCTCAAGAGGAGTCAAGATGTATTTTAGAAAGAATTTTTCTTTTGGAAAATCTATAAATTTTTCATAAAACCAATTTTGAAACAAGTGTATCCTAGTAAATAAGAATGAATAATAATTAAGTTAAATTTAAGTAACATTACTCGTATATAAATAATGAAAATTTTCATGCTGGGGGTATAAACCAAAGAAAGGGACTTGGGTCTGATAATCTCCTTAACATATGGCAAAAATATTTCTTCACATTAATATCCTGGAAAATAAAGTTAGATTCATTAATTACTAAATCTAGAACATATTAGACATGTATTTTATTTATTAATATTTTATTAAGTCCATTTATGGCAATTTTGATGAGTAATAGAGTTCAATTACATTGTTCTGAGAGAGTTTGTTTTCATTATTTTCTTGGTAGGTTCATATGTATAATTGTATGTAAGTTCATGTAAAATGTTAATAATTATCCATAATTGAAAGTATATTTTATCATTTAACAACCAAAATTTTAAATGGTCTTACGTATCATTTGTTATGTGGGGATGACTCTTTAATTAAAAGGTTAATGATAACTTTTTTAGTTTATTTTGGAAGTTTTTCCATCTATAAAAATATAATTTCATTTTACTAAATATTATATTTTTGAATTAGTTCAAGAATTTTTAAAAAGTTATAAAATAAATAAACATTTTTTTAACCATAATAATGGTTTCATGATCACCCTTAAATGATGTTATGGAAAATGAAAACCCATAGTCCATGATGGTAGTGAGTCGACACATCACGGATGGTGTTTTATTTTTTAGAATAAAATGAGAGGATAATAGGATTGATTATGAATATTACTTTAACATAATAAAATTATAGTATATATATGATAATAGAGTTATCATGCCTCTTCGTATAGGAAACGTTATGATAGAATATGAAAAGAATAAAAATTAAAAGGGAATAAAGGAGGACTTTACCTCTTGAATGTCTTCTCCTTGAGATCCTTATTAAGGTACCTGGTATTTGTCTTATTTTGAGAATAAAAGATCATTGACATGGGGTAGAGGATTTGGAAGTGAATTTGGTAGAATTAATACAATCTAAAAGGCTTTTAAGGTATGAGGTGAAGAGGTGGTGAGGGGTGGTTTTTATAGGGGGAGGGGAATTTTTTATTATTATATTCATTATTTTATGATTTTGGCTCATGACTATTAATAGTATTGATCCTTATAACTAAATATATTAACTAATGAATAATAATTCCATATTATGGTACTTACAACATCCATACAATACCCATTATCTGAAAATTCATGTATTTTGCTTATACCGTAAATTACAATATTTCACTATTCAATAAAAATTAAACTATTATATAAAAAACAAAAATATTGAACCTAAATTTTTTTCACCATGTAGATTTAAAAAGTGGGATAAATTTTGTGAAAATAAGTTTCAAAATAAGAGAAATTTAATTTTTATATAAAATAATAATTTATTAAAAAAATACTAATTTTTATATTATAATCATTTTTACCCCTTAAAAAGATAATTATGATATCATAAAATACTATTATAAATATAATAAAACATAATATTAATTTATGAATCTAATTTATGAAAATATGTTATCTTTATGATCATTATAATAATTATAAAACTGAAATTAATAATTTATGTTTATCAAAATTACCAAAACTTATTTAATGATATTTAGAAAATATAACTATTATTCCATGATACAAACATGTCATATTTTCATTTATAAGATACCTAAATTTTATTTATAATTTCATATGTGAGGTTACTATTATATTGGCCAGGTTACTATTCTTAATGGTCATATTACTATTTGAACGTTACAGGTTTTTTAATTTCTATAAATACAACTAATAACATTATTAACTTATGAGAATATTATTTTTATTGAGTTATATATAATATGAATGTGTTTTATACTACGTAATATAATTACAGGAAGGGAAATTTAATTGATACAATTCAATTTTGTGACATGTATAACCTTATTTATAGGTATCTTTTGATATGTCTGATGTTTTTAGTGCTGAACATTAAAATTAATTGTTTTGGAGGAATGTGTTTGGAATTAATGTGATATGGAACCACCATGACCCTAATTATTATGCTAGGAAGGTGGAGAAAATCATACTCTAGATGTGGTATTCCATGTGCTACCAGTTCATCCTCTTATAGTTCCAATTGTGGCACCAATAGTTTTACTGTATGTAGGTGCTGAGGCATAGTTCTTGGGGGGGATTTATTTAAGAAAATTTTTTAGGGAGAACCACACCCTTCCCTTTTTATGGTTGATCTGATGCATGTGATTCAGTAGCCACATCATCCTATTCATATAGGGGATGGAGGACCGCATGTTACTAAATGTGGTTTGAGACTACATTGTTGATCTTTGAGCATATAGAGACACCTCCTGAGGTGGGATTTATGGTCGGGAATTATATGATTTGAGGATAAAAAATTAACTGGCAAGATGTTTTAATCTATGATGAGAGGCTAGGAGATAGGGTTTATGTTGACTTCTAAACTTGTTTGTATGACTACTTTTATCCTGGGACTCTAATATATGAGGTGGACAGTGAGTTCATGCATCTGATGCATGTTCTTATAATGGTTATGGAGTATTCAAAATGATTTACAGTGATGTAGTGTTTTCTAATTCATACACTGGTGATGATATATCAATGGAATGATTCTATGAGGAAGCTCTCGTACATGATATTCAATCTCAAGACCACATGTTTTGGTTTATGATGATTACTGATATAGTGAATTAAGAACTGGCTACAATTTATAACCTAAGGGATGCTTGGGGAGTAGATTAGAGTAGTATTGTCTCTCAACTCAGGGGCCAGATTTTTAGTGGTATGAATTAACATTTGGAGGTTTCCCATGATATTAGTACCATCTAGACTACTTGTTCTAGAAGATCATTTTTCTGTTATCAGTGTGGAAGACAAAGACGCATGATGAATCAGTGTGATCGCGGCCTCATCGAGGGCTTAGATTACAGAAAGATGGACCACATAAAATGTTCCTATAGAACCTTCCCTCCAATAGTTAGTGGTATGGTTCGGCTCTGAAACTAGGTATGGGAGTGTATTTCACTTCTCTACATCAGGCTGCGTGCTGTAGAAGTACCAGTCGTTTAGGTCGAGGTGGTGGTGCTTAGGGTCAAGGTATCCTGGCACTAGTTGTACCTAGATAGTAGAGTTGTCCTACTCTGGGTAGTAAGGTTGTGTCATAGTACTGTGACATAGGATAGAAATATTATGTAAATCCTACACCTACAGATCTAGGTATCGAACTATCTACAGGGAGTTGTAAGATCTTGGAAGCCTCTTCTATTGTGTATTCTCTTTTTGACACATGTTTGTCACATAGATTCATATTTGTACATATTTTTCAGATAATTGGGCCCAGGATTCAGTTTTCTTATGGGTTTATGATTCTTAAAACTAAATTAGGGATCAAAATAGAGGATAAATGTTAGTGAAGGGACTTCCCCTTGAGATAGTTGCATTCCACTTCTCCTGGAACATTTTTTCCCACAAGATGACCCGGTTTGATGTTATACCCATTAGGGGATGGATAGTGGATTATAAATCCCATGTTTTTTGTGGTTGGAGGGTTACATTTACATCACCAAAGGGTGGATTTTATATTTTTAGGGGTGAATGGGATGTCCAGGTGACCTAGGATAGACCACAACATCATGGGATGGGTTGGATGACATTCTAGATTTATAGTTTATATCTAAATGATCTGGGAGTGTGTAAGAAATATTTCCCTCCAGTGGTTCATTGTTTTAGGGATGTGTTCCTAGATAAATTTTCTAGATTACTTCCATAGAGGGAGGTATATTTATCAATCAAGCTAGTTCCAAGATCTGCACCAGTATACATTCCCCTTTACATGATGGCTACTATGTAGTTACAAGAGATCCTGAGGTAGTTAGAGAATAGGGAGGAAAAGGGTTTTATATAACCTAATAGTTATCTGTGGAATTCATCAGTATTTTTCTTAAAAATTTGGAAAATAACCTCATACTATGTGACTATTATTGAAATTGTTTCCAGTTGATGGTTAAGGATCGATAACCCTTTCTATGCATAGATGATCTGTTTGATCAGCTTCAAGGAGCTTGGGTGTTCCAGAAAATTGATTTGAGATCTAGATAACATTAGGTGTATGTTCAACCTTCATACATACAGCATATAGTTTTTCATAGTAGGTATGGTCTATATGAGTATCTAGTTATGACTTTTGGTTTAGCAAATGAGCCATCAATTTTCATGGAGATGATGAACTTAGTTTTCCATACTTATATAGATTTTTTTGTTCTTGTTTTCATGGTTGATATCTTGGTGTATTTTCAAAATCGACACGAACTAGAAAAACATCTTGAAATATTTTTGGACAAACTAAGAGAGCATTAATTATATTCTAATATCAGAAAGTTCCACATCTAGATGGAAAAAAATCACTTCTTGGGTTTTATTATCTCATAGGCTAGAGTATTAGTGGAAATAGAGAAGGTGGGAGTTGTAATTTTCTGGGAAAAGTTTTGGAATGTGTTTTTCAAAAAGAGTTTCTTGAGGCTATGTGAATATTACATGGATTTCATACAAGACTTATCAAACCTATCAGTTCCATTTAGGGGCTTGAAAATGATGGGTGTGAATATTTTATGTAAAAATACCTCTGAGATATCCTTTCATAAGTGGATTGGGATATTGGATTTAGTGCAGGTCCAGATTATTCGACAGTATGGAAGAAGGTAAACTATGTATTGTGGATTTTTAGCTATCATGATAGGAGTATTTTTGATGCAGAGGAATAGATTAATGGTGTACGGGTCTTTTCAGCTGAGCCCATAAGAGATAAATTATCAAACACATCATCTCGAGTCAGCTATAGTTGTTCATGATTTTCACTATTGGTGAAATTACTTACTGGGAGAGAATTCTGGGGTGTACACTGACCAAAACAAAATCCATAGTTATATATTTAAATAACATGATCTAAACTTGAGGTAGTGATGTTTGGTTGAGTACACATAATCTTGTGACATCAAGCTTGGTTATATGCCAGGAAAAGGCAGTACGGTGGTTAATGCATTGAGATTATGGACGCCAATACAGGTAGCTTATAAGGCCAATTGCAAGTTGGGGCTTATGAATTTATTCTCTGCGATGCACTTGGAGGTGAATGATAATAATGGATAGACTTTTCATTCATCATTAGATGTTAAATATACCCTACCGAATAGAGTGAAGATGAAAAAACTATCAGATTTTGAGGACATAGTCCTATGAGAGAGTGTGTTCGGTGATGACCCACCTCCTAATTGGACCGTATGTGAGGATGAGATATTGAATATATAAGGTTACATTTGGGTTCTAGGGGAAATATTTAATCATATAATGGTAGATATTCATATCTATTTTTTTATAGTGCATCCCAAAAATACTATGAAATATCAGGATTTACATCACTAGTATTGGTGGATGGGGATAAAATTTGAGGTATCTGGTTTTGTTATGAGTTGTTCCAGCTATCAGAATGTGAATATAGAACATCAGGTATCATCCAGACATTTAAAGCAATTATTGATTACTAAGTGAAAATGGGATGATGTCACGATTGATTTCATGACTGGTTTTCTAAGGTCACCTTGAGGTATTGATTTTGTGTGGGTTGGTGTTGATAGGATTGTGAATGTTTCATATTTCCTACCAATGAAAGAGACATACACCATGGATGAGCTTAGAAATTTGTACATCCAACAGATAGTATGACTCCATGGGGTCCTGTAACCTATAATTTAAGATAGAGATTCCTATTTTAAATCTCATTACTGGTATATTTTCAGATATAATTTAGTACACATTTCATTCTGATAACATCATATCACCCTAGGATTAAGGGACAGATAGAGTGTATGATACTGGTTCGTGAGGATATGATGTGAGCATGCATCCTAGATTTAGGGGGCTCTTCTGAGAGGCTTGTACCCCTATTTGAGTTCTCCTACAATAATAGTTTTCAAGAGACTATACATATTGAACCTAATAAGGCATTTTTAAAATATGTCATGTCGATCACTGCTATGCAAGATTGGGGTGGGGAAGCTTTACTGTGATAGTGTATCATGCATGATACTTATGATCAAGATTGGCTGATTAAAAAGAGGATGGACACATAACAGTATTTATATAAATCTTATGAAGATCATTTTCAATGACCCCTAGAGTTTAATATTGGGGATTAGGTATTTTTACGATTCTCATAGACGTTTGGACACAGATGAATCAGGAGATAGGGTATGTTTTCACCAAAATATTTTCATATATTTGTGATTATGGAGAGTGTAAGGCCAGAAGCCAACATATTTTAGTTACCTAATAGGTGTTAGGTCATACATTTATTTCTTCAATATATCTCAGTTGTGTCATTATCACTCAGACCCGTCTCATAATCTGTAGTTGGATAAGGTGGAGTAATAATTAGACACGTCCTTTAAATAGAATATTATTCCTATATTTTATAGGAGAATGATGGTTCACAAATGCCTATATGTTACTCTAGTAAGGGTTCTATGTATGAATATCCATTTATTTGATGATACTTGGTATCAAGAGGCTGATGTGTGTACCCAGTGGCCAAAGTTATTCTTCAGAAATTGTTCAAAAACTCAAAGAGGAAAATTTGGTGATGAATTTCATTAAAGGATAAATATTGTATGATCATGGGTCTTTATATGTGTAAAAATTCAATTTAATTTTAATTTTAATTTATATTTATGGCCTTATTTTAATACCTTTTGAGGTTATGTGGGTATCAAGGGTGTATGAAGATTTTATGGAGCCCCGAAGAAAACATCATGGAAAAATGAGACAGGTTTAATAGTTAGTAGAAATTAAGTGGGATAGGACACTTGGTTTGACTAACCATGTGAGGCTGGAATAGTGTGAATCTGGAGCCAAAATAGTTTGATGAAACCATATTTGTGGAGGCACACACACATGAGAGGGTCTCTAGTGTTTTTGATTGTGGGATAAGACAAGGATTGCACAAGGTTTAGAATGTGAGGCACCCCTTAATGCAATAAAGGGAGCATGGTTTCTGCATTGTTTGGCCAACTGTACAACCAAACCATATGGCCCAGTATTTTCTGATGTAATTAAAAAAAATTCCTTAGAAAATTATAAACCCTAAACAAAATTTTATCTCTCCATCTATTGGATAGAATTTAAAGTAGAGGAGATCCTTGATACATTTGGGTATATTTTGATCCAAATTCCCCATCCAAACCTGGAATTAGGCACTAATTATCACATTGTTTTAGTGTCGGTATGTACTAAAATTTGCATGAGTTGTTCTACGTTTGACTTGGTATCTATTGCACTATTTAGGTGGAAGCTAATATGCCATTTTTTTGTTCTTCCTCCATTATTCATTTTCTTTTTTATATAGATCAAATAAAAATACAATACTAGATAAAAACTATACTACAGACCAATGATAGGAGGTTTATTCATTTATCATGTGGTTTGGTGCTTTATATAGCTAGTTTCTCTATGTCAGTATGCCTAACATTCATGTTTCACCCCTGAAATGAATTGAATTTTTAAATTGAACATATTGGAGCATGTTTGGGATGTCCAATAGTTCCTTGAGACTCGTTGGAGTTTTTTTCATAATCTAGGTCACCCATGGGGTGTGCCTTCTAGATTTTCATTTGTTATTCTGCCCATGCGGGGTTTGTTTGATATTTCCCAGTTAGAGGAAGCCCGTTTTTAGTTTTAATTGAACTGGATTTATTGATTAAAATATTTTCTGTGACATTTTCCCTGTGATACCAGATATTGATTTATTAACTGTTTTAGATGATTTGAAATGTTATATGGGTGGGAAAATCATGGAATGTAATTTAATGGGAATAGATATATTATTTGGTAAACTCATGTAATTGAATTATGTTGACTTAATAAAGGGAATGAATGATAAATTTTTCCATTAGATTCCTTAGATGTCACTCCTATGATCTTTATAGTGGTAGTGGATAAAATTTATGATATTTTTCATTGGGTATTGATTTAATGGGATTAATTAGACCATTATACCCCATATATATAACTTGTTTGGTCTCACAATGGCCATAGTCTATTGACATGGTCCTTGGAACCCAATTCATGTCTAACTGAGTTTCCATTGGGATGCTCCTGGGACTTGATGGGGGAATCCTTGGTTCAATATAACTTGGATTCAGACTTTCAAGGACTAAAACATATGGTTATATGTATAGTACATGGTAAATGTTGCATTCTTGATTATACAGCATGGTCGTGGTTGATATGACATTACAGGTTATAAGGCATGGCCATGGATGATATAAGATATTGTGTATACTTAATGGACAGGGTTTAAACATCCTTTTCTTTATTGTTACCTTATTATAATATTTTGACACTTGTTTGTAGGGAGTAGTTTTTCGTTATATAGTATCACTTGTTATGTTACATTTTCCTTAGTCGCATTACATTTAGTACTATCATAATTGTTATATTATGCACTCTGATCTAACTTGTATTGAATGCCCAGGATTTGTTATAGACACCATGGGCAGTGACCTATTGGGATTGTATCTCACTCTGTGTCTGGGCCACCAATTGGTACGAAGAGATAATATATGGATGAAATTAGGGATCGAGGCCCGCACCCATAGTTAGATGAATGAATTTGTTCCATTCTTAGGAGTAGGAGAGCGTTGGACTAATCTGAGGCTTGTGATGCTATTTTGAGATAGTGTTTTTTGTTCTTTTTGGCATTTTGTCACATGTAATATATTGATACTTGTATATCTGTTTGGATGATTTTTAAAAACATGACATGGAATGATCATCATTCTATACGAAATTCCTTCTGGCGTTGTTTATATATATATATATATATATATTCCTACCTTGGATGTTTATCTCTTGTCTATTTTTTATGGCATCTGATATAGATCTGTATGATTTTTATTGTTGTGTTACAGTCTACCACATGGGAATAGACTCCCCACAGACACACCCTATGATCTCAATTCTTGTATGAAACCAATGGAATTTGAGGAGATGACCTTTAGACCTTACAAACAACTATCTCGGGGTGTTAAAAAGTGGAATCCAAGTTGGGATATTATATTCTGATTATTGAACTCCATTTTTTAATAGGTGAAGTGATTTAACCCATATATTGAGTATCCAAATCCCTTAATTTTGGTCTCCTTTGACATACACTACTCTATCTATACTTGGACCATTGATAAATTATTATAACTTACTAATTAAAGGGTCATCATTAGTTAAATTTTCATCTGACCATTCCGTGGTTTTTTTATAACAGAATAGTTGTCAATTTTGATTTATAGGATATGTCATATAAAATAATTATACTTCTTATGCCTTTATTATAAATATTGTATCTCTTTACCCTTCCTTATGAAAATACACTATTATAAATCTCAATTCCTCTATTTAATGAGAAATCATTTTACAGACCAACTTGGATTAAAAAATAAACACTTTGAATGTTTTATAATCAAGATCCAATATTTGTTTGATGATTCCAAAGAATGAAATATTAAAATAAACATAATTTATTTCCTTATAAACCAAAATTTGAATGTTTCAAAGAAATTCAGCATGCTTTGAAGAAGATTGGTAATCAAATTTATGAAAATAATTACTCCACTGGTGGCAAGTGGTATCCTATGAATTGATCCATAATGATCGCTGGTACCTTGTGTGGGATGACTACTACTCATAGTTGTTCATGAAACATAGTTTGATGTCTGAAATAAATGAGGGATGATTATGATGAAAAAACTCACTAATAACTGTTTAGGAGATGAGGCTAATGAGGATGATAGTTTTATCCTAAAATCTAAATGTTCCCAGGCTAGGGAGTGGGTGAAGCACTAGATAATAATTTTTATATTTATGTCTAATGTTTAAAAAATTATCTTCAATATTATGATCCCCATAAGGGGCTCCATGATTGGTGTAGCCATGATAAAGCTCAACTAGATGGATATACACGCACTCATGCTGAGACAACCATTTTAGTTTCAACATTCAATGAAACCCAACAATTACTACCTGAAAATGAAAAGGATTGTGTTCTAAGGATTGAATTTCAGTAACAATTAGCTTCCTATGAGGTCGAGGTCGCAAGAGTGGGGTTATAATGGATATTATATAGGTTATCCAGATTTATTGACATACCATATTCATGGAGTTATTGTCAATATATTTTATGAAAGAGGTGAGATTCGATGTATCTTGGAGGTCTCTGAAAGTTAATATGATCATATAAATATAGATACCACCCTATTTTCCTTACACATGTTTGAATTTATAAATATAGATACCACTCAACCTATATCATTTAGAAATATAGAAACCACTAAATTGTTTTACATATATGTTAAGTGGTGTCTATAAATGAGTGAGGAATTAGTTACTTTAGGTTGATCCATTAAAAACTGTAAATGTTAGTGTACATTATTAAGGCTCTATATTAAATCATTTATGGTAACCTTTCATAGAAAATAATTTTGAATTCATACTTCCCAAAATAGGTAATGTCCATACATTTTTTTTATGGATGTGTTCCTCAATTTGCCTATTTCATATTTATTTGATATATATTAGCCAGCCATTAAATCACTACAATGGGGGATTCATTATTCGAAGTGGCATTAATAATGGATGAACTGTACCAACACTTAAAGGTTAGTTTGGATTTATTTTCATTATCATTTTAATAATTATGATTCTATTAAACATTTATTTTTTTAAATTTATTTATATATGTTTCCATTAATATTTTATTTTTATAAAATTAGTTATAAATATATTGTTTCATATTGTGATTTTATACCCAAATTTAATTATTCATGCTTAAATTAAGACTCAATAACCATTCTAATTTATGTATTTTGGTGTTTTTATATATTTTTAATAACTACCATTTAAATACAAGTTTTTTCTCTAAATACATTCTGAATCTATATAATGTTTTATGAATATTTATATTTTTTAGAGTAAATACTTATATATAATATGTATAATTTGTTTGTCAATTTATTATGTTCAATATGAATGTGAATTATTAACTTTGAAAAATATTATTCTTTTAAAAACCCAAGCTGGTATCCTCTACTCAACCCATCGATATACTATAAAAGTAAATTTTTTTCATGATAGTTTGAAAATATAAATTTGAAAGTAGGACAATCATTTTCATAAAACAAGTCACATAGTGCACTAATTGAAATTTACTTTTACATAGTATAAATAATCCATATCATTTTAATACTACAGGAGAATGAACATACCCCTACTAAGAACTACCATCCTGGTGTATGGGATTATCAGTTTACATTAGTTTTCCACCATTAACCCTGTGTTAGGATAACAAATTCATTGATTCAAGATAATCCACCTAGAAAACTAAATGACTTTACTTGATATTGTCCTCTAGGAATACAAATTTCCATGATTCAAGAAACTCCTATTTGGAAAATAAAATACTTCAATTGAGATAATCCTATAAGAAAGTCAAAATCATTGATTTGAGATTCCCTTCTAGGTAACCAAAAAATACATGGGTTAAGATACTCATTTTAGAAACCCAAAAGTATTATGTTCATATCCTCTTAATGGAATCCAAAAGAAAACCTTAATTCTAGATACTCCTCTTAGTATCACAAAATTAAAAAGTTTATATTATCTTTCTAGAAACCAAAAATTATTTACGGGATATAATCCTTATGGAAACCAAATGTAAATGAGTCGAGATACTCCCCTTAGAATTTGAAAATCATGGTTATAGATACTCCTATTCAAAAACCAAAAGATTTTAGTTTAGATTCTCTTCATGGAAAATAAAAAACATTCATTCAAGATACTCCTCTTGGAACTCCAAATGCCTAGATATAATATTCTCCTCCTGGAAAAATAAATAACATGAGTTACTATACTCATCATGGAAATCCAAAATCCCCGATTTAAGGTAATCCTCCTAGAAACCCAGAATCCTAAATTAAATATACTCCTATTGGAAATCTGAAATCCTTGAGTAAAGAAGCACATATTATAAACCCCAAATAATTTAATCAAGTTACTCATATTGGAAACCCAAAATTCTAGAGTTTATATTCTCTTATTTCAATGAAAACAATCATTGAGTTGAGAAACTCTTCTAAAGTGACTATCTGTTAGTTTCATTAATTTTCAATTGGAAAGGATACCATGATGATGATAAATGATATAAATATGTGTTAATGTGGAGGAATAATATTTAATTCTTGACTATGCATCCATGTAAGTCCAAATGATTAATGATGGATTACCATGATTAATTTCATCGGGTTGTGAGCAAGTTATCATGAAGAAATTATTTAGAGAGGTAGATGACTAAGTGGTAAATTATCTAATGATTGATTGTGAGTTGTTTTTAAAAGTATATGTCAGGTACCAATGATCCCTAGAGAAGGAAAAATTTTATATCATCGGAAGGATATGGATGAGTTTAAAAAATACAAGTCATTGAGAAGATTGGATTGTTAAAGAGGACGTCTTGAGAAGGCTACCCATTGTTTGATGAGGTTACACTTAGTATTTTACCAAGTATGGGAATACTGAGTTACCAAAAATATAAGACAATAATTCTTAAACCATCCACCCATGAGGCCCCACACATGCCCAAGAAAAGTTTTAGGGTGGCCTAGCTCAAGAAATCCTATACTGAAAAGGAGGATCACAACATACTAGCATGCCCATGTAAAGAAAAATGTCCTCAATGAGTAGAGACATCACGTAGGGGATCTGGCATGGGGTGGATCTAGATATAGGATCCTAGAGAAAACAAGATTACTCGTAAAAGGTCGATAAAGAGTGTGGATTTATAAATTTAGCATATGAAGGTTGAGTGGATTTCAAATGTGGGGTAACTTTAATAAAAACATTATTACAATGTAAAGAATATGAAGAAAAAATGTGGGAATCTCAATCATTGATGATAATAAACCATTTTCTCCCTGAAAAAATAATCCTTACTACCTCAAGGGGTTTTTTGGTTATGCACACTAGATGATTTGTTATGTGACCATGCAAGTATACAACATACCATACATATAAATTTTCATGGATCATAAGTAAGGAATTCTAAATGATTTTACAAATAAGATTTAATGAGTCATGATATTGAAACCAAATAAAGATATAAAGATATTCATCACCTAAATTATAAAGAAAAAGAACTGGATTTAAATTTGTGAAACTTATCTTCATCTTCATATAATCAAAAAAAATGCGAGCTCAACCTACCATGAGATTCACACAGTAGATTAATTGAATGCATGTAGTTAAAGTGACCATGAGTGTGATGGATGATTGTATGGGGTCTTAAGATAAACCATGAGTGGTTAAAATAAAGTGAAGAGTTTATTTAGAAAATATAAGATGAGGTGTGATGCATAAAATTAGACAAAAAACCATTTGTGGTCTGGGAACAGATTCAGAGATGCTGAAAATATAAATCTTCACATACAAAAGATTTGGAATTCGATTTATCAAGAATGTTGAGAGGTGGGAGTGGTAAGCATTAGCAAGAGTGGCGGTAGCAGTCTTGTTCTATATGATCTTCAAGGCGTAAAGAGGAGATGACTCGGTTATGGTTATTTTTAGAAAGAACATGTCATCCTTTTGAAAATGCTTTCAAAGAAGCATCGGTAAGGAGTAGTTTCATCTACGCTAAAATAGAAAGAGAGGATAAAACTACTATTTATTTGAATTTTTTAGCACTAATAAAGATTCCCCTTTATCCTAAAAAAATTCTGAAAAAGGAATGTTTTATCAGCACTAAAATTCTAGCACTGATAAAGAGTAGTTTGGTCATCATTTGTTTAGTGCTGATAAAGGGTTTCCTTTATCAATGCTATAAAATAACGTATATAAAGATCTAATTTTAATAACATGTTTATTTATTTAAAATTATAATTATAAATAAATATATTTAAAAATATTTCTATATATTTATATTATTATATATTTTTGTAAAATTATAAATATATATATATATTAATTATTTAAATATATATATAAGTACAATTATAACTAAATATACTTATTTCTATTTTTATATAATTATAATTATATATATATAATTATATATATATATATATATTAATACATTAATATATATATATAAGTATAATAAATATGTTTTCAATTTAAATATATTAATTGTAATTTTAAAATAGTATATTTAAAAATATTTCAATATAATTATAAATATGTTTATATGATCATCTATATTTAAATCATTATATATATATAATTATAAATATAGAAACTATATTTATTATTTAAATATATTTATTATAATTTTATAATTATTTATATATTTAATTATTTAATTATATTATATATATAATAATGAATAAATATATTTAAAAAGTATTTATATATAATTATAAATATTATAAATATATTTTTTATTTAAATAGATTTATTACAATTTTATAATTATTTAAATATGTATTTATTTATTTATATTTGTAATTACAAATAAATATATTTTAAAAATAATGTATATATAATTATAAATATATTATATTATGTTCTTTGGAGGTACAATTATAGAAAACACACACACACACCACACACATAGGCCGGAAATGTAGGCTATAACCCCCCCCCCCCCCACCCAAGGGACATCCCACACATCAAGCCTTTATTTATTTTTATCTATGGTCCGAAGGCCGCATGGTCATGCGACCCAATTTGTTCTGCCCAAAGACTAAGCAACATTGTCAAACTAGACCTGGGTCTCCCACTCCCATAGGGTGTCAGCTCACTAAATAGTGGTCGTCCCATCAATTGA
The DNA here is from genome assembly GCA_963277665.1 of Viscum album. Classification (NCBI taxonomy): domain Eukaryota; kingdom Viridiplantae; phylum Streptophyta; class Magnoliopsida; order Santalales; family Viscaceae; genus Viscum; species Viscum album. The sequence continues at coordinate 1,958,586,989 of OY728140.1, forward strand.
GATTACATCACCTCTTGGAGATGCCACATGAATCCTGCTGGTCACCTGCAACTCCACCAACAGGAGATTCCATCACTACTCCGACATGCCACCAGCATCCCATTCACATTTCTCACCACCCGCTAATCAGACCAATCCTGGATGCACCTTCAACGTAAGCACATCCCCAAACGGCCGCTGCCTGTTTCCACGTAGACTAATCACTCCCAAAATCGCTATCCATTCTGCATGCTTCGTCACACCCACATCAGACGTTTGTTTCCACCTGGATAGTGTCTTCTGCTACATTCCATCCTTCCCCATATTGTGATCACTCCTACAACAAAGGGAAAACATATTGAATTAAAAAAATATTTAAAAATTTTCATGTATAGTAAATAAATATTTTTATATGATTAAGCTAAATAATGAGAGAAATCACTCATTCTACTCACCAATGAATGTATTCATTTTGATCACCCAAATACTATTTATCTATTCTATTTCAATCTGAATCACCTCGTTGGTTAGAAGGAATCTACTTCAATACAACTAATGAACATGAGGAGGAATATTTGAAGGACCTCTCGTCATTCTATAGATTTCACGGAGGTTCATTTCTTATTCTCGAGAATTTAGTTGTGCAATGGATTTTGTGAAAGGGCACCACCACATATGTATCTGATTTGTGTGGTTCCATTTATAAATAGATAGATCTTTGTGACCACTATTTCATAGCTCAAATCTATTTGTCAAATTGCATGCATCCATGGAAAATCGTTGACCTATGTTTTATGTTAGTATCAATTTGGGGTTTCTCGGACTATAAGTGTTTTTATCTTGATCATTGCATCTTTCACATCCAATTTCCCTCTATGGAATCAAAATGGCTTGCCTGGAATGTGGGATGAGAGAATCAAAAACTAAGTACCCTAAGAATACATGAGTAAAAATTAAGTTTCAATATTAATGACATTAAATATATTTTTCATCGTTTTGGATTAATGTTCATGGAATGAATTAGAACTTATGGAACCCATAAATTCTATATGGAAATGCCTCGGCAATTTGTATTTCTCTTAGGATGGATTTTTTCACAAATATGGTATGATTTGGTCATTAGAAAAGGGTTTTAGTTGAGGATGAATTAACCTATATATTAATTAATAATGTTGGTCCTTCCACCCCATAGGATGATATTCCTCTTTGAATTGAATTAAAAAATCAATTTGTTTTATAATTCTTGTCATATTCCTGGGAATTCAAAATCCAACGGCAGAGTTGACCATGTCTGTACTAAATTGATGCTCAAGTTTTATGAATAAAAGAATTCAAGATAAAAGGAAATAAATTGGAAACTTCAATATAATGATGTTTTTATCAAATCTTATGATGTAGATGAAGCTTCTCTTGTCCATAATTCAATAAATTTAAACCCCACTGGTGGAGAGTTTCATTCTAATGGTGTAGGACATACTCAGTGTATGTAATCAATGGAACAAGTATGTCCTTCCTAGATTAATATTGATTCAGTGTGTAATAATATTTGTCTTGTTATCTTTTACTACTATATGACATGCCCACTAAACCATGGACTGAAATTTGAAATTAGGACCATTTTGTTTCCATTGGTTTGAATTTGTAGGATTCCCAATCTAGGGGAAGGTTGATGGATAAAGATGATGAAGAATCTATTGATAGATAGGCTTCCAAATATATTTCCATCCAATAAAAAGTGGACATTAATTTTTGGTTGGAGTAGAGGATGTGTACTAACCAAATAAAAGGAAAATATAATGTTGTTGTTTCCACCTCAATGAAAGATAATTCCTCTTGGGATAACGTTTCTTCTTTTCCTGATCATGTCATGTATGTCTTGATTAAATGAATTGAGAAGGTATATGTACCTCTTAATCAAGCTAGATCTTTCAAAACAGTGGATCCTTTATGGGTTCTTCAAATAGAAATTTAGTCCTCAATGAATAAGTTATTGATTATAGTATTTTGGTGTGCACTTTTTGGGTGAAAAACCCACCTCAAACACTCCTATAAGACTCTTGGAAGTAAGACTGTGAGCTCTACCCGTTTTGGATTGAATACACCAACTATTTGTTCAGTTCAACAAGGATTTTTTTATGCTTCTAAATCTTTTTTAAGTTGGAAGGCCCACAATGTTGTTGTCACACTCCCTTTTGCTTCATGGGTAGAGGAGACCAGGGAGGTTTTGGAAAAAGGATTTTATTCAGAATTCCCTAAATTAGCATATCCTATTAAATAAAAATCGCACTTGAATGTTAGTAATCATAACGCTTTTGAGTTTCTTACATTTGGAAGTAGTGAGGATGATGAAAAATATAGTGATCATATACCTTTATCAAATGAAGGGAAGGAAATCATTGATGATGGAAACTTAGATGGTGGAGGGGGTCGTGGATACAAGTTAAAAAATGGAAAAGGGAAGACACCTGCATGGACGGGGCAGATTAGCCTCCTATCATAGCATTAGTTCCATATCCATAGCTTCTTGATTTTTTTCTCTGCTTGTGACCTTTTATTATTATTATATTCTTCTTCTCCTTTTGGTTTTTTCTATCTAATTAAAGGGGTCTTTGAGTCTAAAAAATATTACAAAATTATTAAATATAATTTTAACATTACTAGTGAATATATAACAAAAAAAATAAAATAAATAAATAAATTTCAAAAAAATTAATAACTGAATTTGTAACATTTACGTCAATCAGAAACATACTTACGTACACATACATATCTATAAACACACATGTACAAACACATATTTATACACACACATACACATATATACATTAAATTATACATGTTTATATATTTTAAATTATCTAATTTCAACATTAATATATATCTAAATAAATACAAACATTTATATATTATATAATTTTTTTAAAAAATATTAATATATTATATTATTTTAATTATATACACAGTTTTAGTAAATCTATATAAAAAACTATTGAACACTATGACTAATACAGATTTCAAATTTTTTATACCTAAAATTATGAAAATAAGAATATTTTTTTATAAAAATATATAAATCATATTTATATATACATTATATATATATATACTTATTATAATATAAATCATCTTTAAAAACATATTAATATTTTTAAATTTATTTATAATATAATTATAAATAAAAATATTTATAAATATTTGTATATAATTATAAATATAATTATAAATTTATATATATATAATTATATATATAATTATAATTATAATGAATATATTTATTATTTAAATATGTTTAATGTAATTTTATAATTATTTAAATATATATTTATTATAATTTTTTATTTATTTAAATATATATTTACTAATTTATAATATTATAAATACTTTTGAAAAACATTATATATATATATATGTTTGATTTATTAAAAAATTATATTAATATAACACATTTATATTAATCATATACATGTATTTTTTAATTAATTTATATATTTAAACATTATTTATTGAATATAAATATGATAATTATATATATGTTAATAATATTTCTTATTAAATTATTTTATTTGTGCTAAATCAATGATAAACGGTACACCCATATTTTCTATTTTATGAGCGCTGATAAAAGTTAAATTTATCAATGCCTTGAGCTTTCACTGATAGAGGCAACACTTTTATCAGCGCTTTCTATTTAGCATTGATAAATGTTTATGTTGTATAAGCCGCGATCTATGGTAGTGAGTGCATTCTCTCTCAACATCTATGTATGTTCACTGGTTTATTTTTACATCCTTTATTCCACTATATTTGTTGAAAAAGGGGGAGGATATTATGTGATATATTCATGAAAAGGGATAGATATTCTATTCTATTATAAATGATAATAAAGGGGGAGCCGAGAAGAGAATAAGTTTTTCTTTGTAGACAGACACATGAAGAGTTTGTCATGAATACTAGGAGAGGAGCTTATCACTAATAGAAAATTACCCTATACCCATGGAATAGAATAGGGGGTATAACCCATAAAAACTTGAGTATAGGATATACCCAAAATTTAGAGAACTGTGGGAGCTTAATCCATTGGTATAGGTTTAGAAACCCGAAGCTTGATGTACATGGACATTATATTACTTTTGTGGAATACTTAATACATAACAAAAACAGACACACAAGGATCATAATAGTTTAGTGTCTTTGGAAACATGGAATATAAACTTCTAATCATGTTAAAAGATCTTCAACATCTCCCATAAGATATTCCCCTTTTTGTTTTCTTACCTAAAACCTTTATTAAAATCATGGAGAAAAGAAAACATACAAAGGTTGATCTCAAATGCTCAGTAAGGGTAAGAATGGATAAAATAAAACAAATCATATACATTTGAACTTCAAAACATGAACATAATATTTAAACATCAGAATCTCGAGCAATGACATAAATCATGGTAGTACGTAAGGAATATATCATAAAGAAACATTAATCATGATAAAATATCATGGGAATTAAACATGTAATTTTGGAAACCATTAAGCACATGATATGATTTCAATAGTAGCCAAGGCATTATTGCCAAGACCATCTTAGTGGAAAAAGTCCCTTTCTGAATCGAGTTCACTCCTCGTTCTAGTCCTGTATTACTGAACCGGTTTAACATGTCGTTCCAGCCATGTCTATCTCATGAGATATAAATCTTTACCCAATGCATTGGAGGGATATATATGTCCCACCCATCCCATAATGAAATCATTCTTACTTGTGCCACAAAATAAACATAAAACATTCATCATAACCCAAAGAATAAAATAGGTTTCATAAACATCATTCCATCATAAAATAATCCATATAAAACAAATGGATATCATTTCACCATAAGAAAAGTGAAACCATGTAAATCATATAGGAATTATTCTTGAAACATACACATATGAAATAATTTCATCTTCAATGAAAAATAGTTTTGATAAAACACTTGAAATTAATTCTTGAGGAAAATATCCTTTATTCTTAAAAATCAATTTCTTTTCACAAAAATTCATGCTATTTTAAAAGAAATAGATTTTTTTGAAAATAGTCATGAAATCTTTTGAAGTAAGATTCATGAAAATAAGGCTTTATAAAACTGTAAAAATCCGTTCGTGCCGTATAAGTTAAAAAAACATTCTTCTCGTACTTTTGTAGGAAAAGTCAAAAAGTACCTCGTAATAGTAATATTCCATACATACCATGTAGTAAAATTCAAAAATTGGTAAAAAGGACTTTAAACATACATGAAAACACTTTTATAAAACATGGACATTGATAATAGAAATAACCCCAGTAAATACTTACAAATAAGCAATCTCGGATAAAAATGAGATTTGCAAAATTATCCCTTACCTTAGGTCCGATATGCTTCGTATGGTTCCGAACCTCCTGTATAATGATTTAAATAATGACATTGACTAATTACATAGTCATATTCATTGTTCTTATATCATATATGTTTCACTTATGACTTTATATTACCCATTCTTTTGAAAATTCCATGTTAAAGTAGCGTTTTGGGTAAAATCATTTCATTTATTGTATGTGTTTCGACTTTTCGTTTCATGATATTATTACTTATATCCTGATTTACATAATTCCAGAATGTAAAACATGATATATATATATATAATATATATTCATCATATACATATATATAATAGATCGATAAAATGAAAGAAATGCACCGTTCATGGAGACGGTAGGCCGTACGTACGCATGAACGCTGTTTTCGTTTCCTTATTAAATTGAATGGAATTAAGTGGATGAAATACATATACATATGTATAATCAAGTATCATTATTATGTCATATATTTCATGGTTACTGATTATATATATAATTTATAATCATTCATTAATGGTTAATCATTGAGAATTAATCTCATCGTGTCGTGGAGACGGTAGTCCGTACGTACACACGAGCAATGATATTATTCCCATGATCGTGGAATTTTATTTAAGTGTATGTATAATATTTCATAATCAATATCAAATTACAATAAACGTATATAATCATTATTTACTCCATTATACCCATCCAGGAAAGTTGGTGGTGGAAAATAGATTACACCACGGCGTGGAGACGGTATTCCGTACGTACGCACGCGCGGTGATTTCATTTTCCGTAGGATGGATAGATGGTTAAATAAGGTTTTTTAATAATTATAATAACATATCATTATATTAGTGATACTGATGTTATTACTTCATTATTAAACAACTAATGAAGAATATGTTGAAGAAGAAATAAAATTGAAAGAATCGGTAACGGATATTACCTCTTCTTTGACACACCTCTTTGAATACTCCTCTTAGGGTACTACAATTGGTCTTTGAAGAAGACCAGGACCTCTAGGATGTTTCTAGGGAAGTTTATAAGGTAAATGGGTAGGGTTTGGCCGAGCATAAAGGCTCAAATTGGTGTTAGTAAGTGAGGGAGGAGGTTCCCCTTTATAAGGGAAGAGAGGGGCACCTTTGGAAATCTTAAAAATATTAATTTATAATAAATCTATACCCACTTAAAAAATTCCGAAAATGAATAATATTAGAATATTATATGTGATAGGGATGTAATATATTCAACCAATAAAATTTAGACATGTTAGGAATTTATTTTAATCATCATCAACTTGATTTATCCTTATTTAATCAATTTAATTTTATTTGTGGTAATAACATTATAAATTTTAAAGTAATAACAAATAATTACTTATTTGTTGTGATTTTTAAATAATTGGATACTTTATAACATTCTATAACATATAAATTTATAATTTGTAAATATGTTTGTGATTTTTAAACAATTTTTTAATATTTTATTTTTATAAAATAACAATAGTGTCAATTTTTACACTATTCATTTATTTGAATTTAAATAAAATATATAAAGAATATATGTTAGAAATAAAAGCTTTAATAGATTAATAAACGGTCATATGTATCTATAAAATTATTGGATCACATTAAATAGTTCATATAATATTTATTTTATTATTTTTAAAACCATTTATTTGGTTTATCTCTTAATAAAATAATTATTACATCATTTTTCTATAATTATTTAATATAATTATTTGTTGAATAAAAATTAAAAATAAATTCTTATGATGAAGATAAATATATTAACTTTAACAATAATACTTCTACGTGAATTTATCATCTTTAAATCACAATATTGAAATTGTTATATTTATTAAATTATGAAGGTGACAACTTTGGGATCATTTAAAATAAAATAATATAAGTATCATATTTGCTTTTATAAGGCTCAAAATGGTAAAATTGTAGACGGTTAAATTATTATGGTTTAAATTTACATGACCAATAAGTTTTGGTCAGGGTTTTGTGCCTTTTAGGGTCACTATTAGTTTAATAAAAATAATATTCTTGATTTTTTTCACTGGATAAACAATTTCTGCATCACTATTGTGTCAAATTTAATGATAATTATTTAATCCATAAAAATAATAAATAAATTCATATGATGTATATAATTTAATTAGATTTTAGGAGACTATTCATGTTTGAAGTTTCATGAAGTTTATCACTAAATGAAAATTAATGTACTTATAATATTTAAGAGAGTGACATGTTGTCACTTTCTTTGGTTTTAATAATAATTAAGTTATTGTCATGGAAAAAAGTCTATTAAATGTTTCTAATTCTACCCTTAGGTGATTTGGGTCGGCTTTAAGTCATCCAATAAGATTTTGGCAGGTGTTAGGGTAATTTTATAATCTTATATTAACCCTTAATTACCTGATTTACCTTTAACTATGATAAATAAAATTTACCGCAATTACTATTTATAATGCCCAAAAATAAAAAGTAGTATATTAATATAATTTGGACCCAATGATTCCAAATATGGAATCTATTTTTACAAATTCAATACACATAAGTTGCAGAAATTAAATTAAAATTAATCCAGGTGTCGAAAGAAAACATGTTTTTGTTTAAAACATTACAAAAGATTGAATTGACTTAACCTACGAATTCAAGGTAAAATCAATACTAATGACATACATTATATTAAATTGTAAAAATATATTCTATTTATACTTTAATACCATTCAATATTATAATTTAACCACATAAATTATTACAATGAAAAAAGTTGTTTTTAATTAAAATATAGCGTGTTTTTACTATTAATTAAAATATGAAAGTTATCAGAATAACATGGAAATTTTATCCAAGGTAAAATTTTGTATAATTATTGCAAAGAATAATTTTATTTTGTAAAATTTAACTTATTAACATGTCAAAAACGAGATTTAAAGTAGATGCGCCATCAAAAGGCGGCAAAACTGCATTTTTTTTAAAATAATTATTTTACCCGAAAAATTTCTTTTGTTCTCATACCATGTTCTCGTAAATGTGTAAGATGAATAATAATGTTATAAAATTAAAAATTTAGTTAATACTATTCATAACGGCTAGTTTATAATAATATTATAACCATATATTGTTGTTTAGTGAACCCGGTATTGCGTACAACATACGCTATCGAAGAATGTCGCGATTGCGTGTAATGCAAGCCAAGTCAGGGTTTCGTATAGTGCAAGACTCCTTTGTTGTTGCGTACAACAAAATACAACCATATTTCATTTATAAATTTAATATATATATACACTCCATGTTTCATTGAATAACTAATATCAAACAAAATTGAAATTGTTTGTAACACGATCCAAGATTAGTGTTGTGTATACTGCAAGCTAATACTGTGTTGCGTATAGCGCAGGATAATCTTGGTGTACCGTACAACAGAAGATATGAATGAAATTAAAAATAATGTATCTTATAAAATCTCGGGTTGTTACATTCTACCCCCCCCCATAAAATGAATTTCACCCTCGAAATTCATCGGGTTTATAAATTGTTTACTATTTATTAAAACCCACATCGTAAGAAGGAATACTAAAACATAAATTTAAAAACTAAAGTATGAAACGTAATGATTATCCAAAGTAACTCATCACTAGGTTTCCATATAGGAGAACATAGGTGAAAATATGGATATGGAAGAAAAATCTAACCATCTACTTCTGATGGATAGTGGTAGAGTACATGGCTATGAAAAAGCCATCAATCACAAAGCCAAAAATTTGAGATGATCTAAGGTACCATCTGATTCATCGGATATAAGAGCACTAGGACAACATTTTTGTTTTTCAATATCATTTCCCTAAAGTTGAAAATTTTGAATTAGAAGAAATTCTGGCTTGATTTTGGTACAATCTCACTGTTGTTCGTGCTTTGAACAATTTCCATTTCATCTCTTAAAGAAATGAAGTTGAATTTGTTATCTGTGAAGTGGTAACAGGTCATGTGAGAGAATGATGGGTCATTCTATCTGTTTCAAACAAAAGGTTTGCAAAAGTTATCAAATATACATAAGTCCATCTATGGTGAGTTTAATCATATACGATTCCAAAAATTAACTTATACTTTATATATCATAGAGCTTAATAAAATAAAACTAGTTTCTACTAACCAGGGACTTCCTGTAGGCCATTGGTATGCAATAAAGGCCAGTCACACTTCAGTTGTGGGTTCGATTCCCACAGCCTTTTCTGACGCGATGGGTTGTCGCCCGTCTTGCAGGTTGTCCTTTTTCTAAAACTACATTACTATAAATCCCATCAATAATATTGAAAAAAGTTATATCCTTAAACAATACTTACTTATGTCCAACATAATCCATTCCAATCTTTAGGCTTATCTAAAATACTTCAGTCCAAGCTCATAGTATAAAGAAAATGATTCCTTGAAATGTCACATAACAATAACGTGAATGCCATAATTTATCCAACATATATCATAAGATATATTTTGTTGGTAAAATTACAAACAAGTGAATACCTTAATCATGTATTCCCTTGATGAATGAATACCCATTGAACCTTAGTGAAAACATGAATGCATTTAAAAGTAAACACTTTCCACATTCCAAAATCATCAAAATTGTATATACTCAAACAATGATATCACTTAGTCCTTATATTAGTCATGATCTCGTGAATACAATCAAACATCTCATTATCCTCTTATCCCTTCATTATGCGCTTATCATCTACTTTCCAAAAATATCTGAATAACCTTCCTTGGTCACCGGTACCATTCAACATTTACTTTCATATAATTTAGGAAAAAAATAGTGTAACAATCCTTAGTTGATTCTTTATTCCATAGTACCATAAATTATTCTTTATAAACATACAATCATTCCACTAACTTCTTAAACCACTAGCTAAGCTTCATCATTTATTTCATCTCATATTTCATTTGTTGTCTCTTCTTCATCATCCACATAAATACTACCCGTATGACCATGCTGATTCTCCTCATGAGATTTTCCCTTAGGGTATTGGTTTGCATAATGCCCATACATTCCACATTTAAAAAATCTAATCATTGTTGATGTCGTAGAAATACCGTTATCCTTGTCCATGGTGTTAACTGAACCTTTTCCTTTGCACTTACTAGCTTTGTGTCCTTCTTTTCTACACCCAAAGCATCTTCCAGTTCCTTTGAAACAATCTCCCTGATGCCCCTTCCAAAATGATTTACATGAGGGAAATTGAACTTTCTTTCCCCTATGATCATCCTGAAACTCTATCTTTCTCTTATTATCTGGGTCGGGAAACATTCCAAAGTTGAGATTATTGATCATATTATGATATTTCTGATTAGGCATAATAATTATGATTGGACTTCCAAATCCCATTTCATTTGGTTTCTCATGAATAATATCATTCCATTGTCCATCATATCCTCCATTATCGTGAATCTTCCTGTTTCCAGCCATTTTCTAAAACCCAAAAAGAATAGCGTGAGAGGATAAAATCATGCTAGGGAAAAAAACATAGTAACGGGGAAGTACCATCAATATCTAACATCTTAGGTTAAATTCTATGATCGTTACCGTAGTTCTAGGACTATATCCTATACGTATACTTATCCTTAGGGATATCTGCAGACATACCTTAGAAATATCTCTAGGGATCTCACTAACGTTTTCGCATCCTATTTTCCAATGTTTGACTAAACCATTCCTCTGATACCAACTGTAGAAACCTGAAACTTCACATACATGGACATTACAATACTTTTTTGGAATACTTAATACATAACAAAAATAGACACACAAGGATCGTAATAGTTTAGTGTCTCTGGAATCTTGGAATATAAACTTCTAATCATGTTGAAAGATCTTCAACATCTCCCATAAGATCTTCCCCTTTTTGTTTTATTACCTAAAACATTTCTTTAAATCCTGGGGAAAAGAAAACATATAAAGGGTGATCTCAAATTCTCAGTAAGGGTAAGCATGGGTAAAATAAAACAAATCATATATATTTTAACTTCAAAACATTAACATAATATTTAAACATCAGAATCTTGAGCAATGACATAAATCATGGCAGTACGTAAGGCATAGATCATAAAGAAATATTAATCATGATAAAATAGCATGAGAATTAAACATTTAGTTGTGTCAACCATTAAGCACATGATATTATTTCCATAGTAGCCAAGGCATTTCTGCCAAGACCATCTTTGTGGACAAAGTCCCTATCTGAATCGAGTTCACTCTTCGTTATAGTCCTGTATTACTGAACCGGTTTAACATGCCATTCCAGCCATGTCTATCTCATGAGATATAAATCTTTACCCAATGCATTGGAGGGAGATATAGGTCCCACCCATCTCATAATTAAATCATTCTTACTTGTGCCACAAAATAAACTTAAAACATTCATCATAACCCAAAGAATAAAATGGGTTTCATAAACATCATTCCATCATAACATAATTAATATAAAACAAATGCATATCAATTCATCATAAGAAAAGGGAAACCATGTAAATCCTAGAGACATTATACTTGAAACATACACATATGAAATAATGTCATCTTAGATGAAAAATGGTTTTGATAAAACACTTGAAATGAATTCTTGAGGAAAATATATTTTCTTCTTCAAAATCAATTTCTTTTCACAAAACGTCATGCTATTTTAAAAGAAATATATTTTGTTAAAAATATTCATGAAATGTTTTGAACGAATATACATGCAAATAAGGCTTTGCAAAACCGTAAAAATCTGTTCGTGTCGTATAAGTTAAAAAAACATTCTTCTCGTACTTTTTCCAGAAAAGTCAAAAAGTACATCGTAATAGTAAGATTCCATACATACCATGTATTAAAAGTAAAAAATGGGTAAAAAGGACTTTAAAAATACATGAAAACACTTTTATAAAACATGGACATGGATAATAGAAATAACCCCAGTAAATACTTATGAATAAGCAAACTCGGATAAAAATGAGATTTGTAAAATTATCCCTTACCTTAGGTCTGATATGCTTCGTATGGTTCCGATCCTCCTGTATAATGATTTAAATAATGTCATTGACTTATTAAATAATAATATTCATTGTTATTATATCATATATTTTTCACTTATGACTTTATATTACCCGTTCTTTTGTAAATTCCATGTTAATGTAGCGTTTTGGGTAAAATCATTTCATTTATCATATGTGTATCGACTTATCATTTCTTGATATTATTACTTATATCCTTATTTTAATATTTACAGAATGTAAAAAATGATTTATATATAATATATATATTCATCATATACATATATATTATATATCGATAAAAGGAAATAAATACACCATTAATGGAGACGGTAGGCCGTATGTATGCATGAACGCTGTTTTCGTTTCATTATTGAATTGAATGGAATTAAGTAGATGACATACATATATATATATACATAAATTTAGTATCATTATTATTTCATATATTTCATGGTTACTTATTGTATATATACTTTATAATCATTCATGAATGGTTAATCATTGAAAATGAATCTCAACGCGTCGTGGAGATGGTAGTCCGTACGTACGCACGAGCGACGATATCATTCCCATGATCGTGGAATTGTATTTAAGTGTATGTATAATATTTCAGAATCAATATCACTTTACAATAATCATATATAATCATTATTTACACCATTATAACCATCCAAGTAAGGTGGTGGTGGAAAATAGATTACACCACAGCGTGGAGACGGTATTCTGTACGTACGCATGCGCGGTGATTTCATTTTCTGTAGGATGGATAGATGGTGAAATAAGGTTGTTTCATACTTATAATAACATATAAGTATATTAGTGATACTGATGTTATTACTTCATAATGAAACAACTAAATAAGAAGAAGTTGAAGAAGTATGAAAATTGAAATAATCGGTAACAGATATTACCTCTTCTTTGACACGCCTCTTTGAATAATCCTCTTAGGGTACTAAAATTGGTCTTTGAAGAAGACCAGGACCTATAGGATGTTTCTAGGGAAGTTTATAAGGGAAATGGGAAGGGTTTGGCCGAGCTTAAAGGCTCAAATTGGTGTGAGAAAGAGAGAGAGGAGGTGCCCTTTTATAAGGGAAGAGAGGGCCACCTTTGGAAATGTTAAAAATATTAATTTATAATAAAACTAACCCCACTTAAAAACATCCAAAAATGACTCATATTATAATATTAGATGATATAGGGTTTTAATATAATAAACCAATAAAATTTATACATGTTAGGAATTTATTTTAAACATTATCAACTTGAGTTATCCTTATTTAATCAATTTTATTTTATTTGTGGTAATAACATTATAAATTTTAAATTAAAACAAATAATTAGTTATTTTTTGTGAGTTTTCAATAATTGGATACTTTATAAAATTTTATACCATATAAATTTATAATTTTTAAAAAATTTTGTGATTTTTAAACAATTTTATAAAATGTTATTTTTATAAAATAACAATTGTCTGAATTTTGACACTATTCATTTATTTGAATTTAAATAAAATATATACATGAGATATGTTAGAAGTAAAAGCTTCAATATATTAATAAAAGGTCATATGTATCTATAAAATTATTGGAGGACATTAAATAGTTCATATAATATTTATTTTATTATTTTTAAAACCATTTATTTGGTTTATCTCTTAATAAAATAATTACTACATCATTTTTGTATAATTATTTAACATACTTATTTCTTTCATAAAAATTAAAAATAAACTCCTATGACGAAGATAAATATATTACCTTTATCAATAATACTTTTAATCCAATTTAACATCTTAAAATCACAATATTGAAATTGTTATATTTATTAAATTATGAAGGTGACAACTTTGGCATCATTTAAAATAAAATAATATAAGTGTCATATTCGCTTTTATAAGGCTCCAAATGGTCAAATATTCGACCATTGGATGATTATGGTTTAAATTTACATTAAAAATAAGCTTTGGTCAGGGTTTTGTTCCTTTTATGGTCACTATTAGTTTAATAAAAACTATATTCTTGATTTTGGTTCACTAGATAAACAATTTCTGCATCACTATTGTGTCAAAATTAATGATAATTATTTAATCCATAAAAATTATAAACAAATTCATATGATGTAGATAATTTCATTATCTTTCTGGAGAATATTCATGTTCGATGTTTCATGAAGTTTATCAGTAAATTAAAATTAATATACTTATAAGATTTAAGGGAGTGACATGTTGTCACTTTCTTTGGTTTTAATAATAATTAAGTTATTTCCATGGAAAAAAGTCCATTAAATGATTCTAATCCGACCCTTAGGTGATATGGGTCGACTTTTAGTCATCAAATAGGATTTTTCAGGTGATAGGTTTATTTTGTATTCTTATATTTACCCTTAATTACCCGATTTACCTTTAACTATGGTAAATAAAATTTACCATAGTTATTATTCATAATGCCCAAAAATAAAAACTAGTCTGTTAATATAATTTGGACCCACTTATTCCAAAAATGGAATCCATTTTTCCAAATTCAATACACAAAATTTTCAGAAATTAAATTAAAATTAATCCCGTTGTCGAAAGAAAACGGGTTTTTGTTTAAAACATTACAAAAGATTGAATTGATTTAATCGGCGAATTCAAAGTAAAATAAATGATAATGACATACATTATATTAAATGGTAAAAATATATTCTATTTATACTTTAAGACCATTCAATATTATTATTTAACCACATAAATTATTACGATGAAAAAAGTTGTTTTTAATTAAAATATAGCGTGTTTTACTATTCATTAAAATATGAAAGTTATCAGAATAACATGAAAAAATTATCCAAGGTAAAATTTTATATAATTATTTCAAAGAATAATTTTATTTTGTAAAATTAATCTTATTAACATGTCAAAAAATAGATTTAAAGTGGGTGCGCCATCAAAAGGGGGCAAAACTGCATTTTTTTGAAAAATACTTATTTTACCCGAAAAATTTATTTTGTTCTCATACCATGTTCTAGAAAATGTGTAAGATGAATAATAATGTTATAAAATTCAAAATGTAGTTAATACTATTCATAAAGGCTAGTTTATAATAATATTATAACTATATATCATTGTTTAATGAAACCCGATATTGCGTACAACACACGCTATGGAAGAAGGTTGCGATTGCGTGTAATGCAAGCCAAGTCAGGGTTGCGTATAGTGAAAGACTCCTTTGTTGTTGCGTATAACAAAATACAACCATATTTCATTTATAAATTATATATATATATATATATATACACTCAATGTTGTGTAGAATAACTAATATCAAACAAAAATGAAATTGTGTGTAACACGATCCAAGATTAGTGTTGTGTATACTGTAAGCTAATACGGTGTTGCGTATAGCGCAGGATAATCTTGGTGTATCGTACAATAGAAGATATGAATGAAATTAAAAATAATATATCTTATAAAATCTTGGGATGTTACATTCTACCCCCCCTTAAAATGAATTTTGCCCTCGAAATTTGTCGGGTTTATAAATTGTTAACTATTTATAGAAACCCACATCGTAAAAAGGAATACTAAAACATAAATTTAAAAACTAAAGTATGAAATGTAATGATTACCCAAAGTAACTCATCACTGGGTTTCCATATAGGAGAACATACGTGAAAATATGGATATGGAAGAAAAATCTAACCATCTACTTCTGATGGATAGTGGTAGAGTACATGGCTATGAAAAAGACATCAATCAAAAAGCCAAAAATTTGTGATGATCTAAGGTACCATCTGATTCATCGGATATAATAGCACTAGGACATCATTTTTGGTTTTCAATATCATTTCCCTAAAGTTGAAAATTTTTAATTAGAAGAAATATTTGCTTGATTTTGGTACAATCTCACTGTTGTTGGTGCTTTGAACAATTTCCACTTCATCTATTAAATAAATTAAGTTGAATTTGTTATTCGTGAAGTGGTAACAGGTCATGTGATAGAATGATGGGTCATTCCATTTGTTTCAAACAAAAGGTTTGAAAAATTTATCAAATATACATAAGTCCATCTATGGTGAGGTTAATCAAATACGATTCTAAAAATGAACTTATACTTTATATATCATACCACTTAATAAAATAAAACTAGTTTCTACTAACCAGGGACTTCTTGTAGGCCATTGGTATTCAATAAAGTCCATTCGCACTTCAGTTGTGGGTTTGATACCCACAGCCTTGTCCGACGCGATGGGATGTCGCCTGTCCTACAGGTTGTCCTTTTTCTAAAACTACATTACTATAACTTCCCATCAATAATATCGAAAAAAGTTATATCCTTAAACAATACTAACTTATGTCCAACATAATCCATTCCAATCTTTAGGCTTATCTAAAATTCTTCGGTCCAAGCTCATAGTATAAAGAAAATGATTACTTGAAATGTCACATAACAATAACGTGAATTCCATCATTTATCCACCATATATCATAAGATATATTTTTTTGGTCAAATTACAATCATGTGAATACCTTAATCACGTATTCTCATGAAGAATGAATACCTATTGAACCTTAGTAAAAACATGAATGCAGTTAAAAGTTAACACTTTCCACATTCCAAAATCCTCAAAATTCTATATACTCAATCCATGATATCACTTAGTCCTTATATAAGTCATGAGCTCATGAATACAATCAAACATATCATTATCTTCTTATCCCTTCATTATGTGCATATCATCTACTTTCCAAAAATATATGAATAACCTTCACTGGTTACTGGTACCATTCAACATATACTTTCTTATACTTTAAGAAAAATAATAGTGTAACAATCCTTAGATGATTCTATTTTCCATAGTACCATACATTATTCTTTATAAACATACAATCATTCCACTAACTTCTTAAACCACTAGATGAGCTTCATCATTTATTTTATCTCATATTTCATTTGTTGTCTCTTCATCATCATCCACATAAATACTACCCGTATGACCATGCTGATTCTCTTCATGAGATTTTCCCTTAGGGTATTGGTTTGCATAATGCCCATACATTGCACATTTAAAACATCTAATCGTTGTTGATGTCGTAGAAATACCTTTATCCTTACCCATGGTGTTAAATAAACCTTTTCCTTTGCACTTACCGGCTTTGTGTCCTTCTTTTCCACACCCAAAGCATCTTCCAGTTCCTTTGAAACAATCTCCCGGATGCTTCTTCCCACAAGATTTACATAAGGGAAATTGAACTTTCTTTCCTCTATGATCATCATGAAACTCTATCTTTCTTTTATTATCTGAGTTGGGAAACTTACCAAAGTTGAGATTATTTTCCATATTATGATATTTTTGATTAGGCATAATAATGATGATTGGACTTCCAAACCCCTTTTCATTTGGTTGCTCGTAAATAATTTCATTTCCTTGTCCGTCATATCCTCCATTATCGTGAATCTTCCTGTTTCCAGCCATTTTCTAAAACCCAAAAAGAATAGTGTGAGAGGCTAAAATCATGCTAGGGAAAACAACATAGTAAAGGGGAAGTACCCTCAATATCTAACATCTTAGGTTAAATTCTATGATCGTTACCATAGTTCTATGACTATAACCTATATGTATACTTATCCTTAGGGATATATGTAGACATACCTTTGAAATATCTCTAGGGATCTCACTAACGTTTTTGCATCATAGTTTCCAAAGGTTGTCTAATCCTTTCCTCTGATACCAACTGTAACAACCCGAAGCTTAACGTACATGGACATTACATTACTTTTGCAGAATACTTAATACATAACAAAAACAGACACACAAGGATCGTAATAGTTTTGTGTCTTTGGAAACTTGGAATATAAACTTCTAATCGTGTTGAAAGATCTTCAACATCTCCCATAAGATCTTCCCCTTTTTGTTTTTTCTTAACTAAAACCTTTCTTTAAATCCTGGGGAAAAGAAAAAATATAAAGGGTGATCTCAAATGCTCAGTAAAGGTAAGCATGGATAAAATAAAACAAATCATATACATTTGAACTTCAGAACATGAACATAATATTTAAACATCGGAATCTTGAGCAATGACATAAATCATGGTAGTATGTAAGGCATAGATCATAAAGAAACATTAATCATGATAAAATAGAATGGGAATTAAACGTGTAATTGTGGAAACCATTAAGCACATGATATGATTTCCATAGTAGCAAAGGAATTGCTGCCAAGACCATCTTAATGGACAATGTCCCTTTCTGAATCGAGTTCACTCCCCGTTCCAGTCCTGTATTAATGAACCGGTTTAACATGCCATTCCAGCCATGTCTATCTCATGAGATATAAATCTTTACCCAATGCATTGGAGGGAGATATAGGTCCCAACAATCTCATAATTAAATCATTCTTACTTGTGCCACAAAATAAACTTAAAACATTCATCATAACCCAAAGAATAAAATGGGTTTCATAAACATCATTCCATCATAACATAATTCATATAAAACAAATGGATATCATTTCATCAAAAGAAATGTGAAACCATGTAAATCATAGAGACATTATACTTGAAACATACACATATGAAACAATGTCATCATAGATGAAAAATGGTTTTGATAAAAAACTTGAAATGAATTCTTGAGGAAAATATCCTTTCTTCTTCAAAATCAATTTCTTTTCACAAAACGTCATGCTATTTTAAAAGAATTTTTTTTTTAAAATATTCATGAAATCTTTTGAAGGAAGATTCATGCAAATAAGGCTTTATAAAACTGTAAAAATCTTTTCGTGCTGTATAAGTTAAAAAATGTTCTTCTCGTACTTTTGCCGAAAAAGTCAAAAAGTACCTTGTAATAGTAAGATTCCATACATACCATGTATTAAAAGTAAAAAATGGGTAAAATGGACTTTAAAAATACATGGAAACACTTTTATAAAAAATGGACATGGATAATAGAAATAAAACCAGTAAATACTTACGAATAATCAATCTCGGATAAAAATGAGATTTGCAAAATTATCCCTTACCTTAGCTATGATATGCTTCGTATGGTTCCGAACCTCCTATATAATGATTTAAATAATTTCATTGACTTATTACATAATCATATTCATTATTATTATATCATATATGTTTCACTTATGACGTTATATTACCCGTTCTTTTGTAAATTCCATGTTAAAGTAGCGTTTTGGGTAAAATCATTTCATTTATCGTATGTGTTTCGACTTGTCGTTTCATGATATTATTACTTATACCCTGATTTACATAATTCCAGAATATAAAACATGATTTATATATAATATATATATATATTCATCATATACATATATATTATAGATCGATAAAATGAAATAAATACATTGTTCATGGAGACGGTAGGCCGTACGTACGCATGAACGCTGTTTTCGTTTCCTTATTGAATTGAATGGAATTAAGTAGATGAAATACATATATATATATACATAAATCCAGTATCGTTATTATGTCGTATATTTCATGGTTTCTTATTTTATATATACTTTATAATGATTCATGAATGGTTAATCATTGAGAATGAATCTCATCGCGTCGTGGAGACGGTAGTCTGTACATACGCACGAGCGATGATATCATTCCCATGATCATGGAATTGTATTGAAGTGTATGTATAATATTTCAGAATAAATATCACTTTACAATAATAATATATAATCCTTATTTTCACCATTATACCCATCCAAGTAAGGTGGTGGTGGAAAATAGATTACACCACGGCGTGGAGACGGTATTCCGTACGTATGCACGCGCGGTGATTTTGTTTTCCGTATGATGGATAGATTGTGAAATAGGGTTTTTTCATACTTATAATAACATATCAGTATATGAGTGATACTGATGTTATTACTTCCTAATGAAACAACTAAAGAAGAAGAAGTCGAAGAAGAAAGAATATTTAAATAATCGGTAACGGATATTACCTGTTCTTTGACACGCCTCTTTGAATACTCCTCTTAGGGTACAAAAATTGGTCTTTGAAGAAGACCAGGACCTCTAGGATGTTTCTAGGGAAGTTGAGAAGGGAAATGGTCCGGGTTTGGCCGAGCTTAAAGGCTCAAATTGGTGTGAGGAAGAGATGGAGGAGG
Source organism: Viscum album (assembly GCA_963277665.1). Taxonomy (NCBI): domain Eukaryota; kingdom Viridiplantae; phylum Streptophyta; class Magnoliopsida; order Santalales; family Viscaceae; genus Viscum; species Viscum album. Next base: position 1,958,607,467 of record OY728140.1, read on the forward strand.
TGCCCTTTTATAAGGGAAGAGAGGGGCACCTTTGGGAATCTGAAAAATATTAATTTATAATAAAATCTAACCCCACTTAAAAACATCCAAAAATGACTCATATTATAATATTAGATGAGATATGGTTGTAATCTAATCAACCAATAAAATTTAGACATGTTAGGAATTTATTTTAAACATTATCAACTTGATTTATCCTTATTTAATCAATTTAATTTTATTTGTGGTAATAACGTTATAAATTTTAAATTAAAACAAATAATTAATTATTTGTTGTGAAATTTCCATAATTTGATAGTTTATAACATTTTATACCATATAAATTTATAATTTTTAAATATTTTTTTGATTTTTAAACAATTGTATAATATGTTATTTTTATAAAATAACAATAGTGTCAATTTTGACACTATTCAATTATGTGAATTTAAATAAAATATATACAGAAGATATGTTAGAACTAAAATATTTAATATATTAATAAAAGGTCATATGTATCTATTAAATTATTGGATCACATTAAATAGTTCAATAATATTTATTTTATTATTTTTAAAACAATTTATTTGGTTTATCTCTTAATAAAATAATTTCTACATCATTTTGTATAATTATTTAATATACTTATTTGTTTCATAAAAATTAAAAATAAACTCCTATGATAAAGATAAATCTACTAACTTTAAAAATAATACTTTTAATAGAATTTATCATTTTAAAATCACAATATTGAAATTGTTATATTTATTATATTATGAAGGTGACAACTTTGGCATCATTTAAAATAAAATAATATAAGTGTCATATTTTCTTTTATAAGGCTCCAAATGGTCAAATATTCGACCATTGGATGATTATGGTTTAAATTAACCTGACTAATAAGTTTTGGTCAGGTGTTTGTGCCTTTTTGGGTCACTATTAGTTTAATAAAAACTATATTCTTGATTTTTTCACAAGATAAAAAATTTCTGCATCACTATTGTGTCAAATTTAATGATAATTATTTAATCCCTAAAAATTATAAGTAAATTCATATGATGTAGCTAATTTCATTAGCTTTATGGAGACTATTCATGTTTGAAGTTTCATGAAGTTTATCACTAAATTAAAATTAATATACTTATAAGATTTAAGAGAGTGACATGTTGTCAGTTTCTTTGGTTTTAATAATAATTAAGTTATTTTCATGGAAAAAAGTCCATTTAATGATTCTAATCCGACCCATAGGTGATATGGGTCGCCTTTTAGTCATCCAATAGGATTTTGGAAGGTGTTAGGATAATTTTATAATATTATATTTACCCTTAATTACCCGATTTACCTTTAACTATGGTAAATAAAATTTACCGTAGTTACTATTCATAATGCACAAAAATAAAAAGTAGTCTATTAATATAATTTGGACCCACTTATTACAAATATGGAATCCATTTTTCCAAATTCAATACACAGAAGTTGCAGAAATTAAATTAAAATTAATCCCGTTGTCGAATGAAAACGGGTTTTTGTTTAAAACATTACAAAAGATTGAATTGATTTAACCTACGAATTCAAGGTAAAATCAATTCTAATGAAATACATTATATTAAATGGTAAAAATATATTTTATTTATACTTTAAGACCATTAAATATTATAATTTAACCACATAAATTATTATGATGAAAAAAGTTGTTTTTAATTAAAATATACCGTGATTTTACTATTCATTAAAATATGAAAGTTATCAGAATAACATGAAAATTTTATCCAATGTAAAATTTTATATCATTATTACAAAGAATAATTTTATTTTGTAAAATTTAACTTATTAACATGTCAAAAACTAGATTTAAAGTGGGTGCGCCATCAAAATGTGGCAAAACTGCATTTTTTGAAAAATACTTATTTTACCCGAAAAATTTATTTTGTTCTCATACCATGTTCTAGAAAATGTGTAAGATGAATAATAATGTTATAAAATTCAAAATGTAGTTAATACTATTCATAACAGCTAGTTTATAATAATATTATAACCATATATCATTGTTTAGTGAAACCCGGTATTGCGTAAAACACACGCTATCGAAGAAGATCGTGATTGTGTGTAAGGCAAGCCAAGTCAGGATTGCATATAGTGAAAGACTCTTTTGTTGTTGCGTATAACAAAATACAACCATATTTCATTTATAAACATAATATATATATATATACACTCAATTTTGCATAGAATAACTAATATCAAACAAACTTGAAATTGTATGTAACATGATCCAAGATTAGTGTTGTCTATACTGCAAGCTAATACGGTGTTGCGTATAGCGCAAGATAATCTTGGTGTATCATACAAAAAAAGATATGAATTAAATTAAAATGAATGTATCTTATAAAATATTTGGTTGATACATTCTACCCCCCTTAAAATGAATTTCTCCCTCGATATTCGTCGGGGTTATAAATTGTTTACAATTTATAGAAACCCACATCATAAAAAGGAATACTAAATAATAATTTTAAAAACTAAAGTATGAAACATAATGATTACCCAAACTAACTCAACACTGGGTTTCCATATAGGATAACATAGGTGGAAATATGGATATGGAAGAAAAATCTAACCATCAACTTTTGATGGAGAGTGGTAGAGAACATGACTATGAAAAAGCCATCAATCACAAAGACAAAAATTTGTGATGATCTGAGATACCATCTGATTCATCGGATATAAGAGCACTAGGAAAACATTTTTGGTTTTCAATATCATTTCCCTAAAGTTGAAAATTTTGAATTAGAAGAAACACTTGCTTGATTTTGGTACAATCTCACTATTGTTCGTGCTTTGAACAATTTCCACTTCATCTCTTAAAGAAATGAAGTTGAATTTGTTATTCGTGAAGTGTTAACAGGTCATGTGATAGAATGATGGTTCATTCCATCTGTTTCAAACAAAAGGTTTTCAAAAGTTATCAAATATACATAAGTCCATCTATGGTGAGGTTAATCATATACGATTCAAAAAACGAACTTATACTTTATATATCATACCGCTTAATAAAATAAAACTAGTTTCTACTAACCAGGGACTTCCTGTATGCCATTGGTATGCGATAAAGGCCAGTCGCACTTCAGTTGTGGGTTCGATTCCCACAGCCTTGTCCGACGCGATGGGTTGTCGCCCGTCCTCTAGGTTGTTATTTTTCTAAAACTACATTACTATAACATCCCATCAATAATATCGAAAAAAGTTATATCCATAAACAATACTAACTTATGTACAACATAATCCATTCCAACCTTTAGGCGTATCTAAAATACTTCAGTCCAAGCTCATAGTATAAAGAAAATTATTAGTTGAAATGTCACAAAACAATAACCTAAATGCCACCATTTATCCACCATATATCATAAAATATATTTTTTTGGTCAAATTACAAACATGTGAATACCTTAATCATGTATTCTCTTGATGAATGAATACCCATTGAACCTTAGTGAAAACATGAATGTAGTTAAAAGTTAACACTTTCCACATTCCAAAATCCTCAAAATTCTATATACTCAAACCATGATATCACTTAGTCCTTATATCAGTCATGAGCTCATTAATACAATCAAACATCTCATTATCTTCATATCCCTTCATTATACGCATATTATCTACATTCCAAAAATATATGAATAACCTTCCATGGTTATGGGTACCATTCGCCATATACTTTCATATACATTAGAGAAAACAATAGTGTGACAATATTTAGATGATTCTTTATTCCATAGTACCATACATTATTCTTTATAAACATATAATCATTCCACTATCTTATTAAACCGCTAGTTGAGCTTCATCATTTATTTCATCTCATATTTTATTTGTAGTCTCTTCATCATCATCCACATAAATACTACCTGTATGACCATGTTGATTCTCTTCATGAGATTTTCCCTTAGGGAATTGGTTTTCATAATGCCCATACGTTCCACATTTAAAACATCTAATCATTGTTGATGTCGTAGCAATACAATTATCCTTGTCCATGGTGTTAACTGAACCTTTTCCTTTGCACTTACTGGCATTATGTCCATCTTTTCCACACCCAAAACATCTTCCAGTTCCTTTGAAACAATCTCCCTGATGCCACTTCCCACATGATTCACATGAGGGAAATTGAACTTTTTTTCCTCTATGATCATTATGAAACTCCATCTTTCTCTTATTATCTGAGTCAGGAATCTTACCAAAGTTGAGATTATTGATCATATTATGAGATTTCTGATTAGGAATAATAATGATATTTGGACTTCCAAAGCTTGTTTCATTTGGATGATCATGAAGAATATCATTCCATTGTCCATCATATCCCCCATTATCATGAATCTTCCTGTTTCCAGCCATTTTCTAAAACCCAAAAAGAATAGTGTGAGAGGCAAAAATCATGCTAGGGAAAACAACTTAGTAAAGGGGAAGTACCCTCAATATCTAACATCTTAGGTTAAATTCTATGATCGTTAACGTAGTTCTAGGACTATATCCTATACAAATACTTATCCTTAGGGATATCCCTAGGCATACCTTAGAAATATCTCTAGGGATCTCAATAACGTTTTCACATCCTAGTTTCCAAAGGTTGAATAAACCATTCCTCTGATACCAACTGTAGAAACCTGAATCTTGACGTACATGGACATTACATTAATTTTGCGGAATACTTAATACATAACAAAAACTGACACACAAGGATCGTAATAGTTTAGTGTCTTTGGAAACATGGAATATAAACTTCTAATCATGTTGAAAGATCTTCATCATCTCCCAAAAGATCATCCCCCTTTTGTTTTATAACCTAAAACCTTTCTTTAAATTCTGGGGAAAAACATATAAAGTGTGAGGTCAAATGCTAAGTAAGGGTAAGCATGGATAAAACAAAACAAATCATATACATTTGAACTTCAAAACAAGAATATACTATTTAAACATCAGAATCTTGAGCAATGACATAAATCATGGCAGTATGTAAGGCATAGATCATAAAGAAACATTAATCATGAAAAAATAGCAGGGGAATTAATCATGTATATGTGGTAACCATTAAGCACATGATATGATTTCCATAGTAGCCAAGGCATTGCTGCCCAGACCATCTTAGTGGACAAAGTCCCTTTCTGAATCGAGTTCACTCCTCATTCCAATCTTGTATTACTGAACCGGTTTAACATACAATTCCATCCATGTCTATGTCATGAGATATAAATATTTACCTAATTCATTGTAGGGAGATATAGGTCCCACCCATCTTACAATTAAATCATTCATACTTGTACCACAAAATAAACTTAAAACATTCATCATATCCCAAAGAATAAAATGGGTTTCATAAATATCATTCCATCATAACATAATCCATATAAAACAAATGGATATCATTTCATCATAAGAAAAGTGAAACCATGTAAATCATAGAGACATTATACTAGAAACATACACATATGAAATAATTTCATCTTAGATGAAAAATGGTTTTGATAAAACACTTGAAATGAATTTTTGAGGAAAATATCATTTCTTCTTCAAAATCAATTTCTTTTCACAAAACGTCATGATATTTTAAAAGAAATAGATTTTGTTGAAAATAGTCATGAAATATTTTGAAGGAAGCTTCATGCAAATAAGTCTTTATAAAACCATAAAAATCTGTTCGTGCCGTATAAGTTAAAAAATACATTCTTATCGTACTTTTGACGGAAAAGTCAAAAACTAATTAGTAATAGTAAGATTCCATACATACCATGTAGTAAAATTCATAAATAGGTAAAAAGGAATTTAAACATACATGAAAACACTTTTATAAAACTTGGACATGATTAAAAGAAATAACCCTAGTAAATACTTACGAATAAGCAATCTCGAATAAAAATGAGATTTGCAAAATTGTCCCTTACCTTAGGTCTGATATGCTTCTTATGGTTCCGAAACTCCTATATAATGATTTAAATAATGTCATTGACATATTACATAATCATGTTCATTGTTATTATATCATATATGTTTCAATTATGACTTTATATTACCTGTTCTTTTATAAATACCATGTTAAAGTCGTGTTTTGGGTAAAATCATTTCATTTATCGTATGTGTTTCGACTTGTCGTTTCTTGATATTATTACTTATATCCTGATTTACAAAATTACAGAATGTAAAACATGATTTATATATAATATATATATTCATCATATACATATATATTATAGATTGATAAAAGGAAAGAAATACACTGTTCATGGAGACGGTAGGCCGTACGTACGCATGAACGCTGTTTTCGTTTCCTTATTGAATTGAATGGAATTAAGTAGATGATATACATATATATATAAATAAATCCAGTATCATTATTATGTCATATATTTCATGGTTACTTATTATATATATACTTTATAATCATTCATGAATGGTTAATCATTGAGAATGAATCTCATCGCGTTGTGGAGACGATAGTCCGTACGTACGCACAAGCGATGATATCATTCCCATGATCGTGGAATTGTATTGAAGTGTATGTATAATATTTCAAAATCAATATCACTTTACAATAATCATATATAATCATTATTTACACCATTATACCCATCCATGTAAGGTGGTGGTGGAAAATAGATTACACCAAGGCGTGGAGACGGTATTCCGTACGTACGCAGGCGCGGTGATTTTGTTTTCTGTAGGATGGATAAATGGTGAAATAGGGTTGTTTCATACTTATAATAACATATTAGTATATGAGTGATAGTTATGTTATTACGTAATAATTAAACAACTAAAGATGAAGTTGAAGAAGAAAGAAAATTGAAAGAATCGGTAACGGATATTACCTCTTCTTTGACACGCCTCTTGGAATACTCCTCTTAGGGTACTAAAATTGGCCTTTGAAGAAGACCAGGACCTCTAGGATGTTTCTAGGGAAGTTGAAAAAGGGAAATAGGCAGGGTTTGGCCGAGCTTAAAGGCTCAAATTTGTGTGAGGAAGAGAGGGAGGAGGTGCCCTTTTATAAGGGAAGAGAGGGGCACCTTTGGAAACCTTAAAAATATTAATTTATAATAAATCAAACCCCACTTAAAAACATCCAAAAATGACTCATATTCGAATATTAGATGATATAGGGTTTTAATACAATCATAAAATAAAATTAAGACATGTTAGGAATTTATTTTAAACATTATCATCTTGATTTATCCTTATTTAATCAATTTAATTTTATTTGTGGTAATAACATTATAAATTTTAAATTATAAAAACTAATTACTTATTTTTTGTGAATTTTCCATAATAGGATACTTTATAACATTTTATACCATATATATTTATAATTTTTAAATATTTTTTTGATTTTTAAATAATTTTATAATATGTTATTTTTATAAAATAACAATAGTGTCAATTTTGACACTATTCATTTATTTGAATTTAAATAAAATATATACAGAAGACATGTTAGAAATAAAAGCTTTCATAGATTAATAAAAGGTCATATGTTTCTATAAAATTATTGGAGAACATTAAATAGTTCATATAATATTTATTTTATTATTTTTAAAACCATTTATTTGGTTTATCTCTTAATAAAATAATTACTACATCATTTTTGTATAATTATTTAATATTCATATTTGTTTCATAAAAATTAAAAATAAAATCCTATGATGAATATAAATATATTAACTTTATCAATAATACTTTTACTCTAATTTATTATCTTAAAATACCAATATTGAAATTTTTATATTAATTAAATTATGAAGGTGACAACTTTGGCATCATTTAAAATAAAATAATATTAGTATCATATTCGCTTTTATAAGGCTCCAAATGGTCCAATATTCGACCATTGGATGATTATGGTTTAACGTTACATGAACAATAAGTTTTTTTCAGCGTTGTGTGCCTTTTAGGGTCACTATTAGTTTAATAAAAACTATACTCTTGATTTTTTCACTAGATAAACAATTTCTGCATCACTATTGTATCAAAATTAATGATAATTTTTTAATCACTAAAAATTATAAATAAATTTATATGATGTATATTATTTCATTATATTTATGGAGACTATTCATGTTCGAAGTTTAATGAAGCTTAACACTAAATTAAAATTAATATACTTATAAGATTTAAGAGAGTGACATGTTGTCACTTTCTTTGGTTTTAATAATAATTAAGTTATTTTCATGGACAAAAGTCCATTAAACGATTCTAATCCGACCCTTAGGTGGTATGGGTCGACTTTTGGTCATACAATAGGATTTTGTCATGTGTCAGTGTAATTTTATAATCTTATATTTACCCATAATTACCCGATTTACCTTTAACGATGGTAAATACAATTTACCGTAGTTACTATTCAAAATGCCCAAAAATAAAAAGTAGTCTATTAATATAATTTGGACCCACTAATGACAAATATGAAATCAAATTTTCAAAATTCAATACACAGAAGTTGTAGAAATTAAATTAATATTAATCTCGTTGTCGAAAGAAAACGGGTTTTTGTTTAAAACATTACAAAATATTGAATTGATTTAACCTACGAATTCAAGGTAAAATCTATGATAATGACATACACTATATTAAATTGTAAAAATATATTCTATTTATACTTTAAAACCATTCAATATTATAATTTAACCACATAAATTATTACGATGAAAAAAGTTGTTTTTAATTAAAATATAGCGTGTTTTACTATTCATTAAAATATGAAAGTTATCAGAATAAAATGAAAATTTTGTCCAAGGTAAAATTTTATATCATTATTCAAATGAATAATTTTATTTTGTAAAATTGAATTTATTAACATGTCAAAAACTAGATTTATAGTTGGTGCGCCATCAAAAGGCGGCAAAAATTCATTTTTTGAAAAATACTTATTTTACCCGAAAAATTTATTTTTTTCTCATACCATGTTCCAGAAAATGTGTAAGATGAATAATAATGTTATAAAATAAAAAATGTAGTTAATACTATTCATAAAGTCTAGTTTATAATAATAATATAACCATATATCGTTGTTTAGTGAAACCTGGTATTGCGTACAACACACGCTATCGAAGAAGGTCATGATTGCATGCAACGCAAGCCAGGTCATGGTTGCATATAGTGCAAGACTCCTTTGTTGTTGCGTATAACAAAATACAACCATATTTAATTTATAAACATAATATATATATATATATATATATATACACACACTCAATGTTGCGTAGAATAACTAATATCAAACAAACTTGAAATTGTATGTAACATGATCCAAGATTAGTGTTGTCTATAATGCAAGCTAATACGGTGTTGCGTATAGATTAGGATAATCTTGGTGTAGCGTACGACAGAATATCTAGATGAAATTAAAAATAATGTATCTTATAAAATCTCAGGTTGTTACAATAGATTTGATCAATAACCATGGTTTGAAAATGATATTTCTATTGTTATGAAATATGGAAATAGGTGTATGAGAAATAATCCAATTTTTCAATAACCATATTTCCACAGTTTTGAAACCATGTCTATAGGATTAAAAAAATTACTTCCACTAGATTTGAACCCTATACAACCACATTATAATCCAAATACCTAACCACTGCCCCACTTTATATTCTTGGTATAAAATTATTTATTTACTTATTTATTTTTTTAAATGTGGATATATGTTAAACAATGTGTCAATAGTTATTCCCGTAGGTAATGTTTTTCCCAGTTCTTTTGTAAGAAATCTATAGTAATGGTTTACAAAAACTGTGGAAATATATATGGCCTATACTTGTGGTTTTTTCAGAATCATTAGTATAGGACTTGAACCAAACCCAATACCCATGGTTTATTGAAATCTGTCGGTATAGGGGTGACATATATCCACGGTTTTTGAAAAATCCATGGGTATAGGTGTTGAACCAAACCCTATACCCACAGGTTTTTCAAAAACTATGGGTATTAGATTTTTTCCAGTAGTGTATATTATTATCATACTTATAATAAATATAAAGTGGGATATTAATGAGTCTTTAGATATCAAATATCTAACTTGATGTGGATTGAAAAATGTTGTGAGAAGGAATCAATTTAGAGTTGTTCAATATAGTATTGGACTTTACAATGAGAGTTTGTCAACTATCACAAACATAATTATATCCTATAATTTAGAGGTTAAGTAACTCATATATTGGTGGAATACTGTGAATTTTTACTTGAGTAAATTCATTTATGTGCTTTGATGATGTTTACATACATTGTTTATAATAAATATTATTATGGGTGAGTTGAATGGTGATTAGAGTTGAGTTGGTAGCAAAGAAATCAATATTTACTGAGGATGTGGAAATCAAAATGTGAATTGATTACATTATGTATCAGTTAATTCAAGCATATGGAGTATTGATATGGAGTTTTGTTGATATTATTATTTGACTTCTAATGAAAACATCACATTTTCATTTGAAAACCCCAAATAAAAACATTTTTTGTGTTCTTCAGTCGTTTTATCTGAATAAATGAAAATGTACTTGTTATCTTACTTTAGTGACATAAAAACAAATTAATTTTGATTTCTAACAACGGAAATATTGTTTTTATTTGAAATTATGAAAATGTGTTTATGTTTTTGTGGAAATTTTATACATGGTAATGAATATTAAGATTTTTTCATGAAAATACACATTGAAGGATGAAGTATTAACAATAATGTAATTTTGAATTAAATTGTTAAAATTCAATCTCTATTCAATGTATTTAATGATAAAATTTAAAATTATTCTGTTATTTGGGAAATGATTTTAGGAATTTTTCTTTTTGAATCAGGTGGACATTTTGAACATAATGATTAATTCATTTTTTATTGGTTTTTTATTTTTCATTCCCAATGTTATTTTGATTATTTCATGATGGAATTGTTTTTTCCTTAATGTTTGTACATGTGATTATATTTATATCATTTTAATAGATGATATTTAGATAATCTTCGTCTATTGGAGAAGATCTTTCTAGCAAGATGTTGCAATACATCCTTGTCTATCCTTTACATGCCATGTTTTAGATCCTAAGTCAGAGCCTCTGTATCTTAAACATGAGTAAATTTGGTCGCTTCTAGCAAACATTATTTATTAAACAACTAATTCTAAGACTAACTTGGTCATCTAGGGGTTACCTAATTCCATCTCCATGTACATTCCTAAATCAGACCATACACAAAGTAGATCCCAATGATTGAAGCCTTACAACCTCAATATTGAATATCTGAAGCACATCCCAACTCCACAATGTGGTATTTTCAACCTTATACTTCTCATTTAGTGTGGGGGATTTCTCCAATTAATCCCAATATACACTAGTCTTATCTTAAATCTTGCACCACTAGCAATGATCCAACAAAACCCTATCCTTGTTCCCTCTCATTAATTTAGTGTTTTCATGAAATTAATTTTCTTTTTTAAAATTCTACCTTTCATGTTTATTTTTTTATTCATCCATGTCAAATTGGTTGATTTGTTTTATTAATTCTCAAAATAATTTACTTGGTTCGGCGACCTTTCTCTCTATGGCCGTTGACTTGGCATTTGTACTTCATCTCTTTTTCTAGTATGGTATTTGTTCTATTTCTTTGTATCATTCCATTTCCAAAATATGAAATGAGATTGATTGTGTCCCCTGATCCTCCCACCACCACTTTCATCATGGCCTTCAACATGTTCAGTGTTTGGGTTCTTCATTTTTTAGGTTTCTCAACTCCTTCATGTGTGACACCTTCTGATTGGGTTTTTTAGGACCTATGATGTGTTGGGGGATTAATAAACCCTGTAGATTTTCCCTTCACTAATTCGACTCATTCTTCACTTCTACTATTTACTTCATTGCATTTAATGAAACCCTTGTTTCCCAGAGTTTTTTTCTTCCTTGTAGGAGCCTAGATCATCACTTGTTGTCCTCCTTTGTTGCTGGTGTTACACTATTCTTGGCAGAGCTTCATGACCCATCATCTAGTTGTGAAACTTTTAAGCTTATCCATATTCCAATAGTTCTAGAGAAGAAGAACCTAACTATATATCAATACAATATTCTAGATCTACTATTTATGCATGGGGTTCATTTTAATCAAATCTTCTTTCATGATATTTGGACAGTCAGACCATTTTTACTTTCCAACATTGTAAGTTCTCCAATTCCTTTATGTTTTATACCATATAAATGTTTCATGAATAACATGCTGTATCATCTTTTTATTTTAAATTTTATAAAAATAATGTGTGTTTGGTGTTCTTTCCATGCATGAAAATCCAGAAATGAACAAAAAAAATTTATGCATTTGTTGTCTTTACTACACTATGATATATTTGTTAAGAATTATTATTTGATTCATATATAGTTTATTTTTTAATTATTATTATTCAACTCATATTCTATTATCAAATTTCATTCTCTATTTTGTAAATGAAATCATTGTAAGCACTATATCCATTTTGATTTCTAAAATTTTAACAGAAGAAAATTGTATATTTGTTGATTTTCACAATTTCTTGGGAACATATGCATCCATTTTGTCCCCAAAAAATGGGTATCAAACCCCTCAGATAAAAATGTATTCAACTAAGTATGAAATTAAGTTTTTTTTTATTGATAATGATTTTAATTTGTGAAAAATTAAAATGTGGGATTTGTTTTTACAACATGGGCCTATAGATGCATTTCATGACCCAAAGAATCCTTTTGTAACCTTGTCTAATGATGGTCAGACCACATCCACATACCAAAATGTCCCTATTGAAAATATATTTAAATCACATAGTTCTTTAATTCTTTATTCAGGTAATAAGTTCCTTATGAAAGTAGCATGATAATATTTTTCTTCTTGAATTTGTATTCGATTAGAGATACATTACACAGATGAATCTCTTAATAGCAGATTATAAAATATATATTTCATTTTTACCTTCCAAATTAAACCCAGTGTTTCTGTTAGAGAATTTTAGGATGAAGTTGATATGGCCTTTCTTGAACTATCCAACATGTATGTTAATATAGACGATTAGAATCGAAAAATATCACTCTTGATTTCTCATGGGAATTAATATAGCACATTGGTAGAAACATTGAAGTATGACCAAGACTTGTCGATATTAAAATAATTGAAATCAAATATACTTTATAAATAACTACACTCTAAACCTATGGTTAAGTGTGATACCATGAGTCTTTTTACTAGAGGTAGACAACAATATATGTGTAAATGAAATAAAAGTAACAAAGAAAAGGGAAATTACAATAAGTAACCCAAATCTAGGTGGAAGTCTAAGGATAAGAAAATTGTTTTTTATAATTATGGTAAGCCTAGACATAAAAGACCTATGTGCAGAGAACCCAAAATTGAATATTGAGACTAATGAACATATTGGATACTCCCTATGAGTGGATTCTGGTTTTTATACCGTTGAACTCCCAAATGTGTCTAGTAATGTTCTCACCAGTGACTGGGTCTTAGATTTCATATTACCATTTCATGTGTCCTAATAGGGATGCATTCCTATATTTAATATAATGATTATAAGAAGAAGTCATATTAGAGACCAATAGGATATGGTAGGTATTAGTAAGTGGTGTTTTATAGAACATTATGAGAATTATATAATCACAACATTATATGTTAGGTGGGTATCTGAACATCTTATAAACTTGATGTCTCTATGGTCTCTAGACTAGGAGGTTTCTATTTTAAGACTAAATCATGTTTCTTAATAATATCTAAAAGAACAAAGAATGTTATAGAGGGTTATATAGTTAATGGGATTTAGATTTTAAATGGAAAAACACATTCCTAGAAATTGCGTAGTGTTAATGTTATTAATATAGAAAATGCATTAATATGGAATTATAGATTAGGTCATGTTAGCTCCAAGGGTCATTTGTATCTTCATAAACAAGGTTTGTTAAGTGATATCCCAACTACCACCCTTCCCCTTTGTCAATATTGTATCATTATTAAGTATAATACTCTTAGTTTAAGTGGGTACTCATTTAAATTGACTTTTCCTTTATAGTACATATATTCAGAACTTTGGTGTCCTATTAAGAATCCTAAAATGCTAGAGGGTCCTATTTTGTCACCTTTTTTGATGAATACTTTCCAAAAGAGTGGATTTATATCCTTATATTTTTTTATGTGTTTTAAACATTGAAAACATATAAAATAATTATTGAAAAACAAGTTGGGAAGAAGATAGAAATAATGAGAACTGATAATGGGCTTGAATACCTATGTGTTGGTTTAATTTAATTCTGTGAATCTATGGAAATTATTAGGAAATAGAACAATTGGTTAACCCCTACCCCAATTGAATGGGATTGAAAACCATATGAATTGTACCATTACTGTATAGGACTGAAGCATGCGTTCATGCTCATGTTTTCCCAAATCAATCTGGGAGAGGCAATATCTATGGTTATTTACATAATAAAGTGATTCTCATTAATATAAAATCAATTTAAAAAATTATATGAATTTTATGATAAAAAATAATTTTATATAGAAATTTATGATTTTTTGGTGTACTACATATACCCATGTCAATATCTACACATTATAACAAAGGGATCATAAATATGTATTTGTGGGATACCCTGAAGGTGTAAAATTATACATGTTAGAACCATAGTCTCTTTAACGTGTTTTTATGGCATACCATGGATGTTTCAAATGTTACATGTTTTGGTTTGATAAACCTGAATGAAAAAAAATTGTAATTAGTAGATATGTTTTCTTTTTTGAGCCATGCTCTCTTAATTCCAAATCTATCACTAATGAAAACATTGTTTCATATTACACAAATTTTGGTCAAACTGGATCACTATACTAACATGAGATTCCTATTGAACCTACTTTACATGATAATCAAGTTTTTATCTGAACTGAATCCAGTTATGATTCAGATTCGACATCTAATTCTCATTATCTTACAGAATAGAATGGTTATTAACTAACCCAAGATAGAGCAAAGAGGGTCCCTATACCTATTTTTTTGTTTATCTAGCATGATATGACTTCTTTTTCATTATATATAGCCTATAATCTCATTTATGAAGATCCTATACATTATATGAAATCCATAAAATTAATAGATTCCAATCACTTGATATCTTTCATGGGTGTATAGTTGAAATCCTTAAATAGATATCACATTTTTCAATTTGTAATAGGCTGGATAATGTTAAAGTCATTTGGTTTAAGTAGATTTATAAAATAATGGAAGATAATACATCTAACATGGAAAAAAATTCAATCCCATATTAGTGGACAAAGGGTTCCTTCAAATAAAAGGAATTTACTATTCTTTGATCTTTCCCCTTGTTGTTTAACACTCATCAATTCAGATGCTTATTTATTTTGATTCCTTTCATGATTTTCATTTTGAACAATTGTATCTGAAAATTGGTTTTTTAAAGGGTGACCTTAACAAGTAATTGTACATGAAAACTCTATATGGTTATTCTAAAAAAATAAAACCAAACCATGTATTCTTATTAAACAAATCATTATACGGTTTAATGAAGGATTTTAGGAAATGGAATATGATGATTGATTATTTTATTTTTGATAACCATTTAATTAGGATTCAATATTATGCATGTGTCTATTTTATGTCTAATAAGACAAGAAAGTTTAACCTTCTACTTTATGTAGATGATATGTGTATTATATACAATAATTTGAAGATAATAAAATCTATTAACTCACAATTGAAATATTTCTTTGTAATGAAATACTTAGGAACAAAAAAAATAAACGCTATATATGAAATTTTAGGGTATATAACTAATAAGTTTCTATACCTATCCCAAAATGATTATATATTGAATGTCCTTAAACAATATTTTCTTAAGTCTTTAAATCTTGTTGATGTTCCATTTTCTCAACATTCTTATGTCATTATTTTTAGAGTTATTATTTATCCAACATTATGCAATAGGAAGATCTTAAGATCTTCAATTTGAACCCTTATAATATTTATGTCCAGTAAGGGTAAACCTCAATAGAATGATCTAAAATGGTTGATTCGATACATATCGCATTTAGTTTCCTTCACTTTGTTGTATAGAAAAAATCTGGATACTAATGAGCTTATTGCTGGATATGTAGACTCAAACTATACAAGTAATGTTGATAATAAAAAATCACTTACTAGATATTTATTCACTACTTATAAAAGTACCATATCCTAAAATTGCAACATGCAATTAGTAGTGGATTTATCAAACCGAGAGGATGAATATATAGGCATGAAAGAGGTTATAAAGAAGGATTTATGGTTAAAGGGATTGCTTTATAAACTCAACTTTCCAAATTCTATTAATAATTTTTATTTGGATAGTGAATTAGCTATATATTTATCCAAAAAAAATATTATTCCGTTGTAAATCAAGGAACATAGACATTAGGAATCATTTAATGGGAGAGACCATTGAATATAAAACCAAATTTGAAAATAATATACAAACTAGTAATAACATATCCAATAGTTGTACAATGGTTGTGGTTTAATCAAAATTTATGAATTATTTAGATATGATGAATTTGGTTCCCATTCAATGATTGTAGCTAAAATAACATCACTAATTTCAAATAAAAAGTATTGATATTTTGGAATTTGGTGTTTTCATATTATAAATTACTTCTCCTTAATGTTTCCTTTCATGAATATTTTTTTATGCATGCATGACAAATTTGTTGACTTATTTTATAAATTCTGAAAATATTATTCTTGGATCAATGGGATTTTTTTCTTTGAACATTTTTGGGCTATTGATAGGGGCCTTTTTCATAGAATTATTTCTCAACTTGCTCCAATCCCATTTTCATTGTCCTGCACCTCTTTTTTCTTTTGCAAATAATAGATCCATATTAGGATTTATTATTACCTCACTCCTTCCACTACAATTGTTTTCATGGACATCATCACATTTAGTGTTTGGGGACCCGATCTGTTTGATCGTTAGAATACTTCATGTGGGGAACCTTCTAATTTGGTTGGTCAGTTTTGATGATTAGTGATGTGTAATGGGGATTGATCACACCTTGCATCTCTTCACTTCGATAATTCAAATAATTCTCCACTTTTGGGTTTTATCTCATTTTATTGGTATAAATATTTGTTTCCTAGAATTTTTCTATCTCATGTGAGCTAGGATCGGTGCATGTCATCTTCCATTTGTGATAGTTTTGCACTGTTCATGGTGGATCTTTATGAATCCCCTATTAGTGGTGAAAAATAATGGCCTATACTTATTCCATAAGTCCCAGTGAAGAAAAACAAGATTAAATTTTGTATATCAGGACAGATAAATCATCCTTTTGGTTTTTTTTATCCAATCTGAATGAAAGAGATTTAAGTCGTTACATAGTTATCAGTATCTGATGCTGTAAGTTAATTGGTTCAGTTACATTTTCTAACAATGAAATATTTCTAAATGAACCTATTGTATATTTTAATTTCTTTTGTTTTGAGTGTCAACAACAATAATGTGTGGGAGGTTTTATTTCCCTTCATTTAGGTCCAAAAAGTTCCAAAAAAATTGAATCCTTCAATCACATTACTATTTATTTGGTATCCTTATTCAAATTTGTTCTTTGTTTCACAAATCATTTCTATGTAAATTGTTTTATTAAAATAATCTAAAATTGTTACTGTTATTTTTCTTTTTTTACCTGAAATCATTGTAACCCTAATTTCCCTTTTTGTAACTATAATCATTCTAACTATAATATCCCTGTTTCGATTATAAATAATTAATTGATCTTAATTTTATAATTGTTTATCTTAAATTTCTGTTGGGGGAGTTTTCCTCAACATCATCCCCAACATCTCTACTAAGATCACACTTAATGAGAAATCCTTAAGCCCCAATTCTTTAGGCACTCCAAAGCAGCGATGACCACCTCCATGGAATCCATTTAGCTATAATAAAAATTAGTTAAAGTTGTACTCAAGGTAGGGTGTGTGTAACTAAAAAATCTTTCCTATTTGATTTTATATTTTCTCTAATTCTCAAACACTCTAGGGAATATTGTTAATTAAGTGTAATAGGGAGCCATAGTTAGTCATTTATTATTGGAGGGGACTTCCTAAGGGTTATTTTATTCCTTCTATGTTAATAACATATAATTATATTTTTCTTGATATTGTTCTAATTTACCTCTAATTATAATTCCATGTTAACAATATTACAATTTATTATGGTTGTGTTGTTTTTATCCCTTATGTGTGTGATACTTTTCTTTTTCAATTATTTTTTAATTTTTTTTGTGTTGTGCTATATTTATCAGTTTTTTTCGTATTTAATAATCAATTTTTTTATTATTTTATTCTTCTATTGTTTCACATGTTGCTTTATTAAACATGTTACAATTTATTTTTTTCATGTTTTTTGTGTTTTGGGATGTGTTTTTTTGTGTCACTCTTTTCATGACTAGTTTCTTTCATCTCTTTTCCTTGTTTCTTTTTCTATTTTTTTTATTTTTCTTTTATTGAGGGGTAAACTTAATTTAATTAGGAGGAAATGTAAGACCCTGTAAAGTAGAAAATATGGATTCATTTTTAAAGAAGACTACATGGATATGGTGCGACAACAACATTGCATCAGTTCACCCAAATATGCAGGCTACTGTAGTGGTAGTCAGTATTTCAGAAGTTTGATCACTAAATGATAGAACAATAAAAAAATATATTGAATTCACTATTGAATAAATAGTCTATCCCCAAGTAACATTGAGATAGTAGAATTATTTGACCAAAAAAGGGATCCTCTGTGAATATTATAGGAGGTGGAAATCATCTTGTGTAGATATGATATTGGAGGTGACTGGAATCACCAAAAGGACGCTCTGTTATTATGAGTGAAGGGATCTTTTGTTTGGTACACTCAGATAGATGAGTTTAGTTTTCTGGGTACTCAATAATTATAATATTATTCATAATACTTTGAATAAAATGGTGAAGCAGCATTCCCATATGGATTAGTTATCTAGACTAAAAACGATAATCCCTTCTATTGTTCCTTTCCTTTCAAGTTTTCTTTCTTTCATTGCATCTCGTAGTATTTTCTCGGTTTCTTCCAGTGATTTTATGTTACATTTCATTGAATTTTCCCCCTTTTTTTATGTTCTTAGTGTCATTTTTGGGGTTTATTATGAATATTTATCACTATTATGTGATGTTTTGGTGGATTATATAAGTATGGTTTAAACAAAATGGGGTCATGTACCACAAAAGTGGTATGAGAGCTCAAGGTTTGAGTGATTCTGGAGAATTAGACCTTGGAGAAGGTGTTTTGGTTATTTTGTTTAGTAACAATATTTTTACCTTTATCTAATAAGAGAATATTTTTAATCAATTTTGGACTTCTTATTTTACATTTATTTAAAGTTGTGAGGGTTAAAATTTTATAGTGGCATGGAATCAGATGAGAGAAAGGTATGAATGGAGATGTTTAATGAAAAGAAATTTTTATTTTTGAAATTTCAAATAGAGGATTGTATTCTTCAAAAAGATCATGAAATTATATTGATTGAAGACAAGATTTATGTAATGAAAAATGAATAAGATTAGATGATATATAATAAAACACCTGGTATGATGCTAATATTGCTTTACCAGAAAGTGGAGTTCAGTATTTTGTAAGTGAAAACTGAATTAGAACACATTAAGACCTTAAATAATATATATGATAAGTACATTATGATGAAAAATATTTTCTTTATAAGGAGGCTATATGACATGAGTATGTTATAAGGAAGTGTTGTGATCATTCATCTAAATGTAATAATTGAAATTAAATGTCATATAGAATCATTAAAGGTAGATTCCAAATACCTAGTTTTGGAATAGTAGTTACTTTAATCACTTATGGAATCATGGAACATGATGGTGTTGGTTGTAATTTATACTAGTATAATGATATATTTATGGTTCATGGATGTTTTTGACCATATTATTAAAGGTAAAAAATAATAGAATGAAAATCAACTATCTAATAATAATCCTTATAAATTATAGGGAAGAGGGAGGAATTATAGAAAAAATCACCCAAAAGTAAATTTTAGATAAATCAATGAATGGGTAGCTTTGTGGAAGGTATCCCCGGTGTTGAAAATTTGAATGGTAAGGCCACATGAAAATTGATTGTAGTGATCAGATGGATAACTCTAAAATATATAAATCTGAAAGCGGGTCTGCAAACCTTGTGTTAGAGGAAAAGAGTGGTTTTCACCTATGTCCCACTAGTTCATTTGAAACATGGTTTATAAACCCTAGAGGTTCATTCCATTAAATAGTTGAGAGGGGAGCATAAAGATATACATTTATGGAATATTTTAAAATGTTTATCTGATGGACGGAAACACTCTCCAGATTGTTGGTGGAGGGTGATGTCTCCTTCCAAACAAGGAATAAAATATTTATAGACTAGAATGTTTTGTGACACATCCTATGAATATATATGAATGTAATTAATGTGGAATAGATCGATGACTTATATTTTTTTTCCATGTTCAGGGATGGAATGTGGAGTATTTTACATGGATAGATGGTTATAGGAAAAAAGTGTGACGGATGAGTCCATGCACCTTAAAGGTTCATCAGAATGAATGATTTATGCTGGAGAAGTTAAATCAACTAAACATTAGCATGTCTATTTTTTCCGTCACAGAGAGGAGGGAATAAATATTCTTCCTATGAAAGGATTATTGAAAAGTAATATCATGATGTGTGGAATTTGTGAGGATTGCATCATTGAAACAAAGTAGATGGTGTCCTTATGAATGTAAGGAAAAACACCAAAACACTAGAAGATGACGTTTTTTGATAAAGATGTTTTGAAGCCATATGTGGTGCATTTTCATGAATTTTTACTTAATTATGTGATGTTCATATCTAAATCCACATTTAATGTGTGGGTCTACTTCATCAAGAATATATATAGTCTTTTCTAGATATTCATATGGTGGATGGTCATGGTAGAGAAGGAAACAATAACTTTAAATGACTACAATAAAAAAGTATTGAGTATGGAAGTAGGGAGTTTCAAATGTTATACTGGATGAATAAGATTTGTTCTAAGAAAAACATATATTATAATCCCAAATAAAATCATAGGTGCTAAAATTATGAATATTACTTTGGTGGAAAATTTTGGGATCGAAAGATTCATACAGGGTTCCTTAATGCTCTTTGAGGGGACGTTGTAAACTTTTCATATTACATAGTCAATCGGAATACATAATCACCCATCAGATAAAAACATATGAATAATGTGTATCCTATAAGAAAATAAGATTTTTAACACCTAAAAATCATCACATCACTTCTTTATACCCATTTTTATGTAACAGAATGAGACAAGATAGAGACTAAGTCTTGAGTTTGTTACTCTGTTGAAAATAGTGAATAAGAATTTGGATTTCAACTATTGTATGATGACTCATAAAAATTCATTATTACATAAAGTGTTAACTTCAAAAAAGTGATCTTATTGAAGGATCATAACTTGACTAAAAATTTGTATCAATGAAATGTATCACTAGAAGATGAGGTTATCCTGGATGGGTGACCAAAAAGGCACATCATCCAAAATATTTATGAATCATGGCATTTTTGGAAACACTAGACCATCAAGTGGAGTTATTAAAAGAAGGGATAATGGTTATGATGGTATTTCCCAAACATGAAGTACTTGAGAGTTCAAAAAAATCATAACCTAATGCACTATATGTTCACAGTAAAAAAGTTGTAGTTATAAAATGGGGTCAAATGTAGCAACAATTATGGAGGTCTATTAGAGAAAGTCACCAGGGGAAATGGTATGTGATTACTTTTGATTATCTATTTCCATTGAATTATGGAGAGCCTAAATTATGGGAGGGGGAAAAATATTTAAATATTTATAATAGTGTAATTTTGTAATGAGGGATGTACATGAGTCCCTATATGTGTCTACAAAATGGTATCCAATTGGGAGGACTTCTTGACAGAATATACTTCGAAAAATGAGTTTATCTACATAAGGAATAAGATGATGATTGAAAGATATAAGGGGCCAGACTAGTTGTGATGGATTTTAATAAGTGTGAATATATCTAAAATATTTTCTTTGCATACAATTATCTGAATTGTGTAGAGTATGATTTAATTGGAAAATATAAATCAATAGAAGATGTATAAGAAGAAAACATTAGTTCATAGAGAATTAGAAAAATATATCTAGATAGAGCAGTCAGATGGTTTCCTAGATCATTGAAACCAGGGACTTGTGTGCCAACTAAAATTTAGACATTAGGGTTTGAATCAAGAACCAACTTGTTTGAACTCGATGTACACTAATTTCAGGATTGAATATATGTTCATCCAGAGAAATATTAACCATTTTTGTTCCATAAGGTGTCTGATAATGGAAGTTTCATAATCCTTATACTTTATGATTATGATATGGAGATAGTGGATTTGGTGAAAAAATATTATTGAGCTAAGGTTGAGTTTTCTAGATGCTTTGAGATAAAGGATCTTATTTTGAAAAAGTGAATTTAGTTCATGTGGATTAAATAAGGTTTATGATCTGATACACTATACTTAACTCCAGTTGAATATATCTAAAAGTTTGTGGAATGCTTCATTTTCAGAATAAAAACTTATGACCAACCCCTTGGATGTACATTTCAATGTATGTAAGGAGAATTAACTCCATATTAAATTTGAGTTCATGTAGATGGTGAATGTTCCATATGAATTTTTTGTTGGAAGATTGATGTATGTTATGTTTTTTTCTCATATGACATTGCACAAGAAGTTGACGTTGTCATTACATTTATATCAAACCCCAAAAGTGTAAAATTGGATTCTATGGCAATTGAAATGTTCCAGATAATCTTATCTTTTCATTACAATATATGAGCCTCGCCAAATCTCTGTGGGATCAGACTTTAAAAGAGATTCATATGCATGGAATAACACCACCTCACATGTATTTAATTTTGGTGGAACAATGGTGAGTTGGATATAGAATATTCAACCAGTGGCTAAACTTTCTACAATATACACAGAGTACATCACCTTGCTGGATGTATAGAAATAGTTCGTGCGATAGTAGGGGTCATTGGAATATCTCAAAAAATTACATGAAGTTTCAATGATGTTTTTAGATTTATAGAGTGTAGTTCAAATGGAAATAAATCCGATGTTTCATTCTTGGATGCAGCACATTCAAAAAAATAATTACATCATGTAGATTATTTAGATTAATGAATGTTAGACCTATAGAAGATCGAAGAGGTATAGAATCTACATTTCATGTTGAAAAAGGTAGTGAAATGGGATGTGTTGAGGTGGTACTATCATTAACCAACCTAGTCCAAACAGAAATAGCACCAGAGCTAGCCTGTGACAAAGGCCAATGTATGTTCCTGATTAAACTGGGGAAGAAAAAAGTTCCAGGGAATGAATAATAACTGAGTGGGAATGTTTTCACCATATAAATAACAATTAAATACATGCAGATTATTACCAAAAATATAGCATGGTGTTCTTGTTCATTGGACTACCATGCAAAATTAAATAAGTAGATACAAATTCAACTCAAACCAGTCATGGAATAAACCAATATAACCAACCAAACTCATTTGAAAATAAGAACAAAATTAATATATAATGATTATAAGTGTATAAAAGGCCAAGAGGAAAGAAAAATGGAGAATTTTTATGATACCCAAACAACCCAAACAAACCATTTTCCCTAGCCACAAAAATTATCTACTCCATGTGACCCTTGGTCACCTACATGCCCCTAAGGCATCCACAAGCTACTAGAATTAAATAATGACATAAATACCTACACTAATACATAGTATCTACATAAAGATTATAATATGTATTTAGGTTGGGAGTTAATCATTCCCAATAAGTTTTCACCAAATATTTTATTCCATAATTTCATAAAACAATCCCATAATGTGGGTTTGAAATATAATTTAGAAAAATGACATTTTTAAAAGTCATGAAATAAAAAACTCATTAAAACACTTCATCAAAACTTTTAATAAGGAATAAAGACAATTTATATAATTAAATAATAGTTCATGGAAATCTAGTTAAAAAATATTTCAAAATAATCAATGAAGTGCATTACCTTCCATAGATCATAGTAGTTGAGTTTTGTAAATTGGTTTTTTCATTTTTTTTCCAAACTGAAATGATAGAATTGAAAAAAGACCACGAATAAAATATGGATTAACAAAATATATTTAATTTAGGCTTGTGTTTTTAATTTCATAAATAATCAAAGCAAAAAAACTACACAACTAAAAGTTAATGTAAACAACATTAAAAAAGGATAATTAAAGGGTTATATGTTTTTATGTAAAGGTAATAATAATGAAGGTGTACATATCATAATGAAAGGAATAAAAATTCCAATGGTTAATATGGATTTCCAAAATGAGTAGTGCATAGAATAATTTATAGTTATTTAAATATGAATGAAAACCCATGTAAATAAACATCACAATCAATCATATTGGGATACACCATAATTGTCCCTAAGGCTAGGGTGACCTAATGATATGGTGTCACTCATTTGGAGATACCTCCAATTAGTGGAATGGATCTATAATTACTTCAATGGGGAGTACAAGCACACCATAATTTACTTCCCTATTCCGAGTGACGTGTGTTACTATAGAAAAGGATATAATCAGGTCCAGGTTATCCTATCTATGTAAATAGTTTCCTCATAAAATTGCATTTAACTATGGGAGGTGATGGAACATTTTCCTGTATTTAAATCACAAAAAAATAACATAACACAAAAAATACTTCATAATACCAATCCCTCTTCAAGGCTCCCCGCACCCATTAGTTTTGAGATCCTTTTTCAAGAAACTATTAAATTATAAACAGTTTCACCCCACTATATACCAAAATTCATATACAACATAATAAAATATGGACCACACCAAGTGTCTATCAAATTTTATGGAAGACCATTTTTTGTTTCTAAATAGTTCATTGTTTTAATTATGATTAGTTAACTCTTTAGAATCCCATTGTGAAACCTATCTTGAAGCCTATTTTTTAATGGAATATTTAGTTCTCTAAAATACGAGTAAAAACATTAAATGAACATGAACATGATATTATAGTATGTATTAAAAATAATTTAAATTATGAAAAAATAATTTAAACATATTTCAACATCTCGGGAATAAAGGAATATTTCTAAGACATTCAATGAAGTCAATAAGAAACAAACTTCCATCCAACTAATCCCTAGAACCATTTAAAACTTCATTAAATATATATACCATCACAAATGAAATCAATTAGAGAATATAGGAAAATATTAAAAGTACTTTAACTAAAAATTTTCTTAAAATATCATATTATGAGTTTTATAAACACATAATGTTCACTAAATCTATTATTTGTTTATATTGAAAGGATTCATTAGTGTATAAAATCAATTATTATATTCATATGAAATGATTAAATCCCTTTCCCATGATCAACCATGAAAGGAATATGAAACCATGATGAAATTAAAAATAATAAAATATTATAAATGGAATACTATTCACCAAGAATTCCACTTCAATGTCTTAATCATTATCAGATACGTTTTAATAAAGACTAATTTTTTGGAAAATGATATCATCACACCAATGAAGATATCCAAAGGATATGAATGTATAATTCATTATTTGAACTAAATTAGCCTTCACACAAGGGGTTCTAGAACCTTAATGTGCTAAGGATGATGAAGAAAAGAGATTCAGGTTTCGGGGAGTCTCAATAGATAATAATTAATTACACATTCACTAAAATCACATGGTAATGTATTTATATATCTATGAGGATGATCCACACTTCTAATTCATTTACAAATACATTTTAATGCATGATTAAATACCATAGCCAATTCATGTATCACATACATGAATACAAATCCCCGTATGATTCATCTTAAGAAACGGCTCATTAAATTATAGGTAACATGGGAGATGTTTTCTATCCATTTGATCAAATTATATGACATAATATTCAATAAAAATATTATATCCATGAATGAAATATATCTTACTAATCATATGACCCATCCTTTTATTTCATATACAATATAGGTTTTAGGGAATATATCTTCTTAAATATCCCACCTGCACAAAAGGAAAAAAATACATTTTTCCATTTCACTTTATATTTTATCACATACAAAAACTCATGAAATATATCAAAAACCTCTTTTTGGTATCTTCCAAAACAATTTAAGAGATATATCCACAACATAAACTGGTAAAACATCATATGTACCAAATTTTGAATACCCTTCCAAAACACTATTTTGAAATAAATATAAAACACTTTTAGAGTATCTCTATGAGTTAAACGCAGACTTCATTCAGTCAACCATAAAGTGTAATCCCATTAATCATTGTAGTTTTGAAAAAATATGAATAACTAGATCCCTAAATTTAATCAAATAGATTCCTATATGAAATAATAAAAGATACTCAATATATAAAAGGATATGATGTGATTTATGTCAAACAAATCTTTCTCCATACTTGTGTACACCAGTTAAGATCATAAAAGTTGTGATTTCTCATATTTGTCATTTATCAAATTCATTAAGTGATATTGGTGATGAAGTATGTTAATACCATATGACCAACTCATATATTCTCGATTCTCAGAGTATGAACCAACATTCTTGATCAATACATCATATGTTATTAATCTTCATGGATGAGCATGTCACGTGTCACTCATAATAAAAGATAAGAACTTCATATGTACTTTATAGGTGCAATATCACACTCCACGGTTTTCCTCAAATGAGGGCCCATTGGTTATACTCATCATATGATATGACACATTACATATTTATTTTATCATCAACTAATGAAAATATCGACAACATACCCATCCGACCCAATATTAGCTACGACAACATACAAAAACGAGAAAGTAGTCTAGAAAAGTATAAAGGATCTTAGGCTAGGTATCTTGTAAATGTAATGTATTGGGGACAAAAAGATAATCCATTATCCCCTATTATACCAAATATATTGTTTATAAAACTCCATGTGGTATACTTAGTGGGTTATCCAGCAATCAATAACTCATTTTTTTGCATCATGAGTATATTTAGTATCACTATACCAGAATACTACTCTTGAAAACCTTAAAATTTCATCCTAACCAATAATACATAATAAATGACATTGGTTGGGGAATAATCAATGAAAAATTGACAAAATGAAAATGTGGATATTACCTATAATATAATACATTATATATATGTTAATAGTTTTTCAAAATATTTAATAGATCCCATAGAAATGTGTATCTATCATATCATATATGATTAACTAACAAATCATCATTAAGTAAGCTGCACATTCATGTTTTTTTAAACTAATACATCATATTTAATTCCCATCACATCACTATGTGAACCATTTTCTAAACCCCACCACTAAAATCTGTTAGTGAGATACACCTATGATGTATGATGGTTTGAATAAAAGTTATATTTATGAATCATATTGCTGATGTTGAAATCTTGGAACTTATTAAAACTATTTTCCATCAAAACATCTAATGTGAGGATGTTAAATTATATTGTATACTTATAACAGTTTCTATGTTTATCACCATCATCCTTGAAACCATTTCAATCAAACTTTTCTATTAAATTCTTTTAGTAAATTATGTAACTACTTAAATTACCAAGATTTCTTAAACTAATTTTTTGGATAAAATGATATTGACTTTTCTATAGTAACTAATGTAACTCCTTGAATTTCTATTTACCTCCATACTATAAACTCTTTTAGGATATCAATTGTAATTGGATTTGTCATTTTATTTGTACAATATTTCAGGAAATAGTAATATTCATTTATTAATGACAACGAAATGTAAATATTTACATTTTTAATTTACTATCATATATCCTAAATACTTAGGATATTGAGTGAAAAATAACTTTATCTTTAGAATGGTGTGATCCTTTATTTGTTAACTTTAGACTTATCTAAGTTCAAACATCCTCCCACCATCCATTTCAACACTATATATTTTTATAGTACCTTTCTAGGATTCAAAAAAATTACATTGTGTTTTAGGAAATAACACTTATTTCATATTAGTATGAACACATAAAAATGATCTATTATATCTATATCATATTAGGTTTTCTATTTTACGAGAACATGTTTCTTTCAAAAAAAATATTGTATTAAATTATACCACTTTTGGTGTGAAGAACATATTCCATCAAATTTTAACAAAAAAATTATTGAAATATTTATGCTTAATAAAATAATTTTAACCATACATTATTCTCAAAACATGTTATATAATCTAATCAATAATATACCATAAAGTTTTACTTAATCATCTCATGTTTCTTATAAAAACTATCTATTTTATTGATAATTATCTTATCCTATAAGATAAATGAGATGAAGATGCACATCCTTTACTATATTCATCTAAACTTGACTTGTTCTTTTATATTCAAATTCATGATGAAACAAATCTTTTATTTATTACATGAATATAAAATATAATCTCAATAACTTGTTAATTTTATTTTTAAATATTTTAAAGTCACAAAGCTTTTAAAGTTCAGATATGGTATCATATACCCGCCAATATTAAATCATCAATTTCTATAACATTATTACTTGACATGGACATTCCATGGAGCATCCTAAAAACCTTAAGACGTTCAGAATAATCCCATTATATTGAATTATTGACTGTACTTCGTCAAAACCCTTGGATTAAATGTCTTTGACAGACTTCTTGATAAAAAGTGTTGAATTCTTCAACCAACCTTTTGTCTTCAGATATAATTTTCTACCTACTGGAACTATCTAAATATTACTAACATCTAAATATGAAATTTAAAGCTCATAAATACTTAATATTTTGAGAACATCATATAAACTTTTCCTCAATAGAAACCTATTGAAGGAAAATTTCCTTAGAAAAAAATAAGATAAAACCCCTAACTAGAATAATTCATTTTTAGTCTCCCTTAAAGTATGTTATAGAACTAAACAAATCATAAATATGTGTATAGAAAACCGTATATAATTTTATTCAAAAAACTACTATTTACACATTTTTATTAAGATAAAAATGATATAAAAAGTAATCTTATTTTGAAATGTTTATACAATATTCTAGAAACCAAGACATCAAGGTAGTAACAACTATGCTCCATTACATAAACAAAATCATCAAGATCCAGTATTCAATTAATTCTCATCATCTGACCTATAATATATGTAAATTTTATATTAAAGATAAATATCATTCCATATATTTTTCATAATAATCATAAAGGAAGCCTTTAGTCTCACCAAATCATTAACACACTCAATCATGTAAAATATCATTTGGAATAACTATTCATATTGAATATTTGAAATTAAAATGACTTAAATTATTTAGTATCAAATTTATTTCTATAATTTATTGAATCATTAAATCTTTCTCATAATAATCTAATTCATATGGTAAAAAACATTAACACCTCATTACTTTGGAATCTGTATTACTCTAACACAAAGAATTTTTCTTTACTTAATTACTTTTATTAAGTTATTAATAATAAGAGTTACATGGAATATGATATTACTTTCTAAGATTACTCATAAGGTTTTTCTTGATGATGTTGTTGTTTCTTATTTATAATATAATATTTTCTCAGATGAGTATCATATTATTCTATAATTTAACAATAAATTTAACTAAATGGAATCCTACTAAAATAATGAACCATTTTGAAAATATACAACACATTAATTAGTATACGGAGATATATATTTCACAATATAAGTTAACATTAATTGATGTAAACCTCACCACATAGTTATTTATATATTTAATTATATGAAACATATCATATATTCATCATGTATTCTCAAGTGAATAACTATTCATCTAATCCGTCATATTGATAAACCCAACACTATTACTCTTGTATCCCAACCCTTAGAGTTTCACAACCAAGTGTATCTACATGAATATTCAATGATTAAGATGAACAAGGATAATCAAATGGAACCCCTCTTTTGCATGAATCAATCCAAGGATGTTCTAATGTCACATATCGCATACATTACTTAAATAATATAAACAAAAGGCACCACAAATTGGAATTAAGCTACATGATTGGATGATCGAGGTATTGACAGGTGCCACATTGGATGAAATATGACACATTGTTTTGGAATGAGATTTAATCTCACTATACCATATATTGTTTATTACCTTGTTTTCTCGTGTTTCAATTCATTTAAGTTCATAATCATCTTCCCTCCACCAAAATATTATATCCAACCCAAATTGATGTGTAACTCTTTACACGACCCATAAGTTTGTGTTACTCATCCATATATAGTATCCAAACATATAAATATATATAAAAATTCATTGTTTTCATAAGGTATATGAAAACATCATTTAAACATGTAGAGTTAAATCAATATTTTAATATTTGCATGAGTGATCCCAAAACTACATATGGAAAACCCAATTCACCTTAATAGACAAGTCATAAGCCTCTATGATGATATGTAAACTAATCCCGTATACCTATCTCAGTGGGAGATTTTATCCTATATATAATTCGAAACATGATATATTTGGAAGATAATATTCATGAACTATGTCCAATAATGACATTCAAGTAAATAACTGTAATAATAAACCATCGTCAAGGTGGATGGAAAACTAAATTTTAAGGAATTGCACCTAGAATTTAACTCTAGACTCTATCTCAAGGAATATTTTTAACAATTAAATTAATGTTTACACATTCATAATATAAATTATTTGTAAATATGAAAAAAAACAGAGAATAATTATTAAAAATAAATGAAGAATTCAAGTATTTAAACATGATATAACCATTTATGAAATAATTCATAAATAAAATCTTCCTAAAAAATTATAATCAATCTTATCATTATTGGAATCCCATAAACTATAATATAAACACTTTTATACTCAATCTAGTATGAACACTTTCATATTCATCATTATAAAACATTTAATTTTAAATATATTACATTTCTGGGAATTATAAATAGTTTTATAATTCATCTTCTATTGTGTAAAAATTTTAAATAACCCAAATATCACATATTTAAATATTCAAAATAATACCACGTAAATTTTAATAATTAAAAAATAAATAATTATGATCAATTCATAATATTATATTTTGACCTTATTTATATAATTTATAAAAACCGTAAAAATTACTTCTTGTGATTATAAAATGAACCCTTTTATTTATAATCCACAATGATTTATATATATATTCATTAAAATGTATTTTAAATAATAAAATTAAATATTTTATGAAAATTTACTAGTAAATGTTTTATAAAAATTAATTAATTAATTATAAAGCCTTTATAATTAATTAAATTAATAAACTCATTATCAGTTAATTAATATCACATAAATACCACTCATCCTTATTTAAAAACAATTTATAAATAATAAAATCCAATTTTAAATCATTTCTTATAAACCATTACCATTATGCAGCTAGCATGAATTATGTAACTATAAAGCACATTACCCTCACACATCCTAGCTACATAAATGTAACACAATATTACCGTAATGTGACCCAACTATGTAACACTAATTCTAGGGTTAACTTTGTGAAACCTAACTATGTAAAGGTAATAGATGAGGTTAACTTAATATTGTCGAGTTTTCTAAATGAAACATATCAGATCATGATGTACCACACGTTGTGGTGAAAATTTTAAACCTGTTATGGTTATATAAAATATCTCCATGTCCTAGTGTAATTTAGGCAATGACATGGTGATAATGATTTTTATGTTTTACAAGTGTTAATGCTTAACTCAAAATTATTATAAAATGGATACCTCTGAGCTATATTTTAAAATTTTTGGCCTTTGTTAATAAATGATTGACCATCTATAGAATAGTGTTGCATGGGATTTATCATTGCGATAGGAGAAACAAAATACTAGGATTTTAATATTTTATTCTTTTAATGAACATGATTTAATAAATTATAACACATAGAATTCCTTGATACCATTTAAGGGACCCATTAGGGTGTAAGAACAATTATTAGGTATTTAAAACCCCATTAAATATCATTCCAAATATCAATTATGTAGAAAATATGAATACCCAATGAAACTAGAAATTAAAAAATACTGTAAATTTCACACCTTACAATGATGATTCATTTACAATGTATTTATCTTTTTTCCGATAAGTTTGATCAAGATCACTGTAGTGGAAGAAAAATGCCTCCAACCTATGAATTTATCCATGGGTTTCACCTATATAAGTAATTGTAAAAATAGGATTCATTATCGATTGTGGTATTCTAGTAACTTAATGTTCTGTGGATTATTATGGAGAGAGATTCATGTTTTAGGGAGTCTCCATTGAGTATAAAGAATCACACACTCACTTTCATTACATAAAACTGATGTATATATCCATGAGGATGCTCCTTAGTGATAATTCATTTACTCAAGAATTGTAACACAAGATTAAATTACCTAGATAGTTCATTTATCCCATAAATGAGTGAAAATCCTTGTATATCTTATCTTATGAAATTGTTCCTCAAATGATATCCAACATAGGGGAGGTCATCCATCCATGTCGTTGATGGTAGTGGCATAATATGACATGAAAAACGATATAGACATGAATCAAATGAAATTGGTGACTAATATTACCCACACATTTCTATAGTATAAAAGATATAATATAATACAAATATATCCTTCATATATAACATTGGATCCATGTGTAAACTACTTTTATGCCATGATTGGAAAACCCCTCAAATAAGAAACCAAAATAAATTAATTAATACATGAAATTATAATCAGATTATAATTAAAAATGGTTTTAGAAATATCATGAACATGTCATTCTAAATTTACCATATTGAATTATAATTCCTACCTAGATAAAAAGGCGCATATCACCTTTAATATATAATGGTAAAAAAGGTCTCAAGAGGAGAATAATGTCATATTCGGTGACCAATACAAAAAATCTCTGTACATGATGATTAAATATATTAATTTTTTATATTAATGGTGTTTCTTATCACATCATGATTATTCCTCTATGTGATATAGTGTGTGATAATGTCCTAAAAATATATATCATACTTAAATTTCAAAGAAGATCCTTGATTTTATGAAAACTAAGAGGGTCCATGATTGTATTATAAAATAAATGTTCTATATCCAGGTTGTGTTGTTTGATAAGATAATGAAAATGCATACTATTATGGGTTCAATGCTCATAATATATTGAGGCACCATCTCAGGGTTTTTTCCCATCATAATAAATAAAGGTATATTATGAAAACAAACCTACCAGTATAAAATCAACACTCTATGTCTCTCCAAATGTTCCTTTTTACAAGAATTTTTATTAATACTTAGAATATAATATTATCATTAACAAATATCATATGTCACATAATTTTATGTATTGATGAAAACCTTGAAGAGTAAATTTCTTGAATAATTATGATATCATGGTTGTATCATGATATAAGTTGATATATTAGGACAATTTATGGGAATGAAACAAAGTGGATAAATCTATTGACATAATTTCTAAGGGGAATTTTATTTTTAGAAATTCAATGTATGAAACTTTAGTCACGTAGGTTGATCACAAAAGAATTTAACCATATTGTTTAGTGATATCATGGAAATGAGATTATATTACACAACAATCATTCATTGGATATTGTATATTATTTTAACATTAACTACATTCTATACGGGTTTATTGGAATATTTCTAGGAACTGACCATTGACATTTGGCATCTTCCCCTATATCCATTAATAATGAGTCATAGAGGGTCACATGATTAGTAAACAGAATCTCGATTAAATTCAATGTTTAATTTTACAAGTTAGAGTATATATATCTCTTACTTTATGGATTAATAATTATTTGGGTTTTCATGATCTCCAAGATTTAATCACATGTTATTTGAAATGATAGGTGTGTAAGATAATAATAATAAATATTAATTTCCACGGTTTTAAGAATTTCATATATATTATATTTATCAATTAATAATTCAATAAAATTTATTTGTTAAATAAATAGTCATTATTTATGGCTCGTTAAACGCTGAGGAGGGTAAGCAGATCAAGATCATTAGCTCAGTTGGAAATAATGAAAATGATATTTTTTTAATATTTTTAATTGATTCACAAGTCAAGTGAATAATAATTATATGTGTATTATTATTATTAGATATGGGTAAAAACTAATAGTTATAGAATTGAAAAGGGACCTAGAATCATGCATCACAAATGTGAATTCATTTGTGATCAAAAATAAACAACCCAAGAGATAGATATCCTCTATTCTACCACTTGATAATTCTTCAATAGCGTTCAGTGATTATGGTTCGTGTGTGGATCACCCCTAGAGGTATTTTTCACTTTTGATCCTTCAACACAATGATGGTATGATGAGGTCGTGTCAATTGTATCATCAAGAAATAAGTAATTACATGTTCCTAATACTATATACATGGTTCTAAATTAACTATAAATTAAAGATTAGATACTTATCTTATAGCTTTGATGTTTATAAACTAACTTAATATATGAATTTCATTTCACATGAAATCATTCATTATGTATATATATTATTATTCATTAATTTAGACTAAACAGTAAATTTGTTCATGCCAAACATGCATTTGTATTGTGCCAAATGTCCTAGATATCAAAATCCCCATGTTTCAACTAACCATAGACATTACTTTTAGCCAACATGGATATTATGGAAAGGGAAAAATTAAATTAATAATAATAAAAAGGAGGAAGAATATAAATGTAATAATAAGTGGATGAGGGATATTTACATTGAAAATCAGTGAATAAATCACACTAAAAGCATGGTGAATGAGGTGGGGCATTCCCAAGAAGCCCACGTAGATGTCTTGTTCTAAGAGGATATGTAAAGTGGGAAGATTTAAAAGGAACCTAAATGAACCCAAATACCCCTTATTGAGTAGGTTTCATGGTCTACCCACACCTTTTACCAAAATGTATAGAAGTCGTGAAAATTCCCTGAGACACAAATCTATCCAGACCATAAAATATTTCCTGAATTGATTACCAAAATATATAGTAATCATAAAGCATAAATAATTTCCCTAAAATTAAAAATTTTATCCCCAAAAAAAATACAACTTAAGGGGACTCATTATTGTATAATTATAAATATATAAAAGAGATATTGGGGGGTACCAATTCTCCCCACTATATCACTATATACCTCAATAAATAATTGGTAAAATTAGAGAAACTGGAATTGGACTCATGAATGAGATAAAAAAGGATTGATGAAATAAATATACTAGATTATTCAGAATTTACAAAACCCACAATAGAATCTATTTGAAAATAAATATGATGTATATATATCTAATTATTTAATTTAATTTCAGAAAAGTTTGAATAAATCAGTGCACCCAAGGATATGACCGAACTACCACCGCTGAATTCAATCCCAATCCCCCAGAGGAAGCAATAACTAGTTCTTTATAATAAGTGTGATACCTGCTATATGTCTCTAAACCCAAAAAAGGTTCCCCTTAATATGGTGAAATAGTTTAGGTCACACAACCATGGTAGGATCTTTACAAGGAAGATAAAATGTTTATAAGGATAAAACAGTAACCACCCAATAAAGGTATTAATGACTCCGAAAGAACGCAAAACACAAGAACCATTCATGTAGATAGTGTTATCTTTCCTATTAGGACATGTGAGGAAACTTTTGAATCACATTCTAGAAAAAACATTCCTTCAAAGTATTGGACATACACTTGGGAGAACCATAAAACTTTACTATGAGTTTGGGGTGTGTAAATAATTATAAATGAAATAATAATAAAATGAAAATAAACAAGATAAAAATAACCTTTAGAAAAAATCATTCCACACCCATAAACTCCTTTCTTTGGGACACAATTTGAATAAAAAACCACAAAACTAAAATATATACTCCTCAAGATTCCAATATAATTATCCAAGTACAATCCCAAAAGGAAAAAATCCAGAAACAAATCATCAAAAGTGATAATAAATAATTTTAAAAACACAACATTCACTATAAAAATTTAAACATGATTATAAAAACCTTGAAAAACCCATTGCACACACCTCCATAGGTTGGAAAAATAAGTTTTCATAATAGGGAAACATAAATAACATTCCCTGGATTTCAAAACCCCTAATTTATTTTCAGATCTCTTAGAATTCTATTTTATAATCGACCACCTTTAAAAACATTTCACGTATATCAAACATTTTTCAACTCCATCAAAAGAACTAGTTTTTAAAACAAAAACACCCAATAAAATTCCAATTCCCATCAAAATACCAATTTTCAAAATCTTAAATCCAACATTCAGAAGACAAATCCTTGAAATAAGGAATAAAGAACAACCAAAAGACACACAATATAATTAATTTACAATAACTCCTATAAAATAACTAGACCCCAGTGCTAAACACAATTGGAATTAATTTTTTAATTAATGGGAGGATAAATTGAAATATATTTTTAATAAAAACCTATTCATGGTTTGGACATACACTTGGGAGAACCATAAAACAACCTCTAATATTGGTTTTTGATCAATCCTCGTTGCTTTATAAAAGCTTCTATAGTATGAAACTTGACTACGTGGCTCTTTTTCTTCCTCCATTTTCGCCCAAATATGAGAAAAACCGCTAAATAACCTATATAACATCATTTCATTGACTAATATAACTTAAATATATATATATATATATATATATATATATATATATATCAATTGAAAAAGAAACTATATTTCAAAATTTATATCTCAACTACCCATGGAAGCATGATCTTCATCATAAAAGGTGGTGAATAGGAAGAAGCTGGTGACCTACCTATTGTTCTTTAACAATATCATCACTTATCTAACAAAATTCCCCACGTAATAAGAGGGTGATATGGTATAATTTTATCATGAACCAACCTGGGTCAACTAGAAAGAACACATGAGATATCCCATTATAAGTACTAAGTCTCACTCCTCATCACCTTGGGCTGACAACTAGTGTCAGGGAATCAAAAATTACAGAGTGAATTATTTCACTTTTAAATAATTGTAAAATAAGTATGGGTAGTCTTATAAAGAATCTAGTATGGTTCATACATATATTTTAATACCATTCACGATGAAATAAAAAAACTTTTTTACCTCAAACTAAACATGGAATAAACCACTATAACCAACAAAACTCACTTCCAAAAATAAAAATAAAATATAAACATAATGGGTATAATTATTAAATATTCGAAGAGTAAAAAAGATAAAAATGGTTGATACCCAAATAACTCAAACAAACCATAAGCCTAATCCACAACATGACAAAATTCATGTGACCCCTGATCATCTTTGAGTACTAAATACAACCACAAGAAACCAATATGACATCAAAACCTAAATACTAGAACAATGATATATGAGCTACAAACACACTTGAGTGTGTATGTAGCACAAGATCTTAAGATTCCCAATTGGCTTTCACCAAAGAATTTATGTAACACCTTCTTATGAAGGTATAAGAATATTTGTTTTAAATATACATTATAAAAATACCCTTTTTAACAATCATGAAATAAAATCCTCATTTAAATAACTCATCATTAGTTTAAAAAAATCTAACAAAACTATGGATGAAGGAATAATTTTCCTTGGAAATCCATTTAAAATCCTTTTTTGATGAATCAATGAAGTGACTTTAATTCCCAATAATTTAGTCACCATGTTTCAATATATGGGTTTTACACTTGTTTTTTCCTAAATGCATTTGACAGGTTTAGAAAAACATGATGAAAAGAGAGGTAAATAAAATAAATATAAAGTATGAATGGTTAGAGATTGGTATAAATAAGAAATGTACATAACCAAAAAAACATAGAGGTAAGTTACTATATTAATATGATACATATAAGGTTGTGGTAATTAATTAATCAAACGTAACAGTGGATAATAATAGGGTTTTATGAATTAATATTATAATGAAAATAATAATTAATGGGAAGAAATGATAAAGCCTAGAATCAAACTGATAGTAGTTAATAAGGATTTCCGAATCGAGTAGTGCATGACATGATTTATAGTAATTTAAACAAGAAATAAAAACCACATAGACAAACCACACAATCATGTATCATGGGATACACACTAATGGCCACTCAACCTAGGGTCACCTAGTGATATGATACTACTAATTAGGGATTATTTTAAATTAGTGGAATGGATCAATAAAAACATATATTTCCAGTGGGGTTCCATATAATTTACATCACCAGTAAAGGAAACACACATAACTAGTGGAAAGTACCATATCTGTTCTTGGTTATCCAACCCGTGTACATGGTTTTCCTATGATGTTTATTTAACAAAATATGTTGAGTGAAAATTTTAACATATTTCAATCACGAAACAATAACATAACACAAAACCATAAGTTAAAATATCAATCTCCCATATCACCCCGACACCCATCTGTTCAACGCCATTTTATGTTCATGAAAATAATAAAAACATTTATCGAACTATATACACAAACTCACTTAAAATATCATAAAATATACATCAATCCAATGGTTTGGAATATGTTATTAGACTCTTAATTATAATTGTAAAAACATTCCTTTTGGTTAAATAAAATACTTTAAATCCATTTTTTTGAAAATATTTTGAAACCAGGTTTTGGATAGAAAACGCGTTTAACTAAAATAGGAGTAGAAACATTAAATAAACAAAATGAATATATCTAAATAATAATTAAAATGAATTTAAACTATTTTAAAAATAATAAAAATAAATCAACATATGTGGAATAAAGGAATATACCAAAAAAGTCAATAATAACCACACTTCCATAAAAATAACCACCTGAACCTTTTAAAAAATCCTTAAATATGTAAAATACCACATATGAATTCAGTTATAAATAATTTTAAAATATAAACCTGAATTTAATAACCAATTTTCATAAAAATATATACTTAATCATTTTAGGTAACACATAATGTACACTAAAATCTATTCTTGGGGTATATAACTCAAGATCCACTTGAAAGAAATTTATTTCATTATTAGAAGTAAACAACACAAGAAACTGATATAACATTATAAATACTAGTAATTATTAGTATAATTTAATTAATTATTCATTTATAAATCATAATCATGCATTCCATTGCAAAAAAAAATACATCCCATTGAAAACCAACATTAATTTGTAGGAAACATTACAAATTTGATGAAAAACAATAGATATTGTCTCAAAAAGAGCACCACATATCCTCGATATCTAAATCACCATGTTTAAACCATCATTAGACATTAGGATTGGCCAACATTGCGTTTGGGGTAATCTAGAAGAAGGAAAAGGAAAATAAATGGAAGGAGGAAGAATTATAGAGAATAATAAGTGTAGAATGGAGGTTTAACATGAAAATATTTGATTAATAGATCTTAAACCCCTGGATAAGAAGGTTTAACTTTCCCTAGATCCCCCTTTGGATGTCACATTCAGAAAGGATAAGTATAGGGGTAAATACCAATTTAAAATCACATAAGTTGACCAAAATTACACTTCTTGAGTAGGCCCAATGGTTTACACCTACTGTTATAGAAACTGTATGGAAACTGTGTAAACTCCATGAGAGAGAAAGTTGTCATGTCCTACATACCATGCCTACATGGTTTGTAACACCATACTTTAATGGAGCATCTTGGAGAAATTTCTCAAAAAAATAAATCCCAAATAGTTTAAAATCATGTGAATTTATTATAGTATAAGTATTCACACATAAAATTGAATTTATAGCTTGACAGGTGTTGTGCCTCAGTAAGTCTGGGTTGACAATAAGGATTTCATGGTGGGGAACCAATATGTTGCTTTATAAAATTAAATGTTTGAAGACTTGATGCGAGTTTATTGAGGACATAGTCAGAAATCTAGAAGGAATGTCATGTGGTATTTTGTTCATTTGTGTGATTAATTACATCAATAGGATAAAATAATAGACCAATGAAAAGAGAGAATATAGTAGCCCTATTTATGATGAATACATGTAGATAAAGAAACATCAACCTGATGTCCGTCAATGAAAGACATAGTCTGTCCTCGCGCTCTTTTCCTGTAAGTTTTCTATGATGGCATACATGGTGATTAGTTTCGCATATATTTGATTATGGGACTGTAATGAATTTTCATAATTGAAAACACATGTTCCATTGTATATATTATCAAAAATATTATTATACACTTTTTATTTATAGGTTGGGATGTCTTAAGGTACATTACTTTGATTATGTGTAGTTATGGATTGAGGTATAATACATGAAATATAATACCCGACATATGGGTTGTGGTGAACACCATAACCTACTTGGTTTTTAAATTGATACATGGCGTGGGATGATGATATGATGTGATCCATGATATTCTTGTTATAATACTTAGCCCATGGGTCTTAAAATGAGCTTCATTTAGAGAGAGATGGCTCAGGACGTATGACATTGGGGCGGTGTAGCATACCAATGGGGAAGTGATAGAAATGTACCAATGGTTTATTCATATAATAAATGATATCTTTTTTTGTTATATGGTGATAGTGTTCATGGTGATTCTAGGAACATTGTATACCTATTTAGTTTATGTATAAGTTCCACTTGTCGTTCACTAGGATTTATTATGCTTTCTTTAATTTTTCACAAGATCCTTCAGTTTGGATCCTAATGATTGTGCATGTAATTATAACCTTGTATATATAAAAACTATCTAAAATGTTAGTATAAGTAGTTAGTGGATCAGGATAGACTTTACTAGTTCACTGTTTTTTAGGATATGTTTGGGATTCGTCGTCTCTTTCACATTTATGTTTTAGAATATGTTGTTCATTTTTAGTTATAGTAAATTTTAATGACATTACATGTTTGTACATGGGGTTTCTTTACCTATATATGAGTAGGAGTTTATTTGTGTAACTTTCTAATATAGTTTTCCTCATATTACATTAAATGGTATTCTTCCCATTTGTATGTATGATACCCCATCAGTGCTTATCTCCAACCAATGTCTT
Source organism: Viscum album (assembly GCA_963277665.1). Classification (NCBI taxonomy): domain Eukaryota; kingdom Viridiplantae; phylum Streptophyta; class Magnoliopsida; order Santalales; family Viscaceae; genus Viscum; species Viscum album. The sequence goes on from OY728140.1 coordinate 1,958,648,735, forward strand.
ATCAGAGGAAGTATTAGGGAAGATCCTCTCTCCCTACTCCTATTGTTATCCTTGGATGGGTAACTTTTTTGGGGGAGGGGTTGTGACAGAGTGGCATCAAAGGTTCAAGTTGAGGGGTAGGATGGAGTTTGGTGTTTGGAACAATTGAAACTTCCTGGGCTTTTAGGGAGATGGATTCATTTGAAATAATATTGTGATGTAATCAATGTAAACTAGATGATACATAGGTATTCAGGATCCCTTGTGATCTAATGCATGGAAATTTTAGTTTGTAAAGCCAACTAAGAAAAATGATAATAGTTTGGAGTAGAGACCTACAAAAGCATCATGCATCACTCGTATTTATTCCTATGTTGGAAATGGGTATACCATGAGATTGATTTAAAACATAAAATAAATAATTATATAATTAATCATAATTATTCCGTATTCTAGGTTTATGAGTCTCTAACCATTTTGGATTTTGTATATATAGATCATGGATGACTTTTTTATCAGGTTCATGTTGAATGTGTTTATCTAGACATTCCAATAGATCATCATAGTTTATAGGTTGATGATGATGGCCCTTCATATCGGGTTATATTATAGATTTAGTTCCCTAGTTATTAGAAGTATGGTGGATTTGTTTTAGAGATGATGACAGAGGACTGGATAGAGGAGGTTGACATAGCTTTCACATTGATTCATGCTAAGAATGAGAATTGGGTTTCAATGGTTATGTTGATTCTACATGGAGAGGTGAGTCAATGTGGAATCTTTTTCCTTATATATCATAAGGATTTGGAGGTCTCGTGGCGGAGGTTTAGGGACCAGTTTCGAGGAGAGTTTCTTTCTTCAACTGAAAATGTGGCCAGTCTACAGGAGCTTCTTACCCTTCTATAAGGGAGTACCATTATACTAGAGTTAATGATCCATTTCAGTACCCTTATCCAATAAGCTTTATACCAATTTCCATATGATGAGGATAGAGATAGGAAATTTTTGTAGGTTTTGTGCCTAGTGATCTATCATCAGGTTACCCGATTTATACTATAGAAATATCTCAAGGTGTTGGTGAGATGAGAGGTCATTGAGAGGATGTCAGCCAGAACCAGATCATCAGGAGAGGGTAGTCATTAGGATTCTTAATGAAGTAACAGAGTTTTGGGGTTTCTAGTTTCCTCAATATAAGAAATTTGAGATATTCAAGGGTATTTACCAACCCTCATCATCCTGTTTCCCTAGGGGTGACGGGACTAGGGGATTTTCTAGGTGATCAAATTATTATTTTATTATAACAGTCGAGGTCATAAGCAATGTGAGTGCCCAAAAATTTTGTGTAGGTATCACGCACCATGTTTTCTACTTCAGGTTCCTCCACTGAGGATTTTTTAGATGAGGTAAAAACAATAGGATGTTATAGCATGGTATCAGTTTAGATGAGATGAGGTTGCTAAAGGATAACCCCAAGATGTTCCTCATACTCATAGAGAAGAGTCCGACCATAGAGGTGGTTTTTATCTAGGATGGGTAAGTCATCAAACTAGTTTTTTCCAACTTCATTCTCAGTTGTTTCTAGAACCTGGTTTACCAGACATTGTTTGAGATTTGTTTTTATTGTTTTGTACTGCATTACATGATTTTTTCTGATTCAATAGCTACACAATCCTTTATATCACTTGCCCTAGTCCATGAATTGGTACATTAGGTAGAGAGACTTCCATTTCCATTGGTGTTGACTATGCATGTTGGGGGTTGAGTTTATCATTATAATGTATGTAGTGATTTAGATCTACTACTAGGGTTGAAATTCTTTTAGGGACACTTTTTATGCTTACAGATATAGCCACATGGAATCATCCTTGGAATGGACTAGCTATATTCATTATAGTAAATTAGGGATTCCATCAGAAGATAGGTTATGTTTTTTATGATAACGGAGAATCTAACGTGGATACTTGACATAGAGATCCTTAGATGTGTTAGTGGGTTGTTTTTCCTTGTCTTACTCAATGGTTGGTATGATGTTAAGTTCATCAGAGTTTCAACTGATGGTGTTTCTAAGGGTTGTTGAAGAGTATCCAGATGCCATTTCTGAGGAGGAGGAAGTATTACCCCCTTAATGGGTGGTCAAGTTTTGGATAGAGATAAAACTTGGATTTATCCTATCTCAATGTCTCTATATAGAATAAAACCTTACGATTTGTAAAAACTCTTAGTATAGATCGATGATACATAGTAGTGGGGGTTTTTTAAGCTAGGTGTGTCACCTTGTGTAGTAGAAATTTTCTTCATAAAGAAGACTAATGGAATTTGGAACCACTTTATCAATTATTGTAACCTGAATTAGGTGATAACGAAGTGTCGCTGTCTTCTTCCATGGATTGATGACTTATTTGATCAGTTAAATGAAGAATGTTTGTTCTTGAATATTAATATATAGTCAGGATATCATAAGATTATATTTAAGTATAAGGGTATTCTGGAGACCGCTTTTTGATTTCGTTATGGGAATTACATGTCCATTGTCATAGGTATTAGTGTGAATAATGATACCAAAGTGTTCATGGTTTTAATTAACACTATGTTACGTAGTTTATTGATAAGTTTCTATTGGTTTTTTTCAATGAAATCCTTGTGTGCTCCAAATATAAGGAGGGTATTATAGAAAATTGATATTCCATTTTGGGAGTTCTTCATCATCAACAACTATTAGGGAAGTTATTGAAATTTGCATTCTTAGATCATAGAGTTTTTTTTTGGTTCATGCCATGGGCTTTAAGGGAGTAGTTTTAGATATATAAAATATTTAATTAGTCAATTCAATGTTTTCCCTAACACAGTTATAGAGGTGAAAATTTTCCTGGTCTTCTAGACTATTATATGAGGGTCATGGATGATGTCTCTCAGTTTATAACTCCTTTAAAACCATTGACTATCAAGGATTAATAAATACTACGAGCTGATAAGTGGTTGGTAGCATTCGATTACTTTAAATAGAGGTTGGTCAACACACTAGTTATTTGTCTTCTATAAGAGGGAGTTCAGTTCGAGGTTTTTTGCAGTAGTAGACATCTTTTATGGTAATTTTTTCTGATGTAGTACATATTCGTTTTTTCTTATGGGTCTTTAAAGTTACATCCCCTTAATCATCACTATACCACTCATGATCCCAAGTGTTGAATAGTTGTGTTTTCCTTGACGTTGAAGATACATTAACTCATTGGTAAGTATTTTATGGTTTTTACCAATCATAAAATATAAGTGTATGTCTTTATCGATCATGAATTGAACTTTAATGGTGATAGTTGATGGAATTATTGAAGGATTATGCCTTTGAAAATTTTATTCACCAAGAAATGGTAATTTCATAGCTGTTGAACTGAATAGTAAGTCATGTAGTGATGTTATGAATGAATTTGTATATTCTTAAAGATGTATATAAGATCACTAAGTGATTCATCTTGATATGGGAGAGGTTGGAGTAAGATGTTTCCTATTTCAAATGATAATAAAATCTCTCTTCATTTAGTAGGTGAAGGATTCCTGGATAGGGGATTCTAAAGTGTATGTCTCGAGATACAGACTTGTCTTTAATGATTCCCAAGATTATTTTCATATGTATGAAAATAATGGGTTTTGTTCCAATGGAGGATTATTTCCAATTGATGATGTGTGGGGTTGTACTCTATGAGTTCCATATCTCACCATTAAGAGTATACCCTGGCATGAAATAGATGTACCATGATTTGATAGGGTTGTTTTAGTGGACTTGGTTGAAGCATGATGTTGTATATTTTGTGCCCCAATGATTGTTTTTCTCTAAGGTTAAGGTCAATCATAGTGTTCTTGAAGGTTTTATCAAGTCATTGGACGTTCCTTATTGGAAGTGGGAGGACATATCGATGGATATCATCATAGGTTCATATTATTCTAAGAGAGTTTATCTACTTATATATGTGATTGTGTATTATTTAACAAAATAATCCCACTTCATAATGGTTAAGGATTCAATGTCAGTGGGGTTCTTTTGAGGTATTACCTATAGAAGCAGGTGAGACTCCATGGAGTCATGTGGATGATCATCTGTGATTATGATACTTTTTTTTACCATTATGGAGTAGATAGGCCTTCATCATGCTTATGTATCTCATTTAAGTCTTATTACTACTTTTCATCAGAGATAGATGATCAGAAATAATGAACTATCCAAACTCATGAAGATATATTACATTCTACTATTCTGAATTTTAGAGGATTTTTATGAGGTAGTTTCCTTTGTTTGAGTTTTATTATAGTAATATTTCACACACTACCATTAGCATAGAACTATTTGAAGATTCTTAAATTCATCTTTTCCATTATCCATTTCATTGGTCTACGGTTGGAGAGAAAATAAATCTCAATCCAGAACTAGTGTAGAGTATGATGAAGATGGTTTAGGGGATTTGTGAGAAGGGGATATAATTACCTGATTGTCATAATTATTATGTAGGTCATAGGAGTGGACCAATGGAATTTAATTTTGAGTTCATGTGTTCCAAAAGAGGACTCCTCATCATGTTAAGTGTTTCTTTTTTGATAGAAGTAAGATTTGTCCCCAACTTTTGGGGACTTTCAAGCAGTTGTCTTGTGTCATGGTTATGGTGTATTGTATAGAATTTCCCATTTTGATTATCTAGATACTTGATTTATTCCTTTTTTTAAGATCCCTTATTACCCTCATGATGGCTATAAAATCACTTATTAGAGTGATATTGATATTGAAGATGATGCAGCCTTCAAGGAGCACACTGTAGGGATCCAAGATCGCATGGAGTATGTGTTGTGTGGGTGTGTTGTGCCCATCATTGGTGTCTTTCAAAAACTCAGTGGCATAGAGGACAGTACCTGGGAACATGAGTCATAGATAAATTATTAATAACTCCATTTTTTTGTTTTCATTTTCTTTTTTAGTGTTAATCGTTGTGGTTTTTGAAATCTATATACTTTATCTCTCAATGTTCGGTTGGTAAAATTTCTCTTATGTGAGAGGTATCTCCCAATGGAGAATGTTTAGGAGCTATTTGTTGGTTTTTAATGGCTTTGATCTTTTTTTGTCTAACTGAGGTGGTTGATATGACATGATGGGTGTATCCCTGATAGGTATCTCTTATGGTGGTTTTTTGGACAAACCCTTTTTCTTGTCCTCTCTGGTTTTGGTTTCAAATTATCGAGGATGAAAATAGTTTGAGAGGTTTCCAATGTATGGTCTTAGATCAGAGAATCCCTTTCCTGTGTGTGTTTTAGAAATTGGAGTTCAATTGTAGTGTATCCACCCTTCATGAAAAATGGGTTATGTGACATAGTGGTTTTTCCATTAGTGTAGACCATCTCCCCTCTTTTATTTTATATATAGTGTGTATGATGTTATGCTTCTCGGATACACATTCACCAGGGAGGCTATGAGGTCATCTTATAATTTTCAGTAAGCATATAATCACCATATCCCCTTGAAAACAACTTTTCTCCCATGTCTATCTCTTAACCCTAGGTTATCTAGAGATATTATGAAAGGCCATTGTTGAAAATTTTGATAAGATTTTATCTCTATCTTATCATGTTCGAATAGTGGTGATTTGAGGTGAATTATTCATATATTCTTTTCATTTATTCTTTGTTGATCTTGTTTTTCAAAATGTTATATTTCCAAGTTCTAGTTTTTTATCTTTGTATTTCTAATAGATTTTCATTTTCTATTTTTTGGAACGGTGGTGGGATATAGTTCTTGGAAGGATGTATCTTTCATTTCTAGTGTGGTAATTGGAGATTCGAACTATTGTTCTATTATCATTTAAATAACATTGAAATCTTAAGGCATGGTATTCCAGGATTCTCCTTATATTTATGTGAAAATTTCAGTTGGCCATGATTTAGGATCATTGGGTGGTGGTGAAATTAATCATAATAAAGGATAAACTAGACTAATGAATAATAATAGTTTATGGTTAGTGATGACATGTTATTATATTGTGCTAAAGGTTTTACTATTAACTTAATAGTTATTGTTTTATCTATGTTATTCATTGATAGCATGTGTTTTATGCCTGGTTATTATTTTAATTCACTAAAAATTGTAAAGAAAGTAATTTTGATAATGATTTTGTTTGGTAGTTAATTAAAGATACATTTAAAATGAATTTTTTATTTGTTTTAATTTTATGGTTATCAAATTTATTCTTAATTAATGTTTAATTAAATCAGTTCTCCCATGTGTTAATACAAATATCGAATAAACATAAATGTGTAAAGCATACTAGGGATAATAATATAAATGAATATGAAATGATAATAAATCTTCATAGTATTTTCTAAAGGTAGATTTTTTGTAAGAAAGAATTTTTAAATAATTTAATAGATTTTTCTACATAATGCCTTAGGTTACCCATTGTTGTAACCCATGATAAATGAATCAGTTAATTCGAGATGGGAAAAAATTTCTTGTTAAAGATAAATGTTTGGGGCCCAGGGATCTCATTTTATTAGGAAGGATGAATGTTGTATGTTTAGGGCCAACTGATCATGTTTTCATGTAAATACTGAATGCCTTGTTTATGTCATAGTTTTCCATGTTGACCATGATTATGGTTATCTACATCATTTATTGTTCTAGATGTGATCCTTGTTATAATATGTGATGTGAGCCTAAGATGTCTAATTAGATATTGGTGGGGATTCCTAAGACTTTGGAATTAGTTTATGCCTTTGATTTAAGGATACATGGTTATATGCATGATGGTGTCATGATGGAACCCAGTTTTATAGAATGGTTTAAAGATGATATTTTATATTTTTTACGGAAATATAGGTTCTTTCCTAAAAAAATTGTTACACCCTTGTCCTTAATTTATTGTACATTTTATATTATATTATTTTAATTACTTTTCCCCTACGTTTCCCCTAGGCCCCCCTTGAAATTGAAGAAGTTTGGCACTTTTTGAGTGGACAAAAGGGGGTACATGGTTTGGGCGCACAATTTTCTAAACTATGCAAGAAAACCATGCGGCCTTGTCCAGATAATTAAAAATATTGTTAAATTCCATTTTTTCCCTCCTTGGATTTATCCAAACTCTCCCCTTTCATTCCCCATTCAACCCTAGTAGCCATGGAATCCACTCAAGCACCTCAAACCCTCCTTGGAACTCCATTTTGAAGGGGGATTTGGTGGAGAAACTTCAACCTTCCCCAAGTAAGTGAATCTCTTCCCTAGTTTATTCCTTCTATATGGGGTTTCATCTCTTATTCATTAAGTTCCTTATGTATAGCATGAATGGATTCTATACATGGTTTTTACCTTGGTTTTCTTGGACTATTATTTGGGTTTTAGGCTTGATCTATGTCCCTTGTCGTGAGGAGGTGGTACAGTTTATTTTTTATACAAAGATTCAAGGGTTTTGACACTTTTGGTAGGTGATTACATCATTAGTCAATGCTTGATGAGATATATTTCCTGAATTTATATTTTTATCACACTTCGCCTTCATTATCCTTGCTGTGAAATCTAGTTTTGGTGGCATTTGACAATCAAATAATTTTTAGGTACCGAATTTTTGTTAAATTGGTTGTTTTGTATGTCTATTTTGTGTTATACCAATTGGGGTTGTTTTATAACTCATGTAATGGGTTTATATAAAATTTTTTGGGTGCTAAATATTCTTTTCTGATAAATATGGGTGTGTACATTGTGTTAAAATTGTGGTTTAAAAGGTATTTTGTGTGCAAAACATTGTTAAATTTTGGGAATATATTTTATTCAAATATTAAAGGTGTAACTGAGTTGTGTGAGTTTGGAAAATAATGTGTAGATAAATTTTTTATTTGATTATTACCATAACTATTATTTATGTGATAAGTGATTTTGGTATCATGTGAAAGTGGTTTGAGGAAAATGGGGGAATCTCGGGTATCTATGAGTGTGGATATGTACAAGTACGCTAGTGATCCAGAGTGGTTTTATCCCTATTTCAATAAGAAAAATGGATAACAACAACACTAAAAAAACTATATTGATGATGATCTAATGCCACTAGGTTTTGGGTATGTTCACAACTAGTGTCTTGTACATGGGAATATATTTTTTCTTATGGTTACTTTACACCGAGGTATGAGGTACATGGAGGTCGAGACTAACTAGTGCCTAGGGGTGTTCCCGATATTGGTGCTCATTGTATCATTTGTATTTATCTTTGGAATATGGTGTTTTTGGCTCAAAAATATAGTATCATACATTTTTTATTTATATGTTCTCACTCATGGACATTTCCCTTCAAAAACTTCTATATATAAAAGTCTAATTCTTTAGAAATCAATTCCACCACCTCTTATTTATCAAAACTAGAATGATTTTTATCTTGTATTTATTATTCTATGGAATCTTGTGTTGGTATCCAATTGTTATTAGGCTGACACCCTTAATACACCCCTTTTGTGTAGTTAGACATGATCTTGTTTGATACAGCTAATGGCAAGGCCTTGGGTGATGGCGGTTCAGGTTGTTAATTCATGTCCATAGTGTGGTGTTGTAGAGAGAGTTTGTGGGTGATGAAACCTTTTTTTTGAGTATTGATGGATTTTTTTCTACTACATTTATGTGTATTTGGACTTCTTATTCAATGTTTAAACTTTTGCATTCAGTTCTGTATTTTTTTTAATGATTTTTTCGCATGAATTTTCAAATTCGGTTTATTAATTGTTTTCTATGTATTATGTGACCATTATTATGTAAATCATTCCCAAAAAAAATATATGATACTCGAGAACTTGTTCCATCCCGCGAGGATAGGGAACTCCCTTCGGGCCTGGTCATGGGCTTGGTTTGGCACCAGTTTTGACAGCGACAAGATTTGGTTCCTGAAAAAATGGTATCAGAGGAGGTTAACGTTTTTGGGTAATATTATTATTTTGGGATGAGTCAGGCTATAAAGAATCTAGTATTGTCATGACATAATGTTTTGGTCTTGAGTAGGGAGACTCGTCCCCAGAACTCTTAGAAAACCTTGAGTCACCATTGGAAATTTTAATTATTTGTTTGACTTCACTTCCATGTGAGACATGTGGGTTGCAGACAACACGTGGAAATCGGGTTTGGGTGGGGTGGTTATTTATTTTATCATTGTAATGTGTTTGGATTATTTACATTTGATGATATTGATGGAATTTTCAGAATTGTTGAAATGATTTTTTCTCTTTTCACTATTGCCTTTTTTAGCAACATGCCTCCCTGAAATGGTCCCATGCACCCACATGAGGCACCTAGAGAGAGTTATCCCTCACCAATTGATCAGAGGTTAGTAGAGGCTGCAGTTTGGGTTGTCATATATCTAGGACATGGACTGGCTCTTTTTATATCTCATGTTAAAGAAGATGAGACTGGTCCTAGGAAGGACAGGGCCCTGGAGTCCCTGAAAAATGAGCCTCCTACTTTCTAAGGTATAATAGAAACCTAGGAAGAATATGAATTTCTCTAAAAGATTAAGAACACAATTGAGATCCTAGATACACCCAAGTAGGATAGGGTTAAGTGTGGATCTTTTCTATTCGAGGGTCCTAGCCGTAGGTTGTGGGAATCAGTACTTCAAACTGGGAATAATGAGCAGATGCGCTGGGGACATTTCAAGGTCATGTTCAATGAACGTTACTTCCCTGATATATTCGCATAAGCTAGATCCCGAGAGATCATGGATCTTGTCCAGTGGGATATTTTTATGATTGAGTACACAAAAAAATTTTATGATCTGGTTCGGTATGCTCCTAAAATCATCTCTATTGATCAAGTGAAGTCCCCGAGATTTGAGAAAGGCTTAAGACCAAAGATATACTCCCAGGTTTCCATATTTAAGATGAGGACCTACACTAATGTGATCCACCAGGAATGTATGGTAGATATTTTATAAAATGGGAGAGCTGGTTTCTCTAGGATAGTATGAGTAGTGGGAAGTGGAAGCTCTTCAGAGAAGAAAATGAAGTGGGAGGAGTAGGGGAAGAAGGGAGGTGGTAGTTCAAACCACTCTTCAATGATGTTTTCATCTGTTACTTCTGATTCAAGATTGGTTGTGGCCACCAGTGTGGGAGGCTGGGGAACTTCCAACCAATATTCTCATTTCCTATAAAGCCCTATCATAAATGGAGAGGTATAGGTCACTTGCATCTCTTTTTCATGGTGGCATGCCCACTTTAATGTGGGAAAGGATCAATGGATTCAAGAGGAGCGCCAGCTTAGTCAGAACCATCAATGATGGGGGGATCTCGATTTGGTGGATGTGTTGATAGGGATGGGTCATTGTATGGGTAGATCTAGTTTAGGGAATATCCACAGACCATCAGTCATCCTCAGGCAGAGACCAGACAACTCAATGTGGTGCATCAAGAACTCACAAAATTTGAGGTCGGACAATCAATAGTTCGAGGTATAATTTTGATTGAATCTTGTATAGATAATTCTCTTTTTTGATGTTAGTACATATTTTTTATTAACTTTTTCCCATTTTGTGGACATGCTGAGTTTTCCAACTGAGTTTTTTTCTTTTGTGATGGAGTTGGGGATGCCGTTGGGAACGAAGAAGGAGTAGGCTCTTAGGTGTCTGTCGTGTGTGACTTCCTTATTAGGGATTTAGATGGACTGGGACATGTTGGTCTCAAATATGGATGTTTTTGATATAATATGTGGAATGTATTGGAAAGTACACTTCTATGCACACATCGATTGCTATAGGTTGCGGGTCAGTTTCACAACACCTGATGGGAGGCATTTGGTTTTTCGTGGTGAATGGGATCCTCGGTCGAGTCAAGTGGGACCTCCACTCTCAGAGTTGGGAAATATTTTTTTTAGTTATCATCACTCATGATAGAGGATGACAGTCCTGATCCTAAATATGGACTACCTAATGTAGTTGATGAGTTTATGAAGGTATTTTCGGATGATTTTTTAGATTTTTTCCCAGAGCAGGATCTGGAGTTCTCGATTGATCTATCAATGGGATCACAATAGATATCGATTACCATATATGGCATGGCCCCACCGAGATGAGGTAATTAAAGATACAAATGGATGACATAGAATTCAATAGATTCATTCACCTTAGTATCTATCCTTGGGTCGATCCTATGTTGTTCGTGAAAAATGATGACGGATCTCTATAGTAATGCATCGACATACATATGTTGAATAATGTAACAATCAAGAATAAATATCCTTTTCCTTGAATAGATGACTTTTTCGATTAGTCTATTGGGTCAAGCTGGTTTTCTAAAATCAACATGCATTTCGGCTATCATCAAATTAGGTTGAAAGAGGTAGATATCCCAAACACAGCCTTCCAAAGTAATTACGACCACTTGGAGTACTTGGTCATGCCCTTCGGATTGACCAATTCTCCAGCGGTCATTATTGAACTAATTAATAGGGTGTTCCATTAGTATCTCGATTCATTTGTCATGGTATTTTGGGATGACATCCTAGTTAATTCGGGATCTGAGGAGGAACATGATCATCACTTGTAGATCGTTCTAGACACTTTACGGGAGCATTACCTTTATGTGAAGTTTCCCAAATGCACTTTCTAGATTAGGATGGTGAAATTTCTGGGGCTTCTGATCTCATATAAAGGGCTTACCTTGGGCCCCAAGATGATCATTGTAGTTATGTCATGGGAGCAGTCGAAGAACATGTTCGAGATCTAGAGATTTATTGGCCTACCTGGTTATTACCAGAAGTTTGTTCAAGATTTCTCTCGGGTTGCTTCACCGATGACCACGATCACCTAGAAAGGGTTGAAGATTTTATGGGCCCTCGAATGTGAGGAATCCTTTGAGGATCTAAAGTGGTAGTTTAATACTTCACCAATTCTGATATTTCCCTAGGCTATAAGGGGGTATGTGGTGTATTGTAATGCTTGAGGTATGTATCTTGGGTGCGTGCTTGTGCAGGATGATCACATGGTGGTGTATGGCTCTTTCTAACTCTGAACACATGAAAATAATTACCCAACCCATATCTTGGAGTTAACAACCATGGTGAATGATTTGAAGACTTGGAATCACAACATCATTGGGGTGATTTTTGTGGTCTACTCTGATCACAAAAGAATGACCTATATCTTCTTGCAGAAGGACCTCAACATGAGGCAGCGTTGTTGGATTGAGTACTTGAAGGGGTTCGACATTGACATTGTCTATACCATGTGAAAGGGTAACATAGTGGCCAATGCCTTAAGAAAAAGAGTCCCAGGGCAAGAATTGAGGAAATCCAGGGATGATTGGACTCTGATGGCACTCATTTATCAGATACATGTGGTGACCAAAGAATAAAATGACGGTGTGTTCTTGGAAAGCTTTCTTCTAACTCCTTCTCTGGTGGAGCTAATTCTGTAAGAAGAACATGGTGATATGCTTTGTTAGTGGTCATAGATATTTCTTAATGGTGGGGAGATTTATGCAGTTTGATCGTCATCTCCTGAGGGCATCCTGTGCTTCAAGGGCCATTTGGTAGTGACATAATCTCTAGTGAAGGTGGTGATACATGATAGACACCAGCTTCAATGGGATTTCTATTCTGGTTCCACCAAAATGTATAATGATGTTTTTCAGCAATTCTTGTGACTTGGTATGAGACGAGAAATCACAGAACTCATGTTGAGATTCTAAACATGCCAAAAGGTGAAAGGAGAGCATCAAAGGCCCTCCAGATTTCTCCTCCCGTTACCCATTCATACCATGAAGTGGGATGAGGTTTCTGTGGATTACATTTTTGGCTTACCAAGTACATTTCGGGGTAATAATTCCATTTTTTTGTTGATTGATTGTCTAACAAAATCATCCCACTTCATTTCAATCAGATGTACAACTAATTTAGATGAGTTGGGCTGTCTGTATCTTCAAAAGGTGCTAAGGTTCCATGGTGTGCCATCAGCAGTTGTCTCAAATAGAGACCCCCATTACACTTCTCTATTTTGGTAGGGACTTCAGATGGTCTTGGGGTATCTTATTAAGATGAAAACAACATATCATCCTCAAACTAATGGTCTGACAGAATGGGAAAATACGATTTTGGAGGATATGCTCTGTGCATGTGTTTTGGACAATGGAGGTTCCTGGGATAGCCATTTTGGGATTGGACAAGTTTCCTTACAATAATAGTTAAAAATAATCAATTTCAATATATTATTTTTAGGTTCCCTATGGTTGGCCTTTTCAGTCTCCCCTGTGTTGGGCTGAGGTACGTGAGACCTCACTACTGGGGACAAGTATGGTGCAGGAGACGTCTGAGAAGGTCAAGTTGACCAGGCACCGCTTATTGAATTCTTAGAGTCACCATTAATCATATTCTGACCAAGGGAGTAGAGACCTAGAGTTTTCTGTGGGTGACCTGGTATTCATGAAAGTGGCCCCTTGTCTGCGCCATTTTCGATTGTGAATGCAAGGAAGCCGGCACTGCAGTATGTCGGACCTTTTGGGGTTACTGAGTGTATTGGAAAAGTGGAATATAGGTTGGCCATAACTTCTTAGTTTAAATCTATCCAGTAAGTTATCCATGTCCCCTATTTGAATAAATACAACACGGATCCATCGCATTTATTGAATTGGATGTAGTTAGATATAGAGCCTAATTTATCTGTTTTTGAGCGACCGATGTGAATAGTGGATTTCCAAGAAAAAGTGATTTAGGGGAAGTCTATTCCATTGTTCTAGGTTCATTATAAAATGGGAATTATACACATGAGACATGGGAGTGGAAGTCACAGTTCGAGGAAGAGTACCCGTTCCTGTTTTCTGATCAAGCCTTAGATTGACTTTTCATGATATAATGTTTTAATAGCAGTGATAATTATCACACCCATGTCCTTAATTTAAGGTACTTTTTTCTATTATATTTTTGGAATAAATTTCCCCCTAATTTTTTCCTAGGACCCTTTAATTTGAATAACTTTGGACACTTTTTGAGTGGACAACATCTAGGCACACAGTTTGGGAGGACGGTTTCCGAAATCGTGCAAGAAACTTGTGTGGCCTTGTCCATATCATTAAAAATATTGTTAAATTCTATTTTTTCCCTCTCAGTATTTATCCAAACACTCCCCTTCTTTCACCCATTTGACCCTAGCTTCTGTGGCATGCTTCCAAGCACCTCAAACCCTTCATAGAACTCCATTTTGAAGGGGGTTTGGTGGATAAACATCAAACTTCCTCAAGTAAGTGAATCTCTTTCTTAGTTCCTTCCTTTTTCATGGGGTTTCATCCATTATTATTGAAGATCCTTATGTATAGAAAGTAGAGTTCTTGAATTTTAGATTTACCTTGGGTTTCTTGGTCTATTATAATGGTTTTAAGCTTGATCTAAGTCCCTTATGGTGCAGTGGTGATGTGGTTGAATTTTCGCACAATGATTTAAGGGTCTTGACACTTGTGGTAGGTGATTCCATGGGTAATCAATTCTATATGATTTATCTTTTCTGAATTAATATTTTTGTCACACTTCCCATTCATTATACTTGCTCATAAATCTTGTTTTGGCATCGTCTGTTAAGCAAATGATTTTTAGGTACCAATTTTGTGTTAAATTGGGTGTTTTACATGTCTATGTTGTGTTATTCAAATTGGGATTGTATTATAACTCATTTAATGGGTTTATATATATATTTTGGGTGATTTAAATTCTGGTTTGGTAAATATGGGCGTGAAACTAGTGCTCAAATTGGGGTTCTTATGGGATTTTGTGTGCAAAACATTGTTAAATTTTGTTATGTTCTTTTATTGAAATCCTAAAGGTGTTATTGAGTGGTGTAACTGGTTAAAATAATGCATAGATACTGTTTTGAGTTTATTTTGACTAGAACTGATTTTTTGTGGTAATTAATTTTGGTATCATGCGAAAGTGGTTTGATCTGATAGGGGGAAGCCTGGGTAACTAGGATGGTGGATCTGTACTAGTACGATAGTGATATAGAGCGGTTTTATCCCTATTTTACTAAGTAAAATGGATATAGAAAACATTAAAAACAATATTAATGATTATTTTTGACAAATAAGTTATGTTTATGTTCCCTACTAGTGGATCATTCATGAGTATAGATTTTTACAAAGGTTACTTTGCACTATGTTACGAGGTACATGGGGCCCGAGACTAACTAGTGCCTAGGGGAGTTCCCATGATTGGTGCTCATTGACTCTTTGGTATTTATATTTGTAATATGGTGGTATTGGAATGAAAATATAGTAGCTTAAATGTTTTATTTAAATGTACTCACTAATGGAAAATTAAAATTGAAATCTGCTTACATTTAAAAGTTTCATTCTTTACTAATCATTTCCACCACCTCTTGTTTATCAAAACTCGCATTCTTTTTCTCTTGTATTACATACCCATTTGAATATCTTGGTGGTATACTATTAGGATTAGGATCAATACTTACTTACACACCTTTGGTTTTAAGTATACTAGATCTTTTTTGAAAAAGGTAAAGAAATGGCCTTGGGTGATGGCAGTTCTGGTTGTTAGTTCTTGTCCATGGTGCGGTGTTGTGGAGACGGCTTGAGGGTGATGACCCCTTATCGTGTGGGGTCCTTGGGGATGTTTTGATGCTAAATTTATTAATATTTGGACCCCTTGTTCTATGTTTAAACATATGTATTCCATTTTGGATTTTTTTTTTAAATTTTGTTTGGAATTAATTTACATATTTCGTTCATCAATTGTTTTTAATGTTTTTAGTATTCATTCTCGGGTAAATCATTCCCAAACAAAAATATATGAAACCCGGGCACTTGTTCCAACCCTTGTGGATAGGGAGCACCCATTTACCTTGTCTCTTTGTTGGTTTGGTTCTAGTTTTTATGGAAACCAGGTATGGTTAATGACAAAAATCTATTTAATGGTTAGATGGTTGGGTTTATTGTTTATAAAAAATCACAACAACTTGAGGAAACTAGATGTGGTCAGTTATTAATCTATATATAGTATATTATTATGTTCCATAGAGTACATGAAATAATATAATTTTAGAAGAATAACTGATGTTTTAATCCATGGGTTTGTTACTAGGAATGTAAATTTTGAAAATCTTGAAAACCATGTATTCAGTTGGATTATGACTAGAGGGCACAGATTTCACTCTCGTGGTCAATAAAATGTATTTAGACTAAATATTAATTAATGTATAATTATTTAGATAATGTGAAGTGTAATGGTTAAATAAAATAATTAATTTAATTAAATTACTCTTTAATTGTTCTGTGCTTATATAATATCTAGTTCTTAATAGTGGCGGCCTGTTTTTTAACAGATGATAGTTGTTGTTTTGATTAAAACTTTGTTAATTATCATAGTGTGATTGAGATCTATATTATTTAATTTATGTTTTAGGAATTCATATTCTACACACCCATGTCAAATAGGAGATTGAAACCTTTTGGACTCTAAGATGGTGATTTCTCCAACTTCTGGGTTTGTGGGGGAATATATGACTTACTACCCCCTCTGGCCCCACACTCTTCTCTTGGTAGTTTTCTGGGCTGATATGCGCAATGGTTAGTATCCCATCTCCGCATTTATAGTTATTTAATATCTTTTGGTTATTTTACACACATTTATCTATATATATTATCCTAAAGATTTTTATAGGTATTTCATGTATAGACTCTGGTGGATTGAGTTATATTACTCAATGTATGGGATGTGATGTATTGAGGTATAATACTCGATGTATAATACACAACATACGCGCTGTTGTGGTTACCCTAAAAAACATTGTTAATATATGGAGATGTTTCATGGGATTCCGAGAGGATGTGATACATGAGATGTATGTTATTTTACCAAACCTAGGTGTATGTGGAATGGATTCTTTTTGGGAGAGATGGCATTAAATGTATGACATTATAGAAAAGTGGTATACTAATGGGGAAGCAGTAGTGGGGTACCCATGTTTTTATTACTAAAATAAATGATATCTTGTATGAATTACTTGGTAAGAGATATACATGGTGAGGCTGAGAAAATAGTATTCATTTTTAGGTGATGAGTTAGTTTAACGAGTTTTTTACAATTCTTTAGTATGGTTTTTCATCTTTTTCATGCGAAGATACAAGTAGGATTCTTCTATGTATTCCACTTTTTCTCACCCTATTCATATAAAAACTATTATTCATGTAAGAATTAGAAAATTTGAGATAAATATAGAATTTACTACTTTTCATCTATTCAAGAAATGTTTGGGCTTCATGGTTTCTTATGAGTTTATGTTTTGGTACTTTTTTTAGTTTTATATTTTATTTGACATTGCATGTATATAGGTTGGATTGTATTAACAATATATGAGTATGATTTAATTAGTATAATTTTCTTATATCTTTATCCTCATACTATTATAGATGGTAATGCCTCCCATTTATATGTATGATACACCCTCTATACTTGTCACCAACCTATGGCCCATTAGAAATGGGATTAGGTTGGTCACTATCTCCATTCTCCCATTACTGGACCTAGAGTGGTACCGTTGGGGGGGGGGGGTTCATGATATATATAATAAGATTAATTCCCACTCCATTGAAAACCCATAAGAACAACATGACATCCATAGTTGGTGTATTAACCGATAACCATCATGTACCACTAAACTTTTAAACTCTATTTCCATGTCACATATCCATTGAAATATGTGAACATTCGACAATCATTATACCCCTGAGAGATTTTGTTTTCTCAATCTTGACATCATGATGATCCAACTTGTACTGACCAATTTTCTATAAAATAAATTCCGTGTAAAAACCTTTTTGTGAAATGATATAGGCTGCACAACCCAATATCATCATTTGGTGGTTCAAATGGTATTGTAATGTTATAGCTAATATATATTTATGAATTTGTTTTGAATGCTAGATACCCAAACTATACACTAGAAAACAAAACATACTATACTATAACATAGATGACCGAAAATAAAAACATGGAACAATAGTTTTCTGAACATACTGTAGCAGCAAGAGACAAGACATAGTAGTAACATAGAATTAAATATAGCACTATAGTACCATGGGATTGATGACTCTGATAGTTCACTATAGTTATGGAGACTTTATTTAATGGATTCTAGAGCATCATGGACTTGGGTGGTTGTGGAACTATAACATAGTGTACTTATTGTGTGGTTTGTGGAATACATTCATCTTCTAATCAATGATATCATTAGAGATAGGGTTTCCATGTGTCTGGACCTAAGAAATTATTCTCTTAATCATAGTGAAATTTATTCTTCTTCATGGTTGTAATGATCATGTTCTAAACCATATAAATTTTTTTATCATATGATATTATTATCATCGTTTCCCTTTTTACTCTTTGGTGAATGACTTTTCATTAATTTATCTTAGCATTTACACAATAATTTTTTTCTTTCTATAGAAGAATAATTGTTTAATCCTTTTTTATATAAACTGAAACCAATATTAATGGAGATATAACCCATTTTCAAGCTAAGGGAGTAATACTGGGAATCTAATTTATGTTTTTCTTTTTTATATTTTTTTATCTCTTTCATTATTTTTATACAACTTCTTACATATGGTATTTTTAGTGAAGAGGAAACTATCTATTTTCCATCTGATTTTTTCTTCTCATTGAAACTGAAGAACTACTTCCCTCCATCTACTACTAATCTCAATGGGGTGAGTTTCCAAAAAAGTGTAGTGGTTCTTTAAAAGTCATTTAGGAGTCTCCAATGTATTTTTAGAAAGACAATTCAATGTGTAGAAAGACAATTTTTTGGGTGAATTAACTATTTTATAGAGTAATGTATGGTGAAATGTAGTGAGATATCTCATGTTGAATTTAGAGAGTTTGGTTAGAAGCAAGTTTTATCAACTTGTGAAAATAATAAACCATTTTTTGTAAATATTCTTCATTATATATTAGTTCCTGCTAAATTAATTGAATCCATTGTGTTTCATTTCACATTATCTCCCCTATTTTGAGATGTTTGTTTTTTTCTTCATTAGTTATCTACCATTATTTGTATTTGGTTTCTAAATTTATTGAAAAAATAAAATTATTAAATATTTAATAAAAAAATACATATAATAAAAGAATTTTTACATTGAGAAAAATACATTTCAAGAGAATTATGATTGAGGTTATCCATTTTACTACACAAGGGGATTTTAAAATGTTAATGTGCACCAAAAACCCTTTGAAAGGTGAGATGTATCACCTTTGATCAACATTTCAAGGATGGATTGTTATTTTATATTTTCTATTTATTATTCTAAAATACTTATAAAATGTCACTACAAATAATAGTAATCAAAAACCAAACAAATTTGGAATAATTAGTGGATAAATTAAACTTTAGGCTTGAAAGAGTTTATAAAATATCCAATAAATTATTCAGGAGTCCCAATATAAAAATAAATTTATGTTCCAAAGATACATCATCAATGATTTTAACTACATAAAAATTAACAAAAACATGAAACTTTATGAAAATAAGGGATAAAAAACAACTGTTGATAGTTGTATTTCAAAATGATGATGGTTTGACTATATTTCATTATAATGAACACATCAATGATGAAATTAATTTCAATGAAATATAAAATAAGAATATTTTCAAATTTTTCATAGGGTTGTTTGATAAAAGATATTTTATTAATATAAAAACAGTATGAGATCAAATAGATAAAGAAGAATATTTTAGTAACTAGGAATAGTTTCAAATGAAACTTCATCTACCTAAATATGTTGAAGTTAAACAAATGATAGATTTACTCACTTTTTCCACTACTGAAGAAACAATTGAAGATGTGAATTTTTATGATATGATGGAGGGGTTTTACTACAAACCTCTTGATCTAGAATTACTATAACAATAATTGATATTTCCACTAAAATAATTTTTATTTTTATTAAAAATTAGAGGCCATCCCATAAACATAGAAATTTGGAAAGAAAAAAAGGTTAAATGGGTCTAAACTAGTGGCCCTTGAGAGTGTACCCAAAAAAATTGTTCACCCCTTCATAGGTAATGGATCCTAGAGAATAAAAATAAATAATCAGTCTAACATAAGGGGAATTAGATAAAAGATAATAATTTTATGTTTTCCCCTCATACCACATGTGAATGTTTATCATTATTCTATTTATAAGGTTCTAGAACTTATGTATTTCATGGGAGATGGTCATTGGGATAGGGATATTCCTATGAACAGAATTATATACTATTTGTGAGTTTTGTTTAATCATAGCAAGGTTGATATTTTTCTTACTAAAATTCTCAATACATATTAATATGTAATTTTCTTTATCATGGAGAGATTATCCATTCCTAAAGAAGTTTTTGAAAACTATAATGAAGGAACCTCTGAAGTCAGGCTCTATTTCACTACCATACATAAATCTCAAACTTCATGAACCATATATATTGATCTTAATAATAGTTTTTGGGGTGTTGAAATGGATCCGTAATACATGGGAATGGGAAAGGGTAGTAGGACGTAGTATACTAGTGTCCATGAGAGATCTAAGATAAGGGATACATCTTAGTTCATGACCATCCAAAGTTTATCAATAATCATGATCCTAATTCTGAAAACTGTTGCTATAATTGATCAAGAAATCCACTCAAACCATTCTTCATTCGTTACCTTCCATATGAACTATCATATGGATGCATGAATAAGAACACTCGCCTTTTTCTCATATATTTAGATTTCCGCTCCACAAAACCAGTGATCAAGGATGTTCATACATGTAATATCATAGTAATACACATTCATGAGACTGTTAAAAGAGTTCCACACACTTATCTCCCATTGTCCCCTGAAGAATATTTTACATGAGGTTTCTTAATGAGGTTAATTATAGTATTTGTGTCAGAAAATAAGATTAATACTAATTAACTTGAAATTCTTATCAGTTTATAATGTATGATTCCTGAAATTATGTATAACAAAATATAACTTTTTGAGGATATAATTTTAGAAAATAAACTCACTCTATCCATCCATCTCAAAATGAATTTATGACACCCTATGATTGTATTTAACAGAGAAAAATAATATTGAAAACTAGTAAATACATATTTATCATGATCAATGGAAAAATAAAAAATATCAAAAACATAATTCTGATCATTATCCAAGATTTTTGGGATTTTTTGGGTATCTGCTACTTTTGTTTTGAGGAAATATCCATGGTTGGACACCCTTGGGAACAAATATTGCTACCAGACTAGTTGGGATGCTAGAAATGAACATAAATTATACTTATATCGTAAATATTGGTTCATATGATGTAATTTAACTCCTCGAAAGTGGTGTATTAAAATTACTTAAAGATGAATGGATCAATAATTAGGTGCTCTTTAAATAATGTTTTGAGGGATACATCAAAAATTGGGTGGAGTAAATTGTTCTCATTATTTTGGAAAACTATGATTTAATGTATTATTCATAGTGATCACATAAAATTCTCTCTATTTTATAGATCACATAATGGAGAAATCCATAGTGATTCCATCTTCAGAATAAATCACCTCCATTAGACCATGGATAATCCATTTTAACTATTTATGTGTGGTCAGATTAAGTATAACATCTCTTTGGGGTGTTTAACTAAAATATAGTGACTTTTTATCACATGAGCCACATTGGAGGGATCTCTTTCATTTTTTAAAAATTATTCTAAATGATTATTTATTTGAGATACTCTCCCTTCACTTTTAATTTCAATCATTCTTGTGTGTTTTACCAACTTTTGAACTACTTTATCATTTGAAACTATCCAATATATTTTTAAATCAACCAAGTGCTATAAAAATATTTTAAAATCTCTTTCCGAATACCACTTTTTTAGTAAACTTTAGTCTTTTATAATAAAAAAGAAATTTATTATTTCAAACTTTATATATTTTTTTGAATTGAGTGAATGTATTAACCAATTGAGGTGTATATTTTTTTGAAAGACCCATATATAAAATTTGATACTCACATTTTCATCGACCCTAGTTAATATTGTAGTATCCATGAGTTCCCTTATAAGTTCAATATGCATTACTGAAAAAATTTAACCTTACCTACAATTTAAAATGTGTAATTTTTATGGTTTTTTCAAAAGGGCCTTGATGTAACTATTTCAGGATGTATTAGATTTTTAAGAGAAATGAATTAGTGCTGCCATTAATTTTTTAATTAAAAAATGTATGATTAATTAATTATTTATTATATTATTATGAGAAACCTATTCACTAAAAAAAGAAAAGAAAACAAAAAATTTGTAATAACCAATGTTTTTTAAATTGGAAAATAATGTGGGAAAACATATGTGATACATGAAAATGAACACAAATGAACCATGATTATTTAGATATTACAATTATAACATAGATATTAAATTAAAAGGTATTACTATGATTAATTAATTTATGAATTATATATAAATTTCCCACATAGTTTTGAAATTTTATAAAATAATCATACATTTTTTAATATATATATTAATCCTATAAAATATGTTTTGTTCGTAAAATATATCTATTGGTTTTTTTGAAAACATATTTTAATTATTTTTTGAAAATTATATAAATTTTATCTTATAAAATAATAATTATTTATGAAATAAGAATATCAATATTAACTTTGGGTGAAATTTTTTTATTTTTTGGAAAATAAATATTCTTTCCGTGAAGAGTGAAAAATATCATGATTTGGTAAGACTTTCATTTATTTTTTTATAAAAGTACCATTATTCTTTTAACATTATTTAGAATTAACATGTTAATTATTCATTTATATATCATCTAATTGAATATTTCTAAATATTCTTAACATTTCATTTTAATATATGTTTATTTTTATTCTTAAAACACATTTCTTTAAAATCAATTTAAAGTTCATAGTGTTTCTCCATTTCAAATAATTAAAATATACCCTAAAAAGTAATTTTTTAAATACAATTTATATATTATATATATAAATATTAATATAAATTTATATAATAATTATTTCTTTTCATAGAGTTAATGCAATATTATCTTATTTCTGAAAAATACATTTCATAAATACCATTTTTTGACATGTTTACGGCTTTAATTTTATATTAAATTATATAAATTTTGTGATATTAATTTTATTAAATGTATTATATATTTATAATGAAAAAAATTAATATTACATAATAATTTCAACTTAATTTTTGGTCATAATGAATAGTAAACTTAGTAAAAATTGTTACCATGGTTAATGTAAAAATCAGTTTACTGAGGGTAAACTATATAGGAAAATGGGATAATTTGTTCAAAAAATGTTTATTTTTTAATTTTGGAGGTTTCTCGTGGTTATACCAATAATAAAATTTATTATTTATTAATTTTTGAAATACTTTTATTTAGAGTGACTTCCCATTATTAAATAATTTTTGGTATTTACATGAATTCCATGCTTCCTCTCTTGTAAAACGTAACCTCCTATCCTCTCATATAAACACCTGAAAATCCATTTATTTTTTCCAATAACTACCAGAATACCTTCCTTAATTACCTTAATATGTCATTGAGGCGTTTTTGGATCTAAAATTCATTTTATAGAGCCTTTTGGTATAATATTAAAGAGATGGTTTGAAGAAGAAATATCGTTCTTAAAAAAGGATATTTGTTTTATTTATACTTAAAAATATTTATAATATTAATAAATTGAGTTGATATAATAAAATCAGTATATCCCATATATAGAGATGTAATTATATTAATGGAATAACTTATATCCATCTTTTCTTCCATCAAATGAGAAACAAAACTATCGAATGTGTGTATGGTGGATTATCGCCTCACAAACCGATGTAATTTATTTTCTATGACATCTCCTCACAACTATTCATATTTATGAATTTACCATTTATATATTATATTAATTAAATAATAAATAGTTATAAATTTAAATTACCAAAGACTTTCATACTTTAACATCAATTGAAATATGACAACATTGTTCCTGTGTCCAGCGGACTACAACCACGCGAAGCGGTGTGACTAATTTTTTATTACCACATTATATGAATGGTATCAATAAGTATATTAAAGGAAAAAAAGTATTATATTTGAGATAAAATTATAATTATTTAATGATAAAATAACACTTCATTTCATTCCACTATGATCATTGAATAATGGAAATGCTACTCATGCGAACATATGACCAATTGTTTACTTAATTGTAAAATAGTTCATTTCTCATGAACATATTATAAGGTTTTTTTTAAAATTTTAATTTATGTATATAAATGATAATAATTTAATTAATACTAATCAATATATGATGAAATGATAATTTATTTGACCTTTGTTAAGTCACCAAAGTTATTTTTGATTTATGAGATGAATATCATCAAAACGTCCAACAAGATCTCAAATGAAATTGAAATTTATTATTAAATTATAATAAATAAAATAAATTTACTAATAAATTAGAAATATTTTATCAATAAAGTAAATAACTAAAATAGTTTTATTACACCTGAAGATAAAGAATTCATGTGAGATGTGGATCTTGAGGGAAAGGATCTCTCTAACCCAACATTTTTCTTCGAGTTATGGCCATAATGTATTTAACTAACGTGATCAATAATTATTATTATGTAATGATTTAAAATCCTGAATATATTTTTATCACATTAATAAATAGATTATTATAGCTTCCTTCAATATTTTAATACACGGAATTTTGTTGTTTCTCAAATGCCTTCATTGTGAAATTTAGTCTGATTATGATATAAGCCAATATTATGCAGACCATTTTCTTTCCATGGGTAATTCCTATGTTTGTATATTATGATTGATTTACTTTTTTTTGGAAAAACTAAATAATTGACATTTTAGGATGGGTGTTCCTAAATTGTAGTCAAATGTATTGGGTAAATCTTTAGTCTCATGAGATATCATGTATGATATTAAGGAGTAAAACCTATCTGTTATGAGACCTTTTCTATCATGTGATATTCTTTAATAAGTTAACAATGAATTAGTTTTATTTCATGTTATATTTTTTTGACACTTTTTATATTATTTCTTGATCTTAAGATACCAACTTATTTATTTTATACTCCCATGATGTTACTCTTGCACCTTTATTTTTATGATATCAGGTTGTACTTTTGACTCACCATTTATTCTTCATTGTCATGTTTATTTTATTACTGGAATTTTTACATATCCCCTTTCATTTAGGTTGTCCCAAGTTATATTATGATGTTTTAGGAGATTAAATGGATTTACGATATCATTAGGGAGAATAAAATATGATTTTCAGGTTTTTAGTTTCCTTTTTTTATTGGGAATTTAGTCTTCTGAATACACTAGGGATTTTCCGTCCTTTTTGTTATTAATGAATATTAATGATAAAAATAATTAAATTATATTTTTAAAAATTCGTTGGTATATTGAGTAGTTATCCACTAAAATTTTTAGTTATTCTTTTGAAACTAGGATAAGAAAAAATTAGTGATAACCCTAAGGATAAGTCTGGGGATAAGAAAAATTATAAGAATATTTCTTGGAATTTATTAAAGGATATAGTGAGTGTTATCCAATAAATTACATCCCTATCTAGATAATAATTTTGTATTTGGATCTATAATATTTTTACCAATTGTAAATAACTCTAAAAATGGTGCATTGATCTAGACTCCATCGCGACCTAGTGTATTACAATAGGCTTTAATACAAACCTAATAGAAACTCTTCGGGATATGGTTTGGAAATTCATAGACTCTTTATAAACCATTATGAAGGACATGAATAAATTATTAGGTAATAAAACGTATTAGGTCAATTAGTTTGGATAACCTTGATTGAAACCAATATAATCATAATTCTTGGTGTACTTATCATTTACATGTTATTCTTTCTAATTTCATAAATTTAGCATGTGTATGTTAATGTATTATAATCTTGTATTTTTTGTTTTAAGTTAATGGATGGAAAAAAGGATAAAATATTTCAATATACAACATGATAGGAAATGTTATTATTTCCCCAATTATACGTCTAACCTTATAGGAGAAGGAGATGATAACTTCATGGGAGTGCTATATCAACTAGCTCAAGTTATGAATATTAAATTAAATCATATAGAATAAACTCCTACTCCAATAAAATTGAATTTTTAATCCAAATATTTTATATGAAAAGGGATTCTACCTTTTGCAGTTCTTCTGATAACCTCCTCAAAAAATAGTGGATTAACACTATTGTGATGATAATATTTATCCTACAATTCTCATAAAAAGAGAAATTTGTGCCAGCTATTTATCTCATTGAGGGAGAAGCCAATCAATTGTGGAAACTAAAAATAAATAAAATTCCAAAGAGGATATTGATTCCATTGATTGAGAATACTTCAGTAAAATTATTTCTGAAAAATATTTTCCCCACACTCTCCAACTAAAAATAGAGAAGAATTTCCTCAATCACAGAAAAAAGTAAAATGAGTAAATTAGGGTGTATGAGGAAGTAATCACAATGCTTTCATGGTATATATCTAGTTTTTATATTATTATATAATATAAATGGAATTCATATTTTTTGGATTAAATAAAATTTCATGAAAATATTATGTTATTCAAGACAATGAGAGTTAGGAAGATATTTTCTATTGTGCCATCGATATTGAGATTTCAATTGGTGACTCTCAGTGGTATCATGGTACCAGAGAAAAAAAATATATTATGGACTTTTATTTGTGAGTATTAATAGATAATACCATGGAGGAAATAAAATACAACATCCCACTTTTCAAAATTGTAGGAAGAAGCCTTCGGGAAACTATATGATTAGAATTAGAAGATGTTTCAAATGTAAAAAACAGGGGCATCAGGGTCATCAGTTCTGAAGGTAATTGATGAAACCCATTAATAAGAAAGAATAAAAAATGTTTCATATCAACACATTTCATTTTATGTAGTGTTTCAACTATAAGGAACACAATAATTAATCAAACCAATAACCTCCGCTAAGGGATGTTGAAGACAATAAACGACAACAATGTTCAAGGCTTATTGAAAAAGTAAGGGAATATGGTATCCCACCTACTGTGGTGTAACCCAGAAGCTATGAAGTGATAGTTATGATGGTAATTCATTGATTAATATAAATTTAACTTTTTAATTATGGTTATATGAATTAATTCCTATATTGAAAGTTTAGGATAACTATTCAAACACCACGTCAAAATATGGGGGTGGATTTATATGTGACAACAGAAAATAGATAAATGCTTACATACCAATTATATTCCTCATCCCCAGTCAATGTATGAGGACTTAATCATCAAAAAAATATTAACTTACTTCCTTATGTGGATTTTAATGTGGTATTGGTCATAGATTCCCTATACTTAAATAAATACAACATCATCTGTTGGGAGAGGGAGATCACTATGTGTGTCCTAGTTTATAATATTATTTTTTATAAGTATAATAAGAAAGAAGAATTTACCCTAGAATATTATATTCAATCATGGTTATTTTTTGTAGTATGATAAATCATATATATCACAAATAATTAATATAAAGGAGAGAATGTTACTTAAATACATACCCATTACGATGGATTATACTGATGCATTCCTTGATGAATGTTCTGGTCTTCCTCATGACTTATAGGTTATGTTCTCATTAAAAATTATACATGGTTCTCTTCACATATTTATTAATGATTACATAATGGACACTATTTAGATTAAAAGGCTAAAAAAGTATCCACAGTAGATTCTATAATATAATTTAATATGCCTGGGTGATTCATTGTGGGGTACGCTAGTTCTCTTCATCAAGAAGAAGTATAGATTAATTTTCCTCTACATTGATAAATTTGGAATCAAAAATATCATTATAAATTATAATTATCCCAATCCATAGATAGAAGACTTCTTCAATTCGCTATGCAGGTCTCAGTATTTCCCTAAGTTAGAACATTGGTTGTGATATCACCAACTAAAAGTGAAGAAGGAAGTTATTCCCAAAACCTAATTTCAAAAAAAGTTTTGGACATTATGAGTTCATTGTGATGTCTTTTGGACTCACTAATTTTCCAAAAATATTTATGGACATAATAAATAGAGTATTTAGAAATTACATAGAAAAATAATTAGTAGTATTTATAGATGACATTTTAATTTACTCCCAAATATTGGAGGAGCATGAAAAGCATTTGAATAATATTCTAAATAATTTGAGAAAAAAGAATATATATTAAAATTTTAGTAATTTTGAGTTCTAGATGATTTTATTATTATGGTTGGGGTATATTAGCTCCATTGAAGGTATATATATGGACCCTTCTAAGAAAGAATTGAATTAAGGATGGGCCTAGACCATCATATGTAATGGATATTCATAGTTTCCTTGGATGATTTGGGTATTTTCTTTTAATATTATCATGGTTTTAAAACCCTCAAACCAATGTAACTCATAAGGGAGTAATGTTTTTATGGACTAGTGACTAGAAAAGAACTTTAGTGAATTATAAAATTAGCTTACCATTTCACCATTTCTCACACTACCCTCAAGTTGGGAAATATTCATGCTATATGTTAACACTTGAAATAAGGTTTTTGTTTCTAAAATGATATATAATGATATAGTGATAGCATACACCTCAAGGTAATTTTAGTCCAATGATAAGAATTATCCAACACATGACCGGGAGTTGGTTGTAGTGATATTGGTGTTGATGATCTAGACACATTATATATATTGGGGGAAGTTTGAAATATATATGGATCACTAGAGCCTCAAATATATAATCATATATAAGGAGACTATCATATTCTTGTGAAGATGGTTAGAGATGATAAGAGACTATTACTACTCAATCCATTAACATCCTAGGAAAGAAAAAAAGTGGAAAATTTTCTTTGTATATAGGGTTCGATAATTTCATCAGTGATGAGAACTGAGAGTGATCCAATCCTCATAGAACAACAATGGATGGATACAAGATTAATAAAAGTATCTTTATCCAAAAGTTTTTTAATAACTTCTCAACCATCAATTATTATAAGGATCAGTGAGGTCTATAAATACAATGAGGTGCTACAGAAAAATGTAGCGAATATTCCAGACATCAACTATGATGAAGACAGAGTAATATGGATTAGAACATGAATATATGTTTCATAAAAACCATAGCTAAAGATGGAGATTATGGGTTATGTGAATATCTCATCCATCTCTATTTATCTAGGAATCACTAATATGTACAGTGATCTAAAGATAAAATATAGATGGGATAATATAAAGAGGGAGATTGAATAATTAGTAACTCAATGCATGGTATGCCAATAATTCATGGCTAAATAGAACAAGTATAAGGGTATTTTGAAACCATTTCTCATTCCAAAATATAAATATTAAAAACATTCCATGTATTTTTTTACATAGAAATCCCAATTACACTTAAATTAAATAATGCCATCATGGTGGTAGTTGATCTACTTACAAAGTCATCACATTTCCTTATTATCAACGAAGATTTCTCTCTTGAGAAACTTTTGAAGTTATATATAATAGAAGTGGTAAGAATTCATGGACATTCGCTCTCTATTATATCTTATTGAGATCTAAGGATTACTTCAAGATTCTATAGAATCCTTCTATATGTGTTAGATACCGAACATGGTTCCAATATTTCTTATCACCCTTAGATGCATGGTCATATTGAGAGAACCTTCCAATCACTGAAGGAAATACCCATATCTTATTCAATGGATTTCCAAGGACTTTATTATAAAAACATTTTCTAGTGTGGTTATCATATAACAACATTTTCCATTCAAGCATTCAAATGGAGACTTATGAGCTTCTTTATAAGAAGTGGTTTCGGAATATGACATGCTGGGATGAAGTTGGAGAGGGAACCTTATGGAACCTTCTCTTTTAAAAGAGAGATGATATATAAGTTTTAAACAATTAAACATATATTGGTACCAAAGACTTTTCACACTCCCAAGTGTCTAGTTTTGGATTAATTTAATGGAAAAACCTCTTGGAAGGAAAATTATGTGGTTGAGCAGGATTCACACAAGATTCATCAGTTATAGACAAATATATATTTCCACATGAAAACGAATTTTGCACTAAATATGTTGTGTATTTACATATATTAACGAATTATATGTGGCACAACAAAGGCTTGTGAGTGCATTAAAAGTGTTTTTCAGACAAGATAGAAGTTTTTCATACTAATTCATCACACAACCATCTAGATTTGTGATAATGGAGATATTAAATCAAAGACCTTGCGTAGATAATCCCCCAGGGGAAAATTGAGTAGAACACCACAATGTTCAATTCCCTAGAAGTTATGATCCAATAGATGAAGATTTTCGCTATATATAGATCCTCACCCCAACCATGAAAAGATTCTTCAGAAGATGAAGAGATGCTCCCCTATAAATAAATCCCTATCTTCCATGGTAGTGCACATAAAAAAAGATAATGGACCCTCAAAGGTATATCACATTCATCATAGACATTCTATGGGCCCAAATACGACTTGGCCAATGGTATAGTGACCCTCACACAACTACTCTAAAGGATGTTATAGTTCATCAAAAGAGAATATTCTTTCACAAAGCCCTAATTTGTGTGCATCAAAAAATATTTCACGTAACTATTCCCTTCGAATCGATGAGTTTCCCTTTTTTCAAGATACACTTACTCACAAAACAATTTTGTGAAACACAATAGAGTTACATGAAACATCTTCCTAGTCCCCTACCTTTCATTTTGTATGATTCTAGTGAATCCATTATCCTAATTGTTTTTCCTAAGAATAGGTATCATAATTCTTATATTAATTTAGAATAAGGAACCTAACATTGGGAATCTTGATTACCACTTATCCATGGTAGTTCCAAAGTCGTGTCCCGAGAAAGGGCATATGAATTGAAGTCATCTAATCCCTTAGGGTGCAATCCATGAGGAAAACTACACACTATTCTAGGATGAGGATCACTATTAAGTATTTTCCTGTCTCCTTAACATATCTCCCCTTGAGGGGTGAGTCTTAGTATGTCAGAGATTCAAGTCATAAAACTACCCAACTCCTCATTCTAGTTGTAGAATGTTAAACTAATTGAAAACATCCTTATGTCATGATATAAAATTATATCTATACACTATTAATTGAACACGTGATTCCCCATATATGGATCACATGGGATGAACCCACATCTCTTACCTAATTTGATAAACATATGATTCCCCATGTATGGTCATAATGGGATTGAATCTTCTCCCAAACTATGGGATGATCCTCTTAAAATCGTTTCTTCTACATATAATCCCCATATCAATTTAAAAATATTGATCATATTGTATCAGGATGATTCCACAAGTAAGCCCCACATCATCCCTCATCAATGCTCCATTTATGATATGACCATCCTTACCATAACACATTAAATTGAATGGATATGTTCTATTACATAACCTTAAATTGTGACATAAAACTATGTGTATTATTATCCCTTTCTCCCTAGAAGGGTACATAAAATGATTCCTTGAGGTTTAATCCAGACACCAATCAACCGTGTGTGACATATTCCCTCCTAAGAACACAACCCATTGATATGTCTCAATAGGTCATTCTCATATTGTCCCCATAAGACATTAAACATATGCCCAAATTATCCCTACAAGATGTTAACCCTACTCCCATATTGTCACTACAGGATGCTAAACCTATTTCTATGTTGTCACAATAAGTTGTTAAACCTCTCCCCATGTTATCCCAATAAGATTTTATCCCTACACCCTTCATGTCCCCATAATATGTGAAACTTGCACTCACCATGTCCCCACAAGATGTTAAACTTTCACCCTTTATATCCTCACAATATGCTAAGACAACACCCATTATGTCCACATAATACATTAAATCGATGTTGTCCCCTGTAGACATTAAACATGAACCCATACTATCCTTGTATGATGTTAAACCTTTTCACATATTTTCCTCACTGGACTTTAAAATTTCTCCCATCCTAACCCAACAATATGTTAAACATGTTCCCAACCTACCCCATCAATAATTAAACCTTATTATCATCTCTAAAAGATTTTAAACTCATTCCCTAGTCCATAATATCTACCCCGTGCAATGAACATTGGACACCTGAGGTAAATGTACATGGAATACCTACACCCATACCATTAATTATGTAGTGTCCAACATGGTATGACTTGGGTTCCACTCCTTAGATACCTCACATGAGATCGCCTCCAAGGAGGAAGAATTTATTTATTCCCAATATAACCAATTTTCAGACATTCCCAAAGGAGGCCAATGTGACTACTCTTTTGACCTAATGTTATGTCCCTATTAAGATAGAAGTAGTGTAATTAACTAGTCTCGACATTGGGATAGCATAACGAATGACTTCCATTAACATTACTTAATCTCTGTGGGAGACCAGGACTAGGAAAAAAAATCAAATAAGGAATCCATGTAATTAGGAATCAATATCCCACAATCCCATTTTGATTAAGGATAATGCATCATCAATTAAAGAGATAAAAGTTCCTCGCCATTATAAAGTGGTAATCTAGTCCAATAGAGATGTGTGCACATGGCATGTTGGCGCCTCAGTGGATGCATCATAATCAAAAATTGTAAACCTGATATGAAACTATTATCACCAACCAAGGGGACTATTATCACCTTGGGCCCTGAGGGATTTTCATGTTGCAAGATCAAGACATCTGGTGCTTGGTCCCACCAAGAAAAGAGTGGGCATAACAAGAAACTCCCATGAAAATTGGGTATGTTTATGTTTGTAATCCTCAATCTACAACATAATTTGTATGGATCCCTACTCTATTTCCGGAAGATTAGACGGTGATAGGGCATTGGGAATTTCTTTCCATGCATTTATATTTATGGATGAATCCCGTTTCTTTATAGAACTAATGGTATAAGAAAGAAAACAACTTAGTACTCATGGGAAATGGGGCAGGAGTAACCTTGATGTGGAAATCCCACAAAACTATACATCTATCATAGATTCCACCCCGCATTTAGTCATTTGGAACCCACACATTTTCTCAACTTATGAGATCATCTAGAGGAGGGTGATAGACATCCTTGTGAACAATTATAAGAATTAGGGTGTCATTCCCACTATGAAAAGTACAGTGAGGACTTGTGGGCATCAGTGCCTAGTTAACCCCCCCCCCCCTAGAGGGTCTCGATGGGGGAAATAACTCCCTTTTTAGTAACAATCCACTTCAGGAGTCTCTCCACAGAGTTCTCTGACAACTCAGATCCCTATGTTGAGTAGGTATGGGATTTTTAGAACATATCTATAGTGACTACTATTAGGGATCCATCTAGTAAGGATCCTACTTGATCTCATCAATTCCAACACCAACTTGTCTCACAAACCGATGAGAATGTGGAATTAAACCCTGCTATGATGGCCCTAGTTTAGAGCACCCAACGTCAATGTTTATGGAAAATGCATGACAAGGATTATATTATACAGATCATATGGCCCCTACCACCATTGGTGTACCACAGAAAATCCTTAAAATTTGTGAATAGGGATCCATATTTTGGTAATTCTGATTGAGAACCTAGCCTCGTAATCAGCAGTCTTTGTTTTCTCTCTCAATCTATGGAACCACCAATAGAAAATATGGGGTATCTCATGTAAAGAACAAATAGTGAGGATTTCTTCCACGCACTACAACTATAATGTATGGAGGTCCTCACCATGCCTTCAAAAACCAAAGTGGAGGTCCTCCATACTCTACCACAAAAAAAAATGGAGTTCATACCCATGTTACCATTAGTGAAATTAGAGTTCCTCCCCTTGATGGTACAAATCAATGTATATATCCTACATGATTCATCAAAATTTATTGTATAGGTCTTCCTAATGTTCCTAACATTTAGCATAGAGGACCTCCTTATTCCTCTACCAAACCAAGAAGACGTCCTCCTTATGTTAAAGACATAACCTAACCCAAAGAACTGTACTGAAAAAGAAGGTATAACACCCTTCATTGAATGAATAACCATGGGAAACACCATATCATATTTAAACTCTCATATTACAAAGTGATAGATAACTCGATGATGAAACCTTTTCCTAAGCTTCTAGAGTCTAGGGAATGAAAATGGGGATTGAGGAATACTATTCTAGAAGTTAAGGTCCACATGATCCCTGGATCCCTCCACAGATACCTATCGGTGGAGGATATTGGAAAACCTTCCATGGGATCATTGTGTATCCATA
This sequence comes from Viscum album, assembly GCA_963277665.1. Lineage (NCBI taxonomy): Eukaryota > Viridiplantae > Streptophyta > Magnoliopsida > Santalales > Viscaceae > Viscum > Viscum album. The sequence continues at coordinate 1,958,683,043 of OY728140.1, forward strand.
TCTATCATCACAAGTTTCCATCCTCTCAACCACTAAATTGAAATTAGGATAATTTTTCGATTCCAGGTTTTCACACATAGATGGGGAGCACACCACTGATCCAAAAATGGACACTTCATCCCTTTTACCCAAGGAATTATTGAATAGCCAATATTTTATGGATGTGATGATGAGGTTATAACTACCCCCTGAGATACATTTAAACATACACAAAACATTTTAATTTTACAAAGACTCCACTCCTAGTAAAATAATCACATAGAATGCCTACATTTTAGCTACCACCCATATCTTAGCTTGCACCCACTATAGATTGGGGAGACTAAGAGAGAGACCCTTCCTCATAGTAATATGGGTAGTGGGAGGTGTTGGCCACCAAACAGTTATCAATGGTGTTCTGGAAGCCTTAAACACTAGATTATAACTTCCCAGATTCCCTTACAAAGGATCCAAAAGCACATCAATTCAATCAAACAGCAGTTAAAAGTGTTTGAGATCATAGTACTTCTAGTATCTCAGTGGCTTGAGTATTATTTCTCTTTAAAATGCCTTAAACAAACCTGCATCAATAGAATCTCAGTAATCTACTATGTTATCGAAGAAGTGTATCCACATGTATAGATCAGAGTTTGGGGATAATATGTTTCTCTCCATTTCATACCTATTATGTGATTGTTCGACCTATTCACTAATGATGAAATTTCCCCTACATCTTTGACCATGGTAAATATGTACATACCAATATTTATAGTGGATAAGTGTAATAGGACCATTGATTCAAGGAATGATAAAGAAGATCAACCTCTAGGGAAAATGTAATAATATGCAAACCCTTTGGCATGTCTCCCCACTCATCAGCAGAGGCAAACACATTACCCCTTTAATCCCCATAATATGAGGTTTTCCATCCCTATTGTTATATCGACAAGGGAAAGGTTCATTTTGATCCCTCAGACACATTCAAGGTTTTTCCGAATTTAGAGATGAACATCATGGTAGACACCTTGCAATAGTAGGATGAGGAATAAAAAATTTTCTACATCGATCTCATTACTAAGTAGAAACTGTGTTTTTGAGTGTAATGAGGGAACCCATATCATCTCCATTGGGGAATATGGTCCTCATTGGATAGATATCCATGTTCCATCATGGTATCCGTATACATATTTTCAGAAAAAAAGATAGCAGATATGTAAAATGACTAAGGTACAAGTCGCAGACTCCACCTGAGTAGCATGATTATGCGCCTCGAGATCTAGGTCATGATGATCTTTAGGTCAGTGAACCTATCAATTAATTTGTGTCTAGAAACCCTGACCAAGGTGACTTTTTTTCTTCTATCATAGGTCTTGCAAGGACCTATAGACAAAAAGTGGAAATCCCTCCTTACAGAATGTCATACACAATGTGGGTGGAGAATTTCTAAGAACCCCCATGGTTGGGAAATCCCAATTTCCCCTCACTCAATGGGATGGGTGAACCATTTTAGCACCTTGAAAAATTTTCTTCATAGTGTGTACCTATATTGGTTATCACATTACAAAAGGAGGTGGGAAAGCACTGATTTTTAGTCCAAATACTAGAAGGACCAGCGTTTGTTTTCTATAGCTAGCTATCCATAGGTTCCATTACTTTTTGGGAGGATATTTTGAGGCAATTCCTATATCAATTTAGTTCCACCATGTAGAAGAAAAGTTTCATCATCCTCTTCATGTGAAAATAGTGGACTGATGATCAACTCACATACATTTTCACCTGATATAAACGCATCACATATTCACCCAACATGTCGTTGTCCCAATAATAGCTACTTACAAAGTGGTTGGGTAATGTTTAGAGAGGTCTTGTCCTTAACCTCATCACACTCAACTATTCATGTAGATTCCAACAGATAATTGAAATTTTTTTGTGTCTATAGAAATTCTAAAAGTAAACTAGAGAACATCCATGAATGTCTACTCTTTGAACTCCCATTAGAAGACCTAAAAATGTATAGACTATCACCATTAGTCAAGCATAGGTTCTTGAGCTCGTACACATATTGGATCCTTTACAGGAAGAGACGCTCTAGGTTTATAACTACTTGGTTCAGCCTCACCGGATGCGACCAATTCAAGAACCACCTCTCCAAACACAATTTCTTAGATGAGAAAATGTTTCTTCTAACCCCATTCATGTCTAGGAACCCATAGTTCCATTCCAAGATAGAAGAATCTAGACCTATTACTTCAAGTATTTTCAATCCGCATGCTAATTAATCAATGATCTAGAGAATTGAATTCTGAAATTAACATAGTTCAGGAGGGTCCATGAGGCAGAACTCACAGGCCATGCCAACTATTTCCCATGAAACGAGATCCTCAAACACACAAACAATGAATGAATTATCTTAAAATATTGGAACAATGATCATGTGGTTTGTGGTCTATTAACATTGGGTGACATTCCATCACAATGGATCCATGTCTCCGCCAACCCCAATAGAAAAAGTGATGGAACTAGTGAGAGGAAGTAGGCTACCATCTATGGAATGCAGAAATATGATGACTGGTCAGATTGAAAGGTAGTTACTCATGACTGTGATTTCAACCCAGGTCATTTTAGATAGCTAGAACCTCATATGGTTTATGAACTCCATATTTCCGCTACCTATGTATTTGTATCCCTTCCATCCATGCCGTGTAAGAATATGCACCAATGTTACAAGGTAATTCAGACTCCCCCACTGCTGCTAAACCCATCTTGAACTCTATGTGAAATCATTCCTCCTTAGTTATGGTATGCGACTAGGGTCTAACCAATCCTAAAATACCCCAATGATGATGAGTAATATTACATATCTTTTAATTTCATCAATATATTGGACCACTTAATGACATCCAATAGTGAGGAATTCCATACAAACCCCCCAGGTTCCTCCAGCCAACATAGTCAGGGAAAAAATAATAGTAAATGTTTTCAACTAGAATGCTCAAGAAAGTGATTTAAACAGTCTGTTCATGCTATCAAAACTAATAATCATGTCTTTCATATAGATTAGCATGTATCGTGCTCCCCATATTATTTTTCAAGTATGCCCCCATAGCTGATTACATTAGTTGATCAAGCAGCTCTGACATAACCATACCATGATCAGCCACATCCATCAAAATCCCAATCGTAGCCAATATAAAGTCTTCTAGTATTTTTTACAGGAATAAAAGATAATCATTATTAGAATATTTTTATCACTAATTAGACCCCTAGTAGTTCTGATAGTAGTATATGTGTTTCTCCCTACCAAGGAGAGACCCTTCCATGAAACAATATTCCCCAAGATTGATAGTATAGTGTTTCGAAGATCCTCCGCATCATAACTGCAAGGTTATCAACCCCAAAGTCCTTATTATTATCAAAGGAAATTCATGGGGGGCCTATAGAAGTTTTTAAAATCTCTCTCTTTTTTAAATATGATGTAGCTACCATAGAGGTATACTATGTTAAAGGGTATAAGAAAGAGTAATGTCGACCATCACCTCTTCTAATAGTGAAGATGATGGAATCATCATGAAGCGGGACATACACCATATGTGAATCACAATCCATTTAAATACCATGGAACATTTTCACAACCGAGTGGATAATGGTACCAGGATTAATCTCATTCCAACATTGACCCTCAACAGGATGGGGATAATTGAGGAAGATCTTACTCCCTTCAACCTAATTAATTTCGGTTTATAAAATACTGATCAGAAACCTTGTGGCATGTCTAGGATAAAGTCCCAGTTTGGTGGCCTGATACAAAGCCCCAAATTCATGGTTGTCCCAAAAAATATCACCTGAAATTCATTTATGGGTAGACCGTGACTTCATTCCCACACAACAATCCCCTCCTCATATCATCAGTGCTTTAAATACTACCTCATTTGGTCGATTATGGGTTCTTTATGGTGTTTTTACCCCATCGAATCTTCTAAATCATGTTGTCTAGATTCTAACTATTATAAGAGTGAAGGAAAGCATGTTCAGACCAATGGGGTTGATATCATAAATACATCTAATGATTTAATAGAAATTATAGTCAATCCATGTGAATACATTAATAATAGTGTCATTCTCTGGATTCATCAATTAGAGTCCACGATGCCAGTCCCAGGGGGTAGATTTATTATATCTAAGAAAAAGGATTTCAACATACCTAAGAAAAGGATAAACCACACATTACCTTGTAATCTTATACCAGATAGGACCAGTTAATTCCTTATGTCCCCAATATCATGGAATATCAATAATTTCTCCCTATAACAACCAATCTGTGACATTCCCACTTGTTCTACATATCAGGGCTGACTCAATGGGATCCAACTTATCACCATTACTTTGACATCAAGAATAGACCACACAATCAGAGGTCAGAAGGAATTGGATCTAAATCATATGTCTCTACATTTTCACCTGAGTGGGAACCTATTTTCAAGTACTAATTTTCCACCAGAGTAGACACTAGTGAATTCATTTAGTCAACTTTCCTAGAAAATCCGTCTCTACCCACTGATTCTCCTATCATAGGGAGGAAAAGTGGATTTAAATAATGACTCTTCTACATTTGAAGAGGGTGTATCAACCACTATTGATGAGTTAACATAGTTGATCCTTGGTACTATGGAAAATTTGAGGTTGATGTTGATCAGTTAATCCATATCTCTAGAGGGAATCAGTATTATGTGGCTATCCAAAATATTAATTTGATATCATGTCCTAGAGATTTAATGAGATTTCAGTGATGGTTCCTCTGGTCTTTGTTCACCATCTTGGCCTCCAATATAGTCATCCTGACTATGATAATCCAAGCAAAAGGATACACCCCAAAATGGTGTTATGGTTTAGGCCTAAATTGATGATCTCTTCAAATATAACTTCATTAGGGAAGTCTAGTATCCTAGATGTATCACCCATATCATCTCAGTTAGGAAGAAGAATGGGTAGAACAGAGTAAATATCTCTTTCTCATACATCATCCTCCATTTCCCAAAGTATTATTTCCCACTTCACGTGACATAGTTTTTGATCGAGTTCATAGCAGTGTTCTTGGACCTCTTCTTCATGGATGGATACTTTGTGTAAAATTGGATCCAAATTGCCCTTGAGGATGTTGAGTTGACCACCTTTAGGGCGCCCCATGGGACTTTCTGCTATTAGTTGATTCCCTTCAGCTTAATTAATTCAGGATACACTTATCTATGGTCCATTTATCTCATCATTAATCAAATTGTAGGGACATTGGTGGAATTATAAATGGATGACATGGTGTTTTAATCCTACCAGGATCAGGACCTTCTCCATGATCTTGAGAAAGTGTTCAGCTTCCTCTACACCTATCATTTGAAGATGATCCCCTCCAATTATGCATTTGGTGTTACTTATAGGATTTTTTTCATCCTCATCATAAGATTTATAGGTATTCATATTAACCGAGAGAGGATCAAAGAAATCAATTACATTCTTCCCCCAAGAAATATCTCAGATTAGTGTGGTCTGAAGACCCACTTGGCCAACATACACCAATTAATCTTGAAATCGGATAGAATGATTAATCCACTCTGAAGTATCTTGAAAAAGGAAACATTTTCTAGGGATGAGGATTCCCATAACGTATTTGAGGATATAAAAAAGCAACTCTTACATCATTTGGTTTTCCACCCATTTATGGGAATCCTCTAGTCCTCTATGTGACTAACCTAGAATAGTCCCTCAATGCCCTTTTAGAGAGAAAAATGTTGAGGGCACAAAAATCAGTTCATACTATCCCAATAGTATGTTCATCAACATAAAGTGTGGATAATCCCATATAAAGAAGTGATTACTTTCAATAGTTTTTATCATAGATTTTTCGACATTACATACAATATTATGAGATAATGTGGTTTCCTAAGTGGACATAGTGAAGTGTATCTCCAATCGCCCTTTACTAATAGGATAATTGGAATGCATTGAATTAATACTTCATTACTTAGATAAAATGTTATATTCCTTATAAATATATAAAAGGGGAGGAACTGAAATATTTATTTTTTTCCCATCCATCCCCTAAATAAATTCCCTGGGATTTTGATTTCCCAGATAAGGCAATCCTCTTACTGGATCATGTCAATCCATGTTGGAAGATTCATTTCCAGGATGCCTCCGAGTTCCTAACTGGTTGAAGGATCAACATTACCAAGATGAAAAGGGTAGAATATGGGATTTTCTTCATCACATTAGATCAACTGATCCTTCCATTCTCTTTAATTTTTTAAAATTATGCACTCAAAATGAGGAAAAGTATTATGATCTCATTACAGATCTCAAGTTAGTGCTCGATATTGTTTTCTCCAAACTATATGATGTGAGAGTTTGATTTAGTCATCAATAAGATTAAATGTGACAAAATGATCATAAATAAATATCTTTTTCCGCTATTGGATCATACCCTTCAACAGAAGGTTGAGTTCCATTCCCATCTAGAGGATATTCATGTTCCCTGATTGCAGAATAGTCAAGAAGATACCCTAGAATGTTTAGCTGCATCTATTACAGATGCTGACAAGAATGGTATGGTCATTCATATAAAACAACAGAGATTAATTTACCCTTCCATCTAAGAATATGATAACTAATAGGTAAACATAATTGTTACCATTACTCGTATTCTAGGACCCTCAAACGCCACCCTAATAGAGGAAATGCCTGATTAAATAAATCCTTTCATCGAGTATCACCTTCATGGAATTATCTGGTCATACCAATATGAGTTTGAGAGAACCCACTAGTGTAAAACATAGTTTACCCTCCCAAGTGGGCCTAACATTGATCCAACACTCTATATTTGTGTTTTTATGGAATTATCCTCCTTTTCATCCAAGAAGATGAAGTCACGTGGGTTATGCATGAAGTCTATGTTGGGTTATGTGGTGCCCATCATGTGGGATTGAATCTCTCCTGCTTATTTCAGAGGCTAGGATAACTCTAGACCGCTATGGCCTATGAATACATCATGTTAATTAAGAGGTATCATGCATGTCATATCCATTGTAACATTTTGAATTGAACACCATAGCATCTCCACACCACCAAATATTCTTGTCCCTTTTTAATATGGGGCTCAATGTTGTGGGGTGAAAATAGAAAAAATATTATATTAAGTGTAGGTTCATTTTATCCACAATAGACTTCTACTACAAATGTATAGATAAGACTCCCCTCATGTAAGTAAAATCTTAGTTTGTGACTGATTTCTTGAGATCCCAAATCATCCCTCAATTTTGATTTCCTCGTTCTTTTTTCCCAGACAAAAAAACCAATTATTGGGCTCATAGTTTAATGGAATCATATTTTGAGTAAAATATTTGGTCCAACCAAACTTATTTCTTCCATTTAGAGGAAAATGGGAAGAATGATTTGTTATTTAAGGCCCTCTCTAAGTTTATATATAAAATGGTCGGCTGAAAAAAAAGACTTTCTCATAAAAAATCCCCAACTCCCTTCGGAACTATCAGAAGGAAACTCAAAATTCCACCATGGTGACCCCATAATTCCTAGTGTATAACACAAAGGAACACTTTCTAACCAAGGTTCGTTTTGTTTCACTCTAAATAGTTGTCTATGACTAGAAGATATTAGATATAATGGAAGAAGTCTATCTAGTTGAGTGGGAATCCCATAATTATAATAGGATACATGCCTTACATAATCTAAAGAGGAACAAAAACAAGATATAAAGAGAAATCAATGAGAATTTTTCCTCTTACCCTTCCTCCATGGTGACATCGCATTGACTCTGAAAACGCCATTGATATCAGGAAAAAACCCCCCAAATTTAGAGCTTATGAGGGATGTAAATTACATAACTAATAAGTTTTATTCTAATGGAGAAAACTCTTTGATTACTATGGATATATAGTGTATAAAACCTCCCACCAATGCCAATTTTCTCAAGAAGCACATTTTATGTGGATAATAAAGGTCCTTGAAACACGACCTATAATGGTTTAAAAAGGTACATGTAGTATGTCCTTATACTTTTTAGAATGGTTCCAAACTCTACGACCATAAACTCATTGTCATAGTCAGAGATTTATGAACTTTAGCTTATTGTATTGCCATTGTTAAAGTATCATGACCCAAAAACTGTTTTCCACCCCTACAGTATGAAACCCTTCAATTTAAAGTGGTCATATCAATAGTTCGGTTTGTATGAATTTATATTGTAAATCCTTTCATCCTCAAAACATTATGTTAAAATATGGTCTTACCCCATATAAAATCGGGATTTTTTGTATGATATGTCTGGGATGATCCAAATATTAATACCTTGTATACAACCAGGAAGGCTCATATGATAAGTATACGCTAGTCAAAAACCTTAACCCATCTAAAATTTGGATGCCTCATATGATATGAGATGAAAAAATGTCAATGTCCTTACCACACGATGATAAAATGTTTCCTTACCCCATTTTAGAATAATGGGACTCCCCATGGACATTGTGGGATGCCCCAATTCCCTCATCATAGAGGATTTCTCCCTATTTCGATGTTTGTATTCTACTATGGTATCTTACAAAATTAAATATGTCTTGATTCCAATATTCATGGAATACATAGAAATTCACAAACTTCCTGTATTAAAGGCCAACTTTAAATTTATTAACCTTTAATCCCTTTGTCCCCATTTAAGGTCCCGTCATTACGACCTTAACCAATACACAGTTCATATCAAGGTGTGAATTTTTTATGTGATCCCCCTCAGCTCCATTCACATCGAGTTTTACCACTACCATGCCACACATATACCCTTGATACAAATACCTTCCTATCCTAAGAATCATGACATTAAATTGTTTTCCCCATTCACTATAGTCCATGAATTAATACCTAAAAATAACATCCACTTTCCATGGTATTTGTGTAGTACGTGTGCTTTCCAGACCTCCATTCATGATGTGTTCTAACACTTTTTTTCTAGATAAGTTCTGTGAGAAAAAAACATTTCCCTAGTCTAATAATCAGGACATTGATTTTTTCAGTAATAGTCGAAGCACCATGGATTTAAAAAAAATTCCATGGTCTAGGTTGTATGACGTCAATCTATGTAAAACCATCTTTAGTATTGCATCACGTATTACATGGTATCCTTGGCTCCTTTCATCTGTGGTTTTTATTCAATTACACTACATGAACATCCTTGAATAACCCTACCTATATAGTCCGAGATCTATGAATTTAAACTCAGAGATCCTTGGTCCAAGTATTATGGCCCTAAATTGTGTGAATTCACCTCTCATTCTGATGGTTTTCATAATCTATGGTGTTTCAGAAATCTTATGCATCCAACTCTACCAAGAACTATGTGTGGTTTGATTACCATTTTCATTGGATATGTAGTGATACCTATACCTTCTGTCTTTAAGACCAATAAAGGATTCAGTGAAAAAAACCATTTGTTACCTATGGTTTTATCACCCCCAAATTTCCCATATTCCTTCTATTCCGGCATAGTCCCCATTAAATATCCTTGACCCACTAGTGGGTCATGATTCCATCCTAAACCAACATGAAGAAAAACAAAATGGTATCGTTGATGCACAAGCCCCAAAAAAATCCTTAGTACGCAACATTCAACAATAGCCTTTCCCTAAATCAAACCCGAATGCATTATATGAATAATATGGGGAAAAACTCCAACGTACCAAGTGGATGATTTTAAAATGTGATTTAACCTCATATGACATCGGTATGAATCATATTATAAGTATTGGATATCTAAAAATTCCACATAAAAAATAGGGATTCCTTATATTCTAATATGGGAAGATTGAATATCTTAGTTGAGAGAGTAACCTTTTCCGACATCAATCTCCTACCATTCCATCAACCATGACTGTGTGTGGATTGACTACAATAATTATGGGGTATGTAATAATGCTTAGATAATTCATCTCTGGCCCATCCCTATTCATCAACTCTATGTGGGAAACACTCTGTCCTATATGCATAGGGTCGACCCCAATTAAATTTTGTTGAGATTTGTGCATAAAATAATCCCTTGGTCCTAGTTCCATGTTGCATCATCACTCTTATGCGCCACAAAATCCCTTATTTTGAAACCCATTCCCCATTTTGGTTAAATTTAGATGAACAGAAACCAATAACATCCCCTATAGTCTGAGCACTAGGATTTTAAACTATAAGAATCTATTTTTCATGTTATAAGAAATTAAACTACAAATCCCAATATCCTTAGTGTATTTCGTTAAACAGAATCCACGTCCTATACATTAAAATATGGATTCTTTATCATATTAGAATGAGATGATGATAAAATTCTACCTTGTAAAAAATAGAAATGACTTATGAGACAAGTATGGGATGGAAAAAATATTACCCCCTATAAAACCATGGTGAATCTTAGTACGAGATGGCATGATAATATTTCAAGAGAGGATGTCACCCCAACACTGTTTGTCCCCTACTACATTGTGTCTGAGAATTACGTATGCCCTGATTCACATTCTCATGTGATATGTATTTATGCATAGATATTTCATATCAGTATGTTCCATTCTATCAAATCACCTTAGGCTCTTTCCTCTCTCTCCTAGGATTTATTCTCACCTACCTTCATGTTCATCGTCTACATTCATGTTCATGGTAGAATATCTCCCATTGAACAAAACATTCCCTCTGGGAAATTCCAAGTTTTCACTTTTTCACATTGCACATTACTTGATTTAGATAATCATCACTCTCCATGTGTGACCAATCTATCTAATAGTAATGGTCCCATGCCACATTGAATCACCTATAATCCTGATCTTAGGCCTCAACAGGTCTTCATTAATAAACAAAATCTCTCATGTTTTGAACTCAATAAATAGCTGATCCTATGTATTTTCACTCCATCATCAACCAAAGTAATTATAGAACATATGTTTCGAACATGGTAAATAGTTTTTCAATATCCATTCATTACTCCACTTTCACAATCTGGGACTTAAATGATTCAATCACCCTCATTATATATTTCATCCATTGTCTCCCATTATTTTTTTCTCCCCTATGAATGATAGGATCTCCACACCACTCCATGTATCTCGCCCCTAGACATTATTATGCGGACATAGGTGTTTAAAGGGAGAATTCTTCATGAAAGTTTGATATGCATGGGTGCATCATTTTTTTATGCATCCTAATTATAGAAAATGTGAATATTTTCTCAAATAAGTTTCATGCAGCATCAAGTGTCCTTCTAATCCACTTCTTTCATTGAGGGTGACTTTCCTTCATTTTCGGGAATGATCCTTTGATAAACACCACCCTATGGTCCAAGATCTATGGCCTTAAAATATAATTAATGGTCCAACCATTCTAACCTTAAAAAAAATTAATGTTGTAACCGTAATATTTTATGTGTTGTTATGTGGCCTTCTAGGCCCCTCCTTTAATATAATGAAGATGTAAATTGAAACCAAAAATATTCCATCAAGTCACACATCCCTGGGTCTAAGAAATATTACCATAAAATATACTCCCATTGGTATACAATCAATAAAATTAAAATAATATTCCACAATCCAATCTCTATAACTTTAAACTATGAGTCCAAGTCTAAGAATAATGACTTTAAACTCTGTGCAATTATCCCATGGAATGTGTTGTGTGGAATCAGGTCAGATTGTCCCTCAATTCATATCAGGTTGTCAGCCTTCCACTCTACAAAAATACTTTTAGTATTCTCTCCCATCAGGTTAAATATCTATGACTATAAAATTATGAGTTATTATCAAATAATCATGACCTTAAACTGTGTTCATGTAAGATATCTCTTGGATATTTAATGTGGTAGGTCCTTATAGTCTTTTACATTAATGTTGTTTTAATTATCCTCTAAGCCACTCATATCCTATTTGATATAACCCTTTGGCCTATGAATTTATGAACTTGAATAGAATGTGACTCATCGTATATAATTTTTCTTAATTTAGGGTCTTTTAATCTCCCCTTTCCACATTGTTCTTTTTCTTAGTAGTACCCATGGTGTGCTCTCTCCTTTTCCCTACCATTGTGACTAGGAAAGTGTTATTCACATAATTTTGTATATCCTAATAACATGATGTAAAACATTATAATTCTAAAATTTAATAACATGATGTTAAATAATGATATACATCGTCCTCGCCAAATGATGTTGAACTATGTGTCAATTATCCTCATTTCCTGATGTAAAACTACAAAACATCTGAGGCCCTTTCCCAGGAATCCATTTCCTATAGTGGCAATCACCTTTTCTGTTGTTCATGTTCTTCTACCATTTCATGGAATCAGAAATGATTATCCCCTAGAATATGTGTTTGATATTTTTTAGACCAATACACCTACCTGATGTGGTCAAAGTTATAGTTGTGTAATTACAATAGGGATGAAATCCAGTTGTACATTCCATCAATTCATATCCATGCTTCGGGTGTTCCTATATTTGGATCCTCAAATTCCTCCACATTCGAGGTCATCCCCCTTGATGGCATGTTCACATGAAACACTGGATCACCTACCATCCTAAGCATAAACCCAATATATGCAAAATCTACATGGAAGTTTGAAATGGTCCTGGATTAGTGAGATTATGTATTACCGTGAGGTAGACGAATCTTAAAAAAGAGCCACCATGGGTGACATGATTTTTTGTAAAAGATGTATTCATTAAGATTCGAAGGCATGGTCCACCCTAGAAGACTAGGAGGACCATAGTTTTTGATTCCACCACTCTGACCTCCTCAGCAAGCCTGCTAGTTTCTCTAACCTTGGGCACATGTCTCATAACATGCCCTCCCACACTGAATGAATTTCCCTAATCCCCTCTATAAAGGACCCATTTTCCATCTTTTACTTTATCTTACACAAGAAAAATCTCAATTAGATAATCTTAACATAAATATAGGAGTGACTCGAAGATACATGTATGATAACAATCCTACCTTAAGGAGCTCAATAGGGTTAAAATCATTTGTAAAGGTCATTTCACTACTCTCCTCGGGAATCACCCAATCAACAAACATCCCCTTGTATTCTTCATCACTAGAGCCTCTCTTTTCATAACCAATCATTTTCTCCCAAATTGACTCTCTAGCAGGTGGAATATCCTCACAGTCATGATCACCACCAAACATCACCCAAACTGGGATGGGAGGAAGATTATGTGTCCCATACTGATGTGAATAGGCATCTATTGGGGCCATGTATTCAAACCACATATGTAAGTGAATCTAGGTAGTGATCCTGGCATGCCCCTCCTCTGGCATCTTGACCCATTCATGGTTTTGCATCCACCATAACTACTCCATCGATAGGTCCATCCACAACATTCTCTAGGCCACCGAAGGTATGGATAATGCATCATCAGTGTTTGGATCTAAGTGATGTAACATATTCTTGTCTGGGGACTCCTTATCTCAGCTGTTTATAGCCTAATATACACATGATTTCTCCCCAAACCACTTCTAGGCAAGGCCCTCCCCTACAAGAGGCGAGGGTGAAAACAAATCTCTGGTGACCCCGACTGAAGTTCTATCTTGAGCAACCCCCAGTGCATATATTTCACCTAAAAGAGAAATCCACCATCCACCTTTATGATCTAGCACCTCTCTTGATGCGACAGTCACTCTCACACACTAATGAGGGATCACACTAAGGATTGTCACTACCTATTTGTTGGAATGTGTCTTGGAGGGGGTGTTATTGACATTGGTATGTAGAATCATGATGAACTTCCCAATGGCCTTTCCATCGAAAATACATCATATATGATGAAGGGTATAGGTTTGATGCTCCTCATGGACACCCATGTAGAATTCTTCATTTTATTTGAAATGTATCTGAACTTTCAAGAAAACCAAGATGGATTTTATTACCCTTAGTATGTGTTTCCATATATTTAAGCTACCGGAACCCTGCCCCATAAAGTCTATATAAATTCATTATTATCTAGATTCCCCTTGAATTTTTCCACCATTTTACAATTGGGATTAAGAATGGGTGGAAGTTGATGATCTCATCGTTATTGATACAAATCGTGACACTGACTTTTCTAAGCACCACTGGACGAAGATCTACAATGAAGAGCAATTAAGGTCATAGACAGATATTTGGATGTGTAATGGGGTTCAAAACTTAAACCCTCTAATGTGCACTGAAATACACCTACAAAGAAATTAGTATGAACCTTAAATTCTCTTGGGTATAATCCACCTCACCACATTTCCCAACTGGCTATAGAGATGGGTCATCTCTTGCACCCATAGATTTACCCGGTTACCTGTTGTCAGGATCAGTGTTATCACAAGCATCATCAAGAATAGGCCCATGTATGTGTCTCTGACTAGAATCATCCATCCACTATGTATGGTGGCTAAAACATTAGCATAGAAAACTATTGGCTACCATCCATACACCATATTATATATCCACTAATCATAGTTTCCCCTCCATGATTATCTAGTATAAACCCCAACTCCTCCTTTTCGTCGCCGATAGACACTACTTTGGATTGCCTAGAATTTTCATGGCTCTGCCATTTTTCAAGAACATAATTATCTATTTCTTGAATGTGATGTGTTTATAGAAGGGGGAGAATGATCTATCACTTTCTTCAATGCACTAAATGGTGCAAAATTAGAATATGGGAATGCTGTCTGTCACCCCAAACATTCAGTTCCAAAAGAAAATCATCATATTAGAACCTAATGATTGGTCTGCCACCAAAGCATTGCACATCCCAAAAGTTGATTCCAACCACCCCATGGTGCAGTTGGTATGTTTTGGTTTCTAGAGACCAATGGTTGAGGAGAATTGGAAATAGCTCATGTTGTTTGTTATGTATTGAACTGGGACATCCAGACTGCCATATACAATTTGATATTGTATAACCAACTCTTATACTCTATGTAGGTGATGTGTACCCAATAATCCCAGGCCCACTCATTAGTGATGTTTTCTCATCCCCACAGATCCATGTCTTTGTACCATCCCTTTCTGTTATCTGGGATGGTTCTTTGAAAGATACTATCATAGTTATATGGGAACTCATTAGCCTCTGGATTATCCCTATTAACTATCTCCACCTTTCTGATCATTATATAGATGGAGGTGTCCTCATGATCTCAAGAAGGGTAACCCCTAATAGTGATATTCTAGAAAAATATATCTTTTGATGTTTAAATAAGAAACATATTTTGATGACCCTCAATGCCTTGGATGACCACCCCATCCATCATCCCAATGTAATAAAATGGAAGGTTGTTGCTCAGAAGATAATTCCATTGGTATTTTGTTAGTGAGATCATGAGTTCCATGTTGTTTGAAATGACCCTCTTGAATCAAGGAATCTCTGGGGTCCCAACCATCTTGTCACTTTGATTTGTGGAAACAACGCTGATCTCATATTGATTTATTTGGTTTTTAATTTGAGGAGAATATGTGTGTTTTAGTATAGAAGGACACAATAATGGGGTTTTTGTGTTCAAATCTTGTAGTGTTGTGCAAAATTGGATGAATACACCGAAATTTACCCCTCATTCATGGATGTATATTCTCAAAATTCTATGTTGTGTGAATGTTGCAGCCATGTCATGTAATTTCATGCAAAGCATGAGTTCTGTGCATGAGATAAGGATTGTCATGCAAAGAAGATAGAGTACTATATAAGGTGATCCTCCCCTATTTATAGGCTCTGCTCACTATATTGTTTGAAGCATTCAATTTAGTTATGAAGTGAAAGGTCAAAATTGCACAAACACTCAGAAATGAGCCACACACTTCATTGCTTACCTCAAAACATGACATTATAGTACCCTATCAGTTATGATTCTAAGGGGGGAATTTTTTGGCATCAATATCTTGTCACGCACCCAAATGGAATATTTTGGATGAATTGAGAACTAGAACAACCATGAAGGAAAAGTATGGATTTAAGAATCAGGTTGCATGCTAGATTCAGTAGTTTCTTATAAAGATATAGTTCCACATGCGAATGACTTGGATGCTAATGGGAATGTGTAGTTCCACATATTCTCCTTGGAAAAATGTATTATAAAGGACCATGTGAACAATAAAATAATTTTTCGTGTAAGAAATATGCATTGTAAACTAATATTTCATGAAACCGTCTAATTTCACAACAATGGTGATGTAAAGCCAAATCTCTTGGGTGGCCAAGCCCCATGAATCCATGATTTTTCCTAGTTCTAGAGCCCATTTCTCCCACAACTCTTGCACATAACACAAAAACATTTCTCAAAACAAAATCTATATCCCCAATCTTCCATTACCTATTATCCTAATGAAACCATTACCCTACCAATTTCTCCTTAGAATAGGTACCCAAATGACCTTTTATTATAAACATAGGGACCCTAACATTGAGCCTCTTGATCACCACTCCTTGTTGGTAGTTCCAATGTAGTGTTCTTCCCAAAGGTGAAAGAAAGGATTTCCAATATTATCTAGGGTTTCCACATTTGAGGGAAACTATGTGTCTCTCTTGTTTGAGGATCTTCATGTCAGATTTTACTCTTTCATTAACATTGTACCCCTTGAGAAGTGAGCCCCACCATGTTTGAGCTAAAAGACATAAAACATCCCCCTACATGTACTAGTTGTAGGATGTTAAATTTCATGACATTATACTCGTCACATAATGTAAAAATTTAGCCTTACCATGTGAATTAAATATAGGATTCCCCATATATAAATCACATGGGATGACCCAACACCTCTTACCCCATGGGATAAACACCGGATGCACTATGTCTGATCATCATAGGATGCCACCTTCTTCCCCACCATGGGATGATCCTCCTGTAATGGGAATCTCACACATATAATCCCCATACCATTCCCGAAAGGTTAGAATATTTCATTGGATACATTCTACGCATAAGCCTCGCACTATCCCTCATCGATGATCCTTCCCTAATAAGGGTGTCCTTTCCACAAGATGGTAAACTACATACATTGATTATATCAAACGAACTTAAATTGAAGTATCAAACTATGTGGGTGTTCATACCTGTCTCTCAATTAGGTTATGTAGGATGCCACCCTAAGTTTCAATTTAGATTCACATCACCCTATTGTGAAAACTTTTCTCGTAGGGACAAAACCCATCGATCTGTCTTAATAGAACATTCGAATAGTTTCCTTTTAAGATGTTAAGCCTATGCCTATCTTATCCCAGTAATATGTTAAACCAAATCTAATATCGTCCCCAAATGATGTTAAAAATCCACCCATTTTTCCAAAAATATGTTAAAACTATTCCCATCTTTTCATTTAAATATATTAAAAATGGTCCCATATTATCCCTGGATGAAAATTAAACCTACGATCATCTTATCGCCATAAGATGTTAAACCATCGCTCATCACGTCCCCACAAGTTGTTAAACCAAGGACCATACTAACCCAACAAGATATTAGACATGTGCCCATCCTGTCCCTAGAATACATTAATCATGCACCTATATTTTCCACACAAGACGTTAAAGCTATGCCCATATTGTGCCAACAAGAGGTTATACTTTTTCCCATCATTTCCATTAAATATGTTAATCATATACCCATCTTGTCCCGAAATTATATTAAACTTATTCCCATATTGTCTCCACAAGATGCTAAACACATTCCCACCTTCTCATCACAATACCTTAAACATACTCCCATCATATCCCCACATGAAATTAAACATTTTCCCAACATATCCCCACCTGATTTTAACCCTATGCCCATATCCAAAAGATATTGATATAATTCCCAAGTCTACAATACCTGGACCATGTAATAATCATTTAATTGTTTCTATAAAAATTCATGAAAGACTTACACCACTATAATCCATTACATCAGGGATGAAATGAGATTCCTTGGGTTCCATACGTAAGATGAATCATATTAACATAACTATAAATAAGATTAATTTATAGGTCACCAATATACCCAATGTCCAGACATAGCCAGATGTTTCCAATGTGACTACTCTCCTAACATTTGGTTGCTTCCCTATTGAGATAGATGCAGTGTAATTAACTAATTTTCACATAGTTATGTCACTGAGAATGAGTTATATGAACATTACTTAATATATTATGGAGACTCAGACTAGATATAGAGATCCAAGGAGGAATCCATGGAAGGAAGAACTAACATCTCATCACCCTGTTTTGATCATCCAAATTACATAATTGAAGAAAGTGATAAAATTCACTCACCTATGGAATGTTAGAATGTAGGAAATAGAGACGTGTGTGCATGAAACATTGGTACCCTGACTAAACTGTCATAAAAAACATCATATGAAATCCACATAAAGTCAAAAAAAATATATATAGACAATTGTAAACGAGACATTATGATTCAGTTCAGAGATAAGTTGTTCTTTTATACATCACCATGAAATAATTTAATTTGGTTTTGAAAGAAGGGAAATCATAGAAATATATATATAATCCCCTTTGATATCCTGATCACATTAGAGATGTGTCCAATCGACTCATACTCCTACCTAAACATACCACAACTACATGATGTGTTCCATGAATCCCTCTTAATGAAGTGAATACCTGACCCCACCCCCAAATTTATTGAATCTTGAGGTTGTTTCATTTGATAATGACCTTTCATATGAGGAGTATCTAGTGATTATCTTATCTCATATAGACAAAGATCAAAAAAATTAAGACAACTCACCTTGTCAAAGTGTGGTGGAGAAACATAAGGTTTGGGGATGCTACATGTGAAATAGAAGATTCTATGAAGTATATATACCCCTACATGTATTCACCATATTATGTAATATAAAATTATTTGCGGGAAATTCCTTAATGAGTGAATAATATAACATCCGATTTTTTAAAAATAGAAAACAATGATTGATAGTGTATGAGACATGAACCATTAAACCCCAAAAAACATGAATTTTTAAATATAATCATTATAACTTATATATTAAATTAGAAGGTATGAATATGATTCACAAAATTATGAATTAGAGATAATGTTTATACTCAATTTATAAATTATTAGAAAATAAGAACATGATTTTTAGTAAATACATTTCTTAGTAAAATAAATTTTCATCAAAAATGATTTTGTTGCTTTTGTGATGAAATATAATAATTAATAGTTATAACTTTTCAAAAAAAATATTTAATAAAATAAACCCCCTTTTTTGAAATCATAATATTGATATTTACATAAGGATAAATGTTTTTTATTTTTTAGAAAATAATAATTTTCATTGAATAATGAAAAATAAGGATATTTTTGTAAAGCTATCATTTATTTTTAATAAAAGTATAATTATTATTTTATTTTGATTTAAAATAAAATTATTTATAATTTAGTTATATTTCATTCAATTAATTAATTTTAAATCATATTTATAGTTGATTTTAAAATAATGTTATTTATATTCATAAAAACACATTTTTATAAATTATTTTAAAAGTGAATTTTGTTTCTCCATTTTAACTAATTAAGATACACCATAATAAGGAATGGTTTAAATGATATTTATAAATTATATATCTATAAATATTAATTTAAATAAATTTAATTATGATTTCTTTTCACTTAGTTAATGTATGATCATCTAATTCTTATAAAATAAATTTATTGAAAACCAATTTTCTAAACATGATTGTATGTTTAATTATAAATTAATTTACACAACTTATACAAATTTAATTAAATAAAATGGATTCTATATTCTAAATATAACAAAAATAATATTATAGGTCAACTTAAGTTTTGGTCAAAAATATTAGTAATATGGTGGAGGTGTGTCTTGGCCATTTCAACCCTCCACTACATTATTTATCAATGATGGATTCATACATATTCAGATTGAATTAAAATTATTGAATAGTTTTTTATAAATAAAATAATTTCACTCGTCCTACATTATTAATGGAAGATGCCTCTCCTCTCATCTATACAATTCAAAATCCTGTTATTTTTTCCAATACCTTGCCAAATACCTTTCTTACATCCCTTAACACATCCTATAGGCCTTTTTGTATCATAAATCCAATCTTGGTTGGATTTAGTTATAATCCAAAATAGAAGGTATTAAGAATAGGTATTATTCATAACCGATTATCATTTTATTTATTTCTTCCTCCACATACTAAAAAAATTAATCAAACATGTTGATAAAGAAACATAAGTTTCTCCCATATACCTATATTTTCTTATGTTATTGACTAACCTACATTAATCTCCTCTTTTATCAAATTGGAAATAAAACCATCGATCTTGGTAACAACAGACTACCGCCACACGAACTGATATAATTTGGTTTCCATAATTTCCTCTCAAGGATATTCATAATGATAGATTTAAGGTTTCTATATGATATTCATGACTATTAAACTTTATGTAAAATTAAAATGTCACATAATTTTATACCTTATCATCAATAGATAAATGGTAACATTGTTTTTGTGTAAAACAAATAATCGCCTAACGAAGTGATGTGATTCATTTGATTTTACCACATCACATGGATGGTATATATAAGAACATTTATAGAATAATAATATATTTATGATATAATTACCATTATGTAATTATAAAATAATACTTTAATTATTTTCATATAGATCATTGAAAAATGGAAACATTACTCATTGTATGTATGGCCTACCATCTCCATGATTATAACATAGTTCATTTTTTGTAAACATATTAGATTGTTTTTTTAATTCTAATTAATGGGTAAAAATGGTAATTATATTTTAAATATTATTATGAGTATGATGGAATAATAACCCCTTTAACCTTAGTCAACTTAACAATATGATTATAAAATATAAACCAGATATTCTTAAAATATCTAACACGAAACTAAATGATTAAGTAATTGAATATAACATGGTGATTAATAAAATAAAATATTAATAAACATAAAAAAAATTATGAAGAAAGAAAATAATTGACCTAATTTTGTCATTCAAAATGATAAAGAACACATGTGATGATACGGGCTTGAGGTAAGGGATCTCTATAACCCACCATTTTTGTAGGTTTTGACCTTTCTCTCTCTAACTCACTTTATATTTCCTTAATTTAATGGAATTATTCTAAATATTATATATATTTCTCGCAAATATATACATATATTATTCTCTATTCCACTAATTGGGAAATACATGTCTTATATTCATTTATCATATTCATTCAATATGAAATATCTTGTGATGGTGATGTGGGGAATGATTATGAAACCCATTTTCCTTCTATGGTAATCTCTTATGTTTACTCCTTATAATTGATTTTATTTTTTTAGAAAACAATATTCATGAACGTGATATGATAGGTGTTCCCAATTATAACACTAATACATTGCATAAATATTTATTATCATGAGACATCGTGTATGGGATTGGGGGGTAAACAAAATCCATTACAAGAATTTTTCCACCATGTGATATTGTCAAGGAAGTTAGACTTGAATCATTTTATGCCATGGTATATGTTTTTATCACGTTTCCTAGAATTATATTATCATATGAAACCATTTTCATTACAATAATCTCTCATGTGATTATTCTTTCACCTTGTCTTTTAATATAACATGTTATAGTTTTGACTCACTGGTTATGATTGTTTATCTAGTTTATTATTTTAATGGGATTTTGGCTCTCCCATTTCATTTTATTATTCCTTAGGTTATCCTCTGTAGTTTTAGGATCACATATTTATTTATGATTTCGTTATGGAGAATTAAATAAGTATCTCAAGTTTTAGTTACCTTTTGATGTATTATAATCCAAATCTTCCAAAGACAGTAGGCCTTTTCCATCATTGTTTTATATTAATGGATATTTACCTTAAACTTCCTGAAATAATATGTGTATAAATTCTTGTATTTCTTGAAAAAATATATAACATAAAGATGAAGAATAAAATTTGAATATAAGTGGAGAATATGGATTGTAATTCTCCATTTAAATCTTGTTTCACCAAATGAACCGGAAACAAAAAGGGGATTGGTATATTGAAACTATTATTAAGGAGTTTGTGTGATGTACTTTCATTGACCATTCTCAAATAATCTTGCTTTGTGTTAGGAGTCTAACTCTCGTCTTCTACCCTTTTATTTAAATTACATTCACATTTTCCCTTAACCATAATTACAACCATGTAAAATACGCATGATTAGTGTAACATATTTGAATCTTTCATATATAAATTATAATCTCATAGAGGTTATAGATCATAATGAATTTTAATTAGATGAGTATAACATTCCATATCAATTCCACTTTATAGAATAGTAACACAAATTCCATGTTAGGTAGGTTTAGAAGTGTACATTGATGGATAATTGAGGTTTAATTAATTTTATTTATAGGGAGGATAAGAATATGAGAATTTATCTCATTGAGGGAACATAATAGATTTTATTTTGAAGATTGATGGGTTGTTATCTTAATTTTTATCATCTTGTTAATTATGGTTGAGACATTATGCTTCCCTCGAGAGTAAAAAATCTTGATGTGGGGAGTCATAATATTTTATTGTTTAAATTTAAAATTTCAATCAACTGAAAATATCCATTTTTCATTTTTAATTCCTAGTTAAAAATAATTTTTTTTGTTCTATATGGGTTTTTAGTGTTTTTATCTGAAGAAATTAATGTCTTTATATTTTTAAAATTTTGTTGAAAATTTAGACATAAATTTTTTTATTAATTTCATGAGAAATATATTTCAGATTTTACATTAGGAAAATTCTTATCTGTTTTTGTAAAATTGTTATACATTGAATTGAAATATTTTCCATTTTCAAGAAAATTAACATTAACTAATGATTTTTCCAATGATAAGTATTTTTTATTTAAAATTTTAAAATTTTTGTTTGGTTGAAAAATTAAAAATAATGATTAAATAAGTTTTGAGTTTCTTTTTTGCAATTGAAATTTCATTTTAATGATTTCAAGACTGTACTATTGTTACTTTAATGTTTTTGTGTGTAATTAAATTCAAATTATTTTTTGGGATAGATAGTTTATATTCTTGGCTTTTTGAGGATTCCCTTTCACGCAAGATGATACCCTCCAACCTGAGTCAGACTCTCAATGCACAGATTAAGAACCTAACACAATTTTTATCCTCTAAAACCTGATAAAATCCTATGGAATTCATTCACTATAGTTGTTCATTATACCAAGTTTAGATCCTCACCAAAAACAAAACAATTGGACATGATTGTTGTGTAAATTACTTCTTTCAAAATATTCCACATTGTGCAGATATCACTACTATATATCAATCTTTATTTAGTTTAAGGAAAGGCCTTTATTTTCATTAAAAAGTGTTATCGTCCAAAGAACTGTTAAAAGGTGGACACTTTGATTAGTGATAGAGAAGCGCAGATTAAGAGTTACTTTTATCAATTCTTGAAAAACTTTTATAATGGTCATCCTTTATCAGTGTAATAAATAGCGATGATAAAGGACATAGTGGTTTAGTTTTCTATTCAAATTGTAGCACACTATAGGAGAAAATTCAACTATATGGAAAATCATTATTTGATTAAAATAAAAATTATGCAACATATTCCTAAAAAATTATATTATAGACATTTCATTTATTAAAATATCATTAAAAAGTACAATTTATGAAAAATATTTGAAAACATTAAAGGTTTTATTGTCTTTGGCTGTTGAATCCCTCTAAAAAATCTCGGTCATGATATCAGTTTCTGCATGAATCACCATAACTTGAAAAAGATAATGAACCTGTATAAGAAAACAAATATTCTATTACTAATACTATAAATAAACTAATTAAACATAAATATGAAACAATATATTAATAAAATTAAAATTTTAAATCATAAAAACACAATTTGAGTCATATTGGCCACATCATGTGTCTGATAGAGAGGCAGATAATTCTTATACCTCACAAATGACTTATGGATTATGATCCTATATTATCTAAACAATATGAATGTTTCTTCTTATTTTTTGATAATTTCGCATGTGTTTTGAAATAAAATGAATTTTTAAAACTCAAAACTCATAGTTGGAGTGATACCAGGAACACAGTGTGTCAGATTGAGTTGTTTCTATTTTCTATATGTCTAAAATGACTTAGGGATAATTTTCATAAATTATCAAAAGATTATGAATGAATTTGATGAGTTTAAATTACATGATGTTAATTTTGAATTGATATGTCAATTTTAAATAAAAAAACACAATTGGATTCATACAGGTCACACATTGTATTTGATTGAAGTCATGTTTATTCCTACACTTAAAAAACAACTTAAGGACAATTTAAAAAAATTATAAGAACAATATGAATGTGTTTTCACATTTTTATGTCACATATCTTTTTTAATAGAATTTTATTTTAAACTGAATACACACACTTTGAGTCATAACTGTCACCTAATGTGTCAATTTGACATGAGACTAACTCCCACATGTCATAAATGATTTATGAATCCTCTTCCTAAAGTATCAATACAATCGGATCACGTTATCTAGATTTTTAGGGAGTGAAAAATGTTTTGATCTGAAATTTCAATTTTAAATTGATAATAGACACTTGGATTCATACTAGGCACACTGTGAATCATATTGAGGTGTGGATGATTAACGCACATCACAAATGTAATATGTATGGTTTTCATAATGTATCAAAATAATCCCAATTTGTTTTCTTGGTTTTCTGTATGTGATGTGTGTTTTGAACTAAGATGACAATTTTAAATAAAAAGATTCACTTGCTGTCAAACCAATCACACTGTGTATCATATTAACATGCGATTTATTACTAAATATCAAAAATGTCTTAAGGATTTTATTCCCCCTATGTATCAAAAAAATAAAAATGTTCTTTCTTAGTTTTGAGTATTTCATGTGTCATTTTTACTAAAATGTCAATTAAAATAGAAAACATGAAATTTCAGTCAAATATGAGAAAAAATGTATTATTTTGTTATGACACTAATTCATACCCATCAAAAATGACTTTAAAATAATTTTCTTAAGTAATCAATACAATAGAAGCACATTTTCTTAGGTTTCAAGGACTAACAAACATTTTGAACTAAAATGTCAATTTTAAACTGGTAACAAACACATTGAGTCATACCGGGAACAATATATATTGTATTTTGGTGTGGATGATTCCTAAATGTAAGAAATTACATATGGATCATTTTCAAAATGGATAATGAAAACTTGAATATATTTTTCTTATTTTTGAATATGTGAAGTGTGTTTTGAACTTCAAAGTCACTTTAAAATAAAAACACTTACTTTGAGTCCTACAAGTCATATCATACATCTCATTGATGTGTGGTTTATTCCTACATCTCAAATATGGATTAATGATTTTTTCATAATTATTAAAGTAAAATGACTGCATTTTCTTAGTTGCGAGTATTTCATTTGTCATTTTTATTAAAATTTTAATTGTATATAAGAATAAGAACATTGAGTCATAATTGTAACATCGTGTGTCGATTTTATGTTAAACTAATTATTACATATGAAAAATTACGTATGAATCATTTTCCTAAACTATTAATACAGTTTGATTAGGTTGTCTCTATTTTTAGTGGGTGACAAATGTTTTGACCTAAAATGTCAATTTCAAACTAATAATGGACATTTTAAGTCATGATAAGCACACCAAGTATTGTATTAAGGTGTAGATAATTCCTACATGACAAAAATGACTTATGGATAATTTACATATTATTTCAAAACTATCAAAATTTATTTTCTCATTTTTTAGTTTGTGATATGTGTTTTGAAATAAAATTTCAATTTTAAATAAAAAGACATGCTTGGAGTCATACTGGTCATACTATGAATGAAATTAACACATGGTTGATTAATACACTTCAAAAATGGCTTAAGGGTCTTTTTGTATATTATTAAATTAATTTGGATTTGTTTTATTTATTTTGAGTATATCAAGTGTAAATTTTTCTAAAATTTAAATTTAAATAGAAAAAAACACATTGAGTCATACTAGTCACATCATGTGTCAGTTTTATGTGATATTGACTCCTACACATAAAAAATGACTTATGAATATTTTCTTAAAAGTATCAATACAATACAAAAACATATTCCTTGTCTCTAGTGAGTGATACACGTTTTGAAGTAAAATGTCAATCTCAAACTGATAACATACACTTTGAGTTATTCTGGTAAAACTGTGCATCATATTAGGGTAAAACTGATTCATACAAGTAAAAAATTATTTATGGGTCATGGACTTAAGTATAGAATAAATATGAATATGTTTCCTCGTTTTTTAGTTTGTGATGTGCATTTTGAACTAAAATTTCAATTTTAATTATAAACCCAATTTAAGCTATACTGGTCTCACCCTGTCTCTGTTTAATGAAAGGTTGACTCCTACACATCCCAAATGATATAAGGACCATTTTAAAAATTTATCAAACCAATATGAATGTGTTTTCCTAGTTTTAAGTATGTCACATGCGTTATTTTTATTAAAATGTCAATTTGAACTAAAAACAAACACATTGATTCATATAGGTCACATTGTGTGTTAGTTTTAAAAGAAACTAATTCCTACATGTCAAAAATTAAATATGATTCATTTTCTTAGATTATAAATATAATCAATGTTTTTTTCTTCATTTTCAGTTAGTGACACATGTTTTAAACTAAAATGTGAATTTTAAACTGATAACATTCATTTTGAGTCATATTAGGAACACCATGTATCATATTATGGTGTGAATAAATTCCACACCTCCTAAATTATATATGGATTATTTTCATTAATATTCAAAAAAATTAAAATATTTTTTCTCAATTTTGAGTTTGTCACTAGTGTTTTCTACTAATATGTCAATTTTAAATGAAAACATAGTTTTATTCATTCTTGTCACACCATGTTTCATATTGATGTGAGTTTGATGCCAACATGTCACAAATGACATATGGATAATTTTCCAAATGTATTAAATCAATTAAAATCCATTTTATCATTTCTTTCGTATGTCACAAGTCCTTTTTACTGAAATGTCAATTTAAAATGAAAACACACACTTTAAGTCATGCCAATCACTTCGTGTGTTAGTTTGACATCCGAATGATTCATAAATGTCACAATTGAATTAAGAATAATTTTCATAATGTATAAAGATAATTTATGATCATTCTCTTAGCTTTAGGTTTGTGACATATATTTGGAACAAAAATGTCAATTTAAATCTCATAACATACACATTGAGTCATACCCAGTACACCATGTATATAATTGAGATGAGGCTAATTTCTACACATCAAAAATGATTTATAGATAAGTTTTCTACGTTATCAACAAAATACTAATGTTTTTTTGTGATTTTGAGTATCTCATAATCATTTGGAACTAAAATTGTAATTTTAAACTAAAAACACAGACTTTCAATAATACTTGACACACCGTGTATCAGATTACGATGAAGTTGATTGATACAAATAAAAAAGTAATTATGAATTGTTTTCCTACATTATAAAAAAATATTTATTTGTTTACTATATTTTTACTATGTGATGGGTGTTTGAACTAAAATGTAAATTATAAACTGAAAACATGCACTTAGTGTGAAACTGATCACATTTTGTGTCAGATTGAGGTGTAGATGACTGAGAGTCTGAGGCATCCATATTTAATATGATCCTTCCCCATGTTATATGAGTCTTGAAATCCCTCATTGTTGTTGAAAATATCTCACCTTACATCAATCACTTTTCCTGGTTATTAGATCTCTTATAGATCAAGTTTATCATCCATAGAGTAGTTGACAGGTGCTAAGATCAAAATATTTCAAAGGTCATACCTATTTTGGAGAATTATCTTATCCTCCATTTAAATAGATTAATTGTATAAATTTTAAATATATTTTAAATTTTAAAACATAACATACAAAAATGAATAAATTTTATTCATATAAATTACAAACATATTAAAAATTTTACATCTATAGTAAATAAATATATGTATAAATAAATATTACAAAATAATTAACACTAGAAAAACATAAAAATCAATAAATATTAATAATTAATAAATAATTTTTAATGAAATAAATAAGAAAAATGAATAAGTAGAATTTAATAGAGAAAAAATTTTAATTAATGAATTCCTATAAGATTAACTACATGAAATGTATAAACACATATAAATAAAATAAATCATAAAAATTGCACTTAAATAACTTAATTATATAAATTTTAAAAAATCAGAATCCTATAAAATAATAAATTAAATTGAATAAGTATTATTCAAATAAATTAAATACATATTAAAAATAATACTTATAAAATTATAAATATGTAAAAAAAATAAATTTAAAAAATATTATATAAAAAAAGATAAAATATACATCAACTTTGAAATAAGTGCATTCCACACATACACAAGTTCTATAATCATATATGTAAATCTAGTCTAAATGTGCACATATCGTACACATATACCAACATCAATATATGTTCAATGTCTATATATAAAAATACACAAGACACACACACAAAACATAATGAATACACATATATTCACACAAACATTGATTTAAATATATATAGTCAAATATCACATACTAAAAATACATCATTTATATTTATATTTTTGTTTAAAATATTTAAAATATATATTAATATATCATATTTTTATTAAATATATTCCTTTATTTTGTTATTAATTTATATTAAAAAAATATATTTTTAATATAAATATGATACTTTTATAAATATTAATAATACTTTTTATTAAAAGTTTTTATCAGTACTGAAAAATGTTTTAATAAAGATACACATTTATCAGTGCCAAAAATTTGTTCATAAAGGGTACATTTTTATCACTAGTTTGTTTAGCACTAATAAAAGTTACCTTTATCAGTTCATTTACCAAGAAATGATAAAGGTTGCCCTTTTATCTATTTTTTGTGTTTAGAAGTGTACAAAGTGTGATATGTGAAAGTGTATGCCCCACTTAATCTCAATCTATACCAGGCCCATTTTTAATCCCTTAACACTCTCCACAATATTGTAAAATGCATGCCATGTCTTCCACTCAAAAATCATACGAAACGAGCTTCCCTTGTACTAAAACTCATAGAGAGTTTCAAAGTAACAAATACCTTAATAGAATTTATTCAACATCATACAGAATCAGCTGAAGGATGACACATGGAAGGTTTCGAGGAACTACAAAATTTAGTGTTTCTCATTTTATATTTTGTCTAATTCTCGAAGGGGCATGGTCCTCTTAGAGTTTTACATTCCTTGGTGGAGGGGAGTGAATAATGACTGATGTATTATTTCCATGTAAAAAAATATGATTTTCTTTTTATTAGTGCTTCTTTTATTTTTTTCAAAATATAATTTCATTCTAATATCATACTATATCATTGTGTGTGGTTTTTATCACCTACTTAAGTGATATTATTCTTTGTCAATTATGTTTTAATTTTTTCTGTTCATCAATTTTAATATTATTTATTACATAATTTTATGTTATATTATGTTCTCATTATGTAGTGTCCTCATCTTTCTTTATAGAATCAGTTTTATTGTAATTTTTTTTCTTGGGTTTAGTAATTTTTATCCATTTCCTCATCGATGATTTTTTATCCTCTTTCATCTCTCATACAAAATATTTATTCTTCCCTTTTTTTACCTTTATCATTTACGTTGTGAACTCCAAACTCTATTAATAAAGATCTAACCCACTTTTCCAAGATGAGGGAGGAGATCTAAGAATTGTTTTTTTAGTTATTATTATTTATATTCCAATTTTATATCATTAATTATATTCTTAAGTATCACTATGAATTTGATTTTTAGTATGTCCATAGCCAGTGATTACTGATCTCCCCTCCAATGATTTTTTCTCTTTTTCTCTAAAAAAAATTCTATCCACCAACATCTATGATCCAAGGGGGATTTAAAAATCGGAGTATGGTTCTGGTACATCATAAATACATTTTAAAGTCTCGACTATACTTTCTGGAAGAAAATACATCAAACTAAAATACCTTTTACTGAAGACATTTATCATTGTATCCAGAGATGTGGGTTGTAATAGAGTGAGACACTACTACATATACTCCCTTTAACATCACAAAAAGGGGTTTAATAATCATTAAAAATGAACAAATATTATAATCTTCCTTAAAAAACTATGGAATTTATCAATGCTATAAATAACACAGAAAAATACCCCTTTATCGGTGCTAAACTAGGGCCGATAAAAGAAATGTTGTCGTACTGTGCTATAAATATTACAAAACACTACAATAGATAATAAATAATATAATTGTAAATATATTTAAATATAAAATAAAATAAAAAATTATATTATATACATTTAAAAAATATTGGTTTTAAAAATTACATTGGAAATTATATTTTATCAGAAACACTAAAAAACATCAATATTCCCTTATATTTGGTCCAATAACCCCTCACAAAAAGTTCTTAATCATACTAGCAGTTGCTGAAAAAATTACTCCATCTTGTTAAAAATAACACACGTATATCAAAAAAAAGTATGTTACTAAAACAGTTACGAAATAAATTAAACATAAATATGAAATAATACATTAATAAAATTTTATTTTTAAACTAAAATCACATATTTTCAGTTTTACTAGTCACACTATATCTTAGATTAAGTTATGTCTTTTTTTATATGTCACAAAATACTTATGGATTATTCTCCTAAAGTATCAAAATAATCTGAATTCATTTTCATATTTTGTAGTATGTGATGTGTGTTTTGAACTATAGTATCAATTTTAAAATAAAAAACATCCGCATTGAATCATACTAGGCACACCATGTATAATATTGAGTTGCATCTAATTATTACACCCCACAAAAGACTTATGAATCACTATCCTAAAATATCAAAACAATCAAAATGTTTTTTCTTTGTTTTGAGTACGGTATGTGTGTTATGAACTAAAATTTCAATGATAAAATTAAAAAATACAAATCAAGTCATACTAGACATAATGTGTATCATATTGAGGTGTGAATGATTCCTACACATCACAAATTACTTATGTATAGTTTTATTAAAACCTAAAAACAATATGAATGTTTTTTCTTTGTTTTTTGTATGTGATGTGTGTTTTGAACTAAAATGTCACTTTTATATCAAAACAAACATATGGAGCCATTATGATCACAAAATAAGTTGTATTGATATGAAGTTGATTCCTACTCATAAAGAATGGATTATGGGTCATTTTTCTAATGTATGAAAACAATATGAATTCATTTTCTCGATTATGAGTATGTCACATGTTATTTTTTCTAAAATGTCAATTTAAACTGAAAACACACAGTTTGAGTCATACCAGTAACACCGTGTGTTATTTTTATGTATGAATGATTCTACACATCAAAAATTACTTGTGAGTTTTTTTCATGAAGAGTAAAGAAAATGAATTCCTATATTATTTCTTTTTTGTGAGTAATAAACATTTTGTCATAAATTTCAATTTTAAACAGATTATATATTTTGAGTCATACTGGGTACTTTGTGTATTATATTGAGGTGAAGTTAGTTTCTACACGTCATAAATGAATTATGGATAACTATCCAAAAGTGTTACAATAATATGAAATTTTAACCTTACTTTTGATTATGTGACTCATGCCTTCAACTAAAATGTAAAATTTTAAAATAAACACACACATGGAGTTGTACCAGTCACACCATGTGTCGGATTGATTTTAGATTGATTCCTACATGTCTAAAATGAATTATTTACCACTGTTATAGATTATAAAAAAAATGAACTTGATTTTAATATTTGAGTATCTCACCTGTATTTTTTAATAAAATGTCAATTTAAATAGAAAACATAGACATTGAGTTATACTGGTCACATCATTCATCATTTTACCCGAGGATAATTCTTACAAGTGAAAAATTTCTTTGGAATAAATTTTTTAAGTATCAACACAATCTGAGAATATTTAATTGGTTTTTAGTGGTTAACACATGGTTTGAACTACTATGTCATTTTTAATCTAATAACATACACTCTATGTCATTCTAGAATAACGATGTATCATATTTGGGTTTTACTAATTCATACACATCACATATGAATTAGGGATTTTTTCCTAAATTATAAATATATTATAAATGTGTTTCATTGGTATTTGGTTAGAGAAGTTTGTTTTGAACTAACATGTTCCTTATTAAACAAAACAATACATAATGATCCATATCGTTCATGTCATACATTATATTTACATGTGGTTTATTCCTTCACATAAAAAATTATTTAATGATCATTTTACTAATGTTCCGAAACAATATAAAATAATTTTCTTAGTTTTAAGTATTTCACGTGTCTTTTTTACTAAAACATCAGTTTAAAATGAAAAAATACAATATGATTCATACTATTCGCATAATGTGTTAGTTTGAGAGGTGACTAATTCCTACAGATAATAAATGGATTATTATTTATTTTCCTAAAGTATCAATAAAATACAATTGAATTATACCATATTTTAATTAGTGACACTTGTTTTGAAATAAAATGACAATTTTAAAATAATTATATAGACTCTAAGTAATATCAGGAACACCATGTATCAGATTTAGGTGCAACTAATTCCTACATGCCAAAAAGGCTTATGAATAATTTTTCAAAAGTATCAAAACAATCTAAATGTGTTTGTCCAGTTTTCTGTGTGTGATGTTTGTTTTGCTCAAAAATAAAAAATGTAGGTAAACACACACACACTCGGAGTCATAAATGTCATAAAGGGTATGAAATGTAGCAATGATGATCATATAATGACTACCCTAAGCTCTCCTCCAATAGGATTCAAGATAATGACTAGTTCGTAGTAGGCATGTCAAACACATGTGAGGCATTAGCCTAATGTACAGGCACACACACACACCTCCAATACCATAAAATAAAGAAATTTAAAGAAACAGGTAACCATGCATGAAAGAATCTAAAATCCCACCATCATAGTATGATGATAGCTATTAGAAATAAAAAAATAGGAAATAAAATCCTACCACAAAGAAACTAAAAACAAGTCCAACCAATGAGTTGGTTATGACTGCTATTAAAGATACAGTATTAACAAACCTCAGTCTATCTTTCTCACTCAACTCTCCATTGTATAGGTTTCTTAATGACTCCATCAAAAGGTTGATCATCTATATAATACTTGACACATGTGGGAAATTCCCTTTCATGAGTTATTATAACAATACATAGTAGGACACCCAAAAATAAATAAGAATATGTCATCAACAATAACAATACACACGTCAGTATTTTATGTTAATGAAATATATTTAACTTAAAAATCCATACATACTTATAGTAGACATAGAGTCTCATGTAAGATCATAACTGTATTTTCAGTGTAGGATTCTAGTGTGAATGTTCCACATAACAATCATCTGGGAGATCACACTCCATGAG
This sequence comes from Viscum album, assembly GCA_963277665.1. Taxonomy (NCBI): domain Eukaryota; kingdom Viridiplantae; phylum Streptophyta; class Magnoliopsida; order Santalales; family Viscaceae; genus Viscum; species Viscum album. Next base: position 1,958,716,585 of record OY728140.1, read on the forward strand.
GAAAATAACACTGATGATGTCCATCCAAGAGTTCATGATCATCAGGTCTCACCATAAAAGTACAATTATGAGGTCTGATGAGAAGGATACCAATATTGGGATGACACACAAGTCTATGGGTTATACCAAAAACACAATCTAGATTAACCGGCTAAGTAGGAGATCGATGACCACATAGTGTTGGTCTTGGTGATACCTAGAATCCCACCTAGGGCAATGATGATTATTGAGAATTTTACTCTAGGCCTCATGGAGGGATTCCACAACTCCATCTAAGACTAAAGTTCCTCATAGAAGCTCATCATCCTATGCCTGGGGAAAAAATTCATACCAAACCCTTAGAGAATGTATCAAGGGAAAATACCCAGAAGAAACTTGTACAATATGAAGAGGAAAAGGGCCTCAAACTATATTTGAAGGAGTAAATAGTTTGTACTCGTAGTACATGGTGTTTCCATTCAGCATTGGATCCTACCCAAGTATCACAGCCTATTCACATGTATGTGGTTAATTACAGATCATATCTCATCGTGTGTACTCCTATGAGTGTCCATGTATAACTAGTTATTTTGATGTATGTGTAGTCATGTCTATGTATGTGCACATCCCCAGGTACACACCAAGCTTATTGGTAAGGGTCAAATGTTGTGTGATTGAGGTTACATGCCAAGTGATACTCTCTTTTTGTAACCCTTTTGTCACATCCAGTGCGCCATATATAGTGTGTGTTCAAACATTACACACAGTGTAGTGCAGAATTCCACAGAAGCCATAAATCATTTTCACATGTTTTCTTTTCTTCTATGACCTCTAATATAATCGTGAATGACACTAAATATTTTGGATCTAGTCCGGATGAGTCTATTCTTCACCACTCATTAGAGTATGGACATCCTATTCACATAGAAAATGGTCTTCATTGGTTGTTGTTGTCCTTTCATGCACTACCGTGAAGAAAAAATATCTTTGGTTCGATCCCAGACTTCTGCTATTCTAAGCACCCTATTTTCAATTTTATCATTATCTTAAACCAATGGTAATCAATTAGTTGCACTAAATTATGGGTGCATAAATATTTAATTTTAGGTAAAATTTGAACCATAAACCCACTAAAAAACCGATGGTGAGTGCATAAGGAATATGAAAAAAACGAAAAAAACCAAAGTCTACAGGAATAGAACTTGGTAATTGCTCTTGTAAGAATTGATTCATTTCCATTAGAATGATGAAAATTGAGATAAAAATATAATCAACAAGAAATACCATGTCCTTGATAATATCAATCTGGTACCCGAAATATGTATGTTCCATGAATCAATTCTTTTATTGATTGATTTTTGTTACTTATAGGAATAAATCAATGTGGATAAATCCAAATTAAACAATGTCCTATAATAATGATGATTGATCACTAAGGATTAATGAATCTGTATCATTGTCGTTGGTGAGGTCCTCGTATTCCACTGCACACTGATTAATGATCCATGATCTAGTGGTATTTCTGCAGAGAATGATCCTCAAATGATCTCTCAAAATTCTCAAGTATTATGTGGTAAACTATGGTATTTTTACATATCATCATATTTATAGAAAAAAATAAGGTCATCAGAAATTTAATTAAATAAATTATTTTAATCAATTACTTTATTTAATCCTTCTCCCATGATTGTTCCCAAACTGAGTGTCTCATAGGCTCCAAGGTTATATTTCACCTAGGGTAAAACCCACCCTTTTTGATAAATTTAATCCTCATATTTTTTATCTGATCCTCCTCATAATATTTATTACTCTTTTTTGTAGAAATCATTCCACACAAAATATTTAATATATTTCAATATTTAATATTTGGATCTCCAAGCCTCCAAATATCAATCTATCATAGTATCTAGCTCCCAAAATAATACATAAAACATTATAATGTAATATATGGAAATATAAGAGTCGTTACATTATCCCTTCTAGGGGAATTTACTTCCAATAAATCCAAAAAAAAAAGGATACACAAAGAGATGTGATTACATAGCATGCATATGCATCTTTGGATCCCATGTACTCTTCTGAATATTCGCATGATTCAACCAAACACGCACTAAAAGGATCACTTTACCATAGAGAATCATCTCCCAATGATCCTCAATATCTAATGGATATATATGAAAGGTATCTCAATCATTGATGTCCATCACACCCTAGTCAATAACATGTGACGGTCCGCGCATGATTCTACTCAATTGTGACACATGGAAGGCATCATGTACCCCTTCTAACAGTGGTGATAGAGCTAGGTGTTATTCTACATCACAAAAACTATTAAATATATAGAAAGAGAAAATGAATCATAGGGATATACTTTTCACTATATTAAAATATCCACAATCCACATTGAGGTGAGTCCCTCAAGAACACATGGTCTCCCTCCTTAAACACTAATGGCCTTAGTTGTCAGTATCGATAAGACTTATGAAGGCTATGTATATTCTTTATCCACTATTTAATGATGATCACCTTATCTTTAGTGTCTCATACCAACTCTGGGACCATAATTTCTGACTCTTTTTTTCGTCCAGCATAGTGCTCACATTTAGGGACTCCTGTACAAGAACTCAAATGGTGTTGAACCGATGGTGGAATAGTTGTTGTTTTTGTAAAAAAATTCTAAAAATGGTAGATTATACTATATATATGGACAAATTCTAACATATAAGCGCAAAACATATTCTCAAAGACCAGAATGGTATTCTAAATCAGCCTATCATTCTGTGGATTAAACACCATGCTCAAATGCAACTGAGTCCCAAAGGCTACCTACAATCTATTCCATAACTGAGATGTAAAGAAAACCTCATGGTTAGAAAAAGAAATTTAAGTAAACACATGGAGTTGGACAATCATCTACACAGAGAGGAATCTGTTTCTCTCTACCTAACTCTACTCTCGAATATCTAGGAAGTTGTCCAACTTGGTGAGTAAGTCCATGATCATACAGTTGGAATTATGTCCCCTAGATATATCTGGTATCCTTTTCATTAAGTCCATGTATATACCTTACCACATTCACTATGGAACATCAAGGGGTTATTTTAAAACCACTAGATCTTATTTCTAATCCTTCACATGATTAAAAGTGAGGTGCCAAGAGAGAAATTTTTTAACTCCCTTCTTCAACCATGTCCACCAAAACAAATTTTTGAGGTTCGGGTATGTCTTCCCCAACCATGGATATATCGCTAAGGGAGATGTAAGAAAATCCATCCTAACCTCCTCCATCAACATCACTAGTACCATCCCGCATCATCTAAAAAGAGTGAAACGATCTCTACCTTCATAAAGTCCATCAGGATCATATCTAGTTGATATCATTGTATGTAGGGTATCATAATCACTATTTCCATTTTCTGACCCCCTAATTCACTATAAAATAGAAACTGTAACAACCATTTACTCGAGGTAATATGCTCCATCCCCATCCAAAAAGGATAATAATAATGATTCAAACTTCTCAAATTCCTTACTCTGTAGCTGAAAAACAAAATCTCATGCTTAGAACATCTGCTAATATAAATCCAATAGAAGATATACTTGAGGATATTTTGGTACGAATATATGATAAAGAACACCTCAATTAGGTAGGGTCACCACATCCTCTGTGCAAAGACCACCACTACTAACTAAATATTATTGTTCATGTAGTTCTTCTTATTTGGTCTCAACTTAGAAAAACCATAAAAAATCACTACATTCAACTAAATTTGAACACAACCAATATTGATCCCTAATTCATTGCATAACACAGCATACTCCACACCCTCCTTTGGAAATCTCAATATGGGAGCGCTCATTAATCTCTACCTCAAATCCTTGAAATACTATTGTCACCTCTCTGTCTACATAAAATGACTCCCCTTTCGGGTCAAATATGTTTGGGGATAATATATCCTAGATAAATGAGGTATGAATCCTTGATACTAGTCTTCCTACCAAAGGAAGCTTCACACCTCCGTCACGATCTTTGGTTGCTCCCCAAATAACACTGACTCGATTTTTTTTGTCGACTACTACACCGTTTGATGAGATCACTTATACTGGAAATTACACCTCCGGAATAAATAACTATAACATTTAGAACATTCAATAAATTTGGTGCTCTCAGAGTATTTCAAGAACTATTCTAAATTGTCTCATGTGCTCCGCCTCAGATGTTGAGTACACTGCAATATCGATAATAAAGACTACAAAATACTAGTCTATGAAGGGATGAAAGATCCAGTTCAAGATTCTGATGAACACCCAAATTAAATTATTCCGAAAAAGGGAATCCCCACGTACTCTTAGCAGTTGAAATGAAATTTAAAATATTCCTTCAAAATATCCTCATGTCGTACATTCAACTAGTGATAACCAGATCAGAGGTAAATCATTAAGAACTGGTGTGCCCCTCTAAACTGATCAAAGAGGTCATTGATACTAATTATTGGAAATTTTTAATTTATAGTAACCTAGTTTAGGTGATTGTAATTCACAAAAAACTTCAAACCCTTGTCTTCCTTCTAAGGGAATAGTACTGGGGCTACATAGGGTAAAAAATTGGGTCTAACAAAGCCCTTCCTTTTCATGTCCTCATACTATACACTCATCTCGGGATGATTTATAGGATAAATGTGATATTCTTGTGAAGATATCAGGTTCGTCTTAGTGTGTAGATCAATGTAGAATTCTATATATTTGTAGGGAGTTAACCCTGTAATGTCCCCAGGAAAGGCGTAATCATACTCCACCACCTCTATAGGAAACTGAAATCTCATAACATCCACTACCACAAAGGCCAGGTTAGCCAACTCATGAGTAATTAGCTTCACCCTCCTATTCATGAGTGTATCCTACTCAACCTAGGTTTCCATTTCACCCCTAAAGAAAAATCTCAACCCATAAACATGGACACACAACATCCTTCAACGGAAATAGTCTATCGTGGCATGAACTGTAGACAACCATTCCATTCATAATATGACATTGTAAGTACTAATAAGAATTAAAAAGATATCCTAAAATAAAATCTAAACTCTGAGAGTTAGGTCACACCATCGGTAGAACTGTGTGATTATTGATTCACCTCTAGAAGGAGTGTCCAAGTGAATGGGTTAAGCAAACATGTCAACTAGAATATATTTGTCCCGAACTAGATAAGTTGACAGAATGGAGTAACTCACATTGGTGTCTATAAGTATATCATCTAAGGTATAAAGGAAACATATCTTACAATGTATCATCCCTAGAGCCTCTGGATTATAATCCTTGACTGCTTGTTTCTTCCCTAACCCATATTCCCCATATCTCGGAGGCGAGCATGGACAACCCTGGGGTGGAGGGGGAAACAAGTCATAATATTTACCATCAGAATCTACTCTCACAACTCCTCTTCTAGGTCCACTTCTCAATGGGCCTTCCTTCTAATTATGATGACTCTTCATAGGTGTCCCATCTACTTCCTCTCTATCAGACAAACAATGTGTCATACATTCTCATACATGATTCCCATAACATTCACAAGAGTACCACCACCTATCGATCTTCTGAAACGATTCATCCTTTGAACCCCAAACTATGAAACCTCTTTCCTAGGACTGCCTCTCAAAATTCCTCCAAAATCTAGGTCCCTATGGCTTTCATCGACTCGCAACATCTGAAGCCTTAACTCTTATGTGCCCACTATCATCACCAACTATCTACATCTTCTCATATAGGAAACTTTCGACCACCAAAGCATTCTCTAGAACATAAAAATAGGTTGGAATTAATACAGTCATCACACTATCTTGAATTTCCAAATTTATTCTTTGATCAGTGGTATGACACCAAAATAACTGATCACACACTATATCCATCAAGTACCGAGATAGATTGGTGAACCTTAATGAATACTCATCAACTGTCATAAAACCCTGCTGAATCTGTAAAAACTTTAGGATAAACAAATCCCTTAACATATCTTCAAAGAACTCCTCTATGAGTAGGATATAAAACTTTGACCATTCTAGATTAGCCTCATCAAAAGGTTGTGTCACTAATCCCCACCATCACCCTGTAGAGATGTGGAGAAATCTCACTACAAGGACCGCCATTCGGTCTACAGGTGTGTTGAAAATATATAAGACAATAATCAATTATAGAATCTAGTCATAAACCACCTTGGGTTGATCTCAGCACAGAACCTGAGGGGTTACCAATTTTGAAACTCGTGAAGGGAGATCATTATACACACCTCGTCTGCTGGTTCTACTGGAACCATTTGTTGCTAGATAGATGGTGGTATTTCTAGTGAACCAAATAGACTTAAAACCTTCTAAATTGGTCCATGAATCGAATCCTCATCACTCCATGGATAATATATGTCATCCTAATGTTGAATCCTAGCTAAAAAATGATGTGGAGTTATCCTGAAATAGACATGATGTACCACAGTCAATGAGTATATCTGTAGAGTTGACTCTAGAAGGATATGAAAAACCAACCCATTCATATATGATACTTGTATCAATATTATCCCAAAAAATGTAAACATGTATTAGGTTAACAATAATGTTTTAAGAGACATGGTGTATGGATACATCAGCCGCCACACCAAAACTTCAGTCCCTAGACAGAGATCCAAACATGAATTAGTTGAAAATTTTTACCCAAACTAATCTCACATACTATATTCCTATAGTAGAACTAACTCCTCTAATACCACCCTTCATTCCCTATAACAATGGGGACCATTTCGTGACTACCACAATCCCACCTCAAATAGGCCAGGGACTGGTGACTACTACTATGTAAGCATATCACACACATGGGAGGCCTTAACCAGAGGAAGCTATACACACGAAGACATCTCTAAGCACATACAATGATGAAATGTAAATAACTTATAATGATGAATCAATACATCTATAATCCCACCATCAGAGAACAAAAACAAGTAAATGATATAAAAAGGTTCAAATAAAATCCCACCACAATGAAACTAAAAACGATGCCAACTTGAATAGTGGATCAGTACTACTGTCAAAGTAACTACGAGAATACACTTAAATCTATTCGTCCCACTAAACTACCCCTACTCTCGACCCCTCAATGAATCCATCAAAAGGATGATAATCTATATAATACATGATAAGTTTGAAAAACTATAATGCATAGGTCAGTATAAAAATACCTAGTAAGACTCCCTGAAATCACTAAACATATAACATCAACAATAAAAGTCATCTCATCAAAGGTATCTATCATTGACATATATAATAAGAAAATCTATATATAATCATAGTAGACACATAATATCAAGTAATATCACAATCATATTACTAGCATAGGATACAAACCTAAAGGTTCCAAATAACACTCATTCGGGAGAACACGCTCAAGGAGTCAAATAACACTGTTGGTGTCCATCTAATATGCCATTCTTGTTGGGTCTTTCTCTAATATGTACACACTAGAGGTCTGATGAGATTGATACACATATGGGGATCATACCCAAGGCCTTGTGGAATAAAAAAACCCAATATGGATTAAACCGATATGTAGGAGATCAACACATGTGTATTATTGCTCATGATGATAATGAGAACCACACCTAGTGAAATGATAATGATGATAGAGAATATCAATTCGGGCCTCATGGTGGTATTCCCAAAACATTATCCATGACTAAATTCCCTCATAGTGGATATCCATCATATTCCTAGGATGTGAATCCATACTAAACCCCAATGGAATGGATCATTAGAAAGTCACCCTAACAAAACATTACCAATATAATGAGGTAAAGTTATTCAAGCCATATTTGAATTATTAAATGACATGTAATGGTAATACATAGCATGTACCTTCAACACTGGCTGTTATCCATGTATCACTGAATTTGCCTCGGTCAGTGTCTGAGTACACAGTATGTCCGAGCCATTGTTTTCCTGAATGTGTTTATGTATGGAAATCAGTGTTTGTGTATGGATAGCCATGTTCGTGTATGTGTACCTCACTAGGTACACAAACATACTTCAATTAAGGGTCATATGTGTTGTGATACATAACTCCATGTGAAACCCTATAACAATATCCATGGATCCATACATGGCATTTTTTCAAGAATTATACTTCTTTTAATGTTGAATTTTATATAACCTACATATTTTCCTCAAGAATCTTCACATGGTCCTCCATCCTCCAAAAAATGATGTGAATCCCACTGAGGATTTTGGCACTGTTCCAATTGATCCTATCCTTCTCCACTCGTCTGAGTCCACCAATTCGATTTTCAAGAAAACCAATCATCATTGGTTATTATCTTCTTGACATAGTCGACCAGGAAGAATGAATATTGTCAGTATAATCACAATCCATTTCCATTATCAAGCACCATAATCAGAATCCTATTGTGATTTCACACCCACGGTAATCAATCCATTTCACCAACAGACAGGTATGAAATTATTTGTTTTTTAGTAAATGTGAAATTATCGATCAACTAAAGCACCGAAAATGAAATCATGATGAAAAAATGAATAAATGAACAAAACAAAATCATGAAGGACATACCTAGACCAGTGTTTGTGTTAGCCTCAATTCCCTATTGTTAGAATTTTGAACAAACAAATAAGAATGTAATCGACAATAAATCCTCAATTCGGGAAAATATCTTTCCCATACACACATTACAAATGATCCGATAGAAAATTCATTAGTTTATAGATGAACTTTTTTTGTTTGAATAAATCAAATTTGATAAATACAAATAAAACAATGTCTTACCTCAAGGTAGATTGATATCTGATTAATAATGGATCCACATCATTTTTTGTTAGATCCTCAAATATCACTACACACTGATCAACGATCCATGATCTTATAGTTGTTTGTCTTAGAAATATCTTCCAACACTCTCTCATAAATCTACAAGGTTATATGGATAAACCTTGGTTTTTTCTATAAAAACTTATTTGTAGACAAAAAAAGGTCATGGAAAATTTAATAAAATTATTATTCAAATCAATTAATTTATTTATCCATTTTCCCATAACCACTCATAACCAATCATTCGACACACTCCGCAGATATGTTCCTCCTAGTGTAAAACCCATGTTCCAAGCTCAACGATATCCACAAATTTCTAATCGAATCATACATTTAAGAGTTATTCAACTTTTTCTATTAATTTTCACACATGTGATATTTAATATAATTAATATAACTAAAATATTAATTATTGGTTCACTACCTGTTGGTATCTCACATTGTCTCATCTCTTAGCTCCAAAACAATTTATGCAATATTCTTCTGTATCATATGGAAAAATAATATTCGTTACACACCATGCATCAGATTAAAATGAGGTTAAACTATAGAAATCAAAAATGACTAAATGTAAAAAAAATTAAAGTATGAAAATAATTTTAATTCATTATGATGGTTTAGTGTATTTCTTGTATATTTTTAACTGAAATTTTAATTTTAAATAAAAATATTCACTTTGAGACATACCAGTAACACCATGTATTGGTTTGATGTGAGACTAATTCCTACACATAAAAAATCATAGATGAATAATTTTCCTAAATTATTAAGAAAATTTGAGCATGTTTTCATTGTTTTTAGTGAGCGACACACATTTTGAACAGAACTATAATTTTACAACTAATAACATAGAAATTTTACCAAACAAGACACACCGTGTATCATATTAAGGTGTGAATGATTACTACACATTAGACCATTGTTTTTTGTTATCAAAATTAATTTATCTTTACTTGGATACCATATATGATAAAAAAACTCTTACCATGAATGTGAGACAATTAATGTCATCTTCTTTTTAGAATAAAAATCCATCAATAGTCACACCATTTATTTTTAATATTACAGAAATAATTATTTGAAAATTAACTAAATAAGAATAATAAAAAAATGATAAGGAAATTAAAAAATTATTATATAAAATGATAGGAAAATTAACTACTTATGTTGTAGGAAGTACCCCCTTCCGGAATTCTATATATATTCAAAATCCATGTATTATTCCCATTAACATCTAAATAAATATATTTCCTCTTTTGAATATGATGACTATCGATAGTCTGGGTGGTACAGAAAAAATATAAATAAAAAAATTATCATTAAATATTTTAAACGAAACTGTAAATATCATCGTAAATAAATTTTTGAGGATGTTTTTTAGGGAATTCTATATAATTTATAAAATTTTGAACATATTACCAAAAATATTTGACCCTAGTTTACTTTTGACACTACCGAAAAATTGGGAAAAATAAATTTTTTATATACTTTTCGATACTCATACATTATTATATGTAACCTAATAATTTTTAATTTGTATAAGTCTATAGGATTATTGTAATCAAGGACTATTGTCATTCAATAAATATTATAATATTTTAAAACCTCCATATCATCACAAAATTTTCATTAAAACATTCTCTAAAATTTATAAATTGAATTTTATTTGTAAAATGGTTCTTTCAATTATTAAAAATTGATAAACTCTATAATTTGGGGTTGATTTGTTTGGGATCCCAATGTTGAACAAAAAAAAATAAATCTTTGGAGTATCCAAACCAATAAAAATAAATAACTAATTCATCCTAAAAAACAAAAAGTAACAATTAATTAAAGGGAAAAAATTATATATTATATGATTAAATCACAATGTTATACCCATATATCAGGGGTACTAAGAAGAGTCCTTTTTTTAACTTTGTTTTCAGAAATTATGTCTAATTGTTACATTATTAGTAAAAATTACTAAGGTTCCATTGAGAATAGTTGTGTAGAACCGATGGGAGGACAAATGTGTGAAAAAAATTTGATCATAGGGTTTCCACTTTAATTATTGTTGATATATACTCTTATAAAAAATATGAATGGAGTTTAATTATAATTAGCGTATTAGATTAGCTATTAGAAAATCCAATTAATAAAACAAACCTCATGTATTCATTTTCCATTGAGACTCCTAGCCACTCATGCTTGAGGATATCGTCTATATTCTCAAGACCAATATAGTGTGTAATGACCTCTATGTACATTTTTTATTCAAAATAAATTATAGTTGTACCAACACTTTTTAGTGTTGTATCCACATGAACTTATAATTTTAGTAAATGTGAAAGTATTAATGTTATGGTAATGGTAATTTATGAATATATTTTCAATTGATTGGTTGATCCATTAGATTTTTTTAATAATACATTCTGTTTCACCACCTTTACATTATCTATTAGAAATAATGTTCATCAGTTCAATCATTTTTCAGTTATTATTAATGGATAATAATAATAAATAAATTTTACTTCAATTCCACCTTTTCGAAATGTAATTTGAAAATATAAAATTATCATTCTATAAAAGTTCCTATAGAATGCTCCCCTATCTAAACATCCATATCATCAAGTTGAATAGGCAGAAATGTCCTCAGATTGTGAGATATGTGAATGCACAACCAAACATAAAATTATTGGATGTTTTTTATTAATTATAATATCTACATTGATATTTTGAATTATACCCCTCTCTAAAAGGTAACAGGTGGGTGTTGATACTTATAAATCACAATCATTTTCACCCTATAGAATATCTGTATATAAATGGTATTAGTGTCTTCCTAATTAACATTTCGAAAAAATAGGTATGAAAACATTTATTACAAAATGAAAGGAATCCATTTTATGGAAATGGATCCACTCAATGTTTTTGGGGGTGAGGGTTCATCATGTAGTGGTTGTTTTTGTGTTTTTTCTTTTATTTCATTTTTTCAAAAAAATTTTCTAACAAATCTAATTTCCAATTATGTTTTTTTCTAGAGTAGATAATTATTCCTACATCTCATCTATTTTATTATCCCTATCCCCAGTGCATTTTATATCTCAATATATGTATGGGGTAAAACCCCAATACCCTGACCTCTTATATAGCTAAATTTATCTAACCACTTAAAGGCCATTGATTTTTGTCATCCATTAAGTAATTTTGATGATTATTCTTATTTCTAAACTGGATTGAAAAATATAGAAGATAATTAATCTTTGTTTTGTAATACTAATTCAAACCTGATTTTTTATTTTATCATAATGACACATGATTCCCATATATTTTTTGTGTTCCGTGTATTAGTATACAATAATTATTTAAATGAGCATACATTCATTTAATATGACATATGATGGAAGTGGATGAAGATTTTATAACATCACAACCTAAATGAACACTAATATGGAAGCCTTGCCAGTGAGTCACATGCCCTCAAGCGTAACTACATGTACACCAGAGGCTACAGAATAGCAGTGCAGGTGTAAAGGTGATATGATGTGGAGACTAGAAACTCCTGATAAGAGTATCACAACAATATACCATGTAAAAAATGATTGAAAACATTGAAAGATGTAAATAATGTAAGACAAACAAGTGAAGATTAATATAATATCTAAATAATAAAACAGGTCCAATGAAAATATACAGAATATTCATGCATGTCCTGATGATGAAACATAATGGAAACAGCAAACATACATCATTCAACAAGATATATAATAGAATAATAAAGAAAATAAAAGTAAATTAAATCCCAAATAGTGATCTCTACAAGAATACCAATCTCAGATTGATCTTGTTCTCCAAACTCCGAGGCCCCAACTAAAGAGCTCAAACAATCCACCAAGGTCCTTTAAATATAGGGTCTACCCAGTTACCCTAGTGTAATGGAATCCTGAGAAGGATGTGGGATAATAATACCAGTAGGTTCCAACCGACGGTGTCTATGACTGAATCAAATTAATGAAAAATAAAACAAAGGAGTATGAATGCATAAAAATAAAGATAAATAATCAATGCTAGACAAATAAAAAACCACCACCAAGGTTCCTAAGGGATAGCTGGCGGTTATACATTCTTTGAATAATTTTCATTATAAGTCTGAATAATTACTGTATATATGTTTTAGTAATATATATATATATATATATATATTATTTAACCCACCAATATGAACCAAGTGTGTGTAGATGCCTAAGAAACATATACCTAGAATACTAGTTTATGGATATACTAGGATGTAACTCAGGCATCCATACCCATTCTAAATGAGCCTATAACCTCATGCACTAGGGTACATGCCGTACATCCCCATAAAGTGAGAGACTTCATGCAACAAAACTTAGGATGTTGAATAATATGCTATTTCAACACTCTAATAATTGTACATGGCACATAAATTCCATCTCCCATATAGTATCACTAGTGTGAGATGCCCTAAACTCAACACCCGATGTAAGGGAGTGTGATTTCTCTCTTGGATCAACACCCATTACCATCCCACACAACCTATGTATAATCCATAATCATATTTATCATAAACATATATGAGGAAATACCTCTCATTCCTTACATTTATCAATCCCATATAAAAAAGTTATTATATTCCCAATACAATTCATGAGTAAATTCCTCTCATGATTTTAATTTAAATAACCTATTATAATTAAGGGAATTAAATTTATAACAAATAAAATTTATCATGAAACAATTTTTTTGTCCTCTCTACCCTTTACAAATCATTTCATTATAAAAATTTAATTTATCCATGAAAGGAATCCATAATGAATTTTTCAATTAATTTCAGAAAAAATAATTAAGTAATGCTTGTTTAAGTTATAACCAGAGTTGTGGTCATACCATCCTAGTCAATTCTATTTCTTTCAAGACATTAAATACAATATAGGAGAGCAAGATATCAGGAAAAATATATTCAAATAAATACAATGTCATTTAATCATAGAAACAAGGAAAATCGTTTATCATGATTCAATGGGGCATTTATAAGGTTCCATGGTTGAGAGGGTGAATTATTATACAGAAAATTCCCTTAACAAGCTGGGATATGAACTTAAGATGGAGCTTGGTGTGGTAAACACTTACATAGGAGGAGGGAAATTCATTTTATAGTTCCAAAAGGTTCCATGTCTCAATATGCCATGTACAAAACCATGACATCAAAGCATTAATAACATCTAAATTTACAATGGCCAAGTATGATTCAAAAAACCAATCACTACATTTTAATTTATAGGATAGTGCACCTGAATCGAGGTGTTTTATTATTAAATGATGACATTTTTAATGAAAAAAATAATTTAACAGAAATAAACATAAATTAAAGAGGCACAACTAAATTCACATTTAATAAGCTGCTAAGGATGAAGAATCCCATAAGGACAATAAAATTTTAATGCTCAACCCAGAAATGAGGAGGTGATCACACCACTTGGACTAAATTCTACATGATAAAATCCATTTTTAATCCAAGAAAAATTCTTAGAATGAATTCTCATCATTTAAAAAATTTACATGAAAGGGAAAAACAAGTTTGTGCACCCATGGGGTCTCCATAAATAGTGAAATCATTCTATAAATTCATAACCAATGTTCAATAGGTAAGTAGCAAAGTGTAAGGGTAAATTTAATATAAATGACCCCATTATAAAGAAGCACCTGGAAAAGGCTGGTGTGGGGCCCAATGGTGCATTTCATAAAATGATGGAAAACTAAGGAAACAATTAATAGACCACCTAACACATTCATATGATAGCCTAATAATCCAATAATAGGGTTTGATTTGATCGGGTTTGGAAGCTATCTAATAAATGAACATTAGTCTTGAAAATAGGGAAAATGAGCTCACACCAAAGTAGCATAATAGATGAAACGAAGAACATGAAATTGATTAGAGAGTGTAACCATCTAAAATTGTATCAATAGAATGTATCCCTTCCTATATTAATTTCTATAGTATAAATCACATAAAATCACATATATACTATAATAAAAACAATATAAGTTATGAATTAATGAAATAAAAAAATTTCTTGATGTTAAGGAACCAAAGTTGATGAAATTTTAACTTGACCTTAGAAATAATAATATGACCCTTATGAATAGTAAATCAGCCAAATAAAGATTAACATCACCCATGAAAGTGTAAATAAAATTTATTTTTCTTATAAGTTAAATTATTTCATAATTATATGATATTTTATGTAAATAAATGTTTAAAAATTATTAATTAAGTCCTAGTATTTTTGTAAGTTGTATATTTTTAATTATAATTTTATGATTAATTTATAATTTAAAATAAATTTTGTTTTCATAAAAAATATTTATAACTTAATATTCTTATGTCTTATGATTTTAATATAATTTTATTTGACCGTATGTAATTTAATAATTTTTTATTAAATCATTCATAATTTTAAAATGTATATTTTTAAAGTAAATGATTATTTTAATTAAAAATTAAATATCCACTATTTAGAAAATTATTTTCATTAAATGTACTTTATTTTTCAATTATACACATCAAAAATTGTTAGGGTGAATTTTGGAGATTTTTCTGGAATACTTGAATTTTTTATGAATAGTAGAATATGATAATTTTCAATAAATGCTAAATACATGAATTTTTTGGTCATTATTGATGTAAGGTTTATGTAAGAACCTAAATCTCTAAACAAAATTCATTATTCTAATATATTTAGATATAACTCTCAAACTATTAAGTTTCTTCATTTTAAATAATATACTAACGAATATAATAATGATAAGACACCCATCTCCACCACAAGAAATACCTCCCCTCAACCACTCTTCTCCTTACACCTCTCAAGATTTTATATTTTCCGAAATTATACCAAAAAATGTTCCTTATCCTTTTCCCCATTTTTAGGAGCTTATGGTAAAATCAAAATAACAAAACCATTTCCCTGAGATGGTTCTCAAGAATGATAAATCAATGTTGTAAAATCCTCTTCCTTTTTTCTTTAAATTTATTTTCAATTTCATTTATTTTATTCTATTCTCCAAACCTTATCATATCCAAATGGAATGATAACTCTAGTATGATTGATATAATTTAATTATGTCATGGAAATGGAATATCCAAAATTAAAATTCACCTGATCTCTCTCTCTATCTCTTAAGAAAAAGAAATAATCTCCTGTGATGTCTCAATTTACCGACATCATGGGTGATGCACTTTCAATTTACTTTAACACATCAATGTTTGTTAATAAATAAAATAAATGGTTTAAATCATATTCTAAATTTTATTTTTTTCACCCTTTTAATTTCATTAAAGTAACATTTATATATAATACTAAATTATAAAACAAAATGAGTTCATTGTGATTGGAGAACACTAAAAAATAACCTAAAATGATAATCATTAACCTTTTCTAATGAGTCATCCTCATATGATATACAAAAAATTATTTATGAGAAAATTTAATATTTTTGTAAATTATTAATGACATATAATAATAATTCTGTATATTTATCCACATTTTACACGAACTACTATTCATGTATACAAGTGAACCGATCTAGAAAACTATGAAAATGATGATAATGTGATTATACTGGATATTAAAGTGATGAAAGAATCGACTATTTCATTGAATTTTTAGTATGGATATTCCATAAATTTCATTTATCCATAATTATCTTACATTTTCTAGTAAATAATTTTCATTCTACGGGTGTTTATGTTAAAATTTATGTTCTCCAAAAATTACTATTCTTTAAATATAAAACCCACCTTTTACTTCTCCTGATTATTATTTATTCACTAAAGGATGATGAATTTTATGTCAATTATGTGGTCCCATATTTCAACTGGGATCCCAAATATTATTAATCTATGATTTATGAAATGAAACCAATTCCTTTACATGGTTTATTTTGGGTTCGATAATGATAGATTTTCTATGTGGAATGTATGATAATGTAAATGATATAATGTGACCAGTGCAACCAGAATTATATTAAACTAAAATTCATTGTGTAATATAATGTATCTCATGAGAAATTTGAAATAGGTATGAAAATTATTCTACCTTTATTCACAACTATGTGTGGCAGTTTCCCACTAAGACATGATGTTTAATTTTTATTCATTTCCATATTTTATGTGTTTATCTAATGCTTCCTCTCATGATTATGATTATGAGGTTATGGTTTTTCTCTCCCCATTTTATACTTTTTTCTATTTTTATATATCCTTATACAGGGATTTTGGATCACCCATTTCTTTGACATATATCCTTAACTGACTATATGTACTAATTAGAATTCAAGGTCCAATAAGATTCAAAAAAAGAAGGACTTAAATTAATTATTATGTTTTATTTTGTAAATGTTATTTTTGGTCTTAATTTTTCCAATACACTAAACCATTATATCCTAGTCTTGTATTGATTTTATTTTTTTATCATTAAAATTATTTAATAGTAATTCTCAAAAAACTAGGGTATCTATAGTTTGTATTAGAGAATGATTTAGTTAATTTGGGAATTAGGATTATAGAACCTTAGTGAAAACCCTTAGTATGACACTAAGTGTAAGTAACCACCCATGATGAATTTTTTTAAAAACTGATAAATGTAGGGATCCCACAATAAATGCCTTTAGAATTTATTTCACAAAAGAATAAATTATTTATTCATGAATTTATGAATTATGTTTTAGAATTTTTTATTTTAGAAAATGGTGTGAACTATGGGAAACCAAGACACCAACCCCTGAGGGGGACAATTTTGTGATTTCCTGAATGACATCCCAAAAGCTTTGGGTGGTGGAGTTCAAAATTATAGGGTGATTCTTACCCAGAAGTGTCAATTTTTGAATAATAACCTAAATAACGTGGAACATTAGCCTTCAACTAGGAGGGATAATTTGGCTATCGAGTGTTTTATACGGAAAAAATCATTGAATTTTAGTGGATATTCTGATACACTAGTCACAGAACAATGGGTCAACTCAATGGAGAAGAAAATTTCTATACATTGTTTTCTGAGTGGGAAAAGGTGATTCTGTCCATTTATCATCTAGATGGAGAGTCTAAACACTGGTGGGAATTGATTAAGAAGACCAAGTCGAAGGAAAAAATTAAACAAATGGAGTTGGAAGAATTTAAGATAATGTTACTTAAAAGGTATTTCCTTTGAACTCTTCCTAAAAATATGGAGATATAATTAATAAATCCGAGGAAAAATTAAGTAGATATATCATGGTCTATGAAGACAATTTCAAAATGATTGTGATGTACACTTCATGGTTTGTTATCAACAATGATTGAAAAATTTATTGATTCTTTAGTAGACTAAAAACAAACCTTAGAAAGGCTCTAGAAATTTGAGACGTTTGGAGTTATGGAGAATTTTTTTGATGTTCTCTCAAAGTGGGGATACAGTGTGGAGAATGGTCTCAAGGCTATGGTTATAAGAAAAAAATATTGGATTTCATGCCAGAGGATATAATGGGAAAGGTGGAAAGAAATATCAACCACAAATATGTCTAAAATGTGAGAAGAAGCTTCATGGGAACTGCATCTTAGGGATATAGAAATTCTTCAATTGTGGGAGAGGAATCCACCAGTCTAATGAATTATGAAAATACAAGAGGAAGAGGGACAATGTGGTGGAGGAAAATGGAGCACCACCCATGGTCCAATGCAATAACTTTAGGGATCCAGGGAAATATGAAATCCAGTGCACAATATCTCGATACTTCAAAGGTAATCATCTTTAGAAACCACCAATTAAAATGGGTAAAGGCAATGTTTATGCCATCACTACTAATAAAGTGGACTAACAAAGGAAAGTTATACAAGGTACACTACCAATTCACCAAAAATGGAAAAGTATTATTTGATTCTCGTTCTATGCATTCCTATATATCTTGGAAGCTTTCTAGAACTATTGAATGAAAGCCAAAAAAAACTTGAAGAAGATATATTCATAAAAACACCTTGTAGTTCCATAATTGCAACCCAAGTGTTGGAATATTCTCCTATAGACATATGTGGGAATAATGTTCTAATGAATCTTATTATACTCCCCTCAGTGGAATTTGATGTAATAATGGGAGAGTATTCACTCTCATTATATAGAGAACATATAACCAATCTAGAAAAGGAAATATATTTTAATATTCTTAACCATCCTATGATTCTGTAAAAATTCAAGGAAGATCGTGAATCTAATTTGGAAAATGCTTTAACGGTGTCAGTGTTGATTCGCTGTGAAGAATCATACCTCACTAAAATGTTTGAGTCAAAGGAAGTTATAAACCTAGGGAAAATCACCATTAAGAGGGAATACAGTGATGTATTTTTTGAATACCTAATTAGACATCCCTTGGATCATGAGGTATAGTTATCAATAGAACTCATATCTAGAGCTACTATAATCTCAATGTTTACTTATATGATGGATTTTATAAAATTGTAGAAATTAATGAAAATACTGAAAGATAATTTAGACAAAGGTAACATATTCCATAGTTCATCACCTTAGGGTGTGACGATAGTATTTTTTAAGAATAATGATGTATCAATACAAATGTGTATCAATTATCAATAACTCAACAAGATCACAAAAAAAACAAGTATCCTCTTCTAAGGATTGATTACTTTTTCGATCAGCTATGAGGATCTAATTATGTATCCAAGGTGGATCTTCATTCTATATATCCTAAGATAAAGGTGAATAAGGAAGATATTTAGAAGAATCCCTTCCATACAAGGTATGGGTACTATGAGTTTCTGGTGATTCCCTTCAAAATTACTAATGACCATGCAATATTCATGGATTTGATGAATATAGTCTTTATATATTACCTTTAAAAAAATTTGGTAGTTTTTTTCAATGATATTATCTTATGCTCTATGATCAAGGAGGAACATGAAGAACATATACTTTTTGTGTTGGAGGCATTAAGAAAGGATAATTTTTAAGAAAAGTTTTGAATGTATTTTGTTTTAGATGTAGCAAGTCGCATTATTGGGACGTGTGATCCCAATTGATGGAGTTTATGGAGATCGTTTAGAAAAAGGAAATTGAGGAATGTCCTAGACCCTATAGTGTCACATAAATTCATATTTTACTTGTCTTAGTAGGTTAATATCAACATTTTGTGAGACATTTCTCATCATTGTCAAGCCTTCTAACTAAGTTAACAAAGAGAGGGGGAAATTATATCTAGATGGAAGAATTTGAGGAAATCTTCAAGGATCTAAAGAAGAGGTTAATCAAAATACCTATACACACATTACTAAAAAGTTGAGAATTATCTGTGATATACAATGATACAAAAAAGAATGGATTGGTTTTTTTACTCATAAAAATGATATTGTGATAGTTTAACATCCATGAGAAGAACTAACTGATACATGATCTGGAGGTGGAAGCTGTAATTTTGCCTTAAAAATATGGCGTCAGTACTTATATGGTGGAAATTGTGACTTATATATTGATCAAATGATCTTAAAGTATATATTTACACAAAATTATCTCAATGAATGACAAATGATGTGGTTATAGAAAATAAAATACTACAATTTCTCTATTCACTATCATCTTTGAAAGATGAAAAAAGGAGCTAATTCTCTTAGGAGAAATGATCTGGATATTCTATCCATATTGTGGATTTAGAAAGACCATATATTCATGGATATTCAATTGATGGACTGAGATATCATTATCTTTGAAAATAAATTCCACCTTTCAAAAATAATTTCCCAACCATCTATCTAGGAGATGATTAAGGTGGAAAAAAGGTTTGATCCTGAGATACAAAATAAGGATAATGTAGAAAAGGAATATAATTTTAAAGAGATCCATATCGATGATGATGGTGTGATTTGGTTTGGAAAAAGGCCTTGTGTGCCTTCTTCATATGGGATAAATAATGAACTATTGGATAACACACATAGATCAACTTTCTCTATCCATCCTCCAAGTACCAAGATGTATCATGATTTCTCAGAACACTTCTAGTGGGCTAACATGAAGAAGGGAATTTCAATGTATATCTCAAGGTGCTTGATATATAAGAATGTTAAATATAAGAAATAAAATTCTAAAGGGATGATGCAACCATTTCTAATAACCATGTATAAATAGGATAATGAAACTATGGACTTTTTCACAGGTCTCCTCAAGACATCCAAAGGAAATAATTTGATATGGGATTTGGTGTACTGGCTCACAAAGACTTCCCACATTATTTCTATTTGATAAGATCTCTCTCTTGAAAAACATGCAATGATATTTTTAAAAAACTTGGTGAGAATTCATGGGGTTCAACTCTCTATTGTCTCTAATCATCATCTCATGTTAAGATCTAAATTCTACATGAGTATTCAACATGATATCTATTCTAAATCAAATTTCATCATGGTCTATAACCCTCAAACTGATGGCCAATCAGAAAAGACTATTTAGACGTTCAATGATATTCTACGAGCATTCTCTTTAAAACTAATTTGTATGGGATCACCATCTCTCATTGGTTGTGTTATCATACAACCGCAACTTCCACTTGAGTATTCAGATGGGTCCATATGAAGCTCTATATGGAAAGTGATGTATAACTACAATCTATTGGCATGAAGTGGTGAAATAATGGTACTTAGATAGTACCATTTGAAAGAGATGAAAAGGAAGGTCCAAGACATCCAAAAACATATCAATGTTTCTCAAAGTCAGCAACATTTCTATGTTGACAACCATCGAAGGGGTTTCGATTTCGATGTTGGAGACAAAGACATCCTTCTAATATCCCTATAGAATAAAGTCATGTTGTTATAAATGAAAGTTAATCTAAATCCAAGGTATATTGGACCATTTTATATCCTTGATAGGATCATTGTCATGACCTATAGTCATGCACTTACACTGAATATGGCTCAATTTCCTGATGTGTTTCACCTATCACTCATGAGGAAGTGTAAACCTGATCCCTCACATGAACTGAACTCATAGGTGGTATTGCTAGAAGATGATCTCTCTTATGAGGAGTGGTCAGTAAATATTATGGACTAGAGAGATAAGGTTATACACTACAAGACAACCCACCTTGTCAAAGTGTTTTAGAAGAACCATAAGTATGAATAATCATCCTAGGAATATGAGGAGGTGATGAAGGAGAATTTCCCTCACCAATTTATGTAAAATGAAAATTTGATGGAGAAATTTCATATGGGGTAACGATCCAAACTTTTATTAATGGAATTTATCCCTTATTATATTAATTTCCTATAATATAAATTGCATAAAATTACTTAAAGACCCTGATAAAAACATTATAAATGAATAAATTAATTAAATAAAAGTATTTCTAATACTGATATAAAAATAACATTACCTTAGGAATACTAATATGACCCTTATGAATAGTAAATCATCCAAATAAATAGTAACCTTACCCATGAAAGTATAAATAAAATTTAAGCATCTTATAAATAAAATTATTGTACAATTATATCATAGTCTTAATAAAAAATGTTTTAAAAAATTATTAATTATTTATTGGTGCTTTTTTAAGTCATAAATATTTAATTACAATTTTATGATTAATTTATCATTTTATAAAATTAATTTTCATAAAATATATTCAAAAATTAATATTTTATTGTCATGTGATTATGAGACCTTAAGTAGTTTTTTAAAGTGTTATAAAATTAGTTATGCTTTTAAAATTTGTATTTTCCATGAAAATGATGACATAAATTAAAAATTAAAATAATTCTATTTTAAAAAAATCATAAAATGAAGTTCATTTTTTAATTATACACATTGAAAAATGGTCAGGCTTAATTTTTTGGATTTTTCTGAAATACTTGATGTTTTGATGAATAGTAAAATATGATCATTTTCTATAAATGCTAAATACATGAATTTTTTAGTCATTATTGATGTAATGATTATGTAAGCACCTTAATCCCAAACCATAAATCATTGTTTTTATATATATAGATATAATGTTCAAAATATTCATAGTCTTGTGCCAAAATAATAAACTAATGAATATAATAATGAGAAAACACCCCTCTTCCACTGTAAATACCACCCCTCACCCCTCATATCTTCAAACCTCTAAAGCATTGATCCTTTCCCAAATTCAGACCAACACTCTTCCGTAGCCCCATTCCCACACCAAAAATCGTTTTTCTTATAAAAATTACAAATCCTTTTTCCTTAGAAGGTTCTTAGGGAGGAGAAATCCAAGAGGTAAAATCCACTTCCTTTTTTATTAAAATTTCATTTCAATTATTCTGTTATCATCAAATTCTCTTATACAAATGGAATTATAAATCTTGTATGTTTTTTATAATATAATTAAATCATGTTAATGTATGATTCATAATTAAACTCCTCCCTCTATCTCACTCTCTTTTAAATAAAATCACCGCCCCTGACGTCTCAATTTACCAACATCGTGGGCGATGCACTTTCATTTTCCATTAACACCTTAAAGTATGTTAATAAAACCATTAAATGGATGCATATAAAATATATTTTTTATTTTTTAGCTCTTATTTATGTTCTATATGTAACATTTATACATAATACTAAATATTAAAACAAAATGAGTTTGTTGTGTTTGGAAAACCACAAAAATTAATCTAAAATGATCATTATTAACTTTTATCTAATGATTCAACCTCATCAAATATAAAAAAATCTTGATATGATCATTTATACTTATTTAATTTAATTAATAACATATAATAACAATTCTGAGTATTTATCCACATCTTACATGATCTTCCATTCATGTATACAAGTGAACTGATCTTGAAAACTATGAAAATGAATTCTCTAGAACGGCCACATTAAACCCTATAACTCATAAAAATAAAATAAATGAACTTAATAAAATAATAATGAATCACATTCATGTATAAACATTTCTATATTTTTTAATTAAGGAATCCAGTTTGATTATAAAAGATATTAATGTGAAGAAAGCATTCAGACAAAATGTAATGGGGGTTCCCAAACCCAACTCTCTTTCTTTGGGTTTCTCTCATTCACCCCATTTTTAGCATGGATATTCATTAAATATAATTTATAAATAATTTTATTACATTTTTTGGACATTAATGTTTTTTATTTAGTTTCTGATAAACACAATGTTTTCCAAAATAACTCTACTTGCAAAAAACGCACCTTTTACTTTTAGAGATTGCTTCTTCTTCACTCAAGGTTTGTGATTCATAAGTCAAGTATGTTATTCCCTATTTTATTTTGGAATATATATGAAATGAAACTCATTTCTTTTCACATGTTATTTTATGTCCAATATTGATATATGTTCTTTGTGGTATGAAAGATATTGCAAATGTTATGATGTGATAGATGCACCTGAAATTATATAGCGCAATGTAAATATTATTATGTGATGGGTGTACCTGGAATTATAGAGACTATAATGAATTGGGTAATATGATGTATCTCATTATAAAATTAAAATATTCATCAACATGATGCTATCTTTTTTTACAACCATTTGTGGTAGTTGACCATTGTGGCCTGATATATCATTTTTATCCATTGCCACGTTTTATGCCTTTATCTAATGCTTACTCTAATTATTATGATTATTATGTAATTATTATCTTCACCACATGTTATATTGTTTCTTATTTTTATCTATACTCTTACTCAGCTTTAATCTCAACCCTTTCTTGGATGTATATCCTCAGTTGACTACATGTAGTAAGGATAATTTAAGGGATAATTAGTATATTTTGAAGAAGGAATTAAATTAATTTTTATGTTTTATTTTTTAAATTTGATGTATTGTCTTAATTTCATCAAGACACTAAAATTTCTGTTCTTGGTCATGTAAGGATTTTATGATGTTTATCATTGAAAATGTGTAATAGTAATGAAAGAAAAAGTAGGGTTGTTGAATATAGGTTTCAAGAGCTTACCGATACAAGTCCATAGAGACTGAAAAAGAATGTATCTCTCTTTATATGGAAGAGTTAGCATCATCCATTGTTTAGTCATTGAGGAGGAAGACCCATAACTCAAATAGAACCTCACAGTACAATTAGGGGAGAAAGAAAGAATAAAAAGAAAGTCATAAATAATTAGGGGGATTTTTTTATCATTTTGCCTCTAAAAATAGGGTCACATGGTTTGGATACAAAGTTTGGCCAAACTGCAAGACAACTGTTTCCCACCCATTTTTTAAGAAAACACCTCGCACAGTTTGACCCGCATGGTTACCCAAACCCAGCACAATCCATGCGATGAATAGTTCTTAGGTACAACCCATTTTTACACTTATCTATTTGGGCTAGCCATTCGGTTTATGTAAACCATTCATAGCCCATGTGGGGAATTTATACACCATTGATGTATCCACAACGTTTTTTTTTCTTGGGGCCGCATGATTTCAAAAAAAAACTATGCACCATGTTCAGAGAACCCAACCCTTAGATTGTTTGGACCCAGATCTCCTAAAACTTGAAGAGACGCCTTAGGAACCTATTTGGACTTCACCCAATTCAATAAACAACACAATTAATTATTCTAACTCTAAAACTTAATTTTCAAAGAATAGTTTTAAAAATGGACCATCCAACAAACATCAAAAGTTCAAATTGCACGGGACTTTTTTCATGAATCACAAAAAAGGTCATTACAACCTCCCCACCATAGAACTTCACATACCATAGAAGACTTTGGGATGTTTGTAAAACCCACTCAACCTATCAGTGTGGTGAATATTTGTTCAAATAGTCATGTTGTGCTTCTAAATTCCCAATGCACCTTTGATCATTCACTTAATCGCATGACACTTAAGCCACCAAAACTCAATCCAATGCTTGTTTTCCAAATGAAACACCACAAAAGAGCTTATGTAATCCATATTATCAAGAGACATGATCATGTCATCATCTCATTAAGATTATAACCGATGGTTCTCCCAGCCATTGGTATTAATAGAAGAAGGGACCAATTCTATACCATGACACATCCACCATCAAAATTTATGATGAAGAATGCCTCTAAGAATTCTTGGGATGAACCTAGCATGATTTCATTTAACAGGGTGAACCTAATTACCACTAAGGTCATAACAAGAACCTCAGTAAAAAAGGTAAAAAAATGGATCATCCAATAGAATATGGTCGCACCATATTTACTCGAATGACACTACTTAACAATAAAACAACACCCACCTTCAGTCGATGGCATACATAAAGTGATTCTTCACCAACCTAACCCACTAGAAAAGAAATAATAAAAGTGAGGCCACCTATGAATAAACATTATTAAGATTCCCAACTTAGTAGTTTGATGTCTTACAACTAAATTGTGATCTCTTATACCAAGGAATCATGTATTTAGAACAGACTCATTCACAGAATCTCACACCCAACTTTTGGAGATGTTCCTTGGCCAATCATCGCCTGGCCATTTATTCTGTCATGACTCTACATGAACAAGGGCATAACTCTAATCCAGCCTGCTGGAATCATTACCATTTTGAACAAATACCTCTCAGGCTGACCAAAATTTCTGGTAACCTCAATTCAATGAACTAGAGTATTAATAACTAATCCAAGGTAGTCCATACATCATGTTTACATGAGAGATTTTGGAAAAAGACCAAAAATTCCACTTCAAACCATGGATTGAGCACTGAGTGACATCATCCTAGCAGTTATGATAAAGATAATGGCTAGTGTAAAATCCCTGACAAGAACCATACATCCAATGTGTAATAAAGAGAAAATGACAAAGACAAGTCCATCAACTTTAAAAGCCTTAGCAAAGAATAAGATTGATGCTCTCTTAGTGAATCAAGGATGATGTAAAGATAGGGTACATGCTCAAATCCTTTAGAAGACTAATCTGAGAGGAAAACTAAGATGAAAAAAATAATGGTCAAACCAATATTAGGTGACCTCATGAAAGATACTCAACTTCACCTACTGATGTGTTTCCAACCGAACCACATCTCTTTCACCACCCAACGAATTTCGTGATCTTTAATGATTTAACCACTGAAGTCCATCCAAGGTTGTCAGTTTTCTTCAAGGGTTTCACAAAAAACCAATCTCATAAAATATGTTTTTTGGTAAAACACTCAAATGATTTATCACTTTCAATACTCATGGAATTCAAGCTAAACTGACCATTTTCTGATGATTCTCCTTGCTTGTGCTCCATCCATATAGATGGTCACATAACCACAAGAACTGATTTGATTCCCCTACCTTTGGAATGTCCTAGGAATTGAAAGAAAAGAGGTTGACTAGATACTCATAATCACAGTAGATCAATCCACCTTAAACACATATATATCAATCCATTGAGTCATAATCACTACATCATAGAAATTGAACATTGGCCATGAAAACAAAAAGTGAACTAACCAATAGAAAAAAAACTAGATTTTATTGCAACTCCATCTTAAGAATTAGGACGATCTTGATTAAATTTATCATATAGTTCACACTATTAAGGAGATGAACTGAGTTAATATTCAACAACACAAGGCTTAACGATTTCAATAAACTCAACTGGTTCGTTATGTGATTTATCACTTGATGCAACTGAATAGATGAACACACACTACCACAAGGTTTCATTATAAAATGGAAAATCCTTGATAATATCTATAGGATATTCCCCCCAATGAATTCACATAATGGATCACACATGTAGAAAACTATCTCAAAGTCATTTTATCTCATACCACTGAAAACAGACAGATAACCTTTTGATTTTACCAAGGAAATAGATACTAGGTCAGAAGACCTACTAAGAGGCCAACCATTCCCTTTCCAAATCTAAACTTCTGAAATAATTCATTTCTCAATGCTCTTTCCTGTAACAAGAGTTAAAGATACCACGCCAACCCATTCTAACAAGGGTTCAATTTAAAGTAAATGAGTCCTACATGGGGGAATGACACTTGAATGACACCAAACGTCAGAAATATCAAAAAATATAGCATGGAATTTATGATCTAGGATGATAACAATAATAGGATATCCCCTCATGAAGCAAAAATGTTGAACCTATCACTAGGTCATGATAACAAAAGTCACTATGCTCAAGATCCTGACATTTAATCCATTTCTAAAATAAAAAACAATTCCTATGGAAAACATGCATTATTCCATTCCAAGGATAAAATGGGGGACACCCAAGCCACCCTTACAAGAGGGTCTTAGTTAAAGAAACCACAATAGGTTCCTTATTAGGTCACCTAACCTTCTTCACATTTAACCTTTACACATTTAAAATGGTTTAAAAGAAAGCATCAGGAATAACAAGAATGTCTCATAAAACGTTTTTTTTAACATTTCACGTTTATTGACAAACCAAAATAATTATGATATTTATCAATTAAATTCCTTTAAAATTTATAAGGAGACCTACAGGGGTATCATGAAACCAACCTGGGTTGATCAGAAATGAAACCAAATAATAGTTTCTTAATTATTAATGTTTTAAACAACAAAGCGGATCATTTGATAAGAAATATGCCCGAACTGACCAACTTGAATCTAGTTATATATTTTAAAATTCAACCAATTTATTTCATATTAATAAAATCAAACAATATTATAAATAAAACAACTCAAATTATATCATTCTCTTTCACAAAGGTTCAATTATGTGGGTCTCCATTTCCCAATTCATAAAGTTCCCACAATCATCATAAATTTAAACTTTTCCCCCATCATTTTCACTGATTTCAAAATATATTATGGTAATATATAATTATTAACTAATATGGGTGACCGTTTACAAAATCCATAAAGTACTCATACACTTTATAGATTTTCATTTGGATCCATTTAATCCAAACCAATTCCCATTAACATTTGTTCTTTGGCAACCATCTATGTTTGAACAAAGTTATTTAGTATCTATATATATATATATAACGCTATAAGATAGATTGAATACACTGGTTACCTTTTCCATGTTTTAAGGGAACCATACACCTTAAAATTGAACATTGTATTCCATTTAATCACAACCCATATATTCATCCCACTGAACTATTTATATAAATATAGATCTAGCATGTTATCATGAGCATTAAACACATAGAAAAATATTAAAAACAAATGATAATGACATATGAATAGGCAAGGCATGCTAAATAGATATGAAGCATTATATATAATCACTGAGTTATGCAATGAATTCTAAAAAACAAACAAGCATGTTATATATACCGTTATGCTAAAGAAATACCAAAACTTGTACAAAACTAATCAGAAGATAAAACTCAAGAACAAAATTACAATCAGCAAGCTACAATTTAACTGCATGGAATGGAATATAAATTAAATGTGAAGCCCAATATTATTATTTGGATGCAAGAAATGCTTATTCCCTTCCATACTAGACCATGGTAAAATACCATAAATTATAAATCAATAGGAAAAAAAGAATTCACACAATTCACCCAAGGAAAAATCATATCAACTATAATAGAAAGCAACATGAAAATCATTCCCAGCCCTAGCCACTTGGCCATTTCTCCATTGTTGAGGTGATCAGTACCAGACATGGATATTTACCAAGCGATGATGCATTCCAAGTCTCTTTTATCCCACCCCAAAATAGTAAGACAAAATAAAACTATTCTCTCATACCAAATTGTAAACACCTGGCCTGACTGAACACTAATATGGTATCCAGACAGATCGGTGGGTTGCATGGCCTCATGAACGCCTCCTCATATTCCAGAGGCCAACCACTAGCGTAAAGGGTGTGAAGGTGGTACAGTGGGAAGACTACTCCCTCATGTTCAGAGTAGCACAACCTTATACCAAGTAATAAATGATACACAATAGTGGAAGTAATAAATAAATTAAAGATAAGAATCTAAAGATTAATATAATATCTGAATTTAAATAATGGCCAAAACCTATATACAATAGATTGATTCAAGTCTGGATGATGATACATAATTTAAACAACCAAAATGAAACATTCTACAAGATAGAAAATAGAACAACAAAGAAAATAAAATCTATATAAATCCCAAATGATGATCTCTTTGAGTATCCCAAGATCTATATCACTCCAATGCTCCTAAATCACAAGAACTAGCTAAATATATCAATAAATCAACCAAGGCCCCATATATATATGGTCTAATTGGGTACCCTAGTAAAATTGTGGCCTAAGAAGGGTGTGAGATATTAATCCTAGTAGATTCTTACCCATGGTGTCTACAACTAAATCTAGTCTGGGAAGAATAAGACAAAGCAGTATCTAGGTATAAAAAGATAGATAAATAAGTAGTGTTGAACAAAGAAACAACCACCCACCCAGGTTCTAAAGGGGCACCTTGTAGCTATACATTCTTCGGATCATATCTGGAATAATTCTGAATAGTTACTATATATAGTAGTAATATATATATAGTTTAGTTATATATTGAATCCAAATATATGAACAAAGTGCGTTTGGGTGCCTAATGGCCATATACCTGGTATTCTAGTTTCTGGTGGGATAGGGTCATTACTCAAGAAACCATAACCAATATAAATGATCCTATAATCTCATGTAATAGGGTAAATTCTCTACTTCCCAGTAGAGTTAAAGACATCATGCAACAACACTTGAGATGGCAAGCGATCCTCCGTCGAAAAACTATATTCACGATATGTGGTGTGTAATGACAATTTCCCATATAGTATCATACCTGTGATATTACCTGAATTCAACACCCAATGTATGGGAGTGGGATATATCTCCTAGATCAACACCCCTTACCATTGTACATAGTCTACGTATAAGGCATAATCATATTAATCAAAAAAGTCCATGAGGAAATACCACTCATTCCTTAAAATTATGAATCCCATATAAAGAAAACATCATATTCATTATACAAGCTGGGAGGCAATACCTCTACTACTCTTAATTTAAATAACCGACTGTAATCATGGGTGTTCCATTGATAACAATTCAAAAAATGAATGAAATAAGTAGTGTTTCCTTAACACCCTTTATAAATAAATTCATTATAAACATTTAATTTAACCAAGGAAGGAATCCATCATGAAAATCCCATTTAATTTAATATAAAACACTAAAATCATGCTTGTTTAAGTATAACCATAGTTGTTTTCATACCAACCTAATCAATTCCATTTCACTCTACCCATTTAATACAATCAAAGAGAGAATGATTTCATGAACAAGCTATTAAAATTAATACAATTACATTTAATTACAAAAACATGTAAAATAATTTATCAATATTCTATGGCGAACTTGGAATATTCCATGGTTGAAAGGAAGAATACCTGTATGGAAAATTCCCTTAATAAGCTAGACCAAGAACTTAAGAGTGGTGCTTTGGTTTGGTAGTCCATTATATAGGAGGGGAAGGGAACTCATTTTATAACATCAAAAAGGGTTGTATCTCAACATGCCATATACCAAACCACGACACCAAAGCATTCATAACACCAAAATCCCTAACATCCAAGTAGGATTCAAAAAAACAATAACTAATTTATAGTTTAGAACACATCGCACCTCATTCTATGGTTTTTATTATAAACTATTTCCATTATTCAACAAAAATTCATGTAAGTGAATATAAAATTATTCAAGAGGCACAACTAAATTCACATTTAAGATTATATTAAATAATAAAAATCCAACAAGGAGAATCGATTTATAAAGTTTCCATCTAAAAATTAGGAGGTTCTCACACCACTTAGACCAAATTTCACAAGGGAAATCCATTTCTTATCCAATATGAATGCTTGGAAGGAGTTTTGGTCATTTAAATTATTTAATTAAAAGAAATAACATTCCATAAAACAAATGGGTGTCTACGAAGGGGTAATCAATACTCTAAATTATTTCCAGATGTCCAATAGTTAAGTAGTAAGGTGCAATGCACAGTTTAATTAGAACAAACCCATTATAAAGTAATGCTTTCCAATGGTTGGTGTGCGGTGCCACGACACATTTCATAAAATGATGGATGACTAAGAAAAAATTCATTTATTAACTAACTCATACATAGGATGACCTACACATCCAATATCATGGTATGATTCGATCTGGATTGTAAGAGATCCAAGAAATGAAAATTCACCCTACAAATAGGTCAATTGAGCTCGCACAAAAAAATCACTATGGATGGAAAAACTAACATGAAATAAATTATATAGGATCTAGAGGATTGTCGATATAGATCCATATACACAATAAGATCTCTATTATTTCTTTGGATAGAAGAGTTATCATCATGCCTATGTTTGGAATTAAAGAGGAAGACCCGCAGTACAAAGTGTGCCTCATGCGACTGTTATGGGAGATGGAAAGAAGAAAAGGAAATTTATAAATAATTAAGGGAATTTTGGTCATTTAAACCCCACAAATTTGGTTTTATGGTTTAACTGCATGGTTTTCCCAAACCATGCCCCACCCATTTCTTTAGAAAACACTTCACACTATTTGACCTGCATGGTTACCATAAATGTGTGCTAATTGTGTGATGAATAGTGCTTAGTTACTGCACATTTTGGAACATATCCATGATAGCTAGGTTCATGGTTTAGTAAAACCATGTTTATCCCATGCATGGGTTTTCTGGACCCCTGTTGTCACCACACAATTTGCTGGCGGGGTCCACATGATTTTAGAAAAACTACGCAACCTATTCAGAGAAACCAAATGTTATCTTTTTGGGACCTGGTGCTCCCAAAACTCGACGAGACACCTGAAGAACCCTTCAAAACTTCACCCAAGTCATGAAACAACAAATTTAAGTGTTACCTTGGTCATCTGTATTGGGTGTGTTAGTGTGTTCCGGATTGGGTGCATCGACATGTGCAAGAGTTATTATCGTTAGAAGTGGTTTAATGTATAAATTAGATTATATAAATTCATTAATGAACATATAATTATATGTGGCAACACTATGTGTGTAAAAAAAATGTAACATGATTGCTAAAATCCTTTTTTTAAAGTTTGAAGGGTTCATACCCCTCCATTGAGTATTCAAATCCACTTATTGTGGCCTCCTAATACATATAAGACCCTATTTTCATTAAGGGACACCATAAAATGATTATGACATTCCAATGAGAGGTTTAACTTCATTTTAATTTATATATTATCATTTTCTTATTTTGGTAGGGAACATAATAATTGAACACTTTCTATTTGTGGTATCTAAAACAAAAAATACATATACTTCATGTGGTTCCCTTATAAATTATTTTTCTTTATACTAATCCTTGTTGGAATCCACTTTCATGAATCTCAATTCAGCTGTTGAAAATTCACCCTTGTTGTCAACCCACTGACATTGAAAAATAATCACTTGGAATGTTTCATAATCTAAATCCCATACTTTTACGATGATACCAAAGAATGTCTTATTCGAATAAATTGGAATTCTACCATGTGCACCAGATACATGTATCACATCATCCACGAGTGTAAATATAATTTTTTTATGGAACTATATTTTGTCATGTTCATTCTTATATAACATATTACCATTAATTACTCAACCATTATAAGATAAAACATTCATAATTTTTCCACTAGAGATCCATAAAAGTCATTTAGAAATTTATCCATATTTTCTATTGACTCATTAAAAATATGGTATCACAGTTATCCTATGAATTGTTTATTATGCATATTTGATATCATGATTTCATCCCTTGATGGATTCAAATCCCTCATAATTACTTTTTGGGATTCAATATATGGTACAACCTCACAACTATTATTCAAAATGTAGAGGTGTGTATATTATTTCTTTGTAATATTAGTTGTGACCAAATCTATTCTATAAATTCCCTCACCCACTTGCCTCCAAATGTGATGAGATTTTGGTAGACCAATTACATCAGCATTGGATAGGGAGTCTATATATAATTCAACATCTTCCTCAACCACATATCACTCTCCAGTTCAACCTTGTAGTCGGCTTTTATTTTTGAAATAATATTTTGAAATCATCGTATGTCATTCCATGAGGTGTATCTATCTATAATGTATAGAAAACCATGTCCAAATTTCTCTTACCAAGTGATATATTAAGTGAAGAAAAAAATAAATGAATTAAGGTTGGAAGAACATCTCTAATTCACATAATATGATACCAATTTCCTTTTCAATGGTTTTAAAATGCACATCATCGATAACATTACTAAATATACATTGAATATGAAATAGATCTTGGTTTCTATATGATATACATTTTTAGTCAAAAGGAAGTATAATAATATAAACATTAAATATTGTATCATAATAGGGAAGCCATTTTATTTGAGTACATTTAACATTAAATTAGTAATTGATGTGATTTTATTGATATTTGTTGAATACACGTCTAGAAAATTTACATCTTTTAGGGTGTTTGAATACTAATGTCACTTTTTCCTTCAAATAGCATAATTAGGGAAAGGAAGAAAAATATGTCTCTCTACCATCATTGGGGATAAATGTTCCCTTATTATAATGACCCATACTTTACATACATTGTTAGTACTTCAAAATTGAAGAATTATTATTACAACATATAACAAAATCACGAAAGGACCGTATCGGTATAGTGTCTTTAGAAACTGGGATACATAAACAACTGGTTCATAAAGCGTCTACACTGTCTCCCATTTATTTCATCATATCTATAGTCCCTTTTGGCATATCTTACTTAATAACCTTCTTCCTGACCTGGGGAAAGAAAACATACAAAAGGGTGAGCTCAAATGCTCAGTAAGGGTAAACAAAAGAAATATCAATCACATCATTTACATAAGCGCATAACTTTTGGAAATCTTAACCTGCAAAAGAGATCATAATTTCATAACATGGAATAAATCATGGTAGTGAAATGTAATCACAATAATCATAACTTAAAACATGAAACTTTTTTTCATACACACATAATCATAGAGAATCATTTCTTTTTAGTCAAGACTCATTGCCAAGACTATCTTAGTGGAAAAAAGTCCATTTTTGAACCGAGTCACCCTCGTTTCAGTCCAGTTTCACTGAACTGGTATAACCTACCATTCCAGCCATGTCTATCTCATGAGATATAAAATCTTTACCCAATGCATTGGAGGGAGATATAGGTCCCACCCATCTCATAATGATACCATTCTTATGTGTGCCACAAAATCATAAACCATATATCATAACATAACCCATGTAATACAAATGGGAATCTTAAACATCATGACATCATAAAAAATTCATATAAGATAAAGGAATTAATAAAAATAATTCCATCACAACATAATCAAATCAATATAATAATAGAGATAAAAATAGAACCCTTTATTCTCTTAGATGGAAAATAATTTTGATAAAACACTTGAACTCCATTCTTGAGAAAAATATCCTTTCTTATTCAAAAATATGTTTCCTTTCTTAACATGTCATACAACTTTAAAATAAAAGAAGTTGATTAAAAAAAACTTGAAAACTTGTAAAGGAATCTTCTTGGAAATAATGTTTTAAAAAATCCATTCATGCCGTATAAAAAAAACATTCTTTTCGTACTTTTGTCGGAAAAGTCAAAAAGTACCTCGTACGAAAAATGACAAAATATTAATTTCATATCTTTTACTAAAAACTCACCAAAGGGTAAAATTGGATTTAAACTATTGTAAGTTGATGTAAACAATATTACATATTGAGGGAACATGGGTGTGGATGATAAAATACACCCCAGTAAATACCAAAGTATAAACAATCTCGGATAAAAATGAGATTGTGATATTTTCCCTTACCTTAGGTCCGTTTTGCTTTGTAAGTGTCTGAAACTCCTGTATAATGATTTAAATAATGTTATTGACTTATTCCAGAATCATACTTATTTTTATGATATCATATATGGTCATTTTCTTAGCTTCTTAGTAGTAATATTTCATTTCTACTTGTTATTCGGATGCTTATAACTATTTTTTCTTATGCGTGTTTTGTCGAATAAATTCTTTTTCTTATATTTAGGTTATAGATACCTCATTTACAGAATTTTATTAGTGTAATATATATCATATTCATTAATTCAATTCATTTATATAATCATTATGAAATGAAGATCATGTAGAATGAGTCGCATCACATCGAGGAGACAGTATTCCGTACGTACGCACGAGTGATGATATCGTTCCTATGATCGTAGAATTGTATTGGGGTGTATGTATACTATTTCAGAATCCGTATCACTCTATAATAGTCATATATAGTCATTATTTACACCATTATACCCATCCAAGTAAGGTGGTGGTGGAAATAGATTACACCACGGCATGGAGACGATATTCCGTACGTACGCACGCGCGGTGATTTCTTTTTCCGTAGGATGGATAGATGGTGAAATAGGGTTGTTTCATAATTATAATAACATATCAGTATATGAGTGATACTGGTGTTATTACTTCATAATGATACATCTAAATAATAAGAAGTGGAATAAGAAATAAAGATGAAAGAATCGGTAATGAACATTACCTCTTCTTTGAAGTGCTTCTTTGAGACCTTATTTTAGGGCACTAAAATTGGTCTTTGAAGAAGACCAGGACCTCTAGGATGTCTCTAGGGAAGTGGAGAAGAGAAAGTGGCAGGGGTTGGACGAGCTTGAATGTTCAATGTGGTGTGAGGAAGAGAGGGAGGAGGTGCCCTTTTATAAGGGAGGAGAGGGGTACCTTTGGGAAAACAAAATATATTATTTTATTATAAAGTCATGTTCGGTTTTAAATAGCTCCAAATTGATATATTTCGAAGATAAGGTGGGGATGGGTCGAAATACTCTCATCAAATAGAATTTATACAAGTTTAGGTTCCTATTTTAACCTTATCATTTAGATTTAACATTAAGTTAAATAAGTTTACTTTTATCGTGTCTTCTTGTGTTCTTATACTATAAGGTTAATAAACTTACTATAAGCAGCCAAACGAACCCCAAGTTGTTTATTATTAATATATATAACCTTATCTATGTAATTTGGCCGAAACTTAGATTTTTAGAAATAAAATAACAATAACTACTATAATATTTGTTTTAAAAAATATTTAATGTCAATTTTAACACTATTTAGTAATTGATTTTTGTGAAAATCATAACAGAATTATTAGTTCAAACCAAGTTAATTAAATAAATACTAACATGTCATATTAACCATGAAAATTATTGTAATTCATAAAAAGTCTCTAATTACATTTACTTGGGTGTTTATAACATTACTAATGTCAATATTGCATTAATAAGATAATTACTGCATCATCTTTGTGTCATAAATAAATTAAATTATTTAATGTCTAAAAATTACAAATAAAATACCATTATTTAGAAAATATTTTTAGCTTTCTAATGAATATTTATAGTCGAATTTATCTTATTTATAACCCCATATTAAAAATTATTTACTTATTAAACTTTGATTTTAACTATTTTAACCCTTCTTTAAATAAATTAATAATAAATGTCCTAATCTAATCCAAGTGGGCCTAAATGGTCATATTTTATTCCTAAGTTTGTTTTTGGTCGAATTACACTTATCCAATAGAATTAGGACATGTGTTAGGGTAATAATAATATCATCTTTACCCTTAATTACCCTATTTACTTTTAACCATGGTAAAAAAAGTAAAAAGTTACTATTCACCAAAAAAGTATTATCATCTCATTGAACCACATTTTACTTACTGACATCAACCGTGTCTCTCGGATTTTTGAAATTCCACTCACAGAAGCGGTAAAATTAAGTTTTATGAAAAATTCAGTTTTTTAACTACCACTTAGTGGTTTCACTATTCATCAAAAATTGAAAGTTTTCAGAAAAATACCAAAATTTCACCCTAGGCTAATTTAGATATTTCGAATCCAAAAATGAAGTCCATTTGAAAAATAAAATTTATAAAATTTCAAAAAGTGGTTATTACTATTCATAACGGCTAGTTTTAGTAATATTTTAATAGCATATCGTTGTTTAGTGAAACTCGGTATTGCGTACGATGCAAGCTATCGAGGAAGGTCGTGATTTCGTGTAAAGAAAGCCAAGCAAGTGTTCTGTAGAAAAAGATTCATTTGATGATTTATATAACATAAAAGTCTCGGGTGTCACATTCTACCCCCCTTAAAATGAATTTCGCCCTCTAAATTCGTCACTTTATAACAAACAGATGAGGATACCTCTCCCTCATCATTTCCTCAAGCTCCCATGTAGCTTCTTCTAATTGGTGGTTCCTCCATAAAACATTCACCAAACGAGTGGTCTTGTTTCGTAGGAATTTTTCGCTACGATCCAGAATCTCTCTCGGTTGTTCCTCATAAGAAAGATCTTGCTCCAGCGGTACAACTTCTGAGCTGAGTACATGTGAAGGATCAGGTATGTACTTTCTCAGGAGAGATACATGGAACACATCGTGAACTTGAGAGAGATTCGGTGGAAGCGCCAATCGGTAAGCTACCTTCCCAACACGATCCAGTATTTCGAAAGGACCGATATATCTAGGGCTCAACTTCCCCTTCTTTCAAAATCTCATAACCCTCTTCCAGGGAGATATTCGTAAGAACACTTTATCACCCACTTCAAACTCTAGGTCTTTTCTTCAGTTGTCAGCATAACTTTTCTGTCGACTCTGAGCTGCTCTTATGTGTTGTTGAATAGATCTAACCTTTTCTGCCATTTCATCAACGAGATCAGGTCCTAATAGATTTTTTTCCAAAACTTCATCCCAGCAAGTTGGAGTCTTGCATTTCTTTCCATAGAGAGCTTCACAAGGAGCCATCTAAATACTGGAGTGAAAGCTATTATTATAAGAAAGTTCCACCAAAAGTAGGTGTTGATCCCAACCACCTTTGAAATCCATAGAGAAAGCTCTCAACATATCTTCTAGTGTTTGAATTGTTCTCTCAGACTGACCATCTGTCTGAGGATGATAAGCAATGATGAAACTCAACTCTGTATCCAGAGTATGCTGAAGACTTCGCCAGAACATCGAGGTAAATCTCGGATCCCGATCAGATATAATAGAAAGTGGTAGTCCATGCAATCTTACCACTTCCTTTACATATATCCTAGCAAGCTGATCTAGAGATAAATCATCTCTAATAGCAATGAAGTGTGCAGACTTTGTAGGACGATCAACTGTGACACAGATAGCATTATTGCCTTTGGATGTTTTAGGAAGTCCTGTGACAAAGTCTATAGTGATGTTTTCCCATTTCCATTCGGGTATGGGTAATGGTTGTAACATCCCCTTAGACTTCTTTCTCTCAGCATTAACTTGTTGACAAAACAAGAATCTAGAGACATATTTAGCAACATCTCTTTTCATGACATCCCACCAGAAGTACCCTTTCAAGTCCCTATACATCTTCGTGCTTCCAGGATGAATAGTGAATGAAGAACTATGAGCCTCATCCAGCAGCTCCTTCTTTAATTCGGGGATGGGAGGAACACAAACCAGATTCCTGAACTTTATTATCCCATCACAATCAAGGTTGAATTCAGGAACATTTCTCACCTTCTTTTGTAACTCGACATCTTCTTTCTGTGCCTCTTTAATCTTCACATGTATAGATGGTCGAACATTCATTTGAGAAAGATAAGATTTTCCCCTTCCATTATAATTCCAAGATCCATCCTTTGTAAATCCATAAATATTGGATCTTTTGTGATCCTCATCATGGATAAACTATCATGGTCTTGTCGACTTAATGCATCTGCCACCTTGTTTTCTTTCCCAGGGTGGTAATGGATTGAGCAGTCATAATCCTTAATCAGCTCCAACCATCTTCTTTGATGCATATTCATCTCCTTTTGTGTGAAAATATACTTTAAACTTTGATGATCAGTATAAATATCACACCTTTCACCATAAGGGTAATGCCTCCAAATCTTTAATGCAAAGATTACCGCAGCTAACTCCAAATCATGTGTTGGGTAATTTTGCTCATGGATTTTCAACTGTCGTGGGGCATAAGCTATCACCATATCATTTTGCATAAGAACACACCCCAATACCTTCTTGGATGCATCACTATAGATCACAAACCTTTCTCCACTACAAGGCAGTGTGAGCATAGGTGCACTGGATAACCTTCTTTTCAACTCCTTGAAATTCTCTTCACATTCTTCCGTCCAGACAAACTTAACTCCTTTCCGAGTCAACTTGGTGAGTGGATTAGATAATCGTGAAAAATATTTCACAAAACGTCGATAATATCCAGCCAAACCAAGAAAACTTCAGATCTCAGTTACTATTGTTGGTATCAACCATCTTTCGATAACCTATATTTTTGCTGGATCCACATATATCCCCTCTTTTGAGATTATATGACCTAAAAATGCAAAATTTTTAAGCCAAAATTCACACGTGGTAAATTTGGCATAAAGCTTCACCTTTCTCAGGGTCTTAAATATAATTCTCAAGTGATCTTCATGTTCTTCC
This sequence comes from Viscum album, assembly GCA_963277665.1. Taxonomy (NCBI): domain Eukaryota; kingdom Viridiplantae; phylum Streptophyta; class Magnoliopsida; order Santalales; family Viscaceae; genus Viscum; species Viscum album. The sequence goes on from OY728140.1 coordinate 1,958,756,919, forward strand.
TTGCTCTTTGAATAGAAAAGAATATCGTCTATAAAGACTACCACAAATTGATCAAGATAGTCTCTAAAGACTCTATTCATTAGATCCATGAAGATAGCAGGGGCATTAGTAAGACCAAATGGCATCACTATAAATTCATAGTGTCCATACCTTGTATGGAAAGTCGTCTTTGGTATATCCTCCCTTTTGACCCTTAATTGATGATACACTGAACAAAGATCAATCTTTGAAAAGTATTGAGCTCCTCGTAATTGGTCAAATAAGTCATCAATGCGTGGGAGAGGATATTTGTTCTTGATAGTGATCTTGTTAAGTTCTCGATAATCAATGTAGAGTCTCATTGATCCATCTTTCTTCTTATCAAAGAGAACAGGTGCTCCCCAAGGTGATGCACTAGGGCGTATGAATCCCTTATCAAGATTTTCTTGGAGTTGCTTCTTCAATTCCTGCAACTCAATTGGGCCCATTCTATAAGGTGTCTTTGAAATAGGCAAAGCACCCGGTACGAGTTCTATTGAAAACTCAACTTCACGATTTGGTGGAAGACCCGGTAATTCCTCCGGAAAGACATCATCAAACTCCCATACGATGGGCATATTCTTAATCGTGAGTTTCTCACCAACCATTTTAGATAAATAACCTTCATTTAGTGGAATCAATACCCATAAAATGGAAGAAATTTCCAGTGGAAGGTTATGTTCATCCTTTCATTGATAGACGATCATAGATTGATCTGGAATATGAAATGTGACTTCCCTTATTTGGTAATTGATATGAGCTCCATATAAAGAAAACCAATACATGACAAGAATCACATGAAATTCCACTATAGGAAGGATCACAAGATTTGCAGGAAGCACTTTCCCACAACCTTCGATCGGAGAAGAATTATAAACTTTTGATGCAACTGTTGTGCCATTAGGTGTTGTCACAGCTAACTCAACATCTAATTTTTGAGGTAATACGGTGATACCCTTAGAAAATTCATTAGAAATAAAAGAGTGGGTGGATCCAGAATCAAATAAAACATTTTCTATTTTAGAGTGGATGGTAAGTGTACCTTTTACCACATCGTTATCGTACTCCACATCGCTAATGGAAATTGCATGTGACTTTCCTTTGTCTTTAGCCTTAATAATTTTTTGACGTCGACCATCATCATCAACCCTTGGATTAGGGCATTTATTGGCATAATGCCCCATCTCCTTGCACTTGAAACATTGAAGTGTAGTAGGTTCATTCTGTGTATCCCTTCCTTTGTTTGCATCATTAGACATCTTCTTCCCATCATCGCGGCATTCAAATGCCCGATGACCTTCCTTTCCACATTTGAAACATTTACTTTTCCCTTTAAGACAACTCCCTCCATGTTTCTTTCCACACTTTGAGCATAAGGGAAAGCTCATCTTCTTTTTAGTGTGCTCTTTAGATTTTCCGTTGAATTCCATTTTCCTCTTCTTATCAAACCCATATGACTGATGGGTTACTCCAATCTCTATATCGACTTTGAGAGCACATCGAACGATTTCCTCATAGCTATTGAAGTCCCTTATGCCTAACGCCCTTCGAAGACATAGATTTAAGCCACTAAAGAATCGATCGATCTTACTCTCAGGTTGGATAATAATACCAGAAGCGTAACTTGCAAGTCTTGTAAAATTTGCTTCATAGGTACCAATAGATTAATCATCCTTTTGCTTCAGTTAAAGAAACTCTTTCTCCATCTTTGTTTGGAGAATACGAGGGAAGTACTTATTGAAAAATAAGTTCTTGAACTCGTGCCATTCCATGGACTCAATTTCATCCTTTTTTCTCATATTCGTAATAAGATTCCACCATTGATCAGCATCTCCTTCCAAACGATACACTTCTAGGATGACTTTATCATGTTCAGAACAATGAAGTACTGAAAATATCTTTTCAGTAGTACTAATCCATTGTTCAGCAACTAATGGATTAGTAGACCCGCTGAAAGAAGGTGGACGCTGCCTCATGAAGGATTCAACAGAATGTTGCTCCTTCCTTTGCTCGTTTGGAAGTCCTGCATGATTCATAGCTTGAGAAAGTTGTGTGAGCATGGCTACAAGATTTTTCATTCCAGCTCCCATAACTTTTGGTTTCTCAGGGGGAAAATCATTACATTGCCCGTCGCATTCCGCATTAACACGGTTCCTTCGGGTTCCAGCCATTGACTAAAACCAATAAGAATAGTGTGAGCAACACAATTATAATAGGAAAACCACATAATCAATAATAAAATTTCACACTTAAGGTCTTATCCTAGGTTATTAATGGCCATTTCTAAAACACTAAGATTATGTTCTATGCTTAGACTTATCCTTAGGGTTCTGACTAGGGCTTTCACATCCTAGTTTTCAAAGGTTGACTATACCTTTCCTCTGATACCAACTATAAAGACCCATACTTTACATACATTGTGAATACTTCAAAATTGAAGCATACTTATTAAAACATATAACAAAACCACGAAAGGACCGTATAGGTATAGTGTCTTTAGAAACTGGGAAACATAAACAACTGGTTCATAAAGCGTCTACACTGTCTCCCATTTATTTCAACATATCTATAGTCCCTTTTGCAATATCTTACTTAATAACCTTCATCCTGACCTGGGGAAAGAAAACATACAAAAGGGTGAGCTCAAATGCTCAGTAAGGGTAAACAAAATAAATATCAATCACATCATTTACATAAGCACATAACTTTTGGAAATCTTAACCTGCAAAAGAGATCATAATTTCATAACATGGAATAAATCATGGTAGTGAAATGTAATCAAAATAATCATAACTTAAAACATGAAACTTTTTGGCATACACACATAATCATAGAGAATCATTTCTTGTTAGTCAAGACTCATTGCCAATACTATATTAGTGGACAAAGCCCATTTCTGAACCGAGTCACCCTCGTTTCAGTCCTGTTTCACTGAACCGGTATAACCTACCGTTCCAGCCATGTCTATCTCATGAGATATAAAATCTTTACCCAATTCATTGGAGGGAGATATAGGTCCCATCCATCTCATAATGATACCATTCTTATGTGTGCCACAAAATCATAAACCATACATCATAGCATAACCCATGTAATACAAATGGGAATCTTAAACATCATGACATCATAAAACAATTCATATAAGATAAAGGAATTCATAAAAATAATTCCATCACAATATAATCAAATCAATGTAATAATATGGATAAAAATAGAACCCTTTATTATCTTAGATGGAAAATAATTTTGATAAAACACTTGAACTCCATTCTTGAGGAAAATATCATTTCTTCTTCAAATTTTTTTTCCTTTCTTAACATGTCATACAACTTTAAAATAAAAGAAGTTGATTAAAAATTAACTTGATAACTTGTAAAGGAAGATTCTTGGAAATAATGTTTTAAAAAATACATTCATTCCGTATAAGAAAAACATTCTTTTCGTACTTTTGCCGGAAAAGTCAAAAAGTACCTCGTACGAAAAATGAAAAAAGATTCCTTTCATATATTTTACTAAAAACTCACTGAAGGGTAAAATTTGATTTAAACTATTGTAAGTGGATGGAAATAATATTACATATTGAGGGAATATGGATGTGGATGATAAAATACACCCCAGTAAATACCAAAGTATAAACAATCTCGGATAAAAATGAGATTGTGATATTTTCCCTTACCTTAGGTCCGTTTTGCTTCGTAAGTGTCCGAACCTCCTATATAATGATTTAAATAACGTTATTGACTTATTCCAGAATCATACTTATTTTTATGATATCATATATGGTCATTTTCTTAGCTTCTTAGTAGTAATATTTCATTGCTACTTGTTATTCGGGTGTTTATAACTTTTTGTTCTTATGCGTGTTTTGTCGAATAAATTCTTATTCTTATATTTAGGTTATAGATAACTCATTTACAGAATGGTATTAGTGTAATATATATCATATTAATTTATTCAATTCATTTATATAATCATTATGAAATGAAGATCATGTAGAACGAGTCGCATCACATCGTGGAGACGGTATTCCGTACGTACGCATGAGTGATGATATCATTCCAATGATCGTGGAATTGTATTGGAGTGTATGTATACTATTTCAGAATCAGTATCATTTTATAATAGTCATATATATTCATTATGTACACCATTATACCCATCCATGTAATGTGGTGGTGGAAAATAGATTACACCATGGCGTGGAGACGGTATTCCGTACGTACGCACGCGCGGTGATTTCTTTTTCCGTAGGATCGATAGATGGTGAAATAGGGTTGTTTCATACTTATAATAACATATCCATATATTATTGATACTTATGTTATTACTTCATAATGAAACAACTAAAGAAGAAGAAGTGGAAGAAGAAATAAAGATGAAAGAATTGGTAACGGACATTACCTCTTCTTTGAAGTGCTTCTTTGAGACCTTCTTTTAGGGCACTAAAATTGGTCTTTGAAGAAGACCAGGACCTCTAAGATATCTCTAGGGAAGTGGATAGGAGAAAGTGGCAGGGGTTGGCCGAGCTTGAAGGCTCAAAGTGGTGTGAGGAAGAGAGGGAGGAGGTGCCCTTTTATAAGGGAGGAGAGGGGTACCTTTGGGGAAACTAAAAAATATATTTTATTATACAGTCAAGTTCGGTTTTAAATAGCTCCAAATTGATATATTTCGAATATAAGGTAGGTATGGGTCTAAATAATCTCATAAAATATAATTTAGACAAGTTTAGGTTCCTATATTAACCTTATCATTTAGATTTAACATTAAGTTAAATAAGTTTACTTTTACCGTGTCTTCTTGTGTTCTTATACTATAAGGTTAATAAACTTACTATAAGCAGCCAAACGAACCCCATGTTGTTTATTATTAATATATATAACCTTATCTAAGTCATTTGGCCAAACCTTAGATTTTTAGGAATAAAATAACAATTACTAATATAATATTTGTTTTAAAAACTATTTTATGTCAATTTTGACACTATTTAGTAATTGAATTTTGTGAAAATCATAACAGAATTATTAGTTCGAAAAAAGTTAATTAAATCAATACTAACATGTCATATTAACCAATAAAATTAGTGGAATTCATAAAAAGTCTCAAATTACATTTATTTTGGTGTTTATAACATTAATTATTTCAATATTGCATTAATAAGATAATTACTGCATCATCATTGTGTCATAAATAAATTAAATTATTTAATGTCTAAAAATTAAAAATAAAATACCATTATGTAAGAAATATTTTTAGCTTTCTAATGAATATTTATAGTCGAATTTATCTTATGTATAACCCCATATTAAATTTTTTTTACTTATTAAACATTGATTTTAACTATTTTAACCCTTCTTTAAATAAATTAATAATAAATGTCCTAATCTAGTCCAAGTGGGCCTAAATGGTCATATTTTATTACTAAGTTTGTTTTTGGACGAATTACATCTATCCAATAGAATTAGGACATGTGTTAGGTTAATAATAATATCATCTTTACCCTTAATTACCCTATTTACTTTTAACCGTGGTAAAAAAAAGTAAACAGTTACCATTCACCAATAAATTATTTTCATCTCATTGAACCACATTTTACTTACTGACATCAATCTTGTCTCTCGGATTTTTGAAATTCCACTCACAGAAGCGGTAAAATTAATTTTTATGAAAAATTCAGTTTTTTAGCTACCACTTAGTGGTTTCACTATTCATCAAAAATTGAAAGTTTTCAGAAAAATACCAAAATTTCACCTTAGGCTAATTTCGATATTCTGAATCCAAAAATAAAGTCCATTTGAAAAATAAAATTTATAAAATTTCAAAAAGAGGTTATTACTATTCATAACTGCTAGTTTTAATAATATTTTAATAGCATATCATTGTTTAGTGAAACTCGGTATTGCGTACGACGCAAGCTATCGAGGAAGGTCGCGATTTTGTGTAAAGCAAGCCAAACAAGTGTTGTGTAGAAAAAGATTCCTTTGATGATTTATATAACATAAAAGTCTTGGGTTTTACATTTATCCCCATGTCAATCATGTCCAACCTAGCCTTAATTTTACTCTTTTTTTCTACGTTCATTTAGTAATGTTACCATAATGCTATCACATATTTTTTTCTCACATTCATGACCTCAAGAATATTCTAATAATATAAAAAATTCCAATACGGTAATTTAAAAAAAACTGAACCATTTTTACAATTTGATTTTATATGGTTTTTATAATAAGTTTTACCAAAATTTGTCCGAATATATTTTAAATTCTCAAACACTTGATAACCTATTAGTGGATAAGGTTTTTTACCTTCTTTTGAACTCCCGTCGAATGATATCCTCCAAGATTGTTATTCATGTCACCGATGTAGAAATATATAATTCCATAGAAACACATTATCTGATGAATGTTTCAAAACAATGGATTATGTACCTTGTTTACAAAAAGGACACCCTTGAGTTCCATTAACACTATATCCTAGAAAATTTTCTTAAGAATGAATTTCATTTATCATCTCATAAAACATGGCGCTCAATATAAAATCCTTATTTATTTAAAATAATTAAATGAACACGTGAAAAAAAAAGTAATTTCAGATATTCGATCATTAATTCCAAATAAACATAAATATCATTACTAAGTTGTTGTTTTCTATATATAAACATATATAATATAATTTATTTATATTTGATGCATAACCATGGTGGAAAGTTATAATTTAACAATATAACTATCCTTGTAAGGTGAGTTATTCTTTGAAAACCAAAATAATTCACCCCATCTGTAGATAGCTCAATATGATGGTTTCTAGGATTGTATCCAAATTTAGGATACTCATTGGTAACTTTTTTCCAAAAAGGGGAATCTATTGAGTGATGAAGTTTCTCATATTTATTTCTTGTATCTCAGTATCACTTAAATTTATTTATAGTCACATCAATTTTATATATATGCCTAAAAATAATAATAATTAGAAATTGGCCTACATGTTTTGAAGGACCAGATTCATCTTTATTTTATCAAGACATAGACCACACTTTGGGTATTTCAGAAGTGATTTATGAACATTGATAAATAATATACTGTCATTTGGACATGCATGTTTTCCTTCAGAGATCATACCTACTAAACATAAAATTAATTTACTATAATATTTTCAGCAATTAAACTCATCCTATTCTAGGATCAGATCATTCAATGGATAAATTTTATCAACATACAATGCGGTCTTTGAAAAACTATTTACCTTTTAAATAAATTTGCGAAGTAATGATGTTAATATTACAATTTCATTGTCATTTCCTCATTATGATCTTCATTATCATTCACACCAGTAATAATATCATTGATATGGTCTTCATAATTTTTCATATATGTTATAATATCAGATGATGCATCAAATTTAGTGTTATCCTAATCACTAGATAAATACAATTTTCCCCATTTTTGGTCCTAAATTTATAACATTGACCTATTCCATAATATATCAAGTGTTCTTGTAACTATACTAGACTAATTAGTTATGAATACTAAATTCATAAACATGGAAAATGATTTTAAAAGGGATATATGCATGATTTTTAAAAATTATAACAAATATTTCCCCAAATCCACACACTCTATTATTATACGATGGGTATTCTGCCATTTTTTATTCATATATATCCTATTTTATTTCATAATATTAATATTTAAATAAAAATTAAATACACAAAAATTATGATCTTTCAACCCATAAAAGGCCATCCTTAAAGAATCATTTATGTTACAAGAATCCATTGTTGTAACACAATAAGATCCAAATAATCAATATTGAGATTTTTTGTATTGGTTGAAATCTTATAAGGAAAGGAATATGTGATATCTATAAATACACAAATAATCTAATTATGTATTCATATATTGAAAAATATAGAGATAAGGATTGTTTTAGTTACTATGCTTGGTTGGAGTACAATTATATGTACGAGTTAATGTTAACTTATTTATTTACTTGGAAGGTGATAATACATGGGGTGTTTTAGTAATATGATGCTTAAGAGATGGTGTTCATCTTTTTTTTGATGATTAAAATGATTATATGGCTCAATCATATGAAATTGAGAACCCAAAACATGAAGAAACTCATGATTTCAAATCCAATAAACCAGAAGTCTTAAAATGTGGTTCTCGAGCTATAAGAAAAACTGAAAGACAATAAAATAGGGGTTCAATGAATGCTCAAAATTTAATTTTTTCTCATTGCTGTGATAAAGCCTCAAAAAAGTGTAATTAAAATTATTATTGGGGCCTAATGGAAAAATTAACTTCAAAAAATTTACAGAAATGCCTTATTGGGTTTATCTGAAATCCCCATCTCAAAATAATGATTAGATTATAAGAGAAATTACATGGGATTTCATGAAAACAAAAATCAACCTCAATGAAACCAAAAAATAGAATCATCTTTCGAAAAATGTCACAATAAAAAGTGGGAATGTGGTTTAAACAATAAAAAAAATTGATATGGATGTTAGAATTACTATTCATAATTCCAATTAAACGGGTGAAAGGAAGTCTGAATGGAGCTTGAAAGAGAGTTCTAAGATTCCACATAATTAGGATGATGGTTCAAAATAAACCATTTGTCTCTATCGATGGTAGGAATTAATAAAATTAATGGGGGAAAAAATTTTAAAAAAATTATGACTTAAAGAATCCACTGGTTTTCAGAATGAATTAATGTTGGGGAAAGATAAAGAAGTAACTAAAAAAGAGAAACCAACTAATTAGAACAAGGGTTCAAATTAAAATGGAACGAATCCCAAATATGGTCAGTAGGGGGAATTAACTGCTTTGAGTAATAAAATTGAATGCGGGGACTAAAAATAAAAAAATTGCTAATTAAAATATTAAATATTGATTTGAGACATTATATTGTATACTCTAACTTTTATATCATTCTTATAAGAATTATGTTTTTAATGAACATGTGGTTAGTGGTTTATTCCAAAATTTCTATAATATATGTTAATATTAATGAAATTAATAAATGGATTAGGGTTTTGTAGCCTATTATTGGATGAAAATGGGAAAAAATTTCTGCTTCTAGGCCATGAGAGTCGGATGGATACCTTGAACATGGATTTTTCTCTCTCACATTGAAATTTCTATCAAAGTACTCACTCTAAAACTACCTCATGATGTTGACCGAGTGGGAATGTCTAGATGATCAGTACTTATTAGTCATCCAATGTTATTTATAATTAATTTCAAGATATATCATATTTTTAATTAGACATAAAAGATCCAGAAAAGTAATCGAGTTGGTGAAATTATCCATGAAATTTTTCCATTAAAATATATCAATCACCTAAAATTGAAATCAAATGAAAATAGTGAGGCTAAGATGAATCGAGTGGACAAGAACAAGTGTGAGTTTGGTGGTGAACCAGGTGATAACCTAACATGAGGTGGATGTTATCAAGACTATAGGAAGTAATGTGTTGTGGTGGTGCCATATCAGGTATGCATGAGGGAGGTAATGCATGTCGAGGAAAATATCCCAAGGTTAAAGACACTGATAAAGGATAAGACGATACTTTGACTAAATATGAGTATAAATAATCAAATACTTTAGATTTTGGGAGGGATGATTCATCAGATAAGGACGAGGGGGTGCAGAGACATATGTAGTCTTCCGTGAGAGCTTGAACGATGCAAAAAAGTGGGTTCTTTTAGGGTTGAATTCATAAAATCAGGAAGTGTTCTATCTCTAATTTCAAAAAATCTCTTAAAATATGAGTTATTTCAGTATTAAAAAATATTCTCTAATAAAACCAATTTTTATGACAAATTTTTTAACACTAATAAAGATATATCTTTATTGATTTAAAAAAAGATAAAAATAATAATCATTTTTAGTGTTAAAATGTTAGTGCTAGTAAAGATAGATTTTATATACCGTTTATATTATGGGGCTGATAAAAACAATATTTATCTATTCTTTTTGAAATAAATGATTAAAATTTTATAAAGTACAAAAATATTAAACCAATATTTGTAAAAAAATTGTTAATCTAAAAAATGTAAAACCAATTAATAGTATAAATGAATACGTAATTTGAATGCATAGATCATAAAAATGAGTGAAATTGGATAATAAAAAATGAAGAGTCTTTCAAAACATTACAAAATAGACATGTTTTATTATTTATATAAATTATTAAAAAAAATTAAAATGGATATATATTAAAATAATGATGAATAAATATTGAAAATAATAAAATATAGTAAATAAATATGTATGAATAAATATTATAAAATAATTAAATTCAAAAAATATATAAAAGTTAAAAAAATAATAAAAATGAATTAATAATATTGACTGAAATAATATTACAAATGAATAAAAATAATTAAATAGATAAAAATCTATTTTAAAAAATTAATTTTAAAATAAATTACATAAATTATAAAAACATACCAAAAATAATGAAAATAATAAAAAAATAATTTAAATGAAATAATTATGTAGATTTAAAACATTTTATAAAAATTAAAAAACAAAAAATAAATATCATTGAATATCAATTATATAAATTAAAAAAAATTACTATGAGTATTAAAACATAGAAAATAATTATATATAGTTCATTAGATTAAATACATTGGTCGTAAAGAAATAAAAAATTTGAGAAAAAATAAAAATTAAATTTAAATAAACTTCTTACATAAATTTCCCATATTTTATAAATATTAGAGCTTAATAAATATAATTGAATAAATATTTTTCAATAAAATTAATAATATATTAATAATATTAAAACTCAGTAAATAATTAAGTATAAATAAATTTTAAAAACTTAATAAATTAATAAAACACTAAAAAATAATAAATAATAAATATCATTTCATAATATTAAATGAAATAATGTCAAAAATGAATAAATAAAATCGTGTAAATTTTAATAATATTTAAAAAAGTGAATTTTTGAGATTTATTACAAGAATTAAAAATAGATAAAGATGAATAAAAATGAATAAATAGATATTATTAATTATATAAATAAAAAAAATTAAGAGTAAAATATATTGACTAAAAAATTAAAATTAGAATGAATTTATAGGAATCAATTATATAAAATTAATTGATATTAAAAATATTATAAATTAATAAATAAAAATGAATAAATATTAATCATATAAATTATAAACACAGCAAAAATATAAAAATTTAGTAAACTAAATACGTATAAATTTTTATAAATCAATAAATTTAAAAAAAATATTAAAAATTATAAAATAGATTTAAATTAAATAATACTAGAAATAAATAAATAAAAATAAATAAATAACAAAAATTATTACTAATTTAAATAAAAAAAATTATAAAAATTAATTTAAATAAATTAATAAAATAAATTTCAAACATATTTTCAATTTTAAAACTTAATAAAAAATATTATTCATATAGATTATAGAAATATTGAAAATAATACATAGTACATTAATAAATGAATAAATAAATATTGGAAAATAATTAAATTCCAACAGATTTAGAAATTAATATATATTAAAATTAATAAATAATATTAAATTAATGATCATTAAAAATTAATAAATAAAATTTAAAAGGAACTAATATTTAAAAAAATGAATTCATAAAAAATTAACTACATCAATTATAAACACGATAGAAAATTAAGAAAGGATTAAAAATGTATTTAAGAAACTTATTTATATAAATATCAATAATTTAAAAAATATTTCAACATCATAAATAAAACTGAATAAATATTATAAAATTAAATTAAAAACATATTATAAATCATACATATAAAATAAATATGTATAAATATTAAAAAAGAATAAATCCCACAAATATTATAAATCAAAAATGAAAAAAAAATTAAATAGGAAATAGTGTTTAAAATGAAAAACACACGCCATACATAAACATATACAAAGTTCATATACAGTCTAATATACATATAAACCCATGCATATATACACATCACAAATACACATGTGTACATACACATATACATGAATACATACACATATACAACATATATATACACATATAGAAAACACACACACAACATAATGCATACACACATACACATATATACATAGATATATATATAATTCAAATATCACATACAATTAATTCATATTCATTTATATATATATATATATAATGGTTTAAATTATTAATATATATATATATATTAATATATCATATCTATATTAATTATATAAATTTCTTTATTAATGTATAATGTTAAAATTTATTTATTGAATATAAATATGATACTTATATATATATATTAATGCAACTTTTCTATTAATGGTTTTACAAATCACAATGTTTTTTATCAACACTAAGAAAAGAACTGATAAAGTGGCACCTTTATCGGTGTTAAAAAAAGATCCAATAAACTGTCACTTTTATCATTACTAAAAATTAGCTAAAATGTGGTAAACTATCATAAGTGATTTTTTTGTTATGATAAAAGTAACCTTTCTCATCTATTTTACCTAACATTGGTAAATCTTTAAATTTTATTATGGATTTATATTTAGTGCAGATAAAATTCAACACTTTATATCACGTAATCTGTGGCGATGAGTCATCACACATTTAGTTGAGAGAGTTTTGTTTGAGGAAAATCTTAATTAATTTAATATAATTATAAACGGTTTTCAGTAAAACTCCTTAAGTTAGATTAGTTATCAGTAACTAAATTTCATCCACTATATTGCAACTTATGTTGCAACTCAAATTCTCTCTACTGTTTTGCACTTTTTTTCTTCTTCATACATAATCATCCATTCTTTCTAATAGAATATTTTTAAAAATCACTAAAATATTAAATATTTATAAGTTGAGAAATTTTAATTTGTAATATAAAATTTAGATAAAAAAATTCCTTGTTGCGATAATGATCGACGAGGTCATCTGATGTGCTCCCCATCCAGTGTTTCTAAAATTTAACAGTACCGCGACATCCCTTTGACAATGTCTTCATGAATCATTGTCATATAATATAAATTCAGAATCCCACTTCAAGAAACATGGATTTCACTATAATAACCCTCTAATATACTATATTGTAATCTTATGTAGTAAATATTTCATAAAAATTAGATATTAGGTCATAATTAGTAGGCCACAATGTTATGTGACTTTTCTTGAATTTGTGGTGCTTGCCTCAATTTATATTGGTGATGTTTTAATGATTTATTTGAGAATTTCTAAAGGACTGCACACTAATCTATTATGTTATGATGAATTGTTTCACTATAATGAATTAAAAGATTGAGTGGATTTTATGGATCTTAATTAAGATCTAGATAGATTTGTTTTTAGATTTGATCCATGATTTTTAGTCTGAAAGTTGAATATGTATTATGTCATAACACAGGCTTGTGACATCCTGATTTGTTGGAATTCTATAAAATGAATATATTTCATTATCAATGTGTGATAAAATAGTGATATTTATGACCAAATATTTCATAGATAATTCCAAAGAGTACATAGTTAGGTTGAAGTACAATAACAATGGATCACACTTGGTCTAAATTTGGAACTACATGAGAAGGAAAATGAAATATTGAACAACATTTTAATACTCATTTTGATCATTCTTGTATTTATAGTTCATGTCCCTCTTCATTATCTATTAGTTGTTCTTATTGGTAATAAAAAAATAATGTGGATGGTAAGATCACAATCATTTGACATAAAAAATTTAAAACATGATAAAAATAGTGAGTTAACCTTATAAACATCTATTGTGTTGTGCCCATTATATCTCACTCTCTAGAACATATCATCATTTATTTGTTTCATTAATAGATCTTAGGTTTTAGAAATTATAATAATTTTTCTTTATATATTTGGTATTTGTTTTTCATTTATTGTTTTCATTTATTTTGAAATATTCATAGAAAAATCATATGTCTTCAATAGTGTTTCTACGCCTATGAGAATTTCAAAAAAAATATGTTAAATCACGTACTATAAAATATTTTCATAAAATATTAAAGGTTTACCAATAATACATAGATTTTTTAATTTCATAAATTTATAATTTGTCCCTAAATTTACAAATTAATATCAAATCAACAAAAATAAACAACTTAAAAAAAATGTAATTAAAAACATAGAAAAAATTGTTTTCACTATTATGTTTCAAATTATAGTATCTTTATAGCAATGAAATAATATATTTAATTCATACCAGCAATATAATATTCAGATACCTCTCACAGTTAATTTTCTTTATCTAAAAAATCTTAAGAGTTGTTATAAAGTGAATACTACAAGATAATGGGGAACACTTTTTCCAATGAAAATATTTTAAATATCAAGAGTGAAATAAACTTTTATAAAAACAAGAACGAAAATCTTTCAATTCACTAGTTTATAAATAAAAATCAACATCAAAAATAAAATCTACTCTAGTATATAATATCATAATTTAAAATTTTTTTGATATTAAGAATTTAAATTATAAATTTAAAATATTTCAAATTTATCATTATTTATTTTCTACAGATTGGGAAAAGATAATACACTTTTTATTAAAATATTATATATTAAATGGTGTTTTACATTTCTATTTATTTTTATTTTTATTTTTTCTGAATAATGTAAACAAAATTATCATAATATAAAATTATTATTATAAACCTCATTCTAATGTGGTTTTCTATATAACTAATACATAGAATGGAAAATGATCACTCTATCTAGATCAAAACATACTTATTAATATTTTTTAAGCACACAGTAGTGTTATTGTTAATTTTAGTTTTTTATAAAAACGTTTTCAACACATATAATAACCAAATTTCAATTGAAAACTTGATTTTCTTTGTTAAATTAAAAAATATTCACTAAGAAAATCCCATATAAATTTAACATTTAAAATTTTGAGAAATTAACACAATAAAATCTTTAATTATCATTTAAATCAATCATTGAATGAATAAAATTCATTTACAATCAATTTATTTAAATTCTATGTAATAATTATTTTAACCTTTGCATCATGCTAATTTTAAGAAAATAATGTTCCATTAGTTAAAAAGATATACCAAATAATTTCACTCCGAATAGAAACTCCCTTAAATGAAATTTACCATTTTCATATTGAGAATTATTTAGATTAATATTTTTTATTTCTATTTCATGTTTGTTTGATTTATTAGTACATATATTTTCTGATTTCTTATGGTTTAATAAAGAAACCCAAATTGTATGGATATGAAATAAAAATAGATGACTTTTTCATAGATAACATTCCTATGGAAAAATAATACTCAGTAAAATAGACCTAAGATTTACATTTTATTATCAAATTATTGATTAGGATAAATTATTTACAAAGGGGTGATGTTTGGTAACTCTTGGATCAAAACCCCTCGAAGGTTTGATATATATAAAAATAAGTATGTTTTAAAAAATATATAAATATTTCATGAACACTCTAATTGATAGTATTTTATATTTAGTTTAATGTTATTATAATATGGAGATTTTATAGGAAATAATTGCGGTCAGTATGAGTTAATATTATTGCACCACCATCCTATGATATTTATTGAATTCTCTTACAACAACGGTTTCCACTCAAGTATTCAAATACACATTTTAAATCTATCCAGAAAAAATTAATAGAAATACAATATTATGAGATGGATTTCGATAAGTGAAATAATTTAGACCAATTATTGTTAAGGATAAACAAATAAAAATAAAATTGATTCAAAAAAGAACATCAGGTTTTCCCAAAGTCGATAAAATAGTTATGTTGGGTAATAAATAAAGGATATAAAAGTTCAAGTTTGGGATTTTTATTTATAAAGACATAACTATAGAAAGGATTAATGATATTTATAAATAATAGAAAAATGAATCAATGCTACATTTCACAATTTGAGATTCTGAAGCATCTTGGATTTATTTCTTATTGATTAGAATAAGCTCCAAATATTTCCAATACCCATGATTTCTTCTACATGTCTCTGTTGGGAGACTATATAAATAACCCAACACATATACTTGATATTAATGGAATATAATTTGAATATAACTTTTTATATAAAGATAAAGAGTTCCAGATATTTGAAAAAAGGGAACAAGTGTGGAGGAAACAGGACAACATAGCCTCTGAATGTCCTATGGAAAGCTAATTTTTTTGGAGAAGATACTAGGGAACCTAAAGAAGTGATAAAGTGAAAATACCCCCTTCTATTTTAATGAATGATTAAAATTTAGAGGGAAATTTTCTAATCTTGGGAAGAATACAACTTCTGAAATATTCATTTCATGATTAATAAAATAACTCTTTTTCATAATGGATATTTGATTATATTTTAAAATAAAAGTACTTATAACAACTATTTCAAAATTAATATTTCATGTGAAGAAATAATATTTATTACAACAACTATGACTAATACATTGATATACATACTGAAGAATAGTGACCATGTAATGGTATATACCATAGGATAAAAATCTATCAGGAATATTAAACCTTCCATCAAATATATTAAAATGAAAAGAAACATTTGTAATATAATTTAAATTACAAAGGAATTGTAAAATCATTTGGGAACTATGTATTACACATTAATGTATTGTGGTATATATATATTATGTAATTTGAAATGTGTTTGTTAGGATATGATAGTTGGTCAATATGACAATTTTTCTATATATTTATTGGGCTTTATGACCATTTATAATGTATCCATTATAAAGTGATTGTTAGTGTTATTATATATTTAGGGTAATGATAAGAGTTAAATGAATATATAAAGAAGAAACAGTAGCCTTAACTAGGTGAATCATACGCCATGAATCTCATCTATTAGAGTTAGGGGGAGGTAAAATCATTGGGGTTTTCTCTTTATCAATCCTAGACTGAGATTCAAAATGTAAGGATTGAATGCGATATCATATAATATAAGCTCAATATAGTAGAGAGTAAGACAAGATCAAGGTTTCCTAAACCACCTCATGAAATAATCAACTTTAAATTTCCTAACCATAAAGATTATTTTGTTTTAATAGGGGTTTATGTTTCAAGGAATTATCATAATTAAGGTATAATTATTTTAGAAATGAATTAATGGTTTTATTAATTCCACATTCCCATTTAGTTTTATACCCTTATATGAAATTCATATTATTATAGAATATGATGAAATAGTTTTTTTACTCAAAATAACATTATTTCAATTTTCAATAAAGTATATATCTTTAATTAAAATTAAATTAAATTTTAAAAAATAAGGTTTATAAAAGTTTGAATATATAAACATTTATTTATAAGATATTTCTTTTCAATTATTATAGTTTTTCTAAAGGGTAGATATTTTTTTATAAAATAAAAATTAGATGTTTTCAATAGCCACATATTTTATCCAATAGAGAATTTTTCTTAATTTTTTAGATAGAAATTTTTTAGTAAAAAAAATATACAGTACAATATATGGTAAATATTATCACATTATAAATACATAAAAGTGATTTAATAATTAATTTAAAGTTTCTATTAACTAAATATAAAATATTTTAGTAATATTTTTATTTTTATTTATTTAATTAAATTTACAAAACTATAAATTACTTTTGAAAGCGTAAAATAAAAATTTATATTTTAAAAACTACATTTTGTGGAAAATTTATATTTCCATTATCGAAATAATATTTAAAAAATATATCAATTCTAGTACATTTAAAAATATAAAAATTTACTTAAATGTCCAAAACCATGGGAAAACCCTTGGGTAATTTGATGGTTTTTCATTTTTTGCAGTATCGAATTCCATGACCTATATTTAGAAATTATTAAAAATTTATCCCTATTTTACTATAACTACCCTTGCATCCCACATTTCCTCTACACTCCATATATCTTAATAAAGAAATTATAACAATTTTCCTCTCAAAATTCCATTGAAGGTATCTCCAATTTAATAAGGTTTCCCTTACCAATATTTTGAATGTTACTTTACAAGGTATGGGAAATCTTCTCTTCTTCTCTTCCATCAAAATACCTATTTTTTGGTATACCTTGTAAATATTGAATAACATTATTTTCATATAAGTTTGGTAGTACCATTAATTCTAAAATATTATTTTACCATTGGGAAAACTTTTATCCCTCGCATTATCCAATTTCCTTAATCCATGTTGTATACATATAAAGCTATCAGAATCATTTCATGAATTTCTATTTTTACATGAAATATAATTATATTGCGAACACCCTAACCACTACATTATGCATGGGTATTCACCAAGAAGTAAAAATAAATTATTTATTGGGGATTTACATGAATGAAAATATATATTCTCTTCTCATGGGTAAAAAAATATGAAAAGGTCAAGTCCTTAAACATTTATAAACTCAATGATTTTATAAGAAACCAGTATTTTTTATTTCACATGGTTTATTAATGAACTATTTTAGATCTAACATATAAATAAATACACATTAAGGGTATTCCTTGATAGTTCGCTAATTCATTTGGTAATGAATTAATATGTAGATATGACGCGTTTTAAGATATGTTGATGAATAACCTTAAAATTTATGTATTATGAAACCTTAGTGATATGGTTATGGATGTATCAGTTTTATGTTATAAAAAAATTTCCAGGTTATTCTTCATGATAATTCTGTTATGATATTCCTTTTGTACTTATGATCATTCCTTGTTGTTATTCCTCCTAATCCCATGCTTAATATTTCCTTTTTTATTCTCTTACTATGCATTATGCTCACCCCTTTCTTTTCATGTATGTCCATAAATAAGAGATCTTGTAAAAGTAACCTAGAATGAATCTATAAAGTATGATTTAAAGTATATTAGAAGAAATCTCATGTTTTTTATGTGTTATATTCTTAATTTAAAATAATATAAACCTCAAAATCACCTCTATATTATTAATGTTGTTATCATGTAATGAATGTTTTAGGGATTAAAAAATGAGGGAAACCTTACAAGTAATTCATAAAACTATAATACTATTAAATAAGAAATGAGTATTGGTATATTAAATCCAACCTAAGATTCGAAAATGGTGAAAAATTTTCAACAGATTGTAATATTTCCAGGTTATTGTCCAGAATAAAGGAAATTGAGTAGATTATGGTTGAGTTGCTTAAGGAAAATATAAACAATGAATATGGTTATCGAGTTAATTCCAACAAGCTTCAATCAACCAAACCCCTTCAACAAGGTCAGATTTATCATCCCACAAAAGAAAAATCAAGGAACCCCATCAAAATTGAGATTATATAAATATGATCACTTGATTGCATTTCCAATTCATTATTAATAGTTACCAACACATGGTAAAAATAAACTACCAGTTCAAAAAAATTCTCAAGGAATTCTTAGGTGGTTATATTTCAGCAATTACAAAAATACCTCACTACTAAAATTGATTCTACTGAAGGATAAAGGGAATTGGAGAAACTATAGTGGAACATTTATCCTTAGTGGATGGATTCGTCTACCAAATCACTTAAATTTAGGAATTCAATATTCTCGATGTTTGATGTATTGGAAAACCTAAGGTTGTATCTCATCCATTTTTCTTCCTAGTAAAACCCAATATTTGGAAACTCAAAATTATAATATATTTCCCAACATATATGATTCTTTAGTCCATATAAGGGGCCACCATCTTGTGGAATAGTAACCGTGCAATTAGGTTGATTACAAACTAAGATGATCTCCATCAGTAGTTATTATTCTATTTTAGCTATACATTAAAGAAAATGACTATCCTTATTCTCTAAATCTATAAAAAATAGGATAACAAGAGAGTCATGAATGTTAGTGAAACATGGATGGTTTTAACATAATCTATGTAATTTTAGGTTCCCCGGGAATAATTACTGAATATTACAGTGAACAACCTATAAGTTGAGTTCTATATTATTCTCACCCCTTGAAGTGCCCCCAAAATACTCTACCATACTTGAAAAATAAATCACATTCTTTAGGATTAAATTTAAATAACTCCAGAAATAACTTATTGAGAACCACCATCATAGATGAGTATCTTAGAAAAATAGAAAATATCCAATTTCAACCTCTAACCAAAAATGTTGATAAGAAATGACCTTGAATTATGGAAGAATAAAATTTATTCCTTCCATGATGATCAGGATCCATGGTACGTCATCTATTCATTATAGGGGAACCTGGAAACATTATTAAAAAACATGAATCTTGATAAATCATGGAGGAATGATCCCATAAACTACATCCCTTACCATTATATGATGTGTCACATGAACTAAGAATTCATGATTACCAATGGTATACTACAAAGGATAGTTTATAAGGGAAATATTTAATTCGAAAATATAAAGGATACTTTTTTATATGATTCATACATTATCCCAGAATAAGAATTAAAAAATGAACAATATGGGAACATGTGGGTTCCGACCCACAAAATGGTAGAATGGTCATTGTCCTCCTAACCTAGTTAATCAGCACAATCCCACCAAATGAGATCATTTTCTAGTGAGGAGTACCGAAATTCATCTATCGGTGCTATAAATTGATTGAAAATAGAACTAATCAGGAGGTTTTTTTTAAAAAATAGGAACCATTATTCCCATAAATATTTTATTAAGTGGGTTTGAATAATCAAACCCTTACTTGGATAAGTCCCCTATTCATATTTTTCCTCTCCTATACAATCTTATGATGCAAAATAGGCTCTCTAAACCTATACTACTAGAATTGGTTAATAATATCATGGTGATAACCCACATTCCTCTAATCAGGGTGTCTTTTTCATTATTAGTTCCTCAGAAATCCTATTATCATCCACTCATCTTGCCATTGAGAAATGAATGGGTGTTGATATTTCTTCTTCTTGTTAACCCCTTTATGATGATCAAGACGTCTCTGATGAAAAAAAAATCCATGTAATAATGCTAATATATACATCTATAAGAAATTATAAAGGATATCGTTCATAAATATTTTAACCATGGTAAAATACCTCCATCCCCCCAAAAATCATCCTTGTCGTAAAGTAACAAATATCATAGGGGTGGGATTATCCCTAATTTCACACCCTCATAGGGTGAAATCAAAAAATGGTTCCACCTTACCCCATCCCATGAGACTATGGTAATTTTTTTATTTTTCCGCCATCTCATAATGTAAATTATATACATCATTTGACCTCACTAATCACCAAATTGTCCCCATCATGTCTAGAGTAATCTGATCTGTTGAAGTTGTGATTTTTGATATTATCTTTTGTAGCTTCCTAATATATATCCATATTGATTGAGATTGAGGCACCACCACCATAATCTAAAATTCCACCATTTCATCATTATTATAAAGGCATATATGGAATACATGGTATAAAACATTATCTTTTATCTCCCTGTGATAGATTATACATGATATATTCCTTTTAATCAAAAATGTTGTTGGGAATTCCACCTTTTCCATTGAGAGTAATTTGGTTGATCTCCAAAGGATCATCAGAAGGATACTTAACCAAGAATATTTATGAAACCATTCAAATTACTACCCATACAATTGATTTTTATGGACCATAATCTAAGGTTAATTTTTCTTCAAATATTTTCATCATAAGTGGATCGTTGAGGGGATATTGGATCTGGTGACACCAATGTCTATGAATTATCCATATGAACACCATGATCAAGCCACATAATGTGTACCAAATAATTGATACGATAGATTTCTAGGTGATATACACAATAATGTTTTTTACATTATGCTTGCCCATGTGGGTGTATATTTCACATGTTAATTTGAGAATAACCTCATTACACTCCTGAAGATCAAGATACTCAAGGAGACATCCATGAAAGGTCATCCAAATCCTTATTCATTCCACAAACTTTTGGGATATATGATTGAAGAGTACATAATTTTGAAATATTGATTCTAAAAGAAAATATATGAAAATATGATTGAGTTTCAGGATCTTGATATGTAATCAGCATATATTCAAGTAACTCTCAACCACCTGAGGAGACATCACACCTGGAAAATTAGGATAGGTCCACATTCTTACTACATAAAATTAAAATACATCGAAATTGTCTTATCATGGGAAATTAATCTTAACCATATAATTCCTACTTGCAAGACTCTGAACTATGAAGCATACTATATCAGTAGAATGACATTAAATTCAAGGACATATGGTCCATCCTATAAGACTATGAGCCTCTCCAAGATTCCTAACCATTATGTTTTTTAATATGTGATAATGAAATCCATATGGAATACCCACCAATTCATTCTATTAATTCCATGATTCTATAGAAGAATATAAAAAAACACATCTTACATATGAGCCCGATCTATATAGTTTCCTAAAAAAATATTCATCCATAAACCTATAATCAACAAATGGACTCATTCAAGTGTATTTGTAATTTTCATTCCCATAAAGCCTTGACCAATAGGATCCTATATTATGACCATTCTATAACTACATATTTATGTATTTCCATACCAAGGGATATATAGTGACACTTGAAATTTCTATTCCAAGACTAACCACAAACTCTTTGGATTTTACTCTTGTTACACGGGCTCTTAGTCAATCCACATGGGTTTAAAAAGGTCCATTTAAATGAATCTATACAACTCAAAAGATATCCTCACTAAAAGATTTTAAACTGAATAATCATGGACTTTATCTAACAATTCCCAACTACACAACATTTCCTTGTGATAAATTTATTTCATATTTTCATATCAGTTCATAACATCCTTATCAAGTGATGTTTAGCTATAAAAAATTATAGTCCTAACAATATAATTGTAAAACCCATAGTATACTACCTTAGAAACATAATTTTAAACTAAATGGACCGAGTTTATGCCTAATGAAATTAAACTACTTATTCCATGTCTTTTGGCATTAAACTAAACAAATTATGTTTAATTTCTACGACTTGTCTTATCTTATATATATGATTCAGACCTATGTAAAAGGTTTCAATCATACTTGTATACCAGATTATATTGATTTGTCTTCAATAACCATTCTCTAGGAAAAAACTATATAGCCTCATCCTGGAACTGAGTTCTCAACAACATCAGGTTTCCATCATTCTCAATCAATGAATCCTTTTAATTAAATATTAAATTCACTGCAAGTGATCCATATCTATTAATAAAATAAAATTCCTCAACCCTATGTAACATCATTACATGTTTGGGGACCATGTGATAAGAACTAAATGTGTATTTACTGTTATAATTACAATATACATAATGACATATAAATAAATCAACCCATCTATAAAACTCAGTCATAAATATTCCCTCTACATTATCTTGATAATAAAACCACTATCCTATTCATGTTGGGTTCCCCCTCCTTTCCATCCATTAAGATAAGTTGATCATGTTTTCCCCAAATTTTAAAGGAGTATGTATGGATCTATTCCCATATTGATAAGATAAAAATTTGTTTCAAGACTTCTTATGCTAGACCCAACCACAAATGTATGTTTTATCCAAGTTCCCTTGTCCATGATGGCACCAAAAGCCCTCTCTTTATTTTAATATTGCTTCAAAATAAGAAAATTCCCCTTCCCATGGATATGAGTCATATGTATATAGATATTATTAAATTACTACATGTGGCATAATTATTATTTCATCATGATACAACGTGACATCCCATATCACCTATCCTATACCCATCCATGGTTTTTACATAATTCTAAACCCTTAATATTTTACACAAGGTTCGTGTTACCCTACCTAATGTAACCCTAAATAGTGAAAAGTGAACCAATACTAAAATAATTTCATTCAAGGGTTACCTAATTCTTGGTTTTTTGAATTTAAATTGAATAATTCCTTATCCTTATCACATTATGTTGAACAACATGATATCTTCCTATTAGTATGATATTAAACTAAATAGAATTTGGTTTACCTAAAAGAACCATAAATTATTTTCTATATATTCTATTTTTATTGCACCAAATCTTGATCTATGAAGTAACCCTACTGGCACATGGGTCTCACCTATAGTTCCATGGAAGAATATAAAAATTCCATTACAGTTTAACACAAATAAATATGATATGTTCCTCCTTTCATGGAGCAATATTAGAATACGACCATTTCACCCCTCCCAAATATAACCAATATCAACTTTGTAATCCTTATTAATAGTGTACCTTGAACATGATCCAATGATGAGAATAAATGCATCCATTATCAAGGGTATATTTCAAGTTTTTGGCCCTTAAAATTCTATGTGGATCTTTCTGTATTAGACTCTAAAGTTACACACCATCTTTGAAAATTCCCCATCAAACATTGTTCCACTATCACGATTATGTTTCTCCTCATCCACGTTGGGTCACTTTATAAATATTCATTGAAATCAGGCCACATATGTTCCTCATATATGTGAAAGATCAATGAAGGGATTATATTTACAAACTGCATGTTGAATAATTCTTATTCTATATAGGATATGTAGTGATATCCAGTTCTCTCATCCAAGGCCTAGCCACATTTTTTACTTTCACGATTTCTCTTTATTATATGATGTTAAACCATGTGACATGTGGTTCATCCCATATAATGATAAACTTATTAGGGAATTCAATAAATTATGACCTTAATCAATGACAATGATTTCTATATTATATCTTTTTTCTTTTATATATTTCTTATGAGGTTTAGTTTACCATCCGACTATGTCATTATTTAGTCCTTCTATCCAAATAGAATGTATTGAACCTGACGTTGTAGCCATGGAATATCCCAAAAAAATTAAATATCACCTCTCCTACCCAACCAACTTCATATATTTTTATGTCTTAATCATCGAATTCCTTTAGTAGAGATAAACCTCTTAGCCTCCCAGATCCATGAATGAATCTTCTTGGTTTCCCCTTTCATAATAATATTGGTAATATATAATGACTAATCTAAAATCATTCCCCTAGGATTTCATGGTGAAAAAATAGTCACCTTTGAGCATGACAAATAACCACTATGTGATATTTTGTTCCTAAAGTAAGGGTCCTCCATAACATCCATGTGTTATTACCTAACAATGAGACATAGGTTTCTTCCATTACTAATGGTCAACATTATTCCACTAGTCCTTATTAAAATATAATTGATTCATAGATTTGAATATGTTATTTACTACATTTATTTTTCTATGTTCAAAGGGATAGAAAATATTTTTTTTATTCCCTCATACTCTATAACCTCCATTAAAGTGGTAGGATCCATGTTTCATGAACCTAAACCATATAATACTTTTGTCTACCTTGCATGATCCTAAAATTCTTAGAGTGGTCCATTTTTTTGACACTCATATTCCATATATGTTAGTTAAATATAGGTAAGAACATCCAACATATGTTTATTTTACATTAATCTAAAAAATTGATGAAAATTCCCCAGATATTAATACCCCTCCAATTAATGCAAGGTTTTGTAAAAGATACGTTTCATAATATCAATGCTTGTTAACCATGTTCTAGCTAAATTATTCTTAACTATATGACAAGTACCTTAGCTACATGATGTTAAATTGCAAAGAATTAATTAACAATTTCTTTCCACTAAACCATATAACATTTCAGTCCTTGTAGCATGATGTTAAATATCCAAGCCTAGGGATTATCTAATAAGACCACAAAATAAGTAGAGTAGATCATCTCGTTGAGCCCAATCAATATATTTTATGATGGTCAGATCAATATAATAACTCCATTTGTATTATTTTTTTCACCTAATAACTAGTATTAATGTATGGAAAATTTCCATTTTTATTGCATATGAGATGGATCTATTTTGGGATTATATTTAAGGATTATATGTGGCTTCGTTTCCATAACATGGGATATTTAGTAATTCCTACACCCTATATACAATCCTCTATAATGGTTATACATACAATTATTTCTAGTATGCATCATGACCTAAACAAATTGAGCACCTATAGAATCCCGCCTTTTTATAACATAAACTTTCATTTCATTACACAAAACTGAGGAACTTTAAGGTTTAGTGTCTTGGAAACCAGGAACATAAAACATGAAAACATAGAACATTATTCTTAAACACTTGAAAGGATTATCCTCATGTTCATCCTAGGTTCATTACTGTATATCATAACCTGTGGACATACATCAAAAGAAAGGGTGAGCAGAAGTCCCAGTAAGGGAAACAAGAGAAACATTTTACATGTGAACTTGAGATACTTCAATAAGGTCATGAAATGATCTTTAAGGCATGAGAAATAAATCATGAGATATATCATAATAAAAATAACATTTTTCATAACTTTAAGATGTGGATACATCATTTAACATAGACAATCATGACCATATCACCAAGGTCCATCCCCAAGATGTCATTTGAAAATTACCAAGGTTAACCAAGGTATCGTGAAAATTGTAATCTCTAGTGGTTACATCATTACCCAATGCATTGGAGCACTATCAGGGCGCACCCTTAAATTTTCCTTTATTATCATTTGAGCCACATACATCATCATCAAAAATTTCATAAATAACCCATATAGCATAAAATAAATTGGTTTCATTTCATAATCATAACGTTTTAAAAACTGCTTTAAATACATGATCTTTACGTCACTTTAAACCAACGAAAATGGGAAAGCGGGTTTCATGTATGTAAATCCCAGAATTAAAAATAGAACATTTTGGTATATATGTGAATACCCCTATAGAAATAATAGCTTTGATTATTCACTTTATAATATAAAATAATTTTGAGAAAAGAGAGAGGCATGTTGAGACGAAAATTCTGCAGCATAACGGCTATGTTACAGGGTTTTAGAAAACATTGAAAAGAGAGGGGAAATGGGTAAAACATTCATAAATGACCCATAAAACAGTAGAGGGGAAGAATATAAGGGATTTAAGAACATGGTAATGAAATTTGAAAATTTACCATATGAAATGAATAACAAGAAAGGAAGACAAAAAAAATAATATTTCTCTTATGAAAATTCGGCAGCCTAACGACGTCACATAAACTTCAACCAAAAATGAATTGATGAGCTCAAATAGGGTCTCTCATCATATGAAAATAAAAGATCATTATGATAGATATAGATATCATACCCCAAAATTATAAAAAGGAACTTGAAATACTTGACATGAGAATAGATCTTGAAAACGAGAATGGTGAAAGAATCCCTTAAAAATTCGGCAGCCTAACGACGCCACGTAAAACTTCAAAACACTGAATTGAAGAGATCAAATGGGGTCTCTCATAATATTATAATAAAAGATCAGTATGATAAATATAGATATCATAACTCAAAATAACAAAAAGGAACTTGAAATACTTGACATGAAAGTAGAACTTTGAAAATGAGAAGGGTGAAAGAATCCCTTAAAAATTCGGCAGCCTAACGACGTCACTTAAACTTCAGAAAAAAATGAATTGACAAGATCAAATAGGGTTTCTCATAATATGAACATAAAAGATAAATATGATAGATATAGAGATAATACCCTAACATAATAAAAAGTAACATGAAAGTCTTGACATGAAAATAGATCTTGAAAACGAGAAGGGTGAAAGAACCCCTTAAAAATTCGGAAGCCTAACGGCACCACTTAAACTTTCTTAAAATGAATTGATGAGAGAAAGAGGGGGTATCTCATAATATGAAAATGAAAAAGGAATTAAGATGAATATAAAAGAACATACTTCAACATAAGATCATGGATCATAAAAGAAATGACATAAAAGAGATTACTTGAAAAGAAAGAGAGAGGTCGGATCCCTTACCTTAAAATGTAACTCTTAAAACTCAAAGGGTGGGACCTTGAGGGCTTGGGATCACCTTGGGAGAACTCATTGTGATGTAATGAGACCTGAACTTTATTTAGGATGGTTTTGGAGTCGAAAATATGAGAGTAGGGCTTGGTATTTATAGGGAAAGTGAGGGGACAAGGCATTAATGGCCAAGGGACACCTCAAAAGTGGTTTTCTCAAAAGCATGGGCCCTCCCATGGTACTTCCCATAGAGTTAGTCCACATGGGGACCCCCATACAATAATTCATCATATTTAGTCGACAATCCCTTAAAAATTCTCATGACTTCATCATTACGCAATTATGATGTCATTAAACATACCGAAACCCTAAAACTGTATTTTTACTATTCATTGAAAATTCAACTTTCTCAGAAAAATCCCAAAATATCACATTAACCAAATATCAATGCTCTTAGTTAAAAAATGAACTCTATTTTATAAAAATAATTTTCTAAATATTGTTAATTCATTTTTAAATAAACACACTATTCACAGAAAATTCATTTTTTTCAGAAAAATCCCCAAAAATTACCTTAACATAATATCGTTGCTCTGAGTTCAAAAATGTAATCCATTTTATAAAAATAATTTTCTAAATATTTTTAATTTAATTTTTAATTAAAAAACAATATTCACCCAAAAAACTAATACTTGAATAACAATTTATGAATCTGTTATTTACCCAATTTATTGAATCTCATTACTTAATCTAGGTGTGTAAATTATATTAAAACATTCTTTGAGTGAAATTACTAATCCATTTGGCCACATTAACAATCCTAAGCGTAAAATCACTATTCATAATTTACTATTCATCAAAAATCAAGTTGATCTTATTAGACTCGAAATTTCGTACTGAACATAATTGTAGAAGACCATTTTTTGAAAATCATTACACATTTTTATTTATTTAAGGTTTACATAAACATTTTTAAAATATCCTTTCTCTAAAATTCATCAAAAATATGCATACTATATTTATCCGGACATTTGAAAATTCATAAACTTCATCATAAGAAGAAATCCCAATTTTTACATAAAACAAAGGATTACAAAAGGAAGTTACGGTCTCCTTACATAGCCCCTTATCATAACAGCATAGGACCTAAGTTTAAGGTGTGCTAAGGTGAGAGAATCTGAGGGAGGCTCGGCCAACATCGCACGAGTAGTAATTTCTATTAGTTTGAACTTCTCGCGAAGGCGATCTCGTTCTAGCTTCACACGATGAAGTTCAGCTTGGGTTTGGTCCAGAGAAAACACCAGTGGTGCAACCTCCTTCCCAAGTTCTGTTAGATGGGCTTCGATCGGTCCAAGAGTACTGGGTGAGGCCATCGAATCTTCTTTCTATATTAACTAACCAAGATTGCTTGAATTTAGAGACAATAATCAAAACGTTTAGTTTCCAGCAGTCATATTGACCAATGTTCAAATAACAGTCAAAACCCAACAGTCTCATTTTAATTATACTCATGTTATCAAATGAAACATTTTTGTTGAGTATAAAAATAAAATAAAATAACACATAAAATTAGGAAACAAGATTT
Source organism: Viscum album (assembly GCA_963277665.1). Classification (NCBI taxonomy): domain Eukaryota; kingdom Viridiplantae; phylum Streptophyta; class Magnoliopsida; order Santalales; family Viscaceae; genus Viscum; species Viscum album. The sequence goes on from OY728140.1 coordinate 1,958,786,352, forward strand.
ATTCAAAAAGTTCATGTCGTTACAATCTTCCCCCCTTAAGAAATTGTGTCCTCGCAATTTTTTAAATTGGGATTTGAAATTTCATTGAAAGTCCCACATAGGAAAAGGAGTCAGTAAAATTATTACTTTAAATGAAAGAAAGGGAAGTAAAAAAGGTCACCCGAGTTAACCCACACTAGGATTCCATGTAGGAAATCATGGACATGGAGAAGAAAACAAAGGGTCAGGTTCTGAGGGAGAGTGATAGAGAACATTATTAGGAAAAAGTTAACCATAAGAAAATCCCAAACTTATGATGTGTGTAAACGGTCATTGATTACCTAGTAGGAAACGTAAACCAACAACATTTTTGTTTTACGTTTCTTTTCATAATTTTGAGGAATTAATTTACTACATAGAACAAAAACATAAGAAAATATTCCTACCTTCATGAAGAGTTTCATCCTTTCATAATTTTCTACACAAATATAATCTTTTCTCCAAACAATGAGCATTCAAAAACACTTGGTCTCATCAAAACACAAGAATATTCTTCTAGAGAATCACATAATCCACAAAAGATTAACCATCTATTTCATATATCATTAAACATTATACCAAAAATAGAAAGGGCAAGGTAAAACAACTCTTCAAAAAGAAATAATCCCGTAGGAATGGAAACTAATTTTAAATCTTCAAAGATCCATGGTACTACCCAGAGTTCATCATAAACCATTCCGTAAATAATTGTCCTTAAAAATCCTCAAAATAAACCAAACTAAGATTGAAACCCAAATACAATAAGGATTTGATAACATAGTCTTCCAAGGTAAAATTTATCATTTATCTCCAAACAACATCAACCACTCCTAAAATCTTATAAAAAAAGTAACTGACCTAAACATATTTACCACAAGATAGGTTAATCATTTCCATAATTAACCTAAATTACTATAAGTACGCCTTAAATTTATTGATTCTAAAAAATATAAGTCAACCTTACTCCTCAGTAAAAATACCGTAGTAATCTATTTACCTCGATCATATAGGGTCCCCAAAATAGTGAACGTCTTCCAAAATATTAATCATCATTGAATCCCCTAATCATCTCTGTCATATTAATATGGCAATCATCGCATTTCCTATCACATTGGTTGTTGGGACATGTTCTTCGATTTCCCACCATTAACTAAGAAGATAAAGTATAATTAGGGGATTAAATACTTTTCCAATAATCATGAAACGCAAACATTAATAATAAAAGGATAAACTTGTAGAATAAAAGTATATCCTAATTTGTGATCCCCTAGGTTCCAATCTAGGTTATCCATGATCGTATATTCTTATGTGAATCTTTATTTTATTTTATCTTTGTTCCATTAATAATGGTTCATTCTAAGCTTATGAATTTACCAAAGCATATCCCCCGGGAGTGTGGTAACCAAGAGTGCAGTAAGGCCCGCTGTCGTGTACCAGTTCCCATTTGAGTCTAGCTCAAAGCGGTGTTTTTGGGTTTTACCCTTATGTACATCTGTGTCAGAGCCACCTCTACCTGCTCATATCCAGACAGGGATGTATTTGCTTGGCAACCCCTTACTCAATACTCACCAAAATATCTAGAAGATTTCCTATATTTAAAATTTTCTATAGGGTTCTTCCTAAAGTTTTCATATCTTAATTTCCACAAATAACTAAACCATCCTTTGATACAAACTATTGCATCCCACCTTTTTATAACATCAACTTTCACTTCATTACACAAAACTGAGGATCTTTAAGGTTTAGTGTCTTGGAATCTAGGAACATAAAACATGAAAACATAAAACATTATTCTTAAACACTTGAAAGGCTTCTCCCCATGTTCATCCTAGGTACATTACTGCATCTCATAACCTGGGGACATACATCAAAAGAAAGGGTGATAAGAAGGCCCAGTAAGGGAAACAAGAGAAACATTTTACATGTGAACTTGAGATACTTCAATAAGGTCATGAAAAGAACTTTAAGGCATGAGAAATAAATCATGAGATATATCATAATAAAAATAACATTTTTCATAACATTAAGATGTGTCTACATCATTTAAAATAGAAAATCATGAACATATCACCAAGTTCTATCCCCAAGGTGTCATTTGAAAATTACCAAGGTTATTCACCAAGTTATCGTGAAAATTGTAATCTCTAGTGGTTACATCATTACCCAATGCATTGGAGCGCTATCAGGGCGCACCCTAAAAGTTTCCTTTATTATCATGTGATCCACATATATCATCATAAGTAATTTCATAAATAACCCAAATAGGATAAAATAAATGGGTTTCATTTCATAATCATAACTTTTTAAAAACTGCTTTAAAGACATGATCTTTACGTCACTTTAAACCCATGGAAAAGGGAAAGCGGGTTTCATGTATTTAAATCCCAGAATTTAAAATAAAACATTTTAGTATATATGTGAATACCCCTGTAGAAATAATAGCTTTGAGTATTCACTTTATAACAAAAAATAATTTTGAGAAAAGAGAGGGGCATTTTGAGACGAAAATTCTACAGCATAACGGATATGTTACAGGGTTTTAGAAAACATTGAAAAGAGAGGGGACATGGGTCAAACATTCATAAATGACCCATAAAATAGTAGAGGGACAGAATATAAGGGATTTAATAACATGGTAATGAAATTTGAAAATTTACCATATGAAATGAAGAACATGAAAGGAAGACAAAAAAAATAAGATTTCTCTTATGAAAATTCGGCAGCCTAACGGCATCACATAAACTTCAACCAAAAATGAATTGATGAGATCAAATAGGGTATCTCATCATATGAACATAAAATATCAGTATGATAGATATATAGATCATACCCCAACATAATAAAATGGAACTTGAAAGACTTGACATGAAAATAGATCTTGAAAACGATAAGGGTGAAAGAATCCCTTAAAAATTCGGCAGCCTAACGGCGCCACTTAAAACTTGAAAATACTGAATTGAAGAGATCAAATGGGGTCTCTCATCATATGGTCATAAAGATAAGTATGATAAATATATAGATCATACCCCAACATAAAAAAAAGGAACTTGAAAGACTTGACATGAAAGTTGAACTTTGAAAAATGAGAAGTGTGAAAGAATCCCTTAAAAATTCGGCAGCCTAACGGCGTCACTTAAACTTCAGAAAAAAATGAATTGACAAGATCAGATAGTGTCACTCATCATATGAACATAAAAGATCAATATGATAGATATAGATATAATACCCCAACATAATAAAAAGGAACATGAAAGACTTGACATGAAAATAGATCTTGAAAACGAGAAGGGTGAAAGAACCCCTTAAAAATTCGGCAGCCTAACGGCGCCACTTAAACTTTCTTAAAATGAATTGATGAGAGAAAGAGGGGGTCTCTCATAATATGAAAATGAAAAGGGAAGTAAGATGAATATAAAAGAACATCCTTCAACATAAGATCATGGAGCATAAAAGAAATGACATAAAAGAGATTACTTGAAAAGAAAGAGAAAAGTCGGATCCCTTACCTTAAAATGTAACTCTTAAAACTCAAAGGTTGGGACCTTGAGGGCTTCGGGGAACCTTGGGAGGACTCCTTGGGAGGTAAGGAGACCAGAACTTCGTTGATGATTGTTTTGGAATCGAAAATATGAGAGGAGGGCTTGGTATTTATAGGTAAAGTGAGGGGACAAGGCATTAATGGCCAAGGGACACCTCAAAAGTGGTTTTCTCAAAAGCATGGGCCCTCCCATGGTACTTCCCATAGAGTTATGACACATGGGGACCCCCACACCATACGTCATCCTCTTTAGTCAACCATCCCTTAAAAATTCTCATGAAATCATCATGACACAGTTATGATGTCATTAAACATACCGAAACCCTAAAACTGTATTTTTACTATTCATTGAAAATTCAACTTTCTCAGAAAAATCCCAAAATTTCACATTTATCAAATATCAATGCTCTAATTTCAAAAATGAAATCTATTTTATAAAAATATTTTTCGAAAAATTTTTAATTCATTTTTTAAATAAATACACTATTCACCGAAAATTCATTTTTTTCCAGAAAATCCCCAAAAATTACCTTAAAATAATATTGATGCTCTGAGTTCAAAATGTAATCCATTTTATAAAAATATTTTTCTAAATATTTTTAATTTAATTTGTAATTAAAAAACACTATTCACCTGAAAAAACTAATACTTGAATTACTATTTATGAAACTGTTATTTACCCATTTTATTGAATCTCATTACTTAATCTAGGTTTCTAAATTATATTAAAACTTTCTTTGAGTGAAATTACTAATCCATTTGGTCACATTACTAATCCTAAGCGTAAAATCACTATTCAGAATTTACTATTCAACAAAAATCAAGTTGATCTTATTAGACTTGAAATTTGGCACTGAACATAATTGTAGAAGACCATTTTTTGAAAATAATTACAAATTTTTATTTATTTAAGGTTTACATAAACATTTTTAAAATATCATTTCTCTAAAATTCACCAAAAATATGCATACTATATTTATCCGGACATTTGAAAATTCATAAACTTCATCATAAGAAGAAATCCAAATATTTATTTAAAACAAAGGATTACACAAGGAAGTTACAGTCTCCTTACATAGCCCCTTATCACACTAGCATAGGACCTAAGTGTAAGGTGTGTTAAGGTGAGATAATCTGAGGGAGGCTCGGCCAACATCGCACGAGTAGTAATTTCTATCAGTTTGAACTTCTCGCGAAGGCGATCCCATTCTAGCTTCACACGATGAAGTTCAGCTTGGGTTTGGTCCAGAGCAAAGCCCAGTGGTGCTACCTCAATCCCAAGTTCTATTAGTTCGATCGGTCCAAGATTACTGGGTGAGGCCATGGAATCTTCTTTCTATATTAATTAACCAAGATTGCTTGAATTCAGAGACAATAATCAAAACGTTTAGTTTCCAGCGGTCATATTGACCAATGGTCAAATAACAGTCAAAACCCAACAGTCTCATTTTAATTATACTCATGTTATCAAATGAAACATTTTTGTTGAGTATAAAAATAAAATAAAATAACACATAAATTAGGAAACAAGATTTATTCAAAAATTTCGGATCGTTACAGCACCTCTCTATGTGGAAGTCTATACTAGCACTAGGTCCTTCATCAATGTGAGGTAATTTATTTTCCTAGTTAGATAGATTATCTCATATTTTGGTCCACATTGTGTGACCTTTAAAACCCACAACATTTGGTCCAATTTAAATGAATTTAAGACTCAATACGCAATAGCCAAAATTGAAAGACCATAAAATATAAATTAAAAAGCACACTGTTTTTTCTAGTTAATAGTATGTAAAGGGAAACCATGGAAAATTTCAAATCTCCACTCATTAATCCACTTACATTAATTGCTTCAGAATTATTTAGACCACAAAAAATAAAAAGTAATAAATATTGTGGGTCCGCTATATAAATCCACCAACATTTAATCAATGATTTCAAGTCCCATCTGACTAATAAAAAACTAAGGTTACTTCACTTTATTTCCTTTACTATAAAAATGTGTTCAATACATTGTGTCGTAACCTTAAGAGTTCTTGAGAACTTCTTGAATTTTCATATTATTTGTAAACTTACTCAATATCTTTTAAATATATTTTGTTAATATTTTTTATACCATCCCATGTAACTCTGTCCTAACTCATTGATATTTCAAGGGTTTGGAAAAGATATCATGAGCACAAGAACATCACATGATCAGAATCATACTACCTATAAAACGTTGGGAGGTAATACTATTGGTATGGTGATTGTTGGGTCCTAAAGTAAATCAGATTAAAACTCTCATCACAATGTATCTATTTTTTTTCTCTTACACCTAAGTATAAAGGTTGACCTTTAAAATCATTATCCATTATTGCTTTATATCGATTTAAAATTTAAAATTTCATTGGGATTCCAAACCCCATGGAAATTACATCTCAATAGCATGGGATCTATGATCCTTTATTGGGGGCCATGTGGAAGTGTCCATTATGGAAGGCCATTGAGTTTCCCTTCAATCCATATTCAATGGCTATTACCCATGTGAATATATCTCTAGAGTAGGATTGTATTTATATTGATATTCTGGACATTTATTTTAGAATTTGGATCATTTGTTTTGATGCAATATTTCTTGAAGTTATGCTACTATGACATTGGAAATTACTCTTTATATTATGCTAACTGATATTAATTTGGTTCCTATTCTAAGAATAATTCACCTAGTTTGAATAAAATTATTTCTATCTAGATTGGTTTCTTTATCAAATGGTGTGATTTTTCATAGTGACGCTCCTACTATCACTTCTAGTGAAGCGATTGTTGTAGAAGATGTCAGCATCCCCTTATCAAGTGGTGAGGGTTAATACCTCTAAAAAATGATTCATTATTATCCTCTTTGACTTAAATTAATTTTATATATGGTATGGATATATCTAATATAATATTAAGTGGTATAGGACATTTTTATCTCCATGCTTTAGTAACTAACATTGTTTGGAGAACAAGATGTATCAATATTGACATTACCAAGGAACTTAAAGGGAAAATATTATTTGGTTGTTCTAGTGTCACATTCTTTTAAATATTCAGAGTATGAATCTATGTTTTAAATGTAATTCATGATTCTCACCTAGTCACTCATATGTTCATGTAGAAAATAATTCTAAATATCATTTCATGAACTCCTCTGGATGAACTACAAAAGAAACTACCAAGCTTCACCGAATTTTCACAACTCTTATGGCATGGTAGGTTTTATTATGAATTTATTAATGATTTATGAAAGATATATTTCAAATATTATATAATTAATCTGAATTTACTCAAAAAAATATTTTCAAAAAATACATCAGCATATTGTGTAAACCTCAGGGAAAATGAAACCAAGGAAGCCTCTCCAAAAGAGACAATAATGGTTATGTGGAAACACTTTGGTATGGTAGAACGAGATTCAATTGACCAAGTTAGACAATATTCGGATAGTTATCATGAAAATATTTATTTATTCAATATGGATATTGAGGATCATCGAAGCTTATATGTGGAATCAGAGAGAGATGTTGTGGAAAATTTTGAGAATGTTGGGGAGCTCATTCTTTATGTAGAGGCCGGAACTATCAAACTGGATGAACTCAATGACTAATTAAACCAATTTCTATAATAAATGTATCATATATATTATTTTTTTGGACATTAATTATTTAATTAATTTCCACATATTTTAATAATCAGGGATGGTGGATATGAATTTTATAAGTCTCTCTTTTTTCCATTATAAACATATTTTATTCTCCATAATTTATCGAATATTTTTTATTGTTTCTCCACTTATTTCCAATTCATTTAATCTTGAAAAAGATTAAAATGATAAAATAATGAAAAATTTAATCCAAATAAAATTTATTGATAAGGTTGATTATAGTTTATAAACACTTGAGTTAGTGATATTTTCACTTGGGCATGAGATAAGGATAAGTATAATCAGAAATTCCCACACAATATTCAAGATATAATCCATTCAGATGAATGATTTTCCCTATGCATGCCACATAAATGGTTATTGTCTTGAATACCATCATTGTAACAATATAGCTATCCCATTTAGAGAAATTATTTTTCTTAATGTGTTGAGGATCAGAAAGTGAAATTTTGAATGACGTTTCTAATTATAAAAATACATTCAAGTACCGTAGAGTTATGTATTTACACATTTTTCATGGATCATCTGATTGGAAATTATATGGATGGTGGGATGATTCATATATTTTTCATAGTTTTATAGATCTAGAAAGAATATATTATATTTTTCTAAGATCGTATAATAGACCCCAAAAAAATCATTTTTTTTATATTTTCACAAGAACATTTTCCAAAGTCTCGTACTGGGGAGAATTAGAAGGTAAAGAATTGGATTCTTCTTAGGATTCCCTTAATATGTTTTTATTTAGATAATTTTTTTTAATTTTCCATTTAAATTAAATAATTTTACTAAATCAAACAATCTATTCTTCTAAGGATCTCATACTGAAATTTTCTTAGGATTCCCTTTCTGGGTTTTCAACATAGTGAGATTCAACTATCTTTCTTTGAGTGGTTTAAGGTTATAAATGTAAAACCAATGGGATTTTATGTTCAAGGTCATATATCCATGACAAAAAATAAGGTGGGGTGAATTGTGTATAACATGATAAAATAAAATCCATCATAAGTAAGGTCCTTGTGTTATTACTGATCAAAACAGTTGAAAATGGTATGATATTAGTACATGGACTAGTTTGGATGATGATTTGAGTTTTAATAGTTTTTTCCAAATATTTCTATATTTTAAGGTTCTATAGATTTTACCAAAGAGTAAATTATTAGGATTGTTTACTTAGAATGGGAATGGAAAAACTATACATGAAGAAAGGTCCCATTGCAAAAAGTAAACTATACTGAAAAAGGGGGAATTCATTTTGTGCTCATGAATCTCGGACCATCGCATTATTTGGTCTCAGGACACAACATGAGGACCAATTAAAAGTTAAATGATAATGTGTTGTATCTCAACTTCAAAGCTGAGCATGATATATAGATGTATAAATCAAGGGTATTAAATCCAATTGAATAGTGGGGTTTTAGATTGGGTAAGTCGTGACCTAAGGAGGATGAAATAAAGGATGATGGGATAATACACATTTTTCAGGGATGACCGCTGACCATTTTCAAATAATGGGTTCTACTATAATGTTTCCAAAGAGTACAAAGATTATAGATCCTTATATTACATATAAAAACATTCCTCTAGTTGGAATGTATAATTGAGAGAATATATGTAAGATCCATATTTGTGGAATATATTCATATCCAAACATAATTGTCCCTAAAATTCAAATACACTCATTACCAATATTCATGAATGGATTTAAATGATTCAAACACTTGGGAAATCAATAGGTTCATGAAAAAGTGGGAATTCATTGACTGGTATGTTACCCAAAAGTCTTTGTTTTCATGTATTTAGCACATCATTATGGCTAAGAGATATGATATGTTATCACTCTCACTTTTTCATATATATATGAATTCAGGGAGTATAACGTGCATTTTCATGGGAAAATTAATGACCCCCAATGATATTTTTGTATTTTTCATTTGTACCCTAATTTTTTTATTTCATTGATAGTTAAAAAAATAAAAGTAAGTATAGACTCAAATTTTTCTTAGGATTTCATTTATGGGTCTTCAACCTGATAAGTAGTATGTCTATTTCAGTAACAGTTTTGGGTCTTCCAATTTAGACCATAAACGGGTAGCGTTTATGGTCATACAATGATGGCCTATGAGTGAGATAGTTTTGTAGAAATATATAAGATAAACTTGACCAAAATGGAGTTTTCTATAATAATAAACTATCTCAAAGTGGTTGTTGCTAGTTTTTGGTCACAATAATTGGATTTAATAGACTAGTTTTTAGGTCCAAATAGCTTTGACTGAAAAAATGATACAACACTGGGATGAGATAATAGAAATCTAAATTTAAGAATATGTAAATTGTATGCTTGGGATGTTTTTGGAAAGAGTGCATAAAATTTAAGGTCATAATGTGTGGACCATGAATGAATGGTAAATTTAACATAACATCCCAATTAGGTTATGAGGGACAAGATTTACATGACACCTTTTAAATAGAGAAATGATAATACTATAAATCAAGAATAAATGTTTTTTTATTAGGAGAGCAGAGATAGGACACATATGGCAGGGATGGACCCTAACGATGACCAAATGATGTGCTCTATTACAATGGTTCCATAGAGTATAGAGGTTTGTGACCTTTTTCTTTGGATGAAATCATTACCAAGGTGTGTAGGAAAAATTGGGGTGTGTATGTTGATCCATATTTGGGTCTATATGCATGGGAAAAAAGGATTCCATTGAAATCAGATGAACTCATTACCTTTTTCCATGATGTTTTGTGGAAAATAAAGAATATTGATACATCAAGCTTCACTTATGGGAAAGGATGTTCCAAAAATGTGGTGGAGGAATTCTATACCTACTTTTAAAATGGTTTGGCCAATTTAGTCCTTCATAAAGAAGTTAAAATGGGTGATTGTATATTACTGAGTCTAGGATATATATATATATATCTTATAATTTTCTACATAACTTAAGATTACAAGAATCATGGTACACATAGTTTTTATGAATATTTCATGGAGTCTGTATCTCTATTAGGGTGAATACGTCTCACCAAAAATCTACCCCATTGGGTTTGGGAATTCATGTACAGTGGATCCTATATTGCATAGTTTAACATCATGTGACTAAGATTATTTTCCATAACTTAATATACATCACATATCAGTTACATCAATTTGAGTGTCCCACCAGTGCATGTATGGTCATTTGAATCATGATCAAAATGGGAAACTGAAGATATGATGGATGTCATTGATAACGAAAATTATATCATTATATGGATGATATAAGAGGTAATTTTTATTGATATAAACAATTAGTTATACATGAATTTTTCTCTCTTTTAGGAATAAAAGAGGTTGAGAGTGGTGATGATTTATGGTCGTGTTTGTGCTAAAGGATAAGTGTGTCGTTATATATCCCATAAGAAGTGTAATAAAGAAAAATATATTTCCTAATATGGGTCATCCTATAGAATAGAACCATTGATAAGGAATCTAGTTCTATAAGATCATACATAGATCTAAATCCTAAATAAAATATAGGGGAATTTAACACTGATTCTTTGTTAGAGAATCATCTTACACATAGAACTATTACATGGATTTATTTCTCGTATTGGGAGATTGGTTTGTGTAAAAAATCAATGTTAGTAGTTTAGGGACATGTATGGTGGACTAGAATTCAAGTAATTTGATATCATGTGTTGCAGACTCTTGGATATGATATTTTAATGGATCAAGATCATGTTCAAAATGATATGGATTCATGTGGTTATTTAACCCATAGAGGGAAATGTGACATAAATTAAGGGTTATAAACACTAGGATAAAGTTGGTGTTCGATTGGAATATATTTGTTAGTCCTAGAAGAAAATATCCAGGAATCATTGTACATCTATTGAATAAAGGAATTAAGACACACATTGTATTTATATAGTAGGTCTCATTTTTTATAGGTTACATGAATAATAATGTTAATGTTTTCTAACATATATATGACCTTTGAATCCCCATTTGATTAAGAAATAAACCATATGTAGATCAAGCCCTTGTATAGGGGAGAATCATTTTAAGTGTGGGTTCATGGATATAGAATTCCGCAATTAAGGCTTCTACGTATATCAAGATCATATAAAGGATACAAGGTATTTTTATTAATATATTTCAAATATGAATCTACAATGAGAACTCTATATAATTCTAGCTCATAGTTGGTCCCATGAGAGGATATTTGGGAATCACTGTGTTTCATAATTTAAAGGGAATCAATCTACACATATTTATTTTAGCTGAATTGCATTATATCCTATGAGAATATGAATAAATCCATCCATATTTTATATATTATTCTACCTCTATATTGATCATGTTCAAATATATGGGAAATTTTTTATTATCAAAATTTGAGTTCGATCCTAGGATGAAATGAACGAATCAATACATGCCCTATGAGAATATGAATCAATCCACATGTAGATATTAAATGGTTCTATATGTAGATAGATATCATACGTATTAGGGAAGGGTTTGGATTTGGTTTAGGTTGATAAAAGGAATACAACACGCAACAATAATTCATATATGTATTATATTTCCTTGTAAGGGGAATATAGACATAGAAAGAAGGCCACACTATGAATATTATTGTCATGAAAGATATATTAGTGTGTGAATAAAATTTAGGATCATAATTCTTGGACTAATTTGTTATATATTATAAGTCCATGTAATAAGTACCTCCACCATATAGTTCAATTTCATGAAAATAGATGTTAAATACATAGTTTAATTTCCTAGAATGAGGATGATATATTTTGAATATTTAAGGTCATATAACAACAACAATTTCAAATAGTTTAAGTCACGCAGAATGTATTGGTGAGCTGTAAAATTTTAGGTCAAGCAATAAGGACGATGGTTTCATCTCTTTTATGTATATGTGACATGGACCAAGACAATGCAGTTTAATATCAACCAATTAATATGTTGAAGAGAATCATAAAATCAGGAAAAAAAATCATGAGAAACTATGAATTATTTAGGTTCAGTGTGTATTACTCATCTACCATGATCATGAAATAGGCTCTATTGGAGTATAACTTAAATATAAAGTAAGTTCCCAACCATTTTTGGATGAGTTTTTTAGAGTTCTTCTTAGGTATGAATTGAGTTATGAGGGACACCACAAATTCTCATTATATAAAACAATTGAGGAAAATATTATTCTTGAAGGCACATATTATCTAATTCTGATGGATCTTTTGGTTCTATGACATTTGAATCCTTTTTTTAACCAGCCACTATAGTTCATCAGGTATATTTTGTGAGTGTTCATCATCCATTATTTAATTTCATTAGGGAACTCTAAGAGGATTCAATTAATCCTTGATGGTTAAAACAGCTTATGTCCCGTAAAAAAGTGTATATGGGGATATTTGGATAATGGTGTGGGTTGTGGTACTATTATCTCATACAACATGCATCAATTTTCATAGACATGAATTTTTATTTCTATCCACTATCCTTTAAATAAGTTTGGACAAGGTTTTATTAATGTAAAGACCCGTAAATTTCAAGGAAATTTTTTTTCTTAATTTTCTTTGGAATTTTACTAGATCCCAGTTTCAGACGGCGCCTTATTCCGAGGCTCGGTGTGCCCGGAATCATTTTCCGAAGATTGGCTCGGGTACGTTTAGTGAACGGATGAGCGGGTTTTTCTAACTTTTGAACCGGTTCCCGGAATCGAATTCTGAGGGCACCGATGAAATCTCAGCGCCGGTATTCGCTTAGAAACGCCTCTTCCGGAGTTGCGTTTTCTCGGGTGTGGTTTTTAATTTTCAGGCTTAAAGTTAAGAAATAAAATAATTTTGCGACAACTTTATTTTATTTCACTTAAGCCACTTGGAAGCCACTTGAAGCCACATAAAGATGGCTTAAACTGAGTTGATTCGGATAGGATGATATCCAGAAATATCCTACCCTCTTGGTAGGATGTTTGTGAGGTGGGGCCCACACGAGCCCCGCCGTTTCTTTCCGCTAAGTAACGCACCCGTGAAAACCCGTCATTATGAAAGTCAACTGTCGCGTTTCTTAAATTCTTAACAGACCATTTAATTGGGCGGTTTATTTCGTAAATTAAATGAGCTGTTTCTTTCGTTGAATTAATTCAACGAATTGATGGGTCGTTACTTACCCGTTTTCGTTTGTTGGCATAATATTAAAATAAGACCAACCTATCTATTTTGGAGGATTACTCGTTGAGAGAGGATCCTTGAACCTTCAACCTCCTTCGCGAAGAACGCGAAGAACGCGAAGAACGCGAAGAACACCGAACCCGGAAATCGACGACGTGATGCCGTGATCCGCGACGCCGATGCTCCCCCTTCCTGCAACGTTCTTCTGCGACGTCTCTTCCTCCGCGACGGATCTTCGATTGACTACTTGAGGTAAGAGCCTCAGTTTTTCTTTTTAATCTCCCTTGTGGTTTTTTTACCAAAACACAGATTTAATTATTTAATTAAATTAAATCTGTTGTTTCATGGCCCGTTGAGTTCACCGACTCAACGCCGGGTTCCGTGACGATTCGACGCCCTTCCGCGACGACGCGACGATCTCCTCCTTCCACGATGAGCAATTCCGCGAAGGACATGCGTACGACGACGACCTACGAGGTAGAGATTTTATAATTTGGAATACCCCTCTTTATATTCCCGTGAACGTTCTTTAAAAATTAAATAACCGGTTTCAAATGAACTATTTTATTTTATTAAAATTGTCGGTTCATGTGTTGAACAATTTTCTCCCATTGTTTTTATCTAACGCGGAGGGTGCGGGTCGAACGAACACGGCCCGGCAACACTCTGCCGTTCTTCGTGTTTTGCGGATTTGGCGGGCGACGGCACAATATGATGCAAGGGAAAATTGATGACCCCGCAGTGAAGAATGGAACCCGGGAGGAACAACGGCGCAGACGGGAAGGAAAACGGGTCACCGGAGTGACTCCGGCGGACCGCGGAAGCCGGTGGCTACGTGGGTCGCCGTCGCAGCGGCGCCGGAGGCGGCGGCGCCTGTGGACCCGCGGCCGAGCGGGTCCGGCGCCCCCGGGTGTCCAGGGCGGCATGCCGCGGGTGCCGCGGGGTTGTCACGCGGTGCCCCCGGGTGTCCAGGGCGGCACCCGCGGGTGCCGCGGTGTTGTCACGCGGCGCCCCCCGGGTGTCTAGGGCGGCACCCCGTGGGTGCCGTGGGGTTGTCATGCGGCGCCCCCCGGGTGTCCAGGGCGGCACCCCGTGGGGGCGGCGGGGTTGTCACGCGGCGCCCCCGGGTGCCCAGGGCGGCACCCTGCGGGTGCCGCGGGGTTGTCACGCGGCGCCCGCCGGGTGTCCAGGGCGGCACCCCGCGGGTGCCGCGAGGTTGTCACGCGGCGCCCGCCGGGTGTCCAGGGCGGCACCCCGCGGGTTCCGTGGGGTTGTCACGTGGCGCCCCCCGGGTGTCCAGGGCGGCACCCCGCGGGTGCCGCGGGGTTGTCACGCGGCGCCCCCCGGGTGTCCAGGGCGGCACCCCGCGGGTGCCGCAGGGGTGTCACGCGGGGCGGCGGCTCCCCCCCGCGTTGGCCGCTCGGCCGCTCGGCCGAGCCGAGCCGGGCCGGGCCAACCGGATCGGACCCGGGTCGGGTCAACCCGGTTCAGGATGACCCGGTTTTGGCCGACCAGGGGGGGTCGGGCCGGGTCGGCCCGGACCCGGACCCCCCCGTTTTTCGGACCTCTTTCGGTCAAAGGCCCGTACCTTGAGCTACGGGCCTCCATTTGATGAGCCATCTACGGCAACACGACCCTTGGATCGAGACGGTCATTTCGGTATATCGCACTCAAGGTTTCAGAATACTTTGAGTTCGACCGGGTTGGTTCGTACACAAAACCAACCGGGTCCCTGGAGCGGAAATGCTCATATCTTGAGCTACGGACGTCCGATTGACGTGCTGTCAGTTTTGGTGGATTACTCTAAGTGAGACGCATCTTTTGGCATACTCCGCCCGAGGTTCGGACGCAAGTGGAGTACGGTCGGGTTGGTTTTGCCTTAAAAACCAACCGGGCCCCTAGGACGAAAATGCCAATAACTCTCAGACCGGGCGTCCGAATGACGCGTCGTCTGCGACGTTGAGTTCCTATTGACGGTACGGAACTTTTGGATACATCAACTTCAGACTTTGTGGAAGTTGATGTATTGACCTCTCGGCTCGTGGAGCTGACCCTCCCGAACGAGCTTGCTATGTGCGGGAACCCTAGGGTTGGCTGCGACTGCTACTTCGACGACGACGACTGTGCAGAAATCCTCAGTGGAATGCGACGATGAAGACAGCTGGTCTTGTATCCTATGTGGGTCCTAGCTGTGATGGTCTTGTATCCTATGTGGGTCCCATCTTGGATGATTCAATACTGGTCTTGTATCCTATGTGGGTCCCAGTATCGATGAATCAACGAAGACAGCTGGTCTTGTATCCTATGTGGGTCCTAGTTGTGCTGGTCTTGTATCCTATGTGGGTCCCAGCTTAAATGATTCAATACTGGTCTTGTATCCTATGTGGGTCCCAGTATAGATGAATCAATGAAGACAGCTGGTCTTGTATCCTATGTGGGTCCTAGTTGTGCTGGTCTTGTATCCTATGTGGGTCCCAGCCGTGCTGGTCTTGTATCCTATGTGGGTCCCAGCTTAGATGATTCAGTATCCATACATGATCATCCCTTTCACCTTTTGACGAAGTATGCCTGTGTGAGCTGAATCTTGTGTTACTCTTCTTTGTGGATTGTGTTGAGCTATCCTGTGTGGATTTACTGTTTACTCTCCTTTGTGGATTGTGTTGAGCTATCCTGTGTGGATTTATTGTTTATTCTCCTTTGTGGATTATGTTTAGATATCCTGTGTGGATTTACTGTTTACTCTCCTTGTGGATTATGTTGAGCTATCCTTTGTGGATTTACTGTTTACTCTCCTTTGTGGATTGTGCTGAGCTATCCTGTGTGGGTATACGTTTTTCTTTCCTGTGTGGACTGGGTTGTGCTTGGGCTCGGACGTTGGAGCCGAACGGGAATTGATGACTTAGGTATATGTATGGGCATATACCTAAGCCACGTCAGATGTTGCGTCGTGATTGTATATTTCCTTTGTGGATTATCCTTTGTGGATTTCGGGAGACCTTTGGGGGTCTCGGGGTCCCTACTGAGTAGCTTATACTCACCCCTGCACGGGCTATGCCCGCACTACGTTGTGTTGGTTGCAGACGACGGACAGCGCTGATCGTGGTGGAGGCGTGCGGAGCAGGACGGTACCTGGAGGTGGACCACTGGGCGGGACGTACTCGGAGTGGTCAAGTGGACCCGAGGAGCAGTGGAGGCTATCTGTACCCACCCTTCAGGTGGGACTTCCAGAGGACGGCTCGACGCTGCAGTTTTTTCTTTTCAGTTGTACTTTACAGTTGGTCTTTTATTTCCGGCCCCTTTTACTTTCAGCACAGCTTGTACCATTTTTACTTAGTGTTTACTTTTCCTCTTGCTTACTCTATGGTGCTTTTTTACTTTTCAAAGGCAATGCTTTCCCTTTTTGTTGGGACTTACGCCTTGGTGCTAGTCGCCAGCCCCTGGCCTATGGAAGGCGGGCTTGGGGTAGTCACGACACGGGCCCCGAGGGCGGGTCGTGACAAATTGGTATCAAAGGTGGTCGGTTCTACCAGGGACACTGATCTTTCTTCTATGTGAAGAAATAGTGTTCAGCGTATTGGGTGTGGTTATCAGTCCAGGGAGTCCAGTGTTGGTGCGGCGGCCGACGGATTCGTACACCAGGACCCTGACTTCTGATTTCCGATTTAATGCACGAAAACATTGATTGCATGTGTGTTCAAGTTTTCTTTGTGATTACTTGTGTCAGCTCACTAGGTATACTGTTCTGACCGTGGCGCACCTGTTTCTTTCAGGATGGCCCCACGATGGCAGCCAGCTAGGGTTCTGAGAGTGGAGCGTGATGGCAGCCCACCGAGCGACGAGGCCTCGGTGCAGGGCTCCTTGTCAGCAGAGGCACCAGCGGTACCTTTACCAGCCGAGCCCCCGATGCTTCCAGCACTAGCAGCTGACGATGTAATATGCCTCGGAGCTCTGCACGAGTTCCAGCGCCAGCGACCACCCAGGTTTCGTGGGGAGACGGACCCCCAGGCAGCCGAGAACTGGCTGGAGGCGGTCGTCCGAGTTTTCAGGCTAGTCAGGACACCAGCAGACCTCATGGTGATCCTCGCGGTGAGCCTACTGCATGCAGCATCAGGGCGATGGTGGAGCTTGATGCTCCAGGTACACGATGAGGCCTCCCTCATCTGGACGGACTTCGAGAGCCTCTTCCGCTCAGAGTTCGTCCTGGCCACCCTCCGTGCGGTGCGCATCCAGGAGCTTCTTCAGCTGCGGCATGACAGCTTGACGGTCGCCCAGTACACGGCGAGGTTCACCAACCTTTCTCGCTACTCGACAGATATGGTACAAGACCCGTTCTTCCGGGCCTGGACCTTCGAGCAGGGACTGAGGCACGAGATCAGGGCTTCAACGATCTCCCTCAACATTCCTACACAGGCAGAGGTGTTGGAGAGAGCCCTTCTAGTGGAGAGTTTTCTCGGTAAGCAGGCTCCAGTGACAGGGCTCTCCGCAGGATGGCCCGTAGCAGGGTCTTCTGCAGCTGTCAGTAGACAGGTGATGCAGTGGTCCAAGCGGGCCAGACCATCAGATGGGCAGTCACGGAATGAAGATTCGGTTGTGCATGGCACCTGAAGGAGAGCCAGCTACGCGAGGGGCAAACATTGCTACGCATGCAGTGGGCGAGGTCACATGGCTCGAGAATGCCCGACTCGTCTTATAGATGAGCAGCAGGCGGTAGAGGGACCTCCCAGACAGAGATTCGGCCATGGTGGTCCGCAGGGTACAGGTGGACGAGGCAGAGGAGCTGGCCGAGTATCCAATGGTGGGAGACACTTCGAGGTGTTTCGACCACCACCACTAGGAGGTCCACCCCAATCTTAGGGAGTTGGTGGACATGGGAGAGCTCAGCTTCAGGCAGCTGAGGCCTTCGATCATGGAGCTCTGGGAGCAAATGGACAGGAGCGGAACTAGTGGATACGTCTTTTGTACTTCTAGTTCCTTGTTGCTATTGTGTAGCGTCTTTGTATTATGAGCTGCAATAATAAAAGACGCATAACCTTGTGATGTTTTCATTCCTGTCCTCTTTTGTGTTGTTACTAAGAGGTTCCAGTTTTGACTTTTGACTTGACCCTCACTTGTGAGACATTTACTAGAGGAGACCCAGTTACCACACACTGATGCCGACAGTGTGACTCAATCTTTGGAGGCGAGAGTAACGGTTGGATCTCTTGGTAGTAGCGTCGAGGCCTTACGAAATCATCCTTGGTATGGATTAGTATCATCCATGTCGGGATTGACTGTATTAGGCAAAGAATGTGGTTCATCTAGGGGATGAGACCAAATTTCTCTTATCGGCAAAGAAGAAATCTTGCAACTCTTGTGGGACTTGAGATGGTCCCGGTCATCCAGGGGTGGATGAGTACAACTCAGAGTCGGCAGAAGCCTTATGCTGACAGGAGGCGGAGACCACTATAGTTCGAGGATGACGACCACATCTTCTTGCGGGTCTCACCTCGATGTGGTTTGTGGAGATTTGGTCGAGGCGGCAAGTTGTCTCCATGCTTCATCGGGCCTTTCCAGGTCCTCAGCAGGATTGGCGAGGTGGCTTATCGCCTGGCTCTGCCACCTCAGTTGCACCGGGTGCACGACGTCTTCCACGTATCTCAGCTGAGAAGATATGTGCACGACCCAACGCACATCTTTGACTATAGGGAGCTAGATGTGGATGATGGGGCGACTTTTACAGAGGTCCCGGTGGGGATAGAGGATCGACAGGAGCGGGTCCTACGTGGACGATCAATTCCTCTTGTTCGCATCAGATGGCAGCACGGGAACCTCTAGGAGAGCACTTGGGAGCGGGAGGCTCAGATGCGTGCTCAGTACCGACTTTGTATCCCTAGTTTGTGTTGAAGCTTTACGGGGATGTAAAGCCCTGTTTAGGGAGTAATGTAAAGACCCGTAAATTTAAAGGAAATTTTTTTTCTTAATTTTCTTTGGAATTTTACAAGAACGCAGTTTCTGACGGCTCCTGATTCCGAGGCCCGGTGTGCCCGGAATCATTTTCCGAAGTTTGGCTCTGGTACGTTCAATGAACGGAAGAGCGGGTTTTTCTAACTTTCAAACCGGTGCCCGAAATTGAATTCTGAGGGCACTGATTAAATCACAGCACTGGTATTCGCTTAGAAACTCCTCTTCCGGAGTTGTGTTTTCTCGGGTGTGGTTTTTAATTTTCGGGCTTAAAGTTAAGAAATAAAATAATTTTGCGAAAACTTTATTTTATTTCACTTAAGCCACTTGGAAGCCACTTGAAGCCACTTAAAGACGGATTAAACTGAGTTGATCCGGATAGGATGCTATCCAGAAATATCCTACCCTCTTGGTAGGATATTTGTGAGGTGGGGCCCGCACGAGCCCTGCCGTTTCTTTCCGCTAAGTAACACACCCGCGAAAACCCGTCATTATGAAAGTCAACTGACGAGTTTCTTAAATTCTTAATAGAACATTTAATTGGGTGGTTTATTTCGTAAATTAAATGAGCTGTTTATTTTGTTGAATTAATTCAACGAATTGATGGGTCGTTACTTACCCGTTTTCGTTTGTTGGCATAATATTAAAATAAGACCAACCTATCTTTTTTGGGGGATTACTCGTTGAGAGAGGATCCTTGAACCTTCAACCTCCTTCGCGAAGAACATGAAGAACGCGAAGAACGCGAAGAACGCCGAACCCGGAAATCGATGACGCGACACTATGATCCGCGACGCCGACGCTCCCCCTTCCTGCAACGTTCTTCTACGACGTCTCTTCCTCTGCGACGGATCTTCGATCGGCTGCTTGAGGTAAGAGCCTCAGTTTTTCTTTTTAATCTCCCCTATGTTTTTTTTACCAAAACACGGATTCAATTATTTAATTAAATTAAATCTGTTGTTTCATGGTCCGTTGAGTTCGCCGACTCAACGTCGGGTTCAACGACGACACGACGCCCTTCCGCGACGACGCGACGATCTCCTCCTTCGGCGAAGAGAAATTCCGCGAAGGACGTGCGTACGACGACGACCAACGAGGTAGGGATTTTATAATTTGGAATAAACCTCTTTATATTCTCGTGAAAGTTCTTTAAAAATCAAAGAACCGGTTTCAAATGAACAATTTTATTTTATTAAAATTTTCGGTTCATGTGTTGAACAATTTTCTCCCGTTGTTTTTATCTAACGCGGAGGGTGTGGGTCGAACGAACACGGCCCGAAAACCCTCCGACGTTCTTCGTGTTTTTCAGATTTGGCGGGCGACAACACAATATGATGAAAGGGCAAATTGATGACCCCGCAGTGAAGAACGGAACCCGGGAGGAACAACGGCGCAGACGGGAAAGAAAACGGGCAACTGGAGCGACTCCAACAGCCCGCGGAAGCCGGCGGCGACGCGGGTCGCCGGCGGCCGGAGGCGGCGGTGCCCATGGACCCTCAGCCGTGAAGGTCTGGCGCCCCCGGGTGTCCATGGAGGCACCCCGCGGGTGCCGCGGGGTTGTCACGCGGCGCCCCCGGGTGTCCAGGGCGGCACCCCACGGGTTCCGCGGGGTTGTCAAGCGGCGCCCCCCGGGTGTCCAGGGCGACACCCCGCGGGTGCCACGGGGTTTTCACGCGGCTCCCCCCGAGTGTCCATGGAGGCACCCCGCGGGTGCCGCAGGGTTGTCATGCGGCGCCCCCCGGGTGTCCAGGGCGGCACCCCGCGGGTGCCGCGGGGTTGTCACGTGGCACGTCCGGCTGTCTGGCCGACACCCCGCGGGTGCCGCATGGGTGTCACGCGGGGCGACGGCTCCCCCCCCCCCCCCACGTCGGCCGCTCGGCCGAGCCGAGCCGGACCGACCCTGGCCGGGCCGGGCCGAGCCAACCTGGTCGGACCCGGGTTGGGTCAACCCGGTTCGGGCCGACCTGGGGGGGTCGGGCCGGGTCGGCCCGGACCCGGACCCCCCCCCCCCCCATTTTTTGGACCTCTTTCGGTCAGAGGCCCGTAACATGAACTACGGGCATCCGTTTGATGAACCATCTGTAGCAACGTGACCCTTGGATCGAGATGGTCGTTTCGGTATATCGCACTCAAGGTTTCAGAATACTTTGAGTTCGGCCGGGTTGGTTCGTACACGAAACCAACCGGGCCCCCGGAGCGGAAACACTCATATATTGAGCTACGGACGTCCTATTGACGTGTTGTCTGTTTTGGTGGATTCCTCTAAGTGAGACGGATCTTTTGGAATACTCCGCACGAGTTTCGGACGCAGTTGGAGTACGGTCGGGTTGGTTTTGCCTTAAAAACCAACCGGGCCCCTGGGACGAAAATGCCAATAACTCTCAGACCGGGCGTCCGAATGACGTGCCGTCTGCGACGTTGAGTTCCTGTTGACGGTACGGAACTTTTGGATACATCAACTTCGGACCTTGTGGCAGTTGATGTATCGACCTCTCGGCTCATGGAGCAGACCCTCCCGAATGAGCTTGTTGTGTGCGGGAATCCTAGGGCTGGCTGCGACTGCTACTTCGACGACGACGACTGTGCAGAAATCCTCTGTGGACTGCGACGATGAAGACAACTAGTCTTGTATCCTATGTGGGTCCCAGCTTGGATGATTCAATACTGGTCTTGTATCCTATGTGGGTCCCAGTATAGATGAATCAATGAAGACAGCTGGTCTTGTATCCTATGTGGGTCCTAGCTGTGATGGTCTTGTATCCTATGTGGGTCCCAGCTTAAATGATTCAATAATGCTCTTGTATCCTATGTGGGTCCCAGTATAGATGAATCAATGAAGACAGCTGGTCTTGTATCCTATGTGGGTCCGAGCTGTGCTGGTCTTGTATCCTATGTGAGTCCCAGCCGTGCTGGTCTTGTATCCTATGTGGGTCCCAGCTTAGATGATTCAGTATCCATACCTGATCATCCCTTTCACCTTTTGATGAAGTATACCTGTGTGAGCTGAATCTTGTGTTACTCTCCTTTGTGGATTGTGTTGAGCTATCCTGTGTGGATTTACTGTTTACTCTCCTTTGTGGATTGTGTTGAGCTATCCTGTGTGGATTTACTGTTTACTCTCCTTTGTGGATTGTGTTGAGCTATCCTGTGTAGATTTACTGTTTATTCTCCTTTGTGGATTGTGTTGAGCTATCTTGTGTGGATTTACTGTTTACTCTCCTTGTGGATTGTGTTGAGCTATCCTGTGTGGATTTACTGTTTACGTTCCTTTTTGGATTGTTCTGAGCTATCCTGTGTGGGTATACGTTTTGCTTTCCTGTGTGGACTGGGTTGTGCTTGGGCTCGGACGTTGGAGCCGAACGGGAATTGATGACTTAGGTATATGTCTGGGCATATACCTAAGCCGTGTCAGATGTTGCGTCATGATTGTATCTTTCCTTTGTGGATTATCCTTTGTGGATTTCGGGAGACCTTCGGGGGTCTCGGGGTCCCTACTGAGTAGCTTATACTCACCCCTGGACGGGCTATGCCCGCACTACGTTGTGTTGGTTGCAGACGACGGACAACGCTGATCGTGGTGGAGGCGTGCGGAGCAGGACGGTACCTGGAGGTAGACCACTGGGCGGGACGTTCTCAGAGCAGTCAGGTGGACCCGAGGAGCAGTGGAGGCTATCTATACCCACCCTTCAGGTGGGAATTCCAGAGGACGGCTTGACGCTGCAGTTTTTCCTTTCAGTTGTACTTTACAGTTGGGCTTGTATTTCCGGCCCCTTTTACTTTCAGCACAGCTTGTACCATTTTTACATAGTGTTTACTTTTCCGATTGCTTACTCTGTGGTGCTTGTTTACTTTTCAAAGCCAATTCCTTCCCTTTTTGTTGGGACTTACTCCTTGGTGCTAGTCGCCAGCCCCTTGCCTATGGAAGGCGGGCTTGGGGTAGTCACGGAACGGGCCACGAGGGCGGGTCGTGACAATTAAAGGCCTTTATCAATCCATTTTTTTCCACATGGTAGTGGGTGTAATGGTTGGACTTGATTTTTAACTATTGATATATATGTTTTAACTCATAATATTAGGTGTTAGTTCAAATATATATCAGTACAGTTTAGGGGACATCATTTCTGATTATGATTTTGTTCTTTAAAAGGTCATGACAAACATTGAATGAAATTATTTTACAGGTAAAACCTCTCCCCATTTTGAAAAAAGTTGTTAAAAGTAAGGATATACTGATACCTATTAGATTTAACTTGGGAATATGGACCCATGGAATTAATACCCCTTGCCATAAATACAAAGGAGTATTTGGTGGTGTGTGACGAATCATTTGGATAATGGATGAAATTGGAATGCACTTCAAAAGAATAACTTCATCATGTGAAATCTATGAAATCTTGTGTCTTCGAGGGTCATAAATAACCAATTCTTCAAATTTGATGAGAGATATTGATATATAAATGGTGAACAATATAAGAGACAAAATATACTTTTTTCAAAATTGTGGTGATGGACTTCCCTTTTTTACATCCAATGAGAACTCTATTAAATACTTATTTGTTGAGGTCCTTCTATGAATTTAGACCACCATAGATGGCCATTTTCAGAGCCTGATGATGAATATTATCTTTCTTAGATTCACCAGCTGGAAGGCTTCCATCTTGAAGATAGTCTACAATTAGGGACATACATTCATCGGCGGTATCAGTTGATAAGGACATGAGCTCATCCTGATCAAGCGGATTGTTTAACTTATTGATTTCTTCTAAATATTTATTAACAAATGGGTATACCTTTCTATGATGTGCAATTTGGATTATCATATAATACACATCTATATCAAAATTTATGGTAGCTACATTTTTAGGTCAAATTTATGAGAATTTAATGAATGTTGGACATGATATAGAATCGATCCAAATAGGAGAACTAACATAAATTATAAACAATAATTATGTAAATGGATTCACTCTTCCATATTTATGGAATATTCTCCATTAATATTATCAATCTCTTGTTCTGAGTCACCATTAATATTAGGGAAATCCACTAGTATATATAGTCCTAACTCAAAACTAGTAGTTAGGTCTTGATATTATTGAATTATATTCTTAATATAATTTATTTATTTGTTTTTTTTTGAAATAGATATAATTTTAATTAATCATACCCTGTAAGATTTATATTTTTATTTGAACTGATAATGACTGATGATTTGGGGAATTCCTCAATTGACTACAGGAAGTAAATCTAGTGACTATATGTGTGAGTGATGTGACCTAATGGCATGACCTTATTAGGTGACCTTATCATGTGAACTTATGAAGTGACCTTGCTAAGTGACATTTTCAGGTGACCCAATGAATTGTATTGCTGAAGTGACCATATGAATAGAAATGAAGTGACTTAACAAAAAAAACTGAACGGATCACATGGAAATAATGAACTGACTATATGAAAAAAATGAAGTGACCACATGAATAAAAATGACGTTACTCCATGAAAAAAAAAATTAACTGACCACGTGGGGAAAAATCTTGTGATCACATAAAAAATGAAGTTTCCACTAGATGTATAATGAAGTGATTGAAATTTGTAATTTTTAAAATTTTCGTGGCCCACCTATAGTGAATTAATTACTTTGAAATATTTGGGTCCAAAATATGCTCTACTTTATTTATACATCTATATTTTTGAGTTGAAACATGTTTGTTCCACATGTTTATATTTATTTAATTATTCTATAAATAATTATTCTTAATTTTAATATTGAGGAATTTTATTGGGATGATTTGAGTATGGGATTTAATTCTCATCGCATGGTTTGAAGTCTCATGCTAGTTTCTTGGGAAACGTGCATTTTAAATTTAATTCTGTTAGAATTTGAATTTTTTATCTCATATAATCTATAAGAGTCTTCCAAATGACTTTAATTATGGTGATAATCATTTTATAGTACTAAAATAATTATAAAAAGGTATTATCGTAGTATGAATTTTTTTAATATTACATCATATCTATATGACCCTTGTGAGTATGTTTTTCATGTACATTAAATGAATAAATCATATATTTCTTAGGGAATTATGAAATCCAACGGGCTTCGTTCATTGAATTTACTATGAATAAAAGAATGATATGTAATAATTTTAATAGATTTGTATCAAGACATGAGGTCAAGGATATTTTTGATATGTACAAGTGTGACATACATTGATGATCAGCTACTGGCCTCCACTAAACTTCAATCATTTAATCGTTTTCTACTAGAGAAATCCTTACTTCCTGAACACTTATACCATGAAGTGTTCATCTATTTTTGTGGTTTTAATTATATCTATTTCGTACTATGATTAATTATGTCAATTTATACTACCCATTAAAATGTAGTATGGTTTGGTGTGACTCCCACAACAAAGTTATCCTTTGGATCGTTACTCCAATTGAGAAAAAGGGACAAAAATTTGGGTTCTAACCTAACTACAAAAGTATAGGGATTTAGTTTTCCCTTAGACTATACAAAAGGTAGGTTTGTTTTCTACCCGAAATTAAAATGGTAGATTATGGATTTTGCCTCCATGTTTGTTAAAGTTACGGTGATTCAGTTAGGCTACCATGTGTACAAATGGTTGTTTTATTGGGTTGTGCCTCTAGGGGTTAAAAAGGTAGTTGTAAGAGGGTTGTGATCTCCTTCAAAATGTCAAATATTATATTATAATGGGTTCCATATCTCTAATTTAAAGGTAGGTATAACTTTTATAGTAGGATAATTTGGATCTAAACAACTATAAAAATCACCATGTTCATTTTCCTTTCATTGGGTTGCATTAACTTAACTTTTATAAGTGGGTAAAATTATTTTAAAATGGTAAAATAACCCCCCTCATGAATATTTATAAATTATCCTTAAAACCTAAAATTGGTATTAGAGAGTGTTCCCTATAATTTTTATATTTCTATATTATTTGTTGAATTAAAATCCTAAATAAAACGTCCAAGTGGAAAAGATCTATTATCAGATGGTGGGAATGAATTTGAATGATGTATGGACACCTCAAAGACCTCCTCTCTATGATAAATATAATTTTGGAAACTGATGCACCCCCACGCATCTTTGAAATCTACACAGGTCATGGTCAGAATATAAGAGGGGAATGAAAAAAAATTATGCTCTAGAATCCTTTTCAATCTTCTTCCTAGCTGGTTTCTTTATAGGAGAAAAATTACATGATGTGTAATTTGATTAAAATCATTAAATGGACATTAAATGTAATTCAAAATGGATTCTGAATCTATTCTTATTACATGTGTATCTCATATCATATTTGAACATTTTACTCATCTCACATCATGTATATGAGACTCACAATGTGTATCCTTTTTCCACCCATAGATTTATATCATATTTCTCATTCAAAGCATTCATGACATGTATTGGACACTCATAACATTTAATGGATCCCCCTCTTATAATCTTCACAACTGGATTCAAGACTTGGTTCATGATATGAAACTCTACTACACTTTTTGTAATTAGTTTTCACGACATGTAATAGGAAAATTTTTCCCTTTTTATACACTTTTCTCCGTTGAGTCCTTTATAACCTCATTTAAAAAAATCCATCACACTTGAACAATTCCATGCCATCAAAGAAAAAGGTCTCAACAATGTTTCTATAAGATAAGAAAATTTTAAAATAAGAAGTAGTCATTATGTCTAGGAAACTAAAACTATGTGTAAACAGAAATGGTTTATCTCTAGAATCAACCATATATAAAACAATTTCATGCCTCATGGCTCATTTCTTCGAAAAAAATTATTTTTTTAATTTCAATGTCTTAATTGTTTCTTGAATTCTATACCCATTTTTAATTTACCTCACAATGAATTTTCTCTCATCACTCAGGGTAAAATGAAATTGGAGTTATGCCCAAACACTAAGTACATACTCCTAACCACTGTCTCGCATTGGTTCTACCATCACCACATCGTAAGTCCTAGTAAAAAACTAATCCCGAGGGCTTCAAAAATTGGGTTCTAATGACTATAGGGTTGTGGGTAGGTGGGTAAATAATGAAATAAAGCTCAAAAAGAAGGGTAGGATCTAAAGTATAATGCATGGATGTCATGGCATGTGTAATATAATTAATATTTGAAAATAATCAAGTCCACACTCCCAATTTCTTGTGTTGGATCCATGTATATGTTAAGTAAGTGGAAAAAGTGTTTCTTGATCCTTTACTTTTGCATTGGTACTTTTATTTTTCGGAAGTCACGTCTTGGCCAGATCTCACATCCATCCCCAAACCACATATGATCTTTTTGGGGATTCACCAATCTTGAAATGGTGATTTTTTATCTTCCTAATACACAACCCAGGTCAACTTATTTTTCTTTTGTATTTTTTAAAGAAGAATAATACAGGTATAATGCAACAAAGTATAAATGGATCGCAACCAAATAGTCTGATGAGTGACATAATGCATCTTCATAATTGAATAATCATATAATATTTGAATTCTTCTCACACACTTGTTCAATATTAAAATCATGCATTAAAAAAACTATGGTATTAAGGGAAAATATTCATGGAACAGCTTCATCATTAAATTTCATTCACAGAAACTACAATCTTAATGAATAAAATAAGCATGGTGGTTCTCAAAAAAAATTTCTTAACAAATATTCCCTCCATCATTTTAAAATTGTACATGATTGATCATAGATTAAATAAGATCTCAATTCATGTTATGATAGGTTTACATTTCCTAGGTATCATTGAAGAAATATGCTTAGAAAATAATATTAATTTTTGGGTTTACAATCCTCTATTGAATGATAACAAAAATAGAAAATGGAGATAACTAAGGGTACAAAACCATGTAGTAATTAAATTAACCATAAGTTCAAAAATGTTGAATTATATTAAAATTATCAACTCAAAAATCATTCTAACTATATAAAAAGAGACACAACATGGATTATAAAAATTACCTATTGAAATTTATCTTTTATTTAAATGGGTATAATGTTTTCTCAGGTATAAAGTATGCTACCAATTTTGAAAAATGTCACTTAGAAAGATAATAAAAGGAAAAAGTTCAATGTTTATCGAAAGTGAAACTTATGAAAAAACTATCCCACAGTTAGAAAGAGATATTGTTTGCACTATCCATGGAATTATTTGTGGAAGTGTTATAGAAAATAAGACTCAAAAAATCAAATTGAAATTGAAAAATAAAATATAGAGGGAATCAAGAGCTCACTGTATGTAGTGGTAATCCATGACGGAACTTGTGATATCATGATTCTAATTCAATTTCACCTAAAAAATGGTTTAAAAAACAAATAATACACTATTTGAAACATTTTTCAACATATTTAAAACATTTATGATCAAATTAAAAGGAAGATTCACTATAAGATGATCATGGGTAACAAAAAAATTTAAATGTGGTAAATTTTTACAATAAACCTTTCAAATGGTCTCAAAATGAAAAAAAAGACTCTAGCATAACGACTCAATACAGAATAGTGGTGAACTATGGGTTTCCTCCCATAAAAAACTAACAACAATGTTTTTAGCCAAACAGATGGACCAAAATATGTTGAGTAGTGTGGTCCATTGGCTCTGTTGATCCTCTTGAATATGTAGCTACAAGTGGTAGTGAATTCATGATTTTGGGGTTGTTTGACCAGGTCGATGACTTCAGTGGGACTATGAGCATGAATATGATGTGTATGGAATGGTATCATAGCATGAGGTGGTTTATTTTGTGCATGAATTTCAAATGAGTGTTCCTGAAGTTTACATTCTATTTTGTCCATGCTCTGTATCCCTCATCGAAATAGAACAGATGGTGGTACTGGTCCATCGACAACCATAGACGACACATAGTACAAAGACATGGCTATTATAAGTTTTAATGACATGAAAACTAAGCCAATTTGAAGTGTTAAATAAACAATTCAAATATATATAAATAAAAATAATAAAAGGTGGGAATACATAGTGTACAAAAGAAACCAACTAGTCCCAATATAAAATTCCAAAAAAATGAGAAAATTGGTCAACTAAGATCAGCCGTCAAAACCGAAAAACTCCCCCAACATTAAACCAACATCTATTGGCGGTGAGTTATATTTGGAGGGATTTGGGGTAGCCGTTGTTGTAAGATTACCTGGAATAGTGATAATGATAGGAGTCGCAATACTAGACAGATTGGATGGGTGGGTTGTGGAGAGGTGCTGATCTGAAGTGGGGTCATTGGTCTAGATGTTGGATCGATGAAGGGAACCTCTATGGAAGTACCAGTGGTCATCCCCTTGTCCTACAAGGCCTGATCAACTAGGTACTCCTTTTGGGTAGCAGGGTCAGTAATGCATGGTGTAGGTGTGGGTGGACTATATGTGATGTGTGGAATGAGGAAAAGGCGGGGCCAATAGGGAATGGTGGTGGATTAAGGTCTATGTCAGAAGGGGGTGGTGGATGCTTGGTGAAATCAGAAATCTCTATGAATATAAAATGTAAATGAGTAGAGAAGTGGTGTAGATTCTCCAGGATGTAAAGGTGCATAGGCATAGATCTGACGGGGTAGGATGAGTGGATGGAACAAACACATATGCTAAAGTGGTAGAGTCAAGGGTATGGGAAGAAGGTGCTTGTGTGGAAGTGGTGGGGGGATTAGATTTTGGGTATACTATTAGTTGTGGTACCTCTGCTGGTACTTCCACATGCATTGTTGGTGCCCAATGGTAGATATAATCCTCCCCCACTAATAGATGAATCTTGTGTCGCAACATAATATCAATGATCTCAATGGGTCCCAGGAAGGTAAGAGGAAGGGATGCATCGAAAACCCTGAGGTGTCTGGCCAGGTGGATAATGAATGATACTCCCATAAATGTATATCGATTCCAATATGCATGAGCCTTGTATTAGTGGGAGAAATGTGTAGCCATATTGATGGATGGGCCTCCCATGGAAGCTGCCAAGATGTGTGAATCTATCTAGCTCATCCACCCATGTTACTCAACGCTAGAAAACCACATCTACATCAAATCCTGGTGAATTACCTGCAAATATGGGCTATGAAATGGGGTAGACATGGAAATCCATGGTTAATGGGGTATCTAAGCATTTCCTGAAATAATCTACCAAAGATGCTACAAAACATATTGTGGTGTCTCCAGATGAAGTGTTGTAAATACCTCTCACATGAAAAAAAACATATGTATAAATGTGTCGGACAATACCAAACTTCGAGAAAAATAGCTCAGGTGGCCGGCCACCCAGGAAGAATTGAAGGCTATATATGGCCACCTCAAAGGTTGACCGAAACTCTAGAAATAGCTCCATGAACATATCTTCATGTACCATAATAATTGAATCCAAATTCCATGTTTCTAGAAGGTCGAGGATGGCCTCACAAATGTTCAGACGAGCAAGAATATGAAATTTTACATTCTTTTTCATTTTCACAGGGTTAGTCTATAGCCTGGTGAGTTTTACACAGTGTTTCATGTTGGATAAGCATAATAAGGGGTGAAGACAAAGGTTATCATTATTTGATGACTCCTCAGAGCTATATGAGGAGTCGTCCTGGGAAGATGGTGTAGAATGGGAAACTATTGGAGGTGCAAAAGGTGAAGCACCATGTGGGAACTAGGTTGGTGTTTTCTTGTCTTGGTCTAATGAAGACTCATTTTTTTTCAGCCACAATGTCTTGGGTCTTTCCATTAAAGAAAGAGGATGTCGAGGTGTATATGAGGAATGGTGGGGTTCAATTGAGGCCACATGAGGTGTAAGGGATATTTGTTTGTGGTCATAGAGGGTTGGTGATGGTGTGCACATTTGAGAGAGGATGAGGGTATAGTTTAGAGGGGGAGAGGGATAAAATATTGGAAGGAAATGCCTCACAGTTTGTTATGTGACTAGGAGGCAGATGGGAGATGTGACTAGTTGTTGGGGTTCAGGTAGCAGTTTTTGGACCTAGGGTTTATGGGTTTTTTTAAAATGATAAGGGGTGTTTCATGATTTCTAACCATGTTTCACATATGGTAATTCTTATTTTTATAGGATTTTTGAAATAAAAGTTACACATCATTTAACAAGGATACATGACTTTTAATTTACATTTTTTTTTATTTTTTTTATTTGAAAACTTGTTCAAACCCTATCCTT
Organism: Viscum album; assembly: GCA_963277665.1. Classification (NCBI taxonomy): domain Eukaryota; kingdom Viridiplantae; phylum Streptophyta; class Magnoliopsida; order Santalales; family Viscaceae; genus Viscum; species Viscum album. The sequence goes on from OY728140.1 coordinate 1,958,817,895, forward strand.
CACCTCTTAGATTATCCAAAACATTACTAAGGGTATTCTAATATAATATAGGCTAATATGACTTACCTTGGGTTTCCTCCTAGAAAGTTCTTCCTTTAATGTCGATAGATTGAATCAATTAAGGATCACATGAACTTGAGGTTGATGAAATGACCTCCACGGAAGGGTTATTGAAGGATTTATTATATTACACTATTCACCTGGAATGGTGGCCCACCCTCTCCCTAAATTCCAATGGTCTCATATCGAAAAACATGAATGACTTCAAAGGGTATGGACCATCGATATTTCATCTTACTAGGGAATGATTTTAGTATTGAGTTTAATAATTGGATCTTATTCTTGGAAATAAAGATACACCTTGTTTCTCATTGATCATTCCAATTCCTAGTTATTTCTCTTTAAATTTTGTCATTTTCATAGGAATCATTCAGGATTTCTTCAAATGTAGTCAAATAGAGCATCTGATATTCTCTAGATTTCTCATAATCTAAACTCGTGTTCTTGATTTCCAAATATGAGTGATGATCTAGTTCAAATGAAAGATGACATGATATCTAATAAACAAATATAAATGATTTTTTCCCATTTGGTGTTTTGTAAACCGATTTGTATGCCCATAGTGCATTATCTAGTTTCAAATTCTAGTCACTTCAAGCTATGATTACAGTCTTCTCCAATATTTTCTTGATCTCCCTATTTGAAAGTTCAACTGGCCCACTTGTTTTTGGGTGGTAGGGAGTTCCTTTGTTTTACAAGATTCTATATTTTAGTTTTAGAAATCATTTAATATCATGGTTGGTAAAATGTGTTACTCAATTTCTGATAGGTATACTTGGAAATAGAAATCTTGAGAACACATTCTTCTTTAGGAAATTCATGACCACTTTTTTTGTGTCATGTGAGGTTGCTTCAGCTTCTACCAATTTTCAGACATAGTCAAAACCATTAAGAATATTTGACTTATCATGTGAATTGGAAAATGATCTCATGAAATTTATCCCTTAAACATAAAATATATCAACTTCTATGATTACATTCTCAAGAATTTTATTCATTTTCCCAATTTTTCCAGTTCACTCTCACCTATCACAACTTTGAAAAATTCCCATGCGTCTCAACGTTGCATGGGCAAAAAAAATTACACTTTTTTGAATTTTTGCTGCAATGTTCTCAAGTACATGATGTCCTATTATTAGTGACATATGAAAATTTTATATCACATTTGGGATTACATTCTTGGGGATGCAACGTCGCAATAATCCATAAAGGCAACACTTGAACTAGAATGGTTCAACCTATTAGTAATGTTTTTCTTGAGATAATTTTTTCCTTTTGTTGATATAAGAGGTCTTGGTACAGAAATTCCATAGAATGATAAATGGAAATATTAGAAAATCATGGATTCTATTAATGTTGAAAATTGTATCATTAAGGAAATCGAATTTGATATCAGTATCATCATCATCCTTGACTAGTGGCAGAGGTAGTCGGGATAAATGATTATTGACCACATTTTTCATGCCTTTGGTTTCTTTGATCAAAATATCAAATTCATGCAGTATGAGGATCCACTTTATCAGCCTTCGGTTGGTATCCTTCTTGTTCATTAGGTACCTGTCAGAAACATGATAAGTGTGAACAATCACCTTGGATAAGATCATATAGGTATGGAATGTCTCAAAGGAATACACTATTGTTAAGAGTTATTTCTCTGTAGTTGTTTACTAGAATTGGGATTCATTCAGTGTGTGGTTGAAAAAATAGATAAGACGTAATATATGACTACCATGTTTTCTTAATAAATCACCTACCACATTTTCTCTAGCCTCACACATTAATTCAAATTAGATTTCCCAATTTGGTGAAATGATTATGGGGGTTACTATCTATCTTTTCATCAAAGTATTGAATTCCTACCGACATTCCTCTATGAAATCAAATTCAACTTCCTTTAAAAATAGGTTTGTCAATGGGAATGAAATTTTCATAACATCTTTGAGAAATCACCATTAGAATCCAGTATGACCTAGAAAGCGTCTAATACCCTTAATTATTGAGGGTTCGGGTAATTACTTTATAACCCTTATCTTAGATGGTTCGAATTATTTTCATTTTCTTGAAATATTATTTTCAAGGCCTATGCCCCCTTGAACCATAAAATTACACTATTCCCAATTCATGACTTGGAATTTTTGTTCAAATCATCATCGGACTGACTCCATGTTTCTTAGGTAGAATTCAAATGATATTTGATAGACTGAGAATGCATTAAAAAATATTTCTATGAATTACTCTTCCATATCATGGAAAATATGGGTCTTGCATCTTTAAAACATTATTGGAACAATACACATTCTGAATGACATGTTAATGTAGGTGAAGGTACCAAAGGACATGTGAATGTGGTCTTCTAAAATCCATTTGAACTCTCCATTCTAGGATGTTGCGTGTTGAGATTAATTCATTTTCAACATTCTTATCCACTATAAGCCCAACATTCATGGTCACTACTTGTATTAGGATCACACATTAACTATCAAATTTGGGAAAGATTATTCCATCATTTAGAAGTTGGAAAACATCCTTTTTAACTGATTCTTTCATTGGTGGTGTGATCCACCTCTGAGATTGGAATTTTGGTTTAGCATTTTCCTCAATAATAATTTTGTGAGTTTATATAGTTGGACTGATTCCTTTAATTCCTGAAACACACTTATAAATTGACTTCTTGTGTCACTTCCAAAATTCAACGAGTTGATCTACTTATGATGGACATAGTTCAAAGTTGATGAATATTGGTAGTGAGGATGAAGCTTATAATTATGAATAATTAATTGTAGTAGGTAAAGGATTCAATTATAGTGTTGGTGGTTGAATGACTGAGGGTGTGAATGAAAGGCATAAATCCCTTGTCATAGGTTCGTTGAAAATCACTTCGACAAAATTATATTATTTTTCAGCCTCAAAGAATGACTCCTCACATTCTTCTTCTATGGACATGTGTTCATTTGACTTTTTGTTAAAAGAGATAGCGTTACAATAAATGGAATCATCAAATTATTGAGATGATTTGATGAGGTTGAAGATTATCGGTTCATCTCCATCTCGATAGATTATAATTCCTTGATTCAAATCAATCAGAGCTTTTCCTATGACTAAGAATGGTCTTCAAAGAATAATAGGGACCTCACCTTCTACATTCATATCCATAAATAGGAATCCTACTAGAAAGATAAATTTTACTACTTTGACTAGAAAATCTTTGAGAATTATTATAGGATATTTCACTAATCGATCAACAAGTTATAGTGATACTTGAGTAAATTTGGGACCTTGAAGGACTAATTTGTGAAAGAAGTCTCATTTGAATTAAGTTGATTCTTTCTCTAAGATCACATAGAGATCTTCCAAATTTTCACTCTCTAATAGCACATGGAATTGAAAAAAAATCGGGGTTGCTCATCTTGGGTGGGACATTCTTCTGAACAACGACAAAGCATTATTAATGTAGTGATATGACTATATGATCTTCCATTTTTCCTTTTTTAGATAGTTGATCCTAATGGAATTTGGAATACAATGTAATTTGAGAAATGTCTTCTACAAAGGGTATGCTGATATGTAGTCATTTGAACATTTCCAGGAACATCTTATATTGTTCCTCCTTCCTGACTTGTTTTTTTTATTTTCGAAAAAGGAATAGGTGGATTATATATTAGTGGGTAAACATAAACTGATCTTTTCAATTGTTCAGTTGTTTGGGTGTTTTATGTGGTTGATACCTCATGAGGTATTGCTAGTATGGTCTAATTAACTCTGTCTTCTTCCACATGTCAATTCTTATTAGGTTCTTCGGGTTTTCTTTTATCACTTCCACCTAGTTGTTAAATTCCCAAAATCATTCCACTTGTAAGAACTATATCCTTATCTTCTTCCCTTGGGTATGTGTTTGCATTACCAGGTAGGGTACCTGGAAATGTTTAGGCAATGTCTTTCAGATGTGACCCATTTGAACATTGATATTGTGTAAGTTAACTCATTGGTTCTACATCACTGTCTCCTGATTAGTAATTCACTGGTCAAATTTTTTAACAAAAGAATACACGAGGTTCCCTATGTTACTCTGGGGAGGGTAGGTTACTTCTAAGGCCTTGGTTGAGTAGGTTGAAACTGTTTTTGTTCTCTTTTAGTGAAAGGTTGTCGTTTTACTTTTTGTTGAGGTCTTGGAATAAGGTTCATTGGAAGATATCCTAGTGGTCCATGATTATGAAATGGTTCTAGACCACAACGTTGTTGAAAAAATCCTTGGTTGTCTTCATGTGGCAATTGTGTCAGCCTCTGCGTATAATATTGCTGCAACTATTGAAATCATGGGTTTTGCTGACTGTAATTGGTTTTATTGAAATAGTGAGCATATAAATCTTCAATTCTGGACTTGTATAATGGTATAGTTGTGGGCCACCACACAATTCACATTATTGTATTTCTATTATAGGAGAAGGATGGGGTGTTGTAGCATTCAGCTGGAAACATTCTAACTTCTTTGTGAGTCCTTAAACAGCGGAAGGTAATCTTGTATTTTCTTATACATGATGGATGTCATGTTGAAGTGGTCCATGATCACTTTTCAATAGACCTTCATTATGCGAGAAATCATATAATATGGATCATTGGGTATCATATTTCTTGAACATTAGTCCTCCACCACCAGCAGCATTGATTACTATTTGTGCGAATGGTTGGAGGCCTTGGTGAAATTTCTAGATATGGATACATATGCCTAGACCATGGTGTGGGAACATTCTCATCAGCTCCTTAAATTTTACCCAAGCTTCCCATGTTGGTTCTCCATCAGTATGAGTGAAGTTCTTGATTTCGTTCTAAGGCTTCCTATTCCAGATTGGTGGGAAATATTTGTATAGAAATTTATTGGCTAGATCATCCCAAATTGTGATTGACATGGTATATTGAATATTTATCAAATTCTTGGATCAGTCTCATTGATATAATGGGATGTTCTAGATTCAAATTTTGTTCTATGATACCCCCCCCCCCCCCCTGAATGGGCTGGAGGTCTTCTTTTTTATTGATTTTTGATAACCCCCTTCTCAAAGGATGAGGGGAAACCCTTACAAGGCCTGTAGACTTAGAGATTACATGACTAGTAGGTCTTAGGAAATATACATACTATATATGTAAATTCTCCTTCCCAGAATCTTCATCATGATATGAACTCTCTACACTCGCATGGCTTTTTTGGATAGGCTTCATGTGCATGCACAGGCTGGTCTCATTGACAATGACTTACCCTCTCTTTCTAACAAATCAGCTTATCTTGTATTATGGTGAATGCGTCTACTCTAAATTCTCATCTAGATTTTACTCCTTATATAGTTTTTATGGTCATTAAAGCACAATTTTAGGTGTCCCAAAGGCATTTATGTGGCCTAAGATCCTAGAGGTGGCATGAAGGCCTTAATGGACTGAAGGCCCAAATAGGTGGCCCGAAAGCCCAAACAGATGAATAGTTATAGCCACTACAATACCGAACAGTACCTACAATAGTACTACTACAGTAACTCGAATATTATGTCTCCCCTGGTTTTTAACTCGGGACTCATGGATGCACTTTGTTATGTTGCGTGAGGTATCACAAACTTCCAATAATTTAGAGATGTGATCATGAGGATCTTCAATTTGAAGCAACTAAATTGTCCCATGTTGTAGATCATATGAATGAGTCTATGTTTGATTTAAAATATATTGTCTTAGATAGAAGGATGAAATATGCTTGGGGTGGAACCATGGATGTATTGAAATATATAATACATGATGGTTCGCTATTTATGTGTTGGGTACTCTCCATGAATTACTTGATGCATGTTCGAAGGGTTCGGAAGGTTGGGTCCTTCTTGATTTTTTGGTTCATCCATGGTTGATCGGTGGCATGTAGAAAGATGTTTTCTGATTTTGAGATCTAATTTCAACTTTCTGTACGCTTCAATACTCTTCAAATGAGTCAATGTAACAAGGTACGTGCACTATTCTATATAGAGAAGATGCAGTGGTATCATTAAAAAAAGAGAGAAAGAAAGGGGGGGTAATGGTAATACTAGGACTTTTTTCCAAAGGTTTGACTGTGTGAAGCACAACAATCCCTGAAAACGATACCAAAATTTGATGCACCCACGCGCATTTTTAAAATCTGCATGGGAAATAGTCAGATTTAAATTTTATTTTTTTTCCAAAAATTCACTTTCTTCAGGGGTGGAGTATAGAAACAATACATAGTCTATCTCACAAGGAATGTAAGAAAGAATTGACAACATATTTCTTGGGACATTTTTATATAGGATTCCTTTTTAATAGATTCAGTTTGGGAATTCAAAATCTAGAGATTAGATGTTTTTCTTCAATAACGAGAGAGGGATTATGAGCAATTTCGGGTATCAGTAGAAAAGGTTATCTTAATTCTAACAAGGTAGGATCCAAGGGTTGAGGTTGTGATGAAAGGTGATGTAACTCACTGAATTTGGTTAAATCAATTAGTTCTACCTAAGGGGTAACTATTAATTAATCGAGAAATATTGAGTACCTAGATACATTAATCATGGATTCTAAAGCATAATGTACAATAGGATTTTTGTCATAAACTAAACTACTCTAACTAGGATAGGTTCTTTAACTTAAATATTTCATGGTCAGTGATGTCAAAATGAATTGAATAGAAAAAAATTATTTATCCTGATTACTAATCCAAGAGGTTACCAAATTGAGAATTAAATATTTATTTTTTTCAGAAACCCATACTCTCGATCCCTACCTTGGGTGGTTTATCCACTCATGTTAAGATATACTGATATCAAATGAAGATTTTACATTTTACTCAACATGATAAGAATGATGGAATTTAAAATGTATACAATGACACACTAATTTATATTTTTAATGGGTAAGAGTATGCAATCAAGGTAAAAAATGTAAATTACAATTATTTTCGTAATTGAAATGGAAATGGATACAAAACGAGTTCGTTGATGATCGACGGTGAATGAAGGTGATGATGCAAAATAGAATAAAATCAATGATGAAAAAACATTTCATGATTGTTGTATTAAAATAATGAAAATAGATGAAGAAATGTATAGTTTAGGATTAAGGGAACAAAAGGGAACGTATGGTGAATGAAAAAAAAAGAATTTCTCTACTCCAGAATATTTTTAAACCTGCTACCATGAAAATTTATAAATAGGGAAAAAATTACACTTAATGAAATGATATTCACATTCTGTAATGGAAAATCCATGTAATTCTCCAAATATTTGGAATCTACTCGTATCTCGCATGTATGTCATTTGAGATTTGAAGATTTCACTCATCTCACATAATGTATCCAAGAATCACAATATTTATCCTCATTATAGCCATATATTTACAATGGATTTCTCAATAAAAGGGTTCACTACATATATTGACCACTCATGATGTGTAATGTTTTAAATTCTTGCAATCATTATGACTGGATTCATGAATTTCTTTATGACTTGATTCATGTAGTGAAACTCTACTACACTTCATGTAATTAGGTTTCACAATATGTAAAAGGTGAATTTTTCTATTTTTATAAATTTTTCTCATCTGAAACATTAGAAGCCACATTTTCTACAAAATTTATCACATACCATGGGCATTATCTAATAAATCATTAAAAAACCTTAACTAAACGACAGAAAAAATTATATATAATTTCGACATATTAGCTACAAAAAAAGAGAATTCAAAAAATAATAGTATTAATTTTAAAACCAAAGTGAATCTTTCCACTCAATATTATGAATCTAAATTGAAAATAACTGATATAAAAAAGTTTTATAGGTATCTCAAGGTATAATAAATAAAGGATACTCAAGGAGAAACTAACGGAATCAGCCTCAAAATAAAGGAATAAAATAGTTTAATGACGGTGATAAAGTTTTTTGTTATGAGTGTAGAGGGAAAAACATATCCAACCAAACTTCCCAAGACTCAATAATGAGAAAATAAGTGGATAGTAATATAAAATGAAAAAAAACAATGATATCTATAGGGAGTTGAACAATTGAATCAAATTCTAATAATTAACATGGTGCTTAAAGTGGGAAAAAACCTTTGCTTGATGGCTTCTATAAAACTTGTAATTGAGTTAGTTTTCTCTGTATCTTCTGTATAATGTTTTTATATGAATGGATCATATGAAGATATTTATAGACTCAGTAATAATATTATCATGATCATGGGATTATTCAAAAATTATAAGATTAATTATAAGGATGTTTGAATTGAAAATGAAAAATTGAAAATATACCTTTAATCTCTAATGATAAATTATATATATATAAAAATTGTTTAACATGAAAATATAAAAAATAATTACAATCATTCTACATGGGGTGAATCTCAAAAAATTGCGTCAGATTCTAAAGAAAATGGCCATATTATAAATGATGTTTAATGGTTGAAAACATATATGTCCAGATTATTTCAAGCAATGTAATGTCATGAGAATATGATAAGAATAAAAAAATTGAATAAATAAAATACATGTCTTGGTTATGATAATAAATTATAAAAAATGCATAAGAACTTATTTATTAAAGGTTCAAGTGGAAATTTCTCATGTGTTACAAGATTTAGATGTCCCATAAAGGGATATTATGAAGTTGTATGTTCCATACTATTTTTACAATCTCTAGGATAAACTATGAATTTTATATCAAAATCATTATCTTAAATATTTCCTACAAAATATTTCTTGAAATCAGTTTGGGTTCCTAAGAATCCATTTTCTATCCCAATTAGAAAAAAAAACATTTATGGGTACCAAACACATGTCAAATTTTATTATATAGGAAACTATTCTTGAAAGCATCAAAAATTGCGTATGGTAGATGGATAATATATTTTCATGAAATATTACTAGTGATATTTATAAATCTATATACTTTAATAAATGTGATAGTGGTGGTGCAAAATTTTTTAATAATTCAAATAGAAAAGTTAATGGTTTTGGAGAAGTTGTAATTTAAAATTTAGTTTTTATTTAAAAGGTTTTCTTTTATTAATGATTAAAATATAATTTAATAAGTATATAATAGATTTATGATGGTAAAATGAATGTGAAATTTTAAAATGAGAAGAATGTTTTTATCAAATAGGAATGCTTCTTTTATTATGAAAAAAGAACCACTAATATATATTTAATTAATTTTTCTGAGTTGACTGAATGGAATGTCAAGTATTTAAATTTTTTGCAATATGAAATTGTTTTGTGGCATAGAATATTGGACCATGAAAATATAAGGTTGTTACAAAATATTTTCAAAAGTAAAAAAGTGTAGGATCCTTCTTATTTTAAGTCATATAACACCTATATTTTTGATTCATGCATAAAATCTAAGAAGAATAATGATTCATTCAAGTCTATCCATATAGTATCCCACCTTTTAAATAAATAACTTTACATAGCATTTAACAAATAGATGATCTTTTAAAGATTATTTTCTAATAAAAAGTTATGTTAAACATGAAAACTAGAAACATTTTTTTATTCCACTTGAAGGTCTTCATCAAGTTTCATACTAAATTAATTTTTTGCATATCATAATCTAGGGACTTAAATCAAAGGATAGGGTGAGAATAAGGCCTGATAAGGGTAAATAAGGGAAATAATTTACTCGTGATCTTGAGGAATATAAAAAAAGAACTTAAGGAAATATATAAATCCATGAGTAATGAAAAAGGGGTAATATCATAAAATAACATAAATAATAACATGGGAATGTGGATACTAAATTTAATTGATTTAGTCATAATCATATCACTAATGCTTATTACATAGGTTTCATAAAATTTATAATGGTTATTCCCCCAGTTACCGTAAAACATGTAATCTCTATAGAATAAATCATTTAACCAATGAATTACATTGATATATGGGGTCACCCTGAATATTTTTTAATTAATGTGAGCCACATAGATGAAAATAAAACATCGCACAAATAACTCGTGAATAATAAAAGAGAGTGGTTTTATATAGAAATCATGGAGTTTTAAAAAGTGCTTAAAAACATGACACTTTGGTCATTTTAAACCCTTGAAATAGGAATGAGTGTTTCATGTATGTTATTTCCAAAATTAAAATAGATAATTTTGAAATTTTTGTTAATACAAATAGATAAAATAGATTTTTGGGTATTCATAATGAAATTAAAAGAAATTCTTGATTAAAAGAGAGAAATTTTGAGACAAAAATCTGGCAGCATAACAGGTATGAAATATGGTCTTAGAAAACATTAAAAAGAGAGTTTAAAGGGTATACCATTAATAAATGACTCTTAATAATGTAAATTTATTGAAAAAAAAGTACATAAGAAAATGAAAACAAATTTTTAAAGACATACCACATAAAAAGATAACTTGAAATAAAAAAGAGATGTTTAGATTTCTCTTACCATGAAGAGTGAATCTTAAAACTAAACGATTTGGACCTTTGGGGAAGATGAATCCTTGGGAGTTCATAATATCATAGCTTCATTGAGGATTGATTTTTAATGAATGGAAATGTCATAATGGGTCGGTATTTATAGAAAAGGCGAGGGAGCATTTTATTAATTTGTTAGGACACCTTAGTAATGGTATTTGAAAAAAATGGGATTTCTCGTGGTATTTTCCCATGATATTGGAAACATGGGACACCTATTGAAATGAACTTCTACATTAGAGTCTACCATAATTTTAAATTAATTATTATATAATTATGAAAAATCTATGATTTCATTAAACTTTCTGAAAAAGTCAAAGTTCATTTTTATTATTCATGAAAAATAGTATTTTATAAAATTCTCTAAAATTCACCCTAACATTATATCAATGTTATAATTTAAAATTTTTACACAATTTTATTAAAATTATTTTCTAAATATGATAAATTTAATTTTAAAATAAAATAATTATTTACTCAAAAAATAAAAATTCAAAAATTATAGGAGATTTTATAAAACTTTGAAAAAAAAGTGCCATAAAATTATCTTATTATCATAATCCAAAAATATATTAATTTATGAAAATAAAATTTCTTTTTAAATCATTATATTAATCATAAAATTTTAAATAAATATTTCTGTTTTATAAAAATAATAATACTTAAATAATAATATAAAAAACAACTATTTATTTATACTTTGATATAATTATATCAAATAATCATTTAATATGACTAAATTATATTATAACTCTATAGGTGAGGTTACTATTCCATTGATTATATTACTATTCATAAGGTTACCATTACTATTCTAAGGAGTCAAATTACTATTTACTGAAAAATTATGTTGATCCTATCAGAATCTAAATATCATACTGATCACAATTGAGTTTGTCTATTTTTCAAAAATAATTTCTCAGAATCCATTTTTTAAGTATAAAAATTATTTAAATGACAAATCAATATTTTTAACAATTCATCAAAAATATGAAACATCATAGAAAAATACTAAACATTTATATTATATTAATTTAATCATTTGAAATTCCAAAATGATGTTTATTTAACCTTAATAATTCTCTAATTATGGGAAAACTCTAAAAAGTACATTTTTTACCTACAGAATCAATTTATCAAATTTATCTCAAGTAAACATATATTTTTTTAAGGAAAAAAATTCGTAAAATTGAAATGAAGAAATGAAAATTTTATTAAAATAAAGGGATAAAAATTTAAATAACTAAGGCCTTGACACATAACCCCTTATAACACATGCATACAACCTAATGGTAAGGTGTGTGGTGGTGATAGATTCTTGGGGTGGATCAGACAACATCTACAATGTCATAATCTTTAATAACTAGAACTTCTCCTGTAGGAAATTTTGTTCAAGCATAACATGTTAAATCGTGGCTTGGTATTAGTCAAGAGAAAAACCCAAAGATGCTAAAACTGACCCAAGTTATGAAAAACAGGCTTCTTATGGAAGGATTGTACTATATGAGGCCATTGACTCTTCTTACTGTATTGATGAACAATTATTATTTCTGTTTATAAAGAATAATTGTAACGTTAATACTATAGTTTTGAACATTCTTATTGATCAATGGTCATATTAACCCATGGTCATAGTTGACCAGTTGAATTAATTGACCAATGGTCATTAAATGGTTGTAACATGATGGTCACATTAAAATATACTTAATTTATTTTTAAAGGTAAAATTATTCATTGAGTAAAAAATGACACTCATTCTCTAAAGAAAATTATTATTCAAAATGTCTGGGTCGTTACAATTTTCCCCTTTAAGAAATTTGTTACCTAAAATTACAACTCGTTACCTTAGTTGAGAAACAGTTTGGATACTTTTTCCTCATTGTCTCCTCTATTTCCCGCATTTCTTCTTCATAAATGTGTTTCCTCTATAATAATTTGATGAGGTGGGTAGTCTTGTTGTGTAGAACCTTGTCCCTATTGTACAAGATCTCCACTAGATGATCCTCAAAATAGTGATCATGTTTCAGTTGTAATACCTCTACATTCAGTACATATGAAAGGTTGTGTATTTTCTTTCTCAAGAGAGAAACATAGAAAGAATAATGAACATGAGATATATTTGGTAGAAGTGCTAGACAATAGGACACTTCTCTAATGTGATCAAGGATTTTGTATGGTCCAATGAAATTAGGGATAAGATTCACCTTCTTCCAAGATCATGTGACTCTCTTCCATCTTTAAATTCAAAGTAAGACTTTGTGACCAAAATAAAACACCCAGTCCCATCAATGGTTGTTAGTATATAAATTTTTCTTACTCCGAGCATCCTTAATTTGTTATTGGATGAAATGAACATTTTATGACATATATTGCACAAGATCAAGCCCAATAATATTTATCTCACCAACTTCATCCCGAAAAGTAGGAGTTCTATATTTCTTACCATATAGTGCTTTATAGTGAGCCATTTGTATACTAAAATGGAAGATTTTGTTGATTGATAACTCAACTAACAGGAGATGTTGATCTCATCCACATTTAAATTCCATTAACTATTTTATTATCATTTCCTCGAGTATATGAATATTTATTGCAGATTGGCCAACATTTTTTGGATAATAAGACAAACTGGAAATCAATTCTATACTTAGAGCATGTTCAAGAATTCCCATGAATTTTGATGTGAACCTTGGATCAGAATTAGATATGATAGAAAATGGTACTCTATGTAGCCTCACAACTTCCTCCACATATATATTGGAAATTTGGTCAAGAGATAAGTCTTCCACAATAATGATGAGATGTGATATATTTTCCAGACAGTCCACTATAACCCACATTGAATTATTTCCTCTGGATGGTATCAGGTGACCTGGGACAAAATCCATTGTGATATTGTCCCACTTCCATGATGGTATGGGTAGTGGTTGTAACAACCCTTTAAGAAGTCGTCAATCCTCATTCACATTATGACACAAGGGGCACCTTACCATGTCTCAAGCTACCTATTTTTCATGTTATCCCTCCAATAATGATCATGAAGATCTCTATACATTATCATACTTCAAAGATGTTTAGAGAATATGGAGATATGATTTCATCCATCAGCTCCTTATTTATTTTCAAAATATATAGAAGGCATATAATTGTATAAAATCTTAGTACACCATCTCAATCAATATTAAACTCATGAACCTTCTCATTATTCACAACCTCTATCTTCTAATGTAACAAAGGATCTCCTCTTTGATATTTATTGTTCTTCTCTAGTAAGGTCGGTTGAGAAATCATTTGGTATAGGGTTGATGACGTACCTTCCCTTAAAATTCCAATTTCCAACTTTACTAGTTCATTGATCAATTGATCTCTTTGAGTCCTCATCATTGATAGAATAATAGGGCCCTTCCTACTTAATGCATCAACGACTTTGTTTTCTCTTCTGTTATGAAAATGAATTAAACAATCATAGTTTTTATGAAGTTCCAACCATATCATATGTATCATGTTCAATTCCATTTTTGTGAAAATATATTTCAAATATTGATGGTCTATGAATATATCAAATTTCTCCCCATAAATATATTTCCTCTATATCTTATGATAAGAAGAAACTATTGCTAGGTCCAATTCATGCATCAGATAACTCTACTCATGAACGGTAAACTATCGAGATACATAAGAAATCACCTTAACATTTGCATGAGGATTCACCCAAGCCCCTACAGAGATGCATCAATAAAATCAGCGAATCTTTCTTGGATAGAGGGTAGAGATTACACATGTGTAGTAACGAATCTATTATTCTTTTTTTTGAAACTTTCCTCAAACTCATTTGTCTAGACGAGCATGGACCATTTTCGAGTTAACATGGCCAGTGGATTTAAAATTCAAGAAACCTTTTCAAAAAACCTCCTATAATTTCTTGATAAACCAATAAAAATATGAATGTTAGTTACTATTTAAGGATGAGACCACTCCTCCACAACCTTTGCCTTTTCAGGGTCAACTGAGATTCCTTCACTGGTTACAATGTTCCCCAAGAAAGCAACTTATTGTAACCAAAACTCACACTTTGTGAACATTCCAAATAACCTGTCCTTCATCATATTTTGGAGTATCACAATTAGATAATACTCATACTTATTAAGACTTTTGGAATATATCAAATTATTAGTAAAAACTTCCAGAATGTTATCAAGGTTGTTCTTAAAGACTCTGTTCATATGATCCATAAAAATAGTTGGAGAATTAGTTATACCAAATGGCATCGCAACAAACTCATAATTTACATATATCAATCAGCAGGTGGCCTTTGGAATACCTTATTTCTTCACCCTCAATTGATGATAACAAGATTAAAGATCGATCTTAGATACGAATTGATCCCCATGAAGCTGGTCAAATAAATCATCAATTCTTGGAAGAGTTTACTTATTCTTCATTTTAATCCCATTAAGTTCACTATAATCAATGAATAACCACATTTATCCATCCTTATTACTCAGAAATAGAATTGTTCTCCCAAAGGATACACACTTGCATGGATAAACCCCTTCTCCAAAAGATCTTGGAGTTATTTATTTAATTCATCCAGCTCCACATTTTATATTATATACATGATTTTTTGATATCATCCTGGAACCAAACATGAGTTCAATGGAGAACTCTACCTCTCTTTCTAGGGGAGGTCAAGGGAACTCCTTTTGAAATACGTCAATATATTTTTGAATGATGGGAAATGTTTCTATTATTTTACTTTCATCCCCTCCTTTACTGATCAACTCTAATAATAAGGCTATGGGTGGAACATCTACATAGAGATTAAGATGCGATAACTCTACTTTGAAGATGACTAAAGGTTTTCCACTCAATAGTACTGATATATCTTTTCTTCTTGATTTGATCTTAAAATTTTACTATAAGGTATAGTCCATCCATAGTATATTGTTTAATTCAATCATGAAAATGGATACTAGATGTACGATAAGATAACACTCTCCATTGTAAATACAAGAGTTTCTATACACTGATGATGCTTGGATAATCCCACTAGGAGTCTTCCCTGATAAATCTACTTCATGTAGTTTCATAATTGATTATATATTCTTTTAAATTTTTGAGGAAATAAAAGAATACATAGAAATAGAATCAAAAAATTACTTTCTAACATTGAGAAAAACATGAGAGTACCAACCATCACATCATTTGGAGATTCAACTTCAACCGTTGTGATCTAAAAATAGTGGGTTTTCTCCCATGTACTATGTTGATGTTGATGGTCAATCCCCTCCCCAAACCTCAAATTTGTAAATTTACTAGGTATGTGACAAATATATACACATTTGAAGCATTGGAATCTAAGTAGGGCATGCACCATCTTCCCTTTTTCTTTTTTCTGGAGAAGGTGAGGCGTCACCCCACTACGACAGTTTTGATTGATATGGTCATCTCTTCCACACTTATAATACTTCTTTCTCCCGAGAAACTAATCCCCCAAATGCTTATTTTATAACACCCAAAGGATTTATAAATAAATTTAATATTAAATGAATGAAACATTGAGTCTCTACAAAACACCATGTTGTTATAACCTAGCTCATAAAAATAATTTTTCAACCTCTTTGATTTGAATTATGAAAAACTGAAATTCAAGTTTGCGTTTAGTAAGTTATTTTGAGTCTAAGAGGATCAACATAAATGTTTGGTAAACTATAACATGACCCTTATGAATAGTAATATAGTTTTAAGAATAATAATATGATCTTTATGAATAGTAACCCCTCCCATGAAAGTATAAATAAAATATAGACACCTTATAAATTAAATGGTGTATTTTACAAATAAATAATTAAGTGTTGGTAATTTTTTGAGTAATAAATATATAAATAGTGTTTTAAATTAATAAGTTGATTTTCAAGAAAATTAACTTTCATAAACTGTATTCTTAAATAAATATGTTTCCCTATAATTTTAGGATAATTTAATAATACCATATCTATTATTTGAAAGTATTATAAAGTAAGTTTTAAACATAAAATCTGAATTTTTCATGTAAAAAATGATTTTATTTAAAAATTAAATTTTTATTATTTATAAATTTACATTTGATAAAACTTAGTTCAATTTTTAATTCTATAAGTTAAAAAATGGTTATGATTAATTTTCATGATTTTTACAAAATACATGATTTTTTGGGAATTGTAAAATATGGTAATTTACGATATAAATGCATTTTAAGATAAATACACTATCACTTGAATCATGGATGATGTATGAACAATTTGTTTGAACTCACATGAACTTATTACTATTTTTTCTCAATAATCAACACTTTTGGTTTTCTAGGGAAACATTATAAAATAGTGACTGAAATATTCAAAAATCACTCATCTCTTCCACTATAAGAAGCGCCCCTCACTCTCACTTTTATTAAATCCTCTAAAGAATTGTTACTTGTCTAAATATAACTAAAATATACTCCCAGTATCCTCCCACATTCAAAATATCTTGGAATAATCAAAATATAAAATCATCTCTCCTAAATAGGATCTCAAGGAAGAAAAATTCAAGAGGTAAATTCCTCTTTTCTTTTTTTATTTTCTTCCATGTTCTATTCATTATTTTTCATTACTAACCTACTTTCTAAAAAATGCTATGATAACTCCAGTACCTTATATGTACTAGAAAATTTTCATTTTAATGTATTCATTCAACATCCACTCTCATTTCACCTCTTTTTATACTAGAAATGAAAACACCATCTGAGATGTGTTAATTTATCACATTCAAGGACGAGAGGTTTTCAACCTATATTAATATCTTCAATTACGGTAATGATAAAATTTATTATGGTTTAAAAAGATCATAATATATGTAATATATCCTATGTTATGTTATATAATCAATATTTTACACATGGTATTAATTTAAAAAACAAAAATATTTTATGGTGATCGAAAACCACCAAGTAAATCCAAGTGTTTATCGTTAAACATGAATCTAATGATTCATCCACACACAAAATGACCACATGGATAATTTGATAATTTAACTATCTAGATGAACTTTTATAACATAAAACATCAACTTTGGAATTCAATTCTCATTTCACATGAACTATCATAAAAATTAAATGATCATGAAAACTAATAAAACAAGCACTCGCACACAATGATGTTGAATCTATTAACACATAAAATGACCATAAATGAACTTAATGAAATTATAATAAATAAAATACATGTATAATATTCTCTGAATTAAGTTATTAATATGTATAATTTCATATTCTAGGACCTTAAGTTCAATAGAAGAACATATTCAAACATATGTTATGGGTTTTCTACTCGAACCACCATTTTCATTCGGGTTACTCTTTTCCCTCTTAACCCAAATTGAATTTCATTTATACACTCATAATAAATTCATTTTTAATGTTATAATATGTGTAACAACCATAGTCCTTCTTTCTTTTATTGGGAGTTATTTTTTTAAAAGGATATTAAAAACATTCTTTCCGATAATACAATCCCGTTTTAAGGGAATTCCCCATATTCTTATATATTTTGAAGGGCTCAAGATAATATATCATTAGAAAAGTTTATTTTTTTAAACTAGTGTTTTTATTATGAAAAATAACCTTAACTCACTTCTAGTTTTTTAAAAATATTTTCCACAAGAACACTTCTTTTCAAAGTAAAAGAATATTTGTCTCGAGAATTACTCGATGATTTTATAAGAGTAATTTAACCTACTTCAAAAACCTTGTTGATTATTATGGGATTAATATTTTATGATATCATATACCATATTTTATTAAATGGTTTATGATTATTTTCAGAGTTGATGTTCTATCTTGATATCATTCACTATATTACTTCGAATGGTTAGTGTTTATGTTTTAATGATTTGGGGAAAGATATTTCCATTTCATATGTTAGTTTTTATATGAATTTTAATGTTTCTATGTTTATCCTACTTCATATGAAAAATAAATTTGAAATATTATGTGATGGGTGAGCCCACTATATCCCATCGATGCATCGGTGGGTCTCATGAGATAAAAAAGTGTCTTAGAATGATGTCTTGATAGATCAGTTATTATTGTATTGGCAAGAGGACATTGTGGTGTGATTTTTATTTTCAACATTATGCATTCCCTAATTATGAAACTAGAGATTGATAGACCATGTGATTATTAATATTTTATCATATCCATGATTATGTTTTATGTCATTAATTAATGAGTTTTTATTCCTACTATGTTATGCTCAAGTATATTTTTAAAGGCAGACATCTTTAGTTACTCATCATTCTTAGTGTTTATGTATATAATTACTTACAGTATATTATATACCCTTTCTGATCATCTGAGCTCACCCATTTCACATGTTTTATTTTTCCTTTATTGTGAATACCTATATTATTAACGAAATACGAGGATAATTGAGGATTATATGTGTGATTGAAAATCAGTTGATATGTTGTGTTTACATTCAAGTTCTAATGATAAACTTATGTATGTATCTGGTTTTTCAAAACTACTAAACTATTTGTTCCTTCGGGATATAACTTTTTAGTAATCATGCCAATGTAATTGAATAAGGCACCAGCTATGGAAATTTGGGGTTAGGTATTTACACTTGGTATCAGAGGATGTTTATTAGAAAACATATAATCTAGATTTAGAAAATGTAGATTTGGAAATAAACCCTATGATAGTATTTTAGGATAAACATTCAAGAACATCTTGAATTTTATTTAAGAATATATTATGTCGATCATTATAGAAAATACATCCCTATCTAGATACAACAAGAGGATGTGGTTCTGGAACATATGTACCTTGGAGTAATAACTCTGAAAAGGAGTTTCGGTCTTGACCCGGGGTATCCGGGTACATGATAATGGCCCCTACTGCACACCTAGTTTGACACTCCAGAGCGATATTTGTAGGATAATTCAAATTTTCCTTGAAGACCATTATGATGTAATTAAATGTAAATTGTTCCTTAAATAAACCATATTTATGATTATGAGATTAGATATGGATTGGTTTTCAATTTATGCAAAGTATTTTTATAATTTTATATTATACATTATGATTCATAACGTAATCTTGTATAAGAAATTATTTAGATATAGAACCTAGTGTAAGGATGGGAAACCTCATGAATGTGTGTATCCCATGTAGGGATTTTCCTCTGATGCAAGCTAATCATTTTGGCTCTGGTTCTACGACTAGTGTTCAAAAACATATAAATATATTGGGATAATTGACTCAGGTTATGAACAAATACCTTACATGTATAGAGTATATAGATCAACAACTTTTAGCAGCTATGTTAGACCCCTTTATACAATAGTATCATCTATTCTCCAATGGTACTACAAACCCATTCGTAGCGGAGTAGTTTATAAGTTCTTTTGAGAATATATTTCACACATTGGGATGTAATTAAACCGAGAAGGTGGTCATGGATGTTTATCATCTATCGGGAGCTTAGGATTAGGGGTGGTATTTAATTCAAAACACAAAATATGTAAATACCTAGAAATTTTGGGTAATTTTTTTAAAAACATGGGAATTATTCAAGTCCGTGAAACTTGACTGCGCATGAATCTAAGGCCCAGAGTGCTCAGAATACATTTATGGACTTTATTTCAGGTACCTTCAGTAAACATGCGAGTGGGTTTTTATAACTTTTTAACCGGTGCTCGGAATTGAAATCGGAGGGCACCATTGAACTCACAACACCGATATTTTCTTAAGAAGACTTTCACCTTGACAGTAGTTGGTCGAGGGTGAAAGTTAATTTTATGGGTTTTTTGTGAAAAGAATAAAATAAAATAATGTAGGAAACATTTTGTTTTGTTTTGTTTTGAAACATCCATGTGTAAGTTTCACAGGTGGGGACAACGTGAATTATCCACCCATGAGTGGTTATAGAGGTGGGGTCCATTGAGCCTAACCTCCCATGAGAGGTTATGGTGGTAGGGACCACCAGATGCTTGAAACCTCTTGAACACTATATTAATTGTGGGAGAGCCTCTTAAACACATAAAATATTTAATTATGCCACCCTCCTTTAATTAATTTTGTGCCAACCTCATCAATAATTTATGTGGATCCAACTTAATTAATCCAATTTGAAATTATTCCTACAAATAAAATTTGGAGAAACAAAATAGTTGGCCATTTTTTATTTTGGGGAAAAGGCTTGGAAAGGGGGAGATTTCTTGAAGAAAGCCTGCCAAAGAAGAATGCCAATGAAGAACGGCAACAAATAATGTCGTCCTCGACTACAACCTTCTTCATCAAGACATCCTCCAATGGTGGACGTCTTCAACAACGAAGAGTCACCTCCATCAGGGAACGTTAGTCCAACGAACGAGCTCAAGATCGGAAGCATGTGACAGGCGCGATAAACGTCGACAACTTCGACTTCTATCTTTGTCTTCAATAATCAAACAAGCTAGGGGTTTATTTGTGTGTGAATTATTTTCCCATGTTCTTCACTTGAATTATTTTTCAGGATTGGGAATAAATATTTTTGGGAGGATGTAAATATTGACGTTCTTCTTCATGTTCTTGTTGAGACATATGATATAATCCTAACACGGAGGGTACGAGCCAAAAAAATACGGCCCGACCCCTCTTTGCAGCTCTGCCACCCGCGGCACCCCCGTGGCCAAGCCGCTCCACGGAACCCATGGCAACTGTGGCCCGCGGCTCTGCCCCCCGTGGCCATGCTGCACTGCCCACGACCACCGCTATTCGGGTGGCGCCGCTGCCGCCGACCGGGCCGAGCCGCCCTCGCCATCTGCCGATCTGATACCTCCATCCTCCATGCCACTAGCTGCGCCGCCCAAGGTATTTTGACCTACCCTGGCCGTTCCACCCACGGCCTTCTGAGCCACCCCGTCCGCGTTGCCCGTGGCTGTCTGCACCACACAAGACAAGCCGATTGCGGCCCTCCAGGCTGCACACAGACCTCCGTGCCACCCCGGCCACACCAACTACGGAATCTTCGAGCCGTCTCAGACTAGGCCACACCCAATTGGTCGGGCCGGACCCAGCTGGTCGGGGCGGGTCGACCCGAACCGGGTCGTCCCGGGCCGGGTCAGACCGGACCTGGGCTCACTACAACCCATTTACTTCCTTTTGGCCATAACATTGGCACCAGATGTCCATTTAATTAACCTTCAGTGGTGCTGAAAATCTGGGAGCGAGACGGTCCCTTTAAGTATACCCCACTAGAGTTTTATATTATGATGGGGGGTCTTCAGGTTGGATTGAGCACGAATCCAACCGGGCACCTAAGACTAAAAGGGTACTAACTCACAGATCGGTTTTCGGATTGGCGCGCCGTCTATTGCGTTGAGACCCCAACGACGTGGAAGACTGTTGAGATGCTTCTCTATGGGACTTCATGGCAGTTGTAGTATCTTCCAGTAGCTAGTGGAGCGTATCCTCCCGTCGACGAGCGAAAATATTGCAAGAACCTAGTAGTTGGCTGAGACTTGATGACTGCTGACCTCTTCAACATAGAGGGACTTGACTGGCCCAGTGGGGAGTGCCTCTGTGTGACTCAGCAAACCCATAGTGGGGAGTGCCTTAGTTTGACGCAGCAGAACCATGGTACTCGACATGAGATGTTCCATAATAGGCTACAAGGGGGAGCACCTCTGTGTGACACAGTAGACCCACGGTACTCGACCGTTGGAGTACCTCAGAAAGAATTGAGGGGGAGCACCTTTGTTTGATGCGAAAGACCCACAGTGGGGAGAGCCTCTATGTGACGCTGGAGACCCATAGTACACGATAGGATGAGTACCACAGCAGTCCAATGTTAGTGGTAAGCACCCTTGTGTGACGCAGCAGGCCAACTATAATCGATTGAGGAGGGGTTCTCTAGCAGCCGAAGTGTTCGATGATGGGACTAGGAATGTTACTTGTTACTAAACCTAGAATAAATCCTAGTGTGAGTTGAGTTAGTACCTCTATGTTTTCCTCATGATTAATATGGATTACTTGATAACTTAGTTATATGTATGGGCATATACCTAAGTAGGGTTATCTGTTTATTTCAAGCTTTTTAGTTTATCTTTTGTGGATTTTGTGAGACCTTGAGTGTCTCGTTTCCGTACTGAGTATATTTATACTCACCCCTGCATGGTTTATTCTCACACTTAGTTGCGTTGGTGCATACGAAAGACATCTCTAAGTAAGGACAAGACTACCAGGACTGGATGGTACTTAGAGGTGGACCATACAACATGTCTATATGCAGAGGAGATGGATGGACGTGAAGTGATATAGAGGAGATCTATACCTACCCTTCAGGTAGGATCCTCGGAGGACGTCCCAAGAGTTGATTTTCTTTTTTCTTCAGTTGTAATGTATCACATTAGTACTTATACTTTCCATCTGGGCTAGTATTCTGGCCCCTTATAAATACTACACTCACTCTGTTTATAGTTCAGTTTACTTGTGTTTCTATATTTTTGTGTGCCTTGTTACATTTGATTACAGATTATAAAGGAAATTCCTTCCCAATTTTAGGGAATACTCCTTTTGTGTTAGTCTTCATCCCCTGGCCTATAGATGGCGCGCTTGGGGTAGTCACGGCATGGCCCCCGGGGGACGGGTCGTGAAAAATTGGTATCAGAGGTGTTGGTTCTATTGAAGATCTAGGACTCATATCGTTTCTATGAAGCAATAGTTTTAAGGGTAATGAGTGCATTTTTCAGTTCAGGGAGTCCAGTGTGGGTGTTGCGGCCGACGTATCCATACACCAGGACCATGACTTATGATTTCCAGCTCTTTTCACATAAACAATGATTGCACGTGTGTTTTTAAAAGTTTTCTTTGTGATATTTTGGGTCAGCTCGCCCAGTATAACTTATTAACCGTAGTTCACATGTTTCTTTTCAGGATGTCTCTACACAGACAATCAGCTAGAGTTTTGAGAGTTGTACGCACTGATAGCCCACTGAGTGATGAGGCTTCGGTGCAGGACCCTCTTCTGATAGATTCACCAGAGGAGGCCCCAGTAGTACCATTCCCAATTGGGACACCGATGCCACTATCCCCAGTAGCAGACGGTGCATGCCACTTGAGTGCATTTCACGAGTTCATGCACTAGAGGAGGCCCAGGTTTAGGGGAGAGACGGACCCATAGGCGGCTGAAGATTGGATGGAGGCTGTGGTGAGAGTCTTCCGACTTGTAGTGACACCAGCTGATCTCATGGTGATCCTTGCCGCCAAATTTCTACAGGAAGTAGTAGGAAGATGGTGGATCTTGATGCTCCTGGTTGACGATGAGGTGACGCTTCTCTGGGCCGACTTTGAGAGACTTTTTGGGTAAAGATTGTTCCAGTGACTCTTTGCGCAGTGCGCATATAGGAGATTCTTCATCTTTAGAAGGGCAGCATGACCATAGCTCAGTAATCAAAAAGGTTCACTTACCTATCACACTACTCCACAAATATGGTTCGGGATCCATTCTTCATTGTTCGAACCTTCGAGCAGTGGGTCAGGCTGGATATCAGGGCATCGATGATCTCACTCATCATCCTGAAGTAGGTGGGGGTGTTAGAGAGAGCCCTCTTGGTGGATAGTTTTCTTTTTGAGTAGTCACCAGTAGTGAGACCCACCCCCAGTCATCAAGTAGAGGAGTCTTCTGTAGATGGCAGTAGACATACGTCAAAGAGGTCCAAGAGGACCAAACCTATAGGTGGACAACATCATGACTCAGGAACGGTTGTGAGGGGCACTCGAGGTGGAAATAGTTAGTCATGGATCATGCAGTGTTAATTATGCGGCGGGCTGGGTCACATGGCTTGTGATTATCCAAACCGCCATACAAATGATCATCAGACGGTTGAGGGACCCCCTAGGTAGAGACAGAGCATCGACCGAGGAGGTCCGCCGAGAGTAGGAAGATGTGGCAGAGGAGTTGGTCATGTAGTTGGCAGTGGGTGAAGTTTCGAGTATTTACCACCACCACCACCATGAGGTCCACCCCAACCATAGGGAGCAGGTGGACAAGGTAGAGCTCAGCTCCAGGCAGCTGAGTCTTACGATAATGGCACTCTAGAGATGATACGAGGTATGATCTGTGTCTAATCCACCTTTTTTATAGTTCTTATAGAAATAGGTGCACGTCATTCTTTTATTTCCACTGCACTCGTTCAGAGCTCAGATATTCTGACAGATACGTTGGCTCGATCCTTATGGCTAGAGACTCATATGGGTGCAGATTCGATGATTACACACTAGTGCCGACAGTGTGAGCTTACTCTTGGAGGTGATAGCATTGGCTAGGATCTCTTAGTAGTAGCATCGAGGCGTTACAATGTCATATTGTGTATAGACTGGTTATATATAGTTCATTCTCAGAAAGAATGTATTAGGATCACAGTGTGGTGTGTCTGCACAGATGAGACCAGGTTTACCTTCACTGGAAAAAAGGTAGCCTTTAGAGCACAAGATGGACTCACTTGGAGGAGAGTATAGCCAATCACTCATCAGTTGGCTAGCCTTACCCTTGGATCTATTGATGTGGAGAGTCACAGCTATCCTGTAGTGGTGGACTAGTACACAGATGTATTCCTTGATGATGTTCTAGGTCTACCTCATCACAGATAGGTGGATTTCCACATTGACTTGTACCCCAGGACGACATTGATATCTACACCAGCATATCAGATGGCTCCCGTGGAGCTTCGAGAGATGCGAGTACAGCTAGATGACTTGTAGGGGAAGGGATTCATCCAGCCCATTGTCTCCTGTTAGGCAGCCACGATTCTGTTCTCCATGAAGGTAGATGGAAGCTTGAGGATTTATGTTGACTATCGGCGCCTGAACTAGGATACTGTGAGGAACAAGTACCCACTCTTGAGGAATGATTACCACTTTGATCAGCTGAAGGGAGAACGATGTTTCTCAAAGACAGACCTTAGATCATGCTATCACCATCTCATTATACGAGACAACGATGCGAAGCAGTTGGCCTTCAGGTGTTGGTACGACCATTATGATTTCGTGGTTATTCCATTAAGTTTATCCAGTGCTCCATAAGTGTTCATGGGACTCATAAACATGATCTTTCAGCCATACCTCGATCGCTTTGTCGTAGTCTTCATCGACGAAATTATGATCTACTTGGCTACTGATGAGGAGCATGTCTATCATTTACAGATAGTACAGGACACACTCTGATAGCACCAGGTTTATAGTAAACTCTCAAATTTCTAGTTCTAGATCTGAGAGGGTCACTTTTCGGGACATGTCATATCGGAGGATGGAGTTACAGGAGATCCAACAAAGATTGAGGTGGATCTAACTTGGGATCCACCAGGGAGTGTGACAGAGGTATGGAGTTTCCTGGGTTTGGATGGCAACTACTAGAGGTTTTTTCTAGAGTTCTCCAGAGTTGAAACACCTCTATCAGTGTTGACGAAGAAGGGGAGACCCTTCGTGCGGTTAGATAAATTCCAACGTAGTTTTCAAAAGATGAGGTCGAGGCTGACAAGTGCCCCCGTCTTGAGGTTACCAGAGGAGGGAATAGGGTACGTAGTATATTGCGACACATCAGGGACCGGGCTCAGATGTGTCTTAATTTAGGAGTGAGCAGTGATCACATATGGTTCTCGACAACTGAGACAGCACTATCAAAACTACTCTACCCATGACCTGCTATTAGTAGCAGTTCGCCTTGAAGATGTGGTGACATTACTTGATGGGTGGGCATTTTATAGTGTACTAGGATCACAAGAGTCTCAAGTATATATTCTCTCAGAAGGAACTGAACATGAGACAACGATGTTGTCTTGAGTTCCTCTAGGACTATGACTTTGAGATAGTCTATACTCATGGGAAGGTGAATGTTGTTGTATATGCACTCAGAAGGAGATCTGGTATACAACTTCTAGGTGAGGCGACAGAGTAGCTGGCCGCTTTGCAGATATCCTGTGTGGAACGTGATGGAGGATCTTTTTTTCTAACACTTATAGTCACTCCACCACTTCTTTAGAGAGTCATGGAGGCACAGTGTGGAGACGATGACTGTGAGGCTCGACTTTCTCAGATATCCATAGGGTAGGCACCTGTTAAATTTTATGAAGGTGGGGAGAATTTCATCGTCTTCAGAGGATGTACCATGGTACACGTGTTGCTTCGGGGGTAAGTGGTGAGGGAGGTCTACACATCCCCTCTAGAAGTACGTCCAAGAGTGGCGATGATGTACCAGGACCATAGACGATAGCACTGGTGGCCGGGAATGAAGAAAGAAGTAGTAGAGTTTGTATCTCAATGCCTCACTTGTCAGCAAGTGAATGTGAAGCATCAGATACCAGTAGGCTTGGTTCAGACATTAGTAGTCCCAGAGTGGATGTTGGATGGGATATCCATAGACTTCATGACATGAATTCCACGTACATCCAGGGGTCATGACTCTATTTGGGTGATCGTCGACCAACTCCCCATGTCGGCCCACTTCCTACCAATCAAAGAGCAGGGTTTGATAGAGTTCTTAGGATGCCTCTATGTGCAAGAGATTGTGAGGCTCCATGGAGTACCCTCGTCGATTGTCTCCAATCATGATGCACAATAAACATCCCCTTTATTGATGGGGTTGCAGGAGGCTTTTGGGATGTAGCTTAGTTTGAGCACAACCTTCCATCCACAGACGGATGGTCAGACTGAGTGGACAATTCAGACCCTTGAGGACATGATGCATTCTTATGTCCTCGACTTTGGTGATAGCTGGGAGGATCACTTACCATTGGTAGAGTTTTCATACAATATCATCTATCACTACACCCTTGGATTGGCACCATTCAAGGCATTGTAAGGGTAACCTTGCAGATCACCTTTGTGCTGGGCATACCAAGGGGAGTAATCCCTAGTGGGACTAGAGATGGTACATGCTACCATAGAGAGGGTGCAGATCATCTAGGAGAGGATGAAGACTACCCAGACCTGGCAGAAATCCTATGTCGATAGGAAACGGATACCTCTAGAGTTTGAGGATGACAACCACGTCTTTCTACGGGTCTCACCTCGATGAGGTTTGCGGAGATTTGACCGAGCAAGTAAGTTATATCTGAGATTCATCGGGCCCTTTCTGGTCCTCATTAGAGTTGTCGAGGTGGCTTACCACTTAGCTCTTCTACCTCTGTTGCACCGGGTTCACAACTTTTTCCACATATCTCAGCTGAGGAGAAACATGCATGACCCTTCTCACATGATCGACCATGGTGATATGGATGCCGATGATGGGGTGCATTTTAAGGAGGTTCTAATGGATATTGAGGATCGACAAGAGAAGGTCCTTCATGGATAGCCGATACCTCTGGTACGCGTTCTTTTGTAGCGCGGGAACCTCAAAAAGAGCACATGTGAGTGGGAGGCTCATATTCTTGCTCAGTACCCCCACTTTTTTTCCTAATTTGAGTTGTGGCTTACAGGGATGAAAATCCTTGAGGTGGGGAAAATGTAAATACCCAAAAATTCTGTGTATCTTTTTTTAAATACATGGGAATCTTACGAGTCTGCGAAACTTGATGACGCATGAATCCGAGGACCGGAGTGACCGGAATAAATTTCTGAACTTTATTTTGGGTAAATTCAATAAACATACAAGTGGATTTTTATAACTTTTGAGCCAATGGTGGAAATTGAAATTTGAGGGACCATTGAACTCGCAGTGTCGGTATTCGCTTAAGAAGACTTTCACCTCGATGACATTTGGCCGAGGGTGAAAGTTAATTTTTTGGGTTTTTCGTGAAAAGAATAAAATAAAATAAAGTATGAAATGTTTTTTTTATTATGTTTTGAAACTTCCATGTGGAATTTTCACAGGTAGGGACCACCTGAATTAACCTCCAATGAGTGGTTATAGAGGTGGGGACCACCAAGCCTAACCTCCCATGAGATGTTATGGTGGTGGGGACCACCCATGTCTTGAAACCTCTTGAACTCCCAATTAAATTTTTGAGAGCCTCTTCAACTCCTCCAATATTTAATTATTACACCCACATTCAATTATTTTTGTGCCATCCTAATCAATTAATTAAGTGGAACCAACTTAATTAATCCAATTTAAAATTATGCCAACAATTAAAAATTGGGGAAACACAACAGTTGGTCATTTTTAATTTTGGGGAAAAGGAATGGAAAAGGGGAGAGTTCTTGGAGAAATCCCACAAATGAAGAATACCAACCTCGACATCGACCTTCTTTCTTGATAACTCCTCCAATGGTGGACATCTTCAACCATGAATAATCACCTCCATTGAAGAACATTAATCTAATGAATGAGAATGGGATCAGAGGCATGTGACTAGTGCAATGAGTGTTGACAACTTCGACTTTTCTCTTCGTCGTCAACAATCAAACACAATAGGGGTTTATTTGTGTATGAATAATTTTCCCATGTTCTTCCCTTGAATTCTTTTTCGGGATTGTAAATAAATCAATGTGGGAGGTTGTAAAGGTTGACGTTATTCTTCAAGTTCTTGTTGAGTCGTATGCTACCATCCTAACACAGAGGGTACGTGCCAAAAAAACGTGGCCCGATCCCTCCGCAAATCTTGTGATGATTTGTGGTGTTGAACGCGATGAAGGCGACAGTGCAACGACACTGCCCCGTGGCTCTGCCACACGCAGCACCCCCGCGGCTGAGCCGCTTCACGGCAACCACGACCACTGCGCCCTGCAGTTAATCCACTCGTAGCCCTGCCACGTTGCCCACGTCTACTGCCGTCTGGGCCCTGCCATCGCTGACCGGATCGAGCCGTCGCCAGAATCTGCCAAGCCACCACTGCTATCTGCCAAGCCGCCAGCCGATCCACCCCGACCGCACCACCCATGGCATTCTGAGCCGCCCCGGCCATACCGCCCGTGCCATACCAGGCCTCCTCGGCCATGCCGCCCGTGGACTTCCGAGCTGCCTCGGCAGCGCATCCCAAGGGCGTCTGCGCCGCCCTGGCCGATTCGCCCGCGGCCCTGCGTGCCGCCCCGGCCGTGCCACCAGCGGCCCTCTGGGCCGCCCCGGCCGCGCCGCCTGGGTCCACTCCGAGCCGCCTTGGACCGGGCCACACTCAATAGGCTGGGCTGCCCAGTGGACTAGGCCAGACGTAGCGGGTGGGATGGGTCATCCTGAACCGGGTCAATCTAGGCCGAGTCGGGCTGGGTCAGTCCAACTGAGTCAGATCGGACTCGGGACCACTACGACCCATTCACTTCCTTTTGGCCATAACTTTGGCACTAGACGTCCGTTTGACGAACCGTCAGTGGAACTGGAAATATTATAGTGAGACGATCCCTTTGAGTATACCCCACTGGAGGTTTGTATTAATATGGGGATGTTCAGGTTGGATCGAGCACAAATCCAACTAGGCCCCTGGATCTAAAAGGCTAATAACTCACAGATCAGGTGTCTGATTGACGTGTTGTATGTTGCCTTGAGACCCCTATGATGTGGCGGAACTTTGAGATCATCCTTCAGGGGAATTCATTGTAGTTGGAGTGTTGGCCAGTAGATTGCGGTGCAGATCCTCATGGAGACAAGCGAGCATAATCCCGGAACCTAGTTGCTGGCTGAGACTTGACGACTGCTAACCTTTTCAACTCGGAGTGACTTGATGGGCCCAGTGGGGAGTGTCTCTGTGTGAGGTGACAGACCCTCAGTGGGGACCACCTCCATGTGACGTGGCGGACCCATGGTACTCAATAGGAGGAGTACCTCAGTAGGCTACAAGGGGGAGTGCATATGTGTGATGAAGCATACCCACGGTACTCGATAGGTGTAGTACCTCAGCAAGTCACGAAGGGTAGCACCTCTGCGTGACGTGGAAGAACAATAGTGGGGAGCTCCTTTGTGTGATGCTGCAGACCCAAAATACTCGATAGGATGAGTTCCTCAGCAGTCCAATATTAGTGGGAAGTACCTTTGTGTGCCTCAGGAGGCCCACTATACTCAATGGAGGAGGGGTTCTCTAGCAGCTGAAGTTTTCTATGATGTGACTGGGAATGTTACGTGTTACTACCCCATGAATAAATCATGTTGTGGGCTGAGTCAGTACCCATATGTTTTCCTCATGATTGATATTGATTAATTGATAACTTATGTATATGTATGGGCATATACCTATGTAGGGTTATGTGTTGATTTCAAAATTTTTGGTTTATCCTTTGTGGATTTTGTGAGCCCTTGAGTGTCTCGGATTCCCTACTGACTATCATTATACTCACCCCTTCATGGGCTATGGCCGCACTTCATTGTGTTTGGTGCAGACGATGGATAGTGCTGACTGAGGACGTGAGTACGAGGACTCGATGGCGCCCTGAGGTGGACCATACGGCATGTCTATGCGTGGAGGAGATAGACGAATGTAGGGTTATGAGGAGGTGATTTGTACCTACCCTTTAGGTAGGATCCTCAGAGGATGCCCTAGCAGTTGACTTTCCCTTTTCTTCAGTTGTATTTTATCATAGTTGTACTTGTACTTTCCAGTTGGTCTTGTATTCGGTCCCCATTTACTTACTACACTCACTCTGTTTACAGTTTAGTTTACTTGTGGTCCTATCTTGTTGTGTTCTTGGTTATATGTGATTATAGGTTATGAAGGCAATGCCTTCCCAGTTTTAGGGAATACTCCTTTGGTTCTAGTTACTAGCCCCTGGCCTATGGAAGGCGGGCTTGGGGTAGTCATGACACGGACCTCGGGGGACAGGTCATGACAAAATAGGTGGAAGAAAAAAAATAAATGGAATGGAGGTATTTTAACAAAAAATTCTTAGAAAAATAATTCCTTCATGAACAAATAGTAGATATAGAAATGATGATTCCAAATCTTAGGCAGAAAGAGGATGAGAATGGTTCAAAGTGTTAAGGAAACTATACAACATTAAAAAGATAGGCAGTGGACTACATATGTAATCTATGGTGTAAGATTGATGGATTCTTTGATAGTTTAAAACCATTACTCTTAAAGAAACAAGTCTCCCAAAGATTCTCATCATACGAATATATAGTCTCGTATTCTATCAAGAGGGAAAAAGAATTCTATAAGTACTAGGACTTTAAAAGAAAGAAAGAGAAGAAGAGGCAGCTGAAAACTCTAGAAAAGGAAATAATGAAATTAGGGAGAAGGGAAGATTTGACATTACACACTATGATAATTGTCGGAAGAAATTCCATGGTAGTTTACTAAAGTGTATGGTTGTTTTTACAAGTTTGGAGAAAATGGTAAAAACTCTCATGATTGAATGGGGAAGAAAGAAGCTACCAATGTTTGATGCCAAAATTTCAATGATATGGGACATTATGAAAATTATTTTCCTGTGTGTCAAGGAAATATTCTCCAGAGAAGGCCAAGGGGGAAAGGATAAACATATTCTATCACAACCATTAAGGTTGATGTTCCTAATTATGTTGTGATAGACACTTTAATCATTTACTCAAAAATAGCCAATTATTTATTCGATTTTGGATCATTTTATTCCTTTATATCTTCCATGTTTTCCAAGAAAATTATATATTTACAATTTAATTTAATGAAGGTTTCTTCAATAAAAACTCATAAGGAATGTATCATTATAAAAAATATGTGTTAGATAGTCCCCATTATGGCATATGAGTGTGCTTTATCAACTGATTTTATCATCATAACCTTGATTTACATTAATATAATAATTGGTATGGATTTTATTTCAAATTATAATGTGAAATATATATTGCAAGAAGGAAGTTATAATTTTTTTGAAGTGTTTATAATCCCTTATCATTAGGGCATAAACATCACCATCTATTTCTCATCTAGATCCACCCTTAATAGCTTTACTATATTCAATTCTTAGGGAGGAATAGAAAGCAATATTTAGGGGTGAGGAAAGGAATGTTCAAGTAGAGTGAGTACCTAATCTCAAATAATATGTTTATGTGTTTCTAGAGGATTTACCCGGACATCCTCCGAAGTTGGAAGTTAAGTCCTCTATATATTTAATTCCTAGTGCAAGGCTTATATCAAAGACTCTGTGTAGAATGGACCTAGTGGAATTAGTGGAACTGAAGAACCATCTATAGTAATTGAGTATTAAGGGTTTTATTATCCCTAGTGTTTCTCCATGGGGTTCCCCTATTATTTTCTTTATGAAAAAATATTGATCTTGTGTATTTTTTCAATGACTACAGGGAGAACAATGCTATTACGATAAATAACAAGTATCATCTTCCTCACATTAATGATTTATTTGATCAAATTCATGGAGCCCAATATTTTTCAAAGATTGACATTTGATCTGGATATTATCATTTGTGTCTGGGGAAGAAATATCTTCCAAATACAGCATTTCGAACCAGCTATAGTCATTATGAGTTTACAGTAATGCATTTTAGACTGACTAATGCACCCTCAGTTTTCATGGATCTAATGAATAAGGTTTTCAAGTAATATCTCAATGAATCTTTGGTGGTATTTATTGATGATATCTTTGTATACTCTAAAATCTATGAAGATCATGGAAATCACTTTTTCACTATTCTGAATACTCTTAGAAGAAATAAATTATATGGGAAGTCTATAAAGTGTGAATCTTGGGTTCAATTATTTAATTTTCTTGGACAAATTATCTCTAAGGATGGAATATTCATTGATCCTATGATGAAAAATTCTGTTCAGAAAGGGCCTACATCGATGAACATATCCTAGTTATGTAGTTTTATTGGTTTAGTAGGTTATTATTGGTGTTTTTCTCAGAAGATTTCTTGATTATCCAATTCGTTAACCAGGATTACTCAAAAAGGGGTAACATTATAATGGAAAAAATAAATTTGAAGATTTTTTTGAAGAATTAAAGAGGTGGTTAGGGAATACTTTGATCCTAACTCTACCATTTAGGAATGATGGGTTTTTGTTCAATAGTGATGCGTCAAAGAAAGGATTTGGTTGTGTCCTTATGCAGAATGATAGATTTATTTCCTTTGTATCATGGCACATAAAAATTGATCAAGTAATTATCCTACTCATGATCTTGAGTTAGTAGTTGTAATAATTTCTTTGAATATATAGATGAATTATCTCTATGGAGAAATGTGTGAGTTATATATGGATCATAAGAGCTTGAAAAATACATTATCACAAAAAGAACTCAACATGAGGCCAATACAATGGATCAAACTAGTCAAGGATTTTGATTATTCTATACACTACCACCCAAGAATGGAAAATAATGTATTTGATGAATTGAGAATGAAGGATCATGAAGTTTTAAACAAAATGAGGATTTATTGGGATATTTTATTCATATTTATAATAAGGATGTACTTGAGAATTATCAGAGAAGGTAAAACAGCATTATATTTTCAATTTTTAACCCAACCATATTTATTGGGAAGAATTAAAACATATCATCCTCATGATAAGAATATTTAAAAGAAAAATAAATGTTTTGAATGATATGAACTTTCAAGACTTCATATATAAAGATGGAATTTTGAAATTTCGGAAGAGGAATTGTGTTCTATATTTACCTGAGCTAAAAAGGGAGTTATTTAATGATTCCCATTGACTTATCAAGATGTTTTGTCTATCAAAAAGTGAAGGCCAAAAGGAAACATCCTAGAGGTGTGATGAAACCTCTACCTGTTTCTATAAGAAAATGGAGTGACATCACCATGCATTTTGTAACTATATTACCCAAAACTCTAATATAAATGATACAATATGGGTAATTGTGGATCAACTTACGAAACCTTCACATTTCCTCACTATAATGGAGGATTTTCCATTGGAGAACCTCACACGACTCTATATCAATAAAGTTGTGAGACTTCATGGAAAACCAATATCAATTGTGTTCAATTTTGATTCACAATTCACATTGATATTCTAGAAAAGTCTTTAAAATGTTTTGGATATGGATATTTTATTGAGAACTGCTTAACACTTTCAAACTAACGGGATTTCAGAAAGGATGAAATGAACATGAGAATACATGTTGAGATCAATATCACTTGATTTTCAAGGTATGTGGGATCATTATTTACCTTTTCTGGAGTTTCCCAAT
This sequence comes from Viscum album, assembly GCA_963277665.1. Lineage (NCBI taxonomy): Eukaryota > Viridiplantae > Streptophyta > Magnoliopsida > Santalales > Viscaceae > Viscum > Viscum album. Next base: position 1,958,852,496 of record OY728140.1, read on the forward strand.
GATAATACTTTCCATTCATGTATTGAAATGGAACCATATGGAAAATTGTATAGAAATAGATTTCGTACACCAACATATTGGGATAAAGTTGGTGAAAGGAAGCTTGTGGGACCAATGCTTGTGGAGGGGACAACACATAAGGTAAAGACTATTCAAACCCGTGTTAAAGAAGCTCAAATCAGGTAAAATATTAATGCTAATAATCTAAGGAATTATTTAGAATTTGGAGTTGGATATCATGTTTTATTAGTATTTCTATGGAAGGGTGTTATAATATTTGGAAATAAAGGTAAACTGAGGCCCAGGTACCTTGTTCCTTTTAAAATTCTGTACAGAATTGGATCTGTGGATTATCATTTGGAAATTTATCCAAACCTATCTATTGTACACAATGTTTTCCATGTCTTATTATTGACAAAGTACATGCTAGAGCCAATGCATGTCCTCACATATGAAATAATAGAATTTGAAACTGACATATCATACTATGAAGATCTTATCTGAATTCTAGAAACTAAGGAACAAGTGTTGATGAATCAGACAACATGACTAGTAAAGGATCATTGTAAAAAACTTAAAATTAAAGAAGCAACATGGGATCCTGAGTATCTTATGATGAAGAACTACCAAAATCTTATAATGAGGTAAAATTCTAGAATTTTGAGGATGAAAGTTTTTTCAGGGGGGAGAATGCAACACCCCAAGTATTTATAAATAAATTTATTATTGAATGCATGAAACATTTACCCTTTACAAAACACTACTTTGTTATAACCTAGCCTGTAAAAATACTTTTTCATCCTTTGTGATTTCAATTTTGAAAAATAGACATACACAATTGTGTTCAGTAATATATTTAGACTCTGATAAGATATACTTACATCTTTGTTAAATAATAACTTTACCCTTATAAATATTTGTGTACCCTTACGAATAGTAATATAATCATTATTAATATTATCCTCTCCCATGATTGTATATATAAAATTTATACACCAAATAAATAAAATACATTATTGTAGAAATTAATAAGTATGTGTAGGTAATTTTAGGAGTAATAAATAATTATTTACAATTTTTAATTAATTAATTCATTTAAAAAAAATTAATTTTCATTAAAATTATTCCTAAATAAATATTATTTTTCTTATAATTTTATGATTAATTAATAAGACCTTAGTAAATTTTTTAATGTATATAAAATTAGTTTTAAATTTAAATTTTGTATTTTTCAAGTAAATAATGATTTTAATTAAAAATTAAATTTCTCTTATTTATAAAATTATTTTCATAAATTTGAGTTCATTTATGAATTATACAAGTTGAAAAATGGTGAGGGTAAAGTTTTTTGATTTTTCCAAAAAAACACGAAATTTTAGTGATTAATACGATACACTAATTTACTGTATATTTTTTTTTTGATAAATACACTATTCCTTGAATCATGGATGATGTAATCACACTTTATTCAAAATCACATGAACTTATTACAATTTTTGGCCATAAGAATCAACAGTATTGGTTGTCTTGGTAATAATAAAAAATAATGAATAAAATATTTGAAAATTACTCCTCTCCTCCACTATAAAAACCACTCATCACTCCCTCTTATCTTCACTCCTATCATGCCCTGTGACATGTATAAATTCTAATAAAATATCCTTCCAATATCCTCCCCACATACATCATCCCATCTTAGATTAAAAATACCAAATACTCTCCCCTAAAGAGGCTCTCAAGGAAGATAAATTCAAGAAGTAAATTCCTCTTTTCATTTATTTATTTTCTTTCAAGTTCCTTGATTTTTTTTTCTTACCTAAAATACATTTCTCCAAATATTATGAAAACTCCTATAACTTATATTTACTATGGTTTTGTTATGGTAATTTAGTAATTAATCATCCACTCTCATTTCCCCTCCTTTTATGTTAGAACTGAAAACACGATACGAGATGTGTTAATTTATCACATTCAAGGATGATGAGTTTTCAAATTCTATTAACATTATCAATTTTTTGCATGAAACAATTTTTATCCTTAAAAAATTTCACAATAAATTTATTATATCCTATTTATTGTTATGGAGTCAATTTTTTTACAAATGGTATTAATTAATAAAACAAAATGAGCTCATGGTGATCGAAAAACCACCAAATTAATCCAAATGTTTATCATTGAAGTTTTATCGAATGATTCATCATCACCCAATGTAATAAAATTATTTATATTATCATTTAAAATTATGTATGAATATAAATAAAATATAACATCAATTATTGAATTCAATTATCATTTTACATTAACATCCATACAATCAAACCGGTCATGAAAACTAATGAAATGAGAACTCACAAATGATGATATTGTATCTTTGAACCCATAAAAATGACCATAAGAGAACATAATAAAATTATAATAAATCAAGTACATGTCTAATAGGTTTTTAATTAAGTTATTAATATGTTTAATTTTATATTCCAGGACCTTATGTTCAAGATCGTAACATATTCATACAAAAGGTAAGGGTTTTCAACCCGAACCTCCATTTTCTTTTGGGTCACTCTTTCTCTATCTTAGACCCGATTAAATTATTATTTATTCTTATATACTCATTATAAATTATTTTTTAATGTTATATATTTGTGTACCAACCAGAATTCGTATTTATTTTATGGGGAGTTACATGTTTTAAAATGATGTTTCTAATATCATTCCTGATAAAACAATACTCTTTCAAGGGAATTTCTCAAAATATTTCCTATTTTCAAGGATACTCTATAATATATTTTTAGCCAAATTTATTTTTATAAAATAAGTGTTTATATTATGAAATTTAACCCTAATTCACTTCAGGTTTTATAGAAATATATTTCTAGATGAACTCTTATTTTCAAAGTAAAAGAGTATTTATCTCAAGAATTACCCAATATTTTTATAAGAGTAATTTCACCTATTTCAACACCCTTATTGATTATTATGGGATTAATCTTCTAAGATATCATGTACCATATTTTGTTGAATTTTTTATTATTAGTTTGATAGTGGATGTTCTATCTATATACCATTCACCGTATTACAATGAATGGTTAGTGTTTATGTTTAATGATTGGGGAAATCTATTTTAATTTCCTATAGAAGTTTTACAATGAATATATATGTTTTTTATGTTTATCTTTATTCAAATGAAGAATTAATTAGACTTATTACATGATGGTCGGGGTTTGTTATAGCACCTATATGCATTGGTAGGTCTCATGAGACAAACTAGTTTCTTGGCATGAGGCCATGACAAAATAGTTATTATGGTCTAGGAATGAGGCCTTGACTGTGTGGTTATGATGTTCGACATTATGAATTCACTCATTATTAAAATATATATTAACATTCCATGTGATTATTAGACTAGAATAAAATCCATGGTTTTATTAATGTCATTAATTAATTAGTTTTTATTCCTTCCATATTATGCTCAAATATATTCTTAAAGGCATGCATTTTTAGTTATTCATCATGCATATTGTTTATGTTTATAATTTATTCCATAGCATTATTTACCCTTACTGAGAATCTAAGAAAACCCCTTTCACATGTTTTATTTTCCCTAGGTTTTGATCAAATATATTATTACTGACTGGTAAGGATAGTCTAAGAGGTTATGCGTGATACAAAAGAATTTGAATTGTTGTATTTATTTTCAAGTTGTAAAGTTTAATTTATGTGTGTATCTAGTTTTCCAAAACTAATAAACTATTGAATCCTTTGGGATAAAAATTTCTTGTAATCATTATAATGTAATCAAATAAGGAACCATCTCTTGGAAACTCGGTTTGGATCTTTACATTTTACCACATTTATTTTATGTGGAAAGTTGCACTTGATTTCTTCCTCTTACTTGATCAGAGCTCCTGTCCTAGTTTGAATCCAAATATCTCATCTTTTCATTCAATCTAGGGGACCAATGCATCTATTCAAACTCCAATTAAACATTCATAGCACTCCTCATAATCTCCTCTTAGTTTTTACACTCCCGGTTGGAAATATTCTTTCATAGATGATGTATTATTTCATAGAAAAATCTATCAAACTTCACATTAGGATCCATGATAAGTTTAAAGGTATAACGGGAATGTCCTATAAAGTTTATCTCATAACTGTCAGCTTATTACTTCTTCTTTTACTTCAGTTTGAATAATTATTTCTCTAATTTGGTTCTCATCAAATGAGGGAAATACTTATTAAAAAATATTAACATGAACTCTTCCCATTTCATATCTTAAATCTCCAATCTTCGACTCATTTTTTAATCAGTTACCACCACTTATCAGCTTCTCCATATAAATGGTAAATAGATAGAGTTACTTTCTCTTGTAATGAGAAATTATGTATAGAAAAGATATTTCAATAGATCTTATCTATTGTTCCGAAATTATGGGGTAAGTTGATCCACAGAACATTAGTGGTCACTAATGCATTAAGGAATCCAAAGAATGTTTTTCCCTTTATGGTAAAGCCAATCTATCTACATGATTCATGTTATTTCTCAATACATGAGTAATCTGATTCATCATTCTCATAAATATTTGCATTCCAGATTCCATTTGAGGGATTTCAACACATGGTCTATTGTGCTCACCATTTACACAATTCCTCATATTTCCCATCATTTTAAAAAATAAGAAAACATTATTGAGAAACATATTTTAATTAGTAACCTCATAATTCCAATGAAAATTTTATGTCATATAACATCACACTTAAACCATTTAAACAATTAAATTTCCTTTAAATCCTTCATATTTAATCATAAAAAGATTGTGATTAACCATGTATATCCCCTAGGAGAGTCAAATCAAGAGTGTAAAAAGTCACCTTGTCTTGCACTATTTCACATTTGGGTCAATCTCAAAGTGGCGATTTCATGTTTTACCACAAGATACATATGTGCCCTAGCTACAACCACTTATTCGTATCCAGACATTCATTTATTTGTTCAAAAACAACTTACATTATATTTCACCAAAATATCAGGATGTTTTTATATATTTAAAAATTTCTCTAGGGTTCTTCCTAAAATTTATAATTCCTAACTTGCATAAATAACTAAACCATCCTTTGATACCAACTATAGCATACCACATTTTTAATATATAACCTTACATAGCATGTTATAAATATAAGATCTTTTCAAGAACAGTGTCTTGGAAATAATGTATATAATACATGAATCATAAAGCATTCATCTATTCCAATTGAATGGATTCATCAATGATTATCTTAACTACATTTACTTCATCTCATAACTCAGGGATATACATCCAAGGAAAGGATGAGGATAAGGCCCAGTAAGGGTAAACAAGGGAAATAGTTTACTTGTGATCTTGAGGAATATCAATAAGAAGTAAAGGAAATATATAAATTAATGAGAAATGGAAAAATATTCATATCATATAAGAAAATGAATCTTAACTTTGAAATGTGGCTAAAATATTTTATTGAGTCATTCATGAGCATATCACCACGGATTATCACTGATGTGTAATAAAAATTACCAAGAATATTCAACAAGGTATTATAAAAAAATGGCATCCCTAAAGATTGCATCATTTACCCAAAGCATTAGAGAGTTATCATGGAAAAAAATTAATATTTATTAATTAATTTTAAACATATATATCATAATAAAACAACACCTAAATAAAATTTGTATAAAAATATATATGGGTTACATATCAAAATCATGGTGTTTTAAAAAGTGCCTAAAAACTTATTGTGTTTTCATATTAAACCCATGGAAAAAGTAAGGCGGGTTTCATTTATGTTAATAAAAAAATTAAAATATATAATTTTGAAATATATGAGAATACCCTTGTAGAAAATACAGGTTTTCCTATTCAAAAATAAAATAAAATAAAATAATATATTTATAAAAAGAGAAAAATTTTGAAACGAAAATTCGGCAGCATAACATTTATAAAACATTGTTTTAGAAAACATTACAATGATATGGTAAAAGAGTGTCCATTTTATAAATGAATCTAAATATAGTAAATTTTTATAATTAAATGGGCATAGAACTTGATATTAAAACTTCAAAGACATCACACATAAAAATAGAACTTGAAAGAAAAAGAGAGGTTGATATTTCCCTTACCTTGAAGAGTGACTCATAAAACTCAAAGATCATGAAATTGGGGGATTGAGGACTTATTGAGATGACTCCTTAAGAATTAATAATATCAAAAAAATTTATATTATGAATTATTAATTAATTTAAATGAAGTAATGGATAGATATTTATGGTAAAAGTGAGGGAGTTTTTTTATTAATTTTTGAGTGCACCTCAGTAGTGTTATTTTAAAAAGCATGGGATTTATCATGGTATTGGACTCCTGGGACACCTATTATGTTACTTTGACAAATATGATTTGACCATCAATCAAAATTAATTATTATTTCATTATTAAAAATCTATGATTTCATTAAACATACTCAAAAACTCAAACTGCATTTTGACTATTCATGAAATACTAAAGTATTTTATAAAATTATCATAAATTCACCCTAACCTAATATAAATGTTTTGAATTAAAAAAATAACTCCATTTTTTAACAATTCTTTTTGAAATGTGAGAATTATAATTTTTAATTAAAATAATTATTTACTTAAAAAACCAATTCTAGAATTATAACTGATTTAATAACACATTGAAAAAATAACTATGGTCCCATAAAATTAACTTAAAATAATAAGAAAAAATATATTAATATATGATTCAATTTTATGAAAACTTATTTTATTTTAAAGCATTAAATTAATTATATATTTATAAATAACATATTTTATAAAAATACAAATACTTGACTAATAATTTACAAAACATATATTTACTAACACTATGATATGATTATATCACATTAGAATTTAAGATTCCTAAATTATATTTATACTTCTTTAGGTGAGGTTACTATTCAATTGGCTATAAAACTATTCATAATGGTAACATTACTATTCCAAAGGGTCATGTTACTATTCACCAAAAATATAAGTTGATCCTATCAGACACTTAATATCTTACTGATTACAACCGCATGTGCTCATATTTAGAAAATAATATTGTATAATCCATTATTTAATGTATAATAATTATTTAAATGAAAATATAGTATTTTCCCCTATTCATCAAAAATATGAAACTTTTTAGATTAATACTAAAAAGTAACCATATATTAATTTTGATATTTGGAATTCAAAAATGATAATTTTTTTACCATAATATTTTTTTAGGTATGAGATATATATAAAAAGAACAATTTTTACCTTTAAAATCAATTTATAATGTTTTTCTTAATTAATCCTATATTTTATTAAGAAAAATTGTTCTTAAAAACAAATTGGTGAAATAAAAAAATTATTAAAACAAATGGATTAAAATTTAATTGACTAAGTCCTAAACACATAACCCCTTATAACACCCGCAGAAGACCTAAGGGTATGGTGTGTGACAGTGATAGACTCTTAGGGTGGCTTGGAGAACATCTACTCAGTTGTACTTTCCACCAACTTGAACTTATCCCATAAGAAACTTCATTCAAGATTAACATGTTGAAGCTCAGCTTTGGATTGGTCAAAAGTGAATCCAAAATATGAAAACTCCCTCCCAATTTCAAACAAATGGGCTTCATACATCACGATTTTACTGGATGTGGTCAACAACACTTTTTTCTATATTAATTAACCATTATCCTTAATATTTATAAACAATAATCATAACATTAAAAGTATATTTTCCAACAGTCTTATTAACCAACAATTATAATTGACCAATGGTCATATAATAGTAAAAACATGATGTTCCCATTAAAAATATAATTACTTCATTACTAAAGGTAAAATGTTTTGTTCAGTAAAAAAATGACCCGAAAATTCTAAAATCAATTATTATTCAAAATTTTCAGTATGTTCTATTCTTACCTCTTAATAATTTTTTTCTATAAACATTCAACTCAATCCCTCAGTTTCGAAAAGGTGTTGGTAGTTTTTCTTCATTTTCTCCTCTTTTTCCCACATAACTTCTTCATACAAATGGTTCCTCTATAAAACTTTTACAAGGTGGGTAGTCTTGTTGCATAGAACCATGTCCCAAAAGTCCAATATCTCTACTAGCTACTCCTTATAAGAGATAACATCTCCTAGTTGTAACACCAATAGATTTAGTATATGTTAAGGGTCAGGTATGTACTTCCTCAATAGAGATACATGGAAAAAATCTTGAACATGAGATAGGTTTGTTGGAAGTACTAGATGAAAGGTCACTGCTTCTATGCAATCATTGGTTTTATAGGGGATTATATCCCTAGGGATAAGCTTCCATTTCATCCCAAATGTCGTGACTCTATTCCATGGTGAAATTAAAATCAAGTCTTTGTCACCAATATCAAACTTCATGCCCGTTTGACGGTTGTTAGCATATCTCTTCTGGAAACTCATATGAGTCTTAATGTGTCATTGGATGACATGAACTTTTTAGGCCATATCTTAAACAAGATCATGTTAATGACTTATCTTGAATTTTCATGTGAACCATGGATCAAAATCAGATAAAACAGAAATTGTTACTCCATGCAATCTCACCACATCCTTCTTGTATATCTTGGAATTCTTGTCAAGAGATAACTCTTCTTAGATAGAGATAAAATGGGATGTCTTTATTAGATGGTCCACTATAACCCATATAAGATTATTTCATTTATTTGTTTTTAGGAGACTGGTGAAAAAGTCCATATTGATATTGTCTGACTTCAATGCTAATATTTTTAGTGCTTGTAATACCCCTTTAGTGCATTTTTTCTCTTCCTTGACTTGTGGATACACCTGGCACCTTGAAATGTAGTCAACAATCTCTCTTTTCATGTTATCCCAACTGTAATGATCACGAATTTCTCTATACATTTTATTTAATACATGATTTATAGAAAATGTAGTGTTGTGATCCTCATCATTCATATCCTTATTTATTTCCAGAATATATGGAACACAAAGTCTTGTAATAAATTTCAGTACACCTTCTTGATCAATATTGAACTCAGGAAACATCCCATTCTTCCCAGCCACTATATTTTTCAATAATAATGGATATTCTATTTGATATTCTCTGATATTATGTACTAATGATTGTTTAGAAATCATTTTGGATAGGTTTGATGATGTCTCTTCCCTCACAATTCACATGTCAAATTTTTACCAGGTCTTTGAGCAAAGGATCTCCTTGAATCCTCATCATTGAGAAAACAATAGTTCCCTTCCTATTTAATGCATCAACACCTATATTTCATCTTATAGGATGATAATTAATTCAATAATAATAGTCTATAAGAAGTTCCAATCATCACTGCTGTCTCATGTTCAATTCCTTTTTAGTGAAAATGTACTTCAAACTTTGATAGTCTGTGTATATATCACATTTCTCATAATAAAGATGGTTCCTCCATATCATTAGATAAAAAAACAAACACGATTATCTCTATACCAAGCGTAGGATAATTCTACTCTTTAGTGCTTAACTATCGAGATGCATAATATATAACATTTTCATTTTTTAAGGAGGACGTACCCAATCCATTTTAGACATGCATCGCTAAAAACCAATACTCCTTCTCCAATAGATTGTAGATTTCACACGATTTATGTAACCCGTCTATTCTTCCTCTCATGGAAACATTCCCCACACTCCTTTTTCTAGATAAACTTGACCCATTTTAGAGTTAACATGGATAGTGGATTAGAATGACGTGAAATGTTTTTCACAAACCTCCTATAATATCCTGTTGAACAAAGGAAGCTATAGATCATGATTACTATTTTTGATGAGGATTGTCCTCCACAACCTTTGTCTTTTTAGGGTCAACTGATATTCCTTCACTGGTTATAATTCACCCAAATAAAGAAACTCATTGTAACCAAAACTCTCACTTTCATAACTTTCCAAATAACATATCCTTACCCAGAGTTTTCAGTATCACCCTTATATGATTCTCATGGTCATAGTGAATTTTGGAATATATCAAAATATTATCAATCAAGACTACCACAGTGATATAAAGGTACTCTTTAAGAACTACATTAACCATATCCATAAAAATAATAAGAGAATTAATCAAGACGAAGGTCACAAAAAACCCCATGATGACCATATCTTGATCTTAGTGCAGTATTTGGAATATCTTATTTCGTAACCCTCAATTGATGATAACCAGATTGAAGAACAATCTTCGAGAAGAATTGAACCCCTTAAAGCTGGTCAAATAAATCCTTTATTCTTGGACGAGTTTACTTATTCTTCACTATGATCCACTAATGTTCTCTATAATCAATGTACAACTTCATTTACTCGTACTTATTATTCATGAATAGAATAGGTTCTCCCAAATGAGACCCACATGGAAGGATAAACCCCTTCTCTAAATTATCTTGCAGTTTTTTATTTAATTCCCCCAACTCCACATTTTCCATTCTATATGGTTTTTCATGTTGTCTAGGAAGAAGACATGATTTCAATGGACAACTCTACCTCTCTTTCTGAGGGAGGTCCATGTAACTCTTTGAGAAATACGCCAATGTATTCCAGAATGATGGAAACCTAATCTATTCTTTTACTTTCATCCCCTTCTTCATCTTTACAGATAAAATCTTTAAAGAAGGCTATGGGAGGTGCTTCTAGACCAATTTCATGTCAAAATATCTTCCCTTGGAGGAAAACTATAGGTTTCCCACTCAAGAATACTGATATTTCATTGCTTCTAATTTGATCCAAGTGTTATGTATTTATGATCTATCCATCCTCAAAATTGTGTCAAATTCCATAAATGAAAAAACTACTATATTGGAAATAAGATTGTGCTCTCTATATTAAATAATAGAGTTTTGATACACCGATTATTCTTAGATAATCCCACTAGATGTCTTGATTGAAATCTTAACTTCAAGTAGTTTAGGGATTGATTCTATATTCTTTTATAACATGGAGAAAATAATGGAATGTGTAGAACCAAAATCTAATAATGTACTTTTAAGCTTTGAGAGAACAACGAGAGTACTTACCACCAAATCAATTGGAGCTTCAACATCATATGTCATGATAGAAAAAGCATGACCTTTCACCCTTTTTCCTATACTGAAATTTATTGTGATTCCCCTCCACTTCCATCCAATTTGGATAATGATTGGTATAGTGGCCAAGCAGTCTACATTTGAAGCATTAGACTTCTGGCAGGGCTTGCACCATAGTATCATTGTCATTTGTGTTGAGAAGTTAAGGCTTCACCTCATTATGAAAATTTCGAGCGATATGGATATCACATCCTCAGTTATAACACTTCCCACTCCCAAGCAGGTAGTTCCTCGAAAACTTCTTACAACATTTATTTCATGTGTTGTGTTTCACTTTATTTCCTCTTCTTCCTTGATCTAATATCATGCCCATGTTTGGATCCAAATATCTTCTCTTTTCACTCATTCTATGGGACCACTACATCTCTCCAAACTCGAGTTCAACTTTCATTTAACTCCTCACAGTCTCCTAATAGTTGTTGTAGTTTCGGTTTGAAATATTCATCTGAAGATGAAGCCTTTGTCCACCAAAGTATCTATCAACCTCCCCATTAGGATCCATGAAATAGCTATCCATATAATGAGAAAGTCTTGTGAATTCAATATCATAGCTTCCAATAGATTCATTGTCATTATTCTTTAGTTCAAGGAATTCCTTCTCCATTTTAATTCTCATCGAATGAGGGAAAAACTTATTAATGGATATTCTCCTAAACTCTTTAATTCCATAGATTCAATCTTCCTTATTAGACATAGATTTTTAATATGTTCCCCCACCTGTCATATTCTTATTATAAATGGTACACATCTGGAGTTGCTTTCTCTTATTCTAAACAATAAAGTATAAAAAAATATATTTTCTATAGAGATTATCTACTGTTCTGTAATCAATGGGTTGGTTGATCCACTTAACATTGGTGGTTGTTGACATATAAATTACTCAACATAAAGTTTTTCTTTCATGGTAAAACCGTTCCCTCATCTTGATCAAGGCTATTTCTAAAAACAAGAGTTAATTGATTCAACATTCTCATAAATATTTTCATTTTTTATTCCATCAAAGGGCCATCAGCACATGGCCTGTTGGTCTCACTAATTTCATGGTTCCTCTTATTTCCCACCATTTTCTCAAATGATAAACCCTTAATGAGAAACATGTTTTATTTAATAATCTTATAATAACAAGTGAATTTTATGACATCTAATATCATGCTTAAACAAGTTAAAGAATTAAATTTCCAATAAATACTTCAAAAAAATTCATAAAAATATTATGATTAACCATATATATCCCCAAGGAGTTTCAAAATATGATTTTAGAAAGGCTCTTTGTCATGCGCTAGTTCTCATTTGATTCTAAATAAAATCTATGTTTTTGGGTTTTATCCCTAAATACATATATGCTAGAGCCACATTCACTTATTCATATTGAGATGGAGATTTGTTTTTACAGAAACCACCTACTTAATATTTCACTAAAATACCAAGAAGAATTCCAATATTTAAACTTTTCTATAGGTATCCTCCTAATTTTTTCAAACCATAAATTCAAAAAATAACTAAACCATCTGTTGATACTAATTACTTCATCCTGCATTTTTAATACAAAACTTTATAAATAATTTTACAAACATAGGATATTTTAATGTTTATTGTCTTTGAAATATGGTACATAATACATGAAAACCTAAATAATTATTATATTCAACCTTAAGTGATTCTTCATGTTTCATGATAAGTACATTTATTTCATTTCATAAACTGGGAACATTCAATAAAGGAAAGGGTGAGGAGAAGTCCCTGAAAGGGAAAACAAGGGAAACTGTTTACTTGTGATCCTAGGAAATATCAATAAGAACATATGGAAAAAAAAATAATGTCATAAGTTTTGAAAAAGGAGGAATATAATAATATAAAATTTACTATAACTTTAAAATGTGGCTAAAACATTTAATTTAGTTATTCATAAGCATATCACCTAGGTTTATAACTAAGGCGATTTAAAAATTTCCATGGTTATTCAACAAGGTATAGTAAAACAAATCCTATCTTGAGATTAAATTCATTAACCAAAGTATTAGAGTGCTATCAGGTCACACACTTCAAATTTATTAATTAATATGATCCAGATATATAAAAATAAATCATTAAATAAATAACATGTGAATAATAAAAGATATAGGATTCATATCAAAATAAAGGCGTTTAAAAGTGCTTAAAACGTGATGTTTTTTTTTTCATTTTAAACACACACAAAAGAATGGTTGGTTTCATGTATCCTAATCCCAGAATTAAAGTAGAAATTTTTATATATATTTGAATAAACATGTAGTTAATAGAGTTTTGGGTATTTATAAGCAAAATAAAATAATTTATTGATAGAAAGAGAGAAATTTTGAGATGTAAATTCGGCAGTATAATGAGTATGAATCATTATTCTAGAAAACATTAAAAATAGATGGTAATAGGGTAACAAATTCATAAATTAATTTTAATAAAATAAAGGGATATAATAAAATTGATAGAAAAATAAGATATGTAAATTCAAAATACATATCACATAAAAAGTGAACTTGAAAGGAAAAGAGAAGTTGATATTTCCCTTAACGTGATGAGTGACGCAAAAAACATGAATATGGGGATATTGGGGGATTGAGAACCCCTTGGGATGACTCATTGGGAGGGAATAATATCATATCATCATTGAGGATAAAGTTTTAATTAATTAAATGGAGGAATAGATGGATATTTATAGGAAAAGTGATGGTGATTTTTATTAAATTTTGGGGACACCTTAGTAGTGGTATTTGAGAAACCATGAGCTAGCCCATGGCATTTTCCAATTGTATTGGAAACATGGGAAACCTATTGAGTTATGTTAACACATTAGATTCTCCCATATTTTTAAATTAATTATTATATCATTATGAAAAAACTATGATGTCATTAAACTTACCAAAAAACTCAAACATTGTATTTACTATTTACAAAAAAACTAAGTATTTTATAAATTTCTCATAAATACACCACTAAATAATATAAAAACTTTCAATTCAAAAATGGAATAAATTTTATTAAAATGGTTTTCTAAATCAGGGAAATTTAATTTTTACGTAAAATAATTATTCACTCAGAAATATCAATTCTAAAATTATAAATGATTTTATGACTCTTTGAAAAAATTACTAAGGTCCCACAATATTAACATATATTAATTAGAAAAGAAAATGTTATTTTATGATTCTATTTTAGGAAAATGAATTTTCTTTTAAATAAATATATTAATTATAAATTTGTAAATAAATATTTATTTTTAATAAAAATACTAATACTTAACTAATAATTTCTAAAACATATATTTACTTATACTATAATATAATTATATCACATTACCATTTATGATGCATAAATGATATTTATAATTTCCTAGGTGAGATTACTACTTGATTTGTCATCATATTATTCATAAGTTCAACATTATTATTTAAAACCATCAAGTTACTATTCACAAAAAAATCAGGTTGATCCTATTAGACTCTAAATATCTTACCGATCCCAATCGTTTATGTCCAATTATCAAAAATCATTTCACAGAATCCATTAATTCAAATATAATAATTATTTTAATGAATAATATTGTATTTTTTAGTATTCATCAAAAATAAGAAACTTTTACAAAAATACTAAAAATTCACCTTATATTAATTTTGACATTTAAAATTCAAAAATGTTGTTTATGTTACCATAATAAATATATAAGTATGAGATATCTCTAAAAAGTACAAATTTTACATTTAAAATCAATTTATCAAATTTTTCTCATATAAACATATATTTTACTAAAAAAAATATATTCTTAAAAAGGAATTGATGACAGAAACTTTTTTATTAAAACAAAGGGATTACAATTTAAGTTACTAAGGCCTTAACACATAAACCCTTATAACACCCTCATATGACCTAAGGGTATGGTGTGTGATGGTGATAGACTCTTGGGGTGTCTCTGATAACATCGTCCGATTGGTAATCTTTACTAACATGATCTTATCTCCTAAGTGATTTCATTCGAGCTTAGCATGTTGAAGCCTATACTGGGATTGGTCAGGAAAAATGACGAAAGACACTAACTCCATCCCATGTTTTGAAAAATGGGCTTCGAATGGTATGATTCTACTCGATGAGGACATCGACTCTTCTTTCTATATTAAGTAACCATTATCATTTCTATTTATAAATAGTAATCAAAATGTGAAGAGTATATTTTTGAATAGACTAATTGACCAAAGATCATAAAATTGTCAAAACACGGTGGTCACATTAAAATATACTAACTTCATTATCAAAAGGGAAAAGGGATTTTTTGAGTACACAAAAATGACACACATTTCTAAAAATAATTATTCTTTAAGAATTTGGGTGTTTACAGTCAAAGAGGTAAAAACATCTAGAATACATCAACATTTAGATATATACTTATTTGTTCCAATAAAAATTCTAGTCTTAGAGTTAAAAGGGATGTTTTTGTTGTTGTTAATTTTTATACTATATTTACAAAAACTTATTTTCATTCACATAAATCTAAATCATTTTCTAAATTTATTTCATATTTTAAATGGGTTCATAATGAAAAAAGTTATCTAATTTTCTCAATTAGAAGTGATAGAGAATGTTAGTTTTAAAATATAGAGTTTTCTGAATTCTTTAAAGATAATGGGTATCGTCATAATTTCTTAGCCTATCAGACTCCCCCAGAGAATGGTGTAGTATAAAGGAAAAATAAAACATTATAAGAAATTTCAAGATCAATGTTAAATTTGTATGCATTCCCAAAATATTTTTGGGTAGAAGTTGTTAACTAAATTTATCATGTTTCTAGTTAAATTTTACATAGGCAATTTTAAATAAGACACCATTTGATCTCTAAAAAGAAGGAATCCTAGAATTTGGTATTCCAGAGTATTTGTATGAAAATTTAACATTCATAATACCAATGATTCAACAAAACATTTTAATCAGAATTAGATATATGTATTTTTGAAGGGTATATTAATTCTTGTAAAAAATATAGTGTTTAAAAAAAGAACATTATTAGTTAAATAAACCATATATGTTATATTTGATGAAAATTAGTAAAATGAAATAAAATCAGAATTAGAGTAGGTTTAGGAGGAGTTTAGATAATCCAAATTTTTTAACATAAAAATTCAAAATTTTATTAATATAATGAGGGGGGGATTTCATATCTTATAAAAAAATGAAAAATCAAAAAATTTCATCGGGATGAAATAGTATTTTTTATATAACCACTAGGGTTTAAATCATAAATTTAATAAGATGTTTTATCATAAAATGATTCTATCTTTAATTTTTTCCATAAAATATCAATAAATCTTTGTCTAATTAAAATTATATTATGTAAATGAATTATGAACTAAATCAACTTTATAGTAATAATGTTTATACCTTAGTTGAACCCCACTATGATAAAAAACTATTAGAACCAAATGGAACTTTAAAAACAAGTTAGAGGAGTTTGGTAAAATAATTTGAAACTATGAATTATTATTGGCTCAAGGATACATTCTTGAAGAAGGAATTGATTTTGAATAATATTTTTCTGTAGTTCTTCTATTATAATCTATTAAAATTATTTTAGAATATGAATATCATTGTGTAATTAAACTTTTTCAAATTCATTTCAAAATTGAAATTTTTAATGGGAATATTTATCAAAATATTTAAGTAAAAATGCCTCTTAGATTTTAGAATGAATCGAAACATAACTATGTTTTGAAACTCTTGAATGATCTTTATAGTCTAAAAGAAGCTCCATGAGATTGGTATGAGAGGTTTTCTTAATTTATTTTAAATTATGGTCTTGAAAATGGAAAATCTAATCCATCCTTATTCCTAAAAAGATATTTATGGGTGAACTTAAGTTATTTATGGGTTTATGAATAGTTCAAATAAAATATGTTATCTTTATTAGACAATCAAAATATGAAAAAAATTATACAAGAGGTTTAGTCTTTATAATTTTAAAAATTGAATTATTTCAAGGAGTATTTCTTGCATGATTGACTATAATGAAGCTGAAAAATATGTGTATTATAATATGTTTAGTGCTATGATTGGTAATTTACATTATTTTACCGAATCTAGACCAAAACGGTTGTTTTGAGGATGCACATATATAATATTCCAATATAATCCTAAAATATATCATTTAAAATAAGTTAAATATGTAATTAAGTATGATAATTGTTTAGATTCGTGGATTATTTTATCCTTTGCATACCACTTTTTAACTTACTAGTTTTTCCAATATCGATTTATGTCGTTGAAAAATAGATTGAAAGATAAAAATATACACCCATCAATATATTTGTAAATTTTTAATTCCATGGAGTTCTAAAAAAATAGTGGATTTATCAATTACTCAAAGGGATTAGGTTTTTGTTACTTCTTGTTGTTCACATTAATTAAATATTAAATGAAAACTTTTTGATATTTCATATAATTATGATAATATTCCAATTTACTGTGATAATAATTATGATATTTATATCTTTAAAAATAGATTAAATTATTCTATGAAAAAACACATTGATGTCAAGTATCACATTCTTAGAGATCATCTTCAAAAAGGTATTATTATTTTCGAATAATTTTCAACAATGAATCAATGGGATAATTTTTTTACTAAACCCCTGGATTTAGATAATTTTACTATAATAAAATTATAACTTTCCAGTATATAAATTTAATCATTCAATATATATTAAGGGTTACTTTGAATTATATTTTGAGATAAAAATTTAAATTTATTCTATTTGAAAATTTTGAATTGTTCATCTATTTCCCTTTTGGATATCTTACATGTGATCATTTATTTTTATTCTATTTATTTCATTTTAAATCCTTAAATCATTAATTTAATTCTTGAAATCATTTCATGAATCCTAAAGTATTTATACATATCTTTCAAAAAGAAATTATTCTACTATAAACAAGTATCCTTTATGTCTATATATATTTTCTAAAATGTTTGAATATAGTGGAACGATAATTATGTGTTTTTTTAAAAATTTACGGTTTTTTTGTAAACTAGTAATTTTTAAGGGGGAGATTTTTTCAATTATAACATTAGAAGGGTTAGTTTCGTTCCCAGTATTCATTTTATGTAATATTTCCATTATGAATTTTAATGGGCGAGGTAGTCATTATTTTAAAAATATTAGTACATTTCAGGAGACATATGTTAAATAATTCTTATAAATTTCAAAAAGAGAGATACAATTTTTGAATTAACATTTATTTTTGATATTTTTCATGAGTGATAATTTAACAATTTTTTCAAGTGACCGCATGTATAAAATAAAGTGACCATATGACTGTTAAATTAACCATGAGAGATAATTTAGAAAAGTACTCAAGTGAACACATAATGGAAATCAAGTTACTATATGTGTGAGTGAAGTGACATTATGAAGTAACCTTGTGATTTATCTTTATCAAGTAACATTTTCAATTGACCCTATCATGTGACCCTATTAAGTGACATTATGAAGTGACAACATACATTAAATGAAGTCACCAGTGAAAAAAAGTGAAGTGGCCCCATAAAAAATAATGTAATAGCTTGAAAAAATTTTAAGTGACCATATGAACAAAAATTAAGTGACTACATGATCAAGAATAAAGTGAATTCATGGAAAAATTATGTGACCACATAAAAAAATTATGTAACCTCATGAATAAAAATAATGTGACTACAAGAACAAAAGAAATAAAGTGACCACATTAAAAAAAGGAAGTGTCTATGAGAAGAAAAATAAATTAAAAAAATGTTGAAATTTTTAAAAGTGTTTGACCTGCTTTATGTCCTACCTACAATAACATAATTACTTTTTTATATTTTAGTTCAAAACATCATTTTCTATTTATAATTATATATTTTGAATTACTGCATTTTTTCGCATATTTATATTGATATATTTATTCCTTAAATAATTAATAATTATTAAAATAATAAATATTTTTATTTGGAATAATTTTTGACAATATTAAATACTCATCATGTGGGTTGAATTCTCATTCATGTTTCTTGGGAAAAAAGAGTTTTATTTTTAATTTTCCTATAATTTGAACAGTTAATCACACATACATTATGGATTTCTCTACGGGACATTTATGATGATGATTAATGTTTTATGGTGCTGTATTAATTATTATAACATGATATCACATTAAAAAATGATTTTTGTATTACATATTATCGAATTGATCCATGTGGTTATGTTTTACCTGTGCATTCAATGAAGAAATTTATGTTTCTTTAAGAATGATGAAATGAAATAGGCTTCATGCTTCGAATCCTTTATGTATAGAAGAACTATTTATATTGATTTTGAAATATCCACATCAAGAAATGTGATCTATTGTATTATTAAAATATAAAATTGTGAGACACTTTGATGATAAACTACATCTCTCAACTAAACATTAATCATTTGATTATTTGTTGTAAGAGTGCTCCTTGTTACCTTTTGTACTAATAACTTGAAAGGTTCATCTCCCTTTATAGTTTTATTTTTTTTATTTTTAACTCATAATTTTGTTAAGTAATTTTATCCATTAAAAGGTTGGATAGTGGGTTATATGTACCATACAAAAAACTGGCCTTTGGTTGTGCCTCTAGGTGATAAAAAAGAAGGACAATTCTGTTTCTTCCATAATAATAAAAAGAATGGATATTCATTGATGACTTGTAGTTTCTAAAAGGAAGGATTTATTTCTACCATGAAATTGAAAGGCAGATTTTATTTTGGGCCTCTAGGTGTGGAAAAGGTAAGTTTATCATTTTAATCTACTATGTGTGAAAAATGATTTCATATTGAGAAGTGCCTCTATGGGATAAAATGGTGGTTGGAATGGGCCTTGGATATCAAATAAAAAGGAAGTTCTCCACCTAAAATGGGTTCCATACCTCTCAGTTCATGAGTTGGGTGTTGATTTGAGTTTTTTTTATTTAGATCCGAACTACTATAAAAATCAACATGCTTATTTCTCTTTATTATTTAATTGTGTTAACTTATCTTTGATAAGTGTTTAAAATTATTTTTAAATTTTAAAATCCATACCCAAACATCCATTCAACCATTTTCATTAGGAAATTAAAAATATAACACCTCATTGTTGGTCCATCCTTCAGGAAGTATAGTTGAATAAGGATTTATCACCTTTGTTGGTGAGAGAATCACAATCTGTAATCCATCCGGGTTACCTTTCGAGTTCTTCATTTTTATTCCAATATTACTTCATGAAGAACCATAAAATTAAATTTTGTATTCTTAGTGTGTATCCTACATAAATAATAATTCCTACTAAAGGAGGTCTATATGAAAATTCCTACAATCGTGAGTCATGTGTGATGTGAGAAATTTTGTTAATTCATGATCCTTGGCTACATTTTAAATCATGAGATTGATATCAAAATACTACAGTAATACTTCCCACCATGATGGATGTCTAGTCAAAAAATGTGTCGTTGAGGATAAATTTTAGAATCTATATATTTGATACCATATGGATCTCATGATGTTGGAGATATCATCTAAAATTTTATAACACAAAGATCAATGTTAAATAGTTATTTTCAATGTTGGAATATGAGGTCTCATTGTACAACATTGTTCCACAGAGATAATATATTCTATTTTGTTTCCATGTGTAGTTCTTTTGAGCATGGGATGCACCAACTGAACACTCTAGATCTTGTATGTATAGAATAATATTATTACCTTTAAATAGTAACATTATGAATGGTGTGTTGAGGAGGTATTTATTGAGGTCATCACAGGACCTCTAAAAATCCTTCGTCCATTATTAAGTAACCACTTTAATTATTAATATAAATAAGGGAATGCATTTACTAGTGAGGTTGGAAATGAATAACCTGATGTAGGAATGATAACCTTGGTGGCCTCATAATTTGTTAAGGTTCATGGGTAAAGGAATATTAAAAATTTACTTGATCTTGTTAGGATCAACATTAATGTTGTGATGAAATATCATGAATCCAAGAAGCTTTCTTGATGTTACCCCAAAAGAACATTTCAGGGGATTTATCATCAAATTCTCTTGTCCAATATTTTTAATGACTACCTCATGGTTAGAAATAGAGTCCCAACACTATCTAAATTTGAATATGATTTAATCCACGTAACACTCATTAATTTTTCAATATTTGGATTTGAATATGATATTAATAGTGTATTTATACGTAAAACACATTCTTTAAGATAAAATATAATAATTGTTATTGTTATATCCCATGGGGTTCCCAAAAATCATTGGATTCCACTTTATACAGGGCCATCTAAATTTGACTTTAATTGGAATACCCTTCCATGAATATGAGGGATTCTAAACTATAAATTACATTGATTTGTAATTTCAAAATTGGTCCTCAGAATTCATCTTTTGGGAATTGACTATTAAGGTTCTTAATGTTAATTCAAACACAAATCTGACTTTTTTTATTCATGATAAGAAATTTTTCTCCAACCACTTGAGATACTAAAATTTTCAAATGATGATGGATTTGAGGAGTTTTTATAACATAGATTAATATTTAGTGAAAATATTTTGATGAATTAATCTCATTAACTATTCATATTATCAACAATCATATGAAAATCCTAGGTGATGGGTGGACACATCAAGATTTAATACTAGTATTTCTGTGTAGTTCCAAGTGAACACATACCAATGTATTCATAGAAGGTAAAATTACTCCTCAAGTTCATATTTATCCAAAGCCATAAAAACATCTCTGGCCATAGATCCTCTTATATACTAAGGTTCAACTATTTCAGCTCATAAATGTTTGCTGATATCAATTCTTCAAGTGCTGGGGCGAAATCTATAAGGTTGTTCCCTTCTTCATCCGCCACTTTATTGTCATCAGGGATAGAAGATAAAGGGGTATTTTTATATCCATATAATGGTGTGAGAGTATTTCTATCTTTGACAAATGAATAGGACATTCCACTAAATCTTTATGGAATTGATAAGTTTCACCACTATCAAGGGAATATAGAATTTTGTCTCCTTCCTCCCTATTATCCTTAAACATGGAATAGGTGTTAATATCTCATAGTTCAACATATATTAGGATGGAATCTACAAATTATACTAGTACTATGGAGGTATCATTTTATCCTTATGATGATGTAAGGATATACATGGATATTGGGGATAAAGAAAGAGAAATTTTTTAGTGATATATTCAATTGCATATTTATTTACTGTGGATAAACAATGATCACCATTTGAAATTATCACCATAGTTGACATAGTTTTCATCATATAAATAGTAAATAAATCATTTTTGGATCCCTAGATCTAGTTTAATTACCTTGATCAAGTAGAGGGGTAATAAAAAATCCTCACTAATTAGACAACTATGGCTTTTTGGGATAGTTCCCAAACCATTAGGAGTATAGATATGAATACCACATAAGATTATTTTTTCTTTTCATTCTCTCTAGAAGAAACGTTCTTTGACATTCAAGGATTAACATGATTCAAAGGGATAAACATCTCCACATTGTGCATCCACATTTTCTATTGATAGAGTACTCCAAGCGTTAATGGTATGAATATGACACCGCTGTTTGTTCGTGGAGCCATGGAATTCTTAACCAGACATACAAATTTAATGTCCTGCTAAATATCCATGAACTCGAAGATAGATTTCATATCCTCAAATAAGGATTTTATTTGGATACTTTTTGGGTTTTTTATCACTCATTTCCTACCATTGTATAGTCAATATTGATGAAGACACATCTGCCACACCATAGACCATGCATCAGAGTGTATTTAATGGGATGAAATTGATCATTGATTAGTTATCAATCAAAGAATGATGAATTTCTACATTGTAAATCATTCTCAATACATATAGGGTTATTATGTGTCCATGGATGGAAGCATCCAAATATTACATTATAAATGAGATGACTATAGGAAAACATAATATGGATATATCTACATAATAAAACTCTACCGCCAAATCATCAGTCTTAAAATCTAAGAGGCTCGGAAGGGATTTTAAAATCACATCAGTTGATTATTTTAAAATGTGAAGTGTGTCTTAGATTGAAATTTTTGATGGGATAGTATCCAAATATTTCAATAATTTGTACTTCAACACTTTGTGCTAGTGCCTCTTAATGTGGAGGTTCTCCCTATCCTAAGGCTTAAATTATAATGTGTTTTATGTAGACAAAACAATTGTTTGGATGGAATGTGAGGTAAAGTTTATCATTTGTGTGTAAATTCAAGTTGGATTGAACACCAATCTTGGTTGGTAAGATAGTATTATTTTTTTCAAAAAATACCATCCATAAGAAAAGATTATAATAATTTTTTAAAAATTAAATAAAAAATTACTAATGGAAATGGGTGGAATCAAACAAAAAAACTTTCCCATATCCATAAGATGATAGTATTAAAGATCATAACAAGACATTTTATTTTCATATTCTGAATTATCAGCAGTTTCCCAATCATATTGAGATGTTACTGTTTTTAAATACTAAGGATTTCTACATTGGACTTATTTTTAACCTTAGAAGAAGATCAAGTAGACAAAATCCATGGCTGGATGGAATAATCCTTTGTGGCCTTTTCATTGAAGGATAAGGAGTAAAAATCTCACAATCAACAACCTTTGACTTTCCATTTGTGATTGAATCCTTAAAAGAGGCATGGACACTATTTATCGGCACCTTTATGGGGTAATTCCATTCACCCCTTCATCATCATAGATGTTTTCCCAGTTATCATAGATTCTGGAGGAAATAAAGATTTCATGGATCTTCTAATGACAATCGACATGTTGTTGAGAATCGTCTTGATTGAAACAATCCTCCTATGGGTCTGAAAGATAAGAAACCACCAGTTCCATGCATCTATAACTAAAATGGGGTTTTGTATAGATGTCCTATAAATTATGTGGAGCCCTGTGCATATCCATGCTTTTCAAAAAAAATCTTGAACTTCCCTTGGATGAACATATTCAATATAGGTGGTTATATAGTATTATGATTGTTAACTAATTATCCAAAAAAATTGAGTTTAAAAAATTCCTAAACTATTTAGGAGTGTCTCCGTATTCCTATTGGTATCCCTGAAGGGATTTACAAAGATATTTTTTAACATGAATGGATTTTTTGAGAATGTGGCTCATATTTTGAGATCTACTATGACCACATATTCTTTTTTCCACTCAACATCAATGACTTCTTCCCACATCTCCCTAGTTTTATATGTGGGACTCAATTTCATATTAATATTATAAAATAGTTAATGGATCGGCTAAGTGAATTTCATTAACGTAGATTAAAAGTCATTCTTAATCTAATGATGGTTCCATTTGGTAGTGTGGTGGTAGTGGTCCAAATGATGTGGGGAGAAAATCGTTGAGAGTTTGAATATGATTTAGAGTTGGTAAAAGATCTTCCTAAAACACCATGTTCTACTTACACCAATTACACAATGAACTTGAGGATAGATTCAAGGTGGTCACTTTGGATGATGAAATTGGAACTATATCCAAAACTGGTTGATTGAGTTATACCCAATGTGTAGCCTAATCTCGACAGAATATCTTATGTGTTGTCCAGTTATCAATTTATTTTCTCATATCCAAATGGGGCTTCCTCCAAATATTATATAGTAGAAACATAGTCCACTTGTATTAAAGGTTTCCCAAATTTAACCTATCTATAATCAACCATATCGTAGAGGGTGTCCTTAAAGAAGTAGCAATCATGAATGTTATGTTCCAACATCTGCTGAAAAAGGAAATAATTAGGATAATAATTGAGGAATACTTCATCAGGTTACTTATCCTCAGGTATCTTAAGGAGATAATTTTACATGTCTATTATAATCTATACTATAACCTAATCACTTTAAAATGATTTGGTTTTATTTCATCGATCCTCATATCAATTTTGACCTTGTCCTTTACCTAACTATAATTGAGTGTTTTTTATTCACTCTTTGGGGGGGATTGAGATATGTGGACCTTTTCTTAGGTTATATACATATCACTGATACTTGTATAATCTTGACAACGGTATTTTCCTCATTGATATCTCTTCTTTCTTAAGAAGAAGGCACAAACTAATATTTGGCCTTCATTCGCTGAATAAATTCATATAGATATTGTTTCATGACCATGAAATCATATAATTTTAATAGTTAATTTAATGGAATTAATTATGTATGTAACACAACATGAATATTCTATATAAAAATATCCTATAGATACTCATGTAAGAGTGACATATTAAGTGATTTTGTCAGACCATTCCATTTCGTGATGAAATCAGAGACCTTCTTATTTTCAAGATTCTTGTAATTAGAGAGATAAATGGATATACTCTCCCTTACTATAGAGATAAGTCAATAAATGAATTTATAATGATGGTATTCCCATCCCATGATTGATCAATCTACAAAACTATTATACTAAACAAAAGTCGGTCCAATCAGATTCTATACTAAGTATATTTATTTTTATACTTCCTATTAATCTAATGATAATATAATAGTTCCACACAAGGAAATGAAATGTGACATGTAATGATCAATATAAACCATTACAATTATGTTTAGAAACATAGGATTAGTAAAGATGGGTGTATGAGGAGTGGATTCCACCCATCCAATGTATAGTTTCCTTTCAAGATCCAGTGGGTCCATTTTCTTATATGAGTTCCATTTTATCTACACAATAACAAATAAAACAAAGGATTTGTGGAAGAATTAATACTAGAGAAGATCTATAAATGCAAATAGTTGGTGATTATTGATAGATTTATCCTACATGTATAGGATGTGGATTCCTAGTTTGATTTTGACCATGGGGAAAATCGTGAAATGATGGAAAATTATTTCCTAGTTGGGAAAAAGAATTGTCTTCCCCAACCACTGGGTTGTGCTAAACCAACTCTATGGATATAGATCTAACATGGTGATTGTACTCTACTATAATGGGATGGATAACCCCTTCTTGGGGAGTGGGTTAAGAAAAATTATATTTTTGTTGAAGGGTATACTTAATAAGAATATTATCCCTGAGTAATTCAAAATTGATTCATCTTATATTTTTTGTCTCGTCCTGATATTGTGCCACCATATCTTCATGGGATTTGGATTTAACCTATCTAAGTGGTGAGTGAGATATATTTATAATATTCTATTTATCATTAGAAGAAAGGTTTTGAGGGATTATAGATTGTTCATTTAGAGATTATAGATTCTGGATCCACCATTAATGTTAGATTCCCACCACTTTCACATATGTTTCTATGTGAACTATGTCTAAATGATGTTTTCATCATTTCATGCCTCAACATTCATGTCTAAGTATATATACTCTACTACACTAAAAATGGAAACATTCAGTGATGCATACTTAGAAGTGACCATCAAAATAATAGCATGAATCATCATTCCTTACCCTCTTTTAAAGGTGTATCAACATAATCCTTTGGTTCCCCGTAATTTTCAGGCCATATTGGTTTACATCCTATGAAAGGATTAATAATAATTTTCATATGTTACCCTAGCAATAATTTTTAGATGCTGATCATGAGGGAGTCCCCAATTTTTATACCAAGGACCCTATTATAGTAGGTAAATATTACACCCTTATTACAACCAATAGAATAATATTTTACCATTTTAAAATTATGGTATTAATTTTTAAGCCTAATACCTCCCTTTTCTAATAATTTTTTAAGGGAAACTTCCAGTCATCAATGTGGGTACAATTTTTCCTTAATTTATTTTCTTTTATTTGTAATTTTTTGTAATATATTTTCGTAATTACTATATAATGAAATTATGATTTTGTATACTGAATTTTATTATTCGATGGTACGAACTATTAACTATCATTCCCATTTTCTGTTAATAAGAACAAAAACTAAGATTTGTGTGTGTGTGTAGAATATTGCCTCCACAAAGTGTCATGTTTTATTTTCATTAACAACACTACATGGATGTTCTTGATGTATAATTTGAAAAATAATTATAAAATTTATAACATATATTAGTTTCTGAATTTATAATAAATATTATAAATTTCTCCCATTATATATAAAAAATAATTAACCCTGCATATGTATGGACTAACTCATCAATATAATGATTGATTTCCATCATTATTTTAATCACCGCCTTTCATTTCTAGTCATGAGAATGATTTTAATTCATAATTATGATTTTCATAAAATATTTGAGGTTCTTTAGAGACAAATTTGTAAATGTATAATAATATATGTTGTAAAAAAGCATTGTAAATTCAACTTCCCAAAAGATCCTTCTAAGAGTTAAAATGGTTTCTTTTTACTATGAAGTAAATTCATACAAAAAATATTCCACTTATAATTAGTTCAAATTTATATACAACACACTGAAAACATTGAATAAGGTCATTTTTTTTTCTATTATGAGATATTTAAATTAAATCAATTCATAATCATCCATTAATTATTGTATGTTCTGGTTTAGGTCGATCTAAAAACCCACTTCAATAATTCAATAAATTTATATCATGGATTAATATAGAAAATTAATTTTTTGTAATATCATAGAAAAATATGTAAATAATGATTTAATTTTTTTTCTAGGATGGAAACATTAATATTAAACTTATTATTTAAGATACAAATATTTTTTTGTTAAAAATCATTGCCCCATGCTCATCATCAACTTCATCATTAAGGATCATAACCAGAAATACCATTGAATAAAATTATAAAATTATAAATAAATAAAAATAATCAATTATAATTCTTTTTATTGTCTTGTAATGATAAAATTTGTGATAAATTAGAATGACAACACAACTATTATAAATCTAGTTCAAAATGATAAATATTACCCACACTCAATATTGAAAATAGATAATAACTAACTAATATACATGTAGATAATAGATATAAATGAATTTAAAAATTGGTTAAGCATATAAATTAGGTTATTAAATATCTGTTTAATTATTAATTTTTGTTGTACATTATTTTATATAACACTCAGCTAATTGGGAATAAAACAAAGGATTCTTTTCGTCAAATTTCAATTCCTCGAGATAGGATTATGATATAAACTAGTGTTTTATATTTTAAAGTGTACTCACAACCGCTTTTATACTCAATATAATGATTCTATTATTGTTTGTTTTATTTTATATTCTATTTTTAATTATATCATTTATTGGGTTTTAATTGAGATGTTACCAATGCCTTTATAATTTCTAAAAATAATAAATTTTGGAAAGTAAAGTGTGTCGTTTTCCAAGAAATTTCATCCCAGTATGGATACTGGAAAATGGATGAAAATGTGGAACATATTCACCTATGGGTAATCACCATGAAAAATTATGGTTGAGTATCAACTTAGTTTTTACTTAGTGCACAATGAGAGGTTCTAAGACTGGGCACCTAGGGAGAAAAATTAAATAGAAATGATTTGGGTAATACAAATGATCTCGATGAACCTTAATGATTGTTTTCTCTACCATTTCATTGGTATCCTACCATTGTAAACTAAAAAACTCAATTACTACCATTTATTCATAACCCTACAAATTGAATGTACCCTCTATTCCAGCTTATATTTATTTATTTAAAAAGGTCACTTCTAATTACAATGAGAATATATCTATGTTTCTATATTTATTTTTTTGATATTCTCTTAGATAGAAACATTATTCCATTCAATAGGAATTTTTTTTATTTCAATCATATGTATAATCGTTGTTCCATTTATCAATTATTAAGTATTTTTTTCTTTATAGTATATTATGAAATGTTGTGTAAACTCATATGATGAATTTATTTATATTAATTTATTATAGGTGGGACCTGATATAGATATCCACTCGATGAATCGATTGGTCTCATGAGATAAACTACCAAGGGTATTCACAAACTTTTTCCCTGTTTATATATGATGTCTTGACTGACAACCCTGCTAGTATGATTATGTTGTATGAAATTATGTGATCCATTAGTATTAGGTCTATAATTAATATCCATGTTTTTATTTATTTTGTTGGATATAATATTCCATTAGTTTCATTTAATTGTGGAACTATTCTACCATTTTATTTTATTTTATTTTATATTTATTCCATAATAATGTTATAATAGTTTGCATTGTATACTACTCCTTACTGATCATTTATTCTTACCCATATTTTGTTTCCCTTTCCCAAGAAAACTATAACAGAACTATGTGTAATTTTAAAAGATATATTAAAATAGATAGCAATGTTCTTGTGGATTTTTTCTACTGTAATTTATATTCTCATGTGTAATGCGAAATATATGTGTATATATATATATATTATAATAATAACAAAATTCTGGATACTTTGGGTAATCCTATATGTTGTACTAATAATGTAATATATCCCCCATATCTTGGTTTCAGGATTCTTGGTTTTCATAGTTGGAATAAAATAATGTTTAGTAGAAACACTAAGGATTATATTTAGAGGAATGTAGATAGATATAATAATTATTAAGGAAAACCGATAATATTTTATGGAGTGTTTCCCTAGAAAACCTAATTGGAATTGTATTTTACAGTTCATTGTCATGTGATAATTACATGGGTGATATTTTTTGAGATGGTGACTCATGGAATGAATGGGAACCGTATTAACACCCATATTCAATATAGGGATATTCCCCTTAAGAAAATCAAGGAGTTGAGAGTTGGAGATGATCATATTATAAACACATTAGAGAAGTTGACCCAGGTTATGACAAATAAACTCATCTATATAGAGAAACATACTGATACACAATGCGGTGTAATATATTGGTCTCCTTAATAGGGAAACAACCATTATTGTTCAATGGAAAAACTACTCCATTGGTTGCTGAGAAATGGACCAAGTCCGTTGAAAAGATATTTATTATTTTGGCAGTAGAGAAAGGGAAAAGGTTTTCATTGGGATATATTCTATGAATGGATATAGAGATAAAATGTTGTCACTAATTCAAAAGAATAAAGAGGATATAAAGATATAGGGAATATAATGGATAAATTTTAAGGAGATATACAATGAGAAATAATTTCCGCTTCTGAAAATGGCTAAAATGAAAATGAAATTCATCAATCTCATACAGTAGGATGATAAAAAATTTCTAATTATAATGATAAATTTTTTAGTTTTCCAAGACATTATTTGAAATTTATTCATAAACATAAAATAAATATTTATTTTATATTTTATTAGATAAATTTGATACTTAGATCACTGTTATAATATTATCCATTTTTATTATTTGTGGTTATAATTGAAAAATATATTAAGATACTGAAGGAGGTATCTATGATTTATTTATTTACAGGATATATGGATAAGAAGTGGTCTCCTGAACACCACATAAATATGAGTATGTCAAAATGGAATAAAATAAGAGAAAAAAATCCCATATAAAATAAATATAAAAATAGAAATTCGGGGACTTTATTGTAGGGAATGTGAGTTTTCTTCTATTATTGAGAAAAAATCCCTCAAGATCATCTATATAAAGGAAAGGTTAGGGTTACTAATGTTTAATTATATAATGGTAATTATCAACACAATTCTCCAAACATCATGGGAATTTTTATTTGAAATTTATATATAAGAAACTTTGATCTTATGAGATCACTACAACAGAGGTCAAATTATGAAATGGTATAATATTATGTACAATAATACTAAACTTAAAGTGAGTGAATTCATTATTTTATATTATATATACAAACTTATTTATATTACTAATTTTTTTTGAAAACATTGAATCATCGCATAACACTCCTAGTAAGAAGTTTTTAGTTGGGAAACATAACAAGATTATTATAATAACATAGATTTATAGAGAAATATCTTGAAAGATGCATAGATTATACATGGTGTGAAACATGATTGTTATACCTATGGTTGATTTTTTCTAAAAATATTTTATGGATTCTCTCTCAATGTAAAATGAAATAATTTATTTCTTAATGAAGAAAATTACTATATGTGAATGGGATAAAAAATGCCTTATTTCTAATGGGGATACCTCACCTCCTGAGACCTTTATAGACCCACCTCTAGAAGCCCAACTTAATGAAGATATTAGAGAATATGAAGATAAAACACTATATACAAGGATAATATGAATGGGTAAATTGTGAATTATGTGTCTATATGCATAGAATTATAGTCGGTGAAGAATGAAAGACAACATACTAAGGGTATCATGCAACCTAGGCCTATAACTATATGGAAGTGAGATAATATTATAATGGGAATTATCATTGATCTTTTGATAACTCTAAGGAAGAATGATCTTATATGGGTTATCATCAATTACCATACCAAGTCAGCACATTTATTTATAGTAAAGGAAGACCTACCCCTTGAGTGAATTTACTATATCTATATGAATGAAATCATGAGACTTCAAGGAGAACCTCTATCAACTGTATTTGATTGTTATTATAGGTTCAAATTGAAATTATAAAGGATCCTTCAAAAGTATCTCATCAATAAGTTAAAATTAAGAACCACCTATAATCCCTTAAACAATGGGTAGTCTCAAAAGACAATATATGAACTCCAATAAAAATGTTATTGTGTTTTATTGGCTTCCAATCAGTATGGTATCAGTACGTACCCATGGTGGAATTTGAAAACAATAACAGTTTCCTTTAAAGAATCGAAATTACACTGTATGAGGAATTTTGTGGGAAGATACATATCCCTCCAACTTGTTGTGAAGATTTTTGATTAAGGAATTTATTAATACCCAAACTGGTAGAGGAGACAACTATGAAGGTACAAACTATCCATGATAATATCATAGAACCTAAAAGAAGAAAAGTGAGTTATCTTGATAATTGAATGAAAGGCTTGGAATTTCAAGTGGGAATTATATATTATTAAAAGTTTCAGAATTTAATTTAGTTATAATATTTATTAATGAGGGATGGTAAGCCCTGTATATATTTGGGTTTTCGAAAATCTAGAGATAATTAAAGATTTAGGAAAAAAATGGGTTATACAAATCAATGTTCCAAACGTAAGTGATATATTTAATGTTTTTATAGAGGAAACTTTTTCATGATGAAATAAATATTATCACATACGAAGGAATATGGTGGTAATGTTACTTTTCATATAATTGATAGCATGTATATATTTTTTACACTATAGAGTAAGTGTTATAGAATCATACAATTGAGTAGGTGGATGTCATTTGGAGAAATAAAAAAACTATATGAAACAAGAGAGACATGAGAAGATATATAGAAGAAATACCCATAATGTATTTATTAGTTTGAATATAAACAATTTTTAGGATGAAATTATTTAAGGGGGTAATATAGTACCAAATACCCTTCAATAGAAGGTAAACACAACATCCCAAAACAATCACATAATGCGCTCTCTAAAGAGATATTATTAATTAATTAATTTTAAAAGATAAATTTTAGTTTTAATATAATAAAATTAACTTAATTTTTTTAATTTTAAAGTAAATTTATTCTAAATATTATTTTTGGGTTTTTTTGGAATTTTTTGATTTTTTGGCGAATAGTGAAAAATATTGTTTTTACCAAAATTGGGAATTTTATGACATTATAAGTAAG
Source organism: Viscum album (assembly GCA_963277665.1). NCBI lineage: Eukaryota > Viridiplantae > Streptophyta > Magnoliopsida > Santalales > Viscaceae > Viscum > Viscum album. The sequence continues at coordinate 1,958,885,332 of OY728140.1, forward strand.
GCCTCAAACTATATAAAAACATTTAAATGGTAAAATATGTATATAATATGTAGAAATATATATTTTACAAATACTATATTTCTTTTATGAATCTTTTGATTATCAATTTAACGACTTAATAAATATTTTAAACAAAAACCACTTTTGGTTATTCCTTTAATTAAAAATTATTTTTTAAAAAATTTGATTTATATTTATTTTAAATCCATATATACTTTATAATAAAAAAATTTATATCAATAATATAAAATACATAGACAATTTTACCCTACACCAAAATTTTAAACTTAAAAATACACTTTTTCTAAAAATGGGTTTTACATATTACCTGCACTAATGTTAAAATTGGTTATTCATACATATATAAATTTTATATGATAAAATTTACTTCATATTTGGTATAATTAGTTATAATTTACTTAATGAGACCTGTTTTATTTTGATGTATAAAAAATTATTTACCAATGTGATAAAACTAGTTTCCAATGTAAAGTAAGAAAGGGTAAAAGTAATAAATATAGGGGTAAAGTGATTGAAACATGTTTAAAACGTGTTTATAACTTATTTTTGGATATGTTATCAACATTAACTTATTGTATATCCATTTAATTTCCATTTTTGGAGCCACATTATGTATGTGACATGTTCCCCTATAATATTTAGTTTAAATATTTACAAAAATTCTATTATCACCACTTATAAAACTAGTCTCTCACGACCCCTTAAATAACACTCCAAATTTAAGTTCCATCTTGAAAATATTACCTTATAAATTCCCTTAGGATCATTTTTACCCTATTAATCTTCTATTAATAATAGATTATCTAAATCCTTCCCTTTCTAAGGAGTCCTCGAAGGGAAAGCCTAAGTCCTCAACTCGAGTAAATTTTTTCCCTAATTTCATTTCTTTTCACCATTAATATTATAAATATATTTGTATAATTACTATTTAATTAATTTATTATTTATTTATACCTAATTTTATTATTCTAAGGGAACATATATTAACAAAATTTCTCCATTCCCCCTAAGGAAAATAAAAAATGACATTTGTGTGTGTGTGTGTGGAATACCGCCTCCAGAAAGTGTCTTGATTCATTTTCAGTAATGACATTAATTGAGTAATCCTAATATTGAATTTAGTTAATAAGTATTATATTAATAAAATATTTTATATTATCAAATTATAAAAAATATTTTACATTTCTCGTGTTCTATAGAAAATAAAATCATCAGCCATGAGTACCAGTGGACTACTACCTCCATATAATGATTTATTTATATATTTATTCTAATCAACTCCTTATATTGATGGTCATAAGTACGTTTTTAATGGAAAAATATAATTTTTAGAAAATTATTAATGTCCTTTAAAGATAATTTGGACAACCTATTGACAATATCATCAATAGAAAACCATGGAAAATCCAACCGTCCAAAATCGCATTCTAAGACAAAAAATATATTTCTTAATACTATAAAAAAAATTCATATAGGTTATATTATTATTATTATTATTATTTAAAATTATTTTATTACACACTAAAAAATATATAAGGTAACTATTCTTTTTAAATAATGATTGTATCACTAAATCACTTCATAATAATCCATTAATTATGGTATGTTCTAGTTTGGGTTGGTTTACCCATGTGCTTGAACAATGCTATAAATTTAAATCATGGATAACTATGGGAATTTAATTTTTAGAAATACATATTATAAAAAATAAATAAATATTTTATTTTATTTCTAATATTGTTACATTAATATTAAACTCATTATGTAAAATATCAATGTCAATTTGTTAAAAATCACTAAATCATTCTTATCATCGACTCAATCTTTAAGGGTCATAACCAAAAAAAAAATTGAATGAAAATATAAAATTACAAATAATTACAATAAATGTTTTTTTACTTAGTATGATTTGGGAATTATTACCTTTGGGAGAAGAATAAATGACAAAAGTGTTACGACGAAACTAGTTTAAAACGATCAAGATTACTCACACCCAATTTTTAGAATAGATAATAACTCGCTAATATACATGGAGATAATAACTATAAATTAAGTAAATAAAAGGTAATAAGTTTGAATAATTCATAAATAGGTGATTAAGAGAGTTATTTTTTATATAGGAGATTATAACACTTTTTTCTAAGTGGGAATAAAGGTAATGATTCTTTGTCATCGATTTGAATTCATTTAAAAATGATTATGTTATACTCCATATGTTCTACTATTTGGGGTACTCAATACTAATTTAATATTTTATATCATGATTTTATAATTATAGTATTTAATTTTCTATTAAAAATTATATTGTTCAAGTAATTTCTATTGAGTTTTTTCTTAAAGCTATCATAATTCACAAAAAACATAAATTTTAGAAAGCAAAGTGTGTATAGTTTTCCTAAAAATTACATCCCTATCACGATACTAGAAATTGGATAAGAATATGAAAAAAAAGAATGTATGTGTAATAACCCTAAAATTATCTGGTTGAGTATCAAATTATTCATCACTTAGGTCAGTATTATTGGTCCTGAGATAACACATCTTGTGAGCCACTCGCAGAGGATATTCTTTTGATAGTTTACACAAAATTTATGAACCTCAATGAAGTATTTTTCTACTATTGCTTCAGAATATTACCATTTCATTCTACTAAACTCAATAACTATATTATATTGATATCCCAACACATTAAATGAACACTCAACACCAATTTTTATTTATTTATTTATTATAAAGTGTAATTTATATAACATTGATAAACCCCCATAATTAATATATTGATTTTTTGTATATTCTTTTAGATAGACCATTTTCACAGTGAATGGAGAAATATATTTTCACCAGATTTCAATCAAATATATATATATATATATAAATATATATATCCATTTTTATATTTTTATTTGATTATGTAATAAGTCCCCAAAAGAATGTTATTAAATGTATTGTTTACTCATATGATAAATTTATTGAACTTAATTATAAATTGTTTGGTCCATCTATATATTTTCCCCTGATGCATCAGAAGGTCTCATAATATAAACAAGCTATAATATTGGAATAATAATTTCACAATTTTTTATGATGTCTTGGAACAATCCTTTATTGTATGTTTCTACTGTTTGAAAATATTCATTCCATCATTACTAGTTCAGTGATTATTGTCCATGATTTTATTTATTTTCATGGATATATTATTCCATAAGTATTATTTCATTATGGAATTATTCAAACCATTCATTTTTTTCATATAATTTATACCATTATTATGTCATGATATCTTATGATTTAGACAACTCCTTACTGAGTGTATAGGATCTCCTTTATTTTCTACTTTCCCCAAAAAACCTTGAATATAACAATGCGTAATTTTAAATGATATTCTTGAACAGATAATATGTTATCATTAATTTTTTATAATGTACTTTCTGTTCTCAATCATAATGTGAAAAAATTGTATATATCTATTATTCAAAAACTTCAAAGTTGTTGGATACTTCAATAACTCTGTATATAGTATAAATAATATTACATTACTACCTGCTCCATATAGCTGGAATCTATATTGTTTCAAAAATCATCTTTATTGAGTGTTCCCCATATGATAGAATATTTTTTTTCTAATGTCAAAAATAGTGGGGGTGTTGATTGTTATGGTTTATCACCCTACCTAGAATAGAATGAAATCCCAATAGGAGGAGATAAAAAATCCCTAATCCCTATGAGATGCGGCATACATGGTTTCTCCATTAAAAAATCTTAAACTTATTAAATATATAAGCATCCCCCAGATGATGGTGGTATAAAAATACTCCTAACCCAGTGGGATGGGTTTTATCTTGTATGGGTGCCACAGTGTCTTCAAATATTGGTATTTTGATTTGTTGTGTTTTTTCTTGAGCATGGGATATTGTTAATATCTATTTATCACGGTAAAAGATCTTCATAGGTGTTTTTCCTAGGATTAGGGGATTTTCCAATGTAATTTGGGATGCATGTGCGACCTTGTTGAATGCATGGAACTAGATCCAATTAGTGGCCACCCCATTTTATTCACACTGTTCTTTCATATTATAGAAAGTAGGATTTTGTTGGATAGGCCAACTGTTATATGTAGATCCTATGAATGAAACTCTTACTACAATAATAATATTGGAGGTAATCTCTTTGGGGGATTGTTATTTCTTGGTAATTGTGTAAAATACAAGTATATGTATTTTAGCCAACCCCACATATGTATATCGAAAATAGAATCAATTATTATCTACAATATTACAAGGAAAAAGTTGAATTTAATCTGATGGAAGATGATTCTCACAGAATGCATATATTATTCATACTCCTAATAAGTTATGTTATTTCCTTTTACTGATGAAGAGTAACCAAAAAGTTTATTTTCATGTAAGATTTAAACTCCCCCTTCAAAACTTCCAAAGAGTCATATATGGGAGTGGATATGGGATATAACATATTAATGAGGTTACCCATATCCAATTATTTCCATATGTCCATGTCATCATCATCATCAATATAGGAGAACTCAACCAACTAATTTATCCAATGGGTATATTTTCCCATCTTTTTATCAAAGAGGGAGGGTTTCTTGAAGTCTATTTTATTAAGAAAAAATATAAATGGGGATAAGAATATGATGATGCTAACTCTGAAAACAAATTATCTTTTGATGTTGAAGAAATTGATAGGTGGGTGTAGCGTTTTTGGGTGAAACCAACCATTATTCTTTGAGAACTCCTCTTTATATGGGTGTTATCAATGTAGGTTTGGAAACGGAAGGATATTATTAGTTCGTGTTAGATCATGATCCACTAGAACTATTGATCTATGAATCACAAGGAGGATATCTATGGATGAAGCTTCCCTCTATTTATGATAAAGATTCAATATAATATTTGGAATATATAGATAGGTCTTGTATGGCCTAAAGAAATTCATCACTGATTAATTCTAAATCATGTTCCTTCCATAGGGTTTTTTGTGTTTGGATAGATATTATATGCGATTCCCTTATTGGGAAAGATGTGTTACCACTTTATATATGATTTTTAGCATACCTCCTATATAATTAATCGATCTGGATAATGTGTAGTTGAGTGCTTGATAGTAATATGCACATGTCCCTTTTTTTACATCAAAATATATTGACAGGTGTCTTTAGACTGGGTGAGAACATGTTCATTACTTTTAGTACCCATGGTTTTGTGTTTTATATCTTATTTTGACTAAAGGGTAGATAAAATGTGTATATTTTTCTAGAATCAAAAAGTATATACCAATAGACCTCGTGGATAGATTAGGGAAACCAATATCACTAATGTGTTTATGTTACAATACACTGGTTGTCCTCTAGAAAGGGAGTAGGGATATGGTCCCACTCCTAGGTGATCAAAATGATATATCAATTATCACCTTCTACTACATTCATTAAGATATTTTGATAGAATTTCTGGATATGGGTATGAATATATTCTTATCCATCCAATACCACTAAAATATTTTGGTGGTCAACTACAATGGGGATTATAATATCTATCGATTCTTCAGTGGGGGGCAGGAATATGTGCCCAATCAAATTTTCCTCATGCACCATGTTCTTCATCAAATGATTGGAACCTTCTGTTTTTGAAAAGAGTAGTTTTTCTTCCTCACTCCTCATACCATGTGCAACCTTGTACTTTCCATGCCTCTTTAGTAGTGTGGGTTTTCAATTAGCTCTCTATAATTGGTGACTTGGGAGAGAGATGGAATGGGTGCTAAAATAGTCATCAGTTTTTACTTATGTGTGACAATGGTAGTTTATATCTTGTCCTATATTTTACTATGAACATCTGAAAAAAATATGGGATTTTAGCATCATTCAAAAAATTACAACCTCCATACATTATGTTGTATCCACCAACTCCCAAAATTTACACATTTACTATAATGTAATTAATGATGTATATAACTCTCAATGGATATTTTCTATGAAATTTTCATGAAGATTCCTATGTGGGAGTTGAATATTGAGTGAGTATGTCTTACCTTTTAAATGGATGATGTAATCTGAGACCATCTCATTTTAAATATTCTTGTAATTCTAGTGTTCAAAAAAATTCTTATACATCAGTGTTTAGAAAAACTGATAAATGAATTGAAGATAAAGGTCTTCTCATCATATGATGAATCTTGCTAGAAATTTTTTGTTCCCATCAGAGTCTACACAAATCATTTGACATTTACTACCTTCTTATGATCTAGTGTCCCCATTATAGAGTACCATATGGATATAAATGTTACAATTGATTCAATATATCTCCCATTCCATTTAAGTTTTTAGATAATGGATTCCTAAATTATTAAGAGGGGGATTTTAGTGAAACTATTATATGTATTGATTCCTTTCAGGCTACACTAGGGTAAAATGACTTTCTATGTTTTTAATTTGAATAGTGAGAGAATCTAAGGAACTGAGGAGTTATGTTGAAAATAATGTTTGAGATGATCCTTAGATATGAGTAATAGTTGATTATTAATTTGGAAACCCTAAATAAAGTGGTTTTTTCTTTCTAGTTTGAGATATTATGTGCTGACTTTCCAAAAATATGGGAATTAGTTTTCATGGTCAAGGAAAATCTAGGAATTCCTAAACCACTGGGATCAATTAAACCCGATTCCTAGATCAAAATCAAACTTGGTGATTATGACATTCAATCGAGGGTGTATTATCCCCTTCTTACTGATTCAGAGTAGAAATATTTTCTTTTTCTTGATGGTCATACTCAACGACAATATTTTCCCCAAGTAATTTAGCGTTGAGTCATCTAATATTATATACCTCAAATTTTTATTATTCAAAATTCTCTTTATTAGAGAGGACATAGACCTATCTAGTGGAGAGTGGGATAGATCCTCCCCTTATCATTCATATTTATTAGAAAGGCATTGAGACAGTGGAAATAGATCATCTGGATATTCCTTGTATGGTGTATGGCATTAATGTCAGACGCTTATGCCTATTATATATGCTGCAGTTTGAACCATGTATTGATCATGTGTTTCTTTACTATGTGCCCCAGTTTCCTTGTCTTGATTTTCATCCACTACTATATTGATATCAACAATCTTCAATAATTCATACTTTGTGGTGGGAATTATTTCATCCTCATCAAAATAATTAGGGGAATATTAATTCCACCTACCATGTTTGAAGGTCATATAATTTCATACATTGGGTCCCATTCTTAGTAGTACGTTTCAATTTAGAAATCCTAAAAGGAATAATCATATATTTCTGACATTACCCAAGAAGTGATCTATGAATGGTGATACAAAGGGAATCACCAACAATACTATGCCCCAAATGACAAGTGTGTATCGTGTAATTATAGGAATGGATGGGTATAAAATGATGGTGGTTACCACCCATCCTAGAAAATGCTGAATTCCTAGGATAATGATATAAAACTTTTCTAATAAACATGGATAGGGATGACTTCATTCCACCACTAACTCATCATAAACTCTCTATGAATTTCATAATCTCATGGGTGTTTTTAGAGGTAAAAATTTACTAAAGCCTTGTGGTCTAGGGTTTCACCAAAATGTTTTCCATAGAGGCTTCCAATGTAATCTTATTTATTTGGTGCATTTTTTGTTTGAGAAAGATTTGGGTGCATCACTTATTCATCATGTGATATTCTCATCATATAATGTTTTCCTATAGTCGAAAAATTTCTCTCATCTTAACTATGATACTTTCTTGGCCCATTTGGAGTATTAGTGCAAGATATTATAATTTTCCTTTTCACTTTGGCTAAAAACATTTTAAACCATAGAGGTAATTGATTTTTTTTGGATAGACCATATAGAATATGTAGATACTAGAAATAAAACCCCCCCCCCATGATAATAAATTTCTAGGAAGCTCTCTTTGATGGACCATATTATCTTGGGAATGGGGTAAATTTTAAAGTGCTATATTTTCCTAGAGTCTTATCATAGAGGGGAGGGTTTCCTAAATTCTAATTTATTAATTCAATATATTCATAGGAGATGGAATATTTTTTGACCAACTACCGCCCCAAATCTTCTTTTGATGTGAAAAAATATCATAGGAGGGTGTTATGGCTTTGGGTGAACAAAAATTAATCCCTTGATCACTGCTCAGTATGAGGGTGTTGTATAATTATAGATCATATGGGGAGTAACTTTGTGTAGTGTTTTTTGGGAAGGGACTCCAAAACTATTGATCCAAGTATCATGGGGAGGAAATTAATGACTGACGATGTTCTCATATAATGATGGGGAGTAATAAGGCTCTTAGGTCACCATGTATAGGTGGTATAAGGACTTCATAATTTCAAAACCAATAAATTCATGACTATTATCCTTCTATAGGGTTGTTTTTTTCTTTAGTGGGATATTTTTTAGACTCACTTCTTGGGAAATATGGGTGAACTCCTTAGATGGGAGTCTTCTTGGTGGAATCTTGCACCATTGAAGAATCTGAATAGAGTAATATATAACTCCATGAAAAAATATGGGTGAGTCTCTTTTTTATACTATAATGTACTAATTATTTCCTCAAACTAGGAAATGATGTGTTTGTGACATTCAATTACTTGCATGTTATTTCCGCAGTTTTATTTACACTAAAGGGATGAAGGGATGTGTCTTTTCTTATGATCTTCTACCTGAATATATTTAAATGAATCTTAGATATATTTGAGAATATGATCCCACTATAGTTTTTCTATCTGAATAAACTAATTTTCATCATGAGTAGAAGCTGGGATATGGTCCTTCTCTTAGTTGATCACTAGGATATTTCGGTTATCATATTATGTGATTGTCATTAATATATGATGAAAACATTTCAAGACATTTATTGGAATATATGATTGTTTATATATTACAATTGAAATATATTCTCAAGATTTTATGTAATGAATTGGAATGTGTGTTCAATATTTAATTGTAGTTAGGGTAGATTTGAGGGTGTCAAATTCGATTATATAGAAGAAATTTGGGACCTAACTGGTTAATTATCATATTTCCTGACGATAACATGAAATAAATTGACAATATTCTGTGTTATCAAGTTATCAAAATTTATTCAAACATGGTTAATACTTCCCACCTATCATCTTACTCAACTTTTTGGATAGTGGACACATATTCAACTTTCCCTAGATGTTTAACTAATCTCAATTATTCATAATTGATCATTTTTAGAGTAAATCATTAAATATGATGTAGTCTTGGATGTTATGGACCAATATACAATGAAATGGGAAATAATTGGGGTGATCACTAAGGAAAAATAAATCAGGTTTCCAGGCCATAGGAAGCATGGGGATATTATTTTCTATTTCAATTATCAAGTATCCCAAAACTAATTGTTTTCAAATATTAGATTTTGTTTCATTTGTTTGTATACCATCTATAAACTAATTCTTTTAATACCACAAGAAAATTTTGGTTTTTTTGTGTTTTTTTTTCTCTTAACAATGGGTGATCATTGATATAGTGCTTTCATGGGTGTCATAATAGTGTCCATTTATAGTTTAATAATGAAAATAGTACTTTATATGATGTCAAAAAATTACCTAATATGTATGAAAAAATTTTAATTTGGATTTTGTTCACTAATTACCATCCTCTAGATGATGCTTCCTATCCCCAAAATCTAAGAATCTTCTTAGGTAATTTAATATATTTAATGATATCGATAACTCATCCTCAATATTATCTCTTTAAATTCGAATTATATTATCTTAAAGGAGTTTAATATTGAGTGAGTATTTTAAAACATTCCATATTGAGAATAAATCAAAGACTATCACATTTTCAGGTTTCTAATAATTCAAGAGGTTAATGACCATAATCTTCTTTACTGTGGAGATAAATTGGTAAATAAATCAATGGATAAGGACTTCCCTACCCATGAAATATCCAATTAGAAAACATCTCTACTAGAAAATCTGTCATCCACCCATTTAGGGTATGGATTCCTTTCAGGTTATACTTGGGGAAACCAACCTTATATAGTTTCTATTTAATTAGTGATAGAGTTGATGAAACTAAAAATTTATAGAGTCAATAATTTTTGAGTTTACCCTTTAATAGAGTGAATACCATTCATGTATTCATACCTTAAAATGGGTGTCATTTTATCCTCATCTGAATTATAGAGTGAATCCTCACTCCATATACATTTTTCGAAGGGCACCTTAGGTTCTTCATTTAGTCCCCCTTTCTTAGTCAGATGTATTTATTTAAAAACATTGGGGCATTGTATTATTTTTTATATGTTCCCCTAGCATTGATCTATGGATTCTGATCCTAATGGAGTCCACTACCACCCTTTACGATCATTACATGAATGATAGGGGCATGTAATATAATGAAAAAAAACTAGTACTGTTCCAGTTAACGGAGGCTACTGCCTATCCTGGAAAAGACTGATTTCTTATGAGGTGGAGGTAAAAACTACCCAAGACCAAAGATATAGGTTTGAATTGGTTTAAAAAATAGCATGTCTTAAACCCATTGAGGATTCGATGATCCAAGGGGTAGTGATGGTGGTAATAAAATTTTATCATGCCCTATAGTGAGTGTTTCTCCCATATGGCTTATATTATAGCAACTAATGAATTCTTCCTAATTTGTAATGATTTTTATCAATTGAAATCCATGTTCAATGCATATTCATCATGTGAGTTTCTCATCATATGAGGTTATCATACATTCAAGGGATCATCCCATCTCACCGGGTATTTTTATGATACCGTGTTGCTGACTTGGTGTAGGAGACTATCTGTAGAACATTCCCCTTCATTACACAATGTTTTCATGTTTTATATAGTATGATTTTATGGTCATAACAAGTATATTATTAAGATTTTATGACCAAAACAACTCCAATGATAATTATATCATAGGATTCTCACTTTTGGGGAATCTTCTATCCTTGAAATGGGGGAAAATATAAGCTTTTTATATTTTCCCCACCCTCATATTCATACATCATATGGGGTGTCAATGATTGTCTTCTATAACACCGTAAACTGGTAAAGAAAAACTTTCCATAGTTCATCATTGTTTTTCATTGATCTAGGTTTTTGAGATACTGAGAAAGAAATTAAAAAAATTGATGATAGAGATTTCTAATGTCTTGGAGAAGGTCTTCATACTCTTGATAAGGTTGGTTCCTATAATTTAACTAGTAAATAGTTTTCTAATGGTTTTGGAATAAATAAGGCATGACATACTTTTTCATCACATATAGGGTGTCATTTTGGTGAGTGGTGATTGTCCAAAACATTACAAGGAGGTTTCCCTTGGACAATTAATTCCACATGTCCATTTCTTCCTCATCATATCTAGAGGGGAACACTTATACATGATCTAGCCAACATATTTTTACCCATGTTTTATCATAGAGAGGATGGTTTCCTAATGTCTATTTGATTACGCTGAATCATTCATGAGGCGAGGGAAATGTAGACATTTATTGTCACACTAAATCATCTTTTGATGAAGATGGAATATGAAAGCCATGGATTATTGTTATGGGTGAAACCAAACTCAATCCTTTGAGTGTTTTTTGGTATTAGGGAATCAAAAAATTATTTTTTATATGGTTAGAACATTCTTGTTGTGTGTTCTAGGAGGGGCTGCCAAAATTATTGATCAGAGTATTATGGGGTGGACCTCCATCACTGTAGATTGTTTCACCTTTTCATAAGGACTTGGTGGACTCTTGGTCTTCCAAAACAAGTGTTATAGGGCCTCAATAATGTTAGTAATGATTAATGTGGGAGCATTTTCTTTATCTAGGGTCATTGTTCCCAGAAGAAATATCCTAATTTATATGAAATTATTGGGTTATATAGGTGGCCTCTTTGGATGGGAGTCTTCTTGGGTGACACCCAAGCCATTTACGGAGATGGATATGAGATCCTTGGTGTCTGGAATAAATATGGGTGTGTCCCTTTTATTAAGTGGAATATAAAAATTGTTCCCTTTAGAATAGGTGGGAACATGTTCCCAAATTTTGGTAACCAATTAAATATATCATCAATATTTATATGACTGAAGGGAGAAGGAATGTGTACCTTCTTTTAAGACTCTTCCAACAAATATATAAAGGACTCTTGGTCAGAAGTCAAAATATGACCCCACTCTTGGGCTTACATCATAATACACCAACCATATTTCCAAAATGGGGTAAGGATATAGAAATTACCATGGGTAATAATCAGGATATGTTTATTATCACCTTCTTCTACCATTATTAGAATATGATGATAGATTTACGAGATGTGGGTAGGAATATTTGCATGTCCATCCATTTTTTCCAAAATATATTTTCAATATTCTATAGTGGGGATGAGAATATTTGCATGTTATTTAGTGGGGGTGGGAATATATACCAACTCCTATCCTACAGTCACCATTGGGATGTGTGTAATATTTCAAGTTCATGGGATGGAAAATGAACTTACCACTAGTCACTATTAGGACACGATGACATGAATTTCCACTAGAGCGTACGGGTGGTGTTTTTTGGTATGAATAGGGATATATTCCATCTCTGCCACCATTTTATACTAACCCATCATGTATTATGGAATATTTCTATGATAGTGATCTTAGTTTCCTCCTATCTTTTTTTATTCGTGAGACCTCTTTTGAGGATCCTAGGCTTCAGTCATAGGAACATAAATCTAGTGAGTAGCCTCTTTAGTGCAGTCCAAAAGAGCAGGGTCTACACAATGTTTTTTAGTGGTGATGGTCGAGATCCTTACTAGTTGAGTCCTATTAAATTGTGAGGTTATTACCAATATATGGGTCTACCTTTATAATAATTTATATCTCAACCCCATTCTATTATATATTTTCTTTATAGGAGAGCACTTTATCATATCCGTGTTGTGAGAGGAATATTCCCACATTTCCCATTACTTATAGAAGAATGGTTTTGAGGTAGTGGAATCTATTCATTCAGAGCTTCCAAGCTTTTTTTATTATTTTGAATCCACATGCGCATGAATTAAATATTTATTTTAGTGATAATCGCATCTTGGAATTTGTGTCTCCATTTCATGAATATGTGCATGTGTCTCTATCTATATTATCTACTAGATTGACAATGACAATGTTTACCAACAGATTCCTTATATTAGTAATTATTTCATCATTCTAAAAATAATAGGTTAAATTTTTATTCATTATACCCACTTCTAATTGTAAATAAAAGATTTCCCTTTGGTTCCTCTTTCTTATTGGGCTGTATTGGTTTACGACCACTATCATGATTTAAATATTGTATCATATGTTACCATTGTATTGTTCTATGGATGTTTTTCCTAAGGGAAACCTCAATAGTTTTTAGTGAGTGGGCCCAAAATGATAGGTTTTTGTGATGTAATTGTAACGATGGTGGGGGTGCTGGATGTTGGGGGTCACCACCTCTCCGTGAAAAGGTATATTTTTAGGGAGGAGGAGTTAAAATACCCATATCCCTAAGGTATGGGGTTAACTAGGTTTTTCTACTATCACTTCTTGAACATGATGAGTACATGACGATCCTTAGAGTGGTGGGGTTGGTAGAAATTCCCCCAAACCTATGGGGTGGGGATGATCCTTGATGGAATTGATAGAAGCTATAAGTGTAGGCTTTCAGATATGATGTGTTTTTTATGAGTTTGACTTGGGTTCATTATATATTCAATATGTGAGATAATCATCATAAAAACGTTGTCCTATGATAAATGGATTTCCCCTTCATGGATTGTTTCATGTGCGACCATATTTGAGGCTTCATCCATGAGCCTATCAATAGTATATTAACATAAGTGACACCAAATTTGTGGCTTATAGATAGTATAATGTTGTTAGACTAACTACATGTTATATTAAGATCCTGGGATTGAAACCCTTTATGATTTAATAACAACATTGGGTGAAATATTTTACGAACTCAGTTATTCTAAAAATGGGGAAAAAATTTAAGTCTTAGCATTCTCCTTATCCTCAAATTTGCACATCAGATGAGGAATTAAATTTCATCTATTGAAGTTCCCTTTGGTTGTGAAAACAGTATTTCCATAGGGTATGGTAGTGTTTCTCCTATATCAATTTTTGGGCTATTGAGAATGCAGTTAAATAAATCCAATGGAAGATATTTCACATGGATTATAGATAGTCATCATACATTAGATAAGTCAGGATCAATTTCATAAGATTAAAAAGACTATCCCAAAATTTTTAGTAAAAATAAGGTATTCAATCCTCCTTCAATACCTCCGGGTTGTGATATTGAGGAGTTACGATGGTCTAGAAAATAATCAAGAGGTTACCCATAAAAAATCATTCAATATGTCTTTGTCATCATCATCGTCTTTGATGGGGAATAGTTCTACCTAATCTATCCATTGTGGTTTTCCCAATGTTTTATTTGAGATGTGTGGGTCTCCATAAATATCTATAATTAAGATGGAATATATATAACATGAGGAATATGCGGACACCAAATGCCACCCCAAATCTTTTTTTAATGTTGATGAAATATGACAAGTGGTTATTGAGTATATTATAAAAACCAACCTCTATCTTTCCATCACCACTCTGTATTATGGATATATAGATTTTTGGTAGACTAGGGGAGTACCTTCTTATAATGTGTTCTTGTGAGGGACACCATAACTATTAATCAAATTATCATAGGGAGGATCCACCTGGAAGAAGTTGGTCTCATTGTCTGATGAGGAGTCAACAGACTGTTAGATCAAAATAAAATTTTTTCTTAAGGCCTTAATAATTTCAACACTAATTAATGTTGGAGTATGTGATTTGATCCCAGGTTTTTATTTTCTATTACAGATACCTTATTTTAGATGTTACTCTTTGGGTAGACAAGAGACCTACTTGAATATTAGACTTCCTATATGACAGTCGTGTAATTGATCTAGTTGATTTAAGAGATCCTTGGTGACGAGTGGGAGTTTGAGCCCATAACTTATTTTCCACGAGAATATATCGATGGATCCCTTTATACCATGAATGAATATGTACTAACCTTTTTATAGCCACTTAAGTGAATTTTTAGTGTTCTTAAGGCAGATGTATAGTGGTAATATGTTCCTATTATAGTGTCATGGTTATGATATACCAATAGGCCTCTTGGAAGTATGTCTGAATATAAGATCATTTTTATACTATTTTCTTAAGACACCAGTTGTCCTCCCATAGGGGAGTAGGGATATGAGACCACCCTCAATGGTCATTAAAAAATTCAAAATATCACCTTCTGCTACGGTCTTTAGGATATTTTAATAGCTTGGGAAGGTGTGAGAAATAATATAGGTATCTCCACTTGTCATGGCCAAAATATGTTTGTGGGATTCTAAAAAATGGATGGGATTATGTGACCACTCTTTAGTATGAGTATGAACTTTTCCCCTATGTAGTCATCTTTTGTTATCATGGAGTGCTATAAAACTTCATTTTTAGTGACTTAAATTTAGTACTTCATACATTCCAACATGCTATTGGCACCACCGGAGCATACTGGGGGGATTTGCTAGTATGATAATTCCTATATAGGATTTATCTTCAACCAGCCCATTCTGAAGGATCCCACCTAGGGGAAAAATTATATGGGCCAATTCCTAGTTCCCTTGGAATTTTTGGACTTGGTGGGTCCAAACCTGGGTGCCCAGGCCTAAGTGGATCAAACTAAGATCTCATGGGATTCCTTCTCAATGAAATCCTAAGGAACCAGGGTTGAAAAACATTATCAGTGGTGATAGAGTTACTAGAGTCCCTTCATTTCATCTTTGATAAAATTTTGAGGTTGAGATAGACTTTCAGAGATTCTGGTATAAGTTAAAGAAGGTACTAATTGTCCTGATTTGGGGAGTAGAACTAAAAGTGGGTGAAGGATAAAGAAAATACCACTAGCTTTGTAGTATGATTTTTCAAATGAGGTGACACACATGGCTTCAATCATCCTATTCAATTCTAGCCAGGGGAATTATCCCTCTGTTATGGTCCTATGTTTTTACTACACATATTTCCCATAGGTTGTGTTGACATATAAACCCCCCCCCAAATAAGGGGATACCAAATTTTTAACCCTGGTTGATGAAGTATTATGGGGAATCCTTTAGAACTTATACAGGGCCTCAAAAAAAGAAATGTTTGGGACTCCTGTCATCATCCAATCGATGTGCACAACCAAACACACATAGGGGACTTCTCTTTCAAACAACATATTTATGACTAAGACATGGTGATAATGGAACTTCAAATTCTAACATCAATTATTGAGTTAGGAGTTTCTACCACTCAAAAACATTCGCATGGTCTATAAAAATATTTATGTTGTCATAGATCTAATATATTATTCTAAATGTGGCTTATATAATACTAAATATATACTTAAAAATAATATAAAATTGATCTATTGTAATATGTTTTATAAAATTACTTTCAAATAATATTTATTAAAAAATTAATGATTTTTATTGTGTAATAGACATTTAATAAAAAATGGGTGGTAGAAAAATTTAATATGTTAAGATAAGTTGAAAAAAGATGTTTAACTTTTTCTATAAATTTTGATTGGGGTATTTGTTGTTCCTCAATAAGATGTCTAATCAAACCATGCAAATTGATCTACGAAAACTGTTATTGGTTTTACCTTGTATCATTTTATATAGTAAAAATGGCTCAAAATTGCTACAAATATGAGTTTTTCGTTGGGACAACCTAATATTTGAACATTCAATGGATATTCAACTTTTCTGAGAGGGTCTTTTAGTATTTTTCTATGAATAATGAATTTTATACTCAAAATTTTATTCATAAGAATATTATAGTGTTAAAATATTATCATTATTTATATTTTGATGTTATTTATAATTAAATATATAAATTAATGTATAAATATCGGAATATATTTTAACAAAACAATTTAATTGTATAAATAAATATTTAAAAATACTTATATATACCCTTTATTTTTAAATATATAATCCATGTGGAAATAAAAAATAATTACCCGTTTTATTTAAGATAAAAAAATTTCTATTTCAATTACCTTATTAAAAAGTATGAATATGTATATAATTATAAAAATGTATATATAACTATATAAATGTGTGTGTCTGTGTGTATTAATAGTCATATATATATATATATATTCTACTCTATGTATATATATCAATATTTATAAATAAGTATACATTGAAATATATACATACATATATATAAATATGTCAATATATAGAAAGTAAAATCCATTAGACTAGTGGTAACAGTTCTTGTTATAATTTAGTGGGTGGGGGTTCTAATCTCATCCCCCTTTCAATTAATTCAATATTTATGGGATGGGTTTGTGATGGGCCAAAGGGTGTGGGGTTTTGTGTGTAGTGGTCATCGATGGATTTTTTTCTAGATTTATATTATATTTCATTTTTTTTAAAAAAATCTAGAACATTTTTTCATCTCTAGAAACTAGGACATATAAAAGTTACTTTTATCAGCACTAAAAAAGTGACAATTAATACCCCTTTTATCAACACTTTTTTTAGGATGATAAAATCACCTAGATTTTAGGGGGACTAAAATTGTTATTCGTTTTTTGGCATTGATAAAAGGTAATTATATTAATAATAAAGGCCGAATCTATAGTTGTAGGGGACCATATCCCAGAAGCCCTTTCCATAGACATTTATCAACATCGAAGGTTCCCGATGAAGGTTCCAAAGAGTCTGGAGGAATTTTAGGGGAAGGGGGTTCCACTGATAAATATGGAATGGATGTGGAATGGGAACCAAAGATATATCATAACCCCTTAAGGATAAACTTTCATATTCGGATATGTAGTGGCATGGTCACCTTGATACAGTATAGGGGGAGCCTGAGTGGAATTCAAAGCTACTTCCATTTTGTGGGTAGCTTGGCCGAAGGATGTAGGTTGTGGAATACTTCCATTCTTGGAAGAGGGGGACAAACAACGTGGTACTTATTGATAATTTATAACCCCAGGACCACTTTTATAGGATATTTCAGGGATTCAGGAAATTTCCTTTGACCTAGGGTGGCTACAGTGGGGTCCCTCAGTTTGCGCCATAGAATACGTAGTGTCAGGGAGGGATGTAACATTGTCTATGGGGTTACGCCATGGTCTCCTTAAAAAGTGTCTACCTATAAATACACCAAGTCCATTCGAACACCATTATTTCCCACCTATCTTCCTCTAATGCCAGGTGTCCAAGATAGGGTTTTGATGATCATTGAAGCCTCTTTTGATAGTTATTGACCCTCATCTTTTAAAAAACTATATATGGTAATCCCAGTTGAGTTTTACCATATTTTTATAACAGTTACACTATATTTTATCATGTCTCCTACCATTTAATCTTAACATAATTAGAAATTTGATATTTAATTTTGTAAAGTAATTTTTTTCTTTCTATAGTATTTTCATGGAATCAAATATTTTGTAGTTAATAGTTCTTATGCGATTGGTGAATTGATACCCACTATATTTGTCTATTCCCATGCATAGAATGTAGACACTTTCAATGTAGTGTAATTTTTTTTTCTCTTATTCATTTACATGTAATCATAAATTTATAAATTTTTATCCCTTCGTATAGTAATAAAATTAAAATCATAAATATTTAACCAGATTAAATAATGATATTGGATAAATATCACATGTTGTCATTATTTTCTACAATCATAATGATCTTCCTCTTATTTTAATAGATTGTTTTCTTTATATTTTATGATTGTTGAGAATGTTTAGGATCATATTTTTTATGATGTAGTTAAAAAAAATTTAATGAATTTAACGCAAAAATTAATTGATTAAATGAAATAAATAATTAAAGAAGACACTTGATTGAAATATGGTGTCTCTTATAATTTTATTGTAATTCAAATTGATAAAATGTTCATGTTTTGTTGAATATGATATTCAATGTGTTTGTGGAATTAATAAACATGTTGAACAATGTTAATTATGGTTAATGATATAATGAACAGTTATCTTAAATGAGAGTGGTAGTTTTCAATGATTCATGAAGCTATAATTAATGATATTGGAATGTAAAACTTTTGATAGATAATTATAGATGATACCACAAGTTCCATGAAGTTGGAACATATATATAATGAATAGGTTAATGAAAGTTGAATTAAAAAATGACATTTGAGAGTGATAAATCCTTAGGTTCAAGATGAATCTCTTTCTTATAATGTTTCAATTCCTTGTGTTGGGATCTGTGATTGATCATTTGTATGTGAAGGATGAATGCGTTGTTTTTTGGTCCAAATTGAATTTGGATTATGAAAATATTCTTTCATCTTTATGATATGCTTAATATGTGATATTACGATGTTATATGATCCTAGGATGGATGATGAGTTGTGGGTAGGGAGGCCCAGATGATGTGGTGGTACTTTATGACAGTGACGGCGAGATACATCAGGATATACTGGTGGGTATTGGGTATGGAACTGGAGATGATGAAATGGGTTGAAGCATGGCTTTCGATATGATGTGATAATGTTGTAAGCTTGCTTGTAATGAATCTATTTGATGAAAACTGATAGGGTTTCTTATTATCTATGTTAATTTTTCCACTAATTGAGGTAGTTCGATGTACCTGGTTCCACGTTTACTATTGGGGGTATCTTAGGATGGTTTTGCTAGAGTGCTATGAATAAGGAAAGATAGTAATATTTTATGACGTTTAACCCATTAGTTTGGTGATAATGGAATAAAAATTCTAAATGGTTTTAATCTTTAGAAACTAAGGAATCATATAGTATTATTCATGGAGAACATGGAATTTACCTTATTATTTAATATTATATAATTTGAAATATTATTGATGGATACTTAAGTTCTAATGAGTCATTTAAATTTAAGTGGAATTTCATATAGAATTAATAAATATAGTTTAATGTATGTCATTAAAATTTTGTGTGCTTATAAAATATCTGGTCCATATTGGTGGTATCCTGGTGTTCGAGAGATGATAGTTGTATTCGATCCTAGGACTAGGTTATTCCTATTGTGTCATTTTATGAAATATTATATCCTATATTTTTTTATTTCTTATGCTACCCCACCCATGTCCATTTTGGAAACTAATACCTAGGGGACTATATGAGGGTGTTTTCCCCCACATCCCAATGGGAGGATGAATGGTTCACTTCACCCTATAGTATCACTTTGTTCTCTTGGAATTTTTATATGCTACCATAAAAGGTGGTTTGTTATCCCATATATGATTGTAAATGGTTTTAATGACCTGTTGTTATTTCATACCCATGTATCTATAGATATAGAATCCAAATGATTATTATATGTATGATGTGTATGGGAAATGGTAGCTCGAGGTAGTTAATTAGTTTATGAGACATTATAGCTTGAGGTATGACACAAGATGTATAATACATTCAGTACGACCTATTGTGGATCTTGAAAACTACTCAATTATGATATGATTATATGGATGGGATGATGTGATAATTTATTCCTTGAGGATAATGTGGTGATACTTATCCCATATATTTGCGAGTAGGATTCTTTTGAAGAGAGATGGATTGGGACGTTTGACATTAGAGAAGAGTGGAAAACCTGTGGGGATTAGACTAATGTGTACCCTGGTAGTAGGTATTATATTATATTTTCCACTATCGGTGGTACTTTGTGAGAGTTATAGTTGGGGAGGCTGAGAACTTAGTATACCAATTTAGCTGACAAGATAGTTTTCTTTGTTTTTCATTGACCTTTAGTATGCTTTGGTTTTCTTTCACATGAGAGTACCCATGGAGGATCCTACTAAGTATACTATTATTCTCACCCTATATTTATATTTATATATTTATATATACTATTTTAGGTCAACAGGAGTAGGATGGAGATCGAGCTTGATATTATTAGCACTTTTTTTGCAAAAGTTTTTTAGGGTTAGTGGTTGTAGCCGAGATTATGTTTTTTGGTACCTTTAGTTTCGTTTCGGTTGTTTTAGAACTATATTACATTACATGTATGCACTGTGGATTTATTTTATATATCTAAGCAAGTGTGTATTGGTTTATTTTTTTATCTCTCTCTTATTCATATCTTCTTTTTGAGGGAAATCCCTCACATTATATGTATAATATATCTGAATGTTTTTATGAAATATATTATTTAAATAATTTTAATTCTTCAGTATCTGGTAGTGTAGGCAACCTTGTGTTTAAAATAACCATGATACGCCCTTTTTATAAATGACCATTATAGCCTAGCTGTTAGTTTATTGGGAATATGAATAACTATCTTATGAAAATGTATTGTGAATTAATTGACATCCAATTATTTATTAAAAATATTAATCATTTAGATATTTGTATTTCTATTTTACAAAATTTACTGAATTAATATTAGTAATGAAATTAATGAGATATAAATGTTATATACTTAATAAAATATTTCTTATACTCATCTAATTGATTTTTTTCTCATAGGGTATGAATAAACCCTCTTTGATATATTAAAACCTATATTTTCCAAAAGGATAATTTTACACCTTTTAATGGAGAACCCTTTTAAATAATTATTTTAAAATATTAATAATTTTCATATCAAAAAATAAATATTTTCTTTAGAAGTGTAATATAAAAAATTTCGTTGGATGAAATTTTAATATTTTTCTGATAACTTTCAAATTTTGATGAATAGAAAAATACACTAAATTTTAAATGAAAATTGTTGTTTTCATAAAAATAATTTATATGGTTAAGTTCTAATATTGAATTGTTTTAATGTATACATATAATAAATTTTTTCATCCTAAATAATGTATGCCAGTAAAATTAAGGTTTCATTGAATTGAGATGTAAAAACTTTTAAATCTATTGCAATGTTTTATCTTTTAAAACTCATTCTCCCTTTTCAAAAATGGGATTAATTTTAAATTACATACTAAAACGTATATTTTTTTAATTTAAAAAAAAACAAATCCATATTTGGAATCAGTAGGTCCAAATTATGCTAATAGATTTATTTTATTTTTAGTCTTTATGAATTGTACAGTAAAATGGTAAAACGAGTAATTAAGGGTAAAAATACTATTATAAAATAACCATACACTTGTTATAATATTATTTTATGAGATATGGCCGACCAACACAACCATTGGGACAAATATTTGGCTTTTGGAAGCCACTTGTGTGTGATTATGACACTTATAACTTTTAATTTAAAGTAAAGGAAAATATGTTATAAAATTATATCTTCTTACTAAAATAATTTTAATATGGGGTTATATAGGTAATCTCTTCGAATATAAATTGTTATTATAAATATAAATATATTTACTACATCTTGTTAATTTATTTATATTTTCTAGACATTAAATAATTAAATTTAATTATGACATAATAATGATGTAGTGATTTCTTTATTAATGATGTAATCAAATAAGTGATATTATAAATATTAAATTAAATATTATTTGACATAATATTTGACATAAATGATTTTTATAGGTTAATAAGACCAGTAAGAATACTGATAATTTTTTTTTAAATTTATCTCGCTTTTTAGATTTAATTTAAATTTAATAAAATGAATAGTGTAAAAATTGACAAAATTGATGTTTCATAGAAATATAAAATTATTAAATTTTTTGAAAACCATAAAAACATTTATAATACCAATGTGACAATTATAAGTTCTAAATGTTCACTAAGTGTTCTATTATAGTAAATTGAACCCATATCATTAAAATTTATTGCCTCTTAATACATAATTTTTTTACCACAATTAAAATTAAAAGAGAATAACTAAGGGTAAACCAAAAAGATAAGGTTTAAAATTAAATCAATACATGTACTAAATTTAATTTAAAATGTTATTTAGAGATATCCTCATATTATATTTTACATATTTCAATTTTTATTAAAAAATTAATTTATATTAATTTAATATTTTAAAAAAATTTAAGGGTTCCCCTCACATCAATTATAAAAGTCCACCTACTCCATCACCTATTAACATCAATATGAGCCATCAAACTAGGAAATACACTTCTATTTTTCCTTATAGAATTCCATAATTACATTATTGAGGTTTTGGTCTTCTTCAAAGACCAACTCTAGTGCTCTAGGAAAAGATTTATAGGAAGTGGTAATCTCTTCTACCGATTCATTAAAAATTATTTCTTCTTATAAATACTCTTAATTAATTGTTGAATAATAAATTAATAACATCAGTATCAATGATATTATGATATTTTATTATAAAAATCAAAAAACCATATTTCACCTTATAACCATCCAATATAAAATGAAATCACCACGCGTGCGTACGTACGACTTACGGTCTCCACATTGTAGTGTAATATTTTTTTCACCAACACTTTACTTAGATGGACATAATGATGTTAATAATAACTATATATGATTATTATTACATGATACTAATTCTTAAATAAAATACACCATCCACTTCAATGCCATTCCACAGTTGTGAGAATGATATAATCGCTCGTGCATCCGTACGGTTAACCGTCTCCACGATGCGAAGTCATTCACTCTATATGATATTCATTAAATAATGATTATAAAAGTGTAAATAATGAATAAATATGGTATATATTAAGTTAATATCATTTTTAAATTATATAAATATGACCTAAGAACGATAACCAGTGCTTATTCGACAACACATTCATAAGAACATAAAGCAGTTAATATCTGAATAACAAGTAACAATGTGACGTTACTAACAAACGGATGATAATATGATCAAATATAATATCATAAAAATTAATATAATTCATTAATAAGTCAATAATATTATTTAAATCATTATACATGAGGTTTGGAAACTTTTTAATAAATTCAGATCTATGTTAAGGGAAAATTTTTCAATCTTATTATTATCCTAGATTATTTATTCGTAAGAATTTATTGAAGTATATTAATAATCCACATCAATGATACTGGAATATCTAATACTATTTATATTATTCTGCAATTTTTTTAATGTCAATTTTAACCATTGATTAATTTTTATTAAATGGTATTAAAGGAATATTTTTTTATTTTCATCATTATGTACTTTTTTAATTTTCTATAAGAAATGTGGTGAGAATGTGTTTTTAACTTATATTAAATAAATAATTTTTTCTTTCTTTCATAGAGCCTTATATCCATGAATATTCCCTAAAATGTTTTAATATTTTTTAAAGAAATTAATTTTTTTTAAATTTCGTTGCATTATTAAGAAAGAAAACTTTTTTTTAATAAGAACTGATATTTTCCTCTAGAATAATTTCATGTGTTATATCAAAACTATTTTCCATCTGAGATTTAATTATTTAAATAGGGTTCTGATTCTATACCAATTATTACTATTATTTTATTATTATTTTTGTGTAATTATATTTATGAAATCCATTTGTTTTTCAATGAATATTTTATGATGGAATGATGTTTAAGAAACCCATTTAATTCCTTGGGTTATCCTATAATGAATGATTTATGTTTTTGTGGCACAAATAAGAATGATTTCATTGCGATTTGAGTGGGATGTATATCTCCCCTCAAATTTATTGGGAAAAGATTTTTATCTCATGAGATAGACATGACTCTAACAATAAGTAAATCTGGTTCAGTAATATAGGGGTGGAATGTCAAGTAAACCTGGTTCAGTAATGGAATTTGTATACTATTATGGTCTTGGAAATGAACCTTGACTAATATTAAATGATTCACTATGATTATGTACATGCCAAAAAATCGCATGTCATATGTTAGGACTTTTGGTATTACATTCATTTATTCTTATAGAATTTTATGATTTATCCCATGGCATGATATCAGGATCTTTTGTATGATGGATAAGATTTTCAAATGTTTTGTTCTTTTGTCTTATGATTATCATTTTATTGATATCTCCGTTGTTTACCCTTACTAATCATCTAAGATCGCCCTTTAATTTGTTTCTTTCCCCCATGTCATAAGAATGTTATTTATAGGAACTATGCCTTATAACGTTTCTTAATCTTTAATTTTAAACAAGAACATACATTATTACACATTGAGGATCTTTTAGGGTTTAGAGTTTTAAAGAATTAGGATAACTTACATATATAACGTACCACATTCATACAATGATGACTCTATTAAAAATAGTTTATATTTTTTTCAAAATATAAGACATTAAATCCTAAATCATGACTTCTCTGATAGAACTCTATATCAAACATCATGAATCCCTTATTTATCTTAGCCATCCTTATATCCTGTGAAAAACATTTTAAAAACATGGGATGAGTATACAAATTAGTAAGGGATATAAAGATAGAAATCATTAGTCCAGTGATAACATATAAACCAATAAAACCAATATCATAAAAACTAGAATGCATGGTATACTAATGTTGTTGCCTGGGAAAATATTTACCATATCACCATTAAATTCACCCTTGTATATGGAATAATCCTTTGGTCAACTTTCATATCCAGAGTACCTAATGCATTGGAGAGCTATAATGGGGCTCACTGGTCATATCTTGAGCTACAATTGGCTCAACCCAACATATCGTGAGCTATAATGGGCTCAACCCAACATAAATAATTTCCAAGGAATATATCATGGTAATAAATTTTCCTAAAATCATGATAAATGACTAATTCCATATACATATAAAAATACAATCCCTTTGATAATTATTAGAGAGACTTTTAAAAGGATTTTAAATGGAAAGTCCTTTAAAAATATAATTGAAGTGATAATTAATAAAATGTTATTTAAATATGTATACTATATAAATATACATAATACTACATTATACAAACAAAAATTCATCACACTAATAATCTTAATACAGCAAAATGGATAAAGTAGAAGGTTAACTCAAATAATAAAAATTAGGTTTTGAATTCCATTACCTCGAGTTTTTCTTACTTAAAACATGTTTAAAAATTATGAATAATGATTAAAATAGTGTTATTAATATCTCATAGAAAGATATACATCTTTATAATATCTTATATGATCATTTCATTATATCATTCTACCATTTATTTGTTAGTATTTTGTTCTTTGCATTTTTTTTGTGGGGTTTTATATACATGGTTTCCATGATTGGATCATGATGGATATTAATGTCAATTGGAAGGGAAACACTAGAATAGATAAGAGAAGGTATTTAAATATTTAAATTATCATAATTTATACCATTTACCATTTTGAAGTTTGATATGAGGATGATTCATAAGTTAAAATATTAATGATTTTCGTTTAAATCATTTTAGGGGTTCTTCGATAATAATTGCCACATTTTGTCTTATAAATTAATACCATGAGTAAAAAAATTCCATAACTATGCATGAGACATAATACATATATTAAAACCTAGTTCAACCATAAAAATGGTTTCATGACTAGACTTTACATGATTAATGCAAATTGAAATCACATCGTCCATGATTTCGGTAATTCGACACATCATGGACAATGTTTTTATTCCTTGAATAAGTGGGAGAGGAGAGTAGAATGATGATGGATTTTCCATGAAAAAGATAACATCCAGAATAAACATAATTTCTGGAGCTTTCATTCCTCTTTGGTAATTTGAAATGAATAAATAATAAGAAGAGAAAGAAACTCAAAATAAAAGAATAATTGAGAAATCCCTTACAAATATTCGGCAGCCTAACGGCTATGCAACATAGTTTTAAAAAATATTAAAAAGAGAGTGGAAGAGGGTCACTAATATAGAAATGAATCATAATACAGAATATATCCAGAATAAGAAGGTATTTAGAACATGGTATGGAAACTTGAAATTTATACCACAAAGAAGAGAACTTGAATGGAAAACGAAAAAAATTTAGAATTTTCTTACCTTGTAGATTTAGTCTTAGAACATGAAGGTTGGGACCTTAGGGGATTGAGGAAATCTTGGGAGGACTACTTGGGATGTATGGAGGTTAGATCTTCGTTGATGAGGATTCAGGAATGAATTTAATGAAGGAATGGGATGGTATTTATATCAAAAGTGAGGGAATATTTTAATAATTTCGAAGGAACACCTGATTAGTGGTATTTTCAATACCATGGGCTTTCCCATGTTATTTGACTAAGGTGTTAGCCACTTGGGACACCTCATATATTATTTTACTATAAATAAGTTTACCAGATTCATTACATCATTACTACATCATTAATTATGTATTTAATACACTAAGACTCAATATTGTATTTTCACTATTCACTGAAAAATCAACTGTATCAAAAAAATACAAAAAAAATTCTCTTACAATTTATCAATATTTATAATTAAAAAATTAACACCATTTTTTGAAAATAATTTTTTAAATATTATTAATTTAATTTTTAAATAAAATCAAACTTAATTCAAAAATAAACAATTTTAAAATATAACTGCATTTGTATCACATTGAATATTTAACCAAGATGTTATTATGTTAAATCCTTAAGAAAATAAAATATTAATAAAATTTACTATTCATTATGGTCATATTAGTATTCATATTACTATTAATAAGGGTATGTTACTATTCATCTAAAAACATGTTAGTTCCATCAGACTCCAAATAAATTACTAAACACAATTGTAGATGATTGTTTTTTAAAATTCAATGAATAGAAGATTAAAAATTATGTTTAAAGGATAGTTATAAATATCTACATAAATAAAAGTTTCAATAATTCAATTTATTTTTAAAACCTTGGGGTTTTACATTATCCCCACATTCTCAAAATTGCATCCTCGCAATTTTATTTACTCATTAAACAAATGAGGCTAACTTTACCTCATAGAATTTTCAAACTACCATGTTGCTTCTTCAACCAAGTTTTTTCACCACAAAACTTTAACCTAGTGGATTGCCTTATTCTGAAATACTTGTTCCCATATATCAAGAATCTAAACTATTTTATCTTTATAAGAAAGGTTCTCTTCTTGCTGAACTGCTTCTCGGATCAAAAAACGTGATGAATCTGGAACATACTTCCTCAACATTGAAAGATGAAAAATATTATGTAACTGAGACAAATTCGGGGGCCAAGCAACTCAGTATGAAACTGTTCTAACATTCCCTAGGATTTCAAAAGGACCGCTGAAATGTGGACTTGGCTTCCCTTTTTTACTAAAATGCATCACACTTTTCCAATAAGAGATTTTTATGAAAACATTGTCACTTACCTTGAAAGAGTAGTCTTTCCTTCTGTTATTTGCATAAATTTTATGCTTACTTTGAGTCTTCCTCATGTGCTGCTATAACATCTTCACTTTATTAGCCACTTCCTCTACTAATTCGGGTCCCATCAACTTCCTTTCCCCAATATCATCCTAAAAGGTTTTAGTTCGACACTACTTCCCATAAAATGCCTCAAAATATGCCATTTGTATACTGGAATGAAAACTATTAGTTTATGAAAACTCAACTAAAGAAATATGTTGATCCCAACATCCCAGATAGCCCAATGAACAAGCTCAAATCATATCCTTAGAATTATTAATTGTTTGTTCTTCCTTCCCATCTGATTGAGGATGAAAAGCTATACTAAAATTTAATTGTTGGCCCAACGACTTCTAAAGCCCCTTCCAAAAGTGATAAGTGATCCTAGGATCCCGGTCAGATATAATGGAAGTAGGAACACCGTGTATCCTAACAATCAGTTTGAGGTACATTCGAGAAATCTGACCCAAAGACATTGTATCTCGAATAAAAATAAAATGTGTATATTTTTTCAGCCAATAAATAATAACAAAAATCACATTTTTACCTCAAAAAGTCTTTGGTAGTCTAACCACAAAGTCAATGGATACATTATCCCATTTCCACTCTGGAACTGGAAGAGGCTAAACCATCCCCTTCGGTAACAACTGCTCTAATTTAACCTTTTGACATGTCAATAAATTCACAGTAAGATCAGCAAGATCTCTTTTCATTCTATCCCCCCAATAATACTCCTGAAAGCCTCTGTACATCTTAGTACTACCAGGATGAACTGAAAATAGAGAACAATGAGCTTCACATAACAATTCTTTCTTCAACTGGGAATCAAAAGTCACACACAACCTATTTCCAAATCTTAAACACAATCTTTATCAAGATTAAATTCTTGAAACATACCCATTTTAACAAATAATACATTTTTCTGTAGATCACGGTCTTCCTTCTATGCTTTCATAATTTTTTCTGATAATAATGACTGCACGAATACCTGAAACAAAACAGAAGTATTCCTTACATAGACAACTTCTAAGCCAAAATTCTTTAAATAATTAACCAAAGGATCATGTTCCAAATGTAACATGGATAATGATGCTTGATGTTTTTGACTCAAGGAATCTTCCACTTTGTTTTCTTTTTCTAGATTGTAATGTATTGTGAAATCATAATCCTTTATCAGTTCAAGACATCTTCTTTTCCTCATTATTAGTTCCTTCTTAGTGAATATATACTTTAGACTTTTATTGTCAGTATATATTTGACTTTTGGCTCTATATCAACGGTGTATCCAAATTTGCAGAGCAAAAACCACACCTTCCAATTCCAAATCATGTGTGGGATAATTTAACTCATAAGGTCTTAGTTGTCTTGAAGCATATGAAATTACCTGATCATTCTGCATCATAACACAACCAAGTTCCTTCAATGAAGCATCATTGTAGATGACAAACTCACCACTTCGGGAAGGCAATGCCAAAATTATAGAATTCGCCAATCTCTTCTTCAGTTCCAGAAAACAAACATCACATTTTTCTGTCAAAACAAATTTAACCCCTTTTCGTGTTAGCTTAGTTAGCGGGGTAGATACCCGTGCAAAGTTTTTAACAACCTAACAGTAATAACCTATTCAACCAAGAAAACTACGATTATCTATAACATTTTTAGGTATTGGACATTCATAAACCACTTTTGTTTTGGCTGGATCAACTGTTATTCCATCCTTATTTACAATGTTCCTATGAAAATAAATATGTTTCAACCAAAAATCACATTTTCTGAATTTTCCATATAGTTTCTTTTCTTTTACGGTAAGAAAAAAAATGTAGATGTTTTTCATGCTTCAATTTACTTCTAGAATATACCCGAATGTCATCAATAAAGCAACCACTAACTTATCCAAGAACACATTAAATATTATATTCATAAGATCCATTAAAATAGTAGGTTCATTAGTTAACCGAAAAGGCATAACTAAAAATTAAAATGACAATATCTAGTACATAATGCCGTCTTCGGGATGTCTACATCCTTTACTTTCAAATTGATGGTACCCCGACCTCAGGTCAAGCTTTGAAAAATATTACACTCCCTGGATCTGATCAAACAAGTCATCAATATGAGGCATAGAATACTTATTTTTGAAATTAATTTTTTTACAGGCTCTATAATCGATGTAAAGTCTGACTGAACCATCTTTTTTCTTAACAAAAAATATTGTAGTGCCCCAAGGTGAAGTGTTGTGTTGAATGAAGCCTTTATCAATTAGTACCATCAATTTCTTTTTTAATTCCAGAAGTTCCATTTGGGCCGTTCGATAAAGAGGTTTAGATATTGGCTTAGAATTAGGAACTAATTCAATAGTAAACTCAACCTCTCAATTAGTAATAACACCAAGAAAATCATTGGAAAAAACATAAAATTATTCATTTACCACTGGTACATCATTAATATGGATAATTCCATTATCTTCAGAAATATAAGCAAGAAAACAATAATTTCCATCCCTTATTAGTTTATTTTCTTCCTAATATGTTTTTAATGGTATGGGTTCATTCTTTTACACAAACAAAATTCTTTCTAAAAAACAACTTCTTTTTCTCTACAATATATCTTAGCATGATAAAAGGAATTCCAGTCCATACCCAGAATAACCTCAAACTCTACTAGAGGCAAAACAACAAGGTTTTCAGGTAGATTCTTTCAAAAGATAAGGATTTTCATATTATTATAATTTATTCTTGAAATAATATTTACTCCATGTGTATTTAAGATTAGATCGTGTTTCATTTTATGAGATTTAATTACCAATATTTTGGAAAATTTCTCAGAAATGAAGGAATGTGTAGACAGTGAATTAAACAAGGATTTTTCAAAATCTGAAATAACAAGAAATGTACTAGATTCCACCTCATTTGACAGCTTAGCATCTAATGAAGTGGTTTCAAATGTTTTTACCAAACCCTTCTACTTCCAATTGTTCTAATTTCATGCTTAAGAAACTAGCTTCAGACAGACATTATCTGATGTGGACTTTAAAATTACAAATTTGTTTTTACATATATTTATTATATTACTAATAATAAATTTTACTCTATTTAGTGGGTGAAACCTTTATCAAGTTTATTATGATGATTTCAAGGCCATATTTAACTAGCTAGGGGGATTGGGAATTCTATTTGAGTATACAGCGTGATGGTTCAGGAATTCGTCAGAGGTACATCCCAGATTGTTTCTTTAAAAAATTGTCTCATAATTTTGGGTTCTCATTTTTTCCGTAGGATACTAGGCCTTTAGAATACCCTTTAATATTTGGGGTGTTGGTTGATGGGAATTGTTTTTTCAGAAATCTGTACATCAGTGAAGGGAGAGTTTCATGAGAACTTTCTTACCCTCTCCCTCGAGTTTCCAAAGGAAATTGTAAATTTTCCTATGATTTTGGTTTTCTACTTTTTGGAATTGTTATATTATATTTGATTCCTATGTAATTGGTTTGTTGATTCTAATTTAGAATATCTGAGTTTCGTTGGAATCTTCTTCATAGTTTTGGGATAGTGATAAAGAGTGAATTCAGGACATGAAGTTAGTTTATTGGTCTTGAAAACCCACATTGCATCCAAATGATTGATTCTTCACAATCATTAGAAAAAAATCATGATTGGAATGAGGCATACAACAATGTGTTTATGGGATGTATGGTTCTACATCCAAATTTCAATTTTTTTTTCACTTCTTGATCCTGTGATTATCTAGAGTGTCTTAGGACAATGGGATAGAGTTCATGGTAATTCTTCAAAAATGTTGGAATCTTTCGATGATTTTTTGGTCAAGGATTCTATTATTATTTTTTTATGATTTTTTACATATGATGTTAAATTTATTTTGTGTGTGAAAAATTTATTTCCAATAAAAAATTTTCAGTTTTAAAATAAGGCCTTATGAATTGATTTTAAACTGGTCATTGTTTCGTTTTTTTTGAAATAGTTTGATTAATTTGAACTTTCAAAAATGTTTTCATGTTTGATTGACTTTTCTAATCTATTTTTTACTGTTTTAAACGACGTGTTCATTCTTTTAAGGGAAAACGGTGATTTTTAAATTGGTATTTAACCCTTTCCTTATTATTTTTAAAGGGTAATATATTTTTAAAGAAATCAAATATAAATTCTTGTTTAGGTGAAACTTAGAAAAAAATTGGCTTTAAAACCAGTTACTGATACTTTGAAACTGGATTTTTAAAAAAATTAAATTTAAATATGTTGGGTTAGGACATTGGGTTGGAATTTGTAAACTAGTTTCCTTTTGGTTTTGAATGAAATAAAAACCAAATTTGTAATGATTCATTGGGTTTTAAAATGGTATTTTTGTAAAAAAATATACTTTTTTTAATAATGATTTTTTTTGTTTTTTCATAGGGTTTTTTAGAAAGTTCGGTGTGATTTCAAGGACATTATAACATTGGGTTTTATCTATTATATTTTTTGTTTTGGTCCCCCAAGAAAGGTCCTGTATAAGAGTAGAGTGTTTTATTTAGAGGTCCTTCATACTCTACTTAACACTACCTAGACCCTCAATGTAATAGAATATGTGGTTTCCTTCTCAATGTGTTGTTCTTGTGTTTTATATAATGATTTGTTTCTTTAGTAGTCCCTTTATATATTCTGGGGTCCAGTTGTTTAGACCCATCAATTTGCATTGATTGTTAAATTAGTGGGGATCAGTTCTATTTTAGAATCTCTTGTGTTAGGTCATGTTAGGAAGCATTTGAGTTATTATGGAATCATTTATATTCATCTCTTTTGGAAGATGGACCATTTTGGATCTTTTTCTAAAAGATTTTATAACATTTTTTTCTTGAGGAATCCTTGCCCTAATATTTATTAGGTTATTATTTGATTGATTAATGTTTTAGGTGTTTAGATTGGTATTTTTTTCAACCTCATTGATTTTTTATGTTTCCATTTCTTGGTGTAGATCATAGTATTATTTTTTATAGTTTCATTAGACATGTGGATAACCTAAGGTGAATGAACATATACTATGGGTTTAGTTTTATTTAGATTTGGTTTATGTATTCCAACAGGTTGTGTTTCCATTTGAATTCCTATGGGATATTATTCCAAGGAGTTGAATCTAAACACCCTCATATGTCAGTTGTGATCCTAAGGATAAATCAATATTATTTTTATATTAACAAGGCATGTATCATGTTCTCCTATTCCTTAGTTTTTGAATAACTTGAGTTTTGGTGATTCCCTTTTGTTTAACCATTGATATATTACTTAGAGTGTTGATCTCTCCTTTGTTTTGTGTCAATTTTCTCTGGTCAGTATATTTTTTGACTTCTATTTAGAGAATTGAAGCACTTATTGGCCCAATGATATTATTATATTGGGAGGTAAGAGGTTTTCAGTTGTTGCACAATTGTAGATTAATTTTAAAAGATGTGTAGAGAAATATTTAGTCTCTCTTTCCTTGAAATTTTTTACTTGTTTGGGTGTTTTTAGAGACTTATTTATGATATTAGGTTTCTTCAATATTTTTTTCATCGGATTTCCTATAGAATTCCATTCCTCTTCTGATAACTAATTAGACCTATGACATTGTGTGGTGAGAAACTTTTATAGTAGGGAATTTTATACATTCTTAATGTTATATTAGTATTAATTAATTAATTAATTTAATTAATTTTTATACTCTTTGAGTTCCTGGAAATGTTTGATGGAAATTTTAAAATTTTAGAAGGAATTGGTGATGGGCACAATTATCACACAGTTAGGAGTAACCATGTGTTGACTGTGTGTGAGGGGCATGTACTTGATGAAGCTGATTCACATGGTATGAGTATGGTTTTATAAAAAAATTATTTTCTTAGGGGTAACTATGTTGGTGCCACTAGATTATATAGTAGGGTAGCATGATTAGTTCATAGTTAGGTAAAATGTGAGCCTTATCTATAATTTATTCATTTTTTTAAATTATTCCATTTTATTTTTATCTTTTTCTTATCCTTTTAATTTCTACACTCTTCCTTACCTTCTCTCCCTTGCCTAACCAGCCCAATCAAACACCCCCCCATGCCTCTCCCCTTATCGGCCTCTACTGAGCTTGTCGATTGCACCCAAATTATTCTATATTCATTCTCAATGATTCAATGTATAACCTCTGATATCCTCATCCTCTGGTATTCTGGTGTTTCTCTCCCTTTTTTCATTTATACTCCTTTATCAAGAAAACCAAATGTGAAAGATTTTTCCTTTTTGTATTTATTAATTTATATGGTTTGTGATTGATCTCTTGTGTTTGTTTCATGCATGTTTCATCGTCCACAACTGAGGATGAGGCATTTTGAGACATTTCGGATCACCATCCACCATTTTAGGAAGGTGCTTCTATGGAACCCCATATATTAAATATTATTAATTTTATTGGGGTTTTTAATCTATTTTTTTAATTTAAATCCTTTTTTATTCCAAGGTATATTTGATATATTTTTTAATTTGTTTTATTACTTGAAATGTGCCTTGGCTGTCGGCCAAGTATTTTTGAAATTAATGTGTGCCTATTTAAAAATATTTTATGTATTTTAAACTATTTTACATGGATTTGAATGGGTGTCACAAACACTTTTTATTTTTATGGCTTTATAAATGTTTTAAAGTGTTGGAATGGACCTCATATGCATACCAAGTGTGGGATTAAATTCCCATTTAGCATTGTTACAGTGATTTGAATTTTTAAAAATAATATTTGAAGCTAGTTTCCTTTTTCAATAGATTATTATTCATTCTAAAAATGAATTTTTTATAATAATAGGGGTGGTCCTTTTTTGAAATGTGATATGGGTTCCCTTGTATTCTTCCTATGTTCTTTGCTTTCTAAATTCTCGTCAATTATAAATGATACTTATACAAATACATATATAAATATATTTAGGGGTATCCTCTTGGAACACATACACACAAAGTTGTGCGTATAAATACATTGGAGCAGGTGGTATTGATATATATATATATATGAGGTTTATATGTGAATAATTTTTCAAGGTGACTTAGAACCTGATGATATCTAAATTGGAAATGGGTTTTCAAACGTATATGTATATATGTACTAAGTGACAATTGAAATGAACATTTGGAACATTTTAAAGTGGTATTTGAATGATTTATTAAAGTGTACCCTTGTTGGTCCTCTTTATATTCATGATGATGTTATGGATATCTATGTGTTT
This sequence comes from Viscum album, assembly GCA_963277665.1. Lineage (NCBI taxonomy): Eukaryota > Viridiplantae > Streptophyta > Magnoliopsida > Santalales > Viscaceae > Viscum > Viscum album. Next base: position 1,958,920,874 of record OY728140.1, read on the forward strand.
CATACCTCTGTTGTTTTTCATTATGTGATAATGGGTTGGGGATATTTTTAAGGGAAATTTAGTAGGTTGGAAGAACATAATTACAGTTTTAGCCTTAGGGCCTTATTATTATCATGTGATGACATTTATTTCTAATGTATCCCAACTCATTTAGTTATTCCATGAGGAACACATGGTTACTATGTGGGATATAGTTGAATGTTTATTGTCTAGTTAAGATTTATTCACTTACTATACCCCCAAGTTGAACACCACACCTAGCTAGTGGGATGGTCACTGAGGAGACAAGTTATAATTATTTGGTTGATAGATGTGAGATATTAAACCTACCAGTAGTAGGTCTACTTATATGTGTCTTACACTATCATCTTAGTCTCTATGGTGTTGCCACATTCTATGTATCGTTTGTTATGAATATCTTCTGATATCAAAAATAATATTTATTTTTATTTTATTTTAACAATGTGAGTTTCATAATTATTATATTATTCATTTTTTTATATTTTATTTCTATTAGTATTGATCATCAAAATTACATCATTTTTCATTATGGTGGTATTGTTTCTCCGTATTACTTGTATGGAATCCCTTGTGGGTTTGTTCGGGCTAACTATCAAATGTGGCAATTTATAAAGAGTCTAAAAGTTTGATTTTGAAAGGGAAACAGTTTTTATTTACTTAATAGATATAAAGAGATTTATTCCCTTGAAAATTATTGTGAAAAAATATATTTTCATGATATTTTTAAAATGGGGAAAACTGTTTTGTTCGCCATTATATGGTTTAAATGTTTTATTTAAAAGGCTTAACTATCCTCATTTTTTTTTGATAAAATTACAGTTTATGGTGCATGATTTTGATTTGATTATATAAATAATATTGAATCCTAATTTATACTTTATGTACATACTATTAACATATAAACTATTTTTCCAAATTAATTCAATAGATTTAGCAGGTAGTGGGGGCCTACTGAGATCTTATGTGCTAAAAAATTTCTATTCTAGTTGTAGGTTCCCAATTTACTTCTCTTAAGAGTTTTTTATTTATTGAGTTTAGTCTTTATGTTAGTAAATTTGGCCTATGGTTCCCATTTCATGAATTATTAGTACATGCATTCACTTTTCATAGAAATTATCGTGTTTATCCCTTTATATTATTTACATTTTTCATGTTTTTCCTTTTATTACTTTCTATGGATAGAGGGAGGAAATGTATGCTGGTGGGAGATAAAAATTAAATGGGGGAGTGTGTATTTTTCTTTTAGTTGAGAATGTTTTGAGGGTGAGGGAGGTTTCTAGTTCTCACACTTGTTTAATTTATTTCCTAATTTTGATAAAATGATGTTGTTTTGTTTGGTTAAATGGAATAGATATCTGATAAATCTATGGGTCACTATAGTATTTCCTCTTATTTTTGATGTCATATTTTTCTCTGATTGTGGGGAAAATCATTTCCCAAGTGTGTTACTATGATGGCCACACACTATTATCCAACCTCTGGGGATTAAGGACGCCTTTAAGGAATATATAAAACTAGTTTAGGTGTCTATCATAAGGATGTAATTGAATGATTCGATACACAAATTTTCTCTTTACATGTCTATATTTACCTAATGAATTAGAGGGATATATAATTATGAGTTATCCCATCACATAATCATAATCTATTCATAAGTGTTTTATAAGATCATAAATAATTTATTACATAATTAAATCAAAACTAGCAGAAAAGACATGGTTTTAAGAAACATCTCATCATTGTAATGATAAACCATCCATAGAAAGAATATTTATGGAATAATTGGTTCTTATATCCATTAATTCATAATTAACATCAATGAGTGTTATTATAAGATAAAATTTTCTTTAAAAAATTATTGGAATATTTCTTGAGGAAAATACCATTTTTATTTTTAAATCACTTATTTAGAAAACAAATATTTAGAAAATATTAATTAAAAACAATTATTTTAAAAATATATATATATATTAACTATTATAGAAAGCTTTAAATCATTGATTTTTCATCACATATGTAAATTACCTTAATTCTATGATTGTTAAAAAATATTATGTTCACACCTTCATTAAAGAGTTCCTTTTTCAGAAAATTATAATAAAATTATTTTTAAAAACAATTTAAAAAACATTGATAAAAACTAACTTAAACAATTATTGAAGAATATTTAACAACATTTTTTAAAATATTTTAAGAAAAATGGATATTGAAGAAAAAGGTTTTCTAAAAAAAGGATAAATAAGAATAACTATTCTTAAAAACATTTTTTAACCAATTAGGGTACTAGAGATAAGAAAATTCTACTAAAAACAGGCTTTTTAGAAATAAACATTGCTTAGGAAAAATTATACAGGTTTATAAAATAAATATCATTTAATTTCAATAATGCAAATTCATGCATAAAAAATCCCAATCTAAAAAGGATAGAAACATAAATCTTTTACCAATTTACTAAATATTGAATCATATGCCCCATGAATGAATAAAAACAAAAGAAACATTAAATATCATAAGAATAATTATATTAATGATATAAAATGTCAAATGGGTAGTATTTACACCAAATAAACATATATAGTTACATAACATCAAACATCTCTCCAAAAAACATTTTTGAGACAAAGAACCCTTTCAAAATTGGTAATATCCAAATAAATACATCATGAAAGTGATAACCATATATTGATTTTTAAAAAAACATATTTTTTATCAAAAAAATCATAAATGGAATTAATTAGTAGTAAATAAACCACACAAAGAAAAGAAGTGGTGAATATGGAATATGTCGCACTGAAATAAAAGTGAGCATGGAAATCCCCTAACCTTACGTATCTCCCTACATAATATGCATTCAAACCTCAAGTATAATCAATATATATTTATTATAAATATTCTATAAAACAATATTCATAAATATAAAACCATACCTAATTTACTTATAATATATAAATTCCTATTTTTAATAATTCTTTATTACAATCATTGTTTCAAGGTGTTAACTATTTTGTTCTGCATAAATTTTTCGGTTCATAAGTTTTAGTACTATTTATTTTATTATGTTTCTATAATATCCATAATGTTAATAATGATTTAAATATCATATATATATATATATATTATATACATATTTATAATCATTCATAAAAGGTAGAGATAGAAAATTTTACACTGTTCATGGATATGGTAGGTCGTACGTATTCATGGACCCTACATTCTTTTTCTAATGAAAATAAGAAGACCAAGATAAAAAATATTTTGTAATTGTATAAAAATAATAATATAATAAATATCATATATAAACATTAAATACATCATAACAATATCCCATGAATGATGGTGATGGAAAATGAATTATATCACTATGTGGAGATGATAGTCCACACGTACGCACTGGCAATAATTCTAATTCGAATTTAATATACAAGATGTTAGATAATGGTTTTTACATAGAAATGACAAAATTTAATTATAGTTTTGATACTTAGGATATTATTTTATGATTAATACAATATATTGAAAGGATTTTTTTGAAGAAATAAATTCAAAGAGGGCGGATAAGATGATTACCTCTTTTTCAATAGAACTCCTTTAGATTCCTTCTTAAGAACCCATGGAATTGTATCATAAGAATTTCAAGACATATAAATTATAGATAGGGAATTTAATAAAAGAAATAATTTGGGTTTTGTCAAGTTATATGGCTAAATTTGGTGTAAATAAAAGGAAATAGGGGTGTCCTTTTATAACGGAGGTAAACGGAACTCTAATAATTTTTCAAAACATTAAATAATTATAAGGTCACATTCATGGAAAAGTGGTTCAAAATTATATTAATTGAAGATATTATCAATATATCAGAAATAAATAAACTCATAAATAAAATTTATACAATATTTTAGTTCATCTTAAGACTTATCTCTTTATTTTAACAATCTCTTAACCCTTTTATCCCTAACTGCGATAACACGTTTTTTCAGTCAATAAAGCTTATAAATTTAATTCTAAGACAAAAATTATCACAAAAATGATCAATTCTTGACATTTTAGACCATATCCCACCACCTTTTCCTTTTTAAATGTTTTTATGATTTTTAAATCATTTAATAAAATTTTATTTAAAACAAAATCTCATCATCGTAGTTTTTTGGACAACTCATTGAATATGAATTTAATGGTAAGAATAAATTTATAAATTTATAATATAAAAAATTTAACCATCACTAATATATTATAATTACCCATAAATTTTTTTTAATCACACAATTTATCAAAATATATTATATTTAATTTTATTAAAAATATTTATGTTGGTTTTTTCATTGATTGCACAAGCACTGTGCCAAAAATGTTTACATAATTTTTTAATTATATAATCACCAAAAGAAGAAATAAATTAACATCATAAAAATAATATCATTATTATCCAAATAAACAATAATATTCATTAATAAATTATTTTTATCCCAATGTGAACATATACTATTTAGAAAAATAATCCTCTAAGTATTATGGATTTGATGGAATAAAGAGAAGTAGAGTATAGAAAAGAAAAATGTGGATGATGGGATGAAGGTAAACACGAATTTTAAAACTTGTGATACTTTTGTAAAGAAAAACCTTAGTAAATTCATAAAAGGGAAAGGAGTTATCTAAAATTATTGAGATAAAGCCAACCAGGCTTGTGATTGCAAGGGAAAGAAAAAAATTTCCAATTTTCATTGCTTCAACTGTACAGATATGGGGAACTACATAAATAACTTCCATAGGTTTCAAAGTAATATACCTAAAAATAAGATAATGGTCATCATAAAGTATATACTATTAACAAATATGAATATTATTTATTAATGTTATTGTATTTGGATTCAAGAATTATGTTATTCGATTATTTTATATATAATATCTATGTTATAAGAATTATGGAATGTATTGTGATAGTATTGTAGTAATTTTTCATTATGTATTTGAAAGCATATATTGAACGGTATTGATGACCAATAAAAATGATTTTGTGGCACATTAGACTTCATGGAAAAAAAAATTATTCAGGGAAAGATAATCTATAATATGATCAAGATATTGAGATAATGGAATTTTAATAAAGAGATTATTGATATGGATAAATTTAATTCAATTTCAGATAAATAACTTGGAACTAATTAATGATTTTTTGAAAAAGTGGCTTATTCTGTCATTGGTGAAGTTTATATCTTTTTGGATTTAAGGAATATATCCAACAATCTATTTTTTTTATTTAATGAAAAAGGAAGAATTCATATTTTCAATAAGGTTTTATGGTAATTTTGGTTATTAACATGTTTCAAGACAATACATGATGAAGGTATTCACATGTTTTTTTTAAAGGTTGGGGTTGAAACGTTATTTTATTTTTTAAAGCAAAGGCATCTTTTTGACTGGGTAGAAGGAGACTCATTACATAGCCTGAACACCCAAGGCCAAGTGGCTTGAATAAAAGGCTTGAAAGCCAATTTTTTGGCCTACAATTCTCTATAGTGAACTGTAATTCTACAGTACTCGAGCTTCTACATTTCATACTATAGTACTGTCACCATTATAGTTCCTATGATAGTACCTTTGTCTCTATAGTGTCACCCACTGCTACAATACTCAAATAGTGCCCTGCTATAGTGCTACAACAGAATCCATAAATTCAACCCTACCCAAATTTGATCATAGGTCTTTTGGAGTCCATTTAAGAGATTATACCACTTGGCTAGAGGATAATTGGAAATTAAGGTATTGATATGTTTCATACATGATAATTACATTGTACTTCTGGTAGTTTATGGGATTATTTATAAATTCATTACGAAATTCAGTGACATGCCTATAAATGTTTTAGATATTAATATTTTGTAAAGGTTCATAAGGTTAACCATTTATGAAATGGTTTATGTTTGATAGGTTTATATATATTAATCTAAAACTTCACAATATTAATAGTTTTGCATGTTGGATAACCAATGAAAACCATGTTTTTGTAATGATAACTATAGATTGAAGAAATTTATTATCATTCAATTATGAATCTTGTGATCCATTTATGATTTAGGAATAAAAAATTATTCTTCATATCTTATATAAAGAGATGAAGTGGAAAATGATCAAGGCATAACAAACAGATTATATTATTCTTATAAAATGGAATGAAATAAAGTAATTATATCTTCTCCTTAAAATTTATCTATTTTAGGAATAAGAGATTAAAATAAAATTTTCTCATATTAAAATCAATTCCAATTATATAAATGTCATTTTAACCCATATTATTTTTATGATTTTGTGGTTTTTATTTTTAATATATCATTCACTTTCTTCTGATCAATGTTCTCTATCACTCTCTATCATTATTTAGATATTACATTTTTTCCTTATACTAATCGCCAATTCCCTCAAATGTTATCCTATTTTAAAACCTAGTGTGTTTTTTTCTAGATGATGTACACAAATCCATCGATATATAATCATGATTTTGTTTTATTTACCCTTTTATGATTTTGGTTTCTAATGATGGTATGTTCAAATGAAAAACCCCTGATTTATGACATTAAGATTAAATTACGATTATACAATTTATTTAAGTGGGGTAGAAAGTAACCCTATGATTTTTTAAAATATTAACATCATATTAGATATAAATTATGACACTTAAAACCAACCATATAAGGGAATATTGCTTCTATATACTTTAAGATATATTTATTTTTAAATAATGTCAATCTCTTTCATATCATGCAATGCGCGCAACATTGGGTTTAAAAAATACATTGTTAGAATATATTTTTTAAAAACCATTATAACCTATCCATTAATATTGTGGGTATAAATATTAATAAATAAACTGTTAAAATTATTGTTATCAATTGATTATAAATTAAATTATAATCATTTAAAAGAAAAACAAATGTTTTCTGAAGGATAGCATTTTTTATAAAAGATGACTTAGTCACGTTTCATTCTCATAATTTGAAACTAATTATTTTTAAATTTTAAACATTTATATGATAACATGAAATTAATATTTTAAATAATTATATCAAAATTATATTTCAGTAAATTTTTTGGATTTTTCTTCAATTTTAATTTTCCGATAAATAGTGAAAACACTAAATTTTAATTCGAAACAGTCATTTAATTTAACATATTTATAATGTTAAATAATATTTTTAATTAGTCTTAGATTAAAATAAGTTCAATTTTCTATAAATTATTAAAATTTATTACATTTTGATAATTCTAGTATTGAATTTTTATGTAAAAACGTTGTAAACATTTAAACAGTTTCTCTTCGAAAGCATACTTTGTCATCATGTCTGTGAGATTAATTTTAAATTAAATTTTACCACATCCATTATTATAATTTGTAAATATGGATTGAATATTTTTATTAAGAATAATATATATTATATACTATTTTCAATATAATATTTCACAAAAATGAATAGTGAAAATAATAAAAAGTATTTATTGTGGTTAAGGTAAAAATGGATTTACCGAGAGGCTACACTAAAACAATAAGGGTTAAAATGACCACAAAAATTGTATAAAATGTACTTTATTGAAAAATATTGACCTTATAATGTCTAAGGATCTAGAAAACACAATTTTTTACCCTTGTGGCATGTAAAAAACATGGTTATACCTTTTTCTTTTCAAATTTTATAAGTGTTCCACTCACCTCACTAATAAAATCCCACCCACTCTCCTATATAATTCACACATTCAAAGATATTTTATTCTAAAAATACCATCTAAAATAACTTCCCAAAATCTGTCCTCCCATCCTATAATCCTTATTTCTTGAAAAAATATAGCCTTGGATTTCGTTTCCAGAAAACCTATAGAGGATACATGAATAAGAGGTAATGTTCTTCAACAAGAATTTTTATTTTATTTCTTCCTCCATATAATAAAATTATTATTAAATAATTATGATATTATAACCACAATACATTCCATATAAATATATTTTGTTATGTTAAGTTAATTATCTTCAACCATCTGTACTTTCTTCAAATGGGTTGCAAAACCATCATCCATGTGTATGGAATACTACCACCTCGAGAATCGATGCCATTCCATTTTTCCATTAACACCTCTCATGGTTGATTATGATTATAAATATAATGTATATATATGATATTTATAACATTATTATAATTCTAGATTCCTTATACAATATATAAAATTTTAATTTCCATTTTTTAGGGGGTATGATAACGTCGCTCGTTTGTACGGTGGAATACCACCTCACGAAGTGATATTCTTTGTTTCTCATTAAGTAATTATATGAAGCTAATATGGAAAATTTTATTGAATATATGTGATATCAATAAAATAATTATTAAACGTATAAAATATTTATCATTACTAAGGTATTATATATTATTTTATTTCTTGAACACAAAAAGATAACATCATTCATGTACGTGGCGACTACCGACTTTACGAATTGATGTGGCCATATTTTCATCACCACATGATTCTCTCTCAAATTTACCCAAGAGAAAAAGGTAAGACGATCCTTGTAGTTTAGCTTCGGTTGTCGAATCCTCATAGACCTAAGAAGTAACCTATAGACACGTACATTCTATAGACTGTTTTTGGCTATGAAGTGGCCAAATTGGGTTGATTTTAGATGGGTTAAAAGGAAGTCTAAGAGAATTAAGTGAATTAAATTTAAAATAATGAGTTGATCCTAGGTTATCTCTCGGGGCGGATTTGACGTATTTCCTTTTTAATGAATTCAATTTCTTATATTTGAGATGGGTTCATTTAAGGAGATAAAACAACATCATCACTCACTGGTTTGATGCCTAAACCCTTTAATACTAATCAAAAATACACTTGAAGGATCAAATTTTTGAGCACTTCAAGGTAAAGGTTCGTATTAGCACTTGAAGTGTGTGGCCTTAAATTCAACAAGGACGATGGAGTTTAAAAATCATCAAATAAGAATCTCAATTAAAGAAGTGATTATACATTAATGAGGTGATAAATAACATCCAATCCAGACCCTTGCTAATACCATGGATCAACCCATTAGTGGGTTATCCCTCCATTGATCCCATGGTTTCAATGGAAGAGTAAAGTAGACCCATGAGGGAGGAAATGTAGAAGTAAAGAAAACAACAAAAATAAAATGATCACTCCACCATTGTGTGAATAATTTCACAAGGTTTGGTGTGAATAAATTTACACCTTGATCCAAGGGTATAAAAGTGATATGAAGAACAATAGAATAATAGTATAGGAAGAACTTTTATTAAGAAACTAAAGTGAATAGAACAACTTACATGTGAAAGACAAATTTGAGACAATAAAATTGCAGCATAACATTACAATTGATCAAAGAATCCAGGATTCTTCAATACTCCAAAACCACTGCCTTAAATAGAAATTTTTGAGCCCTTGGGTCGAGCCTCCAATAGTACAAGTCTCCTCAATTAATTATGGTAGGCCTAGGGTGGTGGAAAGCTTGTGGAACTTAGACTTTTCCACATTTGACCCGAGGTGGCAGCCGGCTTTCTTCCACCGAACAGACGCGCTTTGATGACCTTCTAGATGGCTGAATCATAGTAGTCCATATATTAATAAAATGGATCCCTAGATTTCCGCTAACATCCTTTAAAATTGGGGCCCATTTTGAGTTGTATATTCGGAGATATGATCAGATTAGTGGGCGGTTTTTCTGGGCCGTAGAATCTGGCCCAGAATTTTATTTCTAACATGGGCCGCTTAAATGGACACAATGGAGGACGAATTAGAATTGGATCATAAAGAGTTATTTGTTCCTATACATGTCTTCTAAAATAACAAAAAATGTGGGATTCATTGGGCCTGAAGGTTGAGCCCCACAGTCTCATCAGTGGGCTGGTGTCCAATCTGACTTCGCTAGAATTGCTTCCTTTAATCAAAAAATATCCCCATCTTCTTCCATGAATTTTCCATTGATCCCTAAATGAAACATGTTCATATTTAAGTTTAGATCAATATAAAAAAATATAAAATTAAAATATGGATAATTATATTCCATAAAATCAGATGAATAATTTATTACTTTAAATGATGTTAAAAATTTACCACATAATAGTGCATTTTCAGAAATAATTACAATCATAATGTGAAATGATATTCAAAGTGTAAAATGCACTAAAATGGTGTTTGTGAATAAAAAAGAACATGAATATTATGTATATTAATAATTAATATTTGCCTCATTTAGTGACTAATCACACCCCCCCAACTTGAGTTTTTCTAGTCCTGAGCAAAATATATCTCAACAATATGAAATTAGAATTCCCTTCTCCAAAAATATTTTAATACACAATGATCACCAGAAACCCATATACCAAAAAATCATGAAACCCATCAAAATATTTTAATACAAGATAGTTTCATAAGTAGATCTCAATCCCAAGCCCCTTCTGTTGTTCAAATTCATTTCCATTTTTCATCCAATATAAATTAAGTATGAGGATGTGTTGTGCATCACAATAGACATGGGGGTTCATCTTTATACAGGGGGAAAATTATAGAAGCGCTAGGTGAAATCACATTTCAATATTAAGATGAGTATTCAATTTTTTTGTATTTTTTTTTTGTATTTTCTTGTTTTTTCAATTTTTCCATGGTAATTGAAAGTGCACTCAAAAGAGTCAACCCCTGTACTGAGACTTTGCCGATGACTCCCAGGCTCAAAGACCTTAGGGAACCATGTGAAGCTCACGTACTCGGGCAACATCTCAAGTTAACGCAGTCAAAAACAAATTCAAATTACCATAAATAGAGATAAAATTACTAACTCTGGGCCAGAAAACTATGGAGTCATGATCCCCAATTGCCGAAAGCCGCAGATTAGGTCATTTTATTGCTCTACGCGCAATTTTTTTTAATTTTCTTTTTGAATAATCATATTAAACTAAAATTATCACCAAACATATGCTATTTATTTAGGGGACCCCATGAATTCAAACTAATACCCCACTATCCAAAGGACTTGCATTGTGATATTTTTTTATTTGGATGAAGATATAAACGATGAAATATCACATTGGACAACCACACTTTCCAAAATTAATGCTCATGAAATTATACAAGGATTAAAATAAGAATCAGGGTATGCTAAATTTTTTGATATTCAGTTTCAAAGTGTGCAATGTGTATTACCATGTTTAAAGTTAAATGAATTTTTCCTTCCAATTTCACAAAAAAAAATCAATTCATTTATCGTTTTTTACACAAAATCATTTTTTATTTTATATCCCCGCCAACATAAAATAACATTGTCCCCAGTGTTTAATGAAAAGAAAATCTAGAAGGGGGTAGAGGTAGAGAATTAAAGTTCAAAAAGTAAATTGAAAATGAGGGTCATGGAATGAAGTCACCTAGTGGTTGAAGTTTGAAGTTATTGCTGCTCCAATTTAGTCCTTTGATATCCATGTTGCTTGCAAATTTCGCTATTGGAAAAAGGAAAACAAACAAACAAAACAAAAGCGTATACATATATAAGTAAAATATAAGTATATATATAAAATAAAATAAACTGATGATACATTGTCTTCTTTTTAAGTTTCTGGATAAGGTATTACTCAAGGCTCACACCTCGTGACATGGATGAATATGGTGCTCCCCTTTCATACCCATCAATACTCATAATAGAAGAACATGTCAACAATCTATTTTTTTTAAATATAAAAATGATTTTATTAAAATATAAATTTTATTAAAATAAAAAAATGATATGAAACTTGAAAACCATGGGTTTACTCCCATGCATCGCTTTTTTTTAACTTCGTTAGCTCGACTTGAACCCTAAATCTATCAATTTTTACATGGTTCATAGGTTGGCTTAGTTAACTCATCCTCTATTTCCTGTTTATTGAATGATTCAATGAATTGATTTAACCTTTGACCATTGACCTTGAAAATGTAACCACCTGTTGGATCTTGAATCTCTACTGCCCCATGGGGGAATACATGATGCACTATGAAAGGTCCTGACCATCTAGACCTTAACTTTCCCAGGTGCAAATGAAGTTTTGAACTATACAAGAGCACTAGTTTTCCCGGTTCAAAATGTTTGACCTTGATATTCCTATATTCATAGGCTTGAACTCTAGCTTTATTGAACCTTGAATTTTCATAAGCCTCTATCCTTAGTTCCTCCAGTTCATTGAGATCTAATTTCCTTTTTGTTCCGGCCAATGAGAGGTCATAATCCATTTTCTTAATTTCCAAAAAGGCCTTATGATCAATTTCAACAGGTAAATGGAATTCTTTTCCGTAAACCAAACTATATGGGGACATTCCTAAAATGGTTTTATATGTGGTTCAATAGGCCCAAAAAGCATCTAAGAGTTTCTCAGACCAATATTTCCTAGAGGGGTTGACAGTTTTTTCAAGAATTTTCTTAATATCCCTATTCGCTAACTCAGCTTGACCATTATATTGAGTATGGAATGCAGTGGACACTTTATGAGAAATACCATACTTAGACATGGGTGAAGAGAATGGTCGGTTGCAGAAATGGGTTCCTCGATCACTGATTATATCCCTAGGATTTCTAAATCGAGAAAATATGTGCTCTTTTTGAAATCGAATCACAACTTGATGATCGTTGGACTTAGTGGGAATGGCCTCAACCCATTTTGAGACATAATCAATAGCTAAGAGTATGTAGAGGTATCCCCTAGAGTTTGGGAAGGGACCCATGAAATCAATTCTCCAGCAGTCAAAGATTTCAACCACTAAGATGGGAGTTAGTGGCATTTGAATTCTTTTTGTGATGGACCCTACTTGTTGACACCTAGGACAACTTTGACAAAAGTCATAGGAGTCCCTTGAGAGGGTGGGTGAGAAGAGAACACATTGAATAATCTTAGCAGATGTGTTATTAGAGGAAAAGTGACCTCCACATGCATCACTATGACAGAATTTAAGGATGGAATCTTGTTCAGATTCTGGGACACACCTCCTAATGACTTGGTTAGGGAAAAACTTATAGAGGTATGGATCATCAAACACATAGTTTCTAACATCAGAAAGGAATTTCCTTTGAGCTTGAGTCCCTATGAATTTTGGAATGACTCCTCTAAATATGAAATTGGCTTTGTCGGCATACCAAGGGCAGTCACTCACAGAGTATAGGTGTTCATCGGGAAACGAATCAGACACAGAAATGTGATTTGAGTTGTCTTTGAATTCCATCCTAGAGAGGTGATCAGCTACAACATTTTCAACTCCGTTTTTATCCTTGATTATGAGGTCAAATTCTTGTAATAGAAGGACCCATCTAATTATTCTATCCTTAGAATCTTGTTTTTGGAAGAGGTATTTTAGTGCAGAATGGTCAGTGAACACAGTGATAGGGGATCCTAAGAGGTAGGACCTAAAATTCTCTAAGGGAAACAAAATAGAAAGTTACTTTTTTTCAGTGGTGGTGTAGTTGATTTGGGCATAATTTGAGGACATTCTTGTATAAGCAATGACATAAGGAATTTTATCACAACGTTGTCCTAACACAGCTCCTACATCAAAGTCACTGGCATCACACATAAGTTTGAAAGGAAGGTTCTAATTTGGAGATTTCACGATGGGGGGAGAGGTGAGAGAGTATTTGAGGTTTGAGAATGAACCCTCACCACTTTCTGTCCAAACAAATGGAGCATCCTTTACTAGGAGAGCACAAAGTGGACGAGAGATTGAACTAAATACCTTGATAAATCTTCTATAGAAACTAGAATGTACGTATAAATACCTCACTTCCTTGATAGTTTTGGGTGATGGAAGGTGAAGAATGATGTAAACCTTGGCTTTATTAACTTCAATCCCCCTACCTGAGACCAGATGGCCTAAAACCAGTCCCTCTTTAACCATAAAATGGCATTTCTCCCAGTTTAGGACTAGATTCATTTCTTCACATCTTGACAAGAATCTCTCTTCATTCCTCATACATCCCTCAAATGTATCCCCAAACACAAGGAATTCATCCATGAAGACCTATAGAAAATCCCCTACCATGTCTGAGAAGATTCCCATCATGCACCGTTGGATGATTCCAGGGGCATTGCATAACCCGAATGGCATGCGTTTGAAAGTAATGGTTCCAAATGGACATGTAAATTTTGTCTTCCCTTGATCCTCTAGGGAGACCTCATTTTGATTATACCCTGATTACCCATCTAGGAAACAGTGGAACGCATGACCTGCCACTCTCTCAAGGACTTGGACAATGAATGGAAAGGTGAAATGGTCCTTCTTGTTGAATGAGTTTAGCTTCCTATAGTCAATGCAGACCCTCCATCTACTACTCACCCTTGTTGGAAGAATCTCTCCATCCTCATTGGTTATCACTATGATTCCAGCCTTTTTTGGAACCACTTGGATTGGTCTCACCCATTCACTCTTAGCTATGGGATATATGATACTAGATTTTAGCAATTTAAGGAGTTATTTTCTTACTACCTCCATGATATTTGGATTGAGTCGTCGTTGAGGTTGATGACATGGCTTTGAATCATATTCCAGAACAATCCTAAGAGTCCTAATAAGTGGGCTAATCCCAAGAATATCAGAAATGGTCCAACCAATGGCTTTCTTATACTTCCTAAGGACATCTAGAAGTATCATTTCATGATTGGCTTCAAGAGAAGAAGAAATTCCAATAGAATGTGTTTGATTGTCCCCTAGGAAATCATACTTGAGTGTAGAATGAAGTTCCTTCAATTCAAGATTACTGTAACAACCCAGGTAAATAATTAATATGACATTTTCATATTTATCCATATTTGTGAATAAAATATTAATATGACTTTAAAGGGGACGCTATGCTCGATGGCGTACCCAACACGCAACAATGAGTTTCTTGGGAATCTTACGTTGCACTATAATAATAAAATAATATTATTTTAAATGGTAGTTAACATGTAGCCATTGTAATGGTGGGAATGTATAGAAATAACTAAAATATGATTATATATGTTTTTAATGTTTTTACATTTATCCAATAAAAGCTAAAGGATTAAAATACGGAAAGAATTCAATTTTAGGTGTATATGCCCTAGTTTTCACTAAAGGTTCACTTATCGCCTTTTAATGGAGAACTGTCATTAAATATAGTTTTGATCACTCTTATACATTCTTTTGGACCAAATTAAACTCTTATTAAGAATCGGGACATCAAATTTTACTTTGTGTAATTTTTTGGTATTATTCCGATAAAGTTCATTTTTTTAATGAATAGTGTAAAATGTTGGGTTTTAATTCAAAACCTCTTTTTAATCTAATTTATTTATATGATTAGATTATATTTTGAATTGGTTTTAAAGTGAAATTAGAAAATATTTTTACCATTAAATCCAATAGTGGTCGTTGGAATCAATTTCACTTTGAAATCAGACTTAAACTAGTGTCAATCTTTTGATACTTATTGTTTCATAAAACACGCTATTTGTCATGACAGCGGGAATTAATTATTAAATTAATTAATGTGACTTATATGTTTTGAATTTTGTAAAACGGACATCATTTTTGAATTCAGAATATCAAATATAGCTTAGGGTGAATTTTTGGGATTTTTCTGAAAAACTTCAATTTTTGATGAATAGTGAAACCACTAAGTTGTACTTATAAAGACTGATTTTCCGTTTAAATGAAATTTTGCCATCATTGTGTTTTGATTTTCAAAAATCCGACATACATGGTTGTCATTAAGAAGTAAAATGTGGTTCAATGAGATTAAAATAATTTTTTTGGTGAATAGTAACTTATTAAGTTTTTAATTGCGATTAGTGGTAATTAGTGTAGTTTAAGGTAAAAATGATATTATAAGAATGTGAAAACACCATGAAACTTGTCCTACACCTATTGGGTGAGTCATGGCCGACCAAGACAAGCCATGGGAAAACTTGGGGACCCCATGGAGCCACTTTAGTTGGAAAATGACATTAATATATTTTTATTTAATGTTAAAGTGAAAATGACACTAACATAAATTGTTTTACTAAAATAATTTTTAAGTGGGGTTATACAAGTCCAAATTTTGATTATAAATAGTAATTGGAAAGCTAAAAAGATTTACTATATCATAGTAATTTTTTTATAATTTATAGACATTAAATAAATTAAAGTATTTATGACATTATAATGATGCAGTGATGACATCATTATTTAACGATTAAAATAAAATGGAAAGATAATGTAAAATCTATGAACTACACATGTAGAAAACTTATTGGATGGGTGGATTTCTAACCTTTATAGCCTTATCCACGAATTATATCAATGTGGGACCTTTTAAAACTGAAACACATTTTCAAATAAAGTAATATTTCTTTACTTTCCAAAAGTGCCCCTCCTCTCCTCTTATAAAAGGCCCCCACCTCTACCTCATTTCACACACTCCTCAGGCCTTTGGCTCGGCCAACCCCTGCCCATTTACTCTCTCCACACCCCTATCCTCATCCTAGAGTATTCACTTTGGTCATAATCCTTTCAAAGGAATCCTTTAGGCTCAAATCAAAAGGAGTTACACTTTTAAAGGTAATTCATTCTCTCATGTTCATTTGTTTTATTTTGCTTCTCCAACCCCCTAAACTCTTTATTATTATTTCTTTTGTAACAACACCAGTATCTTCAATATACTAGGATGTTTTTATAATACTTATTCGAGCTACACTCCCACACAACTACATCAAATGGTTAAAGAACATACGGTTTCGGTGGATGGCGAAATTCTGCCTCCCGAAACGATGATTGTTCAATACTCATTTAACACCTTTAAAGGTGGCCATTATGATGTCACTATTTTTATATATGATATATAATATGTTTATGTTTTCCTTAAGCTTCTGTTTTTTTTCATTTTTGTCTTACCTTTATGGCTTCGATTATGGGTATACGCGATATCTTCATTTAAGGAAGTGCGGACTACCGCCCCCTCAAAGTGATTTGATTCGTTAAATACCATATGTGGGATGTATAAAGGATGTAAATATGATATTATATATGATATTATACTGGAATTGTAATATAACTTTATATCATTATTATTCCATTCTATAAAATACGAAATAGAAATGAAAGTAGCGTTCATGCGTACGTACGGCTTACCGTCTCCATGAACGGTGCATTTCATTTCTTACCTCTAAATGATTATGTAATGTTATAAATACATGAATTTACTGGATATATATGACATATATGATATCTACATCATGAATACAATTCTGGATATAATAAACATTTGGCCACACAAACAACATGTAATTGTAAGAAGTCGACTTTCGACTTAAGAACCAAATATCGACAAAACAATCATTATTAACTTAATGATTACATATTGTTTATAACTTGGTAATAAGTGATATAAAAAGGAATAATGAACTTGAAAAATGTTCTTAAGGAAGTAGTAATTAACTCAAGTTTATTATTCAGGAGATTAAAGAACGATCGAGTCAAGTCGGACCCGAGGTAAGGGATCCTACACCTCTCTTTCTTTTTAAGTATACACTTTTATGCCATTCCTTTTAAAGATCATATTTCATGTTATTGGGATGATATTTTATATTACACTTAATGTAATTTTTATGTTCATGTGATGAGAGACCCTATTCTCTCTCATCAATCCATTTTGGAAGTTTTGAGTGGTGCCGTTAGGCTGCCGAGTTTTCGTAAGGGATTTTTCATCTCACTTTTATTCCCGTGAGATTTATGCTACATTTGCCACAAATTCCATTGAGTTGTTTATGTACTGCCCATTATTCTACTATTTGTGTAATATACTTTCGTTTATGAGTATTTACATCAATGACCTATTGTCTATCTTTCATGGGGTGTATGTTTTGAAAGATACCCAAGTCGGTAAGGGAACCTTTCACCCTCCTCTTTTTTAAAAGACATATTTTATTGGGTCTTTTAATTTACATATTTTTATGTTGGGATATGTTCTCATACATCCTTATTGATGTAAATTTTATGTCCAAGTGATGAGATACACTTTTTATCTCTCATCAACTCATTTTGATGTGATGTCGTTAGGCTGTCAAGGGAACCTTTTAACCCAATTTCGATTTCTTTGGGTTCAACTTGTAGTCATTGAATATGTCATCCATTGAATATGTGTGAATGACCTTTTATTGTTTTACACTTAATATCCACTTATATTGGGTTTATATATATTTGTCACACATATTTTTGAGATTTATTTGTCCTTAATTTAAGGATACCTTCTTTATAAGGGATTTCATCACATTTGACATTTCTATTGAAGGTTCATTGGTGTTATGCACCAATTCACTCTTATATGGTGTATATACTGTCCTTTGGAGTATTTATCATGAATCCATTTATTCTCATGATATTATAAAGTTTTGACTAAATGTTATTCCTCAACTATTGTATTCAAGTGTCTCTAATTTTGGTAAAACCCCTTTAACCAAAATATCGTTTTAAATGTTTTAATTATTTGTTCTTATTAATATCCATGTTTTCAAAATGGTTTTAAGGATTTATTTATATGGATATTAATGGTTTAAAATTTTAAGCTTCAAGGTGGTATGGGACTTCATCTCAATCTCCTTTCGTTGAGGCATATTTTATTTTATACACACCTTTCTTTTATACGGTGTATAAACCCCTTTGACTTTTACGTCTATTCAAAAGTAATCTTTTTTATACGAAGCGTTTACTAAACGACAAAAGGGAATGTTTTTATCGTACGTATGCGGCGACAACGACTTCTCCGCCGTCGTGACCATTATTTGAGTTTCGACTTCCTCTACAAGCCATACCTTTTATTAAATGAAAAATAAATACCATGTTTTACATTGGTATTAAAAATGGTTTTCATAATGTTTTTATTATATCAATATGTTGTATTGATATCTCGTGATTGAAATGTGGAAATGTTATGTTTCCTTTATGCATGTTTTATGTGATATGATTATGTTATGGTTCTTGGGCATTATTATGAAGACGGGTGGTTCCGTGATAAACTAAGGGCGGGTGAGCCCGTTATAGCTCTCCAATGCATTGGGTAACGCGAAGGAGTGAAACGTTAAGGTTTCTCCGAAGAGATTTTAGGGAATATACTGTGATGGGTATTCCAAACATAACCAAGAGGGTTACTCCCTACGTAAGAATGTTATGAATGCCTCAAGTTACCTTTATGTCTTATGATTTCTATGATTTATTCATGATTTGATGAGGTAGGTTAAAGTGCCTATGTTTTATGGGTAAATTATGATTTCATTCTTATGTATATATGAACTCATGTTTCCTTTCCATATTTTTATATCCCATACTGAGCATTTTATGCTCATCCCAAGTTTTTGAAATGTTTTTTTCAGGTCAAGGGAAAGGTACATGATAAGATGATAGAGTCAAGGATGTGTTAAGAAATAATCCATGTTTTATTTTCAATTTGTTTCCGTTGATGGGAAGAATGGATACTGTCTTTTATGTAACCACTTTGTTTAAATGTGGAATGTAATGCAAGTTTCATGATCTAATTCTCTAAAACTCTAAACCTGAAAAGATCCTCAATGTGTAATCTTGTAATAACTCAAGATTAAGTAAGGTTTACGTCTGGGGCCTTATTGTTGGTATCAGAGGTCGGTTTAGATAACTTTAGAGGTTAGGGTACTCTTTAAGCATAAGTGACATTACCATGATGGTTAGGATTTCAGAAAGAGTCTTAGTTTTAGATAAAGTGAATGAGTAAGTATATCTTATTGTTTATCTTACTCATTAGTACATGATGGTTTTGTTGATATACTCACACTAACCTTTTTGGTTTTAGTAAATGGCTGGATCTAGCAGGCACCTGAGAGACAACAGGTTTGCAGGAAACAGTGGTGGTTCTCTGATTAAGATACTAGATAAAATGGGGGATTCAATGAGGAATATCATGGTTGTTCTAAACCAACTATCAAGGAGTCATGATCAACAACTTCAACCTTGGTGAGTTCTCTAATGCATCATGTACAAGATGGCCAACTCAATGTGGAAATTCAGGTAATAATTATTAAGGTAACCATTAGGGTTTATATGATACTTAATTTTTAGATAATTATGGGTTACTCTATGATATGATGGAAAATGAAAGGAATGAGATAAACTTGAGGTTAAAATATGTTATGATCATCTTTGTAGATTTTATCTCATTTTGGGGAATGTTTTAAGAATTATATAGTTTTGGAAAAAGGACAACACACAGACCGTGTGACAACCCGTCGCGTCGGACAATGCTGCGGGAATCGAACCCACAACCAAAGTGAGACTGGTATTTATCGCCTACCACTGGACTACGTGAAGTCCCTGGTTAGTTTGACTGATTTTTTTAGTTATATGATTTTATGAATTAAGAGTAAGTTGATTTTGGAGGATATGTGATTAGAATAATTACTTTTCAATGTGAGACTTTAGGAGCAACTGGTGTTGTTTGGAGATAAATGTTACGATTTAACTTGGAAGACTATGTGACTAAATCCTTCAAATATTTGGGTTTCAATCTTATATTGGTTTACTTTGAAGAATTTTATAGAAAAATTGTTTATCGGATGGTCCTCGTTGAACTTTGGGTTTTGTTGGAAAAATTTTGGAGATTAAGAATAGATTTTCTTTTTATAAAGGGTTATCCTTTTCTGGATTATCTGATCTTGTACTACCCTTTTTGGTTTTGGTTTTGGTTAAATCCTAAATACATGGAAGGTATATAGTTCTCTTTTGTGGTTTAGGTGATTTTATAAAAGTTGATTATAGTACTCTTAATGTGAACAAGTCTTCCTAAATACTCGCCTTCTGGAGAAAATATGAGTTTGATTAAGGAATCTAGTAAAAGTTGAAAGTCAACATGATAAGTGATTATGTTTCCTTATGAATAAATTCCTCAATAAAAATTATCTTAAAACAAAAACGTTGTCTATTAGCTTTTCCTACTGGGGAATCGAATACTGTTTAACCCATCACATGTTTGTGATTTTCTCATTGTTAACTTTCTCCTAAACATGTTTACTATCACTCTCCCTCAAGAACATGACCCTTTGCTTTTTCTTCCATGTCCATATTTTTCTACTTGGAATCCTAGTATGGGTTAACTTGGGTGACCTCTGTTCTTATCTTTCTTTATTTTAAAGTGATTGTTTTACCGACTCTTGTTCCGATGTGGGACTTTCAAGGATGTTTCCAAGCGCAATTTTAAAATTGCGAGGACGCAATTCCCAAAAGGGGGGAAGGATGTAACACCCCAGGTAAATAATGAATATGACATTTTCATATTTATCCATATTTGTGAATAAAATATTAATATGACTTTAAAGGGGACGCTATGCTCGATGGCGTACCCAACACGCAACAATGAGTTTCTTGGGAATCTTACGTTGCACTCTAATAATAAAATAATATTATTTTAAATGGTAGTTAACATGTAGCCGTGGTAATGGTGGGAATGTATAGAAATAACTGAAATATGATTATATATGTTTTTAATGTTTTTACATTTATCCAATAAAAGCTAAAGGCTTAAAATACGGAAAGAATTCAATTTTAAGTGTATATGCCCTAGTTTTTACTAAAGGTTCACTTATCACCTTTTAATGGAGAACTGTCATTAAATATAGTTTTGATCACTCTTATACATTCTTTTGGACCAAATAAAACTCTTATTAAGAATCGGGACTTCAAATTTTACTTTGTGTAATTTTTTGGTATTATTCCGATAAAGTTCATTTTTTTAATGAATAGTGTAAAATGTTGGGTTTTAATTCAAAACTTCTTTTTAATCTAATTTATTTATATGATTAGATTATATTTTGAATTGGTTTTAAAGTGAAATTAGAAAATATTTTTACCATTAAATCCAATAGTGGTCGTTGGAATCAATTTCACTTTAAAATCAGACTTAAACTAGTGTCAATCTTTTGATACTTATTGTTTCATAAAACACGTTATTTGTCATGACAGCGGGAATTAATTATTAAATTAATTAATGTGACTTATATGTTTTGAATTTTGTAAAACGGACATCATTTTTGAATTCAGAATATCAAATATAGCTTAGGGTGAATTTTTGGGATTTTTCTGAAAAACTTCAATTTTTGATGAATAGTGAAACCACTAAGTGGTACTTATAAAGACTGATTTTCCGTTTAAATGAAAAATTTTCCATCATTGTGTTTTGATTTTCAAAAATCCGACATACATGGTTATCATTAAGAAGTAAAATGTGGTTCAATGAGATTAAAATAATTTCTTTGGTGAATAGTAACTTATTAAGTTTTTAATCGCGATTAGTGGTAATTAGTGTAGTTTAAGTTAAAAATGATATTATAAGAATGTGAAAACACCATGACACTTGTCCTACACCTATTGGGTGAGTCACGGCCGACCAAGACAAGCCATGGGAAAACTTGGGGACCCCATGGAGCCACTTTAGTTGGAAAATGACATTAATATAATTTTATTTAATGTTAAAGTGAAAATGACACTAACATAAATTGTTTTACTAAAATAATTTTTAAGTGGGGTTATACAAGTCCAAATTTTGATTATAAATAGTCATTGGAAAGCTAAAAAGATTTACTATATCATAGTAATTTTTTTATAATTTTTAGACATTAAGTAAATTAAAGTATTTATGAAATCATAATGATGCAGTGATGACATCATTATTTAACGATTAAAATAAAATGGAAAGATAATGTAAAATCTATGAACTACACATGTCCAAAACTTATTGGATGGGTTGATTTCGAACCTTTATAAACTTATCCACGAATTATATCAATGTGGGACCTTTTAAAACCGAAACAAATTTTCAAATAAAGTAATATTTCTTTACTTTCCAAAAGAGCCCCTCCTCTCCTCTTATAAAAGGCCCCCACCTCTACCTCATTTCACACACTCCTCAAGCCTTTGGCTCGGCCAACCCCTGCCCATTTACTCTCTCCACACCCCTCTCCTCATCCTAGAGTATTCACTTTGGTCAGAATCCTTTCAAAGGAAGCCTTTAGGCTCAAATCAAAAGGAGTTACACTTTTAAAGGTAATTCATTCTCTCATGTTCATTTGTTTTATTTTGCTTCTCCAACCCCCTAAACTCTTTTTATTTATTTCTTTTGTAACAACACCAGTATCTTCAATATACTAGGATGTTGTTATAATACTTATTCGAGCTACACTCCCACACAACTACATCAAATGGTTAAAGAACATACGGTTTCTGTGGATGGCGAAATTCTGCCTCCCGAAACGATGATTGTTCAATACTCATTTAACACATTTAAAGGTGGCCATTATGATGTCACTATTTTTATATATGATATATAATATGTTTATGTTTTCCTTAAGCTTCTGTTTTTTTTTCATTTTTGTCTTACCTTTATGGCTTCCATTATGGGTATACGCGATATCTTCATTTAAGGAAGTGCGGACTACCGCCCCCTCAAAGTGATTTGATTCGTTAAATACCATATGTGGGATGTATAAAGGATGGAAATATGATATTATATATGATATTATACTGGAATTGTAATATACCTTTATATCATTATTATTTCATTCTATAAAATACGAAATAGAAATGAAAGTAGCGTTCATGCGTACGTACGGCTTACCGTCTCCATGAACGGTGCATTTCATTTCTTACCTCTAAATGATTATGTAATGTTATAAATACATGAATGTACTGGATATATATGACATATATGATATCTACATCATGAATACAATTCTGGATATAATAAACATTTGGCCACACGAACAACATGTAATTGTAAAAAGTCCACTTTCGACTTAAGAACCAAATATCGACAAAACAATCATTATTAACTTAATGATTACATATTGTTTATAACTTGGTAATAAGTGATATAAAAAGGAATAATTAACTTGAAAAATGTTCTTAAGGAAGTAGTAATTAACTCAAGTTTATTATTCAGGAGATTAAAGAATGATCGAGTCAAGTCGGACCCGAGGTAAGGGATCCTACACCTCTCTTTCTTTTTAAGTATACACGTTTATGACATTCCTTTTAAAGCTCATATTTCATGTTATTGGGATGATATTTTATATTACACTTAATGTAATTTTTATGTTCATGTGATGAGAGACCCTATTCTCTCTCATCAATCCATTTTGGAAGTTTTGAGTGGCGCTGTTAGGCTGCCGAGTTTTCGTAAGGGATTTTTCATCTCACTTTTATTCCCGTGAGATTTATGCTACATTTGCCACAAATTCCATTGAGTGGTGTATGTACTGCCCATTATTCTACTATTTGTGTAATATACTTTCGTTTATGATTATTTACATCAATGACCTATTGTCTTTCTTTCATGGGGTGTATGTTTTGAAAGATACCCAAGTCGGTAAGGGAACCTTTCACCCTCCTCTTTTTTAAAAGACTTATTTTATTGGGTCTTTTAATTTACATATTTTTATGTTGGGATATGTTCTCATACATCCTTATTGATGTAAATTATATTTCCAAGTGATGAGATACACTTTTTATCTCTCATCAACTCATTTTGATGTGATGCCGTTAGGCTGTCAAGGGAACCTTTTAACCCAATTTCGATTTCTTTGGGTTCAACTTGTAGTCATTGAATATGTCATCCATTGAATATGTGTGAATGACCTTTTATTGTTTTACACTTAATATCCACTTATATTTGGTTTATATATATTTGTCACACATATTTTTGAGATTTATTTGTCCTTAATTTAAGGATACCTTCTTTATAAGGGATTTCATCACATTTGACATTTCTATTGAAGGTTCATTGGTGTTATGCACCAATTCACTCTTATATGGTGTATATACTGTCCTTTGGCGTATTATATCATGAATCCATTTATTCTCATGATATTATAAAGTTTTGACTAAATGTTATTCCTCAACTATTGTATTCAAGTGTCTCTAATTTTGGTAAAACCCCTTTAACCAAAATATCGTTTTAAATGTTTTAATTATTTGTTCTTATTAATATCCATGTTTTCAAAATGTTTTTAAGGATTTATTTATATGGATATTAATGGTTTAAAATTTTAAGCTTCAAGGTGGTATGGGACTTCGTCTCAATCTCCTTTCGTTGAGGCATATTTTATTTTATACACAACTTTCTTTTATACGGTGTATAAACCCCTTTGACTCTTACGTTTATTCAAAAGGAATCTTTTTTATACGAAGCGTTTACTAAACGACAAAAGGGAATGTTTTTGTCGTACGTATGCAGCGACAACGACTTCTCCGCCGTCGTGACCGTTATTTGAGTTTCGGCTTCCTCTACAAGCCATACCTTTTTTTTAAATGAAAAATAAATACTATGTTTTACATTGGTATTAAAAATGGTTTTCATAATGTTTTTATTATATCAATATGTTGTATTGATATCTCGTGATTGAAATGTGGAAATGTTATGTTTCCTTTATGCATGTTTTATGTGATATGATTATGTTATGGTTCTTGGGCATTATTATGAAGACGGGTGGTTCCGTGATAAACTAAGGGCAGGTGAGCCCATTATAGCTCTCCAATGCATTGGGTAACGCGAAGGAGTGAAACGTTAATGTTTCTCCGAAGAGATTTTAGGGAATATACTGTGATGGGTATTCCAAACATAACCAAGAGGGTTACTCCCTACGTAAGAATGTTATGAATGCCTCAAGTTACCTTTATGTCTTATGATTTCTATGATTTATTCATGATTTGATAAGGTAGGTTAAAGTGCCTATGTTTTATGGGTAAATTATGATTTCATTCTTATGTATATATGAACTCATGTTTCCTTTCCATATTTTTATATCCCTTACTGAGCTTTTTATGCTCATCCCAAGTTTTTGAAATGTTTTTTTCAGGTCAAGGGAAAGGTACATGATAAGATGATAGAGTCAAGGATGTGTTAAGAAAGAATCCATGTTTTATTTTCAATTTGTTTCCGTTGATGGGAAGAATGGATACTATCTTTTATGTAACCACTTTGTTTAAATGTGGAATGTAATGCAAGTTTCATGATCAAATTCTCTAAAACTCTAAACCTGAAAAGATCCTCAATATGTAATCTTGTAATAACTCAAGATTAAGTAAGGTTTAAGGCTGGGGCCTTATAATTACGTTGGTTTGGAATTTCAACAGAATATTGGGAAATTGGAACAAGTTCAATTTCATTTTTTAGAGTTTCATATAGGATTGATTCCCCACATGTAGATGATTTAGATACTAGATTGGCTTGATTAGATTTAGGGATGTAATTTGGAGTGGTCTCCATAAAAGTGGTTTCTTGAAAGGTTTCACTGATTGTTGGACCTAATACTTCATCATAAGAGCAATTTGAAAATGATTCAAGCCAAGGAGATAAGCTTCCTTCATATGAAAAAAGGAAATCAATCTCATCCTGAATTAAACCTTCATCAAATATTCCTTGATGTTCCATGGATTCATTATCAATGCTTCCTATCATGTTTACTTCATGAATGTCCTTGGCATCCCCTATTTTTTATCTTTCATTATAGATGTTAAAGTCAAGAGTCATGTTCCCAAAGGTGATGGTCATGTTCCCATTTTGAACTCGGATAACAGAGTTTATTGTTGCAACGAAAGGACAAACAAGGATGATTGGGGTTTGTTCCTTATTTTTTAAGTTTGGATGATTTTTAAGGACAATGAAATCAGCTAGGTAGATGAAGTTTTCAACCTTTACTAGAACATCCTTAAAAATACCCCTTGGAACCCTAATGCGACGATCAGTAAGCAGAAGTGGGACAGATGTGGGTTGGAGTTCTTCTAGGCCTAACTATCAGTACACAGCATATGGGATGAGATTGACACTGGCACCTAGGTCACACAAGGCCTTGACAACTTTGCTCTCTCCTAGTTCAACATTAATGTAAGGGAAACCCGATTCTTTCAACTTAGGTGGAATGGTCCCATGAATGGTGGTACTCACATTAGCAACCAAAAGGACATTATTTTTATGTGAAAATTTTCTTTTAAATGTGCACAAGTCCTTAAGGTACTTTGAGTAGGCAGGTATGGTTTGGATTTCATCGAGAATTGGTATGTTCAACTTGACTTGTGAAACTATTTCTCTCAACGTTTCACTCAGTTCAGGCTTGGTTTTCCCCCTTAGGCATTGAGGAAATGGTGCAGGTTGTGGGGTTGTTTGTTGAAGAGTTCTTTCCTTGACAATGTTATCAGTTTCAACAGTTTGTTCTTATGGTTCATTTGAATTTTCATCCAAGTTTGAATCTTCAGGTGGGTTCTGAATTAGTTGTTCAAGTTTCTCAATTGATTTCCCACTTCTTAAAATAGTCACAGCCTTTAGTTTTTCATGAGTTGTTTGAGGACAACATGACTCTCCCCTTGAAGTTGAGGATGGCACCGCCTGAGTAGGCATGGGTGTCTTTCTAGTTTTGATGGTTTGACGTTCTCGTTTTAGGTAAGATGCCTCTGAGTTCATCCTCTCCATTTGTTTCCATATTTTTTCTAGTAGGCTTTGTGGAACTGTTTGGGTTGGTGATTGAGAAGATTGGTTTATCCCGGGGGGGATATTTTGGAAGTTGTATGGTTTGTTAAAAATGGACCGGTGGCTGTTGGTATTGGATAGGTTGTGTTTGGAATTGGTTATGGGATTGGTAGTTCTGAAGGGGGTAAATATTTTGTCCATGTGGTTGGCTAGGTTGTTGGTTATCTTTCTAGCAGAAGCTTGGGTGGTTGTTATACCTTGGGTTGATGGTGTTTTGGTATTGAGGCTTTTGAATGTTCAAAGAATTTACATCTGCTGGGGGTCCTCCTAAGAGAACATTCTTGATGGATGGAATGGTTGGGAAGTTTTCTGTCTTATGGTCATGTTTGTCAGAAATTGTGAAAATAGGGTGAACAGTTTGGATTTCATGGACATTCCTAAGGTCTATCTCTTCAACCTTCCTAGAGAGTGCTGCGAGTTTAGCCCTAAGGCTTTCCTCTTCTCTAAGTTTATGAATTCCAATTTTCTTTGTGGCTTTTCAGAATAAGTTGAAGTTCCCCATGTTTCTTTTTGTTCACAAAGGCTTTCTAGAGACTCATAAGCATCATTTGTGGCTTTGTTTTTAAATGCTCCATTACACGTGATGTCAATGAATTGTTTGTTCCCCTGACCCAACCCTTCATATAAAATTATCACTTGTTCAGGAATAGAAAACCATGGTGTGGAACCATGTTTAGAGTGTCTTTGAACCTTTCCCATGTTTCATAGAATGACTCTCCCTCTTTTTCAAAAACGTTTTGGATACTCTTTTTAAGTGCAATTGTTTTGTGGTGGGGAAAGTATTTTTTGTAGAATTATCTTTGTAGTTGGTACCAAAAGTTGATGGATGATGGTATCAAATTGTTTAGCCAATTTTTAGCTCTATCCTGTAAAGAAAAAGGAAATTGCCTCATCTTAGATTATTCTAGTTGATGTGGGGGACACATGGTTTCTACAATGTCATTGAACTCCTAAATGTGAAGGTATGGCATCTCGGACTCCATTCCATGGAATGTGGGAAGGGGGTTTAGTACATGGGGTTTAAAGATGTAGTTGGAATCTACTAGTGAATTGTGTCTAATAACTGAGGGGGCATTGGTCCAGGAATGTGTGAGGTAGTCATTCATGGTTTGATCAATTGTAATCCCCATGTTTGGGGTTGCCTCATTTGGGTTTCCATTTTGGTTCCCAACCGGGTTTATGAGTTGGTTTCTTTGAAGACCTTCCATTTAAATGGGATCAATTTTTGACTCAGGGGTGTTAGGAATATTATGATCTAATGGAAAGAGTTACCTTGGTGTACTTGACTCCACATCCCCAGGACTATCCACCCTAACTAGACGGTTTGATTGATCGCGGGTGTAGGCAGACATGCGCCAAGAGAAAAAAAACGAGAAAGGGACAAGATAAGAGAATTTGGATGAGAAAATAAGAAATGGGGGAGAATAGAATAGATGATTATATGACTTACTTGGGTCCCCGTCAATGGTGCCAAAATTTGATTCTCGCTCAAATTTACCCAAGATAAGAAGGTAAGACGGTCATTGTAGTTTAGCTTGGGTTGTCGAATCCTCAGAGACCTAAGAAGTAACCTATAGACACGTACATTCTATGGACTTTTTTTGGAAATGAAGTGGACAAATTGGGTTCATTTTAGATGTTTTTAAAGGAAATATAAGAGACTTAAGTGAATTCAACTTAAAATAATGTGTTGATCCTAGGTTATCGCTCGGGGTGGATTGGATTTATTTCCTTTTTAATGATTTCAATTTCTTATATTTGAGATGGGTTCATTTAAAGAGATAAAACAAAATCATCACTCACTAGTTTAATGCCTGCACCCTTTAATACTAATCACCTATACACATTAAGGATAAAAGTTTTGATCACTTCAAGGTAAAGGTTCGTATTAGCACTTGAAGTGTGTGGCCTTAAATTCAACAAGGACGATGGAGTTTAAAAATCATCATCTAAAAATCTCAATTAAAGAAGTGATTATACATTAATGAGGTGATAAATAACATCCAATAAAGCCCCTTGATACTCCATTTGATCAACCCATAAGTGGGTTATCCCTCCATTGATCCCATGGTTTCAATGGAAGCGGAAAGTAGACTCACGAGGGAGGAAATGGAGAAGTAAAGAAAACAACAAACATAAAATGATCACTCCACCGTTGTGTGACTAATTTCACAAGGTTTGGTGTGAATAAATTCACACCTTGATCCATGGATATAAAAGTGATATGATGAACAACATAATAAGAGTATAGGAATAACTTTTATTAAGAAACTAAAATTAATTTAACAACTTACATGTGAAAGACATATTTGAGACAACAAAATTGCAGCATAACATTACAATTGAACAAAGCATCTATGATTCTTCAATAGTCCAACACCACTGCCTTAAATAGAAAATTTTGAGCCCTTGGGTAGAGCCTCCAACATTACAAGTCTCCACAATTAATTATGGTAGGCCTAGGGTTGTGGAAAGCTTGTGGAACATATACTTTTCCACATTTGACCCGAGGTGGCAGCCAGCTTTCATCCACCGAACAGACATGATTTGATGTCCTTCTAGATGGCTGAATCAGAGTGGGACATAGAATAATAAAATGGAGACCCAGATGTCTCCTAACCGGATGTAAAATTTGGGCCCATTTGGAGTTGTATATTCAGAGATATGATCAGCTTAGTGGGCTGTTTTCTTGGGCCGCAGAATATGGCCCAAAATTTTATTTCTAACTTGGGCCGCCTAAATGGAAACCATGGAGGACTAATTATCATTGGATCATGAAGAGTAATTTGTTTCTATACATGTATAATAGCATCCCATAAAATTTGGGATTCATTGGACCTGTATGTTGAGCCCCACAGTCTCATCAGTGGGCTGGTGTCCAATCGGACTTCTCCAGAATTGCTTCCTTTCATCACAAAATATCCCCATCTTCATCCATGAATTCTCCATTGATCCCTAAATGAAACATGTTCATTTTTAAGCTTAGATAAATTTACCAAAATATAAAATTAAAATATGGATAATTATATTCCTTAAAATCAGATGAATCATTGGGTACTTTAAATGATGTTAAAAAATGTACCACATAATAGTGCATTTTAAGAAATAATTACAAACATAATGTAAAATGATGTTCAAAGTGTAAAATGCACTAAAATGGTGTCTGTGAATAAAAAATAACATGAATATTTTGTATATTAACAATGAATATTAGCTTCATTTAGTGACTAATCACCACACCACATGAATGATATATGTAAGTATATTCAAACAAATAATATGGTATATATGATATTATTATCATTCTGTAAAGATAAAATATTACTTACCATCTTTCCAAAATGAACATTGATAATGTAAATGTTACTCATATGTATATACGACCTTCCATCTCTATGATTATAATTTAGTTCATTTTCCATCTTCATGTTTCATGATAGGTTTAAAAATTATTATTTATGTATAAATGTAAAAAATATTTCATGATTATTATTCTTTATATGATTAAATAATGACATCTTAGATAATTTTCAACCTACAAAATTCATATTTGACTCATAATCCAAATATGATCGAAACATTTGATGTAAATTAATTGATGAAGAAATCATTTATAATATGGTAATAAGAGAAATAAATGGAAAAATAATCTCTAAAAGGGAAATTAATCAAATAAACAATTAACCTAAGTTAATTATTTAAGAAGATAAAGAACGTACATAACAATTTAGAATCAATATATGGGTTTCTCATCTCACTTTTTCCTCTGTGAGACATACAAAATATTCTGAATTTATTTATTGTGTGTGGTGTATATATTGACAATTTTGGTATGATATATAATTAATTCATTTATTTTAATTTTATAAAAAGTTTAAATTACTTTTATGCCTTTTATGGTTTATATGATACAAAAGTTACCAAAGTGGTAAGGGTTTATTTCATAATCTAATCATTATTCGAAATTATTTTAGTTTATGTATCTTAGTTGGAATTATTTAATATTTATTCTAAAAACAAATCTATTTAATTCTCAAATAATTAATATTTAACTTTTTCAGGTAATAATACCATTTTTAGTCTCTTTGTTACATAAAGTAATTAAATTTATTTTGTAGAAAATCTAACATTATTTATCCCTTCATTCAAAAATTATTTTTCTTCAAAAACCATGTTTCCTAAAAAAATTCAATTTTTTTTAACATTATACATATTTTTATTAAAAAAATTATATACTTGTTTTAATTTTTATTAATTGGTTTGAAAGTAATATTCTTATCATTTTCGAAACAACTTATTTTTTTGTCATTTTTATGTGTAAAAATGAATGATCTTTTAAATTTATAAGGGATGTATAGAATTATTCACATTCCATACAATCATTTAATTAATTTTTTAAAAAATTAAAATGTTATTTTTAAATAAAATTAATTTCCAAATTTTATAAACATTCTTAGTTTTTATAAGTAATTTTTTAAGAAAAAGTTTTTTAGAATATTTTATTAAATTTATTATTTTAAAATATAAAAATTTGATCTTTATAGATATGTTATTTTCTTCAATTAATATTCAAAGTGAACATTCAAAATAATTTTCCATATAAGAATAAATCCTTAGATGTTACTTATTTTTTAAAGGGGATATACTCCAATGATACCATCTATGTTATTTCACTAAATGGTTTATAATAAATTTGAATTGGGATATACTATGTTAATACTATTTAGTTTACTTTTAATGGTTTTTTATTATGTTTTTTGATTGGTAAAAGTATTTAAATATTATATTATAGTTTAAATATGGTTGTTTATGTGAATTATGTTTCACCCCTTTAATAAGAGCAAATAATTTCAATTAGTAAGTGATGGGTGAGGCTTTTTATAGCCCCGAGAAGCAATTGTAGGTATAATGAGACAAACAATATTGGTTATTGACCAATTCCTTACAAATTTATTTATATGTCTTTGCATAAGTCCTCTATAGTATTTAATGTCTTGTAAAAAATAGTTTATGTTATGTTCTATATGTCTACTATCATGCATTCCATAATTATGAATTCAGTTATTAATATTCCATATGATAATTTGATTATATAGAATACCAATGTTTATGTTTTCAATATCATGTGATTATTTATTTGTAATTATTTTTATCTTCATATATTCATTCCTTATTATTCTCATGTAATTAACTAAATGGAATGTGTTTCAGTTCATTACCTTGCCATATTAATTACGTTATTTTTCATAGCTTCTCTTGTATTCTTACCCTTTCTATACTTATAGGATCACCCCTTTTTTATGTTTTATTTTCCCCATGTTACCCAGAAGTGCTTTGGCTTTGATATGTATGGATGTAAAATGTGGGAATAATGTTGTTAAAAAAGAAATTTTTTTTTATATTTTATATTTAAAAATGTAATTTGAATTAAAATTATGTGTCTTGTTTAACAGGAGTACTAAAATATTTTCTCCATTATGATTTAATTCATTGTATCTTATGCCAATATAATGAGTTACAAAATGTCTCTAGGCTACTTGGTATTGGATCTCTACAGTTCCTATTAGTTGTATTTTAGTAGATACCAAGGAAACTAGATTTTTAAAAACGTAGAATAGGAAGCATAATGATATGACATACTTTGTGAATAATTATAGAATGAAATCATAATATTTTGGTAAGGAAGATTTTACATGGTTTTTACTATAAAATACATCCCTTTGTGGATACAAGTAGACGTGATTAAGAAACAGTTTTATTATGGTGTAATAACTCAAAAAATGGAACATTTGGATTGACCTAATCATCACCTGGTGCCTGAAAATGGGCCAAAAAACACACCTGGTTTGACTATCCTAAGAGGTATGATTAAGATAATTCATATTTTAATTTCAAATCATAATGAAGGATTTTAAAATAAATATAACCTCAAAGAAACAACATTTATGATTAATATATTATTCATACCTAAAATTTTCAATTTATGTAAACTATTTCACTAGATTTTGGGATTATACATTATGTTTGATAAAGATATGATATAATCTATTGTATTAAATCATCATTAAATGGTGCATAATAAAATGAATTAGAACTATAATAATTCATTTAATACAAAGAATAAGAATGATAATTTCTTTGATGGGATCAAGAATATATTTTTAAGGGATCTAGTCTCCAAAAGATTTTTATTATATTACGACATAGTATCATGTGAAAACAAGGAATAAAAGAATCTTCTATGTTTTATAGATTCTAAGGGAAGAAGGATAATAAGAGGATAGTATAGAAAAATATTTATAAGTGGATGAAGGGAAATAAGGATTTCACAAAATGTGATAATTGTGTAAGGAAATAATGTGGAATGGTTAATGTGCTTTTGTTTGGAATCAAGAATTATGCAATTTGAGTATTTTATCAATGATATCCTAGTTATAAGAATTATGAAATTTATAAGGATTGTACTACAGTAATTTTTCATCAAAGATTTCAAAGAATATATTGAACAATACCAATGACCAAGAAAATTGATTCAGTAGAAATTTTAAATTTTTGTAAAATGAATTAATGAGTTAAAGATAGCCTGAAATTTATTCCGTTTGTTTAGACAATGAGGTTGGTATAATGTTATTATTAATATAAATAAAGTAAATTAAATTGTACTGACTACTATGGAAGTAATTAATGATTTTTTTAAAAAGTGGTTTATATTATCCATAATAGATTTTATAGGATTTTTTCATTTAAGTTATATATCCAATAATTAATGTTATATATAATGAAAAAGGAATAATTCTTGTTTTCAATATGTTTTAAGGGTAAACATGGTTATTACCATGTTTCAAGTAGAAACATAAAAAATGAATTCACATGTTTGGGATGTGATGATTAAGAACTACTTCATGTTTTTTAGTGGATTAATGGTAAATTAATTTTATAAATTTAATGAAATTATTTATAAATTTTTGGATTCTGGTAATTTAAGAAGGTTTATAAGGTTAAGGATTTATGAAATACTTTAGGTTGAACATTGGATGAGGTTTTAGATATTAATATATTCTTTACCATAGGACTATTTATTTATATTCGATAACCTATGCTAACCATTTTTTATAATGATAACTAGATATCAAAGGAATTACTTACCATTCAATTAAGAATCTTGTGACCCATTAGTGCCTATGACATAGAAAATTCATATTCATTTCGTAGATTTATAGATAAAGTGGAAATTGATCAAAAGACACCGAAATGATGAAATTTATCTTATAAAGTTGAATGAAATCAAGTAAGTATATCATTTCCTAAAAATTTGTCAACTTTGGGAAAAGTATCTGGATATTAAATGTTGTCCTATAACAATCATTTCTAGTGATATTAATGATATTTTCACAAATTTTTATATGTTTCTTTTGGTTTTTTATTTTTACAATATCATTCATTTTCTTGTTATCAGTGATAAGTATCACTCTCAATCATTATTTGAACATTAATATTTTCTTTAATGTTAAAATTATCAATTCCTACCTTTTTATCATATTTGAAGCCTAATAAGTGGTGTTTCATATGAACTACACACATACATCTCTATATTATCAATATGATAGTTTATTTATCCTTTTTATGATGTCAGTTTTCAATAAAGGTATCTTCAAATGAGAACCCCTAGATTACTAGGATCAAGATTAAATTACGAAGACACAGTTTATTTAATGGGGTAGAACGAATCCCCTTGGGAATTTAAAATATTAAAATCTTATTCAATAAAATATATGATATGCAACACAAAGATTATATGGGAATATAATGACCGGAGAATTTATGATATATTTCTTTTTAAAAAAATTCAATCTTCCTGATAGATCGTGATGTACGCAACACCAGGTTTAAATAAAAATACTCAGTTAAGATATTATTTATACATGAGAATTATAAACTATTAATTAAATTGGTGATTATGATTATTAATAAATAAATTATTTTAATTATGGTAATTAATTTATTAGAAAAAAAATAAAACTAATTTAGAAGAAAAGGAATGTTTTCTAAAAAGATATCTTTTCTCAAAAAGACTATTTAGTCAACTTTGAATGCAAAATTTAAAATACTTTTTATAATTTTAGATACTTTTCTTGGTAAAATAAAATTAATTTTTTAAATTGTCAAATCAAAATTTTCTTTTGATTATTTTTTCTTAATTTTCTTTAAATATTAAATTGTTGCTGAATAGCTCAAAAATACGAAATTAATGGGAAACATACCTCTACATTCAATTAATTATAAAGTTAAATTATATTTTTATTAAGTTTTATGGTGAAATTGATGAAATTATATATCTATTAATCTAATTTATGACATTTTTATCATTTTAATTTTTAATTTTTAAATAAAACATTGTAATCTTTTGAACATTTTCTATTTGAAAACCCACTTCCTCGTCTCATCTGTGGGGTTAATATAAAATTATATTTTATAAATTTTGTTAAATGAATTTGGTAAAATATATTAAATTTTTTAAATAATTATAATTTATATTATATGGTAATTTCATCTTAATATTATTCCAAAATGAATTTTGAAAATATTTAAAATTATTTACCATGATAAAGGTTAAAATGGATTTATTGGGGATTAAACTAAAACGATAATCGCTAAAATGACAAAAAACTTATCAAAAATATATATTATAGTAATATTGATTCCTTATAATTTATAATCATTTATTATAATCTAATTTTGACCCTTTTACATGTAAAAAATGTGGTATACCTTTTTCTTTTCGAAACCCTCTAGTTTGGTGCTCGCTTTGCTTCTAAAGGGCCACCCTCTCTCCTATATCCTTCACAGGCTAAAACCGATTTAGTTCCACCATTAAATTTCCAAAAAAAATCAAAAATCTCTCTTGTAATCCTGTAAGTGATGTTTTGCGCATAAATCCAACCTATGAAGGATTTTGGTGTAATCCAAATGAGGATACCTAAAGAAGATGTAACATTATTCCATGAGTGATTTTTATTTTATTTATTCCTCCACCTACTTGAATTCTTATTATACCATTATCATATAATAAAATAAGTGTATTTCATATTCTTAGTAATTTATATGTTATGTTAATGACCATAAACCATCTCCACTTTCATCAAATAGGTTACGAAATCATTATTCGTTTGTACGATGGACTACCCCCTCAGAAAATGATGCAATTCATTTTTCCATTAACTCCTCTAAAGATTCAGTATGGTGATGGATAAACTGTATATATATATTGTATTTATAACATAAATATACCTATGGAGTCATTATATCATATATGTACAACTTTATTTTACATTATGTATGGGGTGGCATATCATAGCTCATGTGTACGATGGATAACAGCCTCGCGAAGCGATGTAATTCATTTTTCACAAACACTTTATACGGAAGATAATAAGGAATAATTCCATGGTTATATATTATATAGATGAAATTATTATGATATTTATTATAAATTTTTCATTTTATAAAGATAATAAATCATTTTCTTTCATACGCAGAAAAATGACAATGTCGTTTGTGTATGTGTGGACTAGCACCCTCACAATGCGATGTGACACTCTTTTCATCACCAAATCACATGGATTATATATATTATTACATTCAAAGAAATAATATGGTATATATGATAATATTAACATTATTTGAAGATAAAATAGTACTTACGTTCATTTAATAATGATCACTGAAAAATGAAAACCTTATTAATGTGTATGTACGACCTACCCTCTCCATAATTGTAACATAGTGCAATTTTAATCACCATATTTTTAGATTGGTTTTAAAAGTATAATTTTTGTATAAATATAATTAATATTTCATGATTATTACTCTTTTTCTGTTTAAATAATGATATCATTTACTATAGTTAACCAACCAAAGTAATTTTTGACACATAAGACAAATATCATCCAAACATTAAAAGTAAATATAAATCATTAAATAATAATATATAAAATGGAATACGTGAATTAAGAAGAATAATTAACATGAAAAATTTTCTTATTAAATTAAATAATTTACATAATTTTATTATTTAGGATTTTAAATAACATACATGATTACTAAAAAACAAGCTAAGGGTTTTTTGCCTCACTTTTACTTATAAGAGACAGAAACCATACTAAATTACTATTTTTTTGGGGGGTGTTTATACTTAAATTTTGTGTATTTTATATAATGAATTCATTTGCAAAAAATTTATTTAAAGTTTCATTTACTTGGATTCCATTAATGGGGCTCATGATTCAAAAGTAACCAAAGATGAAAGGATTTATTTCATAATCTCGTCATTATTCAGGACTATTTTGTTTGAATAACCCTTAGGGGAATAATTTGATATTTCTATCAAAAATTCAAAATATTTTATTATCCAATATTTTTTAATGAGATTTTTCAATCAATAATTCTATTTTACTTCTCATAGGAATATAAAATGACCAATAAAATATTTTTATGAAAATCTCACTTTATTTATCTCTTTGATCAAAAATCATTTTCCTTCCCAAACCATGTTTTCTATAAAAATTCAAAAATGTTTTAACATTATCGTAATGATTTATTACAGAAATTTTTGACCACGTTTTAATTTTTACAAAACCTTATTAAAAGAATCTTTTTATCATTCTCTATATAATGAATTTTTCCTTCATTTTTAGTGTGTAAATGTAATGATATTTATAACTTATACAAAAGGTATGAAATAACACAACATCATGAAAAAAATTTCATTGAAACTTCCTTTTCATGTTTTCATGGATATTTTTACAGAAATATAATTTACAAAATATTCATTAAATTATTTGTTTTTAAAAGTAATTTTTAAAGAAGATGATCTTAAACATATTTTATAAATTTTCCTGTTTTAAAATAAAAATGCTTATTTGAAATGAATTGTTGTTTTACATAATAAATGATCTAATTGGTCCTTAAAAATAATTTTCCATCTAAGAAAACATCATTTGACGTTACTTAACCATTAATGGGGATATAATCCAATAATACCATCCTTATTAATTCTCTATATGGTTTATCATCAATCTGATTGGTGATGTACTATGTTGATACCATTCAAATTACATTAGATGGTTTAAGAATGTGTTAATTTATTGGGTAATGTATTTAATTTTTTATTCTTTAATAAATATGACCTTTCATGTGCATTATGTTTCTCCCATTTCATATGAGTAATGCATTGGATGTAGTAAGTGATAGGAGGGGGCATTATATCCCCTTGATTAATTGGTAGGTCTCATGATACAAAATAAATTGGGTTTTGTCTAGGACCTTACCCATTTTTTAATATGTATTGTAATAAGGCCTCGATTTTATTAGATTTCATAGAAAAAATCCTTGATGGAATGTTTTATATTTCTATAATTATTAATTATTTAATTATGAATTCTATAATTGATATTTCTAGTGATTATTCAATTAGTTAGCATTTATATGGTTAAATTTTCAAGATCATGTGATTATTTATATAGAATTACGTTGATCATAATTTATTACTACCATATTATCTTCTAGTTATTTACTAAATGACATTTGTTTCAGTTATCTAACTTTCCATATTTATTATGAAATTTTTTATTCATATATTCTATTGTACGCTTGCCATTACTGAGAATTAGAGATCACCCATTTCTTCTATTTTATTTTATCTAGGATACGTCGAAGTGCTTTGTGATTGATATGTAGCAATATTCTATGGGGGGAAATGTAATCCTTAAAAAAAACTTTTTGTGTTTTCTTTTTAAAATGTAATGTGAATTTCTTGTATGTATGTAAATTACCAAGACTACTAAACAATTCTGTCCTTCGATATGTAATTACTTGTATCTTATTGTAATGTAATAATCATGACACTAACTTTGAGTTATTTGGGTTGACATCACTACAGTTTTAATCATAGGAAGTTTAGTAGAAACCATCAAAAATAGATTTTAGAAAAAATTGATTAGAGAATATAACCATATGATAAAATATGAAGATAAGTATTTAATAACATCTTAATGTTTTAGAAAGGATGAGATTATATTGTTTTTCATAGAAAATAAATACAATTATGGATTATACAAGTGGATGTGGTTTTAGAGCAGATGTATCTGGGGGTTATAACTCTAAAACAAGTGCATTAGGATTCACCCAATCATCACCTGGTCTTGACAAAGGGGGTCACTATGCACCTGGTTTGACACACCCAAGGGATATTCTTATGATAATTTAAATTTTATTTATAACCCATTATGAAGGAATTGAAAATAATGATATCACCAAACAAAACATGATTTTGATTTTGAGATTATATATACGTAAAGTTTTTAATTTATATTAATTATTTCACTAGTTTTGGGATTATACAATATGTTTCATAAATATAGGATCTAATAAGGTGTATTCAATCATTTAGAAATATAAGTTATAAAAAGTATTGGGAACCACATCAATGTAGGTAATCCAAAGACAAAGAATGATCATTTATTTGATGGTATTAAGGTAATATTTTGAAGGGAAATATTCTCCCAAACATTCTCATCATATGAGGATATGGTAATATGTATTAAAAATATAGATATGTAATCCTATGGGTATTATTTATTCATAGGTAATATAAAGTATAAGAGTATGACAAAGAAAACAACAAATAAAGAGGAGAAGGGAAACAAGAATTCTCAAACTTGTGATACTTGTTTAAAGAAACACATTGGTACATGATTTAAATGAAATGGTATTTCTACATTTAGGGATAAAAAGGAAAATGTGATCATCATTTCAATGGAAATAAATTATTTTGTTATATTAAATGATTCAAATATAAGGATACATGGAACTACCCAAATGTTTAAAGGAATATATCCTAAAATAAGATAATGGATCATGGTCATGTTTATGCTACTACCACACATGATGTGAAATTATTAATTTTATTTCCTTTGGATTAATAAATTAAGCAATTTTAGTATTTTATCTATTATATCATTTTTATTAGAATTATGAAATTTATAAAATTTTTACTACAGTACTATTTCATTAAGGACTTGAAATCATTTGTTTAATGGAACCAGTGACTATGAAACATGAATTTGTGTCAAGTTTAACTTCTTGGAAAAAACATAAATATGGGAAAGATAACCCTTAATATGTTCTTGATCTCAACAAAATGATATATGGATAAATAGATAATTAATATGGATAAAGTAAATTGAATAGTAGTAACTTTCTTGGAAATAATTAAATATTTATTAACAAAACGGTTTATTCTATCACTAGTAGAGTTTACAACATTTTGGAATTTAAGGAACATATTAAATAATCTATGTTTTATTTAATGAATAAGTAATCGTGCATGCTTTCAATAAGGTTTTGTAGTAATTCGTGTTATAACCATTTTTAAGATAATACATGATTAAGGTATTAAAATGTTATGTATATGAAAATTATGTGTTACGTTATGGTTATTAGGGGATAATGATAAATTAATTTTTAAATTTAGTGATGTAATTTTTAATGTTTTAGATATTAATGATTTTATAAGTTTTTATGTTTAAACCTTTATGAAATGGTTTATGTTGAACTTTGGATAAGTTTTTATATATTTATGAATTACTTCAGCATGTAAAGGCTAATACAGAATGGATAAACTATGCTAATCCTTCTATAATAATGATTAAAAGATATCGAACCAATGACTTATAATCAAATTATTGATATTGTGTCCCATTAGTGATTTAAGAATAAAAAATTCATCTTTATTTCCTTGAGTAAGAGAGGAAGTGGTAATTGATCAAGGAAAAAACAATGGATGAGCTTGTTCTTATGAAATTTAATAAACTCAAGTAACTATATCTTCTCATGAAAATTTTTCTACTATAGGAAAAGTATCTTGAAATGGAAAAATTATATTATTAACATCATTTTAGATGATATTAACAACCTTTTTCACAGATATTTTTTTTATTTTTTAGTTTTCCACTTTCAAAAGATCATTCAAATTATTTCGATAAGTGATATTTATCACTCTCTATCATTATTTTGGCATTACGTTTTTCTACATTGTAATAAAAGTCACTTCCCACCGGTATTCTCTTATTTGAAAACATAGTATGTGTTGTTCTACATAACATTTATATATTCGGTTATATTTTACTAAGATGTTGTTTTATTTTTGATTTTAATGATTTGGGTTTCCAAAAAATGTGTTCTCGAATTACAAACCCTTGATTACCCAAATCAAGATTAAATTATGAGGACATAATTTATTTAATGGGGTAGAATGTAACACCCATTGAGTTGAAAATATGAAAATCATATTATATAGCATTTTTTACACTGAAAACCAAGAAAATAATGGAATATAACATCCCAATACTTTATGAAATATTATTTTTTAAAATAAATTCAATCTTTTTTATTGCTTATGATTTACGCAACACACAGTTTAGACAAAAATTATCCCTTAAAATAATATTTATAAATGGAAATTCTAACCCTGTTGTTAAGTTGAAGAGTCTAAATATTACAAAATAAATATTTAAAATTGTGGTTATCTATTGATTATAGATAATATAAAAATAATTTAAAATAAAGAGAAATATTTTATGGAAAATTATATTTTTTTCTAAAAGATGGTTTAGTGACACCTTGAGAACATATTTTAACTTAATATCTATCTCTTTCAAAAAAATATTTGATAAAATAATTTTTTTTAAATAATAATATCAAAATTATCGTAAGGTGATATATTTTTTTATTTTTCTGAAATATTTCATTTTTCGATAAATAGTGATAAATACTGAATTTTATTGGAAAATGTCAATTAATTTAAATTAATTATAAATTTAAATTATATTAATAATTATTTAAAAAGAAAAATAAGTATAATTATATATCTATTAATCAAATTTGGGTCATTCAAATCATTTTCATATTGAATTTTTATATGAAAACTTTGTTATCTTTTCAACAGTTTCTCTTCGAAATATTGTTTTATCGTTGCTTCTCAGAGATTAATTTTAAATTATATCTTTGCACTTATATGATTGAAATTTAAAAAAATTTATTAAATCTCTGAAGTAAAAATAATGCTTAATATAAAATATTTTGAATTTAATTTTTTACCAAAATCAATATGGAAAACAACAAAAATTATTTATTGCGGTTTAGATAAAAATGGATTTATCCGGGTAAAATAAAATGATAAGGGTTAAAATGAAATAAATATTTTACAAAAATATATTTAATATAGATATTTTGACATTATAATGTCTAATTCTCAATAATAATTTTTTGGATACTTATTTCTAGTGAGGTAAACCTTTTTATTTTAAAACATTACAAGTGTGACACTCAACTCACTTAGAAAAGGACACCCCATCTCCTATCATATTCACACCTTAAACATATTTTTTTGGTTAATATTAACCCAAATACATTCAATAACTCCACTATATCATCCTATAAACCTTAGTTTTTTTCATCAATTCATCCTAGGAAGTCCTTTTGTGAAAATCTAATGTGGACACCAAAAGAATAGATAACATTCTT
Source organism: Viscum album (assembly GCA_963277665.1). Classification (NCBI taxonomy): domain Eukaryota; kingdom Viridiplantae; phylum Streptophyta; class Magnoliopsida; order Santalales; family Viscaceae; genus Viscum; species Viscum album. Next base: position 1,958,964,018 of record OY728140.1, read on the forward strand.
CAATGAGTGTTTTTATTTTACTTCTTCCTACACCACATTAATTTATTGTTAAAAAATTATGATATAATAAACTCAATATATTCCATATACTAATATGTTTCTATTTTAAGGTAATAACTTACAACCATCTTCTCTTTTATAAAATGGGTTACGAAATATCCATTCTTTTGTATGGTGTACTACTGTCTCGTGAAACGATGTCATTCGTTTTTAAATTTCAATATATCAAGGCTTATTATGAAAATGGATATAATGTTTATATCTGATATATAAAATATAATTATAAATATTTATTAATAATATCACAAATACCTTTTAAATTTCTATTATGTTGGGGATACGATAATGTCACTCGTGTGTACGACAGATTACCGCCTCACGAAGCAATGCAATTCATTTCTCACTAATAATTTACATGGAATGTAATATGGATAACATTAATGAATATATATTATAGAAATGATATAATTATTTTATTAATGAAATATCTATCATTCTGAAAAATTAAAATATCATTTTATTTCTTATACTAAAAAAATGAAAACGTTGTTCATGTATGTTGTGACTACCACCTTCACGAACCCATATGACTCCTTTCATAACCACACCTTATGGATTATATATATAAGTATACATAAATAATTAATATGGTATATATCATATTATTATCATTCTAGAAAGATAAAATATTACTTACTTTTTTCATAATGGTCATTAAAATTTGGAGACGTTACTCATGTGTGTGTACGGCCTACCCTCTATATGATTACAATGTACTTTATTTATTAGTCATATTTCATGATTGGTATCAATAATAATAATTTATGTAAAAATTTGAAAATTGTTTCATGATTATTATTCTGTGTATGTTTAAATAATGACCTCTTTGAACATTTTCAACCAACCAAATTCATTTTTGACATATAATCAAAATATCATCGAAACATCCAATGTAAAAATAGTTGATTAAAAAATAAAATATCATATTGTGACAAGTGAAATAAAATGAATAATAAAATTCAAAAGGGTTATTGTAAAAATAAATAATTTACTTAAGTTTATTATTTAGGAATATGAAGAACATACTTGACAATTTGTACTCAAGCTAAGGGTTTTTCATCTTGCTTTTACTTCTATGAGACATGAAACAAATTCCCAACTTATTTATTTTTAATGGTTTATATACTTAACTTTTATATGTTTTACTTTATTTAATTTAAATTTAATTTATTTAAACTTTAATTTACTATTATTAATTTCATGGGGATTATGATTCCAAAGTTACCGAAGTGGTAAGGGGTTATTTCACAATCTCATCATTATTCAGGATTGTTATTATGTAATTCTACTATTTATGAATTACTTGAAATTTATTCTTAGAATAAATATATTTTGATATCCTATTATTATTAATGAACACTTTTAAGTATTTTTACCATTTTCCTCTCTATGTTACTTAAAATTTCTAATAATTTTTTTAGAATATCCAAATTTATTTCTCTATTAGATCAAAAATAATTTTTATTTCAAAACCATGTTATCTATAAAAAATTAAAAAAAATTAACATTCTAAAAATTATTTATTAAAAACAATTCTTATATTTTACTTTTTACAAAATTATTTTAAGGGAATCTTATTTTTATTTTCATAATGAGGAATTTTTATATCCATTTTAAAACCCAAAGGAATGATATTTATAACTTACACGGGATGTATAGAATTACATGATGTCATGACCATCATTTCATTGAAGATTTATTTTAAAGTTTACACTATTATTTTTTAAGAAAGTATTTTCCCTAAAATTATATATTTTATTATTTTTTAAATGTAAATTTTTATGAAAAGTATTTTGACAATATTTTATGAATTTTCTTGTTTAAAAATAAAAAATGATGATTTTAAAGAAAGGTTATTTTCTTCATAAATGTTTTTGTAGACCATTCATAATCATTTTTTCATATAAGAAGCCATATATTGATGTTAATTATGATTTAATGGGGATATAATCCAATGAAACCATCCTTATTATATCTCTATATGGTTTATGATCCATTCGACTAGGGATATACTATGTTGATTCCCTTCATTTTACATTGGACGGTTTATGATTTTTTTTATTGATTGGTAAAGGACTTTATTTTCATATTATATTTTAAATATGAATATTTATATGCATGATTTTCACCCCTTTCAGATATGAAATTAATTGGACATAGTAAGTGATGGGTGAGACCTACTATATCCCCTCGATTCATTGGTAGGTAACATGACACAAACTAGATTAGGGTTTGGGTGAGGTCATACCCATTTATTTAGATCTCATTGCATATGGCCTTGATTATATTAGTTGTCTTGAAAAAAGACTCAATTGTATGTTCTATATTTCTAGAATGATTCATTCAATCATTATGAATTCAATTATTAATATTTCATGTGATTATTCGATAAGTTAGTATATCAATGGTTAAGTTTTCATGATCATGTGATTATTTATATTGAATTAATTTGATCTTCATTTATTATTCCATATTATTCTAAAGTTTTTTATAAATTGGAATTTGTTTCTGTTATTTACCTTACTATCCTGATTATTCCATTTTTTTATTCACATCTTTCATTATAAACTTACCCATATTGAGTATCTGAGATCACCCCTTTCTTATGCTATATTTTTTCTATGATACCAAGTAGTGTTTTGTGATTAATAAGAAGTGATATAGTAATGGGGAATAGTGGAGCTCACAACAAAAATACTTTTTTTATTTTATGTTTAAAATTTAATATGAATATCCGCTATTTATCTATTTTAGCAAGGCTACTAAACTATTTGGTACAACAGGATGTGATCCCTTGTCTCGTATGATAATGTAATAAAGTAGACACTCTTTGTGGTACTGGGTCAAGGTCACTATAGTGTATATCGGAGGAAGTTTAGTAGAAACCATAGTAACTAGATTTCATAAAAAAAATATTAAGAAATATTACTTTATGATGGACTTTGAGGGTAAATATATAATAACAAACTGATGTTTTATTGAGGAAGATATTATGGAGTTTTTCCAACAAAATACATCCCTATCAGAAACAAATGAAAGGGGTGTAATAGTTCACGTTTATATAATCATTTTTATATCATATATTTAATATACATATATATATTTATTGAAAGTATCCTTATTTCCATTCAAGTAAAGAGTACATGAAAAATGGATCACATCTCTTCGTGGAGGTGTTGTCCACACACACGTACGAGTGATGTTTCCATTTTCCCATAGATTGAAAGGTATGTTGTGATATATTATATTATAATTATTTTACAAACAAATTATTAAATATTATAAATTTAATCATTATTTCTATCTTTATATCCATCTATGTAAATTATTGATAAAAAATGAATTACGCCACTTTGTGGTTACGATAAGTAACATGTATGGATGAGCAATGTTTTCACATTCTATAGGTTGGAAAAGTGATTGAAACTTATTTTCCCATAATCATAATAAAATATAATTAAGTTTATTATATTGTAGTTATTATTTTATTATGGATACAATATATTTACATGAAGTATAAGAAGATATAAAATTGAAAGAGTCTGTAAAGATGATTAACTCTTCTTCAAAATAACTCCTTTATATATTTCCTTAATGGAAATAGGGTTGGTCTTTTAGGAAGACCATAAAAAATTTAACTTTTATAAGGATGATTAAAAGAGAAATTTTTATGTTTTGTTTTATCTAGGTGGATCAAAATTGTGTAAATATGAGAAAGGAGGGGTGTCCTTTTATAATTATAGGGAGGGGTACTCATCAGTTTTATTAAAGTCTTAAATTACTAGTAATTATTCTTCATTTACAATAGGCCAAAAATTTCTATAAATATAATATAATATTATTATGATTATAAATAATCACATAAAATAGAATCTAGATTTTTTTTGGTTATGTTGTCTCCTTTATTCATTAGTTCAAAACCCCATTAATCCCCGTGACAATTACCTCAATATCAATGTTTTTAGACAATTAGTGATCAATTATGTTACCATAAAAGTAATATAGAACAATAAATAGAACATGGTTGATATTTTAAAACATAACCCATTCACATTTATGAATATAATATTTTTATGAATTTTAAATAATTTAATAATATATTATTTATAATAAAATATCATTAATGTCAATTTTGACAATATTAATTTAATTTGACTTAAAATACATCAATTAATATATAATATTAGATTATAATAAATTCATACATCCCTAATGTGTCATATTCATCTATAAAATTCATAGAATACAATAATTCATCCAAATTTTGTTACTTTTATTATTTTTAAAATCATTTCTTTTGTTTTTCTATTAATTCAAAACATATTATATCAGTGTTGCATAAGAATTTAAGGTAATTTTTTATTATATAAAATTAAAATTAATTTATGTAATAAAAAATTAATTAATATTTCAAAATATATATTGAAAACATGAGATATCATCTTTAATCTTTATGTAAAAAAATTTGAGATATTAATATCAAGAGTGGGGAGTTTTGTTTTTATTCTTTTCATAAAGTAATATACAAGTCATAATCAAATAATAAAAGTACCAAGTGCCCATATATTCTCAACTTGTATGGACTTTGGTGAAAAAATTCCATCTAATGGAATGAATTCATGTTTTGTTTTCTATTTTGAGACCATATCTCACGGTTTCAATCCAATTTTTTCCCATTTCACCTTTAATGGGGTGACAAATATTTACCATCGTTAAGGATCAAAATGACCAAAAACAAGTGGGCATATTTATTAGATTTTAACCACATAATTGAATATAATAAATCCATTTTTCAAAATTCAATTCACCTAAGGGTAACAATTTAATTTAAAATTAAAACTACAAATCAAGAAAAAATAAGATTTCCAAAAATATGTTTTCTTAAGTAATAACTGTTTTATTGCATTATACAACGTAAAATTTCTTCAAATTTTCATATTAAAATTATTAATAATATTTTTCAATCAATTTTAATTTTAAAACATTTTAAAATAAATTGGAATTTTATCTTAAAAAAATTTTATATTTTATTATTAACTGAAAAATTAGTTTTTTCAACAAGAATCACAATAATTAATTATAAACTATTGTTGGTGTTTTGGATCTAAAAATGATTTATATTTTATAAATTAAAATTTTTAATTTTGGTATAAATTAAATATACTATGGAAGTTAAAAAATCTTTAAATATGATTTTTGAGGAAATCATTTTTTTGGAAAATCTAATGACTTCTCTAAAAAAATGAGTGCTTATTTGTAATACATTAAACAATGTATTTGAATTGTATAAAAAGTTTCTACATATTTTTTAAAATGTGGTTATTCTTATTCATACCAGAAATCCAATGTTTATGTGATAATTGTTATATTAAATAAAAATATTTTAATAAAATATGATGGTTTACTTAATGATTGGTGTTGCGTGTTAATCATGATATCAATGATTGTATTCCAAATTTTTGGGGTGCAACACGAATAAGGTATCAAAAAAATAATTTGAATTTTTTATCTCAATGTCAATGATTTATCACAACAAAAAAATTGGAGGAATGATGTATCACTCAGTGAATCATCTAGCCACGTACTACAAACTATCAGGGTGAATGGTGTATTTTTATATTAACAATGTATCACTGATACACTAGTCAAGGTGAATGATATATCACTAAAATATATATTCACTGAAAAATATATCAATATACTCATCTATAATGGGTGGATGATGTATCACCAACCCCAACAATAAAATACATAATATATCGATGTACTTATTAACCATCGTGGATGATGTACCACGAAATCCATATGAAATATAAATGATGTATCAATAAAATAACAAATTTACATGAAATATTTATCCCCAGAACTCACAATATGGTTGAATGAAAAACCACCAAGACCAAAAAGGTAATGTAAAGGTCACTAATATATAACACTAAAAATTATATGATATATCGCTAAACATCAATAGCTAGGGTGAATTATCTATCATCATAAGAAATTCTATTGAAAAAAGGTGAACAAACTATCACTAGAAACATCAGTATGATCAAAAAATCAACATAACTATGGTGAATGAGTTATAACCCTAGGAATTGATTCGACCAATCCCAATTTACTCACTAGGGTACCCAAATTGATGATGTTTCACAACATAGGAAAATGTACTAAACTCGGCTTTTGTTGGTCTAAATTAGGATCCCATACAACTAATAATATCATAAGGGTTATGTAATCATGGAACTAATTATTCCAAAGTCTGATCTCAAATGATATATCCCCACTTATGAAAACCAATGAAAGTGTTTTCATTATAATTAATCACTCAATAATTCCACACATGTCTCACACCTCAAGTTATTTCCATGGTAACACCTCATTGTTCCATTAACTAATTATATCTCCACTCACCCCTGGAAACATGGATATAATTGGCCACATGTTCAACACACAACATTTGGAGGACCTATCGTGATCTAGATAGTCCATATCCATAGCCTAAAATTCAAGGAATGCATTCTCACCTATGTCCAACAACCAAATGTATAGTATCAGGATAGTCTATAGGCCCTCCCCTAGCCATCAATCTAAGAAAACATCACACATATAACAAGACCAGCCTGAGTAAGTAGATCCATATCCTAAAATGGAAATCCTCATTGGACAACATATCTTATTTTATTAAGCCATTTATGTCAACAACAAAGCCACTAATAGTTGTTGAATAAATGGATAATACTAGAGGACTCCCTATGAGACTAACAAGACTAACTAGCCTCACATCACATAAGAGAACCCACTCATGATTCTATCTAAGGTTTCTAAAACTTTCTTACACATGCTTTTCATCCACATAATATATTCATAATGATATAAAGAAGAAATATTTAGGATTTCCTACCTCAGTGATGGAGTTATCTCCTTATGTTATCCTTGAAATCCATCTACAAAATATTCCAAAACGCAAACCAACCACTATATGATATCTTGATCCCCTAACTCAATTCAAAGGATAAAAAAGTATGTACAAGAAAAATATAATTAATTTCCATAATTAATGAATAATTATTTAATTTTTATAAGTTGGGAAATTTTCTCAAATTTCACTTCTTTATATGAAACCTCAATCAAGGTGTGATGAAAAACCATTACCATACCTATGGACCACTGCCAAAAAATTCACAACATGTGACACACATTCATCACCAAATTTCAACATAATTTCATGAAAACCACTAAATAAATCAACATAATATTCTAAATATAATATAACTAAAACAGACCTCTTATTTTATCCTTTACCAAGCCTCCTCTATCCATAATGAGTTAATTACACATCATACATACTTGATTCTACCATGACTTGCTGAATTAGTAAAAAATACCAATTTATAATCAACTTGAATCATAGAGAGAGGAAAGAAGGATATAATATCCTAAAAAAGGAAAGAAGAACTAACCATAATTTATGAATAGATGATTACAAATTTTTTTGGATCCATGAAGGTGGATGAAGAATAAAATAAGGAAGGGGATGTCAAATCCCCCCTTAATGTGTAATACATGAAAGGAACTCCATGGAGTTAGGTGTTGAAATTTAGGGTGAATAAGAACCATTTAAAACCACTAAAATACCTAAACATGGGTGTACTGCCTACCCTGTACCTCTACACCAGCTCTTAATTACTCACATGGAACTTGATGTATAGCACAATCCCCTTTATGAACCAAACTAGGTGAAGCACTCCTTGGTGCTTTTATCGGGTACCCTATACATACGGATTAGGTAACTAATGTTTCACTATTACCACCCTTTAGAATTTTTCTTAATCATCAGCCTCATGAACTTATTTAGGATCCTTTATACTAAAGAATATATCTTCAAAAACAATACCTTTAACATTAATAATAGATTAAAAACATATCTATTGATCTGAATCAAAAAAAAATTAATAATATACCCAATTCCACAATTATTGATTCTCAATTTTTCTCCAACTCCATCGATGTGTACCAGGGAATGAAATTATACCCTCCCAACTATAAAACTTCTCATTCCTAAAGAAGTAACATAATGATTCTCTCAAGTTCCTAATTGGTCACAGATTCCTAATGTATGCTCAAATTTATAATATCTTATTTTGTAATGTCTTGATAAATCCACAAACAAATAAGTAAAAAAAAGCAAAATCTAGGATTCCTTTCACAATATTCAATCAAACATATTTTTATCAGGATAAAAATATTAAATAATTACCCCATTACAAAAAATTATTCTAGAATTCGGATGTCTCACACACTGTTCTCCTGACCAAAACCTCTAATTCCATAAATATTCCACAATTCTATACACATTTTTGAATCCACGATCTATTAACGTTATACTTCTATGGTTCAATTCATTGGTTTCTTCTCATCCATTATTCATGAAATTATACAGCCAATCATGCCCTTATTTTCCATACTAGAATGTATAGTCTAATCACAAGACTATACAAATTACACAAAGCACTAATCCGTAGCATACATTATCATACTTCCCATGAGAATAAAAAATATTTAAAACTGATTACCATATTAATTTGTTTCATAAAACTCATACTTGGTCATACCACTTTATAGTAACCCACAAATCAAACCCAGTAGTAACTCAACACACTTACTTTACCAAATCTCACCAAATTGATACCAATAGTTGGGTATTTCCCACATACCATCTACAACTTAGTATATTACTTCTATGAACTAATGTGACTCCATAACCACCTCTAGGTTGGGTTGATCAAACATGTCACTGTTGAACTTCATCGTCAACCTTTAGAATAAGGTTCATAAATTTAAAAATATTTTAGTACCCTCCCATTTATAAAATTAATCTTATTCTTAATCAATGAGAATTATCCTTCTCGAAATCCACTCTTAGCATATCACTAATACTCATAATCCCTATTCATTCCATCCTAAGAGACCCATTCCACAAACCCCCCTTTAGGGTCTATATCATCCTAATACTATTTTCTAATGCATCCCAACTCTCTCGGTGAACCATACTTACAACACCCAGATTTAATGGATTTATCATATCATTAGAGACCAAATGTACTATTTTATGACTCTTACATTTCATTTTTTTTATATAAATACACATCTCCAAATTAGGGGTTTCGTGATTTTATTAGGTTCTAATTTATCAATGTTGAGGCACTCATTAAATCCTATGATAATTTAAATAATTCCCTCCAACCTTTTTACTTTAATAAAACTCTAGTAGTTCTTTATCCAACATAAATCATATTCATAAATAGTTCACTTATGACAATCATATGAGGTTTCCATTTCAGTTATCAATTACTAGAGTGAATCATTGGTAATCACATTACCATACAACGGAGGCCCCACCTTCTAAATAGAATATAACTTGGTCCACTAGTCATCACTTGTCAATCCAAACTTACCAACTCTATGATAAATTCTACTCAACCAATTCATGATATAGCATTAAGAATAAAAGGTTTTTTCATTTCATATAAAATACAAACTATTTTAAACCTTTTAACAACTATAAATCACCTTATCATACTTCGATTATTTTTCTCTATCAAATCTCATTGGAAAACTAATACCTAACTCCTTATCGAACATCCACCTTGACCCTAGTGAGAGAAATTTGAAATGGATCCTTAATTTAAAAATGACCACCAACATTTAGTGGAACTTATAATCCACTTATTTTATAAATAATAGTAAACTCCTTGGAAAATATATTTTCCATGCATTATTTTCATGATATGTATAAATGTTATACTGTACATATTTTATTTATAAGGACAATTCAATCGATCGAGGAAATTGGTAAAGAATACAAATCTAAAAGAATATGTTTGAATAAATAGAGGGGATATTCTTTAAGAATATATTTATTAAAAATTATTTTTCCTAGACTATTTAACCAATATAGATAGGGATGTTTTAGAGATTAATAAAAAATATAATGAATCTATTTTAGCTTAATAAGAAAATTTACAACGGATTATAAGGTATGAATATGATTTTTTTCATAAAACATTAGAGTAAAATAGAAAAATTATTTTGGTGGATTAAAACCACATATTCAAAAAACACTATAAATATTAGACTTTGGGATTATTAAATAAGTTTTTGTCTATGCTCCTAAAGATGAGATGGATTCTCAAGAATTGTCTCATGGACATGGTGATAAGAAATGACGTATAGAGTTTCATTCTATGGGATCAAATAATAAATGACCATATAATATCTAACCATCCACGTAAAAGAGATATTTAAAGAGACACCATGGGAACTATCTTAAAGGAATGAGGAAATGAATCAATTGAGAAATAGAATTTAGTCAATATATGTAATGTTGAAGGGACTAGAAAAGTATAACCAATATATTGGCAGAAAAGAAGTCAGCACCTAATGTACCACCTTTAGTCTAGTGCTTAAACTATATGAAAATTGGAAACTATAAATCTCATTCACTAAGAGAAGTATCCTTCAGGGTAATAAACATCCACCAATATATAATAAAAGCGAAGGAAATAATATTTACACCATTACTTCTGCCGAGGTTGAGTAATAAAATGAAGTGGGGAAAGGTATACCAACTATTGAATCAAGAATGGTGAATGTTTTATTTGATTAAAATTCAATGTATTTTTTATATATTTAATGTTATATAGATCTATTGAATCACCTCCTTGATACATTTAAGTAGACAATAATTTTAAAAACACATTGGTCTGAAATCATCGTAATGCAATTGTTTTACTCTTCCCAAATTACTGTCGATGGGAAGATACTGCTAGTTAATCTCATAATTCTTCCCTTAGTGAAGTTTTATGTTGTACTAGTCATGGATTTTCTGTAATTATATATATATATCATTAAATACTTGGAAATGTTAATCTCTATTCATATCACAAACAATCTAGTTCTATTATAACAATGAAATAATGATTATGAATACAATTTAGTGAATCCTTAAATGTTATGTGAATTGATACCTAATGAATAATAATATCATGTTATGTTAGAAAATAAAAAATAAATAATAAACCTAAAAGACATTCCCAATATAATTTATTATATAAACATATTCCCCCAAAGAATTACCAGGATTTTCTTGAATAACAAGGAAAAATTCTCAATAGAACTATTACCCAATAAAGCACCTAATTGAATAATCCTTAAATAATTTCCTCGATAAAAATTAATATGTTAAATAATTAACTAGATTATAATTTCATAAATGTATTTATTTAGCCTATGGAATCACCATAGATTCCATTGGTGCTATTTTTTAACAAGAAAGATTGATCAATGTGGTTTTGTATCAATTTTCAAAAACGAAACGTGTTCTTGTTAATGAAAAACTATCCATACCCTAGGATTTATGACTTTATTTATCATATTATTTGTACTCAATACTTCATAAAATATAATATTTGTTTTGGATATCATCATTAAATTTTAAGTAAAAAGATATTCAAAATATACCTTTCATTTCAACATATTGACATTATGAGATTATAGTGATGCCATTGGCACTTATAAAAATTCTATATGTATTCATATAAATGATTAATATAGTATTTAAATCCTAACTAAATAAATTTATGGTATCCATTCTTTATGAAAATATCATATACTCCAAGTTAATGTTAGAACATTAGTAGTATTTAAATTTTTTTAAAATCAGTATAAATGGAAATATTGTATGATATGTTTAGAACGTGTGATTTTTGGATGTAATATGTCACATTATTTGGGAATGTGATCATGATAGGAATAATTTATATAGATACTTCAAAGAAAATGGCTCTTGAATAGTGGATCAAACCTAAAAGTTTCATAAATATCCATAGTATTCTTTTATTTTTTGGGTATTATTCAGTCATTTTGAGAAATTTTCTATGGTTGTTTGAATATTAACTATGTTAATAAATAAAGGGGATAAGTGTTTGGGGGTTTGATAATGTGAATAAAATTTTAAGAAACTCAAGTTTAAGATAATCACTACACTATCACTCACACTACCACTTTGTGGATAAGGGTTTTTGATATAAAATAATTCTTCAAATAAATTATTGGTTTGTGTATTCATGAAATTGATAAAAAATGTACCATGCCTTATGAAAATTAAATATCCATGAGAAAAAATACTAGACACAAGAACTATAGTTAGAACCTATAGTTTTTTAACTAATTTTTTGGAGGAATTACATCTATGATGAGAAGTGTGAAATATATATTAACCATAAGAGGTTAATGTATATTCTCACATAGAAGGAGTTGGACATTCATCAATGAATATGGTAAGAGTTAATCAAGAACTATGATTTATTATTTAATTACCATCATCTATAGGAAACTAAGGCAGTTGATTCTCTTAACAGACAGAAATATTCCTCTTTATCATTGATGGGGGTAGATAAAGACCCTATATTCACATATATGAAAAATAGGTTTTGAGAATCACAAATGAATGGAAGGCATAATACATTTTCAAAATGAATTCAAACTATTTATCCATGATAAAAATAAAGAGGAACAAAGGTAAGAACGGGAACATCAAAAGATGGTAAGGAAAACTATGGATGAGAAGAATCATGAATTAAACATAAAAAATTGGATTTATTCAGTTAGGAACAAGTCATAATGATCCATCAACACTAGATATAAAGAAAGTAATATTTTATGATGTATATAGATCATAATCATCCCTCTATTCAAGAAGTAAAAAAGATTTCTAAAGATATTTGAGTTAATTTCATATGGTAACACATAGAGAATGATATTTCAAAGTATAATTAAATGTTATAGGTATTCTAACAAGTTAATATAGAGTATTATAAAACCAAATAGATTATACAACAATTACCTATACTGATACAAAAATGGGAGAGAATTACAATTGACTTTTCCATGGGTATTCTAAAAACATCTAATGGAAAAAAATGTAGGGGTTGTGCTAGATCAGCTTACCACAAATACTCCCTTAATTGTTATTAATTAATATTTATCACTAAAAAACTTGAAAAATATAAATAATTTAATTAGTGAGGTTTCATGGGGTTACACTTTCAATCGAATCAAATATAGATCCAATTTTAGCCTCTATTTTAATGAAGAGTCTTTAATTTACCCTAATTATTGGATTGAATTTAGCACAACCTATCACCCCTAGAATGATGGTCAATCTAAAAAGAAAAATTCAAACATTTAAATATGGTTTATTAGATTTATTTATAGACTTAAAAGGATTTTTGGATAAAAAACCTCCTATAGTCATGTTCTCATAAAAAAATTGTTTCTACTAATTTATTTAGATAGACCTGTAGGAAATTCTGTATGAAAATAGATATAGAACTCAAGCAGGTTTGGATGATATTATTAAAGAGAAGATGAATGGACCAAATATGGAGTAAGAAATGTTAGATAAAGTTCAATCCATTAAAAAATAAATTAAAGTGGCTTGTACTTGATGTAATATCTATGTTGTAAATCTTTGAATTGGCATGGAGTTTGAAGTTAGCCATAAAGGGTTACTTTTGTTATCAACTTTGGTGAAACCATAAGTAAAATGAGGGAGCATGGTTACCAAAGGATACAATACAAAAACATACCCGTGTATATTCATGACTTATGATATGAGTAGAAATTTTAAGCATGACATTCTAAAAGGAGTAAAAATGTAACAACCCATATATTTTTATATAGAATCTTCCTTCTAAATATACATGTACTTTATATTTAGGAGTGTGGTATAGTATAAAACACATTCCCCTGATAATAAAAAACCAATAATATTTTGTTTCATCAATATGTAATGTTATATATAAATAATAAATATACTCTATAAAATTAATAATTATACAATGGGATAATAACCATAAAAAATAACAAAAAAATAATTAGAAATTATGGAATAATAGGGTCTAATATATTTATCACTTTGTGGACAACCTTGCAAATAGAAACAAAACATTTGGAATATGATTGGAATTTTAGATATATAAAACCTAGAGAGTAAACAATGAGGCTGATGACTAGATAAATGAGTGGTATTTATAGGAAGTATAATGGAAACATAACATTTGGAATATAAATATTATTGTTAGAATAGTAATATAACCATTGGAATAGTGTATTTGATATTTAGAATAGAAATATGACCATTGCAATTGAAACTTCACCAATAAAAGTAAAATTTTATAATATTTGTATTTAATGTAAATATAATAAGTAAATATAAATATTACAATTCTATAAAATAAATATTCAAATTAGATTCTCGAAAGAAAGTATAAGTTCATTTTTAACAAAGTGTGGTGTATCATATTTTCAAAAACATTAATAATTATATTAAATATTAAAATTAACTAATTTAGAATATCAGTTTGGTCAAATTAATTTAGCTTCTAGAATTAGTGAGTTAAAATTATCTAATAGTTTTTATTTATTTATTTTTTTAGAAATTTCAATTTTTATATGACTATTAAATATATATTGTTTAAGATGCTGACATATTTTTAATTAATATATTTAATGATAATGATATAATTATTCATGAAATAGATTAATTAGACCAAAATAGATTTAATAATAAAAATATTTTTCTTTAAAAATAATTAACTCAAATTAAGAATGTAAAAATTAGTTTCTAAATTCTAAAAAGATAGTATACCATTAAAATATTTCCATTTTTGTTGATTACATTTTTATAAACTAGTTTATTTGTTGGTATTAGAGTTTATAATTTAAAAAATCATTTAATATTTATCAAAGATAAATAATAATATCAAATAAGAAAATTATTTCAGGTTTTTATTTATAAATAATGTTTTCCTAAATATTTTTTCCTAAAATACCACTCCTTCAAGTATAAACACCCCATCTCCCTCCCCTTCAAAAATCACATTCAAAAAACATTACATTGTGAAATCCAAACCAAATTACCCAATAATAAGACTCATAAAATCCTAAAGGATTTTTTTTGTCCCATAAACTGCAATACCTAATGTATTTAGTTCAATGAAATAAAGGTAGATCATCAATGAGGAGGTAACCCTACAACCCTCTTCTTTTCAATTTTTTCTTTCTACTCTCAAAATCTAATCCCTTTTTTTACCATATTAAATAATTAAATGCATGTGTATATAAAATATTTATGTTATTATGATATGGTATCACTATTTAAATTCATTTAATTTATATAAACTCTATCTACCCCCCGCATGGTAAAAAGTCCCATTAATGGTAGGTTTTATCCACCTACATAGGAGATGCCAATTCTTTACTTATTAATTCCTTTAGGGACAGTTAGAAGAAATTATTTATAATATAATAATATTATATTTTATGTATTATTAATATTGTATATGTAATTTTACTAAGTGAAATATAAAAATTATTCAAAACATTTAAATTGAATTAAAATAGGTTAACATAGTTAAAATTCCATTAAACGATTTTATCTAAATAAAAATAAAAAAAATTATAATGATTATAAATCATCAACAATGACCTAAATGAATACTATTTAATTATTTATTCATATTTTAATAAATATAATTTCAATATAAAAAAGTTTTAATCAAAATAAAACAAGATGGGACCTAAGTCAAGGGGACTTTTATCTCTTCCTTTTTTTTGGGTTTACCCCATATTTCTCTCTGTATGCCCCATGATTCTTCTTAACTTCATTGGAAATTTAATTTAATTTTCATTACATATTTTATTATGGATATATTCATGTATTTAATTAATTTTACTCCCACTTATCCATATTCATGAATACTAATAAATCCTTTATTCCCAAATTCTCTTTTGGGTTATTTGTTAGTTCATTCTTTTACAATATATAAAATATGATATTCTCCATGTTAATGATCACCATTATTGTCTAAACCTATAAACTTCTTTTATTATTTAGTGAACCAAAAATTATATTATTGATATATTCTTGAAATCCTTACTAATAATCCACTAATTGATCATGGTTTCATTTCATATTTACGATTAATGTCTATTTTACAACTTATGTCGCATGCATGATTATGCTAATTTTATGAAATGATGGGTGGAAATATAAATATATATACCTATAATTCATTAGGTTAAGTGATTTATTTCATAGATTATGTTTTTTATAAAATAAAATGACGATATCGTTTTTCACATTCTATGGAATGATATTTTTCCCATATTTTATGCATAGACATGATACAAGCTCTATTGAGATTCTATTCACAGGAATTTCCAGCGATGTTATGATTTTTATTATTTGTAATGTTCCATATTCCATGTCCCCTTTAAAAGACCTCCAAAATATTATAATGATGATCCTATGTTTATGATATGATGATTATTATTATGATCACCCACGTACTACATTGAATTTTTTTTTCATGTTACTTCTCTATTATCGCTCCCCATACTAGCATTTTAGATTAACCTTTCATTGATGTATATCCAGATGATTACCTATACTAAGATGATCATGAAATATTATAGGATGATTGTGAAAATAGACCTAATTAATTTTTACTATTTTATATATATTCAAGTTGTATGAACCTACTTTTCTTAAGGATATAAACAAATCAATTTTATGATTTGATTTTTTTTGTATGTTCATATTAAAAATGATGAAAAACCAGGTAATAAAAATATATGTTTCCATATTTACCCTTATAATTCACTTACTATAAAAGATCAAATTATGATAACAAATTTATATTATGTTTCCATAATTTAGAAACTAATATCATGAGTCACAATTTATCATCACAAGGATACCTGACCTTTTACATAGACCATTACCTCAAGTGTGGAAAAAGTGAAGTAACAAATTTTCTTCCATTTGTAATACTATAAGGAATTTCATATGAAAATTCACCAATGATTAGGATCTTATATATATATCGATTATCCCCACATCATCACAACCAACTCATGAGTCATCAGTTTCATCACTTGTATAAGGAAATAAATTATGTTACTGCAAAGAAATGTGTCTCATGGTATTCATGAAAAATAGAAAGAGTAAGTATATACAAAATTTCCATCCACTCCATATTCAACCTACAACATAAGGGTCATATATCACTTAGCATGATTCAATCCCAACCTACACACTATCCGGAAAAAGTATCAAATATACATATATTCATATAACTAATAATAATATATAGAACTAAATAAATAATAACCATAGTTTAATCAAGTAGAGTTCCACCAAAAATGATATTAGAAAATACTATATAATATTCTCAACGCATTAGAAAAATGAAACCATACTCATAATCAAATTTTCAATCACATACTAGCATAAAATATTCATATAAATATCATGTTCTTAATATGATGCATAAAAACAAACATATTGAAACCTCAGTCTAATATAAAAACTATAAATCAACACACCCAAAACATAATACTTCGTACAACCAAACGAGGACAAATTTTGCAATGAAAATCAGTAAAAACTATTCAATAACATTGATCACTGCTCATAAATGTGTTTGATGCGAATTGAAGTAACATCTATCCGAAGACATAACCAATTCTATCACCATCCACCATATCCTAAAAAGTAATATAAATAAATATTATCTCTGATAACACTTTGTTACATCCCCAAACAGATATCCCTAAAAAATAACCCAGTAAAGTCATAACATAACCTCAAACATGTCTCCCCATACACCAAAGGATATCAACTAGTAGTGAGGTACTAGAGAACTATGGTGGATACTATGGCCTTTAGTATCACTGTTACCATGATAGAAAATAACATCATTATTCTAAAAGATATATAACCAAGAATATAAAATATGAATTTACATTGAGAAACATGATTCGTAAATAAATGGCATTCCCCTTGCTATTACATCTAAAACAATTTATTTTTTTATAGTCGTGAACGGATACAATATATCCAAATGAGATTATCATAGAGTATACATAATGAATTGAAAAATAAATGACATGAATTCCCATTTACTCTCCCCATCCTCACCTTAGACCTATCTATGAATCCACAACAAACTCCTCTAGCTTAACCATGAAAATTAAAATTGTTTCTGGAACCTACAAGCTAACTCTAAGATCATAAGAGACACATAATATCCCATTAATGGTGTGAGTTTAAAACAAAATAGACCAAAAAAATTAGGTACTTAATAAGAAAAATAATGTATGCACACAAATATAAAAGATGAAAAGGAATTTGTAAACATCATATATAATACACCTATCATATTGAGGATGCTCAAAAAGATACTCTGATAGTTCTGTAAGATAAATATTCTACCATGGTATGATCACAATATAACGATGAATTAACTATCACGACTTATTTTAATAGGCACACAGAAGCAGCTACGACAATATCATAACCCAAGGGGTAAAGATTAATCACCAATACACCAATCGAAATGAATGATATATCACAAACTCATCAACAAGGTGGATGATTCCCACCAATCCAACATAGTGAATTAAGTATCACCTGGTGAAAATGTATCACTATACAATCAACAAGGTGAATGTTGTATCAATATATGAGAGAGGTATCTCCAAACAATAATAGGTTGACTGATAAATATCTCTAAGGTAATGATGTATCACCACACTAATAACATCCAACTAAAATGATGTATCTTTAAGTTAATGTGGTATCACAAAACAATAATATGGAAAATGGTTTATTTTTTGGGGAATGAGGTATCCCCACAAAAAAATAGGGAGGGTTATGTATCACCACAAAATAATATGCTAAACAAGGTTTCACCAGGTGAAGTATTCATCAAAACACTATTAACAACTAGGTTGAATGATGTATCATGAGGTGAATAACTAATCACCATAAAACTATGAAAGGTGAATGATATATTGATGAATCATATCTAAGGTGAAAAATATATCACCAACCACGTGTTCAAAGGGTAGATGGTTTTCCACCAACATCAATAACAAAATGAATGATATATTATTATAATTATCAACCAAGGTAGATGATGTGCCTAGAGATCTATAGGAATGGTGAATGAAGTATCACCAGGAAAATTACTCAAGATGAATGACTTATCACCAAAATCACAATATAAGTGGAAAATATAAAAACCAAATTAATAATGAGAATAATTTTTTAAAAACAAAAAATAATAAAAATAAAATGACATATCACTAAAAATCATTAACTTGGGAGAAACATCTATCACAAACTGTAATTAATTGAGAAAAGGTAAATGAATTATCTCTTATAACATAAAAATAATCTGAACATAAATATAAACATACTGAAAGAGTTATTTCCATTGAAATTAATAAAAATGATCCTAGGGAACTCATTATGTTACCCAAATTCATGACGTTTTACACATAGTATACATCCATCATGCTCAAAATTCATTGACATGTTTTTAAATCCCATAAAACTACCCATATCATAAGGGTTGATCTATCATGGGACATGTCATTCTAACATCCCATCACCTAGGAAAACTCAAAATTTAACTTAACTAATTCATGAGTTTCGATCATCATGCAACACTAGAATATTGAAAACATGTTGCAAAACTCAATTTATGAAATTTAGAACCCCTGATGGATCCATCTATCTATAACACCACTTTTCCATAGAAACAACGCTATCATTGAACATGTATTCAATAAAAAAGGTTTCTGGAGCCTATAGTGATATAGATAGTATATAAATTTCTTAAAATTAAAAGAACTCATATTTATTTTATGTCTCGTTAATCCACACATACCAACCTAGGATTCTATACCACATGGCCAACATTGAGAAAATACATTATATATACCCCATACATTGATTTTTGAGAGAATCACGTGTCAAAAAAGACCACCCAAGGTCAATAGATCTACAACCCGATATAGATTTCATTATTGGGATCCATTTCCTTTTTTACTAGTCCTTCAATGTAAAAATAGTTCCATATATGGCTATAGAATAAATGCATAATATTAAAGGGCTTATTCTAAGTCTAACAAGTTCCTTTCACCTTGCATCAGACAAGGTAACCCACTCACAATTCTATCATGGACCTCTCGAAAAAACATTAATTTTTATAATCCAAATAATATATGTATAACCATAAAAATTGGTAAAATTAACCACTACTAACCTTAGTCATAGTGTTATCCCTTTATCTGATGCTCAACCTCAATTGCCAAAACTCTCCCTAGCATGAACAAGCCACCATCTGACATACCAATCCCACACCTTAATCCAAGCATTCCAAAATTAATAATATGAATATTATAACTAATTTTTATAGATTATTCATAATTATTTATGTTTTTATAAATGAGGAAATTCTCAGTTGGTTGTCTCATATTAAAAAAACCACAAGCCAGGGGTGTAGAAAAACACCTCCAAAATGTTCAATATCAATTTTAGAAGTAGGGGGATATGAGAAGGGGTTTTGGATCATCCTTCATGTTTCCTTCAAGGAAATATCATCCCCTGAGTGGGTGTTAAAATATATAGGGTTTAATGTCAATTATTCTATCTAAAAAACTAAACATGGGCCTACTGGGTACTAGATGGATCACTATAGCTACCCTTCACTATTTTTTATACTAATAAACCCCAAAAACTCATTCTCATGTCCTTTCCTATTAAGTATCAACCTAAAAAATATTATTTAACATTTAAACTGATCCTATAGATGACAACTCTCAATATAAAAAAACATTAAAAATGAGTTTTGTTTCAGTTCCATTGGAACCTAATAATTTCTCAAATTCAACTAATATATACCAATGTGAGAATTTACAATATATATATGATGAATAATGCGAAATTAGTTTTCCAGACACTTTAATTAACATGTTATATATTATCATAAAATGATTTTTATTTTTATAACATACAAGAATATACTTATACTAAACATAAAATATCATCATAATCGATAACAATCAATAATGATCATCAATTAAGTACAACTAAAATTCATAATTTAATATGTTTTATCATCCCACTAATCAATAAAATATATATTACACATTAATGAATAATAAATGGATTTTACTATGATACATTTCGTATAACATTACCCATTATATCCATTTTCCCATGTTTTTAATACCCATAGACAATACATTACTCTTATGATTCTTCAATGTTGGTGGTTTTGTAAATGAATCCATTATATTCCCCATTGTATCCATCAATAAATCTTTTAGATCACAACTCTTAATGATTTATCATATGCAATGGTATTTAAGAAAGATGTGTTAAACCCTTTTAAGAGACCATGGTTACTTAGGCTAATAAATCACTCCATTATTTTCATACTAGAGCTCCATTTCACCCAATTTACAAGGAACAACACAAATTTCTTGGATAATCTTGTTGATTTATAAATTCCTTCACAAAATATGTTGTACTGATATACTCTAACACTATTTTCAAGTACACCATGATTATTTGTGTATAAATTATTCAACCAATAGCTCCACCATTGTAAAAAAACAACTGATTGAGATCTAATATTATATTTTTTTAGTTTTTCATCAATAATTATTATAAATATTTATAATGAAACCTCCATAGAAAAATAAAATATCCTTATTTATTTTTATGTACAAAAAAATTCATTGAAATATAACAACCCATAATTGGATTAGATTGTTATATGTATTTAATTTTAAAATTAAATTATAAATTTATTCAAGTACATAGAGTTAAAAATATGATAAATCAATTTTTTGAAGAATAAATAATATCATTCATTGATTTTTAAACTAACTCTTTAGAAATCTTCTAAGTATTTGTAATTATGACACCATACGATATTACTATATCCTATTTCTTGTAATTCTCTATGTTAAAACTATTTATTACATTACCAATGAAATTATTATCACTGATACCTAGACTCCACTTGAATCTATCTCTATAGATCTCCATACCTAGTATGTAAGCAACATTGACCATAACTTTTAAAGAAGAATATTACCAACATTACTAGTATATTATGTAACATTGGGAATTGATTTTTAATGAGAAATTTATAATCAACATACAAAAACTAATAAAACTAAAAAACCCCACTTTAATTAACATAAGTTAAGTAGGTTATTTCTTAGAATACAATTTTTGATTTCACCGTCAATAAAGATATTCCTAAGCTAAGAAAATTACTTAAATCCAAAAATGTAACATTATATCCTTAAACCATAGGAGAAGATTTTAAATCCTCCACACCATTAAAATAAATAACATAAATCACATAAAAATATTATTATTAAGAAAATTAGTTTCAAAGACAATTATTTATATCTCTATCAAAATGAGATACTATGGAAAGAAATATCCAAGTGTCATTTATCACTATCATTGGTGAAGATGTCTCTTCATAGTAAATTTCAATAAATTTTTATACCCTTTTTCGATAACAATATATTTATAGGTAGAAAGTATATTATACATATCGTTTTTCAAAGAAAACCCCAACTTTCACCATATATATCACCCCTTCGATTGAATCCACCATGATCCAATCAGAGATTGTGTGGATAGATTCCATCATATATCTCATGGCCTATAACCTTTTTTAATTGTGATAACTCTTAATAGACCATGAATATGTAGTGGGTTTTTATTTTTTGAATTCCACTTCATCATAATTATCGGAAATTTTTTTTCATAACTCTCAAGTTACAAATGAAACCTTCCAAACCTTGGAGGTTCTGTTAAACACTAGTTGTTTTATTTTCTAAAACAACTTTTGGATATGGATCACTTTCCATCTGAGTAAATAATCTTTTTTTTATTGGATTTCTCCTACTTTATATTTCCTCTCATTGATCCTTCAAATCTAATGTTACTTGTCATGGAATATGTAAAATCCAGAAATGATTTTCATATGTTATAAAGTATTAAAAAAAAATTACACAAAATTTTCAAGTGATTACCAAAAAGATGGAATTTATCTAATTTAAGACTTGATTTTTTGGAATCAAAATTTATAATTTATTCTTCGCAAACATAAATTCTTATAAAATAAAAATTGGGATTCCACTGAACCCATGTTTTGTAAGGTGTCTTTAGGAGTTTATTTTATGGAAGATCATTTGTTTCAATATTTATGCATAAAAATCATAGTCTCTTAATAATATAGGAATGTCACTTTGACTCATTATTAATCAAATGATGTCTAATAATTTAAGATTATTCTTTTAAGATAAACTCTTGAAATTCCCAACAGGATCGGTACAAGCACCAAAAAGGGGAGTTTAATTAGGTATTGCCTATTTTTTCCAAATGATAAACTCTCTTGGAATCTATTACAATTTTGAAATTTAACCACTATTTTTATTTAGTGAATATGTATCTATTTGATTTTTAACCTCGCAATTTTCAATTGTGTGTAATAAAATTAAATAAACTAAAGATGCATATAGTATTTTTACATGGTGTTGTAATAAAAACTACTAATTTCACTTATTTGTTTTTATTCTAATAAAGTATTATCCACTATAATCAATTTCACTAGAATGGGTGGTACTTTACACAGCTTCACTTCCAAAGTATCACTGAACTTACAAGTGCATACTCTCAAAGGACTTTTTATATCATTTTACAAATATGTTCATAGAGTCTCATTGTAATATCCAAGCATGACCTCAGTTAGAAATGTTCTATAGAGACCCAATATATACATTAAATTTTTCTTTAATGTTATTCATAGAAGTATATCTTTAGTTTTATAAAGGATTCTTCTTCACATAAGAAATAATTCTCCTTCCACTCAAAAAAAATGTTCTTCAAAATTCATGTGATATTTAAGAATAAAACCTATAACTTCCTTACTGTTATAACTGTTCTTCAACGTATTAAAATGAATATACTCGTCTAAATTTATTGATCAATTATTTCATGTGATATTTTATACTAAAAACTATCTATCACCCTTTCAGTTCATTAAAACCAATAAATGAAACCATAAATTATAGTTTGACATGATATATTGTCTTATTTTCAAGACTCTTAAACCATGACTATCACAAAAATATATATTTATTCCTTTATATTCAATACCTTTAAGATCTAACTCATTGTTACTATATAAAATCCAGCTTATTTTTCTTATTTGAGAGTGTTCTTTAAAATATCACATAACACATTGTCACAACTCTAAATTATTTTATACTCAAACTTATATCCTAATCCCTTTCTTATTTTACCTTTTATATGTAGGTCATAAGGAAATTATAATATCCATTTTGAAATATAAAATAAACCCCACAAATTTCATGTTCACGATCTCATTTAATTTCCCTCTCTTTTTTGGGTGTGATTTTTCCCACAATACTCATTATTTATTTTCCCTCTCAAATAGTTTCCTCAATGGAAATTTGAGGTATACCCCTAATTTTAAATTTTTAATTTCATTAATATTTTTCTCTCAATTGAGAACTACTATTCTAGATCCTTATAACTTCTTAAAGTTGTCCACAAGAAATCATTATATTATTCTTTATCATTGAACCAAATAGAGTATTTCATCATTAATTTATATAAATATTTAGGTCTCCATAGTAGTCAATAGATATTATAGGGTATGGAACCACCATGCTTGGATGCACCGATTTTTTAAGATGATATTTGAAATTCATCTTGAAGATCTTTCATTTTCATAAAATTTAATCATTGTTAGTCAACATCTAACAATCTCCACTAATATATAAATTAAAAATCACATCATATGTCGATTGGGTTAATCATAATTCCATATTGAGTGCTTTAATGAATATTATTGCATACATTAATATCCATGACATATTCAGATTATAACCTGGTCTAATCAAATTCATTTTCATCTCAAGCATGAATCAAAACAATTTTTCTGATGATTAGAACATTATAAAACAAAAAAGATATTATTCATAATTTAAATTCAGTTTTAATAGCTAAATGAATATTTTAAAATATTCCATATAAAAATCACAATATAAGGAATAGTGATCTAATCACTTTATTCTTCAACCAATCATTTAATTAGGTATAATAATATCATTATGATGTTTATATCAAATTAAAAATATTTCCATCATCAACCAAAATTATTTTTAATTAATTCAAGAATTTCATCACTTAAAGTAGTTCATATAATTCTAGTAATTACTATTAAATTTGTACTCCATCAATCAGACCTGAGTACCATCACTTAATAAATCAAATATTTTATCACATCTATTTTTTGATGTTTTAATCATTTAAAACTTAATAATACTCATCACATTCCTTGAATATTTTATCAAAAATGAAATATAGATAATTAAAATACCATTATATAGACTTTTGTTTTTGTTACCCTTACATAGGTCTAGATGACCATTAAATATCTCGTATAACCAGTGAAACCTTTATGCATCATGGTGTAACCTCTACATAGTTTACATGAAACTTTTCAAAATGTATGTTTTACCTTTACATAGGAAGAGGAATTCAAGATTTACTAAGACATAAATGGTTTGATTCCCAGGTAACCATTACATAGCTACTCCTATTAAAAAAAATTTCACCAAACCTAGAATCGACCACATTTTAAATTTGATAGGTTTCCATGGGTTCATTGACCGTATGAAAAAAATGGACCACATAATGAACATGGATCTACAACATGACCAGCTGGATAACCCTATCGATTGACAATGTTGATGTTTATTGACAACATGCACAAAATAAATACTATGTAGATTTTTCTATTTAGTTATTGATTGATAACATGTTGAAACTTTAATTGACCAAGATTCTATAGATGTATCACATGACTTAACTGATCAATAACCTGAACATATAACTGCATGGGAAGTATATTGGTCTTAAAATTCCAAAAATAACCAAATTAAACACGTTGTATTCTAAGTATTTAACTACTTCACTTAATCTTGGGTCAACTTCAAACAAACTCATACCATTCTCAATAACTTAAAATACCTAAATCACCTTTTTTGAATTTATCACACTTTAGTAAAATCAGCATTTTAATTACAAATCACTTATGCAGAATGTATAGTCATTTGAGAGTATCATCATGAACAAGAAATATTTTGAGCACCAGCTTCATCCATGGCTTATTCCACACAAATTTCTACAGTCTTACACAACAACACACAAGGATGACCTTCTCCAATCTCTTGGATCATAAAAAACACCAATCATATATCCATTTAATACTGATTATAATAAGTCTTAAAATTTCTTACTTCAACTACCACTTCCTATTTTCCAAAATATTGTATAGGGTATTGGATAATCTCCTTCAACACTTGTTGTGTTCTTAAAGGAGGCTCAACTAATTTTGTAATTTAGTTAACTTTGCCAACATGTGATACTCCCTTTATATTTCAAAAGGTATCATCTTTAGTGATTTTTCCCATAGTTCTTGGGAATCCATAATTCATGTATTGGGTGGATAATCCAATCCATAATTCATATCATACCCTTATCATAATGAAATTTATAGTGAAAATAAAGAAACAATAAAAAATACAATCATCAACCTAGGGGAACTTCTACTAATTCATTACATTGTTCCGGGAGGAGTGAGTTGTGAAAGTATTCCACAATATTTCATATGACCAGTAAATTATTGGCTCAATTATTCACTACCCTGATATAATTAAGGAAAATTAATACATCTTCATATTTTATTTTGTATATAATTTTTTAATTATTTGAAATTTTAAATGGTTTTAAATTTTTGTCTCATTAGAAACACAAAACCATTAAAAATGACATCACCAGTAAAGGTAGCAACATACTTTTGACTGATACGTTATTATAAACTTGTTGAGTTATATAAATCCTAATGAATTATGTCCAACATACCATTATCCCTTTCACTAACTCTAATAAAAGTTTATTTATTCATATTTATTATTTTAAAATATTAAGGTTTATCAAAAAAAATTATTATAAAAAGACTCATTCAATTCATCTTTATATTGTCTATGAATTTTTTTCACATTTATATGTCTAAGGATGCAGTTATAAAGGTAATTAGTTTTAGAATAAACTACGTTAACATTATTATCTTAAATTTTTTTAAACATATTATCCATATGCAAAATTTATAAACCATTCACCATATTCCAAATGATATAAAACATTTCTTTGTGATATATGAAATAAATATTATTCTTAATATTAATTAATAACCCCTTCTTTTAGAAAAAAATATATATATAAATAAAATTTCCATTTATACTTAGAATAGAGTGAAAATTTAAATATTATAAAATTAATATAATCATCAGATGTAGTCATAATTTTAAAACTGTTATGAAACAAATATTTTCCCTTATTCAACATTTAGTTTCACTTATCCCTTTATTATTTCTCTCCCATGTCTAAGTAAAATCTCAAAAAAATGTGTGATATTCATCTAGTACCCAATACTAGTGAATCAAAATTATTGAAATTTATTTATTTAAATGTAAAACCTTTATGGTTAGTATTTTTCTCCGTGATAATATCTCAGAAATTTAGATTCCAATCAATGAAACTTTAATTGAAATTAACAAATAACCTTGAAATAGTGGTCAAGGGGTAGGATATGATCTATAACATGAAATGTTGATAAGGTGATTATAATGTTTCATATCAACTAAATATGGTTTTTAATTTAAAAAACCATAAATTAAATGATAACCCCATACATTGTTTATATTAATGGTTTGTGATCAAAATTTAATTAAATGTTCAGTTTCATTGGTGTTTTCCTAAAATTTTTCTATTTAAGATGATAGTAGTCAGAACTAGATTTTTCACCCAAGTATGGATCCTTTATATATTAACCTAATCTGATTTTAGAGAACAGAAGTGGATTCCAAATGAGTTAGTAAATGACTTGGGGGTGTTCATGTCTTGTTCGATACCTGGAACCTGTCTTTTTGGTGAAGAAAGGATTGTCTCACGATTTGTTTTAAAGCATTTGAGTTAGGATAAAATCATTCTTTAAACCGTGTGGGGTTGGATAGTGAGAAGTGGTATGGCTCACGGTTCTCTCTAATTATGAAACTATGGATGCACTGTAGTGTGAAAAACTATAAAAAATTCCATATCCATTTCACATGGTTGGCAGACAGTTTTCTTAATTATGGGTTCTAAATGACTGTATGCCCCTTCTTACACCTTCACCTGTGCGATTTGTGCACTATTTTTCCTAATAGTGTTTCCAAACCATGTGTAGAAAAATTTTGTGAAAAATTACCATTTTACCATAAATGAAATGTTAAATGATTTCCCACTTCCTTTATTATTTTTATCTGAAATCACCCCTTCCAATCTTATATTTTTTCATTTTCAATCCTAATCGATTTTTGGATATCTAACATATATTCAAAGTCTAAATTGACCATTGTTCATCTCACTGGATCTGCACCAGTATGTTCTTGATTTCTTTTTTATATTTCTTTATTATTCCTTCAATCAATAATGCGACTTTGATATAGGATCATATACCCCAATTTCAATTCATTGATTTGTTCTCGAGATCTACTTTAATCTAATCCAAACAAAAGGCTGATGATAGATGCAGTATATTGTACTTGCAAAATTTAGGTGGCTTATAACTAATCCTTTTCCTTTTTTTATTTTGAAAAATGTCATGGGGGTGTGCCAATTTCATTAGGAATCAATTGTTAAATTTATATGTATTGTTTATGTTCATTAATATTCTATCCAATGACCCATTCCATTTATTTAATTCATTATTTGTGGTTATTTACACAACTTTACCCACACCATGTAGGTTGTGTTTCCATATTTGGGTATTTTTTTTGACAACCTTGAGCCACCATTCAATTGTTCATGATCTTGACCAATATAATGGTAAGCCTCCTTATATTAAACAGATATTGAATTGATTAAATGGATAGTAACATGTTGATCCTTAGTTGACCCGCCTAAGATAAGTACTTAAATCTTCCTAAATCATTATTAAAGGATATGGATAATATGTTTTATATAAATTAAATCACCTTCTTAAATTAATTGAATATTGATTTCATGTTGTAGATCCCATTTCCACTCATGGTGGAAGGTAAAGGATTGAACCAAGATAATGGATTATGGATTGAATGGATTTAATACAAGGTTTCATACCTCTTGGACTTGTCAAACTAATGAAAGAAAATGGATTGAACCTTTTGAAATATTAAAAGGGCATAATTATAATATGTCTTAATTTTTTAAATGAACTACATGTAAGGATATTGATTACATATTGACCTTGATATATTTATTGATGTGGTTTGACTCGGGTTTACTATTAGATTTCTGAGGTAATGCCTTGAGCACTCGAGGAGGCCATTCTGATTCAAGGATGTCGATTGCCTTGGTTTATACCCACCTCAGAAATCAATCCTCATCTATCATTGGATTTCCATTATGACACCATAAAATAACTTTAATATTAATATCATAAGGAGGTCTTGGTGATTTATTTTACTCAAGTGGAATAAATATATAAATTAGGACCCAATTGATTAATTAAATTGTTTTATTTTTGGACACATGCTGAGGGTGGAAGTCGGTATATGGGTATTTATGTTATTATACTTATTTACTCTTATATCGGCATGCTTTCACACTTTGTAGTGTATATTACATTGATAGGATGTTATGGACACTATTGGTGGTGGTCTGTTGATATTTATCTCACACCCTATCTAGAATTCCATTATAACCTGGGAAGAGTATATGTATGAAGGTGTTCACAAAGGAAACCGAGTTGATTTAGACACTTGTTTACTTGTCTCATAGGTTGGAGTAGGTAGTAGATGACTGAGCATGATCTCGGGATGCTTGGATAGTTTTTGGTTTCTTTTTTCTAATTTTGTATATAATTATTTTCTGCTACTTGGAAACCATGATTTCCAACTCTCTAGTGAAATAACACATATCATGATCATCTTTCAGAATAGATCATCAGTTTTTAGGTTATTCAAGTTGTTCATATTGTTATAACTTCACTCTGCTTATGTTGTGGCTTCTATTACTCTTACTTATTCTACAACTTATCTTTTATTTGAATATGTTATATGCTACAATAAACACGGGTAATGATGGAATAGTCTCCCTATATACACACCATATTCCTTCTCTGTTAGTTAGAATCCTCTAGCATTTAGGGAGACGTTCTTGAGGCTATGTGTCCAACAGGGCTCAGGGCATTTCTAAGTGGCATCCGGGAATGGGAAATCACAAAGTGGTATCATATCTTTTCTTTTCATTCTTTACTAAACAATATATTAGAGATAAAAAATTCTTGGAACCTGGTCATAATTCATTCTTGGGTGTCTTGAATGTTTGGGATGAATTACAAGTTGGGTGAATTGAAATTTTTGTTCTACTTTTTCCTAATATAGTTGATACTATTTCACCATTGGGTGACAAAACTTCTATGGGGTGTTGCTTATTTATATTTTGATTTATATTTCATTTCATCCTTGGACCAATTATGTGAGGTCAAGGAGCACTATTACATTCATTATCATAGGAACCTAAAATTTATCTTGTCTTGCATATTTCTATACCATATTAGTGAATTTCACTAATTTTCATTTCTTGGTATTCCTGGGATTTTTGAGTTATATTTTGGTAGTTATAGTGTGTATTTGCTTTTACTTGGATGTGATTGAGTGATTTTTTGGTTTAATTAATGAGTCTTTATGGGCCCTTATGGGTTGGATTGGAAATTTACCATGTCAATACAATTGATTAAAATAAAATGGATGTATCTTCCTGTGATAAGGTGTATAGTCCCTGATTAAATGGTAATGGTGATCCATTATATAAAAACCTTCAAATATGAATATAAGAAAATAAAACATGACAGTTAAACTTTATTTTATAATGCAATGGATGGATATCCATATTCCAGCTGGACCTGTTTGTGAAATGTAAAGAGGTGAACCTAGAAACTAAATATAAAATTACGAAATTGGTTCCTAATAAATGATGAGGCAAGGTGCTATTGACCATTCATCTACTAGAGCCCCTATAACAAATACTTGAGCCCTTTCCAATACCTAACCTTCTACGTGGTTCATTGGGGTTTTATACCATGGGTAGTGAGAACTTTATTATTTCTAACTTCTGTTAGTGTCTCAATCTATATGATTCTTCCTTATTCTAAGGTGTGTTCTTGGAATTTATAAACCAAATTTATCATGAAATATTCTTGTCGTATGTCAAGAGGGTGGTGATGAACATGCTCTAGATGTGGTGTTCCCTAAGCTACTGGTCTTACCTCTAATAGTACCAATTGGGGCATAGCCTTTTATACCTAAATTGGGAACTTATGCTAAAGTTAGATATAGTTTCTTTTGTATGATACAATGATTTCATGGTTCTCTATGTTCTTCACCTATAATGGTTGATTTTTACTAGGTCATTATAGCAGAAATACCCTCCTTCCTTCTTGGGGGAACAATGTCCATAGGCTAATGAGTATTACCTAGAAACCACCTTGACTATCTTTGAGCATCAGGAGATGACTAAGGAGTGGAGAGTCACTGTTGTTGTGTACATATTATGTGATTTGTATAAGTATTTGGGAGATGTTATTACCCTACCTGGTCACCCACATGGAATGGTATGGGAAGATTTCTAGACTAATTTCTAGGATTAGTTATTTCCACAGATGCTAATAACTGAAAGAACTAGATATTTCATGCATCTTGAGCAAGTTTCTATGTCAATTATAGATTATTCATTGTGATTAACTGAATTGCAGTTATTTTTTCCACTTCTAGTCGGTGATGATCTTTCTCATGCTATATGCTTCAAGGATTGGCTCGGGTATGCCATCTGTGCTTAGGTGAACACCTCTTTCCAACCTAATTAGTCTAAAATATTCAATAAGGATATTATAACTGATCACAACCTAAGTGAAAGAGACAGTACCTGGAATAGAGGACCAGTGTCAAGGTAGACTAGCAGTTCCTCTGGTAGCAGAAAATGATCTCCCAAGTTTTATCATTTGGGGAGTGGAATCTGAAGTACTCGTGCTAGTATCTCTATAGTGTTTCACAAGTGTGATGACATCGGAACATGGATCCACAGTTTTATAGATACACTTTTGAGTGTCAATATTGCAATCATATGGCACACCTTAAGAGATTATTTCAGTCCTTTCCATCAGCTTCTAGTGGAAGAGGTTTTGCACCATCTCCACCTTCAGGGGAAGGTTCATCTACATTGTGTATGGAGGGGAGATAGACTAGCACTAGTAGGACTAGCCGAGAATGAGGTCATGGTCATGGTATCCATACTCCTATTCACCAACAGTTCCAGTACTACATTTTTGATTGTGGTAGTCCATCTGTTACGCAAGGTCATGGATTAGTTTAGTTGCTTGAATTAAAACATATACATGACGATCAGACTGTTGGATTGTATATATAGTTTGAGGTACTATTCTAGTAGCCTCCACTGTATCATGTTCTTTATTTGATACTATTTCTTCAAAATATTTTATCTCTTTATATATCATCAAAAGCATTGGGCTAGAAATATAGTATTATTGTGGGGTAATGACCATGTATACACCATTGGGAGTATAGTCAAATGGAATAAACCAATTTAGGGACTGTCCTTTTGACGTATTAAGTTGTCCTTTATTATGGGACCTCTCTGTTATAAAACTTACGATCTTAGAAGTCATTCTTTGGTTGTATTGGTTGGTTCTATATCAAGCCTTTGTAGAATACTATCGCTAAAGGGTATATTTCACATCACCGTATGGAATCAGTTATTTAGAAAAGGTTGAGTGGGATGTATAGGATAATAGAGATAGATTAGAGAAAAATTGTCTATGTGGTGTGACCTAGCATATTTAAAATCTCTCCATGGAGGATTAGGGTTTAGATCAGGCCTAATTCACTCAAGTATTAGATCATTTTAGGGATGTCTTCCATAAAGACGTTTCTGTAATTCCTCCTAAGAGAGAGGGACATTTTTCGATTGTGCGTGTACTAAGAGATACTTTAGTGTCCATTCCTCCATATAGAATGGCACCTACAGAGCTTCTAGAGATTAACCGACAGTTAGAGGACTTAGGGGAAAATGGTTTCAGATGGTCTAGCACTTCCTTTTGGGGTTCACCCGTGATATTTTCCCAGAATGTAGATGGGACCCTTCATCTGTGGAGATAGGTTCTTCTCTATGATCGACCTCAGATCTGACTATCATCAGGAGTGATTCTTTTCATTACACATATCTCATAAACATTTCGGTAGTTATTATAGTCTGTATGAGTACCTTGTTATGTCATTCGTTCTTACGAATGTGGCATCCATTTTCATGGATCTAGTGAATAGGGTGTTCCACCCATATCTTTATTTTTTGTTGGGGTCTTTTTGACGACATCTTCATGTAATATTTGTATTGAAAATGATAGGCACGTTGATATCATTCTATGTCCACTAAGAGAGGATCATCTTCAATCCACTATTTGTAAAAGATAGTTATGGATCAACAAAGTTAACTTATTGGGTCATATTAGTTCATAATTAGGAGTCTCTATCGACCTAGAGAAGGTTAGTGATGTGGTTTCCTAGGTGAAGTCCAGGAATGTGTAAGATATATAGAGATTATAAGGATGGATAGATATTAAATATATTTTATAAAATAATAATCATGCCATGATTCACCTCTTAATGGTCTTAAAAATATGGGTGTCATGTTCCTGTAGTCATAAGGGTGAAAGAAATCCTTTCAGTATCTAAAAGGGATGTTTTTATTAGCACCCATACAGACTCTTATAGAGCTTTTAAAAGGATATACTATCTTCAATGATGAGTCTAGAATTTTCCTAAGATAAGTGAAGATGTAGAAGGATAGATTTCTTTCATAGGGATCTCAATAGTTTGTCCCTCGTGATATTAATTACCTAATGAACGCCCTTGAGGTGTCATAAGATGCCCATGCCAGACATTGTTGGAGACATTATTTGTTGGGCGAGTGATTTTTGGTGTATACAGACCACAAGAACCTAAAATATATATTTAAATAGTGTTACATGAATCTCAGATGATAAATATCGGTTGAATATCTTCATTTCTGAGATTTTTAGCTTCCCTATAAGCCTCTAAAGAGAAATTTAGTTTATAATGAACATGAGCTAGAAAACATAATCACATGTCAAATGAGAAGCTAGTGGTGAATTGAAATTAATGGTCCTATTTCTAATATGTATATAGAGTTTCATGATTGTCATGGAAATTCTTTCATCTCATCCGAAACAGTTACCTCTTCCTTCCTTGACAAGGTGATGGGCTAGAAATTTTTATATCATGGGGGCTTGGTTATAAAGGAGAGTATTTTCAGAGATGACACAACTCTTGATTAGTTTCGGGATAGAGACGAAATTCGATGTATACATGAATGTGTTTGGGTTCTTATATATATGAGAGGGGAGTTAAATTGTAATTCTCATGCTTCCTAGTCGGTAGTTCTTCCAAGAATCTCCAAAATTTATCAAGATATGAAACACCAGTATTGGTGTCCTAGTATGAAATGCCAAATATCAGGCTTTATCATTAGGTGTTCCATCTGTCAGTAGGTGATGGTAGAGCATCAGAGACCCGCAAGATTTTTACATCCATTTCCAGTCCCATAATAGAAATGGAAATATGTTGCTATATACATTTTGGTCGGTTTACCAGGGTTGGCTAGATTTAGTGACACTATATGGGTAGTTATTGATAGACTGAAAAAAGTAGCCCGCTTTATTCCTATCAGGGAGACTTTCTCGGTTGATGAGATGGGAAGATTGTATCTTCATGAGATCATACAACTACACAGGTTCCCTCGTAATATCATTTCAGATAGAGAGTCTCAATTAACATCATGGTTATGGATGGTATTAAAGGGTATACATGTGATTCTAGGCATGGATATTCACCCACATACTACTGTAATGTTGGAGCAGACAATATAGGTGTTATTAGATAAGCACAGATCATTCATCCTTGAAGATAGTGGTTCTTGGTACAAGAATATCCCTCTCTTGAAGTTTTTATATAATAACATTCACAACTAGAAACATGGAATATTAAAACACATCTATTACCACACTTTTAAAAAACTGTGGAAATAGTTTTATATGAGGCCATGGTTTTATTGAAGCTTTGGTTCACTACCCTAATTAACAAGCTTTTCCTCCAAACTCACCTTTTCCATCGGGCTCCCCCACTTGAACTCTTTCCTCCCCGACCTATACCTTACCGACCTCTACCTCCAGGCCATCTCCTCCCATTCCCAACCTCACCCTTCTATCCATCTTCTCCCCTCTCTAACATATTCCTCTCGGCCATCCGACCACCGCTTCCCAACCATCTCCTCCCCTCCCCAAACTATGCTCTTGACCACGACCTCTCGACATCCTCCTCAATGTCCCGGCCTACGCCACCCTGCCCCTAGCCCCTCTCGGCTCCCTTGCCTCCTGCGACACCCCCCCCTCGCGGCACCCTATCCTCCGACAACATCCCCAACCGATTCATTACATCTAGGTTTGGATTTTCTTCTCATCTTTCTTTTTAATTATTTCTAAACTGATCATTTATTCTTACATCAACTGCCTCAATAAGTTGACTACAAAATTTCTATTTCACATTATTTATTTTTATATCCCCACCTGATTAATTGCATCTAGGTTTTGATTTTATTCTCACATTTTTATTACAACATCCTTTTCATAGATTATCGTTTCATTGGTAGGATAGTTTGGAAATGTTTTGTTCCATAGGTGTTTTAACATAGAATGGTGAGTATTTCTATACATTGATGGTTTTGAAATTTTTTTGGTAATTTTTCAAATCTATGAATTGATGATTTTATGGATAGGGGTTTTCCATGTGATGGAATTTATGGTCAAGGTGAGGTTGAATTAAATTATATAAATGGTTAACGGTTGGTGGTCATTACTTTCATTAACATTTTTTGATAAGTTATTGTTAATGTAGTTTTCTTAATAGTTTAATTATTATATATCAGCTATTTAATTTTAATATAGCCAATGAATTAAGGTCTTGTAATGGTAAATGGTCTCGACCATATTTAAATTCACTAAAAAGTTTCATAAATAAATTTAAATAGTCCATTCGAATGAGGATATAATTGACCAAGTGATATTGGATAATTATTTTAGATCACGTGATTATTATTGTTACTATTGTTTTTGTTGTTGTTGTTATGGTTTAGATGAATAAAATTAGAGTATTGAATCAACATCATCATACTGTGATCAAATAAGTGATCCAATATTAATCCCTAGTCACACCTTTGTAGATGTGGTTTTGGGAAGATCCTTTATGCGTGATACAAATGAAGCATCATCTCGAATTTCCCTATAAAATTTCAGCATAAGAAAAAATAGTTTATTTTTTTTTTGGGAGAATGAAATTAATTTTCATGATTCATTCATTCAGTACTCTCTTGTTAGTAAGTTCATTAAATAACACCATTTGAATAATTTTATCAGGGGGTTTATTGAATCTTTTAGATTTGGTTCTTTTGATTTGCGGCTTCTTGATTCCCAAATTGTCCTAGTTCATTCTTCCTTAAGAGAGGATTGTTATAGACGTTGGTCTCATGGAAAGTGGACCTTTATAGGATTTTGTGTAAAGATGCTGAAATAGACTCTAGACATTTAAACAGATGTTGAACAACTTGGGGATGCCATTTTTATATGGTTTCAAAGTTTACATGTTCACCTTTTCAAGTCAAAGATTTTTTTTGTTATTGATAATCATATTGGTACACCTATTAAGCTTGATTAATCTACCTATATTCTCTCAAGACCCTCTATTGTGAGTATTTTTACACAGGTGATGTTCTACAAACCACTACTCTTACTTTTCTAGATTAAGAATGTGGTGAATGGATTTTTTAAAAAGGTTTCTTATGAAAATATAAAATATTACTATTTGTCATATTTGAAATTAAATCAATATACTTTGTCTTGTGGAAAGGTGATCTCAAAAAACCCACTTCACAACATCCAGTTAGGTATAAGGAAATTTGGATTGAAAAAGGTAATCATGGCGCTCTTGTTGGAGAGTCGGACCCTTTTTGGATGGGAAACAGTAATCTCTTAGGATATCTTCTGAACAAGATGTGGAATGGTACCTTGTAGGACATTCCAAACATAACTTGCATAAGAGACTTTATATTGGGGTTTTTTCTAGATTTTTAATTACAGTTAATAATTCTCAAACTAACTCTGAGTTGATGTTAAAAGGGGATGATGCCTATAATATCTCAGGAGCTGACCACCCCCCTCATGAAGAGGATATAGGGGGGAATAGTGATTCAAGTGAATCTACTCATGACACACTTGAACACACATGCCAAATTAAAGAAACAATTTTACGCTTTGTGGATAATGTTAACAAACTTCTATATTTATATGGTATAGTTACTGTGGTTGTATTAAAGAGGATTTTATCACACTGATTATGATTCAATCACTATCTTTTCAAAATGAGATGACTTATTGTTATATGTGGTGAATTTTTCTATTTTATATTTGAATGAAAGTTGATTTATGTAATTTTACTAACTAATTTTGAGTACTTATGGAATCTAATGTCTAAAATCAATAATTTTTATCCCCTATGGTTGAGATTCACTTGCTAGGTCCACTACGATCATAATGGGTTTTTTGATGATGTAATGTTAGTTGAAGGTTTGTCTTTGACTTAATGATGATGATTTAAAATATATGTCAAGATACACTTAAGTATTATATAATTGGTAGGTTGAGGATCAATTATTTGTATTTATGTAGATGATGTAGGTAGTGACGGTAATCATCTAAGATGACCATCAAGATGAATTTTTTTGATGATGTGATGGATTTGTTAAATTCATTAATGGTTTCTTATGATACATAAATAAATATCTTGAAATGGTTTTTACTTTAGGATGGAATTCAAATCTCTAGGGTGATACCAATTGGATGTGCTTCAACTATAGAAAAACATGAATCTTCTAAGGAGTGGCTTCTATAAATGCAGAAAAGATTTTTCAATCTTAAAATATATTTTATGGTATTTAGGGTTTTTTTATGTTGGGGAAATCATGTTTCACCTCATGTTTTCATCTATAAATTTTTACTATTATAAAATTTTTTTGGGGGTTATGAGTTGTTTTTCCAACTCTTACCTTGGTTTGTTTATTAATATTATTATTATTATTATTATTATTATTCCAACAAAAAAATTATCCTAGTGTTCTAGGTTACGGTATGACATCTAAAAGATCTAGGTTTTGAAACATAGATCTTGTATTAATCCATTTATTATCAGGAGTGTTATTTTTTTCTTTGTTATAGGTGTGAATTTGGGAATAAGGTCTATGTGATACCACATGTCTTGTATTGAATATCAGGGAAGTGAGGATGGAAAATTGAATAGTTATTTAGGGAGACAAATTAGTGGTGATTTATTTGATGATGTAGGCAATGTGGTCTTCACATGGATAGTGAGATAGGATATTTGAGATGGATTTAGGTATTCATTCTATATCTCATAGATATTTTAAATCATAATTTTTATTTGACTTAGGATCACAAAAAAATGGAACCTTTTAGGGAGAAATTTTTTCAACATCCTTTTTGTTACATCAAACTACATGTTATTATCCTTTGATGCTTGATAAATCTTACATGTGATGAAATAATGAATATTATTTATAATTAGACAAGAGGAAACTATTCTTCATCATTTTATTCTATTTATTTTTAATGTTAATCAATGTCTAGGAAAAAAATATGTTCTATCATGACATCGAAACCTATCCAAATTTTCACTTTATAATATTTATTGGAAAAAAATAAATATTCAATGATAAATATATAAATATGAGAATCCAATATGATATGAATAAATATTTTTTAGTACCAATTGGGAATCAAAAAATGGTATCCACCCTCTATTTATATTTGAGGTGGAATGGATGCAATATGTTACACACTAAGAGAGGTGGAATCATTGTAACTGTTCAATTTATCACATTTAAATACCTTATTTATTTCAGCTCGTTTAATATTAGGTAATGATTATATTGTTCTTTATCTATATTTCTTCTTATGCCTCCACTAAAATAAAACCTATTAACACTCACACACACAAGAGAGACATGATTATTTATAAGTTTTACCTTTATGAATAAAATTTTATTCATTGGAAAGACTTGGATTCCATTTTGATGATATGATAGGATTGTATAAACCCATGAAAATAAATTTCATGGTTTAATCCTTTTGTCTATATTTGGAATATTCCATGCTCTAAATTATCCCATTAAATTTTTATACTACATCCAAAATAGATTACCATTTTTATAAACAACAACCAAAGTGTCTTCCTCAAAAATGCTATAGGTCTTTTGATACGTTATTTCCCTTATTATTCTTTCACATTAAGTTTTATATAAATATGTCATGATATATTTTCTTCTATTTTATACAAAAAAATTAACAAAATTACATATATTTATATTAGTAAATAATCATGATCATTATTTCTTAAAATCACCACTTCCCTCCTTTTTATTTCCTCTTCTTCTTCTTGTTAAACTACTTTACACAGTAACTTTATTATTCTTCCCACTTATTCAACATCATTTTATGAATCAAATGTCACTATATTTCTTCTATTGGATTCATGAAATAGTATATATTAGAGTTATGTTACATGTAAGATTAAATTCAAACATGTCACACATAAAAATATTCTTCTTTTAGAAATAGTGTTGTATAAATCCTTATCTTCTTGATGCTACAGATTATATCCTCTAAATGCTATTGTCAAACTACACTCTAATCTCTCTCCTTATTCTCATATTTTTAATTAGTTTTCTCTTATACATTACATATTATTTATTTACTCTTTTTTGTGTATATGTACTACTTTTCACAGTACCCATTCTTATATTTGAAATTTATTTTCAATTTTTAATTCTCAAACATCTTTCAACTATTTCTATAAATTATTTTGATCAATAAAAGTCATTGTATCATAATGATATTCTAGATATATTTTATTCTTATAAGAACAACCTCCTCGATTAAATTTTTGAGATATTATATATTTCAATAATACAGATTGGTAAAACAATTTGTAACTGAATTAAACTCCCACACTTAGCTTACACCATATCATGTTATTGAAAAAATGATATGCTTACTTCCAAAATGGGTAACGCTAATGTGTAGTACTCCTTCTAATAATCCTTTATTTTTATGTATACTTTCATCCATATCATGGTGAACTATTGGTGTGGACCAATTCCTCAATCAATTTTGACTTGAAACACCACTTTAAAACCATGTATTACTTTACTAATTACCATGGGTGTCATGGTATTTCTTGTTTCACATAGGGATAAAAATACTTCGCCATGAAATATATCACAACAACATTATGTTTTTTACTACCCATATCATCCTTATAATATTATATATCTTCAATGAATTATTACACTCTAACCATGTCATATTCTATGGCCATTTTATCCTAGGATGCTTCGCATAAGTGTTATAGATGATTACTACTAAGACTACCACAACCATATTAGACTTGTTTTTTCACACAAGAACATGATCATTTCATCATTACCATCATAATTCCCTCTTTTATGGGTGTGCCCTTTCGGGATACTTCTCCAACTTCACCATCACCAAAACTGGTCTGTTTCCTTTCTTATGGTATGAAATTCCTTCATGATGATGCAATCATGATTTTTGTAAACATGAATATTATTTAACATGGAATTTTCAGATTTATAACTTCATCAAGTGATCCATGGATGAACCTTGCGATAATGACTTCATCATAGATATTTATATAAAATCTTAATGGAACTCCAAATTAGAACCTAATGCATGAAGATATATGGATCATCATATGAAATATTGTTTATCTATCACACATTCATTCAGTTGGAGGCCGGTTTTGTTTTCCTATAATTGGTGCATTAATTCTATTATTTTTGGTTATATTACTACACTATTCTTGTTTATTGAGTTATATTGTTTTTTAATTTTCTAAGATGTTTTATTTTACCATAATTTTATGGTATAGGAACTACTATGTTCTACCTTGTGTAATAGCCACTTGTGAGCTCATTCTAGACTTCATTGATATTTTTTGTTAAAGGGAGACTCATGTAAGTGTAGTTCTATGCTTTTTCTATATTTCGAGTTTCTTAATTCATAATATGTAAGTAGATTTAGTGTATAATTTAATTTGGACAGTGGGTACCTCGTTGGTCTCCTGTGTCATAAATAGAACAACTCATTCTCATTTTGTTACATTGTTTTTAAACCCATGAAATATATTTAGTGTGTGGTAAATTTCACCAATTTTTAGTATATCCTCTTTCCTAATACAATCCAATGGGTGGGTTGGGATGTTAGTAAGGAGGGGGACTGGTATGAGTAGGGGAGGGGGCTGGTAGGGGCTTGGGGAGGGGAAACTGGCTGGCTACGGGGGAACTAGTTGGGGTGGGGGAGACTAGCAGGGGAATAGAGTAGGGGAAACTAGAAGGAGGTGGGGGAACTAGTAGGGTGAGGGGACTGGTAGGGGGAGGGGACAGGTAGGGGTGTAAGGGGGAGGGTGGGGTGGGGTGCAAGGGGCAGGCAGGGGCATGTGGACTCGCAAGGGCATGGGGGAGGGGTAACTCGTAGGGTGGGGGTAGAACTGGAAAGGGGAGGGGAAACTGTCAGGGGAACAAGGAACTAGAAGGGTGGAGAGGAAACTGGAGGGGGGGGGGGGAACTAGCATGGGGAGGGGATTGGTAAGGGGAGGGGTAAAAGGGGCAGGGTGGGTGGGGGTGTAAGGGGGGATAGGCAAGGGAACCAGTAGGGGTGGGGTGAAAGGGGGAGGACAAGGTGGGAGGGGGCTGGTAGGGGAAGGGGACTGGAAGGGGTGGAAGGGGATGGGTGGGTGGGGTGAAAGGGGGATGGAAGGGTGAGGGGACTGACATGGGAACGGGAAGGGGAAACTGGCAGGTAGGGGGGCTTGCATTGGGGGTTGGACATGTAGGGGGAGGGGAAATTGGCAGGGGAAGTTGGAGAACATAAAGGGGGATAGGAAAATGGCAGGTGAGGGGGGATCTAGCAGGAGAGGGTGTACAAGGGGAAGCATGGGTGGGGTGTAGGGGGGACTGGTAGGGGGAACTAGCAGGGGTGGGGTTATAAGGGGAAGACAAGTTGGGGTGGGGGTGCATGGGGAATGGTGGGTGGGGGTTCATGGCGGGGACTATAAGGGGTACTAGAAGGCAGTGGGGTGAAAGGGGGAGGATAGGGTGGGGTGGGGGGACTGGCATGGGAAACTAGAAAGTGGGGGAGGGTAAACTGGGAGTGGGGAGGACTGGCACTGGGGGAGGACTTGCAGGGGTGGGGAACTCATAGGGGGTATTGGCAGGGGCAAGGGGACTGGCAGGGGGAGGGAGTTCAAGGGCTGGTGGGGACTAGTAGGGGGTGGGGGTGCGTGGAAGAGGTCAAGGGGGTGGGGGACAGGTAGGGGGATAAGTAGGGGGAGGGGAAACTGGTAGTGGGGGATTATGGGGTAACTGAATTAATTTTTTTATACAATATAAATGATATAGTAGAAGTTTTAATCATGTAAGTAGGGGCCTAATTCCACAGTGATAATGGCCATAGTTTTTAAAAACTATGTCCATAGGTTATTGCCACTGTTTTCAGGCATACACCTACAGTTCCAAACTATGGTCGTAGGTGAATTTTCTAGTTGTCATCTTTTTGGTGAAAATTCATATGTATACTTTTGAGGCATTATATGGTAGGTCATTCTGTTCAACCCTATGTTGGCTAGGGGAATCTAAGGCATCCCAACCAGGTCATTGTCCCATATACAAGGCTTTGGAGTACATTTAGTTGACCAGGACGTATGTATCTACATCTAAGTCTAGACAGAAATTTTATGTTGATCGTCAGAGATGACCTCTAGAGTTCATGGTTGGTCCTTATTTTTTTTCTTCCAGGAATCATCTAGGCAAGGGAGTGGATTGATACGGATTCAAGGGAAATTGTATCATTATTATTTAGGTTCATTTGATATCCTGGAGAGAGTTAGGTTAGTAGTGTCTTGGTTGATACTAACTTAGAGGTATTGTTCCATGCTTGAAGACTTACACATTTCTTAGATTCTCTATTTTGATTCCAAACCTTCTCATATTTTCGATCCATAGGAATTTGAGCTAGATACAAATGAATCATTTAAGGATTATCCTATACGCTTCATCGATCAGAGCACAAAAGCTCTCCATGGTTGGTTTTTCCCTCTGGTATGGGTTCTATAGAAGCACATATGTCTATATTATGAGACTTGCGAGCAGGAGGCCGATATATGTTCCCAATGGTCAATTTTATTCTTAGACAATGTTCCACCGCCCATAAAAGGCGAACTCAGGGATGAATTATTTTAAGTAGGGATGACTGTAAGAACCCAATTTTTTACTAAGGTATAGATCCTTTAAATTTTGGTGTAATTTTCTTTTAAGGACCTAAAATTTACACTTAAATAGTTAGTAAAGGAATTAGGGTTTCTGGGTTATATTTGGG
This sequence comes from Viscum album, assembly GCA_963277665.1. Lineage (NCBI taxonomy): Eukaryota > Viridiplantae > Streptophyta > Magnoliopsida > Santalales > Viscaceae > Viscum > Viscum album. The sequence goes on from OY728140.1 coordinate 1,959,007,751, forward strand.
GCCTAGTGTCAAGCTTCATGGGAGAAAAAGGCCTGTCACACTATTTTTTTACTGTTTGGGGAAGGATGCACAATTTTTATAAACCATGTGGGGATAGACAATGAGTAGAAAGAGGGATAATTATTTTACCTAGCCATGAAACTTGGCCTACTTAGCCATGTGAAAAAATAAATACAAATTTCAGATAAATTTCACATTGTTGGTGCATGGTTTCCCTAACATTGTATCATAACCATGCATATTGCTCTTCCTATAGCTGCTCATGCATTATTTCTATACAATTTGGCCAAACTGTACGACCAAACCATGCGATGTAAAAACATTTCAAAATTAACAATTTTCCCTTAAATGAAATGTTAAATGATTTCCCTCCTTTATTCTTTATTTCAAGCAGGTACCACCCCACTTACTCCCCTTTTTGAAGCCTTTTCAAACCAAATATATCTTTTGAGATCAACCATCCATCTTATGTCTAAATCGACCATTGTTCATCTCATTGGATCTGAAATGGTATGATCTCGATTCCATTTGATTTTTTGTATTCATCTTTCAATCAATGATGCTATTTAGATCTATGCTCGTATGCCCCAATTTTAGAGAATTGGTCAGTTCTTTAGATTTACTCCAATACATGTCGATATGAAGACTAATACAAGATGATGAGAGTCATAAAAGCCTAATGTAAATGATCAATAACTCATCCCTTAATTTTTGTCATTTTGAAAATTCCAGGGGTGCACGCCAATTTCATCAGGTTTCAATTGTTAAATTTTTATTTATTTCTTACAGTTAATTGGATTGTGTTCTAGGACCCTTTCTATTCTTGTAAATCATTGTTCATGGATACGTCTAAAAGTTCAACCACCCCTTGTAGTGTGAGATTCCATATTTTTGTTTTTAGTGTTTTGATACCATTGAGACATCATTCAAGTGCGCTTGAGATTGACCAATGTAATGGTAATCCTCATTATATTAAATGGATATTGAATTGACTAAATTTCTAGTACCATGTTGATCCACAGAGGACCCTCCAAAGGTAAGAGATTAAATAATGACAAATCACTATCAAATCAAATGGAAAGTATGTTTTAAATAAATTAAATGTCCTTGTTAAATGAAATGAATGATTTTCTCATATAGTAGCACCCCTTTCCACTCATAGTGGAATGTAGTATATTGGACTAATAAAAAGGATTATAGATTAAATTAATTAATGACATGGTTGCATGCCCAATCACCTTGTCAAACTAATGAAAGGAAATGGATTGAACCCTATTAAATATTAAAATCACATAATTATATTATGGATTAATTGATTAAATAAACTATGTGTAGGGTACCTGATTACATATGGATGGTGACTGATTTATAGGGGTGGTTTGACTCATGTTTGCTTTTGGATTCCCGAGGGAATGCCCTGAGAGCTCGAGGACACCATTCTGATTCAAGGATGCTAATTTTCTTATTCTAGACCCACCACAGAGCCCTATCCTCATATATTAGTGGATTTCCAATATGAAATAATAGGACACCTTATTTGTTATTATAGGATGACTCGGAAACACTCTTTGGATCCATAATGGCTTCCACGCACTCAAGGTGTCTTGGTTACATCCTTGGACCCAGCCATCTCATGTCCCATTTTACCTTGGATGCATTCTTTCGACTTAGTTAGATCATAATTTTATGGAATTCCATGCATTATGATCCTTAGATTACAATCTTACCCCTTAACCAGGCAATAGTTACTACTGCATTTGCGACCCTAGATGTCTTAGTTGCCTTGGTCATTACCTTGGAACCCTTTCATTATTAAATTTCATTTCTGCTTTCCTTGTTACATTTTGGAACCTTTACTATTACTATAATAAGGTTATGTCCATGTTTGGTATGCCTCAAAAGACATAAATATATAAACTAGAACTTAATTATTTAATGAACTGATTACATGTTCAAAAACTAACTGAGGGATGAATCTGGTACTTGGTTATTTACATTACTGTAAAATATTACATATATATATAAATGCTTGCACACTTTTTAGTTTTTATTATAAAGACAGGAAGTTATAAACACCAATTGTAGTGGCCTACTAATATTTTTCACACACCCTATCTGGGACACCATTATCACCTGGGAACTCTATATATATGCAGGTTCTGACAAGGGGTAATGAGTAGCTTCAAAAACAAGATTTATTGTTTCCTAGGATGAATCTAGTATCAGTTGAACAAGTTGGATCTTGGGATGCATGGGTATTTTTTGTTTCCTTTTTAAGTTTTTTTATATCTTTCTTGTATGTTACATTGTATACATGTTTTCTAGCTTTTTAGTGACATGACACATATCATCATCAGTTTTTTATTAGATAATCAGTTTTTGTATGTTATTCAAGATGTTCATATAGTTATTACATCAATATTCTTCTATTGTGTCTTCTTCTACAATTATGGCTTCTTCTACTTATCTTCTATTCATATGTTATTTGTTGTGATATACTATGGTAATAATGGAATAGTTTCCCCTGCACACAACATAGGTCCTCGCTGGTAGCTGGCATCCTCTAGAATTTGGGGAGACGTACTTGAGTCCATGTGGACACACAAGACTCGTGGCACTTCTATGTGGAATCCAAGACCTTGATTTTATAATAGTCATGTTAATCATATAATATTTGACTTTAGATATTTATTTTTAATGTCCTTTACAAATTAATTATATGTATTATCTTAAATAAATTCCTCCAGACTCAAAATCGTATAGGTTTCACCCAACTTTATGTAACTCAAATAATATAATTGAATAAGAGTAACTAATAACTTAGTTTTAACTATAACTAACATTCCCTACAAAAAAATAATCCATGCACACCTAGATTTGGCCTGATCGATCCATGTCAATGACTGAGGTAGTGAAATTTGTTCACGTCTAAAGGAATATAGATCAATATATTTTCAAGGGTTCTCTTTGTCTTTACATTTCTTTATAAAGCTTATCAAAATCATTTCATTTCATAAACTTTTTGTATCTCAGGAAATATTAATTTATATTCATGATTTATTTTTGTATATTATATCTTCAATATAATTAGTATGACCCAAATATAATAATGTGTACAAATTTATATAATTAATGATTTGTATTACTTACCCAAAAATAAAGGATAATTACATTTATACATATCCATATATATCTCATTCAAAATTTACTAAATACACATTCACGAGAAGGTTTATAATATAATGAAACCCAAATTTACTTAAATAATTTATGGAGATACAAGTATACAACCCCTTACATTCTAGAATAGACTATAAGAATCCGGGGAATTCAAAAGTATTACCCAAAGTCCCATTTTATATATATCAGTATTCAAGAGAGGTCTTAATTCAAATTCATTTCTAACCCTTAATATATATATATATATAAATTATAAATCATTATTAATATACATATAAATAAATAATAAATCATAGTCAAGGTTGAAATAAACTAAATCCTATGTCATTTATATCATGTATCTCTTTATATGCAATAAATTAAAATTATATGAAATAATTGGAAACAATAAATTAACCCACGCTGAAATGGATAATGAAGTACCTATGTGAGTTAATGTACCACTGAGAAGTGTGGGTAAGAATAAGTGGTCTAATTTTATAATTTCCATTTAAAAATTAACCACTATGATATAATAAGGTCTTTATACATTAACGTTAACCACTCTATCCCCCATAATACTATTGAGGCATGCATTTCAAAGGATTTTAAAAAAGAAAATTATTTTCCAAGTACATCATAGTGGATAACCAGGTCCTTCTCATTTTTGGAACTTCACTCTTGTTCACATACATAATATAATTAACCTATAATATTTCATTTTGTTTTATGTGTTATTTTATAAAAACAATGATAAATAATAGGTTTTTTTATTACTTAATAAAATATTTAAAATACAATTAGAGTGAAATTTAAATTTAAACTAACGTGAAATGCTAACGAATTTAAATTTTAAAGAAAGAACTTGGTCCAGAGTTTGGTTTATTGGTTCCATCATTAATCCCCATTATTTTTTTATTATTTTTTTGGTAATCCAAACATGAAAATTCATGATGAATTACTATCCATTTATTTATAATTTACAAAAAATAAAATGACTTAAGAAATTTAAATTCCACCTCCTCCTGTAATCAAGGTTGATGAAACACCTTGGTCAAGGGTGTGAAATCTTTTTGGACCTAGCTCTATCAATGTCATTTAATTTATTTATTTTCTCAACTCCATTATGTGAATATCTAACCGATGAAGAGAGGGAAAATAAATAAAACAAAATAATATAAATAAATTTTATTTTCATGCCATTGGGAACATTCACCACACCCATTCACACTGATAATATCCACCATAAACATTAAATAAACATTAAGAAATAATTCAAGAACACCTTTACCGCCTTCAGTCCAATCCTTGGGTCAAACCGTCATTTTCAAGTGTAAGAGATCACATTGGTGGATATAAACAAGATAATAATAAAATAAAACAACATAAATAAGTGTTAGAGATATATATAATAAAATAGAATAGAATAATAAAATGAAATAAAATAAATTGGAAATAATAAGAAAATTAAAATAAGAATAAAAATAGATGAAGAAGAAGAAGAATAGAGAAGAATATAAGAATGGAATGAAAAAACTTTTAATAAAACAATTAGTTATTAATATTAAGGAAAAAAAAAATCAAATATAATAAAACTAAAATAAAATAAAATTAAAAGACAAAATAAAACAAAGAAAACAATGGTTGTATAATTATGGATTTAAGGATTCTCCCTCGGCAGTGTTAAATTCTTTTCATGGTTGCAGGCTTTATATTTTATAGAGGTATAGAGGATATGCTATCCTCATTATTCTCATCAAATATTTGTTTAAGATCTCCCAATATATTTGGTGATTGAATATTTTAAATTAAAAGATTTATCTGTTAGACTTAGTATGATATGGAAGACACATTGATATTGGGTTATTGATATTTTGTATCATGGACTGGATCAACATGTTAGTAGGGGATTCGATGTGCATCCATACGGATGTAGACATTCATGGAAAGGGATGGTGTAGTGATGGTGATTAGTTGTGGATTGGTGAAGCAACAGACTCCTCCTTAACCCATTTGTCCTTCAAAGTGTCCATAGAGAGCTCAAATGGTTTTCATGGGTGTCGGTCGAGGTCTATAGGTGATCAGCGATGGTGTGGATGTCTGTAATTGAAAGATGGATCAAGGTTTCACTTAACTAGGGTTTCAAATGGAGTTATATGATAGTTTCAGTGGTAGTCCACTGAGATTAGTGTGGTAGAGAGCGATGGTGTTGTAACAAAGGAAATCGCGAGTGAGGAATGGCGGAGTTTTAAAAAGTTAATAGTAAACCTATTATATTAGTGTTTCACATCGAAATAGAGAGAGGTTATATGATCCTTCATAATGAAATCATCGGGAGAACTATCCAGATCACCGACCTGGGTATAGCTCATTGATAAAACTACAAATACACAGGTCGCATACACTACATGGCCCACACGGGCTTCAACCCCCTATTACTCCCAATGTAATTGACCCCCCACCAGCCACTTTTTCATTAGCATGATGACCATGGGCCACTATGGCTAGATCTGGACTTCCCACTAGGAACATGGTCATCTCGTCCTATGAATTGAGGGCTATGTTACACGGGTTTGGTCGGCGTAGGGGTATCTAGCTTATTATCCTCTGTCATTTTAATAAACATTTGAAAATGTATAATTTTAAATATTTGAAACATAATAAAAAATTCAAAAACACAGTCAACACTCCAAAATGACTAATCATAATTCCCATAAACCAAATTTACTTCCTCATTTATAATATCCCATAATTTAATTACTGAATTGAAAATCATGATTTTTTTTATCAAAAATATGTTTAAACCTGTTGAAAATTCATTAAAAATATACATGGAATTTTTACCTATCAAATACCCAAAAAATTAAACCATTATTTTCCTAAAATATAAAATATCAACATAGAATTTTGAAGGCACTAGTTCTACACATATTAAATATTTAAAGAAATTATAATTAAATAACTACCAATATTAAAACTAATTTTCCAATTACACATAAAATATAAATTCAATTTCACATTTTTCAAATAAAAAATAAACTCAAGCGTTTTAATTTTTCCCAATTTTAAATATTTTAACTTCTTCTTCCATTTATTCAATCTTTTTAATTGAATATTATTAAACATTCAACATCATGATTTACCAAGCTTTATAATTGTTTCACTCATTAATCAGGATTTTTATTTAAGTAAATTTATGATCATATCATGATTACATGCTCCCTATGCATAAGCTGGTAAAGGAACTACATTCTCCACTTTTTAAAGACAAAATAAAAATGTAATAATAAGGGATTTTTAATCAAGGATCATATTAATTTAAGAAAAAATCAAATCATGATAAATGATAGGTAAATCTCATTTACATGGATTAGTAAATTCCCCCAAATCATGAGTCCTAATTTTAATATCAATGGTAAACTTTAATCATTTTATTCTTCATTTTAATAATTATATCTCATTAAAAGTAAATCTAAAACAGGGAATCACAATACTCCAATAAATGTAATGACTCCTATATAAATCAAATAAAGCATAATTCAAGAATGGGAATTTGATTTCTAGTTTAAATCACAAAATAGGTTTGGAAAATAATTTATGGAGTTTATAAGAAAAAAATAAAAAAGTGAACTCCATTTCCAATGATGATTTTTGTCCTCCTCATCTAATATTTGAGGGATTACTTTTACTATCATGGACCTAATAAAGATAATTAACCAATTCAATTACAAGTACCATGTCATTTAAGATTAAAAATATTTGAGGGAGTTTTCCTGTATACTGGACTGATCCTAAAAAATTAAATTTAAATCCTATAAATAAAATTGACAGGATAAGTCTTGGTATGATCCCCTATGTGGTGCCTTTATTTTTATTTCCATTATTTGTTCAATACCAAGAGTTATTTATATTTTTATGGTGGGTGGAGTTTCATTTAATTGAACCATAACCTATGGATTCTCCCAGCTTGTATTTGATGTTTCTTTTTTAGGAATATCCCATGCATAAAATATATTACATCCCCCCCCTTCACAATTTGGAACAACTTGCATTGATAGGGTAGGATGAAGTATGAATCATCCTACTTCTTGTTTGATAATTTTTAAACCTCCTATTTATTTCTTTGTGTTGGATCAACATGGAATTCATGAATTGGATGTTTAAAGGATTAGTTAATTGGTAATTTTATTTGAACAAATTTTAAATTTGAATTATTAATAAGTAATTTCACCATTTCATTATGAGAAACCTATGTCTTTATTTACTCAGGATTAGATACTTGTATTTTTTAATGGGATTCCTAAAATATATATTAATAAAAATTAGGGTTATCTGTGTATTCCCAAATAGGTGCATGTCCAATTTATGCATCCTCCACTATGGCATGGAAAAGACTATCTGAATATTAAAATTAAAAAGAATGTGAATTAATTATCAATTTATATTGAATAAAATCAAATGAAATATAGTTTGAGTAAAGATCAAATATATGAGTTAGTTCATCTTCAATCTCTTATTCAATTTTGATTTCCTCTCGGAGTTGTATCTCAAGGGATGAAGGCAGGTAGTCGGGCTCTTCCATAATTGATTTAAATTTATCCACTTGGTTAGTGTATTATTCTATGTCTAGAAATATATGTAATGGTTCTAGATTTTATACTTTAGAGACCAGTGAGGTAAAGTTATATTTCATATTCATTCGAGATGTTATCTAGATCATGTGGATCTCCCAAAGTTAGCTCAATAGGAAAGCCTTTGTTATTATGAATCCACTATTTCTAATCATGTTCATATGTAATCTAGTCCTATAGATGGTTGGGATATTTATACTCCTCAGTATTGGCCATAAATTCTTTATTGTATTTAGTGAAATTGGGAAAAATTAGTGTCACTTCCTTTATGGCCTCGAATCATTGAAAGTTAGAATGAGATTGATCAACCATTCCCATCAAATCATAATGAAAGAGGAATATCTCTATGCCTATGTGATTCTGGTTGATCATTATCATGACAAAATCAGCCCTTTATTAGACTGTCTCACCAGTATTATCTATTTATTATTCTTTTTCTAGTGAATAATTGTTCCATAAATAAAAGAAATGATCATTTATAACCATAATGGCAATTGAATTTTTTTTCTCAACATGAAAACAATGAAAAAACTATCTATAAATTTAATATAGAAAATATAACTAAAATAATAATTTTATCCCAAAAAAGGTTCTATTTTGGATTCATTCCTATGATTGGGTGTGGTAAAATAAAATTTTTCTAGTGCAGCATAGTGGATGACCATGGTAATTTCACTTGAGGATCTTGAGAGTTTTTCATATAATCTAATTCCCCTAAACTATTTATTTTTATTTGTTTTTATTGTTTTATTCAAAAACTTAAAAAATAATTTGGATTTTTATTACATTTAAAATTTTTGAAAGGACAAGAAGAATAATATATAAAATTATAATAAATGAAATTCTAACATAATGAAATTATAAAGAAAGAATTACTCCTGAGTTTTTTTGTAATCCATCATTATTCCCTTGTGTTTTTTATTTCAGTTTAATATTACATTCATGAAATCCCATAATGAATTACAATCATTTTATTTAGAAATTATGAAATCTTGAATGCATTAAGTAATCTAAATTACACCTCCTCCTGTAATCAAGGTCGATGACACACCTTGGACGTTAGTGTGACATATTCTTGGACGGCTCTATCGATGATGTTTCATGTATTTATTGGATGAAATCCATCATGTGAAGAGATAACAAATTAATAGTGGAAAATAAATTAAGAAAAATAGTAGAAATAAATTTGAGTTTCATGTCAGGGGGTACAATCATCACACCCATGCATGTTACCTATATTCACGAAAAACATTAAATAAACAATAATAAAAAATTCAATAACACATTAACCTCTCCTAGTATAGGAATCAGGTTATCCCCCCATCATCTAGGGTAAGAGATCACATTTGTGGATAGAAATAAGAGAAGAAGAAAAAAATAATAGAGAGAGAGAAATAATAAAATAGAATAGAAAAAAAATGAAAATAAAATATAATAGAAAGAATAAGAAAATTAAAAGAAGAGAAAAAATAAAATAAGAAGAATATTAATAGAGAAGAAGATAAAAAGGGTGTGGAAAAACTTTTTATAAAATAATGAATGAATTATTCTAAGTACATTAAAAATATAGATAGAATAAAACTAAAAATAAATAAAAATAATATATAAACTAAAAACCAATAAAATAGTGGCAACAAAATTCAAGATTCAGGGATTCTCGCTCGTCATTTTTGATTAATTTTTTTAATAGTAGGATTTATGTTTTATAGAGGTAGATAGGGCACATGATCATTAGTCTTTTATTAAAATATTAAATTAAGATATCCCCATGTCATTTTTGTTATAAGATTTTTAATTCAAAAATTCATCTATGATACTCAAGATGATTTAGAACACTTGATGATCTTAATTTGTTGATAATTTATTATGTGGAATAGTTCCATGGGGTAGTGTGGTCTCCAGTGTGCATGAATAGGGACGTTCTCTGGCATAGCCTAGGTATTGTGTAACAATGGTGATAAGTGGTGTAGTTGTGAAGAATTTGACTCTTAGAGAACCCATCCAGTCATCATAGTGGATTAAGGGAGCTCAAAATGGTGTTCATCGGTCTTTTCCGAGGTCCAAATGAGATCTATGATGGTCCAAAGGAATATTAGTGGAATAAGGATCATGATCGGGCTTCATCGGGGTTGGAAATGGGGTTCTTTGGGAGTTAAAGTGGTGTTTCAGTGAGAATAGTGCAACGGAGAGTGGTGGTGTCGTAGATTGGGAAATTTATGAGTGAGGAATGGTGGAGTTTTAAAACATGAACTGGTTCCCACTTATAGCGATTGTTAGGTCCATGGGGCTAAATACCTTGAGAGGGGGGTGGATCTGTGTATGAATAATTTAAAATGAAAGCCCGTTCTGATCTTGTTTCGCTGTTAAGAAAAACATTGTTCTCTCACTTTCCCGTTGCATAATATAAATATAAAGTAATGCATGAACAGGACACAAAAAAATTTACTTGGTTCACCCTCAATGGGCTACATCCAAGGAGCATAAACCATCAATGTTCTGATGTACCAAATCCACTATAGAAACATTGTTGTTTACATGTTTCGGGATAGATCACTTCTATTCCCAGGCTCACTACCTTTACTATGTTTAGGGCCAGCTCACAGCTTTCCCAAGGGTCACTCCTTCTGTCTCTCTCTCTCTCTGGATCACTGCTAGTGGAGTGGATCACCTTCTTCCTCTTCCTTTTCTCACTTCTCTGGAAATGATCCACTCATAGTTTATAGACCAGTAGGTCTCTCCATTATCACTGGTTAATACATCCTCCGTTGTATGTAGATTCTCTGTTGAAGTCCAACTTTCACCCATAGATGAATCTCACTTTCCATCGAAGGTATTGGGAAATCTTCCAGCTTCCACGTGGCCCTGAATCACTGCCATGCATCAACCATACCTGGAGCCCTTCTCTAAGCTGGCATGAAAGTATCAGTTCCCAAGTTACAACTGGTGTGCAATTCCACCTCAACCACTTGCGTGACACAAGCTTCTACAACTCGAAACTTGCACGACTCACTCCCTTTTACGTCCAAAGTAATTTTGGTATGAAACCACCACCTATCGTGCTTCTTCAAAATAAGGCATGAAAGTGTCACTAAACCACTTGCACAATACCCCCTTCTTCAACTCGAAACTTGGGAGACTCACAACCTTTCTTTCCCAAACAACCTTGGGCGCTCAATAAACAACTAGCATGAAACTTCTATGTTCGCGACCCACCACCACTTGCGTGACCACTACACCTACACGATGGGAGCTCTGATTTTCTCTATGTGTTGAACTCACACAGAATGAGGAGGGGTAATCATCTATTTATAGTCATTTGGAACCCTGCGTGATGGCACGCAAGTCTCCCCTTGGCGCGCAAGTTTTGGCGTGCAAGTCTCTACTGCACAAGTCACTTGCGCGACCAATACTAAAACTTTGGCACCCCTTTTCCCTTTGTCATATTTTGATCTTGTGATATTGAAAAACATATGGTGCACATGTTTCCTCTCCTTCAAGTCAACGGTGCGCAAGTCCCTTTTCAAAACACCACTTTTCTCCATTAGTCAACTTCCATGCCCAAAAATTTGGCAAACACTGGAAAACTGCACCACCTTGTATCTGCTCTTTTTGTACAGCCTCCAGATCATCCATTCCTTTATAGACATTCTTGAATCAAACATGGATCGTTAACCATATCCCTTGAACTTGACATTTCACCATGAAATCCCCTTTGTCAACATATTTGTGCGTCATGGTTTGCTTTTTCAACAATCACAACACAGATGTCCACTTTGTCAACAAACACAATCACCTCAAAAATGCTTCAATGCTACCTTGGGGAATTTTTTCCCAACAGAGATGTCCCACACAACAACAGTGATAGGTTTCATGATCATTTATAACGAAATCTATGGGATCACTATCCCTATCTCCTACACTAGGGTGGGATCCTGGAAAATCTTACACACACATAGGTTGTACGCACTCCACAGCCCACGTGGGTGTCATCCTTCCCTTAATCTATGTAGGATTGACCACCCATGGGATACCTCTTAATGGGATTGATACCCCCATTCTATCTTGTCTTGGGTTGGCCTTCCCATTAATCCCATGGTTTGTAAGCCTTATGAAGGGATTTCAACAAGACTTTTCATGGTTGGTGGTGGGTTAGCTAGTCTGTTGGGATCTATTTCTTTATAGACAATTGAAAATGTATAAACAAGTTATAAATTAATAGAAATTATGGGTGTTTAGATCAAAAAACTCTCTAAAACCATAGATAATTATTTAAAAATATACCTGAAATTTGTGTATTTCAACTATTTTAATGTGATAATTCACAGCACATGTTGATTTTTATAATGTTTGGTACCAATATCGGTACCTAATCTATCATAGGTTTTGGTCAAGTTATGATAATAATATTATCACTACAGTTTTCAAGTGATTATAATAGAGGGGAAATATTATTCCTTTTAATATTTCATGGATGTCTTTTCTTGTAAAAGATAAGTTCAGAATAAATCCTTGAATATTTGTAGATTGTAAAAAACAATATGGTTGTTATTTATACTGAAACCTCTTGTATTCAATAAGTTATTCTAATCCAAAATATTTACAAGATCGTCATTTCATTTTAGGATGTCTATGAATCTTAGAATAATATCTTCTCTCTCAAGCTCGATCATCAACTATAGAAAAATTTAAATTAATTAGTATTCATGTCATCATTACTTATAAATAATTTAAAAAACTAAACATGTCAATGAGTTAATGAAAACACACACCAATCTTATAAATTCTCAAAACAAAGATTTAATATGATAAAATCTGACACAACACTTACCAATCTATTCATATTCATATTTCATTGATATAGTAGTTATGAAACACTTTCCACTAGTCTTAACCTTCAATTATCAAAAAAATTTCATTATCAATTCACAAGAAAAAATTTTCAATATTTGAAAATAGAAACACCATTAATATTATATTGTGTGAACCCATTATTATTCCATTTACTCAAACTAATCTACAATTTGTGGACAATTTTATAACTTTTACAATGATAACGATTTTCAAAAATCCAATTTAAAATTACAAAATATATCACTCCATGATTTATCCTTTAAAAGTTATTTATATCAGTTCTTGAATAGTAGTGAAAAATTATTCTCAAGATATTAAAAACATAGATTCTAATGAAGAATCATCATATTTATATATTTTTTCATATCTTCTAGAAGTTCCTCTTCTTATATTTTGTTAAGTGAAGGAACCTTACATTTCAATTTTATAACCTCAGTGAAACAATAAGTTACTCTTATATAACACTATGATCCCCCAAAACTTTTCAAATTCATCATATTTATGACCCTTAAATTTCAATAAAATTTACCTTATATAATTAATATTTACACTTACTTAAATTGTGGATCACCCTTATATGCCTATTTGCACTCTTTCCATGGCCAATATTTCACCAATTAATGACCCTAATAAATCAGAGACGGACCTTAAAAATTTAATGATGACCCTTAAAATATATCATTAACCCTTAAAAATATACGGTGTCATTTTAGTTTTTCTAATTTCGGATTTAGGCTTATAATAGTGGTAAATGAACCTGACATGATTTCTAAATAACCCTTACAATTTTCTCCCTTTGTAAGATTCCTATATGAAAAGTAAAAATATATCTTACAAAAATGGAATTCACTTTTACTAAACCTGAAAGACCATTATGAAATTGAATCTAAATATTATGAAAATAATAAATTAACCTTATGAAATACAGTGTCTATAATATTTATCCATATTTTTATTTCTTCTCACCTATGATTTACCCTTATGAAATCTTCATTAATTAACCATTTTTCAATTCCAACAATAAATATATTAAATATTTACATTGATTCATAGATTCATGAATTCAGAATTACGAACTATAAATCCCTTCAAATCAACCCTATAAAATCTCATGTTGGTCATGTACAACTCAAATTTTATCACATTAATCATCCAATATTTCTTACTAATGGTTCAAAATAAAGACAATTGTAATCTCCAACCATTCAATTGAGTTGTTAAATTTTCCCCTAGTATTTTTTTTAACCTCAACAAATAACTCTAAGAAATATCAAATCATATCATTTCTAAAATATAATTATCTTGATACCACACCACTATATAATGTAGTGTTTTTTATAGAATTCAATTCTTTAGTGATAAGAGATTTTTAACTAAGTGACTTGAATGATCTACCCCATTCTCCATGAACTCAGATCATCATTTTCTCAATATTTTCACACACAAAAATAGTATATGGATTCAAAAAATATAATGATGGACATTTATACATCCCACTTTTGAAAAAAAACTATTCTTGGTGGGTGTTTTCCAAGATTCACCCATGTGAAAGGGAAGGGATATACCATCATACTTACCCTCAAATTCAGCAATCTATCCAAGGGAATTTATTTAGTGAAAATTATATCATGTTGATCTAAGGTAGTAATTAAATAAAGATTTATATCCTTGTTTAAAACCATATCTTTGATTAAGTGAAATATTATATAAATGTTCTTATAGTGAGATTATTTCACTGGATTTTTAGAGAGATAAATCTTCAAGTTGTTCTTTTATCCGGACCATCTAGGTACATAGACTCGTAGCATCCCTATATTATCAAAATATTATAATTAAAGTCATAGTGATCTCATTTTTTTGTGTTATCCCACATAACTACCTATTAATAGATAAAGTTGTAATGTTTTTCAACATTTCACATCATAGTCACCAACCCAGTCTATATCAGCAAATCTATGAGGGTTTAAGTGCTCTCCTTTTTTGCACATCAAAAAATATCAAGTTTCATTGGATGTATTTTATAAATCTCATAGAATAAATAAATTTTTAATCTTTCGGATCACTTTTGTACCTTCAACACAAGATCACAAGATATAAAACATCAAGCCTTGATATAATAACATATAGTAAATAGTCGAAAAGTCTTCTAAACTCTCTTTGATTCAAAATTTCACTTTTACTATCCTTTCCGGTCATTATTCCTACCTTTATGGGTATGTATACTAGTATGTAATATTCCATTAAATATTACCTAAAAATCTAATTGTATGAATTTCCTATGAATGAAAAATAAATTCTTTTTTACATCACTTTCAATCCCATAATGTATGTCATTTATAATAGAATGGATATATCAAAATGACTCTTTATTTTTATAGAAAATTATTTACCATAAATATCTCTATAACCTATAAAAAAATAGTCTCAATATAAAAATTTATCAAAATATTTTCTTACTCCTTTCAATTCACATAAAGGGAGTTGTTATCCTTTACTTTAATAAATTATATCAACCAAAAATAGCCACCTAGCTTTGAAAATCATCTCCTAGGGGCCTGTTTTATCCCAAAAATATATTTTTTTATCCTTTATACCAAGAATACATAATTCTTTTGATCAAACCATTATGATAGTAAATATATATTTATTCATCGATCTCTATATTCAAAAAGTTGTATTTTACATACATTTTATATTATTTTTACTACATGTGAGCTTCAACTACTAGTAAAATGTTTTTGGATTCAAGCCATGAAACGTTGAAAAAGCATTTCTTCAAAATCAAATCCGTCAATATATGAATGGCCTTTTCAAAAAATCATTATCCATGTTCCTTGATATCTATCCTTTATCATTCAATTTAATTACAAACACTAACATATTCACAGTAACATTTTTAACATTTAGTTTATGGACAAGATCCCAAGTGTCACTCCTATCTATCAAATCTAGTTCATCATTCATGGAATCATTCAATTCTTTAAACTTAATAGTCAAACCAACTGAATGAGTTTCAATTTGATGTATAAGAGTTGTATGGTTGTAAAAACCCATTGTTTAAATTTTCTAAACTTGTTCACTCATGTTTTCAATTATATTTTCCACCTCCACAAGCTTCTTAAAGTTTTTATACTTCAATTTAAAAACTTCATTAGACCCTTCTACATCAATAGTTTGATAAGATTAAATTCCAACAACATGATGTTCATTTCCATCCTATTCTTTAATTTTTTTAAAGGTAACTTCCTCACTATCTTCAATAGAATCTTCAAAATCTACATTACTAATCTCCATCAAGAAATTACTAAAAACACCATAAAGTAGTCTAAAATTTGATTCTTATTATAAAGAACACCATAAGAGGAAATGTTGGAATTTTATCTTAGTTTACACCTATTTTGGATATGCCCAGTTGTGCAAAAAACATCTATATAGAAAAAATTTAAGAGGTTATACTATTTCAACCTGGTTCTCCCCATATTAACCAAGTTTCTATGATTTATTTATATAAGACCGTTATTTTGGGGTGTATAAAAATGATAATATTGATTTAAAATTATATTTATGTCAAGGTATGATTCCAATTATTATATGTTTAACTTTTTACCATTATCAAATCTAATCTTCTTGATAGATACCCCCTAGTTCTTTCTCAAATATTCTTCTTAATATTTTAAGCATCTACACTACTTCAGAATTATTCTTTATGAACATAAAATTATTTATTCTAGAAATTAATTTAATATTTTTATGAATCAAATATCACCAAAAGTAGGTTTATTCCTCATTATACAACAAAAATTCAAATCTATCAACTCAATTAGATTGATGGATTTTATTTTCACCCTTTCATGACATATTTGTGTCATTTATCCCCTTTAACAGTTTTTGTAGATATATAAATTTTATCTATTGATTTTATTAAAGTATCTATTCAAATATCCTTTATAAATATTGCTAAAATTCTTTTGTCAAAGGTAACCTAATATTCCAAGCCACAACTTGTTTACACATATAAAGATATAATAACAAGAATTACCTGAGACTCCAACTTAAAGAGGTCACTACTAGATCTTCATATTTTGTCCTCAAAAAATTATATATATTATTTTCATGATGAGGGATGAATTTATTCTGAAAATAATCTAATTTCCTTCACCAAAATTTTTACTCACACTCAAAAATCTACGTTTAAGACCATAAGAAACCATGAAATATTTTTACTTCATCTTTTGGGATTCAATCTCAGCAGTTCCAATTCATTTTATATATAGTGATATTTAATTACCCAAGGTAACGACACCACTATATTGTTCATCAATATAAATAAAGATATTTTTTCACCAGAAATATGTGACGAGGATCCACTATTTATAATTCATGCCTTTCTACTCTTTCTAGATTTAAAATCAACTACACTGATAAGTGGATTTTCAACTTTATTACCTTTTTAAGTCTTATTACATTCAATATTTTACACACTTTGTCCTAGAAAAATGTTCATACATTCCTCAGAATAGTGACATTGATGGTCACACCTTCCATGTACTTCCTTCAAATAATAAAATCAATTTTGCATATGTAAAAAAGATAAATATCCATTCACAAATTTATTCTTCTCACACGTGATCCTTCTATTCATTGAATATATCCCATTAAATTCCTTCATACACCGAATCCATGAGAGAAACATATTAAACCATCCAATATAATATTTATTCCCAAATAATCTATAAAACTAATTTTTTAC
Organism: Viscum album; assembly: GCA_963277665.1. Taxonomy (NCBI): domain Eukaryota; kingdom Viridiplantae; phylum Streptophyta; class Magnoliopsida; order Santalales; family Viscaceae; genus Viscum; species Viscum album. Next base: position 1,959,025,142 of record OY728140.1, read on the forward strand.
TCTAAAACTATTTTTTCCATGAATCTGTTGAGTCTCTTTGTTAACTATAGCTTGTTTTATTAGAAAATTTCCCATATTATTTTACTTTAGATTTGGGGAACTATTTCTTCTCCATTTTTCTTCCCATTCTATCATGTAAAAGTGTAATTTATTCCTATTTTATGGAATCATCCTTCATACAAGTCTAATGCATGTCAGCCATCAGTTCCAAATTTACACTTGGAGGCCTTGTCTAAGGCTAACACCCATAGTTAGTGAAAATAAACTCTTTAGGAGGTTCCTTGGGGGGGGGGTATTATTTTGTCACCTAATTAAGTGTCTCCCCAAGCTAGTATGGGATATTAAGAATAAACTCCTCAAAATTATATGGAAGGAAGGATTCAAGACACCAGGCCTTGGTTACTTATAAGTTTCCGATCGTTCTATTCAATCATGATGGTCCCCTATGGGTTCATTTTCACAAAAACAAATCTTTGGATCATAGAAAAAAATTTGTATTTACCTAGTTCCTCCCCAAGCTAGTTTTTTCCTATGACATTTGGCCCTATGTTCAAGAACAGACTCCCCATTCACCATGAACATATGGTTTATCATGGGTCCAATAGGGACGACTTTCCTCAAAAGAGACATATCCAAATAAGTTTTTTTTGGCTTATCCATAGTCAAAGGACTTTCTGCAAGGTGTAACAAGTTTCCCATACACGCACTCACATTCTAGGATTGCTTCTAGAATTTTTTTCTCCCATCTTACATTATAGGGTGTTGAGGAGGGCATCAGGATGAGTCACTGATCATACATCTATAAATATTGTGTTCCCCTTATCTGTCTCCAATTGAATTTGAATGAGGTCTTAAAAAAAGTTCTCTTCATTCCAACTATCTTCCAAGTATTAGAGTGACAAGCTTCCAAGGTCCATTACTAGGAGTGATGTGTTTCCTTGATAAATTATCTTATGTGGAATTCCCAAGTCCTAGGTGCTCGAGTCAAATCTTAATTAATATCTAATGAGATAAATACAAGAAATATCACCCCCAGTATCAGTACTAGATACCAAGAAAATATTTTTCAAAATATCTAAATTTATGCGTATATTCAGGCTATGAGTATTCCTTTATTTCAATCTCCAAAACTAGTATATATGGATCTTCTAGAACACCAACTCATCAATGGTCCTTATTGGTTCCTCAAACCACTATGTTAAGACAAAATTCACTATAGGTATTAGATCACTCTTCTTCAGGTTTGTATATTGGAGTTTCGATTCTCAGATCAAAGAATATTTATGGAATGATCATATATCCTTTAACCTAGGAGAGTATCTATGGTTTTTGTGAGGTGATTTCAACATAGAAGCAGATATGAATGAAAATAAAGGAATATGATGTTTCCAAAAGGAAGGATATCCATGATTTTATTTCCTTTATGGATCAATGTGGTATTATTAACATTGGTTATATAGTTTATTTATTTAAAAGGTTTAACAATTACAGAGGGGACCGTAGAACCTAGTGTCACCTGGATCGCTGTCTTAAAAATTTCCAGGCTATCTCCGACTACCCGAATGCTACGGTAATACATCTTGTGAGAATTATTTCTAGTGACTCTCTATTTTTTTATTACATTGTCTCCCAAGAATGATTTTGGTGTGTGTTTTCCATTCTCCTATCATTGGATCAATATTTGTATTTTACATGGTGTGGTCTGTGATTCATGGAATAAGCATGCCCAAGGAAATGTTGGGATGGGGATTCATAATAAACTTCTTAGGATAAAAGAAGATCTTTATTCCATAATGTTTTCCCAACCCACCCACCCCTCCCCCTATTATCAATACATAGAGGAGGACAAGGTGGATGTTAAATAGATGGAAACTAGTTTAGAAATGAATATTAATGAGCTTGTGTTCAGTGAACATGTTTAAAAATGACACTCTTGCAGATTTGTTACTAATGTAGGAGTGTGTCGTATGCGAGAAGTTGAGAATGAAATGGCTCCATGAAGGAGAACAGAATATGAAATTATTTTATACATGCATCAATGATAATATAAGGGTTATTTTGCTGAATATTAGGATGGAGGATGGATCCTTCATAGATTATATATGTGTGGTTGGAGGTATGGAAGAATCCCATTTCAAATCAATGATGGAAGGTCCCAACCCACACATCAAATGTGGATGCTTGGGGACTATGATGACCATAATGATGTGCTTTCTCATTTTTTTGTAAAAATAATAATTTATTCTTTGAAACAATATCTATAGATGAAGAGATTTATGAGTTGACGAATGGCCTTCACTTAGAGAGTGCATCAAAACCAGATGGCATAACAAGATCCTTCAACATGGATTCTTTGAATCTTATAAAAATAGGATATAGTGACTTATGTTTGGGACATATTTATGGGAGTAAGTCATACCCATTTGTCTTGTGCTAACACATTAGTGTTAATTCCAAATATCCAAGGCCTATGATCTCTTCAGCATTATCATTTAGAAATCATGTGCAATTTTCTATACAAGGTGATGGAATTTGTGATTAATATAAGATTTTCCACTCATATACCCCAATGGATGTTTAATGAACAACATGGTCATATGAAGGGGGTGGTTATTCATGGGGTGATTTCTATGGATCAAAAAATTATTAGTGAAACCAACCAAAAAGTACTTGGCTTAAACATAGCAGTCATGATGGATATGGAAAAATTGTATGATTAGATTTAGTTGAGTTTTATCATCAAGGTGTTGGACAGAATGGGATTCTCCCCATGGGTCACAGATCTCATGTTCAGGTGTTTCAGCTCCTCTTGGATCATATTTTATTTCCTACAGAATAATTTTGGTTTTATCAAAGATATTTGAGGATTGATATAAGGTGATACTTTATCCCAAACCATTTTAATCATCACCCAAGATGTTCTCAACCAACTCTTCAATGGGAGTATCCTATAGTGAGAGGTCACTCCCTATCGAAGCAGGAAGTGCTTGTGTACCATTTCTCACCTCATGCTTCCTAATGATACTATAATATTTTCTAATATAATCAAGCAATCTACTTGAGGAGTTAATAAATTACTTGAATATTTTTTAAAATAAAGTGTACAAGTGATTAATCGAACCTAAAGTAGTTGTATATCTCATCATGGTGATCAGATATAAGGATCAACTCATTAACTAATGATTTGGACAAGAAAAGAAGATCCTTCTATATGGATTACCCAAGGACATAAATTTTGTCATGTATACCCTGAGTACATTATTTTGATAAAATTATTGATAATATAACTAGAATAGTATTGAATTAGAAAAATCACTTCCTATCCTTTTGTGGTATAATAACTCTATTAAATAGTATTCTTCATTAAATTGTATGAAATTATCTCTCTACTATTAAGGCTCTAAAGGAGATCATTTCCCAAATTGATAATATTATTTCATATTTTAGTTGGGATTCTTATTTAGAAGGAAAATATAACTGGGTCACCTCGAAAAAAATGGAAATAACCACGTAGGAGGGATGTATGAGTGTGAAAAACCTTGAAGATATGCTCTAATGTATGCATGCAATGTTGGTATGGGTGGTTCTTATGGAAAGAACCCTTTGTGGGAGGTTCATTGCAGGGAAGTACAATCGCATCATGGATATGGTGAGAGGTGGCCCATATTATTTATGGCCTTTTATTTATCCTCATATCTTGAATCTCCAAGGCCATACTTATTAGATTGTGGGAAGCGGTGAAATCTCATTTTAGTTCCATAATTAGGTTAGCACCAAATATGGGTTTTCCATCTTCCTAAATATGGATATTAAATTTAGGATTTCTTGCATGCATCAACAATTTATCAATTCCATCATGGATAGCCAGCAAGAGAGTTTTTTTGATCACATTAAGATGAATAATGAACTAGATGTGTGTACCTTTATAGGATCCTCCTCAGAATAATTCTCAATAATGAATTTTATAAGTGTTTTGATAAACCTTGGCCATGTGTATAGTTGGTTAAAGGTGTTGTGGTGAAAGGATATTCTTGTGAAGTATAGTTTTTACTATGAAGAATCAGGAACTAAGATCTACAAACAAATGATAATTTTAAGAGTATTGGAATTAATATTTTTTCTAGATGATTGTGAGGAAGGGAATGGAGGGTGGATAGAATGCATCACATATTCTTAGAATAAGGCTGGGGATGCTCTGTTTGTATTCTGTTTGGATATTTCATGAGAATATCCACCCACAGTGTAGAAGGTTTTAACTTTATTGATCACTAGTTCCAAGATGAGAGAACCGTGGAGTATAGTGGAAGGAGAGATCTCTGATTCCCCCAGTATAATACTGGGGCATATTGAAGGCATGAAACACTAATAGAGTCAATGAAAGATCAAACAAGGTATGGGCTAATTCCATCAGAACCAGAAATATACTGGTTGACAGGATGTGCCTCATCAAATACTGGGAGGATGTTCCAACACTCAAACTTATCATTACTGGTATACTATCCTCTCATTCCCCCAAGATTGATAAGGGCTACTGGGTTCATTGGATACCTCCCCTCTATTGTAGAAAACTCCACATAGATGACTCTTTTAACATGGGGGTAATGAGGGGAAGAGGTTTGGTCCGAGATCATTGGGTGTCTTTCATTTTTGTGTTCACAAAATATTTTAGCAATGGGGAATCCATCAAAGAAGATGAAATGGGGATTATCATAGGTATCCTTTTATAAAGATAGTACAATATAAGTTTTACTAATATTGAAATGGATTTCAAAACGCTTTACAACTACCTACAGGGACTAGGTACCATACTTTGTTCCATTTCATACATTATTAGAAGGTGAGAGGTTCTTATTAGAAGCCATATGACATTTCTTACCCCCTGTAGAGAGGGATTAAAAGTGGAATACTTCCTTACTTCAAAGGTGTCAAATGGTGCAAGTATCCATTACTTCCTTATAATGAATGATATATCATTAGAGGGGGTAAATCTCATGGTTGCAAATTCCCTTAAGCTCTACTATTTTCGGTCTCTCTATGGCTAGGATGTATCTTTTTCTTTAATGTTGTTTTTGCTTTATGTGTGGACTTTCGTTTCTTTAATAATAAAAGTTTTATGATGATGATGATATATAATTTTTTCTAGGGTACTCTTATCCTTAGGTTACAATTAATAAGGTATATTTAATTCTTCGTCCATTATGTAAAATTACTTCCCATAATCTTTCAAAATTGTATCTTTGTCAAGAACTTTCACATTAAGAAGTTTCATTTCTTCAATATAATAATTTTATTTTTTATATGGAACACATATTTTTCTTTTTTCATCTTTACAAAGACTTAGATATATTATCACTCAATTTTATAGATTGTTTCATTTAATATACACTTCAAGATCAACATTAAGCGTGTTTACCCTATAGGTATCTTCTCCTTCAATGCTACACGAGATTTCAACTTTTTTTCTATATATTCCATAAAATACTAAATATTTATACCTTCTATTCCCCAGATCAACTACATTATGTGGATTAATCATCTTCTTCTTTTTTTAATAAATATAACTTTTTTATTCTTTGAGAATTTTCTGAATTCTTAATATATTTGTTATCACCATTAGAACTCTTTCTCCATCTATTTCTATGAAGACATTCACCATCCTCCTCATTTTTATATTTCATAATTTTATTTCTTGGATGATCAACTAAATATTTCGAAATAAAACTACACTTAATGAATTTACTTTAAAGTTTACAATTGTACTTGTTTTTTTCTTTTTGAGGTTTCTACATATAAGGATGGTTAGCTTCTTATATTATTTTTCATTCTCCTCATCATCTTATGATCCACTAGAGGAATCAAATTCCCACTTCATTATCTTAAATTTATTCATAAATTTGAATTACAATTCGTCCTTTGATTTCTTCTTAAACACATGTACATTCTTTGTTTCATAATTTTATAATGAATTATGAAACTCACCAAGAGGTAACTGTTTCAAATATTCTATAGAATATTGAAGAATTCCTTTCTAGTGGAAACTAGTTGAGTATATTCCAATTCGTGTTTTTTATCTTCTATAATGAAAAAACTATAAGAACATGGAAATTAATCATAAATATTGATGAATAAACATAAATAAAGTTGATGAAATAATACTAAAACATTAGAGATGGGATAGTTTCCCTTTAGATATATAATTCATTTGACATAAATAATTACTTTGATCATAGAATTATTTCTCCAATATATATTTTGATCATTTTAAAATCGTTCGTGATATAACATCATTGGAATATGAAGATCCAAAGTATAATCCCTATTATATTAACTCACATGTACTCTTTGACCTTGGAATGATGTTGATGAATATCTAGGTGCTAGAAAAGAGGAATTAATTATCGTTTCTTTCATGTTGATTGAAATAAGTGACCCTTTGTAATTAATGGCCACATATATATTTCTCTTAGTATTCAGAGAGAGGTGGAAGATGTGGAATATCTCTCAGTCTTGAGAGAAACTGTAAATATATTCTTGGAGGGAATTATCTGAGAATGAAAAATGTTTTTCACATACAATATAAATGTTATAACCTAATACATATAGATCTAGTTTTAGAATATATGAAAATGAAAAAATTACATTTGTTAATATTTTAATCCTTAGTAATAACTGAATCTATAAATAATAATAATTTAACTAATTTCAATTGTGAATTTCTTTAAAACAATATAAATATCAAGAAATATAATAATATTTCTATAAATAATATTAATTATATCATTTATGTTACTAGAATTTAAACTCGGCTATTCCACCTCTGATAAAATTTACTGAAACAAAAATAATAAATAAATAAAATTCATTCGATAAATAAATAAATATTATATTCAAAATTTTGTGTGTAAATATTTTTATAATATTTTTGTAACTAAATAAATATGTATTTAATTGATAAATATTATTTTTTTACCTTTTTGAAGTAATTCAACTACCATGAATATTCTAATTCGAATATAACTTGGTACTTGATAATTTGGATTAGTAAAATTCAGCATAAATTTTATTCCTCAATAAAAATAATATTATTTATTCTAACTATTAAATTAAAAAAAATTAAACGACATTGAAACACTATGTGTGTGGCCATATAGGCCTCTTTCTCTTTAGAATTGGGTTGGTTTTTATAATGTATAATATCATTGTCTACAAACATATAAAACATTTCTTTTCAAAATAACCTTGTAAAATTATAAGTGAATATTCAAAATGGTAAGGCGGTGTAAGGGAGGAAAATAGTCTCTTGTTCTATATAAGTTAAAAAACATTCTTTCCTTAACTTCATGAAAATGTAATAAAGTACATCAATTGGAATATGACCAAAAGCCTCCTTTTAAAATTTTTTATTAAATGTAAATCATGATTATAAACAACTTTAATCAATTTTCAATAAAATGAAAAATATTTTAAAATGTATTTTTTTACGAAACATGTATGTGGATGATAAAGATATCCCACTAGATACTTACGTATAAGCAATCTCGGATAATAAATATACTTTGAAATTAAACCTTACCCAAAACCTTTAAAATATCCATTCTTGAAAACATTTGAATGATTTTAAAAATAGACATAAAATTTCTTTTAGAATCATTTTATATCCATATAAATAGTTAGGTAAAATAATATCAAGAATATTGAAATTGATAAGGGATTAATTCTTTAAACATTTAAAGAATATCATGCCACTTTGAAAATTTAAATCATAATACAGATATCTTTAAATTAAAATTTAAATACCATGAATAAAATGTATTCATGATATGAAATATAATATGGGTAGTACAAACACCACACAAAAAAATAGGTGGTGAATATGTCTTATACCTCAGGAAAATTAAAAGTGAGATGGAATTCCCATACCTTGTACTTTCTGTTAGTTGAGGGTGTGCTAAAATCCTTTATAATTGCTAAAATTTGTTATTAAATTATACCAGAACAATATACATTTTTATGATACCATATATGACCCTGTTTTATCATTTTTTAATAATATTTTTATATTACCATTCTTTCGGGTGTTAACTGATTCATTTTCCCATTCCAATTTTTTCATGTAAGTCATGTTTTTTTAGTAGGATATATTTTATTTATATCCCAAATGAAATTAAGTTTATAATTATTATTTTTAATCAACATGTAAATTTCATAATAATTCTTTAATTGTTAATGTGGATAAAGAATCTCACTGTGTCGTGGAGACTGTAGGTCGTACGTACGCAAGAGGGATGGTATCATTCAATTGATGGTTAATTATATTGGATTGGATTGTATATAAGTTATAAAGAATCATTAATAATTTATATTCATTATTTATATTCATTATACACATCATTATATCCATCCAATTAAAGTAGTGTCTAATAAAAAATTACACCATGACATGGATACTGTAAGTTGTACATATGCACGCATGGTGATATGGTTATTCATAGGATGAATAAAATAAATAATATTGTTATACCATGATAATATTAACATCATGGTATATGTATGATACTTGATATAATACTTTAATATGGAAACAATATAGAAATAGGAAGTAGATAATTGAAATAACTTTCAATGAGGTGATAAATGAATAATCTCGTTTCAGGTATCTCCTTTTGGTTTTCACAAAAGGACCCATTAGGATTGATTTCTGCAAAAATTGTGTCCTCTAGTACGAACTTATTTATTTTGGGAGAAGAAATGGGTAGATTTGTCCAAACCTAAAGGCTTTAGAGGTGTGAATTAAAGATAAGAAGAAGGTCCATTTTATAAGAGAGTGGATGGGCACCCTTAGAAACACCAAAACTATTAATCAATTATAAATTGATTTTTGGTTTCAAATAGTTCCAAAGTGAGTTATTTAAAAAATAATATTAGGATGGTTTGAAGTACTCTCATCCAATAAAATATATGCAAGTTTTTATTTTATTTTAAACCTTATCATTTTGATTTATACTTATTTAATCTATTTAATTTTAATTATGGTAATAATATTCTAAAAATAAAATGGTTATAAATATTTCCTTATGTGGTGTCAATTATAAATAATTGGAAAGTTTATAAAATTTCATACCATACAATTTTTAATATTTTATGACTTCTAAATAATTTAATAAAATGTGATTTTTATAAAAAAATATCAATAGTATGAATTTTGACACTTTTCAATTTTTGGACATTAAATAAAATCCACACAGAAGATAAATTTGAACTAAAATATTAAATACACTAATAAAATGTCATATCCACCTATAAAATTTTTAGATCCCATTAATTTGTTCATATTTTGTATTTTATTAATATTTTTAAAATCATATGTCTGATATTTCTATTAATAAAATAATTTATACATCACTATTGTGTCATCATTAATGGTAATTATTTAATCTTTAAAAATTAAAAATAAATTTTTATGATGTTGTTAAATATTTTAGTTTTCCATAAACTACTTATAGTTGATGTTATCTTCTAGTTATCTATATATTAAAATTAATATACTTATATAAAATTAGATTGTGATATTTTGTCATGTTCATTAATTTTTAATATATTTATTTCATAGTCATGGGAAAGTGGCCATTAAGTGATTCTGTTTAGAACCGTATGTAATAATGGACAAATTTAGTCATCCAATTGGATTTTTAAATGTGTTAAGGTAATTTTATAATCTTATTTTTATCTTTAATTTCCCGATTTACCTTAAACCATGGCAATGAAAATAATTAATAAAGTTAATCTTCATAATTCCCAATAATAAAAGTATACAATTTACATAATTTGGACCCACTAATTCCAAATACGGAATCCATTTTCCATGATTTAAAAAAAATAATTTGTAAAAATTAATTTAAAATTTATTCTAGTTGTCAAAATGAGAAAATGGGTTTTTCAAAAGTAAAAACTAACAAAAGATTGACATGTGTTTATATATAATTATAATGTGAAAATAATTTCAATGAACTAAATTATATTAAATGACAAAAATATAATCTAATTATACTTTATAATTGTTCAAATTTATAATTTAACATAATAAATTATTTCAATTAAAAAATCTGTTTTCAATAAGAATTTTGTATTTTCACTATTTATCAAAATATGAATCTTTTTAGAAAAACACCAAAAATTTATAAAAACCAAATTTTTGTATCCTAATTCCAAATAATAGTATATTTTTTAAAATTTAATACATAAAAGTTTCAAATATTGGATTTAAAATGGGTCATCCATTAAAAGGTGGTAAAATTTAATTTTTGAATAATACTTTTTTTCTATTCGAAAAAAATTAATCTATTCTTATATAATGTCTAAGAAACAAATTAGATGAATATTAAAATTATATTTAATATATAAAATTTAAAATCATGTTAATAATATTCATGACATCTTCTTTAATGGCTAGTCGTGGTGTGCTCGAACTCAGTGTTGCGTGCAGTTCAGGCTACTGAATTATTAAAAAGAAGCGTACCATGGAAGGTTGGGATGTAACGCCTTCACTTCCTTTATTTTTTCCCTTTACATGTTTAATATTCTATGATAATTGAATTTTCCCTAATTATCGATATCATTTTTCATGGATATTATTATTTCCCAAATCCAATACCATTTTATAAACAGTGTCTACTTTGACAATTATTTGATTGTTTGAGGAAATGTTGATAATTCTCTATTCTTTATTCAATATGGTTATTTGATAAGGAACCTTATTAAATCTATTATTCAATCTATGAGGAATGCCATTTATAAGTACAACAATGGTGGGTCCTTGTAATTGATATCCCCTTGATGCATTGGTAGTCTCATGAGATGAGTCATTTTGATAGCTACCTCATATAGGTTTTTACCCTACATATTGTAAACCATCTTGTGAATGTTCTTGATGGTAAAGGTAAAATGTATCTAGGAAACATGGTATCCAATAATTAAGAATTTTCCTCATTTAGATTCAGCTATTATTCATCTATGATATTTTTAGTTGACATATCAATTCATAAATTTTACATTAGTTTCAGTTATTACTCATCCATGAGATTTTGTGAAGATATATCTATATATTCATTTCATTCTCAGTTTATTGACTTATATGGCACTATTTTCAGTTTCACACCTTACCATATTGATATTTCATTATCTACTTGTTTATATAGCATGTGTTATTTGTTATTTTTTCCATGTTAATTTATTCTCATGGATTCATTATTGCTTCTGATTTACTTACCCTAACTGAGCATTTGAGCACACCCATATTATGTATCTTTTCCAAGATATCCAAGAAGTATACTATAAACGATATGAATTGATTTAATAAATGTATTATAGCTTCCCTCAAATTAATTTAATTATAAAGAAGAAAAAAATTATGTTTTGATAAGTATATTCATTTGTAATACAATACTTATTTATGTATCTCGTCTACCAAGACTACTAAATTGATCGGTCCTTCAGGGATATATTCCTTGTAATCATGTAAATGTATTTGATTGAAGACATTAGATATGAGCTATCTAGGGTTGGGTGACTACATCAACAGTTTCAAAATAATCATCACGCTTTGACTATGATAGTGAATTTCATATATCCCATTTGAAATTCACACAAATATCACCCCATTATCTTATAATTTAATATTTATTCCAACAAATTCTTGAATCAGGACTCAATAATAGGCTAGTGATATTATTAACTTTAATTCCAACAAGAAACTATTATATTTATCTTTAGTCCTATCTTTTTAAATTTCATCTTCTCAAAATTTTATAAGTGAAGGCCTAATATGATTCTATTTTTTAACCTTTGTACCATAGTAAATTACTCATGCATAGCACTGTGAGCCCATATAATTTATCAATATCATCACATTTATGTCCCTTACACATAAATGGAATGGCACTTATGGAATTTTAATTTACCCTTATGGGATTTTTTATTGCACTTATGCACCTTACTTTACTCCTTCATTTGATAATATTTCACCAACTACTATCCCTAATGAAATCAGAAATAACTATTATGTAATCTTATTGAACCTTATTAAATAAAAGGTGTCACATAATTTTTTTTAAACATTTATTATAATTCTCATTAAAAGGGTAAATTACAACTAAACAATCTCTAAATGGGCCAATAATTTTCTCCCACTTCCATATTCTTGTCTGTATAATCAAAATGACTCTTATGAAACATCAAAGTCCATTGAAAATGATAAATGGACCAAATAAAAAAAAAATGAAACATATTAATTATAGGGTCAAAAATACTCAGCTATATTTTAAATTTTTCTCACCTATGATTAACCGTCATGAGATATTTAGTATATATCCATCTTCTATCTCCAAAACAAAATTTTTAGAAATATTCCCAATAGTTCATAACTTCTTCAATTAATGTCAATGCTTTCCAAATCACTCCAAATCAGATAAGAACATAATAAAAAGTTCTCTACAATATAAAATCATTCTGAATCATCTTATAACCTTTCTCCCTCTTGGATGAAAATAAAGACCACAATATTATTCAATAATTATACTAGGTTATTAAGATTATGTAAAACAACTATACACATGAATACCAAGTAGAAATAAAATAAATAAATACACAATTAATATATTTATCCTATGATATAAAAACTTTATGCAAATTATAATTCTATCAAAATGGTTTTTTATGGTCAAAAGTTTTGTGGGTTTTTTCATACCGATGAAGTTATTGGAGAATAGTTTTCTTGATGTTCAATAAAACCATAGCTAAGAATAATTTCATGGCCACTGTACACAATAAATTTTACATAGATAATTTCGTGAAGAAATTTATTTTATATAAATTGCATTTTTTTATAAGTTTTTTAATGCGGTGATTTTCTCAATATTTATAACTATAATAATAACTTGTTATAATTTTTACATCCTAGTTTTCTTAAAAAATTAAAATTTCAGGAAAATATAACTACTTTTTGTCAACATTGTTACAAATAAAATGTGATTCTAATACACACAAATTTTATGTTATAAAAATCATGGTTTTTTAAAAATACCATTATACTTAATTATAATTTTATATAAACAAATTTAAGGGTAGATAAAAAATGATAATGTTTCTAGAGAAAACATCAGACTAGATGTTATTTTTCAATATTCTCCTTCTTAATTGTTGTCTAATACTAACTTGATGACAATAAAAGGGGATTGTAGGATATCTCCATGCCCAAATACACTAAAATAAAACACAAAACGCAAAAATAAAAACGATTGGGTGAGGAAATAGTAAAATGGAATGAAAAGAATTAAATAAAGAATAACTCCTTCTCCATGTTAACTCAATGAAAATGGGGGGATGGATAGATATCCCTAAGTATTAATCAATTAATTCACACCCCATATGGTATCAACCGACCAATTGAAACATCAACCACACGGTGGGACCTCTCCAATAACAAATGGAATCCTAGAACAAACATCATGTTAAATGAGGGAAAATAAGGAGAGAGAACGTCATTTTATAAGGGATTGATATAATAAATCCAAAAAATCAACAAAAAGTATAAAAATAACTCCTTTTTTGAATGATGGATCCCCTTGATGTTTATAAACCTATTATGTAATAAAACTATAAACTCTATAGCTTCTAATATCATAATATTTATATTGGAAACATCATAAACACCCATCTCATAATGTGTTGGCGGGATCAAGAGTTATTTGACTATCAAGTTTCTTGAGCAGGTGAATTTCAAAATTTCGAGTTTTAAGATGAGGTTTTAAGCTTGAGAATGATTTCATAGATGAATTTATTTGGGTTTTTATTTTCATATGGAATGTTATTGGTTTCAATGAACTAGGAAAAGGGATTGTACAATTTTAAGCCATAATGGGTAATGATGTGAACCTACTGAAGGTTCCCTGAATACTGGGTATGTGGTTTAAGATACAATTGAAAATTATAGATTCCATTGGGTGCCTGATGGAATTTTATTGAGTACTTGATGTGTAATAAAATTTAGGGTTACCCCTTAGATAAACACCAGGGTATTTAATAGAAATGTTAGCTATTTTATAATCTTTATTTAGATTCAAATTTCAATTAAATTTATTAAAATATCACAACTTTTATAGAACCAAATGAACTACGTGTTGAGAACTTTTGTGTTTACCTAACTACTCCACGCTCCCAGGTGTTTGTTCAACACCCAAAACATGAAAAAATATATTACAGATATCTCTTATGTTAAAGGATAGACTCTTTCACTAGTATATTTATAATTTATCCTATTTCCCTTAACTACATATCTGAATGTCCATAATTTCCCTATTTGGAGTATTTTATCATATTCTTTGACTACAAGAAAATGAAGGTAGCAACTATGTTGAACGGGATAAATCCTAGGACTATGAGGAGTCTAAAAAAATAAAATAAATATATAACAATGAAATTACAACAAAATTTCATCAAATACATTTTAAAATATTTTTTATTGGTAATTTACATATTAAAGTAACAAAATTTTTATAAAAAATGATATATAATTTATAAAAATTCATATAAAAACACCATCAAACATATGTTTTGTTTGTTCTAAAATAAAATTATTAAGTTTTATCAAAATATAAATACAAAATCATATTATTAAACATTACTTATAATAAAACATGATCAAATATAAATAATGAAGGTATTTTTCAAGAAACAAAATTAAATACACTCAATCAATTAACTATTTCTTAAATAATATCTAATGAGGAAAATGAAAACTAAAAGATTATAAAAATTCCATATTTAAAAAATTTAACCATTTCATGAATGTAAATATGTTAATTTATTATTCTTCTTTCACTATTTTAATTAATAAAACATACACACAATTTTTATATTTTCCTATTATGCTCAAAATTTTCAATACTCTTCAAATATATATTTCAATTTCTTCTCTTTTCCATAAAATAAAATAAAAATTATTCCAATATGAAATTTTAATCTTTAATTTCCTTCTCCCAATTTTAATTTCGTAAAAAATAAATAGAATGGAAAATTACAAACAATTAATTTTTTACACATTTTGATGTAAACTTTTTTTTGTTGTATTCCACTTTTTACACACACTATTTTCACACACATAAGTGCCAAATTTTCAATTTAAAGGCAAAAATTAAATTCACCACACACCCAAATTTATTATTATTAATCTTTATATCAATTTTAAATATAAACTAAATTATTGAAATTTTAACTCCTATAAGTCATAAATTATCAATTAAATGAATAATTTAGTCATAATAATCAATACATGGTAATTTTATTTAAATTACATATGAATATGATTTTTTAAACATTATATAATCTTAATTTTAAGAAAAAAAGGTTCATTAGTCATAAATAATCAAAATATAAGTTTAATCCCACAAATTAATCTCATATGCTTAAGTAAAACTTTATACCTATGTTTCTGCTAAGAATAAAAAGACAAAAAAATATTTATTCAATAATTCACATGAAATAAGAAATAAAAAATATAAATGATACATAAAAATTTTCTTGAGTACTGTAATTATTCCTTGAGTTATGTTGATGGAATACTTTTAACATTTACATATTCAAATATAAAAATGTAAACTATGATAATTTTTATTATTATTATATTCATAATAATTGAACTAAAACAAACTAAAAAGAGTATATATGCAATAAAAAACATAATATAATATAGAAATATAATAAAAAACTATACATTTCATTTAAATATATAATAGGTTCGACACCTTCAACCAGATGGTTTCTTGATATTATCAGCAGTTTGATTATAGTTGTGGTTTTTTAGATATAAATTAGTACATATAGGTTTATCCATGAATAATTAATAAAATAATTATTCCTAAAATGAGGATAATTCATTTTTTTCTCTTGATATTCTTCATTTTATATGAATTTAGTCTACTTTGGATTGTTAACATAAATAATATTCTAAATCCTTGAAAGTAGATCTCTTGAGGAATGATACAAAATATTTAAAATTATAAGTTGTTCCAGTGAAATAATAATCTCAACTCTAAGGATAAAAATTTATTTATTAATATATGGAAGTTAAGTAAATTTACAATAATATTTTTAATATAAAATTGATAAAAATGAATGTTAATTTTTTCAGAACTACCCAAGACATGAAAATTGTTTATGTAAGAATAATGAAGTTGAAAACAAATTTTATAAATTTACAAAAGAACCTTAAGAGAACATTTTAATTTTATAAATTCATATGTGGAATATTGTTAAAATATTTGAGTTAATTAATATAAATAAATAACCATCCTTCCATAGTTATATAAAGGATGTTATATCTAAATGATATTTGTAGATCATTTACTATGGTTTTTGAAACAAATTGAGGATTTCTCACTGTTCAAACAGCAAACATGATTTTATATAAGAATTATTATTTTGTAAACAACAATATAAGTTAAGGAAAATGAATAATATGAAATGAATTTGGAAATAAAAAATCTACATTTTTCAAAAAGAAAATAATATGTTGTTAATTTACCAATATTAGGTCGATGATTTCATGGTTGTCTCAAATAATAATAATGTCATGATTAATGTGGTGTGATTTTAAGAACATTAAAAAATTTAATATTTTCAAAAGATTTTATTTCTATCACAAAATTATAATAATGGGACACTTTCATACCTAAACTATATCAAAATGTCAAGATTGTTTTTTGGAAAAAGGAAACTTTCGATGTACAAATTCATAGTTCAATGTGAGGGTCCTCAATAATCATTAATTAAATTACATGAATAATTATTTTTAGAATGCATTCATTAAAATAACCCAATATAATGGTTTATAGATAATAATTCATAAACATTATTAGGAGGTAGATAGTTTCAAGGTAACTCCTTTCTAAATATAATGGACATAATTATAATTAAGGTACATGTCAAGATTTTTAGTAACTTTATGAATTTTTAATATCAGAAATTCCGAACAAAGGTTGAAAATGAAAACATTTTTTTAAAAAATTTCTAATCATTTGGGATTTTTCTCTAGTGTTCGAGATTATTACTTTAATTCATGGGGGTAAGACTTTGAAAACTAAAATGCCTTATCTATCGAGGCCTAAACTCTATCATCATGGCATCTCTTAGGAGGTGGGTCAAGTGGATAACTCCCAGTGTAGGGTAGAAACATAATGTGGATAGGTCATGAATTTAGGGATCTAGGAGTGGAGGACGTGTGGTTTATGATTCTTGAGGGTTAGTAGTCTTTGGGAACAGTGCCTTTTATAGATAGGGTAACCCAATCACAGTGGAGACTAGAGATATCCTATGTGGAATTTCCTTGTACAAGATTTACAACATCAATATTTCAATAATTGAATCCAATTCTATGATTTTTGTGGGAATTATTTGGGATATGGTGTTTAAGAGATTTTATCCAAAATTTAAAGTATATAATTTTTAATGGAATAGGGGTCACTTACACATTGATGGAGGGTAACTTCACTACTAGCATCCATACTAGGAAATGAGGCCCTAATGATAGTATTATTATTTACTATAACACTAAATCACTTACCTGTGATTTTAATATCTTTTTCAGCGAATATTCTTGATGTTTTTACCACTACAAACCACTGTGATCATTAGGGTGTTTGGGGAAAAATATTGGAGTTTTGGCTTCTGAATTATCTTCTCTTTGCTTGGAACTTGGAATTTTGATATGTCCTAGGAGATGATAGTCGCAGATACTATCCCTCCCCCACTAGAGTGAGAGGGAACCCATTTTCATTCTTATGTATCTTGACCATCCATATCTCCATTATCCAACCCTAATTTCCTTTCATATTTACATAAAATTGATATTTTCCCTATTTTATCGATATGTATGTCTGTTTCCTTAATCACTCCCTCTCACTCTCAGAGTTCTCGGAAGCTTCAGTACTCCTGAATCGAACCTTGTTGTTTCACTTAATGAAACATCATACATTAGTAAACACATTTGAATGGTTAATTTTTAGTTCTTAGGGATTATAGGACTGCACAACCATTATACTTATTGATATTCAGCATATTATGTTACACTTCTCATCAGAGGAGGATATAATAATTTCTTGGTTTAAATCCCATTTCACATGCAGCAATTCAAGGTTCTACCTATTTTGATGGTCCTATAACTTCCATATAAACAGGATAGTCTGACTACAGATATTTTGGTAAGTTTTATCGGTCCTATCATTCCTTTTTAAAAAACCAACTCAGTGTTTCATCCCATATCCCCATATATGTGTGTAATTTAATATTTCAAAGTTTCAAGTTTACTTTATTTGGATCATTGTGGTGGATCAGTTACGGTGTAAGAAATTGGTGACCTTTGAATCATGTTCAGACTACTACTTTTCATATCAATGATTGGGGAATTTATCATATTTTTTTCATCGTAGCCAATCCCATTTTGGGAAGGTCATTCCTATTACTAGGATCAATTATAGATAACATATAGGTCCATCTGTTGTAAATTTGGGTGAGGAGAAATTGTGTATTCTCCCTCTTTAAAAAGAGAAATGAACAATTAATATTGAACTGAGGGTTGCTGATATTTTGGTGAATTTCAATTGTAATTTCGGTGCTAACAATATATCAATGCAGCCTCTGAAAGGAGACAGAGTGACCCATTCGATGGATTCCTATTCCTTTGATGATACCTTAAGCCTTGGAAGTATTCACAATGGATATGACTTTCTACCTAGTTGTGGTTCCAATATTGATGATTAAAGGTCTTCCGAGTCTATCCAACCTCATTAAATTTAGGTGTCTCTATGAGATAAGGTTTCAATTGTCTAGGAATGGGGAACTGATGGAAAGTATTATGTTCTATGTTCAATGCACAATCAAAACTACTTTTCACCCTTGATTTGAAATGACCAAGAAGTTGTGGACTCTAAAGGGTTCCAGAAATTTATGCCAATATAGAAAAAGAAACATGTTGGGTCAAGGTCCAATGAAGACACCAAGCTATGTGAAAAGATACTAATTTTCAAAAAAAAATGAGAGATTATAAATAGGACCCCCATGGTCACATGAGTGTTTGAAATGGATCAAGGAAGGGGAACAAAATGAACATGTTATTCAAAAAAAATTAGTTCAAAAGGGGTGGTAATCAAGACCCTATAAAGATTATTCAAATTAACCAAGGAATATAGAAATGAGATCCTCAGGTAAATTAAAGAAAGTTTGGTTGGGAATAAAATTGGCTAAAACAATGAGTGATGAACTAGATAATGTGGATTTTATAATGGTAGGGGGGAAATTTGTCAGTGAGGTTAAAAGGGGTTCTGAATTTGAAGATATTGGACTGGTCTAAAAACCAGTCTCTTTTGGATATCGGGATGGAAAAATAGGAAAAATATAATTATAAAAAAATATAATTATTGGTGATTACTCTACTTTCTAAGTAAAAAATGGATGAAGGATTCTTTTGGATCAATGTGGAGAAGGAGGGGGTTAATATAATTTATGATAAAAGTATTCTAGTTATAAACAATTAAGAGTAAAGGTTGTGGATTCATAAGAAATATCGCATTTTAGATCGAGGGATTAATGAATGGAAGATCATATTAGAGGAATATTTAAAGATATGTGACAATATAGATAATCACTTTGAAGATCTTATCAATGATGATTGGGATATCTAGGTAAATACACTTCAATTGGAGTTATATGTGGTGTCTCATAATAATAATCTTAGACTTTTCATTACCAATTTTGTGATCTATTTATATATTAAGTGCACCTTGGTTAAGACTACCATGGTTTCCCATTGTCTCAAAAATAAATTGTTCGATAAATAAAAATAAAAAAATAGTTTGGTGATCAAGTTGTCCCTATTTTAGGAATGAATACTAATTTTTGAGTAAATAAAATCAATATTACAGATTCAAGTACAAATTTTATTTTATATAAAGTTAAGATAAAAAACCTTATCCATACACCACAATTGGAAGTTGTGTCACACAGGAGAAGTTTTCCTATCTTATATTTCCATTCAATACTCATTTGTTTTCAAATAACTGATGTATATTTCTTAAAATCCACTTCATGTTATGGTCGATGGTCCATATATTTATGCAATTAAAATAAACATTAAATTATTAAATTATTTTTATTACATTATTAATATAATTAATAACTCAAGAATTAGAAAAGTTTAATGTGTTACTCCATAATATTTTTTGATATAGTTCCCTATTAATAAATTTTATTTCCTTAGTAGAATTCTTTACACGCAATACCATGTAAAAATGAACTCTGTTATACTATGGAAATATTATTATTTTATTTGAATAGTGTCACAAAACCATTGTATAAGAAGGTATGAATAAAAATTACAGAATTATGGAAAATTTATGGTCTAAAAATGTAACAAATTAATTCATTGGTTACCA
The DNA here is from genome assembly GCA_963277665.1 of Viscum album. Classification (NCBI taxonomy): domain Eukaryota; kingdom Viridiplantae; phylum Streptophyta; class Magnoliopsida; order Santalales; family Viscaceae; genus Viscum; species Viscum album. The sequence continues at coordinate 1,959,045,622 of OY728140.1, forward strand.
ATTCATTACAAAAGAAAAAAATAAATTATAAGATATTTTTTTCAACAAAATATTTTTTTTGTATTGTGGTTTTCTCATAATATGATAAAATAATCACTATTAATCAATTATTTCAATGAAATTTATATATTATATGTTAAATAAAATTTTATAACATTCATCTAATGTTTTTTCTAGGAATTGGATAACCATAAATATAGTTTTATGCTTAAAATTTACTTTTCTAAAAAAGTATTTTCAAAATGTTTTGAGTAATCATTTTAAATTTATTTAATACAACTTATAGAAATTGAATCTTAAGAAAAGTATTTCATATTTGGAGTCAAGAAGATCAAATTTGGTAAATATGACTCTTTTATATTTTTTCATTATGAATCATGACCTTGGTAAATTTTTTGTCACCTCTGTAAGGGTAAAACAAGTCAAACTATGTTAAAAAAATGGGATAAGATATTAAAATTTCTCTAAAACATTAATTTATCATATAAGATGAGTTCAGTTCGTAAATTTTTACAAATTTTTCTAATATATTTCTTTTTTTTTGTGTTTTTTTACATCAAAAATAACATTTATATCTTATTAAGTAATGATAATATAAAATATCCCTCTCTTGACATTAATATCATTAAATTTGTTACATAAGGATAAAAAGAGGGTATGTTTAGATATAAATAATTATTCTAAATATGAATCATTTTTTAATTATATTAATTTTTTTTAAAAAAATTATGTATTAAATAATTACATTAAATGTTTACACTATGCTAACACAATTCTTATGATCGCAGTAGAAAAAATCATGTAAATGATTTCTAAAACACAAAAAGTAATATTTTTTTGGTGAATTATAGTGGGAATAAAATTTATTCAAAAAATATATATCATATTATGGATGTGTTAAAATTTTATATGTTAATTAAATTAATTCCTTGATGTCTCTAAAGTCAAATTATTTTAATAGTGTCAAATATAACATTATTGATATTTTATGAAAAATAATATTTTAGTAAATTATTTACAAGACACAAAAATATTGTAATAAAACAATTATAATTATAAAAGGTAAAAACAATTAATCCCTTGTCAATTTATTATCCAATTTGTACCATATAAGTAAAACTGTTACCCTTTAACATTGAAAAAATAAATTATTATGGTTAAGATTAAAATTTGTTAATGGCAGTATTAAACCAAAAGATAAGTTTATAAATGACAACGAAAAATAATTAAATTACATTTTATGGTTATATTATAACTATGTTCAGTTTTTATTAAAATTAATGGTTATTTTTAATCATTACAATGGAGAAATATATTAATTAAATTTAAATCTTTTAAAATTTTCCAATTGTGTACCTTCCCTCCATTATAAAAGACACCCCTTCTCTATTTTATTTATAGTACATTGAGCCATATATATAAGAAAAACCCTAAAAATTTCTCATCTAAAATTCCATATCTAGAAATTAGAGTGTCTCTTATTTTTAATATACTATTTCTATGGTTCTTAAGAATGGATCTAAATGTGGCCCAATGAAGAAGAGGTTACCATCTTACCAAACGTCTTTCATTTTATTTCTTCTTTACCTCCTATAAATATATGGTATTCATCATAAAATAATAAATTAATTATCACAAATATACTTATTTGTTATTATAGTCATGAAACCACCATTATCCACCCTCTTTTACATAAAATATGAAGTTAATGTTTAGCTCATGCATACATGTGGACTACCACCTCCATATAGCGACATAATTCAATTTCCATCACCATCATTAAAAGATTGTAAATATTATGGGTTTAAATTTTATATATAATATTAATGAAACAATTATACTTATATAATTAAAATATCATATTTAACTTAATACCATCCAATCCATTGGAAAATCAAATGTCACTCATCTGTACGTGTGTACTACAACCTTCTAAAAGTGATGTGATCCATTTTTTATTTTTTATTTACACGGATGGTAAAAAGAATAGATTTAATTAATTTATATGATATATATGATAAAATATTTTTTCGTTAATTATGATTTATTATTTACATTCTTTCTTTCCAAATCTCAAAAAATGAAAAAAAAATGTTTAGGCGTACGTACAGCCTACTAGCTCCAAAAATGATGTCATTCATTTTTCTTTCTCTAAATTTAATGGATAAATATAAATATAAATATATATATATATATAATGAATTTTTATTATATGATTATCATTATTAACATTATTTAGATGATAGAATCATGATCAAAGTATAAGTACTGAAACTTCCAAACAGAAATTCTCATGAAAAAATGAATCCGTAAACACCTGAAAATGATGATTTTTAAAATGAATTATAAATAAATGGGTATTGAAATGTTATAATAATATAATATATTGTGTTATAAATATTTATATGATTATATTATAGAACTATAATAAATTTAAATTTATTATATAGGTGGTAATAGCACTTTTACATTATATGGAACTTGGGGGAACATATTTATATTACAATCTCATTGTTCTCTGAAATTGATTATGTATAAGTATCTAATGATAAAATTTCATAATATCAATCTCTAAAATCAAAGGAATTTTCTTATCTGATAGTTATTTATTTATATTAAATTTTTTTTTATTTATCTCCTTTTATGAACTCAAGAAATTGGGAGAAAATTTTAGGAATCCTAACTTTATTTCTCTATTTAGTGGAGAATCATTTTTATACCATATTAATTTTTTATTTAAATGTTTTTAAGAAATTTTTTACTATAATACTATGATTTTTATCAAAACAATTTCCCATGTTTTAATTTATACAAATTTTTTTAAAGAAATCTTCTTATTGTTTTCAAAACGAGTTACTTTTGACTTTTTATCGAAAATTTTATAGAAAATATTGTTTTAACATACTTGACAAGAATATAATTTTTCTCCACCGTAACCAATAAATGATTTGAGTCTTAAATTTAAAAAAAATCAGGTTATTTTTAAATAAATAAAATCCTTAATATTTTTGATATTTTTACATTTTAAAAAGTAATTTAAAAGTGAAAATGGAATTTTCCTCAAGATATATTCTGTAGATATTTTAAATAAATTTTTCTTTTATAATAATATCATTTTTATCTTAATTGTTATTAACAAGGGATATGATAGAAGGATTACATCCCTGTTCTTTCCCTAGATGGTTTATAATTATGATAATGGGATGTTTGTGGTGCATGTTTATTTTCTAAAGGTTATGATATGATGAAATGTTGAAATGTTTATGAAACTCATTTCCTTTAAATGGGTTATATAATGACTCATAGTTTTATTATATTACTTTGACATCATTTTAATGATAAACAACATAAAACATTACACGAAGAGGATCCAAAGGTTTGTTGTCTTGGGAAAACTATAACCATTCATAACTTTTAAAACATAAAATAGAAACATTTATTTAATTCTTTCTTCTCTAGCTTCTTATTGGCACTTGACCTCTCCTTAGTTTATATAGTCATCGGAGGATATATATCAAAAAGGGGTGATCTAAAAGCCCAGTAATAGGGTAGATGAGAACAATATAATAATGGGTGAGTATAATGATAACATATACAAAGGATCATGAACATGAGAGAAATCATAAATAAAATAAATGAAATGTGGAAATGCATAAAAAATGAGACATCATGCCTTAGCGGTCATCTACCACACATAGTTTTCAACAATTCTAGAATTATGTTCATCCATCATTTCTCTTTAACTCATGAAATTAATCACTTTACCCAATGCATTGGAGCGTTGTATAATTCTGGACGCACCTGTCACATTAAAACATTATCATTATTATGTGTGACACATAGAACATATATCAAAATGAACATAAAAAACCATGGAAAGGAATGGATTTCACATAATAAATAATAATTTTATAAACATTTTGTTCCCCAAAGAAAGAGGGAATATCATTCTTGACATAGAACCATTTGCAATGAATGAAGAGTGAAAAAATAATTAATAAGTTAAAAGGGAGTGTTTATTTTAAAGAAGATTTCTCTTAGAAAACATTGGGTTTTTCATAAAATCAATAAGATAATATTTATATCCCGGAAAAGTTATGATAATTAAGAAAAAATTATTTTTATGGAGTAACCATACCAAAAAATGGAGTGAAAGGGGGAGAACCCAAAAAAATAAAGTTGGGTCCAACAATTTCTCCTTACTTCGTATCTAGATGCTTCTATCACTTTAATGTCCTGTAGAATCATATTAAATTAATTAATTCACAATTAAAGAACCTTTTGTACATAAAAAATGGTTCATAATGGTTTCATTAAGTTGTTTTATGGGCCTTTGGATGAGTTATAAGGTTTAAATCCATTGTTCGGGAGTGTTCAACTTTATTGTTTTCTTGAACGATTCACTAGTATTCATAAATGGAAGTTCATTTAAAACATGGGTAAACATCCAGAACTGATTTTAAAAATTAGTCATGATATTTTAAGAATTTAAATTATATTATAATTAATAATTATATATACCATGTGTATGAATCATTAGTTAAAATTTAATGATGACCATTTGGGTTAATTGGGCGGTTTTTCGTCCACAATGAACTGGTTTCTTTTAATCATTTAGTAATATGTACATAATTTAGTTACAAAATATTAAATAGGATATAATACATATGTAATGGCCCAGACCTCTCCGGCCCATTCCTTTGTCGAAAAGAGGGTCATGAAGTGTTCTGGATGGTAGAATGGACTTTCCCCACACATTTCAGAATTTTGTAACTACACGCCGTGTAGTGTGATTACACATCATGTACCACCTTTCCGTGTATACCCCATGTTGAGTTTGTATCCTTGACGCGTGAAATAAATGAGTACATGCCATGTAGCCCATACAACACACCGTGTAGATCCTCCCTGCGTACGCGTTACCCTCAAACTGTGTGTTGACCAGTCAAGGGCCATGTCCCATGTTGAGTTCTTGTCCTTACCGCGTGAAATAAATGAGTACAAGCCGTGTAGCCCATACTACACGCTGTGTAGCTCCTCCCCTCATATGAGTTACCCTCAAACCGTGTGTCGATCAGTCAACGACCATGTGCCGCATTAAAGGTTGTGTTGGAAGCCGCGTGGTGACTGTGTGAAATGGCCGAGTACACGCCATGTACTTTAGTTTTTCTCGCCTATAAAAGGCGGGGTCATCGCCTCCTTTTCAAAACACTCCTCTCCCCCTTTTCAAAACTCTCATCTCCTTTCCTTGCTAGGTGGGGTATCGGTGGTTTCAGTTGATACAGAGATGGTGGATGTTTCAGAGGTTGCTGAGGTATTCCAAGATGTTTTTTCCGAGGAGGTTGTGACTCTACCCCCCTGACGTGACATTGAGTTCGGGATAGACTTACAGCCTGGTGCCGTTCCGATTTCGATGGACCCTTTTCATATGGAACCTTAGGAGTTGCGGGAGTTGCAGATTCAGATTGACGATCTGATGGAGAAGGGTTTTCTTTGACCTAGCATGTCGCCATGGGGTACACCAGTTTTTTTCGTGAAGATGGAAGATGGTGGTCTCTATAAAGAGACTACTGAATGTTGAATCATGTAACTGTCAAGAACCGTTACCCCCTTCCAGAGATAGATGATCTCTTTGACCAGATAAGGGGAGATGGTTGGTTTTCTAAGGTTGATCTAGGATTTGGATATCATCAACTAGGGGTAAAGGAAACTGACATCTCGAAGACGGTTTTCAGGTGCAGGTATGGGCTCTTCGAATTTGTAGTGCTGTCATTTGGAGTTATGAATGAACCATCTCTTTTCATGGGACTTATGAACTTTGTCTTTCGAGAGTTTTTGGAACGGTTCTTCATTGTTTTTATCGATGACATCCTGATATACTCAAGATCAGAGGAGGAGCACGTTGAGCATCACAGGGCAGTATTGGGAGTCCTTCGACACCACCAGCTTTATGTGAAATTTTTAAAGTGTATGTTCTTGATGCAAGAAGTACTCTTCATTGTGCACGTGGTGTCGCAGCATAGATTGTCAGTGGACCCGTCTAAGGTGGAGGCAGTTGTTTCTTGGGCAGCACCCAAGAGCGTGGTAGAAGTTCATAGTTTCCTGGGGTTGGCAGGCTATTATAGGAGGTTCGTTTCGGACTTCTCTCGAGTTGCTGCTCTATTGACAGCTTTGAATAGAAAGAACCGAGTCTTCCTATGGAGCGAGCAGTGCTAGGAAGCTTTAGACTACCTGAAGGAAAAGTTGTTCAGTGCTCCAGTGCTCAGGTTTCCAGAGGAAGGGTTGTTGTATGAGGTGTTTTGTGATGCTTCTGGCCTTGGTTTGGGGTGCATACTAATGCAGAAGAAGGGTGTGATCTGATATGGTTCTAGGCAGTTGCGCCCTCACGAGCGTAACTATGCCACCCATGACCTAGATCTTGCAGCAGTAGTGTTTGCACTGAAGTTGTGATGACATTACCGCTTTGGGGAGCGCTTTTTGGTCTTCTCAGATCACTATAGCTTACGATATATCTTCTCCCAGCATGACCTGAACTTACGGCAGCAAAGATGGGTCGAGTTTCTCCAAGACTATGACTTTGAGATCTCTTACGCTGAAGGTAAGGGAAACATTTAGGCTGATGCCCTGAGCAGGAAGTCACATAAGGAAGTTGTTCGGGAATCCACTGATGCTTGGAAAGCGATGGGAGAGTTGGCTGCCTTGCACTTGTATGCAATGGTAGATGGTGTTAGAGGCTGTTTATTTCAGATGATGGTGCAGTACTCCTTGTTGCAGCAGGTGGAAGAGTCTCAGTGGGGATACTCTGGGGTGGAAGTAATGCGGGATCATATCGATCAGGGAAATGCTCTGAAAGGATGGTCAGAGGATAGCCGTCATTGGATGTTTTTTCATTGAAGGTTGTTTGTTCCAGAGGTGATGTGTGAGGGATTTATCCATGAGTTTCATAGCTCATCCTTGGTGGTGTATCTGGGAGTTTCAAAAATGTATCGAGGCCTGAGGGAACAGCTTTGGTGGCCTGGGGTGAAACGGGAAGTTGCAGAGTTTGTGGCTAAGTGCCTTGTGTGTCAGCAAGTAAAAGCTAAACACCGTGTTCCCAGTGGTTTTCTGCATCCTTTAGATTTCCCCGAGTATAAATGGGATGACATCTCCATGGACATCATCACAAGATTACCCACATCTCAGGGTGGTTATGATGCTATCTGGGTAGTGGTGGATCGGCTGACGAAATCAGCTCACTTATTAGCAATTAAGGATTCAGGACCAGTGAGTACCTTAGAACAGAGGTACATAGATGAGGTGGTGAGTTTTCATGGAGTTATGAAGACTATCATCTCAGATCAGGATACTCGGTACACCTCACGAGTCTGGAAGGGGTTATAGCATGCTTTTGGCACCCAGCTACGCCTTAACACTACTTTCGACCCCCAGACCGATGGACAGACATAGAGGACTATCCAGACATTGGAGGACATGCTGAGAGCATGCGTTCTATGTTTTGGAGGATCATGGGTGTGACACTTTCCTTTAGTAGAGTTTCCTACCACAACAGCTTCCACTCTACTATTGGCATGGTTCCGTTTGAGGCTTTGTATGGAAGACCATGTCGTTCACCCATTTTTTGTAACTACACACCGTGTAGTGTGAGTACACGCCATGTACCACCTTGCCGGGTACACCCCGTGTTGAGGCTGTGCCCTTGCCGCGTGAAATAAATCAGTACACGCCGTGTAGCCCATACTACACGCTATATCGCTCCTGCCCGCATACAAGTTACCCTCAAACCGTGTGTTGACCAGTCAATGGTCGTGTGCCGTGTTGAGGCCATGTTCTTGCCGAGTGAAATAAATGATTAAATGCCATGTAGCCCATACTACACGCCATGTAGCTCCTCTCCATGTACGCATTACCCTCAAACTGTGTGTTGACCGGTCAACGACCATGTGACGCGTTAAAGGCCGTGTAGGAAGCCGTGTGGCGACCGTGAGAAATGTCCGAGTACACACCATGTACTAGAAATTACACGTCGTGTACTTTAGTTTTTATTTACTATAAAAGGAGGGGGAATCTCTTCCTTTTTAAAACACTCTTCTCCTCCCCTTTCCCTCGAGCAGAGCTCTCCCAAGAGACTCCAAATCTCATTTCTTCCATAAATTTTCCGTCTGAACTCTGATTTACAATCCGTCAGCGGCCACAAGATCGTAACGGCGAGGTGGAACTTATGAGCTTTGATTTGTTGCTTTCCCTTCAGCTTTTCCTTCCCAGATTCCACCCGAGGAGGTTTTTCCAGGTTTTGACTGAAGCGACGGACGACGACGGACGTCTTCTAAAGCTGATTTGGGGGAGCGTTGTGATAGGAACCTATTGAGATAGGGATTTTACCTTCATATCCCTAATATGTGCATCATGCAGGGTGGGTATCCTCTAGTTTCTGTGAGAAACTGTTGAACCAATATATAAAGATAATAACTGCCTTAAAGAACGGGGATGGGGAAAGTTGTTATGTTTATCTTTTTTTATCCTATTGATATGTTATTAATTGAATAGGATTCTTCCTACTAAAAATCACGGTCGTTGGGGGCATTTTCTTGCACAATTAAATGTTTCCCTATCTTTCTAGACAGTTTTGTGGATGGAATCTTTGTGGAATGTGGAAATTGGTTAATCACGTAAAGTTGTATGATTAAAATCTGGAACCCTTGTGTGATCACCCCGATTGAACAAAATGGAATAATGAACATGTGGGTGTTGTCTTGGTTATGTGGTGTGTGAAAGTGGGTGAATCCTGGGTTGTTATGGATAGAATGGGAAGCGGGGCTACGGAAAATGCTATTAAAGGGACAATGATATGACCCGATCCTTGTTTTGTGATACGGTTGTGGGGATGTTTTTATAATAGAAGCAGGGTTGCGGTAATGGGTTGTGATATTAAAATAAAGTGGAATGTTGATAAATGAACTGGGGGGATGATAATGAATTAAACGCGAGAACAACCAATGGGGATCGACTGATGATAAAAAGGTTGGTTTTGTGTTGCTTGTGTTTTATCTAACTTGACTTGTGGTTGGGAGGGATATGTTTTACGAACGATTTATATGGTTGATTGTGGTTACTTTCCGAGTATTTAAAGAACTAATAAACTAATACTGTTGAAACATGAAAACCTAAATGGGGTTGGGATTGTTGTTGTATGCATGCTTCATAGTAGCAGTGTCGAGGCACGTGCTCAGTTTCTCTATTTCAATCCATAGGTTGGGATGTGTGTTTGGTGTGTGTATATATATATATGTGTGTGTGTGTGTTTGTGTGTGTGTGTGTGTATCTTTGTGTTTTGTCACACCCTACCCATGTTGAGAACTTAGTGCCGAACACTCCCATTTCATGGGATATGGTGTTTCTCCTTAGTTACTAGATCCTTTCTGCTCCTTCATCCATAGACAATGATGGATTTAGGCGACCTTACACACAAGACTCTTCGAGTAGGTTTCGATTGGGGTGGTTTCATCCCAAGACTCTTCGGGCAGGTGTATTGTTCCCAAGAATCTTTGGGATGAGGCCCAGGTGTGTGTGGGTGGGATATGTGGTTTGTGAGGCCAGGGTGTGTGCAGGTGGGATATGTGGTTTGTGAGGCCCAAGTGTGTGCGGGCGGGATATGTGGTTTGTGAGGCCAAGGTGTGTGCGGGCGAGATTTGTGGTTCTTGAGGCCCAGGTGTGTGCAGGCGGGAAGAGTGTGGCAGCGTCAGGACGTTTGTCATTAGGAAGAGCAGCTAGCTAGTGGGAAATGGTGCGGGGTATCCAATAAATGTTCTTATATACTACTACCTGTTGTTTTGTGTTTTTGGTGAGCGTGGGTGGTGAGGTTGGGTAGATAGAATTCCTTGCTAGGTTTTGGTTTCTTCTGTTGTTCTCACGAGACATTAGGATGTATCCCCACCTGTGCACGAGAGATTTAGGTTTCCCTACTGAGTATAATTGTATGCTCACACTACATTTACTTTTAGGTCTCTGGGAGGACTACCAGTGTCGTGCGGAACCCTACTAGTCAGACAGTTGGAGTTGTTTCAGTTTTTTTAATCTTGTTTCTTTTGGTATTGTACTTTTTGAGCTTTCTTATACTTATACCTTGAATCAAAATTGTTTAAACATGCATGTGGGATTGGTTTGGGTTTTATTATATTTAACTTGTTCCTTTTTCTTTTGGTGTTTGACTCATTCTATTTCCCAATATTAAATCATAAAAGGGTAATGCCTCCCATATTTGTGAAAAATCATACCCATGGTGCTATTCGCCACCCCGGAGCCTACTGGAGGCGAGACTCGGGGGGTCATTATTTCCCTTTCACCATTTCCAGCTCAGGAGGGGAATCTTTGATGGAAGGGGGTCTTGACAGAATGGTATCAGAGGTAGGTTGAGAGATAGGATAGATTGTGGAGTTAGGGACAGTGAGGATTGCATGTTATGGTAGGGAAACAGTGTTGGCTGATTTTGGTGGGTGGCATAGGCCATGGAAGACCGGTTAGGACACGGGACTTTAGGGCCCCCCATGAACCGATGTAAGGACTCTGATCCTACCAAACAACCAAGTGAGACTACATTGATCGCAGTTTAGAGACCCTAGGGAAGGTATATGCATCGTCATGATTGTGTTTTACTTGATTTGGGTGTTCTGGGAAAGAAATAAAGTGATAAAATGAAACCTGGAGAAATTTATTTTCTACTTGGGCTTAGGTGATCTTTGTTTACTATACTGATATGGAACCTGGACGTCATCACCGGGTGGCTCAGATAGCCGAGGCCCAGCAGATTCAGGCGGTCGATCTATTGAGGATTGATCGAGAGGAGGAAGATAGATAGTGGAAAAAGACTCTCCATTCTTTCCAGTGACAAACCTTCAAGAATTACGAGGGTAGTACTTCGGATATGGAGATGGAGGGGTGGCATCAGGAACTAGGGATTTCTTTTACTTTGATCCACGCGCTGAGGGAGTACTGGGTTCCCCTAGAAGTCAGTCAGCTGAGAGGTGTGGCATGTCAGTGGTGGACGCTCTTCCTCGGAGAGAGGACAGAGGCAGAGGTTCTGTGGGCGGACTTTGAGAAGTAATTCCGAGAGGAATTCCTTTCTTCCATGATAAAGGTGGAGAAGAGGAAGGAGTTAATCTCCCTCTAACAGGAGATTATGTCAGTATAAGAGTTCGGGATCATGTTCAAGGATCTCTTACACTTTGCTCCAGATCTCTTTCCCGATGAGGTGTCTCGGGCGAGACATTTAGAGGAGCCGCTTTGTCCTTCGCTCCAGTATGTTTTCACCCCCTTCACCCTTCCGATGTACTTGGAAGTACAGAAGAAGGCAGAGGTTGTAGAGAGGATGCACTCTCAGGGAGGTGCACCACGAGAGGGGATCCAGCTGGGTTCATCGAAGGGGAAGGCAGTCAGTAGCAGGTCTCCTGCGACATGACCTTCCACATTGAGGTCATTGGGGAGCAGGCCCCAGCTATTCCAGTTCATATCTTTGGGTCCTCTTCCATTTTTCACAAGACCAGGACCAAAGTGTTTCTCTTGCGGAGGTTTCGGGCACATCCAGAGTCAGTGCCTGACCTGAACTCAGTATGGTGGAGGTGGGCAGGTTCAGTGCCCGCCTCAGTAGCACCAGTTGCCGGTGCTGCCCTTCCAGCAGCAGCAGAACCCTGCTCCTCTAAGGGAAGACTTTAAAGGAGGAGGCCGACCTCAGGGTGCTCCTCAGGGACCTTGACCAGGGCATGTTCGGGGAGGTGGTCAACATCAGATAGGCAGAGGAGTTGGGCGTGGACAGTTTCATGCAGCAGAGTTGGTAGCTCTAGCAGGACCAGAGGTGGTGCAAGGTACGATTTGTTTGATCAGCACTCTTGTTTCTTCTTTGTTTGATTTGGGAGCTTCGCATGCCTTTATTGCACCCGGTCTAGCCCATGATTTGGGTATAGATTTAGAGAGACTTTTCGTACCCCTGGTGCTGAGTACACTAGTTGGAGGTCAGACCAGCGTATCTTGTGTTTTCCGAGGATGTGGGCTGACATTGGGACCGCATCGATCTAGAGTGGATCTTCTTTTTCTATAGATGGATCCATACGATGTCATCCTAGGTATCAAATGGCTATTTTATGTTAGTTCCATTATCGACTGCTTCCGAAGAAGAGTCGTGTTCTCCGACATGGATGGGCAGTGTGTAGCTTTTGTTGGAGAGAGGATCTATCAGGTGGGAAGCCGGAATTTGAAGCCTCTCTTTTCCTTTCTAGGTGGGGTATCAATGGTTTCAGCTGATATAGAGATGTTGGATGTTCTAGAGGTTCTTGGGGAGTTCCTCGATGTTTTTCCTGAGGAGGTTATGACTGTACCCCCCCCCCCCCCCCCCCCACACGATGTGACATTGAGTTCGGAATAGACTTACAGCCTGGTGCCCGTCCGATTTCGATGGCCCCTTATCGGATGGAACCTTCGGAGTTGCGGGAGTTGCGGATTCATATTGATGATCTGATGGAGGAGGGTTTTGTTCGACCTAGAGTGTCGACATGGGGTGCTCTATTTTTTTCGTAAAGAAGAAAGATGGTGGTCTCATGCTATGCATAGACTACCGAAGGTTGAATCAGGTAACAGTCAAGAACCGTTACCCCCTTCCAAGGATAAATGATATCTTCGACCAGCTGAGGGGAGCAGGTTGGTTTTCTAAGATTGATCTAAGATCTAGATATCATCAACTGAGGGTAAGGGACAGTGACATCTCGAAGACGGCTTTCAGGTGCAGGTATGGGCACGTTGAGTTTGTAGTGGTTCCGTTTGGAGTTACGAATGCATGAGCTGTGTTCATGAGACTTATGAACGTTGTCTTCCAAGAGTTTCTGGACCAGTTTGTCATTGTGTTTATCGATGAAATCCTGATCTACTCAAGATCAGAGGAGGAGCATGTTGAGCATCTCAGGGCAGTCTTGGGAGTCCTTCGACACCACCATCTTTATGGGAAATTGTCAATGTGTAAGTTCTTGACGCATGAATTACACTTCCTTGGGCACGTGGTGTCTCAGCATGGAGTGTCAGTGGACCCGTCAAAGGTGGAGGTAGTTGTTTCTTGGGCAACACCCAAGAGCGTGGCAGAATTTCATAGTTTTCAGGGGTTGGAAGGCTATTATTGGAGGTTTGTTTCAGACTTATCTTGAGTTGCTGCTCCATTGAAAGCTTTTACTAGGAAGAACCAGGACTTCCTATGGAGCGAGCAGTGCCAGGAATCTTTCGACTACCTGAAGGAAAAGTTCTTCAGTGATCCAGTGCTCAAGTTTCCAGAGGAAGGGTTGTTGTATGAGGTGTTTTGTGATGTTTCTGGCCTTGGTTTGGGGTGCATACTGATGCAGAAGAAGGGTGGGATCTGTTATGGTTCTAGTCAGTTGCGCCCTCACGAGCATAACAATGCCACCCACGACCTAGATCTTGCAGTAGTAGTGTTCGCACTAAAGTTGTGGTGACTTTACCTCTTTGGGGAGCACATTGTGGTTTTCTCAGATCACAAGAGCTTACATTATATCTTCTCCCAGCGTGACCTGAACTTACGATAGTGGAGATGGGTCGAGTTTCTCCAAGACTGTAACTTCGAGATCTCTTACATTGAAGGTAAGGGCAACGTTGTGGCTGATGCCCTGAGCAAGAAGTCACATAAGGAAGTGGTTCGGGAATCCCCTGATGCTTGGAAAGCGTTGGGAGAGTTGGCTGCCTTGCACTTGGATGCAAGGGTGGAAGGTCTTAGATGCTGTTTGTTTCAAATGATGGTGCAGTCCTCCTTGTTGCAGTAGGTGGAAGAGTCTCAGTGGGGAGACTCCGAGGCAGAAGTAATGCGGGATCGTATCTATGAGGGAAATGCTCTGGAAGGATGGTCAGGGGACATCCTTCATCGGATGCTTTTTCATGGAAGGTTGTTTGTTTCTGAGGCGATGCGTGAGGGAGTTATCCATGATTTCCATAGCTCAGCCTTGGCGGTGCATCCGGGAGTTTCAAAAATGTACCGAGGCCTGAGGGAACAGCTTTGGTGTCATGGGGTGAAATGGCAGTTGCAGAGTTTGGGCTAAGTGCTTAGTGTGTCATCAAGTAAAAGCTGAACACCGTGTTCCCAGTGGTTTTTTGCATCCTTTAGATTTCCCTGAGTGGAAATGGGATGACATCTCAATGTACTTCGTCCCATGATTACCCAGAGCTCAGGGTGGTTATGATGTTATCTGGGTAGTGGTGGATCAGCAGACGAAATCAGCTCACTTCTTAGCAATTAAGGAGTCGTGCCCGGTGAGTAACATAGCACGGAGGTACATAGACGAGGTGGTGAGTTTTCATGGAGTTCTGAAGACTATCATCTCATATCAGAATATTCGGTTCACCTCACGAGTCTGGAAGGTGTTACAACATGCTTTTTGGACCTAGCTACGCCTTAGCACAACTTTCCACCCACAAACCGATGGGCAGACAGAGCGGACTATCCAGACATTGGAGGACATGTTGCGAGCATGTGTTCTGGATTTCAGAGGATCATGGGTGTGAAACTTGCCTTTAGTAGAGTTTTCCGAACACAACACCTTCCACTCTACTATTGGCATGGCGTCGTTTGAGGATTTGTATGGAATACCATGTTTCTCAATCATTTGTTGGGCAGAGGTTGGCGAGACAGGTTCTCTTGGGCCAGAGGTAGTACAGAGCACCACATAGAAATTACATCTTGTGTGTGAAAGGATGAAAGTGGCTCCGGAACGACAGAAGTCTTATGCTGATCATCGGAGTAGGCCCTTGAAGTTTGAGGTGGGGGATCATGTGATCTTGAAGGTTTCCCCTCGATGGGGGCAGCAGAGGTTTGGGATGGGGAGTAAGCCCTCCCCTAGGTCCATCAAACCTTTCGAGGTGCTGAGGCAAGTCGGCGAGGTGGCATATCAGCTGGCCCTGTCACCTCAATTAGAGTAGGTTCATGACGTCTTCCACGTCTCCCATATTCTTCGGTACTTACATGAAAACTCTCACGTTATATACTGGGGAGAGTTAGATATGGGAGACTACGCAACCTTCGAGGAATGACCAGATAGAATCAAGGATCGTAAAGGGAAGGTGCTTCGTGGATGAACCATCACCTTGGTTCATGTTTTGTGGAGGCATGGTGTCCTTGATGAGAGAAATTGGGAGCGGGAGGCCCAGATGCACGCTCAGTACCCAGATCTGTTTTTACATATGCTTTTCTTGTTCTTATGAGCTTTGTTTTGATGTTATACTATGTACCTTCGATATATGGAATGTTTGGCTTGTCGGTTGTTAGTCGTTTTGTTTCCTTGTTATCTGGAAGTATGTAACATGTCTGGATGTGTGGGGAAAGGGAAAAACTTGATCCTTAATCGAGACACATTAATGCGGATGCGATTGAACCCATGTGGGCGAGTCAGTGCCTCCTAAAGTGGATAATATCTCGACATGGGAGATTTAATTTCCCAAATCCACATGTTCGGGCAGTGTGTGGGTTGTACGATGTTGGGGGAAGTGTAAGTTGAAAAAAATCCTAATATATAGAGGTGGGAAGCCCCAATTATTAAGCGAGATGCATTAATGCGGATGCGATTAAACCTGTGCAGGTGAGTCAGAGCCGCCTAAAGCGGATAATATCTCGATATAGGTTAACGAATTACTAACACATATGATTAGGGTTTTTGGTCAGTTCCTCTTATAACAAGACCCTAAGAGGTATATTATTGGGTTCCTATGGGTTGGTTTGTGAATTCTCAGGGACGAGAATGTTTTATGAGGTATCTGATGTAATGGACCGGACCTCTCCGGCACATTCATTTTTAGAAAAGAGGGTCATGAAGTGTTCTGGAGGGTATACTTGAATTTTCCCACACTTTTCAGAATTTTGTAACTACATGCCGTGTAGTGTGGGTAAATTCCTTGTACCACCTTTCCAGGTATACCCCATGTTGAGGCTGTATCCTTTCCGCGTAAAATAAATGAGTACACGCCGTGTAGCCCATACTACACGCTATGTAGCTCCTCCCGCGTACATGTTACCTTCAAACCATGTGTTGACCAGTCAATGGTTGTGTGCCGTGTTGACGCCATGTCCTTGCCGGGTGAAATAAATGAGTACACGCCATGTAGCCCATACTACACGTTGTGTAGCTCCTCCCCATTTACGTGTTACCCACAAACCGTATGTTGACTAGTCAATGACCGTGTGCCGCGTTAAAGTCTGTGTTGGAAGCTACGTGGCTACCGTGTAAAATGGCCGATTACACACCGTGTACTAGAAATTACACGCCGTGTACTTTAGTTTTTCTTGCCTATAAAAGGAGGGGGCATCTCCTCTTTTTCAAAACACTCCTCTCATCCCCTTTCCCTCGAGCAGAGCTCTCCCAAGAGACTCCAATGCTCATTTCTTACATAACTTTTCCATCTGAGCTCCGATTTACGATTCGTCAGTGGCCACAAGATCGTAATAACGAGGCATAACTTCTGAGATTAGATCTGTTGCTTTACATTTGGCCTTTCCTTCCGAGCTTCCACCCGAGGAGGTTTTTCCGTGTTTTCACAGAAGCGATGAACGCCGACGAACATCTAATAAAGCTGATCCGGGGGAGAGTTGTGATCAGAACCTGTTGACGTAGTGATTTTACCTTCGTCTCTCTAATTTTTTCATCATGAGGGGTGGGTATGCTCTTGTTTCCATGAGAAACGGTTGAACCAATAAATAAAGATAACAACTGGCTTAAAGAACAGGGATGAGGAAATTTGTTATGTTTATCTTTTTCTATCCTATTTATATGTTATGAATTGAATAGGCTTCTACCTACTAAAAATCACGGTCGTTGGGGGCCTTTTCTTGGGAAATTAAATGTTTCCCTATCTTTCTAGGGCGTTTTGTGGATGGAAACTTTGTGGAATGTGGAAATTGGTTAATCATGTAAAGTTGGATGATTAAAATATGGAACCCTTGTGTGATCACCCCGATTGAAGAAAATGGAATATTGAACATGTGGGTGTTGGCTTGTTTATGTGGTATTTGAAACGGGGTTAATCCTGGGTTGTTACGGATAGAACGGGCAGTGGGGCTGTGGAAAATGCTATTAAAGGGAAAATGATATGTCATGAGCCTTGTTTTGTGATACGGTTGTGGAGATGTTGTTATAATGGAAGCAGGGCTATAGTAATGGGTTGGGATATTAAAAGAAAGTGGAATTTTGATAAATGAACTGGGGGGATGATAATGAATAAAAGACGGGAATAACCAATGGGTATCAACAGATGATAAAAATGTTGGTTTTGTGTTGCTTGTGTTTTATCTAACTTGACTTGTGGTTGGAAGGGATATGTTTTACGAACGATTGATATGGTTGGTTGTGGTTACTTTTCCATTAGTTAAGGAACTAATAAATTAATAGTGCTGAAACATGAAAACCTAAATGGGGTTAGGAATGTTGTTGTATGCACGCTTCATAGAAGCAGTGTCGAGGCACGTGCTCAGTTTCTCTGTTTCAAGCCATAGGATGGCTGTGTGTTTGGTATATATATATATATATATCTATATCTTTGAGTTTGGTCGCACCCTACCCATGTTGAGCACTTAGTGCCGAACACTGCCATTTCTTGGTAGATGGTGTTTTCCCCTTAGTTACTAGCTCCTTCCTGATACTTTTTCCATAGGATGTGATGGCTTGAGGCGACCTAACACTCAAGACTCTTTAGGTAGGTTTCAATTGGGGTGCTTTCAACCCAAGACTCTTCGGGAAGGTGTATTGTTCCCAAGAATCTTCGGGATGAGTCCCAGGTGTGTGTGGGCGGGATATGTGGTTCTTGAGGCCCAGGTGTATGCGGACGAGATATGTGGTTCTTGAGGCCCAGATGTGTGCGGGTCGGAAGAGTATGGTAGTGTCAGGACATTTGCCGTTAGAAAGAGCAGCTAGCTTGTGGGAAATGGTGCGGGGTTCCCATTACTTGTTCTTATATACTACTACCTGTTGTTTTGTGTTTTTGCTGAGCGTGGCTGGTGAGGCTGGGTGGATAGAATTCATTTCTAGGTTTTGGTTTCTTTTATTGTTCTCACAAGACATTAGGATATCTCCCCACCTGTGCAAGAGAGCTGTAGGTTTCCCTACTGAGTATAATTTTATGCTCACCCTACATTTACTTTCAGGTTTCCAGGAGGACTACCAGGGTCATGGGGGACTCTACTAGTCAGGAAAGTTGGAGTTGTTGCAGTTGTTGTACTCTCGTTTCTTTTGGTATTATAATTTTTGAGCTTTCTTGTACTTGTACCTTGGATCAAAATTGTTTAAACACACATGTGGGATTGGTTTGGGTTTTATCTTCTTTTACTTGTTTCTTTTTCTTTTGGTGTTTCAATCATCCTATTTCCTGATCTTAAATAATAAAAGGGTAATGCCTCCCATATTTGTGAAAACTCATACCCTTGGTGCTAGTCACCACCTCGGGGCCTACTGGAGGCGGGACTCAGAGGTCATTATCTCTTTTTCACCATTGCTAGCTCAGGAGGGGAATCTTTGATGGAAGGGGGTCATGACAACATATAACAAAATCTGGATCAACTATAAAAATGGTTTCAAGATCATATCTGAAGGTAGAAAATAAAATTGAAAACATATCGTTCTTGAAGGTGATAAATTAACACCACATGAATAACGTTTTCCTTTCAAAAATAAAAAGAACATGAGAAAGGGTTGGATGATATAATATCCCATTAGTATAATAAAATTCTAGTATATGTATAATACTGGAGTTACCATACCATGTGGACGAAGATATATGGATAGATAATAAGAAAAGAACATGAAGTTAAAAGAAAATTAAATGAAAAGAGAGACGGGGAAATTACCTCTTGAATCCTCCTCTTGAGATCCTCCTTAAGAAACCTAGGCTTGGTATTGTGATGACATGAGAAGCTCTTAGACATGGGGTAGGGGCTAGGGAAGATTAATGGGTAGAATTTAGACAAGGCAGAAGCTAGAGAGGTGTGAGGAAATGAGGGTATGAAGAGTGGTATTTATAGTTGAGAGGAGAGAGGATTTCTCAATATTAAATTCATGAATTTTTTATTTCTCCACAAGAAAAGGAATAATGAGTCTTCCATGACAAAATATACTAATTTTATGATGTGAATCCGAACCAATTGGGCTATCATCAATAGAACATCACACAAGTCTCTATAATTAGTGTATTTATCTTATTTTGTTAATTATTATATCCCACTATTCATCATTAAAATTGAGTATTTCAAAACAATCACAAAAATTCAACGTAACTATTTTTCGATGTGTAGAATCGAAAAATGAAGTCCACATTCCAAAAATAATTTTATAAATATAATTAATATAATTTTTAATTAAAATAATAATTTACTTGAAAAATATAGTTTTTAAAATTAAAACTAATCTTATAACACTATGGGGAAACCATCTTTTTGTGACAGACTATTTGGGACGGGATTTATTATCGTCGCGAATAGTCTATCAAAGAGGTTACTTGCGACGGGACTTGGGGTCCCATCGTAAAAAGTATGGTGCGGTTTTCTCACCAAAGAGCGGGAAGGATATTTACGACGGGGAGGCACCCCCTGTCACAAATACTAGGCAGCGGTAAATACTTTTTGCAATGGGATGTTGTCTCATCGCAAAAAGTGTGTCGGTAGGGAACTATTTGCGACGAGACCCGTCGCAAATACCATTTTAACCACTGACAGTAATTAATACGGACGATGGTATTTGCAACGGGTCACATCACAAATAGTAATATTTTTTATGAGTATTCCATTAGAAATAGTACTGTCGCAACTGATCTCACCTATATATACCCCCCCATCCGTTTTTTCTATTTGTCCCATGCATTCTTACGTTATCTCTCTCTCTCTACCCTCTCGTTTTAGAGTGAAAATTTTTATGAGTTAGTTTTTTTTACGAAGAAGTTGTGAAGCGGTGTACACCTATAAGATCAAGTTTTAAAGGTATTTTTGTTTAATTTAAATTAGTGTTTAATTCATTTTTTAAATTAATTTTATTTGTTGTTGATTAGTTCTAATTAAATTAGATTTCAATTGTTTTGTCATCTGCATTTATTTTTAATACTAAAGTGAAATTATTAGTACTAATACTTAGTAATTAGTAGTAATTAATAATTATTAATGATAATTAGTAACGTACATAAACAATTAATGCTAATTAGTAATTAGTAGTTATAATTTGTTGTTATTAATAGTAATTAACACTAATTAGTAATACTTAGGTGAAATTTATAATAATTACCAGTAAATAGTATTAATTGTGAAAAAATAGTAAAAAATTTAGAAAAATAGTAATAATTGGGAAAAAACAGAAATAATTAGGAAAAACTAATAATAAATATTATCAACTAGTAATAAATAGTAATAAATCGCAATAAATAGTAATAAATAGAAATAGTTTGTAATAATTAGTAATAATTAGTAATAATTAGTAATAAATAGTAATAAATAGTAATAAATAGTAATAAATAGTAATAATTAGAAATAATTAGTAATAATTGGTAATAATTAGTAAAAAATAGTAATAAATAATAGTAAATTGTCCTAAATAGTAATATATAGTAACAAATTGTAATAAATAGTAATAACTTGTAATAAATTTTAATAACTTGTAATAACTTTTAATAACTTGTAATAACTTGTAATAACTTGTATGAATTAGTAATAATTAGTAATAATTAGTAATAAATAGAAATAATTAGTAATAAATAGTAATAAATAGTAATTATTACTAACAATTAGTAATAATTAGTTATAATTAGTTATAATTAGTAATCATCAGTAATAAATAGTAATAAATAGTAATAAATAGTAACAAATGGTAATAAATAGTAATAAATACTAATAAATACTAATAAATATTAACAAATAATAATAATTAGTAATAAATAGAAATAATTAGGAATAATTGGTAATAATTAGTAATAATTAGTAACAATATGTAATAATTAGTAATAATTAGTAATAATTAGTAATAATTAGTAAAAACTATTAAAAATTAGTAATAAATACTAATAAATAGGATTAATTTGTAATAAGTATGATTAATTAGTAATTAATAGGATTAATTAGTAATAAATATGATAAATTAGAAATAAATAGGATTAATTAGTAATAATTAGGATTAATTAGTAATTATTGGGCTTAAATAATAATAATTAGGATTAATTAGTAATAATTAGGATTAATTAGTAATAATTAATAATAATTAGTAATAATTAGTAATAATTAGTAACAATTAGTAATAATTAGTAATTATTAGTAATTATTAGGATTAATTAGTAATAATTGGGATTAGTTAAGATTAATTAGGATTAATTAGTAATTATTAGGATTAATTAGTAATAATCATGATTAATAAGTAATAATTAAGATTAATTAGTAATAGATAAGATTAATTATTAACAGTTAGGATTAATTAGTAATAATTATGATTAATCAGTAGTAATTAAGAATAAATTTTAGTAATTATGATAAGTTATTTGTAATTAGGATTACTTATTAGTAATTAGGATTTCTTAGTATTAATTAGGATTACATGGTATTCATTAGGATTACTTGGTAATAATTAGGATTAATTAATAATAATTATTAATAACTAATATTAATTAGGATTAATTATTAATAATTAGGATTAATTAGTAATAATTAGGATTAATTAGGATATGTTAGTAATAATTAGGATTAGTTAGTAGTAATTAGGATTAAATAGTAATAATTAAGATTTATTATTAATAATGAGGATTAATTAGTAATAGTTAGGATTGATTAGTAATAGTTAGGATTAATAAGAAATAATTAGGATTAATTAGTAGTAATTAGGATTAATAAGTAGTAATTAGGATTACTTAGCAGTAATTAGGATTACTTTGTTATAATTATTATTAATTAGTACTAATTATGATTAATTAGTAATAATTAGTATTAATTAGAAATAGTTTTTATTAATTAGTAATACATAGGATTAATTAGTAATAGTTAGGATTAATTAGTAATGGTTATGATTAATTAGTAATATTTAGGATTAATCATGAATAATTAATAATAATTAGTAATAATTAGGATTAATTAGTAATAATTTGGATTATTTTGGATTAATTTGGATTAATTGGGATTAATTAAGATTAATTAGCAATAATTTGTATTAATTAGTAATAATTATGATTAATTAGTAATAATTAGGTTTAATTTGTAATAATTAGGATTAATTAGTAATCATTTGGATTAATTAATAATAATTTTGATTAATTAGTAATAATTTGGATTAATTGGTAATAATTTAGAATAATTAGTTATAATTTGGATAAATTAGAAATAATTTGGATTAGTTAGAAATGATTAGAAATGATTAGAAATAATAAGGAATAATTTTAAAAAAAATTCGAGTACATTATTAAAAATTGGAATAATTTCCAATAGATTGGTCGCTTCCTTTTGCTCGATCTCTCGTCTTCTTACAACTTTCTCCCATTGAAATCTGAAATTAAAAATGTTCTTTAATGTATATCTGAGTAATTTTTTCATATTGATTTCATTTGGAAAAAAGTTGTAAGGAGATGAGCTATCGAACAAAAGAGGTTCTTCTTCTTTTTGACTTATCTCTTTGCAAGTAGATGAGTCATCAGGAAAAAGAGATGATTCCAATCCAATGGAAATTGTGCCAATGATAGTTAAAAATAATTTTGTACAAACTAACTGTAATTAATAATAATTAGTGGTAATTGGTATTAATTATTATAAACTAATATAAATTAGCTTAAAAGTTTAAAAATGTTGTATAAATAACTATATTATAATTGAAATTATTATAAATTTCTAGAAAAGGAAATTTAATTGTCATCTCTTTTTTGATGTTTTTCTTATGTCAAATTATAAGAAAATAATAATTATTATTTTATATTTTTTAGAAAAACAATGGAAAAATGAATTCGACAACAGTCGTTATTATATGATCGCTCTTGGATAAATCATTGTGGAAATCCAAACAGTTTTGGTTTGAATCAAATATACATTGAGGGTGTTGAAGCTTTCTTACAATTTTCATCATCAGAACAAGAATTTGTTTCAGAAGGCACAATTAAGTGTCCTTGTAAAAAATGTACTTTGAGAACATTTGACACATTTGACATTATTACGGAACATCTCTTGCATTTTGGTTTTCAACCAGATTATTTTTTTTGGTACTAACATGGTGAACACAATTCCAGAGAAAATTATAATAATTTGATTTCGGATCCATCATGGTTTTAAAATTTAGTACATGATGTTGTAGGTCCATCTTATCAACAAACTAAAACTCAGGATGATATTTATTTGACTCTTGATTTGGCACCATCCAAATTTTATGAGTTTTTGAGGTCTAATGAGGATACATTATATCCTAGTTTCAAGATAAGAAAATTACAAGAGGTTGCAAAATTTATGTCTATTAAATCAGATAATTAAATTTAAATTAACTATTTTAATTAGATATTTTCTTTGGACAAAACACTATTACCTGAAGTAAATATGTTACCTATAAATTACTTTTAGAGCAAGAGGTTGGTTCATAATTTGGGCCTTAGTTATCAGAAGATTCATGCATGTGAAAATGATTGCATCTTATATTATGATAAAAATGAGTCGTTGGATAGTTTTCCCAGATGTGGAAAATTGAGGTATAAAGAAGCTCAATCAGGGTAGTTTGGATCAATAATGGTAAAATAGTTGAGATATTTCGAACTTATATCTAGATTGCTGTGTTTATTTATGTACCAGAACATAGTATCAATGATGTCATGGAATAAACCCCAGATTTCAGCTGGTAAAATCATTAATCATCCATATGATGGTGATTCATGGAAAAAATTTGACTGACTACAAATGTCTTTTGATTTAGAAGCTCAGAACGTCCGATTTGGTCTTTCTACTAACAGTTTCTGTTTGTTTGGTTCTTATGATAATCTGTATTCATGTTGTCCTGTCTTTATAACTCCATACAATTTACCTCCCTGGATTTGATGAAGGAGCCTTATATATTTTGGACCTTATTAATCCCAGGACATCCGAAAAAATATATTGATGTTTATTTGAAACCATTTATTGATTAGTTTAATTCATTGTGTAGTAATGGTGTTAGTACATTTTATGTTGCTGCAAAACAAAATTTCATATTAAAAGATGCATTTATGTGGACGATTAGTGACTTCCCAGCATATGGAATGTTATCTAGATGGAGTACACATGGTTTGAAATCATGTACCTACTGTATGAAAGACAACAAATAATTTATGCTTGTCAATGAAAAAAACCGTTCTATTTTTACTTTCATCACGTGTTTCTTCCAACTAATCATTCTTTTCAGTGGAAGAAATCACATTTCAGAAATGGAACAATTAAAAGGGATAAACCTCCAAAAATGACATCAGGTAAAGAGTTAAAATTAGTTGTATTTTCATTACCTCCCTTAACATTTGGACCTACAACAAACCAGGAAAACATTTATGGCTTTGGGAAAGAACACGATTGGATAAAATGAAAAAAATTGGGATCTTCCATATTGATCTGATTTTTTGGTCCGAAACTTATTGAATGCCATGAATATTGATAATAAATTTTTTGATAATTTATTTTGTACAGTTTTGGATACACTAGATAAGACCAAAGATAATAAAGGCATGATTAGATCTCTCTCAAATTTGCAGGCAACCAGAACTTGAACTGTTTAACAATTTTAGATCACATAGGTTAGTGAAGCCAAAATCATGTTATACACTATCCAAAATGAGTCTCTTATTGTTTTTTCAGTGGATTGAAGATTTGAGACTTCCTGGTGGTTATTCATCCAATTAGGGAGTATTTGTTAATAATGGTCATATTACCGGATTAAAAAGTCATGATTGCCATGTTTTAATGGAATGACTTATTCCAATTGGATTCAAAGTTTTTTTGAATTATATTATTTGGGGTTCGATAACATACATATCATATTTTTTTCGAGACATTTGTGTGGAAACATCAGACTACGATGCACTAAGAAAACTATAAGAAGATATTGTTGTAATTATATGTAAACTTGAAAAAAATATTCTCTACAGATTTCTTTGACTCAACGGAACATCTGGTATAACATTTTACATAGGAAGCTAAATGTGCAGGTTAGGAACAGTTTTGATGGATGTACCCATTCGAGAGATGAATGCAGAAATTGAAGAAAAAATTACATAACAAAGCATCAGTTGAAGGCTCAATTTCTGAATTTTATTTATAAGAGGAAATTGTTTTTTCTGCTCTCATTATCTTCAATCTGAATATCTCTCAAAACATAGCTGCATGGGACGTAATGAGGGGAATTTTTATGATGAAATGGAAAATCAATTATTAGTTTTTAATCAGCCAGATCATGGATTTGGTTGAGTTCATGCATGATAGATTTTAGATGATGAACATCACAGAGCTCATAAATATATTCCCTTAAACTATGAAGAAATGACATTATTTGTAATGTGAGAGTGTTTATCAATTATTAAATAATTTATGTTGTAGTAAGTAAACATATTTTATTTGTATTTTATATGATAATCATACCAAGAAACACCTTCCACAAATTACAGCAGCTGCTCTTCAATAACGATAAAAAAAATTATCAATGGTTTCTAAAATTGTTAACATAAATTATTGATGATTTAACAAATCAATTCGGTTTATTATTTATTATATTTATAATTTTTTTACAAATTTTATGGTGTTTAAACATGCGGATAAAATTGATAATCGACTATGTATATCGAGTAACCCACAATCCAAAATGGTTAAATCTTATAATCAATATGTGGTGAATGGTTTTTGATTTCATACACATGCATATAGTGAATCAAAAAAATTAATAATGGACTTTTTTTTGAGAGGATCACATCATAGAGAAAATGAAGTTGAATTTTATGAAATGCTAGATGAAATTATTAAACTATGTTGTCTAGGAAAAAATTACATAATGATGTTAAAATGTTGGTGGTTGGATACTGAGAGAGGTTTGTGTGTTCATCAAACTCATGGAATCGTCTATATTAAATATAAAAGTCATCTTGTAGTAAATGAACTATTTTTACTGGATCAACAGGAACATAAAATTTATTACAAAAATTATTGTGCTACTTCAAGAGACCTAAGTGATTGGTGGAGTATAATAAAAATGAAATATTGGGAAACTATGTTTACTCAAACTGAATTCGGTTCCAGTGAAGTGGAAGGAATTGAAAATTTTCATTAGACTACTCAAAATCCATCTTTTTCACAAAGATACATGAATATCACTGATGACACCCAAAATTAATGGTTGATGGAGATGATGATATTAATAATTTTATAAATGAATTTAAAATGGAAAGAGATGATGAAAATAAAACTCTTATAGATATGGATGATTCCAAGGAGGAATATGAAGACATAGGCATTTTCATATATGAATATGATGATGAAGGTGAACATTGACATAGTTAAATTATCGTTATAATCATAACTAATATATATCTATATGTAATAGTTATTTTAACTATCTATTTACAATAATAATTTTGTGTTTTAGATGGACCATGATCTATTTCATGAGTTGGAGGAGGCTGATATACCTTTGGATTATGAGAATTTGGGATCATATGACCATCATCCTACTAGAGGTTCAGGGGGTATGCGGAGTGGGTGGGCTTTTGCGAGACTGATGATTCTTGACCCTGTCCCCAAGTGGCGTCCACATCTTGGCTTTGATCCACACACGTGAAGGTATGGTAACTTGTTTATTTTAGTTACATTTCAATAAATTAATTATATACTAATTGTTTGATTATTTATTCTTTTTTCATAGTTGTGTTCATGTATCTATTGGATATGGGATCGCTATCTTGCACAATTATTTTTTCTCATCCATGGATCACATGGAAATAGTTTTCTGTTGATGTGAAGATTTTCATGTTCCACCATTGGTTGGTACGTAAATTAATAATATTAATTTTGGAGTTTATATACTTAATAACTTGGTATTATAAATTATTTTTAGGATTTATGGTATCTCATCGATGATAGCATGTGTGACTCTATCCACGCGGCATGGGAAGTGTCCATGCGTGATCGTTTCTGTCAGATTTTGCACAATTTGAGAAGGAATACCATTAAGAAAGCAGGAGTGATAGTATTTGAAGAGTCGTTCAGAGCCCACTGACCAGAGTACATTTCATCTCATGTTTGTGATGGATTATGTTCACATAGGTTGGGTGGTGGATTTTAGAATAGATCTTCATTGGGTCGAAAAAACTGGGGGAGACCGGAGGTGACACATCGAGCTGGTAGTCGTACCTTCAGTACGCATAGAGTGCATCTGGAAAGTATCCTTTTTAAATATTTTATATAAATTTGAAGATAAAAAGTTTATTTTATATTCATATAGGAAGTCGATCATCCTGATATTATAGAGTAAAACGTTTATCGGAGGATGTACAATGATTCATCGACTAGAGATATTAGAGGTGATTGCCTGCGTCAGATTGTGGTCAGTATTATTATTTTTAGATTGAAAATTATCTATATATAATATTTTCACTATTTTAATTTAAAATTTAAATTGAAGGAGTCATATGAGGCCACGAACTCTCAAAAACTGGCTGAGAGTCAGGCCGAGATGGCTGATCAGACTAGTGCCCACCATTTCGATGAGGCGACATGGATATAGGCGACCCAATATGCCTTTGAGAAGAGCTGAGTAGTTGGTATCTGCTCTCATTTGACTCCTGGGACTTATTATAGTACTATTACGATGTCGGTGTCCAAATCAAAAGGAGATTGTGTAGAGGCATCCTCTTTTGGCTCACAATATCAAGAGCAGATGTGAGCTCAGAGTAAGCTTATAGAGAGTTTGCAGAAGCAGCAGAAAGAGATGTGTTAGCATAAGTAATAGAAGTAGTAGCATCAGTATGAGGAGGATATGCATCAGCGGCAGCAGTAGCAGCAACAGAATGAGGAGGAGACGTGTCGATAGTAATAGTAAAAGCATGAGCATATGGAGTACATGAGCCGTATGACTCGTAGTTTAGGGATGGATTTTCCTCCACCATCTCCTCCAGCTCCTCCACCTCCTCCAGAATACTATCCCTCCAGTGATTTTTTTTGTTTTGTTAAAAACATTTGAATTCATGATCTTCTGTAAAATGAACTATTTATATTTTCTTTCTTTTATATTGGGGTGAATATTGCATAATATTATTTTTTTTTATTTTTTTATTTTTTATTTTTTATTATTTTATTATTTTTTATTAGTATTATATTTTTTAATTTTTTTTTATCTTAATATTATTATTGTTATTATTTTATGTTTTTTTATATTTTTTGTGAATATTGAGAATTATAATATTTTTTTATTTTTTATTATTTTAATAATATTAATATTATTATTTCATTAATCATAATTTTATTAAATATAATTTTTTTATTTTATTTAGTATTTCATATAGAACATGTTGTGATGGGACCCCATTGCAAGTAGTTATATATATCTTTTAAAAACATTTTTGCGATGGGGAAACAGTCTTATCCCAAAAACATTTTTTCGATGGTCCCATTAGAAAAAGTTTACATATATATAATGTATATAATCGGATTTTTTTTTGTGATGGTACAGTTTCCCATCGCAAATAGTTTTATTTTGGTGATAGTCACATTTCAAAAAAATAATATTTGTGACGGTGTTTTCTGCAATGGGACCCCATCGCAAAAGCTCATTTGTGATAGGATCCCGTCTCAAAAAGCCTATCGTGAATACCAGGAATTCCAGTTGTGTAATGCTTTCAAAAATTACATAAGGTCTTATAAAATTAACTTAAAACATAAGAAAATAATATTTTTAATTTTTGAAATCATTTTTGGAAAATATATTTTCTTTTAAATTAATTAATTAATTATAATTAATTATTTATGACTTACAAAATACAAATATTTTTAATAAGTTCAAATTATCACTTATAAGATATCTAAAGTTTACTTAATCTTTCAAGGGTAAGGTTACTATTACTTTGTATGATTTACTATTCATTAAGGTTTTGTTACAATTTATAAGGGTATGCTATTATTCATAAGGTGGGTAACTATTCACCAAAAGTAAACTTGGTCTTATCAGACTCAAAACATCTTACCATTTGCAACTACGTATGTCATATTTTCAAAATTCAAAACATAGAAGTGGAAAAATTATGTTTAATGATCACAGAGTTTTTAGTATCATGGAATGTCATTGTGATTACCAATGTGATTATGTTATAAGGCATAATTATAAGTAGGTAATTCTATTGATAAAACTTTGGGTCGTTACATTCTTCCCCCCTTATTAAATTTCACCCTCAAAATTTCATTTTACACAAACAGGTGAGGGTACAACTCCTTTATCGCCTCCTCGAGTTCCCAAGTAGCTTCTTGAAACTTATGGTATCTTCACAACACTTTTACATAGTGAGTTTTCTTGTTGCGTAGAACCATATCTCTCAGGTAGAAAATCCCTAATGGTTGCTCCTCATAGGAGAGATCATATTCCAACTGCACCATCTCTGAGTTCATTACATGTGAGGGATCTGGTATGTACTTCTTTAGGAGTGATACATGAAACACATCATGAACATGAACAATATTTTGTATAAGTGAAAGTTTATAGGCCATACTCTTATGCGGTCAAGGATCACGAAAGGGACAATGTACCATGGGCTTATATTTCCTTTCTTTCAAAACTGCATGACACTCTTCAGGGGGGATATTCGAAGGATAACTTATTTTCTCCAACATCGAACTCCAAATCCCTTCAACAGTTGTCAGCATTTCTCTTTTTTTCATCTTTGAGAAGCTTTGATATGTTTCTGGATGACATGAACCTTCTCGGTCATCTCTGGAATAAGGCCAGGTCCAAGTAGCTTTGTTTCCCCAACTTCATCCAAACAGTTTGGAGTTCAACATCACGTTCCATAGAGAGCTTTATATGGAGACATATGAATACTTGAGTGGAAGCTATTATTGTATGATAACTCAACCAAGGAGTGATGTTGGTCCAATCCACCTTTCAATTCTCAAGAGCAGGCGCTTAGCATATCTTCATGCATCTGAATAATCCTTTGAAATTAGCCACCAGTTTGGGGTGATAGGCCATGATGAAATTTCATTCACTACTCAAAGGATGTTGAAGACTTCTCCAGAATTGGGATGTGAACCTTAGATCACAGTCAGAGACAATCGATAGTTGAACATCATACAGTCTCACCACTTTCTTCACATATATCTTTGAAAGTTATTAAAATGAGAGGTCTTATCGAATAGATATAAATTGGGTAGTATTTGTGAGCCGGTCAACCAAAACCTATATCACATTATTTCCCTTTGGCGTCTTCTAGAGACCCACGACAAAGTCTCATTCTCCCATTTCCACATGGGTATAGGCAATGGCTACATCATCCCTTTGGACTTTTTTTTCTCTGATTTAACTTGTTGACATACCAAACACCTTCAGATATATTCTATGATCTCCTTATTCATGTTATCCCACCATAAGTGTTTGCAAAGATCTCCATACATCTTGGTGATACCAAGACGGATTGGGAATGTTGAACTATGTGCATTTTCCAACTGCTCATTCATTATCCTGGGTGATGACAGCACAATATCATGTATTCTAAACCGAATCACACCATCATCATTGACATGAAACTCATGCAGCTTCCCTTCCATTACTGCATTCACCATCTTTTGTAACTCCAGATCACCCCTTTGTGCCACCATAATCTTCTCTTGGATAGATGGTTGCTCTGTAATTTGGGAAAGGTATGATGAATCCCCTGCCCTTATGATTTCCAAATCCATCCTTCACATATCCAAGAATTTAGGGTCTTCCTCAATTACAACATGGATTGAGTAGTAGGTTCTTTTTTTCTAAGAGCAACACCTACCTTATTCTCCTTTCCAGAATGATAGTGAATAGAAAATTCATAATACTTGGTTAGAACTAACCATATCCTTTGATGTATTTTGATCTCCTTTTGTGTGAATATTTACTTTAGACACTTGTGGTTGGTGTATATGTCAAACTTCTCACTATAAAGGTAGTGCTTCCAGATTTTCAAGGCACAAATCACGGATGCCACCTCAAGATTAGGCTTCGGGTAGTTCTACTCATCGATAATCAACTATTGTGAGGCGTAGGCTATCACATTATCATTTTTCATGAGTATGAAAACAAATCTTTTCATTAAAGCATCACTATATATCACAAAACCTTCAAAAATTATCCGTAGTGTGAGTACAAGTGTAGTGATCAGCCATCTCTTTAGCTCCTGGATTCTTCCCTCACATTCTTCCATCCAAACACACTTTACCCCCTTCCTTGTTTACTTAGGTAGTGGGCTTGACAATCCTGAGAAATATCTCACAAAACGTCTGTTGTACCCATATAATCCAAGAAAACATTGGATTTCTATGACACAAAAGGGCCTAGGCCATTCCTCAATCACATTTGTTGTTTAAGGGTCCATAGAAATTCCCTCACTTATGAACACATATCCCAAGAACGTGACTTGCTTCATCTAAAAGTCTCACTTTCTGAACATGGTGTAAAACTTCTCCTTTCTCAATGTCTCCAACACAAGTCTTAGATGTTATTTATATTCCTCCTTTCTCTTGGAGTAGATGATAATATCATTGACAAAAACTACCACATATTTTTTGAGATAAGATCTGAAGACTCTATTCATCAAATCTATGGATTTTTCAGGGGAATTAGAAAGTCTGAAGGGATCACTAGAAACTCATAGTGTTGATACCTTGTACGAAAGTTTGTCTTCTGAATATTATTCTTCTTCACCTTTAGTTGATGAAATATAGAATTAAGATCCACATTTGAGACGTATTGAGATCCTCTTAACAAATCGAATGAGTCGTCGATCCTTGGAATAGGAAACGTGTTCTTTATGGTGATCTTGTTGAGTTCCTAATAATCAATACACAATTACATTGTTCCATCCTTTTTCTTCACAAAGAGCACTGGTGATCCCCAAGGTGATGCACTAGGGCATGTGAACCCTTTGTCGAAATGCTCTTGCAGATGCCTCTTTAACTCCTCCAATTCGATAGGATCCATCCTATAGGGAAACTTTGAGAGAGGAGAAGCTCCATGTATGAGTTCTATGGAGAACTCTACCTCATAATCAGGGAAATGTCCGGTTAAATCTTCGGGAAATACGTCACTTTATTCCATCACAATGGAAATATCTGCAAGGTTATCACTTTCCTTAGACTCATCTATTTGGGAGAGGTATGTTTTTTCACAGGAAATCAAGACCCACACCATTGAATTATTTTTAAAATGATATTTGTGATCTTATTTTCATTTTTAGAGGATCATGGGATGGTTCGGAGTATGAAAAGATATTTCCTTTTCCTGATAATTGATATGTGCTCTATATAAAGGGATCTAATCCATTCCCATTATAGAATCGAATTATACTGAGGGAAGTATATTGAGATTCATTGGAATAATCTTCCCATATACACCAACAGGAGAAGATTCAAACACTTGGGTTTCAATGATTGCACCACTTAGTGTTTTTATTGATATCTCTACTTCATGATTTTAGGTCATCGATCCTATAGTTCTATAAAACATTCAAGATATAAATAAATTCATAGAACTAGAATAAAATAAGACTTTTTCCATTCTTGAGTGAATAGGAAGTGTACCTTGTAAAAATTCATTATCATGTTCCACTTCTGCAACAGTGATGGAACAAACCTTCCCTTGATCTTTTGGCTTTGGTGGCTGCTGACGTTGATTACCCTTAAGGACTCGAGGTTTAGTGCACTAGCTTTCTTAGTGCCCTTGATTCTTACAGTTATAGCATTGAACCATGGGTGGTTTTCTTCTTTCTTCCACTACATTATCCTTCTTTATCATATCTTTTCAACACTATTGAGCATAGTGTCCTTATTTCCCATTGTTTAAGAATTTCACCTTCACATTGAGGAAGTTCACATTATACAACTTCTTTCATTTTTTGGAATGTGGGTCGTTGAGTTTTCTTACCACCTTTATCATTAGATCCTCCGGATTGAAACTCCATCTTCTATTTCTTATCACCATATCCATGGGACAATTATTTAAACTCTATATCCACTTTAAGATCAAACCAAACAAATTCTTCATAACACCCAAATTCTTGATTTGAAGGATCCTTTACAAGGTGTGATTTTAATCCACTATATAATCTATAAATTTTTATATCATTGTTGATAACAAAACCCAAAGCGTACCTTACAAGCCTTGTGAAACTCACTTCGTAGGTCGTGACAGATTATTCTTCTTTTTTTCTTGAGCTCAATTAATTATCTCTCCATCTTCGTATGAAGAGTTCGTGGGAAATGCTTATTAAAAACATTATCTTAAAGTCTTCTCCTTATATCTCTTCAATTTCCTCACTTGGATTGGTGTTCTTAATCAAATCCCACCATAGATAGTCCTCTCTATCAAGATGATAAATAGATTGAGTCACCTTCTCTATCTCATTATAGTATATTACATAAAATATCTTCTCCATGGAGTTAACCCATTATTCTGTAACTACTAGATCATAAGATCCACTAAATGTCGGGAGTCGTTGCCACATAAAACACTCGATAGCCAGCTACCCCTTCTTAGGTAAATGAGGATGTTCCCAATTATTCTAGTTATTGTTTTTAACCTGAGATTGTTGGGTAAGCATCACCATGAAGTTTTAAACTCCTCCTCTTAAATCATTGGGGATGTCATTCGAGCAATCGTTGCATTGGCCCGCACCCGATTTGTTGGCCTAGTTTCTCTAGGTTCCCACCATTCTCTAAAATAGAAAAGGTTTGAACAAAACATGAGTCAACATGTCAAGAATAACTTATTTATTTTTATGATTTATACTAAATACATAACTTATTGGGTCTCTATGTAAACCTTCTTTTGCGCATATATTTACTTAGTGTTATACTAGAGGTTTTCTCTAGGTTTCACAAATACTAATTCCCAAATTTACTAAACCTTGACTCTAATAACAACTCTAGAAACTCTAACTTTTCTTACATTAATTTTACATCATTTTAAAGATAATAAAGAGAAAATAATACACAAATATGATCCCAAGTTTTAGTATCTAGGGAAAACTACGACCATTCACAACTTTTACAACATAAAACATAAACATTTATTCAATTCTTTCTTCTCTAGCTTCTTATTGGAACTTGAACTCTACTTATTACATGTATTCACCTGATAATATACATAAAAATGGGTGAGATAAAATCCTAGTAAGAGGGAAGATAAAAACAATATGACAATGGGTGAGCATAATCATAACATATGAAAATTATCATTAACATTAGAGGACTCATTAGTAAAATAATTGAAATGTGGAAATTCATAAAAATGAAACATAATGTATTAGTGGTAATCTACCACAAATATTTTTGAACAATGATATCATCATGTTAATGCATCATTTCCCTTTATCTCATGAGATTCATCACTTTACCCAATGCATTGGAGCGCTGTATCATTCCAGGCGCACCCGTCATATAATAACATTATCATTACTATGCATGCCATATAGAACATATATCGAAATGAACATAACTAACCCATGGAAAGGAATGGGTTTCAAAAAACAAAGAATAAATTCATAAAAATTGTGTCTTAATAGATAGAATGAATATAATTCTTTACATAGAACCATTAACCATGAGTGAAGAGTGAAACAATAATCTAGAAATAAAAAGGGTGTGTTTATTTGAAAGAATAGTTCTTTTGGAAAACATTAGGTTTTTCATAAAATCAATTAGATAAAATTTATATCCCAGAACAGTAAATATAATGTTGAAAAAATGATCATTATGGAGTAACTATATGATAAATGGAGTGAAAGAGGGAGAACCCGAAGATAGAAAGTTAGCTTCAAGAATTTCCCCTTACCTTATATCTGAATGCTTATATCACATTAATGTCATGTATAATAAAATTAGGTTAATTAATTTAAAATTAAAGGAACTCTTGTACCTAAAACATGGTTCATTATGGTTTCATTAAGTTATTTTATGGTCACTTGTATGAGTTATAGGGTTTAAATCCATTGTTTGGGAATGTTCGTTTTTATGGTTTTCTTAAACGGTTCACTTATATTCATAAGTGGATGTTTGTGTAAAACATGGGTAAACTTATATAAATTATATTACATATTATTAATGACATTCCAGGAATTTATATGATATCATAATTAATTATCTTATATACGATGTGTATGAATCATTAGTTAAAATTTAATGATGATCGTTTCGGTTAATTCGGGCGATTTTTCTTCCACAACAAACTTGTTTATTTTAATCATTTAGTAATATGTTCATAAGTTAGTTACATAAAATTTAATATGATATAAAAAATATAAAATAATATGGTTCAACCATAAAAATGGTTTCATGACCAGATTTGATATTGTAAAAGAAAATTAAAAACATCTCTTTCTTGAAGGTGATAAATTAACACCATACGAACAACATTTTCCTTTCCAAAATAAAAAAAGAGGAGAAGGGGGTTGGATGATATAATATCCCATTAGTATCATAATAATATATTGTATTTACAATATTGTAGTGAACATACCATGTGGATGATGATATTTGGGGAGATAATAAGAAAATAACTTGAAGTTGAAATAAATTTAAAGGAAAGAGAGAGGGGGGAAATTACCTCTAGAATACTCCTCCTAAGATCCTCCTTAGGAAACCTAGTATTTTTATTTTGATGAGACTAGATGCTATTTGACATGGGTTAGGGGATAGGGAATAATTTTGGGTAGAATTTATACAAGGATTGAAGCTTGAGAGGTGTGAGAATATGAGGGTGTGAAGGGTGGTATTTATAGTAGAGGGGAGAGGGTATTTCTGAATATTAAATTAATTAATTTATTATTTCTCCACTAGAAAAGGAATACTGAGTCTTCCATGACAAAAAATAGTAAATTTATCATGTGAATCCATAGCAATTGGGCCTATATCAGCAGAACAACACACATGACTCTATAATTAGTGTATTTAGATTATTTTGTGAATTATGGTATCTCAAAAAAATACCAAAGATTCACCCTAACCATTTTTTAATGTGTAGAATAAAAAATTTAATTCCATTTTTCAAAAATATTTTTCTAAATATGATTAATTTAATTTTTAATTAAAATCATAATTTACTTAAAAAATAAATTATTTAAAATTAAAACTGATTTTATAATGCTTTCAGAAATTACAGAAGGTCTTATAAAATTATCTTAAAACCCTAGGACACGTATTTTTTAATTTATGAAAAAAAATTAGAAGAATAAATTTTCTTTTAAATTAATTAATTAATTATAATTATTTATTTATTACTTACAGAATACAAATATTTTTACTAAGGTCAAATTGTCACTAATAAGATGCCTAAAG
Organism: Viscum album; assembly: GCA_963277665.1. Classification (NCBI taxonomy): domain Eukaryota; kingdom Viridiplantae; phylum Streptophyta; class Magnoliopsida; order Santalales; family Viscaceae; genus Viscum; species Viscum album. Next base: position 1,959,082,157 of record OY728140.1, read on the forward strand.
TTTATTTAATCTTTCAAGGGTAAGGTTACTACTATTATAGACGATTTATTGTTTATAAGGGTATTATTAATATTCATAAGGGTAGGTTTCTATTCGTAAGGGTGGGTTACTATACACCAAATATTAAGTTTGTCTTATCGAACTCAAAACATCTTACCGATCGCGATTTTGTATGTTAGATTTTTGAAATTCAAAAACATAGAAGTGGAAAAATTATGTTTAATGATCAAGTAGTATTTATTATCAGGATATTTCATTATTATTACCAATGTGGTTATACTATAACGAATAATTATAATAAGGGAATTCAATTGATAAAACTTTGGGATCTTATAGGTTATGATATATGATTAATGATTTATGGTCATATTGTACTCAAATGAATAGATTATGATTATGTGATAGGTGTTCCCATAATTATAAATACCACTTATGCATTGGGTAAATATGGATATCTCATGGGACAATAAGTAATGTAATAATTATTGATCCCAATATATTAAGGGATTATTTCCACTATGATAGTCTTAAAAGTGGACCTTTACTAAAGATACAATGGAACGTGGAGTGAATTCGATCTACTACGATAGTCTTGGTAGTGATCATTTACTAAGGAAATGATTTTCTATGCTTATTTACATTCCATACATTTATGTCTTATTCCAATGATATTATTTCACGACTCATGTTATTTGATTAATTTAAGATTAATTCCTTATAAACATCCAAGATTTAAACAATGATTAAATATTATGATCTTTGATGTGCATGGTATAGTTTTCAAATGTCAATATTATGTTATCATACCCTTATTCTCATGATAGGTTTATGTTATCATTGTTATCTTTCTTGTTTACCCTAAATGAGCATCTGAGTTTACCCTTTATTATGTTTCCTTTTTTAATGTTATAATGAAATTGTTTGAGTATCATATATCTAAGAATGGTGTTAGTTATTAAGAACACCGTGGATGATGATAAAGATTTCTTATAACACAATTATTTATGTATCCAAGTTTCCAAATAGATTAAAGATATATGATTCTGGCATGGATTATAATGTTATGTATTTAATATTTATCTATTAAGATGTAATGTTTTGGTATGAAAAGTTTGGGTCACTGTAGTTGGTATTAGAAGAAGTTTGTGTTAACTTTGGAAACTAGGATGATAAACATTAGTGATAACCCTTCAGAGAATCTTATATATAACATAATTTTCAAATTTATAGAAGAGAAAGGAGTGTGGTATTCATTGAAAAACATATATTTTTGGATATTACAAGTGGGTGTGGTTTTGGAACGGATGCATCAAATCATAAAAAAATAAAAAATGGTGAATATAGTATATCTTGACCATCATTGTAGTAAATGGTGAATATGCACCTACTGTGAACCTAGTTTGACACTCACAATTGATATGCTTGGGTTAATTCACATTTTCTTTATAAACTATTGTAAAGGATTTGAATAGATGATGACCATGAATGGCCAACGTCAAACCTAGGGAGTCATAGATTGAAAATAATGTGTCATTATTTATACATTCAATAAATGATTTTTCATGATTATTTAGTTTCCCACTATTATTTTTTTTATCAAAATAGTAATTTTCGGTTTTAGTAAAAGAATATAACCCAATGTAGCAGTGATAATACTAAATGTCATGAGAAATAAAATGATTTTCCTTCTGAGAAACCAAATATTATGGGATCTAGAAGAAAAAATATTAATTTCATTCTTATCCAACATTATAATGCTATGAATCACGTTGATCTTTCTAAGAAGTGAAAGAGGGAACAAAAATCTATTAAGTCTTTCATAAAGAAACATCCATTGTATTTTAGTGGGTTTATTTATCCACTAGTTGTTGAGAAATGGCTCAATACCACTAAAAATATATTATCCAACCACTAGGGTTTGGAATAATAAAGATTTAATTTAGGTGATTCTTTTTTAGAAATTGAATTGGATCAATGGTGGACTCTTACAAATTAAACAAGGGAAGAGTATTAAATTGACCCTATAAAGTGTGATAAGTTTAAGAGATTATTTTTCAATAAGTACTTTCCCCATATTTATCACAAAATAATGGATAAGTAATTCCTTTGGATAATGTAGAAGGATAATAAATCCATTAGTACCTATGAGGAAAATTTTACAAGACCTGTGGGTTATAATTATATTATTATAACACAACCGAAATGTAAGGTTGACCAATTATTCCGTTAATTAAAACCATTTATATAAAGATAATTATTTATAAGATACTTGATTATATATGAATAAATTATTTGATTTTATATAAATATTTAAATGGATATTTGATTTACCCATCAATATCATGGTTTTGATAAGAAAAAAAATTTAATTCAAAGGAAATTCTGATAATAAAAATCACCTATTTAATAATATGAGTTTTATTTTATTGTCAAGGAGGGAAAGGATACATAGATTAAATTTTCTAAATCGGGACTACAATATTTTTTAAGTATAAAAACAATGGTATTTGGGTAATAAAATTCTGAAGTGATTAGAAGAATATGTTTTATAATGATGGAGGGAAATCACCACCAAATACACCACCAACACTATAGTGTTTCAAATGCAAGGAGTATGGTTATTATTCTAAAAAGTTCTCAAATATAAAGTTTAATAACAATGATTGTCATCATCAACCTCCTAGTCCCAAAGAAAAATAGAAATATCTTGTAGTCACTACTACTGATGAGGTGGATGATGGCGAAATTGTGAATGGTACACTAGCCATCCACTCTTAAACTAATAATGAATTATTTTATTTTACATCTACCAACTCATTGAAATAGGAATAATTTTACAATGTTACCCCATTATAACCTAAAATATTAGATATTTAACTAGTATTAAAAACATTTAATGATAAAAGGATTTTACATCAAATATATGATTCTTATCCAATTGTATTTTGTTGTAATGTTCTACCTTCAAGTCTTATTACTTTACATCTAGTTGAATTTGATGTTGTCTTGGGTAAGGATTATCTTCCATTATATAAATCCAACATCAATTTCCAAGGAATGGAAGTCACATGTTATATTTTGAACTAACCTATTATAATCTATCAGTGTGATAAGAAATAGGAAAATCACATTGAAATTGCAACTTGTATATTTGTCTTCATTCATATTAAAATAGGGTACTTATCTTAGATGGTTAGGGAGAAAATCAACATAGAATATATTCCTATTTTATGGGAGTTTATTGATGTATTTATAGAATAATTTTCTATTCTTCCCCCAAATAATGAACTTGAATCTTCAATATAAAACATGCCTAGTTCAACACCAATTTAATAAACTCATTATTGAATGGACCTAATTGAGTTGTAGGAGTCAAAGAAGAGTTTCTAAGAGAATATTGACACGGGATTTATTTGGAAAATTACATAACCATGGGGTTAACATATTCTTATTATTTTTAATAAATATGGATTGATATGAATCTACATTGATTATTGGGAACTTAATAAGATCACTACCAATAACAAGTATCTTATGCCCAATATTTATGATTTTTTTGATCAACTACATGAAGATAAAGACTTTTCCAAGATTTATTTTGTTCTAAATATCTTCAATTTCAGTTCAACAATAGGGATACACCCAATAAATCATTCCATATGAGCTATAGAAACCATGAATTTATATTGATTCCATTTGGTCATAAAAAATACCCCACAATCTTTATAGATTTAATGAATAGAGTCATCATAGATTTCCTTGATTAGTTTCTTGTAGAATTTGAATACAATATTATTATATAGTCAATGTGAAAGAAAGATGATGAAGATTAATTGATGATTTAACTGAATACCTTAAGAATGGTGAAGTTGTATGAAAACATTAACAAGTATGAATTTTTGGATATAAAAGTTTCATTTTTTGGTCATATTATATCATGAGATGATATATAAGAGGATCCATCAAAGACCAAATTTATTTAAAATTTTCCTGGACCAACCATTATGACTAAGATCTGTATATTTCTAGGTTTGGATAGATTTTATCAATTATTTGTGGATAATTTCTCAAAGTTTTCAAATCCTCTCACTAAGTTAACTTGGGAGGGAGTCAAAATCATTTGGATAGGTTAATATGATGAAAATTTTGTGGAACTGAAGGGAGGGTAAGTAAATCCACTTGTGTTTACACTACCTATATGTTTCCAAGGGTTTTGTGATCTGTAGTGATGCATAAAATAAAGTACATTGATTTTTTCTCATTCAAAATGATATGGTTATATTTTATACCTCAGGAAAACTATATTTTCATGAGAAAAATTAACCAATTCATGATTTGGAGTTAACATAGGTAATTGTTTCATTAAAGATATGGAGGCATTATATTTATGGATAATGGTTTAATATATATACTGATAAAATGGTTTAAAGTATATATTCACTCACAAATTGTTGAATATGAACTATATAAGATGGTCAGAGTTGATTAAATATTATGAATTCTCATTAAAATACAACCCTAGGAAAGAAAATATGGTGGAATATGCTCTAAGTCAAAATGATCATGCTAGTTTAACTATGATGATGTTCACAAAGAAATCTAATTCTTTTCATTTGAAAAACATGGATATAGAAATCTTGAATGAGGGGAATAAATATTATCTTTCTCAAATTATTGTTTAAACATCTATCCAAGGGAGTATTAAAGAGGTGTATAAGGATGGTGTGGAGCTAAAAAAGAAGGTAATAAATGTTGTTGAGTTAAACATTGATTGATATTGAATGATAATCTTTAATAATTGTGTAAGTGTATTATCCATACAATATATAAAGAATTTTTGGATAAAGCTCATATGTAATGGCTCGGACCTCTTTGGTCCATTCCTTTGCTGAAATCCGGTGTTTTAGTTGTTCTGGGGGGTCCAGGTGACTTATCCACAATACCATTATAAATTTCTCATTCTTTTAATAGTGCCATCATTTTCGGTAATTCATTATATGAATTGTGACATCAGTTTCGGTGAGTTATTCTGTGAACAGTGTCATTGGTGTTAATGAGAACAGTGCCATCGGTGTCAGTGATTCATTCTGTGAACAATGCCATCAGTGTTAGTGAGTCATTTTGTTAATAGTTCCATCAGTGTTGGTAAGTCATTATGTGAATATTGTAGTCAGTGTCGGTTAGTCATTTTTTAACAGTTCCATCTGTTTCAGTGATCCATTCTATGAACAATGGAATTGGTGTGGGTGAGTCATTCTTTGAACAGTGGAATCCGTGTTAATGATTCATTCTATGAACAGTGCCATCGGTGTTGGTGAGTCATTCTGTGAACAGTTCCATCAGTTTCAGTGAGTCATTTGTGAACAGTTTTATCGGTTTGGGTGATTTATTTTGTGAACAGTGTCATCGGTGTTAGTCAGTCATTTTGTCAATAGTGTCATCAGTGTCTGTGAGTCATTCTTTGAACAGTGTTAATGGTGTTGGAGAGCCATTTGTTAATAGTTTCATTGGTGTTAGTGTGTCATTTTTTTAACAATTTCATCAGTGTTGGTGAGTCATTTGAGAAAAGTGATTCCATCATCAGCAGGTGAATTGTATTTCCATCATTGGTAGGGGTACATTGTTTCTAACTTCCAACAACTTCACCACTTAGATGTCTTCTTTGTTGTAAAATGCATTCAAGGCCTTGTTTTAAGGGATTTAAGGAATATTCAAATCCATAACTATTATATTAATTTTCCTAATGATGTAAATGCCTTTACTTGGTCAAACCGTGTGGTTTAATTCGATACACTTTTAATGGAAAATCCAACATATCTTAAACCATTGCTGCCAAAAATCTTCTTAAGGGACAATATATCTTCCTCCCTTGTTCTACCTTCTTGTTCCCTGGTATGAGATGCTAAAACCGTTCTTTCTTCTAATAGGAGTGGAATGAACGAACCTAAATCCTTTGATCATTTTCACCTAAAGTTTCTTTCTACTGCATGTGCACCACCTGTTTTTATGCAAGCAGCAAGTATCGATTCGTCATTGATAGAAGGTATGATATTCCTCTGTTCTTGTGTTTTCTTCAACCCTTTTCCAATTTTTTCTCCTTTCCATGTTATGACATGTTATATCTTTTCTCTAATATAATTTTCATCAGTTTTGGTTGGTGTGTTCATGTCGAGGCATCCTCAGGTGGATGTATTTTTCACGGTGGAGGATATCATAATCTGATATATGGATAATTATTGTATAAAGAACATCAAGAATCGTTTGAGGTAGGGGATTCATTGCTTCTCTATTCTTTTACGTGCAACTGTAGAGTTAGCATGCTTTAGCCCACTGGATCACAATGGAATTGACATAATAAATATTTTAACTAGATAAAAAAATTGATATCAATCATATGTTATTGCCTTTTTTTATAGATAGAGTGATATCTATGCTTTCTTGGTTTATCTTTTCTTTCTTTATGGAAATTGGTAAAGAACATAAATTGGGATTAATTGTAAATTAATTATCAAAGATAAACAGGCATGTAAATGAATCAGGTCCTTCCTGTTGTAATTTGGTGTTAATCAAATTGAAGCAATAATCATATTTAATTATTTGTTATAGATTAACGTTTAGTATTTCTATCATTGGAACCTATGAATAATAAATTGGTTAATTCAAGATGGATTAAGGAACTAGTTTTTTGATAAATGATAATTCCTCATTTGTTTCTAAGTTACCCAATTTTTTTTAAGGTCCAAGATACTCATTGAAAAGATGTTTGTTTTCCTACTACTTGTGATGTGATGTGAGCCTGGATGGCTGTTGTGATATGTGGGGGCAATAAGACCCATTGGATGTGGCAGTAGTTGATGCCTATAGTGGCGAGATGAAATGGTTTATGCATATGGGTGTCGGGTAGGACACCATAGATGATGAAATGGGTTGGATTTGAATATTTTGATGCTTTATGGATCGTTTTGGTTTATTATCTATATTACTTTCCCAACTTCTCAAGGTAGCTGGTCTTGCTTAGCCTTCATCCAAAGGAGGAGAAGATATATGCGTTATGCCACATGCTTTTCATGTTTATCTTCTCAAGGAAGGATGGGTCTACGCTCTTGCTATAGGTGGAAATTAATTGACGGGTAGTTCACCTACTCACCATGTTGATCCCCTTGTTTTTTAGTATCTTAAAATGTTATTCTAGAATGCCTGGAAATATGGGAAAGTAAAAATGTAGTTAATAAATGATTGAATAAATGATGTTAACTCAAGGGGTCGGAGCTTACGAGGATGCAATGTTGTGGTTGCAATTTATGTTAGTAGTGGACTTTTTGTGTGATGCTAATGATATATAATGTTGAATTGTTAATGTTTAATTAATGTTTAAAGAATTAATTAACATAAAGGGAAACTGAAAAAAGGAATATTTTAATGTTATAAAGCTCGTTTAATAGTTGTGTGCTTATAGGATACCATATCTTAGAAGTGGCATCCATGAGTCTAAGAGACAATTTCCACAATTGAGTCCTAGAGTAGTTTATGCCCATAGTGTGGTTGTTAGATATAGAATATTCTATAATTTTTAGGTTTTTATATGCTACTCTGCAACGTCAGTTAGGTCATCTAACACCCCAGGGATTCTGAGCCTTGGGGGTGTTTTCCCCAACATTTGGGTGGGAGGGTGAATGGATGACTACCCCCTTTGGCCTTGCTCTCTTCTCTTGGAGGTCAATTTTTTTTGTAGTCATGATGTATAGTTTTTACCATATATGTGTGTAGAGGGATGTAATGGATTGTGGTTATTCACACACATATATTCTGGTTATAGTTTCTATGGACCACTATAAGTGTAATATGTATAGGCTCTGATGGCTTAAGGATCCTTACTCCATGTATAGGCTATAATGGATTGAGGATTAATACCCAACTTATGATACATGTTATGGGAGATGTGGTGGATCCCAGAAACAACATAGTTACTTTGGTTATGTAGATGTGGTGGTTTTATTGCACAAGGTTCTTGTTTTGGTATTACGTCCAGGTGTCTACAGGCAAGCCTTTTTAGAGAGAGATGAATTAGGAGGTGCGACATTGTAGAAAAGCAAAAAACCATAGGGTAAGTGGTAGGAGGTTACCCCTGATATTCTTTATTATATTATATACCCTTGTATGCGATACTTGGTGAGAGTAGCCATAGTGAGGCTAGGAACTTAGTATACCTGTTTAGATGATGAGTTAGTTTCACTTATTGTTCACTATACTTAGCATGATTTATTTACTTTTTCACGAGAGGATCTCGGGAGGATCCTACTAATTATACTATTATAGTCACCCTTTGTATATATAAATTATTTTTTAGTTAACATGAAGAAGGTTGTATCTTATTCTAGTTACTACTAGCTTAGGGTTGCAAGAGCTGTTCGGGGTTCGTAGTTACTACCGTTTTTACTTCATTTTGGTACTTGTAGTTTTCCCTATAAGTTGTAGTAGATTTTTCATGACATTACATATGTGTAATTGTTATTTCATTTATATTATAGCCTAGTTTGGATTTGGTTGGATTCTATCTCATCTCTCTCTCCTTCGCATGTGTTCCCTAAGACGGTAATGCCTCCCATTTGTGTGTTTACTATACCCTTAGTTCTAGTCCCAATCCCAGGGCATATTGGAGGTCGGACTTAGGGAGTCATTATCACCCTTTACAAATTTCTAGCCTAGGAGGGGTACACCATGTGGGGATGGGGTCATGATAGGGTGGTATTAGAGGTATGGTTGAGGGATAGGATAGATTTTGGTGTTAACCATAATTGTGGTTGCATGGGTAGGTAGGAAAATAGTGTTAGATAATTTTAGAAAGTGATGTAAACACTAGAGAATTGTTGATAAATAGGCATTTTGGGCCCTCTGTGATATGATGGACGAATCTTTATGTTTATAGAGGCTACTAAATGAGGTGATAATAGTTTCAGGGTAGAGACCTAGGAAAGGGTCATGTATGATTTTTTTTGCTTGTGTTTTAATGGGTAGAACTTGGGATAGGATAACCTAAAATGAATAGAAGAAAACAATTAATTACTTAATGTTGATTCTTCCATATTATGGGTTTAGGATCTCTAATTGTTTTTAAATATGTAGGTATGGCTCTAGGATGATGTCATCTCCTGGTTCACACAAAATATGTCAAGTAGGCTATGCTGGTAGATCACCGCAAGTTAGAGGTCAATGATGACGACACTTAGAGGGGGAAACTCAGAGAGTTTCAGTGCCAGAGTCTATAGATGTATGAGGGATCTGTTTCAAATGTAGTCATGGAAGACTGGTTGGAGGAGGTTGAGATAGCCTTCAATTCGATCCATTCTTGGAAGGCTAACTGGGTTTCTTTGGTTGTGACGATGATTCGTAGAGCAGAAATGAAGTGGTGGTTCTTTTCCTTGCGGATCACGATTTGTTGGTGACCTCTTGAGGTGAGTTTCGAGACATGTTCATATTTGAGTTTCTATCTTCGACTGCGAAGGCTTCCAGTTTCCATGAGATTATTACCCTTCGAAAGGGGATCACCAGCATGTGAGAGTTTGGAATCTATTTTAGGAACCTTCTACGATATGCTTCGGACATGTTTCTAGATAGGAGGATAGACAGAGGCATTTAGAGGAGGCTTTGTGTCTGGAGATCTAGTGCCAGGTCACCTCGTTTATGTTGAAGAATTATCTTGAGGTTTTGGCGAGGGAAGAGGTCATTGAAGGGACATTGGATAGAACCGTATTGTCACGAGAGGGGATTCATCATGATTCCTCACAAAGTAGAGCTGTTTTCCGAGATTCCCAGTATTCTAGGCAGAAGTGTTTTCATTCGGCCAAGGGTAGCTCCCAGCACTCAGCATCTCGTTCCTCCGGGGTGGCTCTTAGGCCAATGCCAAGGGTTCAGGCACTTTTTTTCTTATATAGGTAGATTTCATTAGTATAGAGAGTGATAGACCTTTTAGATCAGTCATCCGAAACCACCTGTTCCACTCCAGGTTCCTCCGTTGAGGTAGTTCAAGCAGAGGTAGCAGCAGCAGGTTGCACCAGCTTTGGAATACCAGAGAGAAGATGGGGCAAGTAGGGGACAACCTAATGATTCTCCCCATCCCCAGAGAGACGAGTGTTTCTATAGTGGTGGTCATTATCAGGGTCAAAGATACTATAGATGAGGTCATGTTAAGCTTCATGATTTATCATTGTCAGTTCTAGGTGAGTCAGACATCATTTGAGATACCCATTACTTGTTTTCCACTTGGGTGTATGCCCTGTTTGATTCATGAGTGACACACTCCTTCATATCACCTACCATTGTCCATGATTTTGGACTTGATGTAGAGAGGAATCTACTTCCCTTGGCATTGACTATGCCAGTTGAAGGCTGAGATGACTTATTTGAAGAATGTCGAGACTGTGAGCTAGTGTTTCGGTAGCACTAATCTTGGAGATACTTCCTATGTTTATGGATACAAAAATATGATATAATCCTCGGAATATATTGGTTTTATTCAGTGCAAGGTATTGTATGTTTCTTTGGGAGGAAGTTGGTGTTCTTCGATGCAGATAGAGAGAAAACTGTGTTTGTTGGCGAGTGAGACCCTCGGATGGATCAGAGTCGTGTTCCGTCCTTATCATCCTTGATGGATGAGTTAATGCTGAATTCATTGGAGGTTCAGTAGCTGGAATTTCCCAGGGTTGTAGAAGAGTAACCTGATGTATTTTTAGAAGAGTTTGTATCATTACCCCTTAACGAGAGATCGAGTTTGCGATCGAGCTACAGCCAGGATCATATCCTATCCCTATGTATCCATATAGGATGCCCCCTTCTATGTTATGAGAGCTACATATATAGATTTATGGTTTGTTACAGTTTGGTTTGTTTGGTTGAGTGTGTCAATGATGGGTGCACCAATATTGTTCATGAAGAAGGTAGATGGTGGTTTGCAATTGTGTACCAACTATCATTGTTTAAACAAAGTGAATGTGATGAATCACTATCCTCTATGGAGGGTTAATAATTTATTTGATCAACTAAAGGGTGAAAGTTAGTTCTCAAAGATCAAATTTCAGTCATGATATCATCAGATGCATTTGAATGATGAGGATATCCTGAAGAATACTGTCTTTTGTTATCATGGGCTTTTTGAGTTCTTTGTAGCATCGTTCAGCTTGATGAAATCTCCATTAGTGTTCATCGGATTGATGAAAAATATGTTCTATGAGTTCTTGGAGATGTTCATTGTGGTTTTCATTGAATACATTCATGTGTACTCTAAGTTTGAGGAGGAGCATGCAGAGCATCTTTATGTTGTTTTGTGAGTTCTTCGTCAATAGAAGCTACATGGTAAGTTATCAAAGTGGGAGTATTGGGATCGAAAAGTTTTTTTATTAGGGAATTTTGTGTCCCAACTAGGCGTATTTGTGGATCCATTGAAGAAATAAGTAGTTATGTCTTGGGAAACCACCAAGATAGTGGTAGAGGTGTGAAGTTTCCTTGGTCTTCTAGGCTACTACAGGAGGTTCATAGCCGATTTCTCTGAGGTTGCGACTCCTCTAACAGCATCAACTAGGAATGATCAATTGTTCATGTGGACTGATCAGTGTTAGGTAGCGTTCAAGAATCTGAAGAAGAAATTGGTATGTTCTCCAGTTCTTTATCTTACTGCAGAGGGATTTCAATTTGATGTTTTCTATGATGCTCTGCATCTGGGGTTAGGCTATGTTCTATTGTAGCAGACATCTATTATTTCTTATGGGTCTCATCAGTTGTTCCCCCATGAATGTAAATATACCACCCATGATCTTGAGTTGGAAACCATGGTATTTTCCCTGAAGTTTGGGATACATTACCTCATTGGTGAGCGCTATGTGGTTTTCACCGATCATAAGATCCAGAGGTTTGTTTTCTCCCAGTGCGACTCAAACTTTTGGTAGCATCAGTTTATGAAGTTATTACCTAAATATGACATTGAAATATCTTATACACCTGGAAATGGAAATGTTGTGGCTAATGCACTGACTAGGAAGTTACGTGGTGATATAGTACGTGAATCTGGTGATTCCGGGAGGGTGATGGAACAACATTTAGAATTAAATCTCGATATGGGAGATTTTGGGGGAAGAGGTTGTCTTTTTCAGATGATGGTACATCCATCTCTAGTGAATCATGTGTAAGAGTCCCATTTGGGAGATCTAGAGATGGAGGTTTGGAGAGACCGAGTTGTTAGTGGCGAGGCCCTAGATGGTTGGGATGATGATGAACAACACTGAGTGTTATATTAAGGAAGGCTTTTTGTTCCTTAAACATTGTGTGAGACGGTTCTCAGAGAGATCTGTAGTTTGCATTTATCTATACATCCTAGTGTAACAAAGATGTACTGAGCTTTGAGGAGTCAGTTTTGGTGGCCTGGGCAGAAGCATGCAGTTGAAGATTTTGTGTCTTGATGTTAGGTCTGTCAGAAGGTGAAGGCTAATCAATGTGTCCTCAGTGGTTTTCTACAAAAATTTTATATTCCTTAGTGGAAGTTATAGGACATCTCAATGGAATTTGTTACTAGTGTACCTTGAGATCTGGGATTACATGATTCTATTTGGGTTGTAGTGGATCGTTTAACAAAATCATCTCACTTTATAGTGATCAAGGAGTCGCGATCAGTGTATGTTTTGTTGAGGAAGTATCTGGAGGAGGTGGTGAGACTCCATGAAGTCCCGAGGATGACCATTTTTTATAAAGATCCTTGTTTTACCTCTAGCTTGTGAAGAGGTCTCTAGCATGATTTGGGTTCTCAGCTATGCCTTAGAACTGATTTTCATCCATAGATGGATAGTCTGATTGAGTAGAACATCTAGACACTTTAAGACATGTTTCACTCTTGTACCCAAGATTTTGGAGGTTTGTGGATGATGAACTTAAACTAGGTGGAGTTTTATTACCAAAATATTTTTCACTCCAGCATTAGTATGGATCCATTTGAAGCCTTGTATGGCAAACAATTCCATTATTTGTTGTGCCGGACTAGGGTCCGAGAGTCATCCATTCTCAGACCGGATCTAGTGCAGAATACGATAAAGATAGTTTAGGTGATTTTTGATAGGATGAAGACAGCACAGGATCATCAAAAATAATATTTCGATCAAAGGAGGAGACCTTTAAGGTTTGATGTTAGGTATCATGTGTTTCTGAAGGTGAATCCACATCATGGACAACAATGGTTTGGCATGGTAGTAATATGTCTCCTTGATTTGTTGCTCCTTTCGAGGTGTTGGCACATGTTGGAGTCATGGAATATTTAGTATCACTTCCCCCATAGATGAGACAGATACATGATGTATTTCATGAGTCACAACCCAGTTCTTATCTTCATGATGAGTCTCACAACATTGATTGGGGATAGATCCATGTTGATGATGATGTGACCTTCGGGGAGTGGCCTATGGAGATCCCAGAACACAAAGAGAAGGTTTTTTGAGGGCATTATATCCCCTTGTTTCATGTCTTGTGGTGACATGGTGGCATAGAGGAGAGTGCATTGGAACGTGAGTCACATATACATGCTCAGTACCTAGAGTAGTTTAATGTTTAACTCTTTTCATGTAATGATGTTCTCTTTGTGGTTATAGACCTTTTGTGTTTATCATATGGCTTTCTTTTGTTGCTCCTTGTGGCTTACTCTATTTTGGGAGTTATCTCGATGGGTGGCTATTCAAAACCCTTTTTTGTTTCCTTTTAGGTTGGTTTTGAATTCAAGAGGACACAAATGTTTTTGATAGGTATCTGATGTAATGGCCCTGACCTCTTTAGTACATTCCTTTGCTAAAATTCGATGTTTGAGTTGTTCTGGGAGGTCTAGGTCACTTATCCCTAACATTTTCTAAGTTTCTAATTCTGTTAACAGTTCCATCAGTTTCGGTGAGTCATTCTGTGAATAGTTCCATGGGTGTCGGTGATTCATTTTGTGAACAGTGGAATCAGTGTCAATGAGTCATTCTGTGAACAATGTCATTAGTATTGGTGAGTAAGTCTTTGAATAGTGCCATTGGTGTCAGTGAGTTATTCTGTGAACAGTGTCATCAGTGTCGGTGATTCATTGTGTGAACAGTGCCATCAGTTTCATTGATTCATTTTGTGAACAGTATCATCAGTGTTGGTCAGTCATTCATTGAATAGTGCAGTAGGTGTCGGTGAGTCATTTTGTGGATAGTGTTATTAGTGTGAGTCAGTCATTAGGTGAACAGTTCCATCGATGTCGGTGAATCATGCTTTGAATAGTGCCATCGGTGTTGGTGAGTCATAATATGAATAGTTCCATCGGTGTTGTGTGTCATTTCTGAACAGTGTCATCAGTGTCGGTGAGTCATTTTGTAAACAGTGTCATCGATGTTGGTGAGTCATTTTCTGAACTATGTCATTGGTGTCAGTGAGTCATTCTGTTAATAGTGTCATCAGTGTCGGTGATTCATTTGTGAACAATGTCATCAGTTCTAATGAATCATTTTGTGAATAGTGTCATCAATGTTGGCAAGTCATTTGTGAATAGTGTTTCTAGCAAAAGTAGGTGAATAGTGTTTCCATTATTTGTTGGTGTACAATGTTTCCAACTTCCTACAGTTTCACCCCTATGATGTTTTCTTTGACGTAAAATGCATTCATGGCCTTGTTTTAAGGGATTTAAGGCCGATTCAAATCCTTAACTCCTATATTAATTTTCATAAAGCTTGGAAAGACATTACTTGGTCAAACTATGTGGTTTAATTCAATCCTCTTTTAATGGAAAATCCAGCATATCTTAAAACACTACTTCATTAAATCTTCAAAAGGGACAAGATATATTCTCACCTTGTTATGCCTTTATGTTCCCTAGTTCTAGATACTCAAAACATTCCTTATTCCCATTAAAGCAGCATGATCAAACCTTAATCCTTAAGTCGTTTCCCCTTGAAGTTTCTTCCTGCTGCATGCACACCCTCTATTTTGGGGCAAGCAGTATGTGTCGATCTTTCATTGATAGAATGTATGATCTCCATCTGTTCTTATATTTTCTTCGACCCTTTCCGCCTATTTTCTCCTTGACATATTATGACATGTGATATCCATTCTCTAATGGAGTTTTCCTAGGTTTTGGTTGGTGTGGTCGTGTTGTGGCATCCTCGGGTGGATGCAGTTGTCATGGGGGTGGATATCGTAATCCGTTGTGTGGATTGTTCTAGTATAAATAACTTCAAGAACTGTTTATGGTAGGGGATTCTTTGCTTCTCTATTATTTTATGTGAAACTAGAGAGTTAGCATTTTTTATCCCATAGGAACATAGGGGAATTGAAATAATAAATATTTTAACTAGAAAAATAAATTGATATCGATCAAATTTTATTGCATCTTATTTTGACAGACAGTGTGATATATATGCTTTATGTTTTTAACTTTTCATTTTTTATGTAAATTGGTAAAGAACATGCACATGGATTAATTTTAAATTAATCTTCAAAGATAAAGATGAATGTAAGTGAATGTGGTTCTTCTTGTTGTAATTTTATGTTAATAAAATTGATGAAATAAGCACCTTTAATTATTTCTGATAGCTAACTATTTAGCTTTCCAATCATTGGAACCTATGCATAATAAATTAGTTAATTTAAAATGGATTAAATAATTGGTTCTTAGAAAAAAAAGATAATTCCTCATAGGTTTCTGAGTTACCCACTTTCTTATTTAAGGTCCAAGAGACTAATTGACATGATGTTTGTTTTCCTACTGCTTGTGTTGTGATGTGATCATGGATGGCTGTTGTGATATATGGTGGCAGGGATGCCCATTGGTTGTTATAGCAGTTGACACCTAGAGTGGAAAGATGCATTGTTTTATTCATATGGGAGATGGGGAGGACACCAGAGGTAATGAAATAGGTTGGATGTGAATTTTTTGATGAATGATTAATCTTTTCAGTTGTTTAACTTCTCTACTTTCCCTAATGCAAAAGGAAGCTGGTCTTTCTTACCCTCCTTCCAAAAGAAGTGAAGATGTCTGGGTTATGCCATATGATTTTCATGTTTAGATTCTCAAGGTAGGATGGGTCTACACTCTTTCTATAGGTGTAGAAGACATGAAGGATAGTTCACCTACTCACCACATTGAGCTCCTTGTGTTTAGTATCTTAGAATGTTTTTCCACAATGTCTTGGAATATAGGAATGTAATAATTTTTTTAATAAATTATTGAAAAAATGATATTAACCCATGGGGTTAGAGCTTACTCGGATGAAATGTTGTGGTTGAAATTTAAAGGAACAGTGGACTTTGGGTGTGATTCTAATGAAATATAATGTGGAATTATTAACAGTTAGTTAATGTTTAAACAATTATTTAACATAATGTGAAATTGATAAAAAGGAAATATCATAATCTAATAAATCTCTATTAATGGTTGTGTGCTTATAGGATACCTATCCTTAGAAGTGGGAGTCGGGATTCCGAGAGACATTATCTCCAGTTGAGTCTAAGACTAGGTTATTCCCATAGTGTGGTTGTGATCTATAGTATATTCTATACTTTTTATGTTTTTATATGCTACTCAACCTTTTTAGTAACCGAAACTGACACCATGAGGATATTGAGCCCTGGGGGGTGTTTTCACCCAACATTTTTGTGGGAGGTTGAATGGCTGACTACCCCATTTAGCCCGCTCTCTTCTCTTGGTGGTTACTTTTGTTGGTAGGAACAATAGTTAATTTTACCCATATTTGTGTGTAGAGGCCTGTAATGGATTGTGGTTATTCAAACACAAATATTCTGGTTATAGTTTCTTATGGACTGTTATTGTTTTCATGTGTATAGGTTGTGATTTCTTGAGGATTCTTACTCGTTGTATGGGCTATAATGGCATGAGGTTTAATACATTACGTATGATATATGTTATGTGAGTTGTGGAAGCTCCTGCAAACTACCTGGTTACTTTGGTTACATGGACATGGAGGTTTTTTTCATGAGGTGCATGTTGTGGTGCTATTCTCAGGTGTCTGCGGGCAAGCCTTTTTTAGAGAGAGATGGCATAGGATGTGCTACATTGGGGAAAAGCTGCAAACTAGTTGGGAAGTGTTAGTGGAGTACCCTTAATAATCTTTAATGTATTATATACTCTTGTATTCAACACTTTGTGGGAGTATCCATAGTGAGGCATGGAACTTGTTATACCAGTTTAGGTGGTGAGTTAATTTCACGGGTTGTTCACTATGCTTATCATGCTTTCTTTACTTCTAAAATACTGGATTCAGGGAGGATCCTATTGATTATAGAGTTATACTCACCAAATGTATATATATACTGTTTTTCAGGTCACTTTGAGTAGGTTGGAGATCATGCTTGTTACTACTAGCTTGGGCTTGGAGGAGTAGTTCATTCTTCGTGGTTGCTGTCGTTTCTTAGTTTCTTGTGGTACTTCTAGTTTTCCCTTTTAGTTATAGTAGTTTTTTCATGAATATACATATATGTAATTAGGATTTATATTATATAACAGACTATGTTGGAGTTGGTTGGCATCTTTCTTATCTCTCTCTATTTCACATGTGTTCCCTTAGAGGGTAATGCCTCTCATTTGTGTGTTTACTATACCATCGGTGCTAGTCTCTAACTCAGGGCCTACTAGAGGCGGCACTCAGGGGCCATTATCTTCCTTCTCATATCAGCATCCCATGAGGGTACACCTATTGGGGAGGGGTTCGTGACATCATAGTTTACACTTTACTACTCATCCAAGAAGTATGAAGATGTATCTAGTTTTGAAAGAGTATTTATGATGGTATGACATGAATAGAGATATTATAGATTATATTTCTCATTTATTATCATGATAGTAATTTAATATTGATAGAAATAAATATAAGGGTATGTTACTATCATTAACAATACTCGAATAAAAATGGGAAAACATCACCATGAATTTTTCCATTAGGCTCCCCAAAACATCAAAACGTTATTTTGTTATTTAGGTTATATATAATTGCATTATGAATTAAGTGAACTTAATTTCTATCAGAGAAGATTTAAATATTTACCATCTTTCTATAATATACATTAAGTAAGTGGAAAGGTTATATTGATTACCATATTTTATTTTATCGGATCTTGATTTAAGGTTTACCTTGATGATTTGGAAAAGTCTTAAACAAACTCTTGAATCAATGTTGTGTTTTTGTACTACTTATCATCTTCATATAGATGGTCTGTCTGAGAGAACAATTCAATCCCAGGATGATATGATGGATATTGTTTTATGGATTTCAAAATTAGTTGTTATTAACACCTTCCTTTTTTTTTGAGTTTTCATAAAAACAAATCTTTTTACTTCAGAATTCCTATGGCTCTTTATGAATCCCTCTATGAAAATAAGTGTAAAATTACAACATGGTAGGAAAAAGTTAGATAAAGAAAAATATTGGGATCTAAGTCAGTTGATTAAATGGTAAACAAATTAATAGTCGTTCAACAGCACATCAATGAAGATCGTATTCAAAATAAATGTTATTATGACAGTTGTCATCGAAATATTAATATGAAGTTGGTGAGAAGGTATTCTAGAAAATTTATCTATGAAAAGGGTTAGTAGGTTCATAAAGTAAGTAAATTTGATCCCTAGGTATATTGTTTCCTTAGACGAATGAGTATGGATGGTAGATTATTACTTTTTTCTCCCACCGAACCTCTCTCAAGTTCACGATTTGTTCGGTGTATCTCTAATAAGTAAATACATACCTAATCCTTCACATCTAATGAACTGAGAGGTTGTACCATTAGAATATGATATTAAACTAATTAAATTATGGTATAAATCTTATATTTTAGAGATAAATTGATATGGAAAAAGACTAATCACCTCTTTGAACATCTCTAGAGGAATCATAAATACAAAAAAGCTAATTTCAAACCTGGGGATGTTATGAAAAAGTGATATCTTCATTTTTTCATATCAGAGTTATATAATTTCAAGAGTAAAATTAAATTTAATGGATGTATAATGTAACACCATGATATTTTATGATATATTTATATAGAAATAAATTTTATTTCTTTAGTAATTTTTTTACAAACGATGTCATGTTTAAAATAATTTAATTATACTAATTAAATATTATAATTTAATGAGATAGTTATCACAATCTATTGCATTGGATGATATGAACAGGACAAACTAAATTATTAAAAGTTTATATTTTAAAAATTTATAAAATTAATTCACTGGTTATCAATTAATTATAAATAAAAATCACTTGAATGTGAAAGAGATTTTTTATGAAAAAACCATTTTTATACATGTAAAGTGATTTTATCATAAAAAATTAAATTAATTACTACAGGATAGTTATTGTAATGAAATTTATATATTTTATATTCAAAAAATAAAAATAGCAACAATATAATGTTTTTTCTCGGCCTGTGATAATAATAAAAGTAGTTTTATGACTAAAAATAAACTTTCCTAAAAAACGGTTTTCGTCGTGTTTTTCCGAATTATTTAAAAATGAATTTGTTCCACTTTTAGAAATTGAATATTAAAAAATTAATACATATTTGGAATTATTAGGATAAAATTTGGTAAATATGACTCTTTTATTTTTATTCAATATGGATAAAAACTATAGTGAATATTTTTCACCTCGATAAGGGTAAAATGATTAAAATAGTGTTAAAAATTTGGAATATGGATTTGAAATTTTTAAAAAACTTTATTATATTTTATGATTTTATTTTTTACAATTTCATTCATATTTTTAATATTTGTAATTTTGGTTCCTTTTTACCTTGGTAATGACATTTAATCATTTTAAGTAATGAAAATTTCAAAATATCATTCTATTGAATTTAAAATCCCTATAAATATTACCTAACGATAAAATGAGGTATGTTTGGTTAAGAAAATTTATTTAAAATATAAATTAATATTTTTACCATAGTAATATATTTTAAATTTTAAATTATAAAGTAATGAACTTAAATGCATACACAATGCTAACACAGTGCTTTTGTTGGTTGTAGAAAAATCATTTAGTTTATTTTACAACGTTTAGAAGTAATATTGATTGGGGGAATTATAGATCCCCACAAATGTTTTAGATAAATATAATATATTTTGTTTGTTTTAACGGTTTATATTAATATTACATTACCAGCTTCATGTATTTAAATTTAAATTAAGTTAATAGTGACAAAGATGACAGTAATGTTATTTTATGGAAAATAATATTTTATTAAATTATTTAAAAATACAAAACATGTAGGATGATATATAGTTTAAAACTTCTTCCCTTTTCCATTTATGTGTCCATTGTTACCATATAAGGATAATTATAACCCTTTAATATTGAAAAATAGTTACTGCGATTAATGTTAAACTTTGTTATTAGAGGGGTTAAACCAAAAGATGAGGTTTAAAATGACAAAAAAACTAGTTTAAATTTCATAGGTTGATAATATTTCAAAAATATACTATATTTTTATAATATATGTAAATTTTAAGCAATATACTATAGAAAGTCGTTAATTATATATAAATCTTTTAATTAATTCTAAGTGAATCATTTCCCCCCTTATAAAAGGACACACATTCTCTATTTTAATTACACCACCTTGATCCATATATCTTGAAAAAACTCTAACCAATTCTCTTATAAAATTTCCAATCTAGGAATTATAATATATGTTATTCTCAAAAAACTATTCCAAGGTTCCTTGTGGAGGGATCTAAAGGAGTCCAACTAAGGAAGAGGTAATCGCCTTGCCCGACCTATTTCAATTTATTTATTCTTATACCTCCTATATATATTTGGTGTTCCACATAAAATAATAAATTTATTATCCTAAATATAATAAAATTTTATTATGATCATGAAACCAACATTATCCAACCTCTTTTCTATCATGTATGAAGTGAAAGTATCGCTCGTGCGTACCTGTGGACTACCACATCCATGTAGCGATACAATTCATTTTATATAACCATATTTTTTGGATGTTTATTATAATGGGATTAATGATAAAATATTATATTTATTAAATAATTATACTTTTATAATTTTACTATCATATCTACCTTCTTTCCTACCAATTAGTTGGAAAATGAAAAAATTCTCTTGTGTGTACGGATGAACTACCACCTCCACGAAGTGAAGTTATCTATTTTATATTTCCACTTAACATAGAAGTTAATAAGCATATATTTAATGAATATATATGACATATATTATATAATTAAGATTTTAGAAATTTGAATTATTTATTACCATTCTTTCTATTCACTAAAAAGTGAAAATATCATTCATGTGTAAGTAGGACCTACTAATGAATTCTAGATAAATGGGTGTTAAAATGTTATAAGTGGACAATATATAATATTATGAATATGTAAATTATTAAGTTATATAATTATAAGAAATTTTAATTTATTATATAGGAGTTTGGAGTGCTTTCTAAGCAAGTAGAAATTAAGGTAAAGGATTTGTGTTACAATTTCATTGTTTTCTGCGATTGTTTTTGAGTAAGTTGTCAAGGATGGAATTTCATGATCTACCTCTAAAAAATATAATTATGTTTAATACTGTCATTTTATTTATTTATATTACATGTTTCCTTTTATTTTCATCTCTTTAATAATATATGATCCTAAATTAATGTTTTTGAGGAAATCCCAATATATTTTTCTCTTTAGTCGAAAATAGTTTTCTTCAATATCTATTTTTTATTTAAATGTTTTCAAGACTATATTTAATTTTATCCTATGAACTTTTAAATTTATTTCATATGATATTTTATTTTTACAATAAAAAATTAAAGTAAATATTCTTATTGTTTTTCGACTGTGGTACTTTTGTCTTTTTATCGAAAATGTTTTAGGAAACATTTTTTAACGTACACGACATGAATGGAATTTTATGTCATAATGAAAAATAAATAATTTGAGGATTAATATAAATTTTTTCAAGGATAATTGAAAATAAAATTTTTCCCTTAATCCTTGTAAAATTTTTAGATTTTAAATAATTGATTTCAAGTGAAATTTTTATATTCCTCAAAAAATGTTTGATAGATCTTATAAAGATTTTTTTCATTTGTGACAACATCCTTCTATGTTAAATATGATTTAATGTGGATATGATCCAATGGTAATATCCTTATTATTTATCTATGTGGTTTATTATTGTTATTATGGAGGTTCTGGAAACACATTTATTTTCCATGGTTTATGTTTTGATGAAATGTTGAAATATTTATGAAACTCATTTCTATTATAGAGGTTATGATATTTTTTGAGTGATTTATGATCTTATGTTACACATATTAATGGATTATAATTATGTACTAGGAGGGGATGAAATTATATACAGCTATAATGAATTGGATAAAGCTCCTGTTCTCATACATTTATTCTCGTGTAATGTCTTATTGCCCTTACTGAGCATCTGAGCTCAGCATTTATTATGTTTCCTTTCCCCATGTTATTAATAAAGGTTTTAAATTTGATATGTCTAAGAACATTTATACTTTTGAATAACATAGTGTGAGATGATTTAGATCTCTTATAAACCATTTTTGATATATCCAAGTTTCCAGAGACACTAAACCTATATCATTCCAGCATGGATCATAACATTTTGTAATGAGTATTCTTATACTATGAAATAATATCTAGGTTTTAAAATTAGGGTGAATTATATAATTAATACATAGAAATTAAGTTTTTCAAAATAATAATTTAAATGTAAAATTGATTTCAAAGCTAATTTGAGTAATTTTAATGTGTTTAATGTACATAATTTGATGTTATTTATTGTAATATTGTCACTTGTGTGTGGAAAAAATGTAGGTAAAATGATAAAATACAAAATAAATATTTAAAACCGTTAATATGTAATAATTCAATGAAGTTAAGTGTCCATATTCACTTAATTATTTGGTTATAAAAATACTAATTAGATAAAAAAATTAATGGTGATAATTTAACATTTTGATGGGATTAACCCCATTGAATGTTACAAAATAGAATAAAAAGAAAGAAAAGTGTACAAAAAAGGGTGTGTGTGTGTGAACGCTTGATTGTAAGAGATATTATAGAAATATGTAATTATCATAATACAAATTAGAATTAAAAATATTGACATAATTGAATTTAAAAACATTAAACTGTAGAATTTAGTATCATGAATTTATTTTATTGGTCTAATTTGAGAAGTTTGGAATTGAAAGTTTTTCATATATGTGTTTCCTTGAAATTTCATTCATGTTGGATATTATTTTGAGTTTCAAATAAAATAATATTTACTATTATCATATTGTACTTACCTTTAAATAAATTTTATAGAATTTTTATAATAGAAAAACTCAAGAAGGATTTTTTGCATTGTTATACATATGGTATAAAATGACTACCATTTTTCATGACTATCATGAAAATTTATCATGAAAAATACCAATAAATTTTATTTTAAAATATTTAATGATCATTCAGTAAAATTTAATATTTTTTTATTCAATTGACATGTTTATCTAAAATTTGGGCCTATTTATAAATTTATGGATTTAAATAAAATTTATTTCAATATTATAGAAATATATGAAATAGATTAATAAATTTTTTGTGGTCCAATATTTTAAATAAGAAAATTAAAATTTACATAGGATCAGAATTACCATTGTGGTAATTACAATAATAACTATTTTAATAGTAATAAAAATAAATAAGCATATAAAAACAATTAATAAAAATATTAATGAGATATATATATAATATTTTGTATATAAAACTAAAATGGGGTTTCAAATAATTCTAATTGTGAAACCCAAATTTGGGTTAGGTGTGCCTCCCACATAGGGTCTCCCTCTGTAAGTTATTAAATTTATTTTAGATCCAAAAATGGAATAAAATTTTTATATTGGCCCCCAAATATATATAACTATCTATTATTACAAATCCATACAAAAGGTACAATATAGTAATAAATTCCAAATAAAATATTATTTATTAGTACTTCAAAAAAAAGTGAAAATTTAATTTATTAAAACTGATAAAAAACAATATATTAATTTCTTCAAACAAATATGAAATGTTTTTGGAACTTACTCATGTATGTAAAATAATGTTTAAAATATTAATAATTATCAATTTTATAAATTCAATAAAAAAATTCCATAATCGAACCATTCATGAATTTATAATAACAAGGTAAATAATTGTATTAATATTTAATTCTTTCTATACTTCTTAAAAAATATTTCAATATCAATTTTTATGAAATTAAATAATATTTATCATTTAAAATAGAGAATAATATTCAGAAAAATAAATAAAATTACTAAATAAATAAAGTTACATGGAACTAAAAAACATATTATCAAGAATGTGTCCAAATTATTTATTTAATAACATATCAATATTCATTTTAACACATATAATGTAACGTTTTTGTAAAAATTTATGTAAAAAATATTATAAAAATTCATTAAAAAAATTATTTTATAATCTAAAAAATATATAAATGTTTTTCACTACATAAAAAGTATTTTTTTACTTTTCATTATTTACATAACATATGTAAAATATTAAAAATATGTTAATTGAATTAGTTAATAATTATTTTGATTTAAAATTTTCTATTTTATACAAAAAAACATTTAACAAATATGAATTAAAATACGCATATATCACTAACACATAAACATCCATATAAGATGGGATTTTATCATATATATTGGTTATAGAAAAATTATTGTTGGGTTTTAGTATAAAAACCCATTATCTAATGTATTAGAATAAAACCAAATTGACTTTATTACCATAATATCAAACCATTAAATTATTTTTAATAAAAAATATAGAAGAACATCCATTTTCTATAATGAAATTTTTCCACTTCTTCTTTTCTATAGTTGATGAATATCATTAAGAAGAAACCAAAGTATTCATTCCTCCTAACATATTCAAGCGTAGTTATGAGTCTACAAATATATAGGAATGATTTATATCATAAACTATATTGGATAAAGATTAATCCAATTTATATTGCCTCTATGGTCACTCCTTGTATTCAGAAACTACTCAAAACTCTTCATTCAAAACATAAACATTTGAAAAGTATTTCAAAATGTTACATCTCTTTTTAATTTAATTTTTTTCTGATATTTATTTTTTAATGTTTCAAAAAAATGAAAGATATTTGATTTTCCTTAAACATTATTATATTAAGGTTATGTTAATATATTATATAAAAAATGGAAGAAAGAATGTAATAAACTGATCAAATTTACCCTCAAACCTAACATCCGACCTGTTCTATCAGATTATAGAAGGGAATTCTCTATCCCCATGGGATGGAGAAAAGCACATGGGCATCGAAAAACAAATAAAATTAAATGATTTATCCCAAACTGAACAACAAACACGGCATATATATACATGGATCGGGAAGGAATAGTTCAAAGCTAATAAATAAACTCCAAAACTATAAGAAGACAACAGAAATAAAACAACGGTTAAAATAGATAATATCTCCATGAGACAAGTCTAACTACAAAGGACCAAACCCAAAAATATATTCCATGTCATTGTATGGATGAACTCACACTATCTCACTACCAACTACCCAACTCATCTAACAAAAAACCTCACCGCCTCCCTGTGGGTCCTTGCATTTCCTTACATTTGAAGACATACATAGGTCTGCACACTACTAAAGGGGATCAGAGGGTGTGATCTAGAATGATTAATAGGATCCCACCCAGGTGTTTTATAACATGGATCTGTATAATAATTATTATATTCTCATTTCAATAAAACATGAAATGATAATCAGTAAATTAGTTTTATAGAAAACATTATAAACATTTCCCATTTTCACAGTTTTAAAACTAAAGTAGGTATATCAATTTAAAATAAAATTTAACATATCATATTTAAAAAAAGAATTAAAATGCATATCAATGATAAAAATATGAAACCAAGTAATCAAAAAATATAATAACAAGTATCACCACTAAGGATAACTATAGTTCATACAATTAGACTACTCATACCGCAATCAATCAAGTGGACAATATTGTTCCCTGAACATAGGCCAAGGAAGTAGAGGAATACCCCATGAGTAAGCCCCCCCTAAAATTTTCAATATACTTCCCCTAGAAAAAATTCCTTGGAAACAAAGGGAATTCCCCGGACCATACCTCCCAATAATCACAAAAATATGGATTATGGTCTCAAGAAAAACCTTCTACCAAAGTACCCAAGGTAACCCATTTTCTCATTTTTCACAATTCATTTAAATTAATTGAAAACAACCTTTCTATTTAAATTTATAAATAACTAGGGAAAACTATTTTTATTTAAAAACGCATTTAAACACAGACAGAATAGTAATGTTAGTTCCTTTTAAAAATCATTTTATAAAGAAGGAACAACAAGGTTCATCAACATAGGATAAAGACGAAACCACCTACATCAAAACTCAAGTCACACATGCCCGAAATAGGATCCACTGACAAAAAAACTCAATGATGTCAATAAAGTCACTATAAACTAATCCACATATCCCAAAATTGATCCAATTGAGAAAGACGGTCGGAATTGAAGAGGAAACACCACACACCTCAAGAACATACACCCATTGCGCCACAACCAACAAGGGAATGTCCTACGAAATGATATCGCACAATGTATCAGGAAGAAGACAATAAGAAACACCAATTCATCCCAAAAAATATGATAACACAACTTAGGGGTGATATAGCGATCAATGGAAATGAAGAAGTAGAAAGTTCACTCACCCGGAGAGACACACCACAACTGCAATGAATATCAAACATCGAATGGATCAATCAAAAAGGAACAAAGTCTTCCAAAATAGTCAGAGAGGGGCCCTTGGTTGAGATTAAAGGATAATCGTATTCCAAATGGGAACTCTAACCACATATAGAACCCTAAAAAACCCTAGTCATTAAATTATATGATGTCTAATTCCATTACACATCATGAAATCCATGATGTCCAAATATACCGAAAAAACCCATAAACTCTTATTAAAAACCAATCTTTAGTTAACTCAAGATGTGTAAAATCCCATTATCACATTCAACATTTCACAGAGTTAACCATTCTCATGGTATGCACCCAGAAACTATTACATGTCATGCAACCTATTTAAAAGGTGTGAAAATCTTCTACATATTTCATAAAATAAAAAAAAACAGCATCTAAAAATTGCCCCCTAAAAGGGAACTTGGATAAAGAAAAAATTGTACTCGATCAAGGTATGATGATGTTAAAAACTCCCCAAAATAAATACTTTCTGACCTCAAGAATCCATGTGGAAAATGTATCCTATGGATAATATATACGGCCATTACTATCTCATCAACAACTCATGTTCCAGGTCTCATGAAAATATCATCCTAGTCTCCTTAAAACTCTGACCAAAGGAATCAACATCCCACGCAACACTTTCACTTCAGAATAAAAAAAATTCAATTGGTTTCTCCAACAAAGAAACATCAGGATCAAAATCAATTATTTCTATCTTATAACATGAGAGATATCAGGATGGTACTTTTTAAGCTGAGATAAGTGGAAAATATCAAGAATACCTATCAAATGAACCAGCAATTCCAACCAATATGAAACCTGATTGAGCTACTCAGTGAACACAGATACTCCAACATATTTTAATTCAAAATTTCCCTATTTTCCAAGCCAATGATGACCCAATCGAGGAGGAATTTTCAAGAGAACTCATTCACCAATGGAAAATCCAAAGGATGCGCCACCGATCCGCATACATTTTATTTCAACTCTGGGTTAAAACCATATATCTTTATACACCGTAAATCTTTATTTACATATCTGGAACCAAACTTAGTACAACCAAATCCACTTCTCCAACCTCGGCTAAACAAATAGGTGATATACAAAAATGACCATACATTGCCTTAAAAGGATACATTTTGGTCAAATAATGGTATCTTTTGTTATAAAAAAACTCAACTAGTCACAAATGGATATCTTATGATCCACTAGAATCTAAGAAATAGGCATGAAGCATATCCTCTAGAATTTGAATCACACACTCCATCTAATTATCTTTTTATAGATTGTTATATATTCTCAACTAGACCTAGGTTCCCATAACCTCTTAGAGACTCCTCCAGAACCTCAAGGTAAACCTAGGATCCCTATCCAAAATAATAGCTGAAGGAATCCCATGAAACCTCACAATCATTCCAATATATATCTTTCCCAAATCATCAACCTTAGTGGTATACTTGATCGGAATGAAATGAGCATACTTGATCAACTGATCAACAACTACCAAGATACCATTTCTCCATCAAGGATTCCATAGTAATAAAAAAAATCCAGGGATGCCTCATCACATATCCAAACCAACATCAAAATAGGCTGAAGAAAACTAGAATGTTTTAAGTGCTCTGCCATTATCCATTGGTAGGTGTAACAACATGATAGAAAATCTGCAATGTCATGGATCATATCTGGCCCCCAGAATGATCGTCTCATGTCATAATATATCTTTTTAGTTCCTGGATGAGTGTCCCACAATGATGTATGACAATTAAACATGACCAAAGTCATAAAATATGTTGGGATTACAACCTGATTCTCAAAGTGGAGCATACCATCTGAAGAGAGAGACTAACCAGAAATGGCATCCCCACCATAAATGCTCTATCTAATATTACGAAACTCGTAATACGGATTCTAACGCCACAAAATAGACTCCAAGAGAGATGATGATAACTGAACACTAGTCAGAACCATACCTGTAACATCCTCCTAATCATCCATGTTCCACTGAGTAAAAATCCCCATATGTTTCCACTCCTTATTCGATTACAGAATTGCTTGTTATGGTACTCTCCTACTAAAAGTTTCTTCAAATACATTCCCCTTCCCTGGGGTTTAGGATATATTGAAGTCAAAAATACGAAGGTATTCTACCCATCGTCTCTATTTGAGATTTAATTATTTCTGATAAATGATATAACTCAAACTCTTATGATCATAAAAGACTATGAAACATTCCCCAAAAATATAGTTTCTCCATCATTGGGGTTAATACATAACTATTGAAAACTAAAAATCATGATTGGGGAAATTCTTCTCATGTGGCTGATGCTAAAGAAAGTTCTAAGCTACCAAATGGTCATCCTGTATAAGAATGCATCACAAACCAGTACTCGTAGCATCACAAAACACCACGTACCCCTTAATGGGCTCAAGTAAGATATGAATATGAGCTGATGATAGAAATCACTTAATTTCATCAATAGAATACTAAAAAATAGAATCCCATGTAAATATCATTGTTTTCTGTGTAAGAGCAGTTAAAAGTGACGTCATTCGAGATAAATCCTTAACAAACCCTCAGTAGTATCTAGAAATACCAAGGAAGCTCTGTATCTCAAAGATATTATGTGGTTCTCTCCATAAAAAGATAGCCTTCACCTTCTTAGGATAAAATTAAAATACATGTTCATGAATCTCATGTCATAATAAATTCCCTTCTTAAATCCAAAAAACTACATTTTTGAATCTTTCCATACAAATGGTGACTTATAAAGATTTCCAAAACCAACCTCATATTGTGCTCATGAAGATGCTCAGATTTTGAGTAAACTAGAATATAATCCATGAACACTACCAAGAAGTGTCACGATATTGTTGGAAAATATGATTCATCAAATAAATAAAAACTATAGGAGTGTTATTAAAAAAGGCATCACAAGTAATTAATAATGGCTAAAAATTCTCCTAAAAGATGTCTTTGGTATATCAGACTCTCAAAATCTGAGCTGATGATAACCTGACCAAAGATAAAATATTGAAAACCACTTTCCCCCTTCAACAGATCAAACAAATCTTCCTCACGAAGAAAAGGATACTTATTCTTAAGAGATACCAAATTTAACTTCTAATAGTCCACAAATAAAAAAATGAACCATCTGCCTTATTAGAAAAGAGAACATGAGATGACCAAGTTGAAACACTAGGGAGAAAGAACACTTTTTCCAACAGTTCATCCAAATTAATCTTGAATTCTTTTCTCTTAGTTGGTGGCATAATATAAGAAGGTATCGATATCAGTTGTGTGCCTAGAACCAGATCAATTCTAAGATCAACCTCTCTCTTGGGAGAAGATTGCAGATTTCATCTGGTAAAATGTCAAAAAATTCCCAAAAAATAATGGTAAGATCAATAATAGAAGAAATGTCATTGGGATCAATTGAAACAGAAGACAATGAACTCTTGATCCCTAAGCAGGAAGGTCTTGTACAATCCGATATCAGATCACACTCCACAAGAAACACATGAGAGCTACCATCGGTATCAGGAATAGAAATATGTTGATGACAATAATCAACATTATCTTGATAAGTGAATATACAATATATAACTATGATGATTCTAAATAGATCCGAATCCAAAATGATAAAATCCTAGACCAACTCGGTGTCATATATCATTAATGAACAAGAAATACATGGAAACCCCTGCTCTTTCCTCTTATAAAGTGGCATCACTAACTTCATTACAAAAAACTTATGTTTCATAGGAAGTTAAATAATATCAACAAAACAAGAAGATATAATTTATTGGGAGGCACTAGTATCAAATAAGTCAATTGATAAGGAATATTCAATAAAAATATTACCTATCACTATTGTTGGACTAGCATCAACCCCTACTAGAAACTCATCTACTGTGTGAAGTTTCTTCACTCTTGAGGCCTATGGCTATATCCCTTTAATCCTTGAATCATTTGACAGTCCTAGAGTAGCCTTTGGATTAAATGAACCCTGATCATAATGAGGTGTATACATATCCTCATTAAAGCATTTCAAGTGACCAATGTGTCCATATATGTATCAAATCATCACTGGAAGAGGAAAAGTATGTATTTTATGTTCGACCTAGCCACACTAATATCATATCAGAGGCACATTTCTAGCAATAGTGGATGGTGCAGATCAAGCTCATTAATGAGACCCACCTCCATCACTCATATAATGATCTTTCTAATTCATATTCTTCCCATTCATGGCACAAAAAATTTCACTTGATGGAAGAGAAGCATTGGAAAAGAGAACCTTTCCTTCCATACTTGTCTCTTCCATCATAGATATGTCTATTGTCGCCGCATAAGTAAAAATATTTAACATAAACACCTTCGATCTGATATCGGATCGCAAACCCTATAGGTACATCTGATCCTTCAATCAGTCATTCCTTACCATGTTAAATGAAAAACTGACAAGATTATCAAAACTATTTGTGTATGTTGACACTGAATGTGCTCTCTACTAAAAATAGGGGAACTCTAGAGATTTGAATAGCATGTAAGACTATGGACAACTTTTTTTGAAGAATTAATTTTTGAAAACATTCCAATACAAGTCTATGTGTCTTTCTTCCTGTACCATGGAATCCCACCATCACTTACGGGAACCCTCGATTATATACACTAAAATTTTTAGCTTGATATTATCAGGTTACACTATAAATTCAAATATTTGATTGATCCTATTCTGTCAGTCTTGTACCTATTGAGGTTCATTTACTCTTTTAAAGGGTTGTGGCTTCTCGTTCCTGAATTCTCATAACCAATCTCTCACTCTCTCTTATAACAATATTGGTTGTACCTCAACAACTGCATTCTGAACTCGTGTTACATCTTGATCAACAATATGAACTCTCTATACTATATCCTTGATGAGATTCTGATCTATTGGCAGATTCCCTAGAGGAGCATCAAATGCACCCTCCTAATGAACTTGTGGAAGATGTTTCGGAGGCATTCTAATAGACGCTGAAACATACTAATGATTAGACAACCAAATAAATCTTAGTTAAAACCAGAAATCCATTAACTGTAAATTGATATTTAAAAAAACCCCAACACTACCCCAACTTCCCATAGATACTTGAGTATCACCATGATAAGAGTTGGCCAGGTACTCATCACAGCATTCTTCTCAAGTCCTGACATTCCTATCTCCAGTATTAAAAATGTCCAAAGACAAGTACTCTTGAAGATTGACCACCTATGGTACCAATTTTTAATGAACTGACCCGAGTTACCCTCAAACCTGGAACCTAAGCCGTTCTATCACATACTCAAAGGTCTTGATCCCCACAAGCTGGAGACAAGCACATGGGCATAGAAAAACAAAGAAAATGGGATGATTTAACCCAACATTAACAAATACATGTCATATATATACATAGAGAAGTATGATACAACAAAATGATAAACAATTTAAGTCATAATGGTAAGAAGACTTTGGAAACAAGACAACTATAAATGTTTCGAAAATCTCCAAGAGACATGTCCAACTGTAAGGGTCCAAACCCAAACTGCTACTCCATGTGATATTATGGAAGAACTCCCACCATTTCACCATCATCTACCAAACTCAACTGACACAAAATCTTTCTGCCTCCCTACAGAACCATTCCATTCCCTCTATTGGAAGCCATACATTGGTCTGCATACCACTAAAGTGGTGTGCAAGGTGTAAGCTAACATGATTTATAAAATCCGACCCAGGTTTTTTAGAACATGTATCTGTATAACCGTTCCTATACTATAATTTCAATAAAATATTGAATGATAAAAAATAAATAAGTTTTATAGAAAACATGGTAAATATTTCCCTTTTTCACTATTCTAAAACAAAAGCAGGTATATCAATTTCAAATCACATTTTCCATATCATCTTTCAAAATCATAAACATGAGTATCGAAGATAAAAACAAAGAATATAATAAAAAATAGAAGCATATGTATCAATACTAATGATCACTATAGTTCAGACTAGCAGACTACTTGTGACATAATCAATCAAGTACAAAATCAGGTTCCTAGAACAGAAGCCTAGGAAACAGAGGAATGCCCCAAGAGTAAACCCCCCTAAAAATGTCAATATCAGTCCCCTAGAATAATTGGATTAGGTAATAGATAAAATATACCTGATTAAACCTCGAGATAATCATAAAAATATAGACTATGGCTTCAATCTAAACCTTTCACCTTAGTACCAAAGGTAACCCATGTACTTCTTTTTTACAATTCATTTAAATTCTTTGGAAATACCCTTTTTCTTTCTATTTATTAGTATCCAAGGAAAATAATTTTTCTTTAAAACCCCATTTCAACACACAAAATAGTCATGCCAATTCCTTTTATAAATCATTTTATAATGAAGGAACAATAAGGCTCATCAACATAGGCTATAGATGGAACCACCTACCTTGATACTTGGGTTACACAAGCACACAAAGGGAACCACCAACAATGAAAAGTCAATAACATCAACAAAGGCCCTAGAACCTAGCCTACACAGCTCAGAATTGATCCAATTTAGAAAGAGGGTTGGTGGAGGAGAGTAAATACCACATATCTCAAAGATGAACACATGCCACACCACAACCAACAAAGAGACAACCTCCTAAATCATATCACACAGCATATCTGGAAGAGGATGTAAAGAGACCCCAATTTATTCCAATGAATCTCAAAACACAACTCAAGGGTTCTATCACGATCAATGGAAATGAATAAGCTGAAAGGTCACTCACCTATAAAGATGCACCACAATAGCAATGAATACTGAATACTAAACGGATCGATCAAGAAGGAATAGAGTCTCCAAAAATCACCAGAGAGGGACCCTTACTCAAGAGCAAAGTAGAATCAGCATCTAAATGGGAACTCAAACCCCATACGGTGCCCTAAAAATCCCTAATTGGAAAATTACACTATATGTAATACCTCTAAAAATCTTGAAATTCAATATGTCCAAATATGCCGAAAAACCCATCACCTGGGAATAAAATCTGATATTAATTAACTCACAATGTCTAAAATCTCATCACATCATGTAACATTTCACATCCTGAACCCTTGTCATGGTATAAACCCAACAACCATTACATGTTGTGTAACCTAGTTATAAAACATAAAATTTTTCTACAACCTACATAAAATATAGAAACCAACATCTAAAAACCCCATGCTAAAATGGAACATGGAGAGAGTTAAAATATACCCGATCAAGGAAATGGGGTTCTACAAAGAAGCTGACTCAGGTTTTATCCCATAAATAAGGCAATTTCATGCACAAAAACATGGAATTTTGATCTTCACTATGACATTGTTCACTTCAACACAAACCATTACATGGTTAATACCATCACATTTGGGCCTTAGATTTAGTATCAATTTTTCTAAATCACCCACTTATACTAAAGCCCCATATACTTAATGCACTTTCACATTATATCACATTATATGTAACAACTTGTTAAAATATATATAAAATTAATTTTTGATATCCTCTAAATATATTTTTAGATATTTTATCATTCATTTTCAACATATGTTATATAATATGTAATGAATTATGAAAATCCATATAAAAATATATTTATATACCCTTTAAAATAATTTTTTAGTAACTCTAAAATATTTGTAAAAATATAATTTTGATTAACACAGCCAAAAAGAGTAACCCCATGGGCCTTTAAATAATTAAAAATAATTTATAATTATCAAATTCATGATGGTATATAAAGATACACCTCAATAAAATCATTAGTGTTATGAAATATATGAAGGTATCTAGTACGATCAACATCAAACACATGTTTCTCAATACCTATGTCCACCTGAATTATAATATAAAATATAAAAAAATATTATAATACCTTTTTCCAAGACATAGAGTAACCTCTATACATGTATCATGTTAATATGATATAATAAACTCATATATTCTTGGTTCTTCACGTTTTTATTTCTAGATGGATGCACACATCACATTCCATTCACCCATATGGATGATCACTTCACATGAATCTTATATAAATAGTTGGTCCTGAAGAATTTCACTTATCTATGTATGAACATACACTTAATTAAACTATATTAGTGGGTATCCCATTTGTTATACTCATAATATGAGTGGAAAAATCCCATCTTGGAGAAACTTCAACAGATGACATGATCAAAAACATACCCAACCACCCCTAATTAGAATAACCTGAAAGATAGTATAATAAATGTATCATAACATGGATTTTCACATGATGTGTATTTTTTAAAATTACTTTCTGAGGATTTAATATAAAAAATAAAACATAGAAAACTAAATAAATAATGTATAAAATTCTTTTTGGTATACATATTTTCTCATTCAGTATAGAAAACTCAATTTATGTCTTATGAGTGAATTCCATATTTCTATACAAAACTAAAGCAATGATAATATATATTTTTCATAATGATATATATTAATTAATAATGAAAATATAGATAACTTAAAGTCATACATGGATCTATTAATTATCATTTCACATCATGTGATATTCATATCCAACATGAAGTAATGATTAAATAGATATTTCATTTGTTTGTAAAATGTTGCAATTTATATATTCTAAAATTGATTTAATAATACTAAAAAATATAAAATAACTATAACCAATTTATATTGTTTATAAAAAAATTTGAGGAATTATATTTACTAAATTTTTAATATGTTTTTAAACTCATTACGTGTCTATATAGTGTTAGATCAATTATCCAATAATTCATTGTTTTTTAAGAAAATAATTTATATTATGATACATTATTTGGATTAAAAATTATTTAAGTATTGATTTCTAAGAAGAATGATCCAATTTTTACATTAGTATATTTTTTGGATAAATTAAAATGCCTAAATCATTGTTTGTTTTTTTTACTACTGTGAAGAAATAAAACTAATCAATATAAACCCCACAATATTTTGGATGTTCTGATATCGACTAAAAATATGACCTATCAGGATGTAAATAAACTAATAAGAAACTAGAATACATAAATTTATCCCATTATTATAATTTATCGTACCTCTTAGGCACAGTGATTTGATCATTTTAGGTGTTATAGGAGTTCGAATGAGGTTTGGGGAAGAATGGTGTTTTGGAGATAAATTTATGGCCTGAGGAGGTGGGTTTTGATATTGTGTTGTTTTCAAAAATATGAGACTATGGTTGAGAATAATTTCATGGTGTGGGGATATATCATATCTTATGGGTGAAGGATATGATTAGTAGGACTCTTATTTTTTTGGGAAGGGATAAAGGTCACAGTGTGACCTTGGGCATCACGTTGTGATATGTTGACTAGTAAAAAGGAGTAGTGTTTTGGATAAGTGTGTTGTACCATGAAGGAAAACTTTCATATTGATTTTGGTATCATAGAATTACGGTTAGTCCAATAGATTTATAGTTTTTATTTTCTTAGTTTAGAAATTGGTTCATGACATGGTGTGTTTAGTCACGATGTAGAAGAGGCCTTGGAAGGTTTTTCTATTTTTAAGGATTTATAATTCATATAAAGGATAAATCCACTGTAGTTTGAAGCTTATGAGGCCAATATATGGGTTTATGTATTCTTGAGTGATGTCATGCTTAGGTTCCCATATTATATTGTGATCTAGATTCCTGGGGGCTTGTTTACATGTCATAAACACCTTGATTGTGACATAACCTTCTTTAGTTACATCCAATTAAAATATTTTACCACATCTAAATTGAGGGGATATATAGTATATTACATCATAGTTTTCAAGAAGCGATTCAACGTAGATCTCCATGGTGTAACCCTTTCTAGTCATGTCGTAATACAGGGAAATTCCATCCCTATTATAAATTCAAAACCCCATACAAATTCCATAAAACTCCATTGTTTCCCTCAACCCCAAGTAAATTAAAGGTTATCATTTGAATACTCTTATGTACCCCTTGATTTGATTTTATCCTCAGTAGTGACAGATCTATAGTTGGTGATCTAAGGGGATTTATTCCTACATTTTCATGGTTTCCTTTTTATTATTTCTTTATGAGTTCTTAATGGTTGTGTTGGTTTGATTTGGTGGATTTTTTATCATGGTTTTGATAATTATTTTTTAATTTATAGGTTTTCTAGGATGTTATTT
The DNA here is from genome assembly GCA_963277665.1 of Viscum album. Lineage (NCBI taxonomy): Eukaryota > Viridiplantae > Streptophyta > Magnoliopsida > Santalales > Viscaceae > Viscum > Viscum album. The sequence goes on from OY728140.1 coordinate 1,959,119,189, forward strand.
GTGTAGTTTCATCTAGTTTATATGATTGAATAATTAGAATCACCTCCCATAAAAGTCTAAATTACAGGAATATGGTAATAAAATGGTTTATTAAAACATATGGCATGTTAGTAATAGAGAATATGTGGAATCACTAAATTATTATGTAAATAATGATTAAAGAAGAGTCAGTTGTTATGGGATGGTACATGTTTTACGTGTTTGTATTTTTTTATTGTGTTATCTTAGTACTATAATTTGTTTCAAATTTTTTGTGAACATAGAATTGATGGGGGTTTACATTGGATGGTTTTTTTGTGTGTTATGTTTTGGTCAGTGGTTGTTGAATTTTATTCCGCAAATAGAATAGGTTAATTTGGTTGTTAATTTAGAAATATTGGTGTGGTTGGATATGGGGAAAGTGTATAGTATTATAGAAGATATGGAAGTTATTAGTACCATGGTGATGGGTTGTGGTGTGGATATGTTATAGTTACTCAGTAGTATGAAATGTGGCTATAAATGATGAATACGGTAATGGGTATGGGTTTGGACCAAATGTTTCATTGTTATTGATAAAATTTAAATGATTAAATAAATAGTTAATGGTCAGGATGATTATAGTAAATAGTTAATGAATAATTTGGTTCTAAATGAGGTTAAAATTGAAAAATTAATGAAATGTGGCTGGTGAAATGGATTTTTTAATGGTAAAATATCAAATAATAATAATGGGGTATGATTGATATTATGGTTGTTTTGTGTGGAAGGTTGGGGATGGTTTGAATTGGAGAAATGGAATAATTTTTAGTTTTAGGCATAGATGATGTGATAGTGTTGTGGACATTGGTAAGAATATTTGGTGTGAACCAATAAGTAAATTTTTTGCGAGGTTTCAGTATACAATGTATTTTATTGTGATTTAACATACAACCCACCCATGTCAGATAACCTTACTAACACCCAATGGTTTTGGGTTCTAGGTGTTCACCCGAACATCTAGGATTGTGAGGAAACTAATTTTTAGCTTTTCCAACTTTTCTGATCTTCCTTACAGGTGTAGTATGGGTTGTTATGGACAAAAGTAGTTATAATAATATGAGTTTTAATAGGTTAATTTTGAGTATGTGATAATATATATTTTTGTGTAAGGTAGTTTAGAAGATATTACATTGTAGGGATCATTTACGGTAGGTGGAGGGTATGAGGTTGATGTCCTTCATATTCACAATACACTACTATGATGAATATAGATTATCTTTTTGTGATATGATATGTGGGGGTTGATATGTGATGATGATGATGATGATGATATGAATATGGTATGTGGTATGTGATTGTGACATGATGTATACATTGTGGTGAAATTCATCTATATAAGTTATTCGAAGAACCAAGAAGTTTTCCATTTGGGTGATAGACAAACGAATTTGTGAATAAGTGGTTCTATGATACCTTAATTATATATGTTTTCATATTATAGTTTTATATTTGGATGAAATATTTGGTGAGTAAACCTTAGAGATATTGGGTGATAGTGTCTCAGTTGTAGGTGAGAGTCAACTATTTATTTTTCCCTAAAGACTTATTATGATTCTTACACATTTTTATGAGACATGTTGAAGACAATCCTACTATGTATAAAATTATTAACGTACATTTATATATATATTTATGAACATCATTTTGGGTTTCTAGGATGATCTTAGTAGACAAGATATACATTACTATCATAGATCGTGGAACTAAAGAGTAGTATCTATCATAAGAGTTTATTTGTAATTTTAATTTTAGAGACATTTATCTATATTAAATTGACCTTAATTATGGGGTGAAAATGTTATTTAATAAATGGAGGTCATTGGTGTTTTCTTTTTATATTTTTAGGGATTGTGAGGGTAATACCTTCTATTTGTGTTATTAATACCCTCAGTGATAGTAGCCAACTCATGGCATATTGGAGGTGGATCCAAGGGGCATACTCATATTTTGTTTAGGTCCAAAAGGATTTCCTAGTTGGTTTGGTGCATGAAAAAGCGGAATAAAATATTTGGATAAGAGTTTGGGTGGATATTGAATTCAGAAACTGGCGAGTATTACATGGGTTGGTAAGAAAATAATACCAGTTGATCTTGGTACATGATAAAACAATGGAGACATGTTATGACACAATATGTTAAGTCCCCTAGTGATCTAATACAAGTAACGTAATCATACTAAACTTATTATTTGATGTGATGATTCTATTATCATACATACCTAGGAGAGGAATATGTGTCATTATTGTTTTCACATCTTCCTGAAATGTGGTTCTTCTAGGGAAAGTTTAAATGAACCAAATTAAATGAATCTTAATGAACTACATGATATAGAACTTCAGGATTTTTGTTTAGGAATAAAAAGATAGATCATGGATGTCATTCACATATGGATTGTGGTGGTGAGGTGCAGAGAACTAATCTATTTGACCATCAAAGGGTAGACTGGGTGAGTATAATGAGTCTGAGATGAGGATGTTGTGGGACTTCTAGTGGATTATCTTTGTGATGTATAAGGAGAGTGTCTCTGATCTTAATATGGATAAATTATTGGAGAATATAAAGATTACATTTTTCGTCATCCATGATAGATCCAATTATTGGTTTCCATTGGTATTCATCCATATTTGGTGTGATGAAAACCAGTGATGAATTTTTAATCTTTGAGAGGGTAACGACTCAAAGGTCACTTGGGATGATTTTTAGAGGGAATTTTGTACATAATTTCTATCATCAATGATGTGGTTAGTGAAGATAAAATATTTTTATATCTTCAAATAGAAATAATAAGAATTATGGATCTTGGGATCATATTAAATGACTTCCTTTGCTTCACCCCTAATATATTTATTAACTAAGATTCTAGAGAAATCACTTTGTGGAGGTATTATGTCCAGCTATCCTATACAAAGTCACACCATTTATATTAACTATATTTATAGAGGTATAGAATAAATTTATGGTGATTGATTAGATTCATTAATAGATATAATTTTTTCAATATAGGATAATATTAAGGATTCAAACTGAGGGTCTTACACATCAGGGTATTCAAGGTTCTCTCTAGTAGGGAGTTGGCCTCAACAGTATTTCATACACCTCTCCTGGGGAAATAGTTACTGTGTGTACACTAGTATCTCGAGTAAAACATTTTTTCCCTATGGAAATTATCATCCATGTCAGTTATAGTGTCTAACTATACATGTAGGTCAGCATATTAGGGGTTTACAAATTCTATATCAACCTATACAATAGTTGTCTCAAAGTTTGTATCAGCAGTAGGGTCCACACGATTATGATGAGTCGAGGGGATAAATAGTAGGACAATTTTTCTTATATTATTTTCCTCATCTATATGGTTTTATGGAAGATTATGTAAGTGGATGAGTTCATTATTATTGAGGTGTAATAACTGGGAATGATCGGTTATATACCACAGAGATACCAACTCTAGAGGGACAAGTGATTGTTTGAGGTATGATCTATTTATCATATACCCTTGATTTATCTTTGTTTGATTCTGGGGAACCACATTATTTCATTTCAACCTCCTTGTTATGTTCCTTGGTACTAAAGGTGGAAATGAATCTAGTTCCTCCAGTTTTGGTTATGCCAATTAAAGGCTAGACCAGTTCACTTGATGTATTCCAATGTTTTCAACTAATGATAGAGTATTAATAGTCAATAGGGGAACTATTTCTACTAAATATAAAAGCATATGATATCATCCATGGAATGGATTAGTTATATTATTTTTGTGCATTAATAAATTTCATTCATAAGATAGTTATGTTTTTTAATGTTTTCATCCAGTGTGTGGTGTTTGTTGGCAAGTGGGATAATCAGATGGGTTGAATTCATGTAGAGCATTTTATGTCCCACCTAGTAGCTTTATAGTAGGGATAAATAAGGGTATAGGTGGTGGTAATACTTAGGTTCATTGAGTATTTTCTAGATGTTTTCCTTGATTAGGTTGAGATGTTACCCCCGTAGTATGATATTGAGGTCGGGATGTGGTTTAAACCTCAAGACTCTTTGATTTATATGGATACTTATAAGATGGAACCATATGATCTATAGAAGCTTAGTATTTAGATGGATGACCTGATGAAAAATGGATTTATCTATCCCAGTGTGTTACAATAGGGTGCACCATAATGTTTTTAAAGAAATAAGAAGGTATTTTGAGTTTGTATATAGAATATCTAAGATTGAATCAGGAAATAGTTAATAACCATTATCACCATCCAATGATTGAGGATTTTTTTGACTAGTTGATGAGATAAAGATAGTTTTTGATGACTAATCTAGGTCTAGATATCACCATTTTAGGGTAAAGGGGGAGGGTATCCTAAATATCTCTTCTTGATGTTTATATGGAAATATCAAGTTAAAAGTTATGTCATTTTATGTCATGAATTCTCCAACTATATCCATGGGAGTCATGAACTCCATGTACCATGAAATCCTAGATATTTTAATGGTAGTTTTCATCAATGATATCCTTGAATACATGACGTTTTGGTAGAAGAATGATAAGCACCATGGGGATGTTGTGTAGGTTATTCGACCCCATTATATCAATGGATTTTTTTTCCAATTTCATGTTTAGGAAATGGTGGATGCACTTTCTGAGAAATGTAGTGTCTTGGTAGGGGTTGTAATAGATCCATAAAAGATTGAGGTACTTTTTTCTTAGGTAGATCCCAAGAATTTCACAAAGGTCTCGAGTATCCTTGGTATCATAGGATATTATCAGAGTTTAGGTTTGATTTTTCATATATTGAAAACCCATTGAGATAGTTATTCCAAAAAGAATTGGCTTTTGTATGGACTGATCAATATCAGAAAGATTTCAACAACCAAAAGATGTATCTGGTAAATGCACATGGTTTTTTTTATCAAAAGTAAGGGTTGATGGTTTAGGATGTATATAATTCTTACCACCTTGTTTTTAGTTATGTATTGAAAAAATATTTTTCATTTAATTCATATTTTTCCATCTAATTATAACCCCATGAGAATAACTATGTCACCCATGATCAGAAGTTAGAATCAAAAATTTTTTCCCTAATGTAATGGTGGCATTAAATCATTGAAATTTTTTTTATTTACATATCACAAGATATTGAGGTATTTATTCTCTTAGCAGGATCTGAATTTGTGTTAGCGAAGGAGGTTGGAGTTCTTTTAGCATTATGACATTGAGGTTTCTTACAAATTAGGAAGGTGAATGTTTCAGATGATGAAATGAGTATAAATTCACAAATATATTTTATTCAAGATATTAGATATGATTATAGAGTATTTAAGAGTGTTTGAGGAACTAATATAGATAAATTATGATATAGGGTAGGGTGATGATATAGTTTTCCTATTTTAGGTGACTGTGTATTTAACCTCCTAGAGTATCTTATGGAGTATCTATGGGTATAACCAAATATTGAGGTGACATGGGATAATTTATTCCATGATAATGATCTATAGGGTTTTTCAACGGATGAATTACATCATATATTGTTTCAAGGTAGGCTAGTTATTTCATTAGATATGTGTGTGGAGGTCCTCTATGTGTTTCGTAGCTCAAACTTACTAGTACATCTATATATATCACAGATGCACCATGGATATAGGAGTCTGTTTATGTGGTTGTGGATGAAGCTCTCCATATTGAATTTCATGTCACAATGTTTGTTATGTTAGTAGGTGAAGTTACATCATCATGTTATTGGTATATTTTCTCATCCATTGGATATTTGCAGGTAGAAGTGGGAGGATATTTTAAGGCTCTTTGTCACTAATTTACATTGATCCCAGAGAGGATATGATTCCATTTGGGTGATATTATATCGATTAAAAAAATTTTATCACTTATTATCAATCAAGTTGTTGACTTTTTTACATTTTATGGTGAGGCGGTATCTGGATAAGGTGGTGAAACATATCAAGATTCCAAGTACTATCTTCTCTAATTAGGATCCCCATTTTTCCTCATAAGTTTGGGGAGGCCTCTAATGTGATTTTGAATCCTATATACTCATTAGAACATATTTCCACCCCTAGATGGATGGTGAAACAAAGAGAACCATCTAGATATTGTTGGATGTTTTGGGAGATTATGTCATGTATTTTGGAATAATATGGTTAAATCAACTAACCATGGTTGAGTTTTCAAATAATAATAGATATGAATATTCCATTGCAATGGCCTAATTATTGTATTTGTATAGGTGTGCTTTCCAATATTTTTTTCTCAATACTGAGGTTAGGTAATACATATTCATTGGACCAAATATGGTGTAGATCATGATCGAGAAGATTAATATGGTTTGGGAGAATATGATGGTTTTGAAGGATATTTATAAGTATTATACATGTTGGATAATGATTCTTTAGGGGATCGTGTTTGTGGACTATGTGTTCTATATGGTCTCCCCTCATTATGGGAAGTGAAGATTTGGATGAGGGGATAGGTTATCTTGATGGTTGATCGATCCTTCGAGGTGTAGGAGCATACTCATGAGGTGACATATCAATTAGTGATCTCTCTACAATTAAAGGAGATTGAAAATGTTTTCTATGTGTTTTAAGTTATTTGGTATAATCTTGATGAATCTCATGTTATCAAATTGGGAGTTATATATATAGGAAATGATGAAACATTTTTGGGGTAGCCAGTTTAGATTCAGGATCATTAAGAAAACATGTTGTTTCGATGTATCATTCCCTTGGTTTGTATTTTGTGGTGGCATGAAGTCTTGGATTAATATACATGGGAAAATGTGTCATATATGTGAAATCATTATTCTGATCTATTTTTAACATTTTTTGTCTAGGGGGTTTATTTCTTATATTGATGTTTATTTATTTATTTATTGTTTCTTGAGTTTTTTGTGTTTTGTTAAAGGAACTTTATCCATTTGGTAGGTATCACCATGGAAGTATTATGCTGTGGATTTCCATTTTTCTTATAGGTTTTATTTTTATTCTAAAGTAAGATAATACATTGATATATATCTAATGTAATGACTCATACCCCACTAATCCATTATATTTCATTTTTGGGAATTAGAAGTGTTGGAAAAAGGTTCAAGGAAGAAAGGGGGAATGAAGCGAAATTTTTGGATGGTGGCGGTGAGTCAAGATGTGGAAGTTTATGTCAAAAATAAGATTATATATGAATAGTGTGTCACGATGTGGGGACATATCTCATCTTTGGGGTGAAGGTCAAAACATTTTTGTGTTGTACTATTTTTATAAGGGAGAAAGGCTATGATGTGCCCCTGGGTGTCACGTCATTATGTGTTGGATAATAGGAAGTAGAGGTGTTGTATACAGGTGTGTAATTATATAAAGGCTATGTCACAACTTGTTCATCATAACATTGAGTGTTAGTACGGTTGTGAGAGTTAAAATTTTCATTTTATCAGGTCAGAAGTTGTGTACTGCTATATAGTGGTTAGTCTAAGTGTGTAAGAGAGCTTGGTAGATTTTTCTATTTTAAGAAATTTTGATGTTTTATTATGGATATATCTTCCATGATAGGAATCCAATTAGGTTGATCTTATGGGTTATATATTTTTAGGTGACATCATGTCGAGGTTCCCCTATTGCACCATGATCTTGATTTGGGGGCCTCATTTATGTAGTGTAAACATCTTTATCACAATATGACCTTCTTTATTTATTTATTATTAAAATATTTTTCTAATTATTAAATGAGGTGAGATAAAGTAATTCATAGTGTGTTATTTAGTAAGTGGTTCAACTTTTCCCATTGTGATGTGACCCTTTCTAGTCATGTCGTGTAAAAGATATTTTTCTTCCTGCATATAATTTTTTAAACCCATATGAATTCTATTAAAATCCTTTATTTCCCATGAACCATGGGTGATTTAATTTTATCATTTTAATATTCTAGATAACCCAACCCTAGTTTTCTTTAATCCCTATATTTTGGAGATCGGTTATCGGTGATTTAAGTTGAATCATTCCCTATTCTTCTAAATTTCCACCATGTTCTTCCCCTAAGAGTACTTGGTGATAATACTAATTTGAATTTGGAGATATTTAGTACTATTTATGATAAATATTACTATAAATATAGATTATTTAGGTTTTCATTTTCATGATTTTTGTCTTTTGATCATCCCCCATTTCTCTTGTAATGTGTCTTGTGAAGCTTCAATTGAGGTATGAGATTTTAGACTTCTCCCTATTTTATTTTTCTATAAATTGTGAAATTTTCATGCTTTTGTTTTCTAGGGTAAATAATAATAACTAGGATAACAAATATAGTTAATTATAACTTATTAAAATGAAGGTAATATGTTGAATCACATGAATTTTATAAGATTATATGTTATTCCAATAGTTTGATGACTATGTAATGATAGTGTTGGAATTTTTACATAGTGCTAGTATTTTGTTAGTTTCTAGGATTAAATCACTAGAATAACCTCTCATAAAAGGTTAAATTAATTAAAGTTGTTAATAAAAAGTTTTCTTGAAAAATATTTCTTTTTGGTACGAAAATATATGTGGCCTCATTGAATTCTTATGTAAATAATTATTAAATCAAATTTGGTTACCGTTGTTTTTTTTGTGATTTTAGTTGTTGAATGTGTTATATTTATACCAATATTGTTTTCATATTTTGGTGGTTTAAGGTGAATGTTTTGTGTTTTTTCTAGTTTTAGGATGTGGTTTTATTTGGGCATCAGATTCTATGGCTAATCCCTTGAATGGAAAAGGGAAATGTTTTCATTTTTATAGAAATATTTTTTATTCTAGATTTGATAAAAGGGGATCGTATTGTGATGGATGTGAAATATTATTGAATTTTTGGTGATGGGTTGTGTTGTGATCATGTTATAGTTTCCTGGTAATATTGAATGTTACTCAAAATTATGAATATATTAATAGGTATGGTTTGAAACCAAATATTTCATGATTTTTGATATATTTTAAATGAAGTAATAAATAGTTAATTGAAAGGATGAATGTTGGAATGGTTGATTAATAGTTTGGTTATAAATGTGGATAAAATAATGAAATAATGAATATCATATTTTTGGTAAAATATAAATTATGAAAATAGGAAATTATATGAATTAATAAGGGGTTGTGAATAATTTTTTGTTTTATTCATGTGGAAGGGGTGATTTAGATTACATCACTAAGAGTGGTTATTAGTATGTGGTCGAGGTGATGTGATGATTGTTTTTGGATTTGGAAGTTCCATTTGGTTAGATCCCATACGTTGGCCTTATTTGTGGCTATACTATATAATTTATTTTAATATGATTTCATATGCACCCCACCAGGGTCAAATAACAATACGGATTCCCAATGGTTTCGAGATTCATGTGTTTTTTCAACATTTAGGTGGGAAAGGGAACATTATATCCCTCGCTCTCTCTTCCATCTATAGTTTGGGCTATAATGCCTCAAGGTAGGTATATGAAAACTGAATGTAATAGATAAATATTGAGTATGTGATATACTAGAAGACCTTGTTGGTTAGTTGAGATAACATTACTTAGTGGGTATTATGTGTTATAGTTGGAGATATTGAGGTTGATTTCATTGAGGTTCATGATATCCTATTTTTTGGATATGTGATATGGTTTTTAGTATTGCATAAGTGATTATGATATTGATGAGGGGATATGGTATGTAGTATGTGATTGTGATATGACATATACATTGTTTTGGAAACTATCTATAGAAGGGATTAGGCGCACCATAAAATTTTATTTAGGGTGTGAGATAAACAAATCAATAGGTAAGTGGTTGTGGGGTACCTTCATTAAATAGATTTTCCTATTTTATTGTTATTATTGAATGTGAAACCAAATGATTGGTGGTTGGTGAGGTTGTGATCATTAACCATTTGAAGGTGTGAGTTAATTATACTAGTTATTTACTGAATTAGTAGTATGCTTTTTCCACATTTTAATGAAAGGTATTGAGGATCATCCTACTGAGTATGAAAATATTATCACTATTATATATATAAACTGTAATTTAGGTCTGTATGAGGTACTTAGTTTCAAGGCTTAAAATTATTAACTAGGAACTTAGAGCTATAAATCATTCCTTGTTGTAGGATTTTATTTTTTATTTTCATTTTAAACACTTGAATTGGTATGAAAAAGAAATGTATTATGGAAAGATTGGGTTATTCTGTATATATATTTTTTGGGTTTTTATTTTTATATTTCCTAATATAATGAGGGTAATGCCACCTATTTGTATTATTGATACCCTTTGGGATAATATATAACCTATTAAAGGTGGGTTTGGGGGTTTATACTCATCCCTTTATTGTCTAGGGAGAGGTTCCCAATGGGGGCTGGTTGTAACAAATATTATGAGAACACAATTCACTATATAATGGTTCAAATTTACTTTTTTAGGAAATAAAATTTTATGAACTTAATGGGGGACTATAATCAGATGAAGATAATACACTAAGAATGTTTTACTAGCAGGTTGATGCATAATACAAACATGAATCAATTCCATATGGATTATTTAGACAGAAAAGTGGTATCTATAAAAATATCGAACAAGGATTATTGATATATGTGATGATCAAGAAAAAAACTATACTAACTTGATCTATATAGACATAATTGATTAATTGAAACTTTATCTCTACCCAATACAAACAATGATGGATTGTGAACATTTTACCATGACTAAACACAATTAACATTAATATGAGAACATTTTATTCAATATAAACATAATAAACAGTGGAATCTAAGAGATTATTTTGTTCTTTCTTAATAAGGAAAGAGGTAATCAAATATATATTAAAAATGTACATTAGAAGAGTTCTTAAAATAAAACATCAATTAAAATTTTGAAACCCTGATCTTAATGAAATTATGATCATTTAAAAAACCATATTTTGGAAATAAAAAGGAAAAATAGTTATAAGTGATTCTTAATAAAAGGAAGTTAAAATAGACAAGAGATTTACCATTCGGGTGTTTGTTACAACATAAAAATTCTAATACATTGTTTCTATAGTCGTGCTAAAATTTGATCAATATAATTCATATTAAATATGATTCTCCATTTTTGTTATAATTAAATCTAAATTTTCCAAAAATTCATAATTGTAATTTGGTTTATGTATTTACTAATATAAGTAGTGTAACTATAATTGGTTATATTTTCATAATAAGTGTGTTTTATAGTTTGTTTTACTATTTTTTAGATATCTTGAATTAATGATCAACACTGGGAGGGGGGTTGAATCAATTTTGATGAATTTTCTTCTTCAAACACAAACTCCCTTATTGCAATAAAGTAATTATCACATAAACTCACTCAATATAGAATGTTAATGATATACACATTAGATTATAAAGGTTTATATCCAGTAAGGGTGACTATGTTCCAAGTGTATGATACTTTTTAAATTACCCCCATAACTGATCTCTTATTAAAAAGAACAACCAATTGAAATGTGATATCATTGAACACTTAATAATATTGGGTTTTAAAATATCATGTTTATAATTGAAAATAAACATTATAAACATGGTGTTTATAATGGACTTTAGGATTCTTGATGAATGATCACTAATAAAAGACCATGTTTATAATGGACTTTAGGATTCTGATCTTTTTCAATAGTGTAGCAATATCTTGGGTTTTACATCTCAAAAAAATTCTCTTGGAATGGGATATATGTTCCTTAAGAAACTCTAATGCTTCAATTTAAAAAAAATCAATTTCTTCAAGGCTGTGATTCAATTTCCTGTATATAATCCAACTTTTTTTAGGATCTATGTTTACTCCATATTCCCATATACTTATGACTGGAAAAACTTTCCTAATCTTGTTCATCAGTCATTATAGAATTTGATCGAACTCATTCGAATTTGAAAATAATAATGAATTACTCATTTTTCACAGAACTAACCATAACATGTATAGGATCTAAAAGTCCCATCTCAAACTCGCCAAGAAAAAATATCATTTAAAACACATATTCTTTCATCCTTATCTAATATTCATTGGATAATCACACAATATTCCCATCACCTTTGATGGTTTCAAAATCCAGGAATAACTCAATCCTAGTCTACGATGATGTAGAAAACTTCTAACCATGACATAATGGTTACAAAAATAAAACAAACTTAAAAATGGATTAGGTAATGTATGTTTTATGCAACCTATTTCTTATATGGAATTATTAAAATTAAAACTCCACATTGAATTCCTATTTTATATTTATCTCCTAATTTTTATTTATCTAATCATATAGAGCGAATCTCTTATAAGAATTTATTCAACAAAAAATTACATTTAATGTTTTTATTTAATATCCATATTCCCATTTTTATTTATTGAATCCTATAAAGAGAATATATTATAGGAAATTCCATTCATCCCGAATGGATTAGCCCATGGAAAAAATAGAAATTATATTTCTAATATGTAATTAGTAAATGTGAATAAACTTCCAAAAATGTTATAGGAGTATCCATGAAATCCTTTTTTTGATCCCCCAGCACATAGTGCATGCTAAAAATATTTTGAATTAGGTATCTCTAGTACTTAGATATTTTATAATAGCAGTATGTTTGATAGTATATACAAATCCCAACACTGAGATTAAACAAATGATGACATATTATTAAAATATTAAAACCATTATAACCTATATGATAAAATAGAAGGTATGAATAGAATTAACAACATAATGAAATATATATAAATTTACTAATTAATATAAATTTATTTATATATTATTAGAAAATATTCACTCAATTTTAAATGAATACATATATTCAAAAAAAAAATGTTTTCTTGAAATATGATTTTTATTTATTTATAAGAAAATATAATAACTAATATTTGGATATTTTAGAAATGTAATTTTATTAAATTGGAGTCATTTTTTAAATCATCGTATAGATATTATCTTTGTGTGATATTTTATTATTTTTGGAAAATTATTGATTTTTTAGTAAATAGTGAAAAATACTTATTTTTCCAAAACTATCATTTCTTTTAATAAATTAAGTGATTTAAAAGTACCATTGTTAATTTAATATTTTTTTTAAATAAAATAATAATTTTATAGTAATATATAATTCAATTAGTTATATTGAAATCATCTGTATAATACATTTTTTATAAGTTTATTTTCAGTATTAAACGCATTTTCTAAAAACTATTTTAAAGAGAATAGTGTTACTCCATTTTAAATAATTAAAATAACCCCAAAAAAGAAGGGGTTTGAATAAAATTAATATATTTTATATCTATTAATTTTAATTTTAATTCATAAAATTATAACTTCTAGTCATATTGTTAGTATAAGATCGTATATTGCATGAAAATTCATTCCTTGAAAACCCATTTATTGATACATTTTATGGATTTAATTTTAAATTTAATTCCACCAATAATTAGATTCTAATTTGGTAAAATGGATTAGATATTTTTAATCATAAGAATTAATATTATTAAATAAGGTTAACTTAATTTGGTTTACATAATGAATAGTAAAAACATTAAAAAACAAGTTATCGTTCAAAAAAATTAAAATGGTAAAATTCAGTAAACATAGATGTAAATAGAATAACATGACTAAAACATGTTTATTTTTAAATTTTGGAAGTTTTTTTGGAAATATCACACATCCACTCCATTATTTATCAATATTATAGGCACTAGGTATGAGATTTACTTCCCATTGTTGAATAGATTTCGGTATTTAAAAAAATGTCACTCCTACTCAATTATAAAAGGGCACCACCTCCCCTCACTTAATCACGCCAAAAAAGTTATTTTGCGAGGAAAAAACCTTCAAAAATATCACCCAAACATCATTTTCCACATTCTAGAGATTATGGTCTCTACAAAATAACAACCTTATGGTCCTTAAAAAGATATTCAAAAGGAGGATCTCCTAAGAAAAGGTAATCACCTTCATTGTGCTTCTTCTTTTTACCTCTTCCTTTCCACCAAAAAAATATGTCATAAAAATTCCAATATAATACCAACCTCCTGTTAAGGGTTTTTGTCTCAAAACATCCTTCTTTGAGACACATGTTCTTTTAAGAAACTAATTTATTTTATATGATGTATATATTATCCCTTTAAATTTTATTTCATGAATACTTTCAAATTTAAGGTATTTTCATTTATAATTCATTAACTTTATTCCGGTGGGTTATGATTCAAAATTTACCAAGGTGACAAGGGTTTATCTTCTAACCTCTTATTAATCAGGATTATTTATGTTTGAATTTACATTTAAGGACATTATTTGATAATTTTTTAAATAATATCATTTAATTTTACTCTAATCTAGTTATATATAAACAATTTAAGTAATATTACCACTTTTCTTGCTTTGGTACTTAAAATTACTCACAAAAATGTTTTTAGGAAAATCCAAATTTATTTTTCTCTTTGGTCGAAAATCCTTTTGCTTCTAAATCCATGTTTTTTTAATATATTTTTCAATAATTTTTTAATATTTTATTTTTATTTATTAAATTAATTTTTACCAATGATTAGAGTTTTAAAAAAATCTTCTAAATGAATCTTCGTATCATTTTCCAAACAATGTACTATTTCACTTTTCATACAATATGTGAAAGGAATCATTGTTTTAATGAAATAAGTATAAATAAAACATTCCATTATCATAACCACTCAGTTATTTGAAGATTAATTTACAAGTTTCTAATGTTCCATCTTAGTTAGCATTTTTTCTTTAATATTTGAGAAATTTATGGATTTTAAGAAAGAGATCTCTCTCAACCACCCTGCTGTTTGGGTTATGACCACTCTCTCTCTAACTAATATTATCTCCCTATTTAAATTTATATAATGCTTCTAAATTCTATATATATATCTCAAATATATAAATATATTATTATACCTTCCATTTATGGGTAATACATTTCTTATGTTCATTTCTTAAATTCCATCATTATGAAACTTCCATTGATTATGATATTAGGAAACCCATATTCTTTCAATGGGTAATTCTTATAATTAATACATCTGAATGATTTACTATTTGTGGAATACATCATTAATGATCATTTTATAATGGGTTTTCCCATATAGTTATATGATTCTTTGGGTAATATTTTAATTTCAATGGACTTCGTGTATGGGAAAAGGGAGTAAAACAAATCTATTATGGGACTTTGTCCACTATGTTATATTCTCTAGCCAGTTAAACTTTACTCATGTTTATTTCATGTCATATATATCTTCCACATTTCATATGTTTCCATAATATTATTATATCTTTTTACTGATGTCATTCTATTATTTAATTAATCACATGCCTTCTATTTTATGATATCTTGTTATACATTAGACTCACATATTATGATTCCTTATCATGTTTATTACCTAATTTGGATTTTTAGCGCACACTTTTCTTTTATGTATTCCCTATGTTATCCTATAAATTTTTTTGAGTTCAATGAAATTAGAAGATAATTATAAAGAATAAAATAAGGATGTCATTTTTTAGTTTCCTTTCAATGTATCATGAACATATTCTTCCAAATACACTTGGCCTTTTCAATCCCTGTTTTGTATTAATGGATATTTATGTAAACAAATTTGTAATGATATGTGTAAAAAAGAATATGTCACTATATATTGTCTTAGAGGAAAGGTTTAGTTATCCTTTGTAAGTAATGATGATAAAAATTTAGTGATAACCCCTATTATAAGTATAAGTAATAGACAATGTTTATAGAAATAAGATTTATTTTTTTTAAGTATAGAGAGAGTGGGTTCTGTACAATTCAATCCAGGTCAAGATGCTCTAATTAGATATGGCTTTGGGAAAGTTGTACCTAGGGGTAATAACCCTAAAAATAGTGCATTGGTCTAGAGTAAATCTTCACCTAGATCATTAAAAAAGGCTTTGTTGTACACTTGGTTTTACTCACCCAGGGGATATGCTTCGGAAATTCACAAAATATTTAAGAACCATTATAAAGGACTTGGATAAATTGTTTTCTTTAAAAAACTAGTGGGAAATGTGAACAAGGATAACATAGGTATAAATGTATAGAATCAAAAGTGAGGATAGAATTATCATTTTTTATTTAATCGTTCTTGGTTTATTTGTTTTACTTTGTTATGTTAACGCATTATAATATATTTTATTCTATTATTTATAGTTAACAGTTTGAAATAGGATAAATAATGAAAACAACCAATGTGATGGACATGTAAAGATTTCTATAATGATATGGATAACCTGATAAGAATGGTATCTAGATAACTTGTCATTAAACCAAATGATCTATCTCGAATTATGATCAATAACTGTAATATAGCTGAATTTTGAAACACACTAATGAAGATGAGGATGGAATGTCATGTATGTTCTAGTGTTAAATACAATAAAGAAAATAAGATTCAATTATATACATGTTGAAATTTTGGGAAGAGGAACTATAGAACATGTCATAAAGAAATATGAGTATTCTTTATGTTTTGAAAAATAGGGAACAAAGAATATAATTACTCCAGAATAATTAAGAGTACGGTTACCAATATGTAATGAAATATATTTCAGACTAAGGTTCCACTAACAGTTAAAAATTGTATACATGATAAACTTATTAATTATCTTTGTCAATTACCTAATACGAAGATTAATTACTAATGGTATATGTTATGAAAATCATTCAAATGTAATGATTTAAGTGTTTAGGCATTAGAGTTTAGGAATCAATTTATTGAATTATTTTAATCAATGGTATCGAAGTTATAGGAATCATGAAACTTCTAAGGATTCTTCTACAAAAGTTTTTATTTAAGGATTTTCATAAATATTATAAATAGTACTAATGACCTAGAAAGTTGATTTTATAGTAAGGTCATATATTATGTAATAAAACATGATTGAGGAAAATATAATCTTTGAGGTGATATTGATGTTGTGGTAACTATAGTCAATTATAATTATTTTCTTTTGTGTAAATGAATGATTTATATATAAAACCATATAGGTGAGAAGTTTATTTTATGAATAATGTTATTTTTAAAAAAATTTACCATATTAAAGAAAATTTAATAGAATCTGGGTGAATTATGAATATTATTGTCACTTTTTCCATGGTTTAAAAAAAAGGCAACCCACTAACTAGGTGATAACCGATCACATTTGGTAGGTTTGTGGGGCTTCAAACCACAATTAAAGGGATGTAAGGGTGGATCTATCTACCATTATATTATGTGATCTCTTTGTTGGTATAAAATTGTTTTTTTATGTATATAATTTAAGGGATAATTATATAGAGGACTTTGGGAATAATATTAGGGGATCAGATATTATTAAATTTTTATGATTTTAGGGTATTTTAGATTATTTAAATAACTAAGTATAAGGTATATATATATAACCCTTGTCTTTTATTTAATGGTTTATTTGGGAAGAATGATATTATCTTTTTGGTGATGTAATTTAAAGGGTTTGAGAAAACCTTTGAGGTTAAAACCTTATTTCAAGATGAGGATATTGAGGTTATTCGGGTCAAATCATTTTTAACTTAAGGAATTATCTATGTTAATCCTTTTGTTTTACTGTTTAATTTTATATATTTATACATTCATATTCATTTTGGGTATTATCTTAATTTTTTCTAACCATTTTTTGTATTAATAAATGTTTGAGGAATAGCCTTTTAATATTTTATAAATATTATTATTGGTTAAAATTTAATTTCAGTGCTCCAATCATAAAAAATCATATTAGATATTCATTCTTTAGGGTACAATATGAAGTGGAAATTGATTAAAGCACATCCAAAGGATAAAATTGTGTTTATGAAATAAAAATATTTCAAGTAAGTATATTTTCTGGTGTTCTCAATCTTGATAGAAAATTAATCCCTCACATATAAGAAAATAATATTGAAAAAAATGTTATCTTATTAACTTCATATATGATGAATCAATGGTCATTTAAATAATTAAAAATTTAAGGTTTTTTGGTTGTTAAATTTCCCATGGTCATTCACTTTGTTTTAATCAATGGTCTATATCACTCTCTAAAATTAATTATGCTTTTCATCCATATACAAAATTTTATTTCCCACCAATTATCTCATGCATGGAAAACTAGTTTTTTGTTATTAATTTAGTCGTTCGTATTTCCATTTCCATATCTTAAGAGGAAGTTTTATGAACCCTTTTTGTGATGTGGTTTTCCAAAAAGAAATTTTCAAATTTCAGATTATTGATTAGTGGGAACAAGTTCAAATTTCAGGGACCCAATTCATTTACGGTAGGTATAACTTAAAATCCTGATATTTTAAAATAACAATATATATGATATAATACATAACATTCATGAATGAGATTAATGAATAGTGCATATTATTAAAATATTATGATTATTATAACCTAGTCATAAAATTGGTAGTATGAATAGGATTAACAAAATTATGAAATATATATAAATTTAATAATTTTTGAAATAATCATATTAATATTAACATAGGGTGAAATTTTGGTATTTTACATAAAATATTGATTTTTTAGTGAATAGTGAAATATAATGATTTTTGTAAAACTGTCATTTATTTTAATAAATTAAGTAATTTAAAAGTTACATTATTATTTTAAATTGATTTTAAAGTAAAAAATTATTATTTTTATATATATAGTTCAATTAATTATATTAAAATCATCTTTATAATGGATTTTAGAAAAAGTTTTTTTGCTTAAAAACTCATTTTTTTTAAATTGTTTTGAAGTGCATAATCTAACTCGATTTTAATTAATTAAAATAACCCCTAATGATGAATCATTTAAATAAAATTTATAGATTATATATCTAAAAATTTAAATTTAAATTTATAAAATTATTATTTCTATTCATATATTTAATATAATATCATCTATTACTTGAAAATGCATTTCCGGAAAACTTGTATTTCGACAGGCTTTATGGCTTTAATTTTAAATTTATTTATGACACTTTTTTATTTAAATTTGATAAAATTCATTCCGTATTATTAATAAGAATACTTAATATTAGGTAATATGGTCAACATAATTTTTGGGTCATAATGAATAGTAAAAATATTAAAAAACGGTTACTATGATAAAAAAATTTAAATTGTAAAAAGTGAGTAACATTATATATAAATGGAAAAAAAAATTAAAACATGTTTCTTTTGGAATTTAAAAATAATATATCAGCCCTATATCCCATAAAATCTATTATTTATCAATTTTGTGGCACTTTTCATGAGCTTGACTTCCCATTCTTGGATAGTTATGGATATTTCAAAAAATGTCACTCTTCCTCAATTATAAAAGGGCACCCCCTCCAGTCACATCATCTCACCACCAAACCAATTTTGATCAAAAACCCTAATAAAACAAATCCCAAACATACTTATCTATATTCTAGGGCATCTATTATCCCCCAAAATACCAACATTAGGTTCCTTGATAAGAGATACAAAAGTGGTTCATCTAAGAAAAGGTAATCATCCTCACTGAACTTCTTCTTTTTTACCTATTATCACCCCTTAAATTGTGTCTTAAAAATTACAAAATAGAAACACCAGTATCTCCTATATACCAATATTTTGTTATGTTTATTTCATAATATTTATCCATATCCTCTTCCATCACATAGTAAATGAAATCATCATTCATGTGTATGGTGGATTACCATCTCGTAAACAGATATAATTTGTTTTTCATCAATATATCTCTTGGTTTTTCATAATTATGGACTTATTATTTACATATTATATTTTTAAATATTATTCATTCTATAAAATTAACATATCATACACCTTCTAACCCATCCATCCAATAAAGAATGATAACATTATTCTTGTTTATAGTGGATTTTTTTCTTGTGAAGTGATGTGATTTGTTTTTATCTACCACATCACATGGATGGTATATATAAGAATGTTTAAGGAACTAATATTATATTTATGATATAATGGTCATTTAATAAATATAAGATAATACTTTTCATATTTCTATTATGATCGATGAAAAATGGAAACATTACTCATGTGTATGTACGACCCACCATCTCCACAATCATAATGTACTTAAATTTCCACAAATATATTTCCAAATTGGTTTTAAAATTATCATTTATGTATAAAAATTATAGTTATTTCATGATTATTATTATGGATATTATGAAAAGAATTACCTTAATTATTACGATCAATATATTGATGTAATTTTGAATTTTTTAACAGAATGTTATCAAAACACCCGACGTATACATAACTAATTGAATAATTAATTATATCATTAAAATAAATTAAGAAAACGGTTTATGTATGGTAATAAATTTGGAAAAATATATTAAGAAAAACTCAATATAATTTTATTATAATGTAGACAAATTATATTTAAGAAATTTCTCGATTAAGGGTTTTCATCTAAAAACATCATTTTTTGAGACATGTGTTATTTTATTCTCCTAATTTATTTTATATGTTGTATATACTAAATATTTATGTGTTATACTATTAATACATCATAATTTATAGAATTTTAATATTTAATTAACATAATTCATTAAATTGGGTTATGGTTTAAAAGTTTTCAAGGTAGTAAGAGTTTATGTCTTTATATCATTTTAATTAAGACTATTTATACTTGAATTTTCATTAGAGTAAATTAGTTTATCATTGTTTTATAAACCCATTTCATTTTAGTATCCTCTCTTTATTCTTGACCATTTCAAGTAATAGTACAATTTTACTCCATTTTGTACTTAAAATTTTTGAGAAAAAGGTATTTAATAAAATCCAAAGTTATGTCTCTCCTCAGTCAAAAATCATTTTTATTCCAAATCCATGTTTCGTTCAATTGTTTTTCAAGAATTATTTAATATTTTTATATGAGTTTTTAAATTAATATTTTATGATGATTTTAATTTTACAATTTTTTTAGACTTAATCTTCTTATAATTTTCCACATAAGGTAACTTTTTGCAATTCTTGTAGAAATATGTAAATAATATTTGTTTTAACATACTCAAAATGAAAGAAAATTACACCATAATGATCACTCATTGAGTTTAAGATTCTACTAAAAAATTTCAAAAATACTTTTCAATGATAATATTTTATTTAATATTTTATAAATTTTTGTACATTAAGTAAGGGATCTCTCTAAAGCACCATTTTTGTCGGGTTATGACCGAACACTCTTTAAAGTTGTAGAATGACTCTAAATTTTGTATATATATCACTCTCATATATTTCAATATTATTATACGTTCCATTTATGAGGTAATAAATTCATCATTTTCATCTCTTAAATTACTTCATTATAAAATCTACTTTAATTATTCTATGAGGTAATATTATGAAACCCCTTTTTATTCTATGGGTAATTCTTATCTTTAAACCATATGAATGACTTCCTTTTTATGGAAAAAATAAATTGCGAACATGTTATGAGGGGTGTGTCGAGAAAGAGCTCAAATTCATTGGGTAATGTTTTAGTAACATGAGACATCATATATGGGATTAGGGAGTAAACCTAATATGTTATGAGACTTTTTCCACCTTGTTCTATCGACTAGGTAGTTAGCCTCGACTCATGTTTATTCCTTGTAATATGTTGCTTCTACATTCCCTATATTTCCATGATTTTATGATACCTTTTTATTTATGTTATTCTCTCATGTGATTGATATTGAGCATTAGATTTTAGGATATCATGTTACACTTTTAAATCACAAGTTATGCTTCCTTCTCTTGTTTATTCCCTTACCTGGATTTTTATCACCCCAATTTATTTTATATATTCCCCTGGTTAACCAATATATTTTTAAGAGCTCAAGTAATTTAGAATCTAATTATGAATTAAATATGGATGACATGTTTTAGTTTCCTTTCAATGTGTTATAAATATAATATTTAAAAGACATTATGCCATTTTTATCACTATTGTTTATTAATAGATATTTAGGTTAAAAATCATGCAATAATATGTGTTGGAAGGGTTGGGTATATATATTATCCTTCAACAA
This sequence comes from Viscum album, assembly GCA_963277665.1. Taxonomy (NCBI): domain Eukaryota; kingdom Viridiplantae; phylum Streptophyta; class Magnoliopsida; order Santalales; family Viscaceae; genus Viscum; species Viscum album. Next base: position 1,959,141,260 of record OY728140.1, read on the forward strand.
AATTTTCAATTGTTAATTCTTTGTGATTCCATTTAAAATTAAAAAAATTTAAATCCATAACAAGACACATTAAGCCCCATTAAGAAACCTTAAAACTGAATCATGATTAGTATCCATTTTTGGATTCACCACTACCATAGCCAAACTATGAACCATGTAAAACATGACTAAATTTTTATAGGCTAGATTTTATAGATTTGGGAATATTGGTTTCACCAAATTGGTGTGAAATTCAAAACTAAGCTACTAGATGTCAGTATTTATGAGGTCATTTGGGTGGGGAAAACTTATATTTACAAGAACCTGGACATCATCCCTGAACTACTGAGTATATAGTGACCTTAGAAAAATTATTTTCATCTGATGCATGGTGAATTCAACATTAGAATGTGGTTCATCTACAATATTGTTGGAACATATATTCTAACGGATACGTATCAAGAGTTTATCCCACTAAAGTCAACGTTGGATGATGCTTAATAGACACCGGTTTTGGCCCATAGGTTTTTGAAGTTATCCTAGATGATTAAAGAGGGAGGCCATTGTCCAAGGGGAGATATCCCTTCTTAAGTTTGGATAAAGGCATTACTCAAGGTAGAAAGAGAAGGTCCCAATTTCTAATGCCCAATGGGATTCCCCACTATAAAAAATTAGATCACTCCATGAAAGTTCTGACCTATATTTGAGTAAGATAAGTATACCCATTTGGTTTAAAATGTTAATTCTATGGTTTCTATGAGGTAATGTTTGTCCCTCTTCCCCGCAATATGGGTAATACTCTACTTTTTATTGGTATGTGAATGTAATGGCAATGTAAGACTAGGGAAATTTTTTATAGAATCCAAACAAGATAAATGGAGAGTTATAGGGTTTTATTACCATTAATTGGTGAATATTTGAGGGTGTTGACTGTATTCATATGCTCATAAGTCCACATTAATAATTTTAGGGGCATTTCAAGTGTGGTGGGGGTGTATTGCATCACACTTCAGATATTATGTTGTGATAAGTAGATTTAAAGTCCCTAAAGGCGGTTTTTTCAGTTCGTTCAGGTTTTTTCGAGTATCAATCTTTTATCCATGATACGAAACGAAGTCCTAAGGATTTATAACATATTAATAGATTTCAAATTCTTCTTGTATGGTGATCCACCTGCTACTACTTTCACTGTCATTGGAAAAGTTGATGATGGTCTGAGGTTGTACATTATTTCATTCATATCAGGCATACTGGTTGTCCATATTGAATGTGAGATCAAATATTTGGCATATTAACCATCTTGATTTTCCCACCAATTCATGATTCTATAATAGTCAAGTGTCTCTCCCCACACACATTTTCTTATTGAGAAACATCTAATGGTGTCCTAGAAATTTTGGATCCAAATGGTCATGGAAGTGTCCCAAATATCAGTCAATATGACTTCATCGGGTTCATTGATTGATTTTGAATATGGGTACGACAATTCTTGTGTTTCAATATACCCTAAGTGGTCATTAATTATAATCATCCCTTTAATAAAATCTATAAAACTATGGGACATGAAAATCACGAAATGGAGGTTCAATCTGAAGGTGATGATGATAAAGATCCAAAATTATTCATGGATATCTCAGGAAAGGGCCATGGAGTATGCTAGTATTGATAAACCCACATCTTCCAAGTTAAGAATATCTAGTCATCATCATAAATATGATACATAGGTTCCAGTCACATGGTCATATATGAGAGAAGATTGGCCTGAAAAGGCTTCAAAGTTAAAAGATGTCAGTTCTTCCTCATAGCCAACCGCATTAGCACCAGATTATGTGTGACCCCTAGTGATAAAAAATTGAAGTGACAAACCTATGAGGTTAGATATATGTGTGTATTTCACTAGGATAGAATATTCATCCAAAAGCTAGATGATATCTGAGCACCCTTTTATATCCATCCTAATATTAATTGTAATGAGGTTGGGAAATATGTTCGAGAGCTGTAAATGTTCATACATGAAACTAATGATCAAATCCTAAACAAAAATAGAATATCTTATATATTTGATCAAGTAAAAATTGAGGGGGTAGCTACCCACTATGAAGAGGAATGGGATTACTATGTTGACCCTAGAGAGTTATCTCTCTCTTCACCCATATCTTTTTTCTCTTTCATCCACCATAAATAATTTTGAGTGGATATACCTTGCATTTTGGAGGAAAATAAGAAGAACCAACATAAAATTTTATCAAGTCAAAAAAATATAGGCCCATAGTCACCCCCCTCAATGTACTAACTGAGTCTCTTGAATGCTTAGAACTATCCACAGGTCAGAGGATGATGTTGGATGAAATGGTAATTGGGTCTTTTCGAACGACACCTCCCATTCCCATTAATGAGAGGACTGATAAGGGATCCTCATTATAGTAAGTCCTTTTCCTTCATTTTAATATTATTACTAACCTGATGTACTTTTTTGACCATGCATGCCCTTTATAGTATCTGCATCTCTTTCCTATCTTAAGGGGTCGGGAAATAATCCTTTAATTATCAAGGGGAAAATCTGGAAGGGGGAACAAACTCATGCTGATGAATCTTACAATTTGATGGATGAAATATTTTAGATAGTTCTGCATTTTCCCCATTATTTAAAATATGGTAAAGATTACTATTAATGTTTCTTTTCTTACTTTTCTTTCCTCATAATATTTAAAGATCTATCGCCAACATTGGAGGACCTTGTAGTAGTCAATGTCAATCCCATTTCTATTCTGTAAGGGGATGATCGGGACATTAGATGGTCCAATAATGGTGTGGTGTTGATCCTGAAAATATAGATTTTGAAGAGGTTGTTCTTATTGGGAGACAAGCGAGAGAAATTGAGGGTAGAACCAATTTCGGTCTAGATCCACTCACCTCAAATACCTCTATTGGTGAGGGTTCTATGAGATTTGGGGGTTTATATAATGATCTAATGGATGAAATAACGGATCTTGAGGAAATTTGGCAAAAAAATTAATATCCATGCCTCTTTGACAAGTTCCATGACTTTGATAGGTTATTCAGTTGAACTAGGTTATTCTCTTTCTTAGGTTTTCAAAGGAATAAGAATTCCTTGCATTTGATTTCTTGCATCATAGATTTACCTGTGTTACTTTTTTCATAGAAAACATTTCCATGTAAATTCATGGTGAAGGAATTCAAGCCCACCCTACACAAATTATAGATGGATAAATTACTAAGGTACTTGAAGTGGGAGATTCCTAAGATCCCTTGATCTGATTTTCTGAACAAACTTTGGGGGTTTTCCCTCTTAGGAGGTTCATACCCATAGTTTTGAGGCTATGAGTATTGTAGAGGCATTAATCCCAAAAATTGATCCAAAAATGGTTGAGTGTAACTATCCACTTTGGTTGCTTCACTGCATTTTCTATCTGTAAACCTATTTTTGTTAAAAAGGGGTGTAAATTGTAATCCATTTCCATCGACTTTGCCATTTGATCTTGATAGGGGTTATTTCATGCTAATTAAGCCAATACTACTTTGGAAAACTGATTTTACCTTAGAATGAGTGGAATAAAGAATCTTGTTGAGTACACTAATCCCATAATATATATCAACCTTCAAGAGTGTCTTTGAGTAAGACTTGGAGATGCATGATTCTCTTCGCACTACATGCCATATCATTTGGTGAGACATTAGGAAGATAGTCTTGGTGGTGCCTTTGGAAGACCGACCACCATAAGTTCATCAACAGTCAACTATGTTTACCATATTATGGTACGATAGGTTTTATTATAGAATGATCCACTGTACTATAAATTCAATCATTTATAAAAGGTAATAGGATCAAAGGTTACAGTAGGATAAGCCATGCTTAAGAGGCCAGTATAAAGATCTTACGGTTGTTGTGTTCTTGGAGGAGCAGTATCATACAAAAAAGGTGGATGATAAACAGCGTCATTTAGATGAGAAATATCTCCAAGTGGTATGTCTTCAAGAATAATTAAATTAAATAATGGAAGATATGGTCTAATTACACCATTTTTTAAAGAGGGTATCAACATAAGGTGATGATTTTTTGGTTCTGGATAAATACAAGCTTAGTCACACTGATCAGGTCATTTCCACACAAATATCTTGGTTCCGTTAATCTATGGAAAATTCTTAAGCCACAACTTAACATATAAAAGATTATGTTGAGTAACACATATAAATTTGGGAGAGATACTCTGTTATGTGGAAGTTCCTCTACATTGTAGAACCAAAATTAAAATAATTTTGTTTCCAACAACATGTTTATGCATTTTTTTCTTCATCATAATCATTATAATTACAATGATAGGGGTGGGGGAGAAACCTAATTTTTTTATATGTATTTGGACCTAGAAATAATAGTTTGACTATTGTTATAGTCATATGGAAAACCCTACAAACTTTTAATCCTTTTTGACATCACCTGAATGTTTTCCTAAGTCTGATATGAAGAAGACATAGTTGATGAGAATAGGCTTTTTCTTAGGTAACCCTTCATGGGTTTTCAACATAAAAAGTTTTTTCCCTCTTATCCTTTCATTTCATGAGTCTTTATTAGCCATGTAGAGCATATTTATAGAGATCTAAGATTCAAATTTTACCTGGGGTTCCATTTGTGTGATTCAACCTGGTAAGTACTTTGACTTTTTTGTGGGAAGTTTAAAGTCTTACAAGATGGAAAAATGTGACTAGTTTTTTATGTTTAAAATAATTAACCATGAGTTTTGTAATGATGGACCAAATAAGGATTTTTTTCTTAGAATGATCTGACATTCTTTAGATGCATAAAGGGGAATTTTGAGTATTGATTTTCTCATTCCCATATACAAAACATGATACAAGATATTTATGTGAGGAATATTCATCGACCAAGTTCAAAAATTTGTTTCCAACATGATATTGTAAGGGAAAATGTGAATAGATGAGGTCTATCTTGACAAATAAACTACCACTGGTTGAAAATCCCTTTTTTATAACGTTATGCAAAGCCAATTGGGCATATTAAAACATTGTTGAAGAGTGGAATCCTCTAAAAGATAGTCCATTTTGGTGTGCGACCAATGAAAATCCAACTGGGGATTTTTACTTCATAGTCAAACAAAGGTATCCTATGGAATTATAAAATTTAACTACTAATGGTTGGGATGTTTTTGAAAAATTGGGTTTCTAAAAACCATGATGGGTGGTTTTCAAAGATAAGGTGACTGAGAATGGTGAAGGATTATATATTGGCATTTTCTATAAAGGGGAAACCTCTCCTACATGAATTCCTCTTGGGTGAGGGTGAGTAAATTTTATTAAATAATTTATTTTAGGGGGACCCCTTTCTAAAAAGTTTTGATGAATTTTGAAGTTTAATGTCTTGCAACCCAAACATTGATCGAATAGTTTAACATATTTCGATGAGGATGTTATGAAATGTATTTTTAATGTCATACATCAAATACATGGGGTAACAATTTGTGGTCCTTTATATATAACCAAAATCTTGGTAATTCTCCCTTTCATAATAATCTATTCTAGGAATGTTCAATTATTTTCATGTTTGAAAGAGGAAGGTTATAAGCTATAATCTAGGGACCTCTAGATCCAAAAAGTGATATGGAAAAAATTTATAAGGAATGACCACATATCATGTTTGAAAAAAGGTTTCCATAAAATTTCATTTGGTATTATGAAGATAAAGGAGGTCTCTATGAACTAAGAATGTACATCTAGTTGATAGGCCCTTTTGGTGGGTCACTTATGCAAAGCCAACTAGGGAGTTTTATTGCATAGTTAAAAAATGACATCCACTACCTAACAGGGGAAAATTATGAAAATACAATAAGGTAATGCTACTACATATTTAGAAACATTTGTTCTTAGAATAATAACATTCTATTTCTGATGGCTGAAGGAAGTTTATGGAGATTCTGATTTCCCTAGACATAGAGTTTGGTATGTTAAAGGGGAGTTCTTGAATATGGGAGGAGAATTTCAATTCAAAAATTTTAAAGAATGGGGGAAAAGTTATCTTATATAGGTATAACCAAAATTGCAGAAAAGGGGGTGGTTTAAGGTTGGTCTCGAAGTCATGGATCCAACCATCATTACGTATCTCATTTGAATGAGATCCATTCCATACATAGTTATTGAAAATTTGTGTAGTTTAAAGAATTATTTTCATGACTAACCCTTTATTTTGATGCCACATAATGAGGAAAATATAGTGAATGTAGTTTTAATTAATATTACTAGGTCCAAGGTATTATGGAAACAATGATTAATTTGAGGTTGAAAACATAAAGGATATTTTAGCACACCTTTAAAATCTGGGAGAAAATTTTAAACCAAGATCTAGGTGGTTTTTGAAATGGGAGAAGTGACAGGGGATAATCATGTGAGGGATGACTATGGACCATGGTAAAATAGTGGGTTCCAGCATGATATCATTGGGGATTATAGAGATATAAGAAGCTTATCCTGAGGATAAATGTGTCTCTTGTTGAAAAACACTTTTTGTGGGTGACTTTATACTAATCCAAATGGGGAATATTACAATATAGTAAAATAGTGGAATCATCTGGATGATAGGACCATTTGGTGGGAAACTTATGAAATTCCAACTAGGGTGTGTTACTACATATTCAAAAAAGGTTTCCCCGTGTATCATATATTATATTTTCAATAGATATAGAAGGATTATGAAGATCCAAAATTATCCAATACTAGATGTGTAATGTGTGGAAGTAATATGTATTATAATAAAGGAAGTATTTGGACCAAAATTGCCCATGAGTTTTAGAGTCCCCTGAATAGATCTGACTTAAATGTATGAGGGGACATTCTTTTTTCCTTAATGGACCCCTGAGTGAGGGAACACAAATTATGTTCTACAACATAGATCCTTGTTTGAATATAAGAGAGGGGGAAATTTTTTTTACCCCATTGTTTGGGCTAGGACTTGAGGTCCAGGTGTCACTTCACATTTAATTGAAATGATAATTATTCCACACATGATTCTTGAGGAACTGAGTAGTTTAAAGTCATGTGATAAGGACATGATCCATGCAGTTTTACATCTTACAATATGGATAAAGCTGACTCATTTTGATAAGAGAATATTACTGTTAGACCAGGGTACAGGTCTTGGGAATCACTACATGTCTTATTGGAGTAATAATGAATCCATACAAAGTTCTAGAAAATATTACCCATACTGATTTAATTCTTGTGTGGAAGAAGGGAACTTTTTTTAATACAGGGTCACGAATGGGGTGAGAACCCATATTGAATCCCCTTACATAAATTTTATAGATATATTAAAGAGTGGTGGAATTAATCATATTGTTTATGGACTAGAATATAGGAACTAGTCATCACTACATGTCTCATGGGAATGATAATCAAGACATTCGTAGTTCTTAAGGAACCATGTAGTTTAAAATCATGTGGAAAAGACATATGGTGTGCCTTTTAAGGTCTTACGACCAGGACCCTAGTAACTTCAATGTGAATTTATATAACTTAATAACTTGGGGAATCCTATACTAAAACTCCTAATCCCACGTGATCTATGCTCAATGTGCGAAATAAGGAGTTTAAAAGAATTCTTTCACCACACAAAGGCAATAAAATGAAGGATATGTGCATTTGAATTTGTTGTTGTTGAACCATGATATAAGATCCGGGAATCACTACATATCTCATTAGAGTGAGAATCCAGACATAACTTATTCTTGAAAAGGATCCATTTGTTGGTATGGACCATACACAGGGAGGGGCATGGTTTTTTATTTTGTGGTTAGACCCAATAAGGGAGATCTATGCATCACTATGTATCATGTGATAAAGGAATCAAGACACACATAGTTCTTGAAAGGTTCCATGGGATACCAACATAGAATTTTGTGATCCTCTTAAGCATGGATTGAAATATTACACATTTTTACATCATGCCCCGAGGATTTGAACCATGTAGTTTTACATCATTCCACAAAGGATTTTTCATACATTTTAACATCTTCTGACTATGATGTTAGTCTTTGTAGTATAAAGTATTATATATTAGACTATGATGTCTTCTAGTTTTGGGTTGTATGACTTAGACCATATAGAGTACCTTTTAAGACTATGAATATAGGACCATGATGGCATTCTATTTAATGTCATACAATACGGACACCAGTGTCGTGTAGTTTACCATCTTGATATGAGGATGAAATTTCATTATTTTTAATATCATTGGGTAAATACCAACTACATAGTATAACATCATATAGTAAATACGTATTTCTCTTTTGTCACATGAAGTACTTTTTTGAGAAACCTCTCATTTATAGGTGTCATAATAAGCTCTACATACATTGATATCAAAAAATAATCTCTATTAGAGTGGACCTTGTGTATTAAATAAGGTCCCTCCCAATTTGGCTCAAGATTTGGATTCTTCTTTCCAGGTATCAATGGGGTTTTGAGTACCAGTAGCAATTCTAACTGGAGGAACGAATGGAGGAATAACTTCTTGTTAAAATCCCTCACTATCCATTTTTTATGGACCTCCAAGTGATTAAAGGTATCAAATCCTTTATCATTAAGTCTCTCTAATTCATCCATCCATTTTTGGAATTACTCATATGAGGATAATTGATCAAAGATGGAAACATTGAGTGATGGAAATTAGACCATAATCAGAGGGGCTACTTTTGTTCTATGTGTGAGTGAATATGGTGTCTCCTATGTGATAGTATAGGTGGTATATTGGTAGTCCCACAAGGAATGCAAGAGATTATCTGGAGAGGACTTTCTATCTTTATCCACCATATTTTGGACTATTTTTTATATTGTCTTTTTGAGGGCATCCATCTATCCATTAACCACTATATGATATTAGGATGAGTGTTTTATTTGATATTATACTCCTAATAGAGCATATACAACTTAACATAATTGAAATTTGTTTCATTTTCCATCTATATTTTAGGAGGGATACCAAATATTGTAGTGATGGTGGATTTCTAGAAGATTAAAATGCTTTTGTTCCTGATTTAATTAAGGGGTATTTATTTATACCATTTGGAGAATAATTCAGTGGAAATTATGATTAATTTTAATTTATTGGTTGTAGCTATAGTATACGGCCCTACAATGTCCATTACCCAGATGGAAAATAGGCATTATTATTTGGCTATATGTAGTAACTCTAGTGGTTGATGGATGACGTTGAAATTCACTTAGAAAGAATGACATATACTATTGGATTCTTTGATATATTTCATCATTTAAGTCTAGATGTATCCAAGACTTTATATTTAATTGTAAATACATAACCATTACTAGTGGGAAACATAGTTTCCCACATATACTTTAGTTATGATGGAAGTAGTCTCTTCACCATCGATTCATTTGAGGAGGACACCATCAATGAATCATTTATAAAATATATTTTTTTGATTAGGGCCATCATAAAGATTAAAGTTGGTTAATCTTCATCAGGTTTGAAATTTTCTAGATTTTTCCTATGAGAGGATCCTGTTTTGAAGGTAGTTAACAATGGGTGTCATTAACCAATAATTAGAACATTTGGTTTAGTAATGAGACTGGACTCATTGATCTCTTCCATGGTGACATGAGAAAAAGGTGACACCATTCAATGGTGAGGGATGTTGAAAACTATTTCATCCAGTTTTGTATCTACTAAAGGCGTAGTTTCATTCTCCAATGCATCTACATGGGAATTCTATTATTGAAGGAAGTGATTCAATTTTGTCTCTAAGGTTAATTCCACCTTAACCCTTATACATAATCAAGCATGTGGATTAATTGTTTTTTCATATGGCATAATCCCAAATGATCTATTCAATTTCCAAATCTGAATAATATTTCACCTTTTAGTAGCCTTCTAGTATTTGAAGTGTCGGTTATAGGCCTAAAATGAGGGTTGGTATTCTACCTCATTTTTTGTACAAACTTTTGGAAAAAAGGAGTAAGGCATGAATATATTTTCTAGAGTGATAAACATGACTCCCAGACCAACTTCATTGAGCTTTGGTTCTTTCATTCTCTTCCCTCTTGGACTTCTCAATGCAACCTCAAAATACATTTTCTATATATGGGGGTCATCGTGGATTGAAAAAAAATTATTAATCTAGTAATTAAATATCTAATATTGTTGAGTATTTAAACGGTTGTTCTGTAGATAGTGGCTTTGTTTCAGAACTATGCATATTAACACTAATAATCTCTTATTCATATACCAATAACAAGTCTAAGTTTTTATCATTGTTTGAATGAGATAATAAAGTTTGTTTTAATTTTTGGCATCATTATTTTGTGTGGGGAAATAAACCATTAATATCCCTCAGTCTGATACAAAAAAAAAATATGTGGCTTCCCTTCAATGTGTGGAATTATCATGAGGAGATATAAGATATATTTCTTGAGGATTTCAAATTCATCCTAACAGTTATTATTCTATTGATAAGTGACAACTTCTTCATCAACTTGGTGATGGGAAAACACTTACATATGAGGTTTTCTACAAAGTTCCAAATATAGGAAAGGTGTCCCTATAAACCCATCAAATATCTTAGGTTTTGAAGATATAAAATATTGATGGTATACATTTTATTCCAAGGGTCGACATTAATTCCACAATGATGTATGAAGAAGATAACAAAATTTCTAGAGGTTACCCTAAAATCAAATTTCAATGTATTCATCTTCAGGATATAATGTTATATTCTTTTGAAGATAGTTTAAACATTATCTAGGTGGTCAAAATGATATTTGGGATTAACCACTAGATCATCAATATAGAATTTGAAAAAATTCATTGTCAATGATTTGAATATGAAATGCATGACATGTTGGTATGTGGAATTAGTATTTTTTTTCAAATGGAATTACCTGATAGCATAATACTCTCTAGGGGACCTGACGGTGGTTGATTCTTTATCTTCTGGGTCTATACTGATTTGGTTGTACCCTAATTAACAATCCATAAAGTAGAGTTCTTGATAATCAAATGTTTCGTCAATTAGTAGCTCTATGATTCGAACCAATAAGTATTATTTTAAACAGTTTGAGTTGAGATCTCTAAAGTCAATTCAAACTCTGATTTTCCCGTGATTCTTATTTAATAAGATAATGTTATCCATCTACTTCGAATACTAAACTTCTTAGATAAAGTTAGCCTTGATAATTTTTTCCACATCACCCTTAATTTAAGAGGCTTTAGTCGGGTGTGTCCTCTTGGATGTCTATTTATAACCCTAGTGGTTTTCAAGAAATCCTAAGTGCTGAGTGGCTACCTCAAGATTGAGTCCAAGAATATCTGGATAATTCTAGGTGAACACGTCAAGATGATTCTTCATGAAGCATGTATAAACCTTCTATTTTGTTTAATACACAGTCCCAAAGATCAGTTTGGTTTTTAGATCTTCTTACACACCCAGATTTATTTCTATGAGTTCATCAATAGTGGTAGAGACCCCTTCCTCAAATGTAAGAGGGTATCCCTAATATATTACACCTATTATTCTTCCTATTGATCCTCCACTTTAACATATTCCTTGTTCATAGGGGAGTTAGGGGATGAATCAAATTTTCCAGAGTTAGGGGAGGAGTCAATGTTTTGAAATTCAGAAGGTGAAGCAACTACTTTTACCCAATTAATGATGAGGGTTATCCTTGAAGCTCCAAGGGGTAGGTAAGGGATAGAGAATGAGCATCTTAATTTTATCTCAATGATGTGATAAACTCTTATGAAGTAGATGATGAGGTTGAGATTTGTTGAATCTCATGGGATTGTAAGAGATCATTCCCACTTGGGATTTCATCACTTTATGGAGAGTCGATGACTTATCCAGTGCTATATGGTTCAGTTGTCATGAATAATATCATTGATGTTATTAAATATATTCCTAAATTCAGACCCACCTCTTCAATATAATTGATTTGTAGCACATAATCAGAATTGATATGAATTAAGGGGTTATTTGGGGTCATTTCTAGACTATTTGGGGAATTCATTTTAGAAACATCATTAATCATGGTCTATTTCCCTTCCCTATTGTAAAATCCAGCATCAATGTATAGTGATTTACAAGATTTAAATAGGTAATTATCACTAAGAAATGATCCAGATTATCCATTAATGAATTATTTAAGGCATTAGTGGTATTTTAATGGAATAGATACATGATGGTGTAACTAAGGCCTTTCTGGTAGAATGTTGAAGGCCAAATCTTCTCGAAAATACAATAATTATAATTCATATACAAGATCCTTGAACTCAGCCTTGAGGTTGATTTCACTGAGAGTATTATGCTCACTCTTGTAATAAACCTATCACACTATAGAACAAAGAGACAAGTGGGACACATTGTAATCTAGTAGAAAAAGTGTTTATACTAAAATAAGGTTTACTCCTGATCCATTGTCAATTGAAGGTTCATCTGATATTAATTTCATTTATCCCACCAGATATATACAAATGTTTTATTTTTCCTTGTATAATGAAATATTTATCCAACTCCATGAAAGATATGATCTTGAGGTATTCTATAGGATCTATCTCTGCAAGATATACTTCCACATCCCAAAATTCAACCACAAATTTATCAGGTCTTTATAAATCCTCTATGAGCACTTCCTAGAGGTCTTTTGATAGACTAAAATCATCCATGATTGAAAAGTTTTCCAGTACTGGGGCTAATTGCATTAAAATTTCATAATTTTTGGCTAATTTTCTTTGCTTCCAAATAAGGGTATACTCTTATCCAAGATCATTAACAACCAAATTAATTGATATAGGCTTATTTGACCTTAGAATAGGATTTGAAGGTGCTTGTATCCTTAGTGTATTCAGTCGACATGGCATGCCTGCGCCCCAAAGTAGATTGGGTGATGGCATACCCTCTTGTCGATCTACAAGGATGATCAAATACAAGAAACCCCTGGCATGTGAGTGGGACTTACTTTCTCCTCCTTAGATCATTGATGAGGTATTCCATGACTTCATCCCATGTAGATAGCCCAATCAGGGATATGGCCCGAGTATTAACTTCAACCACGACCACATATTCCACTTTGTCATTGATATTTGTGTCCTTTCCCACCTACTTCCCATATAGATGTAGAGCACTTGGGTTAATATCCACATTCATCATTCGCGAAGGGATCCGTTAAATGTATAAAATTAATGTAATCAAATATCAACTCCTCATCTAATGAGGACTGCATTTGGCAGGTCGAATCTTGTTGAACCATTTGGAGAGGCAGTGCCTGTTTTATTGGGAAATTAGAAATGAATTCTAAGAGATTAAAAGCTAAATTCATCTTTGGTTGGAGGACTAGGTATCCAATGTAGTCATTTTTGTCATAAAATAACTGGTTGGGGGAATATTTGGTTGTTTCAACTACGCTTGAAGGATATCATGAATCTGGTTTATCATTTTTCTGACAATTGAATCACACAACTTCTCCATAATTTTATTGTTAACTTTATGCCATATATTCCCCACCTCTGGACTGGGGGTAAAAACACAAGATTCTGGCATGGTTGTCTTGCCCTATTTCACATTCCCAGATTCCACCATTTTTTGCAGGATTCATTTGAAAACAAAACACTCCTAGATGGTCTTCCCCAATGTTCGATGGAAGGGAAATAGTTTGGTTGATCTTAAACACCATCCTGGTTAGACGAAATTGTTTTTAACACTCAGGGGGGATATCAAGATATGGCACAAGATTTGGATTTTTAGTTGGTGTATGGGCCAGCTAAAGTGTAATGGTGGAAACCTATTATTTACTTATTCAATTTCCCTAAGCTGGAGAAATTACTCAAGACTTAACCTTTGTTTGTGTGATGGAGTCTTCCATTATTTGAGAAATTGTTGTATTATCCCAAAACCCTCTTGTATACTTCATAGGAATGAGTGGTGTGTGAAACTCATCATGATGATTCACCATACATAAGGATAATAAATCTTAATGGGGAAGCTTTAGGCTTAGGGAGTATGTTAAACCATTCCACCTAGAAATGAAATATGAAACCCTCTCATTCTCTAACTATTTGATGTTTTAGATGTCAAGTAATGTATTATTCTGTATCATTGAGTTGAATTGGAAGAGAAACTTATGATGGAGATTGTAAAAACCCGGGTAATTATAAAAAAATCATTCTAGAATTAAATAGTTAAATGAATTTTAAATTTATAATAAAATAAGTGGTATTTATCGAAATTAAGGTATCTATAATAATAGAAATGTAACCTCACTAATGAGAGTATAAATAAAATTTATATCACTTATAATAGAAAATATGATATATTTGTATCATTGAGTAAGTAAATAAATGTTTTGAAAATAATAAATTAGGTGTTGGTATTTTTGTGAAATATAAATATTTTTTAAAAGTTTTATAATTAATATAATGATTTAAAAGAAAACTTATCTTCATAAAATAGATTAAATTTTTTTTTCTTATTATTATAAGATAATTTCAAGATACCTTAATTAATTTTTAGATGTGTCATAAAATTTTTTACAATATTAAAACTGATATTTTTCAAATAAATGATGATTTTAATTAAAATTAAAATTTTTCTTATTTAAAAATTATTTTTTTAAAATGGATTTCATTTTTAAATTTTATACATTGAAAAATAGTTAGGTTTAATTTTTTTAATTTTTCAAAAATAGTTGATTTTGTGTGAATATTGAAATACGATAATTTATCATATTTAACAAATACATGAACTATTAAGTCATAGATTATGTATGGATGATATAAGCCCATAATCTCGATTTATCCTTCATTATTTTAGTATATTTAGTGATAATTCTCATACTATTCATATTCTTGATCCAAAATAAAAAAACTAATGAATAAAATATTCAAAAAACACCAATCTCCTTCACTATAAATACTAAACATCTCCACCTCTTCTAATCAAACCTAAAAATCCTTTAATATTGTCCAAATTCTTCCTAATACTCCTTCCAAACCACTCCCAACATTTCTAGAGTCCTTTCTCTCAACAAAATAATAAATCTAATAATCCAAATGCGGTTCTCAAAGAGAATAATTGAAGAGGTAAAATCCTCTTTCACTTTCTTTTATTTTCTTTTAAATTTATTTTATTTTCTTATTATCTCCTAAAATCCCCTATCCAAAGTGTCATAATAACACCATTATATTAAAAATAATGAAATTTTAATGGGTTGATATAATATTCATCATTAGACATCTCCTCTGCTCCTTTTATTCTGGAGAATTAAAGCATCATCTGTGTCGTGTTGATTCATCATCTTCATAGATGTCAAATTTTAATTTTCATTTACCACCATTAAGGCTGATCGTAAAACCATTATTTGGGTTAAATAATATTTTATTATACATCTTATAATTTATATAATGTTTTGGGGCCTACATATAAAAATTATATTAAATAAAATGATATAATTTCATGATTATCATACAAACCGCCAAAATAAATAAAACCATTTTCATCAATATTTTATCTAATGAATCATCCTCATATAAAAAATTATTTACAGTATGTTTTAAAATTTTGAAAACATATTAACACCATTTCCTTCCACTTTTGGAATTTTTATTCTATCTTACAGGAAAGAAATAATGAAGAAACCATGAAATAAACTAACACAATATAAAAAAGGATAATAAAATATATTCAATAAATGGGTGGAAGCATATTATAAAAAGATCATATAAGGAATTATAAATTTGACAAAAGTTCTTTAATATATTAATAACGCTCTTTAAAACATTATATAGGATGCCTGAACACATTTCAAGTAAGACAAACCCAAGTTAAGGGTCTTTCCTTTTAAAATCCTATTTAATGTCACTTTTTAAAAAATTAAAAAATAATGTTTCCTCTTAACTTATATGACATGCACGAATTATCATATTTTTATGATGCCTTATTGTTTTGAGGCCTTATTTATAAAATTTCCATTTCATTTTAAAAGAATTTTTTTCCTTTGTATTTGCGCAAAATTATTTTAAAATAAGTTATTCTCCTTAAGAAATGTTTTATGATCCATGTGTTCATGTTTTATGATTATGTTTTGGTTCTAAGGAATTGTTTATGATGAAGGTAGGGACCTATATCACCCTCCAATACATTGGGAATGTTTATTTTGTAAGATTACCATAATGGTTATTTCAAGTGTAACTACAATGGTTATATCATAAAGTATTCATGAGGGTTACGTTGTAAGGTTTATGTGAAGGTTAAAAATAATATAGTAACCGCAAGGGTTTTAATGTTAATTAATTAATACCCCAAGTTACCTAAATGGATTATTTATGTTTTCTATGTTTTCAAAAAGTTACTATAAGATACTCTTTCGGTGATAAGTATGTCTTTGTGAAAATGATTTCCTAAATTTATAAGTATTCATGGACTAATTTTTTATTTCTTTTATATCAATTACTAAGATTCTTATACTCATACGAAGTTTTTAAATGTTTTTTATATGATTTATGGATGGGTATGAGAAAATAAGAATCCAAGAATATTGTTCTGAATATTATTCATGAAAAAATTTCATATTTTATTAAAACTTCTTTAACATGGGAGAAATGGATACTATTTTAGTAATACCTACTTTGTATTCTTGATGGTTGATGTGTATAAATTATGAACTAATTTTCTATAACTTTAAGTCAAAAACATATTTGGAAATTTAAGAAATTGAATTATATTTGAATTAACTATTTTATAAAATTTATTAGTATTGTACCTTAAAGTTAGTATCAAATCACAATTTAGATAACTTTAGTTGTTAGGATAATACTAATAGAATAACATAAATTATTTTTACTATATGGTTAAGTTGAAATTAAATAGATTTTAATGATTACCATGTTTCTTTATCTGAGATATATCTGTTCAGAATGTTTTTTTGTAGAATAAATAGGGAATCTGAAGTAGAAAGGCACCAAAAGGATGATATCCTTCCAAATACACAGCCCAGAATGGTGGTAATTAAAACTCAGTAGTTTATTCTCGTAATGGATTAGTTGATAGAGGCTATAAATGGTGGAAGCATAGATGCAATAGAACAACCAGAGAAACCTTAAAAGAACATGACTATAGTGGATCATTTTATGTGGCAACACCCTCATGCTTTCAATGGATCTTCTGACCTAGTGGTGGATGTAGGTTGGATTAAAGCCCTAGAAAATATATTCAATGTCATGGGGTGTTCAAACAATCAAAATTTTAGTCTTTCTATTTTCCATTTTGAAGGTGAATTCATTCATTGGTGGTAAATGGTTAAGAATATCAGGGATAGTGAGGAGATTAATGTCATGGAATGGGATTAAATTAAAAATCTATTCCTTAAAAAATATTTTCTTGTGGTGGTTCGACATAGGATAGATAATAAATTCCAAGAATTAAAACAAAAGGAAGGAGATTAAGTGACTGTTTTTGAAGCAAACTTTACTAAATTGGAAAGGTAAACTCTAAATCTTAATCAGGATCATGATATTAAAATTAATCATTTTTACTCATGATTGAATCTATGATATCAAATGGAATTGGCCTCCCGTGAATTCAAAATCCATGATAAGCTTGTCCAATGTTCTAAGAGGGTATAAATTGAGTAGGTTGATGATCATTTGTAATTTAAAAATTAGTAAAAGAAAAGGTCCATATAGAAATTAATGTCTAACAATCAATCAATAAAATCTGAAGGTAAGAAAATCCAATTTATTGTTTGTGAAAATTGTGGTAAAAAGAACCTTGGGGAATGCCCTAAAAAACCAAGAAGTGTTTTTTATGTGGTAAGTTTGGATAAATGGAACAAGATTAAAATGAAAATTATATTATGTATAATTATGATAATAATTATTTTAAATATGGGGTCTAGACATTCCTTTATTTCTAAGAAGTTGTTTGGTAATTTTAAAATTTCACCTCTAGAAATGAAACAAGAACTTACGGTTAAAACACCATGGGAAATGTTAAACCAAAAAATTAATTATAAGATACTTTATATTATTTTTTTGTAATTAAATTACATACAAACCTGACTATTTTTCCTTAGTATAGTTTTATGTCATTATGGGTATGGATTGGATTTCTGTTTATCTAGTAAAGACAAATTATGGAGAAAAAGAAGTTAATTTTAAGAAATATGTTTTGTTTATATATAAGAATTAACCCATACGATTGATAACATTTAAGGAATCTAAGAAACTGTTAAAATATAATAATTAAATTTATCTTGAAAGTATTTTTGAAAAAAAATGTAATTGTTCAAATTAATGATATTTTGGGGGTAAATTATTACCATGATGTTTTTCAAAATTAATTGCTAGAAATTATACCTATTTGGGAATTTGGGTTTACCATTTCATTAGTTCTTGATGCTAATCCAATTTCAAAACCCCCTTATCAAATGGCTCAAGTGGAGCTTCTTGAATTGAAAATGTAGTGGTAGGAGTTTCTTGATAAAGAATTCACTCATCCTAGCACTTCACCATGGGTTGATCCTATTTCGTTTGTTAGAATGAAATATGGTTCCATGAGGATTTTTATTGATTATAGAGATTTTAATAACATAACTATTAAGTATAAGTATCCACTGCCTCATATCAATGACTTTTTTTATCAACTCTAAGGAACTTAGTATTTTTCCAATATTAACTTGAGATTCGGGTACGATCATCTGAAGGTGAATGAGGACGACAATCCAAAAATACAATTCTATTATAAATATAAGCATTATGAGTCTGTTGTTATTCCATTTGGTTTAAAAAATGATCTTGATATATTTATAGATCTTAAGAATAGCATATCCTATGAATATTTGGATAATTTTTTTGTGTTTTTTTGTTGAGGATATTTTTTTTCTTCAAAAGTTTTTTAGGATAATGAAACACATTAAAGTATTCTATTTCACACTCTCAAAGAAAAAATTTTCTATGGAAAATTTTGAAAATGGGATTTTTGGTCGCAATATATTTATTTTCGTGAAAAATTTGTAAGTAAGGATGGAATAACAATCGATCATGTCAATACAAAAGAGGCTGATGAATGGAAAAGACCTAAAAAATTTATAGAGATTTTTATTTTTCTTAGATTAGTAAGAAATTGTAGATGATTTGTTAAAAACTTTTCCCAGTTATTGTTCCCACTATCTAAGATAACACAAGAAGGGGTTAAATTTATTTGGATCAATGAATTTGATATTTTTTTAGGGAACTAAAGCGGGGATTGGTGAATTCCCCAGTTTTGGGCTTACATTCTAGAAATTTTGACTTTATAATAAAAAATGATTCTTATGTGATGGGACATGGTAGTTATTTGATACAGAATGATCATGTAATTTATTATGCTTCAAGACAACAAATACCATAGGAGTTAAATTATCCAACACTTGGTTTGGAATTAGTAGTTATGGTTTTTGCTTTAAAAGTTCGGAAATATAATTTATATGAATCCAAATATGAAATATACACTTACCAAAAATGTTGAAATTATATATTTACTCAGAAGAAATTTAACATTAGGTAGATAAGATGTCTAGAACTGATAAAGGATTGTGATTGTGTGATCAATTAACATCATGTAATAGCAAATAAAGTGGTGGATTCCCTAAGTTGAAAACATCATACATTATTAACCATGTTACATTTGGAGTATAACCCTTGATTAATGATTTGATGTATTTTTTCATAGAAGTTGTTGGTGTAAGAAATTTATCTGTTTTGATTCAAGTGTCAAGGCAGTTGTCCCTTTCAGATAGAATTAATCAAGCACTTCAGGAAGATTTTTAGTTACCAAAAAGGCTAAATTGTTTAAGAAAGGTATGTTTCCAAAATTTAATATTGATAAAGATGGACTTTTGAAATTTAGAAAGATATTATGTGTGCCTTGGTATTTTCAGCTGAAGAAAGAATTGTTTAGTGAAGCTCATAGTTATCCATTTCCAGTTCATCTTGTCAGTACTAAGATGTACAGAGACCTTTGGAAGTATTACTGGTGGGATGTAATAAAAAAAGATATTGATTATTTGACAATAAAATTTTTGACATGTGAATAGGTTAAATAAAAAAGACAACTACCAAAGGGGATGATAAATCCTTCTTCAGTGCCAATGTTAAAATGGGAAAATATATCTGTGGATTTTTTATTGGGACAACCAAATAATTCTCAAGGTAACAATGCAATTTGGGTTGTTATTGATCAACTGACTAAATTTTCACATTTTTATTCCTATTTTAGACACTATTTACCTAGACCATCTTTCTCGATTATACCTCAAATATATTTTTAGGTTACTTGGATTTCCTCTCTCTATTATATCTAATCATGATCCTAGGTTCACTTATAAATTTTGGAAAGTCCTTCATAATTCATTGGGAAATGAATTAAATTTTAGGACAATCGTTCATCCTCAATCTAAGGTATATAATAATTAAAAAATTCAGCCCATTGAAGACTTTTTTCGAGATTATTCCATGGATTACCTAGGAATTTGGGATCACCATATTTCATTAGTTGATTTTTCTAATAAGAATAGTTTTTACCAGTATACATATGAAACATTTTGATGAATTATAAGGAAAACAGTGTCGAAGTCCATCATTTTGGGATGAAATTAGGGAAAGGAATTTAATAGGGGCATAGTTATTAGAGAAAGTGGCTGAGAAAGTGAATATGATCAAGAAAAACACAAGGATAGATCATAGCAGGAAGAAAAGAAATTTGAATAATAGAAGGAAATACATTTCATTAAAGGTAGGTGATCATATTTTCCTTGAAATCACTCCATGGAAAATTGTGATACATTTCTGTAAGAAAGGAAATCTAAGTTCAAGGTTAATTGGAACCTATGAAATCTATAATAAAGTTGGACCAGTTTCCAATTGAGTAGCTTGGCCTCTATGTTTATCTCAGGTACACAATGTTTTTCCTGTTTCAATATTAGGAAAGTATGTTCCAAATTTATCTCATGTTTTGAGCCTAGAATTAGTTCAACTAGAAGAGAACCTTTTTATGAGTAAAATCATGTTCAGATTATTGATTGTAGAGAGAATGTATTTCAGAATATGGTAATTCACCAGGTTAAGGTTTTGTGGAGAAAACACATGATTGAAGAATAAATAAGGGAATATAAAAAGCTATAAGGGGAAGGTATCCTCACTTGTTTTATAATTGAATAATAATTGTGAGAATGAAATTTCCATAGGGGGGAGAATGTGACAACCAAGGTGCATATAAATAAATTTATTTTTATTGTGGAAAAAAATAGTTAAATTCATTATAAATGTATAATAAAATAAGTGGTATTTATTGAAATTAAGGAATATATAATAAAATAATAGTATACTCACATAAGATATTATAAATAAAATTAATTTATTCTATAAGATAAAATATGATATATTTATATCATGGAATAAGTAAATAATTTTTTTGAAAATGTTAAATTTAGTATTGGAATTTTCGTGAAATGTAAATGATTATTTACAATTTTATATATAATATAATGAAATAAAGGAAAAAATTATCTTCATAAAATAGATTCATAAATTAAAAAAATTTATGATTATAAATAATTTCATGATACCTTAATTAATTTTCCAAAGCATCACAAAATCTATTATAATTTTAAAACATGTATTTTTTGAATAAATGATGTTTTTAATTAAAATTTAAATTTATCATATTTAGAAAATTATTTTCATAAAATGGAGTTAATATTTTAATTCTACACATCAAAGAATGGTTAGGGTGAAATTTTTGCGGTTTTTCTAAAATATAGAATTTTTTAATGAATAGTGAAATGCAGTAATTTAGGGAATTTAACAAATAAATGAATTATTGAGTCATAGATGATATATGGATAATTTGAGAATGTAATATCTAAATATAGAATATTATTTACATAAATTTAGCGACAATTTTAATATTATTTATAATCTTGATCCAGAATAATGAAGTAATGAATAAAATATCCAAAAAAACCCCTCTCCTCTACTATAAATTCCACCCCTCACCACCTATTCTCATCACACCTCTAAATCCATGAATATTGAGAAACTAATTCCAAATAATATTATAAAACCTCTCCCCCATGTCCATTATCCATTTGTCTCAAAAAAAGATCAAATCTAATATTCCAAAGGAGGTACTCAAGGAGAATAATTCCATAGGTAAAATCCCCAATCATTTTCTTTTATTTTATTATCAATTTATTTTGTTTTGTTATTATATCCCCAACTAACCTATAAAAAGTGACATTAAAACTCCATTATATTAAATATAATATAATTTTATTGTTTAAATGGAATATCCATCATCAAATCTCTCCTCTTCTCCTCTTATTCTAGAAAATGAAATCATCGTTCGTGATGTGTTGATTCACCGCCTTCGTGGTCATCAAATTTTCATTTTTTTACCATATTCAAGGCTTGTAAAAAACCATTATTATGGTAAAATAATATTTAATTATAAATATTATAAGTTAAATAATTTTCTTGAACCAATATATTAATGTGATATTAAACAAAATGATATAAGTTCATGATGGTCTTAAGAACTGCCAAAATAAATTAAATCATTTTCATAAATATTTTATCTAATGAATAATACTAATATCAAAAAAATATTTATTGTATAATTTAAAATTATTTTAACATATTAATACAATTTCTTTCCACTTCTTGAGTTTTTCTTTCATTCGACAAGAAAATCCATAATGAACCAACCATGGAAACCATGAAATAAATGCACCTAAAACAATAAAAATAGAAAAATTTTATCAATAAATGGGTGAATATATGTTATAAAAAGATAATATAAGGTATCATAAACATTATATAGTTCTTTAATATATTAATAACACTCTTTATATCATTATCTTGAAGTTATGGATATGTTTGAAGTAAGACAAACTCGGGGTAAGGGACTTTCCTTCTAAATCCTCTTTAATTTATCTTTTTACAAAATTCAAAAAGAATGATTATTCTTAACATATACATAATGGGAGACATATCCAATTTTCATTATGCCTTATTATTTTTAAGCCTTATTTAAAAATTTTCATGGCAATTTTTAAAGAAAATGTTTTCCTTTGTATTTGTGCAATATTCTATTAAATTAACTAATTTTCCTCAAGGAAATTTTATGATGAAAGTGTTCATGTTTTATGATTATTTTTAGTTATTGGTAATGTTTTATTATTATGTGTGGGACCTATATATCCCTCCAATTAATTTGGTATGTTTATTTTTTAACTTTACCATAATTGTTATTCCAAGTGTAACTGTGATGCTTACATCATAAGGTTGTCATGATGGTTGCATTGTAAGTTAATTGTAAGGGTTAAAAATATTATAGAAGCTGTGAGGGTTACAGTATTAAGTAGTTAATTCCCCATGTAACCTAAATAGTTTATTTTTGTTTTAAATGTTTTAAAAATGTAATAATATGATACTCTATGGGTGAGAATTATGTCTTTTTGAAACTCATTTCATCTGTTTATAAGTATTCATGGACTAACATTTCATTTATATTGTGTCCTTTACTGGGATGTTTGTAATCATCAAAAGTTTTAAAATGTTTTTACCATGTTTATGGATGGATAATAGAAAATATGAATTCAATAGGAAAGTTGTTAACATTTTTCATGAAAACATTTCATTTTTTTTCTTAAAAACCCTTGTATTATAGAAGAAATGGATATTGTTTTAGTAGTATCCACTTTATATGCTTGAGGGTTGATATATATGAATTATGTCCTAATTTTATAAAAATATAAAACATTAATATATTTGTGAGTGTAAGAAATATAATTCGATTTTCAATTACTAATTTATAAAATGTATAATTTCCGGTCCTTATTGAGATCTTCTTATCTTGTAATTGACTGTGTGGCCAAACTGGTGTACCATACAAAGGTCTATCATTATAGTGTTTTCACAAAGCATATATTTTTAACCACTTCCTATTGTATATGGATCCCCATCATGGGATTAAATCTATAAATTAAATTTGTTAAATGTTGCTCTGGGTCCCCTGAGCCATTGACATTTAGAAATGTAGGGTTCTAAATTTTAGTGGGGGGGGAGGATAAACTCAATCCATCAATTAGTGAATCAATAGTATTAATTATCCCTTGAGGAATGATTATATGAGTAATATATTGAATATTGGAAGTAACATGTAGAGCCAACCAGGGAAGCCTTGCTGGTATCTATCATGGGTAACCAAAAGGTGTGGGTCTGTGAGGATGCACCTGACCATATTCTGGTTGTGTAACCAATGGAGGGTACTCTTGATCTTATTCTATGGTACCCAAATATATATTTTTTGTTAGTACCCTTCATTGAGTGGATGTTATGTATCTTTTTTGTTTATCGTATTGAACCCTATTTGTTGATTTATGTTGGTTGGGATTGAAAGTTAAGGATATGTTTATGGAACATATCGGGTAGGAATGTTGCATCAGAGTAGTTCTACATTTAGTCTTCTCAATTCTTTCATCTATTAATCTTTCTGAGAAAATATTTCCTCATGTTTTAGGGTTTTAACCTTTATGGGATGTGGGTGAAGTGCAATATTACATTTACCCATTTCTTTGGTGGATTCTCATTGAGGAGGTAGTAATGGAGTTGTTAAAAGAATACCAAAATTCAGAGCAGTCCTATAGTTCTGGGAACACACTAAAGGTTCTGGGGGTAGTGGAAGCATGTGAGGGGTCATGTATAACCTTTATTTTTTTTCAAGATCGGTGATTAATCCTAGATTTTGCATTATGTTTAACATTGTGATCAATATAATTAAATAAAATAAATAGATGAGTGATAGAATGTCGGAAAAAAAGAGAGGTTCATGGTATATTATTTATAAATAATTTAATTAGTTAAAGATTTACTTTGATAGAGTTATTTATTTGTTAATGAAAATGATGATAGATATTCATTGTGTGCTCATTTCATTATAGGGATCAATGTATATTTCCTCTAGCAGTGATCTACACATGTTCCAAAAATCTTCGAACATCATCATACAAATCACTAGGCTCTAGGACATCAGATCCTATCACTTGTGTCTTCCGCCATTGATGGCCTCAACAATTGCTTCCAAAGCTTTCTCTAGGATCTCTCTTGGCTTTACAGTGGGAGGTGGAGGAAGATCGGTCTCCATTATTGGGAGTGTTCTTGGGGAATGGAGCTATATAGGGCTTGAGAGAGTTATCTAAATCTGTTGTTCATAACCAAACAAAATGAATTAGCACAAATCTCTAGGTTCTAGCACAGCATATCCTATCACTTGTGTCTTCTGCCATTGATGGCCTCAACAACTACTTCCAAAGCTTTCTCCGGGATCTCTCTTGGCTTTATTGTGGGAGGTGGAGGAAGATTGGTCTCCATTATTGGAAGTCTTCTTAGGTAAGGGAGCTATCTAGGGCTCTAGAGAGTTATCTAAATCTGTTGTTCATAACCGAACAAAATGAATTATCTCTTAGATAAAATAATATAATTAGGTATATATACTACTATGGTTAAAACAAATAATTACACAAGTCCCTTTATTATTTATTTAATCATAATGGAATACCATGTCAAATAATAATATTATTATTATTTCTTGAGATATTCTTAACTTGTAAAATAAATTAAATATTATTTCATAAAATAATATTAAATATTTATTATTTTTTATTGGACTATTAAAGTATGTTTTCCATTCCACAACAATATTTATCAGAACTTTAATCTTGAATATTTAATTGTTAAATAAATTTCACTCTATCATTATGCAATAAATATATAAATATTATGTTTACTTAATAGAGAATAAATATTTATTAAATATTATTTTCACATTATATTCTCTCTAATAACTATTGATGGAATAAATGTGATCAAGAAAATATGAATAATTATTAAACTAGATGTAGGGATAATATTTATTCAACTTGTTAAATAATAAATAATAAAATTTTTATTTAACTAAGATTTTGGATACACTTAATGTGTGACCCACTAGGAAAATATCATAGGGGAATTATGTGAAGAAACCTACTGTCCAAGGATAGAATCTAGTAACAAGAAAAGTCACCCATATTGAAAGAAGTTAATGTTTCCACAACATAATATCTCATATGGATGCTTATCATGTAATATAATCACTTTATCATGATATCTCTAATCAAAAAGGATTCATGTCGATTCCATCAACCTATGTACTCGATGTATCTTTCTTTGACTTCCCAGAAAATGAACTTGCCTATAGAATATCATGGATATAAGACCCTAAGATTTTTTAAATGTTTTTTAACTAATTAAACCTTTTTGATATTTTACATTTCATGTAACATTGAAAATATTTTATTTTATATTAAAGGACTATGTTTGGCTTGTTTTATATGAAAAATAAGTTAATCGTGCACTACACACAACATAAATTTGATATTGAATACATGGAAAACCTAGGTTATCTTTATAATTAGTGTACATTACACACAATATGTAACACCAACTTGGAATACATTGCACGCAACACTGAGTTTCTTTGAAACCTCTTTTTATTGTTATAATTTTTTAAATCATATAATTATAATCTAAATATTATAATTCGTAATATGAATAGTGATAACTATTTTTCAAATATTTTTTATAATGTTTTTATATAGATAAAACATATTGATGATGAAATATATAATTTTTGATAAATTCATTATATGTTTAAAATTTTTGTTTTCTCAAATGAAATGTTTTTAATGACCTTCTATAAAAAATAATAAGATTAATTTTATACACATTTAGATATTTAATTTGATCAAATAAAATTCATTTTTGAATTAATAATTTCTAAATTAACATAGGTTGAATTTTTGGGATTTTTCTGAGAAACATCATTTTTTGATGAATTGTGAAAAATACTAGATTTTAATTCGAATCTTCTTTTTTCACAAATTTATTTAAAATATTATATTTTATTTTAAATTTGTTTCAAAGTTTATTTGGATAATATTTATATAAAATTAATATAATGTTCTTTATTGGAATAAATTTTACTTTAAATTTGGGAATAAAGACTTAGAAAATGTTTTGACATTTTTACATTAAAAATCCACAATATTATCTCATCAGTGAAGTTAATTTTAATTTAATTTAATTCACTTCAGTGGTTATAATTTGGAAAAATGGATTCAATATTTTTAATTATAATAATTTATTATTTATAATAAGTTCATCTTTATTTTTTACAAAATATATTAATGAATGTGACTAAACTTATCCACCACCCATTTTTTGGAAATTATTCTTCCATTCACCTTACATTATTGAGTTTTTATAGTTTTATATTACTTTTTCTGAGTAAAAATATGGGTACACCTAACTTTTTTTCAAAAATTCCTAGTGTGTCAATTCCCTTCCCTAGGAAAGGCCGCCACCTCTCCCTCTTCTTAGCACCTCTAAAACCACTTATGTTCATAAATCCACATCCCAATACACTTACAAACATACCTCAATTGCTCCTAAATGTATCCCATTGTACATAATGTAATCCAGAGAATCCTTTTGTCACAGCCCAAATGGAGTTACCTGATTAAGAAGTAACATATTCTCTCAAGCTTCTTTCTTTTATTTTCTTTCTACACCCCCCCCCCCCACTCTCTTTATTCCATGATTTTATGAAAATATGATTATATTAAATATTCTATGATGTTTTAATTCTAATATTTAGACCTAAAATTACTTACACCTCCATATAATGGGTAATTAACATATTGTTTATATGTATGGTGAACTACCGCCTCACTAAACGATGATTGTTCATTTTTCCAATACTGCCTCTCATGGTGGACATTATTATGGACACTCAGTTTATATATATAATATATTATATTTAATATGTATTTAATCTTCTTTATTCCTTTTACAACACATGTATTTTTACTTTCCATTTTGTGTAAATATGATAATTTCGTTTGAGGAAGTGTGGACTGTAGCCCCCACAAAATGATGTGATTCGTTCATACACAACATAGAATATATTAAGGGTAGTTTTAGTGAATATATATGAAATATATGATAACATAAATCTAATTTAATAATGATATATATATATATATTCATATATATCTTTTACTTTCTTTATTTCAACACAAAAAATAAATTAAAATAGCCTTCATGCATACATATGGCTTACCGTTTCCATGAACAATATATTCCATTTCATACTTATATACTCTATAGATTATTATAATACACATAAAAATAATTTAAACTATATTTATATCTTGTTTCACACTATATAAATCATTATATAAGTATAAGTAACAAATTAATAAAAAATAAAGACACATGCGAAGAACAAACAGAATATTTCCCGAAGTGAAACATTGACATAGAATTGTTAAAAAGTGGTTAATATAAAGTCGTAATCAAACCATATAGGATATTATAATTAATAATATTATTTTGTTATTGATTGATAACAAATTTATATTTATTATACATGAGTTTTTAATGATTATGAAAATATTTAAGACATAAGGTAAGGGGATTTAATCTCACTTATTATTTCCATGATGTACATGCTTTATCCACTACCCATTCCTTTTGTGTGATGTGTATACAACCCATGGATGTAATAAATTATAATAATATTTAAATTTATTGGTATTTACATGTCCATTTAATGACATTTATTTCATTGGGTTTAGTTTCAAAAGTTATCAAATCGGTAAAATAGTTTTTTCTCATTTTTTTGAGACTCATGTTTTCTTATGATCCTAAATTCATTTTGAGGCATATATACTACCATTTTAGATTATATATTAGGAATCTACATATTTTCATTATATATTAAGCTTCATTTATTTTTTTTCTAACATAGAAAGAATGGTCCCAAGTTACCAAGTGTTAAGAGTTTATTGTAACAATCTCATGGATTTTCAAGATTTCTTATGTTTATACTTCCCTTGATGAAATAATATAACACATATCTCAATAAAATTCATGAATTTTCATATGCTCTGGTTATTCATGATATATTCATGTATTTTATAAAATTTATATACACTTTGTAACATAAGATAGTTATGAAAGTTTTTTTAAGAAATCCTGATTTTAACCTCTCTTTAGTCAGAAATATTTATTCCTTAAAAACTATGTACTCTAAAAAGGGTTTCCAAGAATATTGTATCGTTCTCCTATAATCTCTAAAACAAATTTTTTTCCCATTTTATCTTTTACCAATATCTTCAATGGAATCTTATTTTCACTTTCTAAACAAGGAATTTTTCTAACCTTTTTATCATTTAAAAGGAATGTTCTTTATACCTTATAGAACATGTAAGGATTTACCCATTTTAATTTCCTTAAAGCTTCCTTTTCATTTTTTAAAGGGTAATTTTTAATAAATTTGTTTTTAAAGTAAATTTCATGGAATTTTTTCCCCAAAATGTTTTTGGGCTTCTTTTATGTGTTTTCAAGGAAAATGGTTCCCAAAAATGTTTTCAGGCCTTATTTATATGATTTCAAAGTATTTTCTCTGAAAAAGATTTCAAAACATTTTCATGATTTCTTTATAAATTATCAAAGTGTTTTCAATGAAATATTTTTTAAACATTTTTTTAATATTATTATATGTGTTTCCAATGGAAAAGGTTTTCAAATAATTTTAAGTCTTCTTTATAATTTTTCAAGGTATCTAAGAAAGATATTTTCAAATGGTTTTATGTATTAAAAATCCTATTTTATATAAGAATGGATTTTTTTCTCAAGAAACGTTTTTGAAAGATATTTCAAAATTATTTTACAACTATGATGACATCCATTGATGTTACTCATTCCCTCCTAGGAAATGATCTAAAGTTTCTATTTAAATTATTTCTATGAATGGGCTGTTCTTAATGTCATGGTCTTTATGAAATGCTTTTCTATTTCACAAGTTATATGTTTATGAAATCGTTTTCCCTTTCATGGGTTATATGTTTATGAAATCTGTTTCTCTTTCACAATTTATTCTTTTTATTAAATAGTAATGAAACCTATATCTTTTTCCAAAGTTTAAAAAATGATTACATTTTTATGATACCCATTTAATTTCATGGTTTATGATATGATTGTTTATGATTTTTTGGCACATGTATGCATGATTTCATTATGAGATGGGTGGGACCTATATCTCCACCTAATGTATTGGTTAAATATTTATATATCATCAGATATACATGGATGGATTGAGAAATGGACTTGTTTTAGTATTACTGGGATGGAATGAGAAACGAACTTGGTTCAGCTTAGTATTACTTGGATGGAATGAGAAACGAACTTGTTTTAGCAATACAGGGCTGGAATGAGAATTGAAATTGGTTCAGTAATACAGGGATAGAAAAAGGAGTGAACTTGGTTCAGTAATACAGGGAGGGAATGAGAATTGAACCCAGTTCAGTAAAGGACTTTGTCCACTAATATGGTCTTGGAAGTGATGCCTTGACTAATATGGGTATAATTAAATATGATTATGTGTCTGCCACAATTCCATGTTTTATTCCTTTGTTATTCTTTCATGATTCATTTAATTTATTTACTTATTATTTATGTCTTGTGAGTTGCCATGATTAATTCCATGATTCAAGTATATGATCATTGATATGAATGGTATGATATTTTATTTTCATTATCATGTTCACATACCCTTATGCTCATTATTATACCTATATATCTCTCTTATATACCCTTACATAGAATTTGATATCACCCCTTTATTATTTTCCCTTTCCTTAGCTTATGAATAAATTTTTTTGTATAATTACAAAAGTTGGATATCTTTATAGGAGGTGTTGAAGATCTTTTACTGGGATATAAGATTTTGTTTCTATATTTCCAAATACACTAAATTAATATGGCCCTAGATCATGTATTTTTGTAATGTACATAATATTCATTTAAAATGATGTAATATCCATATATGTTAACACTAGGTCTCTATGGTTTGTGTCATAGTAATGGTTTATTCTAACTTTGCAAACTAGGATGAGAAAAGTTTAGTGATGTCCTTTGGTATATTTCTAAGGATATGTCAAGGGATGTCTCTAAGGGTAATTATAATGACGAGTTAACATCTAAGAAAATATACTGTAATTTTAGTAAAGGATAAAGTGACTCATTTCCTATATATACATCCATGTCTAGATATTACAAGTTGATGTGGATATATAATAGATTTACCTAGGGAAAATAACTTTGAAAAGGTTTTTCTATCCTAAATCGGGGTAATCCGGTAGATGACAACGAGTCTTTCTTCAAACCTCATTTGAAAAAATCAGGGGAGATGCTATGGGAATTCACAAAACTATTCACAAACCATCAATAAGGATTTAAGTATAAGTTGGATATGAAAAACATAGTATGAACATAGGTTTTTATATATTATGTAAGGTGTCATGATTTAGACATCTTATAAGAAAGTATTTTCTTAACAATGTAGTTTTTTGAAATGATAAGTAATGGTCACACTATGCTTCTGGTTTTAGTAAATAGAGGAAACTATAAGGAACTGGATTAACATTGAATGTGATGGATGATTTTATGATGAGAAATCAAGGGGTATGATCACTGGATTGAAATATGTTTTGATCATGCCTAATCATTTTTCACAGAACATGATTAACAATGTGTTCCTTAACAAACTATCATACTCCCTGAGGAAGAGAAAGAACGAGTTCGATGAGAGTTCAAGAAATAAATACATAGAGGAAAGAATATTTGGTTTCCTTTGTGTTAAGAATGTGTAAATAATAACCTAAGTAAATGTATCATAGGTACAAAAATATGTTTTCACTATGGAAAATAAAGAAACAAACTAAGGGACTACAAAGAAAAAAATGAAGAGTGAAATTAATAAAATAGATGAGAGTATTGGCCTCCATTAGACAACATTGAAGGTTAATTGTTTTAAGTATAGAATAAATAGTCATTATGTAACTCAATTTCCCAATAGTAAATCTCTTGAATATAATCGACAAGGTGGTGTGAGTAATGGTTACATTTCTGATGATGAAGAGACTGCAGATGAAATGTGAAAGGAAAGTGGTATTTATAATAGGATGAAGTACCCTTATTATTGGAATAAGGATGAAGTGGATTGATAAATGTTTTTGTGTATTTGGATTCAAGAATTATGTTATATGAATGGTGAAATATATAATGATTGTTTATTTTATATTTTTAGCTATGGATTTAAAATAACATGTTCAATGGTTCTAATGGAATAAAAAAGTGATATAATGGTAAGGTGATTTCCATGGAAAACCCATGATTAAGGTAAATATAACCCTTATTATGTTACTTATGTAATGATAATGTTTTTTGAATAATGATATGTGGGATATGAAAAAGTTATGTGTATGGTACAGATTACCATTGAACTAATTAAGGACCTATTGACAAGTAGTTCATAATATTGTGGATGAATTTAATAACTTCATGGATTTATGGAATATATCCAGTAATCTATGGAATAAGGAATCTTGCATGTTTTCCAAAATTATTTATGGTAATTCAAGTTTTTACCATGTTTAAAGAGAATATATGATGATGGTATTCACATTTTCTTAATTTGATAACCAAGAGCTACTTTGTGATATACAAGGGAGTCAATGTTATGTTTATGTCATGATATTATTTCTAAAGTTTTTCATTTTTACCTTTTAGAATGGTTATAAGGATAACCATTCATGAAAAGTTTAATTTATACTTTGTTGGAAGTATTTATGTATTGATATTGTATTCGAAACATTGGTTAAAAGGTTATTTAGTGATAAAACGTATTTCAAGGATAGCCATATTATTTATTTTTAGAATTATATTAGTGTGGTTTTAGAAAAGAACATCATGTATATTAGGTGACAACCAATCAAGTATGATAGGGACATTGGTCTGGAACCCATGATTGAATGATGATATGGGATTCATGCCTACCAAAGGCCTACACGATGTCTAGGTTAATGCATAATTATTTTTGTTTAATAATTATTTTGGATGAAACAATAGTATTAATTTTTATGATTAGATATTAATGTGTTAACCTTATTGATTTTTAAGAATATTTACAGAAAAATAGATATAATTATTTTATGGTCCTTAATATCTGTTAAAAATTTATCTTAGTGATTCAGGCATTAATGTTAATTTATGGACATCCATTTCTTGAAGTAATTGATGAACTAGACATAGTTAAAAGCACAACCAAAGAATTAAATTTTGTTTATATAAATATATAAAGTAAGTATATTTCGTTATATTATTGGTAAATAAAATAATTAATAAAATATAAGATAATGATCAAAAAAACACTTTTCCAAAGAAATTAATTTCTTTTGAACTATTGACCTTATAAATCATCACGTATTTATGAATTTTAGGACCTCAAATTTTCATGGATCATTCTCTTGTTTGTGACTGATAACCTCAATCACTCCCTGTAAATATTTATGCTTTTCTTCCATGTCCAATCTTCACTCCCAACATATGTTATCTTATTTGGAAACCTAATTATATGTTTCTTTAGGTAACCATTATGGTTTTAAGTGTCCATTTTTAAAGTAATTTTTAGTATCTATTTTTATGATGTGGGTTTCTAGGAATGAAACTTTCAAGTATTAAACAAATGATAACATATATGAATTTTGAGGGAGAAATTAATTTTAACAAGGTAGAATGTAATGCCCTGAGATTTTGTGAATTATTTTTTTCTAATTAATAAAACCTTTTCAATATTTTACATTTCCCATAACACTGATAATAGTTTCTTTTAAATTAAATCACTGTGATTGTTGTGCATTATACACAACACCATGTTAATCATGCACTACACACAACATAAATTTTATCTTGACGATGTATAACACTAATGTTATCTTATGATGTAGCGTACATTACATGAAACACCGACTTGGTGTATGTAATACACAACACCAACTTGGTGTACGTTATATGCAACACTGAATTTATACGAGACATCTTTTTACTGTTATAATTTTTAAATGATATAATAATACTCTTGTCATTAGAATTAGTAATATGAATAGTGATAAATACTTTTTAAATATTTTTCATAATTTTATTATATAAATAAAACATATTAATGATGAAATATATAAATTTTGGTGAAATCCTTATATATTTAAAAAAACTATTTTCTCAAATGAAGTGTAATTAATAACCTCCTGTGAAAAATAATAAAATTAATTTTAGACACATTTAGAAATTTTTTATATAATAAACTTTATTTTTTAATTTATAATTTCTAAATTATCTTAGGGATAATTGTTTTTATTTTTTCTGATAAACATCATTTTTTAATGAATAGTATAAATACGGGCTTTTAATTCAAAACTATTTTTTCATATAACTTATTTATAGCGTTAAATTATATTTTAAATTGTTTTAAAATTGTAATTGTATAAAATTTTTATCAATTAATAAAATTTATCTCATTGTAACCAATTTGAATTTGACATTGGGTATAATGACTAAGAAAATGTATGAACGTTTTTACTTAAAAAAATCACAGTTGTGTCTCATCAATGGGATTAGGTTTAAATTAATTTCTACCACTTATATGATTTGAATTTGGAAAAATGGATTCTATATTTGGAATAATAACAATTTATTCATTATAATGGGTTCATATTTTCTTTTTACCAAAAATATTAGTGAATGTGATTAAAATTGATTACAACAGTTAAGAGAAAAAATAGGTTAATAAAGTACTAAACCTTAAATTTATAACTCAAAATAACTGATACACTTGTCCGAAACCCATTTTATGGACATTATTCATCTATTAAACTTAAATTTTTGATTTTTCTTATTTTTTAATGGCTTTATTAGGGAAAACATGTGTACACCTAAATTGTTTTCAAAAATTCCATGTGTGTCCTTTCTATTTCCAATAAAAGTCCACCACCTCTCTCTCTTCTTCATGGATCTCAAACCACATAATATCACACAAAATCTACCCAATAAATTTACAAAAATATCTACCTTACACATAAAATACTCCCCCATGTCAAAAATCAATCCAAGGGAGCCTTTTGCCATAAACCAAAAAGAGTTACCCGATTAAGAAGTAGCATATTCTCTCAAACTCCTTTCTTTTATTTCATTTATATGTCTCATCCACTATCTTTATTCCATGGATGTATAAAAACTCAAGTATATTATGTATACTAGGATTTTTTTTATGATATTTTTTCAACCTATACTTACACACGCCTCTAACTAATGGGTAACAAACATACTGTTTATTTGTACGACAAATTATCGCCTCACTAAACAGTGATTATCCGTTTTCCTTTACGTCCTCTCGTGGTGGAAAATATGATGGAAATTATAACAATATATGTCATGTATTATATTTATTATGTATTTAATCTTCTTTATTCCTTTAAAAACAGATACCTTTTTACATTTCACTTGGTTTAAAAATGATAATTTTGTTTGAAGAAGTGTGGAATATCACCCCCTCAGAGCAATGTAATTCATTTATAAACTATATGGAATGTATTAAAGATGGTTTTAGTGAATATATATGATATAGATTAAATTTTAAATCTATTTTAATAATTATTTATATATATATATATACATATATTTCTTTTACTATCTTTCATTCAATACGAAAATTAAATGAAATAGCGTTTATGCGTATGTACGGCTTACCATCTCCATGAACTGTGTATTCCTTTTCAAACATCTATACTCTATAGATTATTGTAATATAAATATAATGGATAAAAATTATATTTATATCATATTTTAATTTTTTAAATCATGATATATGTTTAAGGACCAAATTTATAACAAATTGAGACACATGAAAATAACAAAGTGAATATTACCCAAAGTGAATCCTTAACATAGAATTGTTAAAAAGTGGGTAATATAAAGTTACAATTAAATAATATATGATATCAGAAGTAAGAATATTGTTATTTTATATATTTATAATAAATTTATGTTTTATTGTATAGGCATTTAGAATGAGTATGATGAGATTCATGACATAATGTAAGGGGATTTCATCTCTCTTTTTATTTCCGTGAGATGCATGCTTTTTTCACCACCAATTCCTTTTGTGTGGTGTGTATACCTCCCATGAATGTAATAAATGATAATTATAGTTATATTTATGGGTATTTTCATATACATTATATGGGCTTTATTTCATGGGGTTTAATTTTCAAAATTTATCAAACCGGTAAATAATATTTTCTCTATTTTTCTTCTTTGAGACTCATGTTTTGTTATGAAAATAAATTAATTTTGAGGTGTATATACATAAATTTTAATTTATATATCTATAATCTCAATATTTTAATGATATTATATTCTTCATGTAATTTCATTTTATTACATGGATATTATTATCCCAAGTTACTACATGATAAGAGTTTAATGAAACAATCTCATTTCTTTTCAATATTGCTTAAGTTTATGATTCCTTTGATGATATACTATAACAAAAATCTCATGAAAATTAATGAATTTTTATATCCACTCATTATTCATGATATATTGATGTATTTGGTACCATTTATCTACTATTTATTACATAAGAGAGTTAAAAAAGTGTTTTTTAAGAAATCCTGACTTTACCCTTTATTTAGTCAGAAATCTATATTTTTTCAAAACCAGATTTTATAAAAAGGGTTTCTAATAATATTTCACCATTACCCTATAATATATAAAACAAAAATTTAGTATTTGTATATGTTACCAATATATTCAATGTAATATTATTGTACCTTTCAAAACAAGTTGTATTTCTAACATTTTTACTATCCAAAAGGAATGTTCTTTTTACCTCGTACAACATGTTCGGATTTACCTACTATCAATTCTTTGACGCTTACTTTCCATATTTAAATAGAAAATTTTTAATAATTTTTTTTAAAAGTAATTTTGTAAGGAAATTTTTTTTCCAAAAGATTTCAAGATTCTTTGATATATTTTCATTAAAATTTGTTTTAAAAAAAATCAATCCTTATTTATAAGTTATGAAAGTATTTTAAAGGAAGTGATTTTCAGAATATTTTTTAGATTTATTTAATATTTTAAATGTTTTTTCAAAGAAAAAGGTTTTTAAAATATTATGAATCTTATTTTAAATTTTTCAAGGAAAACTTTTTTCTAATTATTTTAAGTCTTATTTAAAAAATTTCAAGGTATTTTATAAGAAAATTATTTTTAAATGGATTTATGTATTAAAAATTATTTTTCAAGGAAGAAAGGATATTTTCCTCCAAAAATGTTTTTAAAAGATATTTCAATCTTATTTTCCATCTATGATGACATCCATTGATGCTACTCATGCCCTTCTAGGAAATGATCTAAAGGTTACATTGATATTATTTTTACGAATGGGTTATGCTTAATGTCATGGTATTTATAAAATCCTTCTCTCTTTAGAGGGTTATATGTTTATGAAATTGTTTTCCCTTTCATGGGTTATATGTTTATGTAATTTGTTTCTATTTCACGGGTTATTGATTTTGATGAAATGATTATGAAACCTGTATATTTTTTCACAGGTTATTATATGATTACATTTTTATGATGTACATTTAATTTCATGGGTTATGATATGATTTTTTATTATTTTTTGTCATATTTATGTATGATTTCATTATGAGAGGGGTGGGACCTTTACCTCCCTCCAAAGCATTGGGTAAAAATTTATATCTCTTGAGATATACAGGGATGGAATGAGAAATGAACTCGATTTGGTATTACAGGTCTAGAATTAAAAATGAACTCAGTTTAGTAATACAGGGCTAGAATGATAAGTGGACACCTTCCTGTAAAACTGGGCTGGAACGATGAGTGAACATGGTTTAGTAATAAAGGGCTGGAATGGGGAGTAAACCCAATTCTCTAAAGGTCTTTTTCCACAAATATGGCCTTTGCATGAAAGCCTTGACAACCGTGGGAATCATTATATATTCTTATGTGTCTGCTAAAATTCCTTGTTCTAATCCTATGTTATGATTTCAGAGCTTATGTTATTTATTAATTTATGATTCATTTCTTATGAACATTCTTGATTTATTCCATGATTCATGTATATTTTCTTTGATATGTAGGGTATGATCTTCTATTTTCATGATCAGGTTCTCATACACTTATGCTCATAATTATGTTTAGATATCTCATTTATTTTCCCTTATAGAGCATTTGATCTCACCCCATTCTTATGTATACTTTCCCCATGTTATAAAGAAAGTTTTTAGGTAGTTTTACTATTGTTGGAGATCTTATGGGAGATTTTTAAGATATTTCACAATGATAGAATATATTTTTTCAAGTTTCTGAATAAACTGAATTAATATTGTCCTCGGGCAAGTATTTTTTAATGTACTAAATATTTATCTAAAATGATGTAATATCCATGTTTTCTAATATTGGATTGCTATAATGGTAATAGATTTATTTAAGATGTATCATTTCCAAAAAAGGGCCTAAGATATCAACTTCTATTTAAGAATAGAAGGGAAAAATCATTTCACACATTATTCATTAATAAAAAGTTACTCGTGACACACCAAACGTATCCTAACTCACCATAAACATTTTTCATCAAGGTTTTCATCAATTCATTAACGTAATCAACTCATAATAATAAATAGTAATAATATTAATTTCTAATGACCAATACACATTTCTGAAGATAGTAGCATCCAATGACACAAATAAATGTGTATTTTCTACTAGTGGGTCTCATTCTCATAATATCCAACTTGATATTACCAAGGTCACAAACCATGATAAGGTCCTTTAATGTCATATGATTCACCACCCCATGTAGATGGTATCATTTGTTTCCCTCAAATGATATCATTTGGGTATAGAACATATATTTAAGAATGGTGGCGTAAGACTTCTGGGTTTTCATCATAGTAAGGAACTACTATGAACTTTTAGTGTAATAGGTACTCTTAGAAATTATCACATATTATGTTTTGAATAAAAACCATCATGATTTGATAATATGTTTTTTAATATTCAAAAATATTAATATAGGGAATAATAAATTACATAGAATTTTTTTCTAGGGCACCATCTCCAACACGCACACCTCGTTCGGTCGTTTTAGTGTGGACTCTATTATGAACTGAAACATCATTTTCCTGGCTCTCTATATTTTCCTTGTGTTTTATTTGGTCATTAGGGGTTTTGTGAATTAAATTCACCAATTTTTAATGCAATGTAGGAATTTCACCAATCTCTTATGAAACCGCCAATTTTCCCCCTCCAAAATACTTTGTCCTCCCCTTCACAAGTTCTCTTGAATCCATTTACCGAATGGTAACCCAAATGAAATCTCAAAAAAAAATTCATGTGTGTTACCAAAAAGGATACCTAATCATGATATTGAAAAAATTGGAAGGATTCATTCAACGGTGGTCCCCCAAATAGGTATAAGGCTTAATTCCATTGAGTATGAGGTTATTGTTCAAAAAAAAAGTTTTTATCTCTATGGGATTGTACTATTCGTGCTCTATTTCTACAACCTTTAAAGCTTAATTTTATAAAATCAATTGTTTTATTAAAAAATAACTCAACCTCATGGTATTGGGTTTCTTCTGATTTGTTTTGTATGCTACTACTATGGCTACCTTCTTGATTTTATGGAGTCATGTTTTAACATGGGCTGGGTGAATTCTATGGTTTTCACTTGAACTACATACTTCTAAATACATTTGTGTTATCTATGAAATTTTTTCTATTTGATAATTGAATTATGTCTAGTAGGTTTCTTGATCAATATTTTCAGAACCCTGAGGTAAAAGTATTTCAAAATCTTGATGTCCTCTGGTTTGACATCGATGGGAGTCATTCAGGACCTGTTTTTTATATCATAACTTATTCTTTGAAAAAAGTCAATTTTTTTATGTTGTCCTGAAGCTATAAAATTATACAATGTTACCTATAGGGAATTAGATTATTTGGTATCATGGTGAAAAAAAATATATGTTCACCCCATCATATGATATTAACACTAGATGGGGTATGTTTGATCATCTGAGATAATTATTTTAACTTGTCGAGATATGTGCGCTAAAGGGGTCCTCGTTGTTTCCCAAATTTTGTATATCGTGCATCTAGGAGATATTAGAAGTAAATTTAGTGGTGTATCCCTTCTATTAACCTGAAATGGCATAGATATTCATTGTAAGGTAATACCTTTACTCTTAAGTGAGGAAGAGTGGTCCATATACTGAAGCGTACTTTGTGCACAGAATCATCTTTTAACTTCTCTAGGGGGATGTATTTAGGAGTGTCCAAAGGTAATAATCTGACTGGTATATCATCTTTATCTAGTTATTTCCTCATGTTCAACATGTCTTCTTCATCTTTTTATAGAGTTTACTCAACCTAGAGAGACCAATGGGGACACTTTCCTATGGCTTTATCATAAATAGTATGATTGGTAGGGACTTCCACTGTCATATTGGAAGGCATACGATCTAAGGATGGTTTATATAATTATTGTTTCTTTGGGATGTATTTTGGATGAGAAATGATTCCACTTATCAATGAAAAGGCATAAAAAATGACTGGCCTCATTTTTCCAAGTTCCTCATAGTAGGAGGGCTTTCTCATCATTAAATCACTAAAGGAATTTCCCTCTTGACGAAGTTAAATGCTACTACAGAGAGAACTATTACAGCATATTCTATTATGGGAAGGACTACCATTATGGCTTGACATTTGACTCTAAGGATAACTCCTATAGTATATACCCTAGGGAGGACCTTTAGGGTGGACGACATCAAATTGAATACATTACTATTATTTAAACTTCCTGATATACAGAGGGCTATCATGGCTCTCATCAGGAGATGGGATCTCGAGATTGATCTGATTATGGACATTGTCACACCCCGGCCTGGTGGACATGCGACTTGCGTGCAGGTTATAAAGGCTACGCGATAACCACGCAACTTAACCCTATAAGCGGTCAACACTGGCTGCCATGGGTCGAATGCAGTTCGCTCAGCCGCGTTCTTAACGGCATGCGAGCTGTGCGAAAACACAATTTTTGAAATGAATAAATAAATTAATTTAATGATAAAGGAACTAAAATTAAGTAAGATAAACAACATAAAATGAAATTAAAAAAATGATTAATTATTTTTTAAAGTTGTTTTAATAATAATAATAATAATAATATTGGGATTATTATTATTATTATTATTCTGTTTATTTTTTTTAGTTGGTTTAGATTTTTATTTAGGTCTTTATATACCTTTATTTATTTTTATTTTTATTTTTATTTTTCCTTTTTTTCCTTTCTCCTTCTCTTTCTTTTCTTTTTTTTATCCTCTCTCTTTTTTTCTTCTCTCTTCTCTTCTTTCCTCTCCCTTATCTCTCCCCACGCGGCTCTCCTCTCCCTAACCCTAGCCG
The DNA here is from genome assembly GCA_963277665.1 of Viscum album. Classification (NCBI taxonomy): domain Eukaryota; kingdom Viridiplantae; phylum Streptophyta; class Magnoliopsida; order Santalales; family Viscaceae; genus Viscum; species Viscum album. Next base: position 1,959,182,745 of record OY728140.1, read on the forward strand.
AGCCCCCCCCCTTCGGTCGGCGCGAGCTCCTCCCTCACCGGCGCTCTGGCTGGCCCCTCCTCCAGCTGGACCTCTCCCATCTCCTCTCTCAGCCAGAGCCCCTCGACACCCCAAGGGGGTCCTCCCCTTCGACGCGCGAAGCCCCCATCGGTCGGTCTCTCCTCCTATTTCCTCTGATTCTTTGGGCGTATCTTCTCAGGGTCTCAAGGTAAGCACATCTCTCCTTCCTCCTTCCTTCTTTGGCCGATTTTTGGCCTCCCCTTTGCCCTAATTTAAATTGGCCAAACCCCCATGTGTAGGTATTGTGTTTAATCCGTTTTCATTCTTGTTTCTATTATTGTAAGAGGATGCAGAATTTCCCTCAGGACCTCTTGGGTGAGCGTATGGTGTCCACCGCCGAAGGCGAGGCGGATTGCGGTCTTTTCAGTCTACCGGTTGGTTTCCGGGGAAGGGTTTTTGCCCGTTTATGATTTGCGCATCATTTAAATTAATTTCTTTAGTTGTTTTAAGGTTCCTGGTTGTTGTTGCATTGTGCAGTTTGAGTTTTAGTGTATGTTTGGTTTGGAAATTGGTTTTCAATATGTGTTTGGGTGTTTTGTTTCTTTAATCCTTATTATGCCTTTTTAGGATGTTTTACAAATTGTGTAAGTGGCTTATTTAATTTGTATAAATGATGCGAATTATGTTTTTCCATTGTTATGAGGTGCGGATGGTTTTAAAGTGGTGCTTTGATATGAAATTGGGTGAGTTTTTGGTGTAAATTGTATAGTGCTAATTTTCAAGTGTTACATAAATGGTTTTATTGATTTATTAAATTGCGTGTGTGGTGCTAAAGTGGTCATCAAAAAGATTATGTATGAATTTGATTTTTAAAGTGGATTTTCCTACGTGAAATTGAGTGTGTCTTTTGGGCAAGGTCTGGTTTTGCATCTTGGGAATGTTTTATTATGTTTTGATTGATTTATTAAATTATCATGTAGTGCATTGGTCGTCGCATGGTGAGTTCGTGTGGTTGATAACAAATGCCTACATATATATACATGGGTAGGCATGTATATATACATATCCTCCTTGCGCATGTTCCCTCATGGCATGGGGAATATGTGCCTGGATCAAAAGAGATATATATATATATATATGAAAATGTATATGTGTGTAGGTGAAGCGGTCTCGGGCTGCCATCGTCAAAAGCTGCGTGTCTTGCAGTAAGTTCCCTATGTCTATGCTTTTAATTTGAAATTCATGATATCATGATTGTTTTAAATATATGTTTCACATTATTCTATATAGACATGCTATGAAATCTGATTGCGGTTACTAGAAACGATTATTCCATTGTTTTGGAAATTGAAAGGTATTTCAAACTCCATTGTTCTTAAGTGAATTTTCTTGAAAATTAATCTCTTAAGTGGGTTTGAATTGGTAAGGTGTATTTCCAAAGGTGTTTGGCCTTTTGGCTGGTTGATTGTAAAAAAAATGTTCCCTTTATGTAATTAAACCCATTTGACATCTTAATAATGTTTTATGTAAAAGAAAAACCTCTATTGAGGCACGCCCCCCTTGGTTTTAGAAAAATGATTTTTTAAAGTTGAATGTGTTATCATATGCCTAATTTGATATGTATGCATTGTGTGATGTGAAAGAGGGGGAATGCGCTCAAGGAGGGAGAGCGGTGGTGAGAGGTTGAATGAGTTTTAGAAAAATAAATTGTTATGTACATATATGTTTTCTTGATAAAAAAAACTCACCACAACTTGAAATAGAGCACAATTGGAAACCCAGGTATCTAGCTGGGTGACCAGGACTAGTATGCTAGATGACACGACATGGGTTCGTCCCGGTTTGTCTAGCAGGAGTGACGCAACAATACTAAGTAAACATATGAATTTCTGAGGGTCGTGGTCTTCTAAGCCATGTTTTCTGAGGGTCGTGGTCTTCTAAGCCACGTTTTCTGAGGGTTGTGGTCTTCTAAGCCACGTTTTCTTGAGGGTCGTGGTCTTCTAATCCATGTTTCACCGAGGTACGAGGTCTTTAGGTTACCACATGTTCTAGCTACCTATAGGTATTACCCATGGTGCTCATTTGTGACATGCTTCTAGCGATGTAACTTTCTTTACAAATGTTTCATACTTGATGTCTTGTTTGTGAAAACTATATTTTAATCCAAAATGGTTTCTATCCATTTTGAAATGTTAATGCATGCTTGAAACCTATTTTGAAAATGTAGTGGGAGTAAAATTCTTTACCTGAAAATGCAAACTCGTTACATGAATTTGAAAACAAGAAACATTATTTTATTATATCTTATTTTCAAACTATCATAATTGGATTTCTTTTTAAAGGTAAGTGCATAGGGCGTGGTTATTCCTGGGCTTTCCTACTGAGCATCTCAGTGCTCACGTCTACTTTACTTTTCAGTTTCAGGTTATAGACTTGGATCTATCTTCGAACAAGCATGGTTATAAGTTTGATGGTGGCCCATGGGGTTACTTGGATGAATGTCTAGTTTCCTATATTTATTTTATTTCCTGCTGTTACTGTTTACTCGTTTTGTTCTATTTATTTCTGTTTATCTGTCTTTTATTTTCTGGGCTAAATCGTTCCCAACTGCATGTTTTGATGCCTGGCACTAGTTGCCAGACCGTGGGGATCGGGGACGCCCTTCGGGCCTTGTCGTGGACCAGGTCAGGCATCGGGACGGATGGCGACCCGACTTGGTTCATGACAGAGATGAATCAAGCCATCACTATGAAGTTTCAAGGGAGGACCTCCAAAATCCTTACAACTATTTTTTAAATTTTTAATTTGTCCGAACCCCCATGTGTAGGGATTGTGTTTAATCCGTTTTATTTCTTGTTTCTATTATTGTAAGGGGATGTGGAAGGTCCCTCAGGACCTCTTGGGTGCACGTATGGTGTCTGCCACCGAAGGCGAGGTGGATTGTGGTCTTTTCGGTCTGCCTGTTGGTTTTTGGGGAAAGGGTGTTGCTCGTTTATGATTTTTGCCTCCTCTAAATTAATTTCTTTAGTTGTTTTAAGGTTCCTGGTTGTTGTCACGCTGTGCAGTTTGATTTTTGGTGTATGTTTGGTTTGGAAATTGGTTTTAAATATGTGTTTGGATGTTTTGTTGCTTTAAGACTTGTTATGCCTTTTTAGGATGTTTTAAAAATTGTGTAAGTGGCTTATTTAAGTTGTATAAATGATTCGAATTATTTTTTTCCATTGTTATGACTTGCGGATGGTTTTAAAGTGGTGCTTTGATATGAAATCGGGTGAGTTCTTTGTGTAAATATTATAGTGCTAATTTGCAAGTGTTTCATAGATGGTTTTATTGATTTATTCAATTGAGTGTGTGGTGCAAAATTGGTCTTCAAAAAGATTAAGTATGCGTTTGATTTTTAAATTGGATTTTCCAACGTGAAATTGAGTGTGTCTTTGGGGCGAGGTCTGGTTTTTCATCTTGGGAATGTTTTATTATGTTTTGATTGATTTATTAAATTATCTTGTAGTTCATTGGTCGTCGCATGGTGAGTTACTTTGGTTGAAAAAAAACACCTACATATATATACATGGGTAGGCATGTATATATACATATCGTCCTTGTGCATGTTCCCTCATGGAATGGGGAATATGTGCATGGATCAAAGGATATATATATATATATATATATATATATATATATATATATATTAAAATGTATATGTGTGTAGGTGAACCAGTCTCGGGCTGCCATCGTCAAAAGCTGCATGTCTTGAGGTAGGTTCCCTATGTCTATGCTTTTAATTTGAAATCCATGATTTCTTGATTGTTTTAAATATATGTTTCACATTATGCTATATAGACATGCTATGAAATCTGATTGCAGTTGCTAGAAACGAGTATGCCTTTGTTTTGGAAAATGAAAGGTATTTCCAATGCCATTGTTCTTAAGTGACTTTTCTTGAAAATTAATCTCTTAAGTGGTTTTGAATTGGTAAGGTGTATTTCCAAAGGTGTTTGGCCTTTTGGATGGTTGATTGTAAAAAAATGTTCCCTTTATGTAATTAAACCTATTGGACATCTTCAGAATGTTTTATGTAAAAGAAAAACCTCTATTGAGGCATTCCCCCCTTGGTTTTAGAAAAATGATTTTTTTAAGTTGAATGTGTTATCATGTGACTAATTTGATGCTTATGCATTGTGTGATGTGAAAGAGGGGGAATGCGCTCAAGGAGGGAGAGTGGTGGTGAGAGGTTGAATGAGTTTTAGAAAAATAAATTGTTATGTACATATATGTTTGATTGATAAAGAAAAATCACCACCACATTAAATAGAGCACAATGGGAAACCCGAGTATCTAGGTGGGTGACCAAGACTAGTACGCTAGATGACACGGCATGGGTTCGTCCTAGTTTGTCTAGCAGGATTGATGCAACAACACTAACTAAACATAAGAATTTTATGAGAGTCGTGGTCTTTTATGCCATGTTTCACCGAGGTACGAGGTCTCTAGGTTACCACTTGTTCTAGCTACCTATAGGGATTACCCATGGTGCTCATTTGTGACATGCTGCTAGCGATGTAACTTTCATTACAGATGTTTCATACTTGATGTCTTGTTTGTGAAAACAATATTTTAATCCAAACTGGTTTCTTTTCATTTTGAAATGTTAATGCATGCTTGAAACCTATTTTTAAAATGTAGTGGGAGTAAAATTCATTACCTGAAAATGCAAACTCGTTACTTGAATTTGAAAAGGAGAAACATTATTTTATTATATCTTATTTTCAAACTCGAATAATTGGATTTCTTTTTAAAGGTAAGTGCATATGGCGTGGTTATTCCTGGGCTTTCTTACTGATCATCTCAGTGCTCACGTCTACTTTACTTTTCAGTTTCAGGTTATAGACTTGGATCGCTCTTCGAGCGAGCGTGGTTATAAGTTTGATGGTGACCCATGGGGTTACTTGGAGGAATGTCTAGTTGCCTATCATTATTTTATTTCTTGCTGTTAGTGCTTACTTGTTTTGTTCTGTTTATTTCTGTTTATCTGTCTTTTATTTTCTGGGCTAAATCGTTCCCAACTGCATGTTTTGATGCCCAACAGTTGTTGCCAGCCCGTGGGGATCTGGGACCCACTTCGGGCCTTGTCGCGGACCAGGTCGGGCACCGGGTCGGATGGAGACCCGACTTGGTTCATAACAAAATGGTATCAGAGGTGCCCTTGTTATTTGGGGTGTTAAGTAGCCTGGTGATTAGGTGTGTCGGGACTCAAGAGGTAGGTGTGGGAAGGAAGTCATGAACCCTTGCTCATCCCAAGACTTGAGTTTCCAGGGAGGACTGGGGTTTGAATTTTCTTCTTTGGATTGGTCTGTGTGGATGAGGGATGAATAAGGAGGTGAACCAGTGTTACACGGCTGATTTTCATGGAGTAGCGACCCATGTACAACCCGAGTGCACGATTCGAGTCACTTCCTGTGGTTAATGCTCGCTCGGAACATGGTCTGCTAAGCTATGTTACCGGGTTGGCATAGCCACTAGTTTCTTGTTTTTTTAAATTTTTATGTGAGTTATGTTTGACCTTCATTTCGGTTGGTGTGAGTAGATCTCAAAATTGAAAATGGTTTTTTTTTGTGAAGGCGTTTTCAGATGGGAATGTGGAGTTAAAGTGGAAAAGTTGTTTTGAAATGGAAATTGTTTTCTTTTAATGAATGTGTGGTTTTAAAAGGGAAAATGGGAGGGGTTTTGGAAGTTTTTTTGGGATCTGAGTAACACTTTTGAAATGTGAATTGGAAAATGTTTTGGAAATTGGAAATGTATTGCTTTAATGATAAGTTTTGGTTGGGAATTTGTGCTTTGTGCCGAATGATCTGTTTTGAAAATGAGAAGTGTCTTGAATTGACCCTTGGTATTCCTATGAGTGATCACATACATTGAGGTGCGCATGTGGCAAGTGGAGAAATTGGTGATGTGAGTGGATGGGTGCCTCAGATAGCACAGGGATATGTATGTGTGAGACTTCATGGAATACCAATGGTGGATATTTAAGTTGTTTTTTTTTTGCTGAAAAAAATGGGTTCCAAAAAGGTAATTTAAATGTTTTTAAAAGTGAGTGAGAAATTGTTTAGCATTCTCTTTTCGTGTTGGGTATTATTTTTCGTGGGTTCTTGGATTTGACATATTGAATTTTGGTTGGAATAGTGATTTGAGTTTGAGCTTTCATTTTTGATTGAGGTGTGAAATTTTTATTTATGATGAATTTTTAATACGGATTTGTGCCTCTTGTTTTTGAGTATGCTTCCCGAAAAAGTCCGAGAGGTTTCTATTGAGTCTCTTCTAGTTGTTGGTTCTACCCAGACTCTTAGCGGAGTGGTGGAATTGAATTCTTTTTTTGTTGATTATTCATCTTACGTGGTGATCGTGATCTATCGAACATAGCGGACTCACTTTGTCAAAATGTTGGTGTTTTAAGGTTATTGGAAACTCCCAAATCTATGCGAGTTAGTGCTGGTTCGAGTTCATTTGAGGGTTCAACAGTGGATTGGTGTGGGAGAAAATTCTGACGTCGTTGCATGATGGGATGTCTTGGAATGTGTTTAGGACCACTCTAGTTTGATGGTTTATATTTGTGGAAGTGAAGGTGAGGGAAGCGACAAAGCTCATGAGTGTCTTGCAAGACCAACAGATAGTGAAGGCCTACGTTGGGTATCTCAAGGAGTTGGTTCCCTTTTCTCCAAAGATATCGTCGCAGAATCAGTTAAAGTTTCTCTTGTGTTGGGTCTTCGTCTTTTTCTCAAGGAACAATTCCTTTTGGTGTTTGGGATGGTTCCCCATTATGTGAGAGCGAGCCGGAGGAACTCGTCTCAGACAAATGTTCTTGTCAACTCCATATTCTATTAGTCGGTCCACTTTTTTGTTCGTTTATGGTGTGGTCGGTTTGGGTACTTTATGTCCCCTTATTGACATCCTTCGAATATTTGTCGTTGATGAGCCATTTGGGACACTTGGAGAGGATCTGCTTGCGGAATCTTTAGAAGGAGTCTCGACCGGGGGATGTTAGCTCCTGACTGTGGGGCAGCAGATGCTTCAAGACATCAGAGCTCCAACCACAGGTCCCGGAGTGAATCTTTTCACGCAGTCAGGAATCGTGGGGTGCGGGTCACCTTAGTAAACTTCTTTGCCAGTGCTTGAATAGGGATGATTTTAGTTTCTCTGTTGTAGCTCCCTCGTCATTGAAGTTTTTGTTTTGTTATAAGACACATAGAGGCCTCGTTGCCTCATTGTGGTCTTTGTTCCTTGAATACCCCACTTTGGCAGTAAGGAGGTGTGGTGGTATCATTTTCTTATAATTTTAATAGTTGTGCCTCCTCATATATGGGCTTTGGAGTTGTCTCTTTATGGCTGTGAGTCTCAAGATGATTATCTCTCTCGTGTGGCCAGCTCCATTGGTGACCCGTTCTTGTTTTAGGATGTGCTCGTTTTGGAGAAACTTTCGTCTTGGGAAATTATGAATAGGGGTTGGTCCGCTACTCAGTTAGGGGTCTTTTGTCGATGACCCCATGTGGTGGGGGTCTAGTTTATGCAGATAGTTCATGGGTCGGTTTGTGTTGGGTTTCTCGTATTAGTCTGTGCTAATTGTCTTAAGCTGGTCAGTTCTTAAATGGTGGGGAGACCCACCATGAATCTTGAAGTGCCTTCTTCGAGGTTTGGTCTCTGTGGCGGTTCCCTCTTGAATCAATTTAGCACTTCCAGAGTTATCCCATGCTAACAATATCAATGTCGGTTGTGCTAGTCGGGTTCTTGTGGTGGGGAGAACCCTCCTCATTTCGTGATGGTTCTTCTCTTTTCAGTTCCTCTCAAAGTTGGTCGGGTGTGAATGATGGAGTGAAATGTCACACTGAGTTCGTGTTTTGTTGGCCTCGTTCAATTTCGAACTCGAGTTTGATTCCTCGGTTGGCTAGGTGACTTTATGGGGGCATATGGTTTTTGTGGTGGGGAGAATTGTCACACCCCGACATAGTGGACGCGCGACTTGTGTGCGGGTTATAAAGGCTACGTGATAAGCACGCAACTTAACCTTGTAAGCGGTCAACGCTGGCTGCCATGGGTCGAATGCAGTTCGCTCAACCGCATGATTGACGACACGTGAGCTGTGTGACTACACAATTTTTTAAAGGAATAAATAAACTAATTTAATGATAAAGGAACTAAAATTAAGTAAGATAATCAAATATTAAATGAAATTAAAAAAATGATTAAATATTTTTGAGAGTTGTGTTAATAATAATAATAATAATAATATTGGGATTATTATTATGTTTATTATTATTAGGTTTATTATTTTTTAGTTGGTTTAGATTTTTATTTTTGTTTTTATATACCATAATTTATTTTTATTTTTATTTTTATTTTTCCTTTTTTTCCTTTCTCCTTATCTTTATTTTCTTTTTTTTTCTTCTCTCTGCTTTTTTCTTCTCTCCCCTCTTCTTTCCTCTACCTTCTCTCTCCCTGCACGGCTCTCCTCTCCCTAACCCTAGCCGAGCCCCCCCCCCCATTGGCCGGCGCGAGCTCCTCCCTTGCCGGTGCTCCAGCTGGCCCCTCCTCTGGCCGGATCTCTCCCCTCTCCTCTCTCAGCCAGACCCGCTCGACACCAAAAGGGGGTCCTCCCCTTCGACGCGCGAAGCCCCCCACGGTCGGCCTCTCCCCCTATTTCCTCCAATTCTTTGGCCGTTTCCCATTAGGGTCTCAAGGTAATCTCATCTATACTTCCTCCTTCCTTCTTTGGCCGATTTTTGGCCTCCCCTTTGCCCTAATTTAAATTGGCCAAACCCCCATGTGTAGGTATTGCGTTTAATCCATTTTCGTTCTTGTTTCTATTGTTGTAAGAGGATGCGGAATTTCCCTTAGGACCTCTTGGGTGAGCGTATGGTGTCCACCGCCGAAGGCGAGGCGGATTGCGGTCTTTTCAGTCTACCGGTTGGTTTCCGGGGAAGGGTTTTTGCCCGTTTATGATTTGCTCATCATTTCAATTAATTTCTTTAGTTGTTTTAAGGTTCCTGGTTGTTGTTGCATTCTGCAGTTTGAGTTTTGGTGTATGTTTGGTTTGGAAATTGGTTTTCAATATGTGTTTGGGTGTTTTGTTTCTTTAATCCTTATTATGCCTTTTTAGGATGTTTTACAAATTGTGTAAGTGGCTTATTTAATTTTTATAAATGATGCGATTTATGTTTTTCCATTGTTATGACATGCGGATGGTTTTAAAGTGGTGCTTTGATATGAAATCGGGTGAGTTTTTGGTGTAAATTGTATAGTGCTAATTTTCAAGTGTTACATAAATGGTTTTATTGATTTATTAAATTGCGTGTGTGGTGCGAAAGTGGTCATCAAAAATATTAAGTATGAATTTGATTTTTAAAGTGGATTTTCCTACGTGAAATTGAGTGTGTCTTTGGGGCGAGGTCTGGTTTTGCATATTGGGAATGTTTTATTATGTTTTGATTGATTTATTAAATTATCATGTAGTGCATTGGTCGTCGCATGGTGAGTTCGTGTGGTTGATAACAAATGCCTACATATATATACATGGGTAGGAATGTATATATACATATCCTCCTTGCGCATGTTCCCTCATGGCACGGAGAATATGTGCATGGATTAAAAGATATATATATATATATATATGAAAATGTATATGTGTGTAGGTGAAGCGGTCTCGGGCTGCCATCGTCAAAATCTGTGTGTCTTGCAGTAAGTTCCCTATGTCTATGCTTTTAATTTGAAATTCATGATATCATGATTGTTTTAAATATATGTTTCACATTATTCTATATAGACATGCTATGAAATCTAATTGCGGTTGCTAGAAACGATTATTCCTTTGTTTTGGAAATTGAAAGGTATTTCAAACTCCATTGTTCTTAAGTGACTTTTCTTGAAAATTAATCTCTTAAGTGGTTTTGAATTGGTAAGGTGTATTTCCAAAGGTGTTTGGCCTTTTGGCTAGTTGATTGTAAAAAAAATGTTCCCTTTATGTAATTAAACCCATTTGACATCTTAATAATGTTTTATGTAAAAGAAAAACCTCTATTGAGGCACGCCCCCCTTGGTTTTAGAAAAATGATTTTTTAAAGTTGAATGTGTTATCATATGCCTAATTTGATATGTATGCATTGTGTGATGTGAAAGAGGGGGAATGCTCTCAAGGAGGGAGAGCGGTGGTGAGAGGTTGAATGAGTTTTAGAAAAATAAATTGTTATGTACATATATGTTTTCTTGATAAAAAAACTCACCACCACTTGAAATAGAGCACAATTGGAAACCCAGGTATCTAGGTGGGTGACCAGGACTAGTACGCTAGATGACACGACATGGGTTCGTCCCGGTTTGTCTAGCAGGAGTGACGCAACAATACTAAGTAAACATATGAATTTCTGAGGGTCGTGGTCTTCTAAGCCACGTTTTCTGAGGGTTGTGGTCTTCTAAGCCACGTTTTCTTGAGGGTCGTGGTCTTCTAAGCCATGTTTCACCGAGGTACGAGGTCTTTAGGTTGCCACATGTTCTAGCTACCTATAGGGATTACCCGTGGTGCTCATTTGTGACATGCTGCTAGCGATGTAACTTTCTTTACAAATGTTTCATACTTGATGTCTTGTTTGTGAAAACTATATTTTAATCCAAAATGGTTTCTTTCCATTTTGAAATGTTAATGCATGCTTGAAACCTATTTTGAAAATGTAGTGGGAGTAAAATTCTTTACCTGAAAATGCAAACTCGTTACATGAATTTGAAAACAAGAAACATTATTTTATTATATCTTATTTTCAAACTATCATAATTGGATTTCTTTTTAAAGGTAAGTGCATAGGGCGTGGTTATTCCTGGGCTTTCCTACTGAGCATCTCAATGCTCACGTCTACTTTACTTTTCAGTTTCAGGTTATAGACTTGGATCTCTCTTCGAACAAGCATGGTTATAAGTTTGATGGTGACCCATGAGGTTACTTGGATGAATGTCTAGTTTCCTATATTTATTTTATTTCCTGCTGTTACTGTTTACTCGTTTTGTTCTATTTATTTCTGTTTATCTGTCTTTTATTTTCTGGGCTAAATCGTTCCCAACTGCATGTTTTGATGCCTGGCACTAGTTTCCAGACCGTGGGGATCGGGGACGCCCTTCGGGCCTTGTCGTGGACTAGGTCGGGCATCGGGACGGATGGCGACCCGACTTGGTTCATGACAGAGATGAATCAAGCCATCACTATGAAGTTTCAAGGGAGGACCTCCAAAATCCTTACAACTATTTTTTAAATTTTTAATGGGGGAGTAGGATCTTGAGAAGCCCCAAATAAGTGTCTGAGGATTTCAAAAAAAACACCATCATTAAGTAGAGAGGGATTTTATATTCACTATATATTTTCTATTTGTCTATGGTTAGGATTATTTTTTGATATATTCTTATGATTGGATGGGTCCAATTGTACGGGAATGTGGTTTTCATGTAAGAAATATTTGTTAACTAAATCCCATGTCACTACCAAAATTTTATGATTGGATTCTAGAATTTTGGCATGGCTTTATGCCAGCCATGGAGTGGCCATTGGAACAGGCCGATTACCTCCACTTGAAACAGGGGTGTGGACCCAATCTGGTTTTCTATAATATCATGGGATAATTTTTTCCATGAAACTCCTATATGAAATAATAAGTGTGTTCCTACTAGAGGGTGAAATGTTTTTCATTCATCCAAAATATGGGGATAGATTTTGTATTTGTACCTGTACCACTTCCATTGTATTTTTTGTGTCCTAGATGTTCTATAAGATGTGGGAAGAAATTTTCATTTTCCCTTTCCACATTTTCAGTATTTTATTTATAACATTAACAACTAGAATGAGGTTATGTGATCATTTTGTGGCTATATAAAGGGTTTGTGCCTACTCCTATCCACCATTTCCTTTATTTGGATACTGATAGTACTTTGGTTTAGGGGTAGTGGTATGGTTATTCCCCTATATGTTACCGGGACTTATTGGATGATTTAATTGAATGATAATTGATGAGGATACTTGAAGGTTTGATAGATGTAGGTAGGTGTCTTCACTTACTCACGATTCACTTATAAATTTTATTAACTTTCTTCTTTTGATACTTCCAAATGAGTTTTCTGGTAGGATTAGTCTATATTGGTAGATCATTGTGCCTAGTCATATTTTTACATTGAATTTGAATGGAGGGAATTCTGGGACCAGGAAGGATTTTTTCTTGACCATTATTTTTCATCTTATTTTGTTTGAGGGATTCTCTAGATGCTTCCAGAAAAGTCTACGGGTCAGCATTATTATTATAGGAAGGAGTTTGTGTATGCTCACTGTTTTCCAAAAAAAAATGATCAGGGGGTTTCTCTAGAGGGGGCATAGGAATAGCCTTTCCCCTATTGAATTGTCACTTCCCTCAGTAGTCCATCTTGTATATTGGTTTTAATATGACATGGGTCCTACTCCTGAGGACAACACCCCCTTCATATTGAGGGCTCACTAACATGAGGTGTTGGTGTCAACGACTACTGAAAGGATCCCTTTGACCAGACCCATGTGTCTTTTGGGTGAGTTTATTTTCAACCTCTTGAACTACCTAACTAAGATAATGGATTATTTTATTGCCACATTCTATGGATAATCTCCCTAAATTGTTGGAAATGGATATTGTTTCTTCCTACTTCTAGATTACTGGTCGTCGTTGATTCAGAAACTGGGTGGATTCAAAAGCTTTAGTTCTTATCGACTAGCCTATAGGGTCATGATGGTAAACTTTTTTCATTTCTCCAACAACATTTCATTTGAGAACCAGTATTTAAGATTTAGGATTGTTGATGACGTCCTATACTTATATGAGGATCCAACATGAATGGTATGTAAGGCATATGTCTTCTAAAGATGGTGTCACACTATTTTATCGAAGGGAGTTCTTTTCTGGGGTTCTTGAAATATAGGTGACAAAAAAATAAGAAAACCCTATCAAAGAAGCATCTTCATAAATGAAAACATTTATAATTTATTATCATGTTTGGAACTCTTTCATTTTGACAGCAAAATGCTCTTCAAATTATGGGACACAGTGGGGTGGTCTAGATATTATCATCATATAGAGTTATGGGAGTTGTTTTGATGTCGGGATCAGGCCTAGAGATGGGATTACTATGTATAATTTTGAAAGGAATCAGAACCCATGTTGTTTTTTTTGATGTAATAGGACACATAATACCTTTTATGGTCATGTGATGAGAACCAAATCATACAGTTTAATGTCATGCAAAAAGGATGTCTAGGTGAAAGGTGACTAATCAAATTTTTCTGTGGGGATTATGCAGAAGCATCCCAAGAGACCTGGAAGGGATACGGGTTACAATGATGGATAAAACCCCACTAATAATATGGACTAGATGGAATTAGTGTTCATTTTGGGGTATTGGGTTTGGACTTAAATTGTAATTCCTATGTATCCCATTTGGAAAGAAATAAAAGACCACATAGTGTGGTTTGGTTGAGGACCCACACCTATTGAGTTCCTCTAAAGGTTATTCTCGTAGGGGATAAGATCCATTTAGATAATTAATGAATGATTTGGGTCTTACACCATTTAATAGGATGACCTTTTTAGTGGGTCCATGAGTAATGTATTGAATCACAGTGATGTGAAGGTTTTGATAGGACTTACACCATGGAGGATTTCCTTGCGTGTTTTGATACATGGATTTGAAGACCCACGCCAATGGAAGACCTCTGGGAAGGTGAGAGGAATATCTGGAAAAATATTCTCTATCAAGACATGTATCTTACCATATGGATGTTAGGATTTTAGCTAAAATCTCAGCCCATGTGATTCGGGATTGAATATTAGAAATAAGAGTATGTGGAATCTCTGATAAACTTTACAATTTTCTTCATCCTCTAGTGGAATAGGGTGGGTCTATGGGAGAATAAAGGGATTTGATTTTTCTCATCTCCTATATTTCTTCATATCTAATTTTTTCATATCGTACTACCTATCTATTTACTTCCCCACAAGATATGATAGGGGCTTACTCCATGATGGATTCACTTATCCTGGTTCTATAAAAGAGATTAGGATACAACATTAACCATCACAGGGAGATATAATTGTGATCCTCCCCATATCCTCCTTGAATTAGGGTTCCCTAGTCTTAGAGATGACATGGGTGAATCCTATTCGAATCCCTAGTATCCAAGAACAAGAGATCTCAAGAACCGCATATAGGGTCAAGTTCTTCATGACCATTAGAATGCACTGCAACATCCACCCTGAGGACCGTACCCATAAGATAGGACAAGTGTAGGGAACATATGATTAAAAGAATTCATAACTGAATTGGATACATATTGGCATGTCTCTCTCCATCGTTTTGTAGATAAGTCGGATTTTTTTGCTCTAATTTAGTCCCCCTCATATAAGGGATCCAAAGGAATTTTATCCCTTTCTTCAGGGTAAACTAAGAGGAGATGGTTGTGCTTTGTGCATGGGTAGGCAAGTGCAAGATGGAGGTACCTTGGGCTATGGAACAAATGGGAAACAAAGATTCAGTGAGGCCTTACTCTATGCACCAAGGGTCTCCTCATGTGTCTCTGGAAGGGTCTCTCACAGGTCCTGGATTTGGGAAGGGGCCTTTACACTAGTTCTTTTCCACTAGGCGGAACAGGTCCTCCATTAGGTTTATTATGCTTCTGAACCTAGAGGTACCTTAATCCAACTAAACCCATTAATTACATATTATCTAGGGTCTCATAGATCTTCATGAATGATTATAGAGGACCTAAGAAATGGGGATGTTAGACCAGAGCTTGGAGTCTTCTTCTATTTTTACATTCTATCAAATTTGGATCACTATGGTCTTATTTATAGGTAAACATGGAACCGTGGTCAAATGAGGTCTCCCATGTAGTTACTTGGATCAAGATCCTTGTGTAAGTACCACACGTAGGATTTGAAAAAACTTATGCATTGTTCAATTCAAAAGTTTAAATGATTTTAATAGGTGTCACAGGCATGGTTGATTGATGATTTTGGGCCATGAAGGTTGGTCCTACACCAGACTCACGGTGCATAGGGTTGGTGTATACTAGCCTATTTTAATAGAGTTACCTTAATCATTCTTTAGACTCTTCACCCCTCTAATACTTGGGATAATATTAATAATCTTTCCATCTGATTTGAGAAAACTGAGGGTCAACAATAGTGTAACACTAATAAACCACCTCAAGTGACCATTACACCACTAACATCATAGACAATGTGGATGGTATACCACTAAAATAGGTTCTTAAGGAGAATATGCACCACCAAGATAGCTCAAAAAATAGGATGATGCTCCACTAACATGAAACTCATATAGATGATATGGGACTATTATTACATCCCAAAGTGGATCAGGTTCCACTATTCCATTAGTTATTGGTTGAATTATGGATATATGACCCCGTTTAGGTGGATAAGGAACCACCTACCGATTAAATGTGGTTGACATACAAATAATTAACTAAGGGTGGATGAAACACCCCCATCAATTAGCTTCAGGTGGATGAGGTGACACCGTATACCAAAAAATCACAAAAATGAACATTATATCATTTCAGCACAATATAAAAATTTATAACCATTAAACATATCATGGGTAGGGAATTTAGGCCAATGTTTATCTCAAAGACATGTTCCTAGACCATATCACCACATCCATATCTATAACTCATGACAAATAAGACCAAGGAGTACACTAGGGCACTATGTGAGGCTCTTATATTCATTTTTTATTTAGAGGAACTCATCTTGGTTTTATATTCTTTATTTTATGATATATCTCACAAGTTAATTAGTCATTAATAACTAATGGTGTTAATTCACACCTCATGTAGAACAGTAATGAATTTATATATTCCACTCACATAATAGGAATTTAAAGATAGTAATTTAATTCAGTTTTAGAGGATACAAAATAAGGTGACGTTTCACTCATTTCATAAGATGTATGAAAATAAATTTAAACAATTGGAAAATAATGGGGATATATAATTAGGACTGGTAGGTTCATTATCATCAAATATCCTTTGCTGATTCATCTTTAAACTAAATAAATAAAACAGATCAAGGTAAAATCCTATTTAGGTCATACCCATAGATTCATAGTGAAACAGTAAGGAAAACTGAGAATGGAAACAAGTGGAGAGGGAGAATTACCCATGGATCTCCCATATAGTACACAATATGAGTATTTGAGGGTGAATAAGTGAAATATATCTTGAAGGAGTGAATATTGGATATGGAAGGAGGGGGAAGGGTGTGCACACTTTATGGATTAAAAAGAGGGAGGAACCTCATTTAAACAAAAATTAATCCATTTAATTAAATTAAATTTAAAAAATAAAAAAAACTACCTGGGAATAGTTGGAACTCAGACAGGAACCCACCAAAACATTAGTGGGACCAATCAGGTTTCACCACCTAACCAACATACTCTTGTTGGTAGTTGTAGTTTTCACTGACACACCCCCTAGAACACTAGTGGTCCCCCACTATACTTCTCATAGGAAAATTATACTTAGAATGATTCACTATAAACAACCTCTTTTCCCAAAACATGAGCCCCTTCAACCCCTGAACCCTCTAACACCCAAAAAAACCAAAAATAAAAAAGGTTCAACATTAAATGTATTAAATTTATTCCTTAAAAATGGTTAGTGTGTTACATCGAGCCTCGTGACATGACTGGAAAAAAATAAAACATGATAATCATCCATGGAAGTAAAAATATCCCCCTTTGTATTTTTTTTCAATACTTATTAACATTTATATTGATTAATATTCTAAAAAATTATCCCCTTATATAGGTACATCATCATGAATTTAAATACAACTTCTTTCTCTAATACCCCTAGTTTAAAATAAATAAAAAGGAACTATATTTAAGGGTGGTATCTTATATCTCAAAGATTTAATCATGATTTAATCATATTTAACTCTTTGTGAACTATATCAGTGTAGAAAATAAGAAAGATTAATTAAGTCATCAAATCATTTTGAAAACAATTAATCATATTACACCAATTTTTAGAGAATTAAAACTTCAAACTCGATTAAAAATGAGTATGTGCAAGGAGATTTATCCCCCTAAAACTCACATATCTTCATTTATATCAAATAAATAACTAACTAAAAGTGGCAGATAGTCTCAAAAACATATCTAAATATTGTTGGGTAATGGATTTAGACCCAATAATTATTTCAACTTCTCATAAATATATTTGGAGATGTTTTTTTGAAAATCAAGAACTTTATCCATAGAACAGAAGTTAAAAAATAAATTTTTACATATATTTTTTATATGATTTCGTAATAATTTATGTTGAGAATATAGTTCTAACATAGGTTTTGAAAAAAATATATAAATCTTTGTTTTGATAAAGTCGGGACATTAAAAAGTGGTTATTTTTAGAACTGGTGTCAAAATTCACTTATAACATCAATATTTTATAACTGATGATATAAGTTACGTTCAATTCCCATTATAAAAAAACAATTAATGTGTCTAATTTTTTCTAAAATTTCAACATAGGTTATATATTTTGAGTGAAATACAACATGGATAATTTAGATAATTTAAAATACAAAATCAAACTAATAAAACTAAACATAAATATTTGACTTCAACTCCAAGATTGTTGTAGTGTCGTTTGATTCAAAATATTATTTATTGATTTTCATTCTATTTTGAGGAAATAACTCAGGAGGAATCCAAATTTGTGGATGGTGACACATTTTAAACTCTAGTTGGTAAATATCATACAAAATATTTATAATTTCACATTTCATTGAAGATATATTCTTTATCATGAAAACTTTTCTTTAAAAAATTATATCAATTAGAAAAAATATTCATAAAAAATTATATAAGGAGAGGGTGATTATAAATACCATGGATAAAACATTAAAATAAGAATATATGAAATGATGATACAAATCAAAGGAAGGGTAGATCAAAAATTTATAAATAGTTATATTGAAAATGGGTATATCTTTTTAAAATTTTCCAGTGGGGTAATAAATTTTAGAAAGGATTTTAAAAGATAAATGTGTACTTTTATTAATTAGAAAAATGACTTATGTGTAATGATAAATTTTACTGTTAATTTCTGTTATTTAAATAACCATTGGTAAAACTCCTATCATAGATGGTTTTAACATCATTTATATATTGATCAATGTTAAAACATAATTTTTAAAGTTTATTTTAAAATATTAAATGTAAAAACCCATCAGGAAAGGGATTTAATGTAGGCTATTTAAATAAATGATGTTAAAACCAAAATGTGAAAGCTATTTTTTATACCAGTGGAAGGAAAAAATAAAACATCAATATTCCTTCAACCACATTCTACTTCAAGAAATGATATTCTATTTATATGTTATTTTATCATGAATGTCATCCTAGTTCATAAGACAATTTTATCATATTTTATTATCACAATCATTTACAAATATATACTAATAAAAAACATTTATATCATAGATTTTATTCTTTATCTATATCATTTGTGTAGTTTCATATTATAAAACAAAATACCCAACCCAAGCGATAATAAAAGTAATAGTGGATTTATTCCTATAATTCCAAGCCACACATCTTCCACTAATGTATAACTCTCCTATATATGTGGACTTATAGTCATTATCATGACCGGCCCATTCAGAATCTATAATTCCTTTGAATTCAATTTCACCTTTATTTTCATATAAAATGACATAATATTATAGATTTGGATATACCTAAAAATCCTGTTTTTTCATTAACATGTGTGAATCCTTTCAATTTGACTGCTAGCAAGAACAAACTGTGATAGTAAAGACAATTTCCATTCATGTGGTAGTAAAATAAAAAAGACTAGTAAATAATGTCTACAACTCTTTCCCATTAATATCTTGTACTTAATTATCCATAATTAAACATGGGCCTAATGTAATTTTTTGAGAAATGCTTTTCTATTATTACTAGCTAAATCTTCTCAAATTCTCTTGGTATACATTTATGGAGAGATAAAAACATGAACAAAATCATCAGATACTTGTAAAGAAAATAATAATTTCATCAAAATAAATACGATATCACAAACATATACAATCATGATGAGTGGTGTAGTATTGTTTACACTCATGTACAAATTTTTTTCTACTTACCATTTTATGAATTTCATGCTCTTAAAATACTCATGAACCTTGAATTACCAAAATATTGTGACTTTTTTCAACCCATATAGAGCCTTTATTTGTTTTCTTAACATACTTCCATCTTTATAAATGAAAAAACTCTCATTTTTCTCAACATAAACATCCTCATTCAACTCAATAGTGAAGAAAGTATATTTTACATAAATTTAATGAATTTTATAGTTTCTTTATGTTGTAATAGAATGAAATATTTTGATGGTGTATAGTCTAAATATGAAAATAATTAATCCAAGTATATTCCTTAAAATTTTAATGGTATATGAAAACCAATCCAACATTATTTATTTTAACCTCAACTTTTTCATTCAGCTTATTTGTGAACACCCATTTTATAAAAATGAATTTTTTCTATTAATCTCTTAGTAGAACCTCCCATGTCTCATTCATTTTAATTTTATTCATTTCTTCATGCATGGGTATAATCCATTCCTTGTTCTCCATATCTTCACCAATAGTTTCAGTTTAAACATTTAAAAGTGGAAAAGTGTAACTAATAGTTATAGTTTTTCTTCTTGTTTACACCCCTTAATACTAATATCTAGTCATATTTCCGTAATTATATTTCTTATTATTTTAAAATTTGTTTTAGTGGTTCTCAATTTGGTAGAATCATCACTAGAATAAGAATACACTTGGTCATCAACATATATTTATCCATTCACTTCATTTTGCATAGTATATTCAACAATGACTTCATCTGTGTCATCATCATTTATCGATGATTTTTGTGTTGATCATTATTTTCAATGAATATCACATGAACACAATTGACTGGCTTCAAAACTTTCTTGTCCAAGAAATTATTGGAACTTATATTTGGTTTGTATCTGTCACAACCCCCTCCCTCGAAAGCTACCCCTCCTGTGTTGGAAACAGAGAAAGGGAGATAATGACCCCTCGAGTCCCCCCTCTATTAGGCCTCAGGTTGGTGACTAGTACCAAGGGTGTACTAATATCATAATACGGGATGCATTACCCTTTATAAGGGAACAAGATCGATAGATAGGATATATCAACCAAAACCAACTCCATGAAATAAATATATGAAAACTAAAAACCATCCCACAATGCATGTTTAAATAGAACTGATACAAATAAGATTCTCCAGAGTAAGTACACAAAAACATAACTATAGAAACGATACAGCAATAGCCCTGAGGAATAACTAATAATGTCCATCATGGTCCACAAAATCCTCCTAAAAACCTAAAAACAGTTTTATATATATTGGGTGAGAATATAGGTATACTTAGTAGGAAAACCAACGTATCTCTTTCAAAATTAGAAGGAGAATAATAATTAAACCACGAGAAAATAGCAAAACCAAACATAAAATAATACGTAGAATAACTACAACCCTGACCTAATTAAGGAACACTCACCATATAATGAAATCCAAGTAATATAACATAATATAAGGTGCATCGATGATAGGGTACCTTGCACCACTTTCCCACTGATTAACTACTCTCACTCCCTAATGAAATACATCCTAGTCCTCCCACCTCTTCTGAATATACCACACCACATCCTACCCACACACACCTAGGCCTCACAACTAATCCCTCCTACACACCCCTTGGACACATAGCACATATCACATGCACACACATTAGCCCATGACACATCTCATCTCACCCTGATGTCACCTTATAAATCACATCACAACTCATTCGGAAGACACCTGGGACACCACATCATAACTCGTCCTAGAGACACTAAGTACATGACATCATAAATCATCTAGAAGACACCTAGGATACCACATCTCATCACATCCTTCCCGAAGAATCTTGGGTCATCATTACCTGGAAGAGGGAGCATGGATAGTAGGTGGCCATCCATACATCATCCCACAATTATGTTTGGATACACACCCTTGTGTGACAATGTGGGTGTTTCATACATAGTTCTCAACATGGGTGGGGTGCATATTGAAATCAAAATAATGTACAGTGTAAAAAAATATATAGAGAAAATCCCACAAGCCCAACCTATGGTTTCATAAACAAATAACCAACTCACAAAATCACCACCTTTTTTCCACCTCTAAATGAATTTATTAGTATCTACAACAATCATTTAAAAATGTGGAGAGCCCTGATAATAAAATTTGGTTTTATATTTTCTCTATGTTTAACACCCATTCATTTTATTATTTTTCATCCACCACATTTAATCACATAACCCATCATTAAATTTTCAAGTAAAAAATTCCATCCCATTAACCAAGCTAACCCATGCCATTTCAAAAAATTTAAACATCCATATATTCTATCACTACCTGGGCATCTTGTAGAAAGGAACCATATATCACAAGAAACCTTTCATCCCTGAAACTCTCACCTCACATCCCCAAAAACACATACAAATAAAATATCTCTCAATACCCCCATTGAAACCACACTCCTCTATCCCACAAGCATGACCATGCATCACAACATATCAAGCTCCATTTTTACAGATTTATAAAATGGTTTTTATCACATTCCAATTTATTTTAGGGGAGTTATCACACAAACCAAAATCTTGGGGTAACCATTTCACAAGGAAAGTATAAGTAATTAACAAATTTCAATTTAGGGTGATATCACAACAATCACAACTGATGTAGAAAACACAACACATATATCCAGTAACAAAAAATCCCACAATGGCCACAATTTTTAGTAGGGCACCAAGGCCGAAAAATCATAGTATCCCAAAGATATGAAGGCTATAAAAACATGTGAAGCATATGCCTTTACCCTTAAATTCCAATTTAACAAATTCATTATCAATGATTAAACCAGAAAAACTATAATCTGTAGATAAACAAAATAAAACCCATCCTTCATGATACACAATAAATATAAATGAGAGAATCCCTACCTCAAGAATATTTTTCGACTAACTATTCACTGCATGGCGAAGAAGAACTCCCACTAAATACAACTTCACTACATGTAATTGCGGATAAAACTACACTAAACCCAAATACCATCAAAACTAAACACAACACACACCCCAATCAAAAACAACATCACTGAAACAAATACTAGGGAGAAGAACAGAAGAAAACAGATGAGAACTAGAGGACAAATCAACACTAATTGAAGATAAAAAGAATATAATCATTCCTCGTCAAAAGTAATCTCAAACTCTCGAGGAAATCATCACTGAATAATATAGAACAAGAGATGTAGGTTCTTCTAAAGGGTTTGAGAAATAACCTAAGTGGATAAATCCTTTAAAAATGTACATTTTTAGGGAATTACTTGATGTGTAATCCCCTTTCACATTATATGATCCCAAGATTCTAGGTTCCACAGAAAAGTTGGGTCTCATTTTAATTATTTAACCCCTAAAACCTACATATCATGAACTGTCCATGGAAAATATGTGAAACCAACTTTCTTGTCATGTAATACACTTACATGATCTGTATTTCCTATATCATCTCTATTTCACCACAAAATTACACTAAAAATTAATGGAACCTCCCTCGATCACCTCTAGTGCTCAGAACTGGTAAAGTGATAGACTGAGAGGGAAATAACAGTTACATCATATACCTCTCAAATAATTCTCACCCTTATGAATCTGAAACAAAATTCATAAGGAAAAAGGTGTCCAAAAACCACACCAGCAGATATCTATCGAGGATCCCATCATAACTCAAATAATACTACAAGATAAACATGCCAACTCAAATGTCCACAAAACACACCATACAACTACATCATCATGAAACCACCACTAAAAATTTTCTCCTCTCACAAAACAAAACAACCACATCACCACTACACAACTATCTCAACCTCCACAAAACCCAAACCAAGAACCTTTATAACCAACTAACTGCACCATCCTAAATACAAGAATCATAGAATTCCATCCTCCATGTCCTGATATTATCTGGTCCAGGTAGCACTGACTCTCCCACACGGATTTAACTAGACATTATTTAATGAATTTCAATTAGGAATTTGTTACTCCCCTTTTCATATGTCAAGATTTTATCACACATAACCCCACCACATCACAAATGAAGGAAAATAACTCATCTCAAAAACCAAAAAGGGTCCTAACATCACATCAAAAATAAAAACAGAAAAAAAACTAAAAACAACTCTGGGTAATGGGCACACATCTTCACCTCAAACTCCCAAGTACTCTCTTGTAACCCACTATGCCTTTATATCACTTGAAATAGGGGAATGGTTCATCTATGAAGCACCTTCTCTTGAAGATATTAAATCCCTACTATCTGCTCCACAAACATCACATCATCCTCAATATTAAACTCTCCTCAGTCGATGATATGTGAGCGATTCTGAATATACTGATGAATTTAAAATATGTGGAAGATATCATGGACCTGGTCCGGTTGAGGCCGAATTGAAAACTAGTAAGCTACCTTGCCAACTCACCAAAACACCTAAAAGGTCCCGACAGACCTGTGAGAAAGATTACTCCCATTTCTAAATCTATATTTCCCATATCAATGGGAAACCTTCAAGAACATGTGTTCCCCAACCTCGAACTCCATGGTCCTCTTTCTTCCATCAGAATAAGAATTATGTCGGTCATGTACATCTTTCAACCTCTCATGAACAAGCTATAATTTCTTCGTAATGCTATGCACCACATCGAGACAACAAATGGTTATCTCCCCAACCCCAGTCCAACTCAACGGATAATGACATGATCATTCATTAAAATCTTCAAATGGGGGCATTCCAATGGTAGAGTGATAGCTATTATTATAATAATACTCAACCAAGGTCAGTTTTTGTTCGCATGATCCTCTAAATTCTAAGACACATGACCATAACATATCCTTTAGTGTCTGGATAGTCTGGTTTTTATGACCATCTGTTTGAGGGTAGATAGAAGTGCTGATGTATAAATAAGTTCCAAAAGCATTATGAAATCCCCTCTAGAATCGAGAGGTAAAACATGTGTCCCAATCCGAGACAATAGACCTTGTAACTCCTTGAAACCGAACCACTTCATCCACATACCTCTTAGAAAAAATTTCCATTGTGCCTGGATCCTTGATAACAAATAAGTGGGTTAATTTTTTCCACTAATTAATAATCACTAATATAGCCTCATAGCTTCCCTGAGTTCTAAGAAAACTTGTGATTAAATCTATTGATATGGCATCCAATTTCCACTTAGGAACATCCAAGGGATGCAATAAACAACAAGGAAGATGATTCCCAATCATTACCTAGTATAGAACTAGACACCAAACCACAAACTCCACCACTTCTTGTTTCATTCTAGGCCACCAAAACTACTCCCTCAACCCATGGTAAATTTTGGAAAATCATGGGTGTACCACCAAATGTGGTTTATGAAACTGAAGAACAACTCCCTTACACATTGCCATGGAAGAAAATAGCCTTCCTTGAAACAAAATCTATTTCTAACTATCCTCCGACCATCCACCCCCCCCCCCACCAGTATCACCATATCCAACACAATCATGCATCGCCTCTACCTATGAGTCTCCCCAATGAGACTCCTCTAACTACTGCATCAGATAAGAATGTAACGTTATATAAAATAAACAGCCTATACCACCATCCACCCTTTAATTTAAGTGAATATCTTTCAAATCCCCCAATTCCCTCCAAGCATCCACAGATTCCCAAAAAACATCATTCTATGAATTTTTTATCAAACCATCATCCACAACATTCCCTATCATTAAGGGGTAGGAGATCTCAAAATTATAGTCATGAAGGAACTCTATCTGCCAATGCTATCATGGATTCAGGTCATACTGGGAAAAGATATACCTCAAACTCTTATAATCCTTGAAGACCACAAATCCCTCCCCAATGAGGTAACGTCACTAAAAATTTATCAAAAACACAACTATTGTTAGATCCAGATCATGGGTGGCATATTTACGGTCATAGGGATGTAACTTTATAGACCCATAAGAAATCATCACCCACAGTTTCATTAGCATGCATCCCAATCCAAGATAGGAATTTGTCACACCCTGACCTTTTGATTTATTTTTATTTTTTTATTTCTAGGCTTCAGGTCCTTGCGCCAAGGTCTGGGATGGGTCCCGGTTTAAATTTTTTATCATTTAACATTTTTAGTGGGTTTTAGACCCATGCACGGTCACCGAATAGTGGTGGTATCCGTGTCGTCATCCTGAGTGCATGTGCAAATGTGTAACGATCAAAATAAATAAATTTTTATATAAAAAAGAGAGTTAAATGTTTAAATTGTAATAATAATAATGTTATTTTGTAATTATTAATAATATAATTAATAAGTTTTTATTAATGTTAATATTGTTAAGGTTTTTCTTAATCAATTTATTATTATTATCATTAACAAAATTATGGATGTCATTATGAAAATATATAACAATTAATATTAGTTTAAATGCCTCCATTAAAATTTTATTATTTTTTTAAATTTTTTTAATAAAACTGATTAAAAAATATCATTAAATCTATTATTATTGTAGAAATGATATAATTATTATTTTATTATTATTATCATTATTGTTATTTTTAGTTTTGTTATTATTAGTCTTATTATTATAATAATAATAAAACATAGCGCTACCCGGCACCCCCCGCCCCCCCACCCTCTACACTTGCTACCTCCTATGTCGCACTCACACCTCATACATTTGGTTTCCACTATACATAACCTAGCACTCCGGCCCTCCAGCACCCTACCTAGCCCCTCATCCCACCCAGGTCCTCGTTGCACCACCCTCACAGCACCTCCTCCTCACCACTCATGCAACCCTCACGGCTCTAGGTCTCCTCCACACTACCCTTTTCCCTGGATCCCCTCCACCTCATGCTTACCCCCATCCAGCCTTATCACTCCCCTAGAAGCCGACATCGGGCCACCTCAGTTCATGCCTTGCTCTAGCAGCAGCTGATCCTGGCCTCCCGCAGTCTGGTGAGGCCGCCTACGACCTCCTGCACTCCTGCTCTCCCTTTTTACAGCCATCACCAAGCCCTATCTTTGATATAACCAGCATCGCACCACACCTCCCCTCCATCTGGCATGTTCTAGCAGCACGACACCCCCCTTCCAGGTGATCCTCCAACAAACCCAACCTTCTCTTTTCAGCTAGAATTTGTCTGGCGAATCCCTTCCATGCACATGACCCAGTAACTCGGAGACCTCCGCCTAGGTAATTATCGTTTTACAATTAGTGTTTTATTCAAGTTGGCTAAACCCTGAAATCTTGGGTGTTGATTGTGTGTTTTTATTTTTGTTTTAAGGGGTGAGAAGGGACCGCAAGTATCGGTTCAACCTTTCACGAAAGTGGATTCAAGTTTTCATGCCTCTGAGGTAGGTGTTTTCCAAATTTTTCTTTGCCCGTTTGGCTCACTAAAGTAAAAAAGTGGTGTTTTTGTGATGTTTTGGGAAATACTTTTAGACATGTGTAGTTAAAGTCATGTTTGACACATTTAACCCAAGAGTAATGTTTGTACTAGCTTTTAAAGGAGATCATGTTTTTGCGAAAGTGTATGCTCGATTGGAAACTTTGAAGATTTTATGAAATGGTTTAAATGTTAAATGGTATGGAGGCCCGGTAGGAACCTTCGATTATATGATGTATATATATTTTTGGGGAACCTCTATAGGGGGGATATTCTATATGGGTTATCATATGGAGTGTCTGTGTTTGGAGTTGGCAAGAGTGGTGAGATATGTCATGCGTGTGAGGTAATCCTACTTACACAGTACTATTATAACCACCATGGGTTCATAGGCGTCTTTTAGATGATCAATTTAGGGTTTATAATCAGCCCCGACTAGATGGGTTGGTACCCCCTAGATTTTTTTTAGGTCATGCGGGATTTTCAACTAGATTGGTCAGTTTTAGGGAAGCTAGTTGGTTATAGAATTAGGAGTTTCAATATACGCTGGTAGGTGGTCCCAAAACCGAGTATGTCTAGGGGTCTTCTAAGGATTTTTAGGTTCACCCATGGCTACCCATTTATTTACATTTCTTTTTTGCTTTCTATCATACTGTTTTATTTCCATCTTTCATTATTTACCTGTATTATTTTGGCCTAGCTTTGTTATCTTTTTTTCGAGTTTTGTTTATAAAATAAAAAATGGTTTTATTGAAATAGCAAATAGAGTTCACTGGATTTTTGAAAGGTAAAAATCATGTTACTTATTTAAAAATGTGATAACCCTACTTTTATAGTTGTATTTCAAAGTTGTGTCATTGGATTGTTTTGGGAAGTGAGATTCTTGGATTCTGTGGATTATCATAGAAACCCTACTGAGAATTTTTAATGTTCACTCCTATTTTATCATTTCATTTGTAGGTTTCTTTTGCTCAGGTTTTCTTTGCTGATTTGATCATTATTGGAGCTGTTCTATTTATTTCTTTTTCCGCTGCTTGAGTTCAGTTTAATTTTTTTGTTTTATTAATTCTTATTTATTTATTTATTTATCTCTAATGGGATAAATCATTCCTAGCAATTAAATTTTGATGCTCGGCACTGGTTTACATCCTGGGGGGATTGGGAATGCCCCTCGGGACATGTTGTGGACCGGCTCGGATGACCAATTTAGTGTCAAGCAGGGATTGGTTCATGAAAAAGTGGAATCAATGGAGGCCCTTATTATTTAGAATGTCTGGTAGATGAAGATTATGACTTTTTGGACTTGATAGGTAGGTATAGAAAGTAATTCCTGAACCCTCACCCATTCTGAACCTCAAGCCACCAAGGGTAGTTTAGGAAATGAGTCCTTGTCTCATTATGATTTGTTTGGGATTGAGTAATGACAATAGATGGAAAATGATGCTACATAGTGATTTCACATGGAGTAGTGACCCATCTAGAGTCTAAGTACATGGTTTAAGTTACTCTTAGTTTTTGACGCTTACTTGGGGCATGGCCCACTACCATTTCGCCAGGTTAAGCATGACTACTAGTCCCTCACACCGGTAGTTTGATGCAACTTAAGTGTTGTCTTGGTTATGATTGGTGTGAGTGAGATTTTGAAAATGAAAAAGGGGTTTTGAGAGGATAATGATTTCTTTTAAATTAATTTCAATTCGTTGAATTTGTTTTAAAACCTACAGTTATTGGTCTAAAAATGTGGTGGGTGTTTGGAATTGGTAGAGGAATGGTTTGGGTGAAACCTTGCGTACTATTTATGAATATTTTCACGTGTGGGGAATGTATGGGAAGTGCATGTTGGTGCGTATGAATGAAATTGGTTGAATATATGTGCAACAGTTCATGGGAATACTGAGGAGTGTACTCGGAATTAAAGGCTTGAACTTGTTTTTCTAAAGTGAATTTAAAAGGGTAAATTATTTGGGAAATTGAATTTGGTTTGAAAAGTGGATTTGGTATTTAGAAGGTGTCCTTGAAAAAAGTCGGTTTTGAAATTTAAAATGAATATGTAATTTTTTGATTGTATTTGTATTTTTTTGGTTTTTTAGTTGATCGTTTTGGCTCATGAATGTTACTTTTAATTATAATTTGATTATATATCGGTTTTAGCTTCGTGTTTTATATGTTGTTCAGAAAATGCCACCCAGAAATGTCCCAAACGTTTTTGATAATTCATGCCCAGTTTTTGGTCCTTCTCAGAAACTTTTCTGTCCTTAATAGTGATTTGGGTCCGTTAAAGGCAGTTATGTGGTCTGAAGAGGTCAAGTGTGTTTTGAGGATGTTGGGAACTCTTGATTTTGTTAGATTTTGAGATGTCCTGTGATTTTTTGAGGGTCCATATTTGGACGAATGAGAGTTATTTTCCCCACCATCAATGCATATTGGGATCATTTGGGATGTCTATAAATCCATCTTTGTCTGATGGTTTATACCTAAAGAGGTTAAGACGATGAAAAGGGAAGAGCTCATGCACATTCAACAAGGCCAATGGACAGTGAAAACATAATTCGACCATTTCAAGGAACTTGTATCCTTTTCTTCGGAGGTAGTGTTGCAGGATTTCATGAATACATATCTCTTAAATGGGGGTATTCTCTAAGAGATCACGGAGCGAGTCTTCCCTTCTAGGGACCATTGTTTTGAGAACCTGGTGGATGATCTGTGTTTAGCATAGTTGGTCACTAGAGCGCCGATGGTTGGAAATCCATCATAATCTAGTTACTCATAAAGGTTCCCCATCTGGAGAGTAGGGTGTACGAGAGGAATATATTTCGGTAGATTCCTCTACAGTGGTTCTAACTTCCATTTCATTGGATCGTTCAGTGGTGTGCCACTAGTGTGGCCAGTTTGGGCACATGAAGCTTTCATCTAACATCCCTCTAAAGATGTGTCATTGTTGTGGCTCTCTGGGTCACTTGGAGAATTTTTTCATGAAGCATCACCTGAAGAATACATTGTGATAAGATGAATTCTAGTGTCTGATTGTGAGTCAAGAGATTCTTCATCTATTAGAGCCCTAGCCACAGGTCTTGTGGTGAAGGTCTCGTGCAGTCAGGAGTTATCGGGGGTCTGACACCTCAGTTTGGGTTATGTGTTCCATGTTTGTAGTGGAACATTTAAAGTCTTTTCATTTTTGTTTTTTTCTATTAAAGTTTTGATTTTGTTGTAAGTTCACTATTTTTTCATGAAGTTATGATAAACTCATCCTATTGTAATTCAAATAGTCTAATTTCTCTAATTATGGTCTTATGAATCGTGTGTTTCAATTAAAAGTGTGTTTGGCCCTTGTCTGGGTTGATATTGGTTTAGTTGTATTTGTTTATAGATGTAAGTTCCTATCATAGAATTTTTGTTTATAGTTATGCTCAGTTTCACTGCTTGGGTTACCTTTTTCTCAGAGGATTTTCTCTAGTGTTGAAGGTTTTGGTCTGAGTCAAGAGTTCCAAGTTTTAGCAGAGTTGTTGTTCACTCATGCTATAGAAGTTAGTTTAGGTCAGTTTGGAGTTCCCGTGTTGCCCCCCCCCCCAGTGGGGGGGTGTTTGGTTGTTAATTTTTAGCTCTAGTTGAGTTCTTGTGGTGGGGAGAACCCTCTCATTTTATCTCATTCTCTTGTATTGTGGTTTCTTTCGGTTTTAATCTGGTGTGGATTCTTGTTTTGTTTATTTTTTTGGATGGGTGAATTCTTGGCGGTAGAAAGTGTTTGTGGTGCGGAGAATTGTCACACCCTGAACTTCTAATTTATTTTTATTTTATTATTTCTTGTCTTTGGGTCCTTGCGCCATGGTCTCGATTGGGTCTCAGTTTAAATTTTTTTTGTTTAACATTTTTAGTGGGTTTCAGACCCGTGTGTGGTCACCACATAGTGGGTAGTAGCTGCGTCGTTAGCTCTAGTGCCTGCGTAAATCTCTAATGATTAAAATAAATAATTTTTTTTGTAAATAAATAGTGTTAAATGTTTAAATTGTAATAATAATAATGTTATTATGTAATTAATAATATTATTATTAATACATTATTATTATTGTTTTTGTTGTTAAGGTTGTTTTTTTAATCAATTTATTATTATTATCATTAAAGAAATTAAGGATGTCATTATGAATATATATAACTATTAATATTAGTTTAAATTCCCCCATTATAATTTCATTGTTATTTTTATTGTTTTCTTAAGAAAAATGATTCAAATTTATTAAAATTCTTATTATTGTATTGATGATATTATTATTATTATTTTATTATTATTCTTATTATTTTTATTTTTATTATTATTATTATTAGTATTTGTATAATAATAAGAAATTGAAAAAAAACTAACTAACCCTAGCACTACCCAGCACCCCCTCTCACCCTCTGCGCGAGCCCCCTCCCAGGCTGCACTAACCCCTCTGACATTTAGTCTCCACTTTATATCACCCTACCCTCCTACCCTATGATTCCCCACCATGCCCCTCTACATGCACAGCCCCGTGTCGCACCACCATTACAACACCTCTTCCTCACCCCCTCATTCGGCCCTCACGCTCCAGGCTGCCTCTATGCCGCCCTTCACCCTAGGTTCCCTCTGCCTCACCCTTACCCCTAGCCAGCTTTCACCCTCTCCTAGAAGCCGACACTAGGCCACCTCAATTAATGCCTCGCTCTAGCAGTATCTAATCTCGGCCTCCCACACTCTGACGTGGCCGCCTCCGGCCTCTCGCGTTCCTACTCTACCTTGTTTCGGCCTATGGAGAACCCTATCCTTTGCTTCAGCCAGCGACACACCCCTCCTCCCCTCTGTCTGGTATGTTCCCATAGAGAGACCCCCCTTCTAGTATATCCTCCAACAAACCAAACCTTCTCTTTCTAGCTATAATTCGCCTAGAGACTCCCTTGGGCGCACACGAGCCCGCAACCTGGCGACCTCACCCCGAGTGATTTTCTCTTTACCTTTAGGGTTCTTATTTAAGTTTGCCAAACCCCAACATCTTGGGTCTTGATTTTGCATTTTTCTTGTTATTTTAAGGTGTGTTAATGGACCTCTTGGATCGGTTCTACCATTTACGAACATAGCATTGCGTTTGCAGTCATTTTAGGTAGGCGTTTTCCAAATTTTTCATTTCCCGCAAAACTCATGACGCTTGTCTATCTTAAATAATTTTTGAAATATCTTTTTCATATCTATAAGTATAGTACCCAATTTGTTGCAATGTATTTGTGTGTGTTGGAATTGTTTCAAATAGTTTTGAAATAAGTCTTTGAATATTTGTAGGTGATTTTGTATATAAATATTATTTTATGAACCTTTTACTCTATTTAACATGTTTAGCTTGTTCTATAATTATATTGTTGTGTGAGAACTAACCTTTAAAGTAGTTTTAATAAGTATTAAGTTATTTTTGTATCACATCACGTGATATGTAGTGCATTCTTTGATGAAAACCTATAGTGTGTCACTTTCTAGTGTTTTTTTACATTGAAATTAATGTATTTAAAAGGGAAAGGACTGAAAACTAGGTTTTGGGTGTGACGTCGATGTGTATTTAGTCACAAAAAAATATTTGAGTAAGTTTCGATGCTTTAGGACATAGGTTTCTTCTTAAAATTGTTTATTGATTTTTTATATTAATTTATTTAATGGTGAATGTGTTTTCTTTAACTGTGAAAATTGTTATCTTGGTTGTTCAAGTGGTGCAAGTTAGTTATTGAAAGGTTCTAAAGTAGTCTTTTTAAGCGTTTCGGTATACATTTTATTTTGAAAATGGAATTCACATGTGAACATGGTGAGATCGTGATATAAGACTTTGTTTGGTCCTCTTGAAATGTATTACTAAAAGAGTTAATGATTTATAAAATGATTTTTGACATGAAAATCATGAGTGAAAAGTGTTTCGGTGTGTGTTTGGGTTTTATTTGAAAAGCGAGCAGTAATTTTTTGAAAATGATTCTGATTTTCTAAATGACTTTGGGTTCTTTGTGTGGTTTCTAAAATGATTTGAAATAAAATCTTTTAGAAAATTCCTGTTTGGATATGTAAAGGAAAAAGTGGTGTTTGTGTGATATTTTAGGTAATACTTTTATACATACTGAGTTAAAGGCGTGTTTGACACTTTTAACCCAAGAGCAGTGTTTTACTAGATTTTAAAGGAGATTGTGTATTAAAGAAAGTTTATGCCTGGTTAGAAACTTTGAACATTTTATGAAATGGTTTAAATGTTAAATGGTATGGAAACCTAGTTAGAAAATTCGATGATATGATGTGTATATATTTTGGGGGCACCTCTATTGGGGGGATATCCCTTATGGGTTATCACATGGAGTGTCCGTGTTTGGGGTATGCAGGTACGGTGAGATGTGTCACGCCTATGAGGGCCTCCTACTTACACAATATTATTATAAAAACTATAGGATCCTTGGCATATTTTAGATGATCGAGTGATGGTTTCTCATCAACCCCAATTGGATGGAATGGTACCTCCTGTATTATTTGTTGGGTCAGGTGGGATTTGCCACTGGATTGGTCAGTTTTACGGCGGCCAGTTTTTTATGGACTTAGGAGCTTCACCATACTCTAGCAGGAGGTTCTGAAACTGAGTATGTCCAGGGGTCTTCTAGGGATGTTTATGATCACCCCTGGTTACCCATTTATTTACCTTGATTCTTTGATTTCTATCGTACTAATTTATTACCAAATTGCCTTATTTACCTATATTATTTTGGCCTAACTTTGGTATCTTACGTTTTGGGTTTTGTTTATAAAATGAAAAATGTATTTATTTGAAATAGCATATAGTGTATGCAATATTTATGAATGGTCAAAATCATGTTACTTATTTTAAAATGTGAAAACCCTACTTTTATAATTGTATTTCAAACTTGTATCATTGGATTGTTTTGGGAAGTGAGATTCTTGGATTGTGTGGTTTATCTTGGCAACCCTGCTGATCATTTCTATTGCTCACGCCTAATTTATTATTTTAGTTTTAGGTTTCCTTTTCTCATGTTTTCTTGGCTAAGTTTCTCATTATTTTAGATAGTTAACCCTTCAGTTGGGAGGTGACCTGGAAGGTCCCAGGGAGGTATATTGAGCTGTTCTATTTTTTTTTTCTGCTACTCAAGTTCAGTTTTATTTTTTTGTTTTGTTTATTCTAGTTTATTTATTTATATTTTATAGGAAAGATCATTCCCAGTGATTAAATTTTTATGCCCGGCATAGGTTTCCATCCCGAGGGTATCAGGAATGGCCCTCGGGACACGTCACGGACAGGCTTGAGTGACTGGTTTAGGGTCGACCCGGGATTGGTTCGTGACAGGAATCCTCAAAAGACACCTCAAACACCACCCCTTACTAAGGAAACCAGAGCACTTGAGCACTATCCAAATTCTCTTTTAGGAAATTTAATGTTTCCTGGAATTGATCACTCCATAGAAAATATTGTTCTTTCTTAGTCAATGCTATCATCGGAGCTACAACTCAAGAGAAATTGGGTACAAACCTCTGATAATAGCTCGTGAAATCAAGAAAACTATGAACCTCTTCCATGTTCTTGGGTGATTGCAAAGAAACAAATGCTTATAAATTCAATGGTTCTAAGTCACACCCTACTGAGACACTACATTCCTGGGTAAATTCACCTCTCTTGTCCAGAACATACACTTGGATAAATTTCTATAAAGCTAGTGGCATCGAAGAACATGAAATATATCTCATAGATGCCTGACTTTCTCCTCATATAACTTCGAGTAGATCAATATATCATCAATGAATGCGATGAAAAACCAATATAAGAACTCACAAAACATAGAGTTCATAAGCCCCACAAACATAGATGGTGCATTTGTAACACAGAATGGAATGACTACAAACTCGAATTTCCCATACCTACATCTGTAGGAAGTTTTGGGATATCTCCCTACTTCAGCTTCAATTAGTGATATCCATGCCATAGATTGATTATATAAAACCAATGCACCACTATCAACTAGTCGAAAAGATCATATATACTCAGAAGAGAGTAATGGTTTTTTTAATCACCTGATTCATCCTTCGATAGTATATACAAAACCTTAGGCCCTCATCTACATTTTTTGTTGAACAACACTATAGCACCCCATGATGACACCCTCAACCAGATAAACCCTTCAACATCAGATCATCTATCTGAATCCACAACTCCTAAAACTCAGAGGGTTCCCTCCGATAAGGATCCATCAAAATCATAGAATCACCGATTAACGTCTTTCATAAACACAACATCATATTGAGGTATGGTGTCACAAACTATTTGAGGAAAACATACAAAAAAACCCCTAATAACCCTGGGAACCTCTACCTTCCCATAATCTATTTATTACACTAACAACTCATTTAAAAATTTAATGAAGTGCCTCCACACACAAACTACCCACCAGATAACTCTGCTCACCAAAACAATCATGTGTTAGCCATCCACATCCAAAAACATGATTCTCCCCCGAAAGTAGTTGATAACATCACACACATAATACAACCGGTCAATGCCAATGATGAAATTGTATATATGTATCTGAAGAAAGAAAATATCCCCTTGGGGATGATGCATCCCCATCATCAGTCTACACCCCTGATACACATCAAACAAGTTATTCTAGCATCCGACTCATGTAGTCAACACCATGGGTATGGGGAGCCTCTCTAAATCTATTCACAAAAAAAAATTGTAGAGGTTGAAAAAAAGGAGTGGGAAACTCCTAAATCAAACATGGCACAAAAAAGGAAAATAAACAAACTGATCATACCTCTGATGAGTTTTGGCCCTTCTGGAATTTTTGCCACCACTCTGTGCAACTAGTCACTCCCAAATCCTCCACCTCTCTTCTAATGGACCAATCCACGACCACACTTAGGTCAAAGTATTAGAGCTTGAGGAAAATCCTGAGGTTCGCCTCTACCTGATCCATCTTCCCTAGTGGGTCCAAAAGATTGATTCCCCTACTGTTGGAATGGCCTCGCTATTAATGTCTATCGAGGATGACACTAAACTTGTTCTCCTTGACCAAACTAAGTTTGATAAAACACTGGGAACTTATTCTAAATATATTCATGGACCCTCTAAAAGAAACACATCGTCCTATACCAATAATAAAGGCGCATGGACCATTAGGTTGAAAGGGAAGATGCCAAGGTTGACTCCCAGTTGTTCGAGACCACTAAGGCCTTGTCACCTAGGGGTTTCTATTAAAAACTATGATACTTATGGAACCTAGTTGGTTCCCCTCTCATTTCAAAACTCCTCTTAAGTGAATTATCTCAATCACCTATTCCTTTTCTAAACTTCCAGGTATATTGGAAATGTAAAAGGGGTAACTGTATACTAGATCGAAGGATGGAGTGCCTCCTCGAGACGCCTCTCTCAGGACTCCTCTTCTGGAAAAAGATCAATTGAAAAGTGTAGAAGGTCCTTGAACATGATCCCAAGATCCCACACAATCATATTCCTTTGATGAAGGGAGAGTATCTTCTATCTTTTCTCAACCTTCATTGTTGATAAAAGGAACTCTTCATAAAACACTTTCTAAAAGTCAAACCATGAAATATATACCTTCTTTCCCTCACCAAGATACAACATCCACCACTAACGTGTAGATGCTCACATCTAACTGACCACCAAAGGGACCCTATACTCCACCAGGGCTCGAATCAAACCAAAATCAATATCGGTCACCTCTAGAAAACTCTCATTTTCTATATCTGAAATGCTCCCCTCATACTTTTCCAAATCTTGTCACCAGAAAGCACGCAACATCCTCCGCCAATGATCACCATCCTCAACTGGATCAACCCTCTAATGATCAACCAGGTCATCTTGCTAAACCTCGGCTACCTAAGCCACATGTTAATGAATACCAGGATCCATAGATGAAAGAGAAACAAGGATTTCCTATTCCTGGTAGTATGGATTTTTATTATGATATATTTTAATTAAGTTTACTTCCTTTACTTAATTTTATCCATTTTAATTTCTCCAAACAACCCAATTTAAATAATAACACAATCCATATTGATTCAAGTACCTTTGATAAGTCTCTACCCTATAAGCGAGCCCACATCACTTGGTCATTCAATAAACTCAATGTCCATGCACAGGATCACGGGGGGACCTAAAATCCTATGTCCTGACCGATCTCTCGGGCCTATGTCATGTACCAATGTCAACTGGCATAGTTTCCATAACACCCCATGCAATCATCACTCTACCTAACTCCAAACTCCATTATATCACTCAATTTTCAGCTTTGATACCACTCTATCACGATGCCCTCACTCTAAAGATACCCCTCTTTGGTAGGCAATGAAGAAAAAGAGATAATGTCCCTTGATTCCTACCTCTAATAGGCCTCGGGTTAGCGACTAGTACCAAGTGTTTACAAATCTCACAATATTTGATGCATTTCCCTTTATAAGAAAACAGGATTGGGATAGAGGATGTATCAACCAAAATCATATCTTTGACATATATATAAGAAAACCAAAACACAACCTGCAATGCATTTGTAAATAGAATCGATGCACATAAAAGTCTCCAAAGTAAGTGCTCCAAAAAAAACTAGAGCAGCAACACAGTAATTGTCCCAAGGTATGATCTAATAATGACCAGCACAGTCCATATAATCCACCTAATTACCTAAAAATTTATAAATGTAGGGGGATCATACAGGTATACTCAATAGGAAAACCAAAGTCCCTCATGCACAAGTGGAAGGGGAATAATAATGCACCCCTGAGGAAATGGTAGAACCAAATAGCACTTAATAGGTAAACTATCCATAACCCCAACCTCACTAAGGCATGATCACCAAATAACACAAGCCTAGTAATATAAAATAATATAAGGCATGTCATGATAGGTTACCCAACACCATTTTCCCACTAATTAGCCTCTCTCACACCCAAAAAACCAACAACCTAGTGCTCCTACATCTTATGAATATACCACATCACATCCCAACCACACACACCTGGACCTCATAACACAGTGTGATTTTACAAATTCGGGCCTTACAACACACCTTACCTTCACACACCTTGGACTCGCAACACATCACACCTCATCTACAAGAAACCTATGAAATCATATCACAACTCAGCCCAAAGACCACTGGGACACCATATCACAAGTCATCCTGATGACACATGGGACACCACATCATAACTTATCCCAAAGAAACATGTGATACCACACTTCATCACATCCTGCTAGAAGAAAATTAGGTTTTCATCACCTAGAAGAGGGAGCAAGAAATATCTAGTGTCCAGCCATCCATCATCCCACTAGGATGTTGGTAAAGACACCCCCACATGATAATGCAAGTGTTCAGTATATACTTCTCAACATGGGTGGGGTGAATATATAAATCACAAGAATATATACTATACATATATATATATATAGAAAATCACAAAAGCCTAACCTAAGGGTTCTCAGGAAACAACCAACCCACAAAACCATCACATTTTCTGCCACCTCTAAATGCATTTATTTGTATCGCCAATAGTAATTTCAGAAGGTGAAGATACACAACAAGAAAAAGACATATATATATATATATATGGTTAAATACTTTGGAAATAGGCCCCAAAACTATGGTCATAGTCTACAGCCTAAAATTTGTCCAACCATGGCTGCTATTGTCGTGGAAGCAAGTCTTGGCCTATTGCCACAGTTTTAACAGTGGCAATAGCATCATATTGCCACGGTCTTGAAACCTATGGAAATAGACCTCCAAATTCGCCACCATGGTGGTTGACCTATACCCATGGTTAAAACCAATGTAATAGGTAGATATTAACATTGTTTTAACCATGGATATAGCCGTGGTAAACCATGGGAATAACCTAAATTAAAAATGTGCCCACCATGTTTCAATCCCTATACCTTCATTTTTCCAACCTACAACGCTCACCACTACACCGTTGAATGCTTCACGTGTGTGTGTGTGTGTGTTATGATATAAATATTAATAAAAAAATATGGAAATACCCACAAAAATGTGGTATTAGGCCTTCCCACCAAATTTTTTGTGGGAATTGTTTCTCCCACGGAAGCGCGGGAACCCAATAGCCACGGTTTTGGAAAACCCTGGCTATAGGCCTTAAAAAAAAGGCCTATAGCTATGGTTTTGGAAATCGTGTCTATAGATGTGGGCTAAATCCATGGTTATGAAAATTGTGGCTATAGGCCCCAGAAAACAGACCAATAGCCACGGTTTTAAAACCATGGTTATAGGCTATAGAACTATGGCCATAGCCACCTATAGCCACGGTGTTAAAATCGTGGCTATAGGTCCGTGACAGTTGCCACATTTTCTAGTTCTGAGACCCGATAATCTAACGTGGCTTCATATTTCCTATTAATTTAACACCCATTAATTTTATTATTTTTCATCAACCACATTTAATCACACAACCCATCATTAAAATTTCCATTACAAATTTTACATCCCATTAACCAAACCAACCCATTTCATTTCAATCATTTTCAAAAATTCATTTATTCCATCACTACTTGCACATATTACAGAAAGCAAACATATATCATAAGCAACCTGTCATCCCCAACAATCTCACATTTTCACCCTAAAAGCATGGTCAAACACCACATATCACTACACAACCCAATTAAACCACACATTGTTGTCCCAAAATCATGGCCACACATCACAACACATCAAGGGGTATTTTTATATATTTACAAAAATGTGATTTTGGGACATTCCTCTTTATTTTAGGGGTATTATCACAAAAACCAAAATCCTAGGGGAACAATTTAATTATCCAAGTATAATTAATTAACCAATTTCCATTTGGGGTAATATCAAAACAAACACAACTAAAGTAGTAAGCACAACACATATATCCAATGTAATGAAATCCCCCAAAGGCCACAATTTCCAGCAAGGCTTCAAGCCTAAACAATCATATTATCTCAATCATTTCAAGGATATAATGAAATGTGAAGCATAACCCTTTACACTTCAATTTAAACTTAAAAAATTCATTCTATTTGATTAAACTTGAATAACCACAATCCGTAGATAAACAAAATTAAACCCCTCCTGCATGATACATAATAAAAAAACAAGGGAATTCCTACCTCAAGAGTCTTTATTGACTCTTTGTGCACCGCAGGGTCATGAAGAACACTCTCAAACTATATTATCATCGTAATGAACCATAGATCAGCCTAAATTGTACCCAAAGACCATAAAAATGAAGCCTAACACACACTCTATACCAAAACAACATCACTATAGTGAATCCCCAGGAGAATAATGGAAGAAAACAAATTCAAAAGAGAGGATAAATCACTACTGGTCAAATACGGAAAGGTGATAATCAATCCCCATCGGAAGGAATCTCAAATGCTCGAAGAAGGCATCATTTGATAATCTATAATCAGAGAGGGAGGCACTTCTATAGGGTTGGATGAATAAACCAAGCAGCTAAAACCTTAAAAAGTATACAGCATCAAGTCATTACATGACATGACTTTAATGTCATGTAATCCCAGGATTCTTGGTTCTTCCAAAAAATGTTTCACCTTTTTATTATTTTTCCCAGAAAACATACACATCATAAACCGTCCCTAAAAAAACTGTGAAATCAACATTCATGTTGCTTAATACACTTATACGGTGGGTATTTCTGCAGGAGCTCTGTTGCACCTCCAACTTCTACCAAAAACTCTCAGAACCTCCCTCTAATACCTCTGATGCTCAAAATCAGAAAACTAATGGACTAATATGGAATAGATAGTTACATTATCCAAGAAATATTACATATTCAGCTTTCTCACCAAATTTTCCTCTATTTTTTCATTTCCACTTGATCAAGCATTGACTCCCAAGCACTATGAAATTTTTTATATTTACTTTCTTCTTAAACCACATTTATTATAATGTCATATCTAAATTTATCCTTAATAAAAAACCTTTTTTATGATTCCATCTGTTGTAACAGAATATGCCTCGAAATACCTTAACATATCCTACTTAGTTATCAAGGTTCTTAACATATCAATAAGCATAAAATTGTTAATTTTAGCTACTCTATTTTTTTTGTGTATATTTCATTGAAATCATGTCGTAGTTCATTTTAATCGTGATATTCAGATAATTGTTTGTTTTCATATTCGCACCCATTTTCAGATATCCATATTTTCAAATAAAAACCTATTTATTTATTAACTATCTTCTTAAAACATTTAAATATCCAAAAATATTGGGATTTATGAGGCATAAATATGATGCTAGTAATTTTAGTGAATTTATCAAGGAATGTGATAAAATAAATATCTATATTTTTTTACTTCATGCTCATGGGACCACAAGCATGGCCATGGACTAACTTTATTGGACTTCAGATTTGTATCCCAATCCCTATGTGGATTCAATTCCCTAAATTCCGATTTTGAAATTTTTAATAATAATGTTTTTTATTCAATAAATTGATATTTATCATTTCATTCTCTTTAACTATCCAACATTATCACTTTTTT
This sequence comes from Viscum album, assembly GCA_963277665.1. Taxonomy (NCBI): domain Eukaryota; kingdom Viridiplantae; phylum Streptophyta; class Magnoliopsida; order Santalales; family Viscaceae; genus Viscum; species Viscum album. The sequence continues at coordinate 1,959,223,932 of OY728140.1, forward strand.
CCAAAATGACGGGGACTTCTATGTTGCAAGATGTTTTCAACGTAAATTCTCATGTAGTAATCATTTTTACATTCCCTAACATAAAATAAATTTTCATTTATTTTAATACCACTTAAAACAACTAAAAAATATTTCAATATTTTCAAAATGAAACCATTCTTCCAAAATATCATCTCCCTTACATATTCACAATGCATTGAAACTCTATCTAAGATATATTTAGACACATCAATAAATATAAGATTATTAAAAATTAGTTATTTATCTCAAATATTTATTACTCTAATAGCCTTGATCTTTAATGAGATATCATTACCATATCATCTCCACCCTTATAATTTTCATCCTTTTTTAGTTTCTTTGGACCACACGACATATGTGATGAGAAACTATTGTCCATAATCTATGGATTATTCATTTTTAATTCCTTTTAAGAAACTTAAACAACTTTTTATTTATATTTTTAGTTATTATTCTTGTAAAAAAATTTAAACATGAATTCTTGTTCAATTTATCATATATAATATTAATATAATCATCTAAAGTTTGTATTTCTTGGTCACACCTTTAACTAACTTCTTTCAGTTCTTTAAATCAATTTATCATCTCAAATTTATTTTAAACATGTTGAACCATTTTATTTTTATATTTTTGTAGTGTTATCCACCATGTACAATACTCTATCCCTTGTATAGGTAGGTAAAAATTTTATTTTAAAAAAAAATGTGTGATCAATGTTTCTATAACACCATTATTATCCCTAAAATGTACTTTGTTGATATAAATTTTTTCCTACTTGGTTTTTTTTCGAATATATATTTCAACACTTTGATTTGATGATTTTTCTAAGCCCTTTGGTTATACTCCTATTTTATTTCAGCATATTTTTTCTTCCCTTATTACCATTGAATAGAAATTATAATGTTTCTTATACTAGACTCACCAAAAACATTATCTTCTTTGAGATGATTCATTAATAAACTCAATTTCCTCATATACAACCCCATTTTCACCAAGGGTGGTTAATATTTTATAATTTAGTCACTCGTTAAACTATTTTATATAATTTATTTTATTCTTTAAAATCCCTAAACTTTAACCAATTTTTTTGATAGATTTTCTATAATTGAACTTGTATTTGTTTATTTGATTCTCAGCTTCAATAATTATCATCCAAATCTTTTCCAGAACATTATATATAATGATGATAGTATAATTCATATCATAAATGATATTTATTCTATCATTATACACATTTTTATTATCTCAAATTCTTTGAAAATAAATATTTTATCAATATGGGTTTATTTTCCTTCATTAAGTGTAACACACCAAAATTCAAAAATAATGACATTTTATTTGATAGGGAGTATGATACGCAACACCAAGAATTTAATGGGATATAATATCCCATGAATTTAAATTAAAATTAATATTTTCAATATGTTAAATCTATTATATATATTGTAGTGCACTCAACATTGATTCTATCTTGTGTTGCATGCAATGAGTTTCTTCAATGGTTTTTCTTAGACGCAAGACCGAATTTTACTGAATACTATTAATATTACTATTTAAAATGAAAATTATCTCCAAGAAATTATATTTGTTGTTATGAATAGTATTAAATATATTATTAAAATATATAGTTGAATTCATTGGTTACTAATTGATTATAAACTAATATAAAATCCAAATGAAAATAAGGGGAATATTTTTATAAGAAAACTATTTCTATAACCCCAAAGTTGTTGTGTCTTACTAAATTAAATAAATTATTATTAGTGAATGATATTAATTATATATATATATATATTATTCAATCAATTATTTTTTTCATTCATCCAAAAGGTTTGATAGGAATAATATAAGAACAAATCCAATTTTATACAAAAGAAGCTCTGTTTTTTAATGGTAGTTTTGCCACAATTTAATAGAAAACCTATTTTAAAAGTAAATTTTGGAAATTTAATAAATTTTATATAAAACTATGACATTATTTTTTAAATATTATTATTAAAATTACATTAGGTTATATTTTTTTTATTTTTCAAAGAAGTCTCATTTTTTATGAATAGTGAAAAATACTAGATTTTAATTGAATATTATTTTTTTGTCAAATTTATTTATATAGTTAAAATATATTTAAATAATATTTTAAAGTATATTTAGTTTAATTATACATTATTTAATGCAATTTAGATCATTTTGACCAATCTTACGTTGAAATTGGATATAAAAACATTTCCATCTTTTGACCTTTTTTCTTTTAAAAAAACCGTTTTTGTGTCCCATCTCCTGGATTAATTTAAAATAAAATTCCACCACTTATAAAATTTTAAATTTTAAAAATTGATTCCATATCTATAATAATAATAATTTATAATTTCTATTATGTTCAATTTTATTTTTGACCAAAAATATTAATCAAAGCAATTAAAATTATTTACAACGATTCACAGAAAAACTAGCTTAACAAGGGAATAAACCTTAAAATTAAGGGATACAATAACCTAGAAACATATAGAAAACCAATTTTATGGAAATATTTAGAACATATCCTATATTTAATTTAATTTTTTCATTATTAGAGCCAATTTACATGGAAATTAACACGTTTTGAATTCCCCCTTTCAAAAATTTTTAAGAATGCCACTCCTCCTCCACTATAAAAAGGCACTCTCCCCTAGATTCTTCATCCCTATAAATAAATTTTTATCATAAAAATACTGCCAAAATATCTCCCAAAAATACCTTCCTTCATCCTATAATCCTAAATATTTATAAATAATCCAACCAATAAATTATCTTGGTATAAACCAAAGGATTTACCCCAATAAGAGGTAATATTCTTCAACGAGCACTTTGGTTTTATTTCTTTCTCATCCCCTTAAATTATATTTATATATTTCATATATAATAACATAATTATATTAAATATAATGATATATTTTTACTCTAATGGTGTGGAATACACCCACACACACTTGCATCAAATGGGATTCGCAATCATCGTCCATGTGTATAGCGGATTACTGCCTCGTGAACTGATGTCTTTCATTCTTCCATTTTCACCATTATGATTGGAGAAAATGATGGATTTATAGTTTCAATATTATATATATGATATCTATAATTTATTTGATATTATTTAATTTTTATATGTCACATAACTTCTAGAATTTCAGTTTGTGGGAATATGATAAGTTCGTTTACGAAAGTGTGGACTACAGCCTCCTCAAAGCAATGTGATTTGTACACACTTTACATGGAATATATTAAGGATTGTTTTAATAAAAAATAATGTGATATATATAAGATGAATATCATATTTAAATGATGATATACATAAATAAATATATCACTTACTTTTTAAATACAACAACAAAATGGAAACAATGTTCATTCGTACGTATAGTCTATCTTCTCCAAGATCAATGCATTTCATTTCCTATCACAAATTTTTTTGGATTTATCTAAATAAATATATCATGAATATGTATTATTTTTAGATCATTTTTTACATTATATATATTATGAAATAAATATCTAATAGGAATTAAAATAATAAGTCAAAACATACTCGAAAACAAGGTAATTAACACTCAAAATAATGAAAATGATGGATGATTATTAATGAACAGGTTATAATATAATATAAAATTACTATATATGATATCATATATATTAATATGGTTATATTTTAATTTAATAACATTCTAAAAAACATTATATAGGAGGTTAAATATCATACAACCAAAAGAAATTTTATGGTAGGGGATTTTCATATCACTTTTCACATTTGTGAGATAGACATCATCTTCACCACTTACATTTTTATATAGTGTATCTACTACCAATTTTGATATATTTTATAATGAATTATTTTATCTTCATGGTATTTAAATTTTACATCTTATGATCATTATTTTTGGGGCTTTCGAATTAGATGTTACCATAATTGTAAGGGGTTTTGTCTCAATTTACATTCAATTCATATTTAGTTGTTATTATGCACCAATTTAATTAAATGTGGTGTATACACTGGACCTATGTAATTTAATATCATGATTCACTCATACATAATATTATTTTAAGTTTCACTTTGAATTATCTCATCCAAGGTGTTTTCTCTTCAAAATTACTAAGTGGTAAAAGTTAGCTTTGTAATCTCACATTCTTTTAGAATTATTACCTTTCTATTGAAAAAAACACTTCATTATGATCATTTATTATATTTCACATTACATTTATATAAAATATTCATATTCTATTGTGATGGATATTATTATTTCCTAAAATATAATCCATTTTACATACGGTGTTTATTTTGAAAGTTATTTCATTAATTGGGGAAATTTTGACAAATATGTATCATTTATTCAATATGAATATTTGATGATGAGGGACATTTTTTATTAATTAAATAGATTATTCTATATATAATTAATGGTTTTTAATGGAACAAATAGGATTGGGGACCTTTCAAATTTATCCTCTTGATGCATTGGTAGTCTCATGAGATGAATCAATTATCCAAATCAGATGGGTTTCTACCCGATTTGTAAAACTGTATTGTGGAAGGTCTTACAGTGAATTAACCTTGTAACTTGGCAACATAGAATCAAATAATTAATAATTTCTTTAATATAAAATTAATTTAAGTTATTATTATCCAGAGGATTATCACTAGGATAAAAATCTATAAAAACATTTTATTCATAGTTTATTGATTAATTGGAATGTGGTTTAGTTATTTACCTTTAAATATTTAATATGATTTATATAGTTGTTTACATGGAAAGTGTGTTTAATTATTTACCTTTTAATATTAATTATTCTTAATGATTCATGATTACTTATATTTTATTATTACCCTTACAGAGCATCCAATCCCACCCTTATTTTTTTTCTTTCCCCGGGTTATGAAGAAGAATTATTTGAATTGGTTTTCAAGGAAGCTCTTAATTTAATTTAATTTTGTATCATGTTTTAATTTCTATTTCCCAATATATTGTGGGTATAATGTATCTAATTTGGTTTTCCAAAATTGTTAAATTGATCACTCCTTTGGGATTTTCTTCCTTGTAATTATGCCAATGTAAAAAAGTAATACACCGACTCTAGGATTTTTGGGTTAGGTTTTTACATTTTGTATCAAAGGAATTTTAATAGAAACATTGAAAAATATATTTTTGAAAACATAGATTAGAAAACATAAACCTATGATATACATTGAAGATAAGTATATAAGAACATCCCAAAGAAACCATTTTAATGATTTTGAGATTGGCTATGTATAAATTTTTCAATTTATGTTAATGTATCTCCCTTGTTTTGGGATTACACTTTATGTTTCATAGTGTTATGTTCGAATACAGTACATTCCATTATTTATAAATGGTTATAGAAATGATGAATGGTATCAATACTCATTGAAAATGTCAATATTTCTCTGCAAAGGAAAATTATATAGCTGGAATTTAAATGGAGAAAATTATAGCGATATTAGGGCAGCTTAATCAGGTTATGAAAAATAACCTTTCCTAAATAGAGAAACCTTTTTCACAACTAGAATATACTATTCCGGATCACTTTATATGACAAAAGCCTCCATCATTTAGTGAGACAACTTATCCAATTGTAGTCGACCAATATATTAATTATTTAGAAAAGATGTCCATGGCATTAGGATGTGGTGAAAATTAAAAGGTTACACTTGTAGGGTATTGTCTCAATGTAAATACTGATAAATAGAGGTCATTAATCCCAAATAATTGGGAGGAATAATAAATAGAACTCGTGGAATAGAAATATTTTAAAGAGACTTTATTTGATAAATATTTCCCTCATGGTAAACAAATTAAAAATTAAAATAATTTTTCTTTCCATAAATAAAACGTAAAAAAAAAGAGTTATGGATTGGTAATCTAACTTTATAAGGTTATTCAGTTATTCCATAGATTACAAGAACAACATGGAGAGAAATATTGACCACATACTTTAAGGTTTTAAGCCAGTTCCACAAATAGTAATGGTCTTTCAATAATTTTTATCATATGAAAAATTTGTTTTATGTGATATCAAAATGGAAAAGAAATTTTTTTAGGATCAATATATTCAAGGGGAATCAAGACAATAAGAGTTCATCTAAACACCATTATAAATATAATCCATTAAATAAGAAAATGAATAAATTTCCATCTCATGAGAACTGGGGAAAGAATCTCCTTGGAAAATTCTTAAAAGGTATAGAAGCTTGTTATATGTGTGTATAAAGGGGTCATAATGTTAAAAAATGAAAGAGGAAAAAGAAAAAAACTTCTATTAAGTGTCAAAATTACAATGATATGGGAACTATGAAAATTAATTCCCTAAGAATCAAGAGAATATATATTAAAAGAAGCTAAGGAGTTGTGGTCAAGATTATGCCATTGATATAACTAGAGTGATTTTTCTTCTATATCTAGATCCTTTAATAATTTTATAAGAGTATGATATTAATGATTAATTTTTTATATGAGTTATGAAATATATAAGGATTGTACTACGATACTTTTTTGTAAATTATTTTAAATAAAATGTTGTGTGGTACCAATGACCAGGAAAATTGACTTAGTGATAAGTTGATCTTCTTAGAAAACACATGATTAAGGGAAAGATATCCATTAATATGTTCCTTATATTTATATAATTGGATAAAGAAATTATTGACATCAATAAAGTAAACTGGATATTACGGACTACCTTCGATTTGATTAATGATTTGTTGGAAAATTTGTTATACTATTATTGATGGAGTCTATAACATTTTTTGTTAGATTTAAGGAATATATCCAATATTCTTTTTTTTATAATAAGGAAGTATGAACATTTTCATTAGGGTTTTATGGTAATTCAAGTTATTTCCATGCTTCAAAAGAATACATGACGAATGTATTCACTTGTTGGTATGTGACGATTAATAACCACTTAATATTATTTTAGGAATTGTTGATAAGATCATTTTGGAAAATTAGTTAATTTCTTTATAATTTTTTGGATCATAATATTTTGTAATGGTAATAAGGTTATCCATTTATGAAATGGATTATGTTGAACTTTGAAAGAGGTTTTATAGTTTAATGTATTACTTCACCATATGATGAAACCTTTACTAGGAAATGAAGTAGAAATTGTTCAAGGCAAAACCGTAGGATAATATTATATTTATGAAATTGAAATGTATATTTACTTATATTGTTAGAGAGTGAAAAAATTCCTCAACTCTAGTAAAATGTTCTTGAAACAAAAATTATTTCCAATTATAATCATTTTTTTATGATATCAATGAATTTTGTAAACCTATTTAGTTTTTAGTCTTGTGGTCATTATTAGTTCTAGATCACCTAAATTATTCTGATCGATGTTCTATATCACTCTCCATAAGAACATGATAGTCATATTTCTCTTCCATGTCTATGTTTTCACTAATATTCTCATATTTGAAAGCCTACTTTTGTGGTGACCTTTGCATTTTGTTTTCCTTATTTTTAATAAGATGTGGTTTTTAAACCAATTTACGATGTTAGTTTTTAATAAATAGATTATTTTCAAATATAAAACCCCCAATTACAAATATCCAGTTCAAATTGTGAGGACATAGTTTATTTAAGGTTGAGAGAATGTAACGCCGCAAAATTCAAAAAAAAGGACATTGTATTTTATAGCATTTATGACATGCAACACCAAGTAGATAAAGGAATATAATATCTTAAGAATTATATATTATATTTAATATCTTAAATGTATTCAATATATTTTTTATATTTCAATGAACACAACATTGATTTTAGCTTTGCTTTCATGCAATGAGTTTCTTCAATGGCTTGTGTTACACGTAAGACCGAATCTTACTGAATACTATTAATATTATTATTTATGATGAAAATTATCTCCTAGTTATTGAATTTTCATTTATTAATAAGATTAAAAAACTTATAAAAATATGTATTTTAATTCATTGGTGACTAATTGGTTATAAATAAATATAGAAATAGAAACCAAATTAATGTCAGGGAATGTTTTTATAAAAAACTACATTTTTACACCCAAAAGAATTTTGTCTTAATAAATTAAATTAATTAATATTAGTGAATGAAATTAATAAAATATATATATTATATAATAAATAAATAAATTTTTTCATTAATACAATAGGTTTTATAGGGATAATATAAGAACAAATCCAATTTTATGCATAAGAAGCTATATTTTTGTAAAGACAGTTTTGCCATTATATAATGGGGAATTTATTTAAAATTAAATTTTCGAAGACTTATAAATTATATATTAAAATATAAACTTATTTTTTGAAATTGTACTATGAAAATTAACTTTGGAAAAATATTTGGTATTTTTTTAAGAAATTTCATTTTTGGTGAATAGTGAAAATACAGAACTTTAATTGAAAAATTCTTATTCATGTAATTTATTTATATAGATAAAATATAATTTAATTTGGTTTTAAAATAAATTTAGTTAAATTATAAATAATATAATCCAATTTAGGTTATTGGAACCAATTTTATATTGAAAGTTCATATTAAAATATTTCAAAATTTTGAACTTTTTACTTTTAAAAACCTACTTTGTTGTCTTGTCTATAGGATTAATTTTAAATTAATTTCAACCAATTTTTTGATTTAAATTTATAAAAATAGATACCATACTTTGAATAAAAATAATTTATAATTTATAATATTTTCAACTTAGTTTCTAAATAAAAATATTATTGAAAGTAATTAAAAATAATTACAACGATTAAGAGAAAAACTAGCTTAACAAGGGACTAACCCTTAAACATAAGGGCCAAAATGACCCAAAAATATGTCCCAAACCTATTTTATTAAAATATTTAGACCATATACTATGTTTTATTTAATTATTTTATTAATTTAACCACATTACAAGGAAACAAAAGTGGGTGGAATTTCTTCTTTTGAAAATTTACAAGAATGTCACTCCTCCTCCACAATAAAAAGGCACTCAGTCCCTATCACTTATTCATGAATATAAATCAATTTGTCACATCAAACCCCAGAAAAAAATAGTTCCCCAAATTCCCTCAAATAATCCTAGAAAACTCACTTTGTTCATAAATCCAACCAAGGAATGTTTTTGGTATAAACCAAAAGGAGTTACCCAAAGAAGAGGTAACATATTTCAATGAGCACTTTGGTTTTATTTCTTTCTCAACCCCATAAATTATTAATATATCTTGATTATATAATATCCAAATATATTATATAAATATTTTTTTATTTCACGGGTAATCCCTAATCTCACACACACTTCTATCAAATCGGATACACAATCATCGTTCAGGTGTACAGCGTACTTCCGCCCCGCGGGCCATTGTCGTTCGTTCTTCCATTACCACCATTCATAGTGAGTAATAATGATGTATTTATAGTTTTCCTATATTATATAATATATTTATAATTAATTTTTTATTCATAAATTTTTATATATCACATACCATCAAGATTTCATTTTTGTGGGAATACCATAACATCGTTTGTGGACGTGTGGACTACCGCCTCCTCCAAGAGATGTGATTCATTCACACTTTACATAGAATATATTATGGATGTTTTTAGTAAAAATATAAGATTTATATTAAATTAATATGAGACTTTAATTATTATATAAAGAAATAAATATTTTACATAATTTTTAAATATGAAAAGAATCTAAAATCAATGTCAATGCATACGTACAGCCTACTATCTCCATGAATAGTGCATTCCATTTCCTATATCAAAATTTTATGGATTAAGCTAAATAAATATATAATTAATATATATATATATATATATATTATATTTACATCATTATTTATATTATTTATAAATTTAAATAATTATATATTGGTAACAAAAATAACAAGTCAAAACATGTTCAAAAAAGGAAATTAGCACCCGAGATGATGAAAACGATGAAAGATTATTAATGAATTGGTTATAATATTTTATAAAAGAGCTATATATGATATAATATATAATAATTTTGTTTTTTGTAAGTTAATAAAATGTTTATAACTATTATACATGATTTTAAAGAGCATTTGACTTAAATTAAGCATAGGGTAAGGGATTTTCATCCCACTTTCAACATCTATGAGATAAATATCATATTCAACACATAATTATTTTTTGTAGTGTATATACTGCCCATTTTTATATATTTAATAATTATTTAACTTATTTTCAAGATATTTAAATGTTTCATTTGATTATTATTACTTTTGGGGATTTCTATTTAGATGTTACAATAATTTTAAGGGATTTCATCTCAATTTACATTCTATTGAGACTTATTTGTTATTATACACCAATTCACTTAAATGTGGTGTATATACTGCCACTTTGTCAATTAATATCATGATTAACTCATAAATGATTGTATTTTAAGATTCCATTTGAATTATCTCAGAAAAGGGGTTTTGACATGAAAATTACCAAGTGGTAAGAGTTATCTTTGCAATCTCACTTTCTTTTGTGATTGTTAATTTCTATTGAAAATAACACTTCATTATAATAATTTTTATTATTATAGATTATATTTATATAGAATATAGATATTATTTTGTTATGTATATTATTATTTCCTAAACTATATTTATTCTTACATAATTTATTTACTTTAAAAGTTATTTGATCGACTAGGGACATTTTGATAAATCTGTATCTTTTATTCAATATATATATTTTATAATACGGCACATTTTTTATTCATTAAATTGATTATTTGATATAAAATGAACTATTTGGACTGGTACTAGTTGGGTTGGGGACCATTTAAAGTAATACCCTCAATACATCGGTAGTCTCATGAGATGAAACAGTTGGCCAAATAAGATGGGTTTGCACCTGATATATTTACCTGCATTGGGAAAGGTCTTGACAATAAAGGTACCAATTACCTATAAAACATGGTGTCTAATAATAAATAATTTCAATTATTGATAATTAATTTAATTTATTTTTATCCATAGTATTTTCACAATGACAAAATCTATGGATTCAGTTTATTCTATGTTTATTGATTAAATGGAATGTATCTTCAGTTATTTACCATTCCATATTGATTATTCCTTAGCCAGTTGATCAAATGGAAATTGTGTTCAATTATTTTAATTTCCATATTGATTATTCTTTTTGATTCACGATTAATCTAGTGTACACTTTCCCTTAGTGAGCATCTGAGCTCACCCTTATTTTGTTTATCTTACTCGGGCTATGAAGAATAAATATTTGAATGAGTTTTCAAGGATGTTGTTCATTTCATATTATCATGTTATATTTACCAATGTAATGTGGGTATCATGTATGTAATATGGTTCTCAAAAACAGCTAAACTGATTGATATTTTAGGATTTTATTCCTTATAATCATGTCAGTGTAATAAAGTAATGCACTCGCTCTGAGATTTTGGGATCAAGGGGTTACATTAGGTTTCTCCTTGTGATGTGAATTATCATCTCTTAACCTTCGAATATTCTTCATAAAAATTTTAAACTCAATTATCATAGTGTATTCATTGAAATATTCACCTTCTTTAATAAAAATCACATAAAAAATTTAATCACCATCCTCTAAAGATGTACTTTACGTAGGGTCTTGATTCATCAAAACTAGCTGGGAAGTTTCTACAAAACTCTCATTATCACCATTTCTCTGATCACTATTATAAATATCTTCTTCAAAAGATATAAAATGTCTTCTAATGAAATTAGATGATATATTATTCCGTCTTCTCAATGGAATATTATTTCTTTTGAAAGACTCTCTTTTATTGGAGAATCCATTGGGAACTTCCCCATCTTCATAATTTTTGCTAATTCTTAAAGGAAAGTTGGTATAAAATTGATTGATTTTATCACGTCTAAAAAATTTAAAGGTTAATTTATCATGATATTTACCACTTTTCATTTTTATTTTTGATGGAATCTAAGATAAAACCCCATAAAATACTTCCATGTTCTCACCTTAGCCCAGAAAAAAATTATCATCTACAATCATTCAATTTTTAAATTCTTTAAATTAAATATCTTCATCCTTATTAGCATTGATTTTCAAATACACTCTTTTTATCCTATCATAGGATACAATTATGGTTAGTTCTTTTCAATTGTGAATTTATCAAGGTTGTTATCATTAATAGCTAAGATCTTAACATCAAACTTATCTAGAAGAATTATCATGTGTTTCTTCACCAATAGAGAGTCCAAGTTTTCATTTTTATCCTATGACAGTGTTGAATATCATATCAACTATGGTAAATAAATCATTAATAGATATATCTCATGCATTATCATATCTTCACATTGACTTCTGGACAATTTTAATTTTTATTCATTTACCTTTTTGTATTCTTTGTATGTTTTAATGTTCTGAATATATTTCTCTATAAGTTTTATTTCACATGAAATTGGTTAGATCTTTCTCTATTAATGATAGTAAAAGTACATCCATTGATTTTTTGTCACACTCAATATTATAATTATTTAACTTATACTATTCTATATTCTCTTCTATAACTGTAAAAATCTTGAACAACATACTCATGAACACAAATTCCAAGAGATAGTAGATATAGTAACATACATTACTTCCACATGTTAAATAATTTTATATAAAAGGTGGGGATTCCATTTATATTGAAAAAGTTATGATGATCCATAAAAAACTTCAATGAGTTATCTTAGAGAGATAAATCATGCACTAATAGAAATTTTTAGTTTATATTGAATGAACTATAAACACTAAGATTGGGGTGAATAATTATTGATCAATTTTATCCGTCAAAAAAAATTTCTGACTATATTAATTAAATGATCTGTAAAAATCACTGGATTCAAAATGACAATGAGATACACTATAAATTTACAATTTATTTTCCCTAATGAGTTAAACTACATCCTCAATGTATATTGGTTGTTATCTCACAAAATCTTAACTAATTTCTTATTATTAAAAAAAACAAAGGAAATGGAATGGTCTTAATCCCTTTAAAATGCTAGATCTAGCCATTATTTTAATGAACAAAATTCCTATAATGAAATAATGAAAAAATAAATTCTTAAATAATGATCAGAAAAAAATGTCCAAGTTTCTAAAGGACATCATGAATCTTATTATCTTTCTCGTTATAAAATAGTATCTTGAGCTATCTCACTCCCAATATTCTTTCAAAAATTGTTATTTTTTACCAAAGGAACTTTAATTATACAACGTTAAGGTAAAATTATCAATAACTTAATGATTTTAATTTAATGAATTAGATATTATATACTTTTCTATATCCTTTAAGATCACTCTTGGTTTCCAATATGTATTTGGAGGAAAAAAACAAGCCCAATATTATTTCTCCACATTTATGTAATTTGATCCACATCATCTGAATTCAAATAAATTGAATTCCTTAATCGTTTTAGAATATAAATCACTATGATATTTATGGGCTCCAAAACACCTATTTTAGAACTATAATGGCATATTTTCAATCAAAACACCCATTTTGACATCCTTATCAGCATCCTACTCCAATTTTCATTGCAATACCACTATGTATTACTATTATCTGTATTTGTTTTGAACTCTAGGAATAATTATCTCTCATTAAATAGTGGAACAACATTATCCTAGAAATTATTGTTCCCAAAAAGTAGAGTGATAAGGCAGTTAAACAATAAAATAGTTGGGTGACTTGTAGTCCAAATTGTTACTAGAAATTTATATCGTAAAAAATATATTGTAGGAAATAATTAATAAGAAAATCAAAAAATAAAAAATAAGTATTGGATAGAAATATTAAATTCTAAAAGGATATTATTTACCAAAAAAATTCTAATAATGAAATACTTAATCTTTTAACCAATTTGGAAGGTGTTTCATCTCATAAACAGGTGTATCCTCATTCGAATAATGAAACATTTTTTATTGTAAACTAGTCATCGGTATCTATGTCTTATCCATAGGAACTTAGTCTTATTATCCAGGTAATAACTTGATAAACCACATAAAAAATATATCTACCTAACCATGTAATTAATAGATGACACTGGATCAAAAAACAAATGAATAAAATAAAAATATCTAAGATCCTCACAAAAAAATCACCAGATAGAGCTCTTTAGAAAAACACTCAGATAATAAAATACAATTGGAAGCACTCTAGGAAACAACCACTTTAATAGTTCAACATAATGGAAATTAATACTTCAAGATAATTTTTGTTATCACTCACTTATAATCCAAAAATTCTTAGGTTCAATTTATATATGTTTACAAAACATAAACCAATGGTTAGATTCTGAGTTCTTTGATTTTAGTGGAAACAGCATCAGATTTAGTATACAATCATTATATGGATGTAGATTCAAAATACATAGTACACTGGCTTTCATATATTTGTTCTATTACAATTCACATTCATGTTCTTTTATAGGAAAATATTTAGTTAGTTTAATGAAATATGAAGAAAAAATGCATAAAAATAACACAATACAATAAACTTAAAATTAATTCAGATATCTATAAGATTTTATTATGATTTAAAAAAATGTTAAAGTGAGTCTTTGACTTAAAAATATACCCTTTATCAAATATATATACATGAATGAAATATTAATATCAATCAAATTTTAAAAGAAAACTCCCTGTAAACTTCTTGTAATTTCCAATGAAATTCTAAATGCATGGAATTTTTACAAATCCATCCATTATGTTTGAACTTTAAATTAATCTTCAAAAACCCAAAAAATTTATAATAAAAGCATAAACATAAAACCTAATCCTCTTAACCTTACCCCTCCTTATCATTTTCAAAATGAACTCCAAGGAAAAAGAATCCGAGTAAGATGGGGTTTTTGAAATATTCAGTAATGAGTTTTTGGAAATTAAGGAAATAAATATTTATCTTTATTTATATTCAAGGAATTTTGTTATAGGATAATTTTTTAATGTTTTAACGTCCTTTGAACTCCCTTCCTATAAAGAGTTTATAAAATTATAAGAAAATAATTAATAGATAATAATAATTAAAATAATGAACCTTATGTAAGATATCTCTCGATACCTATATGTGATATTTTTCTATTGAAGATGGATTATATAAATATTATAAATATTTTCTCTTATATTTCAAAGAATTTTTTTTGTTATTAGATAAAGTAAACAACATTTCTTCCGTTATGAGTTAATAATATCATAGTATAGTAAAGTGGATATTTAAAAAGAAAACATTATGATAATCATGTATCATACGTTTGAAAAGTAAAGTCACAAACTATATGTATAAAAATTATAAATTATTGTATTACAGCATTAGAAACATAGGAAATTTAGTGGTAAATATAAACAATATTTTAAAATGACAGAGCATAAGATAGTTAGCATCTAGTACACAATTCACATGAAGCATATTCAAAAAATAATTTTAAAAAGTAATAAGATAGAAAAAAAGTAAAATTATTATGAAACATATTATTATATAAATATACAATGAAGTAAATTATAAGTTACAAAATTTATATTAAATTAATCATAATTAAAAGGGAACTTCTAATAGTTTTAGTTATAATAATAGTTTAGAGTGCTTCTTATAATTTCATTAAATGAACTTTTATTCATTAAAATTATGGAATATAAAAAATAATTTCATAAAAGTTACAAAAATTCTAAAATAAATAATTTCTTAGACCTTAATTAAATATTTTTTCAATGTTATGGGATATCATAAACAAGAAGTGAAAATTATGATCACTTTTCATTGATCAAACCTAACATCTATCTAATGTATTCTAATCCATCAAAAAATTTGGGTGTCGTAAAAATTAAATAAATATGATCTTTAAGGTCAGAGACTACTGGTCTCAAAATTTCAAGTGATAGGGTGGGTAAAAATTTCATTTGGGGGTGAATTTCAGTCTAAAATGTGACAAAAAAAATTCTCCACTCAAAGTGTAAGTTGATTAAATGATATAATCTTCTGATCAGTGTAGAGTAAATTAGAGTAAAAATTATTTAACAATAATTTAAAAATAGGGTAACTATGTCTATCATAGGTTATACACTTATATAATATAATAATAAATTCATAGAAGAACATATTTTCATAAACAAAACTATTCTTTGAAAATTTTAATAAGAATAATGGAAAATAATAAAACTAGTATTGTATGATAATGAAAATAACTAAAATTATCATATTTAACATAAAAAATTTCAATAAAGGATAACTTTAATTTTTAACCAAAGAAGTAGTTTTTTCTTCAATTAACAAAGGAAATCACATTCTAAGACTAAAACATCATTGACTATAAACCCATCGGTATGTATCAATGTCCTATCTATGAATGCTCAGTCTTCTTATCTTCAGAATCCATTTATAAACCAGATCTGATAATCTGTATTCCTAACTATGAAATCCCTTGATAACATATGATTGTATAAAAAATTTCTTCAAAACCATATAATATGATTAATAAAAAAAATCTAAGATCTTTCTACAAAAATCTATCCAAATGAATCTCTTTAACAAACTCAGTAAGAAAAATAAAATTTCAAATTATCTGGTAAATAAACTATCACATGATTAAATATGATCACTGGAAATAATTTTAGTGAAATTTAATTATTATTCACTTTTAATCCTTGATACATCTATTTAAATTTATATATTTCCAAGAAATAGATACCAATGATAATATACCAATTTCTTTAGGATTAATTTCAACAATATCATATGCAGCTTTCCATTATCTGAACTATTTAACTTAAGAATTAATTGACCAATTCCTTTAAGATTAATATGTCATTATTTCACACATTCATATTTCAAAATATGTATGGAGTTTTTCAGTTCAATATTCTAGGGAAAAAAATAAAAAAACTATATAAAAAACATATTTAATGTTAAATATAAATTTAATAAGAGTGTATTCTAATTTTCATACAAATAATAAAGTTATTATTTGATACAATAATTATTTCATAAGGGATATATAGAAAAAACACCCATTGCAATGCCATATGTCATTATTTTTATGTTTCTTCAAGTTTAATTTATTGAAACTGAACAATTAAATTTATTTCCTCTACAACATTGTCTAGCTTTATCATACCATTTTCGTTATCAGCTTAAATTTCCAAAATGGATCCTATAATGCCCATTTTGGAGAACCAATTTATTAAAAGGATTTCATCAACTTATAAAACCATGTGAAATTATAATTTCATAGTTATTAACCAATTTTATTTTATTGAATCCAATAATGATCATTCCTTACAAAAATTTCTCTAACTCAAAAATCCATTTGAAATATCCATTTAAGATCTATCTCCAAGTTTTTCTTCAACCAGGCCTATAATAAGATATTCATAAAGTTTATTTCACTCATAAAAAATAATATATCCCATGGAATATATGTTCATCTAGATTAAAATATGTATTCATAAAATCTGAATAAACTTATAAAACACCTACAATATCTTCCATGTTAGTCGTTTTCTAATCCACCATAGCATACTGCATGTAGAAAGGACTATGGTGATGGTATTGTTCATTAAACCTTCCTATTTCTCATTACACATGACTCTATTAAAACTCTAACTTATATTAAATCAATATTAAGTAACTTTGATTTTCATAACAAACCTTAAAATGATTCAATCCACATGACGTAGTATTTACATAAAATACATCATAATTATCATAATTTGGAGTATCAAATTACTTACCGAAAAATTAATAAGACAATGTTATGTATCCTATAGAAAATAAATTCTATAAAAAGGATATGTTTCCTATTTAAAATTCAGGTAACTATAGTGTGATTCATACCTCATGAGGAGTTAGAGGTCTTGTGAAGAGTAGAGTATGATTTTTTATCTAACACATTATAAATTATTGAGGGATTTATATCTTACATGTTAATTGATTTAATTTTTATCACTATAAATTTATCACCTATTGATATTTAATCATGAATAAATCTATAAAAAAATGATATCTTAATGTCTGTCTCTATTAGATAATATGGAAATGCTAACCCCAACCTTGAAATTAACTTTTTAAATTGTATTATGTTGAGAAAGTGTTTTTTTCAACAATACATAATGTTTTATTTAAAGGGGGAGTATGCTGATAATAATACTCTATCTCTTTATGAAAATCTTGATGCCACACAAAAACCCTTAATTATTTTCTAATGATTTTATGTGTTAAGTATTTTTCACGAATTTATTATTCATTATATTTTTATTTCTGGATGAAATATTTAATTTCTTGAATAATGAGGTTTTATTTCAAAAGTATTTGCATTTATCGTGTTCTGGAAACACTATTCATACCCTACTTATTCAGGATCTGCTTTAGCGTGTTCTGGAAACATTGTTCATACCCTACGTGGAGAAACGTAGTGTAAGGATAAAATGTAGTGTATTCTTTATGAGATAATTGAAAATTATGGTTAATCAACCATACGTTATCAGAAAAGTATGAAAAAGAACCCTGTGTTAGGAAGGAACCCTATGTTTGGGATATCAGAAAAGTATGGAAGGAGAACTGTACCTAAGTATTAAACATTACGTTTGTTTCTTAAAATTATGGTTCATCAACCTTGCTTTTGTAAACAACCATACGATCTTGGAAAAGTATGGATCAAGTTAAAGTATGGATCTTTTACCATATGTTTGAAAGTTAAAGAGAAAATAATGGATAACCAACCCAACATTTATGATCAACCTTACGTTTGAAGAAAGTGACATAAACCTTACGTTTGTAATCAACCATACGTTATCAACCCTATGTTTGAAGACTACATCATCAACCTTACGTTTAGGGGATGCATACAGTACAACTCAACCTTACGTTTGGCATCGGAGAATTTAAAGTCCATATTTTTATGCAACAGTCAGCAAGCTGATTATTATGTGGATTTAAATCTGGATTTAAAGATGATTTTAAAGTGCGACTTTGACTGATTCAAATCCGTTTTATCAATGGTTTAAAATTTGAATTAAAATGAGATTTTTATGTTGAATTTTTAGGGAATTTATGACTACTCTGTAAATTCAAATGTTTGAACATCTTAGGTCAAAAGGTGACTTTAGTAGATATAAATTTTAAAGAGAAGTGCCTATTGTTTTTATATATATATGAGTTTTTTTTACCAGAAACTAATGGTCTTATGTGCTCTCTTGATCATTCTAATAAAATAAATGAGTAACAGAGACTATCAAAAATTCAGATCTGCTGATTCAAGAGAACAACAAAGCTCTATTTTCTGAAAAAGAAAATTCATGATAGAAAATTCATTTGTTCTACATTGAAGATTATTTCTGAATCTTCTACTACTAATGTTGTGAGTTATATTTCTATATCTACTATAATGGGATCGACTCAGAACGATTCTTTTGGTGAAGATCATTATTTTTGAAGGCGACAATCCATCTATTGTCAATTGCATGTTGTTTTAATTGTGAAGAACATCTGGGAAGTATTTTCAGAATAAAGAAATATTTATTTTCTATTTCGAAGTGACCGAAATCTCATACTAAGCTGTGTAGGTTTTGGAGTGAACCAGAAGGCTTTTTTTTGCCTTAGATTGTAAAGGTGTCAACTCCCTGTACTCAGTTGTTGAAACGGTCTGTTGAAATGAGGACCAGTTAGTGAATATCACCAAGCTCATGGATTAGAGAATTGGTGGAGCGGACTATGGGCTATCTGTTCCCTGAACCACTATATATCTTGTGTCTCTACTGCTTAAATTTCTGCTGCATTAATTCATCTCATTAAAGTTAAAGGGCAGAACATAATCTCGCAAAGAATTATGAATAGACACAATTTACCCCCCCCTCTTTTTTATATTTTGTATAATCTGATACAAAAATTGGTATTAAAGGTGGAGCTTTCTGATAAAGCCTTAACAAGATGAAAGTGATTACACACAGATCAAGATGACTGATACAAGAGAGGGAATGTCTATGGTCATAGCACCATACTTCAATGGAGAAAATTATGGATTATAGAAGCCGTGAATGATTATCTATCTGAAAAAACTTAGATACAGAGTATATTCTAATATTCTGACTCCATATGAAATACCATAAAAACCTGAAATATGGAGTGCAGCTACTAAAGTAGATTATGACATGAAATAGAAGGAAATGAATGCAATTATATATGTTCTAGGACCTGATGAATTTAAGAGAGTATATCAATTCCAAACAGCATACGAAATGTGGAAAACTATTTTTGTTTCTTATGAAGGAACTAACAATATTAAAGAAATGAGATATTCAACTGCTAAGCTTAAATTTGATACTTTTAGAATGGTTGAAGGTGAGAGTGTTACTCAAATGAATGGAATATTGACAGAGATTGTCAATAAAATAACCTCCATGGGAGATCCCATTAAACAAGATGATCAAGCTTTAAAAGTACTGAGAGTACTACCTACAAAATGGAATGGAATCTCCGCAGCAATCAAAAATTGGCACCTGTCAAAGATTTAACCATGATAGAAATGATTGGAACATTAATGATGTATGAATCTGAGATGGAAGATAAGAAAATGAACATAAAGTGCTTATCAAAAGAGATGACACTGCCTTGAAAGTATAATCAAAGAGAACAAATAGAAAGATGAAGAAAAGTGTAAAAGAGAAATCATAAAGTTCTGATTTTCTAATTCTTGTGTGGAACTGGCTCATTTAGCCAAAAGATTCACTAAATTATATAGAAAGAATAAGGGATTCATAAAATCCTTCAAAAATGATGACAAGGAAGTCAGATGTTATTAATGCATGAAAATGGGGCATATCAAACCTTACTCCCCTCAGCTAAAAGAAGACAAGAGAAATAAATTCTTCAAAAGAAATGATTGCGAGCATAAAGACAACAAAGCTATGAAAGCTACATGGATTGTATCTGAAGACTCTAGTAGCACTTATGAATCAGACTAAGAGAAGGAAGAAGCAAATCTGAAAGTTAACATGTGTTTTATGGTAGAAATAGATGAGGTACAATTTTACTACTCTTCTCACTCTAGTTCTGAATCTAGTTACTCTATTGAAAAATGTGTAGCCTACTGCAATATGCTTGAAGAAAAATATGACTCTATATTTAAGAAGAAAATGTATTTAAAGAACATTCATAAGGCTTTTTCTAATGAAAGAGATACAATGGTGAAACAATATAAAGAGTTAACTGAAAATTTTGACTTAATAAACACAAAAAATACAGATTATGAATCAAAGATAAAATCACTACAAACTGAAGTGGAAACTTATAAAAATGAAACACTTGATTTTACTAATGGTGAAAATAATTTAAATGAAATTATTGGGAAAAATGTCATTAAAAAATAAATATTTGGAATTGGCAGTAAAGGTGAAAAACCCAAGCTCTACAAAAATTAATTTATTCCAAGTACAAAAAGACTAAATTGTAATTACTGTGGAATAAGGGGACATACTTCTAAAAAAGGTTTCTTAAGACAACCCCAAATAAGTGGTATTAAGAAAGATTTTATGTCAAATGATTTATTTGACTCTTTTGAAATTAGAAAAACAAAGCAAGTCTGGATTCCTAGATCCTTGCTGGATAACACCCCTATACCCAACAAAATATGGGTACCAAAGAAAATTGTGTAAATGCCTTTGCATGGAGCGGGTCATAAAAGAAAATTGCTTAACAGTTAAAGTGAATGAATCTTGGATCTGGCCTAGGATACTTGGACATTGTGATATATATATTTTACATAAATTATCTAAGAAACTTTTAGTTTCTGATTTTCCTAGTCTCAAATTTGAAAGTGACAGATTCTGTGATGCATGTCAACTTGGAAAGCAACACAAATCATCCTTCAAATCTGTTAACATAATTACTACATCTAAACCTCTAGAACTTATCCATATGGATTTTTTTGGACCTTCAAGAGTAGAATGCTTTTATGGTAAATCATATGTATATGTTTTAGTTGATGAATATTCAAGATTAACATGGATTTTCTTTTTAAAATTTAAAAATGAAGCTTTTAATTTATTTGAATGCTTTTTTAAATCTGTTCAAAATGAAAAAGGTTTTAAAATAATTTCATTAAGAAGTGATCATGGTGGAGAATTTGAGAATCATGAATTTAATTCCTTTTTCTCAAATATGGGTATTAAACACACCATCTCTGCACAAAGAACACCTTAAAAAATGGAATTGTTGAATGAAGAAACGGGACTATTCAGGAAATAGCTAGGACTATGCTAAATGAATACAGTCTTCCTACCTATTTTTGGGCAGAAGCTATAATCACGGCCTACTATATAGTGAATAGAGATTTAATTAGACCAATTTTAAAAAAGACAACCCATGAACTCTGGAATAACAGAAAACCTAAAGTAAATTACTTTAAAGTTTTTGGATGCAAGTTTTACATCTTGAACACCAAGGACAATCTTGGTAAGTTCGATCCAAAATCGGATGAAGGAATTTTCTAAGGATATTCAGATACCTCCAAAGCATATAGATTATATAATAAGAAGTCAAGGATTTTTAAAGAATCAATTCATGTGAAATTTTATGAAACTGATCCCTTTGAGAAAAGGACAGATCAAATGGATGAATCTTTCTCTAATGATAACTTGAGACATGAGAACTTGAAAAATGATTTAAAAAAGATATAAATGAAATTAAGTCCAGTTTAGAAGAACATGATACTGAAGAACCTATGAGTGTGCTACCTAGACAGACTATAACTCTAAAGAATCACCCTTTAGAGAATATAATAGGAGACTTAGACATGGGAATAAAAACTAGAAGAAATATAGGGAATCTTGTAGAATTCCCTTCATTTCTATCCCAATTAGAACCCAAGTCTATAGAGGAAGATTTAGATGATGAAATATGGATGGTAGCAATGCAAGAAGAATTAAACCAGTTCAAAAGAAATGAATTCTGGGAATTATTTGAAATACCACAGAACTATCCAGTGATTGGAACCAAATGGGTCTTTAGAAATAAGCAAGATGATCAAGGAAATATAACTAGAAATAAAGATAGACTTCTAGCTAAAGGATATAATCAAAAATAATGTATTGATTACGATGAGTCCTTTGCACCTGTAGCTAGACTAGAAGCCATTAGAATCCTTTTAGTCTATCCATCTCATATGAACTATAAATTATTTCAGATAGATGGTAAGTCTGCCTTTTTAAATGGCTATTTAATGGAGGAAGTTTATGTTGAGCAACCTCAAGGTTTTGAAAATTCTCAAAAACCTGATTTTGTTTTTAAACATACTAAAGCTCTGTATGGCCTTAAATAAGCACCTAGAGCTTGGTATGAAAGATTAAGCTCTTTTCTATTGAAAAATTATTTTACTATTGGAATGGAAGATCTAACCCTTTTTAAGAAAATAATAAATTCTAATATTTTATTAGTTCAAATTTATGTTGATGATATAATTTTTGGATTAACTTATAAAACCCTTTGTCATGAGTTTTCAAAGTCAATTAAAAAAGAATTTGAAATGAGTATGATTGGATAATTAAATTTCTTCCTAGGACTTCAAATTTATCAAAAAGATTTTGGAAATGTTTTGAATCAAAGAAAATACATTACTGATTTATTAAAGAAGTTTGGACTTGAAAATAGCACGACATATACAACTTTTATGTCTATTAATATAATACTCGATTTGGATGAAATTGTAAAATCAGTTGACAACAAGTTATATAGAGGTATGATTGGTAGTTTATTATATCTTACCACTATCAGGCCAGATATAATGCATTCAGTATGTATTTGTGCAAGATTTCAATCAAATCCTACAAAGTCTCATTTAACGGCTGTTAAAATAATTTTTAGATATTTAAAAGGAAATGTTTTCTAATCTCTTATTTATCCCAAAACTTCTGATTTCAATTTAATTTTATATTCAGATATAGATTTTGGAAGTTGAATATTAGATAGGAAAATCACTTTAGGAACTTGTCATTTTTTAGGGAAATACTTAGTGTCTTGGTCATGTAAAAAACAACATTCAGTTGCCCTGTCAATAGCTGAGGAAGAATATGTTTCTGCTAGCAGTTTCTATGCACAAGTGTTGCGGATGAAAAATACTCTTATGGACTTTGGACTAAATTTTAATAATATTCCTATTTTATGTGACAATACTAGTGCTATAAATATTTCAAAAAATCCTATTAATAATTCTAGAACTAAGAATATTGATATCAGAAATCAGTTTCTAAGAGATCGTGTTCATAAAAAGGATATATTGTTGGAATTTGTAAGTATTGAAATTCAATTAGCAGATATTTTTAATAAACCACTTCCCATTGCAAGGTTTGATTTTATTAAGGGGGGTCTAGGATAATTTAATTTTAAATAAGGTTTTATTTTATTGTGTTGTTTCTTTATTTTAATTTTGTTTAAAATAATTTGTTTATTTTATTTTCAAATAAAATAAGTTTATTTTCCCCACGTAATCAATTTTAATTATATATAAAATCTATGTAATGATAAATGAAAACACGGGAATCAAGGTTGTCAAAAACCCATTTGACTTCTAAACAGGTTCATTTCTACCAAAACCTATTCGAACCCGCAAAACCGCACCACATCTCGTCGACCCTAATTTTCAAACCTCTGAAACCCTAACCTTCAAAACATTAGAGATTCTCAAAGAGATAGATAAGACTAAGAGAGCTAATAAGGCCGAAACTATCAATGCCAAGAAACAGCGCTCAGAAGGCAGTAAAATATTATAGGGAAAGATGATATATCTCAAATGGCTATTTCAAATGAATATTCTGTTAAAACAAGCACTGTCATTTCAGAATATCGAATAGACATTCAACAGTAAGTACACAGAATTTTTGTATGAGGTAGAACTTCAATATTTCTTCAAGTATGTACAGTTTAGTCTGGGAGACAATGAGGACTCTATTCTCGCTAAGATAGAGGATAGGGATTTTTTAATCTCTTCAGTTGAAATTGGTTAGATTTTGAACTTCCCTCATGAGGGAGTCTTTCATTTGGATTTAAAAAATATAGGAGATTCAGTGCATAAATCTGAGGACATTGTGTTTTTACATTTTTGTTCTACTTCTATAAAGAAGATGTTCATAAAGGACCTGGAGCTCGATCAGAAAATTTTAGTAAAATTTGTGCAAACAGGGATTGCACCGAGTATGTCTGAGATGGAGAAGATATTATATCCCGACATGTATATAATGTATATTATTCTCAGTGATATGAAACTCAATTTTCCTAGGTACATGGTGAGGTATCTGAACTACTGTTGTCACAGTGAATCCAGAATTAACTTCTACCCTTTTTGTAGATTCATTTCCAAATTATTGTTTGAAAAGGATATGGTGACACTAGTGGATGCCAAAGTACAATGTCATCACATTAATTTTTTTAATGTTAGAACTTTAAGAAATATTGGCTATTTCTGGAGTACTATAAATGGAAAACTCTTGCCAGTAGGAGCTGAGGAAGAAATAGAGAGTGCTCAAGCTTAGTATGCTAAGTCCAAAGAGGGATAGGCTGAATCAAGAGTAAGCACTGCTACAAGGAGAATAAGATCTGAAATGGAATACACTGAGGAAGAAAGAAGTCAGAAGGGTCTTTACACTCATTGGAAAAGAACTGTTAATGAGGAATCTGTTTCCACTGTAATGACAAAAATAGATTTAATCTCTTACAGATTTGTCAGAGAAAAATTTATTGAACAGTCTCAGGAACATGATGTGGTTTTTACTGAACATGACCCTGATAGAATTGATTTTGAAAGAAAAAAACCTCAAGTTGTAGCAGATATTGAAGTTACACTTCAATAGGAAAAGGAGGAAGATTCTGGTGAGGAAGTGTCCAGACCTCATGACACTCTAGAAGATATTATCTTAGAAAATCCATTGGAATAACAAGTTGCTGATGTTCATGATGAGCATGTTTTTGATGGTCAAACAGAAGTAATTCAAGAGGATTTTTCTGTGGAGGAGTTTGTAAAATGCTCTGAGGAAAAATCGGTGGACCAACCTGCTAAGAAAAAGGAAAAAGACAAGTCTGATACAGATTCGCTAACTTTAGTATTATTGCATCACACTGAACCTAAGAATGAGAATCAAGTACATGGTTCCTTTGATTCAAGGAATAAGGAAATTGAAGATATGTACAGAAAAATGTATCAGTTGGAATATGAAAATATTACTCTGAGGAGAGATTTAGAATTAGAACAGTTCAAATTTCAGATAATTAAGTATATTACAGTTTCAAGGAAAGAAGTTGAAATTTTTAAGAAGGATATGCTGAATTTTGTTTCAAAATTAAAGTCAAAAATGGTTATGAAGTAAGATTTATCAGATCTGAAATTATTTATGGAGACACAATTTTCATCCATCGGAACTAGTGCTGCTAGTGGGTCAGGTACTTCACCTGATTTACTCAGAAAGTTTCAGGCTATCATAGCTGCAATAAGAAATATGAGTGATATATTGCATGATCTTGAATGCAACTGTACTACTTTATCAGTCATGTTAGACAATCAGAAATTTTTGGTCGATCAGTTGACATCCAGTGAACCAGGAATAAGATTTGTCTTAAATAACTTCATAGAGAAGTTGTCTTTGTTTATGGAAAATGAAGAAATAATTCATGTGTTTTTAAGAGTCAATCTCATTGATGACATTCATATGACTCTAGAGGCCAGAGGTCTTATTATTAAGCTTGGTGATGGAATGATGCGAAGACATAGACCCTCTTTTATACCCTGACCAAACCTTGATTCCTATGTTCATTATAATTGTATCTATTTCAACAAGTCAATGCAAATTTTTGATTCCTGTATTTATTAATTTTATTACTTTTTCATGAAATTCTGTTTCTTTAAATATATTTTGTTTTACTGACTTTGTTTTGATATTCCAGTAATCCAGATTTAATTATTTCCAAAAAAATAGTTATGGAATTTACTTAAGTTCAGTGCAACATTAAATGTGTTATATTCCATCTTTTATCATTTTTTATATCACAAAACTGGGGAGAAATTTGGATAAAAACAATATTTTTGTTTGTTTCATTTTATTGGGGGATAAATTAAAATAGAAGAATTAATATATTTATATTTTTTAAAAAATCAAAACTATATGTAATTAATTAATTTTTGTGTAAGTTAATTTCATTAATTATTTTATAGATTTTGTGAACATCAAAATGGGGGAGATTGTTGAGCAAGTGTTTTTTCAATAATACATAATTTTTTATTTAAAGGGGGGGGGGGTATTTTGAGAACAATACTCTATATCCTTATGACAATTTTGATGCCTCACAAATACCCTTAATTATTTTCTAATGATTTTATGTGTTAAGTATTTTTCAGGAATTTATTATTCATTATATTTTTATTTCTGTACTGAATATTAAAGTTCTTGAATAACGAGGTTTTGTTTCTAAAGTATTCCAATATAGCGTGTTCTGGAAACAATTTTCATACCCTACTTATTCGGGATCTGCTTTAGCGTGTTCTGGAAACACTGTTCATACCATACATGGAGAAACGTAGCGTAAGGATAAAATGCCGTGTATTCTTTATGAGATAAGTGAAAATTATGGTTAATCAACCATACGTTATCAGAAAAGTGTGAAAAATAACCCTACGTTATAAAGGAACCCTACGTTTGGGATATCAAAAAAGTGTGGAAGGAGAACTGTATATAAGTATTAAACGCTACGTTTGTTTCTCAAAAGTATGGTTCATCAACCTTTCTTTTATAAAAAACCATACGTTCTTATAAAAGTATGGATCAATTTAAAGTATGGATCTTTTACCATATGTTTGAAAGTTGAAGAGAAAAGTATGGATGAACAACCCTACGTTTATGATCAACCTTACATTTGAATAAATTGACATGAACCTTATATTTGTAATCAACCATATGTTATCAACCCTGTGTTTTAAGACTACGTCATCATCCTTATGTTCAGGGGATGTATACAGTACAACTCAACCTTACGTTTGGTGTCGGATAATTTAAAGTCGATATTTTTATGCAACGGTCTAGAAGCTGATTATTATACGGATTTCAAGCCAGATTTAAAGCTGATTTTAAAGTGAGACTTTGACTGATTCAGGGAAGTTACGACTAATCTGTAAATTCAAATGTTTGAATATCACGAGTCAAAAGGCGACTTTTGTGGATATAAATTTGTAAGAGAAGTACTTATCGTTTTTATATATATATACATTTTTTACCAGAAACTAATGGTCTTATGTGATCTCTCAATCATTCTGAGAAAAGGAAAGAAAAACTGAGACTATCAAAAATTCAAATCTGGTGATTCAAGAGAATGACAATGCTCGATTTTTTGAAGAAGAAAAATCACGATAGAAGATTCATTTGTTCTACATCGAAGATTATTTTTGAACCTGCTACTACTAAAGTTGTGAGATATATTTTTATATCTACTGCAACGAGATTGACTCCAAATGACTCTTTTTGTGAAGATCATTATTTCTCAATGCGACGATCCATCTATTGTCAATTGCATGCTATATCAATTGTGAAGAACATCTGGAATGTATTTTCAAAATACAGAAATCTTTGTTTTTTATTTATGAGTGACCGTGTTCTCATACTAAGCTGTGTAGGTTCTGGAGTAAACCATAAGGCTTTATTTTTTCATATATTGTAATGGTGTCAACTACCTGAACTCGGTTGTTGATACAGTCTGTTGAAATGAGGACCATTTAGTGAAAATCACCCAGATCATGGAGTAGAGAATTGGTGGAGTGGACTAGGGACTTTCTATTCCCCAAAACACTATATATCTTGTGTCTCTGCTGTTTAAATTTCCACTACATTAATTCATCTGATTAAAGTTAAACGACAGAACACAATCTCGCAAAGATTTTTGAATAGACACAATTCACCCCCCTCTTGTGTATATTTTGTATAATCTGATCCAACATATTATCCTTAAATCATGGATGTTCATAGTGATATTTATGTATGGATACAAAAAAGGTCACTTTATATCAATGTAAATGACTACGAAAATGGAAAGATTGAAAACAGTTTTACTTGAAGAACTTAAGAATTGACAATTGGACGTTATGGTAAAATATTATAAACTCCATGATGTTTATTTAGATAAAATTACTAGTAATTATTCTACTAAGTATTTTTTGAATTAAAAATTTATGAATATATTTTATTATTTTATCAGTATAAATTTTTTGATAAATGTATCGTCCATAAGTAAAACATATTATATATAGAAAATATTTCATGTTACACACTATATGGCTAAAAACTCGATAGAAAAAATCATTGTATGGTTAAGAAAAAGTATAAATATTTCAATATGTATAAAAATAAGACATTAGATCAAATTTTCATATATTTACTAATATTATAAATAAAATGGGTAGTTTAAGAGAAACCTTGATTAACTTAGTTGTGATACACATAATTATATGATATTGACCTAAGAAGTGGCATGGAATGAAGGTTAAAATTGATAGAACAAATCATTTCAATGATTACTTTTTGGATTAAATCATTGGTTTATTACTATAGTAAAATCTTAAAATGAATAACATAGTATATAAATAAATAAATAATATAAATTTAATATCATTAAAATATATTAATCTATTGTTTTCTAACATGTTATATGTATAAGTTTCAATAAGTAATGATGTGCTGTATTAAATTGAAAAATTAATTAAGGGTGGCATGTTTTCCAAAAATGAAAAAGACTATAAAAAAGAAATATAATAGAATGAAAGAGAGAAAATGTAACTCCTTTAGTTCCATTTTTAATTCAATAGATGTTATTTTTCAGGATCGTAAGAAAAAATTGTGCATCAAGTCTAACAATCTGAAATATAATATTTAAAGGAATGAAAAAATTTATAAAAGAATATAGAATAAATAAATGAAATCATCTTGGGTTTTAAAGGAGAAACTATACTCAAGTAAATAATATGAAACTAGGAAGAATTATAAAACCTATTCTAGATAGCTAAAATCTACCATGTTAGATATTAGAATTTTAATTTTGAATCTTAAAACACGTATATTAAATAATTGAATAATTTTAGTGGTAAAATTTAATATAAAGTTAAAAAAAATGATTTATATAATAAGTTAAGGGAGAATAAAAATATGGTGGTTCATTAGATTAATAATTTGATTTGAGAAGTTGATTAAATGATAAATATTACTTCTATAAAAAATCTATAGAAGTTACTAAGGTAGAAATGTTAAATGTTAAAGTTGGAATGTTTAATGAGGGCATATATAAATTTAAAAATTGAGGAGAAAATCTAGACATGTTGATTTATTTTCAATTAATGACAAAGAAAAGGAAATTAATTGGATATATTGTCAAATTTATTAAGATATATATGAAGTTATTTATTAAGTGAACTACTAGTTATGTCCATTCTATTATATGTTTCAATTATAGAATGATAGGTCATTAGGGTATTGAATTTTCACTATGTAATTATTAGTCATTAGACCACACTAAATCTTTATTTTCTAAATATTTGCCTTATAATTCCCCTTAAAATGTTACTATTAATCTACGCGGGTACATAAAGGCTTAGTTACTAATCCAATAGGATATAAATTTTCATGGTCACCCAAATCTTCTATTAAATAATTTTTTTGGGATAAAATACTTGGAAGTATCATTAATATAAACAATTTCACGGATAATTCCTTCTCAAGGATCCTGATAGAATATCCTTCAAATAAAAAATGTTCAAAAAATGGGGTAGAGCCTATATTACATATAAATGTGATTTTAAATAAAATATCAATGGATTTAGTGGGTTTGGCTTCAGTAATTTTACTATTATTAATAAGGTAATACATTTTTTAATGTTTATAACATAACTTTAGTATTATTTATTAGTGATTTTGTGATGGTTTATCTATTAAATTTAAAAATAATAAATTTCATGTTTTTAAGTTTGATATATCCCTGTTTTCTTCTTAAAAATGGATAATTCTTATAATTATAATTTCAATTATCAATCCCAATAAAATGTTAAATTTTTAAATTATTTATAGTTATAATGATCTCTATGAAATAAAGGATAGTATAAATTCAATTTTATACTTCAATTAATGTTGTATAACCAAAATAATGTGTTATAACTGTCTGATTTGATGGTGGAAAAGAATTTCTTTTATGAACATTATATGGAAGCAAAGTAACATAAGGAATCCCCTATACAAATCAATTAAGATAGCACTATAAGAACCTTACAACTTATTTGTTTGGAATTATCTATAATTAATAAATTTTATAGTTTTCCTGGAATGTGGTATAAATTTTTATAGTATATTATTACTCTAGATTCACTTGGGCTTATTTTTTATCTCGTAAGAGTGATTCATTATTATATTTCTAAATTTAAAAAAATGGTTTAAAATGAGATGGGTATTGTGATTATTTAAATAAGGATTACCCATGGAAAATAATTCAATAACTAATAATATGATATTTTTTGTGATGATAATTTTTACACACACAATTTATTTTCTCAAAGGAAACCATTCGATAATAGATTTTTTTAGGGAATGAAATGGATTATTTAGGATATATAAAGGTCAATTAACAATGATTACAATCAACTAAAGTAATTTTGTGATTAATTTTTTAACACATCTTGCAATAAAAATAACAAAATCCTACCAAATTAAATTCAAAAGAAGTAACCATATGAATTATAAAAGGAAGGAATGTCTAAGGTTCTTTAATATTGAGTGTTTGGTTCCAAAGGAATTACTGATAACACAAAATTGATTCATTTTATAGAATTTTTTTATGGGATATCAACCTGGTTTGGATCATGATAAAAATCCTCATTAGGTATTGAAATTGAAAAGTGAAATTTATATTGACAAAATCCATCCCCTCAGGGTAGGTATGAGATACACTATTAATGTTATAAAATAGATTTTATAAATATTTTGTTGATAATAATTTTTCAATTAATATATATTCAAAATATATTTTAACTTCAATAGATTTATATGGATTTTATATTTTTTTGATCCTCTAGTAGTTACATTTATAATTAATTTTCTAGATTTATAGTTAGAGAGTTCAATATGTGCCTTATGGGTATACTCAAATTATATCATGGTTTTTAAATATTTCAAATAAATTATGGAATATTTTGACATCAATTGATGTAATCTATGTAACATCTATAGAGATTCATTATAGACTCACGAAAAAAATAAAAATACCATTGATTGATCATTTAACGTTATGAAAATAAAAAGAATGGAATTTAGTTGATTTAAGACTTATTAATGAATGATTGGAAGCCTGTTATACTAAAATATAAGTATAAATGACTTAATTTATGTTATTTTCATGTTTAAAACATTTCATTAAAATCTAAAATAATCATATTTTACTATATTAAAGAAGATAATAAAGTATATCAATTGATTGTATTATACAAACAAACATTATTTGTGTTTTTAACTTACTCAAATTAATATTTTTTGTTATTTAATGTTGTAAAAAATATTTATATTTCAAATAAATCTCTATTAATTCAATTGTAAAACATGTTTAACTAATATTTCAATTTATAATATACCATATTTATAAGGGTCACAATAAAATGGAATATATTCAAATAGGTAACTGGTTGGATGATATATTTACAAATATCTAACAGTCATACTTGTTTGATAGCATAAAGTTAAAAATTATAACGATAGTGATTACAATCAAAGTTTTCTAAGAACTAAAACATTTAAGGATGTCAGAGTTTTATAGGTTTGGGAAAATTCCTTTTTGAATATAAATAAGAACAATTATATAATCATTAGAGTACCATATGGAAAAAACTAATGAATTTTTTATGCATTATATATTAATTTAATGAAATATGGTGAAAATTTTATACATAAAATTTTAAAGTTCATAAATCATGGATGTTGTGACAATAAATTTTTTAAATAGAGAAGTACTTTAGGGTTATATTCATCAGACCATAATAAGGAATCATTATTTCTATCACTTCTTGAGTCAACTATGCTTCATTTTAAAAAAAAATGCAATATTTTATGTGTTAAATCTCTTACTTAACAAAAAATAATTAATAAAAATTTTATAGTGGATGAGGTATGTTCATATATGGAATTAAATCAAGAATGTAAGATGAGGTGATAATAAAGATTACATCATATTAGTTATTTGTATAGAGTTGTGATGTAGAATATAGAAACACCATTTTACTATATTACACTCTAGCTCATATAGTGTTACGATGTGAATTATATAGTATTATCTCACATCAAAACACATGGATCTAAAATAAAATTTGAGAATCACCAATGTGATTCTTCATTTTCTTCCAAGGCAGGTTTTCAATTATAAAAATTTAAACCATCGTAAAACATTATCTTGTATATAATCTTATAATCACATTCCCTCTTGGATTGAGATTTACCACCATTCTCCATGCTAGTTCTATAATATTAAGATATTTTTAGTATCATTAAATTTTAATGTCATTGATTGTTTGATCATTTTCATTTATTACTTTTATTTTTTAGTGGAAATATGATGGGAAAAGGGCATAATTATTTGGGATCCATAAGACAACCCAGATAGTAATTTTCACTCTATATTCAACGGAAAGAGGAAAGATACAAAAAATATTACATTATCTCATAAGAAGATATATACAAAGACTCAATCATTATCCCAACAAAAATCTATTCAAGTCTACATTATAAAATATTATTATAATGATAAATGACGAAAATAAATAATCGTGCCTAGTATGATGTGAGATATCAAATGATTAAGTGATTAAAAATTAATTTTAAGGGAAATATCAAGGATTCATAATTGGAATAATATTTTTAAATGAATTGAAAATGAATTCTTGATTAACATATAAGTATAATATTTGTATTCATACATTAAGATTTATGATAAAGTAGATTATGAAATCTTGAATTCTAGAATAAATGGTGTGAACGTAAGAATAACTTATATTGAAATAGAAAACAAGTATAAAATGGGAAATATTGGAAATTATATTGTAAGTTTAACATTTTTTTATATTTAATAGAACATTTTCTTGAATACAGATAGAAAATTTTTATTGGGAAAATAATATTTGAGAAAGTAATATTTTGTTAACTCAATTCTGAGCTTTAATTTAATTACAAGTTTAGAAAATTTTGTATTGCACCAATATTTTATAATTAGGATATTGTCATAATGTATAATCATTAATTTTTAGATTTTATACTATTAAAGAAACCTTTATACCAAATTAGTTTGATAATAACAATGATCATTAAAATTGCCTCTCAGAAAGGGAGATAAAATAGATTACTAGTCTCTGTAATGTTTATATAAAGAATATTACATAGAATGGATATCCCTATAGCCAAGAATAATGGAAAATATTTATAATGAAAAATGTTTTATTGGAAAAGGAAAATTAGTGATGATGAATATTTCATGGGATTCGTGGTCCTAGGATTGCATAGATGAACTTCCTGGTCTACATTAAAAATATAATCCAAAGGATTATCCTACACTTTCCAATGGATATATTTGACTACATTTCCATCATGGTCAAGCTCAAATAGAAATCATTATTTACTATTTTACACCTTAAGGAGAAGGATAATGTATGAATTAGAAGAATAAAGATAAAGCTACTTAAGGTTTTATCTTAAAATCCTCTTTTGATAGGAAATTCATTTAAGTGAAATCTTCTCATAAGGAAGAAAACTTATAGTTGTACACTGAAATTGAGATGCCTTTTACAAATTTAGGAGGATTTCTACTGCACACTAAGAAGAAAGTGTACAATATATTGAATAGAATTGGATTCAACATCGAATATCAATTTAAAAAATGTGTTGAAATGATGCTAATAGTGACAGAAATTAAGAATTTAAATAATTATTCATAATAATTACAATATCCAGTGACCTATTAATCCTAGAAAACAATATTTTTAAATACTAAAATTTTAGAATATTATATCAGTAGATACATTAACTCAATATTAGATGTTTTATTTACAAGAAAAAGGAAAAATATAATCATAAGGTTAATGATAAAGAACTAGAGATATCTAAACATAAATATATTAAAAAGGTATGGATAACAAAGTAAATTTCATATAGTTGTGTTTAGTTGAAAGATATAGCTTGTTAGGGTAATCCAAATTCAAAACTTTGAATAAGGAGATATGTGTAAAATGAACTCCACAGTCTAAGAAGATATCTAATAGAAACATATAAGTACCCAGGATAAATTTTTTACTCAAAAGAAAAAAACATTTTATCCATCATTAAATATTATGATTAAAATTACGCCTTGAGTGTTCAGAATTTAATAGTTTCATTTTTATCCACCATGCAATATTCAATTCCAATTTATAAGAAAATAGTGAGTACATTACTTTCAAACACCAAATTAATTCTTATTATTACTCAAATTATTATGGTTTCACCATCATTAGAAGAGATATTTCAAAATAATATAATAATTGTTTTCAAAGAAATAAAATAAAGAGACTGTGAGTATAGTTGGTATTCATGAAAATACAATAATAATAAAAAAGGAAAAGAAACAGTTGTTATAGGTAAAGAGAAATGAGTTATAGATAAATATAGTCTAGTTGAATAGAATTAAATTCCATGTATTAAGTAACAAAATACTGGTGGTAAATGGGCTGAAATTTTTTGATTTCTCTAATATTATTTATCTTTTTAACTAACTTATTATAATATTATGTTTAATTACTATTTTTATTATAAATTGATTTATTCTCATGATATTAAATGTATAATTCTATCTTTTTTATATTATAGTTCCAAAGTGTAGATTTTTTATTTTAATAATATCAAATTTTATTCCAAGAGGGTATTATTTTATGTAAGAGAAGTATATTGTTTTTATAAATGTTTCTGCATAACTATCTTTTATATTATTCTTTGAAAATTTATTGGTATTATTTATTTTTATCAATTTATTTTTTTTATAATAAAGGGAAATGATTTCATATCGATGATCCAATAATTCTGATTCTAGATAAGAAAAAAAATTATTTCAGTTAACTTTTTTTCTTGGGCCCTAATTAGGGTAATTATTGAGTTGCGTGAAGAGCGCATTATGTGAAAACACTAAATGTAGAATAAATCCCAAGAAAATTTATGTCACATTTAAATAAAGAATTATTGAATAATGGTCCATAAACTATGATGCCCAATTTCATTTTTTTTATTAGTTTTACTTTCATTTTAGGTTTTTATTTTTTTTTCTAATTGAATTTATATGTGTAGAACATTATTTAATATGATTTAGTTGTATGTTGAAAGAAAAAAGATAAATGGTAACAAAGAAACATTAAACAAAGATAGTATTATGGTATTAAGGTTGGATTATGATCAAACACATACAACCAACTTGATAATAATATACTATTAATTTGATGCATACTATAATTTTCAGTCAATTTAATATATATATATTTCATAGAGGACATTATAATCTAGAAAATTCTCTATTGAGGATTATCAAGAGATCACATAATCAAGTCTTTAAACATAATATTAAAACTTATTTATTTCACAAAATTCAATGGTATGACATTAATAAATCTTATTGATTTAAATACTTAAAAACATTTCAAATTTTAACATAATATTTTAAAACATTTACATAAACTTTTATTTGATATTATTTTGTAAAAATTATAAATGTAACTCTTTAAATTCCACTGGTAAATCATATTGAGAAGAAACATGAGGGGGTGAATCAATTATACTTACAAAAAGATGATACTTTAAATATACTAGTGTTATATTATAAGTTAATGCATCAAATATAGAAAACCAAGAAAATGGGACGATAAGAGATAAAAAGTGAGAGAGAAAATGACACATTATGTGGGAGATTTTTTTAAGGATCTACAACTATTTTTTGAGTGGAAATGTCATTAGAGGTTAGAAGTTTTGATCATGGTTCATAAATATATATTGTATTATCAATATGGAAAAGTGTAAAGGTGAAAGAATATTTTAGTAAATCTAATATGATAAAGATAAAAAAAGCATTAACAAGATTATCTATGTTATATAATCCCCCTCGAAGTCCCCCAATGTTGTATAAACTGTAAAATGACATATTTCTACTCAATTATTGAAAGATTCTATATGGAATAATCTTTGGAAACTTTGGGAGACTGTATTAATATTTATTCAACTTACTCAAAGTGATTTATCTTTTTTATTTAAAGATATACATAAACCATGGCATGTTCATATGTTATATTGAATGGTTTTCAATATCAAATAAAAACCCATAAAACACGTATAAAAATAATAATCACTCCCAAAATAAAAATAATTCTTTTTCATTTCTCGATAATATATTTTCATGTCATGATGAAGTGGTGAGATGTGGTCAATATATGGTTTCTCTATGAAAAAATCGAGTAGTCTCATATTCAAACCAAGATAAAAGAAACATTTTTTTAATTCCCATTCCATTTTTTTTCTAAACCATACCATTTTCACACCTCTTGGTGGTCATAGATATTCATCCATCAATTATATAATAACCATAATAAACTCCACCATTAGAATTTTCACTATGAACCATGATGTAGTGATAAAAACAATCATGTGGTTATATATCCTATGGATACCTGAAAAACCTAAACAAAACCATGAATACTAAAATATATATTTTTATAAAGCTCTTTATAAACCATTTTTTTATCACTGACAGAATAATATTTTAAAATGAAAACTACAGAGTGGTTTGATAATTATAAGGTTTTATTTATTCTATTTAAATAACTTCAAGTCCAATTAATCTTCTATCAATTTGTGATATGTTAGCAATAAATAAAATATGAAAAAATAATTCAAACTAATTATCTATAATCTAAATATACTAGTAATATAAATATCCCATATACTAGAGTTATCTAAAGAAAACACCATTGGTTAAAATATAATTTTTAGACTTATATGACCTAGGGTGTAAAGATAATTACTATATTGAAAAAATCTCAATTAATCCCTTCGTAACACTCCCTTTATAATAGTACTTCAGGAGGTATATCCAATCTTCACTATATCAAAGGGTTTTCAATCTCCCACTTTGTATTTATTGGAAACACATTATTTCCTTATAAATTATTTTCAGTATACTCAAAAATATATCATATCTCCCCTAGTATAGAAACCAATGTTCTCCCCCTTCATAAAATCCCCAAGTGATTATAAAATCTATACACTTATTATAAGATATCTCAATATATTCTATATAATTTCAAATAAAAATATAAAATAATGGGAAATAGAAAATAAAAAATAATAAACTCACTGGTATTTGGGTACATAATTCACTCCTAAAAAAATAAAGTTCTGAAAGATATAATTAATTAGGGAATTTCTCAGAATGTCCACAAATTGATCCATAATTGAAATATACTCCAAGTTGAGATATCAAAATTCCACCTCTTAATTGATGAAATTAGACTTGATATCCATATGAATAGACCTCAAATGTTTCTCAGTATTTTTTTGAAAAATTGATTTCACATTGATTATAACACCTATTAATACAAGTATATGTGACTTTATCCATTATGTATTTAAGTTGTGATTTCATTCACATAATTTGAGTGGATATTTGGGATGATACACCAAACTATGATATTTTTGTGCTTATAGATACTGGGTTTCTAATCTATAAAATATATGAAATGAATCCTCTTATAATAAATAATCAACCTTTAGAAGTATAATTATGATCATTTATATCACTTACCCAATCAGTAGCAGAAAAATATAAACTTGTAACAACATTAATTTTTCATGAAATAACTTGTAATCAATAGTTCCATATAAATTTCAAATTATTTTTTTCTTGTGTTAGATTTGAAAACATCATGTTGAATTTTAATCAATAACAAAGTGTAATAATAAATATAATATCTGGTCTATGAGATACCAATTAATGTAGAATTTAGATTATCCTCTAAAACTAATTTTGAAGCAAACTTTTTCCTCCTTCATCCATAGATAACTTGATTCTAAGTATAATATGAGTTAAATCTATTCCCAGTAATTTAATTTAAATAATTTTTAATAAATCAAGTGAATACTTTTATTAATATAGAAATATGAAATATACTTTTCTCACATCTCTAAAACTTAAAATGAATTTTATTTCAAATAATTTAAACATTTAATAAATATTTTAGAAAAAACAATTCTTCCCAAATACTTAATTTATTTCTAAAAATATGATTTCGTTGATATATATAATTATAGTAAATAAATTTTTTCCTTTTAAATTAATATAATGAATAATATCTACCTTTCCTTTCAGTGAATAAATACCCTTCAAGTTGTAATACAGTTTACAAAACCACTCTCAGGGAACATGTTTAATCTTATAAATTGAATTCATAAGTATGAAAACTCAAGAAACATGATCATCATGTATAAATCCCTTTTAATACCTATTATTTTCTCTATATACAAATGTTATATTTTTATCTTTTCAAAACACTTTTTAGTTTCTTTAAACAAAAATCAAAATAAAATTTTGAATCATTTCAACTCTTGTGAATGGAGAAATTTTCTCATAAAATTCAATAAACTTAATTTAAGAGTACACATTTCAAAATAGATGAGTTTTTTTTTAGTTTTATACTCCTTTATTTTAGTTCTTACTTTAAAAAAATCCATTTTATACAAATTACATTATTCACCTTTGGACATGAAAATAACTCCCAAGTGTTAATATTCTCAATTTTTTCCCATATTACATGGAAGTGAGAAAATATTAATGTTGTAAGTAGTTACTAATTCTTTTTAGTTCGACCTCGAAAATAAATATGTTAGGACTAAAATTTCTAACAATTATTCATTAAACTTATATATTATTTTAACCAATATTTTTTCGGGTATCCAAAAATTTTCATAGACTTGAAAACTTATATTATTTAACATTTATGAGTTTTTTATTACTTGAAACATTTTTATCATCAAGGAAATTAGTTAAACTTATTTTATGAATAGAGTTTTTACCATACATATTATCATCTTTATAAAAATATTCTTTAATTATATCCTCAATAGGAAATCATATTTTTGATTGACCATGATCCTTATAAACTATAAAAATATTTTTATCATTGATGTTATTTATATTATTTATATCACACTAATAAATCATTCAATTATTTGTATATCTAATAAATATTCTATTATTTTCTAACTCATTAAATTGTTTAAAACTTATTCCTTATATTTTAATGTAAAATGGGATGATAGAAACATTTAATCTCTTTATATTGGGATTATTCCCACACCAAATATCATAGGGTATGTTAATTGAATTTTGATGAAGTAAGAACTGATTGAGAATGTATATAACCAAAATTTAGGCTTGTATCTAAATTAATGTTTAGGTGTCATGCTTCGATAGCAAGGTTATCCCCACATACAGTAAACATTGGTTCATTTTTTCTATTACTATATTTTTTAAGGTGTGTATAGAACACTATATTTATTTAATATTCTATACTAATATAAATTTTACTTAAAGTATTTATTCTTGTATTCATTTCCATTGTCGAACCAAGTTTTTGTTTGATGATATTCCCTTTTTAATTTTTTAAATATTTCATAAAAAACTTGAAATTATCATGATATTTTTTACTGACTCAGTATAAAATAAATAAAATTTATATGAAATAAAATCATCAACAAAATTAATTAAGTATGTATATATATATATCATTGGTTTAATTCAATCTCATTAGATAAAAAACATTAAAATGTATCCATTTAAATGACCGATTTTTTATCTCCATAATCAGGTGACTCTTATTCATAATAATTCCATTATGACCTGGATCATAATAATTTCTCCACTTTTAATTTATATTTTTGAATATTTCTCACAAATTTATGTATTAAAAAAATAATTCATGTTATTTTGACTAAAATGAATAACTATTTAGTTCCATATACCATTATCCTCCTTTACACACTTGAAACTAGTGTTTTAATAAATAAAAACCTGGATTTAATTTTTGATTTCCCATTATACTATCATAATTATTATTTCATCCTTCAATATCATTTTCTTTTAAAAATGTAGATAAAAACTTAAATGATTATGTTTCAACCCATCAAGGTAAATAAAGTCATTTCATTCAAACTTCTTTTCTCTAATTTAAGTACAATAAAAACCTTTAAAATTCAAAATACATCATTTATAAAAGTGAAAGAACCTCCGTAATATTAACTATTTCCTTTTAAAAATAATATTTAAAATCGCGTGAGAGGAGTAACTATTATCCCAGATCCACCAATCCCACCAAAGATTAATTCTAGTCACTCCTCCTACTCATAGAATGATTATTTTTAATTATTATTCAATTACCTTGGTAGTAATGAGTGAAATTTTTTAGTATCATTTCTACTTTGATCACAGTTACCAAAAGTTTTCTTAAGAAAATTAAAGGAGTTTTAAAATTTTACCATCTATCTTAAATGGTTTCATGATTTTCCTCTTTCATCTTCATCTTATATCCCTATCAAGTCATAAAATCTATTTGATTTAATAAATACATGTTGTTCCAAAACACATAGGTCATTTTGTTTTGTACTTTATAGCATTAACATCTCCCTTAAAAATAAATTATCTTTATAAGTTGGAACTTTTTTATCTCAGATTCTACTTGTGAGTTTTTATTCAGATTTTAAATCATCTAATTTTCATAAACCATTGAATTCTTATAAGTTACCTATTAATCCTTTTATTCTCCCATTTTAATATCCTCATATTACTTCTTGTTCCACACCTCATAGTTTTTTTTTGACTTATGGTGAAAAAAATTGAAATAATAATGGGTAAACCATATTTCTTGGGTGAGGAAACTACCTTCTTTTCCATCCTATCACAACCTACACTAATGTTTTACACTATTTGGTATCTAGGATTAATTTTTTCCGTGATTTTTATTGTAAAAAAGTTTCATGATGAGTTAAATAACATTATCCACTATTTTTGAATATTCTACAACATCCATGATGGAATTTTTTAACAAAAAATTAAAAATATAAAAGCAATTATAAACTTAAACCCCTATATCCTCAAGGAATTTAAAATATTAATTTTTTTTAAAGAAAATTTACTCTTATAAACTCAATAATAATATATCATTACTCAATAATGGAATTTATATCACCTATCTTATTCACAAATCACACTTCCTTGTATGCAAGTTCATCTTCATTTAAATTATCATGGAAATTTTTAAAATAATCATTCTAATTATTAAAATATATATTTTCACTATAAATATTCCAATTTTACTTTAATAAAACCATGAGATATATTATCAATTTTAATTCTTTTGGTGTCTCTACCACCTCACTATTTTCTTCACAAATATTAGGTTCTTTGCAATAGTTTTCATTATAATGCTTTGAGTATTCCATGAAATCTCTTCCAAATTCATCCTTAAAGTCTTCTTATTCACTATTACTCTCCTCATCATAAGATATCTTGTACTAGGTGAAAATCCATCTACTTTTTTATATTTAATTTCCATTTACTATTGATATTTATCCTCAACTTTGATCACTTTACACTTATTTTCTCCTTGATGATCATTTATATTTACTATCTTCATCATAGTTATGAATATTTTTAAGAAAACTAACTAAAAAGTGTCAAATTTTTCTAAAATTTAAATACTTTAAAGATAGTTTATATTTGTAATTAAATTTTTCTTATTATAATAATTCCAATAAAAATGATATGAACTCATTTACATTCTTGGAATCAACTTTTATTTCCAAATCATCTTTATAATGCCTTTATGATTCAATTTTATTAATTTATTTTATAGTATTTAATGTATTCTATTTTTAAAATATTATATTATTATTAATGATATACCCCCTCAAATCAAAGCCTATAAAAATACTATTGTTTTTTTCAATGGTAAAATCATTCAATTATTGATCCTCTATAACAGTTATTTTTAAATCTAACATGTATGATAAAATCCACATCAATCTAATCATAATGTTAAAATTTTGAAAAAATCTTTACACTTCTAGATAAAGATAAAGAGTTTGTTTAGTTAAAAAAATAAATCATTAATCTATTCATCTTCTGTTATCCATATAACCTTAAACTAATCATGAATCTTTGAATTTATTTTATCCTTTAAAAATATCAGAGAGTTTACTAAGTGTGGATTTCATAGTTTTAGAACCCATTACTTAGTAAACCCTTTTCA
This sequence comes from Viscum album, assembly GCA_963277665.1. NCBI lineage: Eukaryota > Viridiplantae > Streptophyta > Magnoliopsida > Santalales > Viscaceae > Viscum > Viscum album. The sequence continues at coordinate 1,959,267,343 of OY728140.1, forward strand.
AAAATGATAATAATTTATTATTCACTCTCATAATGATTTCAATGTTCAAATTTTATTTCAATCTAAATGATACTATAACTTACGAAATATTTACACCATTCTCAGTGATGTTAAAATTTTTATGCATGGGAAAAAATTAATTAATTATATGTTATTTATAAACATTAAAAAATTTTACACAGAACATGATAACACCATTTACATTGATAAAATTTATATTCTATATCACTGCCTATTGTCACTTTAGGTACTTATAACATTTCTTTTCTACCTATCTATTTTACTAACTTTTGTTTCTAGTTTTTGTTGGTTAATTTTGGGGTTGTTTATGGAGTTTTATGGTTTGTTTGAGATGGTTCATGGTTATTCAATGGTTATTAGAAAATGTCTGGAATTCCCAGGAAACTATATGGTGGGTAGAGGATGTTAGGATAGGGATGCATGGGTAGTACTTGGTCTAGGATAATTGTGCAGCCTTCTCTAGAAAAATATGCATCTCTATATAGTGATGTTTTTCAGATGTTGGCACATTGTTCATCTAACTATGAGTCCAAACTGTGAGGGTATCCATAGATATATTACGCCTCACACTATTGGTCCACGTTTTGTCTAACCATGTATCTAAATCAAATTTATGCAATTTAAATATTATAAAATTAGATTTTTTATCTGCATTTCCACTCGAATCCCTCATTATTTATCTTGTATCAAAGATTATTATACCAAGGAATCTATCTTTATTAATTTGATGATTCATTCATCTATAAATATTGATTCTATTGATTCTGTCTAAATTGGATCTAGTAAATCAAATGTATATGTCAATTCTTCACCCATTTTTCATCATGTTTATAGATCTCCTCTTATTTACTTGAAAGTAATGGTAGATATAGATATTAATGACCATATATATGGTTATTGGTATGATATGATGTAAATTATTTTATATTTTTTGAAGGAGAGGAATATGAAATTTGAGTTTCCTTATACCAGGTGTGGTTTCTTCAGTAACATGATCATTGAGTTTGGTGATTTTATAAGTCAAATTTTCTGAAGAAACTTATGATGAATAAATATTTTTTAATGGTTTTTTCAGAATTATTTTTTACGAATGTTATGGCTCCAAGAATTTTTTTATGAATGGTGAAAATATTAAAAAAAAATTCCATAACAATGGTTTTAATTTGAAATGGAAAGGCCTTTTGAAAATAGTATTGGGACCATTTATTTATGATTTATGAACTTATTATGTTTGATAATGACCCAAATAAAATGTTAAGATAAGAGATGATGATAGGACAGTTACTCTTAGTATTTAAAATGGTAGGCTATGATAATCATGTTATGATTGTTTATGTTTAACAAATAATAGATTTACCTAGAATCTTTAACTAAATGTTTTTTTGATATAATGGGGAGAAACTATCCTTTGATGTATCATTCCCTAGGCCTTGAGGTTTCTCATCTAAAAGATTTTCTATGGACACCTGATATTTTATTCATCACTAATGTCTGAGGATACTAGTTGAGAAAGATCTAACTTACTCGAGTGATTTACCCCATATTTTTATCTTAATTAAATGTTTAACTATTATTGCTTTATAAAATATTTATTGATTTGGCCTTAAAAATATGGAACCTTTAGATATTATTCAAATTATTTATTCATTTGGGGTTTTGGAAATTCTTCTTCGATACATGTTTCTTTAACTGATAGGAAAATGGTTATTTCCCTATCACATATATAAAATTTTGCAAATCATGATTCTTTTTTATTTATCCCCTTAATGTAAAATAATTTGGTTTATTTATTAAATTCTACTATATAACACTTAGTATGATCCTACTAGGATGATTGTGCTCACACCCAACATATATCATTAGGTGTATATAGACCTTGTTTTTTCAAGTATAGGTAGAGGTAAGGCATCTATTGGAGATGGAGCATAAAGAGGATAGAGGGTGTGGGATATTGGTGGTGGTGTGGTTGGATAAATACCATCATGTCACATATAGTTAGGATCTTGGTATTTCTTGTTGGGTACTAAATTAGATCATATTCTTATTTTTATCTCTTTTCACAATCTGGACATGCGTACATTTCATAACTCTATGTGGTTTCATATTTTTTGTGTTATATTTTACATGGATATTTGATATATATTGTCTTCTTCGGGAAAACCCATTTCCAAATTTGTTTTTTGATGACCAAAAACTAGTTTCCCATTCATGGAAATTGGGTATATCCTTTGGGACTTTTTTCAATCCTATTATTGTTTCTCGTTTGATGGGTGATCTAGGTTGGTTCGTAATGAATTAGTATCAAATGAGGTTCTTTTTATGGGTAGTTGGAATGGGTAGAGTACATATTGGGTTTTTTAGACATAAGGGGTAGGTTGTGATAGAGTTATTAACCAACTCATGTTGTAACAAGCCTCAAGATACCATAGTGTATTACAAAAATGGTTCTTTGAGTCCTTTATTGATGTGACTTTGGTTTTCTTATTTTAATATATATCTTTAATGGTGGATTTTAATTTGATGTAGTTTAACATTTTTTTATTTTTTTCACTTTTCCTCTAATGTTTTGTAGTTCCATTTCTCCCCGAGTACATCTCAAAAATGATAGAGGGTGGTTTGGATAATGTCTTATGGTAAAATACACTAGTATACCATCATCTTGTTTTATTTTTGATGCACGTGCTCCATTCCATGGACTTTGGGGCCAACCATGTTCCAGTACAAGCTAGAAAATCAGAACTAAAAGCTGAAGTAGGAAGAGATTTACCCTAAGATATAATTCACCAAAAATTACATTCCTTACAAGGGATTAATGACTCTAAAAAAGCAGAATATTGGTTGGAAATACTAAAAGGATACTTGATTTCTTGGAAACCCCATACACGGTTAAGGTGAAGTGCATTATTTTCAAACATGAAGGCCTTAGCAGCAGATTGTGGGATAAAACAAATTTGGGAAAATTAAATGAGGTATTGGAGTGAAAATACTTTAAGGAAATATTCTCTCAATAGTTTTCCAAAAAGATGTTATTGTTTTAAAATCCCATGGAGATACTCAACCTTAAACAAGGTGATTCGATGGTGATGTAGTGTGCCAACCTCTTTTTTGAACATGTATATTTCTCACTAGAAGTTTTATAAAATTAATAGATGAAGGATTTAAGGGTTTTCAATGGACATATAATTGTACATCCATTCTCATGTCTTCATAATTAATCTTTACACAAGTTCTGAGATGGTGGATAGAGCACTTATGGTAGATATTGACCATTCAGGCAAGACTCGGTAGCTTAGTTTTCCTCTCGAGCTCGATACCAACATTCGAAACTCTTATGGTACGAAGGGGGGGTATAGGGGCTTCCTAAAGGAAGTGGAAGTAGTACCCAATAGGAGTATCACCCCATTTCCTTTATAATATCTAGTAGGTTACCTCTTACTTACTGACAGTATAGAAAGATAGATCATGTGATACAAAACTGCATGAAACCTCTAAAAACAACCTATCATGCAGATATTGATCCCAGTTATAGAAGTCCCATTAGGATCTATGAACTTTATATAATGTTATGTGTTCATCATCACCAAGAGGGTCTATAATGAAACATTACTACTCTAATTTATTAGGTTTCTATCCCAAAATGTTAGTGGGAATATTAAATCTTTTAGGTTAAAATAGTTTCACATAAGGAAGGATCCCCAGTGGAAGTGGAGACAGGTGAAAAAACTATAAGGGGTTCTATTTTAATAAATTAATACATATTTATCAATATATATGATACTTATGCCTATAAATCTTTTATATATATATGTTTAATAAACTCTTTAAAACTTCTTATATATCTTATTCCCTATGTTATGGAACTAGAAACCTATCATGGAAAGATGAGGATACACGTATCATAATTCACTTCTTAAACCTTATATATATCAAATATAGATAATGTATGATATCTCTTAATATCATAATTTAATCTTTTCAATTTTCTCCCCGGGATGGACTGGTTAGTTTCACATGTGGCTCAAATTGATTATTTCCATCGGTGGGTTTCCTTTACTACACACAATGGGAGTTCTTGGGTGTTTCAAGGGGAATGGGATCTAAGGTCTATAAAAGTAGGACCATTTTTTTGGAGTTTTGGAAATTTATATACTCTTTCTCATTTGACTCTAAAGAAGAATATTCATGTTTTAAACATTCCCGAGTGGTTGGGTAATTTCTTGAAGTGATTCTAGATTAATTAATTAATATAAATCCAGAGAGGGAGGTAGATTTATTGATTTATATAGTGTTGGGAAACAAATATATATATATATATATCTTCTTACTAAATCACACCTATGGAGTTAATGGAGTTGAATGTAGAGTTGGATTATTTTAAATCCAAGGGTTTTATCCATCTGAGTGTGTCACCTTAGGTAACCTTGATACATTTGACAAACAAGGCCAGTGGGATAATTTATTTATGTGTTGATTATTATAATATTAATATATTTAATATAAAGAATAAGTACCATTTTCCCTATATTGGTGACTTTTTTGATCAATTTAAGGGTTCAAATTGGTTTTCAAAAATCAAACTTCGATCAAGGTATCGCTAAATAGGAATAAAAGGAATTTGGAATCTCTAATATGTATTTCAGGAGTAGGTATGTCCATTTTGAATATCTTCATATGAATTTCATTCTAAATAATGTGTCTATTATTTTCATGGATCTAATGAATAGGTTATTCCGACAATACCTTGATTCCTTCCTTATGGTATTTTTTTATGACATTCTGGTCTACCCGAGAACTAGGGAAGAGAAAAAATTTCACCTTAGGGATAATATTTGGAATCTTGAAATAAATATTCATTTAAGTTAGGTTATCAAAATTTAACTTTTAGATCCATGAAGTTAAGTTCTTTGGACACATGGTCTCAAAAATATGCATCTATGTTCACCTAGAGAAGGTGAGAGACGTCATGTCATGGAAGTATCCATAGAAAGTCTTTGAGATTTAGAGTTACTTGGGATTCAAAGGATAATACTAGTGCTTCATAAAGTATTTCAATAATATTTAATCAATATTTACTACTCTTATAAAAAGGAGTTAATGTCCATGTGGGACTTGGGCTGTCAAACATCATTTTATGAGTTGCATAAATGTATGACCTCAACACTTGCCTTTGTTTTTACAGAGGATAATCAAGGCTACATGGTTAATTGTGAGGCTTCAGGCACTATTTTGGATAAGGTTATTATATAGGTATATCATATGGAAACATATGGTTCTCATCAACTTCAACCACATGAGAAGAATTACGTCACTCATGATTTAGAAACTTTAGTAGTTATATATTTCCTAAGGTTTTGGAGACACTTCATTTTTGGGGAAAGGTTTACTATTTACTCTTACCATAATAGTTTGAGTTACCACCTTTATTAAAAATACCTAAACCTCATATATAGGTTATGTAGATATTATATATATTTATTTTATTTCAACATCGCCTACACATTGAGAATCGAGAATGTTGTTTCAAGTTCTCTCGATAGGAAGTTACCCTCTCATGCCTTTAAATAATTGAGGATGAGTGGAATCTTAGGAGACTCTTTACCAAAATGCATTTCGATTCAAATGTGGAAGTGACTTGTAACTTTTTTTATAAAATTCAACTATCCCAATCTCTCCTTGAATTATTTTCCCAATAAAAATAATGATACAATTAATTCCAAAGCATCATGGATTCTTTATATGGTGCGGATACCATACCCTAGTAGTCTCTCTCCCTAGAAGGCATTTATTGTTTTAGAAATTGATGGTTGGTTTTATTTTCAGTGATAAGGACCATGTTGGATTCATTTTATTTCTCTTATGGGGTTGTTCATCCAAGTACTAAAAATATCTAAAATGACATGAAACATCGGTTTTTTTAGTCAGGTTTGAGATGAGAGATAGTAAAATTTGTATATCATTGTTATAATTATCAAAAAATTAAGGCATAATATCAATGAAAATTTGGGTGGCTACAAACAATAATTTTTTCAATATAAAATGGGATGATGTGATTTTGGATTTTATCATTGGAAAACCATGGACTCCCCAAGGGAGAAATTCTATTTGGGTGGATATTGATCAACTCATCATGTCACGTGACATCCATCTAATATGGGGTACAGACAGAATAAAAGTGTTAGAAACTTTTTATGATCAAGAGATTGTGAAGTTTATTGGTGTTTCATTAGATATTGTATTAGAAATAGACCCTCATTTTACCTCATGGATCAGGAGGAGATCGTATCTCAGGTTAGACTAAGAATGGTTATCATCCCTAGATAGATGGATAAATGCATTAAGCTATTTAGATTATGGAGTACATGCTCGTTTCTAACATCATAGACTATGAAGGATATTGGGGTATCCATTTTTTATTAGTTGATTTCAATAATAATAATAGCTCACAATCCATATTCAAAATGGAACCCTTTAAATCATTATATAATCGAACATTCAAATCACCCCATTGTTTTCGAGGATGGGAGAAACCACCTACATAGGTTCAAGTATTATTCAAAAGATATCAAAAAATATCTAGGATATACCTTAATGGATGGTTATATCTCAGAGTCAGCATAAATCCTACACAGATCATCGATTCTGACCTTTGGATTTGAGGGTTAGTGACCATGTCTTCATGAAAGATTCATGGTAGTTAGATGATATATGGTAGGGAAGGCAAGGAAATTTTGTCTCCAAGATGCGTGGGTCCTTTTTATATCATATATCTTAATAGGATGGTCTGAAATTTCCTAGTTCTACCATATCAGTTGACATAAATTCAAAACATATTCTATGTATATTATCTCATGAAGTATCATTCAGACACATCTCACATTCTTGATTGGGAGGATCTTAAGATGGAACATGATTTATTGATGATTGGGAAACATGTTCCCATATTTTATTCTTAAGAAAATATATTATGGTAGAAATATATTATGATAGTCCTAATACTATAAAAACATGGGATATATTCTCAAAATACTTGGGAATAAGAATCAATGATGAGGGAGTAGTGTTTTTATCTCCAAGAGGCTCAACCTTCTTTGATTATACTTTTTTGGGGTAGAAAAAAATATGGTGGGTAGAATTGTCACTTCCTAATGTCACTTTTAGGTACTTATGAACCTTATTTTTTAATATTAATATTAACCATAATTTCTTCCAAGTTTTTATTGGGTCATTTTTTGGATGTTATAGTAATTTTAGTTGTGTTTGGGAAGGTACACTATTAGTGGAAACTGTGTAACTTTCCCCAGAAACTGTATCACAATTTGAAGTTGTCGGTAGGAGGGTACAAAAGTATCTCATGTTTTGGACTAATTGTGAAGCCTTCTCCATGAGAATGTGAATCTTTGTAAATTTTATTGTTTCACAGTTGGAACATATTTTATCAAACCATGGGACCAAGCCATGTGGTTATCCTAAGAGACAATAAGCATCTCATTGTTCACGCACAGTTTGTCTAATTACGTGGATAAATAATTTTGATGAGTTTTAATGATTTGGGAATTAGATTTTTATCCTAATTACCACCCAACTCCTTAAATATTTCTCTTATGACATAGGGACTCAAACCTAATTCTCTCCCTTGAAGAAATTGTTGATTCCTTATTCTTTAAAGAGTGATTCTATTGATTATGATAAAAGTGGATATAGGAAATCAAAGGTATGCATTCAATATTCACATATTCTTTATCATAATTAAACATTTCCTCTTATCTCATATATTATTTTCACATGCACCTTATATGTCACTAATCACTAAGATTTTGGTATCCTAGTTGACCAAAGTAAAACTTAATCGAAGTATTTACCCTATGGTTATAGCTTTATGAAATTTTTACTTATTATTTCTTAAAAAATGGTTAGTGGATTCTGTCTTTGAAATGTGTAACTTTAATTTATTTTTCAAATGATTTATTCATTCATGGTTTTAGAAATGCTTCTTTGATACATGTTTCATTAAATAATATGAAAATGTTTATTTCTACATGCATTATATAAAACTATGAAAAACATGTTTACTTTTTATTTATCCCTTAAAAATGAGAAAATTTGGTATATTTATTAAAGAATAACTATGGAACACTCGGTGAGATCGTATTGGGATTGTTGTGATCACACCTTTAATATGGTGTAGGGTGTATGAAAACCTTATTTCTCTAGGTAAAAGTAAAGGTATGGTGCTTCTTGGAGATATTGGATACATAGTCTAGAGGTTATGGGATGTTGATAGTGGTGTGGTGGGTTTAAGATCCTCATATCACATGGAGTTGGTCTCTTAGTCAATCTAGTTGGGTTTTATGTTGGATCAAGTTAAATTTTGACACTTTTAAAAATATATACATATTGATATTGTACACCATTGTTTGGATTCTTATTAGTTATGTTATATGTTACATGTATGTTTGATATATATCATATTTTTTAGGAAAACACCTTTCTAAAAGGTGTTTTTAAATGCACATGTACTAGTTTCCAGCTCATGAGGATTGGGGACACCATTCGAGCCATGTTATGAGCAGGTTTGGGTGCCTCTTTTGATGGGTGATTTGAGTGGGTTCATGATACTATCCATAAAACTTCTCAATAAAGAGATATAATCACCATGAAATAAATTATGTACATTAGAATAATCCAGTATCTGATACCAAATGAAGTACCTCAATAATTCATAGTGATAATTACTGAGAGGGGTGGAATTGATGCAAGTAAAAACAAAAACTATCCTTTTAACCTTACTAGTTTTATATTTCAGTTAAAGTATAGGATCTCAAAAACTAATTAAATGAAATGATGAGGTAAAAGGAGTGAGAAATAAATAGCACATGACACAAGTGATTTTTAAATGGTTTTCCAACTCTTTTTATTCTGTGGCTACAACCTTGATGCTTAGAAATTTTTATCTCAATTTACACATAATTATATTATAATTAACAAGTAATAGAAAAGTTAAGAAAGAATATAGTCTATAACACTAGGATAATATAGGTAAAAATTAATCATAAATAATATGATAAATCATTTAAAATCCTTCTCAGGTGCCTCTAATTTTAGATCATGTGTGTACTCTCACTATTCTCCTCAAATATAACTAATTTCTCACTAGAATGTTAATTATAATGTTTTTGTGGAAATATCAATGTTTAATCATCTATATCAGAGTGAAACATCATTTTTATTTAAAGTTTGACATAAACCAAATAATCTAGAGGTCTACGATGATGGGTTTTCCAAATCAAATATTAATGTGGAAAACATGGATAAAAAATCCACATCTTTCCCTAAATATTAATGGATTTTATTATTTCCTTGAACATAACGTTGAATGATTGCATTACATGATGAGATATGGACATAGTCTATTTTCTGTATGAAAAATTATAGTTTTAATATCCTAAAACCAAGATCACATAAATATGTATTTTAAATTCAATGACTTGTTTTGTGTAAACTAATCTATTTTCACTCTTTGCTGTAGTCCTGAATGTCCACCCATATATTATAAAGAAACTAAGATCAAATTAACCAAGTTATTTTTCACCAGGAACCATTATATACTGGTAAAAACTATGAAATGTATTGATATCATATGAACACCCTCTATAATTATAGACAACCATGAACACTAAAGCTCCCATTTTTTTCAAGATCTTAAAATTTTAATTTTCATCAAAAACACCATGACATGTTTTGATGAACAATATGAATTGTTTTGCACATTATAGAGATTTTATTATTCCTTTTCATCGTATTCAAATATAATTAATCTTTCATCAACCCACATTGTTAAAATAAATACCCAATTTTGAAATTCGTGAGAGGGAGTGAATCAAGCTTTGTGGACTTTTTTCCAAATTCTAAATCTTCTTCTACACATTTACCCTTTTAGACTTGGAACCTATGTTTTTAGTTAATATAAATGAAGATTTTCATGTTTAACCAAACATACACCAATATAAAATGTAATTAAAAAAGTAAAATTTGTACAGGTGTTTTTATAAGGTTCAACACCAATGTGGGAAAACTACTCCTTTAAAATTTCAAATACTATTGAGACTTAGATTATCTGTTATAAATTGTATCATCAATTAAAAGTTGTTTTTCAATGGATCATCCTGAAATAGGGTTCACTATATTACATATGTGTGGTCACCATATCATACAAGTGATTTTCCATTATATTACAAAAGAATGTTGAACTCCCTCTAGTAGATTGTTTATATTTCCGGCATGAAAATTCTTATTAACATCGTTCCTCATATTAAATTATATAACTATGTAGTCTAGGGATTTATTTTCATGAAATAAATGATCTTCTTCCCCGAACATACAGTGTATTCAAATTAATTTTTATACTCAAGAACAATGTATGCAATCCATCCTCTAAATCTCTTCCAATATTCATAAATCTTTAATAGAAAATAATTTTCAAACTCTCTATTAGATAAAACATCAATAATAAATCCCCAATATATTCTTAAATAGTGAATAACTTAGAAAGTAAACACTAAAACTAAGGCCTCTTCTTTCTCGCTTCCTGGAACACCTCATTGGTCAGTTGTTTTTTTATTTATCTCTTTCTTTAATTCTTCTTCAAAACTTATAAGGCTACATCTCTTAATAAGAGACTCAATATATTCTTATATTATTCTAATTCTTCAAGAGGTTATCACTTGGTTCTCTCTTTTTTTTCTACAATAGTTTTAATTGTTATTGATTAGAGCACTCTCAGTTACACACAACATAGCAGCAATAGATCCAGCTTCTTGTATTTGTTATTTTTCCATAAGATATTTACTTTATCTTGTATTTGTATTAAATTATCGCATCATTTTCAAAATCTAATAATTTAATGCATTGGGTCTTTTTATTTTCTAGATAGAAATAAGCATAATAAATTAACCTCATTTTGGTTCTCGTGATATTTTTTTACTTATTAATAAAGTATTCCATGTGAAACTACTTTTCATGAATCAAAACTCAATATAAAAAACTACACCCTCTTTCTTTACCATTTTTATTTGGTTTAATGTATCTTCTGATAACCTTTCCATGATGATTTTATTATTCTCTTCCCAAAACACTCACCTTGTAACAAGATTTAACTATACTTTATAGGTTGTATAAAAATAATATAACGGATTACAATTTGATAGTTTCCTTATTGTGTCAAGAGTGTTTCCATGAAGACCTGTATAGATTTATCTTGAATTTTTATACTATAAATATAACCTCGTCACCTAATATTATTTATAAAATATAAAGCATCATAAAGGATGTTGTGGTATTAAAATTCACTAAAACATAGTACTTGCATTGATTAGTTTCTATTTTATATTTCAACATTTAAGAAATATAAAAGTTAATCATTTTAAGATAGATAAATTCCAATCCTTTCATATCAGTTATATTTGATCTCCTTTGAACTAATCATGATTATCAAGATATAACTAACTCATTAAGATGACATTATAATGATTTAATCTATGATGAATATCCCAAGCACCAACTCCACTTCATCTTCATTATTATTGAAAACTCAATAAATTAATTTTATTTATCAAGAGGATCATTCACTTTATGTTATTCAAAATAAGGCATGTATCATGGCCTGAAAAATATTTATGATGTTCTTTCCATGAATGAACATCTCCAGGAATATCCCAATTTACTTTCCACTTCATAATTTAAATTCAAAAAACTCATATTTGAGTCTATAAAAATATCATATTTTTTAAAAGTGTTTCCTCACATAAAGACTGTAGATAAATCACATGAAAATTTACATGACTCATCCACAAATTCAAATGACACTTACATAGTTCATATGACTGATACACATTTTGAGATTAGTCACTCCCTGATCATCGTATGAGTTAATGACTCATATCGAAACTCCAACTTTCTCATATATATCCTACAATGACTCATGTATAGATTGTTCACTTCTGAGATGACTTAAACCTAGAGTCCAAAATAACTCATACACATTTAACTTTGCCTCAGAAATAAATTATATATGAGTTCGAGACATTTTATTTTTCTCCTTATACCTTCAAAACTCTAGATTTGTTGAAATTAATTCAGAGTCACTTCAGATCCTTCAAACCCCCTAAACTCTTCTCAGAACTTAATCTAGATATACTAATCATTAGTTCTGTAGAAAACATGCTTGGCTTATATAGGATATATTCTCCAAATTCAAGCTATCTCTACTCCACAATATTGAACCTTTTGTAATGGTTTAATGATATATTTAAATTATTTATAGAATAAGTTCAATAGCTAGAAACTTCATCTAAAACTCCTCTAATGTTAACATGTTGTTGACAATGATCCTTATATTCTTGCAGAACCTATAATAAAAATATCTACCTGATCAACAATCATTATATTTTATGGTTTCCAATAGGAATATGTCTAACCATCTATTCAAGGTAAACAAATTCAGTACCCATCTAAGTATGTGTAAGTATTTTTTCTTCCTTTGGTAGGATACTCAACCCATCATCCATGATATTAGATTTATATAATTACATTGAAAAAATTCACAATAACAAATCTAATTGATAAAAAATAAAACTTCAATACATATAACACTTTAATATCCCCCTTTTTATTTATTATCATTCCCAAATTTACTTCAAAATTTAATGTAATTTCATTTCCCCCTATTTTATAATAAATAAAAAGGAAAATTTTTTATTCCATTTATTGACACCATCAATTTAAGGTAATATTTAATTATCAACAACTAACTCTTATAATTTTAAGAAAATTCTTATCCCCAATTTTTCTTCCTCTTTCATTATGATCAATTTTTTCCTTAAGAGAAGGGTGGAACCACATTTTTATTTTATAAATGATCAATTAACTAATCAAGTCTAACTATAAATAGTATAACCCTTTTTTAAAAATAACGATGACTAATAAAGACCAAAACAATATCTTAATAACAATCCACAATGTCATACCAACACTCATAAATCCTCTTCTTTGGGGTCGTATAACCTGATTTTCATGAAATTTTATGAACATGATCTCAACTCAACAAACACTTCAAAAACATGAAATTAAATGGTATTTTACTCCCCCATTGTTTATATATTCACTCTTATTTATAAAAATGTTCAACATAATCAAAATAGTGATGGGAGAGTCAAAATCATACCTGAGCTTTCAATTTCATCAATTCTACCAGAATTTTAGATTTAGAAAAAATGACTAAATCTCTAAAATCATGGTCTTCTAAGATAGATCCCCCTCGAGGGATGTTTTCGTACCTCACTATGGTTATTTAGAAATATGTACGATATTATTTTAAATGTCTAATTCCAATTATGGATTGAATTATCAGTATTATATTCCATGATGGATTTCATTCTCTTCTTTCATGCATCACCTTAAATTCCCCTGTCCTAAATATATAACCAATAAAATATGGGAATATGGAGGAATTACATTAGCACTTCAATGATATTAATAGGGATGAGGCATTTTTATCAACCCAGAATTTCCTTTCCATGTACTTCGAAAATTCAGATACCTCTTTATACTTGTTTATTTTTTGATTTTTCATTTTTGAACATAATTTTATAGAATTTTCTTCTTCTTTAATTCACCTTTATTATTAGTTGAAATAGGATTATCAATTTTAGAAAGAAAAAAATAATGTTTCTTCTATATTTATCCCATATTCTAGGTCTCTTTAAACTGATTTGTCCAAATGGAAAAGAATAATTTTGGTATATACACAACCTTTTATTTTTGTGTGGAATTATTTTTCATAACATCTTTATTAACACTAAGATTAATTAGTTATATTTCCTTGTTCTTCAATAGATATTCTTTTTTAGGTAACCATGTCATAAATTTAACAAAAATTTTAATTTTTTAGCCTTGACGCACACCTTAATCATCTTTTAACACTCTATTCTTAGGAACCCTTTCAAGTACTTCTTTAGTAGTATCAACCACCATGTCAATCCTACTATATCTTTCTTAGATTTACTCATTTCTTTTATATTACAGTCTAATCCTATTTTTTATTTGATATTCATGACCATTTTTCAATTGTTCATCATGTTCCTTATTTAACCATGATAGTATAATCTTCGCCTATCTATTGTGGTATCCTTCTCAGTTTCCTTTTCAATCCTCTTGGGAGTACTTTATTCAATATCGTGCTTTCTGATTCTATCCTATGGTAGACTTATTTCTCTATATTTATTTCTTGATATGACCTTATTTCCTTCTTCACTCATTAGTATTGAGGTTGTGTCGAGATGCTATATACCAAAACTCCTCATAATATTCACCATATATATTGAAAAATCACATAGCCTTTTCAATATATCAAATCTATTTTTCTGGGAAAAATTATTCCATTACTATGGGATCCACTTTTTCTTAGCAGGACCTCTCAAAATTTAATATTTACACCCCTGAGTCCAAACCTTCTTTGAGTTTCACATACTAACATGTTATGATGACACTCCAAGTCCATGTTTCCAAAAATTCAGCAACACCAACAATATCCAACAAACCACTTTCTTTTTCTTGTATATGTAGTCTTTTAAAATTTCTAAGATTTTTTTTGTCAAAACCCAAAATTTTTTTTCTTTATTTAGGTGTAAAATTTTCTTTGACATGTTTAAATTTTTCCAAGATAATGTGGTGAATTTATTTTCATCATAATCTTTCTACATTTGTATAATTTTTTTCTTTCAGATCTGTATATTCAATAGAAATAGATTTAGTAAAAATAAATTTTACAGGGTTTTGGTATACCTTGTTGAAATATATTTAAGTATATAGATCCTTATGGGATCTAAATATATTTTTTACACTATTTTGAGTTTTCTAAGAAGTAATAAACTTCATTTTAGACTATGTGGAAGCATTGTTTCTTACAACAGATTATGAAGATTATGTAATGGTGACTTCTAGATTTTTTATCAAGATATCCATCTATATAAATTTCACACTAAGATTTTATATGTCATCTCAAGGTGAATTAACCCTTTATTCACAATCTCTATTCAACTTAATCATTTGATCCTAGTGAATTTGGATTTTCTCTACTGAATAATTGGAAGGTAATTTTATTTTTGTTTCTTTCAATTCTATTTGGGCATCATATACATTAATAGATACCTTATATAGTTTCTCTAATGTAATGATCACTTTAGAAACAATTTTTTAAACAATTATTTCTAATAAAGAACAATTTTAAATTATTCATCATCCACATTAAATATTTCATTTCAAAGTGTGACAGATTCTCAATTAGATTTCATAATTTTTTTGAGGGTATTGTGATGACTCGTCTTTTTACTAAATGCATCATCCATTGTGACAACAAATTATTCCGGAAATAATTTTTCATCATTTAGTCCCTAGATTAATTTGAATATATAGTACACCGCCTAAATTGGGAAGTTCTTAAAATAATCCTATACCTCAAGGTCGAGGTCTTCCACATGTTCAATTCATTAATTCTCATAGTATAAACTTGAAAATCTATAAGAATTTTCATCAACTGATTTATCTTGACTTTTACCACTCTTAAAAACTTCAGTTATTTTTTCATATTATTGGGTATTTAATATCATTTTTTTAACCAATTCCCCAATTTTATAACTATTTCTAAAAGTTTTATATAAAACATCCAAATCAGTCCTAATAGGTATGGAAATAGATTCTTTTACCTTAGGCTCTTCCTTAAAAATTTCAAATCCGCACTTCATGTAATTATAGTTAAAACACCAGGGTGAAAAATGTTTATAACCAATCATTTATAATACTTATACTATAAATTTAATTTTTATAAAATAGTGCATCCAATATGAGGGAAGCTAGGATTTGATACTAATTTTAAGTGTGAAATGATCTGTATAGACACACATGGGAGCTGGTGAATCAGGTATTGTCAAAAGTTTTCCAAATTAAAAATATTTTTTTACACTTTATACCCTTTGTCCATTGAACCTCTATTTATAGTTAAGATAAATGAATAATTTATTCTTATACCCAAAAAAACACCTATATAAATTGTAAGTAAATGAGTAAAGTCTGTACATGTGTTTTTATAATGTTAGGTCCTGGTGTGGTAAACCAACTCATTGTCTTGCTCAACTCCAATTTAGAAATTTATTATCAACTAGTAATTCTATCTTCATTTATAAGTGGGATAGACACAGATCATCCTAAAACTAGGTTCACCGAATTACATAGGTGAGGTCACCATATTACATAGGTGACTATCTACTATATTACACAAGAAGACTTAACCACCTTTAATGATTTATTTATACTAGCATCACATTAGTTATTATTAAATTAATATATTATCTAGAATAAGATCAAAATGTTATCTAGGTATATCACTCCATCTAACTAATAATCTTCTTCTTAAAACTTAATGTTTCTTTAACATCATTTGTATCTTCAGGAATAACACATGAAACTTGGCCTCTAAAAATCTTCCTAGATTCCCATCTCATTAGTAGAAACTAGTTATTGGGATCTATATAAAATAATACTTCAACAATATATTCTCATAAAATTATTACCTAGTGATAAATCTAGAATGAAAACAATAAAACTTGGTTCTTCTCTTTCTAACTTAATGAAACACATTTTTGGTCGCCTGTTTATTTTTTTATCTCTTCCACTTGTTATTATTCAAAACCCAACATGTTATATATCTTCATCACATTATTTTAAGAAACTTAACTTATTATTATTTCTTTAGAGTTTCTCTATTTATTCCCTCTTTGTTATTTTTTACAGTTTTAGGTGCTCTAGGCTCACTCTAAGTTACAAGCAACACAACAGCAGAAGCTCTTCCTTTTTCTCTACATTTTTCCTCAATATCATCACATTATAATGTGAATATACTAAATAATCCCATCCTTTTCAGTATCCAATAAATAAATTATTTTTGTTTTTTTTCATCTAAAAGTCCGAATAAAAAATTAACCTCTTTAGGGTTCCCACAATATTTTATGCACTACTCAATAAAGTCGCCCACGTAAAGCTGCACTTCACATATCAAAACTCTGTATACAAAAAATTATATTTTATATCTTTCCAATTATTCTTTGGATGGATATATCTTTATGTATTTCTCCAAATAGAATCAAATTCTTCTCCTCTAAAAATACACAAACAACTGCATCATTTCAATATACTTCAAATGCTATATAAAATACAACAAAATATTTTGTGTCTTGGAAGATTCCTTCTTATAGTATTACTATTTTCTTGTATACTAGTATATATTTGGATTTAATATACACACTACAAATATAAAATCATCACTCCCTTTTCAATCTCAAAAAACATGAATCACACAGTCTTTTGTGATATTTAATCCAACAGAATCATATCACTTGAATCGATGAATTTTCCATTGTGAATTTACTAATTTAAGAAATTTGGAAGTGACTCATTTCAGGATAGATAAGTTACCCACCTTCCATATCTATTTTATTTGATTTCCTTTAAACCATTCATGATGATCAGATTCAAACTCACTCATTCGGTTCTGATCAAAATGATTTAATCTATGATGAATGGGGCAAGAATCAACTCAACTTTATGTGTATTATTCTTAAAAACACAAGAAGATTCATCTTCTTTATCAAGAGGATCATACACTTGATCTTATTCAAAATACAGCTTGTATCAAGTTATAATAAATATTAATTCTGTTTTTGACATAAATAAACAACTATGGAATCCTTTCTATTTTCTTTAAACTTCAGAATTTAAATTCTAGAAACTCACATTTTAGTCTGCATAAATATCAAAATTTTCTTAAGTGTTAACTCATATGAAGAATCTATATTATCCATACACATTTTCATATGAATCATACAAATCATAAAAGGACACTTAAATATTTCAAAAGTTTAAAACCTCAATATGTTACTATATATCTTTCCTCTAAACAAATATAATGTGTTCAATATCTTGTTCCAAATACAACAACAAATGAAAATGATCATAAAATATTATATGAATATTATTAATAAAATTTAAGAATAACAAATTCTATATTAAATAAAAATATTATAATTAATTATAAATTCATGTAAATAGAATGAATAACACTTAACATTTTAAAATGGTATTTTTCAATAAAAATAGTTTTTCTTTACATATTGTATTTTCATTTAACATATAAATTTATAAATTTTAGAATTTTAATTATATAAAACCTATATCATTGAATTTGTAATTTAATAATTATATCATGATAAATTTTTGGAATTTTTTATAAGATAATTGATTTTTTAGTTGAATAGTGAAAAAACAGTTTTTACAAAAATCCCAGCGTTTATGACAGTATCAAGAATTTAGTATACCTTAAAGACTTATCAAAAATCATTATCAAAGATGTATTTAATGAGTAAAAATAAACATTTTAAAATAATATTATTAATTTAGAAAACTAATGCTTAAAATTTTATTAAATTAATTGATATTTTCCAATAAAATAAACTATTTAAATTTTTCTTTTAATTAACTATTATTTTTGTGAAATTTGGTTTTTTCTTGATTTTAATTCTATATAACTTTTGAAATTTTTATAATAAAAAAATTTTTATCATGAAAATAAAAAATATTATAATTTTATTCTATACAAAAAATTTAATCTTGAAAATACACTTTTTCTAAAAATGGGTTTTTATGTGTAACTTGCGGTAGTGTTAAATATAATCTTTCTAACACATAGAAATTTTAATATGTAAAATGGATTTCATGTTTTTAATAACTAGTTACAAATAATATAATAAGGACCATTTTATTTTTAATTATAAAAAATGAATTACTTAGGTAAAAACTTGTCACTATGGTAAAATCCAAAAAAGGGTAATGGGGTTTACCAAAGGTATAAAATGACTAACATGATAAAAACATGCATCTATTTGCGTTTTTGATGTGAGGATAGAAAGAACCTTAAAACCACTCCATAAATTTCCATTTTTTACTCTTCTTGATATGTGAAACATGTTCTCTATTAATGTTATGTTAAAATATTTACAAAAATGTCATTCTCGCCACTTATAAAAGGGGCCTCTCACCACCCATTAAACACCACTCCAAAATTTTGGTTTATTCTTGAAAATATACTCTCCTTCCTTCCCCTATAATCCTATTTCACTTTATTAAGTTTTTATAAACAATATTTTTTTCCTAATTCCATCATTTATACGGATCTATCCAAGGAAAAACTCAATGTTGGCAATGAGATCCAATAACTTTAGTGGAAGTTAAGAATTAAGGTTATGAAGATGAGTATAGCTTCGGGTAAGTCTAAAAGGGGTTCTATTACGGTTTGGTTATAGAGAAATTATCTCAAGTATCATAAAATAAATTACTTACGTGGCTAATCCTTAAAGACATTAAACCATTTATTCATGGGATTGTGAGATGATTTATGAGTTGTAGCTTTTATCTTAAGGTGATATTGTAAAATAAAGATAGGTTTATCTCACTATGTATCAAATATAGTGATTAAATAATTATGTTTTAGAACCGAACCCAGGATTTTAGGTCTGGGGTATTATAGTTGGTATCATATCATGGTTTAGTTATTTTGGGGGACTTTTATAGCGATTATTAGAGATTGGGATTAGTGAATTTTATAAAAAAAACCCTAAGGATAATTCTATGTATAGGATAATATCCTAATGTTTTCATAAAGTAGATATTGTGTGGTTTCTTAGAAACGGCATCTCTATCTAGATAATGGTATGTGAATGCTTCTGTGGAATAGATTCACTTTTGGGTACTCTCCTTAAAAAAGGATAGTTAATCATTAACTCAATCAACCCCCTGGTTCATAATGAGTGGGCCAAAGACTTCACACCTGTCTAGACACTTCCAAGGGATATGATTTGGAAATTTATATTCTCTTTATGAAACATTATGATGGATCTGAATATTTTAGAGGACCTAATAGTTATATAAACATGAAAAACCTTGGTTAAACTGAATGAGTTGTAAGTTTATCTAATTATGTCATAGTTAAAAAGAAATTATAATTGTTAAAATTATGGTGTCACTTGAGAAGAAATATTAGGACTGAGTTTTCATATTCATAAGATTTATTACGATGATTTTACAAAATAGTATCAAAACCATTTTATAATTTATTTTTTGGTTGGGAATTGGATCATGAAAATGAATTTATGGAAAGTATGTCTCTATAAACTCCTAAAGAAGAATATTTTGGATGAATAGTTTCCAAGTATTACCTCATATAGTAAACTGGATATCTCATTTGAAATTATATTTACGTTATGTCTATATTTTAGAAAAACTTATATATTCCTATTAATAAGGGATAATTAAAATTATGGGGATTCAATTTCTTTAAGTGAAGAGAATATAACACCCCAAGAGTTTACTATATATCTTTCCAATAAATAAATATAATGTGTTTAATAGATTTATCAACATGCAACACTAAACCAAAATGAGCTACAAAATATTAGAATATTATTATTATGAAAATTTTATAATAATAAGACATAAGGTAAATAAAAAGTATATTAATCAATTAGAAATGCATAAAAATAGGATTAATAACATTTAAAGTTTTAAAAGGGTATTTTTCAATAAAATTATTTTTTCTTTATATATTGCATTTTCATTTAAATTTTGAATTTATAAATTTCATAATTTGAATTTGATAAAAAATATCATTTTTAAATTCAACATGTAAAAAAATTCTTAGAATTTTATTTTATCTTTCTTGAAATAATTGATTTTTAGGTGAATAGTAAAAAAATATAGTTTTACTAAAATCGCAGCATTTATGGTTATATCAAAAATTATTATAATTTAGAAACTTATTAAAAATTAATGAAAATATATGTATCTAATTAGTAAAACTATACATTTTAAAATAATACTAGTAATTTAGAATACCTATGTTTAACATTTTACTAACTTTTGTAATATTTTTAAATGAAAGAAACAGTTTTCATCTTCTATTTTAATTAAAATTTAATTTGGTAAAATTCAATAATGTATTTCTTTAAAATACAAATATATTTTTTTATAAACCAATTTATATCATTAAAATTAAAAACATTGATAATTTTATCCTACAGATATATTTTAATCTTAAAAATACACTTTTACTAAAAACTAGTTTTTATATATTACATTAACTATTAATAAAATAAATATTTATTATTTACAGATATTTTATTTTATGAAATTTACTTCATATTTTGAATCAATATGACCAAATTATATAATAAGATCCATTTTTTAGTTATAAAAATGAATTACTTATGTAAAAACTAGTTTCCACGATAAAAACCAAATGGGTAAAACAGGTTAACCAATGGATTAAAAGGCCTAAAAAGTTAAAAACATGGTTTTTATTGATTTTTATATGTGTGGTTGAACCAAAACTTATCACTTATACATTTTTTTCATTCTATAGTCTACTTGACCTGAGAAACTTGTTCTCTCTTTATATTAAGTTGAAATATTTACAAAAATACGATTCTCACCACTTAAAAAAAGGGACCTCTCCCCACACATTAAATACCACTCCAAAATTATGGTTTCCAATTTAAAATAATCCAAATTTACTTCCCTAATAAACCTATTTCACTTCTTTAAGGTTATCGACAAAAGATTTTAGCCTATGTCCTTTATTTTCAAGGAGACCTCCAAGGGAATACTTAGAGTTCTCAACAAGATTCAATCACTTTAGTGGAAATCAGGAATTAATGTTATGAAGATGAGTATAAATTATTGGAAGTATATAAGGGATTATAATGTAGTTCAAATGTTGAAAAATTGTTACAGGTATCCTAAAATAATTTTTTTATATATAGGATCCTCAAAGAAAGTAAACCTTTAGTTATTAGGATTGTGAGACGATTTATGAGTTTTAATGTTTTTCTCTTGGTAAATTTGTATAATAAAGATGATTACCTCTCACTTTATATCAATTATAGTGATTAAATAATTCTTTTTAGAACTGATCCAGGTAGTGTGGGTTTGGGTTTTATAAGATGAATCATATTCATATTGAGATTACTCATATGCAAATCATCTTATGAGTGAATTACTCATATGCAAACTCCAAACCACTCAAAGACAGTATAAAATGACTCATATATAGAGTGTTATATTCCTATATAACTCATACATAGAGGCATAAATGAATCATATAAATTCTTATTTACCTCTAAAATTACTCATATGTGAGCCTAGGGATTTCTCAATTTTTAAATTGAGCCTCAGAAATTTTAAATTTTAAAAAATTAATTCTGAGCCACTTCTGATCATTTTAGGAAATATTCACATTTATAAAAAAAATATCTAATATATATTAATAAAAAATTAAATTGTCAACATTATTGGTTATTCTAGGATGGATATTCTAACTTCAAGCTAACTCTTCTCCACAGCATTGAACATGTTGTAATATTTTTAAAAATATATTTACAAGATGATTATAATAAGATTAATATCCATCACATAAAACATTATCTCCTCCATTATTAAAATGTTGTATATAGTTTTTCTTCCATTATGGTATCACTTGTCTGATCCATACATACCATCTTAATAATCATCAAATTTCTTGGTTTCCCACATAAATTTTTTCACTCAGTAATTCAAGGGAAGCAACTTCATTACCCATCAAAGAATGGGTAGGTCCTTTCTATTAATTTGGGTGGATACTCAATCCATCACCCATAACATAACATTTGAATAATTACCTTAACAATATCCCTAATAAAAAAATCTAATTTTAAAAAAACATCAATCTATAGGGAACTTCACCTTTCTCTAAAATATGATATTCATCTAAACACCACACCATTGGTAAGAATGGAAATTTTTTAGATTTATCCAACCCTTTCGATAAAAATAAATACTATATTGACCATGTCACAATTAAGGTATTCATCACTCACCCTATATATCTTCACTTCATGATGTCTCTTCAATCTCTCCCATCTCTATGGGCATGTTACACTTTTTATTACATTCTATTTTTAATAATTTTTCGTAAACTCTTATGATGTAATCTGACTTTGATAATGTAATAAACTTGTATAATCATTTATTTATTAAATTTTAATTTTATATGACTTTAATCATACTCTCATTATCCTATGATAAATTATATTGTATGTAAAAAAAATTCACAGGCACAAATCATTTTATATTAGAAAAAAACAAGTTCTTTTTATTATTGGAGTGTTGAACAAATAAATTATTAAAAACCAAATGATTCATGGTATTCTATGAATTTAGAGAAATATTTTGAAAGGTATATTTTTTATTTAAAATATACCATTATTGTGTGGTTATAACTCCCACTCATCTTTTAACAAATAAATATAGTTAAAAAATTATCCTCCACAAAAATTAGTTTTCCCTTTCCCTTAAGATCACATTATAGAATTGGATCAATTATAAACCATGTGTATAGAATCCATCATCATATATTATTCTTAACAAACATTGATTAAAATAACTTATTTTATACATATGATACAATAAGATGAAAATACTCACCCTTAATTCAAATTAATTTTATCTTTTAAGTAATCCATTGAATCCAACTTCTTGATGCAGTAACCCTTTCCTTCATTAATTTAATGTAAACTTCAAGAACCATACATTTTTGAAATCCTATATATTTACATAAAATATAAAATATACATTTATTATCATGTATATTTAAAAATATATGAATTTATTTCTATAACATCAATATAATAAATCAACTCTCCAGGGAGTTGCTCCTTTAGGTAATTCCATATCTAATATATAGACTTTCCATAATGGGATTATTTCCCCATTGTCTTAACATGTCCTTTAGGTTTCAATGATAAAGATTGATAATTCGAATCTCCAATATTATTCTTATGGATTTAAATTTTACCCTTTTGTGTTGTCAAAGTAGCATTATATCCTTGTATTTTCATATATAATCAACTATCAACATCATATTGAGGAAATCAGGTAAATTTTTTATTAAACTAGTTCATATTTTGGTTTATATTAAATTTTTTGTAAACTTTGTAACAAATATAATAAAAAAATTAGTTTCAATAACCAACATTAATAGAGAAAATATCCTCTCTGATTCATTAACAGACCCAATAAAATTTCATACATGTTTGGAATTTGAATTTAGATATGCCATTTTTTCAAAATGAGGATTTCTTATAGTCGTGAAGTGAATCTTAATGAATTGCTTCACTTGTCAATTAAACAAAAAGTTGTTTCACAAACACATTGAAAGTTAATTCTAACTTAAGAAAAAATATGAAATTTCTATAGCAGAAAAGAATTTGTTTCTATTATGATTCTATTTTTTAAAAATTGATCTCAAAGTTATGTTCATGAAAATGATTTCATTTTATCTACAATGGAATATTTTATCAAATGAATATCATGTTTTAAAACAATTTAATAAGAAATTTTATTAAATTTTATCCCACTAAAAGATATAACCCTCTTAATATTACATCATATTAATTAGTGTTCCAAGTACCATATTTCACAATACATTAGTTTAACTTTATAATTTCTCTCATTGTGTAGTTATTTAGGTACAAATTCTTATCAACCATATTATATAGGAATCATGGATTGTTTAGTGGAAAAGTCTTTAACCAAATACATCATATGTATTATCCCAATTGTATTCCAATAAAATGTTAAATTTAAAGTTTCTTAAAAAAATTAATACAAATATCATGCCAAATACAGTCTCTAAATCCTATTTGGGTAACCAATATTCCACATTCCTTACACCAGATAATTCACAAGCACCTTATTTTGTTAAGATATACCCATTTGGATAATGGAATCCTCAAGAAGATTTTTTTTGTAAATAATCTAACACTTGGTATCATAAAAATCTTTTAATAATATCACCATCTTATCTCATGTATTCCCTTATTATATTCATAGTTTTAAAAAAATTATATACTCTATACATTCAACCAAAATAATATTTTACAAGAATATTCTTGTCTAAAACTTTACACAAATCAAGATTCATGATACTTATTTAAAAATATAATCTAATTATATTTACACATATCCAAATGAATATCATGAATAAGGAGATTGAAACCCTTTCATATAAAGGTTTATAATTTATGAATCAAAAATTACTCTAAAATAAAGTGTGGTGTGGTAGGTAGCCAATCCCAACTTTTCTAGACATAGATTAATCCCCATGATACTAAAAATTACAACTCAACATCTCACTATCCATATATTAATACCAAATATAAACCTTAGTAATAATAAAATACTAACACTAAATTAGTATAAATCATTACAGACATTTATTACTTACGTAGTAACCAATAAACACATCATAATTTTGGTTGAATACAACTAAATCTTATGTATTGTATAGCATGAAACTTCTTATATGTATGATATGGAATTTATAAGATGAAATTTAAAATTTTAAACTAACACATATATTTATTTATAATATAAAAATTTATATTCATAAATAATAAAGTATAAAATAATTTAGATAAATAAAAAATCATTAATTTAGACAAGAGATAAAATTATAATTAAATAATATTTCTGGAAATTCAATGCATAAACATCAATGTTTCACTTTTTTATTAATATGAAATCTTTAATACTAAAAATTTACATGGTATTAAAAATGAACAACATTATATTAAAAATAAATGATATTTATGAAAATATAAACCTTTAAAATTATAAATGAGCATTTCATGTTTTATATAAAACTTTGAAAATTAAATATCAAATATATGAATTTATTTAAATCTTGATCAAATCCAACAAATATTTATTGGGAATAGTTTAAATAAAATTCTAAGTAAGGCCTTTTAATATGAATATTTCATGTTGTTATTTATGAACATTTCATAAAATAGTGAAAAACTATTTCAGATATTAATTTATCTAAAAATTTCTAAAAATTTTATAAATAAACTTTAAACATAACTCGCACACACTAAATTTTTTTTTATGTTTTAGAAAAAAATATTTATAAATCATAAATCTAATTCATGGTTTATAATAAAGAATGTCAGGGTTCATCCTATAGAAAAAGTTTCCAAATAACTATGATTTGTTTCTTGGTAAAATCTCTTTTTGATGGATAATTAAATTTTCATACTTTTGAAACCATGATGTCCGTTTTCTCAGCTATTTTATAGATTTCATTATGAAAATATCATTCTTATTTAAATTCTAAGTATGTTTATCCAAACTCATGACATAAAATCATAATGTATGGTGATTCGTCTTCTAGAGAAATTTCCAAAACCATTTTTCAAAACATGACATGGTTTTACAAACTAAATATAAACCATGAAATTTTTTATAAAACATTACATGGTTTGATGAATTTCTATGAACCATCAAAAGGCTTTTACAAAACATATCATTATTCTGGAAAAACTCATTTTTATAGATACTAAATCTATTATTATTTCAAACAAAATGAAATGAAAGACACTCTAGTTCCACTAAAGGGGTGGGATAATATGCCAAATATGAACTTGTATAATATAACAACCACAAACTATCATAGAACACAATTAACTTGAAATTTTATGTTATTAAACTCTTTTCATCTGTAATGAATCTTCGGGGAGGATAGACACACTACCTCACACATTTTTATATGAGATTACCTAGAAATTGGTTAAATCAATAACCTTTTCTCTAATACCACTATTGGGTTTTAGTGGAGAAACAAAAGCAAACATAGTGGGAATAGATCAAAAAATCTACATTCTATATGATCAAATCATTCATTTCAATTGAATAAATATTAATGAAAAATAGTATTTTTATCTAATTAAATCAGGCTAATTCTTCATAATAATTATTTGTTATGATGATCTATATGAAGTATAAAAATAAAAATTTCTTTTTGGGTTATCTAGAATCTATTGTGGATATCACAATAATAATGTAGGCTTTATTCCTTTCGCAAGGCCTACTAGAGACTCAGATTTAATGAAAAGATAGATTGGATTTGGGATTTTACAAACACACACATTATCAGATAAATCTCATACAAAATCATCCATATGGACTTATTTATATAGTCTCTAAGGATAGTAATTGGATTCCCAAACATATCAAAGTAATTCAGCCATAATTTAAACACTTAAAAATGTTTAAAAATGTTACAACTCAATGTAATTTTCTATTCATTCTCCCATTAACTGTTTAACATTTAAACAATCATTATGGGGGTCTGAAACTCCTTAAAATCATCAAATTATGTATCAAAATATATATTATCTAAGATATTAGAAATATTTTGAGTCATGAGTTATCATATAACACATGCACTTTCATGCATAGAACCACTATGTAGTGATCCTTACTATAGCATTGTTTACATCAGCACAAACCATGATGTGGCCAATACCACATCAATTTGGTTTCAAATTTCATGCATATTTTTATCATATACACAGATACATTATATATATCATATGATAATTTTAAAAACTATTATATATCATCTCATTATATAATATATATTGCATACAATATATAATGTTAAGTCAATAAAACTATCATATATAGTATCAAGAATGTTATATATGCTGGTTATTTATGATATGATTAATTGGGTATACTAGGTTTATTATTCATTAGATTTTATAACATGTTTTGAAATGTTGATATGGAAAAAGGCATTTTATCCAAGATAAAGTGTTTATTCATATATTTGTAAAAATATGATGGAATTCGATTCCCACCCAATAATGGTGTAATTTAATAAGTAAAATCTTATTTTTCCTGAAAATTATCTAGAAACATAGAATTCCAAATGAGATATGGAAATAATGGTTTATTTTTCATATATTCCTACTAAAAGGAAATAATTTTTATTTCCTAAAAAAAGTAGGTTATGTTGTTTCATATAAATATATCCCAAAGATAATGTAGTGTATAAGAGGCTTGTGGGAAATGTTTCAAATTATATAAGGTCAAATTTATCAAATAAAATATTATTACTTTTTAATTTAAAGTGATTATTTAATTAATAACCCTAAGAGTAATGATATGAAACTATAAATAAAAAAATAAAACTATTAAATTTATTTATTGTGAGAAATTGAAGATCACTATTAATTAAAGGATTATGTGATGATAAATAAATGCAATGATTTATATTTTGTTATTGTGAGAAAGTGAATTATACTTAGTATCAAAAAAAAAGTTTCAATATTGGATAGTAAATAAAATGTAAATATTTACATTAAGTTACTATGATAAAGTGAATATCACTATTATTCCATGTTCTTTACAAGGTAAAATTCACTTGACTTCCTAAAAAAATAAATAAATAATGGTAAAGATAAATTTAAATGGTTATATGTATTTACCAAAAATAATTGAATGTGAATTTATCCTAAAAAAAGTTTAGGTTATGCTGGATAAAAATGTAAATGGTTACATTGACCTCAAAGAGAAAGTTTTATGGAATAATTTCATAATTAATGATGAAATTTATCTTATAAAGGGTTCAAAGTAGATAACATAGAATAGAATTATAACAATTAATGTTGTGGTGGTAATGAGTTTCAATATATGTTCATAGAGTTGAACCTGGGGAATATGATTCCTAAGTCACACCACTATTCAAACTTGTTTCCTCATAAATGTTACTCACTAAGAGGTTAGTGGTGTTATTTCATCCGACAAACAGATGGGGATGTGAAAAAAAATTACATATGAATATAATGTTCAAAAACAATTATTGAAACAAAAACATGAGAGTCATGAAGAATATATGGATATTAAACACTTAATATATTGGTTGTAATGGTTTGGGATGATATATAAACATTAGATTAAATATATGCATTTATCAGTTAAGGAGGGTCATATATGACATATGAAGAATAAATTTGTCAGGTAATAAGTAGAGATTTACTACTTGGACTAATATATGAAATAATATCTCATATAATTTCATATGTTAATTGATATACTTATATATACTTGGGTTTTCCTTCCACATGCATGTCCATATGATGGGAAAAACAAATAATTTTACCACCATTCCGTGACTGTTCATTATGTTGGAAAGTGAAACATTGAATTTGGGATCTTCATATTTCAAAAGAAAATCATTTAAAAGTGAGTTATAATAATATAGATAAAATAAAATTTATAATCATCTGTCGGTTTAATTTTTTTATATCAAAATAACAACATTTATAAATTCTCATGGAATTTTTAAGAATACATGCTTTGAATAAGTGTGATCATTTTTTGTTTTTTCCAAAGTTCAAAGCCTAGATGATTCCATTTTGTTTTTTACCATTATAGTTTGAGGGTATATTTTCACCTATAGTGATAGGAGATGTTATTACATCAAAAAGTCTACAAATAATGAGTTATTGATTAAAATATATTTAGTTTTATATATCACTAGAAGATAACTGTAAAAATGATAAAAAAAATTGTAGGTATGTTGTATACCACTGCCCTAGAGTATTATGTCATTTCCATAATTGTCATATTATGCTATCGAAAACCATGGTATATTATTTAAACATAGATGCCTCATGTAATTAATCATATAATTTTACAATATAATGTTTTATAAGATGACAGCGATGAAAATTACACAAAGATCTTAGGTAGTGATAAAAAACCCCACCAAAGTGATTTGTGTGATTTTTTGTATATATCATTTTATACAATCTAAAACTTTATATCTTTTTAAAAATTAGTCATAGTTATTAAACTCAACTATGTAATGAGATATTCTATTATTATGGTTAAAAATAACCATTCAACTATATAGATAGCCAACTTCCTTAAATATTCCATGAAATTTTCTAAATTTTATTTTGTCCCTCATATTATAACTCTTAAAAAAATATACTTCAAACATATATATTTAAACATAAAATGTTAAATTTTAAACATAATTAATTTAAAATAAAATTTAGTGAAAAGATCAATTTTTCCTTAAAATAAATCTTCAATCTTATGACTCATTGATGAGAGATAATAAATAAAATATATAGGATGCAATACTTACTTATCCCCAAGAAAATATAAATAGGGTTATTGGTAAATTAAATTGGATAACCAATATAAAATCTCAAATAAATTTTTTCTTAATATGTTTTACATATTATAAACTCATTTAGAAATATAGGAGTTATACATTTTTTGTTTTGAATGGTGTATTATTTTGATAAAATGATTGGTAATATTTACTTCTCGGTCATCAATTGGTTTATAAGTATAATATTAATATTAAAAGGTCTCAATTTTTCTTAATACCTTTCTATTTCATTTTTAGGATGTTAAGGATTTGTTGATTTATATAATTTTATTAATGCTAACATGTTATTATGTGTCAAATATTTATTATATATTTAAAGGATTCTATTAAATATAATTTAAAATTATATTACATGTGAAATTTTTTTTAGATGGAAAATATTATATATTTGAAAAAAAACATATTAAAAAAATTTATCACACATTAATTTACAGATTATTATAAATTAATAAATTTTTTTGTATCAATTATAATTTCTTGTGTATTGTCTAAAATATCTTACTCATTGATATTTTTATGAATTAAATAATAATAAGTATCAAATTTATTTAAATAATTTATTAATGGATAATGGACGGTGATATAAAGAATATGAGGAAAATGAAATCATATGCAAAATAAAGTGGGGAAATATAGTGGGCCTTATATGAAACTTTTAAAAAAACTATAACGTGAGTATTTTTAATGGGTTTTTTTAAAATAAAAATTAGAAAAATTGGTTAGTATTCTAATTAATATAATTAATAAATAATAATATAATTAATATTAAAATTAACAATATAATTAATAATTATTAATATGATTAAAAATATAAGTAATTGGCTCCATAAATAATAATTAATAATTATGTGATTAAGATAATGAATAATTAATAATATATTTAATACATTTTGTGATTAGAAATATAATTTATATAGATTAATAATTTTAAATATAATCAAAAAGGATAGTCAGATCTCCAAATACCATGACCTATAAAATAAAATAAAAAATTAAATGAGTCTCAAAGTGAAAGTTTTGAAATATTTATGTTGCCCTATGTCATTCAATTTCATCAACTACATTTATCCAAACAAAGGAATTACATTCAACCCCTTTATTAGAAATTTGATCCCCAATTTAATTTTCCTCCATAAAGGTGAAATAAATAATTAGGTTTATAGAGTATATTCCCTAGAGACATGTAGACCATTTTGGAAGATGTTCTAATTATATGATATTTTTTCTTTCTCTTAATTGATTGAACAATGCATGTATAGTTGCATTCAATCCAAAGATTTATCCACCCTTTTTGAATCTCCATCTCTACTACCCTGGCTAAATTTGTCATTACAAATTCAAGAGCATATGTGTTTCCATAATTTTTATGGGGTTTGTTGTTGTTTTATTCCCTATTCAATATCCAAGATCCACTAAACAAGTAGGATAACTTAGAAAATGAACTAGATAAAAACATAGGAAAATAATAAACGAAGGAAATGAGAAAGATTCATGATTAGTTTGATATAAGAAAGAAACATGGAAAAAATAAACATAGAGAGATAAAGTGATTTGGTCCACTATAAACCAATTTGAAAGATGAGAAAACAACCCTTAATATCATAATTTCGAAAAGAAATGGAAGAAATATACAAGAAACAAAAGTAATAAAATGGGACAGAGAAACTATCTAAGGAACGAGTTAGGTTAAACCGTGTGGTAGAGTTAAAAATCATCATGAGGAGTTAATATTTCATCTTTTTGAATGGATACACACTACCCACACACATAGAAGTATAAATCAATTTTAATATATTTATAAACTAAATAATAATAAAGATAAACCCCTTATAGGGATAGATCTCTTCAGTGAGATCCAAATGGGCACTAAAATTGTACTCTACAACCTCTTATTCCTTTATGAATGATTATCCAGATCCAATGGTCGGATTATCTTAATCACTCTCCATCAAATATCTACAATGATACCAGCAGCAAAAATGGCACGCCTTCCTTTAATAGGTCATACAAACCTCAAAAATAGAATCTCTTATAAATACCTTTGAATATCTTGGAAAAACAATGGACATGCGATTTATTGATTTATTCCCACTTTATTTATATTTTTATAATTAATAAATCCCATATTTTTTATATTTTTTATATTTAATAAAACCCTATCAATATTTTTTTGTTAATTCTTGTTGATATTATTTAATTTTAATTATTCATTGTCAATATTTTTAATTTTTAAGGATCATTTATTATTTTATTTATTCTTATAAACTTATATTTTTACTCTCACTTTTATGATCAAAAATTTTCAAAGTGTAGATATCATAAAAATCATTCGTTCATAGAAATAATATATTTTTTTGAAAAGGAAATGATCTCTAAATTGGTCTTCAACCCCATGTTTTTTTCAAAGTTATGTTTTGAAACCCCATGTTGGAAATCATCCACTTGTTTAGAAGCTCATGTTTATAATGATCCTCTCATTTAGAACCTCATGTTTCAAATGAATGTTTGAAGTGAACATTTATAATGAATCTCACACGTGGGACCTCACATTTTTAATCGTCCTTAGATTCAGGAACCTCATGTTTGAAATGAAGCTCCCATTTGGATCCACACATTGGGAATGGAAATCATATTTAGAACCACACATTTGGAATATACCTAACATTCAATATCCACATGTAGATGATATAACTAACATTGTTTGGAATCATATTGTGAATTCTACAGATTGGGATCTTATCATGCTTTATTATAGTCATGATTAATTTTGAATTAAGATTATATTCTCCAAAATATTTTATCATCCATTATAGAATATCTTTCCATGGAGTTCTCAATTTCCTTTCAATATTTAAATATATTGAAGCCTTGAGTATTTATTTTATTATGTTAACTATTTCTTGATTATTTTGGATACAGATATTTAATTATATATCAATCTATAGATGTCTGATTAATTTTTTTATTAATTTGTTAGAAAGTTATTGAAATTATTTAAATAAAATTCTTCTAGACCAAATTATGAATTAGACTTTTTGTGACTCTAAAAATGGATTAAATCTTATAATATCAACATGAAATGATTTTTTTTTTGAAATTTCAAGTGAAACATGGGTTTTTAATGGATTTTTTAAAATAAAAATTTGAAAAATGGGTTGGGCTACTAATTAGTATAATTAATAAATTATGATATAATTTATATAATTAATAATATAATTAATAATACAATTAATTATTAATAATATGATTAAAATATAAGTAAATAATTATATAAATATTAAAAAATATTTCATTAATTCAAATAATTAAAATATAATTATTTAATTAATATATTAAATAATTAAAATATAATTTATAAAGATTAATGACTAACAATATAATCGGTAAGGATATTCAGGGCTCTAAAGTCCTTGACCAATATCATAAAATAAAAATTTACTTGAGTATAAAAGTCAGATTTTTTATAAAAAAATACCATTTCACAATGTCATTCAAGTTCGGTGGAACTCTATCGATCCAAACAAAAGAATTACAATCAACCCCTTTATTATGAAGGTGGTCTGCTATTACATTTCCTTTATAAGGGTGTGATAAATTAAAATGTTTATGGAGTATATATCCTAGAGACATGTATACCATTATAGAAGATGTTCCCATAAGAGGATAGTTTTACTTCTCTTAATTGATGGAATAATGCTTTTAAAATCATATTCGATCTAAAATTCTTCCACCCTTTTTGAATCATTATCTTTACTACCCTGATCATAGATTTTATTTCACCTTAATGTGTATATGTGTTTCCATAGTTGTCAGAGGGTTTCTTTCTTTGAAGTCCCTATAAAAATGCCAAGATCCTCTAAACATGATGGATAACTAATAAAATGAACTCAATAAATCATTTTATTAATAAAACATGAAAAAAAGGAAATAAGGATGATTCAACATTAGTGCATTACAAGAAATAAACATTAAAGGAAATGAATATAGTGATATAATATATTTTGGTCCTCTATAAACCTACGTGCATGATGAGAACACCACCCTTAAGATTGTTATTTCAAAGAGAAACAAAAGCACGATATAGTAATTGAGAGCATTAAAATGGACTATGGAAAATATCTGAGGACCGAACCAAGTTAAACCTAGTGGTAGTGATGAAACTTGTCAGGAGGAGTTAAAATTTATTATTCTTGGATGGACACAGACTACATACACTCATAAAATGGTACATTAGATTTCTTAGTAGCATAAAATAAAGACCAATAAAGATAAACCGATTATAGTGCTAGATCTCTTAACAGAGATCTAGATGCATACTAAAATGGTACCCTATAACTCTTATTCCTTCACTTACAGTCATCCAACTTTAAAGGTTGGATGGTATCCATTGGTCTCCACTAAATCTCTATACTAATACTAATAGTGATGATGTAATTCTTTCATTCAATGGAGTATAGGAACCTAAAACCAGAATCTCTTCTAAATATATATGAATATATAATCCAAACAAATTACATGAATTCTCTCACTCTCAGGAACTAGTAAAAACAAGTGCAGAATGAGAACTCCCAATACCTGATAACCTAAAGGGGTAATCACTTTACCAGTCGAAACATCAGTACATTGGGCATAGGAAAATCATGTGTACAAAATAGACAGTAATGATGAATTATGTCATTCGAATGATAATCATTTAACTAGTAGTGAGACATGGAGAATTAATCCATAAGCTCAAAATAAGACATCCAAATAAAACATAAAATGTTATATAGAAGAAACACATATGAGAAAACAAAAATAGGCACATGATCCACCGTTGAATAAGATATAATCAATAACCCCTAATACCCCATGAATTAAAACTCAGATTGATCTACCAGTATAGAAAAACATGGGAATTACAAATATATTATAGAGAAAAATTAGCCAAAAAAATTCAAGAAAAAAAATGTTTCACATAAATTTCATACAGAAATCAACATTAATAAAACTGAATGAAAACAAAAAATTAGAAGTTCAATTTAATTGTAAACGAAGAATTCAGCATGAATAAAAAATGAAAATTCAAAAATCTATACTTTTTCTATAAAATTTATTAATTTCTAATGGTTTTCTCACAACCTATGTTATGAAACTATGACTATATTAATTAACTATAAATAGTTACTAGACTTTTATAATGGACCACCTTAGTGAAACTATCAACATGGTTACCTAAATTTTGTATTTTGTTGACACAAACCACCCAAGTTTCATTGATTTATCTAAAAAAATACACTTTTTATCTATGAGTTTTGATCTTCTAGGAAATACATGATTTTTTTATAAATTCAATATCTATTAATTAACAAAGAATAATTCTTTATTAATAAAAGGTATAGATAAATCATTTTTTCCCTTTAACTGATTACCTATATAATAGATTTGTTTACATCTATATATTCATCTTGAGTGGTGGATAAAGCTACAACAGATTTCATATATTATTTCTAAAAAATAGGGCCACCAAAATCATGAAATACATAACTAGTAACATACTTTTATGTATTATTATTTAGAGTATAAATAGAATCCAAAAAACCAAAAATATCATCCTCATAACTACTAGTAATACCAAAATAAATTCATAGATCAAAAGACATATGTAATATCCTATGTTTTTCAGAGTTAGATATTTCAGAAGGATTTTGAATTTTCAATTACAGGATAAATTAGACATTGATCAGAGATATAGAACAAGAATTCAAATGTGGTAATTCCACTAAATAATGTTTTTAGACATTTAATGAATCTTGGTTTGTATCTCATAGGTTTTGGGAGTGCCTTGGGGATTTGGGGCTCAAAACTAAAGTTATGGAAAGTTGAAACTAATGGTTCATGGTTCGATAATGGTTAGTGTTAGTCATGAATCCTAACTTTGCATGACATTTTATACAGGAGGATGGTTTGAGAAACCATGGTAGGCTAGAGGAAACTATGTAGGTAGTCTAAAATTTGTTTCTGACATGATGCACAGTTTTTGAACGGTCTATTAAATCATGTGTTACAACTGTGTGATGTGGAGGGGCCATGAAAATTTCAACCACATGGTACATGGATGTTTTGGATAAAATTATGGCTCATTTAAAGGGACAAGTTACCATTTTTATTATCTAACCCTAAAAGTGTTTTAACCCATTTTCTTCCCCCTTTATTCTCAATGTGTACATCCCTCTTCTTCCCTTCCTCCATGGGATTTCTTCTATGCTCTTTTTTAGAATTATACACCATTAGGTGAATTGGAAACCTTAAGTTAATACATAGACTCTATTAGCCTTGGTTGTGTTATTTTCCTTATTCCTATAACCTAGGTTCCAACTGTAAAATATTTTTGTCCCAATTCCACCATATCATAGTAGAATTGTATACCAATGTTGGAGTTTTCACTCTTTAAAATAATATGATAATGTGAGAGGCCATCTGTGCTTGGTCACGTGATGTTTTGATGAGGTATTCCCTTGTTATAATTTTTCATAGTGTTTTAACCTAAATTAATTTAATTTAATAAATGTATTGATAACTTTGTTTAGGTAATTTCTTGGGAGATATGTCAGTGAAAACCAAGATACCTTTTTCTTATAGTTTCTCATGTTTTCATCGAGTGATGGGTGTCTGGTGAGTTATCACTTATTATACCTATTTGGTTTTTATTTTATATTAAATTGTTTAATATCCAAATTTTTGTTCTTGAATGTGTTGACCTGCCCTATGTTATCCAAGAACTTAGAATCAAATATGGATTGTCTTGGATGGAGGTGATCTTAGATAGAGTTATCAAGATTTGGTTGTAAATGGGTAAATCTTCCTAAAGGTAGGTGGTCTGATATAGCTACCCTAGATTATTTATGCATGTTTATGTAGTATGCATATTCTTGGGATTTCCCCAGATGGATATTCCCCCTATTTATATTTTACCCAATGAATTTTAAAATTAAATTATTTAATTTGTTAATTAAATGGATGAATGTGAGTAGTCACTGACAACTGCTATGTTCTAGGTTCATACATCGACTTATCACTGAGGTTGAGGGTCCCCTAGGGGATAGCTCCACATATGATCAGACCTAGAGGATCCCTTGTAGGATTCTTCATTTTAATTAATTCTTATGAGGACACAAACAGTGACACCTATACTTATGTGTTTCTTTACAGGATCCCGTGTAGGATGACTCTCTAGTATTTCACCTGAGGGGCCCAATGGGTTCCCCGACATTATACTAACCCTGAGAATGTGTGTTGGGGGTTAGGTGGAGATAGTATCAGGAGTCACCTAGAACCCATGCTGAACTTGTAAGCATGTGAGGTTATGGTAGTAGTGGTGGTTTGTGAATTAATCTTCCCCCACTCTTTTTTTATACATTCACTCAGTTATTATTGATGCAGCTATGATTGACAGAGGTGCTTCCTAGATTTTTCTAATGATCATGAAATGAAACGTTACATGATAGAGATGCCCAGAGGTACTTCTTGGTATCTAGATTCTGATCCTTATTGATGTATATGGATATCATTGTATGGAACCATTTATTGAGTTTTCCATGGATGTGTTTTGTTGACTCAAAGCGGACACCTTGGTCAATGTAACAATGTCCTAGCCCTTGTACGTCTACATTATATTGAGTATTTATGTATTCACCCCCATAAACTCCAAAATGACACCTTATTCAAAGGACTTGGGTCCTCTCCCTAATAGTTCGACATTATAATGATTTTTGAATGGATGCGCTTCAAGGGCTCGAAGAGGATGCCTTGGTCAATGGCCCTGGGTCCTAGCCCTCATAGTTCTGATACATGATACATCTAGCATAGGCAACAACTGATGAAGTTCCATATCTATAGGACATTTCATCAGTTTATGGAATTCCTAATTATATTGATTAGAGTTGAGTATGGTTGATCTAAGGTATAAGACATGTATCCCCTTGGGGAAGCATGACATTATCAAAAAAAGGTATTTAAAAATTAGGATTACAGAATCAAATATTGACTGTGGTTTGATTTAATATATGTTACTTTTCACCTTACTCATATGTGTGTGTGTGTGTGTTTATGGGTATATATATACACATTTATATATATGTGTGTGTATATATCTAATATGAAACTTTTTTTAGAGACATTCTAGATTAGGATAAGGCAGGTATGGTCGATCAGGATCATGGACCCAAGAATCGGCTATAGTTAATTTTATTTACATCTTTATTGTATAATTATTTCCGTTTTATTTATTATTGTTAACCTGATGAGTAGCCCTCGATTATATACACTGCATATTACTATCTATGTATGGGACTACGTTGGTGGTTACCTACTAAGTTTTGTACTCACACACTGCTCATGCTTCCATTGCACTAGGGTACCTGAGAAAAAAATTACTTGGTTGCAGCCACAGGATGGGTTGAGGATTGGGAATAATCGAGTAGGATGGTTCAAGAATGTTTGTAGTGATAGGGTATTTGGTATGGATTGGTGTATATAGTAGACCCTTTAACTCTTTTATTCTATATATTTTATTTACACTTCCATATGTATGGTCGGCCAAGTGGGTGACTAGTTTTTTATATATGGAATGGTTGTTAGATCCTTTAATATGTTCCAGTTATCATTATAGAATGCTCCAATTTTAGTTTAATTATTTCTTCTACACTCTGTTGTTTGATACTATGGATATTATCTGGTTATTTCCATTATTTTATTACTTTGATATGAGGGCATAGTCTCCCCACCATCACACCTAATGCCCGCGCTGCTATTTGGAAGCCTCTAGCATATGGGGAGGTGTGGTTAATTCCTTGTGGTGAACCGGCTCAAATTAATAGATTAGTGGAATCTAGGATGGGATGTTACAAATTAGTATCAAAGGAGTTGTTTTTATCTTGTTTTATTATTTATGATATGGTACGTAGGATTATTATGAATGTGTTAGAATATGTGAAGGAAGTTAGATTAAAGCATTGAGAACACTTGTTCCGGTAACTAGTCTTGGTTTCCAAAGATATGGGATTGTTGTCCTAGTCTGTTATGTTACTATTTAATATAACTTTAACTTTGTGAGATACACATGTTGTGTGCATTTCATGAATTTTTATAGATTTAAGGATCTTAGACCATTAAAAATAGGCTAATGGATAACTTTGACTCTTGTTCAGAAAAGGTAAGAGTATCTCATGCATCATATTTGGCATGTAGGGTCCACATTCTATAGGCCTTCTAGTGTGTGATTTTACTGAGGAAATAGACTAATTATTTAAATTTTCAATAAAAGTAATCATTAATTTTTCTCATATAGGTTCTTGTTGTAATTCTATTTAATTAGTTTGGATTGAATATACATATAATTCCTTCTGATTGCAGACTATGTAGATCCACAGTGAGACATTTGATGATGAGGTTGATGAATCAGTCCTCATGCATGGGAGGTTTAGTGACCCTAGTATTTTGATATGGAACGTGGATCCCATGAGATGGACCCCCTGTAGGTCATAGTCTCTTAGGTCTAGTTATTTAATGTTTCAGTAGAAACCTATATAGTGTTTTCCCACATAGCTTGAAATAAAATTCTACTTAATTGAACAGTATGTGGGGTATGACATGGATCATTGAGACAATGTTGTGTATTTATTGTTGACCATTGAAGGTTGACATTAGTATTTTATGCTTTACTAGTAGACCTGTTATAGTTTTATCTTTCCATTTATGGTGATCTAGTTGGGTTACTGTGAATGATACCAATAGATACCTAAATGTTTATAGTATATTGAACCTTGAGAGGTTATAACCATATATAGATTCCTGATGAGTGGAAATTCATCATTCTTTTCTATGTTATATCATGATATTCCAAGGGAAAGTCCCTCATGGAGATTCTAAAAGAGTTTTATGGCCCAGGTAGGATGATGCAAGATAGTTCTGACCTGCATAGGTCAGTGTTATCCTTACCTCTTTTATATAGGGTTTATAGGCACGTTAGATGCCTTACATTGAGATGGGTGTGAAAATAATGTTTGTGATATCTGAACATGGAGAGATATGAATTTTGGGGTAGGTGGTCAATCTTAGTAAACCTGTTATGATACTTGATCGATAATGAAAGGTAGGAGACCTAGGGTCTATTATTTATAAATAATACCCTTATAGGTCCGTGTTTGGTTTAATTGAGAAAAACCAACAAGAGGAATTTTTTCAGGTTTATAGATTCCCTCTAGTAAATTATCTTGGTTGTACACACTTTTTTATACTAATTCAAGGTATGTGTTAATGTTTTTTTTATATAGGCGGTTTGATGCCTTTAATTTTTAATCAATCACCTAGGGTGATCATGTTTTTAGGTTGGATTCAATGGGAAGGATTTTTCGTGTTCTTAGCCTAGTGTACTAGTTTCTATGCATTTGATTCTTAAATTTCAGATAACGATTACATGTGATGGGTGGTCCTGGAATAAATTATTTCATAATAGAGGTGCTTGATCATAAAGAGGATTTACAAGGGAGCTTTTGGCTTGATGAGACTGATGTGCCTTGTAGCATGGTCATCCTGGCCTTGTCGAGGAATAAATCACAAGAGCATGAGTTGAGTGATGATGATCGGGTGGTATGGAATTAAACACCCACTATATAGAATGTTTTGGTACACATCAGATACATGTGGTACCATTAAGATCTTAAATCGATGAGCGGTCATGTGAGATCTGAGGACCAATGGTTTAAAATAAATTCTATGGGCCGGGTTGCCTAGAATTTGTGACTTAAATGGGGAATGTATCTATGTGGTAGAGGAAAAATAAACCTAAATTCTTTTTTTTTGAGTCATTTGACTCGTTGTTTCAGCTGGACACACATTATCTGAATACATACTATTAGAAGTTGGATAAGGAAAGGGAATCATGTTTAGATGAAATCACGTATCGTTGGAACAACACATGTCTATCGATGGAATATTAGTATACTTCTTGATGGAGTTGATCATGCCCAAAATCTTGACATTATTCTTCTTATTTCAATAGAGATTTGGTTTCATGTTGGGATACCTATGTATCCTTTGTGGTTGTATGATATAATCTTTAGAAGTGTGCACAAAGAGTAGTTTAAAACTAAGTAAGATTGTGTGTAGTACACCATTGGTCATTTGAGGGCGGTGAACCTTATTTGTTTTGAATTTATACAAGCATCTAGAAAACTATTCTTGAGAAGTGGGAATGATTCATGGGATAATTTTACATTAATTCCCAAGAAGATTGGGTTCTAAGACATTCCAGTTGTAATGTTTGGGAGGTAAAGGGCATAGGTTGTGGTGATCAAGTTCTCTTTTCATTAGATCAATGACAAAAATGCTCTTACTGTGGGTATTTTGAAATTGGTTTATGGTGGGAGAGCCTCATGTGAGATGGTTCATGGCATCTTGAGACTGATCATTAGATGGTTTTTGGGCTATTTTATTCTATAAAATAATTTGAACTATGTATTATTGGATTACTTGGTGAATTCGAAGTTTGTGTTTGTGTTGTGGAGTGAAAATATAATGGTAAGGGTAAGGTTTTACATGATACATCACTGAAAGTTGCGAGTTCTGGTGATCGTGATTAGTGATAATATCAGTGTGTGTTAGGATAAAGGCATTGGGATCTAGGTTTGGATGGTGCATTGGTCATGAGAGATGAGTGTTTTTCTGGAAAAACATATAGAGGTGGTTTGACATGAATTCTTTCATATAGATGGATATAGTCAGTGTAAAACCTCTGTAGGCATGCAGCTGGGATAATATGGGAACAGTGCAAGGGTTGGCCATAGCTTTTTATGGAAAATCCAGTGCGACCAGGTTGAGCTAGATCAAATGGAATTAAACGATTGGGTTATATCAAGGACCGTGAGTAGTGAAATGTTTTTTGATGGGGTTTAGTGTATTGATAAATGTTCCAGAAGAATAATCAAGACACTAGGTATGTGTTTCTATAGGAAATTCTAATGGTCGATGTATGATGGATTAAAATTAGATGTGAGAGAAAGAATCTATAGTTGATAGAACCATATATTTCGTGTTGGAAGAGATAATGATGTGATCATGTCATAGGTTATATAGTCTTGGATAAGTATCAACCTGGTGTTTCAACTTTGGTAATGGGAATTGGCACGATTTTGGCTATTAAGATCCATATGATTAAATTTGTTCTTGGAGGCTTCTAGGTGTTTAGAAATGCAACGCAACCTTTTTAACTTAATTCTTGACCCAATTAGTAAAGGTTTTTCATTTTGATTCCCACTAATTTTTCTTTTGGATGATGAGTTTTAAGGTGTGGAGACAATAAGATCCCATTTGTTTCAGTTGTAAATTTCTGAAAGATTTTTGAATTTTCAATTACTGGATGGTTCAAATTTCGATCAAACATTCAGAATGGAAATTAAAATGTTGTAATACCTATAAATAAAATTTTTAGATATCGAATGAGGATTGGTTTTTATCCTGGAGGTTTTGAGGTCATCCTAGGGGTTCATGGATCAAAACCAATGTTTTGGAAAGGTGTCTCTCATGGTTCAAGGTCAGTGTTAACTGTACGGTCCATTTTCTACAGGAGAATGGTTTGAGAAACTGTGAATAATTCAAGATGAAATTGTGCACATAGTCTTAAATTTTTTGTATACATGACACACAGGTGGTTCATGGTCTATTAAATCTTGCACTACAACCATGTGAGGTGGTGGGGCCAGATAGTGTGTTACATTAAAAGAGAAAAATTTCCATTTTTCCAATTCCCCTTATATGGTTTTCACCCATCCCCCC
Organism: Viscum album; assembly: GCA_963277665.1. Lineage (NCBI taxonomy): Eukaryota > Viridiplantae > Streptophyta > Magnoliopsida > Santalales > Viscaceae > Viscum > Viscum album. The sequence continues at coordinate 1,959,310,346 of OY728140.1, forward strand.
CTATTCATGTGCATTCATCCCTCTTATTCCCTTCCTCCATGGGGGTTCATCCTGGGTCTTGTTTGGAATCAGACATTTTTAGGTGCATCGAAAATTTTAAGGTAATCCTTCGACTTCAATATCCATTGATTTATAATTAACCCAATGAAATGTTAAAATAAATTATTTAACTTTTAAATGAAATGTATGAATTATGAGGACCACTAACAACCCCTATGAACTATATTTATACTTTGACTTATCACTAGGGATGAGGGTCCCTTACGGGATCCCTCTGTGTATGATCAAACCTAGAGCCATGTAGGATGCCTCTTTTTAATTATTCCTTGTAAGGGCTCAAAGGGTAAAACCTTTGTTTACTTATTGTCTTAGAGGATCCCCAGTAGGATTTATCTCTCGTATTTCACATGAGGGACCCAATGGTTTCCCCCAATGTTGGACCACCCCTGAGCTAGTTTGTTGAGTTTTGGGTACAAATGTTAGGGATTGTCACATCGAAAACATATTGTACTTGTAAATATTTTATGTTGTAAATGAATTTTTGGGTTAGGAATTCATCCACCCTCTCTATTTTCATATTCTTTCACTCAGTTAATATAGATGCATCTATGATTAATAGATGCGCTTCCTGGATTTGGATGATAAGCCTAACATGATTCCATGCATGATATAGATTCACATAGGTACTTTCAAGGATTCAACTTCTAATAATTATTAATGTATATAAAGATCTTGGTATGGGACCAGTTACTTTTTCTTACGTAAGTTCTCCATGAAACAAAGAGGATTCCTTGTCCAATGGTCAAAGTTACTCACCCTAGTAGTTCTACATTACACTGGTTTTCCTATGAGTGTGCTCCATAGACTTAAAGAGGATACCTTGGTCAATGTCCATGGGTCATGGCCCTAGTAGGTCAACATTATACTATGTTTACTATAGAAGAGCTCTATGTATTTGAAGAGGAAACCTTGTTCGATGGCTCTAGGTCCTGGCCCACATAGGTATGTTACTTGATACGTTTGGTGTATACCATAATTGATGCAGTTCCATATTTATATGATTGAATGTTGATACATGGAATCCCTCATTATAGTGATTGGAGGCAAGTACAGTTGATCCCAAGGATAGGTTATGTATCTCCTTTAGTGATGTAACTTTCTTAGAGACTTTTGTAGTGCACAAAGAAGTAGGTATTTGGAGATCGGGATTACATATACAGGGATTAACTATGGAATGATTTTATTTATGTTTCTTTTTGACTTACCCATGTGTGTGTTTGTATTTCTGTGTGTGTATTTATGGGGATACATATAACCATATATATATATATATATATATATATATATGAGATGAAACCTTGTTCGAGGACATTTCATATTAAGCTAAGGAATGTATAGTCGATTGGGATCACAAACCCAAGTATTAGTTATGGTTTATTTTATTTATGTCCCTATTGTATTATTGTTTCATTTTTATTTCTTATTGTTATTTTGACGAGTAGATCACATTTACATACACTTCATACTGTTATCTATGTATGTGAATGCGTTTTTGGTGCCCTAATGAGTTTGGTAATCACACCCAACTAGGGCCTCTATTTCACTAGGATACCTAAAAAGAAGCTCACTTGGTTGTAGGCATAGGATAGGCCCATGCCTAGGACTAATCGAGTAGGATGTCTCGAGTATGTATGTGAATATTGGGTATATGGTATGTCTGGTGTACTTAGTATATCCTTGTACGTTTTTATTCAATTTCTTTTATTTACTCCATTATATGTAAGGTTTTCCCAATAGGTGATCAGTGTTGTATGTATCAAATGGTCATCTGGGCCTTTATTGCATTACATTTGTCATTACAACATGTTCCTATTTCAATTAGTCTATTTCTTATGAACATTTTTTACTTATATGAATTTTATCAAGTTATTTATACTATTTTTTAACTCTAATATGAGGCCATAGTCACCCCACTATCATTCCCTAGGCCCTTACTACTATTCAGTACCCTATTCTATGTAGTCAGGCATGCTTGAGGCCTTATGGTTAACACGATCGGGGCGTTGGATTAGTGGCATCTGGGCCTAGACACTAAAATTTAGAAAAATACCTTAACATCCACTTTAATTCATGATAATTAGGATTACAAGTTTTTTATATAAACCTACTCAAGGTATAGAAAACAAATCAAAATTCTAGTCTAAAACATATCATGGAATACATAAGGCTTCCAACTATTTTAATAAAAGGTATTTTATTTATAAAGGCTACATAAAAATCACAACTAAGGGATGAAGATAGAGATATATTGAAGTGAGTTCCTAAAGGCACATTAATATGTTTCAAGGGATAATAAAAATACCAATACAAAAACATCATAACATAGGTAGATAAGGATAGATATAACACTCTAGTTTTTTTGTTCCTTATAATTTACATGCCTAATATTTTCTTATAATTCCAAAGATATTTCATTTCAAAAACAGTATTTAATTGGAATTTAACACATTTGATCAAACTCATGTAATTAAATTTCATAATAATATTATCAACATATCATAGTAAGTAAAAATAATAATTTTTGATAGATTTATAGTGATCACAAGAATAATATTTACTTCTATCAAAACCATTTTAAAGCGTGAAAGAGTAAAAATTTTCATACCATTTCCTTGAGGACTATTTCTATTAATATTAGAATTCTCATAAATGGAAAACATGGATAGGTTTAAAATCCTTTGAAAGTACTTTAATTGTTTTCATTTAAATCATTTCATCTGATTTACCATGTAGAAAATAAGTTTTCATATCTAATTATTCAATATGAATATTATTTCAGGTGGAAAAAGAAAGTAGTAATATAATATATGAATGTTTAACATCAGGATAAAAAATTTCATTGTAGTTAATCCCCTCACATTGATGTAACCCTTTAGCTATAAGCCTAGATTTTAATTTAATTTTCATTGTTCTCATGGTATCCTCCTACTTTTTGAAAATCCATTTACAACCCATAATTCTACCCATTTTGGGTTTATTAAAAATGATCCAAGTATGAATTTATAGAACGGAATCCATTTTATCATCATAGAATCAAGCTAATATTGGATTCATTAGATTTCATGGATTGTTTAAATTTTTTTAAATCATCATCATTAATGTTCATAGTAGTATTAAACGTGTAAGTAACCACATAATTGTGAATAAATCAGGTAAGAGGTATAATAGTACACCAAGATTCTTCCCACATTAATTGATAGTCCCTCAAATCACCCTCTCCCTCAACCTCATACTTATACTTAGAACCAAGTTCAATTTCATTCTGAAGTGGTAGTGGATGAATAGTAGAGGCAGTCTTGGGATTAGACTACATTCTAAGTACTAAAGGAACCTCAACACCAATATTTTCATCCATACTAGCATTATGATGCTCAATAGGCTTCCACTTTGGTGAAATAGACTCACGGAAGAGTATATATCCCCTTAAGATACACTTTTAAAAACTAGGATTTTCACGCCAAAGAATGCACCCCCTAACCCCCTTAGGATAACCCACAAAGTAACACTTAAATACTTTTGGTTAAATATTATCATTATTTATATGAGCATAATAAGTAAAAAATAAAACTCTAAAATGTGCTAAAATAGATGCAGAAATATTTTAAATATCCTATAGAGTTTTAAAACTATATTCACTATATGGGAAATGATTGATCAAATACATTTTTGTAGAAGCATTTTATACCTAAATCAACCTAGAAAAACCAAAAGTGTGAGATCATGATTCTTACTCTCTCTATGATATTCCTATACATCCTCTCAACAAGGCCATTATATTTTAGGGTCTCTAAAACAATCTACTTTCTTAAAAAAAATTAAAAAATTTAAAATTTGACAAAGTCCTAAGAAAAATACTCAAGTATGTTACCTGTTCTAAGGGATTTTGGCTTATTCCCTAACTCATTATTAACACTATACTTCCAAGTCTTAAATTTTTCAAATTTTTTATTCATTTTATTTAGAATTTAAATCCATAATTATCATGAATAATCATCAAAAAAACGTCACAAAGTAGTTCCCTTTACCATGGGAGTCAATACTGGATGGTCACCAAAAGTCTTAATGGACATATTCAAGTGGGGCTTAGGTTTGTATGTTAGCTTCCAAAAGAAGACTCATTTGAAATTTTTAAACATACAATATTTACATAAGGGAAGAATATTGGAGATTAAATATTTTATCAACCCTTTCCTTTTATGTTCACTCATCACTTTGGCACTCACATCTCCTAGTTGTCTATTCCATGTATAGTATTATTGAGCATAAGAGTATGAGGGGAATTAAACTGCTCCATGTTCATCCTATGGTCTAAAACATAGCTTATTCATGAGGGTTACTTTATAATATTGAGGGATCCCCTATCTATCCTAATGGTTCTAGAATCAGACCTAAAGGATATCCCTTTTGGTCTAGAACACCAAGGGAAATGAGGGTTCTTTTCAAATATGGTATCCATATGACCTCCTTATGAGTTCTCATTGACACATAAAGTAATTCTAGCACCAAAAAATCTCTACCAATGATATAGAAACTCTTATTATTTCTTAGTTACACATCACCACTCTCAAAACCACTTAAGTTAGTAAAGTACTCCCTCTTAAGAAACATGTTCAATGATCATCCCAAATCTAGTACTAACTCTTCGCCCATGGAATTAAAATACATATTCAATAAATCAGTAGTATTGAAGTATTTTTTAATAATAATTAATAATCATTGGATTCCATGGAATTTTTCTTCTACAGATAATTTCTTTTAATATTCCCTAGCTATTTACAAAGGAATCATTTAATAATCCCACCCCTAGACTCGAACCGACTACTATATTCACTCTTCCCTCTCCTCTTACCTCTCTATTCAAGCCTAAACCTTAGATCAGTCCACCTAGTTTCTTGTTAAATAGAATATTTCTTTGAATTTATTTATAAAACAAGGTAGATTTAACCTCTTATTATTCTTGGTTGTCCCCACCATACATCATTGAATCTTTAACATAATTATAACAATCATCTAAATTTGTCAACAAAATGATAGATAAATATTCATCTTCTAACATGACACATATATTAATCAAATATAACATAATTTTATTAAAATAATTAAAATGTTCTAGGAAATTAGTTCCAAGGAGCATATGAAAATTATATGACCACATTTTCTTATATAGTCTTAGTAGATAATTTTTTATCATATATGGGGTTGTAAGTTTAGACTAAATTTAGACAATATTAAAATCATAATAAACTTTTCACTTAAATATAAGAATATGATACTATAGTTTTTCTTAAATTTTTCAGTAGAAACATCTACTTCAATAATAGAAAACTATTCATCAATGATCATAGTAACTACTTTCTTCTTTATACCAGAAATGGAAACAAGCAGTTTTTTCAGATATATTAGTGATCACATTTTTATCCACTATAAATTGAAATCATTATACCCTTAAAACATATCTATTTCAAAAAAATAAATCCCATTATTCTATTTTAGATGGATTTTATACCAATTTTTTGGGGGCTCTTCATCAGGGCAGCCCCTGTGTAAGAGCCATAGTCAACTTAACTAGTGACATGGATTAAAAAACAAACTAGATAAATTATTTTATTATGAAAACAAGAAAAAAAGGTGATGATTTATATTTATGATGATTATTTTACAAGTAAAAAACATTTAATAAAATGAACACTGAGTTATAACATGCTTTAGTTCACTTTAGAAATACATGAGCAGAGATAACACTACTTATAAGATATTTATTACTAAAGGAAATCACACCAAGATATGAAAGTAGAAATTAGTAAAATGTAAAAGAGAAATAATATGAGGAATGATCCAGGTTAAACCATATGGTAGAAATGAAACCCCTCATAAGGAGTAAACTTATCTTTTTACTAGATAGATGAATGCTACAGACATTCATAAAAGGATACATCATATTTATTAGGAATAAAAACTACATAACAGTAAAGATAAAACCATAAAAACAATGGATATCTTTACTAAAATCCAGATACTGGCTAAAATAGTTATTTATGACCTTTGGATCCTTAAAACATGGTCATCCCACTCCAAAGGTCATGTGATCTCCAATGCTCTCTATTGAATCTCTACATCAAGAATAGCACTAATGAAAGAACACATTCCTTCAGTAGAATTAAGAAAACTCAAACATGAATATACTCCAAATAGCTTTAAATATCTTAATAAGATGAAGGAAATGTATTTTATAGCTCTTGGGAACCAGAAAAATAGATATCATAATGAGAATATCCAATACCTGAGATCTCGAAGGGGAAATCACTTCACCAGTCGAGATATCCACAGAGCAGACAAAGGAACACGATGTTCCACACATGGACATCACTAATGAATTGTGTTATTCCAATAATAACATTTTACCTAAAGGTAATACACATATGGATGGACCTAAAAATTTGAGATAGTATAAACATATATGAGAAAACAAAAACATGAAAAAGGACCCCTATAGGATTATAAATAATCGACGATGCCAAATTCCCCATAAAGAAAAATTGAGATTGAGATACCAGTATGTAAAAACATTGTTATTTAAAATATATTACAATGAAAAATTAACAAAAATATTTCTTTAAAATGGATTCTTAAGGTAAATCCCATGAAGATGTCAATAATAACGAAACCAAAAAAAAACAAATTAAATTCTCAATTTAATTATAAATAAAGAATCAAACATGGTGAAAACACTTGAAAATTCACAAAAATTTACAAAGAAACTTATGATAATGTTTACCATGTGACTCTTAAATACCACGCTACAAAAATATCATCTTATATTCCCCTTCAAAGTTATATCATTATTCAATTTGATCCATCCTTTAATGAGAGTTTTCCAGACCATGCTCGTGAATTTCCATCGCTGTTTAAAATTTGTATCGATACCTAATATATTGTTCACTGTGCAGTCCTAAACTGAGTTTTTTTCATACTCTATCTATAGCTATATAGCTACCCATAAACATCAAATGCTCACACTTTTGGTGAAAAATAAAAACTCTCATTCTATTTTATAAATTTCACTATCTAAATCTCATTGTTATATAAACCACAAAAAAATTATCCAAATTCATAACATAAAATCATAATATATGGTGATTTGTTTTCTCGAACAGCTTCCATGGAAATTTTTTAAAACAATACATAATTTTAAAAAATCAATATAAACCATGACATGGTTTATAAATAATTATATAGTTTGATGATTTTTGAAAGAACCATTACCTTTTTTATCAAAATGCATCATGGATCTGGAAAATTTGACATTTCTAGATACTATATCTGTTAAAAATTCAATCAAAATGTAATGAAAGTCATTATCGTACCACTAAAGTGGTGGAATCATATCCCTCATATAAACATGTATAATATAAAAACAATTTAAACCTATTATGTAATTATTGTATAGGAAAAATATTTCATTTCACTGGATGTTATTCTGGATGATGAAGAAACTTCATACGATTATTTGAGCTGGTGATCTATTTTTTGGTAGTGTAAGACCTTAAGTGGTATAATTATGGTTAGAAAATAGTTTTTTATAGATGTGTATTGGGTAGTGGTTGTGTCGCCAACATCAGTGTTAATGTGATGAATTTTATAAGGGATTGGTAGTCACTAAGACTCAAAGGTGGGTTATCCATGAAACATGGATGGTAGTTAAATTGGAGGGCCAACTAGGACCCATTATAAATGTGGGGTGGTATGGATAGTATTTGTGTTAAATATTAATGAGAATGAAATTAAAATGTTATCTGATTTTGTATTTGATTTAGTTTTTAATATATGTATTATTTGATGGTTTTTATAAAGATGATAGAATTTTACTCCTATGGATATAGGAATTACTTGTCTAGACCATTTAAGACCAGAGTTTTCTTTTTTTATTTCTTTATTTCCTAAATTCTTGAAAGAATTTATTGAGTTTTTTGGAGTCTGTTTTTTGGTTTGTCTATGTGTTTTGGATGGTTGATTCTGGTGCTTTGATTTCCTATCTTATGGTATATTAATGTCTTGGGGTGATTTCATATCTATACAGAATTTAGATCTTGGTTATACAATACAAATAGAATCTGTAGGATCTAATTTCAGTGGATTAGTGTTTTTTATAACCTTAATAAGTTGTATCACATGATCAATGATCGATAGTTTCACAAGAAGGTACCAAGGTGCACAATGGAAGAAGATGGTTTGGGGATTTAAAATTTTTAATCTCCAAATATATATAACTACATCACCTATAGTAATACATATCCTGGTATGAAAGACGAGGATCCTATGTGAAATATTTAAGCAGAAAAATTGAATAAAAAAATTAAATCATTCGATTTAATGACACGTTTGACAACCAATCATCATCATTGACGGTTTCATAATGGAACCAAAACTATATCCCTATAGATCATACAAACTCACTTCTAAATTCCATAGAAATTTTAATCATTAAAATTCTAGGTGCTCGCATAGAGATTCGATGAAGCCTTTGATGTCTCGATGATCACTGTTGCATCAATCCTTCAATCAGGGAAGATGAACTTGGATCAGAAGCATGGATTAAGAACTGCTCTTTCTAGGAAGTGGTGGATAGGAGATAGAAGCTCTCAAATTATTATGATGTATAGTTTCATGAAAAAGATCCTCGTATCACTTATATAGTGAGGTGTAAAATACCAAAAAATGGATCTTTGATCGCCATATATTTATTTCCCACTAAATAAGCTATAAATGACATCGTATGAAAAAAGTAATAAGTCATAAATATCATTTTTATTATTAATAATTACTTTTAATATAATAAATAAATTACTTGATAAAATAAATTCATTAACTCAACTTTTCATTCCCCGAAAATTAAACGATCTATGAATATTAAAATAATATTCATTCATATAATATTTTTCCATGTATTCACTTGATATCTTGTGAATAATTTTAATAAAAAATTAATACCAATCATTCTAAACTCAAATAATATGAAATTACTTATTTCATGGTGATAATATATTCTCAAACATCACCCAGACCTTAGTGGTGGAGCCAACCATGTTCAATACTCATTTTAATAAGAATGTGCTAGACATTTAAATATTCTTATTGTGGGACCATCAAGGAACTTATCTCAACAGCATTGAATGCTATTTATAGACCAAGAGTAGAGTCTATCAACTCATCATGGCCCCTATGGAGATAAATAATAGTCATAACACTTACAACCACTACAAAAAACACATGTTGTGTAATATAATATCTTAATCTTGTGATATCTCATAAAGTAGGTTGCACACTTCATGTCATCATCCTTTCCAGCTTTATTGTTCAATGATCTTACTGGATGGAATTTACGTCTTCTACCATGGCCATGGATTTAGGAAAGGTACTACCATCTTGATCAACTAGTCCTGAAATATCTCTTCCATTAAAAATTGATAAATTGTGTCTTAATTTTTCAAGAACATGAGCCTCAGCCCAATTGGTGAGGTATCCTTAAGTGCATCTACAAGACCCATGTTCAAAACAAGGTAGAGGCATATTTCTGGTACTGTAGCAGTACTGTAGCAGACTATAGAAAACTGTACAACGTGTGGTACTGTAAAAGATTGTACACTGTAAAGGTACTGTAGCAGAGTTGCACATTGTGCGGGTACTATAGCAAGTACTGTAGATGTACTGTAGCAGGTACTATTCGGTATTGTAGTAGCTATAAATATTCACCATGGGCCACCGGTTTGGGGTTGGAGTCCTTATGGATTTCTGTCCATCCATGCCTTCGGGTTAGTAGGGATTTCGGGCCACCTTTAAGGCATTCAGGCCACCTCAAGGCCTTAGGGCCACATGCAGTTTCCCAAGACAGACTCTAAAAAAAGGAGCATCCCCAGAAGAAGATTCAGAGCAGGTGCACTCACCAGAGTAGAGCCAAATTCATTTTTTAGAATGAGAGGGTATGGATATGCCATCGGGACCAGTCTTTTCTTGCACAGGAAGCCTAGCCAGACGGTCATGCGAAGGTGGAGAGCTACTATCACGATGCATATACTGGGGAGGGGCAGTTCCTTGTAGATAGTCTGGTTGAATTCCTTAAGACCTTCAGGTCATGTAATCTCCTAAGCCAGCGGGCCATGTAATCTACGAGCCTACAGGCCTTGTAAGGGTTCCCCCTCATCCCTTTAAAGGGGGGTTATAAAAAATCAATAAAAATGATGGGCTTCGGGTCATTTAGGCAAGAGATAAAAAATCTAGAAATTAAAATTATGATTTTGTCTGTCTTAATTGTTCAATCAATGCCATGCCACTAAAGGCACACCCAGCACAATCTATCTCTCCACAACATAAATGTCATGGTTTTTCCCTTACTTAAATTTATAATATTAAATTGTTTACATTGATAATAATATCAAGTTTGGGGGCCATTACATATGTTCACAGATTGGAACTACTGATGACACCTGAAACAAGTGGTGTTCCTACTAGCGAGACTTTCTTCATGATCTCATCTACTCGAGATCACCAAGTGTGAACTTCATGAGAACAAGTCTAAATTTTTATGATCCACAAACACCTGATATTAATACATCATATATGTCCATTTAGTATGTTGTATATATACCATAATACATATTTTTATGATTAATTTCATTGTGACTCATGGTTATCATTATATATTGAAAACTGGAATAACCTTTTGATACAATAAATAATCTAGAAAACATTACCATGTAAATAGTTGATATGGAAATATCAACACTATTATAGTAAGTGTACATCATTCCAAACTCACTGTATACATCATATAGTAATAAAAAATTATTGTTATAGTTGGGTCTAGGGAACACACATTTATGACAAAACACTCGGAAAACAACTCAGGTAGATATCTCTTTCCATTTGATGTTTTAAATTTAGTGGGAGTTTACAGGTAAATCAGATGGATGGAATTGAATGATGGTAAGTTCTAAGTTGATAAGTTATATAGTAAAGGCTTTATATTTTAGAGGATGTGAATAATGGATTATCCATTCAAAAATTCTTAGAACTTATGTTGAAAAGAATCAATCCCAATAATATGAATAAGGTAGAATGGGAGAACCAAGATAAAAAAGAACTCAGATTAATTCATATGTCATTGGATTATAATGTGGACTTTAACATATGGTTGGGGAATACATCAATAGACTTGATGAAGACTCTAGCGATCATATATGAGAACCTCACAACAATAAACAAGGTGTTTAGGTTTAGAGATCATTTGACATGAGGTTTTTGAATGATTGGTGTGTAGAATATTGTATTAATGCCTTTAAAATTATTCAAAATAATATCAAATATATTAATTTTAAATTTGGTGAATATTTATAGGAATTACTATTGTTGGTATATCTTCTGAGGATATTGAAATTGATGGTAACTTCTATGAGTAACTATTTTGGGAAAAATGACTTAGTGTTTGTGGTTGTTCGAGATCTTATCCTTAATAAATTCTTTAGGTGAAGATAGGTTTGAGAATTTTCTATAAATTCTCTCAATGTGTTCGGAATAGGATGATCACATCATCATAATAAAATTTATAGGAGGTCAGATGATAATTTATGCGGATGGAACTAAGGAAAGTTAGTCGATCCAGTACCATTATATTAGAAAGGATGAAAGGAAGGCCATATTAAGGACATGATGAAAGAAGTTCAAACAAAATATGTATGACATCTGATAGTTCAATATCGGTTAATTTTGTGGTATTTTAAGGGAGTAGTATCTTCCTACATGGGGTGCATGTTTTGGTGGAATCACATATAATTGATTATGGGTCATCATTCCACTTCGTGGTAGAGAAGGGAAAAAAGGAAAATTATGTGTCTAAAAGGTTCAATATGGTAAATTTGATGGACCGTGTGACTCGAGAAATTATAAGGAAGTGGGATGTGAAGATTTTGATGAAGAACATGGGTCACCTAGATCTCAAGGTCGTTTGTACAATACCTAGTTGGTAGGAAAATCTAATATCCAAGAGTCAACTAAATGATGTAGGGTTTGGAAAGAGTTTTACTGAGGAATTGTGGAGTATCACCCATAATTAATTGTGTGTGTCTATATTTATAAATGGTGGAATGTAGTATCTAACTATAAAATTATATAGAGTGACAACTAATAGATCTATAATAATACCCAATATCTTTGAGTTATAGAACTGTTGGCTCGGTCATCTTAGGTAGAAAACATTAAGGTTCTAGAAATGAAAGGAATGTTGAATATAGATCATAAAAACATTAAAATCTATGATATTTTCATACTTGGGAAGTAATTAAATATTTCATTAAATCTGATTTCATGGACACACTATTGTTAGAAGTTGGAGATTATTCCCACGGCTATTTGGGGGCCATCCCCTATTTGATCTCACAGTGGGTCACAATTCTCTATAACATCCATTGATGATTCCACAAGGAAGGTATGGGTTACTTCCTTAAACAAAAATCAGATTTATGTTAAGTGTTTTTTAATTTGAATGAAATTTAGGGAATTGTGATTTGAAGTAACATAAAATTATTACAATCGGGAAATTGTGGTGATTATGGTGTAAATATATTCCATAAATTCAGTAAGAATAGATTTGTATGACATTAGATCATTGTACCTAGAATTGATTAGTAGAATTTTATAATAAAATGAATGAACTGGAAAAATAATAGATAAGTTGTAGGACATTAGTTTTCACTCAATAATTTCCAAGGATATATGGTTGGATATAATCAATTATTTAGTGTACTTAATTGATCAATGTTTTCCAGAACTAATGAGGAAGAAAATACTAAAAGCACTATAGTCTGGTAAATTAATGGAGCACAACCAACTCATAGTTTTCAGTAGTTTTTCATATGTATATGTGAATGTTAATAATCAATATAAACTTGAGTAAAAATAAATGCATGTATCTTTGTTAGACATAAATATTAAAACATAGGATTTTAGAATTGGGATGATGATAAGAGACAACTCGTCAGAATCAAGAATGTTCTCTTTAAAGAGTAGGTCTTGTATAAAGACCAGTACTTTATAGAGAATGTATTTGATGTAAAAAAAATCAACTAAAAAAATAAAGTGGATCTAAATGGGATCTTTGAAAAGAAACACTTTCCATAAAACACATATTGCTGCATATAAGGTCTAGATAATAGGACAATAAAATATATACTATATTGGTAAAGGTAAAAAGAGGCTCAAGTGGTAGTATTAGATGATATGGATCCAAACATCAGAACATTAGGAGAGGTAGTACAAAATATATTATAGCCACATGGTGGTTTGTGGAGGTCTTCCAAATTCATAAAACTAGTTTTGAGGTTTGTTTATGACCATAATTAGTTGCTACTAATAGAAGAAAGAGAATACAAGAAACTAAAAGAGGCAGCCAATCTCAGTGATTCCAAATAGAAGGAGTTGGCTTTGAAAGATGAGTTGGATTCACTACAATTGAATAAAACTTGGAAGATATTGGTTTTACCACAAAGAAATAAGGAACATGAGAAAAACAGGTTTTTTGTCTAAAGGAATAGCCTGATGGGAATAAGTGGTACAAGGCTTAGTTATTTGTGAAGGGGTTTCAGCAGGAGGAAATCAACTTCTCTAAATTATTTTCACCTATCATCATACACATGAACATATTAATAGTTATCATCTTATTTTCATATGATGATTTTCAATTAGAGAAAATGGATGTAAAGAAGACATTTATCCATAGAGATTTAGAGGAAGAAATTTAAATAAAGAAACCAGCAGGTTTTATTGACCAATAAAGTGAGGACATGGTGTAAAGGCTAAACAGAAGTCTGTATAGATTGAAACAAGCACTAAGAAAATGGAACTGTAAATTTGATTCTCTTATGTCAAACAAATGTTTCATGTGGAGTAATGTGGACCACTATAGATTATATAATGAATTTAAATATTTTTATTTCATCTTGTTTCTCTTATATGTGGATGATATGTTTTTAGCTGGTCTAGACATCAAAATATTCAACAGATGAAACATGAATTTTTTAAAAGGTAAAATATGAAATATATTGGACAAGTAAAGAGGATCTTAGGTATGGGAATCGAACAAGACAAGAAATCTTAAAGCTTGGTTTTTTATAATAAATTTTATATTCAGAAGATTATCGTTAGATTTGGTATGTCCATATGAAATTTGTTCACAACCACACTTCATGGACACATAAAGCCTTCAAATTAAAAGTCATTAGAGATAGATAATAAAGTAAAACACATGAAAAAAATTTCATTTTCATTAATGGTTGGAATTTTGGTGTATTATAATGTGTACACTCTCCCAAACATTTCACATACAATGAGATTTGTCGTCCATTTTCTCTAAAATCTTGGGAAAGTACATTGGAAAGATTTTAAATTGACCATATGGTATCTCAAATAAATAAAATTTACAAATTTATGTTTAGATATGGATTATATTTTTCATAGTTATTTCAATGCATACTTTGGGGTAGATTCACATACTCAGAAGTGTAAAATTGGTTTTTTTTTCAATCATTCAGAGTAATGATTGTCCATTGGATATCAAGATTGTAACTATTGGTATATTTTTCTAGAATATAATCATAATATGTTTCAATAAAAATTTGGTGATGGAGATAATATAGTTGAGTTATCTTTTATTGGAACTTAGAGAGAGGCATGAAGGTGGATAGTTATTCTATAATAGTCAAAGTGAATTTCGCTTGAATTACAATCCTTTTTTCAATGCCCTTATATAGAACATCAAACTGAAGTATCGATTAATACATATTTTATTAGGGGAAAAGGATTTGGAGCTTTGGAACCTATCCATGAATTATAACCAAGAGGATATATTCACCATGGTGTTAGTCCAATTCGGTATTAGGATGAACTATGCCTTAGTGGGATGTGGTTAAATGGATAGAGGAGGAGAAATTGTAGGTGTGATGGATTTTATAGTCAATAGTGTTAAATAGTTTTAATGGGATCCTTGTAATTGTATTCAATTGGGAGGTTTTTGGGATGTGAAACATGTTTTAGTTGTCCAGATGTTCTTATTCGAGATATAAACACTTTAGAAGATATTTTATCCTAATGCTCAGTACAACAATAGGAGAAGAACTTTACTAGTGGAAGTCTGGTCAAATTGTGGTTTTCTCCAATGGATGTGTACTAGGAATTGTACGATTCATCAGCTTCAGTGGTTATGTGACTAATGATATAGGGTATCATCAGTCACCAAGAATCAATGGTTGGTCATCTAAGAAACATGGTTGGTGTTGCAACCAGATGAATGGTTGGGAATCATATTAAATATGGGTCAGAAAATATACACTTGTGTTTAGTAGTGATGGAAAAAAATTAAAATGGTATTAGTTTTTATTATTGTTGAGTTTTTAAGATTTTTATCATCTGAAAGTTGTTTTAAAGATGGCAGCAGTTCTCTCCCATGGATGTAGGACTTAATAGTTTATACCATGTAAAACCAAAGTGTTATTTATTAATTTATTTATTTATACTCATCTTTAATTCTTTTTTTTAGTTTTATGGGTTGTGTTCTTGTTTTGTGTTTCTTGGAATAATGAGTAGGGTGCTTCGACTTACTATATATGGGTATATTACAGTCATAGGCTGATGTCCGATCATTGGATCCTTTGGAGCTTGGTATTCCGCTACGAATTGCATCTGATGTATCTATATCTAGTGTATCTATGTTTCATTATACCCCAACAATCACTCTATTAAATTTAAACTTTTATCTATGTAAATATTTGTATCCATAATGAAACTCCTAGGAGGGATCAACGGGTTGAATTAGCTTATCAAAAGCTCAGAAATGGTGAAATCTTCACAGCGAATTACCTTGATATCAAAGGCGAAGTGTTTATTTTGGGTTTGGACCTGGAGACCAAACAAACTCCATGATTTCCTACGGACTACACTGCTTTGTTTTCCGGTTTTAATTCACTTTGTTTTGCTGCTGATGATGTTTGTCTACGGCTTGCTCAGTCATATGGGCACAGGACCTTATCAAGAATCTATTTCGCTGGAATATAGTGAAGAGCGTAGGACATATCTCATGGGCTGAATTTTATGGTTTCATAATAAGATGCTCCTCTTTTATTTATTCTCCTTCATATCAAACTTTCTTGTTATGATGATCTTCTCTTCCTATGAAGAGGTTTCAGTTTTTAGAGTTCAAATGGATGATGGATGGGATTTCTTGAAGACTCACAGTTCCTATCTTTTTTCATTCAGTATGTATTTTTTCTATCTTCATAAAATTGCTTTCTCTTTTGCTGGTGTAAAGTCATTTCACCTTGAGTCTTCACTGTAATCCTTCTTTTTTAATAAATTCTGCAGGGACAAGGGTTGGGAGACCAACCTATGTTTCACTTTGTTTTTAAAAAAAATGAAATGCCTAGGAGGAGAGAGGCACTTCACCACCCATTTTTTTGTTAGAGTACCCAAGAATTGGTTAACAATTTAATATTTTCTATGATACAACTATTGGGTTTTAGTAGAGAAAACCCTTTTTTAATAATAGTGGAAAAAACCAAAAAAACCTACCTTCTACAAGATCTAATCATCCATTTAAATTAAATAGATATTAATAAAAAATAAACTTTTCTCAAATTAAATTGGACACCTTTTTATATTTGTTTTTATTGATGAATATATATATATATATAATATATATAAAATATTTTTTCCTCCTAGGTAATCCATAAGATATTGAGAGTCTCTCAACACTTAGGAAGGATTTATATCTTTCTCAAGGACTACCAAGGCCTCAATGTTAAGGAAAAGAGAGATAAATATCTTTGGTTTTAAGGTTTCACACACACCCACATTATCCAATTGATCTCATACAACCTCATTCATATAGATTAAAATTATTTATATTGACTCCAAGTATACTCATTGGATTCCCAAACATCTCAAATATATTAACCCATAATGGAAACATTTCAAAAAGGATTAAAAAATTTATAACTCATTATAATGTGTAGTTCATTCTCCCATTGATTGTTTAACATTTCAACAATATTTATAGGGATTTGAAACTCCTTACACATTATCAAATAATATTCAAAATATCTATAATAAATAAGATATAAGAACAAATTTGATTCATTATTTATCATATAACACATGCACTATCATAGAGATAACCACTATGTAGTGACCCTCACTCTAGTATGGTTTACATCAATACAAACCATGATGTGGTTAATACCACTACATCATGGTTTCAGAATCTGTGCATATCTTTATCATATACATAGAGAAATTATATATATAATATATCATTTTTAAATACCATCATATATTATCTCTCTATTTTTTATTTATAACAAACAAAATTAATTTTATTCAATAAAACTGTCATATAAAATTAGATAGAATGCAATATATGATGGTTATTTAATATAACCATCATAAATATCCCTATATATACTTCAAGTAAGTATACTATATATATTGATTATCTTGAATAAAAGTTTTATATAAGAATACATAAAATTATCATTATAAACAATCATAATATATTTCAATTTTTTAATATTTTTTTGTATAGAAACCCTCGAAAGAACATCAAAGTCAAAAATTTAGTGGCCCAACAACATTATCAACAGCACCCAGAAACAACGATATAATTATAATAAAGTATAGGTAAAAGATAAAAAAAATATTTACACAAAACAATTGATATTAAAATGGAAAAAAACTAATAGCGTACATAATAAAACACTTTATAGTCGGAAAAAATGAAAAAGGAAATAATTTTCACCAAAAAATGACTTAATGCTAAAAATTATGTAACTTATTACATATTGTATTAAACTTATTAAAAACCTGTGAAAATGAAATTATTATTAAGGAAATTTTATTATCAAAATACAATAGATATAATAAATAAAAACACATGCACATAGATGTTTGTAGATATTCATATTTATCTATTAATGATGATGTCCTTCTCTAAAAATTTTGAACAACACAATATTTTCATGAAGACCAATAAGATTATAGTTGAAAAAAAGATGAATTTCAAAATTAAATATTCTATTTTTTATAATAATCATAAAAATATTCATTTTATGTAAATAAAAAAATAAAAATTTAAAAGAAATCAGTACAAATATTTTTTTTAAATAGTAAAATTTTAGTAATAAAAAATATAAAACTCTTCCACTTCTAAATAATATAATTAAATATAGAATCTATTAAAAAAATATTTTTTATATAAAAAAATATACAAATTATAAAAATATAAAAACGGTAATATTTTTATTTATTCTATGTGAGATAAAAATGAGTGTATATATATTTTAATTCTACGGTTCAATCAATTATTATTGAGATTTAATAGTTATTCTCAAGAAAAAATAGAGTCGTTTTACCACAGATCGGTGTGTGTTCATTATGCTAGAAAGTGAGACATTTATGTTGATATATTCATATATAAATTAAATTCACTTAAAAATGATTAATTATATAAATATTCATAGAAAACTTAAGAATACATTCTCTGAAAAAGTCTAATAATTTTTTGTTTTTTTAGAGTTTAAATCCTGAATAATGACATCGAGATTTCTATCAGATTAATAAGAGGGTTTTTTGAGTTAAATAAAAAAAGTGGGGCTTCACCTATACCTATTAATTGTGTCATTTATATAAACTTCATATTATGAAATCTTAAAAGAAATTTTATTCATAAAGTGTGTATAACTCATATAATGAAACATAGTATTTTCAAGTTGCATGTTGTATCAAGAGACATTTTAAAAATGACACAAATCTCCAAGGGAGAAATAAAAAAACCTTCTTGAGTGATTTATGTCATTTTCACAAATATCATTTTATACAATTAGAACATGATATCTTTTCAAAAATCAGTCATTGTTTATAAACTCAAAGATTCTATAGTATCTTCTATTACTATAGTTGAAAAAACATTCAAATATGAAGAAGAAAAAAACTAAATTGAATCTTGGAGGCTATAAAATTTTAAAAAATTAAAATTAATAAACATTAATTACATTTATTTATAGCCTATATATTTAAATATTACATGAAATTTTCTAAATAGAAATTTATACTTCATATTATAGCTATCTTTTCAAAGAATGAATTTCAAATGTATAGATCTCAAATTCCAAGTTTATCTTTTCTTCATAAATAACTTACAATAAAATTTTGTCAAAAAAGCCTATTTTTATTTGAAAATCAATCTTAAATATCATTACTAATTGGTTGGATCTAATAATTAAAATATATAGTAATTCATTCTCCCTTATCACAAAAAAAATTATACATATGAGTAATTAACATTATATAACCAATATAGAATTTTGAATATACATTTTATTTAATATATTTTACAAATTAGTTGTTTGTATAAAAATTTAAGGGTCATATATATTTTGTTCTAAAGAGTATAATATTTTGACAAAATGTTTTTCTTTATATACTTTTGAATCTTAAATTATTTTATTAATGTAATATTAATATTTTTAGGAGGATAATTTTTTTATTCCCTTAAACATATCTTGGGTGTTGATGTTTGAAGGAAGAATACCATTTAATAAATGCTAGCATTTTATTATATATTAAATTTTTATTAAAAAATTGATTGATTTTATTAAGGATGATTTGAAATTATATTATGCATGAAATTTTTATTAAGTGGAAAATCATAAAAATTTGATAAATACTACATATTATAAAAATTTTCTTACGCATTTATTCACAAAATAATATATATTAATAATTTCTTACATATCAGTTATAATTTATTATGCATTGGATAACATTTCTTACATGTATATATTTTTATAAATGAAATTATATTACAAATCAAATGTTTTTAATGAATTTATATATTTTATTTTTTTTATTGTTGAATATGTGGATTATAATTTATTTTTGGGTATAATTAAATTATTTGAAATTACTAATATATAAAATATATATTTACATCAACTAGGGGTAAAGGTGCTGTATTATAAATAAAATCATGCAACACACAAATGAAGGAAAGTACTTAATGAGGATAAAACACAGGACCTTTCCAAAATTCACAGGGGAAGCTACCATTTAGTTTCACCCTCAGGGCTTTTGATGATATAATTTTTCTATGTGGGATGTATCCCTGCTACAGATTTTTCATTTAATAGTGTACAAAAAGGGTTTTATCAGTGCAAAAAAAAAGCACTAATGTTATAAGCACTTTTAAAATCCAGTCTCTTTTATCATCACTGGAAAAAATTGATAAAGGCACATTTTGTTGGTGCTAAAAAAATCTGATAAAGGGGTACTTTATCAGTACTACCCTTATCAGTGTTTTTTTATCACTAATAAACTCCCCCTTTATCAATGCTCAAAAAATAAATGATAAAAGTATGGTTTATCGGTGCTACTAATTTTTTTCACCCCTCAACACCCACTACCAAACCATTTCAACAATATATAGTGTCCCCTTATCATCACTCCCCCTCCCCTATGTTTCTTTATCTATTCCCACCAAACCCATTTACCAGCACTCCACCCTTAGCTTTCCCTCCAATGCCTTTAACTGCCGTTGCCCACCCTACCACCCATGCACACCTAGCTGGATTAGGGCTTGAGACCTCCACCTCCTCGCCACTATGACCTTACCACTACTCCATATTATTTTGTTCTATATTTTATGATATATCAATTTATTTTTTTATATTTAGATATATATTTTTTATTCATATATTTAATAATATATCTCTATATAATTATTTTTAATGCATTTATAAAATGTGTTTGTGTGTTTGTGTTTATTTGTGTGTGTTTATATTTAAATTTATGTGTGTTTATTCATATTTATATTTATATATCAATATATAATTATATATATTCATATAAATATTTTTAAATACATTTATAAAATATGTATGTGTGAGTGTGTTTATGTGTGTAAGTGATTATATTTATATATACATATGTGTGTATGTCTATATATAAATAAAAATATAAATATAGATTTTTAGATTTATTTACAAATATTATTTATTAATATTTATTTACAATTATTTAAATATAAACATGAATATATGTGTGTGTGTGTGAGTGTGTTTTAATACATATACATTTATATAGGTATATATATTCATACATTTTTATATCATAAATAAAATTGATAAATTTAATTTTAAATAAAATAAATAATTATTTTTTATTTATGGTTTACATAATTAAGAAAACATTTTATAAGTAAATATATTTAAATATATGTGTGTACAATAAAATGTTTTATATGAAAATATATGAAAAATATGGATATATTTACTGATAAATAACACTATAAAATGAAAAACATTAAAATTTCAATGACATAATATCTATATGAGAGTATTCCCTATGACTAATGTCAATATCCATCTAAAAAGAATAATAATACCCTCTTAAATGAAGCTAAAATATCATATATTATTAAAAAAATAGATTATCCCAACTAAAAACTCAGTTTTGGAATCCTTTAGAACCTTTTTAGCCACAAAAAAAATTAATGGGGCCCCCCTTGTGCCACTAAAGGGATGGGATAATATCCCTAATATGAACAATTATGATATAAAAACCATAACCTATCATAGCACACCCTTAACTTGACACTTTAAGTTATAAAAAAAATTTCACCCACAATGAAGATCTTGGGAGGAGAGATGCACTACATAACCCATTCTTATATGAGAGTACCCATAAATTGGTTGTCTCATTAACATTTTCTCCAATACCACAATTAGGATTTAGTAAAGAAAACCCATTTTAAAACATTGTGTGAAAAAATGACAAAAACCTACATTATCAAAGATTCAATGATTCATTTGAATTGAAAAAATATTAATGAATCATGTTAATTTTCTCTAATAAAGTTGGGATCCTTCTTCATATTTTTTATTTTTTATGATGATCTCTATGAAGTATCCAAAGTACACTTTCCACCTAGAGTTTCCATAAGCTATTGTGAATCTCACAACACTAAGGAAGAGTTTATCTCTTTATCAAGGCCTACCAAGACCTCTAATTTAAGTAAAATATAGATTAAGAGATTTTCTCTTGGGGATTCATAAACAAGAACATTATCGAATAAATCTCATATAACCTCATACATATATAACTATTTATATAGATTCTAAGTAAACTCTTCAGATTCCCAAACATCTCAACAATATTCATCCATAATTAAAACACATCAAAATGTTTAAAAATGTTACAAATATTTACAAAGTGTAATTAATTCTACCATTAATTGTTGAAAATTTAAACAGTAATTATGGTGATCTTAAACACATCAAACATCATCAGATGATGTTTTAAAATATATATAAAAGAATATATATTAGAAATAAGTTAATTCATGAGTTATCATATAACTCATTGTGATGTCCTGGACTTGGCTACCACTTAACCCGTGCCATGAGCCCAGTTAGCCGCATGACCCCTAGTGCATCTCCCCATATGCCAAGGGTTGCCGACTATCAATGGGGGTGTAAAGGTAAAAAAGTAGGGAGACTATACCCCCATGTCAGAGCACACAGTGGATGTAACAGCAATATAGAGTAGTGGAATCATAATCGACTGACGATTGAAGTAAACCGAATAAGCATAACAGATAACAATGAAATCCAGGAGTAGTCATACAATTACAAAATTAAAAAAGAGAACAAAATCCAAAAGCTTCTCCATAGAATCTTGAGCCTAAGACTGATCCACAACTCCTAAGCTCCATCTAAGAAAAAGATTCAACAGCTAGATGAGTGTTGTTTTCCCCTATCCACACCTGTTGGTAAATAGTCTTCTTGGGCTCCAAAATCGATTCGAACAAGGTGTGAGATAAATTTCACTAGGCCACCACCAATAGTGTCTACGTGTAATATGATTAGTTCTCATAAATAAATAGTGTGCAGTTAACAGTAGGAAAGTAAACAAACACCAAAAATAAATAACCTTCCAGTCAAGTTCCAAAAAAAACCTGGTGGGTCTACCTTCTTCATCTAGAAGCAAGTAAGTTAGATCAAGTCACTAGTTATATACATATATGCATATATATTGGTTATCACTAGCACAAGGTAAACATGACTCTTGTACATACATATATATATGTATATATATATATAATATCACTGGCACGAGGTAAGCATGCATATCATCCATAAATAAAAGATAACAGGAATCAGGTAAGAAAGCCTCATTTCCATAGAAGATGTCGTCATGGGGTATAAATGCCTCCCATCCATACAAATATTATAACTGGCATGGGGAAATCATTCCTCCCATCCTTATATAATTAGAAGTTATCATAGGCATGGGGTAAGCAAGCCTCCCACCCATATGTATAATAATTGGAATGGGGTATGAATGCCTTCCATCCACACATTTACAATCTAAGTCGTGATCATGGTAAATACATAAGCATTCACAATATATAATGTAAGGAAAACCATCTTACACCATTCAACTTGAAACAAACCACCATTTCATTCAATGTATTTATAGTGAAACATAATAAGGAAATGGCTTTCCATTACTTCATCCATTCATTTAAGTCATATCAGTTTAGAAATATTAGACCATTCAATCATATCCAACCTACAAAGTCCACCATTCAATTTTCCTAATAAGAAAAACTCATTTCTAGGGCACAAGCCAAAGGAAAAAGGTCATCTCAAATAGTCTCATATCCATTTTGGTAAAACCATGCCTAAGGGGACCAAAAACCCATGAAGACTATTATTATACCTCAAATACTTATGGAACAGTGGTAAATTAAAATAAATCTCAAGCCAATATATACAAAAAAAAATTCTTCATTTTTTGTAAAATTGGCCAAAAATGGACAATTTGGATGGAACACCCCTTGGGAGCCCATATAATGAAAGGGTGAAATCTAAACCTCTATCCATGATTCAATTAACCTATGTCATCACACTAGGGTCAATTATACATGAAGGAATCAACACAACAAAGGATCTCTACAAAGGCTGACTCACGGAACAACGAGATTAAATATGGAAAGGCCAAAACTCAAATGGAAAACTATGTGACCACCTACCTTACGGTCATAGATGATTTATTTCCTGATATCGACCTCATATTTGATCTATATTGTAATAGATCTAAGTTTCAGTACAACTCCCTATAAATATGTTGAATGATCCTTCATCTCAATAGCAAAACAATTGGAAAGATTAAGCAAATAAAAGAGGGCATGTGGGGTTAGCCTTACCTCAAGGGATTCGACACTTTAGATGGAGTTAATAATGGACATTGTATGGATTAGTTGTCAGATATTGAAGGAAGATGGATCGTGGAACTCAAGGATGAGTATATTCATGGGTTCTGTCTGTTGGAGGAGTGGAAAAATATAAATTATAACTTAAATGAAGGGAGGGGAAATGGTAATTTTTTCCCAAAATTGGGCTCGCAGAGTTTTCCAAACCATGATCAAATCATGTTGTATGGGTCTTCCACCTTCTTTATGTCCACAAATTTTGTTCACATAGTTTACCAAACTGTGTGAAAACTTTGTGTGAAGTATATATAACTTCTTACAGCAGGTCGCACGACTGTGCACCTGTGTCTGCATCGTTTACGCTAACTGTGCGGCCCAGCCTGCAACCCATTTTTTGGACCATCAGGCTACAAACAAACCCCAAACAGTCCTTAGGTGTACCCTATGTCTTATAAAATTGTTACTAGGATCAAAATAAATATTCAAATAAATAAGACCAATGATTCATACCTTGGTCAAAAGTTGGGTCATTATAACTTCTTATCCTTATAGCAACTCATCCCCGAGTTTCCCTTATAAGGGTGAGATGCGGTAAATAAAAAGTTGAATACACAGAGATCTTACATTAGCTACCCATTCCCAAGTCACATCTTGTACCTGTTAATACTACCACAAGACTGGTACAAGAGGAATAAACTTTCCTTAGAGCATCTTCAAGCTTCGATCAATAACAAGAATTGGGTGCTCCTTAAAGGATGAATCTGTATCCATCTCAATCTTATCATGCTGAAAGACATGATATGGGTCTCAATAATATTGGTGAAGCTGAGATGCATGAAATACATCATGCATAGACCAGTATCTCTAAGGAAGTGTCAACTGGTAAGCCACTGGCCTGATCCGGTTTACTACCTCAAAGGGTCCAACAAATGTTGGTGATATCGTACCCTTCTTTTAAATAAATATATGCCTCAACCTAGACAACACTTTCAATAAAACCCAATCCCAAACCATGAACTCAAGAGTTCATTGGCATCTGTTGGCATAAGAATATTGTCTGTACTGAGCTGTCAACATGAACTTCTCAGTCATCTAGACCTATTCTAAAATCTCCTGCATGAGATGAGGCCCAAGAACAGTTGATTCCCCTACCTCTAGCCAATATAGATTTGAGCAATATGTCCTACCATACAAGGATTCACAGTGAGCCATCTCAAGGGTAGCATGGTATCTATTATTATATGCAAACTTTATGAGGGGAATATGTTTCTCCCAAGAACCCCCAAAGTTGAGAGCACACACATAGAGCATATCCTAAAGTAACTAAATAATACGCTTGGTTTTTCTATCAATATATAGGTGGTAGTTCATGCTCAAAAGTACCCTCATAACCAAGGTCTTTTGTAACCCCTTCAAAAACTGTGGCATAAAATAAGCATATCTGTCAAAAATGATAGAATGAGGTCCCCCATGAAGACGTACTACCTCTTTGACATATAGTCTTCCTAGCTCATCTACAGAGAAGGTATCCTGCATAGAAAATAATTTTGAGACCTTTTTCATATGATCAAGTACAACCCACACTAGATCATTATCATGAGGTGATCTAGGTATTCTGGTTATGAAGTCCATAGAAACATAGTCCCAATTCCACTCAAGAATGGACAATGACTGAAGAATCTCTACCGCACACTAATGTTCTGCCTTCACCTGCTGATAGGTGGAACATAACTTGATGAAACTTTCTATCTTACATTTCATACTAGGCCATCAGTATTGACATCATAGATCTTGATAAGTTTTGGTGACTACAGGGTGAACTTCTCCTATTGAGGTGTAGAAATCCCTCATAATCTCCTCCTTGATGTCTACTAGGACCCATACACGCTCATGAAACAATAGAGTATCATCCTCATCGACTATACAACTCTAATATGTATCATCATCCAAAACACTTTCCCATTGGATAAGGCCTTCAGGATCAAATAGTTGTCTTGAACTTTGTTCTGGAAGAGTATATTTCACCGCTAAGGATGAGAGAATAGTTTGACCATGGTCCTCTTGAACCTCAATGTGCATCTCTGAGAATAAGGCCATAAGCTTCCACTTGTCACTGGACTCCTGAACTTCCTATGTCTGAGTCTTCTAGCTCAGATCATCATCTACTCAATTCCCTTTTCCTGGAGTGTAGGCAAGTTCGAAATCAAAATATTGTTGGTACCCGACCCGCTTTAGTTGCCTGAGATTCAAATCCTGTTGTGTGGAGATTTATTTGAGTCTTGTGTGGTCTGTGAAAACCAAAAAATGATCTCCCAATAAATAGTGTGTCCAACCACAAAAGTAATGAACAACAACAGCGAGCTTGAGGTCATGTGTTGGGTAATTCCACTCATGAGGCGTCAACTAATGAGAACTATACATAGTGACTCACTCGTCCTACCTCAGAACAGCTCCAAGACCGATACTTGATACATCACAATAGAATGTATAATCCATGTCTAGTTCTAGAAGAATCAGTATCAGTGATGAAGTTAGTCAACCCTTCAACTCCAGAAAGGCTACGTGACAAGCTTATGACTATTCAAATTTCACAAACTTCTTCGTCAAGCCTGTAAGTGGCGTTGTAAGGCATGATAAATCCTGAATTAAGCATCTATAGTATCAAAAAAGTCCCAAGAAAATTAGAATATAAAATATATTCTTCGTAAACTCCCAATAAAACACCGCCCTCACTTTTTCTGGGTCAATATAAATTCCTAACTCTGAGATGATATGACCTAGGAAGTGAACTTTATCAATCCAGAAGAGACCTTTAATGAGTTTAGCATAGAGAGGATGCTCTATAAATGTATTCAGAATGATCTTCAGATGGTTTTTATGGTTTTATATAGAGTGTTAATATAATAATATGTTGTCAATGAGGACAACCACAAAAAAATCTAGATGCAGGTGGAAGACCAGGTTCATTAGATCCATGAAGACATCAGGTGCATTTGTAAGTCCGAACAGCATAACCAGGTACTTGTATAGTATAAACCTACTCATGAAAGTTTTATGAGGTATGTACAAAGTCCTGACCCACACTTGGTGATAGCTTGACCACTGATCTATCTTTGAAAAGACCTTCCCTCCTCTAAGCCGATCAAAGAGGTCGTCAATTCTAGGAAATGGATACCAATTCGTGATAGTCATCTGATTCAACTGATGGTAATCCACAAAAAGCCTAAGGGTACCATCTGCCTTCTTAGAAAAGAGGATAGTTGAACACAAAGGAGAATTTTTGGGGTATATAAATCCCTTTTCATTTAGATCTTCTGATTTATTTTTTTAGTTTCAACATCTCCTTAGGTACCATCCTATAAGGAGGAATGGTCACAGATACTACTCCTAGAAAGTGGACAATAGTAAACTCTACTTATCACACTAAAGGTAGACCAAATAAGTCATCAGGAAAAACATATATGAAATGCTACACTATTGGAGGAAATATAGTGGGTTGTAACCTATGGTAATTAAGGTAATGACTAGTGATTTTTATTATAACACTACCTAATCTTTGTTGCTTGGGTCCTGTTCAAATCACACTAAAATCCCATTCTCCCTTATGCATGTTCATAACACCCTATGGTGATCTAAATATCACACTTTGATGATAGTAGTCACTATGGGCTCTGTAGAGAACTAACCAATCCATCTTCATGATTACATCTAAGCCTATCATATCAAGAACATATAGGTTCAATATGGAAAGGAAACCAGCAATCTCAAGTTGAAAATTATGACAATAGAGAACACCCTCTGAACGGATACCTAAGGGTGTATCTAGTGACATGACTCTATAATATAAATATATATCAAGGCCAAGAATTCCATTGATTTACTTATATATGAACAATAGAGATGAACTTGTATCAAAAAAAAGGAGACCATAAATTGGAGGTTACTATAATATTACCTCATATAGTAGATGGTCTGGAGCTCTGTACTTGTAGTTTAGGATGGAATATATGTAACTAGCCTATACCATGGCCCTGAGTCACTGCCTGACTATATTGTGTAGGCCCACTCAATTAGTATTGAGAATCATATGTCTGTTTACCTTTTCCTCTATCCCCACCTCGTCCTAATCGACCAGTGGTATTCAAGCTGCCTGAATGTCATGATCCTACTAACCCTGCTCCCGATCAAGGATTAGGTGCATATCCCTGCTTTCTAGGAACTTGTGGGAAAGTCATGTAGAAGAGGTGTAGATGGCACATCCTTCCATAGACTCTACAATTCACTGGATTCCGTGTTCATTATCTCTTAAAGTATCCTAGAACCCTAAACTGATAACAAATAGGAGAGCTTCCTGTGAAAGGATCCTGACCACTGCTACTTCTACGAGACTCTGAAAAATCATTTTCTCCTATAGTAATATCCACTTGAATCCTTAGGTGATGAACCTCCCTAGATTTCAACCCCAGCATCTCTTAGATTTTTCCCTATAATTAGGGCCTGGTTGAGGATTTTTTAAATAGTCATCATCCTAAAACCATTGAATTGCAACCAGATGGCGTAACATAGCCCATCCTCAAATAACTTAGTAGATTTTAGATCATCAGTAGTTAGAGAAGGAGAGAAACCCTACAGATCCATGAAATGGGATGAATAATCCATAACAAACATGGTCCTCTACTGCAGATTCATGAACTCTCTAGCTCTGTCAGCCCTCTGAGTCTAAGGAAAGAATTAGTCATAGAATATGGTCTAGAAGTTATCTCAAACCATCTCTCTATGATGGCCTACCTAGGTGATGTCATTCCACCACTTCTTGGTTGAATCATGTAGCATATAAGCAGCTAGCATGACCCTCCACTATGGATGTGTCTCTAGGTTATCGAAGATAGACAGGATAGCCTTAATCCATGACTCTGCAACAAGTGGTCTGCCATCCCCTGAGAAAGTATGAGGATGTTGCTGCTAAAAATTGTGAGTCAACTCTACTAATGATCAGGGTAGGTTTCACTCCACCTTGCATATTCTAAATCATACGCAAGAATAACTCTAAAAATTGGGTGTCTGCACCCAACTCCATCATAGGTGGAGGAACCATAGGTGGCTCAACTGGAAGGAGAACTGGTGGCAAAAGGTCCGCCACCTCAAGAACATGATCATATTTTCTTTCAGAGCACATGACTCGAAGAATTCATGGTGGCATAATGATACAACTCCAAATGAAAGTCTCAGAAGTTATTTGAGAAATTTAGAGGATTTCATTTAAGAAACAAGGACATGTACTAAAGCCTTGTAATAAGAATGGACTAACCTCTTTGGTTTCTTTAAAAGATAGGACTAGACATTATAACAGACCATAATAGGACATAAGAAGGGAGAATACCCACTACCCACTACTAAGGCCAAGTTCAGGTAACGTTTCTACATTAGGAAGGTTCAAGATGGTCATTCTAAAGTTAAAATTTGTTTCAATCAGCTAAATCCAATGATATGTCATTTTTCAGCCGATAAGGGCCCATAAACCATATGCATCAAAAGATGAAACTCACTTGGATGTCATTTTCATTTGAATTACACTTTTCCATGTGATTATACTATTCTCAAATGGTTGAGCAATCTGGAATGACAATTTTTGATCCATAGGGGCTTATACTCCTCATGAACCAAAGAGTGGCACTCACTCAACTTCTACCATTTAATGGCCTAAAACCTAGTAAAAGAGTTTTCACAATCATATATATATACAGGGCATGGCATAATGAATTTGTAATATGAAATGCTTTCTAAAAAGGTAAATGTTACATGGAAAAATGCACGGCCTGTTCATATTGGGCCTATAGCAATGCATGTTCTAATACAAAACCCCCATTTCATTGGGTCGAGCAATAAAAGCACAATTTCAATATCATCAATATCAATAACATCACAAAATAATTCAAACACTCGATCGTGAAATGATGTTAATAGTAAATAGTAGAATTAATAACAACAATATCACAAGAAACTTGTCCCTTGCCCCATACATGGGTTCGTGACGCCAAAACATTGCATGTGACCAAGTCCCAAGTATTCCCAATATCTAAGTTATTGTCTCTAAATAGTAAAGAAACAAAATAACACCATATGATACCACTTTCTGATATCCTAGATCAAGCTGCCACTTAACCTTTTCCCTGATCCTAATTGGCCACATGACCCCTGGCGCATCTCCCCATATGCCATGGGATACCAAATAGCAGCAGGGGTGTGAAGGAAAAATAGTGGGGATACTATACCCCCATGTCAGAGTACACATTAGATGTAACATCAACATAAAGTAGAGGAATCACAATTGATTAACAAATGAAGTAAATAATGGAAGCATAACAGATAATAGAAGAAGACTAAATAACTTAATAACAAAGTAAAATCCTCAAAGGCAGCTTTAGATACAACATGAATGCAAGGAATGCTAGTAAAAAAGGAATCAGGGATAAGGCATACAATTACAAAAGTACAAAAGAGAAAAAAATCCAAAATCTAGTACATATAATCTCAAGCCTAAGCTCAATCCTATGCTTCTGAGCTCCATCTAAGAAAAAGAGTCAATATCAAGATGAGTGGTGTTTTACCCTATCCACACCCACAGGAAATCAGTATTCTGGGGTGATAGAGGCATCCCAAGTAGGGTGTGAGATAAATCTCCATATTCCACCACCAACGGTGTCTATGTGTAATCCAAATGGTGATCATAAATAAATAGTTTGCAGCTAACAGCAGGAAAGTAAACAAACACTGAAAATAAATAACCTTCCACTCATGTTCCAAAAGATGCCTAGTGGGCCTACCTACTTCAACTTGTAGTTGGAAAGTTTGAGCAAGTCACTAGTTATATACATATATATATATAGGTTATCACTAGAAATAGGTAAGCAGGCATCTCATCCATACATATATATATAGGTTATCTCTGGCACATGGTCATCGTGCCTCTTGTCCATAAATAGAAGATTTTAGGCACTGGTTAATAATTCCTCCTATCCATAGAAGATGTTGTCATGGTGTAAGAATGACTTCCTTCCACATAGAGATAATAACATGGACAGGGTAAGCATGCCTCCTATCCATATATAATTAGAATTTATCATAGGCATGGGGTAAGCATGCCTCCCACCCATACGTATCATAAGTGGCATGGGGTATAGATACATCTCAAACGTATATTTATAATATAAGTCATGAGCATGTTAAAGAAATAATCATTCACAATATATAATGTAATTCAAACCATCTTACACCATTCAACTTGAAACAAACCACCATTTCAGGAAATGTCTTTAAAGTGAAACTTAACAAGGGAAAAGCTTTCCATCCCTTGATCCATTGCTTTAATACATATCAGTTTAGTAAGTTTAGTCTATATTATCTTATCCAACCTACGAAGCCCACCATTCAATTTTCCTAACAAGGTAAACTCATTTCTAAGGAAAATCCAAAGGAAAAAAGTCCATGTTAAATAGTCTCATACCCATATTTGTGAAACCATGCCTAAGGGGACCACACACCCATGGGGAATCTTGATATACCTCAAATAAATGTGAAAAAATGGTCATTTCAAATAATTCTCAAGACAAGAGATACAAAACAAAATTCTTCATTTTGGGAAAATTAGCCTAAAATGGCCAATTTGAGTGGAACACCCCTTGGGAGTGTATATAAAGAAAGGGTAAACTCTAAAACCCTATACATGAGACGATTAACCTATGTCATCACACTAGGGTCAATTATACATGAAGAAATAAACACAACAGAGGTTCTTCATAAAGTTAAGCTCACAGCACTATGAGATTAAATAAGAAATGGTCAAAACTCAATTGGAAAACTACATAACAACCTACTTTGGTTTGTAGATGATGCCTCGCCTAATATCGAATTTCGAATTGAATCAGATTGGAAGAGATATAAGTTTAATACCAATTCCCTAAAAATAGGGTGAATGAGAGTGCATCTAAATAGCATAACATATGGCAAGATTAAGTGAATAAAAGAGGGAAAATGGGGTTAGCATTACCTTAAGTGATCCAACGCTTTCGATGGATTGAAGAATAGATGTCGAATGGATTATTTATCAATGATTGAGTCAAGAGGGATCTTTGAACTCAAGGAGTAGTAGATGCATGGGTTTTTTCCATTAGAGGAGTGGAAAAGAGAAATTATAACTTAAATGAAGGGAGGGGAAATGGTAATTTTTCCTCAAAACTAGGATCGCATGGTTTATGTGCACAGATTACCAAACTATT
Source organism: Viscum album (assembly GCA_963277665.1). Lineage (NCBI taxonomy): Eukaryota > Viridiplantae > Streptophyta > Magnoliopsida > Santalales > Viscaceae > Viscum > Viscum album. The sequence continues at coordinate 1,959,342,992 of OY728140.1, forward strand.
CACAAAACATGATGTATGGATCTTCTACCTATGGAATGGTCATACGTTTTATGCACATAGTTTTCCAACCTATGTGAAAACCGAGTGTGAAGGCTCTGAAACTTTCTAAAGAAGGTCACACAGTCATGCACCTTGGTCTGCATGGTTTACACTAACCATGTGGCCCATCCTACAGCCCATTTTCTAGACATCCGGGCTCTGAATCGGCTTTGAACACTCCTCAGGCCAACCCTAGGCTGTAGCACACTATTATTTTGTTCAAAAGAAAGATTCAAATAAAGAAAACCAATTATCCTTACCTTGGTCAAAATTTGGGTCGTTACACTCATGAACTTCCTTGCATATATCCACTATTTAGTGACCCCAAATGTAACATGGTTTACATCAGCACAATCCATGATGTGGTCAATACAACCATGTTGTGGTTTCTGCTTTAGTGCATACTTATATCATATACATATACACATTATATAAATAATATGATATTCATAAAAACCATCGTATATTATTTCACTATATAGTATATATAACATATGATATATGTTTTTCCTTAATAAAACTATCTTCTATAGTAGAGTGACAATTTTATATATAATGGTTATTTATAATATGAATAATATGATATAATAGGTTTATGATTAATTGGATTCAATAACATGTTTTAAGAAGAATATATGGATATAATTTCTTTATCCGGGATAAAGTGTTTATCCAGCTAATTGTTAAAATATGATGGAATTTTATTACCACACAATAATAGTGTATTTTAATGAATAAAATCATATTTTTCAATAAGATACTCAATAAACATAGAATTCCATGTGAGGTATGGAAGTAATAGTTTATTTTTGGGATATTCCTACTAAAAAATAATTTTTATTTACTAAAACATAAAGTAGTTTGTGTAATTTCAAAGAAATATATTTTGAAGAGAATATATTATATAAGAGGATAGTGGGAGTATGTATGAAATTTGAGCATTTCAAATTTAACCAATAAAATGTTGTTCCATTTTAAGTATAACTAATTCTTGACTAAATATCTTAAATAGGTAATATATTTGATAGTAAAGAAAAAATGTAAATAGTTGTATTTAGTCATAGTGAGAAGGTAAATATCACTATAACTAAAGAATATTGTGATGATAAATAAATTTAAATATTTATATTTAGTTATCATAATAAATTTAATTTTATTTTGTGTCATAAAATAAGTTTTAGAATATAAAAGTAAAGAAAATATAAATGCTTACATTTACGTGTTGTGATAATGTAAATATCACAATTATGTCATCTCATTTAAAAAAAGTCAATTTAACTTGATTTTCTAAAAATTTTAAGAAGTAGTGGTGAAGGGAAATTAAAATGGTTAAATGTTTTTACCACAGTGAAGTGAATGTTTTTTATCCTAAAATAGTTTGGGATATGATGGATAAAAATGTAAATGGTTACATGGACCTCAAGTAGAAAGTTTGATGGAATAATTTCATAATTGACAACAATGTTAAGCTTATATAGGTTTCTAAGTGTACAACATAAGATAACGTTATAATAATTGACGTTATGAAGGTAAGGAGTTTCAATATAAGATCAAAGAGTTGAAATTAAGGAATATGATTCCTGAGTCTCACTATTATTAAAATTAGCATTATTTGTAAATTTCACTCAGTAAAAGGTTAGTGGGAGTATTTTATCAAGTGATCACATAGGGATGGGATACAAATTATAAATGGGTGTAATGTTTAAAAACCATTACTGCAACAAAAACATGATATTCAAATATAATCTCTAGAAATTAAACACCTAAGATATTAGATGTAATTGTTGTAAACATATCATGTAATTGAAATAAAGGCAATATCCATATATCATTCATTCATGTGTGTTGTAATTTACTCTACATGAATGGTTGAATGATAAATATACCCTCAAATTACTACTTTTAGTTCTCCTTAACTTATGATCATCAGGGATTATAATCAAAATTGATGATATGTAAAAGTTATATTCAATATATTATTATATATATTATAAAGGGTTGTATATGAGACATTAATAATATTTTATTATGGTAATAAGTACAGACTTATTACTTGGACTGATTCATGAAATCATATCTCATGGAATTCTATAAGGTCATAGATATATTTAGGGGTGTATTCTTATTATCAATCCTTCTTACCTAAGGTTGTATAGATTCATTGTGTAAGAAACTTTATACTTTGATACCCTACTTACACAACTCAACATATGAACTTAGCTGATATGTGGGTGGTTGGGTATGTATTTTATCATGTCATTGGTTTGAGTTAAACCACGATGTGATTTTTCTACTTGTATGAGAAAAAAGTAATCTAAACCTACACAGAATTAAACTAAATAAAAGCATGGCCATGGTTAGTAGAAACATGATAGGTGTGTTAAACAACATGGTTGAGGGGAATGTGATGTACTCATCTGTAAGATGAATGACATGTGATATATTCATAAACCTAGTCAGTATATATCTAAAAATCAATAAAATATGAGTAGACTATACTAGATTGACATGTTCCATGTCTAGTGGTAAATTGATGTCATGGGAAAAAGGATTATATAGGTATGCATATAATTTATATGATATATCTAGTGGTGGACATGTACATATAGAGGTATGAGTATCTTTGATTGATATCACACCAAACCCCTTAGTATATTGATTAGAACCGATGTTTTTCTAGAGGTTGTGATTTTCTAACATCTAGGAAATATAGATTTCATATTTGTTGTAAACAACACTAAGACCTATGGGGCCAAATGGTTATACCTCTAGATAATGATAAAAAATTTACAAATTTTTTGTTTCAAATTGAAGAGTGTATGATGGAAATGTATCCAAAAAGAGTTATGAATAGATTCACAAATATTTTTTAAATTTCTCATAGAGACCTTGTGAATTTTAATTCAAGTGGGAGATTATTGAATTTTGACTAAAATAATTAAATGAAATATTTAATTTATGTGATTTATATTCCAGGTGGTTTCATTAATAATAATCTGTTATAAATGGATTGAACGGTTTTAATATTAATTGAATAGTGTTCAATGAATTAATGAAAATGGTAATTAACGTATATAGATACATTAAATATGTTTTATGTGTTTAATTAAATGAAATGCAATATAGATGACTATATAAAGGGATGTGATCCCTCCTATTGTCAATCTTAATTTTTCTAATGCCTCTCAAAACTCCATTCATTCCCAGGGATATTTCATCACCTTTAGTGAATATTTTTCACCACTTCAATTGTATGGGATTCCTCTGATTGAGATTGGGATCCACGGGCCAGTGTAATACCTTATAGGTATAGATTTTTTGTTTGGTGCTCAGGTGATCTTCATAAAGAAAACTCAATGGAGATAGTTTCTTTGGCTATCCAGGTTTTCACATTATTCCTTAATTTATTACAAGTTTATTCTATCAAATTTATATCTTATATATTTGGTTCTATCTTCTGCTTCCATGTATATATGATGGAAAATAAAAACCCAACATTTTTACAACCTTTTCGTACAATCTTATTATGCTTGAAAGTGAAACATTGACGTTGAGATCTACATATTTAAAATAATTTCCTTTAAAATGAGTTATAATATAGGAAATAAAATAAAATTTAGGATTATATATCATTTATATTTTTTGTTCTATTTCAAAAAAATAACATTTAGAAATATTCATGGAATATTAGATAATGAATTCTTTGAATAAGTCTAAAACAATTATTTTTTTAGAGTTCACACCATGGATGATGTCGTTGAGTTTTCTGTCATTTTTTAAGGGTATATTTTCATCTATAGTGATATAATAGATCATTAAATAATTTATTCTACATAAAATGAGTTATTGATGAAAATATATTGAGTTATATACTTTATAATATGATAAATATAAAAATGATACCAAAATTTCAGGTAGGTTGTATCCCACTCCCTGAGATCACTGTTTTATTTACATGATTTTTATATTATGAAATCTACAACCATAGTATATTCTTAAAACATTTAATTCTCATGTAATGAATTGTATTATTTTCATGCAGCATGTTGTATAATATGGAAGTATTGAAAATGAACAAAAATATCTCGGGTAATAGTAAAAAACACTCTTATAGGATTTGCGTCATTTTCATATATATCATTTTAATAATTTAGAACTTGATATCTTTTCAAGAATAACTCATGGTTTATAGACACAAATATGTAACAAGATCCCTTATTATTATAGTTGAAAAAATGATTCGACTATAGATATGATTTATATAATCAAATATTACTTGAAATTTTCTAAATTGTATTTTTCCCCGTCATGTTATAACTCTAAAAAAATGTACTTCAAATATATAGTTCTGAACTTCAAAGTTTAAATTTTCAACACAATGAACTTACATTAAAAGTTGGTGAAAAGTTTAATTTTTTTCTTAAAATCAATCTTCAATATCATAACTAATTTATTGGACATAGTAATTGAAATATATTTAAATTCATTCTTCCTTATCCCAAAAATAATATATAAATACGGTTGTTGGTAAATGAAATTTAATAACCAATACACAATCTCAAAAAACATTTTCTAAAATATTTTACATATTAGTAGTTCCTTTTAAAATTTAAGCATCATAATTTTTTTTGAATTGTATAATATTATGAATAAATAAGTTTTATTTGTTACTTTTGAATCATCAAATGTTTAAATAATATAATTATAAAATCAAAAGGGATTGGATTTTCCTAATACCTCTAACATTTATTGGGTGTATAAGGTTCTTGTAAATATATCATTTAATAACTGGTTTCATTTTATTATGTATCAAATATTTATTAAATATTTAAATGATTTTATTAAAGAATTTATTTATGGATACTGGATGGCGATATCATAAAATATCTATATTAGTGAATAGTTTTAATGTGGTAATAAATAATATATATATTAAACCAATTAAATTTAGTTATATTCAAAATAAAGTGAGAGAATGTGGTGGGCCCTATGTGAGAAAAGGGAGGGGGAAAGTTTAATACTGGTCAAAAAAAGAGAACAACGTAAATTTTTTAAAAAAATATTATGTTAAAAAAATACAATGCATAAAATAAATAAAATGATTCAAATTTTAAAAAATCTTAATATGTAGATGTTTGAAAAAAAAAATTGAAACACGAGTTTTTTTAAATGGGGTTTTTTAATAAAAATGGGTTAGTGTTATAATTAATATAATTAATAATTAATAGTATAATTAATAATACAATTAATAATATAATTATTAATTAATAATATAATTAAAATATAAGTTATTAATTATATAAATATTAATAAATAATTAAGTGATTAAAATAGTTAATAACTAATAATATACTTAATACAATTACTAAATAACAATATAATCGAAAAGGATAGTCAGAGGTTCAAATATATAGGCCAATAAATTAGAATAAAAAATTACATAAGTATGAAAGTGAGAGTTTTAAAAAACTTCTTGTCAAACTATGTCATTCAAATTCACCAAAACTCCCTCAACACAAATAAAAGAATTATATTCAACCCCTTTATTAGCAAGGTGATCTACTATTTCTTTTTACACTATGAAGTTGTGAGAAATAACAAAGATTATGGAGTGTATTCCCTAGATACATGTATACCATTGTGGAAGATTTCACCAAGATAGGAGAGTCAATCTTCTCTTAATTGAATGAAAAATTCATATAGAGCCACATTCAATCCATTGATTCATCCACCCTTTTGAATCATCATCTCTAATACCTTGATCATTACTTAAATTTCAACTTCATGTGAAAAAATGTTTCCATTGTTTTTAGTGAATTTATTGTCACAAAAGTCCCTACGAAATAACCAAGATCCATTAAAATAGTTGTATGACTTAAAAAATAAACTATAAAAAAAATTATTAGAAAAATAAGAAATAAATACGATGAGGAAGATTGAAGATTAGCGTGTTACAAGAAAGAAACATAAAATAAAATGAACATAGAGATATAACATGTTTCAGTCTATTGTAGACCTACGTGTTCAATGAGAACACCACCCTTAAGATCTTTATTTCTAAAACAAACAATATAAAGATACAATACTCAAAAGTAGTAAAATGGAATCAATGAAACAATCTGAGGAATGACCTTTTTTTAACCTTATAGAGGTAATAAAACCTATCATGAGGTGTTAACATTTCATATTCTTGGATGGATGCACACTAAACACATTCATATAAGGATAAATCAAATATTTTTTCATCAAAAACAAAATAATAATAAATATAAACACCTTATATTACCCAATATATTCACCGAGATCTGAATGGACACTAAAATAGTTCTATATGACCTCTGATACCTTCACACACGGTAATCCCTCTCCAAAGGTTAGACAATCTCTATCACCCTATACTGAATCTCTACACAAAGACCAGCATCGACAATAAAACACATTCATTTATAGGATTATTGGAACATTGAAAAAGAATCTCCTCCAAAAATATTTGAATCTATCAGGAACAAGAGGAACAGAATATTGAATGGATTCTTGCCACTTTATTTATATTTTGACAATTAATATATCCAACATTGTTTATATTTTTTATATTTAATAAAACTCTCTCAATATTTTAATTTTTTATTCTTTGTGATGTTATTTTATTTTGAATATTCATTTTCAATATTATTGTCCATGATCATTTATTATTTTATTTTATTCTTGTAATATTATATTGTTACACTCACATTTATATTGAAAGATTATTAGATTATAGAAAGAATCTTAATAAATCATTGGGATAAAATTTATATATTTCCCAAAGGAAATGATCTCTATATTAGCCTCCAACCCCATATTTGTGTTTAATGTTATGTAACCTCATGTTTAGAATGGATTTTTGGAATGAACCTCACATTTGGAACCTCGGGTTTGGAATGAACATTTGGAATGAAACACATATTTGGGACTTCACATTTGGAATTGTCACCACATTTCGGAACCACATGTTTGTAATGAACATCACATTTGGAACCTCATGTTGGGAATGAACCTTTTGTTTGGAACCACATGTTTGGAAGATACCTAATATTCAAGATCCTTACATTGATGATATAACTCACATCATCGAGAATCTTACTGTGAATTCTGCAAACTTAGGATGTTATCACACATCACTTGAGTCATGATTAAAGATGAAGGAAGATGATATTTTCTACATTATTTTATTATCACATATAGAATTTATTACCATGCATTTATCTATTATATTTCAATATTTAAATATAATTCATCCTCGAGTATTTATTTTTTTTATCTTAAGTGTTTCAGGTTTATGTTGATAGTTGATATTTAATGATATATCAAGCAACAGAAGTCCAATTGATTTTTTTATTGATCCTTTTGAAATCTCTTTAAATTATCTAAATAAAATTATTTTCGACCAAATGCTAATAATACTTTTTTAGACTCTAAAAATTGATCGAATCTTGTGATGTCAGCATGTTAGAAATTTTCTAGAAATTTCAAGTGAAACACATATTTTTTTATGTGTTTCTTTAATATAAAAATTAGAAAATTGGGTTGGGGATATAATTAATGTAATTAATAAATAATAATATTATCAATAATATAATTAAATTATAATTAATTAATTATATAAATATTAATAAATAATTGAGTATTTAAAATAATATATAAGTAATAATATATTTAATATATATAGTAATTAAGAATATAATTTATAGAGATTAATAATTAACAATATAATTGGAAACGATAGTGAGGGATCCATAAACTTTGACCAATATCATAAAAAAATTAAGAGTCTAAAAGTGAGAGTTTTACAAAAGTCCCATTACACTAGGTTATTCAGGTTCGACGGAACTCTCTCAATCCAAATAGTAGAATTACATTCAACCCTATTATTAGAAAGGTGATCTTCTATTTCATTTTCCTTCATGATAGTGTGAGAAGATAAAAATATAATGGAATATATTCCCTAGATACATGTAGACCATTGTATAAGATGATCCCAAGAGAGGAGAGTTTTCGTTATCTTAATTTATTGAACAATGCATGTGGAGTCTCATTCAATCCAAATATGCATCTGCCCTTTTTGAATCATTGTCTTCACTACCCTAGTCATATTTTTCATTTCATCTTCAACTTTATATGTGTTTCTATAGTTGTTATAGGTTTTATTTTCTTTTAATTCCTTATACAATATCCATGATCCACTAAACATGTTGCATGACTGAAAAATTGAACTAGTTAAATTGTTTTATTAATAAAAAAAGTAACAAACATGGTGAGGAATATTCAAGATTATCATCTTACAAGTAAGAAGCATAAAAGAAAATGAACATATAGATATAACATGTTTTGGTCCTTTGTAGACTTACAAGCATAGTGAGAACACCACCCTTAAGATCTTTATTTATAAATGAAATAAATACAAGATACAAGACATAAAAGTAGTAAAATGGACTAGATAAACAATATGTTGAATGAGTCTCGTTAAACCTAGTGATAATAATAAAACATGTCACGAGGAGTCAACATTTCGTCTTCTTTGACAGGCACACACTACACACACGCATAGAAGAACACATCATATTTCTTGGTAGAAAACACTAAACACAAATAATGATAAACCCATTATAGTTATAGACCTATTCACTAAGATCTTAATGTCCACTAAACTGGTGCCCTGCAACCACTGATTCCTTCACACATATACATCATGCTCTAAAGTTTGGATGATCTCCATAAATTTCCACTAAACCACTAAATTGAGACCATTATTGATGATGGAACTCCTTTATTTAGTAGATTAAAAAACCTCAAATAAGAATCCCATCAAAACAACTTTGAATATCTCATTTAAACAAATAACACATGTTCTCTCACTATCAGGAACTAGTAAAAAAAGTGTGGAATGGGGATTTCCAATACCCAAGAACTCAAAAAAGAAATCGCATTGGTAGTCAAAACATTAGCCCAGTGGATAGAGTCACATGTTGTCTATAACATGGATAGTACTAAAAAAATGTGTTGTTAGAATGATATGAGGATAATTACTAGTGATACGTGGTGCATTAATCCATTTGCCTCAAAATATGTAGTTCGTCTTAAAAATGTGATATAAAAGAAATAAATATGAGAAAACTCAAATAGGAACTCGATCCACCATCAAATTAGATATAATCGATAGACCGTAATGCCCCATGAAGTAAAACTGAGATGGAGATTCCAATAAGAAAAAACAAGGGAATTAAAAATATAATAACTGGAAAAATTACATAAAATTTTCAAAAAAATAAATTCTTCATGTAAATCTCATAAAGAAATCAACAATAATAAAACTGAATAAAAAAAGAAAATTAGAAGTTCAATTTAATTATAAATGAAGAATGCAACATAATTTAAACGCATTAAAATTCACAAATCACCACCATTTTAAAAAGTTAATTAATTACTGATGGTTTTCTTAGAACCTATGACATGGAAATGGGACAATATTCATTTACACTAAATAGTGACTAAACATCAATAATTGAACAACCTTAATCAAACTATCTTATTTATAATTAAAATTATGTATCTTATTGACACACACAACCACTGTTTTGCTGATATATCTAAAAAATACATCAGTATATATATGTGTTTTGATATTTCAGGGAATACCTGATTTTTAAAAAAATGCAATGTCAATTGATTATCATAGAATACTTTTATATTACAAGAATATAAAGACAATTAATTTATTCTCATTAACTAGACTACCACTTTAATATATTTAGTTAAAGATTTATATTCATCCTCAATGGTTCATAAATATATAATAGATTTTATATTTCATTTCTAATAAATAGGGCCACCATAATCAAGAAATATGTAACTAGTGATAGACTATTGTGTATCAGTTTTTACAGTATAATAATAATCAAAAAACCAACAATATTATGATCATAACTACAAGTATTTCCAAAAAAATAAATATATATAAATATAGAGAAAAATACCTCAACAATAACTTTAATTAATGTTAATGGGGCTTTATAGGTTTTCATATAAACCTTCTCAAGGTAGAGACAACAAAAGAAATTTCTATTCTAAATCATATCATGGAATATATAAGGCTTTTTAATATATTAATATAATGTATTTCATTCATAAAAGATACATCAGAATCAAAACTAGGAGAAAAATATAGGTATAGATTGAAGTGAGGCCCCATAGGTTCATTCATAGGTTTCAGGTGCTCAAAAAAATACCACTTCAAAAACATCTTAACATAGGTAGACTGGGATAGATAAAACACATTGGTTTGTTTATTCCTGATAATTTCCATGCCAAATATTTTCTTAGAATTCTAAATATCATTCATTTCAAAAGCAGTATTCAATTGGAATTTAACATGGTAGATCAAACTCATGTCATTTAATTTTATAATCTTATCATCAATAAATTGTATGTAAATAAAATCATTCTTGATATATTTAATGTAACCAAAAACAATATATTTAATTTTATCAAAACCATTTTGAATCATGAAAGAGTAAAACTTTTTATATAATTTCCTTGAGGAATCCTTCAGTCAATACAGTTATTTTCACAAAAGTAAAACTTGATCAGGATTAAAATCCTTTGAAAATACTTCTGTTGGTTTAATGTAAATCATTTCATCCAATTTCCCATGTAAAAAAAGTATTTTTCACATATAAATATTCAATATAAAAATGACTTCAGGTGGAAAAATAAAGAAATGATCTAATAGATGAATATTTAATAATAGGATTAAAAAATAATTATATCCAATTCCCTTATATTGAAGGAACCCTTTATCTATAAGCTTGGATTTGAACTTAATTTTCATTACTCTAGTTTTATCTTCTTCCTTTTTTAAAATCCATTTTAAACCTATAATTATACACCTTTTAGGGTTATTAATAAAAGCCAGTTTTTTTTATAAGGGTATCTATTTCATCATTCATAGAAGTTATCCACGTCATTGATTCATTAGATTTCATGGATTGTATAAATGTTTTTAACTCATCATTATTAATGTTTAGAGTATTATTAAATGTGTAAACAACCACATCAGTGTGAATAAAATTGGAAAGAGGTTTAATAGTTCTCCTAGATTAATACCACATTAATTGATAGCCCCTCAAATCACCCTCTCCCTTAACCTCCTAATTAGACTCAAGATCATGCTCAAGTTGATTCTAAACTGGTAGGGCAGGAATGGTGGAGATATTATTGGGATCATACCACAATACAAGTATTATGGAACCTCAATTCCTAAAGTTACAAGTGTACTAACATTATGAGACTCAATAGGCTTCTACTTTGGTGTCGAAGCCTTATGGAAGACTATATCTATACTTAATACACACTTATGAGAACTATCATTTTCAATCCAAATAATATACCACATAACCCCCTGAGGATAACCCAAGATAAAACACTTAAATTCTTTGGGCTCTAGCTTATCATCCCTTTTATGATCATAAGTAATGAAAATGAAAACTCTAAGATTTTATAGACTTGTGTAGAGCTAGTCTATATCTTCTATGGAGTTTAAAAAATAATGGAACTATATGGGACATGATCAATCAAATACATTATTATAGTTTCATTTTCTCCCTAAAAGGACCTATACAAACGAAAGTGTCAAATGATTATTCTTACTATATCTAAGATAATTCTATTCATCCTCTCAACTAGGACATTCTATTGTCAGTTCTCAACAACTATCTGGTGTCTAAAGTCACCTTAATAATTACAAAACTTGACAAATCCATTTAACCAATACTCAAGCCTTCAATCTTTCCAAATGGATTTCTGCTTATTCCCATATTATTCACACTAAATTTCCAAGTCATAAATGTGTCAAATGTTTTAGAATTTTTATTTTATATGTAAAACCATAATTATTACGAATATTCATCTATAAATATCACCAAGTAGTGCCCTTCACTATAGGATGAAACCCTATATGGTCCTCATAAGTCTAAATAGACATATCTAAAGGGGATTAGCTTTGTATGTAAACCTATTAAAGAAAACTCGTTTGAAATTTCTAAACACACAATCTTCACATAAGGGAATATTGTTGGGGATTTCATATTTTTGAAAACCTTTCCTACTAAGTTCACTCATCACTTTAGCACTAACATGTCCTAGTCGCATATGACATAGTATAATATTATTGGGAACAAGAGTATTAAGGGAATTCAACTTCTCCATGTACATCCTACCATATAATACATAAAACCTGTTTATGAGGGTTCCATTTATAATGTTGAGGGGTCCATTAGCCATGTGAATGCTTCTAGAATCAAACCTAAAGGATAACCCATTTGGTCTAGAACACTAAGGTAAATGAGGGTTCTTTTAAATTCAATTACCCACCTAACCTCTTTAAGAGTTTTCATCGACTCATCATGTTATTATAGCACCACAAAACCTATAATAATGATACAGATATTCCTATTATCTACAAGGTACACCTCACCACCCTCAAATTCACTTAAGTTAGTAAATTAATATCTCTTAGGGTCCATGTGGAATGAGCATCCAGAATATAGGACCCACTCTTCACTCAGGGAATTCGGATCATATTAAAAACATCAGTTGTATTAAAGTCTTCCTCTAAAAATAATGTATAATCATTGGTTTTCATGGATTGTTCCTCTATAGACAATTAATTTTAATATTCCTGAGATATTTACGAAGGAAACATTAAATCGGTATACCCCTGGACCCATAACAACTCCTATACTTACTCTTCCCTCTCCTATCACCTCTCTATTTAGGTCTTCCCCTTAAATTAAGAACACCAATCTCTTATTTCACATAACATTTCTTTGAATTTATTTATATCATAAGGTACATTTAAGATTTTCTAATTGTACGGTGTCCCTACCATACATAATTGAATATTTAATAGAATTATAATAATCATCTAATGATGTTAACAAAATGATGGATAAATCTTCACCTTCTAAATTGATGTGTATATTAGTTAAATGAAATATAATTTTGTTAAAATAATTAATATCTAAAATAATTGTAGTTATAGGGATCATAATAAAATTATGCAAAAGAATTTTATTATGTAGTATTCCTTCCAAATTTTTTATCATATATAGGGACTCAAGTTTATAATAGAGTTTTGCAGTAGTAGACTCATAGGTAACTTCTCGAAGAGACGTATGACCTAAATATAAGAGAATATGGGTTTTACAAAGGACATCAGTAGAAACATCTACCACAATATTAGAACACCTTCCATCAGTGGACATGGTAATTGCTTTCTTATTTGGAAGAGAAAGGGAATCAAGGATTTTGTTATGATCAACTAGGTCTCACATTTTTATCCACTATAAATTGAAATCATTATCCCCATAAAACTTATCTATATCAAATTTTCTAGATCTCATTATTTTAGGTTATATAGATATGATACACATTTTTATGGGACGTGTTGTCATGGTATTCCATGTGTAATATCCAAGATCCACTAAACTAGTTGCATGGATTATAAAACAAACTTAATAAATTATTTTATTAGGAAAAAAAAGAAACAAAGATGATGAGGAAAATTCATGTTGATCATGTCACAATCAATAAATGGGAAGGAAAATGAACACTGGGATATATTGTGCTTCAGTCCACATTAAACATAGGTTCATGGAAACAAATCTACCCCTATTATCTTCATTAATAAAGAAAACAAAAGTTAAATACAAAACTATAAATAACTAAAGTAGGCAAGAGAAAATATCTAGGGAATGATCTTAGTTAAATATGGTGGTGTTGATGAAACCTATCATGAGGAGTTAACCTCTCATTTTCCTATATGGATACATTCTACACACATGCATAGAAGGATGCATTGGATTTATTACTATAAAAAACCAAAGAACATTAAATCTAAACCCATTAAAATATCAAATCACTTCAATAAGATCTATATTGTAGAAAAAATAGTGATTTTTGACCTATGATTTCTTCTACATGGTTTCCTAATTCAAAAGTTGATTTATCTTTAATTCACTCCACTGAATCTCTACACTAAGACCAGAAAAAATGAAGGAACACCTTCCTTTAGTGGAATGCAGAAACCTCAAACAAGAGACTCCTCCAAACAGCTTTGAATATCTCTTCAATATAAAGAATGTGCATTTTATTTCTCTTGGGAACCAAAAAAATCTATTACATAATAATAAATGCTAATACCTGAGAGCCTGAAGGGGAAATCACTTTAGTAATTGATATGTCAATATAGCAGGCATAGGTGCACAATGTACCATGCATATATGCCACTGATGAATTGTGTAGTTCAAATGATAACCATGTAACTAATAGTGAGAAACATGTGGATCAGCTAGAAAATGAGAGATAAAAGAAAAACATATCCGAAAATGTAAATAATAAAATGGGCTATCATCAGATCAAAAATAATCAACATTCCTAAATTCCCTATGAAGAAAAATTGAGATCGAGCTGCCATTAAGTAAAAACTTGGGAATTTCAAATATATTAAAATGAAAAATTAACCGAAAAAATCTTGAAAACAAATTATTAATGTAAATACCACACTAAAGTAAACAATAATAAAACCAAATACAAAAAAAATTGGAAGATCAATTTAATTTTAAATGAAGAATGAGGCATGATGAAAACACATGAAAATTCCTAATAGTTTATAAATAAACATCCAATAATGTTTCTCATGTGATTCCTAAATACCACACTTTATGAAGATTATCCAAGATTCCCATTGAATCTCTGTCCTTATTCTCTTTGATCCAGAATTTACTGGGAGTTTTCCATACTTTTCTTATGATTTTACATGGATGTTTGAAATTATCTTTGGTACTTAATCTCCTAGTGACTATGAAGTCCTAAATCAAGTTTTCAACTTGCCTCATCTGTAGTTTTGATGTTGCTCATAAACTTCAAACGTTCATGATTCTAGTGAAAAATATAAACTCTCATTCTATTTCATGGATTTCACTATGTAAATCACAATCTTATATAATCCATGAATATTTTTATCAAAAAGCATGATAAAAAATCATAATGTATGGTGATTTTTTTTCAAGAACAATTTTCATGACCATATTTTTAAAACATGATGTATTTTTATAAATTCAGTATAAACCATGACATGATTTATAAACTGTTTCACGGTTTGGTGATTTTTTAAGAACCATGAACTTGTTTTAAAACACATCATGGTTCTAGAAAAATTTATTTTCTAGATACTACATCTATTAAAACTCCAGTACCATTGTAATGAAAGTAATTATGGTACTAGTAAAGTGGTGGCATCATATCCCTCATATAAACATGTATAAAATAAAAAACATATAAACCTATCATGGAATTTTTGGGATTTGAAAACTATTTCAGTTAACCATATGTTATTTTAAAAGATGAAGTAACTCTATATAATGATTCAACCTGATGATCAATCAAGTGGTAGTTGAAGACCTTCAATGGTGGAATTTTGGTTAGATAATAGTTTTTTATGGTTGTGTAATGGGCAATGGTCGGGTCACCAGCTTTATTGGTATTGTGGTGAATTTCATTGGGGATCGGTAGTCACTAAGACTCAATGGTGGGTTATCCATGAAACTCATATGATGTTGCAACCAGATAAATAGATAGGCCCCACTATAAATGTGGGGTGGGTCCAGTTATATGTGTATAAAATAGTAATGTGAAATAAATTAGACTATTATCTAATTTTATATTCAATTGAGTTTGTAAGATTTTTATCATCTAATGGTTGTTACAAATATGATAGTAGTGTCCCCTCAAGGATGTATAACTTAATTTTCTAAAATACATAAAAAAAAGTTTTATTTTTTTCTTTCTATATTTCTGTAAATATTGAATCTATGAGTTGAGTTTCTTGGAGTTTGTATTTTGGTTCGTTTGTTTTGGTGAGGTAAGTAGGGTGCTTGGACGTCCTATCTTTTAGTACATAAAATTCATAGGGTGTTTTCCAATCTATAAAAAAATTGTAAATTGGTTATCCACTACACATGGAATCTAGAGGGTCATCTTCTGGTAGATTAGTGTTATATTCAACCCTAATTAGTGGTATTAGAGGATCAAATATCGATAGTTGCACATGAAGGTATCGAGGTGCACAATGGAAGTAGATGGGTTGGGGATTTAAAAATTTTCATCACCATATCTATTTAACTACATCGTCTCTGATGATACAGAATCTATTCTGGAAGCTGAGGATCACACATGAATTATTTATGTAGTAAAATTAAACCAAAAATTCACCTCTTTCGATTTGATTATGTGTTCGACAACCACTCGTCATCGGTGACCATTTCTCAAAGTAACTGAATCTGGATCCCCCTAAATCATCCACACATGCTTCAAAATTCCACATGATTTTCAATCATCACATTCCATGAGCCAACGTGAAGATTCAATGAAGCCTTCTATGTCTCAACGATCACTGTTGTGTCAGTCCTTTGATCGTGAGAAAAAATTGGATATGTTGCTTGAATCGAGAGCTTCTATCTCTCGGAAGTTTGAGAGAGGATATAAAGGCTCTCAAATTAGAATGATGAATATTATCATGAAATAGAGCCTCCTCCAACTTCTATAATAAGCTTCAAAATACCCAAAAATGGCTCTTAGGCCCCTAGATATTTATTTCCCACTAAATAATCTATAAAAGATATCGTATGATTGACTTACTAAGTCATAAATATAATTTATATTATTATCACTTACTTGTGATATAATAAATATATTATTTTACAAAATCAATCAATTAACTCGAATCATCATTATTGTAAATATTAAATGAACATTGAATATTGAAATGATATTTGTTCAAATAATATTTTTCCATGTATTAACATAATATCTTGTGAATAATTTTAATAAATAAATTCAATACCAATCCTTATAAGCTTAAATAATTTGATTTTATTTATTTCATGGTGGTCATATATTCTCAATCATCACTCGGACCCTAGTGAATGGGCCAACAATTTCCTAAACTTCTATTCAAAAGAATAGGCCATATTTTTTAATACACCTAGTTTGTAACCCTCTAATCCCTTAACTTGATAGCATGAAATACTATTCATGGGACAAGATTAGTCTAGAAACTCATCAAATTCCCTAAGGAGATATGGAATATTCATAGTAAATAAAAAATTTCCTATGAACACTTGTTGTGTAATGTAATCTCTTTATCTCAAGATGTCTCATAAAAAAAGATTCACACTTTATGTCATCATCCCCTGTTTATTAATTGTTTTTTGACCTTGTGGGATGGGCTTACCTTTTTCTACCATGGAAGTGATTTTAATTAAGGTACTACCATCCTAATAAACTAATCTTCAGATATTACTTACTTTTTTAAATGATAAATTCCATCTTGATTATTCAACCAATTTCATACCACAAATGGAACACCCACCACAAGCTACCTCACCAGAACATAAATGTTATGGTTTTTTCATGAATCAAATTACATGTTTAAATATTATACATTAATAATAATATTAATTTAGGATACCATTTCATGTTTTCACATATTATAACTATAAATGACACATAAGACAAATGGTGTTCCTATTGGTAGGTGTTTCTGAAAAAAAATGTGTCACCTGACGATTGATTGTAGAGGTTTGAGTTTTGTGAAATAATTCACATTAGGATTAGTATTATTGAACGGTTTCCAATGGGTTTATTTGTGAAAACAAAAACACCCAATGGTTTTATATCTAGGGGACCTTATTTCTAAAGGAAGGTTCTCATTGGGGAGTTTGGTCGGTGATACTTAAGAACTAACATTAGTCTATTGGATGGGATTTTAGGATAAATCCAACAATTTGTGGTGGATTTTTTCCTACTCTGTTATATATTTAAGATTTCTTTTTGAATCCTTCATTAATTACCAAGTATGAATTGGGTCTCCCTTTAATTAACAATAAATTATTAGTATGTATAGAACTTATAATCATCTATATGTATCTGATGTTCTTCATCAATGGGGACATCTGTATGTATCTGCGGTTTTCAATCAATGGTATCATCTTATGTACTAATTAGATATTATTTGTTCGTTATTATGGTGATTTTATTTTTTGGCCACATAATGGGGCACTATGAAGTGTATCATCATCTAAGGAGACAAGAATTATTTTAATTTTAGGATAGGACTTATAAAATGGGACTCCAATGTATCATTATGAAATAAATGAGAACCCGTGTAATTCATTGATTCTTAATGGGGCACGTCAAACCTTTTAAGGTCATGTGATAAGGATCAAACCTTATAGTTTAACATCATCTTGTGAGGATGTCTCGGTGAAAGGTTCCTCATAAAAGATTGGTTTTAGAATTATATTAAAGTGGACCAGGGAACCTGGAAGGGATATGGATTCCTATGTTTAATAAGACCCTACTGGGAATGTGGACCATAGAGAATAGGTTTTATTTGGTGTTTTGGGTTTCCAGCATAGGGAGGATTTCTACATATCCCACTTAGATGGGAATGAAAACCTATATATTTCCGTTGTGAGGACCTTCACCTATAGTGTCCCTCTAAATTTTTTTCCTATAGAGTACTATGGTGCTTTAATTGAATTAAGTTGGGTATTATTTCTGAAGAGGATTCCCTTTGAGATGAGTTTTGATATATTTGGGGATTACACCAAATAGGAGGCCCATTTGGTGATTAAATGGTGACATTTTTGGGATTTATACCTATAATGAGGCCCATGATTGATTAAGTATTACACATATAATGATGAGAAAAGGATGGTTTTAGGGGATTTTCCGAAGGAGGATTCCCTGAGGTATTAGATCATATTAATTCTATGGTCATAGAAAACCTAAAAGCCCATGTGAGTCTTTCCTGGTGTGAGAAACAAAAAGAAGCAGTAGATTTGGGGAATCACACAATATGCTCTATATGATGATGGATGAGTGCTAGATTTTAATGGAATATGGAAATGGACTTGAATGATCCCATATCCTCTTTTATTTTGGTAATCATGATAGACACACCAGATGATCTATTCAGATATGACCCAAGAAAGCAGAATAAGAGTGTTGCCTCCTATAGAAGGATTGGGGGATTACTCTAAGAGGGATACCCTTGATTTATTTGGGATCACAGAGATGTCATAATCATTACTAACCTCTAAGATCACATGATGCATTCTTCGTGTGAGAAATAAAAGGAAGAATAAGATCTAGAAAACCAAACCATCCTACTCTTATTGGTGGATGAGGGTGGGGAGACAGTGAGAAGAAGAAGGGGTTGTGATGTACCCCTTCCCTCCCAGAATTTAACCACGGTATTGCAAAGTAGAAAGGAATAAAGAAGGAGAGTTATTTTAAGTAAGGATATGGTATTAATCTATGAGGGATGACCTAAAATTGGTTCTGGGGGAAAGTGGGTGATCTCATTCCCTGGTGAAGGGTATGAAAGGTGTCATCCTTACCCTCCCCGCCTGGAATCGAAGGCCGGGAGTCTTAGAGAAAGCTACAGAAGGACATGATCCTAACCCTAGTATCAGTTACCTAGAGTTCCTTAACACTTCCCCTAGGGTCGGGGTCCTTGTGACTGAGGGAATTCATACTCACCTTCACCAAGAGTACCCTACCCATCAGGTAGGACAATTTTAGGACACCTTTGACCATGGGAATGAAAACCCAAATGGGAGAAAACTATTGGTCCTATTTGCATTATTTTTGAAGTCTATAGGATTTTGTGGAGGTTCTAATTTGGTCCCCCTCATAAGATGGATCCAAAGTAGAATGGGATCTTCCATTGGTGTATTTGAATAGGGATCAAAGGAGGCTCGCGCAGGTCCTATTTTGGAAAGAAAAGGAGCTTTTTGTAGGTTATGGGAGGATAAGGAAGTGCTTCACACATAGGGGTAGGCCTATACAAGATGGAAATACCTTTGTAAATGGATCACCTGGGAAAAAAAATGGTCTAGGGTTTATCTTCGGAACTTCAGGTCTCCTAATGTGTCCATGGATGGGTCTTTCATAGGTCCCTGATTAGGGAAGGGGCCTCGCGCAAGTGGTTGTCCACTAGGGGATATAGGGTTCTCAATAAAGTGTATTGTATTTCATTAACTAGAGGGACTTTTATCCCACAATCCCCCTTAACTTCATCTTTTCTTTGGTTGTAGAGGGCTAAGTGAGGGATTTTGGTGGACCTGTGGGAAGGGGATTCATGACCAAAGCTTCAGGGTTTCTTTTGATTTTATAGTTCAAATGAGGGTCTCTCGGGTCCTATTTATAGGATAACAGAGAACCTAGGTTGAAGGAGTTACCTTTTTAGGTCCATGTAATAGGTGGCTGGTGTAGGTATCCCATGCAGGAGTGGCCTACCTTCCAGTGCTGTATAGGGGGTTGCGCGAGCCTTCTGATGTGCAGGGGCTACGCACCGTCTAGCTTCAAAAAGTTCCTCTAATTATTCTTCTATGTCTTCATCTCTATAATATTCTTGAGTTTCTATTTATAATATTTTCATCCCCGTTGAAAAAATGGCGTGTAAAAAAAATCCACCCCTCATGATTGGATATTATTTAGAAAAGAGTGTCTAATCCTGAGGTAGAATTGGGAAAAGATAGTGAACGTAGTGCAGGTATGCCATGTAGGGTACCCATGAAAGTCGGTGGCACAGGCTTGGTGCACAAGTCCATTGAATAATTACATGGTGTAAATCCACGGAATAGGTTGGATAAATAGGCCATTGGTGTCTATAAATACCACAGAACCCATTTCTCATTTCTTTCATTCCACACTCATACCTTTTTCTCTCATCTTGCAGGTCATTCAACTAGCCATTCCATGATTCCCTTTTTATCAACATCTCCTAAATAATTTTTTTATGTTATGGCCACTTGAGTTACTTTGATGCATGGGAAGAACCTCCTATAATATCCTTTCTAGAAAGATTTGATTGGGGAACCTGGGCAAGAGAACAAATTGGGGCTCCTACGCAAGAGACCTGGCTGAGAGCCTTGCGCGAAGGCCATACTTTTCCAAAATTTTTAATTATTTTAATTCAATAATTTTACTTAATGTGAAAACTTGATGCCTTCTTTTAGGTATTCAGTGTCTCCTTTAATAGCTTCTCTTGATAAATCTAAAGCAGGTGCATCAGAGATGATCAAGGCCGTCGAACCGAATTATTATGACATGAATGAATCTACTATTACAAATTTTTCAACACATTTGGTATCATATATACATGGGTATCCACAAATATAGGACCTAACCATGTATAATCACAAACCTCTAAAGTAAACCCTCATCCTACAGGCTAATAGATACTTTCTGAAATATTGGATTCTAGAACATATGAATTTTCCTTCCACCAATGTCTCCTCCAAGGGTGTATACATCAAAGACGGAATGGTTCCTATCAGTTATTTCTTACATCACATCCACTGAACCCCATACCTGATGTTTCACGCCACAGAGTCAAAGCCTCACTATTATGATTCAACTTTCCATGATTCATGGATAGACTAGTCTCAAAGTCGGAAGAGATACTGGGACTTCCACTCTGGAGGGAGAGTTCGGACTGAATGGATATGGGTGTACTGGGTGCGTTGAACTTGTGGAGAGTTTAAGAAGGATCTTCAAGATGTCATAATATATGAAGCTGTTTGGGTAGGGAAAACTTACATTTACAAAAACCATGAAATCATTCCAGAGATACTTAGCTGATGAAGTCCTCATAAAAATTATTTCCATCTGACGCATGGTGATTTTTTCCACAATTATTGTTGACATATATCCGGGTTCTTATGCCAAATTTTTTACAATGGTGGAGAAGGGAAAGTATACTCAATAGGGTTACAATATAAATTATGAATTTTCCGCAAAGACTAACCAGGCTTGCTTCCTCACAATGTGGCTAAGTATTTACTTACGGTCGGTCTGTGAGTCTAGCAGCGGGGTAAGGGAAGGGATGTTTATTATATTGGCTAAACTAGCTGAAGGGGTCCATATAGGGTTAGTTTCCCCATTATTATTAAGGATTTATAGGTTTTTTTACATGCATACAATGGGAAGGCCCTATTAAAATTATAGTCATGTTTCATGTGTTGTGGGGATGGATTGCAGCACACTTCAGTTCTTATGTCATGCTAAGCCTAGTTGAAGTCCATTATAGCCTATTTTACATATTTTTCTATACAGTTTCTTGAATATATTCTCTATCTCTCAATTACAATGAAGTGCTAAAGATTATGAACACATTGGGATAATTAAACTTCTTCTTGTATGGTGATCAACTGACATGGACATTCATGGTATCATTCATAGACAAACTAAGGCCATACATGGTATCTTTCAGAGATAGTGTATTGGTGGATCATATTAAAATAGTGATCATCTATACGGCATATGATTCATATTTATTTACCCATAATTTTAAACGTCTATAATAGTCAAACATCCCCACCCCATGCATTTTATGCTTGAAAAACACCGGATGTTGACCCGATAGTTCTAGATTCTGATGGTGGTGGAGGTTTCTAAAATTTCAATTACTCTACCTCCATCAGTTGCGTCAATCATACTAAAGTTTAGGTATAATAGTGAATATATTGTTTCATACCCTGAAGGGGTATTAAAAAAAGTCGTTCACTGAGTACCAGACATGACAACTACTTATTATGGTTTGCGCGGTAGAAACGTTCAAACCAAAGGTGATGATACTGAAGATCCTAAATCTTCCAGGAGATCTCCAATGAAGAACACTATGTATGACAAGGTTAAGAGAAACACAAATTTTGAGCCAAGGTAGTCTAGTCTTTATCATAGGGATGATACTCGGATTCTGGTCACCCGATCCTCTATGAGGGAATAGAGGCATAATAATACTTCCAAGTCAAAATATTTAGATCCTTCCTCACAACCAGTTACATTAGAGCCAAATTATGTTTGATCCTTAGTAGTAAAATCTTGGATGGGAATATCTCACAATATCAGGGATGCATCGGTGTTTCTTAAAGTTTGTATATGCATCCCATAACTATGAGATATCAGATCACCCTCGGATCTTCAACCCGATAGTGATTTGGATGAGGTGGGGAGATATGTTTAGGAGCTAGAGGCTTCGATATATTCAATTTATGATAAGATCCTGGTCAAAGAGTGAGAGTCTAACATGTTGGACCAATGAGATATTGAGGGGGTAAATGGTCACAACAAAGAGGAATAAGACGGCTATCTCAACCCTAATGATGTATATATATCTTTCCCCTTATATTTTCTTACACTTTCATCCAATAAAATTATTTTTTAGGGGATTTATTCATTATATCAGAGGATAAAGAGGAGTAGGAGGATGATTATTAGTAGTAGTAGTAAAGGTGATTGATTAATTGAGGTATGGGCCCACATGCACCCCCATCGACATAGTAGTTGATTCTTATGATCCCCTGGAACTATCCCCGAGTTAGTGGATGATGATGGATGCAATAGAGGGAGGAGTTCCTTAATTATCGCCTAAAATGTATATTTTTAAAGGGAATAATATGGGACCTTGTTTTCTCAAGAGAGATATAAAATTAGGGTAATGATGTTAGCCTGGCGTATATGCCTTAGTAAGTCTTTGTGTTGTTATTCAATATCATGACTTGCTTGACATAATCTTCTATATGTGATTGCCTTTTATTTAATATGATTCCCTTTCCTTGCTTAATGTATTTGGTACTGATCCTTCAAGGATCGATGAGGACACCCTGGTGGAGGCATAGGCCCATGATTATGAACACATCATCTTAACAAATGAAGCATAAAGAGATAAATTTGTGTCTACCACCATTCATGCGGATAGGGAAGAGATTCATGGTAATTTCAAATGCACACCATAAGGTGTCATAAATTGTTTCAGACTTTCTGCCCCAAATAACATTTCAGATCGATTGCCTACACCTGAGGACCTTGTAGCAGTTAATGTCAACCCTATTGTTTCTTTATAAGGGTCTGATAGGGATCTCAGATAGTGCAATCAAGTTGTTGTTGCTGATCTTTACACTATAGGGCTTGACAATGTTGTTCCTGCAGAGAACTCAGAAGAGGGAATCATTAGTGAAGCCAATTCAGGTCATGAGAAATGTGTCTCAGATAACCTTATTGGTTAGGATGATGTATGATGGGAGGGACTGTAAATTAAATAAGAGGTGAATTAATGGAGTTTGAGGATAGGTTAAATGTCATTAATATCCCTTAATCTATGGTTGAATTTGAGAAATTTAATAGGTTATTGGTTGGACATGAGTTCTCTCTTTGTTTCATTATTTTTCTTAAATATAATTCGACTTTCCTTGTTAGATATATTCCATACAATCAAAATTCATATAGATTTTTATACAAATAATATGGACAAGTCACTTCAAAAAAAATAAATCCAAGTGTATATTTCTTTCCTTACCGAGGAAGTGATAGTTGAAAATTATAAAGTGGGAGATCCCAAAGAGCCTCTAATCCCAATTTTAAGAAAACATAAGAGGATTCTCCCCATCATGAGATACTCAGTCCAAGAGTTATGGTCAGGCGTGCTAGGTATGTATCAATTCCAACAATCAACCTAACCATGGGTGAGTGTTATTAATCGTTTTGTTTACTTCACTACCTTTTTTGTTTGTTTTCCACCGGATGTTGATGAGAGGTGTCACTTTTTATTCAATAACATCAAATTCTATGACCAATCTTGAGAGGGGAGATTTTGTGCTAGCTCAACCAACATTTGTAGGTGAAATTGAGTCTACTTTAGAGGGATAAGAACATGGTTAATCATTGGTTGTACTAATATTAGGATACATCTCTCCCTCTGAGAGTGACTTTGAATCAGACTTTGAGACATAGCAGGATCTTCGCACTATGAATCACATTGTCTGGTGGAACATCTATAAGATAGTAGGGGATACGCCTCTTGAATATAGGTTGTGTGACTTCATAAACTACTATTCAATATTGGAATGTTAGGATATGACATATTTGATTATCGTGACGTCCCTCATATAGGGAAGTCTATCATCCAGCAAAGAGAAGAGGAGTGAAGATTGTATTAGGTTGAGTCACAATTAGTGGTCCAGTTTGAAAAATATTAGGGATGTTGTGACCCAATACGATTTCATCCATACAAAGAAGGTGGAGGAGTATCAATATTATATTGATGTTAAATCTCTCTAAATGGTGCGCATTCAATAAGAATTAAATTTCGTGCAGTCATAGATAATCCAACTCCACCGATCCTTGGTAGGTGATTTGGAACAAAGAACATATATTGTTATTTTAGAGTAAAATAAGCTCTATAAAGCTAAGGAGGTTTATTCTACACAAACTGTCGAGCTCCAGCAAGATTTGGACAATGATCCACATACAGTTCAACTTATCAGAGCTTATTTTGAGGAAAAACTATAGAATTTGGCAGAGAGACTTCAGTATGTGGAAGTTTCCCTATGCTTAAAAATATAAATTAAAAAGATTTTTGTTCCCAATCAATTATTATTGAATTTTTTTCTTCATTAAAATATTAATAAAACACTAATAATGACTCAATTAATTGAATTTCATCACTTTATAATTACCATAACAAGGGAAAGGGAGTCCTCTAATTTTTAACTAAGCCATGGGGCCTAGAGATCATAGTTTGAATGTTTCTAGGGTTATATGGAAAACCATACAAACATTAAATATTTTTGTGTCATCACCCTTTTTTTATAATTTTAATATAAGTAAGACATAGCAGGTGAGGTTTTGATTTGAATTAGTCATCACTTTGTGGGTTTTTATCCTAACAAGTTTTGTGTCTTTTATCTTTTCATGAATTTATTTTTTCTTAGGCCATGAAGAACATAGGTCTAGCGATCTAAGACTCGAATTTTGTCCAGAGTTCCCTTTGTAGGTTTTCACCCTGGCAACTATTGTGTCTCCTTTGGTGTTTAGTTTAAATTATTGAAAACTGGATTAGTGAGGTTGGTTTTTTAGGTCAAAAATCTTTTACCATGAGTTTTTAGATGATGACTCAAATAAATATTGGTGTCCAAAAATGTTCCAACATTATTTAGATAACCTAAGTGGGATTTTGAGTCACGATTTCATGGTTTCTGAATCTAAATCATATATGGTAATAGATGAGGTCTCTCCTGGGGAAGAAGTTACCACTGGTTGACAACCCATTTTGTGATATATTTTATGTAAATCAAACTAGGGTGTGTTACTTCATAGTCAAATAGTGTCATCCTCTAGATAAAAGGCCCTAAAATTGTGTGGAAAAATTATGAAAAATCAAAATAGGGCATGTTACAGCATAGTTATGAAAAAGAGTTATCATGAATTCTAATAAATTATTACTGGTGGCCAAATGATTTTTGTGAAGATTCATATTTCTCAAGACCATGGTGGTTGATGTTTCTAATAGAATGTTTCTGATAATGAATAGATTATATGTATTGGCATTGGACATGAATAGGAAACTACTCCTATTAGAATTTTTCTTGTGTGAAGGAGGGTTCATTTTCAATACTACAAAATTGGCCTTTAAAAATGCTATAAATGGATTAGATTAGAACAAGAAAATCAGTGATTATATGGGCAATATTAAAAGCCCAAGACCATTAACTTTACTTATAAAAGCGTTGATAAAGGTACATACAGTAGTATATTATTACAGCACACTACAGCACCAAAAACACACCAGATATCAATAAAAACAAGTCCCAATACAGAATTTAAATGAAATGAAGTTTACCATAAAAATAATTGGAAAAAACTATATTATAGACATTTAAATCATTGTTTTATACAATTAAATAAATAAAAAATATTACATACATTCAAAAACAATCCTAACTATCAATGTTACTATGATTTTAATTGAATTTCTTTTTCAAACTGCCAGCTTTGAATGAGTATTTTAAAAAAAACCACCTCAACTAGAAAAAAAAATCCACCTATATAAGAAAACAATTATTATATGTAATACTAAAAAATAAATAAATTAAACATAAATATGAAATAATAAAATAATTCTATGGACAATGATTTTACTTTGAAAATATCAAGATTACCCCTATGATTGAGCAGTGGAGGGAAATTTAAGAAGGGTGATAAATTTCAACACCACATGAGTGAATGGTTTTGTGGGAGAATAAGTATGTGGAGGTTTTGGTGAATAAAGGGTTAAAATATAGACATGGCAACCCAGATTTTACAAAAAAAATCACACGTATAAGCAAATAATTATTATGTGAGTAATACTAAAAAGAAATAAATTAAAA
Organism: Viscum album; assembly: GCA_963277665.1. NCBI lineage: Eukaryota > Viridiplantae > Streptophyta > Magnoliopsida > Santalales > Viscaceae > Viscum > Viscum album. Next base: position 1,959,370,348 of record OY728140.1, read on the forward strand.
ATGCATATGAAAAAAATATATTAATTATATATAAAATTATTTTACTACGAAAACATGAAGATTGCCTCTATAATTAATTATAGGTAGCGTCATTTCACATCCTACAAAGGTAGTATAGGTAACTTGAAAGAAAGTGATAAACGCATCATTTCAGGGGTGAAAAGGTTTTAAGGGAGAACAAGCATGAAAGTTGGATAGATCATGAAAACTCGAACAAAAGAATCCACCTATACAAGAAAAAAATTATTATGTGAGTAATACTAAAAAGAAATAAATTAAACATAAATATGAAATAATACATTAATTCTATAGACAATGATTTTACTGTGTAAACATCAAGATAAAATCTTGAATTAAGCATAGAAAATATCGTTTCTCTTCTTGAAAAGGCAAGACATGTGGATATAAATATTCTAAAATAAACAAACTCTATAAGTAATAATGAAAATTTAATCAATATTCCATTATATAATTTCATGGTAAAATAGGGAAATTATATCATAACATTACCTTTGAATCTATCTAAAGGGTTTCCTTCATTATAGTTTGTTCTTATGAGGGATTGGTAACATCATCATGTGCATAAGACATTTTCTGAACGATTATCCCAATCTTTAATTTAGATTATGTTCATATAGTAGATAACATATAATATTATGAGGAAAAACATGATATATTAAAAAACACTTTTACATTCTCATTGAACTCTCCTTATTTTTTTAAAGGTTTCAAGGATTTGGTTCCTCTTTTGAGAATAAAAATCTTATAATTTTAGCCCCCTCTAACGTACAATATATTGTCTACATTGGGACCAACATGAATTGATTGTGATGTACCTTACAGATTTCAATGGACTTGATTCATTTTTCATGTATCAATCTGTGCCACACTTAGGGAATCTTATTACTCTTTCATAGTCCTTGAAAAACAATATGATATCATTTGTACAAGCATGTATTTTTTATTGATTATTCTCATTGAACATAACATTCATTTAGCATCATATTTTCGGCATGGTAGTTCATTTTCTGCTGGTATCATATCTTTTAGAAGACCAAGTAGTTCTATAAAGTTGGTGTCACTCCATACGCTGCTAGATTTCAAATTATATAACTTAAATATAACGGAAAATGTTGTGTATTTAGTACAACCAGTATACAATGGATTCTCAGAACAGCTATTTTACTCCTGAAACAACTTTGTTCAATAACAAAGGTCATCTTTAATTTCCATTTTCATTTCTTCCATGTGATCTCCATCATCTTTTAGAAAGATATTCATATCAAATGACTCGAAAATTGTAGTATCATCCCAATCAAAGTCGGCATTCTTTTTTCCCCATTTTTAATCCAACATTTATATATTTGATCTATTTTGTGACAAATCAAATGTTTTTTCAACTCTTTCGGACTAATTTGTCTTGAATAACAATAATATAAACACAGACAGAGGATTTTAAAAGGTTCATCTGCATGCTCTCTTGAAAACATGGTAAACTCTTTAACTCTATTTTCATATTTGTTTGTCAAATGATTAGAGTGCATCCATTTTTTTCATATCCATCCTATTGGGTTTGTAAAAGATTTATTTTATACTATATATAAATAAATACATATAATATATTCATTATAAAAATTGAAAGTTATAAAAATTTCTAAAAAGAGAAATATAGATCATTTCTACTAGAATATCTGAGTTCCTAGATATTCCAAATCCAACAATAAGGGCAGTTGAAATTTGAAAAAATAGAGGGAGATAAAGCAAGATAATAAATGATAATATCACTAAACTTTATAGGTGTAAACTGAAAGATGGAAAGTGTAATGAACCCAGCCTGAATTACTTAAACAACACTAAGTTAGGTCATATTATGACCTCTAACGCACCTCAATGTTGGTAATGTATGGTTTAATATTTGGGTGAAAAACCCATAAATGGGAGATCCCCCCCCCCAAAAAAATATAAACAATCAGTACTAGAGGTCGCACAAAATTCTAACACGACCCTTGGGGTCAATAGACATAGAGACCCAAAATCATCATTTCCCGATATTGGAATACCTATTAGAAAAACAAATAGGGAAATAATTGATGAAATAGATTTATAGACACACATACATGTAACTCCAGTTTAAGAAATAACTTATAGTCTATAAGAAATATCAAATAGATAAAAACTTGATATTCAAACATAACGTGAACTATAAAGGCACCATAATGATTCAAAAAGTTAGGGATTAATGTGATAAAACATCAATTGCTTAATTGGAGATGACCCCTTTGAATCTACTCCAGATGAAAACTAAGGATCATAGTGAATCGTAAGAGGAACTAGATCCTATTATACATATAACCAATATATTAACATACATAACTCCACTAACTTCGTTCTTGAAAAATAACATTTGAAGGTGCATGTCCACTGAGGTTTCCAGGAAAGGTGTCATTATATATATAACCATTAGGGAACCAATAATGTACCTCAAATTAGTATTCAATAAACAAGAATATACGTAAAACATTTCTCCTCTTTCTCAACTGGGATGGTATGGGTGGGGAGGCATTTGGGGCGTGTTTGCGGGGTCTAGTCCCCGGGCTAGTGATTTACCTGTATTTTCTTTATTGTGTTTTGTGCCACTTTTGCAGTGGTACCCAATTTTTTTAAAATAATATACATGAAAAATTATACACATTTATATACATATATGAAAATATTTATTAGTAATAAGATATAAAACAAAGCAATAAAATAATAATGAATAAATCCAAGGTTCAATGTCAGATATAAACAATAGATCAAACATCGGTAGTCAATACAAATAAAGAACCACAAATGTTTCCCTAAACAACGGATCGCAAAAAAATCATAAACAATGGATCATAAACAAATCATAGAAGAATAAATCAAAAATGAAACCAAAAATACACAAAGAAAATAGGAAGGTCTTCCTCTCTAGTTTGAAGAAAATATAAGACCCTCTTCAGAAACCCTAATTTCAAATGAACAATGGATGTCGAATGAGATGTTAGAGAAACTAGAGGCAGTTGAGTGGTGTGATTCGACCTTTGATTCACCAAGGAGGAGCACTGGCAATGGGTGGCTTCCTTAGAAAGATTTTATATAGTAACAGGTTCACAAATGGTTAGGATTTTTAAATCAGATCGAGACACTTTTATCAGTGCATAAAAATAAGTTATGATAAAGATAGGACTTTATTAGTGATAAAGTTATAACACTAATAAATATTAATTTTATTAGTGCACTACTACAAAATGGGGCAAAGGAAGCACAACCCCTTTAACAGTGCTAGTAAAAAAGTGTTGATAAAGTGGTACCTTTATCAGCGCTTTTTTACTAGCACTCTTAAAGGTGACCCCTTTTATCAGCACTTTTATAAAAGCGCTGATAATGGGTAAATTTCAAAAAATAAATAAATAATTATATATTCATATATAAATCTATAAATATATTTTATATTGATATAAATAAAATATATATTTTTTAAATATGTTTTAGATTAGGATAAATGGAAATCTGAAATTAATGTATAAGATATCTAGTGAAAGAGGCTTATAAAATATTTTTAAAAATATTTTTAATTAATAATTTTGTAATTTTTATTGAGTAATAGTAATTTAATAACAGTTTTAATATAGAAAAAATTAAAAAAAATTATTAATATATAAAAAATAAGTTGATAATGAAACTAGAACTTCAAACGGTAATAACTATTGATCCGAGTGTCGTTTAAAGCTGTACATCATATCAAACTGAAGTATGCGATGATCTCTATGTGATAATGATCCAAGGGAACCTTATGTCACATTTTTCGAGGCCAAAAGAGGCCCATAAGTCCCTTAAAACAGATTTTTTATTCAGGATACCCCGATTTTTTAATATTAGAACAGTTATAACATCTGATCCGGATGTCTGTTAGGCCTTTAACACATATCATATTAAATATTATTTTCTCTTCTAAAATGTAATTCCCCAGTGTGGCCTTTTTGAACCATCCACATAGAGAAACCCCCCTCCCCCTTGAAGGAGTCGCACTCGAAGGTAGCTCCCCAACCGGGGAAGGAGTCGTTGCCAGCTGAGATGGATGAGCGTCCTGGAGGGTTACGTCCCGAAGGGTTACGTCCAGGTATCGATGGTCCGTCACAGAAATCCTTCAGTAATTGGGTCACGCCTCATTTTTCCTGCCCAGAGGAGTTCGGGTGACCCGGCAAGGCGATTGGATCCCAGGGGAGAGGCTCGCCCCGAAAGCGGACTCCCATGATTCAAACCCTGAACCTCCCAAAGAGAAACCTGATTTGGAAACTCACCTTCACCACTACACCACAACCGAAGTGGAATCATATTAAATATTGTTTCTGGTTCTTTAATTTGACTGGTTGTGGAGTTTAAATGGACTTATGGATTATAAGTTATGGTCATTTTATCATTCTATGGATTTTTAGATACACATATATGTGTATTTATTCGTAAATGTGTGTGTGTGTCTGTTTTATATATGTATGTATGTATGTATGATTTATTTTTTTATTTATTTATAAACTCACATAAGAAAACATACTTTATTAAAGTAATTAAATCAAATCTTATAAATACATATTAATATAAAAATAAATATACGGATAAAAAAATTATAAATAAAAATATATTAATATATGTTAATATATGAATAAATATATAAATATATATTAATATATTAATAAATGTATATATATTAATATATGAATAAATATATATATATTAATATAACTAAATATATTTATATTAATATTAGTCTATATTAATATACAAATAAATATAACTATATATATAAAAATAGATATATCATTGAATGAAAAAAAACTAATTAGATTAGTGGTAAAGATGCAGGTGTGCAAGGGGGGAGGTCTTGGGTTCGAGTTCTGGTGGAAGCAGGTTTGCACAGTAGCGGGGGATAGTGTTGTTAAAGAGAGGGTGTTTCACGGTCAAACTAGAGCGTGAAATGAGAGGGAGTCAACTTCCCCTAGAACTGATAAAATAGGGGAATGCGCCGATAAAAGCGGGGGGGAGGGCTGATAAAAGCTCCCCAGATTATATATTCTTTTTAAAAAAATCATTTTTTTGAATTTTATTAGTGCTTTTTTTAGCGCTGATAAAAGGGTACTTTTATCAGTGCTTTTGTTTAGCGCTGATAAATGGTACCTTTATGGGCGTTTTTTTAGCGCTGATAAAGGGGACCCCCTATCTTCGCTATGATTAACAAAGCTTTTCTACCACTGACAAAACCCTGTTTTCGGGTAGTGGATTTGTTTAACACTAATAAAGTCTATCTTTATCAGCACTAAAAAGAACTAATAAAGATGATTTTATCAGTGCTTATTATTGAAGCACTGATAAAGGATTTATAATTATAATTATAAATAAAAAATTGTAAATATTTATATATACTTAATAAATATATATAAATGTAAATATAGTACATATATTCCTTTTAAAATATATTTATTATAATTTTATATTTATTTATTTATAATTATAGAAATATTTTAAAAAAATATTTATATCATTATATATATTTATATAATTATACATATATATTTAATAAATATATATAAAGATAAATATGGTAAATATATTCACTATTTATGTAAATTTATTATAAATTTAATAATTATTTAAACATATATAAATATTTATTTATAATTATATAAATACTTTTAAAAAAATATTTATTTATTTGTAATTATTAGTATATAAATTTATAAATATAGTAAATGTACATTTATAAATATTTTTATTTATAAATATTTTTTTACAAATATATTTTTAACATTATTAATGAATATCTAACTTTAATTGCATGAATATATGTTAAAAATGAGTGAAATTAAATAAATTAAGAATAGGTACACATTAATAATATTAAAAAATGGATAAGTTTTGTGTGTGTGCATTGTAATATATAAAAATTCATTAATTACGTATATGTGAAATCAATATAACACACATTTGATCTATATTAAATTGAAAAATCAAACAAAATTAAATTATATGTCGAGTACTATAAAATTAGACAATATTATTAATTCATATTAATTTTTAATTATTAACAATTATTCAATAAATATATGACTATTTAATTTAAAGCACATAACTATATTTTAATATATAAATCCTATTTATATACATTAATATATATCTATATATTTAATATATACAATTTAATAACATTAATTATCACAATTATATAATTAATAAAATTTTAATATTTAATAATGTATAATAAATCTATTCATTTTTATAAATAATTTTTAAACTAATAAAATTTGAAATATTTGTTTTAATAAACACATTATTTATTTCTTATTTATTTAATTATTTTATATTATTTATTTGGACCTTTATTAGTGCTAAAAATGCACTGATGAAATAAATATTTATCAACTCAAAAAATAAAGTGCTGATAAAGGGTACCCTTGATTAGGGCTAAAAATAAAGCACTGATAAAGGATACCCCTTATCATTGCTAAAAATAAAGCACTGATAAAGGATACCCTTTATTGTCACTAAAAATAAAGCGCTGATAAAGGTTTATGTTATCAGTACTAAAAAAAGCACTGGTAAAAGGTTATATTTATCAGTTCTTTCTTTAACACTAATAAATATTCCATTTATAAGTGTTTTTTCTAGCGTTGTTAAAGGCATGTTTGGTAGTAGTGTTTATTAAATGACTGATTTCAGGGGAAGGTACCGTCCTAACAAGGATTGAAGTACCGTGTAGTTTAATGTCATGCAACCAAGACATCAACTATATAGTTTAATGTCTCACAGTGAGAAGGTTGTGCGATGCAGTTTAATGTCATACAATGAGGAAGATATGGGGGATATAATTTAAGGTCTTTATCTTTGACCAAAATTTTAATAATTCTATCCTTTCATGGTAATCTATCTGGGAATTTTCCATCACTTTTATGTATGAGGAGGAGAATTTTGTAAGATGTAATCAGGGGATCTCCATATCTGAAATGTGGTATGGGGAAAATGACTTATGGTGATAGATGATGTATCTCCTAAGGATGACGTTACCACTAATTGAAAAATCCATTTTATGAGATAATTTTTAAAAATCCAACTGGGGCATGTTACTGCATAGTCAGATAGTGGAATACTCTGGCTGACAGGCCCTAAATTTGGTGTGCGACTTATAGGGTGTGTTACAACATTGTCATAAAAAGGGGTTCTCAAGAATTATGATGTTCTATTACAGGTGACCAAAGGAAGATTATGGAGATTCAAATTTACCCAGACACAGAGTTTGGTTTGTGGAAGGAAAGTACCAGAACATGGGAGGATCATTTCAAGTAAAAATTACTCAAGAATGGGGGAAAAGGTTTCTTGTGTATGTCCGAACCAAATATGGGAAATATGGTACATACAGTCTTAGGTCATACGACTAGGACCATAGAATTTTGTAAATGATATGTGATGTGTGGGATACCTGACCAAGTTCACTCTGGCATAATTCAAACATGAGGGGGTAATTATAAACCATGGTATTGTGGGTTCTGAGATTGGGAGAAAAGATATGGGAAAAATATGTGAGGGATGAACAAAGACTGATTCAAATCACCAGTTCAAACATAATGTCATCAAAGCTTATGAGTAAAGAAGAGTATTCCCCCGAGGGAGAAGTTACCACTGGCTGATAAACCCATTTCATGGGATACTTTATGCAAATCCAACTAGGGCGTGTTACTGCATAGTCAAACCGTGGAATCCTCTAGCTGACAAACATGTTTTGTGGGAGAATTTATGCATATACAACTAGGATGTGTTGCTACACAGTCAAGAAAATGATCCCTCAGGTATGATACATTCTATCATTGGAAGCTGGAGAAATTTTGTGAAGGTCTAAAAGTGTCTAAGATTAGGATAATGACATGTATAGGGGATATGTATTAGCGCAAATGAAGAGTTTGGACCAATATTGGTCATGAAGTGTATAATCCTTTGCATAGATCTTACTCATATGTATAAGTGGACATATCAGTTTCCTTGGTGTACCCCCTAATGAGGGGACTAGAATTAAGAGCTCCTACATAGATCTTTGTTTGTACACAAGAGAGGGGATATTTGTTTTTTTACACTGTAGATGGGACTATGACACAAGGCCTATCTGTCACTACATATCTCACTAAAATGAGAATCAATCCACATGTAGTTATTGAGGTACCATGCAGTTTAAATCCATGTGGTTGAGACATCAATCATGTTGTTTAATGTCATGTAGTAAAGATAAAGGTGACTCGACATGAATAATGAAAAATAATTATAGCTGGACCCGGGTATAGGACTCGAGTGTCACTACATATCTTGTTGAAGTAATAATCAAGCCACTAGTAGTTCTAAAAAGGATTCCCCATACTTAATGAATTCATGTGTGGAGAAAAGGGAGGTTTAATATGGGCTCATGCATGGGGTGAGACACCATATTGAATCTTCTTATATATATATGACTTGTATATAGGAGAGTAGGGTAATCTCCTATATTATGTTGTAGTTGGGTCTAGGATTGAAGATCCAAATGTCTCTATGTATATCATGGAATTGAAATTAATCAACAAGTAGTTATTGAGGAAATTGTGTAGTTTATTACCATGCGATAAGGAAATCAGGTGTTCCTTTTAAGGTCTTGTAGACAGGACCATGATAACCCCAATTTGAATTGATATTCCTTACTAATACAAGGAACTCTTGTACCGAAATTTCTAAGCTTGTGTGATTTATTCTTGGTGTGAGAAATAAGGAGTGGTAAATGTTACTTCTACCACACTAAGTCAATTCTTGAGAATAATGACAAGGGAATTAAGATTTTGTGGTGGCTAGTCTAGGAGGTGTAATCCAGGAGTCTCTACATATCTCATTAGTAAGATAATCAAGTCATACGTAGTTCTTCAAAGGTTTCTTATATAGGTCTGACTTGTACATAGGGAATATGGGATTTTTTTTACGGTTGGACCTGAATTTAATGATATGGGTTTCACTGCATATCTCATTAGAATGATAATTAGGATACACATAGTTCTTGAAAAGATCTTGCAGCTTATCATCATGCAATGATGATGTTGGCCATGCAGTTTAATGTCTTGCAGTAAGGACGTGGGTCACCCGATATGGAAAAGAATGTTATAAATGGACCAAGGTATAGGACCTAGGTGTCTCTACGTATCTTGTTGAAACAATAATCAATCCACATGAAGTTATTAAAAATGGTTCTCTACCCCAATTAGGTTCTGACATAAGGAAAATGGGTTTTTATATTTTTCAAAATTATGAATATACCTAAGACATGAGTTCTATGCGTCACTATGTATCTCTTAGACATGATAATCAATCCACCCATAGTTTTGGAAAATTTCCCAATGAAGGTCAGATTCATAAACATAGAAAATGGAGATTTTATTTTTTACAGATGAACCCATGATGGGAGGTCTGGGTTTCACTACATATCTCATTGAAATGAGAATCAAGCCACATGTAGTTCTTGAATAAAGGTATGGTAGGGGTACCAATAGTAAATATTATGATCCACTCAAACAAAATGTTACATAGTTTTACATTATGAAATAAGGATGTGAACCATACAATTTAATGTTATACGGTCAAGACAATAATCTACATAGTTTAGAGTCTTATATCTTGGACTATATATGTTGTTGTATAGTTTAACATCATATATCTTAGATGATATTTCATGCCTTTTAAGTTCATGAGAAAAATACCAACTAACAATTTTACATCTTTTAGCTCGAGATAATCATCGTGTGATTACATGGAATATTTTTTTAGGAACCTCGCATTGGTTAGGGTTCTAATGATCTCTCCATCCATTGAGATCAAAGAATAATCTCCATTGGAGTGGCACTTGTGTATAGAGTAAGGCCAATCCAACTCTGGTTCAAGCTTTGGTGGATTCATTACTAGTATCAATGGAGTCCTCATGACCAATACCAATTCTCCTTGGATAAATTAATGGAGGCGGACCATCTTGTTAAAGGCTCACACTATATACTTTTGATAGACCTCCAAGTGATGAAAGGTGTGCAATATTTTCTCATCAATCTTCTCCAATTCATCTAGTTGTTTTTGGGATTTCTCATTTGTGGATAGTTAGTCACAAATGAAAATATGGAGTGATGGAAATTGAACCTCAGTGGGAAAGACTTCCTTTCTCCTCTATATGTACGAGTATGGGGTTTCTCATTTCATAGTATGGGTTGAAGTTAGGTAATCCCATAATGCATGAAATATCTTTTTGTTAAAAGAATTTTAGGGTATTTTTTAAGGTCTATATCTATCTATTATCCACTTTATGATATCAGGATGAATGGATGGATCTAATATTGCATTCTTGATATAGATTTTCCACCTTAGGGGAATAGAAATTGGTGACTTTGTCAATCAATATTTTATAAGGGACACCAAATCTGGTAATGATGTTTTATTTCATGAATCCAATGATTCTTTTAGATTTGACTTCTTTGAGGGGAATTGTCTCAGTTTATTTGGAGAAGAAATTAGTAGCAGTTAAGATGTATTTAAATTTCTTAGCTAGAGGGTATGGCCCCACAACATTATTTATCCATAAAGAAAATGGCCCAGAGTATTTGGTTGTATGTAGAAATTTTGGGGGTTGATGGATAAAGTTGTCATGCATTTGGAAGGAATGAAACCTCTTGGTGAATTCTATGAAATATTGCATCATATAAGGCCAGAAGTATCCAAGCCTTTAGATTTGGTTGGAAAGCCTGTATCTTGACTGGTGGTCACTATAGGCTCTCGACTGTACTTATTTCATGAAAATCGTGGTCTCTTCTCCATCAATACATATGATAAGGAATACATCAAAGACTCTTTTATATAATACTTTCTGGTGATTTGGGACACTATAAAGAGTGAAGTTAGCTGCTCGCTATCAGATTTTCTTTTTCACATCTCTATTGGGTGGGAGTACTTAATCCTAAAGGTATTCCATGATTAGAATCATCCACCCAGTGTTAGGGCCATATGGCTCTGGGATAGGACTGACTTAATTAATCTCTTCCATTTTAAACTGAACAAAAGGTGAGACCATTTGGTGATGGGAAATTTTGATTATCATTTCATCCTGGTTTGGATTTTTCAAAGTTTTAGATTCATTTTACAATGCATCTACCTATGAATTTTTTGATCGCAGGGCATGAGTCAATTTTGGATCTGAGGGTAACTCTTTCATTAACCCTTGTGCATAGTCAAATTGGTGGATTTCATATTTATTTATTATAGCTTAATACCCATTGATATATTTGATTACTCACTCTATATATCATTTCACCTCTAAATGGTCCATACATATTTGGAGTGCCAATTTCAGGCCTGTAATAAGGGCATGATATTCAACCTCATTGTTAGTAAAACCTTCTGATAACAAGAAGTAGTAAGGAAATACATATTTTTATAGATAGATAAGAATGATCCCTAACCCAATTTTTTTGATCTTAGGTTCTTCCATTCTACTCCCTTTTGGGCTCCTGAATGCTCCGTCAAAATAAATTTCCCACATTTGGGGGCCTCCTTGAATAGAGAATATCTCTTAATATAGAAATTCAGTATTTAATGAGGTTTTTTTTCAGATGGGTGTTCTACAAGGAAATATTCTAATTCATGTCCTTTCCATACACTTTGAGGCATGAAAAATATGTAAAACTATTGCAGAATAACCTCCTACTAATCCAAACATCATGTCAATATAGAATATCTAAGGATATATTTAAGAGGGTTATTATGAGAGACCAATTGGAGTTAATTGTATTATAGGTAGTGCCTCAGCTTCTAAACTATGAATATTAACACCAGGAATCTCTTCTTGATATTTTAATAAAGTGTCTCAACATCAATCACAGTTCAACTAAGATAATAAAAGTTGTTTTCATTCCCATCATTATTCATTTTCACAAGGATGGAACCCAATGATCACTCTAGGGACGCCACATATATAATGAGTGGCATTCCCCAAATAGGTGGAATTAATACTGGGGGATCAAGAGATATTTCTTGAGTTTTTCAAATAATTCCTGACAATAATTGGTTCACTGATATGTGACCCCCTTCTTCATCAATTTAGTGAAGGTAAAAAACTTTATTTCAATGTTAGATATGAAGAATCAAATGTGGTCCAAGTGTCATTGAAGTCCTCTAAGCTATTTGAGTTTTTGATCAGGTGACATGATAAGGATAGATTTTTTTTTCTTAGGGTAAACTCTAACTCCACGATGGCATATGAAGAAGCCAAGAAACTTTCCCATGGTTACTATGAAAGCCCAATTTAATGGGTTTATCTTTAGGATTTGTGGTCGTAGCTTATTGAAGATGGTCACTAGGTCATCCAGGTGGTCAGAATGTTATTGGGACTTAACCACTATATCTTGAATGTAGTATTCAACAAACTTCTCTAAAAAAATTGAATATGAAATGCATGGAACATTGTTATATGGTAGGGGTGTTCTTTAAGCCAAATAGAATTATCTGAGAGTAGAATAAACCCTAAGGGGATTGAAGCTGATGTATTCTTAATATTATAGGGCCATATGAATTTTTTAATACCTTTTTCTATCCATGAAGGAGAGGGCTTGATATCCAGTCATCCCGTCAATTGGTATTTTTTTGCTTGGAACCGAAAATTCATATTTTGGATAGTACTGATTGAGATATATAATGTCGATGAAAACTCTGACTTACCCATTCTTCTTCTTCATAGGGATATGTTGAATATCCATTTAGGATATTGTGCCTCTTGGATGAAGTCATCCATGATGATATTATCCACTTCAGCCTAAATTTTGGAGGTTTGATTTTGGTGTGTTCATCTGGTTGCTTTTTTGTATCCATGATGGACTTCTAGAAAACCTAAGTGATGGGTGGCCACCTTAGGATAGATTCCTAGAATCTCTATTTAATTATATTAAAACCTTTCCCATTGTTACTTCAATAAGGAAGTATATACCTCTTATTCTTATGAATTCATGTCTACGCTAAACAAAGTGGATCATGGATCTTCATCCATAAACAGATTTATTTCTCTATGTTTATCAAAGGTGGTGGAGAAACCTTACACAAATTATGGAGGGGAATCCTTATGGTATTACTTATCTTACTATACCTCATGCGTTATCTTTTACACTTCTTTATAGAAAGTAATTGATGAAGTAAGTTTCTAGTAGTTAAGTAAGGAGTCAACAATCAGAAATTCCTAAAATGAAGCAATTATTTCTAGATAAATTAAACATGTTGCTCTAATTTTGAGATCTAAATGGGAGAAAGGGGGATGAGAATGAGAATATTCATTTTATATCATTGTCAGGACAAATTATTCTATCCTAGATGACATAACTAGGATTTATTGAAGCTTGGGGGATGGAATGAATACATTTTCTTCCGAGCTTTCATTAATGCTCGGAGAGTTGATATTTTAATCCATGATTTCATTACTACTCATAGAGTTGACAATTTCATCCATGATTTTATTATTTTTTGAATAGTTGAAAACCTTTCCAATGTTGTCAGGTTCAGTTTTCATGACTGACATCACAGAAGTTGTTGGTTGTATGCTTGAATTTGAACCCATATCTTTGATTTGGTCAATTGGTAGAATATAATTTACATTAATCTAGTTTAAAGGGTTAGAAAGAATCATATCTAGACTATTTAGGACATATATTTACATGACATCGTCAATCATTGACTATATCCCTTCCCTATAGTAGAATACTTCATCAATGTACTATGAATCACATGAATTTAATGGGGATTTTCCACCATGAAATGTCCAAATTTGACCATTGATACAATATTTGAGGCAATAGTAGAATGAAGAAGGGATGGTCACATGCTGATGTAGCTAAGGTCTTCCCAGCAAAACATTGAAGGTTCTATCCTTCTGAAAAACCATAAATCTTAATTCAGGCATGAGATCCCTAAACTAAGTTCTGAGTTTGATTTCACCAAGAGGATTTTTATCATTATTATCATTAACCTATAACATTAGAGTAGATATGGATAATTGAAATTCATTGAAACAAAGTTGATGAAATTTATAGACTGGAATGAGGTTAACTTCAGAGCCATTTTCAATGTAGGCTCTTCGGATATCAATGTCATTTATTCTCCCAGATATATACAAGGGTATGACATGTCCCTCAATAATGGAATCCTCATCCTAGAATATAAAAGAGATGACATTGTGGCATTCTCTATGATCATTCTCTGCACGATATACTTTGGCAGAAGCAACTTCAACTTTAAATTCCTGAGGGCTTAATAAGACCACTATGATTGATTCCTAGAGGCCATTTTATAGACTCAAAGAATATAGTATTATAAAATGGCTATTACTAGGGATAATTTCTTCAAAATATCATATTTATGGTCCAAATATTTATGCTTACTAGCATGGGGATTCTCTTTTGTATGTTCTTTAAGAATTAAAGCACTTGATGTGGATGTAACATCCCTTAGAATAGAAACTTTATTTGCTTCTACTCTTGGTGGATTGGGTTGACTAGATCTTTCTGCACACTAAGGTTAATTAGAAGATAACGTGTTCTCTAGCTGATCATCTAGGATGATTTCGTCAGGTAAAACTATGACATGTGTGTCATAACTTCCTTCACACCTACTGAGCTCATTGGAGAGATCTCCCATGAGTTTTCTCCCCATTGATGCTTTGAGTTGGGATGTGATTAGAGCGGTGACTCCTGGAATGATCACTTCTTCCCTTGTATCCTTGACTCTAAAAACCTCTTACCCTAGTTCCCCAATCAAATTCATGGAATTACATTCATAGTCATGTTCATTATATGATAATAGATCCTTTAAGTGAATAATATTAATGGAACTAAATATCAACTCCTCATTTGATATATATTATGTCAGGCAGGTTGAATCTTGTTGTACCATTTGGAATGGTGGGTCCCGTGATCTTATGATTGTAGGCATGACGTCCACTAATGAAAAATATAACTTTGTACTTTACATAGGATCATCTTACTATGTTTTCTTCTTTCTCTTCAATCCATGTATCTTTTTGGAAGACTGGCTTTTAGAGGGTTGATTTTACAATAGGGTCATTCATGTTGTGGAAAAAGCATTTGGGGACACAGTAGGTTGTTTCAACTATTCTTAGAGGATAGAATGATTCCATTTGACCATATTTCTGTCCATATAATCACTAAACTTATACATAATCTTGTTTTTAACTTCCTTCCATTAACTCCCCTCCTTTGGATTGGTGTCATAAACACATGATACCTAAGTAGGTGGCTTGCCCAGATTCACTTTCCTAGATTCTTCCATTTTTTGTAGGATGTATTTGAAAATGAAACATTATTGTATATTGTGCCACAATACTTGATGGAATGGGAAATAGTTCAAGATATCTTCATCACCATCCTTTCTAGGTTTCTTGGGCTTTGAAAAATTGATCATGTTGTTTTCCATTGTCGATATGAAGTATATAGGGACTTTCTCACATAGAAAAGAATTGACCTTATTTTTTATCTCCTAAAATTGTTTTCTCCTTTTCTCTCTTTGATCAATCTGAAGAATCATATGTTTTTGCTGATGCTTAGGAGGTAGAACTGCATGATAAGGTGTATGATTTTGAGTAAGAGTCAGTACAAGGGCCAACTTAAGCATAATAGTGGTAGCGTCAAAATTCCCTATTCTCTTTCCTTGAACTGATGGAAGTAATTAGGAAACAGATTTGGTCTATGTGATAGATCATTACACTCTTTGAGTGATCACAAAAAGGTCCTAAAACCCTCCATTATATCTCACAGAGGTAAATTTCATGTGCAACTCATCATGTAGATTCGCTAAACAGATGGGAAACAATAATTCTAGAGGGATCAACAGGTTTAAGAAGTATATCAATATTTTCCACCATGAAATGAAATCCGAAACCCTTTCATTCTTCTGCTACTTGTAGTTTTATAGGTATATTACTATTTTCTTCTATAGAGTTGAGTTATACTATAATAGGAACTTCTAATGAATATTTTCTCACCCCTTAATTGCCTAAGTCATTAAGATAGTGTACCATACAAAGGCTAGTCCCTATAGTAATTACATGAATAACCTGAGTTTCACTACCTAATGTTGTTCAGGGTTCCTCATCATAGGATCACAATGAGATATGACATGCATCTAATGGTACCATGGGTCTCCCGATCCATTAAAAATTGGAATTTTAGGGTTCCAAAAGTTTGGTCGCGGAAGAGTTAGATATAGCCATTTAGGGAAAGGCTTATATTTCAGTTGTATTGGAACATGTTATTCCTATATGGATTCTAATCAAGTTGATAGTTACTCAATAGTGTTCATGAGAACTCAAGGAATATCTAGATGTGCCTGAACTTGAACACATGCAGTGTCCAGTAGGTCTATCTGTGGTGGAACTGTTGGTATCTGTCGTGGGTTTCCTATAAGGGAGGCCTAATAAGGATGCACATCCACCCATTCTGGATATATACCTAATGGAGGGAACTTCCTGATCTACTATTTTTGGGTCCAAGTATATTGTTTTTGGGTATCCCAAGTTGATCGGATGTTCCAGATCCATTTTAGTTATTATGGAAAACATACTTTGTTGAGGTGCACCAGTTGGGAGTGTGCCTTGAGGATCTTCCTATATAACATATCCATAAAGAAGGCTACCTCAGATTAGTTCATCATTGAGTCTCCACAATTATTTCGACTCTTCCTCTTGTTGAGAAAATATTTCTTCAAGTGTAAGGGGTCCAACCTCTTCATGAAGTAGGCAAGGCATAACCTTACCCTTACACTTTTATTTATTGGGTGCTCTCTAATGAGGTAGTGGTAGAGTGATTAATGGAATGCCCCGATTCAGGGTGAGTCTCTAATTATAGGTATGTATACCTCATTCAATTGTATCTGTTTGTACCATATTTTGAACTAAAACTTCCTCCTCTAACTCCTCATATGAATTTGTCTCACACTCTATGGGGTCTGTAGGGATAGTGTTAATGAAATTTACTAACACATAATGCATTGTAGGCATTTTATTATTGTATTTGTGAGACTTCATTATTCTATTCCCTCTATGAGGCCTTTTCCTATCCTTTTTTGGTTCTCTAGGAGCCATATGGTAGATGGTAATTCAAAGGGAACATCTAGATAGTTCATTGATGCATGTCCCTAATGAAGGTAATGAATCATGTGATGGGATGAACTAGGAGGATTCTTTCTATAGCGTTTCCAATAATCAGGAGAAGACTGACATCATCTAAGGAGTAGGTTGTTAAGGACAACAATCCCCCATACCTAAGGGTTGGGGTGTTTTCCCATTCCACCTTCACAACTCTTTGGGCCTGGTTTGCTGACCACAAAGTTTGTGTTGAAAATCCCCCAGTTCTATGGGCTATGGTTTCTCCTATATTGTTGTGGTTGATACAACCACTCTTTTCTTTTTTATTTTATGGAGTTTTGTATAAACATGGGTTGGGTGCATCATTTGGTATGCACTTGATTCACCCGCTTCTGAAGATCGTTGCACTATTTCTGACATTTGTGTTATTTTATGACTGAATTCCCCTTAGCGGGACGCTTGTTCGATATTTTCAGATTCCTCATGCAGAAGTCTCTCAATATATTTCTCTCTTCTGTCCTAATGTTTGTGAGATTCATTCAAGGCCTATTTTTGATGAGGATGTAATCAATTTTGAATAGTTCCCATTTATTAAAGTTTTCTTGAATCTATGACATTGCATGATACCAATTTTTTCAGGATTTTATAGTTAGGGAGAAAGGTGAAATTTAATGATTCATGTTCATTCCATCCTATAATATGAATAACATATGGGGAATTGATGATCAACTACCATAATCTTTTTAATGCACTGAGGAACGCATTTTAAAGGGATCCTTGTTATTTCTAAAAATTTGGATTTCATGTAGTTAGGAGATTTTCCAAGTCAATTTGGCATTTTATCCCTTATATTACCTTGACATGACTTAAATACTCATCATAGGGTAATACGTTTTCTCTCATGTGACAAAGAGTTTCCCATATATTAAGTTAGATTTCATTCACACAATCTTCCAATAAAACTTCTGGAATGTTGTATTAAGGGGTGGCTAAAGGTCGGAACAATACTGGTAGTTCATCTTTTGCAAGCTATTTCCTCATTTTTATCATGCCATGTTCATCTTTTACTAGAGGTTACATAACATAGTTTGACCAAATTGGATGTTTTCCTACTACTTTATCATAAACAATAAGATCTGTAGGCACTCCCTCTGTTATATTGGAAGGATGGTAATCCAAGGGGGGTTCAAAGAATGACCATCACCTTGGAATATCTTCTAACTGAGAAAGAATTTCACTTTTCAATGATAAGGCATAAAACATGATTGGCCTTGTTTTCCCAAGTGCCTCATGGTAGGAGGGCTTTCTCATCATTAAATCTCTAAGTGGAAGTCCTTTTTGATGAAATGAAACACTACAGTATAGAGAACATTTGCAGTGAATGTTATCATGGGGAGGACTACCATGGTGAATCATAGCAAGGGGAAGACCCTATTTCTCTTTGATCTTTCAGACACATTGAGGGATATCGTGACTCTCATCAGGAGATGGGATCTCGAGACTGATCAGATTATGGCCATGAGGCAATCCTTCAAGGTGAAGTATCTAAGAAGGACCTTTGGAATTAGGGATACTATTCCTATAATTTGGTAATGGGAGAGTAGTATCTTAATCTTTTATAGATAATCAGCTGAGATATTCAATAACTCTAGTATTAAGTAGATCAATATTTTAGATTAGCACTTCATTTTCTAGTCATATCTAGTGAGGATTCTTTTTGGATGCCTTCTTGTGAGTGACTGGGGCCACTTATTGGGGAAAGTCATTTTTAGTCTTGGAATATTTCTTTAGTAGCTCTAGTGTCACTACCATAATTTTCCAGTAGGCTTCTATAATTTTTGCAGGGGTTTCTGTAATGTCCTAACCTGGGTGCCACACATCAGTGCCCTGAGCCGATCGATTACATGACCTCAAGAATGCCTCCCCATATGCTAGAGGTAGTTGGATAGCAGTGTGAGTCTAATACGAATACCATGGGGAGACTATACCCACTTTATCAAAGTATCACAAAAACAGAAATAAATAAGAATAACCAAATAATATAAACAATAAATGAAAAAACCAGTATCACATAATGACTAAAATAGGAATACAATATACAAACCAAAATAGTAGATATGTCATGCCAAAATACATTTCAAGTCTCAAATAAAAAACCCAAAATCAAGACACTAACAACTTCCAAGTGGGCCCCAACACTAATTTTGGTTTACTCATCTATGCTTCATCTCATATCATCCATCTAACATAGGGTTCTAACCTTTATCCTATCCTGCAAACATGAAATCTATTTAGATAATGATCAGACATCCTGAGTAGGGTATGAGTATAACTCAGTAGTCTATCACCAACGGTGTCTAAAAAAATATCATGTTAATAACAGTGTATACAATTTTATAAAGAATAAATTAGAGTTCATAAAGTAAATAGTTATCAAAATTCATTATTCTTTAATTAACCACATAAAACCCCAAGTTACTAAGGACACCCAAACCCTCAACACCTGCTTTGACCCATATCGGAGTCTAAACCATATCTCATAAAATGGTAATAAATTTAAATTTCAATTAAATTCATTGTATAGCTAACTGGAACCATAGTCCAATGCCAACATTGTGGGCCTATAATACCATGTCAATCACCCCATGGGTATTTGAAGCATCAGTCTATGCCCCACAACTCATTAATAACTTTGTACTTTTGAAACATTAATCTATTTCTCACGCACATATATCAGTCAATCACATATGGGATTTTGAATCATTATTCCATGTCCCACACACATATATTAGTCAATCAAATATATCACAATATCACATGTATCATAATTTCATAAACATCAAGGTTAATAATAATTAACATTATTTTCAAAAATTCGCATCATGGAGTATCAATTCAATTATCAATCAATCTAGTTTCATCAATTTAATCACATATAAATTTATAGTCAATTCACTATTAAGAAATTTTAGTTAATCCAACAATATCATAATTCTCTTCTCAATTAATTCATAATCACATTAATTAACCAATCACACAATCTCAATTCCCCATCAATCCCACAATCGTATCATTCCATTAATTAATTAACCAATTAATTAATCCAATTACACCAATTTCATAATTACATTTACCAAAATTAAATATTCCCATATTGAACTAAATTCTTAATCATGTGAAAAATCAATTAATCAATTTCACAATCCCATAAATTAATTAATCGATTAATTTATTCAATTCTATATTTGATTGTCAATATTTCCAATTCAAATTTCACAAAACATACACACAATTGGAATTTAAGACTATGTGAACTGAATTTAGACCACCTACCTCAATATGGTTGATGGACGCTCGCCAATGGAAATCCCTAATTGAAGTAGAACAAACAAGATCACAATGAATAATGAGATAAAGATCTAATCTCTATATCTAAGATAAAAGGGACTAGAAACATGGAAAACTAGATCTAGATCCACTTCTAGTGGAGAAAAAACCCCTTCAAAGGATGATAGAAATATGGGAGAGAGGGAGAGAGAGAGAGAAACTATTTATGATGAGAATCTATTACCAAGAGAGGTTAGGATCTGAAATCTGGGCATTTATTCATCAAGAAGGGCGGTTATAATTCCTTTGAATCCATCTAAGAACCTCCAAAAACAAAATTAAAAGAGTTAGGGATGAGTTGGGTCGAATTTGGGTGAATTATGGGGGGTTTGGGAGTTTTAAAACCAATTTTCAGAATAATTAAACTCGCACACATGGTTTCCTATACAGGGCACATGGTTTACCCAAATCGTGTGCCCTAACCATGAACCTCACCTAGGGGTGTCGCACAGTTACTACTAAGAGGGAACATAGTTTGAAAAACAGTTCTATAGTCATGAAAATTCCATTTGTTTAGGTTTGTATGGTTTGTTGGGCAGGGTTCACTGTTTGGGGAAACTGGGCGCCAACTATGCACTACCCCTCTTCCTTCTAAAATTCTCTGATTTCACCCAAAAACTTCATAAGGTAAAACCCAAACAAGATATACTCAAAAAAGGTAAAAATATTACCTGAAAATGAGATTGATACATCTCTAGAAAAGTTCAAGATTTTATAATGTCCCCACCTTATAACATCTCATCTCTGAGCTGTACTCACAAGAATATCTAAGATTCTGAGGTAAAAGGATTGGGCCATTAATCCTGCATATCGGTTTCTCTATTCCAAGTTTGTTCTATCATCTTATAACTTCTGTCTAGTCTGAGTCATATCCATATATTTCTGAATTAGCTAAACCTAATCTGACATCTCTTGTATGAGACTCGACCCCATCACGTCTGACTCACCTACCTCTATCCAACATAAAGGTGATCTTCATTGAATATAATATGGATCCCAATATGGATTCTTCTAAATAGTTTCTTGATAAATATTGTTATAGGAAAACTTCATCAATTCTAGGTGCTTCTCCCAAGACCTGCCAAACTCTAGGAGACAGGCCTGAAGCATATCCTCAAGCACCTGAATAGTATATTCTAATAGCCCATCTATCTGTGGGTGGAATTTTTCCCTCGGTAAAACCTATGTACCAAGAATCTTATGTGAACCCTTCTATAAGAACAAAGTAAAATGTGAGTCATGGTTTGAAATTATACTCTGAGGTTCCCTATGCATATATACCATCTCCTGAACATACAAGTCTTCCAACTGATCCACTGAGAAAGTATCATGTTTATACAAGAAATGTGTTACCTTAGTCAACTAGTCCATAATCCCCCAAACAGATTCATCCTTTTAATACATCCTTGGGAGATGAACCAAAACGTATATGGTAACATTGTCCCACTTCAATTCCAGAATGAGAAATGGTTATAGTAAACTACTAGGTCATTGATACTCATCCTTCACCAATTGATAGGTTTATAATTTTTTCACAAACCCAACAATATCAGTTTTCATGTCTGGACAAAAATATTCTCGTTGTAGGTCACAGTACATTTTGGTCAAAATTAGATGCACCACCCACTTTGATTTATGAAATTCACACATCAACTCCTCCTGTCTACTTGTAGGCACAATAACCCGATTCATGACATAAATGATCTCATCCTAATATGTGGTTCAATCCAAAGGTGACTCCCCGCCATCAAGGAGTTCCTTCACGGTGAAACATTCTGGATCCTCATACTGCCTATTATTGATCCATCTCAAGGGTGTATACTCCATTGAAACTCATATGAGTTTCATCTGTTCTTGACCCTCCTGAACCACAACAAGCATCTCAGCTAGTAAATTAATCATTTTCCACTCAACACTAGACTCATAAACTGCCCGAGCCTGAGTTTTCATATTTAAAGTTTCAGTAAAACTATTTCCCTTCTTGGGCATATATGCTAGATCAAAATCAAATGATGTCATATACTCAACCCACATCCACTTTTAAATATTTAAATCTCTATATTAAAAGATTTACTTTAAGATCTTGTTATCTGTATACATAGTAAACTTCTCACACAAAATATAATGCCTCTAACACTTCAAATGATAAACCAATGATGCCAAATCGGGGTCATGCATAGGGTAATTCCATTCATGTGGCCTTAATTGTTGAGACCCATACACCATAATTCGACCTCCCTACATCAACACTACTCTAAGACTGGTACAAAAGGAATCACAAAACATTGTATAATCCTAAACTGGCTTAGGTAGGATCAGTACCGATGTAGTATTCAAATCATTGTTCAACTCCTAAAAATAATTCTCACATTATCAAAACCATTAAAACTTTATCCCTATCTTGGTCAATCCTAAAAGTCGTTCTAAAAAATGGGAAAATGCTTTGATGAACCTTTGGTAATATCATGTTGGCCTCATAAATCAATAGATATCGAAAACATTCTAGGGATACTACCAGGAAACCACTACCTGAACATTATATGGGTCCACTAACACACCTCCATCCGAGATAATGTGACCCAATAAATGTACCTGAACAATCCAAAATTGACACATAGATAGCATGGAGTATAGCAGATACTCTCTCAGTGTACTTGGTATGATATCAATATGCTGGTAATGATCATCATGAGTCTTGGAGTACACTGAGATGTCATCCATGAACACTACCACAAATTGGTTTGGGTATAGGTGGAAGATTCTAATCACCAATTCCAAAAACACTACCGGAGTATTCTTTATCATTAATAGAAAAACAATGAACTCATACAGTCCATACACTATAAAAAATCATGTTGTTAGAAGAGGTTATTTTTTCATTTATAGGGGGTTATAACCCCCTCTAAAGGCTTTATTGGTGGTTATGGTAAACCACTACTAAGGTGGATACAATGTATGATTAGCGACGGTATTCATCAACTGTTGGTATATCTCAATAAAATTTAGAGGCAGTTTAATTAGAAGATGTTTAAACCCCTTAAAATGCTACTATAATTCGACAAGAAAGATCCCACTTAGAAGGGGTTTAAACCGCTTCTAAATGATGTTTCAATTTTGGGGTGGTTAGAATTTCCCCTAATTGATTTGAGGGTACAAGTTTAGGGCAGGTTAAAATTGCCCCTAAATTTGGATTTTTTATTCAAACATTACCCCACCCCGTACGTCCCCCCCCCCTTTTCACACCTTCATTTTCCCATGCCACGCACGTCCCTCTCCCTTTCTACCCTTCAGTTATACTCCTCACATTCCATCCCTTTCCTGCCATTCACTTATGGTTCCCCCGGGCCCCTCCCTTCTCCTCCTCTAGTTTCTCGTGCACCCAATAGTTCCCCCACAACCCGCATGCAGACCACCACCCATGCTTCCCTATCCCAAGCAAACACGTCACCGTGTAAAATTAATCTTCAGCCGAATTCAAACCGCAGACTAGCGGCTTCGCATCGCCGCATGCCCAACCCCTGTTACCACTATGAAAATTCAATTTTTATTACTTATGCACACATGAATATATTTATATAAATTTGATTATGTATTCTAACAATTATTATTTACCTAAAATATTTAAATGCATTTAAATATATAACCTATACATAAAATTATATAAACTATATATTTATATGTATATACACATATGTTTATATATTTATAAATATATTAATAAAAATTACTTATATACTTAAATACATATTTATATATTATGTAAATGTTTATTTAAATAATATATATATATAAGTATTTACTTAATATATTTATATAAGGTCTTTAAAAATATATTTATATATTGTATTTCAACACATATATTTATTATTATTTACACTAATATAAATATTTATTTGTATAAACAATATAATATTATATATAATTAATATATAATTATTATTATATGAAATAAAATTTATACAAAAATTTATATTATATATAATGGATATTATATGAAATACGATTTATAAAAATATTTATATAATGTTATATAAAATACAATTTTATATTATATATAATTAATATATATATTATATAAAATCAATATTATATGAAATACAATTTATAAAAATATATACTTAATATTGTATAAAATACAATTTATAAAAATATTTATATAATGTATTTCAATGAATATACTTATTATTATGTACATTAATATATATGTATTTTAGTAAATATAATTGTATAATATTGTGTAAATTAATATATTTTTATTTGTATTAATTCTATTTCATATAATATTAATTTTATATAATATAAAAGCATTAACATATTATTTAAAAATATATTTATTATTATTATAATATAAATTATAAAAACTACAAGCTTGATATTTTATATGATATGTTTTTTAAATAAATTATATTTATGTATATATGTATATAACATTTTTATGATTGTATATTATAAATAATTAATATCATATGAAATAAAATTTATACAAATAAATATGTATTAATGTACATAATATTATACAATTGTATTTTTGTATACATATAAATACAATTAAATTATCTCAAAAAAATACAATTAAATACAACCATATAAATATTTTTTATAAAATATGTTCATATAATGTATTTAAATACATTTATATATTATGTTTCAATTATACATATACATATATATATATATTATGGAAGTTATTTTTTTTAAAAAATAGTGGGCATTCATAACCCCCTTTAATCTCTTAAATTTCAGGGGTTTTGAACCCCCTCTAATTTAAAGACATTAGAGGGGGTTTTGAACCCCCTCGAATTTATTGACATTAGAGGGGGTTTTGAACCCCCTCTAATTTAAGAAATTAGAAGAGGGTTTTGAACCCGCTCTAATTTAAGACATTATAGGGGGTATTCAACCCCTTCTAATTTAATATATTAGAGGGGGTTTTGAACCCCCTCTAAAATCCAAGTGGATGTTAGAAAAATAATGTTAAAAAATTTAAAGGGGTCCATAACCCCCTCTAAATTCAATAATTAGTGAGTTTTCTAAATAACCCACCTCTAATTTTTATAGAAAATGAATTTAGAGGGGGTTCATAACCCCCTCTAAATTCTATGATTGGAGGGGATTGTATAGAACCTACTCTATTTATATAGAAAATGAAATAAGAGGGGGTCGTTTATAACCTCTTATAAATAACCCCCTCTAATGTACTAATTTTTTGTAGTGATAACTGCTTCTTAAAGTAGTCTTTCGTATATCATAAGGTTTAAGTCTCAACTAATAAAACCTTGTTCTCAAGTTAATCATGGAGAAAAAATAAGCTCCCCTCAACTGGTCAAATAGATCATCGATACGTGGAAGAGGATATTAATTCTTCATTGTCATCGAGTTCAACTTATGGTAATGAACACATAAGTGCAAGTTTATGTCATCCTTATTAGAAAAAATACTATAGAACCCCAAGGAAACATAATTTAATGAATAAAACCCTTAACCAAAAACTCTTTCAGCTGAGTCTTGAGCTCTTGAAGCTCCGTCGGTGTCATTCTGTACGGTGGAATAGAAACTGGCTCAGCCCTAGGCATGAGCTCAATCATAAATTCCATAGCTCTATCAGGTGGAAGCCTTAAGAATTCATCAGTAAATACATCCTAGAACCTTTCCACTATGGGTGTAAATAAATCCCTCTTTCCACCTCTATCATCCAACAATATACTAGAAACTTGGGCAGTGAGCTCCCCCAGTTACTGATGAACTAGCCCTACACGGTCTACTTGGATATGCCACTCTCCATGGTGAATATAATTGTGACCCTCAGGGGATGTAAAATTTACTCTCCTTAGGTAGAAATAATTGTCGGCTTGGTATTCTACTAACTAGTTCATACCCATAATTAGGTCGAATCCTCACATGTCAAGGATGTAAAGATCCCAAAGAAAACAATATTCTCCAACCTCGATAGAATACCACTTTCATAGGAAGATGTCTCTCAACCGTACTCCCAGAGGTGTATCTATCATCATAACACCACTTATAAAATCAACCACTAGGCTCAAACTATTCACAAGTTGGGAATATATAAAATAATGAGAGCCACCAATATCAAATAAGGAACAAGAAAGTGTAGAAGATACAATAATAGTAACTCTAACTATTGATGGTCCAGCCTTGTTATCCACAATTATAGGTCGAAATGCATGAAACTATACTTACCTTGTTCCCTATGATATATTCTGAGTCCCCTGAGTTTTACCACCCTACTGTTATGGGTGCTCTTTCCTAGAAGTACCTCATCCACTACCTCGACCACCACGGCCAATAGAACTATAACTTCCATACTGATACAGTGTAAAATATCATATTTCTGTAATTTGGTTCTTCTTAGATACTCTATTATTACCCATATTTCATGGGTTCCTAAAGAACCTCTACTAATGACCCATCCTACCATAGGATTAGCAATTTATCGGTGGTCAAGGGCACTGCCTATGAAAATGACCCGACGAACCACACTAGTGATAGGTCACCCAAGTAAGGTTTTGTGTAACTGATCCTTCCCCCTATAAAATATTATTCCCACTAATCATGTCAACATTCTCATAATGAAACTTCCTTCACTTAGAATTCATACCTTCTGACCTTTCATCTAAAATCATTTGTACTCCAATAGAATCCTCCTTCGATTTCCCCTCATAAATGAGATCCTGATTCACCACCACTAAAAACTTTTCAACTAAAATATATTCACCTAGGATTTAATTTAATATCTAATCCCATCCTAAAATTATTTCACCACCATAGTATTATCCCCCGAAAATTCTCTAACAAAGTGATGCAGTTCATTAAAGCATCCAGCTTAGTCCATCACAGACATTCTCCCCTGACTCAACCTCATAAACACAACTAATCACTATAACCTAAGAATCTCAAGGTAAATTGATCTATGAACTTCTATTGAAAGTCCTTACACTCCACATTTTCTAGATATCCATCCTGATTCGGGACATCCCTCCAATGCTTCACATGATCACGTAATATATAAGTTGTCACCTTGACTTTTTTCTCATCAGGAGTCTCTAAGTGGTCAAGTATATTCTTGATGGACTCAATCAAAAACTCAACTACTTGTGGTCCACCCTCTCTGGTGAATGTAAGAGGGTGTTGTAACTGGAACTCCCATGTCATATCAGACATACTGTTAGGACCAATAGGGTCCTATATACCCTGAGAGGGGGGGTGAATCAGGGTATGGATATTCTTTTTCAAAATTCTTCCTACCCCACTGGATCGTGACCTCTTTGTTACATGGGTCACTTTGTTTGCACTTGTGTGTATGTTATGATCACTTAATTTCTTCTTTATCTGATGATGATGCTTTAAATGAAATGCAGGAAAATTAGCAGGCAGACACAGAGATTTTTAGTTGGTTCACCCTCACTGGGCTACGTCCAAGAGGCATACGCCGACAGGTTGACGGTTGTACCAAATTCCACTAATCATCACTAGATGTGGATACAAAGTTCGGGCTAGATCACTTATATTCCCAGGCTCTCTGCCTTTACAAATTTTAGGGTCAGCTCACTGCTTCCCCAAGGGTCACTCCCTGTTTTTCTCTCTCTGGCTCACTGCCGGTGGAGAGGATCACCTTCTTTCTCTTCCTAAGCTCACTGCTCTGTGAAGGGATTCACTCACAGTTTATAGACCTGTAGGTCATTTAATTTGCATGAATACATGCATCCTTAACTGTTGATGGATACTCTATTATAGTCCAACTTTCATCCACTGATGAATACCACTTTGCCTCTATCCACTGGTCAACTCACTTTGGAAACACCTTTGTAAAGAACCCTACTTCGCTAGGCTCCCAATTTCGCGAAGTTCAAACAAGCCTTCGCGAAGCTCCTGCCTTTTCGCGAAGCTCTATCGCGAATCACTTTCATGAAGCTAAAGTTTTATCAAATAAACGTCCCTCGTGAAGCTTACTAAGACAACGCAGAGCTCGCGGGTTTCGTGGAGCTACAATAGCCGCCGCGAAGATCCTCTTTTGCGAAGCACACTGGCTCCGCGAACCACCTTCGAAAATCGAGAGCAAAGGATTTTCTCTGAAAATTCTCTCTACTTATCTCAAGGGGGTCGACCTCTATTTATAGGCGATTCTACCGACCCTCGTCCCTTCTGCGCGAAGTCAACGCCATGTCATCTCAAATCGCGAAGCTCCAAAGTTTCATCCGGAATTCTGTCCAAATCGCGAAGCACCACGGCAAGTTTCTGTTCACGGAGCTTGACGTAGTCGCGAAGCATCACCTTCAACATTCCTCCGCGCCTTCACCGCGAAGCTCCCTCGCAAAGCCCTTCACCGCCGCGATGCGCTTCAGCCTCTGCCATTCGCGAAGCTTGATGTAATCATGAAGACACACCACCTCCATTCTTCTGGTCTTCGCGAAATCCAATCCATACATCCTATCTTCGCGAAATTCATGCCTTTGTCATATTAAATTATGCTCTTCATGGAAATCCTATTTTCGCGATGCTCACCAAACTCAAATTTTTGGACCACAAAAATTTGGAAAACACTGGGAAACGGTGCCACCTTGTACTGCTCTTTTGTACCGCCACCAGCTCATCCTTTCCTTTGTCATCGTTCTTTGTCAGCAAGGATTGTCAACAACTACTTTGGAACTCGACAAATATCCATGAAATCCTTCTTTGTCAACAAACACAATCAACCCATAAAATACTGCAAAGTTACCTTGAGGGATTTTTGCCCAACAATCTCCCCCTTTGGGTTTGTTGACAATTCATCATAACTCTTCTCAGAATGATTTTTTGCACGTTGATACCTCACTGAGTCTTCTTCCAGTTGCTACCACCATTCACCTCTTGCAATTATAATAGTGTTCAAGGATTCAATTAACACGTACTCTAAGCCCACATGAGCAATGCTCGGCATGAGAAACAAGAGTAGTATGAAAAGTTCATCAATAAATCACTTCATGTGAAACACCAATTGTCGATTCCAACATGATACCAATTATTAAATTGATACCAATTGTTGAACCACACGTTTCCCAATTGGTGATAGCTGGAAACCTTCTCTCACCATTCCAACACCACTGTTCCTCTTTTATCACGATCCTCTGATGTGGTGATATCTATTCTTTGATTGATCACTTCTAGCATCGTCAGATTTAAAACACCCTCCCCCTTTCTCATTGCTCCCCCTTTTTGGCTGCTCCACCTGTCAGTTTCTCCCCGTATCTGTCATGATTTCTCAAATAGCCACACTCTCTCCCAATCACTATTTTCTCCCCCTTTAACAAACACTATTTTCTCCCCCTTTGTCAACGAACCCAAAGGTCACTCCTTTAAAGTCTGTAACAGAGTTTAGAACACAAATAAGCACATTAGGGAAAAAGACATCATGCCTCGGGGAGAGGGGGGGTCTCCACATCCACACGATTTCAAGCACGGGGAATCGACTGAACTCCCAGATCTAGTCGATGTCTCTCAAAAGCATCCTTGGGTAAGGTATTTGTCAGAATGTCTGCAACCTGTAGCTCTATAGGCATGTACTTCAACTTCACGATTCCCTACTTAACCTTCTCCTTGATAAAATGATACTTAATCTCAATGTGCTTTGTCCTTGAATGATGGACGGGATTTTTTCTAAGATTTATAGCACTTGAGTTGTCGCACTGGATTCCGATCGGAGACTTCACTTCAACTCCCATATCTTCAAGCTGCTGCTTCATCCATAATAGTTGGGTGCATGCTTGAGTGCCCACAATATACTCACCTTCCGCGGTGCTCAACGAAATGCAATCTTGCTTCTTTCTTAGTCAAGAAATACACAATCTACCAAGATAGAAAGCACCACCTAACGTTGATTTCCTATCATCCACAGAACCGGCCCAGTCTGCATCAGTATAGCCCAATAACTCTGTCTGAGATTTATCAGTATATGTCAAGCCGAAATCCAATGTGCCCTATATATACCAAAGTATTCCTTTCATTGCAATCATGTGGCTTTCCTTGGGGTTACTCTGATATCTCATTGCTTGTAATGTGGCGAAAACAATATCAGGCCTTGTTGCAGTCAAGTACAACAAACTTCCAATAATTTACCTGTATTCTGTGATATTAACTACCTTTCCATATTCATCTTTTGATGATTTTATCCGAGTGGCAACTGGACTCTTCATATCCTTGGAATTTTCCATTCCAAACCTTCTCAGGACCTACTTGGAATATTTAGATTGAGAAATGAATGTTCCATTCCTTCCTTGTGTCACCTATAGACCAAGGAAAAATTTTAGCTCTCCAATCATTGACATTTCAAAATCATTTTTCATGAATTTGGAAAACTGTCTGCACTGAGCTTCATCTGATCTGCCAAATATTATGTCATCGACATAAACCAATACCATCATCCTTTGATTACTGTCATTACAGAAATAGAGATTGTAATAAACTCCTCCATGCTGAAAACCAAGCTTCTTCAAGTACTGATCAAGCCTTGAGTACCATGCTCTTGGTGCTTGTTTCAGGCCATACAATGCCGTCTTCAGCCTGAAAACTTTGTTCTCATCCTCGTGAATGAGAAAACCATATGGTTCCTCAATGTACACCTCCTCTTCCAGAACCCCATTCAAGAATGTGGATTTGACATCCATCTGGAACACTTTGAACTTTTGTTGCACTGCTATTGCCAAAAATAATCTGATTTTCTCCAGCCTTGAAACTGGTGAAAATGTCTCATCTACATCTATTCCATCGATCTGGGAGTACCCATTGCACACTAGTCGTGCTTTGTTCCGAATCACTATGCCATATTCATTCATCTTGTTGCGATAGACCCATTTAGTCCCGATGACATTCTTGTCTGCTGGCCTCGAAACAATCTCCCATGTCTGGTTCTTCTCAATCTGATCAAGCTCTTCGTTCATAGCCTGAACCCAGTTTTAATCTTCAGCTGTATCGGGAAAACATTTTGGCTCCACTTGAGATAAAAACGATGTTTGCTGTGATGATTTCATTCTTTGAGTCTGAACTGGAGATGTTTGATCACCAATGATATTCTGCCTATCAATTTCAGCTCGACTCTTTGGCTTTCTCACAGACACAGACTTGACACTTTCTTGTTCATCATCAGTGTCTTCTTCTGAATTAGTATGATCCACTTATGCTCTCCCTATGCTGCTTACTTCCTCAACACATTAATCAGTAAGTTGTTCACTGACTCATTATTCAGTGGCATCATTCCTTTCAACTACTTTTCTCTGTGCCACTGTTCACTAATGTCATTTCTTTTAACTTCTTCTCTCATATTTTTGTTGACACGCCTTTGATTTTCCATCGCAGCTTCTTGGTATCTTGAAAGCAGTCAGCTGATACCACATGGTTAGAACAGAATTGATAATCATGAAAACCTATGTGTTGCTTCTTTTCCACCAATCATTCTTCATGAGCTTAAACATTCATCCTTCATATCATATTGAGATCATGCATCTGATTAGGATATAGAATTTTCCCCCTGTGTTATGCAACTCTTCCCGTAGTTAGGCCCAACAGTTTAGACCCATAACTAGTCTTTTCCTCCTTCATCATTTGTTCTCATCTTCACTCAGAGTTGAGCCATTAACAAAATCTCTAAGCCTACTCAGTTGAAACTCAGTGTAGGAAACAAGAGACAAAGTTAACAACACAATCACATTCTATTGTGCCCTATTGCTCCCTTTCTTCTTCAACTCTGGTACCTGATTTGAATCAATTGAAACTGTAGATCATATCACATATCCACTTCGCATCCTTAGATGCCACTTCCCCTTGGATAGTATCTCCCTAGAACCTGAAACACATGAATCATCAGTTAATTGCATTTTCATACATAGGGAGAGGGGATGTTTCTTGAATCCTCAAGACGAGGATGGTGGTTGATCCTGATGGGTCAACCCTTTGATTCTTTCATGGAGCACATCACATTCCTTTTGTGCTTCCTCCAGCTACAAGGACAACTTCAACTACTCTGGCCATATGACTAAGCATTCATTACCTGCATGCTGAGTCTTTTTCTGATATGAAGGTTCTATAGGCCTGGCCTTTCTCACCATTTGGGGTTTAAACCCACTAGTACACATTTACATATTTGATGTTCCACTAAAATTCCATTTCCCTTGATTCCTACTTTGAGCAGGAATATCTTTTCTTTCCATCCTCCCTTGCTTCTTCCACCATTGCAACGATCTTGCATCTTCTTCCAGTTTTCACTGTGGAAAATGACCTGTGAATTTTTCATTACATTCTTTGTTCATCTTTCTTTTATCAGATGTCTGAGTCACCACACTCTTTTTCACTGGTGGTGAGTCCTCCATTGAACATTTATTCTTCTTTATCATAGCTGGAGTAGTTCTCCCCTTAATCTTCCAGGTTTGTTCACATTCTCTCCTTGAGAGCTGTTTTGAGTATAACAGATGAGGTGACTGGTACACCTTTCGTTCAGCTCCATGTGATTACCCTGAGGCTCTAAGCCTATTCGTATCCTTTCCACTTTGTCTCTCAGTGTAGAATTTCTCATTATGCATCATTGGAGTCGAGAATCTCCTTTCGAGTTCCTTTTCCCTTCTTGTGTTCTTCTAGGTGAAATTTCTTGCCAAATTCCCATAATCTGAACATATAAAACATTTTCCATCAAAGGCATTCCTCATTTAGTCACTTCTATGTCGAGATGCTGATACACCTTGACTTCTTCTTCTGACACGGGGCTCTTGAGCTACCTGACACATACTCATGGTGTGTCCCATTTTTCCACAGTAATAGCATCTAATGGATGCTTTCCTCTGAGAGACTCTTCTCTCTGTTTTCTCATGATGCTTTTTCTTATTCTCATATTTATCAAAGTTTCTATTTTCACAGCCTGAATTATATTCCAGAGCCTCTAAACAGAAGCTTGATGTATGTCCATGAATCCCGCAGAAATAGCACATGTCATCACTTCTTTTTGTAGCTATCCTCTTAGGCCTATCTACAGCACCTACATGATTTTCTCCATTTCTGGAGTTATTCATAGCTCTCTTCTTATCATGCATGGGAGGTGATTTATCAAATCCAATACCAGCTTTTCCAAAACTTGCTGGTCTTTGAGCTGAGAAAATATTCTGTTGTTTCTCTTTAGAAATAGCATATCTATTCTTCCTTTTATCATCACTTGTCGAAGGATGATCAAATAGCAAGTGTAATGAATCATTCATTTTTGGCATTCCTTTAGTATTGGATTTCTCCAATTTTGTCTTTACTGAATCTATCTCTTCTTCCAACTTTTGAATCTTCATATCCCTTGATTCAAGTTGGACATCAAGTTCTCCCTTGAGAAGCCTCCCTCTACTCATCTAGTCTTCCAACTCACATGTTAGCTTATCCACCATGTCACTCTACTCCTTTACTTTAAATTTTTCTTGAGAAACAAAATCAGAACAACATGCATTGTCTTGTTGTAGTCTTTGATTCTTCTAAACTAGCTCAGATAGCTGTGTAGCAAGATCAACATTTCTGGCTTTCAGATTCTGAACTTCATCTGACTTTTGACTCTCTTCATAATCACTAGCTTTTTGTTTTCCTTTTATTTTAGCCAGCTTTTGTAGTTCCTCACCCTTAGAATCATTCATCTCCTTCAGGTTAGTTTCCACATCAATAATCCTTTTATTTAAGCCTCTTAGCTTGTTCACCTCAATTTCCAATGCTTGGATCCAAATGTCTTTAGACTTAATTTCAACGGTGTTTCCAACATAACCTGGAATATCAGGTTCTTCGATGCACTTGACTTGATCTTTCACTTTTCTATTCAATCCATCGATCTCCATTTTTTGTTCTTCAATCTTATGCTTATACTCAAAAACTGATTCTGAGTTCTCTGGTGCTGATAACTTGAGTTTCTCAATTTTATCCATCAACTCAGACTTCTCTTCTTCCTGCTACTACATATAGACTTTGGCATCATGAACCACCTTGTTATCATTCCTGGTTTTGGATCTCCAAACATATATCTCTTCAACAGAAGCCTCTAACTTAGCTTTCATATCTATTCTTCCTTCAATTTTTTCTTCTTCACCATCACTTGTTTCAATATCACATTGAAGTTCATGTACTTCACTCATTCCTACATCATGCTTCAGTGAATCAATATTTTCCCTGTCAAATTCATCCAGACCTTCCTTCAGCAAACTATTTGATTCTTTTAATTGAATCACACTTTTTCCATACACACTTCCACAATGAGGAATACCACCTGACTTTTGCTTCTTCTTGGATGTTTTTCCCCTTGCCATGGCTCACCGAGATAAGAGCAGACGGATTCTTTAGACACACAGATCAACTACACCAAGTCGGAGCAAACAAATCTGATAAAAGCAACTTATCCCTCTGATACCAATTGTTCGGACCAATAGGAGCCTATATACCCTCAGAGGGGGGGTGAATCAGGGTATGGATATTATTTTTCAAAGTTCTTCCTGCCCCACTAGATCTTGACCTCTTTGTTACAAGGGTCACTTTTTTTTCACTTGTGTGTATGTTATGATAACTTAATTTCTTCTTTATCTGATGATGATGCATTAAATGAAATGCAGGCAAATTAGCAGGCAGACGTAGAGATTTTTACTTGGTTCACCCTCACTGGGCTACGTCCAAGGAGCATACGCTGACAGGTTGTCGGTCGTACCGAATTCCACTAATCTTCACTAGATGTGGATACAAAGTTCGGGCTAGATCACTTCTATGCCCAGGCTCACTGCCTTTACAAAGTTTAGGGTCAGCTCACTGCTTTCCCAAGGGTCACTCCCTATTTCTCTCTCTCTGGCTCACTACCGGTGGAGAGGATCACCTTCTTCCTCTTCCTAAGCTCACTGCTCTGTGAAGGGATTCACTCACAGTTTATAGACATGTAGGTCTCTTCATTTGCATGAATACATGCATCCTTAACTGTTGATGGATGCTTTGTTATAGTCCAACTTTCATCCACTGATGAATACCACTTTGCCTCTGACCACTCGGCAACTCACTTTGGAAACACCTTTGCAAAGCACCCTACTTCTCTAGGCTCCCAATTTCGAGAAGCTCAAACAAGCCTTCGCGAAGCTCCTGCCTTTTCGCGAAGCTCTATCGTGAAGCACTTTCGTGAATCTCAAGCCATCGCAAAGCAACGTCCCTCATGAATCTTAATAATCCATCGTAGAGCACGCGGGTTTCGCGGAGCTACAATAGCGGCCGCGAAGCTCCTCTTTTGCGAAGCACACTGGCTCCGCGAACCACCTTCGCAAATCGAGAGAAAAGGATTTTCTCTGAAAATTCTCTCTACTTCTCTCAAGGGGGTCGGCCTCTATTTATAGGCGATTCCACCAACCCTCGTCCCTTCTGTGCGAAGTCAATGCCATGTCATCTCAAATCGCGAAGCTCCAAAGTTTCATCCGGAATTCTGTCCAAATCGCGAAGCACCACGGCAAGTTTCTGTTCACGGATTTTGACGTAGTCGTGAAGCATCACCATCAACATTCCTTCGCGCCTTCACCGCGAAGCTCCCTCGCAAATCCCTTCACCGCCGCGATGCACTTCAGCCTCTGCCATTCGCGAAGCTTGATGTAATCATGAAGACTCACCGCCTCCATTCTTCTGGACTTCACGAAATCCAATCCATACATCCTATCTTCGTGAAATTCATGCCTTTGCCATATTAAATTATGCTCTTCATGGAAATCTTATTTTCGCGATGCTCACCAAACTCCTATTTTTGGACCCCAAAAATTTGGTAAAAACTGGGAAACGACACCACCTTGTACTGCTCTTTTTTACCGCCTCCAGATCGTCCTTTCCTTTGTCATTGTTCTTTGTCAACAAGGATTGTCAACAACTTCTTGGGAACTCGACAAATATCCATGAAATCCTGCTTTGTCAACAAACACAATCAACACAAAAAATACTGCAAAGTTACCTTGAGGGATTTTTTCCAACACATACTCATCACAGCCTTCCCTAGATCACTTTCTTTAGAATACATGAAGTGAGAAAAGTTCTCATGGAACTTCTTTGTGACTTCCTCACCTAGAAATATATGTGCCTCAGGATCCACTACTAGTGGATCAACTCCATCCATAACCTCTTATAATCCTCTCAATAAGCATCATCATGGGTTAATATTTCTACAATTCCAAAAACATGTATCAAAAAACAATTAACAATATTTACACAATTGTGGGGATTCACATAAAGTCACAACATGTCATCCCACAAGCCCCTCCACAATCAAAACTGAGGAACGATCACTTCCCTTAACAATCCTACATCTAGGTCATGGTTAAAAAGGGTAAACACAAGCTCATATTCAAGTTTCACATCAGACACACCTTTTACAAATTTTTATCATTTTAAAATTTTTAATTCACATTAGGAGCCTTTTTTATTTAAAAATCACATAATCAAGAAAAGAACTTTCACATAAAAAACTCATTCCAAACCATGCTTTTCTATGAATGCCTAAAATATGCATGTTACAATAATTCATGAGTGTCTAGAATAATGCATTAATAATCAACTCTCATGCCATACTAGGCCATGATCCAAATTTCAAAAAATCTTAGAGATAATAACATCACAAAAAAATTGAAACACTCAAGGTGAAATAGCATTTAACTATAATATAACATATTGATAACAATAATCCCACCCTAGGTACTTAGTTTTTTCCCCCTTACATGGGTTAGCTATTCTCTTGAAAAAGCTCATTTCCAAGGCCCGACTCCTCCTAGTCTCAAGTTTACCTTTCCCAAATATTAAGAAAAAAGGAAAGGAAAGAAAATTGTACCTCGGATACCAATTTCTAATGTCCCAACTCGAGTGCCACACACTGATGCCCCGAGCAGGTTGATTACATGACCTCAAGTGTGCCTCCTCATATGATAAAGGTTGATAACTAGCAATGAGGGTATAATATGAATAATTTGGGGAAACTATACCCACTTAATCAAATTATCACAATAGTATAAATAAATAATAATAACCAAATGATATAACAAATAACCATACAAACTTGTATCAAATGATGACAAAAATAGGAATACAATATCCAAACCAAAATAGTAGCTAAGTCATTCCAAAATAAGTGTCAATTTTCAAATGAAAAACTGAAAATAAATACACTGATAACTCCCAAGAGGTTGTTAAAACCAAGTTCAATTCCCTCATCCATTCTCCATCCAATAGCATATATCTAACAAAGGTCTCTTTCCCTTATCATTTCCTGAAAACATGAAGTCGATTCGGGAACCGATCAGGTAGCCCGAGTAGGGTGTGAGTAAAACTCATTAGGCTGCCACCAATGGTGTATAAAACAATATCCAGTCACTAACAGTGTATGTAGTTGTATAAATAACAAATTACAATGTATAAAGTAAACAGTTATCACAATTCATTATTTTTTAACTAACAACATAAACCCCTAGGTTC
Organism: Viscum album; assembly: GCA_963277665.1. Classification (NCBI taxonomy): domain Eukaryota; kingdom Viridiplantae; phylum Streptophyta; class Magnoliopsida; order Santalales; family Viscaceae; genus Viscum; species Viscum album. The sequence continues at coordinate 1,959,408,410 of OY728140.1, forward strand.
CTGAGGACACCCAAACCCTTAATACCTTCTCCGGATCATGTCGGATTCCTTTCCATATCACATACTATTTGTATATGAATTCGATTTATCTTACATCCAATTAGAACCATAGTCTGATGCAATCATTTTGGGCCTAGAACTCCATATCTCACACACCGTTTATATTTGAAGCATCAATCCCTAAACTGAAATTCATTTATCACTATGGAATTTTGAAGCATTAGTCCATGTCCCACATGTGTATATAAATCAATTACATATGGTATTTTCAAGCATCAGTCTATGTCCCACACACTTATATCATTCAATCTAAAATATCTCAATATCACAACTATCACAATTTCATAAACATCAAGGTTAAGAATCATTAACCTTCCTTTGAAAAGGTAATCCCTGTGTGTGGCCATTTTGAACCCTCTACACAAGAGAACACACCTCCCCATGAAGAGGTCACTCTAGAGAGATCCCCATTCGGGAAGGAGCTATTTCTAGAAGAGATGGAAGAGCATCTCAAAGGGTGACATCCAGATCATTGAAGGTTCAACACACCAATATGTCAGCAAGGGTGGGTTGTGCCTTATTTTTCCCACCTAGTCAGGGACTGGGTGACTCGACAAGATAAGAGGATCTGAGAGAAGGAGAAATTCACCCAAGAGTGTTCTCTCGAGAATCGAACCACGCACCTCCCAAAGCCATCATTTTTTGTACCCCCTTCTTCACCACTAAATCATCGCTAAAGTGTCTTAAGAATCATTAACCTTATTTGTAAACATTATAATCATTGGGTACCAATTAAATTATAAAAAAATCTTGGTTCATCACTTTAATCACAAATAAAATTAAAACTAATTCACCCTTAATCCATTCAGGTTAAGCTAAAAATCTCATAATTCCCAGTGTCAATTAATTCATAATCACGTTAATTGACCAATCACACAATATACATTCACCATAAATTCCAAAAAAAACATTCAATTAATTAATTAACTGATTAATTAATCCAATTCCACCAATTGCATAATCACATTTACCAAAATACAATTTTCCCATATCCAACTCAATTCATAATCACATGGAAAATCAATTAATCAATTTCATGATCCCATAAATTAATTAATCAATTAATTTATTCAACTCAATATTAAATTTTAAAATGTTCTAATTGGAATTTCATAACTCAAGAATGTAATTGAAATTCAAGACTATAGGAATTGAATTTAGACTGCCTACCTCAACATCATTTATGGATGCTCTCCAATTGAAATCTCTAATTGAAGATAAACAACCAAGATCATCAAGAAGAACGACATCTAAATTTAAAACAAAGATTTAAGATCAAATGGATTAGATACATGGAAACCTAGATCAAGATCCCCTCCTTATAGCGGAAAACATCCCTTCAAAGGATGAGAGAAAGATAATAGAGGGATAAAACTATTCAGGATGAAAATATCGTACCGGGAGAGGTGCATATCTTCAATATAGGAATTTATTCATCAAGAAAGAAGATTATAATGCCTTGGAATATATCCAAAAAACTCTCAAAATCAGGGGAAATGAGTGAGGGTCTATTTGGGTCAACTTTGGGTGAGTTTTGGGGGTTCGATAATTTTAAAACCAATTTTCCCATAATAATTAAACCTATACACACAGTTTCCTATACAGGGTGCATGGTTTACCGTAACTGTACCCCTTACCTAGGGGTGTTGAACAGTTAATACTAAGAGGTTCAATGGTTTGAAAAACCATGAGACAACCATGTAAATCCCCTCTATTTGGGGTCGCATGATTTTTTAGGTTGGGTGAGCTGTTTGGGAAAACTATGCACCAACTGTGCACTTCACCTATTCCTTCCAAAATTCTCCAATTTCACCCAAAAACACCCCAAGGTAAAACCAAACCAAGATATACTCAAAATAAGGAAAACATATACCTGAAAATACCTCAATAAATCCCTAGAAATGGTCAGGATCTTAGAGTTTTATCCTAACTTGGAGTGGCCATTGGAATGGGACAATTACCTCCTATTGGAATGGGTGTATGATCCTGATTCAGTTTTCTATATATCATGGGGGGGGGTTTACATTATCCCTACTATATAGGATTAGAGGTATGTGTCTTCTATAAGCTAAAATGTTGGTGAGTATCCCCATTTGTGGGGATAGAGTTATGTTTCCATCCCTTGGTCACTACCTATTTTTCTATTATGATATCCTGGAAGGTCTCTAGGATTTGGACATCTACCCTTTCATCATTTTCATGATAAGCTTGGTAACTTGAGTGACTACAATAGGAAAATATTCCCATTCAGCATCTGGAGTAGGGGTATGTACCTGCTCTAGTCTCCACTTCCTACTAGTGAATAATGACAGTACTCTGGTGTGTCAGAAAATAATTGGGTATGTCCCCGATTCATCAATAGAAAATTCTGAATGACTTCTCCAGGTTCTTCTGGATGAGGCTTCTAGAAGGCTTGATAAGTGCAGGTAGGTTTGTGAACCTTCTCACGATTTTTTGTTAGATTTGACCGATGGACTTATTTGGATACCACTAGGCGAGGTAGCTACAGGCTTTATTGATGTGGGAAAATGTTTATGCCTGCTCATAGGTTTCCACTAAATTAGAATGGTAGAATTATTGGGACACTACCAAATGAGACTACTAGAAGACATGGCTAGTGCATGGAGGTGTATGTTCCTACTTGTTGTGTGACACCATATTTGAATGGCGTGTTTCCTAGGGTGTTTCAAGACGAGTCTTCTGGACAGTTGAATTAGTGTGGGTGGGTGTATATTCCTACTCACATTTTTTCATTAAATTTGATTGGTGGGATTCTCCAAAGGTGACAAAGGTGTGGCCCTACTCCCTGTTAGCTTTTTTCTTCCCCCATTGGTCCATCTTGTGTGCTTGGATCTGAGTGACCTAGGTCGTACTACTAAGGATGGATCCCCCATCCTTTTTAGGGTTCACTACCATGCAGTGTTGGTGGAAATGACTATTGTTAGTATACCTCGGAAAGGACCCTTGTGTCTCATAGATGAGGTCATATGTGGCATCTTGATCCACCTCCCTAAGATAATAGAGAGGATTTTTGTTGTATTATAGGGATAAACTCCTGAAATGGTTGAAGATGAAAATAGGTTTTTTCTGCTTCTAAATCCCCAGTCATCATTGTTTTAATGATCAGTGGGGATTTGTGAGATGGAGTACATATCGAGAATCCTCTAGGGTCGGGATTGTACCATTATAGAAATACTCCTAGACCAGTGCATTCGAGACCTAGTGTTGAAGATGTTGGGTTGGTGACAGCATCCTTTGCTTGGATGAAGACTTGGGATGAATAGTAGTCAAGGCATACAATTGTGAGAGTTGGTAAGACACTATTTGGATTTAAGGGAGATCCTGCTGTAAGTGCCTAAATATATATATAACAAACACAAATAAGAAAACCCTTTCAAATCATCATCTATTTTAAACAAACACATGCATGATTGGTTTTATTGTTTAACCCTCTTTCATTTTGAGAGTGAAAGGAGCCTAATAGGTGGGTGATACCATCATCTTTGTTATGGATTCACATCTAGTTCACCATTTTTTGTTTCCAATAAAAATGTGTCACCCAATGATTAAACGCAAGGGTTTGAGTTTTGTGAAATAATTCAGGTCGATTTTACTATTTTCAAATGATTTCCAATGGGTTTATTCATGGAAATAGAAAATCCCAACAGTTCTATATTAATGGGGACCTACTTTCCAAAGGCAGGTTCTCATTGGGGAGTCTTTCCAATGATACATAAGAACTCACATTGGTTGAGAGGATGGAATGTTAGGTTAATAATACCCTTTTGGGGGAATAGTTTCCTACTCTTGGGATATATTATAAATTTAAGATATGTTTGTGAATCCTTTATTAATTATTGACTAAGATGTGGTTCTCCCTTGAATTAGCAACATATTATTAGCATGTATGGAACTTAGAATCATCTATATGTATCTGAGGTTATTCATCAATGGGGATATCTATATGTATCTAAGGTTCTCTATAAATGGTATCCACTTATGTACTAATTTGATATTCTTTATTCGTTATTAAAATGATGCAAGTTTTCAGCCACATAGTGGGGTGATCTAGATTATATCGTCATCCAGGGAGATGGGAATTTTTTTGATGTCAGGATCAGACCCATAAAATGGGATTCCTATGTATACATGTGAATGGAATCATAATCCATGTAGTTTAGTGCCACTAAATGGGACACATCATACCTTTTAAGGTTATTTGATAAGAACCAAACCATATAGTTCAGCGTCATGTAGCAAGGATGTCTAAGTGAGTGGTTCCTAGTCAAATATTGGTTTGGGGCTTATGTCGAAGTAGACCAGGGAAACTAGAAGGGATATATATTCCCATGTTAAATAAGGCCCAACTGGGAATGTGTCTTAGAAATAATAGGGTTGATTTGGGGTGTTGTGTTTAAACCGCCGGGAGGCTCCCTACATATCCCATTTGGATGAAAATAAAATCCTAGGTAGTTTAGTTGTGAGAACTAGAATCTATGGAGGCCATATAAAAGTTTGTATAATAGGGGGTATGTCTCTTTGAGATTTGGGGATAATTATTTAAGAGGATTTCCTTTAATATGATTTTGAATATAGTTGGGTATTACAGCAAATAAGAGGTCTACATGGTGATTATATAGTTACATGGTTGGGGCTTATACGAAGTAGGAGGTCGATGATTGGTTGGGGCTTACACTTAAAATGATGCCAAAAGTTTGGATTTCAGGGCTTATTCCTAAGGAGGATTCCCTAAGGTTTGGGATCATATGGATAGCATGATCACCTCCAACATTTAAACCCAAAAAAGTCAAGCTTAGTGTGAGAAACAAAAGGAAGCGATAAATTTAGGGAATCACGCAATCTACTCTATCTGCTGATGGATGAGTGCTGGATACTAAAGGTAAAGAGAAAAGGATTTGAATGTGTTTGTATCCTTTTTTATTTTGGTAACTGGGATAGTTACGTCTGATGATATATCCGACTATGACATAGGTAGGTGAATAGGAGCAATATTGATGCCTCCTATATAAGGATTAGGGGATTACTCCCAGACGGATTCCCTTGATTGTTTTGGGATCATGTGTTTGACATAATCATAGCCAATCTCTAAGATCAAGTAAATTATTCTCAGCGTGAGAAACAAGAGGAAGTGGAATATAAATTAAACCACACCATCCTTCTCTCATTGTTGGGTGAGGGTGGTGATATTGGGAGAAGAAGAAGGGGTTGTGATGTGTCCCTTCCCTCCCATCATAAAATCCTGGAATTGTAAAGAAGAAAGGAATAAATTAGGAGAGGTCCTGAAAGAAAGGATAGGGACTTAATCCAGGGGGGATTCCCTAAAACTGGTTCTAGGGGGAAATAGGAGGATCTCATTCCATGTTGAATGGAAAGGAAGTTGTGATACTCACACTCCCCGCCTGGAACTCGAAGCCCTAGTTATTAAATACAACTACGGAAGGTCATGGTCCTAACCCTATTATTAGAGACCTGGAGTTACCTGAAACCACCCCTAAGTTCAGGGTCCTCGTGACCAAGGGAATGCATACTCACATAAAACTTGAGTAACTTTCCCAAAAGGTAGGACAAGTGTGGTACACCTTTGATCGAAGGAATGCATGCCAAAATGGGAGACACATTAGTGTGCCTCTTTACATGGTTTTTCAAGTCTGGAGGCTTAGATGTAGGTTCCAATTTGTTCCCCCTCAGATGAAAGATCCAAAGGATAAGGGGACATTCCATTGTTGTCTTGAAAGAGTTCTCAAAGGTGGCTCACACGGGTCCTATTTTCGCGAGCAAGGGTGCATATCACAGGTCCTAGGAGGATCTAGAAATAATTCATGCATGGGGTAGGCCTACACAAGCTGGATATGCCTTTGGAAAGGGACCACCTGAGAAATAATACTTAGGCAAGGATTTATCCTAGGTACAATAGGTATCATCAGGTGTCCTCATATGGGTCTTACGTATGTCCCTAATTAGAAAAGGGGCCTTTCCAAGTGTTTTTCCACTAGGGAGAAATAGGTTCCTCATGTAGGTGTCTTGTATTTCAGACCCAGGACGGACTTTGATCCCACTATCCTACATAATTCCCACTTTTCTCAGGTTGTAGAGGGATACCTGAGGGATTTTGGGGTACCAGGGTGGAGGGGATGTGTGACCATAACTTCAATGTTTCTTCTTATTTTCTAGTTGTGAAAATGAGGATCCTTGGGGTCCTATTTATAAAAAATAGAGGACCCTAGTTGAATTATTTACCTCTCAATGGTCCATGGAGCATTTTCCCAGTGTTGGGGTGGCTTTTCGTTTAGTACCACATAGGGGGATTCACAATACTTCTAATACATAGGGGGCTGTGCATAGGATATCTTGGGAAAGTTTCTTTGATTCTTCTTGAGGCTCTTAATCTCTTTAACATTCTTGAAGTTATCTTCAAAATATTTTCATTTCCCCTGGAAAAAAAGGAGTGCGAACAATGCGTCTATCCTTATGATCTCATCTACTCAAGATCACCAAATTCAAACTTCATGAGAATAAGTCTCAATGTTTATGAACTCCTGACACCTAATTGTCATACATCATCTATGTCCAATCATTATAATGTTTCTATACCATATAAAATATGTTTAAGATTAAATTAATTGTATCTCAAGGTTCTTATTATAGCCTGGGAACTATAATAACATTTTGATACAAAATTAATCTATGGAAATTACCATGTAAATAGTGGATTTGGAAATATTAACGCTCTTATGGAAATTTTACATCATGCATAACTCATAGTATACATGATATGGTAGTCAAAACGTATTGTTCAATTTGGTTTTAGGCCACCCACTTTTACAAAATCACACTTGGAAAAGAACTTAAGTATCCTTCTCTTTCCCTTTTATGTTTTTGATTCAGTGGTAGTTTACTAGTAAATAGGAAAGATGGCATCGAATGATGGTAAGTTTTATGTTGATAAGTTAAATAGGAAATACTTTGTATTTTAGAAGATGTAGATAATGGATTATCTCATTCAAAAAGATCTAGAACATATGTCTAATAGAATCAATCCCAAGAAGATAGATAATTTGGAATGGGAGAGGGTGGATAAAAATGCACTTAGACATATTTGGATTTCATTATCTCAGAATATAGACTTTAATATATATGAGGGGAATACATTAGTAGAGTTTATGAAGACTCTAGTAGACATTTATGAGAAACTCTCAGTAATGAACAATGTGTTCATGATATGGACACTATTTTTTATGAGGTTATTAGAATATTGGTGTGTGGAAGATCATATTAATGACGTTAACATAATTAAAATTCATCTCAAATATTTTAATGTGAAATTCATGGAAGATTTATTGGAATTTTTGTTGTTTTCATCTCTTCTAGAGAGTTCAAAATTGATCGTAACTACCATGCGTAACTCTTTTTAGAAGACTAACTTAGTGTTTGAGGTTTTTTGAAGGATTATCTTGAATAAATACCTTTGGTGGAGATAAGTTAAATAATTATATAGTGGGGGTTTCAATGCACATGGAAGAGTAAGATCACCTAATTGTAAGAGATTTTAGAGGAGGTTGGTTGATAAGTTCTGAGTATGGATCTGAGGAAAGTTGGTCGGTCATGTACCATCATTTTGGCACTAATGAAAGAGTGGCCATCTTAAGAAGGAATACAAGTAAATAAGGTCAAACTCTATAAGGGAAACATCTAATAGTTCTATATCAGTTAATTTTGTTGTAGTTTAATGGAGTAGTATCATATTACTAAGTTTACATGTTTGGGTGGAATTATGGATCATTGATTCTAGAGAATAATTCCACTCCATGGAAGATAAAGGATGAATGGAAAAAATTATATAAAAATTTCAATAAGGTTAATTTGGTATACTATGAGACTCTATAAATTATGGTTAAGGGGAATGTAATGATCTGGATGAAGATAATATGTCACCTTGATCTTAAGGGAAATTTGGAAATACATGGTTTGTGGGAAAATATAAAATCCATGGTTCAATTGAATGGGGTAGGGTTTGGAATGAGGTTAAATAATGAATTATATAAGATTACTCATTATTAAATGGTTCTGGATAGAGGTTTAATGGATATAATGTTATATCTAACAAGATAATTAGATAAAGTGACAATTGTGGGATATATAACAGCTGATAGCTCTGAGTTATAGCATTATTGACTCGGTATTCTTAGTGAGAAAAATATAAAGTTTCTATCAATGAAAGTCCTATTGAATCTTGACCATATAGAATTTAGAAGTTTTCATATGTTTATAATGAAGGAGAAATTAAAGGTTTCATTCAATCAGAGTGCACGTACACCCAATATTCATAAGCTAGAGCATATTCACAGGGATGTTTGGGGGATATCCCTTATGTGATCTCATAGTGGGTGATAATTATCTGTGACATTAATTGATGATTCCATAGGGAAGTTATGGGTTACATTATTAAACACAAATATGATGTATTTTAATTGATTTTTAGTGGAAATAAATAGAGGTGGGAATGTGACTGGAAGTAAGATGAAATGCTTATGGTTGGAAAATAGTAGCGAGTATAGAAAAAGGAGATTCTAGATGTTTTGAAATCATGGAGGGATAATACTTTAGATGATTATACCTATAATGACTGAACAGAATAGAATAATAGAAATAATGAACTAGAATTTAATAGATAAGGAATGGATCATGAGGTTTCACTAAATATATTTTAAGGATGTTTTAATAAAATTGGCCAGCTATGTAGCATACTTAATTAATTGATGTTCACCAGAACCAATGAGTAAGGAAATACTAGAATCACCATGTTTTTGTAAATCAATAGATCTCAACCACCTCATAGTCTTCAAAAGTTTTCCAAATATATATGTGGATGTTAAGGATTGATATAAACTCAATGAAAAGTCCAATATATGGTTCCTTATTGGATATGGAGATGAAAACTTTGGATTCCAAAATTGGGGTTATGTTAAGAGACAATTCATTGGAAGATGGAATGTTCTATTCAATGAGTAGGTCTTGTATAAAGACCAAAACATTAAAAAGAATGGAGTTGTAGTAAAAAATCAACTAAAAAATTAAGTGGATCTAACTAGGAGAACCAACAGACACACATGCAAGAGAATCATATCGTAGAATAGAAGTTCATGATAATAAGAAAAAAAGTTGTACTAGAGAGATCAAGGGATAATGAGGATTAAGTGGGAGTAAAGAATGATAAGGCTCCAATATGGTGATTTTTAGAGGTTTTATAATTTCATACAACCAGTTTATAGGTTGGTTCATGACCTTCATTGGTAGCTTCTAATTTAAAGAGGATAATTAAATAACTTAAATGAGGTGGTAAATCTCAGTGATTCTAGATTGTGGGAGTTATATATTTATGATGATTTGGATTTACTATATTCGAATAAAACTTGGGAGATAATGGATTGACTAAAAGGTAATAAAGAGCATGACAAAAAATGGTTTTCTATTATAAATGAAGTGTTTAATGGGAATAATTAGTACAAGGCTTAGTTAGTTGTGAAGGGGTTTCAAAAAAAGGAGCAAATTTAATTATCTAAAACATTTCCACTGGACGTCAGGCACATGACCATCTAGATAGTGCTCATATTAGTTACATATGATGATTTTTACTTAGAAAAAATGGTTATAAAGATGACATTTCTCTATAGATATTTGGGGGAAGAAATATACATGAAAAGACAATGGGTTTTATAGACTAATAGAGTGAGGTCTTGGTGTGAAAGCAGTATAGAAGTATATATGGATTGAAATAAGCACTAATATAGTGTAACGAGAATTTTAATGTTTTTATGTCAGAAAAATGTTTCATACATAGAAACATGCACCATTGTTGCTACTGTAATGTATTTAAAAATTTTAGTTTCATTTTGATTATCTTGTATGTGGATGACATGTTTCTAGTTGGTCCAAACATCAAAAGATTCAAGATATGAAACATGACTTGTCCAAAAGTTTCAAGATGAAATATCTCAAACAAGTGAAGAATATATTAGGTATGATAATCAAAAAATACATGAAATCATGGAGATTGGAATTATTTCATATATATTATGTACATAAGATTATTGGTATATTCGGTATGTTTGGATACAATCCATTCATAACTTGGATTTTCAAACACATCAAACTTTAAAAATACAAGTCGCCAAAGATAGATGATGAAGAGAAACACATGGAAAAGGGGTAATTTTCATCATTGATAAGAAGTTTTATGTACACCATGGTGTGCACTCTACCAAACATTGAACATGCAGTGGGAGTTTTTAGTCAATTCATGTCAAATATGTGGAAAGAACATTGGGAAGATGTGAAATAGATCATCTGGTAACTCAAAGAAATAGAAGATTCAACCATATGTTTCAATATATATGATCATTTCCATGGGTATGTTGATGAAAACTTTAAGGTATATTCACATACTTGGAATAATATAATAGTTTTTTTGTTAATAATTAGAGGAAAAATAGTGAGTTTGATGTCAATATTTAAAATGGTGGTAGATTTTTATCCAAAAAAGCAGGATATATTGCAAAAAAAAGAAGGGATGGAGATGATATAGTTGAGTCATCTTTTAGTGGAACTTGGATAGAGATAGGAAGGTGGATTTTTATTCTTTAATAGTCAAAGCAAAATTCAATTGAATTGGAATCCTTTTTTTATGATTGTATAAATAATATAAACCTTAAGTATCATTTCATTCAGATTTTACTGGAGTACAATGAGTTGGAGCTAAAAAATATTTACAGGAAGTAGAATCTAGTGAACATGTTCACCAAGGTGTTAGTTCTAAGAAATTATAAGGCAGCACTATACCTTGGTTGGACCTGGATGAAGGGAAGGAGGATGAGACATTGCATCAGTGATGGATTTCTTGTGCCTTACTATTAAATATTTATCATGGGATCCTTGAAACAGTCTTTAATTGGGTGATTGTTGGGATGTGAATAGTATTTTAGTTCCCCAGTTGTTTTTCTACTGGATATAGAGACTCCAAAAGATGGCTTGGCCTAATGATCAGTGCAGTGGTAAAGGGAAGACCTTCATTGGTTCTAGTATGGTCAGATTGTGGTTTTTTTCAATATACATGTATTGATAAGTGGAAAGTTCATCAGCTTCATTGGTTTTGTGACCAATACTATTGTCACGACCCGACCTCGGGGCCCGTGCCGTGACTACCCCAAGCCCGCCTTCCATAGGCCAGGGGCTGGCGACTAGCACCAAGGCGTAAAATCCCGGTAAACAGGGAAGGCATTGCCTTTATAAGTAACAACCACCACAGAGTCAGCAACCGGAAAGTAACTACAAGTGCAGAAAAGTAAAGGGGGCCGGAATACAAGCCCAACTGAAAGTACAACTGAAAAAGGTAAAGAACAGCAACTGAAGAAAAGTCGGCGGCCTCGTGTCGTCCACTGGCAATCCCACCTGAAGGGTGGGTACAGATAGCCTCCAGGCTCCTCAGGTCCCACATCCGCTCCGAGCACGTCCGCCCAGTGGTCCATCTCCAGGTACAGTCCTGCTCCACGCCCCAACCGTGATCAGCGCTGTCCGTCGTCTGCATCCAACACAACAAGGTGCGGGCATAGCCCGTGCAGGGGTGAGTATAAGCTACTCAGTAAGGACCCCGAGACCCCCGAAGGTCTCCCGAAATCCACAAAGGATAAAGCACAAAAAGGAAGGTGCAATCACGAAGTAACATCTGACTCGACTTAGGTATATGCCCATACATATACCTAAGTCCCCAATTCTAGCTCTGCTCACGAGCTCAAGAACAACTCAATCCACGCAGGAAAGCAAGACTCAAATCCACAAAGGAGAGTAAACAGTAAATCCACATAGGATAGTTCAACACATTCCACAAAGGAGAATAACATAAGATTCACCTCAACCAGGTATACTTTTTCAGATGACGTCAAAGATGATCATTGATCCATCTAAGTCGTCGGACCCATGAAGGATCGATAGGTACTAACCCCCGCAAAAGACCCACACAGGATCGGGCTCACACAGAACCTGTAGGCAGTGGCTCACACAGAACCGGTAGTAAGGACCCACGCAGGATCGGGCCCACACAGGACCTGTAGCACTGATCCACGTAGGATCGCTGAGTGCAGTAGTCGACGCAGTCCACTGAGGATCTCTGCATAGTCGTCGCCGCAGTCCACGAAGGATCTCTGCTCTGTCGTCGTCGCAGTCCACGGAGGATCTCTGCTCTGTCGTCGTCGCAGTCCATGGAGGATCTCTGCTCTGTCGTCGTCGCAATCCACGGAGGATCTCTGCTCTGTCGTCGAAGTCACAGCCAACACTAGGGTTCCCGCACACAGCGAGCTCGTTTAGGAGGGTCCGCTCCACGAGCCGAGAGGCTGATACATCAACTGACACGTAGTCCGAAGTTGATGTATCCAAAAGTTCCGTATCGACAACAGGATCTCAACGCAACAGACGGCGCGTCAATCGGACGCCCGGTCTGAGAGTTATTGACATTTTCGTCCTAGGGGCCCGGTTGGTTTTTAGGGAAAAACCAACCCGACCGTACTCCGCCTATGTCCGATCCTCGGGCGGAGTATGCCAAAAGTTCCGTCTCACTTAGAGGAAACTACCACAGCTGACGGTATGTCGATCGGACGTCCGTAGCTCAAGTTATGAGCGTTTCCGCTCCGAGGGCCCGGTTGGTTTCGTGTACGAACCAACCCGGCCGAACCCAAAGTCTTCCGAAACCTTGAGTGTAATATACCGAAACGACCGTATCGATCCAAGGATCGCGTAGCCGCTGACGGTTCGTCAATCGGAGGTCCCAGGCCCAAGATATGGGCAAAAGACCGAAGAGGGCCCGAAAACGGGGTTTCTGGGCCCGGGGCGACCCGGCCCGAACCACCCCTGGGTCGGCCGAACCGGGTCGACCCGAACCTGGTCGACCCGACCCGGCCCGACCCAGCTAGGCCGGGTCCGGTCCGGCCTGGGCGCGGCCCGGCCGACCGGACCGGCCGGCTCGGCTTCGGCCGAGCGGCCGAAGTGGCTGCCACGGGTTTGACCCGCGGCTTGATGGAAAACGCGGCCCCGCGGGGGGGGGGGGGGCCGCCTGTCACGCGAACGCGGCCGGGCCGCCGCGTCCCTCCCTGGTTTCGCGCGGCCGCGGAACCGGCCGCCGCTTCAGCCGCGGCGGAATTTCTCCACGGCGGCGCGCCGGGCGCCGCCGCCTCCGGCCGCCGGCACCGCCGCGCCAGCGACCCGCGCCGCCGCCGCCTTCCGCGGGCCGCCGGAGTTGCTCTGGTGGCCCGTTTTGCCTCCCGTCTGCGCCGTAGCTCCTCCCGGGGGCTAATCTTCACTGCGGGATCAACGGATCGCCCCTGCCGCACGGTTCGTCGTCGTCCGCCAAATCCGCGCAACAAAAAGATCGGCGGAGGGTTGTCGTGTCTTGTTCGTTAGACCCGCACCCTCCGCGTTAGTCATAAACAACGGGAATGAATCATCAAGAAAATAAAATCCCTACCTTGTCGTCGTCGTCGGACGTGAGGTCGTTGCGGAATCGCTCGTCGCGGAAGAGACGTTCGTCGCACCGCGAGAAAAACGCCGCGCCGACGATCTCCGGATTTAGAACAAACGGATTTAATTAATTTAAATCCGTTGTCATTGAAATTAAAAAGGGAGAATTAAACGATCCGTTTCTCACCTTAGTTGCCGAACGGGGATCGTCCGCGGAAGAAGAGGTGTCGCCGAAGAACGTCGCGGGTAGAGCTCGTCGACGTCGCAGATCACGGTGTGCGTCGTCGAATTTTGGTTCCGGCGTTCTTCGCGTTCTTCGCGTTCTTCGTGTTCTTCACGTTCTTCGCGGGGAGGGTGGAGGCTCAGAGAATAAAGAGTAATCCTCCAAAATAGACACGTTGGTCTATTTTATTATTTTGCCAACAACCGCAAACGCGTAAGTAACGACCCATTAAAATCGTTGAATTAATTCAACGAATGAAACAGCCCATTTAATTCACGAAATAAACCGCCCAATTAAATGGTCTGTTAAGAATTAAAGAAAACGCGTCGGTTGACCTTTCAGTTACTTTGACGGGTTTTCGCGGGTGCGTTACTTAGTGAAAGAAACGGCGGGGCTCGTGCGGGCCCCACCTCACAAATATCCTACCAAGGGGTAGGGTATTTCCGGATAGCACCCTATCCGCTTTAACTCAGTTCAAGTGGCTTTCAAGCGACTTCCAAGCGGCTTAAGTGAAATAAAATAAAGTTGTCGCACAACCTTTATTTTATTTCCGACTTAAAGCCCAAAATTTTAAAAACCACGGTTGAGCAAACGCAACTCCGGAAGAGGCGTTTCTAAGCAAATACCGGCGCTGTGATTTCATCGGTGCCCTTAGAATTTGATTCCGGGCACCGGTTCAAAAGATAGAAAAACCCGCTCGTCCGTTTACTGAACGTACCCGAGCCAAACTTCGGAAATTGATTCCGGGCACACCGGGCCTCGGAATCAGGTGCCGTCTGAAGCTGCGCTCTTGTAAAATTCCAAAGAAAATTAAGAAAAAAATTTCCTTGAAATTTCCGGGTCTTTACATTACTCCCACCTCAGGGCTTTACGTCCCCGTAAAGATAATCAAAAACTAGGGGAACAAATGGGGGTACTGAGCACGCATCTGAGCCTCCCGCTCCCAAGTGCTCTCCTGGAGGTTCCCGTGCTACCATCTGACGCGCACAAGAGGAATCGACCGCCCACGTAGGACCCGCTCCTGTCGATCCTCGATCTCCACTGGAACCTCCGCAAAAGTCGCCCCATCGTCCACGTCCAGCTCCCCAAAGTCGATGATGTGCGTCGGGTCGTGCACGTATCTCCTCAGCTGAGACACGTGGAAGACGTCGTGCACCCGGTGCAACTGAGATGGTAGAGCCAGGTGATAAGCCACCTCTCCTATCCTGCTGAGGACCTGGAAAGGCCCGATGAAGCGTGGAGACAACTTGCCGCCTCGGCCAAATCTCCGTAAACCACGTCGAGGTGAGACACGCAAAAAGACGTGGTCGCCATCCTCAAACTCTAGTGGCCTCCGCCTCCTGTCAGCATATGACTTCTGCCGGCTCTGAGCTGTCCTCATCCTCTCCTGGATGATCTGGACCTTCTCTGTCGTGGCTCGGACCATCTCTGGTCCCACGAGTGCTGACTCCCCAGGGTCTGTCCAGCACAACGGTGATCTGCAGGGTCTGCCGTACAACGCCTCGTATGGTGCCATCCCGATGGTGGAGTGGCAGCTGTTGTTGTACGCGAACTCCACCAAGGGTAGGTGGTCCTCCCAGCTGCGACCAAAGTCGAGAACACATGCACGGAGCATGTCCTCGAGTGTCTGTATGGTCCTCTCAGTCTGACCATCCGTCTGAGGGTGGAAGGCTGTGCTCAGATGGAGCCACGTCCCGAACGCCTCCTGCAACCCCTTCCAAAGCCGGGAAGTGAAACGAGCATCTCGATCAGAGACGATAGACGATGGCACACCGTGAAGCCGTACGATCTCTTGGACGTAAAGACGTCCCAAGCTCTCCACTGAGCCCTGCTCTCTGATGGGTAAGAAGTGTGCCGACTTGGTGAGTCGGTCGACAATCACCCAAATGGAGTCGTGACCTCTGGAAGTGCGTGGAAGTCCAGTCACGAAGTCCATAGATATGCCGTCCCACTTCCACTCTGGGACCTCCAAGGGTTGTACCAAGCCTGCTGGTACCTGATGCTCTGCCTTCACCTGCTGGCAGGTGAGGCATCGTGAAACGAACTCTGCCACAGCTTTCTTCATGCCCGGCCACCAGTGTTGTCGTCTGAGATCCTGGTACATCTTCGCCACTCCGGGATGCACCGCCAAGGGAGAAGTGTGAAACTCTCTCAGCACCTCCTCTCGTAAAGCGACTGGTACGAAGGTACGTCCTCTGAAAAGGATGTCGTGCTCTGCTCCAAAGGAGAAGCCATCAGGCGCCTGACCTGAGGATATCAGTGCACGCCGGGTCTCACAGTCAGCGTCCCCACGCTGAGCCTCTCTGACCCGATGTAGAAGTGGAGGAGAGACTGTGAGGGACTGAAGAAAGGCTGCTCCGTCTCTATCCACGAAGGATATCTGTAAGGAGGCTAGCTGCTCCGTCGCCTCCTCAAGTAGCTGAATGCCCGTCCTCCTGCTGAGGGCATCGGCTACCACGTTCCCCTTCCCAGGAGTATAGACTATCTCAAAGTCATAGTCCTGGAGGAACTCAAGCCATCTCCGCTGTCTCAGGTTCAGGTCCTTCTGAGAGAAGATATACCTGAGACTCTGGTGGTCAGAAAAGACTGTGAAGCGCTCGCCCATCAGATAGTGCCGCCAAGTCTTCAGAGCGAAGACCACTGCTGCTAACTCCAGGTCATGAGTGGCGTAGTTCTGCTCATGCGGCCTCAACTGGCGTGATCCGTAGGCGATCACGGCCCGCTCCTGCATCAGGACGCACCCGAGTCCAGTCCCTGATGCATCGCAGTAAACTACGTATCCCACTCCCTCCTCAGGCAAACTCAAGATAGGTGCGCTGGTCAATCTCTGTCTCAGCTCCTGGAAGCTCTGCTGACATCTGTCTGACCACACAAAGGGTTTCCCCTTCTTTGTCAAGGCTGAGAGTGGTGCCGCAACTCTGGAGAAGTCTGGCACAAATCTCCGATAGTATCCGGCTAGGCCCAAGAAGCTCCGCACCTCCGTCACGCTCCTGGGTGGCTCCCAAGCTAGCACTGCCTCGATCTTCGCGGGATCCACTGCAACTCCCGCCTCAGAGATGACGTGCCCCAAGAAGTGGACCTCACGTAACCAGAACTGGCACTTTGAGAGCTTGCCATAAATCTGGTGCTCTCGGAGTGTGTCTAGCACAACTCGCAGGTGGTAGGCATGCTCCTCCTCAGTCGTCGAGTATACCAAAATGTCGTCAATGAAGACCACGACAAATCGGTAGAGGTATGGCTATAAGATCCTGTTCATGAGGCTCATGAACACTGCTGGAGCATTGGTTACGCCGAACGGCATAACCAAGAACTCATAATGGCCATACCGACACCTGAAGGTCGTCTTCTGCACGTCCTCATCTCGAACTCTGAGCTGATGATAGCCTGACCGGAGGTCTATCTTCGAGAACCACCGCGCTCCCTTGAGCTGATCGAAGAGGTCATCAATCCGTGGTAGCGGATACTTGTTCCTCACTGTCACCTGGTTCAGGCGACGATAGTCGACACACAGTCGCAAGCTCCCATCCGCCTTCTTGGCGAACAAAATCGGGGAAGCCCAGGGTGAAACACTGGGTCGGATAAACCCCTTGCTCTGCAAGTCCTCCAACTGTACCCGCAACTCTCGAAGCTCGGCGGGGGCCATCCGATATGCTGGAGTAGATATCGGGGCTGTCCCGGGGTACAAGTCAATGTAAAAGTCTACCTCTCTACGAGGAGGTAGCTCTGGAACATCGTCGGGAAAGACGTCCACGTACTGGTCCACCACTGCAGGAAAAACTGGACTCCGCACGTCCACTGCTCCTAGGATGAGGCTAGCCAACTGATGAGAGATGGGCTGCACTCTCCTCCGCGGAAGTCCATCCTGTGCTGCAAAGGTTCCCTTCTCGCCGGTGAAGGTAAACCTGCTCCCGTCGGTGCGAACACATCGCACCTTGCGCCTAAAACAGTCAATCTGGGCATGAACCGTGGATAGCCAATCCATGCCCAAGATGACGTCGTAAGGCCTCGACGCCGCTACAAGGAGATCCCAGCCGAAGCTCTCGCCTCCTAGAGTAAGCTCACACTGCCGGCACCAGTGCGTAATCGTCGAGTCTGCTCCCGTAGGAGTCTCTAGCCGTAAGGATCGAGCCAACGGCTCAGTCGGAATCTCCGAGCTCTGAACAAGGGCAGAGGCTATGAAAGAGTGACTCGCTCCTGTGTCTATAAGTACTGCAGCAAAGGTGGAATAGACACAGATCGTACCTCAAATCATCTCTGGCATGTCGGGGTCGTAGGCCTCCACTGCCTGGAGCTGGGCCTGTCCCTGCCCGCCAGCTCCCTGTGGTCGAGGTGGACCTCCTGGTGGTGGTGGGGGTAGAGCCTGGAAGCGTCGCCCACCACCCGCTACTCGGCCAGCTCCTCTGCCTCGTCCGCCTCCTCCCTGCGGACCGCCACGGTCGACCCTCTGCCTCTGCCTGGGTGGCCCCTCCACCGTCTGCTGCTCCTCTGATCGGCGAGTCGGGCAGTCACGTGCCATGTGGCCCTGCCCGCCACAGGAGTAGCACAGCCTGCCTCTCGGAAGGCTGGCACTCCGCTGGGTGCCCTGCACTGCTGAGCCAGTGTCCTGAGGTCGCCTGCCGGAAGGTCTGGTCCGCCTGGAACCCTGGGTCATCCGTCGGCTACCTGCTGCCGAAGACTCAGCTACCTGCCGCCCTGCGCTAGGTCTCGCCGCTGAAGAAGGCTCTGCCAGGAAGCTCTCGATCAGGAGGGCTCGCTCCAGTACTACCGCCTGGGTCGGAATGCTGAGGGAGATCAGCGACGCCCGAATCTCCTGCCGCAAGCCCTGCTCGAAGGTCCGGGCCCGGAAGAAGGGGTCCCGTACCATGTCGGTCGAGTAGCGAGATAGGTCAGTGAACCTCGCCACGTACTGAGCGACCGTCATGCTGCCCTGGCGCAGCTGGAGAAGCTCCTGGATGCGCACCGCTCGGAGGGTGGCCGGGACGAACTCAGAGCGGAAGAGGCTCTCGAAGTCCGTCCAGAGCATGGATGCCTCATCGTGAACCTGGAGCATCAAGCTCCACCATCGTCCTGCCGCCGCCTGCAGGAGGCTCGCCGCGAGAATCACCATGAGATCCGCTGGTGTCCTCACTAGCCTAAAGATCCGTACCACCGCCTCTAGCCAGTCCTCGGCGGCCTGGGGGTCCGCCTCACCGCGAAACCTGGGCGGTCGCTGGCTCTGAAACTCATGCAGTGCCCTGAGGCGACGTGCATCGTCAGCGTCTGGTACTGGTAGCATCGGTGGCTCGGCGGGTAAAGCTACCCCCGGTGCCACTACTGGCAAAGGGCCCTGCACCGAGGCCTCGTCGCTCGGTGGGCTGTCGTCGCGCCCTACACTCGGAACCCTAGCTGGCTGTCGTCGCGGGGCCATCCTGAAAAGGAGAACAAGAGCACCACAGTCAGAACAGTATACCTGGTGAGCTGGCACAAGTAATCACAAGGAAAACTTGAGACTTTCATGAAGCAGATCAGTATACCCGGTGATCTGACACAAGTAATCACAAGGAAAACTTGAAACACACACGCAATCAATGTTTTCATGCATTAAGTCAGAAATCAGGAGTCAGGGTCCTGGTGTACGGATACGTCGGTCGCCGCACCAACACTGGGCTCCCTGAACTGATAACCACACTCAATACACTAAACACTATTGCTTCATATAGAAAGAGAAGACGATCAGAGTCTGCGGTAGAACCGACCAGCTCTGATACCAATTTGTCACGACCCGACCTCGGGGCCCGTGCCGTGACTACCCCAAGCCCGCCTTCCATAGGCCAGGGGCTGGCGACTAGCACCAAGGCGTAAAATCCCGGTAAACAGGGAAGGCATTGCCTTTATAAGTAACAACCACCACAGAGTCAGCAAGCGGAAAGTAACTACAAGTGCAGAAAAGTAAAGGGGGCCGGAATACAAGCCCAACTGAAAGTACAACTGAAAAAGGTAAAGAACAGCAAATGAAGAAAAGTCGGCGGCCTCGTGTCGTCCACTGGCAATCCCACCTGAAGGGTGGGTACAGATAGCCTCCAGGCTCCTCGGGTCCCACATCCGCTCCGAGCACGTCCGCCCAGTGGTCCACCTCCAAGTACCGTCCTGCTCCACGCCCCAACCGTGATCAGCGCTGTCCGTCGTCTGCATCCAACACAACAAGGTGCGGGCATAGCCTGTGCAGGGGTGAGTATAAGCTACTCAGTAAGGACCCCGAGACCCCCGAAGGTCTCCCGAAATCCACAAAGGATAAAGCACAAAAAGGAAGGTGCAATCACGAAGTAACATCTGACTCGACTTAGGTATATGCCAATACATATACCTAAGTCCCCAATTCTAGCTCTTCTCACGAGCTCAAGAACAACTCAATCCACGCAGGAAAGCAAGACTCAAATCCACAAAGGAGAGTAAACAGTAAATCCACATAGGATAGTTCAACACATTCCACAAAGGAGAATAACATAAGATTCAGCTCAACCAGGTATACTTTTTCAGATGACGTCAAAGATGATCACTGATCCATCTAAGTCGTCGGACCCACGAAGGATCGATAGGTACTAACCCCCGCAAAAGACCCACACAGGATCGGGCTCACACAGAACCTGTAGGCAGTGGCTCACACAGAACCGGTAGTAAGGACCCACGCAGGATCGGGCCCACACAGGACCTGTAGCACTGATCCACGTAGGATCGCTGAGTGCAGTAGTCGACGCAGTCCACTGAGGATCTCTGCACAGTCGTCGCCGCAGTCCACGAAGGATCTCTGCTCTGTCGTCGTCGCAGTCCACGGAGGATCTCTGCTCTGTCGTCGTCGCAGTCCACGGAGGATCTCTGCTCTGTCGTCGAAGTCACAGCCAGCACTAGGGTTCCCGCACACAGCGAGCTCGTTTAGGAGGGTCCGCTCCACGAGCCGAGAGGCTGATACATCAACTGACACGTAGTCCGAAGTTGATGTATCCAAAAGTTCCGTATCGACAACAGGATCTCAACGCAACAGACGGCGCGTCAATCGGATGCCCGGTCTGAGAGGTATTGACATTTTCGTCCCAGGGGCCCGGTTGGTTTTTAGGGAAAAACCAACCCGACCGTACTCCGCCTATGTCTGATCCTCGGGCGGAGTATGCCAAAAGTTCCGTCTCACTTAGAGGAAACTACCACAGCTGACGGTACGTCGATCGGACGTCCGTAGCTCAAGTTATGAGCGTTTCCGCTCCGAGGGCCCGGTTGGTTTCGTGTACGAACCAACCCGGCCGAACCCAAAGTCTTCCGAAACCTTGAGTGTAATATATCGAAACGACCGTATCGATCCAAGGATCGCGTAGCCGCTGACGGTTTGTCAATTGAAGGTCCCAGGCCCAAGATATGGGCAAAAGACCGAAGAGGGCCCGAAAACGGGGTTTCTGGGCCCGGGGCGACCCGGCCCGAACCACCCCTGGGTCGGCCGAACCGGGTCGACCCGACCCGGCCCGACCCGGCTCGGCTTCGGCCGAGCGGCCGAAGTGGCTGCCGCGGGTTTGACCCGCGGCTTGATGGAAAACGCGGCCCCGCGGGGGGGGGGGGGGGGGGCGCCTATCACGCGGACTAGGCCGGGCCGCCGCGTCCCTCCCCGGTTCCGCGCGGCCGCGGAACCGGCCGCCGCCGCCGCGGCTTCAGCCGCGGCGGAATTTCTCCACGGCGGCGCGCCGGGCGCCGCCGCCGCCTTCCGCGGGCCGCCGGAGTTGCTCCGGTGGCCCGTTTTGCCTCCCGTCTACGCCGTAGCTCCTCCCGGGGGCTAATCTTTACTGCGGGATCAACGGATCGCCCCCGCCGCACGGTTCGTCGTCGTCCGCCAAATCCGCACAACAAAAAGATCGGCGGAGGGTTGCCGGGTCTTGTTCGTTAGACCCGCACCCTCCGCGTTAGTCATAAACAACGGGAATGAATCATCAAGAAAATAAAATCCCTACCTTGTCGTCGTCGTCGGACGTGAGGTCATTGCGGAATCGCTCATCGCGGAAGAGACGTTCGTCGCACCGCAGGAAAAACGTCGCGCCGACGATCTCCGGATCTAGAACAAACGGATTTAATTAATTTAAATCTGTTGTCATTGAAATTAAAAAGGGAGAATTAAACGATCCGTTTCTCACCTTAGTTTCCGAACGGGGATCGGCCGCGGAAGAAGAGGCGTCGCCGAAGAACGTCGCGGGTAGAGCTCGTCGACGTCGCAGATCACGGTGTGCGTCGTCGAATTTTGGTTCCGGCGTTCTTCGCGTTCTTCGCGTTCTTCGCGTTCTTCGCGGGGAGGGTGGAGGCTCAGAGAATAAAGAGTAATCCTCCAAAATAGACACGTTGGTCTATTTTATTATTTTGCCAACAACCGCAAACGCGTAAGTAACGACCCATTAAAATCGTTGAATTAATTCAACGAATGAAACAGCCCATTTAATTCACGAAATAAACCGCCCAATTAAATGGTCTGTTAAGAATTAAAGAAAACGCGTCGGTTGACCTTTCAGTTACTTTGACGGGTTTTCGCGGGTGCGTTACTTAGTGAAAGAAACGGCGGGGCTCGTGCGGGCCCCACCTCACAAATATCCTACCAAGGGGTAGGGTATTTCCGGATAGCACCCTATCCGCTTTAACTCAGTTCAAGTGGCTTTCAAGCGACTTCCAAGCGGCTTAAGTGAAATAAAATAAAGTTGTCGCACAACCTTTATTTTATTTCCGACTTAAAGCCCAAAATTTTAAAAACCACGGTTGAGAAAACGCAACTCCGGAAGAGGCGTTTCTAAGCAAATACCGGCGCTGCGATTTCATCGGTGTCCTCAGAATTCGATTCCGGGCACCGGTTCAAAAGATTGAAAAACCCGCTCGTCCGTTTACTGAACGTACCCGAGCCAAAATTCGGAAATTGATTCCGGGCACACCGGGCCTCGGAATCAGGTGCCGTCTGAAGCTGCGCTCTTGTAAAATTCCAAAGAAAATTAAGAAAAAAAATTTCCTTGAAATTTGCGGGTCTTTACAACTATAGGGGATCATTAATCACCAAGACTCAATTATTGGTTATCCAAGAAACTTGGATGGTGATGAAACTGGATAACCAGTTGGGCCTCATAATAAATTTTTCATGGGACCACCTGTACATGTGTGTAGTATTTATGGAAAAAAAGTAAAATGGTATTAGGATTTATAGTTGATTGGGTGTGTAATATTTGTATCATTTGAATGTTTTCATAAAGATGCCAATAATGATATCCAATAGATGTAGGACTTAATTTTATGAACCATGTAAAACCGAGGTGTTCTTTATTTATTTATTTATTTATTATCGTCTTTAATTCTTGTTTCAAGTTATTTGGTGTGTGTGTTTTTTATGTGTGTTTTGGAATGGGGAGTAGGGTGTTTCGACTTACTATCTGCTGGTACATCAAATTCGGGGGTGGCATCTAATCAGTGGAGAATCTAGAGCCTGGTTTTCTATTATGAATTGCATATAAAGGATCTGTATCTAGTGGATTGATGTTGCATTCTACCCAAAGAATCAATCCATTAAATTTACAATTTGACCCTTTAAACTCTTTTCATCCATAATGATTATCGTGGGAGGAGAAAGGCACTTCAACATCCATTTTTTATTTGTGAGAATTCCAAATAATTAGTTAAATATTTAACCATTTCTCTAATACCGCTATTGGGTTTTAGTAAAGAAATTACGTTTTCAAACATAGTGGTAAAAAACCACAAAACCTACATTTTTTACGATCCAATAATCTATTTCAATTGAATAAATACTAATGAAAAATATATTTTTTAAATTAAACCAAGCTACTTATTCATCTTTGTTTTTATAGATGAATATATCTAGGAAGTATCCAAATGACTAATTACTCTTAGGATATCAATAATATATTTTTAATCTCACAACATTTGGGAAGTATTTTTCTCCTTCTCAAGGCCTACCAGGACCTCATAGTTAAGGGAAAAAGAGATCAATAGATTTGGATTTGGGGTTTCACACGCACCAACATTATCCAAAAAATCTCATACAACCACATCTATATTGATTAAAATTCATTATTTAAACTCCATGGACCCTCCTTGGATTCCAAAAAAAACACAAATATATTCAACCATAATTGAAACATTTCAAAAAAATTAAAAATTTTGCAACTCATTACAATATATAGTTTATTCTCCCATTGATTATTTAACATTTCACCAATAATTATAAGGATTTGAAACTCCTTAAACATCATAAAATGATGTTTAAAAATATATATAATAGCTAATATATGAGAAATAATTTGAGTCATTAGGAATTATATAACACATGCATTTCTATACATAGAACTACTATGTAGTGACCCTCACTATAGAACAGTTTACTTCATTGCAAACCATGACTTGGTTAATACCAACATGTTGTGGTTTCATCATCTATGCATATCTATATCATAAACATAGATACATTATATATATATAATATGTTATTTTTAAAAACCATCCTTTATTATCTAACTATATAGTATATATAATAAACAACATATAATGTTATTCAATAAAACTGTCATATATAGTATAGAGAGAATGAAATATATGATGGTCACTTAATATAACCATCATATATATCCCTATATATACTTTATGCAATCATAAGATATATATATATTTATTATTTTGAAAACCTTAATATATAAGGCTATATAATATTAATATTATAAATAATCATAATATATTTCAATTTTTTAATACATTGTTTGTTGTATAGAAACCCTAGAAGCAACATAAAAATTAAAAGATCAGTGGCACAACAACATCATCAACATCACTTAACAATAATAATATCATTATAATAGAATACAAGAAAAATATTAAAAACCTATTTACACCAAACAATTAATAATAAAATGAAAAAAAACTAATAGCATACATAATGAAACACTTTATACTTGATAAATTTTCAAAAGTAAAAAAAATTACAAAAAAAAGATAGTGTAACGTTGATAATTATGTAACACATTCGATATTGTATTAATATTGTGAAAAACATATAAAAATGAAATTATTATCAAGTAGAGATTAATATCAGAATATAACTAATATAAGAAATAAATAGACATGCATATATAGATTTGCAGATATTCTTATTTCTCTATGAATTATGATGTCCTTCAATTAAAATTGTGAACAACACAATGGTTTCATGAAGAACAATATACTTATAGTTGGAAAAAATAGTTTAATTTTAAAATTAAATATTTTATTATTTATAATACTCATGAAAATATTTATTTTATATTAATAAAATAATTTAAAATTAAAAATAAATTAGTACAAGTATTTTTATATAAATACTGTACTTTTAATAAAATACAATATATGACTCTTCTATTTGTGAATAATCCAATTAAATGTAGTATCTATTAAAAATATGTGTTGTTTATATATAAATATATACTTTTCATAAAAAATTTAAACAAATAATAATTTTTCTCTATTATATAGGAGATAAAAATGATTGCATATATATTTGAATTCTTAGGTTCAATCATTTATTTTTTAGATTGAATAGTGAATCGCAAGAAAAAATAGAGTCGTTTTACCACAAATCAATGCATGTTCATTATTGTGGAAAGTGAAACATTGAAGTTGAGATCTATATATTTAAAATAAATTCATTTAAATTTAGTAATAAAATGACAGACAAAAGAACAATTAGAAATATTCATGGAATCTTTAAAAATACATGCTTCGAATAAGTGTAATCATATTTTGTTTTTTTCAAAGTTTACATCCCAAATGATGCCATTGAGTTTTCTATCATTGTACTTTGAGGGTATATTTTCACCTATGTTGATAGAAGATATTATTATATCATCAAGACTACAAACAATGAGTGATTAATGAAAATATATAGAGTTGTATATTTCATAAAATGATAACTATAAAAATGATACATAAAATTCTATGTTGGTTTTATGCCATGTACAAATATCATTAATTGTGTCATTTCCATAAATTTCATATTATGCGATATTAAACCATAGTATATTCTTAAAAGATAGTATAATAAACTATTGAATCGTATTATATTCAAGTAGCATGTTGTATGAGATGACATTTACAGAAATGATACAAACTTCCCAAGCCATAATAAAAAACCCTACCTAAGAGATTTATTTCATTTTCACAAATATCATTTTATACAATATAAAACTTGATATCTTTTCAGAAATCACTCACTATTTATGTAACACCATAAAATATTATCAATGGAAATTCCCTTCTTATAATTATTTCATATATTATTAATCGCATATAATTACATATAGAATAAAATACAAACATTATAAATAAATAATAAATGAAATAAGAGTTATTTATAGAAATAAGAAGCCTATACCAATGGAATAGTAACTTGACTATTGGAATAGAAATGTGACCATTAGGAATAGTAATTAAGAAAAATAGAATAGTAACCACACCGATGAAAGTATAAACAAGCTTTAGGTATCTTATAATTGAAAATATGATATATTTATATCATGGAATAAGTAAATAGATTTTTTAAAAAATGATAAATTAAGTGTTGGTATTTTTTTCAAATATAAATGTTTATTTATAATTTTATAATTAATATAATTGTTTAAATGAAAACTTATTTTCATAAAATGGATTAATAAATTAATATTTATTCTTTTTTTTATTATAAGATAATTTTTTATAGACCTTCATTATTTTTTTAGACTGTAATAAAATTAGTTATAATATTAAAATCAGTATTTTTAAAATAAATGATGGTTTTAATTAAAATTAAAATTTATAATATTAATAAAATTATTCTTATAAAATGGATTCAACTTTTTAAATCTGTCTATCAAAAAATGTTTTGGGTAAATTTTTTGGATTATTCTAAAATTGTTGAATTTTTTTGAATAGTGAAGTACGATAATTTACAGTATTTAACATTTTAAGAAAAATACATAAATTTTTAATTCGTGGATGATGTAAGAATCCATTAGTTCAAACTCAAATAAACTAGTTACTGTAATTATTCACAATAAAAAATACTATTTATAGTCTAGATCCAAAATAATAAACAAATGAATTATATAATCAAAAACACCCCTCTCCTCCCACTATAAATACCCCCCCCCCCACTTGCACTTCTCACACCATGTGAGCTTTTTATTTTTCTAATATTATTCTCAATTCCTCTCTCAATCCACTTAATCACTTTATGTTATTTTTTGTCGCACTAAAATAGTATTTCTAAGTGCCTTAAAGTGGTTCTCAAGGAGACGTAATTCAATAGGAAAAATCCTCTACCTTTCCCTTTTAAATTATTTATTTATTCTACCTCATCATTTACTACATTATCCAAAGTGAAATGATAAATATAATATCATAAATTCACTATAATTTTATTATTTTAATTTTTTATCCATCATAAAATCTCTTCTCTTCTCTTTTTATCTTAAAAATGATAACATCGTCTCTGATTTGTCGATTCACCTCCTTCGTGGATGATGATTTTTCTTTTTCTATTAACGCCTTCATGGATGGTCATAAAATCATTATAATGGTTAAAAAATATTTTAAAATGTATATTAAAACTTTTTTATGTTTTTTGACTAATATATATACATAATATTAAATAATAATAAAAACTAGTTTGTGATATTCGAAAATTCTCCAAAAATAAACTAACATTCATCATTAACATTTTTTCTAATGAATCATTATCATATATTAAAAAATGATTTATGGGAAGATTTAAATTTTAGGATTTGAATCAATGTCATAGAATTACAATTCTTGATTTGTTATTCCATTTCATAAGAACTCACATAATTAAACTTAAGGGAATAAATCATAAAATTATGAAACTAATGCACACAGAACAAAGAAATTGATTCTTATAACTCATCGAAAAGGCCATAAATGAACTTAACAAAATTATAGTAAATAAAATAAATGTATAATAGGTTATTTATTAATTAATTTATTTAATTAATTTTATTATTAAGGATATTAAGAAAAATTTAATAACACTTCCATACATAAGGTAATGGATTCTCTTCGAACCTCTCAATTACCTCTGGGTTATGCTTTCTCTCTCCGTACACCAATGTAATTATTAATTATTATTATATAATTATTCCATATTATGTGTATATGTTCCAAAATTTTGTATCTAGATCCATTCATCCTTCTTTTATGTGGAAATACATGTTTTATAATATTCCCTTTTCAATTCCTCCCATTAAGCAAACCTAGTTAGTGGGAACTTCCCAATTTCATACCCATTTTCAAGTACACTCCATAATATGTTTTAATCCACCAATATTTTTCTAAAATAAATATTTTTATCATTAAAAAAAACCTTATTTAATTACTAGTTTTATGTAAACAATTATGTCTTTTCCGTCTTTAAAGAATCTTATATTTTCTTTTAAACCGCACTAAAGTGGATCATTCCTAAAAGATTCTTAAACACTCTTTTTGCATGTTTTCAAATTTTTTAGACATCATTTATCATTATCTATGCCTATTTTTTCATTATGAATATCAATTTATGATTTAAATCCATTCTTTCATGGACACCTCTATGATACACCCATTGGTTATGCCTTATGACATGATTATGATGCCCATTTCTTTCCATGGGTAACCCTTATGTTTATTCCTTATATTTGATTATTCATGTAGAAAACATATGCATAAACATTTTATGATGGTTGTTACCAAATAACACTCCAATTCATTTGGTAATGTTTAGTCTCATGATACTTCATGTTGGGATGGGGAGTAAACCTGATTCCATTATGGGACTTTTTCCACCATGTGATATAGTCTGGGTTGTTTGTCCTGACTCATGTTTATGTCATGTGATATTTCGCTGCCACATTCCTATATTTCCATGATTACATAATCTCATATTCTATATGTAATGTTTCCATATTTTTATTCTTGTTCCATTCCTTTTTATGTCATCATTTTTCACCTTATAACCAATGTGCTATACTTTATTATTATGTTTATTCCATTATTGGGTTTTTTGATCATCCCGTTGTTCATGTATTCCCCAAGTTATCCTATGTAAATATAAAATCTCAAATAAATTTTTGATCCCATTATATGGATTATATAAAATATGTTTTTATTTTGGTTTTATGATTTTTAATTATGTACTTAAACTCTAAAAGACACTATACTTTATAGTCATTGGTTTGTATTTTATGGTTAATTATGCTTAAAATAGTGTAATAATATGTGTAAAAGTTTAGGGTCTCTATAGTTTGTATCAAATGATTGTGTAGTTATTTTTGGGTATTATGATCAGAAAACTTTATTAAGAACCCTAGGCATAATTCTATCATCATGGATAACCAATATTGAAACTTAGGGAAACACTTGTTACGATATACTATTCATTTTCAAGTTTATCTTTATATGTTCAAAGTTTCCTTTTTATATAATTATTAGCTAAGTATTGAATCCCCACTAATTATAATCTCTTTTTCTTAATTAATGGATTGAAATAGGAGAACTCTTACCTACATTCAATGTGATTTGAAATGTGACAATTACCCTAATGAAATGCCAAATCTAATGGGAAAGGGAGCTCAAAACATCATGACAGTACTTTCTCAACTGGATTAAGTTATGCATAATAACATAAATCATGTGTTATTACCTCATTCTTCTAATAAATATAAAGTTGTGGTTGATTCCTTTATGTGACAAATTCCCCCCATCTTTAGTGGAACTTCTGATACATTATCACAGAATAATGGATTAACTCCCTTGAGAATATATTCTCTATCCTCCAATGCTTAGAAGAAGAGAAGGTCATACTGGAAGTCTCTCAATTTGATGGGGAAGTTGTTTAGTGATGGAAACTGACCAAAAACATAGAGTATAAGGAGTAAATTGATTCCATGGATTGGGATGTAGTCAAGAAAATATTTTTCAATAAATATTTTACCTAAACTCTCTAAATTAAGATGAAAAGGGGGTTCCTAGGGCTGAATCAAAAGAAAGACAAGTATATTAGGGTGTATAAGGAAAACTATTCAAGGCTTGCATGATAAACCTTCATATTTTTCATGAAAACTGAAATTAAGGTGGATTTATTCTTTAGTACACTAAATCTGAGTCAATAAAAAGTATTGGTGATTCGAGACTTTGATGGCTATGAGGATATTGTTTGTTGTGCCCTTAAGGTTGAAATGGAGATCAAAGACTCTCAATAGTCTCGTGGAACTAAATAAAAAATAAAAAAATGGAGTTTAATATGGGAGGATAAATATATTAATCCCATGATACAAATAAAACCAAATATCCTACGTGTCAAAATTGTAGGAATAAGTATTCTGGAAACTGCCTAAGGGGAACTAAGAGATGCTTCAAATATGGAAGAGAGGGGAACCTGGCTAATAATTACCGAAGGTATAGGAAGAATCCCACAAATGTGGAGGGATAATGGAAGGTTAAAATCAACACTCAGCCTATAGTGTAGTTTTTCAACTTTAAGGAACATGGGAATTATGTGATCCATTTCCCTAATCCAAGGGTTATTGGAGAAAATCAACAAAAGAAACTCCAAGGCAACAAGGAAGGGAATATGTTATCAATATTGCTAAGGTGGAACCTAAAAAAGATTTGATGAAAGTTACACTAGTTATTCATTCAAGAATATTGAACATAATATTTGATTCTATTTCTATGCATTCTTTCATATCATGAAAATTTAGTAGAACTATTCAAACACCACCTCAAAATATGGAGGTTGAGTTATCTATGAAAACAGTAAATGGGGAAATTATTACATCTAAAGTATATAACTCCTCCCCAATTAATGTTGGTGGGATAAATCTCCCATAAAATATTGTCTTACTTTATTTGGTAGAGTTTGATTCTATTTTGGGCATAGATTGGATATCATTATACAAATCCAACATCAACTATCGGGAAATGGAGATCACTCTTCACATCTCAAGTCATCCACCAATTTTTTATAAGTGTAAGGATCAGGATGAATCTTATTCAGAATCATTATCTCAAGTGTGGATATTATTTCATTATGAGAAATCATATATTTATCAAATGATTGAGACAAAGGAGAGAATAAATCTCATAGACTTTCCAATTATGAGGGGTTACACTGATGTGTTCCCTATAGAATTTTCTAATCTTCCTCCTGACCGAGAGGTTGAATTATCAATTAAACTTATTTCTAGATATCTTCTTATATTAAAGACACCGTATATAATTTCCACTATTGAGTTGGAAGAACTAAATAATCAATTACAATAGAAAATAGACAAGGGTTATATACACCTGAGTGCTTCACCATGGGTTGCGCCTGTAACACCCTGAGTTTTTATGGACCTTTTTTTCTTGAATAAATTAAAATTTCATTTATGTATTGAAATACACTAAGTCAAATATTCCTTTCACATAGAACTGAATTGGAAAATTTTACACATCACCAACTCAGTGTATGTTACATGGAACACCAACTTGGTGTATGTTACATGCAACACTGACTTGGTATATGTTACTCTCAACATCAATGTTTCTATGAAACATTATTTTATTATTATAATTATTAAAATGACATAATTATAACCTTACTGTTAAACTTATTTATTTTAATATTAACAACTTCTTTTAAAATATTGTTTAAATTTTTTTATATAAATAAATCCTATTGATAATTAAAGATATATTTTTTGGTGAAGTCCTAATATGTTTAAAAATACAATTTTCTCGAATGTGATGCTTTTAATGTCCTATAAAAAATAATAAAATTAATTTTAGACTCATTTATAAATTTAATTTCAAAAAATAAACTTTATTTTTAAATTTGGAATGTCTAAATTATTATAGGGTGTTTTTTGGGATTTTTCTAAGAAACATCATTTTTTGATGAATAGTGAAAAATACTGAATTTTAATTCAAAATTATTTTTCATCTAATTTATTTATAAGGTTAAATTATATTTAAAATTTGTTTAAAAGTTTAATTAGATAATATTTTTAACAATTAATACAATTTAGGTTATTGAGATCAATTAAACTTTGAAATTGGATAAAAATTTTGTAAACATTTGATCATTTTTACTTTAAAACCCTGAATTGTCGACCCGACTGTGGGATTAACTTTAAATTAATTTTTTCCACTTCTATAATTTGAATTTATAATAATGGATTCCATATTTTTAATCATAAAAATTTATAATTTATAATATTTTCAACTTATTTTTTGACCAAAAATATTATTGAAAGTGATTATAATTAATTACATCTATTAAGGTTAAATTAAGCTTAATAAGGGACTAAACCATAACCTTAAGGCCCAAAACGACCTATAAACTTGCCCAAATTCCATTTTATGACCATATTTTTACCCTATCTTCCCTTTAATTGTATTTTTATCATTATTTGATCCACTTGCAATGTGAAAAATGTGGACGGAATTATCTATTCAAATATTTACAAGAGTGTCACTCCTCCTTCCCTATAAAATATCACAACCTCTACCTCTTATTCACACCCCTAAAATCACTTAGGTTTTACAAATATCAACCCAATAAAATTCCCAAAATACCTCCCTTCCTCCTTGAATCCTACTTTTGGGCATAAATTCTTACAAGGAATCCTTTTGGCACAAACTAAACGGAGCTACCTAATTAAGAGGTAATGTCTTCTATCAAGATCCATTATTTTATTTTCCTTCTCCAACCCCTCCATAATATTTATTCCATACTTTCATAACAATTCCAGTATCCTAAATATACTAGTATTTCTTTTTGCTAAGGTTTTTACCTACACTTACGCACACCTCCATCTAAAGGGTAAAAAACATACCGTTTACGTGTATGATGAACTACGGCCTCAATAAACGATGATATTCTCATGATAATATTTTTAAGTAAACGATGATTTTATTATCCTCTGGTTATTCAAGATATCCTCATGTATTAGTACTATTTCTCACTCTTTGGTACTTAATATAATTTTTTAAAGTAAAATTTGACTATCTCTCTCTTCGGTTGGAAATTTATTGTATTCAAAAACCATGTTTTCAAAAATGTTCTCAAAAATGTTTTCAAAAGATCATTGGATCCCATTTTCAAGGAAAAAGGATTTTAAAAAATGTTTTATGTATTTAAATTCTTCCTTTATAAGTTTTCAAATCTATTTTAAAATAAAAAGGTTTTCAAAAAGGTTTTATGTTTTAAAAATCATTTTCAATGAAGAAAGGCTATTTTCCTCAAGAAAAGATTTTAAAATATATTTAAAAATTATTTTCCATCTAAGATAACATCCATTGGTGTTACTCATTCCTTTATGGAGAAATTAATTAATTTTTTTATTAATATTATTTATCTAAATGGATTATATTTTTATGGCATGATGTTTATGAAACTTACTTCTCTTTCATGGGTTATATGATTTTGAACCCCATTTATTTTCATGGGTAATATTTATGATGAAATGATTATGAAACCTATAACTTTCTAAAGGTTGTGATATGATGATATTATTATAATACCCATTTTATTTCATGGTTTATGATATGGTTATTTATGATCTTGTGGCACATGTATGTATTAATTCATTATTAGATGGGTGGGACCTATATCTCCCTCCAATACATTGGGTAAAGATTTATATCTCATGAGATAGACATGGTTGGAATGGAAAATGAACTTGGTTCAGTATTACATGGATGGAATAGTGAATGAACTTAGTTCAATATTAAAGGGCTGGAATGATGATTGAACTTGGTTCAGTAATACAGGGTTGGAATGGGGTGTCAACCAGGTTTAGAAAAGGACATGGTCCACTAAGATGGTCTCGGCAGTAATGCCTTGACTATTATTGAAATCATTATATATGCTTATGTGTCTACCAAAATTCCATGTTTTATTCATTTGTTATGATTTAATGGCTTGTGTTCTTTATTTCCTTATGATTCATGTCTTATGAACTTCCAAGATTTATGTCATGATTCATGTATACGATCTTTGATATGTAGGGTATGATCTTCTATTTTCATGGTAATGTTATCATACCCTTATTTTCATTATTATTATTACATATCTCCCTTTATTACCATTTTTGATCATTTTTGATCACCCCATTTTATGTTTCTTTCCCTGGGTTATGAAGATATGTATTATGTTTGATGTGTCTAAGAAGGGAGCTAGTCAAGAAGAACCTAGTGGGATATAATGTAGCTCATTTATGTATAAGTGTTTATGTTTCCATGTTTCCAAATATATTAGACTAATAAAGTCTTTGGGTGTCTATTTGTATAATATTTTAAGTATTATGAAAAATTTATTTAATGATAATGTATGAAAAGTGAGGGTTGATATAGTTGGTTTTAGAACAAATGTTTAGTTAGCCTTTGGAAGCTAGGATGAGAAAACCTTAGTGAGAACCCTAAGGACATGTCTAAGGATAAGTCTAAGGATAAGTAAAAGTATAGGAAAATGTCCTGAAAGTTTTGTAAAGGATATAGTGAGTGGTTTTCAAGAAATACATCCATGTCTAAATACTACAAGTGGATGTGGCTCTAGAACAGATGTGCCTAGGGGTAACAGCTCTGGAAAGATGTTCTGAGCTTGACTCAAGGTAATCTAGTAAACGAAAATAGTCATTGTTGCACACCTGGTTTGAAACTCTCAGGGGATATGCTTTGAGAATTCATGAACCATAACGAAGTATTTAAATAGAATTTTCATATGAATAACCAAGGATAAACCTAATGTGTCATAGATTAAGGTTGGTGTTATAATTTAGACATAATATAAGTGAATTTTCATGATTATATGGTTCCTCAATATGAAAATTTTTCTTAGTACATTCTTTTATTTTTAGTCAATGGTTGGAACTTAACGGAACCATGTTAATGGTGATTACGATGGAGAATGAAATAATTATCCTCCTGAGAAACAGAATGTTATGGGAGTTGGAATGAAAAACCCCATTGTTATGATCACACATCTTTCTCAAGCTATGAATCATGGTCAACTTCCAAATAAGAAAAGGAGAGAACAAGCACATGAGGATTAACCCAGTTTGTGAGGACTCCTTAAGTGCATCCAGGCGACCCGGGATCAAATTCAGGTGGAGGATAATTTTATAGGGGGGGATGTAACAGGGGGTACTATAGCCGAATGCAGCAGGTACTGTAGTAGTACTGTAGCAGGGCGTTGTGCAGTACTGTAGCAAGCACTCTAGTGGGATCTGTAGCAGGAACTATTTGGCACTGTAGCAGTTGGGAATATTCCCCCGTTTGGACCTTTGGGCCACCGATTTGGTCCCTGAGTCATTTAAGGCCTTTTTACCAACTAGTACTTCAGGTCACTAAGGCCTTTGGGCCGCATCAAGGCCTTTGGGCCACCTTTAGTGCAGATGCAAACCCGACAACCTACAACTAACAAGCTTCAGAAGGAGGATGAGCAAGGATATTTCACCATAGGAGAAGCTAAATGGATTGCAATAATGATAGGGTATGGAACCTTCTATTAGAATAAGCATGTCCATGCATGGGAAAGCCTAGCCGAATAGCCATGAGAAGGTGGAGAGTTGATTTCATGATGAAGATGATGG
Organism: Viscum album; assembly: GCA_963277665.1. Classification (NCBI taxonomy): domain Eukaryota; kingdom Viridiplantae; phylum Streptophyta; class Magnoliopsida; order Santalales; family Viscaceae; genus Viscum; species Viscum album. Next base: position 1,959,443,852 of record OY728140.1, read on the forward strand.
GGAGGAGCAGTTCCATGTTGTTAGTCTAGGTTATATATAATTTTTGAAGCCTACGGGAAATGAATTCCTCTAAGGACTACAGGCCATGTAATACTTACACCTACATGCCTTGTAAGGGTTTCACCTCACCCCTTGAAAGGTGTATTATCAAAAATCAATAAAAATGATGGCCTTTGGGCCAATGAAGGAAAGGAGAGAACAACATTCTATTGAGTGTTTTATGAGGCAATGTCCACCTTCTTTCAGAGGGTCTTCTGATCCACTTGTTGTTGAATAATGAATCAGTTCTACTAAAAAGATATTATCCATTCATTATTCTTCAGTGCATGAGAAAATAATTCTACCTATTTATCAGTTAGAAGGTGAAGTAGATCATTGGTGGGATCCAATCATGAATACAAGGAAGCAATATGAGATTGAATCCATGGATTCGGATGAGTTCAAGAACTTATTTTTTAATAAGTAATTTCCTCAAATTCTTAATACCAAGATGGATAAATAGTTCCTTGAGTTGAAGCAAATGGATGATGAGTCTGTTGGTACCTACAAGGCTAATTTAACAAGACTTTCAAGGTATGCTTCAGTAATTATCGTCCAACCTGAAGGTAAAGTTGATAGGTTCTTCAGTGGCTTAAATCCAACTATTTGAAGAGTGTTATCTATAAGAGACTTTAGTAGATATGAAGGGAATGTGAATTATGAAATCAAGGTTGGAATGGAGTTTTGAGTCACATATCAATCTCATGGTTTGGACAAGAAGATGAATATGGAGTTTAAAGGAAAATTTAAAAACAATTGAGAAAATAAGATGAGATTTTATTTATGCTATAATTGTGGGAAGAAGCATGGAGAAAATTTAAATAAGGGGTATAATAAATTTTTTAAGTGTGTAAAGGAAGGTCACCAGTAAATTTATTGTTGAAATGATGAGAAGAAGTTAGCTTAAAATTCTAATGGAGAGAAAGATGCACAGAATGCACCTCCCACGATTCAGTTCTACAAGTGTAAGGAGAATGTGAATTATGATAACCACTTCCCAAACCCAAGGGTCGGTGATGATGATCAATGTCGACAACATATTAATCCAAGGGATAAGGGGAAATATCATGCAATCACTATTTTTTATTAGGGTTTCAATAATTATGTGATGAAAGGTACACTTACCATCCACTCTAGAACTGCAAATGTCATATTTGATTATGGATATACCCACTATATCGTATCTAAAGAATTTTCTAAGGGTTTTATGATTCCACCAAGACAATTATACATAGAGTTAGTAGTGAAAATCCCTAATGGTATGATTATTTCATCTCAAGACTATGATTCCACTCCAGTTGAAGATTGTGGGAATGTTCTTCCTACAAATCTTTTCATTATTCCTTTAGTATAATTTAATGTAATTTTAGGAATGGATTTATTTTATCAACATAAATCCCACATCAAATGTCAAGGAATGGAATTTATGTTTGATATTTAAAACCCTCCTATGATCATCGATAAATGTAATGATAGTTATGAACTTCTATATATAGATTACATCTATTGTATGGCTATTAATTCCCATTCAAAAGGGTTGTTTATCTCAAATGGTTGGGAAGAAAATGAACATCAGTAATATGCCTATTGATTGGGATTTTGTGGATGCCTTTCGAGGAGAGTTTCCTATCCTTCCACCAAAACGTGATGTTGATTTCTCAAAAGAACTCATACCTGATTCAACACTAATATTAAAGACTCCTTATAGAGTGAGTATGATTGAGTTGTAGGAATTGAAGAAGCAACTCCAAGAAAACCGTGATAAGAGATTCATTCAGCCAAGTGTATCACCTCAGGGTTCACCCATTATTTTTTTGAAAAATAAATATGGATAAATGAGAATGTATATTGATTATCGGGAGTTGAACAAGATCACAATCAAGAACAAGTATCATATTCCTAGTATTGATGACTTGTTTTATCAACTGTGAGGATATCAATACTTTTCTAAGATTGACCTTCATTATGGATATCAATAATTGAGGGCAAAGAAAGATTATATACCAAAGATAGTATTCCATACATGTTATGGGCACTATAAATATATATTGATGCCTTTTGGTCTTAATAATTCCCCTATTATCTTCATGTATTTAATGAATAGAGTCTTCAGAGATTGCCTTGATCAGATTGCGGTAGTATATATGGATGATATACTTATCTATTCAAAGAGAATGGAAGATCATGAAGATCACTTTATAATTGTACTAATGGCCTTCAGGAATGAGAAGATATATGTAAATTTTAAAAAATTATGAATTTTGGTTACAAAAGGTTTCATTTTTGGGTCATATAATCTCAATATATGGTATAGTTGTAGATCCGTCAAAGATGGAGGCTATTGAATGCTATACTAGACCAACCAAAGTGACTCAGATCCATAGATTTCTTGGTTTATCTTAATATTATTGACGGTTTTTAGATAATTTCTCATGACTATCTAATCTTCTAACCAAGTTAACTTAGATGGGTGTCAAGTTCCTCTAGATAGATGAATGTGAGGAAAATTTCAAGAAACTGAAGAGAATGTTTGTCAGTACACCTATTCTTATATTACCCTATAGTGGAGAAGGGTTTGTAATCTTTAGAGATGCATGACAGAAGGGATTTGGATGTTTTATTATGCATATTAACATGGTTATAGCCTATGCCTTATGACAGTTGAAGATTCATGATCAAAATTACCCAACTCCTAATTTAGAGTTAGTAGCAGTAATTTTTTTATTAAATATTTAGAGGTATTATATTTATAGAGAAAATTATGATATATATATATATATATATATTGATCATAAAATTCTAAAATATATATTCACATAGAAGGAGTAGACCATGTTACAGAAAATATGGTTAGAGCTAATAAAGGATTATTACTGCTCAATACATCACCACCATGGGAATGTGAACAAGGTGATCGATGCTTTAAGTTTGAAGGGTAATCCTAGCTTATCCATGATGAAGATCACAAAAGATCCAATATTTATTGATTTTCATAGGATGAATCTAGAAATCCTGAAGGAGGGGGAAAATCTTATCTTTCTCAAATGAATGTTAAACCCAATATCAAGTTGAAGATTAAGGAGGCACGGAAGGAAGATGTAGAGTTGTAAAAGTAAGTTAGAAATGTTCCTTATTTTAAACTTGATCATGATGGAATAATGGGGTTTAGGAACTGTGTATGTGTTACTTCCATACCAAATTTGAAGAAGGGTATGTTAGAGGAAGCTCATAGTTCTTCATTCTCTATTCATCCTATAAGTACAAAGATGTATAGGGGATTGAAATAATACATTCGGTGGGATGTCATAAGGATGGATATACTAAAGTTTATATCTCAGTTCTTGGGTTTCCAATAAGTTAAAACTAGAAGAAAAAAGTATAAAGGGATGTTGCATCCATTACCCATACCAGAATGGAAATGGGAGAACGTCACTAAAGATTTTTTCATTGAAATTCCCAAAACCTCTAAAGGGTTTAATTATATATGGGTGGTGGTCGATGAACATAATAAGTCATCACACTTCTTCTATATTAGAGAATACTTTTCTCTGGATCAGCTTTCTAGGATATACATTAAGGAAGTACTAAGGTTAAATGGAGTACTATATTCCATTATATCAAATTGGGATCTGAGTTTCACCTTAAATTTCTGGCGAATTATTCAACAAACACTTGACACCGAATTGAGTTTCAGCACTACTTATCATCCTCAAATAGATGGTTAATCTGAAATAATAATTCAAACCCTAGAGGATATGTTGATATCTTATTCAATGTATTTGAAAGGTGGTTGGGATCAACACCTTCCTCTAGTTGATTTTTCATTAAAAAATAACTTTCACTCAAGAATTCAGATGAAACCATATGAATAACTCTATAGAAATAAATTTAGATATCCAATGTTCTGGGTTGAGGTTGTATAAAGAAATCTATTGAGACCTGAGATCACTGAAGAAATGTAATAGAATGTTAGAACCATTCGGAATTATATAATGGCAGCTCAAAGTCGGAAAAAAAAGTTATGCTGATAACCACTTATGTGACATAGAAATTGAAGTTAGTGAAATATTTTTTCTAAAAATCTCACCCTATAATAAAGTTATGAGATTCACAAATAAAGGTAAACTAATCACTAGTTTGTTGGTCCCTTTGAGATTCTTGATCATATAAAGATGGTAGCCTATAACTTGTAACATTCTCTAAATCTCTCTCAAGTCCATGATGTGTTTCATGTATCTCTCCTAAGTAAGTACATGCATGATTCTTTACATTTACTAAACTCAGAGGCCATACCATTGGAGTATTATATGTCCTATGAAGAAAAACTGGTTGAAATTCTAGACCAATCAGAGATAGTTCTATGAAACAAGACCACTCACATGGTTAAAGTTTTGTGGAGAGATCATCAGTTAGTGGTAGCTATATGGGAACTTGAGGATATGGTGAAGAATAAGTATGATCATTTCTTAGCCAAGTGATTAATTTCGAGGGAAAAATCATTTGAAGGGGGGTATAATGTAACACCCCGAGTTTGTATGGACTTTATTTCTCAAATAAATTAATTTTTTTTTATATCTTGAAATAAACTAAGTCAGACATTCCATTCATGTGGAATAGACTTGGAATACGTTAAAATTCACCAACTTGGTGTATTTTACATAGAACACCAACTTATCATGTGTTACACGTAACACCGACTTGGCGTACGTTACACTCAACATCGTTGTTTCTACGAAACTATATTTTATTTTTACAATTATTTAAATGAGATAATTATAAAATAATAATTAAACATAGTTATATGAAAGTAATAAATAATTTTAAAATATTTTTTTAATTTTTTTATATAAATAAAAAATATTGATAATGAATGATATGATTTTTGGTAAAGTCCTTACGTGTTTAAAAATATTGTTTTCTAGAATGAACTGCTTTTAATGCCCTTATGTGAAAAAATAATAAAATTAATTTTAGAACTGTTTATAAATTGAATTTTATAAAATAAAATTCATTTTTTAATTTTTTATGTCTAAATTATCTTAGGGTTATTTTTTGTGATTTTTCTAAGAAACTTTATTTTAGGATGAATAGGGAAAAATACCAGATTTTAATTTCAAATTTTATTTTTCATATAATTTATTTATAAGATTAAATTCTATTTTAAATTAGTTTAAAAGTTTAATTAGATAATATTTTTATCAATTAATACAATTTAGTTTATTTATATTAATTTCACATTGAAATTGGATATAAAAACTTAGCAAACTTTTGATCATTTTTACTTTAAAAACCCGCATTGTCGACCTGATTGTGGGGTTAATTTTAAAGTAATTTATGCCACTTATGTGATTTGAATTTGGAAAAAATTATTCCATATTTTTAATCATCATAATTTATATTTTCTAATAATTTCAACTTAGTTTTTTACCAAAAATATTAGTGAATTTTTTTAAAATTAATTACATCAATTAAGGTTAAATTAAGCTTAACAAGGGACTAAACCATAACCTTTAAGGCCCAAAATGATATATAAACTTGTAAAATATCCATTTTATAGACAAATTTAGACCCTATACTTCCTTTTATCATCTTTAAATCATTATTATATCCACTTTTAATATGAAAAATGTAGGTGGAATTATCTCTTCAAATATTTACAAGAGTGACACTCCCCTTTCCCTATAAAAGGTCATCACCTCTCCCTCTTCTTAAAAACTATAAAATCACTTATTATAGACAAATATATTCCAAATAAACTTTCCAAAATCCCTAAATTCCTCATTGAAGCCTCCTATTGGGAATAAATTCTTCCAAGGAAACCTTTTGGCACAAACCCAAAGGAGTTACCGGATTAAGAGGTAACAACTTCTCTCAAACTCCTTTATTTTATTTTCCTTCTCCTCCCCATACAGTATATCTATTTCATTATTGTATAAAAATATAATTATCCAAAATATACTAGGATATATTTATGAAAAAGTTTCAACCTACACTTACACACACCTCTATCTAATGCGTAACAAACATGTTGTTTACGTGTACGGTGAACTACCACCTCACTAAATGATGATTGTTAATTTTTCCTTTATCGCCTCTCATGGTGGAAATTATGATAAAAAATATGTTTATATATGATATATATTATATTTATTATATCTTTAAGCTTCTGTATTCTTTTTATAACATATATCCTTTTTACTTTTATTTTGGTGTAAATACGATAATTTCGTTCGTGGAAGTGTGGACTACCACCCCCTCAAAGCGATGTGATTCGTTCACACACTACATGGAATGTATTAAGGATATTTTTAGTGAACTTATATAATATATATAACATTATAATTATAATTTAATTATATTATATACATAAATATATATCATTTTCTTTCTTTCTTTCAATGCGACAACAAAAATAGAAACAGTGTTCATACGTACGTACGGCTTACCGTCTCCATAAACAGTGTATCCCATTTCATTATTATATATTATATTGATTAATATAATAAAAATATACTGAGTATAAATTATAATTATATAATGTTTTACATTATTTAATCATGATATAATTATAATGATGAAAGATATAACAAATTAAGACACATGTGAAGAACAAAGAGATATCATCTATAGTGAAACCTTAACATATGATGGTTAACAAGAGGATAATATAAGGTCATATAATCAAACCATATATGGTATTAGATATAATAATATGGTTCTATAAAATATTTTTACTAAATTTATTTTTATTATACAGGTTTTTTGAATGATTATGACGAGAGTCAAGACACAAGGTAAGGGGATTCCATTTCACTTTTTATTTCTGTGAGATACATTCTATATTAACCAACCCTTTCATTTTGTATGGTGTACGTACATCCCATGAATGTATTATATGTATATTATAGTTAAATTTATTGTTATTTATATATTCATTTTATGATATTTCTTTCATGGGGTTTAACTTTCAAAAGTTACCAAATTGGTAAAATGGTTTTTTCTCAATTTTCCTTCTTTGAGACTCATGTTTTATTATACACCTAATTTATTTTTAAGGTATATATAATTAAATTTTACAAGTTATATCAGGAAAATAATTCATTTCATGATAATTTAAGTATCATATAATTTCCTTCACTTACATGGAGATTATGATCCCAAGTAACCATGTTGTAAGAGTTTATTGAAACAATCTCATCTCTTTTCAAGATTGTTAATGATTATACTTCCTTGATGAAATAATATGATCCATATCAGAAGAATGCTCATTAATTTTCTTATCCTCTAGTTATTCAATATTTCCTCATGTATTATTACCATTTTTTCACTCTTTGGTTCTTATGATAATGTTTTTAAGTAAAATATGAATGTCTCTCACTTCGGTCGGAAATCTATTGTATTCAAAAACCATTTTTTAAAAATTATTCTCAAAAATATTTTCAAAATATATTTGAAGCCCATTTTCAAGGAAAAGGTTTTAAAAAAAAATTATAGTTTTTAATGCTTCCTTTATAATTTTTCAAAGAAATTTTCAAATAAAAAAGTTTTTTGAAAAGGTTTTATGTTTTAAAAAACATATTCAATGCAGAAACGATATTTTCCTCAAGAAATGTTTTTAAAAGATCTTTCAAAATTATTTCCAATCTAAGATAACATCCATTAGTGTTACTCGTGACTTTATGGGGAAATTATTCAATTTTTTCATTTATATTATTTCTATGAATGGATTATGTTTTGATGGCACGGTGTTTATGAAACTTGTTTCTCTTTCATGGTTTATATGCTTTTGAAACCCACTTCTTTTCATGGGTTATTTTTAGGATGAAATGATTATTAAACTTGTATCTTTCCACAGTATATGATATGATTACATGTTTATAATACCCATTTCTTTCATGGGTTATGATATGGTTGTTTATGATCTTGTGGAACATTTATGTATGATTTTACTATGAGATGGGTGGGACCTATATCTCTATACAATGCAATGGGTAAAGATTTATACCTCATGAGATAGAAATGGATAGAATAGGAAATTAACTCAGATCAATATTACATGGCTAGAATAGGAAATGAACATAGTTTAGTATTACAGGGCTGGAATGAGGAGTGAACTTGGTTTAGTAATACATGGCTAGAACGGGGTGTGAACCGAGATCAGTAAAAGAATTTTTCCACTAAGATGGTCTCAACAACAATTTCTTGACTAATATGGAAATAATTATATATATTTATGTGTATTCCACAATTCCATGTTATATTCTTATGTTATTATTTTGTGGCTTATATTCTTTATTTCCTTATGGTTCATGTCTTATGAACATCTAAGATTTATTCCATGATTCATGTATATGATCTTTGATATGTGAGGTATGATATTATATTTTTATGAACATGTTCTCATACCCTTATGCTCTTGATTATGCTTATATATCTCCCTTGTTTACCCTTACAGAGCATTTGATATCACCCCTTTTTATGTTTCCTTCCCTAGGTTATGAAGATATGTATTATGTTTGATGTATCTAATAATGGTTCTAGTCTAGAAGAACCTAGTGGGAGATAATGTAGATCATTTATCTATTAGTGTTTATGTTTCCATGTTTCCAAAGGCACTAGACTAATATGGTGTTTGGACTTCTGTTTGTTTATTGTTTTAAGTATTCTTAAAAAATTTATGTAATGTTAATGTATAAAAATTGAGGATCGCTATAGGGCCATTCCTCTTCATCAAAAAGAGGGATGGATCAATATTCTTCTACATTGATTATTGTGAGCTCAAAAAAATAAAGATAAAGAAAAAGTATCCTCTACCATTGATAGATAACTTGTTTGATAAGATACATGGGACCAAGTATTTCTCTAAGGTGGAACTTCAGTTGGGATGTCACCAATTAAAGGTTAGGAAGGAAGATATTCCCAAGACTATCTTTTGAATATGGTATGGACACTATGAGTCCATATTGATGCCCTTAGAACTCACTAATGATCTAGAAATATTGATGGACTTAATGAATAGAGTCTTCATAGATTATCACAATAGATTTATGGTAGTCTTTATCGACGATATTCTAATATACTCCAAAAGTAAGGAGGATAATGAGGAGAATTTTATTACTATAATAAAGACTTTTGTAAGGGAGATACTTTGTGAAAATTATAGAAATGTGAGTTCTAGATGGAGGAATTATCATTCTTAGGGCATGTTATCACCAGAAAAGGAATATTTATGGACCCTTTCAAGACAAAGGTAATTGAATAGTAGCCCCGGAAAATATCTATAATGGAGATATATAGTTTCATTAGTCTAGATAGGTATTACCAATGATTTTTGAAGAAATTATCATGATTTTCAAACTCATTAACCTTGATAAATAAAAAGGGGTAAAGTTTGTCTAGACCAGTTAATGTAAATATTGCTTTAAAGAGTTGAACAATAGACTTATCACTCCACCAATACTCACACTTCCTTTATGTGGGGAAGTATTTGTGGTATATGGTGATGATTTAAAAAAGGTATTAGTCAATTTACGGGTGAAAAATGACAAAGTGATATCCTACTCCTCAAGTAAGTTGGAAATTCATGAGAAAAACTATCAAAACACTTGATTTGAAGTTGGTGGCAGTGATCTTCACATTGAAAATCTCTCAGTATTATCTATATGGGGAGAAGTGTGAGATATATACTAATCATAAGGGCCTAAAATATATATTCTCATAGAATTATATTAATATAATCTATGTAATATGGTTAGATCTCATCAAGTATTATGACTTCACAATCCAGTATTATCCTAGTAAGAAAACTAAAGTAGCAGATGCTCTAAGTAGAAGGGATCCTACAATTTTGTCAATGATGAAAATTTAAAAGGATATAATCTTCTTATATTTTCAAAGGATGGACATGGGAATCATTAAGGAAGGAATGTCATCAATCTTTTCTCAAATTATTGCTTAGTCATCCCTCGAGGAGAAAATAAAGGATGCTCAAAGAAATAATGTAGAAATTCAAAAAAAATGTGGAAACTATAAAAAATGGTAAATCCTAAAATTTTAAAATTGATAAGGAAGGATTTGTAAGATTTGATTCATGATTATGAGTATCATCCAATCTAGAGATAAAGAAAGAGCTTCTGAATGGAACACATTTATCAACCTTCTCTATTCATCCAAGGAGCACAAAGATGTATCAAGATCTTCGATAGAACGATTGATGAGACAATATGAAGAAGGAGGTCATTGAATATACATTAAAGTGCCCAGTATGTCAGCAAGTGAAGGCTGAAAGGAAAAAAGTCTAAGGTGATGATGCAACTATTACCCATACCAATATGGAAATGGGAAAACATGACCATGGAATTTGTCACTGGACTTCCAAAGACATCCAGAGGAAACAATGATATATGGATTTTTATGGATTTTCTTACAAAGATAGATCACTTTATCACAATTAGATATGAATTCTCATTGGATCAACTTTCATGGATATACATAAAATAAGTGGTGAGGTTGTATGTAGTACCACTAGCGATTGTATCCGATCAAGATCTGAGATTTACCTCTATGTTCTCTAAAAGTATCCAACACGATTTAAAAACATAATTGAACTTTAGTAAGGCCTATCATCCTCAAACTAATGGCCAGTTTGAGTAGACTATTCAGACACTAGAAGACATATTGAGAGCATGTTCTATGGGCTTCAAAATAGGGTGGTACCAACATCTACCTCTGGTTGAGTTCTCATACAATAATAGTTTTTAATAAAACATAAAAATGACTCTATATGAATCCCTTTATGTTAAGATATGTAGAACACCAACATGATGGGATAAATTCGGTGAACATAAGCTACTAGGACCTATAATGGTCAAAGAAATGTTAGGAAAAGAGAAAGCCATTTAGCAGCACATTAAGGCATCCCAAATTTGAAAGAAAAAAAGTATGTAGAAAATTGTTAATGGGGCCTAGAGTTTGAGGTTGGAGACATGGTATTACTCTGCATATATCCATGGAAGAGGATCATGAGATTTTTGCAGAAAAGAAAAGTTCAGTCCTAGGTATATTGGCCCCTTTGAGATTCTTGATCGTGTCGGAGTTGTGGCATATCGACTAGCACTTCCAACTATCATGTCTCAAGTAAAAAATGTATTCCAAGTGTCCCTATTGAGGAAGTATAGACCAGATACCTCACATGTACTAAATCTTGAGGTGGTACAAATGGAGAATGACCTCTCATATGAAGAGAAACGGGTGAAGATCTTGGACTGTAGAGATAAATTTTTATGCAACATGACTACTCACCTGGTAAAAGTACTATGGAGGAACCATAAGCATGAAGTGGTGATATGGGAACTAGAGGAAGTGATAAAGGATAAGTACCCTCACACGTGTTTCAATTTAGTATGTAAAATTAAATTTTGAGGGTGAAATTTCATAAAGGGGAGAGAATGTAACGACCCAAAATTTTATTAATGGAAATTGCCTTCTTAAAATTTTTTCATATAGTATAAATCAAATAAAATCACATATAAAACACAATTAAAACTTTATAAATGAATAATGAAATAAATAAGAGGTATTTATAGGAATTAAGCAACCTATACCAATGGAATATTAACTTGAACATTGGAATAATAATGTAACTATTAGGAATAGTAATCCAGATAATATAATAATAACCACACCTGAGAAACTATAAATAAAATTTAGGTATCTTATAATTGAAAATATGATATATTTATATCATTGTATAATTAAATAAATGTTTTAAAAATGATGAATTAAGTGTTGATATTTTTGTAAACTGTAAATGTTTATTAACAATTTTATAATTAATATAATTATTTAAAAGAAAATTTATTTTCATAAAATAGATTAATAAATTAGTATTTTTTTTGCCTTATGATTATAATATAATTTTTTTGAGACCTTAATTAAATTTTCATAGTGTTATAAAATTAGTTATAATATTAAAATCGATATTTTTTGAATAAATGACTATTTTAATTAAAAAATAAATTTATCATATTTCTAAAATTATTCTCATAAAATGGAGTACATTTTTTATATCTACACATCAAAAAATGGTTGGGATAAATGTTTTATATTTTTCTAAAATAGTTGAATTTTTATTGAATAGTGTAATACTGTAATTTACTGTATTTAACATTTTAAGCCAAATATATGAATTTTAAGTTATGAAATATGTAAGAACCAATTATTTCAAACTCACATAAACTAGTTACTGTATTTAGTCACAATAATAAACATTATTGATAGTCTTGAGACAAAATAATAAATAAATGAATTAAATAATCAAAAACACATTTCTCCTCCCACTATAAATACCACCCCTCACTACCTATTCTCCTCACGCCTTCTAAGATTTATAGATTACTTATATTATACCCAATTACTCTCCCAAGACTCTTTCCCACATTATATTATTTCTGGTCTCACCAAAAGACCATTCCCAAGTGCCTTAAGGAGGTTCACAATGAGACGTCATTCAAGAGGTAAAATCCTTCACCTTTTCCTTTTAGATAATTTATTTCTTCTACCTCATCCTTTCTTCCTCTTTCCAAAGTGACATTATAACTCTAGTATCATACATATACTATAATTTTAATAAGTTAATGGTATATCCATCATCAAATCTCTTCTCTTCTATTTTTTATCTTAAAAATGAAAACATCATCCATGATGAGTTGATTCACCACCTTCATGGATGACAATTATTCTTTTTCTATTACAGCCTTCATGGATGGTTTTAAAACCATTATAATGGTAAAAAATATTGTAAAATTTATATTACAACTTTTTTTGTTTTAGAACTAATATATATACATAATATTAAATAATAAAACAAAACTAGTTTGTGATAATCTAAAATTCACCAAAATAAACCAACATTCTTCATTAGCATTTTATCTAATGAATCATTAAAATTTATGAAACAAAATGACATATGGGGCTATTTAAATTTATGTAGGTGCATAAATATAATATAATTTCACTTATATCTATTTTCTTCCATTTAAAAAGAACTACAATAATTGAAATCAAGGGAACCAATCATAAAATCATGAAATGAATGCTCCCAAAACAATGAAATTAAATCGTATAAGTCATTAAAAGGCCCATAAATGAACTTAATAAAATTTTTGTAAATAAAATACATGCATAATAGGTTCTGAATTAATTATGTAATGGATTTAATTTTATTATCCAAGATGTTACGTACAAGTGCATAACACTTTCAGGTATAAGGTAAGGGATTCTCTCTGAACCTCCCAATTAATTTTAGGTTATGCTTTCTCTCTATTTACACCAATGTAATTCTTAATTATTATTATTTAATTATTATATATTATGTGTATATGTTCAAAACTTATTTATTCATATCCATTAATACTTATTTTATGGGGAAATACATGTTTTATAAGGTTCTGTTTTCAATTCCACCAGATATGTAAATTTGATTAAAGGGAACTTCCCAATTTCTTGACAATTTTAAAGTACACTTCATAATATATTTTAAGACACAAATTTTTTTCTAAAATAACTCTTTTTTTTATGAAAAAATATCTTATTTAATTACTGGTTTTATGAAAACAATTATTCCTTTGCCCGCTTTAATGACTCTTCTATATTTTCCCTTAAACCGCACTAAAGTGACTCATTTCTAAAAGTTTATTAAACACTCTTTGTACATGATTTCACTTAGATTGGAAATAATTTTTATCGTTATATATTCCTATTTTCCCCTTATTAATTTCCTTGAATGATTTAAATCCATTCTTTCATAGGAAGCTTTATGATACGCCCATTAGTTATTCCTTATGACATGGTTGCGGTACCCATTTCTTTTTATGGGTAACCCATATATGTATTCCTTATTTTTTATTATTCAAATGGAACACATATCCATGAAAATTTTATAATGGGTGTGTGAAAATATTTATCCAATGTATTGGGTAATGCTCATTCTCATGATACGTCATGTTGGGACAAGGAGTAAACCTGATTTCTTTATGGGACTTTGTCCACCATGTGATATAGTCTTGGCAGTTTGCTATGAATCATGTTTATGTCATGTTATATATTGCTTCCAAATTACTATTTTTCTATGATTACATGATCCCATATTCTATATGTCATGATTCTATATGTTTATTCATATTCCGTGCCTTTTTATGTCATCATGTTATGACTTATAACCCATCTGTTATACTTTATTCCTATGTTTATTCCCTTAATGGGATTTTTAGCTCATTCCTTTGTTCTTGTATTCCTCAGGTTATCCTATATAGATGTAAGATCTCAAAGGAATTTATGAGTTCATTATGGATATTAAATGAAATATATTTTTATTTTCATTCCATGCTTTCTAATTATGTACCTAAACTTCTAAAGACACTAGAATTTATAATCCTTGGTTTTAATTTGATGGTTAATTATACTTAAAATCATGTAATAATATGTGTAAAAGTATAGGGTCATTATAGTTTATAAACAAAAACATGTAATGATATCTTTTATTACAATAGTTGAAAAGAACATTCAACTACAGAGACAAAAAACTCGATGGCATCTTGGATATTTTAAACTCTACAACAATTAAAATTAATAAATATTAATCACATTTGTCCATAACCTATATCTTCAAATATTAAATGAAATTTTCTGAATACAATTTTCTCCATTATCTATTTTGAAAGAATTTATTTCAAATATATAGAACTAAAATTCAAAGTCTAACTTTTCTTCATAATGAACTTACGCTAAAATTTGGTGAAAAAAGTTCATTTTTGTAGGAAAATCAATCTTGAATCTCATTACTCGTTGATTGGACCAAATAATTTAGATATATAGGTATTTATTCTCCCTTATCCCAATTAAATTATAAATATGTTCAAATCAGATTATATAACTAATATAATATTTTAAGTAAACATTTTATTTAATATATTTTACATATTAGTTGTTCCATTAAAAATGTAAGATTCATATAGCTTTTTTTAAAATAGTATAATATTTTTAATTTTTTTTTTACTATTTACTATTGATTCTTTAATTGTTTTATTAATATAATATTAAGATTTTAAGGTCTCATATTTTCTTGTGCCCTTTATCATCTCTGGGATGTTGAGGTTTCATGGAAGACTATAATTTAATAACTAATAGCATTTTATTACGTATCCAATGTTTATTAAAAATTAAAATGGTTTTATTAAGGATGATTTGAAATTATATTACTCATGAAATTTTTATTAAGTGGAAAATATTGCATATTTGAAAAATATTATGTATTATAAAAAATATATTATACATCGATTTACAAAATAATATGTATTACTAATTTCTAACATATCAAATATAATTTCTTATGCATTGGATAAAATATTTTATGTGGTGATATTTTAATAAATGAAATTATATTATGTATCAAATGTTTTTAACGAATTTATTTATTTTATTTTATTTTTTTTTTATTATTGAAGGTGTAGATTACATTTTATTTTTGGGTATAATAAAATTATTTGAAATTATTAATATTTTTAAGATATATTTATATCGATGTGGGGGAAAAGGGGCATCATTACAAAGAAAATATTGCAACACGTAAATATAGGAAAATACTTAGAGAGGCTCAAAATCGATACCTCACCGAGACCCGTAAGGATAGATACCACTGAGCTACATTGTGATGGATTTTGAAGATATAATTTTTCTATCTGTAAAGTATCACAACAATAGATGTTCCCTATAATAGTTTTTAATAATGGTTTTATTAGCACTGAAAGAAACATTGATGTTGTAAGTGATTTTAAAAGTTGATCTCTTTTATCAGTGCTAGAAAAAGAACTAATAAAGTCAATTTTTATCACTACCAAAAAAACACTAATAAAGGGGGGTTTTATCTATGTAACTTTTATTAACGTTTTTTTAGCACTGGTAAATGTCCCCTTTATCAGCGCTCAAAAAACAATGATAAAAGTAGGGTTTATCGACACAAATAATTTGTTTTCAGAACTCAACGCCCACCATACCACCTTTATCATCACTCTATAGTGCCGCTTTATCAAAACTTCCCCACTATTGTTTTCCTTTATATGTGCTTGTTAGACCCCTTTATCAGTGCTCCCCCACTAACTTTTCCACCCCTACCATTAACAACCATCCCTACCGCCTGTGCACGCCTAGATAGATTTGAACATGAGACATCAACCATCGTTCCTTTATTCCCTTACCACTACTCCATGTTATTTTTTTCTATGTTTTATGATATATAAACTTATTTTTAAATATTTAGATACATATTTTTATCCATATATTTAATTATATATTTGTATATAATTATTTTAAATAAATTTATAAAATCTGTCTGTGTGTATGTGTTCATTTGTGAGCGTTTATATTTATATTTATTTGTGTGTGTGTGTGTTCATGTTTATATTTATATATTTGTATATAATTATATATATTTGTATAATTATTTTTAAATACATTTATAAAATATGTTTTTGTGTGTGTGTTTATATTTATATATACATGTGTCTGTGTGTCTATATATAAATATAAATATAAATTTTTAGATTTGTTTTTAGATATTATCAATTAATATTTATTTACATGTATTAGAATATATACATGTATATATATATGTGTGTGTCTGTTTGTTAATACATATACATTTTTATACGTATATACATATTCATACATTTTATATTATAAATAAAATGGATAAATTTTTATTTTAAATAAAATGAATAATTATTTTTTATTAATGGTTTCCATATTTAAAAAGACATTTTTACATATATATTTAAATATCTATTAATAAAATTAAATTTTTATATGTAAATGTATGAAAATATGTATATATTCATTTATAAATAACACTACAACATGAAAAATATTAAAATTTCAATACCATAATATCTATATGAGTGTAATCCTTATGAATAAATTCAGTCTCCAATGAAAAAATATGAAAACCCACTTAAATACATCTAAAACCACATCAAATATTAAAAAAATAGGATATCCCAACTAAAAACTCAATTTTGGAAGCCTTTCAAACCTTTTTGGCCTTGAAAACAATGATTGGGGTACCCCTGGTACCACTAAAGGGCTGGGATAATATACTTAATATGAACTTGTATAATATAACAACCATAATCTATCATATCACACCATTAACTTGAAACATTAAGTCATGAAACTTTTTGAATCTATAATGAAGCGCTTGAGAGTAGAGATGCACTACATCACCCATTTTTCAATTGAACTATAAGTGAATTGGTTGACTTGGAAACATTTTATCTGATACCACTATTGGGTTTTAGTTGAGAAAATCCTTTTTTAAACATAGTGGAAATAAAAGAAAAAAACCTACATTCTACAATATCCAATCATTCATTTGAATTGAATTAATATTAATAAAACATAAATCTTTTCTCTAATTAAATCAGGCTCCTTCTTCATGTTTGTTGTTTTTTATGATTATTTCGATGAAGTATCCAAAGGAAACTTTACACCTATAGTATCCATAAGTTATTGTGAATCTCATAGAACTAAGGAATGATTTCTCCCTTTCTCAAGGCCTACCAGGATGTCAGATTTAAAGAAAATAGAGATTAAGAAATTTGGTCTTGTGGTTTCACAAACACACACATTATTGAATGAATCTCATACAACCTCATCTATATAGAACTCTTTATATATCCTATAAGGACACTCCTTGGATTCCAAAACATATCAAAGAATTTATTCCTATAAAATAGAAAGATTTTATGCAATATATTTTTTCCAAATAAATTTAATTTCTTCGATAGCTTGTGTTACATGAAACACCAAGTTTAAACGAACCATATTATAATATTAAAATATTATTATGTGATTGCTATAGAATAACTGTTAAAATTAGTGGGTATGAATATTATTAAATACTTTTTGGAATTCATATAAAGTTCCCACTCAATATTAATATATTGATTTATGATTAGTAAAAAAGAACTCAATTTTTATTAAATCCATTTTATTCTTCAAAAGAATGTATTCTTCAAAAATGTTTTCTATTGCTTTTCGTGAGAAAATAAATATAAATAAACTTCTCAAAAAAATTAGAAATTTAATTTTATAAAAATTATTTCATCTTTGAAATCATAACATAAAAATTATCTAATGGTTTTGATAATTTTCTGAAACATTTTATTTTTCAGTGAATAGTCAAAAATAAAGATTTCTTATTGAAAACTGTATTTTATTTTAAAGTATTTATATAGTAAAATTTTATTTTGTATTAGTTTAAAAATTTAATTAGTTAATTTTAATTTTAAATAATCCAATTATTATTTTTGAAATTAATTTTACACGTGAATTATTATAAAAACGTTATATTTAAAAAAGGCATTTTTTCAAAAAAGATGTTTTTCGTTGTGTTTTCGGTTCAAATTTAAATTAAATTATACCACTTCTATGTATTGAATCTTGAAAAAAGTGATTCCATAATTATAATCATAGAGTTAAAATTTGGTAAATAAAGATATTTTATTTGTGGACATTATAAATAGTAATTTTAGTAACTTATGCTACCATAATAAATGGTAAATCGAGTGATTAAGGTTAAAAATAAAATGATAAGGACTAAAGAATAACCCTAAAAATTAAATTAATTTTATTGGATGAGTCCATTTCATTTATACTCATCCAAGATTCAATTATATGGGATTTTTTTTGTTTGGATGTGATTGTGACCTTAATAATATTTTATGTAAAGAAAAGTCATAAACGTCACACTCTTATTTCAATAACAATAATATTTTTAACATGAATTATAAGAGATAATATATTTGGTTATAAATATTAATTTTAAATCTAAATGATTTATATAAATCATGTTAATTTAATTTTAATTTTTAGTGAATAAATAATTAACCTAAATGTTTTCACAACATTGATGCGGTAATTATTCAATTAATGGAATAATCAGTTAAATGATATTAAAAATATTAAAATTGATATAATTTTAAAACATTGATGTTATCCCTGAATTTTATAGATGAATATAACATTTTATGGTTGTATTAAAACATTTGTTTCTATTTTTTGTCTTGATGTTATTAATGTCAAAGTAAAAAATAGTTTTAAAATTGACATTGATGATATTTTAAAATAAATAATATTTTATTAAATGATATAAGATTCATAAAAATATTATGTTCAGTAAAAATAATGGGATATGGTTTTTAACATCAACCATGGTATATTTATTTGTTTTTTCTAATTTTATATTAACATTATTAACCCTTAAAGGGTGGAAATTTTAAATATTACCATAATTGTCAAAAGGGTTAAGAGGGGTTAAAAAATGATGATGGTAAATATTTGATCCAAACTTGTCCAAATTTTATTATATAATAGGATTTTGACTAACCTTCATCTTTTAATCTTATCAGTCTGGGGCCATTTGAACATTAAAATTAATTTATATTAATTTAATATTTTAAGAAATTTCAAAAATGCCCCTCCCTCAATTATAAAATGGAAACCCTAATTTCCCTTATTAACTTCACTCGAGACTTCTAACTTAACCAAAATATGAAAATTTCTATTCTCAAATTCCTTAGTCACATCCTAGAGGTTTTTATCTTCCTAAAAGGCTAACCCTAGATCCTTTTAGAGGAGATTTAAGGGAGTCGTTTCAAAGAATTGGTAATCTCCTTAAAATAACACTTTCTTTTAAATTTTTCTTTTACCTCATAAAAATATGTTATATTATTCATGGAATAATATCTTATGTATCTTAAATATAATTAAATGTTATTATGATTATGAAACCGTCGTTATCACCATCTTTCCTATCAAATGTGAAGTGAAAGTATCATTTTTCATCACTATATTTTATGGATGGGTATTATGATGGGTTTAATATTTATATATTAAATTTATAAAAAAAATACTTTTTAATGATAATACCATTTATATGTTCTTACCATCCATTCTTTTGGGAAATGATAACGTCACTCATGCGTACGGATAGACTACCATCTCCATGAAGTGATGTGATTCGTTTTTCATTTATATTTTACTTGGATGGAAATAAGGATGGATTTAATGAATATATATGATATATATTATATAATAATGATCTTGTGATGTTAAATTAATATTTACCTTTCTTTAATTCTATCTGTTGAAAAATTAAAGTAGTGTTCATGCATGTGTACATCTAACCATCTCCATGAACGGTGTAAATCATTTTTCTATCTCTAACTTTTATGAATGACTATAAATATATATATATATATATATATAATTAATATATATGATATTTATACCATGATTAACATTTTAGATATTATGTATCTATGATCAACGTATAAGTACCGAAACTACTAAACCAAAACATACATGAAAAACAAAGCAATTTTCACTCTGAATAGTTATTTTAATAAATAATTTTTAAAAAAAAGTAATAAAAGGTTAAAATTAAATAATATATGGTTTAATATATATTATTATGGTCCTTTAATATATATATATATATATATATATATATATATATATATAATAAAATTATATTTATTATATATAAGTATTGAACACATACGAAGGAAGTCAAGCCTATAGTAAGGGGTTTTCATATCACTTTCATTTATGCAAGATAAATGACATATTAACCATTTATTTATTTAATGGGTTGAATATACTTCCCATGAATGTAATTTATGATGATTCTTATAAAAATATTATTTATTTACATATCTATATAATTTTATTTCTTTCATAGGGAATATTATTTAAAAGTTACCAAATTAGTGAGGGATTTATGTTACAATCTCATTATTTATCTGGATTATTTAAAAATAATTTTTACCCTTGTTTTAATTTTTAAAAAATGTATTAAAATGAATTTACTTTTCATCTTATGAATAAGGTACTTTTTGATTTTTTTTTATAAAAATGTGAAACTAATGTTCTCTTTTAACTTATATGGTACGATCAGAATTTCCCACCATCATGAACACTCAATGATTTGAGTATTCCTTTAAAAGTTTTCATGGTTATTTTCAAAGAAAGTGTTTTATATAATATTTTAGAAATTTTTATATTTTAAATAAGTTATTTAAAAATGTAAAGGTTATTTTCCTCAAGATTTTTTAATGATTTTTAATGGTATTTCTATTTATCAATGACAATAACCATTTATTTAACTTATGATTTACTGGGGATATGATCTAGGGATACCATCCTTATTATTTCTTTATATGTTTTATGTTTATGATGAAAATATTTTTATTAAACACTTTTCTTTTATATGGGTTATGTTGTGATTAAGTGATGAAATGTTTATGAAACCCATTTCATTTCAATGGGTTATGCTATGATAAAATTTTTATGAAGCCCGTTTCTTTTCATGGGTTCTGATATTATGGATGTTTTATGATCTTATCACACACATATGTATTATTTTAATTATATTATGGTTGAAACCTATATCTCCCTCCAAAGCATTGGGTAAAGATTGATATCACATGAGATAAACATGACTGTAATGGGAGTGATCCCAGTTCAGTAAGGGAATTCCACTATGATAGTATTTGAAGTAAACCTTGACTACCAGGATGGTTTGGTAAGTTAATTAATTCCTTTATGATGGTATTGGAAAAGAGACTTGACTTCTAAGAAAAGGATTTTCTATTCTTATGTGTATTATATAATTCTATGTCTTATGCTTATATTATGCTCTGATGGATCATATTCTTTAATTCATTTATGATTAATGTCTTACAAACTATAAATATTTATTCTATGACTTAAAAATATGATATATGATATGTAGGTTATGGTTTTCAAATGTTAAATTCATGTTCCCATATCCTTTTTCTCATGCTATTGTTATATGATCACTGATATCTTCCATTTTTTCCCTTATTGAGCATTGAATCTCACCCTTTATTATGTTTCCTTTTCCAAATTATGAAGAAATTTCTTATGTATTATATGTCTAAGAAGGGTGATAGTTATAAATATATAAGTGGGTGATGATGTAGAAATATTATGAACCAGTTTTTTATGATTTCAAGTTTCCAAAGATACTGGACCTATATGATTTTGGAATGTATCATTATTTTATGTAATGAATATTCATATATTTAGATGAAATATATGTGTATGAAAATTATGAGTCACTATAGTTGGTATTAGATAAATTTTTAGTTAACCTATTGAAAATAAGATGAGTAAATTTTAGTGAGAACCCTGAGTATAATTCTAAGTACAGGCTAAAATCAAAAAGTTTTGGTAATGATCATGAATGAACTTGGTTGAAACTAAGGTTTCATAGAACAAGATGTCATGATTTAGACATCATATAAATTATTTTTAATGATTATATGGTTTCTCACTATGATTATTGTTTCTTGCACTATTTTTTTTGGTTTTAGTCAATGGATAGATTCATGAGGATTCACATTTATGGACAATAGAATGATTGTACTCATAAGAAACCAATTGAAATAAGATATATAATGTAAAACCTTGTGATTATGACTAATTATCCCATAATTGGAACTAAAATAATTCAATTGTGGTTGTTGAAATTAATTTTACAATTGAATTATTATAAAAACATTTTATATTTAAAAAAGTTATTTTTCTAAAAAACTGTTTTTCATCACATTTTTTCGGTTTAATTTTAAATTAAATTATGAAACTTATTTTTTTAATATTAAAAAAAATGATCCCATAATTGGAATCATTAGGTTCAAATTTGTAAAATAATATAATTTTATTTTTCGGTCTTATGAATAGTAATTTTAGTAATTTATGTTTCCAAGGAAAATGGTAAATTGGGTAATTAGGATTAATATAAAATGATAATGACTAGAAAATGGAACTAAAACTTTTATTAATTTTATTGGATGATTTCATTTTTTCAATACTCATCCAATATTTCATTATATGGAATTTTTTTATATTTGGATGTGATTTTGAACTTTATAATATTTTTTATAAAGAAAAGTCAAAAATGTCACACTCTTGTTTTAATAACTATAATATTTTTAGCATGGATACAAACATAGTATATGTTCAATTATAAATTTTACTTTTAAATATAAATGATTTATATTAATCATGGTAATTTAATTTTAATATTTAGTGAACAAATAATTTTCTTAAATGATTACACAATATTGATGCTGTAATTATTCAATTAATGGAATAATATAATAAATGATATTAAAAATATTAAAAGTAATATAATTTGAACTAATTAATATTTTAAATGATTTTTAAAGATTAATATAATATTTTATGGTTTTATTAAAATAATTTTTTTGAATTTCATTTTTTTCTTGATGTTATTAATGTCGAAGTAATGAATAAATCTAAAATTGAAATTAATGATATTTTATAATTAATAGTGTTTAATTAAATGATATAAAATTCATAAAAATGTAAGATTAATCAAAATTAATAGGATATGGTATTAAACATAAACTATGTTACATTCATGGGTCTCTTGGAATTGTTTAGTAATATTATTAACTCTTAAATAGTAGAAAAAATTAATATTATGGTAATTGTGAAAAGGGTCAACGAGGGGTTAAAACAAAAAGATAAGGATAAAAAATTGATTCAAACTTATCAAAATTTTATTAAATGAGAAAATTTATAATAAAAATCATCTTATATTTTAATCTTATCAATTTGGATCCATTTTAAAATCAAAATTAATTTATATTAATTTAATATTTTATGAAATTCCAAGAGTTCCGCTCCCCTCAATTATAAAAGGGAACCCCTCTTTTCTCTTATTCACACAAATTTTGGACTTTAACTTAACAAAACTATACAAATTTATCTTCTCAACTTCTATAGAAATATCCAAGATATTGTTTTCTTCCCAAAAGACCAACCCTGAAGCCCTTTATAGAAGATCTAAGGGAGTCATTTCAAAGAATAGGTAATCGCCTTAACAGATCACTTTATTTTAAATTTTTCTTTTACCTCCTATCAATCTGTTATATTATTCATAAAATAATAAATTTAGTATCTTAAATATACTGAAATTTTATTATGATTATGAAAACACCATTATAAACCCTCTTTCCCATCAAATTCAAGTGAGAGTATCGCTCGTGCGTACATACGACTTACCGTTTCCACATAGCAATACAATTCATTTTTCATCACCATATTTTATTGATGGGTGTTATGATGGGTTTAATATTTATATATAATATTTATTATATAATTATACTTTTGGGATAATAATATCATTTCTACCTTATTACCATCCAATCCTTTGAAAACAATAACGTGGCTTGTGCGTATGTATAGACTACCACCTCCATGAAGTAATGTGATTATTATTTCATTTATATTTTACTTGTATGGTAATTAAGATGATTTTTATGAATATATATGATATATATGATATAATAATTATCTTTTAAAGGTGAATTAATATTAACCTTTCTTTCATTCCATTTTTTTACCATGAATATTGTAATTCATTTTTCTATCCATAATTTTTAGGGATGATAATATATATATATATAACGAATATATATTATATTTATAACATGATTAAAAAAAATTATATGATGAAAATATGATCAAATTATAAGGACTAAAACTACCAAACCAAAATTTACATGAAAAATGAAGCCGTTATCTCTTAGAATAGTGATTTTAATGAAGAATTGTTAATAAATAGGTGATAAAATGTTAAAAGTAAATCATATATGGTTTAATAAATATTATTATGGTCTTAGAATATATTTATAATAAACCTATATTTATTATACATGGGTTTCTAACTTGTACAAATGAATTCAGACCTAAGGTAAGGGGTATTTGTCTCACTTTTATTTCTATGAGATACATGATGTATTCACCACTTATTTATTTTATGTGGTGTATATACTAACCATGAATTTCATTTATTATTATTATTATGAAAATAATTGGGATTTACATATCCATATAAGAATATTTATTTCATGGGTCTTATGATAAAAAAGTTACCAAATTGGTAAGGGGTTTTTATTGCAATCTCATTATTTATCAAGATTGTTTATGATTAAGTTTACTATGATAAAAACTTATTATATACCTCTCAATAAACTCATCAATTTTCTTATAAATTTTTTATTTTTTTTTTAATAAATGTATTCCTTTCATTTTCATCCCCTCAAGTACTTAAGATACTGAAAATGTGTTTTTAAAGAAAAATCGACTTCATTTTTATCTTTGATTAAAAAACATTTTTTCTTCCATATCCATTTTTTTCTATAAATATTTGTTAATGTTATGTGCCTTAAAGATACATTACATTATCATTTTTGGTTTTTGGATGATTTAAGGAGATTCTGGGAGTTTTTTGTGGAGGTTGGAGATACAGTAGAGTTGTTGTTGAAAATACACACCATGTAAATGTATTACACAACATGTAATGGTAGTTCATAGATTGTGTATCCAGGTGGTTCGTGGATTTTATGTATCTAAGGGGTGTTTCAGGAAAATGTTACATGTTTTGTAACTGGGATTCATTATTTTTAATAAATTCATATATTTAATCCTTCAAGGCGACATGATTTTTAACGAAAGTTGAAAATTTTTGGGAACCCAATGATTACACACCATGTAATGATTAAATGAAATGTAAACTAAGGTATATAGGGTTTTAATTTCTTTTTAAACCAAATTTTAATTCATTCAACCATACCCTATTCTTATCTCATTTTGGGTGAAACCTAGGCTCCCCAATGATTCCTGCTGGCCCTCTTCTCCCCTCTTTGTTCTATTGGTTCTGGTAGATCGTCATTGGCAATTTGTGGTAGGTTCTCCGCCCTTTCTTGGATGGTTTTATTCTATTATTATTTGGTATTTCACTATGGTGGTCCATTTTGGTTTGGTTTGGTTTATGTGTTTGAGTTATGTTTTGACGATCCATTAGTGTGGTATAGGTTGATCTTTGGTTTCTCATGGTGTGGTTCTGGTTGGTGGGTGTTTCTTATTTGCTTTGTGGTGTACAATGAGTTGGAAAGCTTATTTAAGGTAAAGAATCTCTTGTTTCTCTTTATTGTGTATCATATGGGAGGGGTTTACACTTGTTTATCTAGGGGTTATGGTTGTTCTAGATTAATCAAATATAAAAAATTGGTTAAATTGAAATTGGAGGGTAAATTGGTTTGTTTTGATTTATTTTAAAGCTTTGATTTTATTTTGATGTTGTGATTGTATAATCTTGATGCCCATCTAAAAATTGTGGTTTTTGGGGGATTTGTATGTGCTGGATGACATGTGTTGTGGCTATTATGCCTGCTATTATTGTTGTGATATCACCCTAAAATGGAAATTAACTAACCACTTATAGTTGGATAATGAAACAGTTGCCCTAGGATTTATGGAATATGTGATATCACCCCTAAAATAAAGTGGAATGTGAAAAAATACCTTTATTAAATCTATGAAATGATCCTTGATTTATTTTTATGTGTGTTCATGCTTTTGGGGAAGAAATGTGTGGTTGTGATGGGGTATGGGGTGATATGTGTTTGGTTGGCTGTGCTTTTGGGGTAGTGAGGTGGTTTTTGTTTGGTCGTGCTTTTGGGGTAGTGAGGTGATGGTACGATGGGTATGATGAGTTGGTTGTGATATGTGGTTGTTTGGATGTTATTTTGGGGAGGTAAGGTGGGGTTTTTGTGTGCTTTTAGGGTGGTGATGTGATGGTACGATGGGGATGATGAATTTCTTACGATTTGTGTTTGTGTTTTACTAGATTCTCGAGTAGTAATGGAATTTTTTAATGATGTAAAATTGAAATTGATGGGGTTTGGTTTGGTTATTGGGATGGAAATTGATAAGAAATAAATAAATATTTGGTTATTTGGTTAAATGCAGTTGATACTAAATAATGAAATGAATGGGTTGGATAATGGAATTAGTTGGAAATGATAAATGGGGCTTGTGGCTTGTTGTGTGGTCTTATACATTTAAAGGTGGCAGTAAAAGTGGTGATGTTGTGAGTTGATTAGTGTTTGGTTGTGAACCCATAGGTTGGTCTTTTTTGTGGTTATATATATATACATGTATATTCCTTGTTATTTCTATACACACCCCACCCACTTCGATCACAATGTGTTGACACCTACATAGTCACATGGGGGTGTTTTTCCTAACATCCTATGAGGAGGACAGATGGTTGGGTACTCACTATTTCCTACTCTCTCTTCCAAACAAGGTAGGTATTTCATATGTTGTGATGGATAGAGGCATGTTAGTTCATTGGATTTTGGTTTTGATAGACTAGGTATTTCCAGGAAAGATGTGATCATGCTTGTGGGGAGGTGTCCCATATGTTTGTGGACGATATGTGTTATGATTGTGATTGTGGAATGTCTTCTAGTAGGGGTCGTACATGGTAGGAGGATGGAACGATGTTGATTTCCTATATTTTCACAATATCCTACTACTCTGGTTGTGGCAGTGGTTTTGATGTGATGGCCCAGGTGTCTATGGGCGAGACGAGATGTGACTGTGTTTGTGGGGCGATGGCCTAGGTGTCTGTAGGAGTGATGGGATGTGAATGTGCTTGTGGGTTGGTGTGGTATATAGAATATATGGGAGTGCCATGATGTATGATGTTGGGGTGTGAGAGCAACATAACAGTGGGAAAGTGGTTCGGGGTACCCTTTATTGATATGCTTCTTATTGTATTATATTACTTAGCTTGTGTTGTTTGGTTATCATGCCTTGGTGAGATTGGGATGGATAGATGGCATGTTTAGGTGTTTTTGGTTCTTCAGTTTTCTCACGAGTGCATTAGTATGCTTCTTTCACATGTGCACGAGAGACTTTGGTATTCCTAATGAGTATACTTGTATGGTCACACTAGATATATAAATTATTTTCAGGTTTCCAGGAGGATTACGTGGATAGTGATGGATATTACTAGGTCTTGCCTTTGGATAGTTATTGTGTCACTTCTCTAGCTTTGTTTTTTGGGTACTTACTTTGGAGAATTTTATATGTATCGTTTTTATTTATACATGAATTGTGTTATGGTTTATCTTTATTTTATATTATTTCATGGAGTTTATTATGAATGATTCATCTTATCTTATGATCCTACATTATTATAGAGGTTAATGCCTCCCATACATGATATTTTTACACCCTTGGTTCTAGTTGTCAACCCAAGGACTATTGGAGGCGGGATTCAGGGGTCATTATCTCTCTCCCCTCATTGTGGTATCTTTGTAGGGATGGGGTCATGACATATTTTATAGAAGTTTTTTACTATTGTCCTATGATTATTAAAAAATCATTTTTACCATTGTTTTACTTTTTACAAAATGGTTTAAAAGGAATATTCTTGTCTTTTTCCAAATGAGGTACTTTTGAATTTTTTTTAAAAATGTGAAATAAATGTTTTCTTTTAACTTATATAGTATGACAAGAATTTTTGGCCATCATGAACACACAATTCTTTGAAGCTTCATTTATAAGTCTTTGTGGTTATTTTCAAAGAAAGTGTTTTCCATAATATTTTATAAATTTTTAGATTTTAATGAAGTGATTTAAAAATGGAAAGGTTGTTTTCTTTGAGAATTTTTTAATGATATTTTAATTTATTTATTTTTTAGAAAAAATGAATTTCCATGTGTGCCCTTTTCAAACCCTCCACACAAGGAAACCCCCCTCCCCACGAAGAGGTCACTCTGGAGAGAGCCCCAGCCAGGAAGGAGTCGTTTCCAGCCGAGATGGCAGAGCATCATGGAGGGTGACAACCCGGGCGGCGATGATTCATCAAGCAATATGTCAGTACAGGTGAGTTGTACCTCATTTTTTCCACCCAGTCAGAAACTGAGTGACCCCGCAAGGCGAGTGGATCCCAGGGGATAGGTTCAGCCTGAAGACAAACTCCGAGGATTTGAACCTTGTACCTCCCAAAGAACAGTGTTGATGTGCCCCTCTCCTTCACCACTACGCTATTGCTGAAGTGGAATTTTAATGATCTTTTAATGGAATTTCTATTCATCAAAGAAAAAAACCTTGATTTAACTTATTATTTACTTAGGATATGATCCAAGGATTCCATATTTATTCTTTCACTAGACGGTTTATTTTTATGATGAAATGTGTTTATGAAACCATTTTCTTTTCCATGAGTTATTATATGATGAAGTGTTTATGAAACCCGTTATTTCTGGGGTTATTCCATGATAAAATGTTTATGAAACCCATTTCTTTTCCATGGGTTATTCCATGATGAAATTTTTATGAAACCCATTTATTTTAATGGGATTTAATGTGATGGATTTTTTATGATATTAAGACATCCATATTTATGATATTCATTATGTGATATGTGGGACCTATATCTCCCTATAATGCATTGGGTAAAGATTGATATCTCATGAGATAAATAGGACTAGAATGGGGAGTAAAACCAGTTCATTAGAGAACTTTTCCACTATGATAATCTTGGGAGTGAACCTTGACTATTGTGATGGTTTGGAGAGTGAACACATTCCACTATTATATTATTGGAAAAGAGCCTTTACTACTAAGAAAAATATTTTCTATACCTGTGTGTATGATACAATTCCATTAATTGTGCCTATATTATGATCTCAGGGCTCATTTTCTTTGATTCCTTTATGATTCATGGATTATAAACTACCGTGATTTATGCTAAGACTCAATATTATGATCTATGATATAAAAGGTATGGTTTTCAAATGTTAAACTCATGTTATACTGCCATTTTTCTTGTGTTATGATTATATGATCACTAATGACTCCCATGTTTACCCTTACTAAACATCAAATATCACCCTTTCTTATATTTCCATTTCCATGTTATGAAGAAAGTTTTTTTGTATAATATGTATAATAATGATGACAGTTATGATGATCTAAGTGGGAGATGATGTATAACTATTATGAACCAGTTATTTAGATTTCCAAGTCTCCAAAGATATTATACCTATAAAATTTTGGCATGGATTGTTATGTTATGTAAAGAATATTAATCTATTTATATGTAATATATATGTATGAAAATTATCGGTTGTTATATGCCCATAATTGAAACACTTCAAAAAAGTTACAACTCTTTTTAATGTGGAATCTTCTCTTAAAAGACATTCTCTCATCTTCTTCAAAAAAAAAGACATTCTCTCATTGATTGTTTAACATTTAAATAATCATTATGGGGATCTAAAACTCCTTAAACATCATAAGGTGATTTTTCAAAATATATAATAGTTATGTTATGAGGAATAAGTTGAGTTGTGAGTTATCATATAACACATGCACTTCCATGAATAGAGTCACTATTTAGTGACCCCCACCATAAGAGGCTAGTGGGGGTATATTTGAACTTGGAGAAGTTCAATGTTAACAAATAAAATATTGTTCTAGTTTAAGTTTAATTGATTCTTAATTTAATATCCTAAATAGTTAGGATGTGTGAAAGTAAAGAAAAAATGTAAATATTTTCATTTAGTTATAGTGAGAAAGTGAATATCTCTATTAACTAAAGGATTATGTAATGATAAATAAATGTAAAGAGTTATATTTTGTTATCATAAGAGAAAGTGAATTATATCTGGTATCCTGAAATAATTTTTAGGGTATAATAATAAAGAAAATGTAAATATCTACTTTTAGTTGCTATGATAAAGTGAATATCACTATTATTCCAGATCATTTACAAAGTTAAATTCAATTTATTTTATGAAAATTTTAGGAAATTATGGTAAAGAGAAACTAAAATGGTTACATGTGTTTAACATAATGAAGTGAATGTCACTTTATCCTCAAAGAGTTTAGGATGTCCTTGATAAAAATGTGAATGGTTACATTAACCTCAAGGAGAAATTTTGATCGTATAATTTCATAATTGATTATGATGTTAAGCATAGAAAGGGTTCCAAGTTGAAAACATAAGATAACATTATAAAATTTCATGTTATGAAGGTAAGGAGTTTGAATATAAGTTCAAAGTGTTAAACTTAAAGAATATTATTCCTATGTCTCTCCATTATTCAAACCATCTTGCTTCATAAATGTTACTTAGTAAGAGGATAGTGTGAGTATTTTATTAGATAGTCACATCGAGATGAGACAAAAATTACTTATGGATGTAATGTTAAAAAAACATTACTATAACAACAAAATGATAGTAATGTAGAAACTCTGTAAATTAAACAGTTAATAGATTGTTTGTAATGGCTGTAAACATATCATATAATTGTAATAAAGGCAATATCAATTTTTCATTCATTCATGTGTGTTGCAATTTACTTTACATGAATAGTTGAATGATATATATCCCCTAAAATTACTACTTTTAGTTGTCCTTAACTGATGATCATCAGGGAGTATAATCGGTTGTGATGATATGTAAAGGTTAGCTTGAATAGATTCTTGTATTTGTTACAAAGAGATGTATATGAGATATAAAATACAGATTCATGAGGTAATAAAAAGAGAATTATTACTTGGATTGATTCATGAAATCATATCTCATGGAATTTATAGTGACCCTATCCTTTTACAAATATTATTACGTAATTTTAAGTATAACTAACCATGAAATAAAAACCAAGGATCGAATAGTCTAGTGTCTTTGGAAGATTAGGTACATAATTATAAATCATGAAACCAAAATGAAAATATTTTTTATTTAATATCCATAATGAACTCCTAACTTCCTTTGAGCTCTTACATCTTCATAGGATAACCTAGGGAATACATAAACAAAGGTATGATCTAAAAAGCTCAGTAAGAGAATAAACATATGAATAAATCATATGACATGAATTTGAAGACATAACATAATGACATAAAAAGGTATGGAGCCTGAATAAACATATAGAGCATAGGATCATGTGATCATGGAAACATAGGAATGTGTTAGAAAAATATAACATGACAGAAACATGAGTCAAGGCTAACTGTCAAGACTATATCACATGGTGGACAGTCCCATAAGGGATTAGGTTTACTCCCTAATCTCATACATGATGTCTCATGAGGCTAAAAATTACCCAATACATTAGAGAATTATCTAGTCAGACCCATTATAACATGTTCCTGCATATTTGTGTCACGTAAAGAATCAAACATAAAGAATAAACATAAGGGTTACCTTTGGAAATAAATGGGTAACATAATCATGTCATAAGGCATAACCAAAGGGTGTACCATAATGGTGTACAAGAAATAATGGATTTAAATCATACTTGAAAATTAATAAGTTAAAATAGGCATATATCATGATAATTTATGTCCAAATAAAAATTAAAACATGTAAAAATGGTGTTTAAGAAACTTTAGAAATGAGCCACTTAGGTGTGGTTTAAGGGAAAATACTAAAGAGTATTTAAAGAGGATAAAAGAATAATTGTTTTTCCAAAAACATAAATGAACTAAGATTTTTTTTCAAGATTAAATGAGTGATTTCAGAAAAATAATGGTTGCTTAAAATAGATTATGGAGTGTAGTTGAAAATGGGTAAGAAATTGGGATGTCGCCCTTAATCTAGCTTTTTTATCGAGAGGAATTGAGAATAGAACCTTATAAAATATATATTTCACCATAAATAAAAGATAACTGATCTAGATACATAATTAGGGAATATATAAATATAATTTAGAATATGTATATAAAAATAATGAAGAAATAAATTGGTGTAAAGTGATAGAAATCGTAACCCAAAGGTAAATCGGAGGTTCGAAGAGATCCCTTATCTTATGTTTGAAAGTGTTATTCACATGCAATTAATTTATTGGATAATAAAATTAGATTCACTAATAATTTAAATCATATCTTATTAAATATATATTATATTTATTATAATTTTATTAATTTCATTTATGGACATTTTGATGAGTTAGAGAGTTTAATTTTGTCGTTCTGGGAGTGTTCGTTTCATGGTTTCATGGTCGGTTATCTTATGTATAATTATGGAATCTCTTGTTGAATTGGAATAAATATCCAGAAGTGAAATTATATTTTATTAATTCAACTACATAAATTTAAATGGTACCATATATCATTTTCTTTTTTTACATGAGGATGACTCGTTTGATAAAACATTAATGATAAACGTTTTGATTTTTTTGGTTGTTTTTTGATCATCAAGAACCAGTTTTGTTTTATTATTTAATATTATGTATATATATTAGTTATAGAACATGAAAATTTTATAATATATATTTTAAAATTTTTTAACCATTATAATGGTTTTATGACCAGCCTTGATGTCATTAATGGAAAACAAAAAATTATCATCCACGAAGGCGGTGAATCGACAAATCATGAATGATGTTTTCATTTTTACAATAAAAGGAGGATATAAGAGACTTGATGATGGATATTCAATTAACACAATAAAATTAAAGTATAATCATTATACTATGTTTATCATGTAACTTTGGATAGTGTGGGAAATTATGAGGTAGAATAAAGAAAGAATTTAAAAGAGAAAGGTGGAGGATTTTCCCTCTTGAATGTCATCTCATTGAGAACCTCCTTAGGGCGCTTGGGTTTAGACTTTTGTCGAGAACAGAAGCTCCTGTATGTGGGTAAGAGGCTTGGGAAGGGAATTGTTTAAAATTTAGACAATATACAAGGCTTAGAAGGTGTTATGAGAAGGGGTGGTGAGGGGTGGTATTTATATAGGGGGAGATGGGTGTTTTTTATTATTATTTTCATTTGTTTTTTATTTTTGGATCAAGACAGTCAATAGTATTGATTACTGTGACTATGTATAGTAACTATTGCATGTTATTTCAAACTAACGGGTTCTTATATCATCCATGACTCAAAAATTTATGTGTTTGGCTTATAATGTCAAATACCGCAAATTATCATATTTCACTATTCACCTAAAAATCAACTATTGTATAAAAATCCCAAAAAATCGCCCTAACCATTTTTAAATATTTAGATTTTAAAAATGGACTCCATGTTAAGAAAATAATTTTTTAAATATGATAAATTTAATTTTTAGATAAAATAATCATTTATTCAAAAAATACTGATTTTAATATTATAACTGATTTTATGACACTTTGAAAAATTAATTACGGTCTCATAAAATTATCTTATAATTATAATAAAAAAAATATTAATTTATGAATCTATTTTGTGAAAATAAATTTTCTTTTAAAACGTTATATTAATTATAAAATTATAAATAAGCATTTACATTTCATAAAAATATCAACACTTAATTTATCATTTTTAAAACATTTATTTACTTATAAATATATCATATTTTAATTTATAATATAACTAAATTTTATTAATACTTTCATAGGTGAAATTATTATTCTAATGGCTGGATTATTATTCCCAATGGACACATTACTATTCCAACAGTATAGATTCCTTAATTTCTATAAATACCTCTTATTTTATTCATTATTCATTTATAATGTTTTTATTGGTTTTTATATGTGATGTATGCGATTTATAATATATGAAATAATTATAATAAAGGAAATTCCATTGATAAAAATTTTATGTCATTACATTCTTCCCCCCTTATGAAATTTTACCCTTGAAATTTCATTTTACAAACTAAGGTGAAAACAGGTAAGGCTACTTTTCCTTCATCGCTTCCTTAGGTTCCCATGTTGCCTATTCATATTTATGGTTTAGTCATAGTACCTTGACCAGTTGAGTGATCTTTTTATGTATAATCTTGTCTCTATGGTCCAAAATTGTCACTGACTTCTCCTCATAAGAGAGATTATTTTTCAGGTGTACCACCTCTGAATTCAGTACATGTGAGGGATATGGTATGTACTTACTTAAGCGGGATACATGGAATACATCATTTAATTAAGACATGGATTGTGGTAGTTATGTTTGATAGGTCATCACCCCACCACGATCAAGAATATTGAAGGGGTTGATGTACCTAGGACTTAGCTTTTCTTTCTTCCCAAATATCTTGACTCTCTTCCATAGAGATATGTGGAGGAATACCATGTCTCCAAATTAAAACTCTAAGTCCTATTGAAAATTTTCTTCATCGATATTATTTCAACTTTGGGCTTCCTTTATGTGTTTCTTAATGGCCTTCACCTTTTCTACCATTTCTTCAACATTTTAGGTCTCAATAGGTTACATTCACCAAATTCATCCCAGCATGTAGGTGTTCTACATATTTTCCCACAAAGGACTTCATATGGTGTCATTTGAATGGATGAATGAAAAATATTATTGTAATAGAACTTGACCAGATGTAGATTTCGGCCCTATCCTGCTTTAAATCCCATTGAGAATGATCTCAATATATCTTACACCATCTGAATAGTCCACTCAGACTGGTCATATATATGGGGTTGATAATCTATACTGAAGTTTAGCTTTGTTTTTAGGTAATGTTGGATATTTTTCTAGAACATAGAGGTAAATATCATATCTGGATTCGATGCAATCGATAATGGTACTCCATGAAGCCTCACCGCTTCTCTGATGCATATCCATGCAAGTTAGTTGAGTGAAAAATCCTCTCAAATTGGAATAAAGTGAGCTATCTTTGTAAGATAGTCCACAACAAAGCATATAGAATTATTTTCTTTTGATGTATTTGTAATCCCAATGAAAAATTACATGGTGATTTTTTTCCATTTTCATATTGGTATGGGTAATGGTTGTATCATCCCCTTATACTTTTTCTTTTTATCCTTCACTTGTAGACATGCTAGGATTTTATGTATATTCAGTGATCACCTTATTCATATTATCTCACCAATAGTGCTCTCAAAGATCTTAATACATCTTTATACTCTCTGGGTGTATGGATAAGGCCGATCTATGTGAATCA
This sequence comes from Viscum album, assembly GCA_963277665.1. Lineage (NCBI taxonomy): Eukaryota > Viridiplantae > Streptophyta > Magnoliopsida > Santalales > Viscaceae > Viscum > Viscum album. The sequence goes on from OY728140.1 coordinate 1,959,479,766, forward strand.
TTCAAAATATATTTCTTTATTTCCTGATTTTATTGTACACATATTCATGACCTAAATCTTACATCTCCTTCATAAATTTTGAAATCTGAGGATTTTTCTTTTTTTGATAGCTTACGCCTTCTTCTGAATATACGCGTCATCTCTTTGAGAATCTTTTATCCTCTATAAAAGGGATTTTTGAAAATCATTTAATAAAGGATTGATGATGTTCGTTCCTTAATGATTCATGTGTACATACTTTTCAAGTCTAAGAAGATTGGATCATTCTCAATTCTCATCATTGATAAAGTTTCAGGATCCTTTCTACTTTGAGCATCTTCCACTTTATCAGCTTTACGAGGATGGTAGTGGATTGAGAAGTCATAATCCTTTATGATATCTAACCATCTTCACTGGAACATATTAATATCCTTCTGTGTGAATATAAATTTGAGTCTCTTAAGATCATTATATATCTCACACTTCTTCCCATTGAGATAATGCCACCAGATTTTTAACACGAATATCATAGCTGCTAACTCCAAATAATGTGTGGGATAGTTTTTCTCGTGAACTTTCAACTGCCTTGAGGCGTAGGTTATCACTTTATCATTTTTCATTAGTACACAACCTAATCCCTTCTTTGAAGCATCATGGTATACCATAAAGAGTTCCCCACTTATCGGTACTGTAAATACGGGTGCAGTGATAATCCTTTTTTTCGACTCTTTGAAGTAACCTTCGCATTCACTAGTCCAGACAAACATTACTCCCTTCTAAGTCAACTTGGTTAGTGGATTTAATAATCATAATAAGTTCCTCAAAAATCATCGGTAATATCCAACTATACTAAGGAAACTATGGATCTTCGTTACATATATTGGTATGGGTCACTCCTCAATTTCCTTAATTTTAGAAGGGTCCATGAATATTCCTTTTCTTGTGATAACACAACCAGGAATGATACTTTCTCCATCTAGAACTCACATTTATTATACCTTCATATAGTTTATACCTTTATAAATATTTAGCACAGTATTCAAATACTCCTCATGGTCATCTTTTCTCTTAGAGTATATTAGAATATCGTCTATAAAGACTACCAAAAATTGGTTGATGTAATATTTGAAGACACTTTTCATTAAGTCTATGAAAATTTATATATAATTACTAAGTCTGAAGGGAATCACAATGAACTCATAGTTTTCATGCCACATTTGAAATGTGGTCTTGGGAATATCTTCCTTCTTCACCTTTAATTGGTGATATCCTGATTGAAGGTCCAAATTAAAGAAATACTTATCCTCATGTAGTCGACCAAACAAGTCATTTATCCATGGAAGGGGATATTGTTCTTTATTGTGATTTTTTTTACCTCACAATAATCAATGCATAGCCACATTGATCTATCCTTATTCCAGAAAAGGAGGACTGGTACACCCCACTATGAATCACTCGAGCATATAAAACCCTTGTCCATATTCTCTTGTAACTGCTTCTTCAGTTCTTCCAACTCAATGGTGGTCATTCTATAAGGATTTTTTGATATAGGTAGAGATCTGAGAATAATTTCAATTGAGAAATTAACATCTTGGCTATGAGGACGACCATGAAATTATTTAGGAAACACGTCAGTGTAGTCCCTCGCATAGGCCATGCCTTTAAGCACGATTCTCTCCTTTTTCTCAATCATTTGTGCTAAATATGCTTACTCATAAGATAATAATTTACAAAATTGATATGATTATTTTGAAGGAGATTTATTATCCTCCATACACTTATAAATTATTGGGGGATGCCTCAGGATGTGATGATTGATCTCCCTTCCTCAACATTTGATGTTGGATTTATATAAAGATAGACAATCCATGCCCAATATAGCATCAAAATCTACCAAAGTAAGATGAGATTTACTGGGAGGTTTAGTCCATAAAGATTAACTGGGGAAGAGTTTTATACTTTAGATGCAGTAATTTACCCATTTTTTATTCTCACAGATAACTCAACCTTCATATTTTGAGGTGGTGTTTGAATAGTTTTACTAAACTTACAGGATATGAAAGAATTCATAGAACCATAATCAAATAGTATGTTCACTATTCTTGAATGAATAACCAGGGTACATATCACTTCATCATTTTCGGGTTCCACCTCAGTATTAGTGATAGCATATTCCCTTCATTTCTGCCTTGGAGGTTGTTATTGTTTATTGCCTCTGAAAACCCTTAACTTAGGGCATTGGCTCGCTTAATGCCCATGTTCCTTACAGTTGAAATGCTGCACTACTGGTTGTGTGTTGATCTGAACCTTCCATTCTTCTTCTATATTTTTGTTATTACTCGTATACCTTCAGAAATAATTATCCTGATACCCATCTCTTTCACATTTGAAGCATATCCTAGTTCCCTTTAGACGGTTTTCAGGATGCTTCTTCCCACACTTTTGGCACATGGGATGTTGGGTTTTATTTACATCATGGGATATAACTATTGATACTCCCATATTAAGCTCCATTTTTTTTATCTCTAATCTCACAAGACCACTGAGAGTATTTTATCTCCATTTCAACCTTAAGGGTACAATGGAAAATCTCCTCATAGGCGTCAAAGTCTCAAATAGATATGTATTTTTGTAGACTCAGCTTTAATCCACTAAAGAAGAGATCCACTTTGCTCTCAGTGTTCATAAAAAATCCATAGGTGTATTATGAAAGCCTTGTGAAGTTTTCTTTATACTCCCCCAATAGACTCGTATTTCTTTTTTTTTCAATCTGAGGAGCTCACTTTCCGTCTTAAGAAGGAAAGTTCATGGAAAATATTTATTGAAATTTATTTTCTTGAATCCTTCCCAATAAATGGAATCAATTTCCTCATTAGACTTTTTTTTGATTAGTATCCACCACTAATCAGCTTCCACATCAAAAATGATAAATTTTCATCACCAATTTCTCTTCTTCTTAGCATTGAAGGATAGAGAATATCTTCTGAATGGAGTCAATCCATTATTCCATGATAGGTGAATCATAATATCCACTAAATATATGAGGCCTTTGTAACATAAAGTATTCAACCGCAACTTGCTCTTTCTTAGTAGAATAAGGGTGTTCCACAGGATTCAATTTATTATTCATAACTTGATCCAATTTTACTAGTACTGTCGTGAAGTTTTGATCTCCTATTCCCATAAAATTTGGCATTCATTAGGGAAATATTTACATTTCCTAACACATTTATTATTGGAACAGGTTCTCTTATTTCCTACCATTAACTAGGAAAATTAAAATACAATTAAGGGGGGTTGAATACTAAGTTTATAAGCATATAAAAAATGCAACTTTTAACATAGAAGGATAAACTTATAAATGAAAAGTATATCCTAACTTGTGATTCCCTAAATTTCAATCTAGGTTATCCATGGTGATAGAATTATCCCTAGGGTTCTTACTTATGTTTTTTAGTTTTAATCCCAAAAAAATAACTAGATCTTCCTCTAACACCAACTATAGATACCCTAGCCTTTTACACATATTATTACATGATTTTAAGAATAACTAACAATGAAATAAAAAACCAAGGATCGAATGGTCTAGTGTATTTGGAAGACTAGGTACATAATTAGAAAGTATGAAACCAAAATTAAAAAAAAACATGTTTTATTTAATCATAATAATGAGCTCCTAAATTTATTTAATCTCTTCCATATGGATAGGATAAACTAGGAAATACATGAACAAAGGGATGGGATAAAAAGTCTATTAAGGGAATAAACATAGGAATAAATCATAGCACATGAATTAGATGACCTTACATAATGAAATAAAAAGGAATGGCACATGAATAAACTTATGGAAGCATAACATATAGAGCATGGAATCATGTGACCATAGAAACATAGGAATGTGGCGGCAACATATAACATGGAATAAACCTGAGTCGAGGATAATTTCCAAGACTATATCACATGGTGGACAAATTCTCATTATGGAATATGTTTACTCCCTAATCTCATACATGATGTCTCATGAGACTAAACATTACCCGATGCATTGAAGAACTGTCTGGGAGTACCCATCACAACATGTTCGTGGATATTGTGCCACATAACAAATCAAATATAAATAATACACATAAGGGTTACCCATGGAAAGAAATGGGTAATGTAATCATGTCATAAGGCAAAACCAAATGGTGTATCATAATGGTGTATAAGAAATAATGGACTAAAATCATACTTAGAAATTCATAAGGTAAAATAGGAATAGATCATGATAAATGATGTTCAACTGAATTAAAAACATATAAAAAGATTGGTTAAGAAACTTTAGAAATGAGTCACTTTAGTGTGGTTTAAGGAAAATTATTAAAGTCTTTAAAGATGAGAAATGCATAATTGTTTGTATAAAACCTAAAATAAACTAAGATGGTTTTTTATGATGAAATGGGTGATTTTAGAAAAATAATGGTCGCTTAAAACAGATTATGGAATGTACTTGAAAATGGGTAAGAAATTGGGAAGTTCACATTAATTGAGTTTGCTTATCGAGAGGAATTGAGAATATAACCATATAAAATATGAATTTACCCATCAAATAAGGCTGAATTGATCTAGATACAAATGTTTGGAATGTATAAATAGAATGTATAAGAATTATAAAATAATAATTAAGAAATAAATTGGTGTAAAGATAGATAAAGCGTGTCTTAAAGGTAAATTGGAGGTTCGAAGAGGTCTCTTACCTTATGTCTGAAAGTGTTCTTCACTTGTACTTGATTTCTTGGATAATCAAATTAGATTAAATAATAATTTAATTCAGAACCTCTTCAACATATATTTGATTTTTTATAATTTTATTAAGTTCATTTCTGGATATTTTGATGAGTTATAGAGTTTAATTTTGTCATTTCGAGAGCGTTCGTTTCATGGTTCATGGTCGATACGCCTATGTATACTTATGGAAGTTCTTGTAGAATTGGAATAATTATCCAAAAGTGAAATTATATGGTATTGATTCATTTATAGAAATTTAAATGGTCTCTTATATCATTTTTTTTATATGAGGATGATTCGTTTGATAAAATGTTAATGATAAACATTTAGATTATTTTGATGCTTTTTTGATCATCACAAACTAGTTTTGTTTTATTATTTAATATTGTGTCTATATATTAATTACAGAACATGAAAAATGTTATAATATATATTTTAAAACCTTTTTTAACCATTGTAATTTCTTAATTACATGCCTTGAAGGTGGAAATGGAAAACAAAAAATTGCCATCCACAAAGCCGGTGAATCGACAAATCACGGATGATGTTTTCGTTTTTACAATAAAATGAGGAGAGAAGATAATCGATGATGGATATTACATTAACATAATAACATTATAGTATGTGAATGATACTGGAGTTATCATGTCACTTTGGATAGTGATGGAAAATATGAGGTGGAAGAAAGAAATAATTTAAAAGAGAAAGGTGGAGGATTTTACCTCTTGAATGTCGTCTCCTTGAGAACCTCCTTAAGGAACTTGGGTTTGGTCTTTTGTTGAGACCAGTGGCTCCTGGAAGTGGGGAAGAGGCTTGGGAAGGGAATAGGTTAAAATTTAGACAAAATACAAGGATTATAAGGTGTGAGGATAAGTGGTGGTGAGAGGTGATATTTATAGGGGGAGATTGGTGTTTTTAGTTGTTTTATTCATTTGTTTATTATTTTGGCTCAAGACTATTAGTAGTGTCGATTATTATGACTATGTACAGTAAATAGTGCATTTGAGTTCTAATTAATGGGTGTTTACATCATCCATGACTCAAAAATTCATGTATTTAGCTTATAATGTTAAATACAGTAAATTATCGTATTTCACTATTCACTAAAAATTCAACTATTTTAGAAAAAACCCAAAAAACCACCCTGATAATTTTTTGATATGTAGATTTTAAAAATGGACTCCATTTTATAAAACTAATTTTCTAAATATGATAAATTTAATTTTTAAATAAAATCATCAGATATTTGAAAAATATTGATATTAATATTATAAATGATTTTATGACACTTTGAAAAATTAATTAAGGTCTCAAAAAATTATCTTATAATTATAATATAACAAAATATTAATATATGAATCTATTTTAGGAAAATAAATTTTCTTTTAAAACATTATATTAATTATAAAATTGTAAATAAAAATTTACGTTTCACAAAAATATCAACGCTTAAATTATCATTTTTAAAACATTTATTTACTTATAAATATATCATATTTTCATTTATAATATACCTAAATTTTATTAATACTTTCATAGGAGATGTTACTTTTCTAATAGCTAGATTTTTATTCCTAATGGTCACATTTATATTTCAACAGTATAAGTTCCCTAATTTCTATAAATACCTCTTATTTTACTCATTCTTCATTTATAATGTTTTTATTGGTTTCTCTATGTGATGTATGAGCTTTATACTATATGACATAATTATAAGAAGGGAAATTTCATTGATAAAAATTATGGGTCGTTAGAAAATGTCATACGGCTATAGATATACTTAGGGGTGTATGCTTATTATCAATCCTTCTTATCTGAGGTTGGAAGGATTCCTAGCATGAAAACATTCATACTTTGATACCCTACTTATGCAAGTCAGCACATGAACTTTTCTAATGTGGGGTGTCGTTGGGTATGTTGTTGGTCACGTCATCGGTTGGAGTGAAACTAATATTGGATTTGTCCACATATATGATAAGAAAATACATGTGGCCCTTGATAGAATTAAACTAAAGAAATGCACGATCTTGCTTAGTTGAAACACAATAGGTGTGTTTAACTGCTTGGATGAGGGGAACATGATGTACTCAGCCGTTAGATGAATGACATGTGATGTGTTCATCAACATAGTCAGTCTATTTCTGAGAGTCAAGAAAAAATGAGTTAACTGTACTAGATTGACATGTTCCGTGTCTAGTGATCACTTGATGTCATGGAAAAAATGATTATATAGGTATACATAAGATGTATATGATACATCTAGTGGTGGACATGTTCGTATAGAGATATGAGTATGTTTGATGGAGATCACACACGACCCCTTAGTAGATTGAGTAGCACTAATGCTTTGCTAGAGGTTGCATTTTTCTTACATCTATGAAATATAGATTTTATATTTGTTTTCAACACTACTAAGGCCCATGGGTCCACACAGTTATCCTTTTGGATAATGATAAAGTTTTGGACAAAGTATTTGTCCCAAAATGAAGAGTGTGTAATAAAACTATATTCAAAAGAGTTTTGGATGGATTCACAATGAAATTTTGCACACAGTCCTTATGAATTTTAGTGCATGTGGGGGATTGTTGAATATACACTAAAATAATTAAATGGAATATTTAATTTAGGTGATTTATATTCTACATGGTTTCATTAATATTAATCCGTTATGAATATATTAAATGGATTGAATATTAATTGAATAGTATTCAATGAATTAATTACAATGGAAATAAATGTATATGGATACATTAAATATGGTCCACATGTTTCTTTAAATAAAACGCATAATGGATGGATATATAAAGGAATGTTATCCCTTTTGTTGTCGACCCCGATTGTCTGCAAGCCCCTCCAAACTCTCTTCCTTCCCATAGCTTGTTCATCACCTTCGGTGAATATGCTTGCAGCTCCTCAACTGTATAGGAGTCCTCCGATTGAGATCGGGATCCACTAGCCTATGTAATCCCTTAGAGGTAGGAATCTTTTGTTTGGTACTCCAGTGATCTTCATCAAAGAAACTCATTGGAGATTATTGCTTTGGCTATCTAGGTATGCATTTTTTGACCTTCATTTATTACAAGTCGATTCTCTGAAAGATAGATCATATATATTTGGGTTTTTCTTCCACTGCCATGTCCATATAATGGACAACAAAAACCCAATAGTTTTACCACCTTTTGGTGCATGTTCATTATGGTGGAAAGTGAAACATTGAAAGATCTACATATTTCAAAAAAATTCCTTTAAAAATGAATTATAATATGGGATATAAAAGAACATTTAGAATCGTCTATCTGTCTAATTTTGGTTTTCTTTCAAAAAAAGAATATTTAAAAATATTCATGAATTCTTTGAGAATACATGCTTTGTATAAGTGTTCCTCCCCGAACCTACCATGTATAAGTGTTATCTTTTTTTTGATTTTTTCAAAGTTCGCAGCGTGGATAATGTCATTGAGTGTTACGTCATTGTGGTTTAAGGGTATTTTTTCACTTATAGTGATATGAGAGATCATTACATCATTGAGTCTACAAACAATGTGTGATTGATGAAAATATATTGAGTTGTATATTACATAAGACGATGACCGTAAAAATGATACAAAATTCCCAGGTAGGGTTTATGCCACTGCCCGAGAGCATTGTGTCATTTCCATAATTTTCATATTATGCAATCTTAAATCATGGTATTTTCTTAAAACATGGAAGCCTCATGTAATGGATTGTATTGTTTTCAAGTAGCATGTTGTATAATTTGGCAGTAATGAAAATGACTCAAATCTCTCAGGTAGCGATAAAAAACTACCTGAGGGATTTGTGGCATTTTCACATATATCATTTTATATTGGAACTTGATATCTTTTCAAAAATCACTCATGGATGATAGACTCAACGATGTAACAAGATCGTCTATTACTATAGTTGAAAAAAGTCCATTAAACTATAGAAACATCATACATCTTCAAATATTCCATGAAATTTTCTAAATTGTATTTTATCCCTCATGTTATAGCTCTTAAAAAAATGTATTTCAAATACATATAGAACTTCCAAGTTTAACTTTGCAACATAATGAACATACACTAAAATTTGGTGAAAATGTCAATTTGTTCTTAAAATCAATCTTCAATCTCGTGACTAATAGATTGCACCTAATAATTCAAATATATAGGAATTCATTCTTCCTTTTCGCAAAGAAAATACAAATATGGTTATTGGTAAATGAAATTTGATAACCAATATACAATCTCAAATAAACATTTTGTTTAATTGATTTTACATATTAGTAGTTCCTTTAAAAATGAAATAGTAGTAAATCTTTTGTTTTGAATAGTATAATATTTTGAAAAAATCATTTGTGTTATTTACTTTTGAATCATCAATTATTTTATTAATATAATATTAAGATTATAAGGGTTCAGATTTTCCTGATCCATTTATCATTTCTAGGGTGTTTAGGGTTCGTTCAAGTATAACATTTAGTAACTGCAAACATTTTATTATTTATCAAATGTTTTGTTAAATATTTAATGGATTTTATTAAAGATAATTTGAAATTATGGTACACTTGAGATTTTTGTTAGGTGGAAAATGTTACCTATTTGAATAATATTATATATTATAAAATTTTTATTGCACATAGATTTACAAAATATTATTTATTAATAATTTTTTATGTATCAATTATAATTTCTTACTAAAATATATTACAAAATGATATATTTTTACGTAGGAAATTATATGAAGTATGGAATTTATTTATTAAATAAATTATTTATGGATGATGGATGGTGATATCATCAAATATCTATGTTAGGGACGCGTTTTAACATAATCAATAATGTATATATTAAACCAATTAAATGCAGTTATATAAACCAGTCATGGGACATGCAATCATATGCAAAATAAAGTTGGGGAATGTGATGGGCACTACACGAGCAAAGGGAGTGGGGCCGGTTTGATACCGGTCAAAAAAGAGAGAGAATAACACAACTTCAAAAAAAAGTAAAATTAAAACACATAAGTTAATGAATGAAAAGAATAAAATAAAATAAAAACGATTAAAATTTAAAAAAAAATTAATATGGAGACGTTTGAGAAAAAAAAATAGTGAAACATTGGAGTTTTTTTAATGGTTTTTTAAAAATAAAATTTGAAAAAATGGGTTAGTGTTCTAATTAATATAATAAATAAATAATGATATAATTAATATAATTAATATAGTTAATAATACAATTAATAATATAAATAATAATTAATAATATGATTAAAATATAAATAATTAATTATATAAATATTAATATGTAATTAAGTGGTTGAAATAATTAATAACTAATAATATATATATTAGGTGATTGAGCGTGCAATTACATTAAACACACACAACACACACACATGTCAAAAAGTAATACCATTATAACTAATAATATACTTAATACATTTAGTAATTACCAATATAATTTATGTAGATTAATAATTAACAATATAATCGAAAGGGATAGTCACAGAACCAAAGACCTTTACCAATAGCGTAAAATATAAATTTACAAGAGTGTGAAAATGAGAGTTTGACAAATGTACTTTTGCACTAAGTCAATCAAGTTCGACGTAACTCCCGCTACTTGGTCGATTACATCCGTCACTGTGGAACACAACGTTGGGAAGAAAATTGCAGTAAATCGCAGGCCCGGAGACTTGACCCCGCGACCTGCCCCACACCCCACCCAAACCCTGACCACCCCACCACCAATGGTGGGGCGGGTGTAACTCCATCTATCCAAACAAAGGAATTGCATTCAACCCCTTTATTACTAAGACCATCAACTATTGCATTTGACTCCGTGAATGTGTGAGAAATAACATAGTTTATGGATACCATTGTGGAAGATGTTCCCATGGGAGGAATGTTTTATTTCTCTTAATTGATTGGTCAATGCATGTAGAGTTGCATTCAATTCAGATATTCCTCCACCCTTACTCAATCCCCATCTTCATTGCCCTAATCATATCTTTCGTTTCAACTTCAAGTGCATATGTGTTTCCACGGTTGTTAGGAGGTTTGTTGTTGTGGCAGTCCTTAAGCAATAACAAATACCAGTTGGATGAATTACAAAAGGAACCAGATAAATCGTTTTATCAAGAAAACAAGAAACAAAGGCAATGATGAAGATTTAAAATTAGCGTGTTGCAAGCAAGAAACATTAAATAAAATGAATATAGAGATATAACGTGTTTCGTTCCACCGTAGACTTATGTGCACAATGAGAAAACCACCCTTAAGATCAATAATTCTAAAAGAAAAGGAAGCAATATAGTAGACTTGAAAAAAGAAAAATGGACCAAAGAAACTATATGAGGAATGAGCCTGGTTAAACCTGAAGATGATGATGAAACCAGTCCAATGAGTTAACATTTCGTCTTCTTAGACGGACACACACTATACACACAAATAGAAGGATCCATCAGGTTTCTTGGCAACAGAAACTAAAGAAAAATAAAGATAAACCCCTTACAGTGGTGGATCTCTTCACCGAGATCCGAATGACCACTAAAATGGTGTTCTTTAAACCTTGATTCATTCACGCATGGGAGCCTGGCTCCAAAGGTTGGACAATATTCATCGCTCTCCACCAAATCTCTATATTGAGACCAACATAGATGATGAAATGTCTTCCTTCACTACTATAGATCATGCCTCTAAAAACCCTAGAAATGATATTTGTCAGTGGAAAAAATGCGATAACATGCTAAACGTCCATAATAGTTGTGACCTTTCTAGATTCTAAAGAGAGTCTTTATTAACCCAAAAAAATCACTAATAAAGGTCACCTTTATCATTGGTAATAAAAAGATGTGATAATGTCCACCATTATCCCTGCTAAAATAAATACACTAATAAATATATTTTATGACATTTCTATTAATTTATGTATTATTTTCATATATATTTTTATTCATATATTTATATGTATTTATATAATCATTTTCAAATACATTTATAAAATATATATACTTATATTTATTTAAATATATTATATATTGATATTCATTTACATTTATTAGAATATAAATATAAATATAAATCGGTTTATTAATACATACATACATATGTATATATAAACATTATATATACATTTGTATAAGTATATGTATATATTCATATACTTTTATAATGTAAAAAAATGGTTAGTTATTGTTTTAAAGAAAAAGGATAATAATTATCTTCATATGATTATTTTTAAATACATTTTAAAAATATATCTTTTGTTTTCAGTAGTATAATATTTTGACAAAATGATTTGTATTGTTTAATTAAGAATCATCACTTGTTTTCTTAATATAATATTAAGATTGTAAGGCCTCCGATTTTACAGAGCCCTTACTTTACAAGATGGGTCCATCATATTACGTACGCTATAAGATAAAACGGCATGGGACTCGACCCGACCCTCCAACACCCCATCCCCCTTACTTTAAATAAAGCAGGCATGGGACGTGCAATAATATGCAAAATAAGTGGTAAGAAAAAAAAACATAAAGTTCGAAAAAGGGATGGGCGCTATGCGAGAAAAGTAGGGGGCAGGTTTGAAGTCGGTCAAAAGAAAAACATAAAACACAACATTGTTTAAAAAAGTAAAACATATTAGTTAAAAAGTACAGTGCATAAAATAAAATAAAAACGATCAACATTTTAAAAAAACCTTAAGAAGGGAAACGCAGAGTTTTTTAATTTGTTTTTTAAATAAAAATTAGCAAAATGGTTAGTGTTCTAATCAATATAATTAATAAATAAATAATTTAATTAATATAATTAATAATACAATTAATAAAAAAATCAGTAATTAATAATATGATTAAAATATAAGTAATTAATTATAAAAAAAATTATTTAATAATTATTTAATTAAAATAATTAATAACTAATAATATACTTGATATCTTCCGCAATTAACAATATAATTTATATATATTTATAATTAACAACATAATCAGAAAAGACAGTTAGGGCTCTAAAGACCTTGACTAATTGCATAAAATAAAAAATTACAAGTCTAAAAGTAAGAGTTAAAAAACCCGTTGCACTAGGTCATTCAAGTTAATGGAACTCCCTCAATCCAAATAAAGAGGTTAAAAATAAAGAAGAAATACACTGGTATAAAGATAGACAAATCATACCCCAAAGGTAAATTGGAGGTTAATATAGATCCATTATCTAATGTTGGAAATTGTTCTGAACTTGAACTTAATTTCCTGGATAATCAAATTAGATTCATTAATAATTTAAATCATAACTTATTCAATATATATTTTATTTATTGTAATTTTATGAATTTCATTTATGAACATTTTGATGAGTTATAGAGTTTAATTTCGTCGTTCCAGGAGTGTTCGTTTCTTGGATTCATGGCCGGTTCTTCTGTGTATAACTATGGAAGTTCTTATCGAATTGGAAAATTTTTCCAGAAGTGAAATTATATTGTATTAATTCACCTACATAAATTTAAATGGTCTCACATATCATTTTTTTACATGAGGATGACTCACTTGGTAAAACATTAATGATAAACGTTTAGATTATTTTGGTTGTTTTTTGACCATCACGAATATTTTTTGTTTTACTATTTAATATTATGTATATATATTAGTCATAAAACATGAAAAATTTATAATATATATTTTAAAAAAATTAACCATTATAATGGTTTTATGACCATCCTTGAAGTCGTTAATGGAAAACGAAAAATCATCGTCTGCGAAGGCAGTGAATCAACAAATCACGGACGATGTTTTCATTTTTACAATAAAAGGAGGATATAAGAGAAATGATGATGGATATTCAATTAACACAATAACATTACAGTATAATTATGATACTGGAGTTATCATGTTACTTTGTATAGTGTGGGTAAGTATGAGGTAAAATAAAGAAAGAATTTAAAAGATAAAGGTGGTGGATTTTCCCTCTTGAATGTCATCTCCGTGAAAACCTATTTAGGGCACTTGTGTTTGGTCTTTTGTTGAGGCCAGAAGCTCCTAGATGTGGGGAAAAGGCTTGAAAAGCGAATTGGTCAGAATTTAGACAAGCTACAAGGGTTAGAAGGTGTGAGGAGAAGGGATGCTATTTATAGGGGGAGATGAGTGTTTTTTATTATTTTATTCATTTATTTTTTATTTTGGATAAAGACTATCAATAATGTTGATTATTGTAACTATGTACAGTAACTAGTGCATGTGATTTCTAACTAACGAGTTCTTACATCATCCATGACTTGAAAATTCATGTATTTAGCTTATAATGTCAAATACCGTAAATTATAATATTTCACTATTCACCAAAAAACCAACTATTGTATAAAAATCTCAAAAATTAACCATAACCATTTTTCGACATGTTAATTTCAAAAATGGACTTCATTTTTTGAAAATAATTTTCAAAATATGATAAATTTAATTTTTAAATAAAATAATAATTTATTCGAAAAATACTGATTTTAATATTATAACCGATTTTATGACACGTTGAAAAATTAATTATGGTATCATAAAATTATCTTATAATTATAAAACAAAAAATATTAATTTAGGAATCTATTTTAAGAAAATATTTTTTTTTCAAAACATTATATTATTTATAAAATTGTAAACAAACATTTACATTTCATAAAAATATCAACACTTAATTTCTCATTTTTAAAACATCTATTTACATATAAATATATCATATTTTAATTTATAAGATACCTAAATTTTATTAATACTTTCATAGGTGAAGTTACTATTCTAATGGCTAGATTATTATTCTTAATGTACACAGTACTATTCCAACAGTATAGTTTTCTTAATTTCTATAAATACCTCTTATTTCATGCACTATTCATTTATAATGTTTTTGTTGGTTCTTATATGTGATGTATGAGCTTTATACTATATAACATAATTATATGAAAGGAAATTTCATTGATAAAAATTTAATGTCATTACATTCTTCCCCCCTTATGAAATTTCACCCTCGAAATTTCATTTTATAAACTAAGGTGAAAACAGGTGTGGGTACTTCTCCTTAATTGCTTCCTTAGGTTCTTATGTCGCCTCTTTGTATTTATGGTTTCTTCATAGTACCTTGGCCAGGTGAGTGATCGTTTTTACATAGAACCTTGTCTCTATGGTCCAAAATCGTCACCGACTACTCCTTATAAGAGAAATCGTTTTGTAGTTGTACCACATCTGAATTCAGAACATGTGAGGGATTTAGTATGTACTTACCTAAGAGGGATATATGGAATACATCATGTACTTGAGTCATGGATGGTGGAAGTTATATTTGGAAGTTCATCACCTCGACACGATCAAGAATCTTGAAGGGGCTGATGTACCAGAGACTTAGCTTTTCTTTCTTGCCAAATATCTTGACTCTCTTCCATGGAGATATGTGGAGGAATACCATGTCTTTAAATTAAAACTCTGAGTCATATTGAAAATTATCTGCACAACTCTTCTATCAACTTTGGGCATCCCTTATGTGTAATTGAATGACCTTCACCTTTTCTACCATTTCTTCATCATTTTAGGTCCCAACAGTCTACATTCACCAACTTCATCAGCATGAATGTGTTCTGCATATTTTCCCAAAAAGGGATTCATATGGTATCATTTGGATGCTTGAATGGAAACTATTGTTCTAATAGAACTTGACCGTAGGTAGATTTTGGCCCCATCTTTCTTTGTAACCCATTGAACATGCTCTCAATATATCTTACACTGTATGAATAGTCTACTTAGACTAGCCATCTTTCTGGGGCTGATAATCCAAACTGAAGTTTAACTTAGTGTTTAGGGAATGTGAAGTTCCAAGTCATGATCCAAGTATCACAGAAAGGGGGATGGGGTGAATCAGTGATATCTTTTTCTTTTTATGTTTACGTCTTTTTGAAACAACATTCACCTCCTGTTAAAGAGTTTCTTTCATGCTGAACACACACAACCACAGGAACACAAGATTTACAAGGTCCACTACTCAACAAAAGTAGCTACATCCTTGGTATGGTACGGAAACAATCCAGTACCACATAATCCACTAGAAAACAATCCTTTGATGTGGAATAGAACGAGTAGGATATGCCCTCACACTCGTGTAACACATTGAAAACAATTCATTAGTGTGTGTTCTGCCTCTTAGCACAAATAGGGTGATGTAATGATTTTGTGCTTCTTAATGAACTTTCAAAAATCAAATCTTTCAAAACAATTCTTCACTTTCCTACCCAGAATCTGGTAAGAACCTCCTGGTGCAAACAACTTGCACGCCACACCCTTCCTGCGCAACTCCCTACTTGCGCGTCATCTGCTTGCGCGCCACAAACTACTTGTTCACCACTATTGTGCACATCTCACAACTTGCGCACCACCTTTGGCTTATACACAACACACTTCTTTCACACACCTCCCTACTTGCGTGCCTCTTACAACTTGCGCACCACTTTTGCTTGCGCGCCACTCTGCTTGTGCGCCACCCAACTTGTTTGCCTTATAAATAAATCCTTACTTGCGCAACACTTCAGCTTGCGCGCCACTTTCTACTACTTGCACGATCAGAGCGTAAATTTTCTCAGTGTTGAGCATTCAAAAATGAGGAGGGTAGCTGTCTATTTATAGGCATTTTGGTGACTTGTGCATCATATACACTTGCGCGCCATTCCTACTTGTGTGTCGCTCCATCACTTGCGCGTCTATCCATCACTGGCGCACCACATTCTTTCCTTTGTCATATTTTGATAAGCTGATGTTCAAATATGACTTGTGCACAACATACACTTGCGCGTCACTTATACTTGTGCGCCACTTATACTTGCACACCACACTTGTGCGCAACTTATACTTGTGTGCCACTTTTAGTTGTGCACCACTTTTTGACTTGCACTCCAATCTTTAACCTGCATGACACTTTATTTCCTTTGTCATTTTTTTATGATATGATCTTGAAATATAACTTGCGCGCAATCACTACTACAAATATCCCTTTTATCAGCGCTAAAAATGGCCTTTAATAGCGCTGTTAAAACCGGCAAAGATAAAAGGGGGTCCCCTTTATCATCGCTCCAAAAAGCGCTAGTAAAGACCCCTTTTATCAGCACTAAAAAAACACTGATAAAAGGGGACTTTTATCAGTGCTGATAAAAGGGTCCTTTATCAGCACTTTATTTTTAGCGCTAATAAAAGACATCTTTTATCATCTTTTTTTAGCGGTGATAAAAGTAAAAAAAAAATTAAATTTTTTTAAAAAATTTAAAAAAATCCAGTCAATCAGGGGGGCTTTTATAGCGCTTCAGCCCCCTTTTAACAGCACTTTTCAGCCCCTCCAGTGCCCGCATGCACCCCCCCCCCCCCCTCCACCCTTTATCAGCACTCCAAAAAGTGCTCATAAAGACCCCTTTTATCAGCGCTAAAAAAACACTGGTAAAAGGGGCCTTTTATCAGCGCTGATAAAAGGGTCCTTTATCAGCGCTGATAAAAGGGTCCTTTATCAGCGCTTTCTTTTTAGTGCTGATAAAAACCCCTTTTATCATCTCTTCTTTTAGCGCTGATAAAAGTAAAAAAAATAAAAAAATTTAAAAAATTTTTAAAAAATCCAGTCAATCAGGGGGGCTTTTATAGCGCTTGAGCCCCCTTTTGACAGCACTTTCCAGCCCCTCCAGCGCCCGCATGCACCCCCCCCCCTCCACCCTATATCAGCGCTACACCCACACTTTTTATCAGCGCTATCCCCCCAAATCCACCCCCATGGGCGCGCCCTTGCCTCCACCAAGATTTGATCTCGAGACCTCCCCCCTTGCGCGCCTAAAGCCTTTACCACTCTGCCATATTGATTTGTTCTCCAGTTAATGACAAATATATTTATTTATATATATATGTAGTTATATTTATTCATATAGTAATATATAGTTATATTAATATATATATAGTTATATTAATATATATATATTTATAGTGATATTAATATATATATATATATAGTTATATCAATATATATATATGTAGTTATATTAATATATATATATATAGTTAGATTAATATATAAGTATATAAATATTTATATATTGGTATTTTAAATAAAATGTATATTAGTTATTATTTAGATAAAACTAATATATTTTATATGTAAAAATATTTTATTATTTATATTTATAATTAAATTTTTATGTGTGAATATATAAAACATATGTATATATTGTTATATATTTGATTATAAATATCAGTTCATTATAAAAAACGATACAATTTCAAAGAAATAATATCAATATGAAAGTAATACCTTGGAATAAATTTAGACCACACCAAAAAAAGCCAATAATACCCCTTAAACGAGACTGAAAACACACAAAATGTTAAAAAATCGGGGTATCCAGTCTAAAAACTCAGTTTTGGAAGCCTTCTGGTCCTCTTTTGGCCTCGAAAAAACCTTGACCAAGGTCCCCTCAAATCAAAACGGTGTAGAGATCATCGCAGACTTCGATTTTATATATGGTAGAGCTCAAACGGACACCCGGATCAAAAGTTATGGCCATTTGAAGTTCGAGTTATGTTTTCAACATATTTTGGATCTTTTTTTAATTTTTTTTTAATTTTTTTAGTCTTCAAATTGTTATTAAATGACTATTACTCCATAATAATTAGAAAATTATTAGTTAAAAATATTTTTTTAATTTTTTTATAAGCCATTTTCACTAAATATCTTATATATTAAGTGTAACCGTATATCTATACTTATCTAAAATATATTTAAAAATATATTTAAAAACTATATATTATATTTATATCAATATAACTATATCTATATATTTAAATATTAATATATATTTTTTAATGATTTTTTTGGAAGTAGACCCTTTATCAGTGATTTTAAAAAAAGCACTGAAAAAGACCCCCCTTTATCAGCGCTACTAAAAAAAGCATTGATAAAGGGGTACCCTTTAACAGCATTAAAAAAGCGCTGTTAAAGGGGGTACCTTTATCAATGCTAAAAAAAGCACTGATAAAGGGGTACTTTTATCAGGGCTTTTTTAGTGCTGATAAAGGTACCCCCTTTATCAGCACTTTTTTGTTAGCTCTGATAAAGGGTGGTGCTGGCCTTGCCCCGTTTTTTGGTAGTGAATATACACTTGTGTGCCACATAGACTTGCGCACCACACTTGCACGCCACTTTCTTTCCTTTGACAAAAACACTTCTTTACTCCCCCTATCCTTCATAAGTCTTGCATCACAAGTTTTCCAAACTTATGATATTTGTGAAATACAAATCAACAAAGCATCATCATAGTTTTCAAGGCTTTTACAAAAGTGAATTGATTTATACTCTTTTGACAACAAAAGACAACACTCTGCAAAAAGCATACTCTACAAACTTCCTTCTCCATCCAACTTGGTCCCAACATAATGTTTGATATTTTTCAAGAACATAGAGGTAAATCACAGATCTAGATTGGATACAATCAATAATCGTACTCTATGTGGCCTCACCACTTCTCTGATGTATATCCATGCAAGTTAGTTGAGTGAGAAATCCTCTCAAATTTCAATAAAGTGATCTATCTTTATAAGATGATCCACAACAAACCATATAACATTATTTTCTTTGGATGTATTTTGAATTACAATGAAAAAGTTCAAAATGATGTTTTTTCATTTTCATATTGGTATGGGTAATGGTTATATCATCCCTTTATACCTTTTTCTTTTATCCTTCAGTTGCTGACATGCTAGGATTTTATGTATAGTCAGCGATCACCTTCTTTATATTGTCTCGCCAATAGTGCTCTCGGAGATCTCAATGCATATTTGTACTCCCTGGGTGGATGGATAAGATCGATCCATGTGAATCATTCAAAATATACTTATTTATCTCGTGATTTGATGGTACACATAATTGTGACCCAAATTTTACAACTCATTCCTCATCAATTTTGAACTCTAAGGATTTTCCTTTTTTGATAGCTTATGCCATCTTCTGAATATACACGTCATCTCTTTGAGCATCTTTTATCCTCTATAAAATGGATGCTTGAAAATAATTTAAGAAAGGATTGATGAGATTCCTTCTTTAATGATCCCCATGTCCATACTTTTCAAGTCTAAGAAGATTGGATCCTTCTCAATTCTCATAATTGATAAAGCTATAGGATCCTTTTTACTTAGAGCATCTGCCACTTTATTTTCTTTACCAGGATGGTAGTGGATTGAGCAGTCATAATCCATTATGATCTCTAACCATTTTCACTGGGGCATATTAATCTCCTTCTGTATGAATATATATTTGAGTCTCTTATGATCATTATATATCTCACACTTCTCCCCACAGAGATAATGCTACCAAAATTTTAACATTAATATCATAACTTCCAACAATAGATCATGTGTGGGATAGTTTTTATTATGAACATTCAAATATCTTGAGATGTAGGCTATAAATTTATCATTTTTCATCAATACACAACCTAATCCCTTCTTTAAAGCATCATTGTATACCATAAAGAGTTCCCCACTTGTCAGTAGTGTAAATACTAGTGTAGTGATAAGCCTCTTTATCAACTTTTGAAATATCCTTTGCATTCACTGGTCCAGAAAAACATTACTCCCTTCTAATAATCACAAGAAGTTCCTCACAAATCATCGGTAATATCCAACTAGACCAAGGAAACTATGGATCTTCGTTACAAATACTGTTTTGGGTCACTCCTCAATTTCCTTTATTTTAGAAGGGTCTATGGATATTTCTTTTCTTGTGATAACACGCCCCAGGAATGATACATCCTCCATCCGAAACTCACATTTACTGTACTTTGCATATAGTTTCTACCATCGTAAAGTCTTTATCACAATATTCAATTACTCCCCATGATTCTCTTTTCTCTTAGAGTATATTATAATATCATCAATAAATATTACCAAAAAAAAATCGATGTAAGATTTGAAGACTCTTTTCATTAAGTCCCTGAAAATTGATGGAGAATTATTGAGTCTGATGGGAATCACCATGAACTCATAGTTTTCATACCTTGTTCAAAAGTTGGTCTTGGTAATATATTTATTCTTCACCTTTAATTAGAGATATCCTGTCAGAAGGTCCAAATTAGAGAAATACTTTGTCTCATGTAGTTGATTAAACAAGTAATTTATCCGTGGAAGGGTATACTTGTTCTTTATTGTGATTTTTTTGAGCTCACAATAATCAATTCATAGGGGAATTGATATATCCTTATTATTGATAAAGAGGACTGACACACCCCACTGTGAAGCACTCAAGAATATAAAACCCTTTTCCATATTCTCTTGTAATTGCTTCTTCAGTTCTTCCAACTCAATGATGGTCATTTTATAAGGATTCATTGATATAGGCAGAGATCCAGGAATAATTTCAATTGATAAATCAACCTCTTAGTCAGGAAGAAGACCATGTAATTATTTAGGGAACACATTAGTGTAGTCACTTGCATTGGGAATGCCTTTGATCATGATTCTCTTCTTTGTCTCAATCATTTGTTAGATATGGTTACTCATAAGGTAATAATTTACACAATTGATATGATTTTTCTGAAATATATTTATTATCCTCCTTATACTTGTACATTATTGGGGTGTACCTCAAGATGTGAAGATTGATCTCTCTTCCCCGACAGTTGATGTTGACTTTGTATAAAGATAAGATCATCCATGCCCAATATAGCATCAAAATCCACTAAAGAAATTAAGAGGAGATTTTTTGGGAGGTTCAGTAGATAAAGATTAACCGGTAAGGACTTTTATACTTTAGATGCAGTAATTTTCCCATTTGTTATTATCACAGATAAATCAACCTTCCTATTTTGAGGTGGTGTTTGAATAGTTATACTAAACTTGCAGGATATAAAAGAATTCATAGAACCAGAATCAAATAGTACGTTCTCTATTATTGAATGAATAACTAGAGTACCAATCACTAGATCATTTTTGGGTTCCACCTCAGCAGTAGTGATAACATATTCCCTTCCTTATTACCTTAGAGGTTGTTATTTTTTATTACCTCTGAAAACCCTTGGCTTAGGGCATTGGCTTGCTTAATGCCCATGTTTCTTATAGATGAAGAATTGCACTACGGGCTGAGTATTGATCCGAACCTTCCATTCTTCTTCCGTATTTGTGGGATTCCACATATCCCTTCAAAAATAATTAGACTACTACCCATCTCTTTCACATTTTAAGAATATACTATTTCTCCTTATATAGTTTCAAGAATGCTTCTTCCCACACTTTTGACATGTGGGATGTTGAGTTTTATTTCCATCATAGGATATATCTATTGATACTCCCATATTAAACTACATTTTTCTCTTTTTATCTCTAATCCCATGAGACCATTGAGAGTCTCTGATCTCCATTTAAACCTTAAGGGCATAACATAAAATCTCTTCATAGGCATCAAAGTCTCAAATCGCTAATTATTTTTGTAGACTCATCTTTAATCTACTAAATAAGTGATACACATTGCTTTTAGTGTAACGACCCAAGAAACTATTTTTTGAGTAATGACAAGTTTATTTTACAATATCATCCATTAATTGAACAAAAAATCATCCTATAAAGAAATAATAATAAAAGTAACAATGAATTAGAGAACACATCAAAATGAATGAAAGACCTTTTTATTTCAAATGAGGAACATCTTTGTGACTACAACTCACATTGAACGAACAAGAAGTTTAGCTAACCAAATATCCCAATTATAAACCCAATTACAATTATAGGGAGACTGCTTAAAACCATAAGAACCCCGAGAAGGAGGTAAGGGTCTTTGACATCCATCAAAATAAACATAGGGATGGCCGAAGCCACTGCAGCCGTACTAAGCACCAAAGGAATCACATGAACCATCTCCTCTTTTTCTCCTTCAGTCGCCTTGAGTGTGGGATACCCCGCGATCAAGCTTTTTATAGAACACCTATCCGACCGTTGGAACCTAACGGCTATAAATATAACTGTTGGCTTCCCCATGATCCACTTATCCTCCAATGTTTTAACTTTCAATTGAACCGTTGAAGATAAGAGTTGTTCACCCCCGAAAGGTTCAAAAAGTTAATTATGTTAATTGCTTTAATATTTAAAGAATGACATCAATAATAATATAATTAATTTATTGCTTGTTTTCTCAAGATGTGAATTATATTTTATATTGCAAACCAGTGTGAATTAATATTATTTTTTTCCACTATTTATTATACATGTTTTTAACTTGAGCAAGTAAACATTTATTTTGTAATTATATTAAATATGATGGGTTTTACTTTGTCTAAGAAAATATGTACTCAAACTCTTGAGTTATATATGTTGCGTCAAAATTTAAATTAAATGTATTATATTTATCTCTAAATTAAATATAAGTAATAATAATAACACAAATGTTTATAATTTGATCTTTTATTAAAAGTTTTGAGATGATGTCAAATTATGATTTACGTATGTATTTCATAATGTTAATATTTGTATTAATGCACTCTTATTAGTGATTTTGAAAATAATTAGTAATGTTGTTATGTTAAACGTTGAATTGTATTAATAACAATAATATAAATCTTTAATTATGGAAAATTATGATAATTAATAAAGGAAGATAAAGATATGGTTTTGATAAGGGTGAATTAAGTAATTTACTTGTGTATTAAATAACCATTGATTCCTTATAAAATAATAAAAGTTAGATCAATAATTTCTTGTTAATAATTAAAGTTTAAATAATAAGTTTATAACAATTTTTTATAGAAAAATAAAATATCAAATGTTTATTTTATTTTTAAAACAGTCGTGTTTTCTCTGCCGCATCAAGCTGGACCGCCCGATCCTGCGTTTCCATCGCGACCGTCCTTTTTTTTAATGCCACAGCTCTTAGGGGTCATCCGATCAGATCTCATGTAATCCTGGCTGTTGTTTTCTTCTTCTTCTTCGGATCTCCGTTTTTCTCCACCCCATGGTTTTCTTCTTCCTCGCGCCGCTGTACTAGTAGGATAGGCAGTGTCTTCTTATTCCCTAGGCCGGCGAGTGGACCCTGCTACCTCTTACTTTCCACGGGTTGGCACCGACATGACCACATTTACCCCGTCGATATCTCCACGCAAGGAGAGGCCCTGTCCTTAAGCTTCGGTTTGCACCAAAGGCAAGGAGGGTTTTGCACCGTGTGTTCTTTGATCCTTCGACCACCGATCCAGCGTCGTCACCTACATCGTTTTCTCCACCTCACCGAGCGAAGGTAAGGGAGATTTTCTTGTCTTGATTTTAGCAGTTCTGATGAACATGTACATGGCTATATACACTTCACACACATATACATATATAAATATTTACACATATATTTGTATATAAGGCCTTATGAACCGATTACACTTGCTTTCTCTTCCTGCATGGAGAACCAAATAAGGGTAAGGGAACTCGGGAGACTTGTTTTATTTTGGTTCGGGTATTTTCATATACCTATATATGCTTAGAGTATATATATTTATAAACATATATATATATAAGATGATATATACAGATATAAAAATTTCTTCTCTATGTTTATAACCCTTGTTTTATTCTACTCTATGAAAAACATGGAGTTTGCGGGTAAATTTATGAACATGTAAAATTATAAAAATATATGAAGCAGATAGATATATATGTACATGTGATTATATAATATGTATATGTACATCTATGTGCGAATATGAGGACGAGCTTATTTATTTGTTTTAAAATTTACCACAATATAACATGTAGATTTATTAAAATTATATTTACCCTTTAAGATTATTACTTCAAGAACAATACCCAAAACTATTTATATACATGTTTATATGTATGATGAAGTTTAGAGATTAGTTTGATATCAAAATAATTCTTTCAATTGAAAATTTTCATTTATCAGCGTTCTTAACAATTCATGCTTTTGTTTTGTGGAAATGTGTAGTGTGAATTCCATAAACGTTTACATGTGTATATATGTATTTATATATATATACTCATATTTATGGATTGACCATGTTTTATGCAAGAATGATTTTATTCTAATAAGGGTATTGTGAAAACTATGTTCAAATTCAATTTTTTCATGTAAAAGAACTCCATTCGGTTTTACCAAACATTAATTTTGTTTAATGTATAACATGAGAACTATTATTGAGTATGGTTTAATTTGGTAAACCCATGCACATGTGTAGACGCACCTAAATTTATATATATAGGTATATACAACCTTGTATCAATATGTTGTTTTCAAATACAAGTTCTTCTTATGATGATTACAAGCTTTTCAAAGGAAAGGTCATGTTATTTAAAGTGAAAATGTGTTTTTACATAACTATATATATGTTCATGCATTTAGTATACATATATACATGACTTCCCAAGATGGACCTAATTGCACACTTTATATCCCTAACTGTATAAATATATGTATATTCACACAATTTTAAATAAACATCCACCATATCCATTTATCAGCATGTGTATTAGTTATGAACGACCTTGTTTTTAACTTGGTATTATGATGCTTTGGAATGTTTAAGTGTTTATGTTCATTTCCTTAAAACCCATGTTTTCAATTGTTAAGTTAATTTATTATGTGTACGGATTTTGAGCACGTACGTCTTAGTTTCATCAATGATTGTACTGTCTTCCTGACTATGAAAATGCATGTAAAACGGATTATGTGTAATGAATGTAAGAATGAAACCCTATGAATTTAGGACCATGACAAGATATGTGATGGATTTATTGGACTTAAATGTTTATGGACGGGTGCGCCCGGAATTATATAGCACTCCAATGCATTGGGTAAAGTAAGAGTCTCATGAGACGTTATGTGTGACGGTCTCGGCGGTTAGCCTTGGCTTGTGCTACCATGGAAAGGGGATGGGCGGTCAGCCTTGACCCGTATTAAGTATGTTTTATGGTCTTGATGCAAGTTCTTGACAAAGTCCAGCATTATACATTCCCTCTGCATGTGATGATAAATGGTCAACCGGGGGTTAGTTCAACTAACATGACATCCCCTAGTTGAAAATTCTCTTGACTATGAGAATGAATTTATGAGATATGAACTGTAACTTGTGTAGTATGTTGATATAAGAATTTTATGTGCCAATGAATCAGGATATGAATGTTTTCCCTGCTTGCACTCAATCTTTTAGAACTGAAGTAATTTTGGTTGTAAGTTATGCATCATCTATTCATCACATGATTGCTCTCTCTGATTTATGTCTTCTTTAAAGCTTATTTTAAGTATGCACTTCCTCTCCGTGCAAGTGGTTTTCAAAAATGTAGGATTTACACATTTTAAGAAAAGTTAATTCTTTGTTTTAGTGAAGTGTTTTAAATGACTGCTTTGAGAAAGAGTTTTCTTAAAACGTTTTTAAAACCCTTTACTGGGCATATTTCCTCACCATATGCTTTTGTTTTAAATTTTTCAAGCATGTTTTGTACTAATGAAGTTTATCAGAAGCAGCTGGTTTCCCAGAACCCTGAGCCTCGCGATCTTCTGTAGTAATGGTACATGATACATTATTTGTAAATGATGTAATGAAATGTTAGTATATCATGTCTCATAAGGCACCCGGGTTTGGGGTACCTACATTTAGTGTTCAAGAAAAATCTAGAGGTGTATTATGAAAGCCTTGTGAAGTTTTCTTTATACACCTCGATAGACTCATATTTCTTTTTTCTTCAGTTTGAGGAACTCACATTTCATATTAAGAAGGAGAGTTCAGGGAAAATATTTATTGAAAAGTATTTTCTTGAATCCTTCCCAATGGCATCAATTTCCCCATTAGACTTTTTTTTATCAGTGTCCACCATTGATCAGCTTCAACATCAAAAACGATAAACCTCCATCACAACTTCCTCTTCTTCTGAGCATTGAAGGATATAAAATATCTTCTCAATGGAGTTAATCCATTATTCCATGATACATGGATCATAAGATCCATGAAATATATGAGGCCATTATCACATAATGGATTTGACTATAACTTTCTCTTTCTTAAGAGAATAAGGGTGTTTCAAGTGATTCAATTTATTATTCATAACTTGATCCAATTGTACTAGTACTATCCTAAAGTTTTGAGCTCCCATTCCCATCAAATTTGGAATTTCATTAGGTCATTATTCACATTGCCTGTCACATTTATTGTTGGAACATGTTCTTCTATTTCCCACCATTAAATAGGAAAAATAAAATAAAATTAAGGTGGATTGAATACTTAGCTGCTAATAATATAAAAAGGAAAACGTTGAACATAGAAAGATAAACTTATAAATGAAAAGTATATCTTAAATTGTGATTCCCTAAATTTCAATCTAGGTTATCCATGGGGATAGAATTATACCTAGGGTTCTTACTAAAGTTTTCTGTTCCTAATCCTAAAAAATAACTAGACCTTCCTCTAACACCAACTATAGAGACCCAAGCATTTTACACATATTATTACATGATTTTAAGAATAACTAACCATGAAATAGAAACCAAGGATCAAATTGTCTAGTGTATTTGGAAGATTGGGTACATAATTAGAAAGCATGAAACCAAAATAAAAAAAACATCTTTTATTTAATCTTCATAATGAGATCCTAAATTTCTTTATGCTCTTGCATCTGTATAGGATAACATGGGGAATACATGAACAAAGCGATGGGCTAAAAATTCCAATAAGGAAATAAACATATAAATAAAGCACATCACATGAATTAGATGACATAACATAATGACATAAAAAATAATGATACATGAATAAAAATATGGAAGCATAACATATAGAGCATGGGATCATGGGATCATAGAAACATAGGAATGTGGCAGGAACATATAACATGGCATAAACATGAGTTGATGATAACTGCCAAGACTATATCACATGGTGGATAGATTCTCATTATGGATTAGGTTTACTCCCTAATCTTGTACATGACGTCTCATGAGTCTAAACATTACCCAATACATTGAAGCACAATATGGGAGTACCCATCATAACATGTTCATGGATATTGTGCCACATAATGAATCAAACGTAAATAATACACATAAGGGTTACCCATTGAAAGAATTGGGTAATGTAATCATGTCATAAGGCATACCCAAAGGGTGTATAATAATGGTGTATAAGAAAGAATGGATTAAAATCATACTTAGACATTCATAAAGTAAAATAGTAATAGATCATGATAAATGATGTCCAACTAAAGTGAAAACACATAACAATAGTGTTTAAGAAACTTTAGAAATGAGCCACTTTAGTGCGGTTTAAGGGAAAATATTAAAGAGTCTTTAAAGATGAGAAGTGGATAATTGTTTATATAAAACCTAAAATGAAACAAGATAGTTTTTCATGATGAAATGTGTGATTTTAGAAAAATAATGGTCGCTTAAAACAGATTATGGAATGTACTTGAAAATGGGTATGAAAATGGGAAGTTCACTTTAATTGGGCTTGTTTATCGAGAGGAATTGAGAATATAACTTTGTAAAATATGTATTTCTCCATAAAATAAATATAAATTGATCTAGATAAAAAAATTAACATATAAATAGAATGTAGAAGAATTATAAAATAATAATGAAGAAATAAATTGGTGTAAAGATTTATAAAGCGTGACCCAAAGGTAAATTGGAGGTTTGAAGAGGTCTCTTACCTTATGACTGAAAGTTTTATTCACTTGCAATTAATTTATTGAATAATCAAAATATATTAATTAATAATTTAATTCAGAACCCATTAAACATATATTTGATTTTTTATAAATTGATTAAGTTTATTTATTGTTATTTTGATGAGTTATAGTGTTTAATTTCATCGTTTTGGGGGTGTTCGTTTCATGGTTCATGGTCGGTTTGCTTATGTATAATTATGAAAGTTCTTGTCGAATTGGAATAGTTATCTAGAAGTGAAATTATATGGTATTAATTCATTTCCATAAATTAAATGGTCTCATATATCATTTTGTTTTTTTTTGATAAGAGGATGATTCATTTGATAAAACGTTAATGATAAACGTTTAGATTATTTTGGTGCTTTTTCAATCATCAAAAACTAGTATTGTTTTATTATATAATATTATGTCTATATATTAATTACAGAACATGAGAAAAGTTATAATATATATTTTAAAACCTTGTTTAACCATTATAACGTCTTTATGACCTGCCTTGAAGGTGGTAATGGAAAACGAAAAATTGTCATCCACAAAGGTGGATATTAGATTAACACAATAAAATTACAGTATATGTATGATACTATAGTTATCATGTCACTTTGGATAGTGAGGTAAAGGATGAGGTGGAAGAAGGAATTAATTTAAAAGAGAAAGGTGGAGGATTTTACCTCTTGGATGTCGTCTCCTTGAGAACCTCCTTAAGGCACTTGGGTTTGTTCTTTTTTTGAGACAATTAGCTCATGGAAGTGGGAAAAAGGCTTATGAAGGGAATAGGGTAGATTTTATACAAGCTACAAGGATTATAAGGTGTGAGGAGAAGGGGTGGTGAGGGGTGGTATTTATTGGGGGAGATTGGTGTTTTTTATTATTTTATTCATTTTTTATTATTTTGCCTCAAGACTATCAGTAGTGTTGATTCTTATGACTAAGTACTATAGCTAGTACATGTTAGTTCGAACTAATGGGTGATTAAATCATCCATGACTCAAAAATTCATGTATTTAGCTTATAATGTCAAAGACCGTAAATTAGCGTATATCACCATTCACTAAAAATTTAACTATTTTTGAAAAATCCCAAAAAATCACCCTAACCATTTTTCGACCTTTAGATTTTAAAATTGGACTCCATTTTATGAAAATAATTTTTTAAATATGAGAAATTTAATTTTTAAATAAAATCATCATTTATTCAAAAAATACTGATATTAATATTATAACAGATTTTATGACACTTTGAAAAATTAATTAAGGTCTCATAAAATTATCTTATAATTATAATACAACAAAATATTAATGTATAAATCTATTTTAGGAAAATAAATTTTCTTTTAAAACATTATATTAATTATAAAATTATAAATAGACATTTACGTTTCAAAAAAAAATCTAACACTTAAATTATCATTTTTAAAACTTGTATTTACTTATAAATATATCATATTTTCATTTTTAATATACCTAAATTTTATTAATACTTTCATAGGAGATGTTACTTTTCTTATAGCCAGATTAATATTCC
Organism: Viscum album; assembly: GCA_963277665.1. Taxonomy (NCBI): domain Eukaryota; kingdom Viridiplantae; phylum Streptophyta; class Magnoliopsida; order Santalales; family Viscaceae; genus Viscum; species Viscum album. Next base: position 1,959,509,741 of record OY728140.1, read on the forward strand.
TAACGTTCACATTACTATTTCAATGATATAGGTTTCTTAATTTCTATAAATACCGCTTATTTTATTCATTCTTCATTTATAATGTTTTTGTTGGTTTCTCTATGTGATGTATGAGCTTTATACTATATGACATAATTATAAGAACGAGGATTCCATTGATAAAAAATATGGGTCGTTACAAAATGTCATATGGTCATAGATATACTTAGGGGTGTAGGCTTATTATCAACCTTCTTACCTGAGGTTGGCAAGATTTCTAGCATGAGAACATTCATACTTTGATACCTTACTTACACAAGTCAACATATGAACTTTGCTAATATGGGGTGTGGTTGGGTATGTTGTTGGTCATGTCATCGGTTGAAGTGAAACTATGATTAGATTTTTCCACTTATATGATAAGAGAATACATATGGACCTTGATAGAATTAAACTGAAGAAATGTACGATCATGCTTAGTTGAAACACAGTAGGTGTGTTTAATTGCTTTGATTAGGGGCACATGATGTACTCATCTGTTAGATGAATGACATGTGATGTGTTCATCGACTTAGTCTGTCTATTTCTGAGAATCACTATGGGAAAAAACATACTTTTCAAAGGGTTATTTGTGATTGGACAATCAACTCGTCGCAAATATCCACTTATTTGCGACGGGAATTGGCGCCCCGTCGCAAAAACTTTCGTGCGATTTGGTGCACAAACCATGACAATTCGCACGAAAGGGTATTTGCGACGGGTGAGCACTGCCCGTCGCAAATACAAGAAGACGGTAAGAACTAGTTGCGACGGGGGATCCCTCGTCGCAACTAGTTCGTCCCCCGGAGGGTATTTACGACGGGACTCATCACAAATAACTTGCGGCAGTAAAAACCTATTTGCGACGGGATATTGTCTCATCGCAAATAGTGTGTTGGCAGGTTACCTTTTGTGACGGTCCCTGTCGCAAATAATCTTTTAACTGTCGATCGTAATTAATGCGGCCGAAGTTATTTGCGACAGGATTCTCATTGCAAATAGTCTCGTCACAACTAATCTAACCTATATATACCCCCATCTGTTTTTTCTTCTCTCCTCCTGAATTCCTTCTTCCTCTTCTTCTATAAACTCTAATTTTAGAGAGAAAATTTTTGAGAGTTAGTTTTTTTTACGAAGAAGTTGTGAAGCCGTCGATAATTATAATAGATCAATTTTAAAGGTATTTATATTTTATTTAATTTAGTATTTATTTCATTTCTTTATATTAATTTTAATTATTGTTGATTAGTTGTAATTAAGTTAGATTTAAATTGTTTTGTCATCAGTATTTATTTGTAATATTAAAATTAAATTATTAGTACTAATTCTTAGTAATTAGTAATAATTAATAATTATTAACGATAATTAGTAATATATATAAATAATTAGTGGTAATTAGTAATTAGTTGTTGTATTTTGTTTTAATTAATAGTAATTAAAACTTGAAGTGACTGGATCAGTGTGATCACTGAGAGGGGGAGGGGGTGAATCAGTGATCCTTTAAAACTTTTTACTAATAGATTATATATCAATTAATCCTCTATGACTGGTTAAATCCTCGATCCACTCTTCTTGTATCTCTCACCTTTCCTCGAATGATGCAGTAAATTTAAAGGCATAGGACATAAGGATTTACAAGGTTCGGCACCAAAGGCCTGCGTCCTTGCCATGTTGGTTAAACACCCCAACATGGTTTCTTCCATTATAATCTGTTTGTATTACAATGGTCGATACAGAGTCCCACTGTATCTCTCCTGAGTCCCACAGGAGGGCCTTTATACTGCGTCCCACAGTGTTACCAGAGTCCCACTGGCCTGCTCCAGAATCCCACTGAAGACTTCTTCCACCCTGAGTCTCACAGGGGGCTTATCCTGGCTCCTCGAGTCACACGAGTAGCTCTTCTTCACTTTAATCTTCTTCAAGTATCTTCAGCAGTCTGGGATAAAGACTGATGGCCTTGCTCTTCACTTCTGATCACTTGATCAGGTCTCCTCGTCTTACTCAGGATTTATCTCCTTCTTCTCAGGATGACCTGGCTTCTCTCTTCAAGAATTTTCAACAGCCTCTGATAAGGTCTGTTGGTCTTGCTCAAGACTTCTGATCACCTCAGTTGATCAGACTCTTCTCAATTACTGAAAACTCAGGCAGCTGATGTCTTTAACTTCAGTTTGGCTTCAGTCTCACTTCCCATCATGTGCTGAGTGCATGGAATCTCTGCATCCTCATGCACTGACTGCATGGCTTCTCAATATTCTTCAAGAACTCTTGGTCTTGGACAACTCAAATGCACACAAGAAGATTCAACTTGTTCACGTGTGCATGTGCATTCATGCAAGCATGCACTCCCCTTCTCTTTCTTTGGTGTGATAAACCCTCAAAGGGTGTAATTCTTTTTGCACACACACCACTTATTCATTCACACTCTTTTTTCAATTTGTTCACACACATAAAAGTGTGTTATACATTAGTGTTGATGTCCTCTTCCTTCTTCTTCTAAATGTGTACACTTTGCACACACCTAGGTTTGGCCTTCACTTGTTCTTGTTTTCCCACACACACTCAAAGTGTTCTTCTTTTTCTTTGGCCTTCTCTTCACTTCTTGAACACATACACAAGGTGTGCTCTTCCACTTTTCACACACACTTGGTGTGGTCTCCACTTGGTGCACACACAAGGTATAGTCTCAACCTTCCTCTTTTGTTAAGCACACAACCTGTAGGTGTGTCTTTCCACTTAGCACACACACTGACCATGTGCTTCTCCTCTTCTCCACTACCACGTAGGGTTCAATGGGTGCAAGGCACGCAAGGTGAAACTGGCCTTCTTCTCTTCTGTCGTGCAAGCACTTGGGTGAACAAGGCAGCGCGCAAGTCCTCGGGTGTGCAAGGTGCAACACCGCGGGGCTCCTTCCTCTTTCCGCACAAGTGTGCGGGCAGAGAGGGAACTTCCTGTCATGCAAGGGAGGAGCGCAGGGTACCTCCATGTCTTCTTTCGCGCAAGGGGTGCGCAAAAGGGTCTTCGCAAAGCTATGGGGAGCTTCGGGCTTCTCTGCCGCGCAGGGGGCGCGCAGCTCAATTCTTCGCGAGGCAAGCCACTCGCGGGACTCGACAAATTTTCAGAAAGCTTTCCAAGATGATTCGGCCTCTCTGTTTATAGGCAAGGGAGATGCCTCAAATCCTCCGCAGGATATAAATCTTGAACCACCGAGATTTTCGGTTCTTTGAAAATCTTTAAATGCGGGCCGAGAATCTCGTTTCTTTCTCTCTGTTCAACGCGGACTTCTTCTCCTTCTCCTTTCTTTACGTGCATGCGATTTAGAACACATGCATGGCCTCTTCTCTTCTATTTCATGATAAACACGAACCACTTGGCCTCGGCACTTCCTTTTGCCTCGGTCGAACTCAAAATGCTCCCCTCTTGCATGCACACCCATTTTTAGGCATGATCGTGTTCAGTTTGGCTAGACGATCACCATGGACCCTTTAGTTTGATCGGAGGTGGCCGGGAACTCAAAAACATCACTCGGAGGTGCCACTGGTTCAGTGGGGACGTCGGGGGTTGCCTCGGGTGAGCTCGAGGAAGGAGACGACTCGCAGGCCGTTGGATCAGATCTTTAATGATCAGCGACAGATGAGATTAAATCATGTCGCGACAGATGAGATGAGCGGCGTAGATCAAGCTCTCGATTAGATGGGTGGCTCAGATTAGATCCCAGGTTTTTAACCGCATCCCACATCGAATTATTTCGCGGATTTCTCGCGGCTTATCAATGTTCCACTGTCGGCAACACTTCGATTGAACTTCCCCCCTCTCGGTGCCGCCCCGCACCGTGTTCTCTGCGGGCACGCTCTTTCGCCCACCCCTGCCACTCGGGAGCGCCACTAGCGCCCACTATGCATGATCACGGGCGCGCTCTTGCGCCTAGGCTACGCAGGTATGATCCCTTGCGTGGCCCGGGGCTTATACACGGCCCCGACCACCTCTTGGGCTGGCCCCATGGGATCCCCATGGGCGTGGTGACCTTGAGACCCACAAGAGCCTTGGGTTGAACCCTTAAGGCTAGCCCTTGAGGTTGGAATATTTTTTGCTTAAGTATAGTTAGGAATTTGTGTAAAAACAATGTTAACCAAATGTAATATGCCAAGCCACAAATCATCTTCACTACAAATCCTCCATTATTCTTCAACCAAACTCTTGAATCAAAAAAATTCTTCAAAGTTCTTCATTGATCCAATCAGAGATCAAGTTGGATCTTCTCCGTGTTCACATGCACTACGAAATAGTACATGGTCTCTTTCAATCCACTTCAACCACTTAAGGGTTTTGGATGGATCTCCTCATCTCCTCATGCATTGTGAAGACAATGCACGGTCTTCAAACATTTTTGTGACATTGTATCCAATTGATACAAGTTCTTTGAACTTAAAGACCATCTCATCAATCATCTGATGTCATGATGCTCCATCATCATTCATTCTTTAAGTGTTGTCACTTAGTATCACCTTGATACAAGTATTGAAACATTAAGATCAGTTCTACAATCGTCTGATATTTCTAGAGAATGTTTCAACCATCATCTCCTATGTCACTTAGTGAATCTCCTAAGTGACATTCCTCTAGGGTCCATGGACATTCTCCATTCATCACCATCACCATCACATCCTTTGACATTCACATCTTGACGCTCCTTGACATCCATCCATTCCATGTCACCTTTTTACAACAACATACATAATTGACAAGAAATGAAACACAGTGCACTTCAATCCCCCCCTTTGTATTTGTTGTCAATACACTTCTTCAACACATATGAATGGGTCAATATGTGTGCCAATCTTTTCTCACCCTTATTGGCAATCAAATGCAAATATGTGGTGTGGTTCACTTTCAAAAATCTCTTCCTCCCTTAGAAAAGAATTTTCTTCAAAATCAAGAAGAGATAGATGATGTCACATGTTCTCTTTAGCAAAGAACCTTTAGTAGATCAACTCTAAGTCTACTTGGGCTAACCCGGTGTAGAAAACAAGAGTTATGTAACCAAGGAACTCAATGTTATCCACCATTCACTGTACATGTGAGATCATGCTTTAGGGGTTTGAAATTTTACAGATATATCAATGAATTGCTAAATCATGCACATAATTCACCAAACACATCAGAAAGTTCAGGTGCAAAGATAAATCTCCCCCTTTCAACCATTTGTCTTCAATCAATACTCCCCCTTAATTGTCATGATGAATACAATTAAGAAACAAGGGACGAAAGTATGATTGGAATACCTTCACTTTTCTCAAGATGGTATTAAATCTCAGAATCCCAACTTCTATTGATTGGATCCCCCTCAAGGGGTGCAATCCATTCTTTCCAAACCACTCTCTAGATGAGAATGATCATCATCTTCAATTACATGAAATGTTAGCACATGTAAATACAATTGGTCAGGGAATACGATGGAACCTCCTTGTTTCATCAATGTGAACAACAATGTTGAGAAGATTCTCTCAACCGAGATGTCCCATTTTCACCATTCTTCACACTTGCACATTTGATCTTCAATGATGTTTGTGCTGGTGTGGATCTCAAAACCTCTTTAACTTATTTGTGTGTGACTTCTCTATTTCTAGGTGCCTTCTGAGCACTAGAGTCTCCTAGTGAAATCTTCATTCTTTTGAAGAATCCCTTCTGAGCTGGAATGAATATCATGCATTTATCACTAGTATGTCTAGCTTGATTGCACCTCACACACAAAACTTGATCTTCATGTGAAATATTTTTCTTTCCTTTTGCCTTAGCTATTTCCAGTGCATTATCTTCAGCTCTCTGCAGCTCTCTGGCAAGTTGCAACTGATTAGGCCATATGACTAACAAGTCATTTGGAAGTGAGGCCTCAGTTTTGGAAATTCCACAAGGTTATTTTGATGCTGTTCAGATACCTTTCTTCGGAAACTTATTTTTAATCAATCCCTTCTGCTTCTTCTGGATTGATTGTCTTTTTGAGTCTAGTCTGCTTCTATTCAGTTCCATGGCTTGTTCACAAAGATCCATGGTGTGTCCTTTATTTCCACAGTTGAAGCATGTTTTCTTGGTGGTCCTTCTGGATGCATCACCCTTCTTGGATTTAGACTCCGAGGACTTATTTTACTTTTTCAAAACCTTCTTGGGAGCATCTTCAACTTTCTTCTTACTTCCCAAGGATTCCATTTTAGCCAGGTTCAGTGATCTTATCTTATTTTTAGCTCTGGATACAGTTGGAGATTGACATGTATCTTTTTGATCACTTTTGCAATCATCCTAGATGTTGTCAAGTAATACAAACCTATTTGCAGTAAACATATGTCTCTGGACCTGTGGATGCTGCTTCTTTTCCTCTGGCTTGCTCCCCCTTGGCATGGGATTTCTTTGTGCTTTTACATTCAGTGTATTGTACCAACAATCTTTTGCACAGTGCCCATACTTGTTACAACACCAACACTGACCCACAAATCTTGACCTCTTGAGTCCTTCTTGTTGTTGGGAATTTCTATTGAATTGTTGTGCTGTTTTAGGAGAGCTATCATTCTTCATCTTCTTCATCCATACTTGTTTAGAGTTATTCTTCCATCCTGCACTTTTGGTGGAAACACATTTAGAATCATTAGTACAAGATGGTATGGATAGTACCTTCTTTTTAGAAGTTGTTTCCCTTTTATTAGAGGATGTATTTCTTTTAGAATCATCCTCCTCAATGCATACTTGAGTAGCAACATTTCTCCTTTCAGCTGACTGGGAGGCTTTGGCTTTTGGTGGTTGCTGATTTTTCAATATCACCTCTTGTTCTAATCATTTCATGTTGAGGGAGTTCTTCTCATCCTCAACAGTTCTTAGCCTTCCTTCCCCTTTTTCTTCCAGCTGTTTCATCTGGTCTTCATGAACTTTCTTCATTTCTTGCAATGAATTGTCCAGCTCCTTCACCCTTTTGACTTTCTCTTCTAGTTGAGTATCTTTGACAACCATTGAAACTCTGTGCAATTTTTCCAGTGCATGGAAAACTTCTTTGACCATTGTCTTAAAGAATTATTTCTCAGAAAGGCTTCTTTGCAATTCTTCACAAGTATCTTCATATCTATCATTACAAAGAGAAACTATTTCATCCATAGCCTTCACCAGCTTTCTGAGAGTGTTGGTTATGCCAACCCTTTTTGCCAATTGATCTTCCATAGAATTGGCTTCTTCTTCTAGCTGTAATTTTTCATCTTGAAGATCAAGGATGCCTGTAGTAATACACATTGCCACTTCCTTGGGGACTGTCTTCTGAAGATATTTGAGTGCATTTTGATGATCATTCATTGTTCCAACTTCATCACAGCTAGGACAGGATTTCTTCATCTTCTTGGCCTGTTTCTTCTTTTTATTTTTCTAAGTCTTGGCAGATATCTCCATTTTAGGGTATTCACTCACTTCCTCAAATCTGCACTTCATAAAGACTCCCTTGGATCTTTTAGAGGTAACCTTCCTCTGATACCAATTGAAGTTCCCGGATCAGTGTGATCACTGAGAGGGGGAGGGGGTGAATCAGTGATCCTTTAAAACTTTTTACTAATTGATTCTTTGTCAATTAAACCTCTATGACTGGTTAAAGCCTCGATCCACTCTTCTTGTATCTCTCACCTTTCCTCGAATGATGCAGTAAATGTAAAGGCACAGGACACAAGGATTTACAAGGTTCGGCACCAAAGGCCTATGTCCTTGCCATGTTGGTTAAACACCCCAACATGGTTTCTTCCATTATAATCTGTTAGTATTACAATGGTCGATACAGAGTCCCACTGTATCTCTCCTGAGTCCCACAGGAGGTTCTTTATACTACGTCTCACAGTGTTACCAGAGTCCCACTGGCCTGCTCCAGAATCCCACTGAAGACTTATTACACCCTGAGTCTCACAGGGGGCTTCTCCTGGCTCCTCGAGTCACACGAGTATCTCTTCTTCACTTTATGCTTCTTCAAGTATCTTCAGCAGTCTGGGATAAAGACTGATGGCCTTGCTCTTCACTTCTGATCACTTGATCAGGTCTTCTCGTCTTCCTCATGATTTATCTCCTTCTTCTCTCTTCAAGAATCTTCAACAGCCTCTGATAAGGTCTATTGGTCTTGCTCAAGACTTCTGATCACTTCAGTTGATCAGGCTCTTCTCAATTACTGAAAACTCAGGCAGCTGAGGTCTTTAACTTCAGTCTGGCTTCAGTCTCACTTCCCATCATGCACTGAGTGCATGGCATCTCTTCATCCTCATGCACTGACTGCATGGCTTCTCAATATTCTTCAACAACTCTTGGTCTTGGACAACTCAAATGCACACAAGAAGATTCAACTTGTTCATGTGTGCTCGTGCATGCATGCAAGCATGCACTCCCCTTCTCTTTCATTGGTGTGATAAACCCTCAAAGGGTGTAATTCGTTTTTCACAAACACCACTTCTTCCTTCACACTCTTTGTTCAATTTTTTCACAAACTTAAAAGTGTGTTATACTTTAGTGTGTATTTCCTCTTCCTTCTTCTTCTAAATGTGTACACTTTGCACACACCTAGGTTAGGACTTCACTTGTTCTTGTTTGCCCACACACACTCAAAGTGTTCTTGTTTTTCTTTGGCCTTCTCTTCACTTCTTGCACACATACACAAGGTGTGCTCTTACACTTTGCACACACACTTGGTGTGGTCTCCACTTGGTGCACACACAATGTATAGTCTCGGCCTTCCTCTTTTGTTAAGAACACAACCTGTAGGTGTGTCTTTCCACTTAGCACACACACTGCCCGTGTGATTCTCCTCTTCTCCACTACCGCGCAGGGTTCAATGGGTGCAAGGCGCGCATGGTGCAAGTGTCCTTCTTATCTTCCGTCGCGCAAGCACTTGGGTGCACAAGGCAGCTCCCAAGTCCTCAGGTGTGCAAGGTGCAACACCGTGGGGCACCTTCCTCCTTCCACGCAAGTGTGCGGGCAGAGAGGGAACTTCCTGTCACACAAGGGAGGCGCGCAGGGTACCTCATTGTCTTCTTTCGTGCAAGGGGTGTGCAAAAGGCTCTTCACAAAGCTATGGGGATCTTCGGGCTTCTCTGCCGCGCAGGGGGCGCGTAGCTCAATTCTTCGCGAGGCAAGGCACTCGCGGGACTCCACAAAGTTTCAGAAAGCTTTCCAAGATGCTTCGGCCTCTCTTTTTATAGGCAAGGGAGATGCCTCAAATCCTTAGTGGGATATAAATCTTGAACCACCGAGATTTTCGGTTCTTTGAAAATCTTTAAACGTGGGCCGAAAATCTCGTTTCTTTCTCTCTGTTCGAATCAGACTTCTTCTTCTTCTCCTTTCTTTACGTGCATGCGATTTCGAACACATGCATGGCCTCTTCTCTTCTATTTCATAAAAAACATGAACCACTTGGCCTCGACACTTCCTTTTGCCTCGTCCAAACTCGAAATGCTCCCCTCGTTGCATGCACACCCATTTTTAGGCATGATCGTGTTCAGTTTGGCCAGACGATCACCATGGACCCTTCGGTTTGATCGGAGGTGGCCGGGAACTCAAAAAAATCACTCGGAGGCGCCACTAGTTCAGCGGGGACGTCGGGGGTTGCCTCGGGTGAGCTCAAGGAAGGAGATGACTCGCAGGACATTGGATCATATCTTTTATGATCAGCGACGGCTGGGATTAAATCGTGCCGCGGCGGATGAGATGAGCGGTGTAGATCAAGCGCGCGATTAGTTGGGCGGCTAAGATTAGATCCTGGGTTTTTAACCGCGTCCCACATCGAATTATTTCGCGGATTTCTCGCGGCTTATCAATGTTCCGCTGCCGTCAACACTTCGATTGAACTTCTCCCCTCTCAAGGCCGCCCCGCACCGTGTTCTCTACGGGCGTGCTCTTACGCCCACCCTTGCCACTCGGGCACACCACTAGCGCCCACTATGCATGCTCACGGGCGCGCTCCTGCGCCTAGGCTGCGCAGGTCTGATCCCCTGCGTGGCCCGGGGCTTATACACGGCCCCAGCCTCCTCTTGGGCTGGCCCCATGGGATCCACATGGGCGTGGTGACCTTGAGTCCCACAAGAGCCTTGGGTGGAACCCTTAAGGATGGCCCTTGAGGTTGGCATATTTTTTTCTTATGTATAGTTAGGACTTTGTGTAAAAACAATGTTAACCAAATGTAATATGCCAAGCCCCAAATCTTCCTCACTACAAATCCTCCATTCTTCTTCAACCAAACTCTTGAATCGAACAAATTCTTCAAAGTTCTTCATTGATCCAATCAGAGATCAAGTTGGATCTTCTCCATGTTCACATGCACTACGAAATAGTACATGGTCTCTTTCAATCCACTTCATCCACTTAAGGGTTGTGGATGGACCTCCTCATCTCCTCATGCATTATGAAGACAATGCATGGTCTTCAAACATTATTGTGACATTGTATCCAGATGATACAAGTTCTTTGAACTTAAAGACCAGCTCATCAATCGTCTGATGTCATGATGCTCCATCATCATTCATTATTCATGTGTTGTCACTTAGTATCACCTTGATACAAGTATTGAAACATTAAGATCAGTTCTACAATCGTCTGATATTCCTAGAGAATGTTTCAACCATCATCTCCTAGTCACTTAGTGAATCTCATAAGTGACATTACTCTATGGTCCATGGCCATTCTCCATTCATCACCATCACCATCACATCCTTTGACATTCATATCTTGACGCTCCTTGACATCCATCCATTCCATGTCACCTTTTGACAACAACATACATAATTGACAACAAATGCAACATAGTGCACTTCAAAACTAATTAGTAATAATTAGAAATAAATAGTAATAATTAAAAAAAAATAGTAATTAATATTTACAATTAGTAATAAATAGTATTAATTAGTAATAATTAGTAATAAATACTAATAATTAGTAATAAATAATAATAAATACTAATAAATAGTAATATATACTAATAAATAGTAATATATACTAATAAATAGTAATAATTAGTTATAAATACTAATAAATAGTAATAAATAGAAATAAATAGCAATAAATAGTAATAAATAGTAATAAATAGTAATAAATAGTAATAATTAGTAATAATTAGTAATAATTAGAAATAAATTGGAATAATTAGGAATAATTAGGAATAATTAGGAATAATTAGGAATAATTATTAATAATTAGGAATAATTAGTAATAATTAGAAATAATTAGCAATAATTAGTGATAATTAGAAATAATTAGCAATAATTAGTAATAATTAGTCATAAAATAGGAATAAATAGGAATATAATCAATTGTAATAAATTATAATAACTTGGCACAATTTCTAGTGGATTGATGACACTCCTTTTGCTCGATGAATCTTCTCCTTTCAACTCTCACTGACTCAAAAAATTATGAAAATTATGCTTGTACATATGCATATTCAATCTCGTATGCACGATTTTGAATATGCATTCATGGGGCCACATTTTTCATAATGTTTTCAAGAAGTGATAGTTACAATAAGAAGATTCATTGATGAAAAGGGGGATCTTTTATCCGACACATGAGAATGAATAAACATACCTCTGACAAAATAGTGTCAGAAAGTTTCAAGTAAATGCGTCGTCAGACAAAATAGTAGTCATCAATCCACTGGAAATTTTGTCCCCCGTAATTAATGGTAATTATTAAGAAGTGGTTGTAATTATTTATCTTTTTTTGGATAGTGTTTTTCTAATTTCAAATTATTAAAAAACAGTAGTGATTTTATATTTTGTGGAAAAATGTGGAATAAGGAAGTCGATAATAGTCATTATCAGATGATCGCGCTTGGATAAATCAGCATAGAAATTCAAACAGTTCTGGTTTAAATCATGTTTATAATGAGAGTGTTAAATATTTCTTATCATTTGCATCATCAAAACCAGAACTTGTTTAAGAAGGAACAATTAAGTGTCCTTATAAAAAATGTGCTTTGAGAAAGTTTGACACATTTGATAAGGTTGGGGGACATCTCTTGGGGTTTGGTTCTCAACAAGATTATGTTTTTTGTTATCAACACGGAGAACACAGTTCCATAGAAGAGACTAATAACTTGATTTTGGATCCATCACAGTTTCAAAATTTAGTACATGATGTTGTAGGTCCATCTGTTCAACAAACTAAAATTTAGGATAATATTGATTTAACTCCTGAGTTGGCACCATCTGAATTTTATGAGTTGTTAAGGTATGCTGAGGATGCATTATATCCTGGTTGTAAGATAAGAAAATTAAAAGCGGTTGCAAAATTTATGGCTATTAAATCAGATAATGAAATGTCAAACAACTGTTTTGATCAGATATTTTCTTTAGTTAAAACACTGTTACTAAAAGAAATGTGTTGCCTGTAAATTACTATGAGAGCAAGTGGCTGATTCAAAATCTGGGCCTTAGTTATCAGAAGATTCATGCATGTGCAAATGATTGCATCTTATATTCTGGTAAAAATGAGTCATCGGATAGTTGTCCCGTATGTGGAAAATTGGGGTATAAAGAAGCTCAACTGGGGAAGTCTGGATCGATTCATGCAAAATAGTTGAGATATTTCCTCCTTACACCCAGGTTACAGTGTTTATTTTTGTCTCAGAACACAATGTCAAGGATTTCATGGCACAAAACCAAGATTTCAACTGATAAAAGCTTGAATCATCCATCTGAAGGTGATTCATGGAAATATTTTGACTGACTGCATCCGTTTTTTGCTTTAAAAGACCAAAACGTTTGATTGGGTCTTTCTACTGACGGTTTATGTTTGTTTGGTTCTTATGGTAGTCAGCATTCATGTTGGCATATCTTTATAACTCTGTAAAATTTACCTCCATGGATGTTGATGAAGGAGCCCTATATCTTTTTAACCTTATTAATCCCAGGACATCCAAAAAATAACATTGATGTTTATTTAAAATCATTGATTGATGAGCTAAATTCATTGCAGAGTAATGGTGTTAGTACATATGATGTTGTTGCGAAACAAAATTTCATATTAAAAGCTGCATTGATGTGGACGCTTAGTGACTTCATGACATATGGCATGTTATCTGGCTGGAGTATACATGGTCTAAAATCATGTTCATACTGTATAAAAGACAACAAATCATTTATGACCGTCAATGGAAAAAACCTTTCTATTTTGACTATCATGGCAGATTTCTTCCAACCGATCATCCTTTTTGGAGGAACAAATCTCATTTCAAAAAAGGCACAATTGAAAGGGATGAACTTCCAAAAATGATCTCAGGTATAGAGTTAAAATCAGTTGTATTTTCATTACCTCCCATCACATTTGGGTCAACAATAAACCAACAGAAAATTTATGGCTTTGGGAAAGAACAAATTGGATAAAATGGAGGATTTTTGGGGATCTTCCATATTGATCTAATTTGTTGGTACGCCACATGTTGGATGTCATGCATATTGAGAAACACTGATTTGATAATTTATTTCATACAGTTTTGGATACACTAGGTAAGACCAAAGATAATGTAAAGGTACGATTAGATCTTTCCCAAATTTGCAGACGATCAAAACTTGAATTGTTTCAAAATGGCAAATCACAGGGTTAATGAAGCCAAAAATATCTTATACACTTTCCAAAGAGAGTCTCTTATTATTTTTTTAGTGGAGTGAAGATTTGAGATTTCCATATGGCTATGCTTCTAATTTGGGAAGATGTGTTAAAATTGGTCATATTACCGGATTAAAAAGTCGTAATTGTCATATTATAATAAAAAGACTTATGCCGATTGGATTTAGATGTTTGTTGAATTCAATGATTTGAGATTCAATAACAGACATATCATATTTTTTTCAAGATATTTGTGCTGCGACAACAGACTATGATGCACTAAGTAAACTGGAAGAAGATATTGTTTTCATTATATGTAAACTGGAAAAAATCTTCCCACTGACATTCTTTGACTCACTGGAACATTTGATATTACATTTTTCACATGATGCTAAATGTGGAAGTTCGGTACAGTTTCGATGGATGTACTCATTCGAGAGATGTATGTAGAAATTGAAGAAAAAAAATACGTAACAAAGCATCACTTGAAGGCTCAATTCCTGAAACTTATTTGCAAGAGGAAATTACGTTTTTATGATATCATTATTTTGAATCTGAATATCCCTCAAAACATAACCGCATGAGACAGAATGAGAGAAATTTTGATGATTAAATGGACAATTAATTATCAGTTTTTAATCAGCCAGAGCTTAGCGTCAGTGGAGTTCATGAACGATGGATTTCAGATGATGAACATCACAGAGCTCATACATATGTTCTACTCAACTGTGATGAAATGAAATCATTTGTACTATGAGTGCTTCTATCACTTATTCTATAATTTATGTTACAACAAGTAAAATTATTTTATTTATAGGTTATATGATAATCATATCAAGAAACAACTTCCACAAATTACAGTAGCTGCTCTTAAAGAATACCGACAAAAAAATCTCAATGGTTTCAAAAACTGGTAACATAAATTATTAATGGTTTAATATATCAATTCAGTTTATTATTTATTATATTGATAATTGTTTTACAAATTTTTAGGTGTCTCAACATGGTGATAAAATTGATAAGCAACTGTGTATATTGAGTAACCCACCATCCAAAATGGTTAAATCTTATAATGTATATATGGTGAATAATTTTCAATTTCATACACGTGCATATGGGGAATCAAAAAAAAACAATGAATAGTGGAGTTTTCTTGAGAGGATTGCATCATATAGAAACTGAAGTCGACTTTTATGACGTGCTGGGTGAAATTATTGAACTGTGTAATCTAGGGAAAAATTACATAACAATGTTTAAATGTCGGTGGTTGGATACTGAGAGAGTCTTGCGTGTTCATCTGATTCATGAAATCGTCGATATTAAATATACAAGTCTTCTTGTAGTAAATGGACTATTTTTACTAGATCGAAAGGCACATCAAATATGTTACGCAAAGTATTGTGCTACTTCAAGAGACCTGAGTTATTGGTGGAGCATAATAAAAATGAAATCTCAGGAAAATCAGATTACTCAAACTAAATGTGTTTCCAATGAAGTACAATGAATTGAAAATTTTCAAGAGACTACTCAAAATCCATATTTTTTACAAAGAGACATGAATATCGATGATGACACACCACAATTAAGGGTCGATGATGATGATGATGCTGATGTTACAAATGAATTTGAAAAGGAAAGAGATGATGAAACTGAAACTCATATGGATATTGATGACGCCGATGATGAATATGAAGACATTGACATCGTTAGATATGAAGATGATGATGAATGTGAACATTGACACAGTTAAATGATGGTTATAATAATAACTAATATATATCTATATGTAATAGTTATTTTCAATTATCTTCTAACAATAATCATCTTGTCTTTCAGATGGATCCTGATCTATTTTGTGAGTTGGAGGAGGCTGAGCTACCTTTGGATGAAGAGGATTTGGGATTATCTGACCCTCAGCCTACTGGTGGTTTAGGGGATACAAGAAGGGGGCACGGTCTTGCACGAATGATGATTCCTGACCCTATCCCCAAGCGATGCTCACATCTAGGTTTCGATCCACGCACGCGAATGTATGGTAACCTGTGTATTTTAGTTAGCTTTCATTAATTTATTTATATACTAATTGTTTGATTATTTGTTGTTTTTTCACAGTTTTGCGCATATAGTTGTTGACAGGGGAGCGCTATCTTGAACAATTATTTTTCTCAGTCATGGATCACATGAGAACAGATTCTTATTGATGTGCGGCTTGGAATGTTCAATCATTGGCTGGTATGTAAATAAATAATATTTATTTAGAATTTTATTTCATTAATAACTTGATATTATAAATTATTTATAGGGTTTATGGTATCACATCGATGATAGCATGCGTGGCGCTATCCACGAGGCATGAGAGGTGTCTATTTGTGAGTGTTTCCATTGGTTTTTGCACAATTTGAGAAGGACGAACATTAAGAAAGCAAGAGTAACATTATTTGATGAGTCATGTAGAGCTCATCGACCAGAGTACATTTCATCTCACATTTTGGATGGATTATGTTCACACTGGTTGAGTGGTGGATTTCAGGGGAGATCTCCACTGGGATGGCAGAACTGTGAGAGATACGAGGTGACGCATCGAGCGAGTAGTCATACATTCAGTGTGCATAGAGAGCATCTAGTAAGTATATTTTTTAAATATTTTATATAACACTAAATATAAACAGTTTATTTTATATTCATATAGGTAGTTGAGGATCCCGATATTACGGAGTACGATGTTTATCGGAGGATGTACAATGATCCAGCAACTAGAGAGATTAGAGATGATCGTCAGCGTCAAATTGTGGTCAGTATTATTTCTTTTTCAGTTTGAAAATTAACTGTGTATAATATTTTCAATATTTTAATTTCAAATTGAAACTGAGAGAGTCATATGAGGTTGTGGACTCTCAGACACAAGTTGAGAGTCAGGCTGAGACGACTGAACATACTAGTGCCCACAATTTCGACGAAGAGACATGGATGAAGGCGACCCAGTATGCTTTCAAGAAGAGCCGAGTAGTTGGTATCGACTCTCATTTGATTCATGAGACTTATTATGGTTCTGCTGTGATGTTGGCGTCCAACTCGAGAGGAGCTCATGGAAAGGAATCATCTTCTGGCTCACAGTATCAGGAGCAGTTTTGAGCTCAAATTGAGATTATAGAGATTTTTCAGAACCAGCAGGAAGAGATGTGTCAGCATCACGATGAGCACATGCATCGATGGCAGCAAAAGCAGCACGAGCAGATGGAGTACAAATGCCGTCTGAATCCTAGTTTAGGGATGGAGTTTAGTCCACCATCTCCTCTAGCTTCTCCAGCTCCTCCAGAAGACTACCCTCAGTGATTTTTTGTTTTGTTAAAAACATTTTAATTGAGCATTTGTTGTAATATGAATTATTTCCAGTTTTTCTCTTTTATATTGGTGCGAATATTGCATATTTTTTAATATTTTTATTTATTTATTATTAGTATTTTATTTAATGTTTGTTAATTTTAATAATAATAATAATAATAATTTATGATTTTTTTATATTTTTTTTGTGAATATTGAGAATTTTAATATTTTTTTATTATTTTGATAATATTAATATTATTTTTTAATTAATCATTATTATATTATTATTTTATATTTTATTAAGTATTTGTGACGGGGCCTTTTGTGATTGGACCCTATCACAAATAGATTACATATATATATTTTTTAAATGTTTTTGTGATGGGTGACTTTACCATCACAATAGGTTTATAACATAAAGCTATTTCTGACAGGCCCTCGTCTCATCGCAACAGGTTCTTGTATATATAATGTATTTAATCAGAAAGCTATTTGCGACGTGACTGCTTCTCTTCTCTAGTAATATTTTTTGCGACGGGCCCGTCACAAAAAATAGTAGTTGCGACGCCATTTTTTACAATGGGTTATTTGTGACGGGCCCCCATCACAAAAAGGTTATTGAGAAGGGATCTCATCACAAATAGCCGAAATTCCAGTAGTGAATAAAGAAAAGATGAGTTTGTCATGACCCGTCCCTCTGGGCCCGCATCGTGACTACCCCAAGCCCGCCTTCCATATGCCAGGGGCTGACGACTAGCACCAAAGGCGTAAATCCCTAAAACTGGGAAGGCATTGCCTTTATAACTAGAAACAAACAAAACCAGAGTACAAGCGAAAGAAAACACTAAGTGAAAACTGTATAACAAGAGTTTTGAAAGTAAAGGGGCCAGAATACAAGCCCAAATATAAAGTACAAATACAACTGAAAGTAAATACAACTAAAAAGGGATAATAGCTGGAAGGTGAAAGCAGCTCCTGGATCGTCCTCCGAGGTTCCTACCTGAAGGGTAGGTATAGATAGCCTCCTCAGTGATCCACATCTATCCGTCTCATCTAGGCACCGTATCGTCATGAGGTTCACCTCCGAGTATCATCCAGTCCTCGTACACTCTACCTCGGTCAGCGTTGTCCGTCGTCTACATCCAACACAACGAGGTGCGGGCATAGCCCGTGCAGGGGTGAGTATAACGATACTCGGTAGGGACCCCGAGACCCTCAATGTCTCACAAAATCTAAAAAGGATAAACCAAAAAATATGATTCAAAGGATAACAATTACTTAGGTATATTTCCATATATATAACTAAGTTATCACGTAACTCATCTCAATCATGAGGAAAACACAATGGTCATTGACACAGCTCAAACCATGATTTTATTCATGATGTCAAAACCATGGCTGCTAGAGAACTCCTCTGTCGAGCACAGTAGTCATGTTGCGACTCGGAGGTGCTACTCACTAACCTTAGACTGCTGAGGTACTCCTCCTTTCGAGTATCGCGGGTCTGCAGCCTCACACAGTAGCGCTCCCCGCCATGGGTCTGACGCCTCACACAGTAGCGCTCCCCCTGATAGCTTACGGAGGTACTCCTGTCGAGTACCGTGGGTCCGCCGCCTCACAAAGTAGCACTCCTCCGCCATGGGTCTTCCGCCTCACACAGTAGTTCTCCCCATTGGGCCAGTCAAGTCACTCTGAAATGAATCGGACAAGAAATCATCAGGACTCAGCCATCTACTAGGTCTATGTAGTATGCTCGCTCGTCTCTGGGAGGGTCCGCTCCACGAGTTAAAATCCAATACTCCAAGTGTCACGAAGTACCACAAAGATGTATCTCGAAGGTCCGCCACGTCATAGGGTTCTTAACGCAACAGACAACGCGTCAATCAGACGCCCGGTCTCTGAGTTATTAGCCTTTTTGTCCCAGGGCCTGGTTGGTTTCGTGTACGAACCAACCCGACCATATCTCAACTGTACCCTGAACTCCCATGGGGTATACTCAAAGGGACCATTTCTCAACAAGATTACCAATGCCGCCGACGGTTCGTCAAACGGACGTCCGGTCTGAGCGTTATTGACTTTTCCGTTCTACAGGCCCAGTTGGTTTTTAAGATAAAACCAACTCGACCGTACTCCAACTACATCCAAAACTCAAGTGGAATATGTCAAAACAACCGTCTCCTGAGAAGGAATCCAATGTAATTGATGGCACGTCAATCAGACGTTCGGTCCTTAAGTTATAAGTGTTTCCGCTCCGAGGGTCCGGTTGGTTTTGAGTTCGAACCAACCCGGCCTTACCCAAACTTTATCAAAACCTTGAGTGTAATATCCCGAAACGACCGTCTCGATCCAAGGAATCCTACGCAACTGACGGTGTGTCGATCGGAGGTCCGTAGCTCAAGTTATGGGCGATTTACTGAAAATGGTCCGAAGAGGTGGGGTCTAGACCCGATGCGATCCGACCCTGCCCAACCCACCCTGGGTCGGCCTAAACCGGGTCGACCCAACAGGGGTCCGGGTACGAACCTGTAGGGAACGGCCCAGCCCAGCGGCTGCAGCCCGGCCCGTGCGAGGGCGGCCCGGCCCGCGCGCAAGCGGTCCGGCCCGGTGGCCGGCCGCGGCTCGGCCAGGCTGGCCGAGCGGGGGGGGGGGGGGTCTTCGTAACGGTGGAGCCAGGCTGGCACCGCCTTGCC
Organism: Viscum album; assembly: GCA_963277665.1. Lineage (NCBI taxonomy): Eukaryota > Viridiplantae > Streptophyta > Magnoliopsida > Santalales > Viscaceae > Viscum > Viscum album. The sequence continues at coordinate 1,959,529,372 of OY728140.1, forward strand.
TCCCCAGATCCCGCATGGTGCGGGATCTACTCCACCGTCGGCGACCCGCGCCACCGCGGTCTTCTACAGGCCACCAGAGTCATTTCGGGGGTCCGTTTTAGCTCTTGTCTGCGCCTACGGCCTCCTCGAGTCCCGATCTTCACCACGATAGCCTCAAATCAACGTTGCCCTTCCATTCACCCATTTCCAAGCAATCCTCGTATCACGAAAAATATGGCGGTGGGTCCGGACTTGTTCGTTAGCCCGTACCCTCCGCGTTAGAGGCTCAATCAATCACCCAACAAATAAACACCCAAGTTCAAGGGTATAAATCATATATATAAAATTATACAATATCCACCTACCTCGATTCAAGGTGCGTTCGTCATTGACAGCGTTGATTCGTTGAAGTCGTGGTGCATCTGAGGAGAAGGCGTCGTTGTTGGTGAGCGGCGTCTCCTCCTTTGACACATAGAAAGAGGAAGGAATATGGTGTTCCTCGTGGGCGTTGCCTCGCGTTCTTTTCCCGGTTGAAGAAGTGGAAGAAGAAGAAGATGCTTCTCGTTCTTCGATACGTGGAGTGTTCTTCATCGTGGAAAAAAATATTCCACCAAGAGTTCTTCCCCATTCCTCTCAAAGTTCCACCAACCCACTAAAATAATAGGCTCCCCTATTATTTAATTAATGACAAGCTTTCTTAAAATTCAAAAGCTAGAATTAAATTAATTGAATAAGTTCCATTCATTAAATAGTGGGTTGACATATTAAATGGCAGGGGGAAGGTGAAGAGTTAATGGGGGTTCATGGGTGTTAAAGATGAGAGTTGAATAGGTTAGGGATCGTGTGGGACCCACCACCATTATCCTCCCATGGGAGGTTATGTGGGGTGTGGGCCCCACATCCAACTCCTCTTTGGAGGAAATAAACACCATCAAATAAAAATTATGTACACATAATTTTTATTATTTTTTTAACAAATCTCCAAAAAATTAACTTCTCCTCCCGAGAAAATACAACTGCGGAAAAAGTCTCCTTAAGAGAAAACTGGCGCTGCGAGTTTATCGGTGTCCTTGGATTTCAATTCTGATCACCAGTTCAAAATATAGAAAAACCCACACGTACGTTTATTGAACGTACCCAAACAAAACTTCTGAAATTGATTCCGGGCACACCGGGCCTCGGAATCAGGCGCCATCAGAAACTGGGGACTCGTAAAATTCTAATGAAATTAAGAACAAAAATTCATAGAAATTTACGGGTCGTTACATTACCCCCACCTCAGGGCTTTACGTCCCTGTAAAGCTACAACACACACTAGGGAAAACAAAAAAAAAATTATTGAGCATGCATCTGAGCCTCCCGCTCCCATGTGCTCTCCTGGAGGTTCTCGTGCTGCCAGCGAACGCGCATCAGAGAAATCAATAATTCATGCAGGACCCGCTCCTGTCGATCCTCTATCTCCACTGGAACATCCGTGAAATTCGCCTCGTCATCGATGTCCAGCCCCCTATGGTCAATGATGTGTGATGGGTCGTGCACGCATTTCCTCAGCTGAGATATGTAGAAGACATCGTGCACCCAGTGCAACTAAGGTGGAAGGGCCAGGCGGTAAGCCACCTTGCCTACTCTGCTGAAGAATTGGAGGAGTGACTATAGAGAGGCTGCACCATCCCTATCCACAAAGGATATCAACAACGCGGCCAGCTTCCCTGTCACCTCTCCTAGCAGCTGAATACTAGTTCTCTTGCTGAGCGCATCCGGAACAACGTTCCCCTTCCCTGGAGTATAGACTATCTTGAAGTCATCATCCTGGAGGAACTAAAGCCATCATCGTTGTCTCAGGTTCAGATTCTTCTGAAAGAAGACACACCTGAGACTATTGAGATTGCTGTGAACCGTAAACCATTCTCTTAACGAACAATGGGTGAGACTAGACAATCGTAGGAACCTGTCTTCACCCTTCTTCGCCTACGTTCTACAAGAGCCGCTAAGATTCCTCCTTTTCCGATAAGGTAAATCTGGTCTCATCCACTGGATGAACCACATCCTTTGTCTAATACATTCAATCCTGACATGAATGGTACTAATTTATATCATGGACAACGTCGTAAGGTCTCAACGCTACTACCAAGAGATCCAACTGTCACTCTCATCTCCAAGAGTTGAGTCACACTGTCGGCATCAGTGTGTGGTTACTGGGTCTCCTCCAGTAGAAATATCGAAAGTGAGGGTCAAGTCAATAGTTCTTACCGGAACCTCTTAGTACATAAAAAAGAAGAAGGAAAGCAAACGTCACAATGACAAGTGTCTTTTATTACCACATCCACTACTAGAAAAGGGGGCAGTGGAGGCCCCCTGACTCGGGCGACCGCCATTGGCGGTCGCTATAGCCACCATTAGCGACCGCCAATGGCGGTCGCTAACCTCCCTAAAATTATTCGGGGGGTTTCTGCGCCCCCCCCCCCCCCCCGCGCCCTCTCAACTCGCCCTAACCCGCCGCCCTCCCTCGCGCCGCCCTCCCCTCCCCCGCCGCCCCGGCCTCCCCCGCCGCCCGGCCTCCCCCGCCGCCCGGCCTCCCCCCGCCTCCCGGCCTCCCCCTCCGCCCGGCCTCCCCCGCCGCCCGGCCTCCCCCGCCGCCCGGCCTCCCCCGCCGCCCGCCCTCCCCCGCCGCCCGCCCTCCCCCGCCGCCCGCCCTCCCCCGCCGCCCGCCCTCCCCCGCCGCCTGCCTTCCGGCCTCCGGCCGCCGCCCTCCGCCTTCGGGCCTCCGGCCGCCGCCCTCCGGCCTCCGGCCGCCGCCCTCCGGCCTCTCGGCCCTCCCCCCCCCCACCCCGGACGGCAACCCGCACCCCGGACAGCCCCCGGCGCGCACTCCGGACCGCCCCCCCCGCACCCCGGACGCCTCCCCGCACCCCGGACAGCACCCCCCCGCGCACTCCGGACCGCCCCCCGCACCCCGGACGCCTCCCCGCACCCCGGACAGCACCCCCCCCCCCCCCCCCCCGCGCACTCCGGACCGCCCCCCGCACCCCGGACGCCTCCCCGCACCCCGGACAGCCCCCCCCTGCACTCGGACACCCCCCTCCGAACCCGGACAGCCCCCCCGCACCCCGGACAGCCCCCCCCCCCCCCCCCCCCGCACTCGGACACCCCCCCTCCAAACCCGGACAGCCCCCCCCGCACCCCGGACAGGCCCCCCGCACCCCGGACACCCCACCCCGCACCCCCGACAGCCCCCCTGCACCCCAGACAGCCCCCCCCTCCCCCGCACCTCGGACACCCCCGCACCCCGAACACCCCTGCCCGCACCCCTGACCGGCCCCCGACACCCCGGACACCCCTCCCCGCACCTCGGACAGCCCCCCCCCCCCCCCCCCGACCCCGGACACCCCCCCCCCCTCGCTGCCCGTCCCCCGTCCCCTCACCGCCTCCTCTCCTCCAGCTCCCTGCCGCCGCCGCCGCCCGTCCCCTCCCTTGCCGCACCGCCTTTGGCTCCGGCTCCCCTTCGCTGCTCCTCTCCCTCGCAGCACCGCCTTCGGCTCCCCTCCCTTTCAGGTTTGTAGCTCAATCAGGTAACATGAGCTTTCAGTTACATTATTATTTTATCAATGGTTCATAAACAAATGATTAATATTTATTTTGAATATAGTTGATTTGAAAAATGTAAATGTAATAAGTATTGTGTAAATGTTTGTTATACAGATATTATTATGGATAAGAGTTGGATTGATCTTCCAAATCGAACGTCTCGAGAATATTTCAATGGAATTATGCAGTTTATTGACTTCACGAGAGGATTTGAAAGTGATTATATTAGTTGTCCATGTAGAAAATGTGCTAACAGATATCAATTCACACGAGATACTGTGAGGGAGCACCTTTTCTTTAATGGATTTCTGAAAAATTATAAGAGTTGGACTCGTCATGGAGAAGAATATGTTCGTTTTCAAAATACAGATGCAGCTCAGATGGATGTTGATGCAAGGATGACTGATCCAATGCATGAAATGCTTACTGAAATGGTACGTGGGTTTGATCCTGAAGGCATTGACATCCCTTGAGACCGGTGAGATAAATCTTCGCTCTGGTGCAGATCGTGATTCGAGGAGGTTTTATGAAGTACTTGATGATGCGAAAACAGAATTATATCCTGGATGTACTTCTTACAATAAACTGTCGTTCATCGTGGAGTTGTTGCATTTGAAGACTTTGAACAATTGGTCAGACACATCATTCGACATGCTTTTGGTTTTATTGAAAAAAGTTCTTCCTGTCGACGCTAAGATTCCCGAGTCGTATTACTATGCTCGTAAGTTGACAGAGAACTTAGGTTTTACATATGAGACTATAGATGCATGTGCAAACAACTGTATGTTGTTTAGAAATGAAACTGCTCATTTGGATATCTGTACGGTTTGTGGCGCTTCCAGGTGGAAAGAGAACAGGGGAAATAAGACTCATCAAAGTCAGATTGCGATACAGGGGAAACCGATTGCCGTAAAGCAAATGCGTTACTTTCCCCTTAAACCGAGGTTGAAAAGATTTTTTATGTCATCTAAAGTTTCTAATTTAATGAGATGGCATGCAGAAAGAGTTCATGAAAGTGACATGTTAACCCACCCGGCAGACTCTCATGCATGGAAGGATTTTGATAAGAGACATCCCGACTTTGCTAAAGATGTTCGTAATATCCGATTGGGATTGGCAGCAGATGGTTTCAATCCATTCAAGTCTATGGTTGGTGCAACTCATAGCACATGGCCCGTGGTGTTGGTTCCATATAATCTTCCTCCGTGGCTTTGTATGAAGCAACAATTTATATTACTTTCCACTCTTATTGATGGACCTAAAAGTCCGGGGGATAAGATTGATGTTTACCTTCAGCCATTGATTGATGAGTTGAATGAATTTTGGGGCGATGGTGTGATGACTTATGACTGCGAAACGAATGAAATGTTCAAACTGCATGCAGCTTTATTGTGGACAATCAATGACTTCCCAGCTTATGCAAATTTATCAGGCTGGAGTACGAAAGGGGAATTTGCTTGCCCTTGTTGCAATAAAAGTAAAAAATCTGTATGGCTTAAACATTCCAAAAAATGGGCATACATGGGTCACAGGCGTTTTCTCCCTCCCCAGCACAGGTTCAGAAAGGACAGAGTGGCATTTGATGGTTCTAGAGAGTTCAGCCCAGCACCAAAGATCATGACAGGAGTCGAAATGTTATCGCAGATTGAGGAAGAAAACATCCGCACGGTATATGAAATTCAGGATTTGGTGGCTCCTCCAGTACGTAATATTCGTGCTGCGGGTAGGCAGGGTAGGCAGCGCAGTCACAATTGGAAAAAGAAAAGTATTTTTTATAGTCTTCCGTATTGGAAAACTAACATGTTGAGGCATAATTTGGATGTCATGCACATTGAAAAAAATGTTTGTGATAACATATTGTGGACCATTTTAGGTGTCAGTGGAAAGTCAAAGGACCATGTTAATGCACGCCTTGATTTGGAAGAAATGGGTTTAAGGAAACAGTTGCATTTACAGTTAGCTGAGGGAAACAAGGCATATATGCCTGCTGCACAGTATTCGATGACTACAGAGGAGAAAGAGACATTTCTTTCCATTTTGAAGATGGTCAAGGTGCCTGATGGTTACTCTTCTAATATTTCAAAGTGTGTGAATCTGACGAGCAAGACATTGCAAGGGTTGAAAAGTCATGACAATCACATATTACTTCAGCAGTTGATTCCAATCGCAATTTGTGATTGTTTATCCCCCAATGTTGTTCAGCCCTTGATTGAGATGAGTAATTTTTTTAGACAGCTTTGTTTAAGAAATCAACGAATGAGTGATTTAAAAAGTTTGCAGGACCGAATTGTACTTACGCTTTGTCACTTTGAGAAACTTTTCCCCCCCTCATTTTTTGATGTTATGGTCCACTTAACAGTGCACCTAACTGATGAAGTAATGGCTGCTGGTCCAGTGCAATTCAGGTGGATGTATCCTATTGAACGGTATTTGAGTTCATTGAAAAGATTTGTACGCAACAGAGCTCGTCCAGAGGCATCAATAGCCAATGGTTATTTGATGGACGAGTGTACTACCTTTTGTGCAGAATATCTTACGGATGTTGAAACAAAATTAGATAAGCCCTCTCGGATTCATGATGGTCCAGTTGGAGAAGGAACCACATTTGATATGGACAACATCGAGTGGATACAAGCACATCGATATATCTTGTTCAATACTCCATCAGTTGCACCATTAATGCAGTAAGTATCTTATCAATGTGCTTGTATAACTTTTACATGTTTTCTTTGCATAAGTTGATCTTTTAAACATCGCGTAATCATTTGCAGGAAACACATTAATGAGATAAAAGAAGAGATGCATCGTGCGACTGAGTTGCAAATTCAACAATCTCATTATGCGGCATTTCATGATTGGTTCAAGGATTATGTATGTATAAATTGATTTTCATTATGAGTGAAGTATTAAACTAATTCTTTCTGCATATATCAGTATTGATTTTTATAAATTATGTAGGTTCGTAAGCTGAGGGAGTTAGGGGACCCCACGTTACCTGAAGTATTTATCCAACTGGCTGAGGGTCCATCTATAACCGCTCGTCGTTATAAAGCTATTGATGCTAATGGTTTTCGATTTCGCATTAAAGATGTTGATGACAAACGAGCAACACAAAACAGTGGAATCGGTTGTCCCTTTGTCGATTCTGGTTATTACTATGGTCAATTGATAGACATCATTGAAGTTGTATACACACACGGTTTGAAGTACATATTGTTAAAGTGTAATTGGGTTGATCCAGTGCGTGGATGTAAAGTCGATCAATATCAGTTTTCATTGGTGAATTTTAACTACATGTTATACAGAAATAATGAACGAGTTGAGAATGAACCTTTCATCTTGACATCACAAGCGGAACAAGTATTCTTTGTTACTTTGCCTTCGGATCCAAGTTGGCAAGTTGTTGTCAAAATGTCTCGGCGAGGAGTGTTTTTATTTGAAGAAGATGAACCCGAGACTGTTCCGTTTGTTTACCAACAACTTGATCAACATACCGTAGTTCAACGTGAAGAAGATATTTATTGGGTCAGAGCGGCTGTTGAAGGAGAAACGGTCGATTTGCATGCTTAATGAAAGGTATAATTGTTTTCCCGGCATCCATGGACGTCTATTTATAGGAGAAATACTCCCAAATACTTCAATATGGCCGTTGGAGGGCTTTTGGAGCCGTTGGGGATCAAGTGGGCAAGTCTGGTCAAGCTCCAACGGCTAGTTTGACTTTGATTACCGACTGACCGGTGCTTGTCCACCGGCTGGCCGGTGACTTGGAAGGTGGAGAGAGCTTCTGTCCAGGAGCCACCGGCTGGCCGGTGAGAAGGCCACCGGCTGGCCGGTGGTGAGACAGTAGGTCTCACTATTCCAAGGAGTTCCACCGGCTGGCCGGTGAGGAGGCCACCGGCTGGCCGGTGGTCTGGACAGAAGGCTTCCCATTCTGTCTGGACCCACCGGTTGGCCGGTGTCCAGACACCGGCTGACCGGTGGCACCTGGCAGAGGGCAAGCCCTTCTGCCTTGTCCACCAGCTGGCCGATGGGCTGGATCCGGCTGGCCGGTGCCCTTACCGGCTGGCCGGTGGTCTCACACCGGCTGGCCGGTGGACTTAAACAGTCCACTTTGAATACTTCTTGGGCCAGCTTCTAGGCACCCTATTTCCTACCATCAAAAACACTTGAAACAATATTAGATCACGATGAGAGTGATTGTGATCATTAAAATCCAAGAGAGTGGGGTACAACACAATCCAATTTATCTTTTAAACACTTTGGACTCATTACTGATATTTTGTATGATTGCAGACATGTCAGGGGAAGAGGCAGAAAATCCACATCATCCATCTGAGGCATCTACGTCTCAGGGTCGAGGTATGTTTGACAGTCATTATCTATATTATTTATGTAATTAACATATATATATATATATATATATATAACATTTGTCAATTTATATATAAAATTGTTTTCAACAGGATCAGACTCGGCTGCTTCTTCCTCTCGCAGGAGAGGCCCTGGTCGTGGCATATTAGCATGGAATTCCGACACGACGACAGATGTTTCATTTGATGAGGTATTTCATCCCGTGGGACCGAATGCCCCGGCATTTATTCGTCAGCTGGGTCATATCATACGTGACCCACATCGATTTCCATTGACCACGCGTGATTGGGCTTCTATCCCTCAGGACACATTAGATCGTCTATGGAGGGAGGTTCAGGTAAGAAAATAATTTTACTTTATTTTCTATTTATAAATAATACTAATATGTTTGATTATTTTCATTATAGCAAAATTTGAAAGTATGCCCTGAAGAGTTTCGGCCCGTGTGTATGAGCAAATGCCGTAAGCTGTGGAAAGATTACAAAGGCAAAGTGAAGAGGGACCACTGGGTACCAAATGTGGGTGCCCCTGACATTTTGGAAAAAGTCCCGAGAGGTGTCCTCCCAGCTCAGTGGCGTGACTTGGTTGCATATTGGTCTACTGAGGGTGTTGCGGTTTGTATATTAATTATTTTGCTGTATATATATTTTCAAGAATATGTGATTTGTTTGAAATTTGAATGAATTGAATGTAGGAGGTGTCAACACGCCATTCGGAGAATCGAGCGTTGCAGGGACCAGCTCACAGGCTCGGGACTCGTCACGTGTCTCAGATCCGACATGAGGTATATATTATTCACTTTTTAATTAATTAATTAATATGGTTTTGTGTTTATATTCTTTTAATATACAGTTGCGAGGGCAAGGTGCAGCAACTGATAAAATGTCGGTGTGGATAAGGACTCGTGATCGCAATGATCCAGAGGTTGCAGCATTGATAGTAAGTGTCTGTACTTACCAATAATTACATAAATCTTTATATTAACATATATATATTTATATATATTTAAATATTTCACAGGATCAATTTGAAGTTGAGTTAGAACATCTGCCAGAGGACCAGCGACAGCTTCCCATGCGACGGGATGAGATCTTTCATCGCATTATTGGTCGGGACGGGCATGGCTATAGTTTGACCTATGGAGCAGGGATTCCTCGTTCTGTAGTGTCACGCGCTGCGGTTGTCGGTCCTGCTGTTGCTCATATGACACAGCAGATGTCAGATTTTGAGGCACGGCTGCGCGCTTCCGAGGAGACAAATGCGCAATTGACAGCTGAGGTAAGAGCACTGCGGGAATATGTGCGTCGAGCTGATGGTACAGGGGATCAAACGACGCAGGTATATACTGTATTTATTTATTTAATTTAAATTATTTTTGTTATTAAAATATTTATAATGTTTATTTGTTGTAGGCACCTGGTCCACCAGAAGGAGGTAACAGTGATGGCAACGCGTGACGCACCATATATTCACGAGATATGTTTTTTGTTTTTACTGGTAGGGTTGACATTTATGTACTTTATTTATTCATTTAAGTAATGCATTATTACCATCCATGGTGGTCTTTTAAATATTTTATACACATATTGAGTTTTTGATCAGATAATCTTAAATGATTCTACATTTGAAAAAGTCGAACTAATTCCAACAGATCAATAAATCTGATTTTATAGATTATGTATTATCCAATATATTTTTTATAAATTTTTGTATGGTATCGATAAAAGAAATATGTATTAATTAGATGTTATCACTTTTATTTTTCACTTTTGTAATCAATGGGATGACCTTTGCACCCCCGGAGAGCCCCCCGCACCGCCGTACAGCCCCCCGCACCCCCGTACAGCCACCCGCGCACCCCCGTACAGCCCCCCGCACCCCCGTACAGCCCCCCGCGCACCCCCGTACAGCCCCCCGCACCCCCGTACAGCCCCCCCGCACCCCCGTACAGCCCCCCACGCACCCCCGTACAGCCCCCCGCACCCCCGTACTGCCCCCGCCACCCCCGTACAGGCCCCCGCCACCCCCGCACAGGCCCCCGCACCCCCGTACAGCACCCCCGCACCCCCGTACAGCCCCCCCCCCCCCCCCCGCACCCCCGTACAGCCCCCCGCACCCCCGTACAGCCCCCCGCCACCCCCGTACAGCCCCCCGCACCCCCGTACAGCCCCCCCCCCCCCCCCCCCCCCCCGCACCCCCGTACAGCCCCCCGCACCCCCGTACAGCCCCCCGCCACCCCCGTACAGCCCCCCGCACCCCCGTACAGCCCCCCGCACCCCCGTACAGCCCCCCGCCACCCCCGTACAGCCCCCCGCACCCCCGTACAGCCCCCCCCCCCCCCCCGCACCCCCGTACAACCCCCCGCACCCCCGTACAGCCCCCCCGCACCCCCGTACAACCCCCCGCACCCCCGTACAGCACCCCCGCACCCCCGTACAGCCCCCCCCCCCCCCCCGCACCCCCGTACAGCCCCCCGCACCCCCGTACAGCCCCCCGCCACCCCCGTACAGCCCCCCGCACCCCCGTACAGCCCCCCGCCACCCCCGTACAGCCCCCCGCACCCCCGTACAGCCCCCCCCCCCCCCCCCCCGCACCCCCGTACAGCCCCCCGCACCCCCGTACAGCCCCCCCGCACCCCCGTACAACCCCCCGCACCCCCGTACTGCCCCCCGCCACCCCCGTACAGGCCCCCGCCACCCCCGTACAGGCCCCCGCCACCCCCGTACAGGCCCCCGCCACCCCCGTACAGGCCCCCGCACCCCCGTACAGCCCCCCCGCACCCCCGTACAGCGCCCCCGCACCCCCGTACGGCCCCCCGCCACCCCCGTACAGGCCCCCGCCACCCCCGTACAGGCCCCCGCCACCCCCGTACAGGCCCCCGCCACCCCCGTACAGGCCCCCGCACCCCCGTACAGCCCCCCCGCACCCCCGTACAGCACCCCCGCACAGGCCCCCGCCACCCCCGTACAGGCCCCCGCCACCCCCGTACAGGCCCCCGCACCCCCGTACAGCCCCCCTGCACCCCCGTACAGCGCCCCCGCACCCCCGTACGGCCCCCCGCCACCCCCGTACAGGCCCCCGCCACCCCCGTACAGGCCCCCGCCACCCCCGTACAGGCCCCCGCCACCCCCGTACAGGCCCCCGCACCCCCGTACAGCCCCCCCGCACCCCCGTACAGCACCCCCGCACCCCCGTACGGCCCCCCGGAAACGCGTTTCCGGCGCCGTTAAACACCAAAACGGCGTGCGGCGGTCCGATTCGGAGCAAACGTGCTCCGAACGACCTGAAACCGCACGGGGACGAGAGGAATATTATTCCTGAGATGCAGGAGGAGGCCGCACGTCCATCGGACGTGCGGTGCGCGCGGCACGCCCGATTGTGTCGTTTTCAGCAGCGCGGCGCGCGCTGAAATGGCGCGTTGTGGGGTCAAAACCACCCGAACGACCTCCGAATGCCACGAAACCGTACGACAACATCCGGGGCGTCAATTGTGAAATGGTCGGCCAGACGGCACCTCATTCGGAGGTGCCGTGCAACCGCGGCGGCCGGAAACGCGTTTCCGGCGCCGTTAAACACCAAAACGGCGTGCGGCGGTCCGATTCGGAGCAAACGTGCTCCGAACGACCTGAAACCGCACGGGGACGAGAGGAATATTATTCCTGAGATGCAGGAGGAGGCCGCACGTCCATCGGACGTGCGGTGCGCGCGGCACGCCCGATTGTGTCGTTTTCAGCAGCGCGGCGCGCGCTGAAATGGCGCGTTGGGGGGTCAAAACCACCCGAACGACCTCCGAATGCCACGAAACCGTACGACAACATCCGGGGCGTCAAATTTGAAATGGTCGGCCAGACGGAACCTCATTCGGAGGTGCCGTGCGACCGCGGCGGCCGGAAACGCGTTTCCGGCGCCGTTAAACACCAAAACGGCGTGCGGCGGTCCGATTCGGAGCAAACGTGCTCCGAACGACCTGAAACCGCACGGGGACGAGAGGAATATTATTCCTGAGATGCAGGAGGAGGCCGCACGTCCATCGGACGTGCGGTGCGCGCGGCACGCCCGATTGTGTCGTTTTCAGCAGCGCGGCGCGCGCTGAAATGGCGCGTTGGGGGGTCAAAACCACACGAACGACCTCCGAATGCCACGAAACCGTACGACAACATCCGGGGCATCAATTGTGAAATGTTCGGCGAGACGGAACCTCATTCGTAGGTGCCGTGCGACCGCGGCGGCCGGAAACGCGTTTCCGTCGCCGTTAAACACCAAAACGGCGTGCGGCGGTCCGATTCGGAGCAAACGTGCTCCGAACGACCTGAAACCGCACGGGGACGAGAGGAATATTATTCCTGAGATGCAGGAGGAGGCCGCACGTCCATCGGACGTGCGGTGCGCGCGGCACGCCCGATTGTGTCGTTTTCAGCAGCGCGGCGCGCGCTGAAATGGCGCGTTGGGGGGTCAAAACCACCCGAACGACCTCCGAATGCCACGAAACCGTACGACAACATCCGGGGCGTCAATTGTGAAATGGTCGGCCAGACGGCACCTCATTCGGAGGTGCCGTGCGACCGCGGCGGCCGGAAACGCGTTTCCGGCGCCGTTAAACACCAAAACGGCGTGCGGCAGTCCGATTCGGAGCAAACGTGCTCCGAACGACCTGAAACCGCACGGGGACGGGAGGAATATTATTCCTGAGATGCAGGAGGAGGCCGCACGTCCATCGGACGTGCGGTGCGCGCGGCACGCCCGATTGTGTCGTTTTTAGCAGCGCGGCGCGCGCTGAAATGGCGCGTTGGGGGGTCAAAACCACCCGAACGACCTCCGAATGCCACGAAACCGTACGACAACATCCGGGGCGTCAATTGTGAAATGGTCGGCCAGACGGAACCTCATTCGGAGGTGCCGTGCGACCGCGGCGGCCGGAAACGCGTTTCCGGCGCCGTTAAACACCAAAACGGCGTGCGGCGGTCCGATTCGGAGCAAACGTGCTCCGAACGACCTGAAACCGCACGGGGACGAGGGGAATATTATTCCTGAGATGCAGGCGGAGGCCGCACGTCCATCGGACGTGCGGTGCGCGCGGCACGCCCGATTGTGTCGTTTTCAGCAGTGCGGCGCGCGCTGAAATGGCGCGTTGGGGGGTCAAAACCACCCGAACGACCTCTGAATGCCACGAAACCGTACGACAACATCCGGGGCGTCAAATTTGAAATGGTCGGCCAGACGGAACCTCATTCGGAGGTGCCGTGCGACCGCGGCGGCCGGAAACGCGTTTCTGGCGCCGTTAAACACCAAAACGGCGTGCGGCGGTCCGATTCGGAGCAAACGTGCTCCGAACGACCTGAAACCGCACGGGGACGAGAGGAATATTATTCCTGAGATGCAGGAGGAGGCCGCACGTCCATCGGACGTGCGGTGCGCGCGGCACGCCCGATTGTGTCGTTTTCAGCAGCGCGGCGCGCGCTGAAATGGCGGGTTGGGGGGTCAAAACCACCCGAACGACCTCCGAATGCCACGAAACCGTACGACAACATCCGGGGCGTCAATTGTGAAATGGTCGGCCAGACGGCACCTCATTCGGAGGTGTCGTGCGACCGCGGCGGCCAGAAACGCGTTTCCGGCGCCGTTAAACACCAAAACGGCGTGCGGCGGTCCGATTCGGAGCAAACGTGCTCCGAACGACCTGAAATGAGATTATTTCTTGAATCGAAGTTTTGAAATTATTATATCACAATGATTTGATATTATATATATATTAAATATATATTAAATATATATTAAAACATTTAAAATATATTATATATATATATATATATATATATTTAAAATATGGTATTTAATAGTATATATATATATATATTTATAGCACAATGATTTGTATTTAAAATATTGTATTTAATAGTATATATATATTATAGCACAATGATTTGTATTTAAAATATTTTATTTAATAGTATATATATATTATAGCACAATGATTTGATATTATATATATATTAAATATATATTAAAACATTTAAAATATATTATATATATATATATATATATATATATATATATTTATATTCAATTCAATAAATTTTTTTTAAAAAAAATTTTTTTTTTATAATAGCGACCGCCAATGGCGGTCGCTATAGGGGACTGGGCAGAGGGCCTTCAGCGACCGCCATTGGCGGTCGCTCAAGGCCTCTAGCGACGAGGCAACAGCGACCGCCATTGGCGGTCGCTGGGCGGCCGCTAAAGCCCTTTAGCGACCGCCAATGGCGGTCGCTAATGGGCTTTTATATAGTAGTGATCTCAAGGTACAAAGACACAAATCAACCACAAAAAATGACATCAACAAAGCTAGAAGCATCATGAACAAAGGCCTCCATGACTGGATCTAGTCCCTCTCCTGTCCACCTGCTTCTGAAGCTCTAAAGTCATATGCTTCAGCTGCCTGAAGTTGTGCTCTCCCATGTCCACCTGTTCCCTGCGGTCGGGGTGGACCTCCTGGTGGTGGTGGTGGAAACACTTTAAAGCGTCGTCCACCACCACATGCACAAAAAAATCCTATGCCCCGGTCTCCTGCTCCTTACAGTCCGACTCAATCGAACCTTTGCCTCTACCTAGGAGGTCCTTCATCTATCTGCTGATTTTCCGAGCAGCGGGTCGGACAGTCACGAGCCATGTGACCCTGTCCGCCGCATGAGTAACACTGCCTGGCAGGCCAGGCTCTGTATCCACCCTGGGTGCCCCGCACTACCGACCCTGAGTCGTGCGGTCGACCACCTGTTGGTCTGGTCCTCTTGGACCTCTCCATCATCTGTCTACTGCAAGCTGCTGAAGACTCCACTACATATTGACTAGTGGTGGGTCCCACTACTGGAGACTGCTCAAAAGGAAACTATCCACTAATAGGGCTCTCTCCAACACCCCTTTCTACATCGGGATGTTGTGAGAAACAATTGAATCTCTAATCTCCCGCCTGAGCCCCTGCTCGAAGGTCTGGGCACTGAAAAATGGGTTTCGCACCATATATGTAGAGTAGCGCGAGAGGTCTTTGAACCTCGCTGAGTACTGCGCCACCGTCATGCTACCCTGCTGGAGATGCAATAGCTCCTATATCTGCACTGATCGAAGGGTGGATGGGACAAACTCCACCCGAAACAGGATCTCGAAGTCTGCCCAGAGTAGCGTCGCCTCGTCATGCATCTGGAGCATCAAACTAAACCTTCTGCACGCTGCTTCCTAAAGGAGGCTGGCAGCAAGGATCACCATGAAGTCTGCTGGTGTCCTTACTAGCCTGAAAACTCTCTCCACAGCCTCCAGCCAATCCTCAGCTGCCTGTGGGTCCGTCTCTCCCTGGAACATGGGTGGCCTCTGGTGCTGGAACTCATGGAGCGCGCTCAAACGGCATGCATCGCCTGCTGCTGGGGCTGGTGGAATCAGTGGACCAATGGGTGGTAGTACCGCTAGTGCCTCCACTGGTGCCTCAACTGGAAGAGGGACCTGTATTGAGGCCTCATCGCTCCTCGGGATGTCAGTACATTCAACTCTCGGGGCCCCAGCTGCTCGTCTGTGGGGAGGCATCTTGAAAGGAACAGATGCGACACGGTCAAAACACTATACCTGGTGAGCTGACTGGGTTTGAGTTGACTTAAAAAAAACTTTTGAAAACACACATGCAATCAGTGTTTTCGTGAACTGAGTCGGAAATAAGAAATCAGGGTCCTGGCGTATGGATACGTCGGCCGCCCACACCAATGCTCGACTCCCTAAACTGAAAACCACACTTAGTACCCTTAACACTATTGCTACAGAGAAAAGAAATATCAGAGTCCTAAATTATGCAGTGGTTCTGATGTCATTTGATACCAATTTGTCACAACCCGTCCCCCGGGGCCCACATCGTGACTACCCCAAGCCCGCCTTCCATAGGCCAGGGGCTGGTGACTAGCACCAAAGGCGTAAATCCCTAAAACTCGGAGGGCATTGCCTTTATAACTAGAAGAAAACACAACCAGAGTACAAGAGGAAGCAAACACTAAGTGAAAACTGTATAACAAGTGTACTGAAAGTAAAGGGTCCGTAATACAAGCCCAAATCTAAAGTAAAAATACAAATTAAAGCAAGTACAACTAAAAAGGGACAACTGTTGGAAGGTGAAAGCAGCTCATGGATCGTCCTCTGGGGTTCCTACCTGAAGGGTAAGTACAGATAGCCTCCTCAGTGCTCCACGTCCGTCCGTCTCATCCGGGCACCATCTCGCCGTGAGGTCCACCTCCGGGTACCGTCCAGTCCTCGTACACTCCGCCTCGGTCAGTGTTGTCTGTCGTCTGCATCAAACACAACGAGGTGCGGGCATATACCGTGCAGGGGTGAGTATAAAAATACTCATTAGGGACCATGAGACCCTCAAGGTCTCACAAAATCTAACAAGGATAAACCACAAAGTATGATTCAATGGATAACCATTACTTAGGTATATGCCCATACACATGCCTAAGTTATCAAGTAACCATCTCAATCATGAGGAAAACACAAAGGTTATTGACTCAGCTCAAACCAAGATTTTATTCATGATGTCGAAACCACAGATGCTAGAGAACTCCTACTCTGTCGAGCACAATAGTCATGTCGGGACTCCGAGGTGCTACTCACTAACCTTATACTGCTGAGGTACTACTCCTGTCGAGTACCGCGGGTCTGCCGCTTCACACAGTAGCGCTCCCTGCCATTGGTCTGCCACCTCACACAGTAGCGCTCTCCCTGATAGCCTACAGAGTTACTCCATCTGTTGAGTACCGCGGGTCTGGCGCCTCACAAAGTAGTGCTCATCCTCCATGGGTCTACCACCTCACACAATAGTTCTCCCCACTGGGCTAGTCAAGTCACTCCGAAACGAATCGGACAAGCAGTCATCAGGACTCAGCCATATACTAGGTCTCTTTAGTCTGCTCGCTCATCTCTGGGATGGTCCGCTCCACGAGCTACAATTCAATACTCCAAGTGTCACGAAGTCCCACGAAGAAGTATCTCGAAGGTCTTCTACTTCATAGGGGTCTTAACGCAATAGACGGCACGTCAATCGGACGTCCGGTCTGTGAGTTATTAGCCTTTTTGTCCCAGGGGCCCGGTTGGTTTCATGTACGAACCAACCCGATCGTATCTCAACTGTACCCTGAACTCCCTTGGGGTATACTCAAAGGGACCGTTTCTCAACGAGATTACCAACGCTGCTGACGGTTCGTCAAACGAACGTCCGGTCTGAGAGTTATTGACTTTTCTATTCCAGGGGTCCGGTTCATTTTTAACCTAAAACCAACCCGAATATACTCCAACTACGTCCAAACCTCAAGTGTAGTATGCCAAAATAACCGTCTCATCAAAAGGAATCCAACATAACTAATGGAACGTCAATCGGACGTTTGGTCCTTAAG
Organism: Viscum album; assembly: GCA_963277665.1. Taxonomy (NCBI): domain Eukaryota; kingdom Viridiplantae; phylum Streptophyta; class Magnoliopsida; order Santalales; family Viscaceae; genus Viscum; species Viscum album. Next base: position 1,959,546,723 of record OY728140.1, read on the forward strand.
TTATAAGTGTTTCCGCTCTGAGGGTCCGGTTGGTTTTGAGTTCAAACCAACCCGACCATACCCAAACTTTGCCAAAACCTTGAGTATAATATCCGGAAACGACCATCTCAATCTGAGGAATCCTACGCAACCGGCGGTGTGTAGATCGAAGATTCGTAGCTCAAGTTATGTGTGATTTACAGAAAATGGTCCGAAGAGGGGGGGTCTGGGCCCGGTCCAACCCGGTCCAACCCACCCTGGGTCGGCCCGAACCGGGTTGACCCGACCCAGGTCCGGGTTCGGCCCAGTAGGGCACAGCTTGGCTAGGCCCTAGCGAGGGCGTCCGGGGCCGCGCGGCAGGCAGCCCGGCCCGTGCACAAGTCGTCATGCCCGGCGGCCGGCCGCGGCCCGACCAGGCTAGCCAAGCGGGGGGGGGGGGGGGCGTCGGTCTTCGTAACGGCGGCGCCAGGCTGGCACCGCCCTGCCTCCTCGGATCACATGCGGCATGGGATATGCTCCACCGCCGCCGCGGCCGGGGCTGCGACGGGTCTTCCATCGGCGGCGCACTAGGGCGCCGTTGTCTCCAGGTGGCCGGCCACCGCCTCCAGTCACCGGCGCCGCCGCGCCGCCCCGGTCTTCTGCGGGCCACCGGAGTCATTCTGGTGGTCCATTTTAGCTTCTGTCTGCACCTATGGCCTCCTCGGGTCCCGCTCTTAACTGTGATAGCCTCAAATCAATGTTTCCTTTCCGTTCAACCATCGCCAAGAAATCTGTGCATCAAGAACGATATGGCGGTGGGTCCGGACTTGTTCGTTAGCTCGTACCCTCTGGGTAAGAGGCTCAAACAATCACTCAACAAATAAATTCCCAAGTTCAAGGGTATAAATCATATATATAAAATTATACAATACCCCCATACCTCGATTCATTGTGCGTTCGTCGTTGACGGCGTTGATTCGTTGACGTCGGTGTGCGTCCGAGGAGAAGGCGTCATTGTTGGCGAGCATCGTCTTCTAATTTGACACGGAGGAAGAGGAAGGAATATGGGGTTCCTCGTGGGCGTTGCCTCGCGATCATGTCCTGGTTGAAGAAGTGGAAGAAGAAGAAGTTGATTCTCGTTCTTCGAGACGTGGAGTGTTCTTCATCGTGGAAAAAAATATTCCACCAAGAGTTCTTCCCCAATCCTCTCAAAGTTCCACCAACCCATTAAAATAATAGGCTCTCATATTATTTAATTGTTGAAAAGATTTCTTAAAATTCAAAAGCTAGAATTAAATTAACTGAATAAGTTCCACTCATTAATTAGTGGGTTGGAATATTAAATGTGAGGGGGAAGGTTAAGAGTTAATGGGGGTTCATGGCTGTTAAAGAGGAGAGTTGAAGAGGTTAGGGCTCGTGTGGGCCCCACCACCATTATCCTCCCATGGGAGGTTATGTGGGGGCGTGGGCCCCACATCCAACTCTTCTTTGGAGGAAATAACCACCATCAAATAAAAATTATGTGCACATAAATATTATTAATTTTTTAACAAATCTCCAAAAAATTAACTTCTCCTCTCGAGCAAACGCAACTGCGAAAAAGGTCTCCTTAAGAGAAAATTGGTGCTTCGAGTTCATCGGTGTCCTCAGATTTCAATTCCGAGCACTGGATCAAAATATAGAAAAAATCACATGTGCGTTTACTGAACGTACCCGAACAAAACTTCAGAAATTGATTCCGGGCACATCGGGCCTCGGAATCAGGTGCCATCATAAACTGCGGACTCGTAAAATTCCAAAGAAATTGAGATTTATTTTTGAAATTTCAGGGACTTTACAGAGTTGACTGTACTAGATTGACATGTTCCATGTCTGGTGATCGCTCGATGTCATGGAAAAAAGGATTATACAGGTATAAATACGGTGTATTTGATATATCTAGTGGTGGACAAGTTCTTATAGAGATATGAGTATATTTGATGGGGATCACACTAGTCCCCTTAGTAGATTGAGTAGCACTAATGCTTTTCTAGAGTTCACATTTTTCTTACATCTATGAAATATAGATTTCTTATTTGTTTTCAATGATGCTAAGGCCCATGGGGCCACAAAGTTAGCACTCTAGATAATGATAAATTTTTGGACAAAGTATTTGTCCAAAAATGAATAGTGTAATGAAACTATATCCAAAAGAGTTTTGGATGGATTCATAGTGAAATTTTACTTAGAGTCCTTATGAATTTTAGTGCAAGTGGGAGATTGTTGAATATAAACTAAAATAATAAAATTGACTATTTAATTTAGGTGATTTATATTCCACAAGGTTTCATTGATAATAATCTGTTATGAATAGATTAAATGGCTTGAATATTAATTGAATAGTATTTAATGAATTAATGACAATGGAAATAAATGTATATGGATACATTAAATATGGTCAACGTGTTTCATTAAATAAAACACATAATGGATCGCTATATAAAGGGATGTGATCCCTCCTGTTGTAAACCTCGATTGTCTGCAAGCCTCTCCAAATTCTCTTCCTTCTCATAGCTTGTTCATCCCCTTCTCATAGTTTCTATGTGTGATTGATGGAAATTTATTGAGTTGCATATTTCATAAGACGATGATTCTAAAAATGATACAAAAATCCCAAGTAGGTTGTATGCCACTGCCTGAGAGAATTGTGTCATTTCCATAATTTTCATATTATGCAATCTTAAACCATAGTATATTCTTAAAACATGAAAGCCTCATGTAATGAATTGTGTTATTTTCAAGTAGCATGTTGTATAATGTGGCAGTAATGAAAATTACACCAAGATCTCAGGTAGCGATAAAAACCCCTCTTGAGGGATTTGTGGTATTTTCACATATATCATTTTATACAATCTGGAACTTGATATCTTTTCAAAAATCAATCATGTTTTATAGACTCAAAGATATAAAGAGATCTCCTATTACTATAGTTGAAAAAAGACCATTCAACTACACTGACATCATACATCTTCAAATATTACATGGAATTTTCTAAATTGTATTTTATCCCTGATGTTATAACTCATAGAAAAATGTATTTCAAATATATATATATATAGATCTGAACTTTTTTTTTGAAGGAAAGTATAAATTACTGATCAAGGAAACTAGGATTACAAAGCCAATCAGGGAACGAGTTCACCCAACAATGATCGCCCCAAAATTTCCCAAAACGAGCAAACGATGAGCTTTCGAATTACCATCTATTTTGATGAAAGAAAATTTGAAAACATTGAATCCATTAGCCAGGGACCAGATCTTCCTCAAGATAAGGCCATAAGGCTGGTAATCCTCATCTTTTGTTGAGAGAGCCTTCACCACTTCGAGGCAGTCATATTCCACCCGAATCTTGGGCCAAACTTTTGAACGGGCAAAAAGAATCCCCTGAAGGATGGTTGATGCCTCTACCACCACAGGGATCCATGAGTAAGGCACTTCCCTACACTGAGCTTCCACAATCTAGCCAAAACTGTTATGAGCAATGAGCCCAATACCAACCCTAGAGTTAGCAGAGACAGAAACATCTGTATTAATCATGAAGAAACCCTGTGGGGGGAGGCCAAATGGGAGTCGCTCGCTGAGTGTGGCTCAAAGAATGCCCCACATTACATTTCTTCCAACCATTCATCCACTACAATGCTCTATCCACCCAAAGATGATCAGGGGTCCCATTCATCTGGAAAATGAATTCATTCTGTCGAGTCCAAACCAACCAAGCAAATGTGCATATCAGCCCTACCACTCTTGGTTCCGTAGAAGACACCCATTTAGAAAGGTTTGGGACCAATCCAATTGAAAGGTCAAAGAATAAACCAAAATTCGGCCTCCAAACCTTCCACACCCCTTCCAACCCCTTACAGACAAGAATTTCATGCAAAGGGGATTCTGCATCATGGAGTCACAAAGGAAAAGTGTCGTCCTCCACCAAAATTCGTTGCACCAGAAAGACACGGGTTGGAAGAACCCCAGTACAAACCTGCCTCAAAAAAATTACGTGGAGTGGTGAGGGACCAGATGCACTTCCATCGATTATCGGTAAAGACCTCAGTCAATCCTTGAACCCTCATTTTATAACCCAAACAAATAGAATGTCTCTCATGTGGTTCCCCAGTCCATCAAATCTGGTCAATACCCATTCCTGGTGTGAGAGGAATACTCAGGATAACTTGATGATCCACCTCGTTAAACCAGCAACAAATCTTCTCCCCATCCCACTCCTCAAGTGAGTCATCGAGAAGGTCATTTACCCTTTCATCTCCAAATCCAGGAACAACCGGTGAGGAGACTTTATGATTGACGACATCTTCCAGCCATGGATCATTCCAAATGTTAATATTATGCCCATTAGAAATTCTCCACACGCAGCCTAAATCAATGAGAGATTTTTCTCCCCAAATGGTCCTCCACATAAAACTCGGTAATGGCCCCAGCTGGGCATGCAAGAAGTCAGAATGAGGGAAGTACTTAGCTCGCATCTCCTTTGAGAACAGGGCATTTGGGTGGGATAGAAGGCGCCATCATTGCTTTTCCAAAAGAGCCTCGTTAAACCATTTGAGATTTCATAAGCTGAGACCGCCACAAAATTTTGAAACACACAGCTTCTCCCAATACATCCAATGGGAATTATGTTTTCCAACGTGGGAGCCCCACCAAAAAATGGCCAACCAGAAGTGTATTTGATCAACAAGAGTTTCTGGGAATTTAAACAGTGACATATCATAAGAAGGGATTGCTTGGGCCATTGACTTCACTAGAACTTCCTTTCCCGCCTTGGAAATCTTCCTACTTGACCAAAGAAAAATCAGATTATCCACCCTATCCACAATCGTGCCGAAAACTTGTTTCTTCGACCTACCCACCAGGGTCAGGAGGCCAAGGTACTTAGGATGCTTATCAACCAGCGGAAACCCACTCATTCGCTGCAAATCCTCTCTCTTAGCTTGTGGGACGCCTTTACTGAAAGATAACTCTGATTTTGATGCATTAAGGCATTGCCCAAAGGCCTTTTCATACATATTGATGATATTTAGCACTGCACCGCATTCTTGCGGGGTAGCATGTGCGAAAAGGAGGCTATCATCTACAAAGAAGAGATGAGAGACAGGGGTCCATTTCTATATACCGTATCACCTTGGATCACTCCTTGATCATCCACCTTCAGGATGAGGTGATAAAAGACATATTCCACCAGAATGAAGAGGTAAGGTTATAGGGGGTCCCCTTGTCTCAAGCCTCTTAACGGTTTAAAGCTTGCTGAAGGGACCCCATTAATATTGATTCTGTAAGAGGTAGACATAACACAATTCATGACATTAGAGATCCATTTCATCCCAAAGCCCAACCTGGATAGAACAAGTTTGAGAAAAGGCCATTCAACTCTATCATAAGCTTTCATCATATCTAGTTTCATTTCCATGGTGCCTAGCTTGGATGAGGAGCACGTTTTCATAGAGTGTAATAATTCGAAGGAAATGGTAGCATTATCAATAATAGATCTCTTTGGAATGAAAGCATTTTGTTTATCTGAGACAAGCAGCAGGAGAAAATTCCTAAGTCTGGGCACCATAATTTTGGAGAAAATTTTGAAAATCACATTACACAGGCTGATTGGCCGAAACAATGAGATTTTCTGAGGGAACTGGGATTTAGGGATAAGAGTAATAAGATATTCATTCAAGGATTCAAGAGAGACTCTTCTAGCCCACACCTCCCTCATTTGGGCCACCACATCGGGCCCCACTATATGCCAAAAGAGTTTAAAGAACAGAGAATGAAACCCATCAGGACCCGGTTCCTTAGTAGAGTGAATATAGTGCAGGGCCCCAAGCACTTCCTCCTCAGAAAAGTAACTTTCTAGGTATTGATTCATGTCTTATGTAACCAACTTTGGGATGCATCCAATCAGGCATGAGGAAGTGCTAATACTTTTAGCTAAATAGTGGTTTCTGAAAAATTTCAGAATGATGGAGTGAATTCCATTTATGTCATGCGCAACTCTTCAAGTGGGGTCCTCCATATGAGCAATATGGTTCTTCCTTCTCCTCGCAGATGTTCTTTGGTGAATAAAGTTGGTGTTCTGATCACCATCTCTAATATGGGACTCCCGTGCCCGAATGAACCAAAAACTCTCTTTCTCCCTTAGAGCTGTATTAAGATTCTTTTCTACCAAGAGATGTTTCTAAGTACAGAGTCACAACAAGGATATGAGTGGAGTCACTTTAATTGATTCTCTGCCTCCTTAATACGTCGGCAAAGTTAACAAACCTAGCTGAGCTCCACTTCTGAAGATGAGACGCAACAGTGCGGAAGTTGGACAAGATGCACTAATTCGATCCCTCCCAAGCCGCTTGAACCACCTTTTCACAGTCACAATCTTGGAGCCGCATACTTTCAAAGCGAAAGGTTCGCTCAGGTCCCCTCTGTTTCCCTTGTGAGACTGTTGACAACATGATTGGGTAGTGGTCAGAGGAGATGAGGGGCAGGTGGAAAATAGGGAAGACAAGGAAAAGAGAGGTCCACTCATCATTCCCAACAAATCATTCCAACCTTTCCACCATGTGGTTCTCCATTGACCTACCCCGATGCCAGGTAAATGGTGAGCCAGAAAACCCGAGGTCATGAAGAGAGTTCGAAACAAGAGACATCCTAAAATCGTTCATCACAGCACCACTCCTCACATGTCTCCCTTCATTTTCATGGAGAGACAGGATCTCGTTAAAATCCCCCCCCCCATCAGAAGAGGGCCAGGGAGGGAGTCACGCGGTCGCTTTAAAAGGGCTCATGATCTGTGTTTATCATGCCCACCGGCCACCCGTAGAACACAACAAACGACCAAGGAGGAGTCTCTGGGCCAGCAACCGTCACAGCAATGTGGTTACTTGAGTAATTAGAAATATTTACCCCAAGATCCTCCTTCCACAAGAGGCAAAGTCCACCTGAGTGTCCCTGTCTTCCAATGGGAAAGACGTTTTTGAACCCAACCTTCCGGACCATAAGGCCTGCATCCTTTCTATCAAACATAGTTTCAGATACAAAAACTATACCAGGGCGAAATTTGGAACTCTAGTGATGGAGAACAAGAACCGTTCGGGGATTGCCAAGCCCCCGACAGTTCCAACATAATATTTTCATTGCCCTAGGAGAGGCTGGGACACACCCGCCGCCGACTCTAAAACATCGACTACCCACCCGTCATCTGCCACTTTCCTCCTCTTTGGCAGGCTCTTAGTCATCTGAGATGCCTCCAAGCGTCATTTATGGTCCCTGGGCTGTGAACAGGGGGGATCCACACCCTTATTTCCACAAATCAATCTTTTCCATGTCTGATATTTTATAGTACCTGTCAACGTGATCCCCTTCATGTCATATACTGCCTGAGGGGTAGCTCTGGGAGAAACATCATCTGAACTGGAAACCGGGTCAGGTGGGTCGTTGCATAGTTGTTGTGCCCCTGAGCCTAGGTCTGGTGGTTCCTTTCATTTTGGCTGTAGCCTAGCAGATGGGGAGGAAATGGCCTTCAAAATAGTTGTGGTCTAGCTTGGGGGGCAGTCAGCCCCTGCCCCTGACTCATGTGTTGTTACCTCGCCTCGACCGAGATCCGTGTCCAGTATAAATTCCTTCCTTCCGTCCATTGAACCACATGACTTTAAGCAGAAATATTTGGCGGCCCAGGCATGATTATATTAGTCTGAGTTGGTTCAGCCCGCGTATTAAGAGCCTTCGCTAGTTTGTCGTGGTCCTGTTGTTTTTCAACATCGGAATAAAAGCCGCCCCAGATGTTTTTGCACGGATCCAGGGACCGTATTGCAAAATAACATTTCCTTGTCCATCCTCCTTCTTCTCCTCATAGGCCTTTTATAAGTGTCTGAGGCACCCACAAAAGAAACAGAAGATAGGAAGTTTTTCAAACTCAAAGGAAATCCAGACGTCAGAGTCCTCAATTGTCAAAAACATGCGCATCATAAGAGGATGTGCAACATCCATCGAAGCTCTGATTTCCACAAAAGGTCCCTAGAGAATTGGATCAGACTGGTCCCATTCCAAAAATGAACCGATGTGTCCGCCAATCTCATGCATAACACGTTCTGTTCTACCATGAAAGGGGATTCCCCTAATTCGAATCCAGAAAGGTGAGCAAGACAGATTAACTGACTGAAAATTTTCTTCGCCTTTAAGGTCCTCCATGATAATGATTTGGTTGTCAAAGGACCATGTTCGACCTTTGTGGACCTTTAATTTATCTCCTTCGTTGAAGAATTCAAAGACTAGGAGGCCCGGTTCCACTTCTCTTGTAGCAACGCCGTCCTCCAATCGCCAGATCTTTTGCAGAGTATTTTTCAGTGCTCCCTGATTGAAGGACCTTTTTGCTAGAAATTTTCCAACAATAAGCAAGGAAATTCGCTATGAGAGAAACACATCTTCACACTTCCGTGTAACAATTAACGATTGTTCTTTATCAGTTAAGGAAAGGTTCCACCAGCGATTCATTAGGTCCGGCTCCATTTAACTGAATCCTTCTTTTCCTTCGCGAACAGAAAACTTCGCGTACTCTTTTCGGACACCTCCTTCGCGAGCACACCCTACGCGGCGAGCACGCTGCGCGTCAACCCTCCCTTCATGGAATCACCTTTGGAAAACACCCCATTCGTTGAACACCCTCTTTATAGAAGATCCCTGTCACGAACTGAGATATTCGCCCCCTCGTCCCCTTCGCGAACACCTCCTTCACGACCCTGCCCTTCGCGAGCACACCCTACGCGAGCATTCCCCTCCGTGAGAACTCCCCTCGCTGAGAGGAATACGACAAACCAATCGTGAAAAGCGCCTCGCCCTCTTGAAAGACCAAGGCGTGATTTCCTGTGGAAAACCCGAACATATCTCTGTCACAACATCTTCACAAATCACCGACCCAGAACCGCAGGTCGTAGCATAAGTCTGTCGCCCAATCTCTGATCCGAACTCGTCAAAGCCGAGCCTCGAAAGCCCTAGATCAGGACCATCGCAAGGCGTGAGGCGAAGCCATCGCAGATCCGTTCCCGAACCGTCGAAACGAGGCGCACAAAGGCCCCAAAAAGAACCAGAAACACCAATCGACGCTGATCTCCGACTCGAGGAGAATGAAGGCCCCTGAAAGAAATCAGGAACACCGATCGGCGCTGAATGCCACAGAACTGCCGAAGAGCCTAGGGAACGCCTAAGCACGAGGATCACAGGATCCACCACCGAGTGTAGATCCGTTGTGCGTCCAGAACAGACATCTGAGGAGACGATGCCCACACCAACGGCACGACGGCCCACCGACTAAACCCAGGAAACCCTAGGGGAAAACCTCTCAGCGATGGGAGGACTTTCAGACTTATATCTGAACTTCAAAGTTTAACTTTGAAACATAATGAACTTACACAAAAAATTGGTGAAAAGTAAATTTTTTCTTAAAATCAGTCTTTAATCTCATGACTAATTAATTGGACCTAATAATTCAAATGTATATGAATTCATTCTTCCTTATCCCAAAGAAAATATAAATATGGTTATTGGTAAATTAAATTTGATAACCAATATACAGTTTCAAATAAACATTCTGTTTAATAGATTTTACATATTAGTAGTTCCTTTAAAAATGTCAGAGTATTAAATGTTTTGTTTTGAATAGTATCATATTTTGACAAAATCATTTGTGCTATTTACTTTTGAATCATCAATTATTTTATCAATATAATATTAAGATTATTAGGATTCATATTTTCCCGATCCCTTTATCATTTCTAGGGTGTTGAGGGTTCACGAAAGCATACCATTTAGTAATTGCTAACATTTTATTATGTATCAAATGTTTGTTAAATATTTAATGGATTTTATTAAAGATAATTTGGAATTATGTTACACATGATTTTTGTTAGGTGGAAAATGTTACGTTTTTGAAATATATTACATATTAGAAAAAGTTTAGTACACATCGATTTAAAAAATATTATGTATTAATATTTTTTTATGTATCAATTATAATTTCTTACTAAAATATATTACACTGATATATTTTTACGTAGGAAATTATATTAAGTATCAGATTTGTTTATTTCCTTTAATAAAGAAATTATTTATGGATAATGGATGGTGATGTCATCAAATATCTATGTTAGTGCAGAGTTTTAATGTGTGAATCAATAATATATATATTAAACCAATTAAATACAGTTTTATAAAGCAGGAATGGGTCATGAAATCATATGAAAAATAAAGTGGGGGAAAGTGATGGGCCCTAAGCGAGCAAAGTAAGGGGGCAGGTTTGATGCCGGTAAAAAAAAGAGAGAATAACACAACTTACAAAAAAGAAAAATAAAGTAAATCGCATAAGTTAAAAAATAAAACGCATAAAATAAAATAAAAATGATTAACATTTATAAAAAGCCTTAATATGGAGACGTTTCAAAAAAAAAAACAGTGAAACGTAGGTTTTTTTAATTGTTTTTTTAATAAAAATTGGCAAAATGGGTTAGTGTTCTAATTAATATAATTAATAAATAATAATTCAATTTATAATATAACTAATGATTAATAATATGATTAAAATATAAGTAATTAATTATATAAATATTAATAAATAATTAAGTGATTAAAATAATTAATAACTATTAATATATATATTATGTGATTGGGGGCACAGTTACATTAAATATACACACCACACACACAAGTACGAACGTTAGACCATAATAACTAATAATATACTTAGTAATTACCAATATAATTTATATAGATTAATAATTAACTATATAACCAGAAAGGATAGTTACAAAACCAAAGACTATGACCAATAGCATAAAATAAAAATTTACAAGATTATGAAAATGAGAGTTTTACAAATGTACTTTTTCACTCGGCCATTCACGTTCGACAAAACTCTCTCTATTAGGTTGATTACATCCGCCACCGCAGAACACAACGAAAGGAAGAAAATTGCAGTAAATCGCATGCTTGGGGACTTAATCCCTCAAACCGCAAACCGTCTCGCACTCCACCCAAACCCCTGACCACCGCACCACCAACGGTGGATCCGGCATAACTCCCTCTATCTAAACAAACGGATTACATTCAACCCCTTTATTAGTAAGGTGATAAACTATTGCATCTGTGAAGGTATGGCAAATAACCATTTCTGGAGACCATTGTGAAAGATGTTCCCATGAGAGGAGAGTTTTTCTTCTCTTAATCTTTAGAAAGGTGGGTCTTATTCATATACGCACGCTGCAAAGAAAGACGGCCCTAGGACTCATCCCCGCGACCGGCGCCCCACACTCCAACCCCCCTGCCACCAAAACCACCTATGGGGGGCATTTTTCTTCTCTTAATTGATTGAACAATGCATGTAGAGTAGCATTCAATCCAATGATGCATCCACCCTTACTGAATCCCCAACTTCATTGCCCTAATCATAACTTTCATTACAACTTCAAGTGCATATGTGTTTCCACGGTTGTTAGGAGATTTGTTGTTGTGGCAATCCCTAAGAAATAGCCAAGACTAGTTGGATGAATTACAAAAGGAACCAGATAAACTGTTTTATCAAGAAAACAAGAAACAAAGGCAATGATGAAGATTCAAGATTGGTGCGTTGCAAGCAAGAAACGTGAAATAAAATGAATATAGAAATATAACGTGTTGAGGTCCACTGTAGACTTATGTGAACAACTAGAACACCGCCCTTAAGATATTTAATTCTATAAGAAAAGGAAGCAAGATAGTAGACTTGAAAGCAGTAAAATGGACCATAGAAACTATTTTGAGGAATGATCCTAGTTAAACTTGGCGGTGATGATGAAACCCATCACAATGAGTTAACATTTAGTATTCTTAGACGGACACACACTACACACGTGAATAGAAGGATGCATCAGATTTCTTAGAAACAAAAATTAAAGAACAATAAAGATAAACCTCTTATAGTGGTGGATCTCTTTATCGATATCTGAATGACTGCTGAAATGGTGTTCTTTGACTTCTGACTCCTTCATGCATAACACCCTCGCTTCAGAGGTTGGACAATCTTCATCGCGCTCCATCGAATCTCTATATTGAGACCAACATAAATGATGAAATGTCTTCCTTCACTGCTACAGATAGCGTATTTTAAAACCCTAGAAATAAGATTTGTCCGTGCTAAAAAAGCGATGACATGCTAAGAATCCTTAAAAGTTGCGAATTTTATAGGTGCTAAAACAAAAGCAGTGATAAAGATTGCCGGTATCAGCGTTTATTTTTAGCTTTGATTAATGCACCATTTTTCAGTGCTTTTATTTAGCGCTGATAGAGAGTCTTTATCAGTGATAAAAAATCACTAATAAAGAACATATTTATCATTACTATGAAAAAGACGTGATAATGTTCATCTTTATCGGTGCTAAAACAAAAGTGCTAATAAATATATCATTTATTAGTGTTTTGTTTAGTATTGATAAAGATGACATTTATCAGTATTTTTTTAGTGTTGATAAAGTAACTATTTATCAGCGTTGATAAATTCCACCTTTATTGACGTTAAAACAAAATCGATCATAAATACACATTTTATCACCGCTTTTTCTAACGTTGATAAATGTGGCCTTTATATGCAATTTTTGTTAGCGGTAATAAAATTTGAAAAAAGAAAGTATTTTTTAAAACCCGTTCCGACTCCCACACACCCATTTTTATTAGCACTCACAACACCCCTTTGGTATCGCTTTTCCACTATTCGATTACCTGTTCACCCTCGCGTGCACGAGATCCCGATCCTGTGACCTCTCTTTGAAATTCAAACTCTTTTACCACCACCTCAATCTTGTTTATTATATATTTGATGACATTTCTATTTATTTATGCATTATTTTCATACAAACTTTTATTCATATATTTATATGTATTTATATAGTTATTTTTAAATAAATTTATAAAATATGTGTGTGTGTGATATATATACTTATATTTATTTAAATATATCATATATTAATATTCATTTACATATATTAGAATATAAATATAAATATATATCCATTTGTTAATAAATACATACATATGTATATATAAATATTATATATAAATTTGTATGATTATATATATATATATTCGTATACTTTTATAATGTAAAAAAATGTTTAGTTATTGTTTTAAAGAAAAAGGATAATAATTATTTTCATATGATTATTTTTAAATACATTTAAAAAAAATATATTTTGTTTTGAGTAGTATAATATTTTGAAAAAATGATTTGTATTTTTTACTTACGAATCATCAATTGTTTTCTTAATATAATATTAAGATTACAAGGCCTCCGATTTTACAGAGCCCTTTCTTTAAAAAGTACAGCACATAAAATAAAATAAAAATGATTAACATTTTAAAAAAACCTTAAGAAGGGAAATGCAGGTTTTTTTAATGGTTTTTAAAAAAAATAAAAATCTGCAAAATGGGTTAGTGTTCTAATCAATATAATTAATAAATAATAATAAAATTAATATAATTAATAATAGAATCAATAATTAATAATATGATTAAAATATAAGTAATTAATTATAAAAATATTATTAAATAATTAAGTAATTAAAACAATTAATAACTAATAATATAATTAATATATTCGGTAATTAACAATATAATTTGTATATATTAATAATTAACAACATAATCATAAATGACAGTTAGGGCTCCAAAGACCTTGACTAATAACATAAAATAAAAAATTACATGAGTCTAAAAGTGGGAGTTTATCCCGTCCCACTAGGTCATTCAAGTTCAATGGAACTCCCTCATTCCAAATAAAGGGGTTACATTCGACCTCTTTATTAGGGAAATCCACTATTGCATTTGCCTCTGCGATGGTGTGAGAAATAACAAAGTTTGTGGAGTATATTCCCCGGAGACATGTAGACCATCGGGGAGGATCTCTAACAATGTTTGCACCATAATTAGGATCCACAAAACCAATAATATCATGCTCATAACTACAAGTATTTCCAAAACAAATACGTAGATCAGAAGACATAGAAACATACCTTAACAACCACTTTAATACATGACAATGAGGCTTCCCTGAGTTTCCCATAAACCGGCTCAAGGTACATACAACAAAGTCAATTTAAGGTCTAAAACATATCATATCATACATAAGGCTTCCCACTATATTAATATAGTGTATTTTATTCTTAAAGGCTACATCAGAATCACAACATGGGGACTAGGACTCGAACACCTTAGAGTAAGGTCCCAGAGGCATATTCAAAGGTTTCAAGTGATCAAACAAATACCACTTGAAAACCTTATCAACGTAGTTAGGTAGACTGAGACAGATATAACGCTCTGGTTTGTTTGTTCCTAATAATTTCCATACCTAATATTAATAATATGATTAAAATATAATTAATTATATATATATATAATGATATGGATTTACCATGTATTTTTTTAATTATATGAAATTATTATGAGTCTGAAAAAATTAACGGCGCGTGATTCTGAGACCCGGTGTGCCCGTAATGAATTTCTGATCTTTTTTTAAGGTATGTTTGGAAAACGAGCGAGTTGCATTTTCTAACATTTGAATCGGTGCTCGGATTAAAAATCCGAGAGCACAGTTGAATCCGCAGCACCGTGATTCATTTAAGGAAGACTTCACTTCGACCACAGTAAGTCGGGAGAAAAAGATAGTTTTTGGACATTTAAAACAATAATAAAATAACGAAGTCATTTTATTTATTTTTTTTCTTTTTTAACAATGGACAAACGGCGGTGGCGGGACCAACGATATGTCAATCCATTAATTGTCTTGACTCCTCAATCTTTGTAACAACACCATTGGAATTTGGGAGTTTCATTAATTAAATGAACCTCATAAATTCCCAACGATGTTACCCACCTCATCCCCCTCCTATTTATATGGAGCTTGAGGAGGGGTATTGACACGACTTCACAAAGCGACGAACTTCTGGTAAAGTACCGCGACGCCAACCACTTGAAGGACCGGACCAGTTCCAGCGAGCGATGATGAGCACCACTGAATCACGAACGACAAACACCGACTTTTCCTCAAACGTGAATGTTCTCCAATGATCTTGAGGTAGGGTTTATTTCTTGTCTAATTTTAAGATTTGTTAAATCATTATACTACCCTCTCGCTATCAAGTTAACGCGAAGGGCGCGTGCCAAACGAATAAGGCACAATTCCTCCGCCTTTTGATGGAATTTGATGTGTTTTTCACGAGCAATTTATTTGGGATGGACGAAACCCAGAACAGTGGGTTTAGCAAGGAAGAGGGCATCCCAGGGAGGTCGTTGATACCTTCGTATGGAGAAATGAGTCACCAGAGCTCACCCGGTGACCCGCGGAAGACCGTTGGTGCGGTAGCATCGGCGACAGGTGCCGGTGGGTGACGACGACGGCTAGCAACGACCGACCGTGGAGGAGATGGTGGTGTACCGTCGCGCTCCGCTGACGAAGAAGGCCGAGACTGTAGCTGCGGTGGGTGAATAGGGTGGCTGGCTCGGGCCAGCTGCTGATGGCGGAGCGGCTTGCAACGGTGTGCCGCCGGAGAGAGGGGAGGGACATAGAGCTGCGGAAGACAGTTGCGGCCGGCACCGGCCGACTGCAGGCGGAGGCGAGCGGCATGTCGTCCCGCACCGCTGAAGATGACCGCGACTCTAAAGTCGCGGCGAGGGCCAGGACCTACTCCCTACGGGTCCCGCGGGAGACCTGGCAGCGCCCTGTGGTGCCGCTGCTCCGACTCCGAACGGAGACCCCCCCCCCCCCCCGTGCCAACTAGGGCGGGCCGCGCCCCTCCAGGACGAGCTCTCCGCGGTCCAGACTAACCAGGTCGGGTCAGACCTGGACCAGGTCGGGCGACTCGAACCGGGTCGGCCCGTTTGTGTCAGATCGAACCCAGACCCAACGAGGTCCAGTTTCGCTTAAAGGGCCATAACTTGTGAACCAGACGTCCGTTTGATGAACTGTTTGCGGCGTTGGGATCCTTGGAGTGAGAATGTCCTTTTGGTATACTCCACATGAGTTTTGGAGAAATTTGGAGTATAGTTGGGTTGGATCGAACTTGAATCCAACTGGGACCTCGATTCTAAAATGCTTATAAGTCATAGACCGGGCGTCCGATTGACGCGCCGTCTATTGCGTTGGAACCCTTACGACATGGAAGTCTTTTAGGATACTTCTTTGTGGAACTTTTTGGCGGTTGAGGTACGACCTATAGCTTGAGGAGCGGATCCTCCCAGAATCAAGTGTGCTTAGTGTGGGAATTTAGTGGTTAGTTGTAACGTGAAGAAAGAACCTTGATCCTTTGTGGGTCAATTTGTATCAATCCTGTGTGGGTCAGTGCCTAGAGATCCTATGTGGGTCAACATCTATCAATCCTGTGTGGGTTCGTAGCAGAGCCTCTCGAGAGAATAAGATGATCTAGATTTATGACTAATCATCTGTAATTCTGTACTTAAGTTATATACCCGGTGTGAGCTGAGTATTCTACCTTCATGGTGTTACATTCGTGGTGTTACCTTTATGGTACTTTTACCTTCGTGGTGTTACATTTGTGTTACTTTTACCTTCGTGGTGTTACCTTCGTTGTGTTACCTTTATGGTATTCTTCTCTCATGGATCAGTTCTGTAAATGACTTAAAAGTTGGATCTTTATTGTTTCCTCATGTATGAGACGAGTATATTTTGATAAATTAGGAATATGTATGAGAATATAGCTAATTAGAGTTGATGAATATTGTTTCGTGCTTTGTGGTTTTTTCTTTGTGGAACTCTGGGATACCTTTGGGGAGTCTCGAGATCTCTACTGTGTATTGTTATACTCACCCCTGCACGGGATACACCCGCACCTTGCTGTGTCTTGTGCAGAAGATGAACACCACTGATCGAGGTTGAGGGAGCTGGGACTAGATGATGCTCAAAGGTGGACCATTTGACGTGATGTGGCACAGTGACTACTGATCGTGAGTTGTACCTACCCTATAGGTAGAATCCTCGGTGGACATTTCAGGAGTCGTTTTCTCTTTAATTTGTACTTATACTTTCCTGTTAGGATTGTATTCCAGCCCCTTTACTTTTAGTACACTTTTTACTACAGTAGTTTACTTCATGGTTTCTTCTTATTGTGTTCTTGGATTGTGTGTTTGTACAGGTTTAAAGACAATGCCTTCTTGTTATAGGGATACACCTTTCCGATGCTAGTCGTCAGCCCCTGACCTATGGAAGGCGGGCTTGGGATAGTCTCGACACGGGCCCCAAAGGACGGGTCGTGACAAAGTGGTATTAGAAGAGTTGGTTCAACCGAAGAACTAGGACTCTAATATTTTCAATGCGGTAATAATGTTAAGTGTTAAGAATTTGGTTTTCAGTTTGGGGAATCCAGTGTTGCTATGGAGACCGATATATCCATACACTAGGACTCTGAATTCTGATTTCTGAATCAGTGCATGAAAACACTGATTGCGTGTGTTTTTGAAAAGTTTTTCTTATGATCTTTTTGAGTCAACTCACCAGGTATAACTTATTGACTGTGACACACCTGTTTTATTTTAAGATTCTGACACGTAGACAGCTATCCAGGATTTTCGAGAGAGTACATGATGACGGCCCACTGAGTGATGAGGCTTTGGTGCAAGTCCCTGTTACGACAATAGTACTATCGGGTAGTGCACCAGCACCACCACCACCCATTGGGAAGCAGATGCCACCATCCCCACTAGCAGAGGGTGCACACCAACTAAGCGTGTTGCATGAGTTTTCGCGGCAGAGGTCTCCGAGGTTCCAAGGTGGGATGGATCCACAGGTGGTTGAGGACTCGCTGGAGGCTGTGGCCAGAGTTTTTCAGTTAGTTGGGACTCCAGCTGATTTGATGGAGATCCTAGCTGCCAGTCTCTTCTAGGGAGTAGCTAAGAGATGGTGGAGTCTGACACTTTAGATACACGATGAGGCAACCCTCACATGGGTGAAATTTGAGGGTCTTTCAGGGCAGATTTCATCCCAGCAACCCTATGCTCAGTGCATACACAGGAGCTGCTGCACTTACAGTAGGGCAACATGACTATGGCCCAATACTCGGCGAGGTTCACTGTTCTCTCCTGCTACTCTAATAACATGGTACAAGACCCTTTTTTAGGGCCCATACCTTTGAGTAGGGTCTCCGACGGGAGATTAGAGCATCGATGATATCGCTCAACATTCCGACGTAGGCTGGGGTGCTAGAGTGTGCGCTTTTGGTGGAGAGATTCCTAGCTGAGCATACACCGACATCGAGAGCCACCACCAGACATTAGGTAGCAGAGTCATTCTCAGCAGGCAGTAGACAGATGAGGCAGGGGCCCAAGTGGGCCAAACATTCTGGTGGATGACCTTAGGATATAGGGTCAGTGGTGAGGGGCTCACGGGACAGAGGAGGATAGATGAGGGGAAGACAATGCTACTCGTGCGGCGGGCAGGGTTACATGGCTCGCAACTGCCTGACCCGACGTACGGACAACCATCCGACAGTCGAGGGATTGCCTAGGCAGAGGCATAGGTTTGAGCGAGGAGGTCCACAGGGCGGTGGACATGGCAGAGGAGTTGGCCATGCAGCAAATGGTGGTCGACGATTCGAGGTTCTACTACCACCACCTCCAGGTGGTCCACCCCGACCACAGGGAGCAGGTGGACAAGGATGAGCTTAGCTCCAGGAAACAGAGACCTATGACCACAATAATTTGGATATGATTTGAGGTATGATCTGTGTCTACTCCACCTTAGCTGCAGTACTTATATACATAGGTTCCAATCACTCTTTTATTGTCACAACCCTCATTTAGAGCTCAGAGATTCCGATTGAGCTGTTGGATCGATCCTTATGATTAGAGACTCCTACGGGAGGGGATTCGTTGATTACACACTTGTTCTGGAAATGTGAGATTACTCTAAGAGGCGAGAGCTTCGGTTGTGATCTTCTAGTAGCGACATCGAGGCCTTACGATATCATCTTGGGTATGAACTGGTTATCTACAGTCCATGTTCAGATTGACTGCATTAGGCACAAAGTGAGGTGTTTCCATGAGGATGGGACTAGGTTTTCCTTCAAAGGCAAGAAGGGAACCTTTGCAGCACAGGATGTAATTACCCAGAGAAGGGTGCAGCTGATCACACATCAGTTGGCTAGACTTACCCTTGGGGTAGTTGATGTTGAGAGTCCGAGCAATCCTGTAGTGGTGGAACAGTTTGATGATGTCTTCCCTGATGATGTTTCAGGACTACCTCCTCGCAGAGACATAGAATTTTACATTGACCTGTACCCTGACATGACACTGATATCTACACCATCATATCAGATGGCTCCCGCAGAGCTTCATGAGTTACGAGTACAGTTGGAGGACTTGTAGAGGAAAGGGATCATAAGGCCCAGTGTTTCTCCATGGGTAGCCCTGATTTGGTTCTCCAAGAAGGTAGATGGGAGTTTGAGACTCTACGTGGACTATCGACACCTGAACCAGGTAACCTTGAAGAACAAGTATCCACTTCCGAGTATTGATGACCTTTTCAACCAGCTAAAGGGAGATCGTTTGTTTTCGAAGATAGACCTCAAATCAGGCTATCATTAGCTCAGGGTACGAGATGAGGATGTGCAGAAGACGACCTTCATATGTTGGTATGGCCACTATGATTTCTTGGTTATGCCATTCAGAGTGACCAACACCTCATCAGTGTTCATGGAAATCATGAATAGGATCTTTTAGCCTTACCTCAATCACTTTATGGTGGTCTTCATTGATGAAATCTTAGTGTACTAGGCATCGGAGGAGGAGCTTGCCTATCATCTGCAGATAGTTCTCGATACACTTTGAGGACACCATCTTTATGGTAAGCTCTCAAAGTTCCAGTTCTGGATACAGGAGGTCCATTTTCTGGGACATGTTATCTTGGAGGCTGGAGTTGTAGTGGATCCGGAGAAGATAGAGGTTGTGCTTGCTTGGAAACCACCTAGGAGTGTGACTGAGGTACAGAGCTTCCTAGGGTTGGCTGAGTACTACCGGAGATTCGTACCCGACTTTTCAAGAGTTGCTACACCCTTTCCAGCATTGATGAAGAGGGGAAAACCCTTCGTATAGACAGAGAGTTTCCAAAAGGGTTTTCAAGAGCTGAGGCAGAGATTAATGAGTGCCCCCCATCTTGAGTCTACCAGAAGAGGGTGTTGGGTATGTAGTCTACTACGATGCATCAGGGACTGGACTTGGATGTGTCATGATGTAAGAGCAAGCAATGATCACTTATGGTTCATGACATCTAAGTCCAAATAAACATAACTACACTACCCATGACCTGTAATTAACAGTAGTGGTTTTCACCTTGAAAATGTGGCGACATTACTTGATGGGTGAACATTTTAAAGTTTACTCTGATCACAAGAATCTCAGGCATATCTTCTCTCAGAAGGTCCTAAACCCGAGACAATGACGATGGATGGAGTTTCTCTAGGACTATGACTTTGAGATAGTATACACTTTTAGGAAGGGTAACGTAGTGACAGACGCACTCAGCTGGAGGTTTGGTTTACAATTGCTGAGTGAGGTGATAGAGAAGCTATCCGCGTTGCAGATATCCTTTGTGGATAGAGATGGAGCAGCTTACCTCCAGTTTATGACTGTCACTCCCCCACTTCTTCAGTGAGTTCAAGAGGCACAAATTGGGGACATTGACTGTGAGACTCGACGTGCCCATATATCCTCAGGACATGAACCTGATGGATTTTATGAAGGTGGGGAGCACAAAATCCTCTTTAGAGGACGCACCATGGTACCACTGGTGCTACAAGAGGAGGTGTTGATGGAGTTCCATACGTCCCCTATGAAGGTACATCCTGGTATGGCGAAGATGTACCCGGACCTCCGACGTCAGCACTGGTGGCCAGAGATTAAGAAAGCATAGAAAAAGTTTGTTTCACGATGCCTCACTTGTGAGCATGTGAAGGCCAAGCATCAGGTTTCAACAGGCTTAGCACAACCACTAGTGGTTCCAGAGTGAAAGTGGGATGGTATCTCCATGGACTTTGGGACAAAGATTCCATGTACGTCCATGGGACATGATTCAATCTGGGTGACTGTTGACCGACTCACCAATTCGGCCCACTTCCCACCTATCTAAGAGCAGGGTTTAGTAGAGGGCGTGAGACGCCTCTACGTACAGGAGATTGTGAGACTTTATGGGGTTCCATCGATAATCATCTCTGAACATGACACACGTTTTACTTTTTGGTTGTGGAAGGGATTAGAGGAGGCATTCAGGACTCAGCTGCGTTTGGGCACCGCCTTTCATCCTCATACGGATGGTCAAATAGAGCGGACCAAACAGACACTTGAGGGCATGCTTCGTGCTTGCGTCCTAGATTTTAGCCACAATTGGGAGGACCACCTTCCCTTGGTGGAGTTCGCATACAACAAGAACTATCACTCCACCATCAGTATGTAACCATTTGAGGCCTTGTATGGTCGACCTTGCAGATCACCTCTATGATGGATAGACCTAGGGGAGTCAGCACTTATGGGTCCAGAGTTGGTACGGGCTACCACTGGGAATGTGAAGATCATCCAGGAGCAGATAAAGACCACACAGAGTAGGCATAAGTCTTATGTTGACAGGAGACAGAGGCCTTTGGAGTTTGAGGAGGGAGACCATGTATTTCTTTGGGTCTCACCTTGACGAGGTTTGCAAATATTTGAATGGGGCGGCAAGTTATCTCCGAGGTTGATCAAACCTTTTCAAGTTCTAAATAGAGTTGGTGAGGTGGTGTATTGCCTGGCTCTTCCTCCACAGATGCATCGGGTGCATGATGTTTTCCATGTGTTGCATCTGAGGAGGTACGTGCATGATCCATCACACGTTATCGACTGGAGCGAGTTGGACATTGATGATGGGGTGACATTTACAGAGTTTCTAGTGGAGATTGAGGATCAATAGGAGTGGGTCCTTCGTGGACGATCGATTCCTCTGGTGCACGTTTGCTGGAAGCACAAGAACCTCTAGGAGAGCATTTGGGAGAGGAAGGCTCAGATTCGTGATCAGTACCCCCATCTGTTTCCTTAGTCTATGTTGTGGCTTTTGGGGACTAAAAGCCCTAAGGTGGGGAGAATGTAATGACCCAGATTTTCCAAATATTTTTTTAATTATATGAAATTGTTACGAGTCTGTGAAAATTGACTATGTGTGATTCTGAGGCCCAGTGTGCCTAGAATGAATTTATAAACTTTTTTTTATGTTACGTTTAATAAATATACAAGCGGCGTTTTATAACTTTTGAACCGGTTCTCGGATTAAAAATCCGAGAGCACCGTTGAATCCGCAGCACTGAGATTGGATTAAGGAAGCCTTCAATTCATCCGCACTAGGTCGGGAGAAAAATATAGTTTTTCGACATTTAAAAGAATAATAAAATAACAAATTTATTTTTTTTCTTTTCCTTTAACATAAAAGCGGCGGTGGCAGGACCAATGACATGTCAAGCCATTAATTGACTTGACTCCTCAATCTTTGTAACAATACCGTTGGAATTTGGGAGGTTTATTAATTAAATAATCCTCATAAATTCCCAATAGCGTTACCCACCTCTTCCCCCTCCTATTTATATGAATATTGGGGAGGGGTATTGGCATGACTTCACCAAGCGACAAATTTCTGGTAAAGTACTGTGACGCCAACCACTTGGAGGATCGAACTAGTTCCAGCGAGCGGTGCCGAGCGCCACTGAATCACGAACGACAAGAACCAAATCTTCCTCAAATACGGACATTCTCCAATGATCTTGAGGTATGGTTTACTTCTTATAAAATTTCAAGAGTTGTTAAATCATTATACTACCCTCTTGATATCAAGATAACATGGAGGGCGCAGTCCAAACGAACAAGGCTCGGTCCCTTTTTCTTTTGTTGGAATTTGACGTGTTCTTCACGAGCAATTTATTTGAGATGGACGAAACCCAGAATGATTGGTTTAACGACGAAGAGGGATTCCCAAGGAGGCTGTTGATACCTTTAGATGGAGAAACTAGTCACTAGATCTCACCCGGTGACTTGCGGAAGACCGTCGGCGTGGCACCGGCACGAAAGCACTGGTGACCGGTGTGGGCGGCGCACTGTCGCGTGCCGCCGGCGAAGAAGGCCGCGACGGGTGAATACGACATCCAGCTCGGGCTGGCTATGGAAGGTGGAGTGGCACGCCGCCGAAGAGAGGGACAAGGCATATAGTTGTGATGGACAATGGCGGCCGACACCAGACAGTCGCAGGCGGAGGTGAGCGGCACGCCATCACGCGCCGCTGAAAACGGAAACGGCTCGGAAGCCACGACGGAGGGCTTGGAACCACTCCCTGTGGGTCCCGTGGGTGACTTGGCGGCACCCCTTGGTGCCACTGATCTGACTTCAAATGGGAGGAAATGCCCCCCGTGCCAGCTAGGGTGGGCCCTACGAGCCTAGCGGGCCGGGCCCTCCGCGCCTAGGCCGCCTGAGCCGAGGTGGCCGTGCCCCTATGTGGGCCAGGCCGCGCCAGCCCAGCGGGCCGCACCAACCAAGTGGGCCAGGCCGGTCCACAGCCTAGCCCAACCGGGCCGGCCCAGGCCTGTACGGGCCGGGCCTGGTCGGACTGGACCCGAATCCAACCAGTCCCAGTTTTGTTTAAAGGCCCATAACTTATGAATCAGACGTCCGTTTGACGAACCGTCTGTGGGTTTGGGATCCTTGGAGTGAGACAATACTTTTGGTATAATCCACTTGAGTTTTAGAGAAATTTGGAGTATGTTCAGGTTGGATCGAACCCAAATCCAACCAGGCCCTCGGTACTATAACGCTTATAAGTCACAGACCGGGCATTCGATTGGCGCGCTGTTTGTCGCATTGGAACCCTTACGACATGGCGGTCCTTTGAGAAACTTCTTTGTGGAACTCTTTGGAGATTGAGGTATGATCGATGTATTGAGGAGTGGATCCTCCCAGAATCAAGAGTGCTTAGTGCATGAATCTAGTGGCTAGCTATAATGTGAAAAAAGAACATCGATCCTATGTGGGATAGTATCTATCGATCCTGTGTGTGTCAGCGCTTAGCGATCCTGTGTGGGTCAGCATCTATCGATCCTGTGCGGGTCAGCGCCTATCGATCCTGTGTAGGTTATCTTATATCGGTTCTGTATGGGTCCGCAGTAAAGCCTCTTGATAGAGTAAGATGATCTAGATTTACGACTATTCATCTGTAATTCTGTACTTAAGTTATATACCTTGTGTGAGCTGAGTCTTTTACCTTTGTGGTGTTACCTTCATGGTGTTACCTTTGTGGTACTTTTACCTTCATGGTGTTACCTTTTTGGAACTTTTACCTTCACGGCGTTACCTTTGCGGTATTCTTCCCTCGTGGATCAGTTGTGCAAATGACTTAAAAGTTGGATCCTTATTGTTTCCTCATGTATGAGACGATTATATTTTGATAACTTAGGTATATGTATGGGCATATACCTAAGTAGATTTGATGACTACTGCATTGTGCTTTGTGGATTTTCCTTTATGGAACTCTGGGAAAACTTCGGGGGGTCTCAAGATCCCTACTAAGTATTGTTATTCTCACCCCTCCACAGGCTATGCCCGCATCTTGCTATGTCTTGTGCAGATGTCAGACAACATTGATCAAGACTGAGGGAGCCAGGACTGGACGATGCTCAGATGTGGACCATTTGACATGATGCAACACAATTACTACTGACCGTGAGTTGTACCTATCCTATCCGTAGGATCCTCAGTGGACGTTCTAGGAGCCGTTTTCACTTTTAGTTGTACTCGTACTTTCCATTTGGGCTTGTATTCTGGCCCCTTTACTTTTAGTACACATTTTACTACAGCAGTTTACTTCGTGGTTGCTTCTTGTTGTGTTCTTGGATTGTGTGTTTGTACAGGTTTAAAGGCAATACCTTCCCGTTGTATGGATACACCTTTTCGGTGCTAGTCTCCAACCCTTGGCCTATGGAAGGCAGGCTTGGGGTAGTCTCGACACGGGCCCCGAGGGACGGGTCGTGACAAAGTGAGGTAGTCACGACACGAGCCCCGAGAGATGCATTGACTGCTGATTGTGAGCTGTACCTACCCTACAGGTAGGATCATCGATGGACGTTCCAGGAGCCATTTTCTCTTTCAGTTCCAATTGGGCTTGTACTCTGACCCCTTTAATTTCAGAACACTTTTTACTACAGCAGTTTACTTTGTGGTTGTTTTTTGTTGTGTTCTTGGATTGTGTTTTTGTACAGGCTTAAAGGCAATGTCAAACCATTATAGGGATTCGCCTTTCTGATGCTAGTTGAAAGTCCCTAGCCTTTGGAAGGTGGTCTTGGGGTAGTCACAACATGGGCCCCAGGGGATGGGTTGTGTCAATACAAATATTAATAAATAATTAAGTGATTAAAATAATTAATAACTAATAATATATATATTATGTGATTAGGGGTAAAATTACATTAAACACACACACCACCCACACTAGTCCGAAAGTTAGACCATAATAACTAAAAATATACTTTGTAATTACAAATTTAATTTATATAGATTAATAATTAACAATATAATCAGAAAGGATAGTTACGGAACCAAAGACCTTGACCAATAGTATAAAATAAAAATTTACAAGAGTATGAAAATGAGAGTTTTACAAATGTACCATTGCAACAGGTCATTAAAGTTTGGCGTAACTCTCTCTACTAGGTCTATTACATTCGTCACCATGGATCACAATGTAAGGAAGAAAATTACAGTAAATCGCATGCCTGGGGACTTAACTCCACGAACTTCCCCACACTCCACCCAAACCCTGACCACCCCACCACCAACGGTGGGGTCAGCGTAACTCCTATCCAAAAAAATGAATTAAATTCAACCCCTTTATTAGCAAGGTGATCAAATATTACATTTGGCTCCATGAAGGTATGACAAATAACATAGTTTATGGAGACCATTGTAAAAGATGTTCCCATGAGAGGAGAGTTTTTATTCTCTTAATTGATTGAACAGTGCATGTAGAGTTGCATTCAATCCAAATATGCCTCCACCCTTACTAAATCCCCAACTTCATTGCCCTAATCATAACTTTCATTTAAACATCAAGTGCATATATGTTTCCACAGTTGTTAGTAGGATTCTTGTTGTGACTATACCTAAGCAATAGCCAAGACTAGTTGGATGAATTACAAAAGGAGCCAGATGAATTGTTTTATCAAGAAAGCAAGAATCAGAGGCAACAATGAAGATTCAATATTAGCGTGTTGCAAGTAAGAAACATGAAATAAAATGAATATAGAGATATAATGTGTTTCCGTCCACTATAGACTTATGTGCACAATGAGAACACTGCCCTTAAGATGTCTAATTCTAAAAGAAACTGAAGCAAGATAGTATAATCAAAAGCAGTAAAATTGACCAAAGAAACTATTTGAGGAACGAGCTGGTTAAACCTGGCAGTGATGATGAAACCCATCACAATGAGTTAACATTTCGTATTCTTATACATACACACACTATACCCATGAATAGAATGATACATTAGATTTCTTAGCAACAGAAACTAAAGAATAATAAAGATAAACCCCTTACAGTGGTGGATCTCTTCAATGAGATCCGAATGACCGCTAAAATGGTGTTCTTTGACCTTTTATTCATTTACTCATGGGAGCTTAGCTCCAAAGGTTGCACAATCTTCATTTCTCTCCACAAAATCTCTATATTGTGACGAACATAGATGATGGAATGTCTTCCTTCACTAATACATATCACGCATCTAAAAACCCTAGAAATGAGATTTGTTAGTGGTAAAAAATTGATGATATGCTAAACATTGTGACCTTTCTAGGTGCTAAAATAGAAACATTGATGAAGATTTCCGGTATCAGCGTTTATTTTTAGCTCTGATTAATGCATCATTTATCAGTGCTTTTATTTATCACTGATAGAGGGAGTCTTTATCAGTGCTAAACAATCACTAATAAAGGTAACCTTTATCATTACGAAGAAAAAGCCGTGATAATGTCCACCTTTATTGTTGCTAAAACAAACACATTAATAAATATATCATTTATTAGCATTTTTTATGTTGATAAATGTGTCATTTTTCAGTATTTTTTAACATTGATAAAGACACTATTTATCAGCATTGATAAATGCCACCTTTATTGACGTTAAAATAAAACGATCATAAATACACATTTTATCATCACTTTTTTTTAACGTTGATAAATGTGGTCTTTATAAGCAATTTTGTTAGCCGTAATAAAATTTGAAAAAAGTAATTTTTACCGGCTCCTACTATCACACACCCCTTTTTGTCAGTGCTCACAACACCCCTTTAAAATCACTTTTCCACTATCCGACTACTTGTTCACCCTCACGTGCACTAGATCCAGATCCTGTGACCTCCCTTGTGAAATTCAAACTCTTTTAACACTACCTCAATCTTGTTCAAATCCTGGGAGTCCACTTTTGGGGTGAGCCTCTCCCCCAGGATCCACCCGTCTTGTCGGGTCGCTCGGTCTCAACTGGGTGGGCAAAATGAGGCGCGAACCAATGTGCTGACGGATTGCATTGACAAACCATCGCTGATCTGGCTATCACCCTCTGGGATGCTCTGCCATCTTGGCTGGAAACAGATCCTTCCCCGGCTAGGGCTTTACCTTAGGGCAGCGACCTCTTCATGGGGGAGGGGGGATACCATGTGTGGAGGGTTCGAAAAGGCCACACATGGGAATTCCCTTTAGAAAAAAATTTATAAAATATATGTGTGTGTGATATACGTACTTATATTTATTTAAATATATCATATATTAATATTCATTTACATATATTAGAATATAAATATAAATATATATCCGTTTATTAATATATACATACATATGTATATAAAAACATTATATATACATTTTTACGGGTGTATATATTCATATAATTTTATAATGTAAAAAATGGTTAGTCATTGTTTTAAACAAAAATGATAATGATTATTTTAATATGATTATTTTTAATTACATTTATTGACATATTTTTATTTGAATAGTATAATATTTTGACAAAATGATTTGTATTGTTTACTTACGAATCATCAATTGTTATCATAATATAATATTAAGATTATAAGGCCTCTGATTTTAGAGAGTCCTTACTTTAAAATATGGGTCCATTACATTACATACTCTATAAGATAAAATGGATCGGGACAAAACCTTCCCCCACACACCCCATCCCCCTTACATTAAAGAAAGAAGGCCTGAGGCATGCAATAATATGAAAAATAAGTGGTAAAAAAACAAAAAACATAAAGCATAAAGTTCAGCAATGGGATGGGCGCTATGCGAGAAGAGGGGGAATGTTTGATGTGGTCAAAAGAAAAATATAAGATTCAACTTTGTTTAAAAAATTAAAATGTATAAGCTAAAAAGCACAAGGCATAAAAAAAGATTAACATTTTAAAAAAACCGTAAGAAGGGAAACACATATTTTTTTTTAATAAAAATTAGGAAAATGAGTTACTGTTCTAATAAATATAATTAAACAATAATAATACAATTAATATAAATAATAATACAATCAATAATTAATAATATGATTAAAATATAAGTAATTAATTATAAAAATATTATTAAATAATTAAGTAATTAAATTATTTAATAACTAATAATATACTTAATATATTCAGTAATTAACAATATAATTTATATATATTAAAAATTAACAACATAATCAGAAATGACAGTTAGGGCTCTAAATACCTTGACTAATAGCATAAAATAAAAAATTACAAGATTCTAAAAGTAAGTTTTAAAAAAATCCCATCGCACTAGGTCATTCAATTTCGATGAAACTCCCTCAATCCATATAAATGGGTTACATTCAACCCCTTTATTAGGGAAATCCACTATTGCATTTGCCTACATGAAGGTGTGAGGAATAACAAAGTTCATGAAGTATATTCCCCAGAGACATGTAGACCATTGCGGAAGATGTTCCACAATGTTTGCACCATAATTAGGATCCACAAAACCAATAATATCATGCTAATAACTACTAGTATTTTCAAAACAAATACATAGATTAGAATACATAAAAACATACTGCAACAACTGCTTTAATACATGACAATGAGGTTTCCCTGGTTTGCCCGTAAACCTGCTCAATGTACATACAACAAAGGAAATGTATGATCCAAAACATATCATAGGATACATAAGGCTTCCCACTATATTAATATAAGGTGTTTTATTCTTAAAGGATACATCAGAATCACCACTTGGGGACTGGGACTAGGATACCTTGAAGTGAGGTCCCACAGGTATATTCATAGGTTTCAAGTGCTAAAAAAATACCACATGAAAACCTTATCAACATAGATAGGTATACCAAGACAGATATTATGCTCTGGTTTGTTTGTTCCTAATAATTTCCATACTAAATATTTTCTTAGAATTCTAAGATGTTTTATTTCAAAAGAACTATTCAATCGAACTTTAACATGATCGATCAACCTCATGTTTGTTGAGAATATTAATTTTGATCCGATAATTTCATTTGATGTTTCATTGATTTTGATGCTCACAAACACCCTCATTTTTCATACTAATGGAGCTACTTTAAATGAATTTATAGATTATATCAATTGAAATATTTATTTTATTTTATTTGAAATTATAGAAGTACTTCAGATGAATTTTTTATTTTTAAAGTATTATGGATGTCTTAATGATGTCTAGAATTACTCTTCATATCCATACATTTAAGGTAAGTATTAGGTTGAGAACCTAACTTTTGATAAGGAATGTTACTTTTTCTACCTTACGTTTGGACTAAATGTTAGGATTGGTAACCTGAATTTCATGAAGAACCTTACAATTGAGGATAAAATTTATTTATAGTTAACCCAATGTTTGGAAACAATAGTAAATTGTGAACCATACTTTTTATGATTCTACACGCAGGGAAATCCCTATGTTGAATCATTCTACAATGAAATTTGAATTCTAGATTTTTTTTTGAGATTTCAACAATGGTTTTGTGGGAGTATTTATATCATTGAAAGATGTTCGAAGATTTATTCAAATACTTTTCAATAATGGATTAAATCATTCCAATTTGTAAGGGAAGTTAATATTTTCAGTGGGTGTTTAAATTCAAATTTCAAATGCGTTGAGCATTTTGACTATCACGATTTATTTGGTGATATTTCCAAATAATCTTGACCAGAATCAAATCAAATTTCATATTTATTCTCAACGGATTTATCTTGTTGATGTGCATGAAATCATAAATGATATCCTAGAGAACAATCCTTTGAAAAAACTATCTGTTTCTATATGAAATTATGCATGCTAAATTTCTTTATATCTTCGTCGAGATTTTCTAAGATTACTATTGTTTCTATTGCTTTTGTATTTATCTACTGAATCATCTGATGTAGTTTTTTGAAGTTTTTAGGACTACACTTTCGAGACATACATGTTTTGATCTACTATTGTGTTCATGTTCTAATGCTAAGAAGTTTGTTCTACTAGAGCTGTGCTTTCTAGATTGTTATCTATAGAAACTCATAATTTCTTCAAGAGGACTATTTAGTGAAGTCTATTTAATATTCTTTTGAAGATCTCTTCACCTATCAGTTGTATGGGAAACTATGAGATGAACCTGTTTTCAACAATCATCGTCTCTTTTCTGTTGGAGTGTCATCTCCTCATAATAAATCATGTTTCTATGGTTCCTTGAAAAAGAACCAGAATTACCTGTAAAAGTATTGTTGTATGATTTTAACTGCTAGTACTAAGTTAAATAGGTCCTCGGTAAAATGACATGTTTGGTAAAAATCAGTAAGCTCACAGAGAGAGTGTTGGTGGAGTGGACTCTGTGATCTTTGTACCTCAAACCACTATAAAAATTATTGTGTTCTTTTCTATACTTTTCTGTTGCAAAATTTATCTGAAGAAAAGAATACTACATCACTTTCCAATCTTCACAGAAGGATTATTTTTAAATTATCAAATTTTTTTTAAAAGGAAAAAAATCACCCCTTCTTGTTTATTCATGTTTATTCTGAACAACAATTGGTATTAAAGGAGTGCTCTTTGAATAATTATATTAAGCTCTTACAAGATTGAGCCAAAGGTCTTTACGAGGAAAAATGTCTATGGCTAAAGTCAAAGTGGGAATGCCAATGACCAGATCACTATATTTAAATGTATAAAATTACGGATATTGGAAAGCCTGTATGGTCACATATTTGAAGAATCTTAGTTTTAAAGTTTATATGAAGATTGTTATGCCCCATAAAATTCTTGAAGAACCAAAAAAATGGGATGCTATGAAGTAAGCTGAATATTTTATAAATTCAAGATCCATGAATGCAATCACCTATGAACTTGGTCCAGATGAATTCAATCACGCTGCTCAGTTTGCTAATTCTTATTAAAAATGGCAGACAATAATTGTTTCTTATGAATGGATTAACAATGTTATACAGTGGTACAACACTGATAAATTTAAATTTGATACTTTCAGGATGTATGATGGAGAAAGTATTACTCAATTGAATGAAATATTGAATGAATTTTTATTAGTGTTGCTGCCTTGGGAACTTAAACTCTAGTAGTAGATCAGGAAGTTAAAGTTCATATAGTTCTATCCTCAAAGTGGAATTGAATCTATACTGCTATTATACAATCAAAACCTATTAAAAGGTTAAAAATGAATGAATTAATTGGTAATTTAATAATGCACAAAGTTGAAATGCAAGCTGAAGAATAAGATCACAAAATGATCAAGTGGGAGAATACTACTATGAAACATACTTCCCTTAAAGGTAAAAAGAAGATTAAGGATGATTGTGTATCTTCAAATAATTTTATTTGTTAAAACTATGGATAGGAATAGGATCACCTATCTAAAAATTCAGTATGTTCTATAAGAATTAAAGAGTCTTCAAGAAGTCTTATAATGATTCAAGAAAGATTGATCACTAACTGAAAGAATTATGGTTCTATGAATGCAAGTAAATGGGGCATATTAGACCTGATTTCCTGTAGCTGAAAGAGGAGGGATTAAAAATGGAAATGAAAGAGAATAAATACCAAATGAAAACTAATTATCAGAATAATGGTAAGAAGGTTTATGAGGGCTATGTGACGTGTTTATAAAGACTCCAACAATTCCTCAAGTTATGGTTCAGAAAAAGAGCAAACAAATATAAAACCAAACATGTTATTTATGGAAAATGAAAATGAGGTAAAACATACTACTCTTTTGATTCTTATTTTTAAAGTTTCTCAAGTGACGAATTAGCTGAATACTGCTCTATTCATGAAGAAAAATAGGAATCCCTGCTAAAAATTCTTAAATCTTTAAAGAATATTCATAATGTTGTACTAAGTGGAAAATATGTCATGTTAAAACAACACCTTGAATTGAAATAAAAACTAAAAAAAATCCACTTCAAGTTACACTATGCATGAAACTAAAATTAAAGAACTATAGGAAGAAGTAGAATCCTTTAAAAGTGCTTCTAGCATATTTACTAAGTGAGAAGAATCTTTAAATCAAATCCTTAGAAATAATGTTTTCAAAAAAGAATGATATGGAATTAGAAGTAATGGTGAAAAAGATAAGTTATATAGAAACTATTTTGTGTCTAGATTGAAGAACCAAATCATGTATTGGGTTACTTGTTTTTTTATATAGAATTAAATGCCATTATGATAACAGTAATTATTTGAGGAATCCTTAGATTAGTGGTGCAAATAAAGATCTTATTATGAGAATTTTATCTGAAATTAATTCTGTAAACTCTAGAAAATTTGGACAAATATGGTTTCCCAGATCTTTATTGGATGACATTGTAGGACCCAAGAGTATTTGGGTACCAAGAAAATCATTTATTTGATATTTTTGTAGGAGGAAATCCATAGGGATGAAAGTGAAATATGGTACATGGATAATGGATTCTCAAGACACATAGGCGGTGAATTTTCACATTTCCATGCACTATAAAAAGTATTTGGAGGATTGGTCACCTTTGGGGACATTGCTAAATGAAAGATCATTGGAGTTGGATCAGCGGAAGATCCAAAAACAATCCCAATCAAGAAAGTTCTCTATGTTCAAGGAATGATGCATAATTTGATGAGCATTTTTCAACTCTATGATGATTCCTTTTTAGTTGTTTTCCCTAACAATGATTTCTCTATTTTTAAAGATAAACTACTTACGTTTAGATCAAAAATAACTAAAAACGTTTATACTTTAGACCTTAATTTGTTGTGTAAATAGAAAGTGAATTGTTTAACTGTGTAAATAAATGAATCTTGGATATGGCATATGAGACTTAGACATTGCAATATATTTTCCCTATCTAAGTTATATAAAAAGAAATTTGTTTCATATATACAAAGTATTAAGTTTGTTCATGTTGAACCTAAGTGTTTCATTTGTTTTCAAAGTGTTTCAGTATGTGTTTGGTGAGTTTGGATGAAGTTGTGATGTCTAAATAATTGTTATGGATCCATATAAAGTTATCAGATATCAGGATCGAACAATTCACCATCATTAATGCAATGATTGTTTGGACCAATATTTACTTGAAAATACATGTGCTATAGAGTTTGCATTATGTTTTCAACAACATTGGGAAAATAAATTAAGACCATTCAAAATAATATTTTATATGATTATTTGAGAAGAATAAATTTGAGAAGTTGGAATGAAAATTATATTTTGGTTGTATATTTTTCTATACTTCT
The DNA here is from genome assembly GCA_963277665.1 of Viscum album. Classification (NCBI taxonomy): domain Eukaryota; kingdom Viridiplantae; phylum Streptophyta; class Magnoliopsida; order Santalales; family Viscaceae; genus Viscum; species Viscum album. Next base: position 1,959,580,511 of record OY728140.1, read on the forward strand.
TCTAAGTATTTTAATATAGCCTTACTTAAAAAATTAGGGACAACCCACAACCCCCAAGGCTAGCCCTCAACTATACTTAGGGGGACCCAAACAGTCAACCCCCCTATGAGAGCCTGCTAGGGAGGCCACATGGCCGCTAAGGAATTAGTGGGTTATTCATAGTCCCACAGGAGCGTCCCCATGTATAATGGACTTGGGATTTACCGGCAGGCCCGTGTATAAGACCAAGAGAGTGCACACTCGAGGGTGCGCATATTTTGGACTGGTAACCAACTAGGCCAAAGGCCTATGGTGTGTGTGATGTGAGACTGGTGTTGATCCTCACTAGCCAACATGATGAGGTAGCGACAATGGTTGAGTAATAATCCACAACGAAGACAACATAAGAATTCAATGTGGGATAGTTGCTATACAAGAAGCTTCTATGTGGATGAACCAGGTGGTATGTGGTGAAGAAGTTTAAAGTATGCGATAATGAATACTGCTTTGTAGAGATGAATATAAGTTCTTTATTGATAACTGAGACAACCATGTAGTATGCGGTAAATCTCTTTTGCGATGGTGCTTTGCGGTAACATGATGATGAGAATTCAAATGCTATGTAAATGGGTTATCAGCTGCTATGAAGATTCTGATTTATTTTATATGTGAAGATGAATAATTCTATGCAGATGAGCATTATTATGGGTATCTTTATAGAAAATGAAATGTTATGAGGGAATGTAAGTGTTCTTTGCAAACCACATAATAGAAAGATGAGTTTGCTGTATATACTATTTGTGGTTGAGTTAGCGTACACCATGCATTGTAGATGAAGTTTCTATGTAGATATGTTGTGCATATATGCATGCAGTATATGAGGATGGTTTTTAAAATTCTTTGTGAAGAATAATTAAAATTCTATATAGAGATGAATGGAAATGTTATACTACCATGAATAAAAAATGATTTCCGGTGAACATGCTATGCATAGATTATTAAACCACTTTAAACAGCTCATTATGTTTGAAAAATTATCACGTGATAACTGCTCGAATAATCAATGAATAGTTTCCTATAAATACTGGGCTGATTCCCGGATTAAAAAAATGTGTGTGAGCGCTAAAGTGCAGAGAATATTTTCTAATAAAATTATTCCTCGCTCACAGTATAGATATCAGTATGTGAAGTAGTAAAATTTTGTGCATATAGTACGCGACAACCTAAATGTACTATGAAATAATTATTTTATATACATAATGATTATTTCACATACTATTTGATAAGAATATATTTGAGAATTCAAAAGTATTATTTTGAGGAAGAACCAGCTCAATGATGTTCTTTAGAAATCGAGCACATGCTATTTTATCTATCTTGAAGGCTAAAAAAAGATCTTCAACAATTGATGTAGAAGTAATCGACATTCAAAAGTTCTCTTTCTTATGTTTTTTATAGTCATTATTTGTAATAGGAAGTGTGAAACAATTGTTTCAATGGGACTCTTTTCTAGTGATGAAATGCATGTTGTAATCGCTTGTGATTATAGTGGTGAATCTGTGACTGGAGAGTCTAACTAATCATAGTAAGGAGTAGGATTAAATTGAGTTTGAACCTTTGTGTAAGAACCTGGATCTTCTTTTCAGGTATGTTTTTCTTTTCTAGGTGTTTTTGAGAAAAAGAGGAGTTTTTGGAAATTTCAGGACTACACGCCGTGTACTTATAAGTACACACCGTGTACTCAGTTGCCACAAGTGATCGTGTACTGGCCGTGTAACGACCGAGTACCTGGCCGTGGGTGGAGACATCGAGACTGCCTAAAGAGGAGGCCAGTAAAGTCAAATACACGGGGTGTACTTCTAAATTACACGTTGTGTACTTTCTTTTTATTTCATTAAACAGACCTGGGTCACATCTGATGGACAAAACCATATTCTCCTCGAACTATCTCGTCTGGGAGTGAACGAGACCACCAGATCTTCACCAAGCCCCCAACTCTCTATCTGTCCTCCGATTCGAACTCTGTTGGTTGTTTTGGAATTGCATCAGTGAGTTCTTCCTTTCTCTTGAACTTCATCTCTTGATTTATCCTCTTTCACGAGTTATCATCGGTTGAACGTTTTTAGCGTTTTTGTAGATCTATGACATTCTAGGGAGATTTAAGGACTGAGGTTCATGTTTATCAATCTCACAATGCCAAGGTAGGTGGTTTGTGACTTTCTGTAGATAGTATTTGAGTTATATGTGCAAAAGTTCCCAATACCCTTGAATGGGGTATTACAGATTTATGGTTTTTAGCCCTGTTTTTTCCTACTATGCCTTGTTTGTTTGGATAGAGGTTAAATTGTTTGTGAATAGGGTTAAATTTTTCATGTTATGAATGTTTTCCCATGTATAATTATTATTGACCATTTGGTCTAGCTTGAATTTTAGGCTTCTCGTTTTCCATTCCTAGTATTGTTAGGATTGAGTGATTTTTATCTGACATGATATGATATATTGTAGACTATTTCGCCAAGTAGTTCTTGAGGTTTACTTTGGCTGCCGTATATCATTGTGCATGTTTATCTTACACAGGGCCATGAGAACCTGGTGTAGTAGACCATAGGGAGAATGGATGTTGAGGGCTTCTCCAGAGTGTCTTTTTACTTTTACATTATGAGACCATAGGGGGGATGGATGTAAGTGCTCCCTCATAGTGTCTGTAGTTTCACGTTGCAAGACCACATGGGGAATTGGACGTTGATTGCTTACCCAAAGTGTCTATAGTTACTGATACCAGACTATAGGTGGAATTGACGGTGAGTGCTTCCTTAGAGAGTCTTTGCTAAAGCTGAACCAGAGGGGTTAGACTGTGTGTACTTCCCAGAGGGTTTCTTGTGTTGTTTTGTTGAACCATAGGGGTTAGGTTGTGAGTACTTCCCAGAGGGTTACCTGTTTGTGATTAGCTGCTTACTTAATACTTGAAAACTAAATACATTGAAACTATAGGACTGTTTACTTTTGAGTAATTCCTTTTTTATCTTTAAAAAAGAATTTCCCTATATGGCCTTTTCGAACCCTCTACACAAGGAAACCCCCCTCCCCACAAAGGGGTCACTTCGGAAAGAGCTCCAGCCGGGAAGGAGCCGTTGCCAGCCGAGATGGAAGAGCATCCCAGAGGGTAACAACCCACTCAGCAATGGTCCGTCAAAGTAGTCCGTCATCATATTGGGCCGCGCCTCATTTTTTCCCGCCCAGTTTAGACCGAGCGACCCGACAAGACGGGTGGATCCTAGGGGAGAGGTTTTCCCCGAAAGCAGACTCCTAGGATTCGAACCTTGAACCTCCCAAAGAACGGCGTTGTTGTACCACTCCCCTTCACCACCACGCCACCACCGAAGTGGTACTTTTGAGTAATTCCTTGTTTACTGCTTTTTTTTTTCTTATTGCCTTCCATATATATTCACTAACTGTTAGGCACAAATCCTCAAGTGGTTGCCTATTGGGATTAGTATCACACCCTATTTGGGCCATGATTTTGGGCCTAAATAGATTATATTTTTACAGGTCTAGATAAGGAAAATCACCCTTCTACCTCAGGTACTTGACTACTTTGGTGTTAGAGAGCATGAGACCAATTTGAGGCTTGCGATGTTGAGGAGTTGTTTACTTATTTTTCCTATACTTTGGTTTAGTATTGTATTTTAGCATTGTGCGTGTTTGGATGATTTCCTAAACAAATGTATCATGCATCATTATATATGTGCTCCAATTTATTTCTTCCAGTCTTTCGATGTTTACTGTTGTATAGTATTACTAATGCTTCCACTATTGTTATCTATTTATTTCCGTTGTGTTACTCTGCCAATGAGGGCATAGTTTTGCCACTATCACACCTAAGGCCCTCATTGCTAGTCGGTAGCCTCTGGAATTCGAGGAAATGTGCTTGATGCCTTGTGACCAATCGGGTACAGGGTGCCTCTAGGCGGCACCCGAAACTGGGACGTTCCACTGTAAAACTCTTGCGTTCCTGTGCTATTTATTTTTACTGCTTTTGGGAGAGGTAGAGTGTAACACCTTGAGTTTTTATGGACCATTTTTTTTGAATAAATTAAAATTTTCATTTATATATTTTAATTCACTATGTTAAACATTCCTTTTACACTAAACCGACTTGTCGTATATTACACACAACACCATGTTAGTGTAGGATACACACAACACTGAGTATAGATTTTGTTCAATGTATAAAATAACTAAGTTTGTATTATGTTATAAGAAATACCAAAAGAAGCTTTCACTACACACAACACTAACTTGGCTTGTGTTACACGTAAGAGCGACCTTCCTCGTTAGCTTGTGTTGTATGCAATACCGAGTTTCACTAAACAATGATATATTATTAAAATATAATTATTTAATGGGATATAAACTAGAAATTATGAATATTATTAACCACATTTTTAATTTTATATAACATTAACATTCATCTTATGTATTTTCTAGACATGATATAAGAACAAAATAAATTTTTCGGATAAAATAAGTATTTTTCAAAAAATGCAGTTTTTCTACCTTTTGGTGGCGCACCCATTTCAAATATAGATTTTAACACTTTTATACATTATATTTTAAAAAATAATCTTCTTTGTAAGTGGCACATCAAATTTTAATTTGGTTGAATTTTTGGTATTTTTCTAATAAAATTCATATTTTAATAAATAGTGAAAAATACTATATTTTAATTCAAAACCCCCTTTCCATCTAATTTATTTATATAGTTATATTATATTTTTAATTGGTTTTAAAGTTTAATTGGATCATGTTTTTATCATTCAATCCAATTTTGGTCATTTGATGTAATTTCACATTTAAATTGGACATAAACACATGTCAATCTTTTGATAGTTTTTACTTCTTAAAAATCCGCTTTCCAGTTTTCACAATGAGAATTAATTTTAAATTAATTAATGAAAATTATGTGTTTTTAATTTTGAAAAATGAATTCCATATTTGTAATAAATCGGTTCAAATTATGTCAATAAGTCACTTATTTTTTTGGATATTATGAATAGTAACCACGGTGATTGTTATTTACCATGGTTAAAGGTAAATCAGGTAAATTAGGGTAACAAACAATATGATAAAGATAATAAAACTACCCTAAAACATTCCAAAATCCTATTGGATGAATTAAAGTTGAAAAAATCACGTAAGGGTCATAATTGATTCATTTAATAAACTTTTTTCCTTGAAAGTGATGTAATTATAATTAAAACAAAAGAAAGTGACAACATGCCACTTTCTTATCTATTGTAAGTATAATAATTTTAATGTAGTGATAAACATGATAAAACTTCAAAAATAAATAGTCTACATAAATATAATGAAATTATATACATTATGTGAATTTATTTATAATTTTTAGAGATTAAATAATTACCATTAATGATGACACAATAGTGATGTAGAAATTATTTTATTAACAGAAATATTCAATAAAAATTTATAAAAATATTTAAATAAATATAATATTAACTAATTAATGTGATCCAAGAATTTTCTAGGTGACTATGACATTTTAGGAGTGTATTAAATGTTTTGGTTCTAATTTATCTTCTTTTTGGATTTTATTTAAAGTCAAATAAACAAATAGTGTCAAAATTGACACTATTGATATTTTATAAAAATAACATATTATTAAATTATTTAAAAATAACAAAGATATTTAAAAATTACAAAGTGAAAAGTATAAGTTATAAATTTCATAAAGTATCCAATTATGGATAATTTAAAATTCATTAGTAAATATTTATAATCATTTAATATTTAGAATATTATTACCACAATTAAATTTGAATAGAATAAACAAGGATAAATCAAAATGATAAGGTTTAAAATTAAATAAAAACATGTATAAATTTTATTGGTTGAGAAGTTTTAGACCCATAAAAATATTATCTTATAAATAATCTTCTTTGGGGGAATTTTAATTTAAAAATTAATTTATATTAATTTAATAGTTTTGGAATTTCCAAAAGAGCCCCTCCCCTCTATTATAAAATGACACCTCCCCTTCTCTTTTAATCACACCTACAAATCCCTTTGTCTCAGCCAAAAACTACCCAAATATCCTCCCAAATTCCCTCACTTAATCTTATAGGCTAGACTTTAGGAAGAAAACCAACTTAAGGACTCCCTTTGTGCAAATCAAAAGGAGACACCTGAAGAAGAGGTAATCGTTTTATCCCATTTTTCAAAATTTATTTCTTCTTCTACTTCCTATTACTAATTTGTTACAGTAATAAAATAATAAATCCATCATATACTATATTTTGAGATGTTTTTATGATTATAGTAAAACCATATTCCTCCTTTTACCCATCCTATGAAAAACAATATCACCATACGCACGTACATATGACTTACCGTCTCCACGCTGTAGTGTAATTCATTATTCAAAAATAAATAATTTGGATGGGTATGATGATGAGTTTAATGGATTTAAATAATTAATATAACATGAAAATAATTTTTTATAATTAATATACCATCCAATTCTATACCATTTAACCATTATGTGAATGACATCGTCGCTCGTGCGTACGTAAGAAAAACTGTCATTACAACACGATGAGATTCATTCTCCACGTTAACCATTCAAGAATGATTATAAAGTATATATAATAAATAATCATAAAATATATGAAATAATACTTCTACTATATATATATATATATATGTCATGTACTTTCTTCCATTCGATTCAATAAGAAAACAGAAACAACGTTCATGCGTACGTACGACCTACTGTCTTTATGAACGGTGTATTGAATTTCATTTTTCTATATATTATATATATATTTATATATTGAATATTTATGATATATAAATCATATTTTACATTTTATAATTAATTAAATCATGATCTATGTAATAAGATCAATAATAACAAATCAAAACACGTACGACAAATAAAACAATTATTACCCAAAATGTTTCTTTAACATGTAATTGATAAATAAATGAAAAATATAAAGTCATAAGGGAATCATATATGATATCATAGATATTATTATTGTTCTTTTAAAAGTTAATAATAATTTTAAACCCACTATAAAATATTTTCATACACATACGGAAGAAATCGGACCTAAGATAAGGGATAATTCTATAATCTCATTATTATTTGTGATTGTTTATATGTAAGTATTTACTGGGGTATATTTATCATTCACATCCATGTTTCCTAAATAAAATATTATTTATATTATTATACTATTTTTAAAGTCAATTTTACCTATTGGTGAATGGAAGGAATATTTCTTTTATTTTCCATACGAGGTACTTTTTGACTTTTTTCGGTAGGAGTATGAGAAGTATTTTTTTAACTTATACGACATGAACATATTTTTACATATTAAAAATGCCTTATTTCCATGAATCTTACTTTACATTTTTTCAAGTTTATTTTCAACTAAATTTACTTTCTTTTAAAATTGTGTGGCATTTTGAGAAAATAAAACATTTTTTAAGAAGAAAGAATATTTTACTCAAGAATTAATTTCAAGTATTTTATCAAAATTATTTTCCATATAAGATGAAATAGGGTTATGTTTCTACCCCTATTTTTAATTTTATTTTATTGTGTTTATGATGGAATTATTTTTATGAAAACCATTTATTTTATATGGATTATGATGGAATAATGTTTAAGAAACCCATTTTATTTCATGGGTTATGCTATGATGAATGATTTATGTTTTTGTGGAAAATATAAAAATGATTTCCCTATATGATGGGTTGAACCTATATCCCCATCCAATGTATTGGGTAAAGATTTATATCTCATGAGATAGAAATGACTGGACCGACTAGAAAATCCAGTTCAGTAATACAGGGCTGGAACAACATGTAAATTTGATTCAATAATACAGGGCTGGAACGACAAGTAAATCCGGTTCTGTAATATAGGTATGAAACAACAAACAAATCAATTTTAGTAATACATGGCTAGAATATAAAGTAAACTCAAATTAGTAATGGACGTTTTCCATCATGATGGTCTTGGAATCAATTCCATGGATACTATAGAAATCATATTATGTGCTTATTTTTTTTCCACAATTCCATGTTTTATGCCAATGCTATTTTATCATTGTTAATGATCCTTTATGATTTGTGCATTAAGTACTACCAAAATTTATTTCATGACTAAAGATTTTGGTATGTGTTAAATGTGGTATGTTTTTTTTCAAAAGTTATGTTCATGTTTTTACATTCTTATGTTTATCTTTTGTAAGATAATTTCCATGCTTACCCTTACTGAGCATTTGAGCTCACCCCTTTTAATGTTTCTGTTCCCCTGTGATTTGAAGAAGGGTATTAAGTATGATGTGTCAAAAAGAGGTTCTAGTTATGAAAGATAAAGCAAGAGATGATGTATATGATTTATGAACCAGTTGTTTATGTTTTTTAGTTTCCATCACTAAACTAATATAGTATTTGGGAGTCTGTTTTTTTCATGTATTAAGTATTCCGAAAAAGTAATGTAATGTCCATGTACATCAATATTGTGTCTTTATAGTTGGTATCAGAGTGAAGTTTTAGTTAACCTTTGGAAACTAGGATGAAAAAACTTTAATGAGATCCCTAGATATATTTCTAAGACACGTCTAGGGATGTACCTAAGGGTAAATCTGACTATATCTTACAGCCCTAGAATTATGGTTACAATCATGAATAATCTTGGATTAAACCTAAGATGTTAGAGATTGAAAGTACCCCCTTTATTATGTTGTTTTCCTAGTATGATTTTTTCCTCTCACACTATTTTTTTTGGGTTTTAGAAAATGGCTGGAAATTTGAAGATTCATGTTAACGGAGAATATGATGGACAATGGAATGATATTCTTCATGAGAAACCAAATGAAATGGGAGTTGGAAGGCGAAACATCATTATTACGCCTAATCAGCAATCTCATAATATGATCAATAATTTGAAATTTGGCATTTTTTCTAACCTAGCTAATAAGAGAAAGATGGAGTTTCATGGTGATCATAGAGGAAAGAAAGTTCAATTTTCCTCATGTAAATCTTGTGGGAAGAGGCATCAAGGATAATGTTTCAAAGGAACTAGAAGATGCTTTGGGCATGGAAAATAAAGACACAAAGACAATAATTTTAAATGAAAAGTTTTAGTTAACACAATTGACAAGTATAATGGCATTGCTAAGATATCAACGACAATTAAATGTTTTAAATGTGGAATTTATGAGCATTCTGCAAATCGATGCCCAAAGGGAAAATCTCATGAAGAGAATCATCATGGTCATAAGAGTAGTATTTATGATGATGATGATTAAGAAACTACAAATTATATATGAGATGAAAAAAGTGTTATGGAATAAAATGGCGAAGCTCAGTCAATGGTTTAAGAAGATAGTGAAATGATTACATGATTATCAATAATAACGTTGTATAAGTAATTTTATGGTATTATAGAATAAAGAAACATCTAAATTTTGTTACACTATTGTTTGTCTTTAAGTATTTGAAAGTATATGTTAAATGATACTGATAACCATTAAAAGTTATTCGGATATTTTTGGAAAACACATGATATGTTCATAATGATGAGATAATAAGATAATGAGATGTTTGATAATATTAATGACCTCATGACTGATATAAGGACAAAGTGATATCATGGTTTGAGTATATATATATTTTGGTATTTTTGGTGTGTGGATAGAGTTAATTTTGACAAAATGCATGTTTTTACCAAGGTTCTATGGCAATTCATGTTATTATCATGTTTAAAGAGAATACATGATTAAGGTATTCATGTGTTTGGAATGCGACAACCAATAACTACCTTATGAGATATGGGTGATAAATGTTAAGTTGATTTAGTATACCTCTTTATAAAGTTTTATATTTTTATTTTTTTGAAGGATTGTAATGTTATCCATTAATGGATAGTACAAGTTATATTTCGGTTGAAGTTTGTTAGATTAATGTATTATCTCACTATAGTTGGACCTATGCATATTTGATTACCTGTGCTAAAATTTTTATTGATACAGATGGAATGAACTATCATTCTATTGTATGATCTGCTAACACTTCAAGAATGAAAAATTCAACTTCATTTCTTTAAATAAGATAAGAAGTGGAAATTGTTCAAGGCATGAACAATGGTGAGATTGTACCAAAATCAAGTAAGTATTTATTCTCATGAAAAATTATTCAACTATAGGAAAAGGATATTGAAAAAAAATTATCTTAGTACCTTATTATTTGATGAATCAGATGGTCCCTTAAATCATCACAGATTTATGGCTTTCTGGTTGTTAACTTTCTCTAAACCTTGTTCTCTATCACTATCCATCAGAACTTGATAGTTATATTTTTCTTCTATATCCATGTTTTCACTTCCCACCTATGTTCTCCTATGTGGAATCCTAGTGATGAGTTACTTCAGGTAACCATTAGGTTTCTAACTTTCCCTTTTAAAATGATGTTTTAGTATTCCTTTTTAGGATGTGGGTTTGTATGAAAGAAACTTTCAAGTAGTAAACCTTTTATAACCCCAATGAATTTTGAGTGCGAAATTCATTTTAAGGGGGGTAGAATGTAACACCCCAAGTTTTAATGGACCATTTTTTTCAAATAAATTAAAATTTTCATTTATATCTTACAATGCACTAAGTTAAACATTCCTTTCACACTAAACTGACTTGTCGTATGTTACACACAACACCGAGTTGTCGTACGATACATGCAACAATAAGTATAGATTTTGTTCAATGTATAAAATAACTAAGTTTGGATTATTTTATAGGAAAAATCAAAGGAAGTTTTCACTACAAACAACACTAACTTAGCTTGCGTTACATGTAATAATGACCTTCCTCAATATCTTGCTTTGTACGCAATACCGAGTTTTACTAAACAACGATATATTATTAAAATATTATTATATAATGGGATATAAACTAGATGTTATGAATATTAATAACCACATTTTTAATTTTATATAACATTAAAATTCATCTTATATATTTTCTAGACATGATATAAGAACAAGTTCAATTTTTTTGGATAAAAGAAATATTTTTTAAAAAATGAAATTTTGTCGCCCTTTGATGGAACACCCATTTCGAATCTAATTTTAACACTTTTATATATTCTATTTGAAAAAATAAACTTCTTCTTTATAAGAAAGAAATTAAATTTACTTTGGTTGATTTTTGGGTATTTTTCTGATAAAATTCATATTATAATGAATAGTGAAAAATACTATATTTTAATTCAAAACTTCCTTTTCATCTAATTTATTTATATAGTTAGATTATATTTTTAATTGGATTTAAAGTGTAATTGGATTATTGTTTTTATCATTTTATCCAATGTTGGTCATTGGAAGTAATTTCACATTTAAATTGGACATTAACACATGTTAATCTTTTGATAGTTTTTACTTCTTAAAAACCCGCTTTCCAGTTTTGACAACGAGAATTAATTTTAAATTTATTAATACAATGTCTATGTTTTGAATTTTTAAAAATGGATTCCATATTTGGAATTAGTTTTTCCAAATTATGTTAATATTTTACTTTTAGTTTTTGGATATTATGAATAGAAACTATGGTAATTTTTATTTACCACGGTTAAAGGTAAATCAGGTAAATTAAGGTAACAAATAATATGATAAAGATAATAAAACTACCCTAACACCTTCCAAAATCCTATTGGATTAATTAAATCGACAAAAATCACCTATGGGTTGGAGTTTATTCATTTAATGAACTTTTTTCCCTGAAAGTGATGCAATTATAACTAAAACTAAAGAAAGTGACAACATGTCACTCTCCTATCTCTTATAAGTATAATAATTTTAATGTAGTGATAAACTTGATAAAATTTCAAACATAAATAGTCACAAAAAATCTAATGAAATTATCTACATTATGTGAATTTATTTAGAATTGTTATATATTAAATAATTACTATTAATGATGACAAAATAGTGATATAGAAATTATTTGATTAATAGAAATATAAAATAAATAGTTTTAAAAATATTTAAATAAATACAATATGAACTAATTAATGTGATCCATGAATTTTATAGGTGAATACGAAATTTAAGGAGTGTATTAAATATTTTTTTTTGATTTTATATTCTCTTTGAATTTTATTTAAATTCTAATAAAAGAATAGTGTCAAAATTGACACTATTGATATTTTATAAAAATAAAATATTATTAAATTATTTAAAAATCACAAAAATATTTAAAAATAAAAATTAAAAAATTATAAGGTATAAAATGTCATAAATTATTCAATTATGGGAAACTAACAACACATAACTAAATATTTATAGTCATTTAATATTTAGAATATTATTACCACAATTAAATTTAAATATAATAATTAAGGATAAATCAAAATGATAAGGTTTAAAATAAAATAAAAACCTATCTAAATTTTATTAGTTGAGAGGATTTCAACCCATCCTCATCTTATATTTAAAATAATTCAATTTAGAGGCATTTTAAATTAAAAATTAATTTATATTAATTTAATAGTTTTGGTATTTCCAAAGGTAACCCTCCCCTCTCTTATAAAATGACACATCTCATTATCTCTTAATCACACCTCCAAAGCCCTTTGGATCCACCGAAACCTGACCAAATATCCTAAAAACTCCCCTCAATTCATCCTAGAGGCCACCCTTTGGGAAGAAAACCAACTTAAAGAGTTTTTTTGTGCAAATCAAAAGGAGACACCTGAAGAAGAGGTAACGTTTCATCACTTGTTTCAAAGGTCATTTCTTCTTCTAATTACTCATACTAAGTTTTTACCATAATAAAATAATAAATCCAGAATATAATATATGCTGAGACGTTGTTATTATTATGATACAACCATATTCTCCCTTTTACCCATCACATGAAAAACAATACCACCATGCATGTGTATGTACAACTTACTGTCTCTACACCATGGTGTAATTTATTATTAAAAAATTATTAATTTGGATGGGTATAATGATTAGTATAATGAATAAAAATAGTGAACATAACATGATTATTACTCTGTATAATTAATATATCATCAAATTCCATACCATTTAACTATTAAGTGAATGATAACGTCGCTCGTGCGTACGTACAACCTGCCGTCTCCACGATGCGATGAGATTTATTCTCCAAATTAAGCATGAAAGAATGATTATAGAGTATATATAATAAATAATCATGAAATATATGACATAATAATCTTACTAGAGATATATATATATATATATTTCATTTACTTACTTATATTCAATTCAATAAGGAAACCGAAACAACATTCATGCGTACGTACGACCTACAGTCTCAATGAATGGTGTATTCCATTTCATTTATCTATCTATTATATATATTTATATACTAAATATTTATGATATATAAATAATTTTTTAAATTCTTTAAGTAATTAAATCACAATCTATGTAATAAGATCAAGAATAACAAGTCAAAACACATACGATGAATAAAGCGATTATCACCCAAAACGTTGATTTAACATGGAATTAATAAATAAAGAAGTAATATAAAGTCATAAGTGAATCACATATGATATAATAGATATTATTATGATTATGTTACAAGTTAAAAATATGTTTAAACCCACTATACATAAGTTTCAGACACATATGAAAGAAATCTGACCTAAAGTAAGGGATAATTCTACAATCTCATTATTATTTGAGATTGTTTATACGTAAGTATTTACTGGGGTATATATATCATTCATGTGAATTTTTACTAAATATATAATATAATTTCTATTCTTATACTATTTTTGAATATCAATTTTACTCATTGGTGAATGGAAGGAATCTTTCTTTCACTTTCTATATGAGGCACTTTTTGACTTTTCCAGCAAGAGTACGAGAAAAATGTTTTTTAACTTATACTGCAAGAATGGATTTTAACATCTTCATGATGACTTATTTTCATGAATCTTACTTTAAAAGTTTTCAAGTTTATTTTCAACTAAATTATTTTCTTTTAAAATTGCCTGGCATTTTGAGAAAATAAAATGTTTTTGAATAAGAAAGAATATTTTCCTCAAGAATTAATTTCAAGTATTTTATCAAAATTATCTTCCATCTAAGATGACATAGGGTTATATTTCTATCCCTATTATTAATTTAATTTTATTATTTTTATTATGAAATTAGTTTTATAAAATCCATTTATTTTATATGGATTATGATAGAATGAAGTTTAATAAAACCATTTTATTTCATGGGTTATGCTATGATGAATGATTTATGTTTTTGTGGAACATGTAAGAATGATTTCGCTATGAGATTGGTGGGACCTATATCTCCCTCAAATGCATTGGGTAAATATTTATATCTCATGATATAGACATGACTGTAACGACAAGAAAATCTGGTTCAGTAATACAGGGCTGGAATGACAAGTAAATCCAGTTTAGTAATACAAGTCTAGAATGACAAGTAAATCCGTTTCAGTAATACATGGCTTTAATGACAAGTAAATTCAGTTCAGTAATACATGGCTAGTACAACAGGTAAAACCGGTTCAGTAATGGACTTTGTCCACTATGATGGTCTTGCAAGAAATGCCTTGGCTACTATGGAAATCATATTATGTTCTTATTTGTTTTCTATAATTCCATGTTTTATACCAATGATATTTTATCCTGGTTAATATTACTTTATGATTTGTGACTTACGTTCTACCAAGATTTATTTCATGACTCAAGATTTTTGTATATGTTAAATGTGGTGTGTTTTTTTTTTCAAAAGTTATATTCATGTTTTTATATTCTTATGTTTGTGTTTTGTAAGAAATTTTCCATGCTTACCCTTACTAAGAATTTGAGATCACCCATTTTCATGTTTATTTTCCCCTAGGATTTGAAAAAGGGTAATATGTAAGATGTTTCAAAAGGGGTTCTAGTTATGAAGGATAAAGGAGGAGACGATGTAGATGATTTATGAACCTGTTTTTTATGTTTTTTAGTTTCCAAAGGCACTAGACTAATACGAACTTTGGGCGTATATTTTTCTCATATATTAAGTATTTTGAAAAAGTAATGTAATTTACATGTACGTCAAGATTGGGTATTTATATTGAGTAATCATAAGAGTTCATATGATCCTAATAGAAAAAAAAGGTTAATTTCAAAAGAAAGAAAAATTTTAAAAATCACCACTGATTCAACCCCCCTTCATAGTGGAGAAATACCACTCTGGGAACTTCAATTGGCATCAATGGTGGGTTCCATCTTTTCGGATTCACTAATTATTGAAGATGGATAATATAAATTCTCTCAATAGTTGGTGTGCTCCTACTTTTGATGGAAATAACTATCACAATTCGAATAATATGATGCTACCTTGTCTTCTATCTCTTATTCTTGAGATTAAAGATGCAGTTACTATTGGATTTCCACCTATCACCAAAGATATTCTTATGAATTATATTGATAAGAGAAATATGAAAGTTTATGGTAAAGTTCATAATTCTATTTTTTTGTCTCTTTTAGGAAAATTTTACACAATGGTTATGGGACTCAAAGATGCCAATGAAATTTGGGATAAATTGGAAAGCAGTTATGAAGGAAATGTGGATGTCAAGGAGGTGAAATTGAAAATTTGGAGGAGAAAATTTGAAGATATAAATATGGGTGAAGAAGAAAATGCTTGTGATTACATCATAAGATTCAGTGAATTTTTCAGTAATATTTGAGGTTTTGGTGAAATGTTTGATGCTTCAACTATTGTCAAAAAATAGATAAAAAATTTTCCTAACAGGTTTGATCCAAAAGAATCAACTTTGTAAGATAGAGATGATATCACTCTCGATGAATTACATAACATACTCATTACATATGAAATGTGAAAGATACCAGCCTTCAAGAATTTGATCAAAGATGAGATGGCTTTTTAATCCATGAGAAAGATTAATATCATAGTTTATGAAATGTTAGAATCTAGTGAATCAGATGATGAAAATGAAAATGAATATTTTAATAGAATTACTTCTATTGTATAAAAAATATTCAAAAAGGTAAAGTTTAGGGGTAAAGGTAAATTATCACAAAGGTGATACAACTGTAATAAAATTGGACATTTTTCCATAAATTGTCCTAAAGTGAAGTTTTTGGAACCTGAGACAGATGATGAGAAACCACAGAAAAAGAAATGGGGGAAGATCTCTAATAGAAAAACCAAATTTGATGGAAGCAGGAATAAATTGTTTAAAAGTAAAAGAATAAGCTTAGTGAGTAAGGAATATGAATCTAAATCCACCTCAAGTAGCTAATCAGAATATGAAACTATAATCATGGCTCATGTGAAAAAGGGTTTGGCTCCTCTTGATGTCGAAATGGTGAAATTGAATGAAAAAAGATAAATAACATGTTAAAAAATGAACAAAAATCATATCTTGATCAAAACATAAATATAAATAAGTAAAATAGACTGATATTGAAAGAAAAAGAAATGATAATTGAGGGAAAATAATAATGTGAAAACAAAGAGACTCTTTACATTGATGAAATCAAAATACCAAACTAAAAGTGGCTGAAATGAAAAATATATTAGATGAACTTGAATAAAAACTTTCTCTCAAAGAATAAGAATAGTCAAAGACTCATTTTAAATGTATTAAAGTAAAAAATTGATTGAAAAAGATTATAAAATATTTCATAAATGATATTGAGGTCCAAGAGAAATCCTCACAAACTGGGGAAATGAGGGGTTCGAAGAAGCAGGTTAATTCAATACTCTATGAATCTTAGAATAAATAAGTTATCTCTAACAAAGTATGTCCAAAAATAAATTCAGGACAAGTATGGATTATGATGACTAGTGATAAATCATCTTCTAATTCAAAGGAAGAAAGAAATTATCCAAGAAGATTCCCCCACAATGTATAGAAAATCTTAGTATATGGAAATAAAAAAAATAATCTTAAAGACATGGCTATTATCAGTTGGTAAGATCCAGGTTCATAGGTAATTTATATCATTGTGGAGTGTTTGGACACAAATCATACTTATGTTGCTATAACACATCCCTACTAGAGACGAGACATGAACCAAGGGGGAGCTATTCTAAGAAAAAGATAGAGAATTTTTAAAGTAAGCAAGATATTATTAGGAATTAATCCTACCTACCAACACAAAAGAAATTTGACTATTTAAAATAAATATGTGGAATATGTGATAAACAAGGCCATATTTCAGAAAAGTGATTCATTATTCTTCTTAAAAAAACATCCAATATCATGAAAGGAAAGGGAGTTAAAAAATTCAATGAAGAAAAATCATGTTTTGCTAAAGTAGTTTTGAACTCCAGTAGAAAAACCAAGTCATAGCTTCTTGATAGTGGATGTTTATAACACATTATTGGTGAAAAAAAATTCTAAGCAACGTTGAGAATTATAAAGGAGGATAAGTAACCTTTAGAAATGTTTGTTCACAAAAATTAAAGGGATTTGAAAGATATTTAAGCCCAAAAGATAAAGTTTAGTAATGTGTTATTTGTTGAAGGGATATAACACAATTTTATTAATTTTATCCAAATTTATGGTGATACATGTGGTTTTGTTCAAAAAGGATTCATGTATCATCAGAAAGACATATGATGGAAGAATTATCACTCAAGGAAAAAGAACCAATGGTAATCTATTTCAAAATTTTGATTCTATCAATTCTCGTTACTTGAGTTCCAAAGATAAAAACAACCTATAAAATAGAAGTATTATCCATCTTGGTAAGAGGATTATAAGTAAAACCTTGAAGCATGATATTGTGAGATATTTTACCAAGATAAAGAGAGAAAAGAATGAAATCTGTGAAACCTATCAAAAAGTGAAATTGGATCGAAGTTCACATAAAGGGGTGGATATTCTATATTATAGACCCCTTAAACTTATTCATACTAATTTATGTGGCTCAATGATACAGAAGTATACTATAGGTGATCTATATTTAATTACATTTATTAATGATTATAATTAGTTGAATAATTTCATGTTTATCAAGCACAAGTCATAGGTAACTAAAATGTTCAAAAAATTTAAAAGGTAAGATGAGAAGGAGATGGGTCTCTATATCAAAAAACTAAGATAAGATAATGGTAAGGAGTTTACTTGTGATGATATTGAATGTTATATTTCCAAACATGGAATCAAGAATTAATATATTACAATATATACTCTATAAAAAATGAGGTAGCTGAAAGAAATAGCATAAACATAGTTGATATAGGAAGGACTATGTTAGATGAACACAAAAACTTGAAGTTCTTCTAGAGAGAAGCTGTATGTACTACCATACATATATAGAACATGTTTATATTGAGACCATAAACACAAAATACAACATCGGAAATGAGGTACAAGAAAAATACACCTGTTAAATATTTAGAGTTTTTGGGAGTCTTGCAATATAATGATCACACATATCAATTTGGGATGATTTGAAGAAAAAGACAAGGAAGGAAGTTTAATGGAGTATCTATATAAGGGTAGTGGCTATAGATGTTGGATAAAATGGATACACAATCTAGTTTACTATAGTGATGTAAAAATTATTGAAAATAAGAACAAATTAAATATCTCAGTTGATACATATTTAGAAGATTTGGAAGAAAATGGTATGCAAATGGAATATAAGAATGATGAAGATAATGAGAAATATATAAACATTGATGATATTGATTATGAACATAACAATGATGAAGATGAAGCAGATGTAAATAAGATAAAACAATACAATAAATTGAAGGAACATGTTGAGGCTGAAAATATCATTGACAATCAATTGGATCTAGTTCAAACTAGAAGAAGATATATAATTGAAGATCAAATTGAAATTATTTCTCAAATTAAACCTCAAATAGTGGTAAAATATGTAGATAATGTGGAAGGAATACAAGTTATTAATGAGAAACTTGATCAGATTGGAAAGAACTCTACTTGGAATCTTGTATCAAGACATAAAAATTAAATGTTATTAACACCAAGTGGGTATTTAGAAATAAGCTCAATGATAATGGTGAAGTATCAAAGAACAAATCTGGGATCATGTGCAAAGGATATTCTCAAATGGAAGGAATTTTATTTGAATAAAATTTTTCACCAGCAGCAAGACTAGAAAATATTCAAATGTTCTTAGTAGTGGCAGCACAAAAACATTATAAAGTTTATCAAATGGATGTGAAATATGACTTTCTAAATGGTGATCTTAAGGAACAATTATATATTGAATCACTTGATGGTTTTATCTTAGACAATTATGGAAGTATGGTATGTAGATTTAGAAAAGATTTGTATGGCTTAAAACATGCTCCTAGATCCTGATATTCTAAATTGAATGGTTGTTTAAGGGATATGAAGTTTATAAATGGTAAAGTTGATAGTTATGTTTATGTGAGATAAATTTCTAAAGGTAATTCCACAGTCATTGTATATGTGTATGAAATCATATTTTATAGTGACAATGAATGTCTATGTGAAGAGTCTGTTGAGAAATTGAAAAGAAATTTTGAGATTTCCATGACTGGTCAGATGATATATTTTTTGAGATTTTAGATTGAGAGGAAACCAAATTACATATTTCTATCACAGGAAGGTATACTAGGGAATTTCTGAAAAAGTTTGGAATGGAAAATGAAAAATAAGTTTCAGCACTCATTTTAGTTGGAACTAAATTATTCAATGGTGAAGTTAGAAATAGTGTTAATCAGAAATAATTCTGAAGAATCATTAGAAGTATACTTTATCTAACAACATGAAGTCCAGATAAAACTGATGTAGTGACTCTATGTGACAGATTTCAGAGTGACCCTAAAGAGTCTCACTTGTTATAATATACGATAATTCTGAGATACATGAAAGTAAATATGATATATGGGCTTCTATACAAACATAGTGAAGATTTTAAACCGTTCAGTTTTATAGATGCTGATTGGGCATGTGATTGTATAGAAAAAAGATCAACTTTAAGTGGAACCTTATTTTTGAGAGAAGGCTATGTCAGTTGGAATAGAAATAAGAAAAATTCAGTAACACTAATCACAATTGAGGCTAAATATATTACATCTACACATGCATGTACACAAATGATTTGGATGCAAGTGAAATTGATATATTTCAAAATTGGGATTGAAAGACCACTGAAAATTTCATGTGATAACTAAAGTGATATTGTGTTGTCTAAAAATAGAGTACAACATTGAAGATCCAAGTATATTGATATCAGGTATCATTTTATTAAAGAAAAGGTGACAGGTGGAGATATAAAGTAAGAATACATTTCTATTAAAGATCAGGATGCATATATTGTCACCAAAGCAATGCCAAAAAGAGGTCTATTGAGTTAAGGCTGAAACTTTATGTTTATCCTTCTCCTATCACTATAATAACATCAAGATGTATCTTCCTATGCCCGATTATTTTATATGTGTTGTTCTAACAAATCATTGAATTAAAGGAGAAGTGTTGTTCATCATAGATTTTATTTAATTCCATGATAATGAAAGTGGATGCATCTCTTGTGGGGGAGCCTTCATGAGTTTTGAGTAAACCAGTCACACTCTTGTCTCTCATTAAAAATTGTATTTATTTAAAGGAACTGCTTGATTGATGAAATGACGAGAAAAAGTGGGAATTATTCTTATGCACATGAACTTTATGATGTTTTTGATAAAGTGTGTGCAAGATCCTATATTTCATTTGAAACTTTCTGATCTTGATTTCACATTCTTGGATATTTAAAGGACAGCTTAGATAACCTTAGTTATATCTCTCTTATTTTCTACACCGAGTATACCCACGTAAACTTAGAGGTGATTAACTAAAGGCTCATTTCAAAGTATTATGTGATGTCATTCCTTATTTTGAGAAAATAAGAGGGTACGTTCTTGAGAAGAAAGATGAGATAAGAAGACCCCACTTACCCTTTCCATTTGTTTTTCATTAAGGTAGAGTAAATATGACACACACATATTAACTTTTATGCTAAGGGATACTGACAAAAAAATTAAAAGGTGGAGAATTTTGAACCTAAGTGTTTCATTTGTTGTCAAAGTGTGTCAATATGTGTTTGGTGAGTTTGGATGAAGTGGTGATACCTAGAGAATTATTATGGATCCATAAAAAGGCATTGGATGTCATACTTTTAAAATTCTACTTTATTAATGTGATGATTTTTTGAACCAATCTTCACCAGTAAAGACATGTGCTATAGAGTTTTCACTATATATTTAACAACATTAGGAAAATAAATTAAGTCTATTCAAAATAATATTTTGCATGATGATTTGAGAAGAATAAAATTGAGAAGTTGGCATGGAAATTATTTTTTGGTTGCATATTTTCTATAATTATTTTAGGTATTTTAATATGGTCTTACTTAAAAAATTGGGGCCAACCCACATCCCCCAAGGATATCCCTTAACCATAATTAGGGGAACCCAAGGGATAAAACCCCATGGGAGAGCCTGCTAAGGAGGATGCATGGCGGCTAAGGAATGAGTTGGCCATTCATAATACAACATGAGCACCCTCATGTATAAGGGACTTGGGATTTGTTGGTGGGTCCATGTATTAGGCCCATAGAGCGTACGCTAGAGGGTGTACATACTTTGGGCTGGTAGCCTACCGATTCAGAGGCCTGTGGTATGTGTGATGAAAGACCAGTGCTGATCCCCTGAAGCCATATCAACAAGGGAGTGACAACATTTGAGTAATAAACTACAATGAAGACAACAAAGGAATTCACTATGGGACAACTGTTATACGAGAAACTCCTATGTGGATGAACCAAGTGGTATGCGGTAAGTTTTTCTTTGAATCAATTTAAAGTATGTGATAATGAATGATTCTTTGTAGAGATGAATTTATGTACTTTGCATAGAATTGAGATAACCAAGAAGTTTGTGGGGAAGCCCATTCGTGAAGGAGATTTGTAATAACATGATGATGAAAATTTAAATTCTATGTAGATGGGTTATCAGTTTCTATAAATATTCTACTTTATTTTCTATATGAATATAAATAATGATATGTGGATGAGCATTATTCTGGGAAGCTGCATAACAAATGAAATGCTATGTAGGAATGAAAGTGTGCTTGGGAAATCGCATACTGAAATAAAGAGTTTGCAGTATATATTGTTTATGGTTGAGTTTTCAGACACCATGCTTCATAGATAAATTTTATATATTAATATTCTATAAGAATATTCATCTAGTACATGTGGATGGTTTTTAAAATGATCTGTGGCGAATAATTAAAATTCCATATAAAGATGAATTGAAATTCTATGTGGAGGTCATTGGAACACATTAAACTGCTCACCACATTTTTAGAATTATCTTGCGATAAATGCTTGAATAATTTGTGAATATTTTCCTATAAATACTATTATTATTCATAGATTACAAAAAATGTGTGTGAGAACTGAAGTACAGAGAAGATGTTCTGAGAAAATTATTTATCGCTCATAGTGGAGATATTAGTTCACGAAGTAGAAAAATTTTGTACAGATAGTATGTGACAACCTAAATGTGCTATGAAATAATTATTTTATATACATAATGAATATTTTACATACTAATTGAGAAACATATATTTGAGAAGTAAAAATTCAGATTTTTATGAAGAACGAGTTCAGTGATGTTCTTAAAAAAGTGTGCATATGTTATTTTATCTATCTTGAAGGTTCAAAATAAATATCTTCAACAATCATTGAAAAAGTAGACAACATTCATAAATGATATTTCTTGTGTGGTTTATAGTCATTTTTTGTAATACGAAATGTGAAAATTTTGTGCTCGTGGGTCTCTAGAAAGCATAGTGAGACTCTATACTATTGAATAAATGAATGTTGTATCCACTAGTGATTATAGTGGAGAATCTGTGATTGGGGAGCCTAACCAATTACAGTAAGGAGTAGGCTCACATTGATACCAAGACTTGTAAAAATATTATGTTCTTGTGAAATTTTTACAACTTTTGGGATATGTTTAGTAATCATAAGAGTAGATCAGATCCTAACAAGTTAATAGAGGTTCATTTCAAAATAAATAAAAATTGTAAAAATCTCCACCGATCTAACCCCCCTTCTCATTGGTGAAATACCCCCTCGTAACTTTAGATTGGAATAGAATTTATGATGTATTCCAAATAGGAAAGAAACATAATTTTTCTTTTAAACCCATAATACAATATATCTCCTTCTAAACCTTTATAACTGACCCACATGTATTTGTTTGGGCATCCATAGTAGCAAGCCTGGATGGCATATTCTTTGTCTTTGTTTTAATTGATGATTTTTTGGATTTTCCTAGTTTTATTTTTTAAAGTTTAAAATTGATTTTTTAATGAGTTTTTTCAAAATTTGTTCAAAATGAAAAAGATTTCAAAAATAATTTAATTAAGAAATTATTATAGAGGAGAGTTTGATAATTAAGAATTAAATTATTTTTTATCAAACTTTGGTATTAAACGTACCTTTTCTTCTCCAAGAACATCTCAATAGAATGGAATTGTATAAATAAGAAATAAGACTATTCATGAAATGGAAAGGATTATATTGAATTAATATACTCTTCCTACCTATTTTTTGAAAAATCTATTAATACAACTTTCTATACCATGAATAGAGTTTTAATACAACCTTTTCTCAAAAAGAAACCTTATGAGATATAGAATAACCAAAAACCTAAAGTTATATATTTTAAAGTTTTTGAATGTAAGGTGTATATCTTGAACACTAAGGAAATCCTTGGTAAGTTTGATCCACATGATGATGAAGGAATATTTCTTGGATATTTTTATACTTCTAAATCTTATAGAGTGTTTATTAAAAATCTAAGTATAATTGAGAAATCTGTTCATGTGAAGTTTGATGCAAGTGATCTATTCACTACTACCACAATGGGATTTAGAGACCACCAAAATTATCTGTTAAAGGATTTTAGTGGCCACCCAGTGATCGCTTTTGGCGGTCATAGTTAGTCTGTTGGCAACAACAACTGCCATTGGAAACCTCCAAACGTCCCCACCAAAATGATGAATTTTAGGCATGGGGGACACATTCAGACAAGATCTTAGGGAGAAGAGGGATATAGGGATCATGGGACCTTGGAGCTTTGATCACCAACCATGGAGGATTTGCAGCGGCCGGAGGGAGGTGTGCCACACTGATGGTGGTTGAGTGGCGGTGATCGGATGTTGAGGGGACGACGAGGGGGGGGGGTGCTGAGAGTGTATATCACAATAGTGAGTGACATAGGTGGTGATGAGGGTCACCGCTGGAGGTGGAGTGGTGGAGGGGGAAATGAGAGACAGATGTGACATATTTTAGTGGAAAACCCCTAAAGAAGACAACAAAATTGGGAAAAATCCCGCTTGTCTTTTTGCAGTATTAGCGGTCGCCATTAGCGGCCACTAATGGTCGCAAGCGCAAAATCAAATATTTCTAGTTGTGGTTTGATCACAAAAAAATCAAAAAAATGAAGTCACTAATTATCCTAATAACTTGAGACTTTAACCTTACAAAGATATTTTTGAAAATAAATTAGAATATGATCAGAATCAATCTATTTCAGAAGAACAAGAAACTATGGAACCTCAAAGTATCTTACATAGAAAAAATAAAACCTTAAAGGACTATAATTTATTGACTTTTATAGGAGACTTTGATAAAAGATTTTGGACTAGAGGGAGTGTTGGAAACCTATCTTAGTCATCTTCCTTCCTATCACAGTTTGAACCTAAGACTGTAGAAGAATCCTTAGAAGATGAGAGTTGGATGACAACAATATAGGAATAACTAAACTAGTTCAATGTTAATGGAGTTTGAGAGTTATTTGATAGTCCATAAAACCATCTAGTGATAAGAAACAAATGGGTATTTAGAAATAACCAATATTATCAAGGTATAATCACTATGAATAAGGCCAGACTAGTTGCTAAGGGTTACAACCAAGTGGAAGTAATGGATTATAAGGAAACCTTTGCCCCGATTTCTAGGATAAAATCTATTAGATTCATGTTATCCTATGTATCTCATGTGAATTTTAAATTATATGAGATGGATGTCAAATATGAATTTCTAAAATGTTTATTTAGTAGAGTAATATTATGTTAAACAACCTCCATGTTTTGAAAACCCTCATATACCAAATCAAATTTTTGAACTTACTAAAGAACTTTATGGCCTTAAATAAGCACCAATGGCTAGGTATGAAATATTGAATTATTTTATCATGAAAAATGATTTTTAAATAGGTTTAATGTCTCAAATCGAGTGCCACATACCGTTGCCCCGGGCTGGTTCACTATGTGACCTCAGGTGTGCCTCCCCATATTCCATAGACTACCAACTAATAACGAGGGTCTAATATCAATCATGGGCAGACTATACCCTCTTTTTTTCTATCGTATTAATAGAAGAAATGAAAATAAGAAAACAATAATATAATTACATAACCATAACTAGAATAATCCATTATCACAAGATGAAAAACATTGAAAATATAATATCAAAACTAAATATTAGATATGCCATGAAAAAGTACTTTCCAAGTGTCAAAATGCAAACTCAAAATTAATGTCACTGAAAATGCCCAGGCGGGTCCTAAACCACATATGGTTCCATCATCCATGATCTATTCCAAATTAGCCATCTAACACAAGGCCTTTTCCCTTAACCTGTCCTGCAATCATGTAATATATTTGGGTATCGATAAAGCATCCCTAATAGGGTGTGGGTACAAATCAGTAGGCCACCACCAATGGAATTTAAAACAATATCCAGTAAAATAATAGTGCATGTAGTTTTATAAATAAATAATTACAATTCATAACTAAACAATGATCATATTATCAATTAATATTTATTTAAGCACATAAACCCTCGGGTTCCCTTGGATACCTGTATCTCAATGCTTTCTTCGACTCATGTCGGAGCTTGAAGTATTTTTGGGGGATATTATATCACAGAATTCCATTATTACAATTCCTTAATTCATACTTGAATATCCATGTCACCATTCATACTTTACACAATAGAATGGCTATGTTCCCATTATTTAATTCATACTTGAATTCCCATGTTACCATTCACACTTCACAAATTAGAATGACCATGTTCCCATTACTTATTTCTAAATGACCATGTTACCACTAAAATATTTACAATCAAATGACCATGTTACCATTCATCAACACATAATTAATTCAACAATTAATTATCCACATAAATTACATTACTAATTAAACAATTAGCTAAACATGAAAATTCCATTTGTTAATTCAATAAATAACTAATCACATCAATAAAATTAATTAATTCATCAATTAATTAATCACATCAATTCCTCTAGTTAATTAAACAATCAACTAATCACATCAATTACATTAATTAATTCAATAACTAATTAAACATATAAATTTCATTAGTTAATTCATCAATTAACTAATCAAATCAATAAAATTAGTTAATTAAACAATTATCTAATCACATCAATAACATTAATTAATTTAACAATTAATTAATCACATCAATTCCTCTAGTTAATTCAACAATTAGCTAATCACACCAATTACATTAATTAATCCAATAATTAATTAAACACATCAATTTTATTGGTTAATTATATAATTAACTGATCACATCAATAACGTTAGTTAATTAAATAATTAACTAATCACATCAATAGCATTAATTAATCAAAAAATAATTTTTAACGCCCCGACCCCAGCTACCCAGAGTCTGTGCATTACTTCGTAACATTGGCATGATCACAAAAGATCAAGTCTCGAAAGACCGATTAGTTTAGTAGCCTTGGAAACACTAGATACATTCATAAGTCTTACATTACATCATAAAGTAAAAACTAATAACAAAGTCTTCATAGTCCACACTCATATCCTCTTCTGACTATCCCTGCAGGTCATTCATAAAATACTTCTTCACATCCTGGAAAAAATATTAAAACATTGAAAGGGGTGAGCTCAAATTCTCAGTAAGGTTAACAATATTACGGAATCTTTCATAAATAAACATAAACATTTAAGGCAATGTGTAACTAAAACAAAAGCCTTATTGAACTTGAACATCAACATAATATGGCAAAAGTAAAATGAGATAATGCCATTTACTTCTTCACATGAATATTCTACTAGATGAATAATCACATGAAATATCAATAACCACTTTCATAATGAGGGAATGTATAATTCTGGACATTCTGAAACATTTTTTCAAGGCCTCGGCCAAGACATCTAAAATGATTAAGGCCTCGGCCAAAACCATAAATCAAATTGGGAAAGGTCCTCGGCCAATTCCAAGTCTAGTTGTCTCATGAGACCTACCGATGCATCGAGGAGCTATAGCAGGCTCCACCCGTCACATATTAAGTCCAATACATTCCTCATATGAACAGGTTTAAACATCTCATAAACCATAACATAATCATATCACATAAAACATGCATAAAGGAAACATAACATTTCCACATTTCAATCACAAGATATCAATACAACACATTGATATAATAAAAACTCCTTCAAAACCATTTTCAATACCAAAATAAAAGAAAAGTATAACATGGTATTTATTCTTCATTAAAAAAAGGGTATGGCTTGTAGAGGAAGCCGAAACTCAAATAGTGGTCATGGCGGTGGAGAATTAATTGTCGCCGCATACGTACGACAAAAACATTCCCTTTTTTCGTTTAGTAAACGATTCGTATAAAAAAGATTCCTTTTGAATAAACGTAAAAGTCAATGTGGTTTATACACCGTATAAAAGAAATTTGTGTATAAAACCAAATATGCCTCAATGAAAGGAGATTGAGACGAAGTCCTTACAAAGATCATTTTTAAAATAAAATAGATATATTATGTGTATTCACTATAGGTACACATAAAGAATACAAAATAATACATAATAATGTCATGACATAATTTGAAAGTAGGAGATTAACCCAAAGAATGGAAGTTGGGTTAAGAAGTTCCCTTACCTCGTGTCTGACTTGACTCAACCGTTCTTTAACCACCTGAATAATAAACTAGAGTTAATATATACCTTATTAAGAACCATTTTTAATTTCATTATCCTTTTTATATCACTTATTACAATGTTATGAACTTTATGTAATTATTTAAGTTAATAACGGTCATTTTGTCGATCTTTGGTACTTGAGTCAACAATAAACTTCTTATAATTACAAGTTGTTTATGTGGTAGAATATCCATTATCTCCAGAATTATATTCATGATTTAGATGTCATATATATCACATATATCTAGTATATACATTCATTTATAATATTACGTAACATTTAGAGGTAAGAAATGAAATGCACCGTTCATGGAGACGGTAAGCTGTACGTACGCATGAACGCTACTTTCATTTCTATTTCATATCTAATGGAATGAAATCATAATGATATAAATGTATAATATAATTCCAGTATAATATAGTGTATAATACCATTTACTCCATCCTTTATACATCCCACATATGGCATTAACGATTCAAATCACTTTGAAGGGGCGGTAGTCCGCACTTCCTAAAATGAAATTATCACGTTTACCCATAATGGAAATCATAAAGTATGCCATAAATGAGAAATACAGAAGCATAAGTAAAACATAAACATATTATATATAATATATAAATATAGTGACATCTTAATGGCCACCTTTGAAGGTGTTATATGAGTGTTGAACAATCATCGTTTCGTGAGGCAGAAATTCGCCATCCACAGAAACAGTATGTTCTTTAACCATTAGATGTAGGTGTGTGTAAGTGTAGCTCTAATACTTCTTATAACAAAATCCTAGTATATTGAGGATACTGCTGTTGTTACAAATGAAATGAATAAAAAGATTTTAGGGGGTTGGAGAAGAATAATAAAACAAAACAACATTAGAGAAGACATTCTCTCAAAATCGGGTAACTCTTTTTGATTTGAGCCAAAGGCTTCCTTGGGAAGAATTCTTCCCAAAGTGAGGCTTCTAGGAGTAAGGGAGCGAAGTTGGGAGATTATTTGGGCAGATTTTGGCCGATCCAAATGGCTTGAAAGTGTGAATGAGGGGGTGGAGGTGGGGGCCTTTTATAAGTGGAGAGGAGGGGCTCTTTTGGAATGATTGAAATGTTACATTATTACACAATGTTTTTCGGATTCTAAAGATCCCACACTTATATAATTCGTGGCTAAGGTGATAAGGGTTCTAAATCTACCCATACAATAGTCTTTGGACAAGTGTAAGCCTTGGATTTTACATTATCTTTTCATTTTATTAAAATCGTTAAATAATGAGGTCATCGCTGCATCATAATGATGTCATAAATAATTTAATTTATTTAATTTCTAAAAATTATAAAAAAAATAATATGATGTAGGAAATCGTTTTATCTTTATAATTAATATTTATAGTAAAAATTTGGACTTGTCTAACCCCACTTAAAAACTATTTTAGTAAAACAACTCATGTTTGTGTCAATTTAATTTTACCATTAAATAAATATATATTAATGTCATTTTCCAACCAAAGTGGCTCTATGGGGTCCCCAAGTTGACCCATGGGTTGTCTTGGTCGGCCAAGACACATCCAATAGGAGTAGGACAAGTGTCATGCTCATCTCATATTATTAAAACATTATTTGTACCTTAAACTACACTAATTACCTCTAATCGCGATTAAGAACATAAAAGTTACTATTCACCAAAAAATTATTTTAATATAATTGAACCACATTTTGCTTCTTAATGACAACCATGTATGTCGGATTTTTGAAAACAAATCACAGAAGTTGTAATATTTCATTTTAACGAAAAATCATTTTTTAACAACCACTTAGTGGTTTCACTATTCATCAAAAATTGAAGTTTTTCAGAATAAGGTCAAAATTTCACCCTAAGCTATAATTGATATTCCGAATTCAAAAATGTTGTCTATTTTACAAAATTCGAAACATATAAGTTTCATTAATTAATTTTATAATTAATTCCCGCCGTTACAACAAATAGTGTGTTTTTAAGAAACAATTTATATCAAAAGATTGGCAATTGTTTATGTCCAATTTCAATGTTAAATTAATTCTAATGACCACCATCGGATAAAATGGTAAAAATATATTCTAATTATACTTTAAAACCACTAAATAGTATGATTTATCACTATTAATTATTTTGATTAAAAAAGTTGTTTTTAAGTATTTTTCACTATTCATAAAAAATAGAAGTTCTCATAAAAATACAAAAAATTCAACATAGGCTAATTTCAATATTCCGAATCCAAAAATGAAGTCCATTTTGATAAATAAAGTTTATAAAATTTCAAAAAGTAGGTATTACTATTCACAATGGCTAGTTTAATTCGTTGTGGTGTGTGTTAGAGCTCGAGGTTGCGTACAACACACGCTATTGCATTATTCGAAGTGAAACGTACCGTGGAAGCTTGGGGTGTTACATTCTCCCCTCCATCAATAAATTGCGTCCTCGCAATTTGAAATTTTTCTTTGAAAATAAATGGTTGAAAAGAGAAAATACATTTGAGGAAAACCCACATCGGAAATAAGGTTAATAAATATATAACATTAAAAGAAAGAAAGATAAGTACAAAGGTCACCCGATATAGCCCATTCTAGGATTCTATGAAAATATGAATATGGAGGAGAAACAAACCATCAAGTTCTGATGGAGAGTTATAGAAAACAGGATTAGGAGAAAGTTTAACTACAAGAAAATCACAAACTTGTGATAGGTTAAACGGTCATTGAATCCCCAGTTGGAAAAGTTAACCGACAAAATTTTTATTTTAAGTTACCTTTTATAATGTTGAGGAATTTATTTAGGAGATTTACTAAGAACGTAAGGGAATATACATACTTGTTATGTATACTTTCATTCGTTAATAAATTTTTTACCACAAACCCATCTTTTACTCTAAATGGTAACAGAACTCAAAAATATTCTTTTTATCTTAATTGTATATGGTTCCAAATATTAACACATACCATTTAGATTAGTAAAAATATTTTGTAATAAACAGGGACTTCCTGTAGGGTAGTGGTAGGAAATAAAGGCTTGTCGCACTATGGTTGTGGGTTCGATTCCTGCAGCTTTGTCCGACGCGACGGGTTATTCCCCACCCTGCAGGTTGTCCTTTTCCTAAAACTATAGTATTATAATATTCCAAAAATAATCTTCAGAAATTCTTTAACCTCAAACAATACTATCCATGGTTCAACTTAATCTATCCCAACCTTAATAGTTATCCAAAATACCTCCATCCAGACTTTCTCTAAAAGGTCTCTAAATTCTAAAATCAATTGTAACATCAGATTCCCCAAACAAAGAAAAGTTTCTATTATTGTCACATACTAAAAATATGATTACCTTAATCATATTAAAACCTTACTAAAATCAAAAAGTACTTTAGTAAAATCTTTATATATATCACATTATTCTTATAACCAGAATATAATCCTTGAGTCCAAAAGCACCAATACATTAATTATTCCGCTTCAACTGTAGTCACATCATAAGATTGTCCTTGATCCCTTGGCCTTTTCTGAGGTAATTTTCCTTGACACTTAGGACATTCATTTTCATAATGCCCCATTTCCCTACAATTGTAGCATTCAACTTTGACAGCCTCATTCTTTCCCTTGGAATCACGAGTCTGGTAACCCTTTTCTCCACATTTATAACAAACTCCCATTCCTTTTAGGCATGTACCAGGGTGATTCTTCTCACAATTATCACATAATGGAAAATCCTTCTTTCCCTTTTTCCCTTTATCTATCTCTTGTTCCCCCGTTCTCTTCTTCTCTTGCTTTACTTTGTTGTCATACGACTTAGAGAATTCCTTTTCTATCTTGATAGCACATGAGACAATATCTTCGTATGATGAGAAGGATTTTGATACTAAAGCTCGACGGAGAAATGGTTTTAACCCATCAAAGAAACGATCAATCTTACTCCTTGGGTTACGTATATAATCGGCAGCATGCCTCGCTAACCTTGTAAAGTTAGCCTCATACTTTGCGACATTCTCATCCTCCTTCTGCCTCAAACTCAGAAATTGCCTTTCCATATCTGCTCGATGGTCGCAAGGAAAGTATTTTTCTAAAAACAGATATTTTAACTCCCTCCATTCCATATTTGATACTTCATCATCTTCCTTCATGTTTTGAATCAACGACCACCACTGATCGGCATCTCCAGTGAGGCGGTAAACTTCCATGACAACCTTCTCCCTTTCACTACTACCCAAGGCATTGAATATTTTCTCTAAAGAATTTATCCATTGCTCAGCTACTATAGGATTTGTACTCACATTGAAGGTTGGTGGTTGTTGCCTCATGAAACGGTCTAGCATTGATCCTCCATGTTGCAGATCAGGGTGCTCCATACGAGTAAGGTTATTATTCATATCCTGCGTGAGTTGTCCCAGTATGGTGAGAAGCTGATCAGCACCAGTTGTATCACTAGCTCCAATATAATTATCTTGAGAAGAAGGGCAATCCCTACACGGAGTGCGTGCATTGATACAGTTTCCATTCCTTCCACTAGGCGCCATTTCTAAACAATGGCATAAACTAGATTAGTTAATGAATCAAAATACATAATTCCATACTTGTAAAATACTTAACATAAATTGAACTCTTTATGGATATAATCCATAATCATAAAAAGGTTTTATTTGAGGAAGTATATACTCATAATCATTCATAGTGATTTGTAAATAAAATGAGAATTATCCTAAGCATATCCCCCGGGAGTGTTATAACCAAGAGTGTAGCAAGGCCCGTTGTCGTGCACCAGTTCCTTTTCGAGTCTAGCTTAAAGTGGTGTTTTCAGGTTTTACCCCTAGGTACATCTATGCCAGAGCCTCCTCTACCTGCTCATATCCAGACAGGGATGTATTGCTCGGAAAACTCATAACATCTCTATAATACCAAAATTCTAGGAAGTTCTTCTATACTAATCCTCAAAGTCTATCTTTGGGCTATGTGATCTAATCAGAGTTTATCTAAATCTAGCTTCCAAGGTTAGTACTAAACTGCCTCTGATACCAACTGTAACGCCCCGACCCCAGCTACCCAGAGTCGGTGCATTACTTCGTAACATTGGCATGATCACAAAAGATCAAGTCTCGAAAGACCGATTAGTTTAGTAGCCTTGGAAACACTAGATACATTCATAAGTCTTACATTACATCATAAAGTAAAAACTAATAACGAAGTCTTCATAGTCCACACTCATATCCTCTTCTGACTATCCCTGCAGGTCATTCATAAAATACTTCTTCACATCCTGGAAAAAATATTAAAACATTGAAAGGGGTGAGCTCAGATGCTCAGTAAGGTTAACAATATTACGGAAGCTTTCATAAATAAACATAAAAATTTAAGGCAATGCGTAACTAAAACAAAAGACTTATTGAACTTGAACATCAACATAATATGGCAAATGTAAAATGAGATAATGCCATTTACTTCTTCACATGGATATTCTACTAGATGAATAATCACATGAAATATCAATAACCACTTTCATAATGAGGGAATGTATAATGCCGGACATTCTGAAACATTTTCTCAAGGCTTCGGCCAAGACGTCTAAAATGATTAAGGCCTCGGCCAAAACCAGAAATCAAATTGGGAAAGGGCCTCGGCCAATTCCAAGTCTAGTTGTCTCATGAGACCTACCGATGCATCGAGGAGCTATAGCGGGCTCCACCCGTCACTTATTAAGTCCAATACATTCCTCATATGAACAAGTTTAAACATCTCATAAACCATAACATAATCGTATCACATAAAACATGCATAAAGGAAACATAACATTTCAACATTTCAATCACAAGATATCAATACAACACATTGATATAATAAAAACTCCTTCAAAACCATTTTCAATACCAAAATAAAAGAAAAGTATAACATGGTATTTATTCTTCATTAAAAAAAAGGGTATGGCTTGTAGAGGAAGCCGAAACTCAAATAGTGGTCACGGTGGCAGAGAATTCATTGTCTCCGCATACGTACGACAAAAACATTCCATTTTTTCATTTAGTAAATGCTTCGTATAAAAAAGATTCCTTTTGAATAAACGTAAAAGTCAATGTGGTTTATACACCGTATAAATGAAATTTGTGTATAAAACCAAATATGCCTCAATGAAAGGAGATTGAGACGAAGTCCTTACAAAGATCATTTTTAAAATAAAATAGATATATTATGTTTATTCACTATAGGTACACATAAATAATACAAAATAAGACATAATAATATCATGACATAATTTGAAAGTAGGAGATTAACCCAAAGAATGGAAGTTGGGTTAAGAAGTTCCCTTACCTCGTGTCTGACTTGAATCAACCATTCTTTAACCTCCTGAATAATAAACTAGAGTTAATATATACCTTATTAAGAACCATTTTTAATTTCATTATCCTTTTTATATCACTTATTACAATGTTATGAACATTATGTAATTATTTAAGTTAATAACGGTCGTTTTGTCGATCTTTGGTACTTGAGTCAACAATAAACTTCTTATAATTACAAGTTGTTTATGTGGTAGAATATCCATTATCTCCAGAATTATATTCATGATTTAGATGTCATATATATCATATATATCCAGTATATACATTCATTTATAATATTACGTAACATTTAGAGGTAAGAAATGAAATGCACCGTTCATGGAGACGGTAAGCCGTACGTACGCATGAACACTACTTTCATTTCTATTTCGTATCTAATGGAATGAAATCATAATGATATAAATGTATAATATAATTCCAGTATAATATAGTGTATAATACCATTTATTCCATCCTTTATACATCCCACATATGGCATTAACGATTCAAATCACTTTGAGGGGGCGGTAGTCCGCAATTCCTAAAATGAAATTATCGCGTTTACCCATAATGGAAGTCATAAAGAATGCCATAAATGAGAAATACACAAGCATAAGTAAAACATAAACATATTATATATAATATATAAATATAGTGACATCTTAATGGCCACCTTTGATGGTGTTATATGAGTGTTGAACAATCATCGTTTCGTGAGGCAGAAATTCGCCATCCACAGAAACAGTATGTTCTTTAACCATTAGATGTAGGTGTGTGTAAGTGTAGCTCTAATACTTCTTATAAAAACATCCTAGTATATTGAGAATACTGTTGTTGTTACAAATGAAATGAATAAAAAGATTTTAGGGGGTTGGAGAAGAATAATAAAACAAAACAACATTAGAGAAGACATTACCTCAAAATCGGGTAACTCTTTTTAATTTGAGCCAAAGGCTTCCTTGGGAAGAATTATGCCCAATGTGAGGCTTCTAGGAGTAAGGGAAGGAAGTTGGGAGAGTATATGGGCAGAGGTTGGCCGAGCCAAATGGCTTGAAAGTGTGAATGAGGTGGTGGAGGTGGGGGCCTTTTATAAGTGGAGAGGAGGGGCTCTTTTGGAAAGATTGAAATGTTACATTATTACACAATGTTTTTCGGATTCTAAAGGTCCCAAACATATATAATTCGTGGCTAAGGTGATAAGGGTTCTAAATCTACCCATCCAATAGTCTTTGGACAAGTGTAAGCCTTGGATTTTACATTATCTTTTCATTTTATTAAAATCGTTAAATAATGAGGTCATCGCTACATCATAATGATGTCATAAATAATTTAATTTATTTAATGTTTAAAAATTATAAAAAAAATACTATGATGTAGGAAATAATTTTATCTTTCTATTGAATATTTATAGTCAAAATTTGGACTTGTCTAACACCACTTAAAAACTGTTTTAGTAAAACAACTCATGTTTGTGTCAATTTAATTTTAACATTAAATAAATATATATTAATGTCATTTTCCAACCAAAGTGGCTCCATGGGGTCCCCAAGTTGACCCATGGGTTGTCTTGGTCGGCCATGACTCATCCAATAGGAGTAGGACAAGTGTCATGCTCATCTCATATTATTAAAACATTATTTGTACCTTAAACTACACTAATTTCCTCTAATCGCGATTAAGAACTTAAAAGTTACTATTCGCCAAAAAATTATTTTAATGTCATTGAACCACATTTTGCTTCTTAATGACAACCATGTTTGTCGGATTTTTGAAAATCAAATCACAGAAGTGGTAATATTTCATTTTAACGAAAAATCATTTTTAACAACCACTTAGTGGTTTCACT
Source organism: Viscum album (assembly GCA_963277665.1). Lineage (NCBI taxonomy): Eukaryota > Viridiplantae > Streptophyta > Magnoliopsida > Santalales > Viscaceae > Viscum > Viscum album. Next base: position 1,959,616,766 of record OY728140.1, read on the forward strand.
ACTCATCAAAAAGTGAAGTTTTTCAGAATAAGGCCAAAATTTCACCGTAAGCTATAATTGATATTCTGAATTCAAAAATGATGTCTATTTTACAAAATTCGAAACATATATGTTTCATTAATTAATTTTATAATTAATTCCCGTTGTTACAACAAATAGCGTGTTTTTAAGAAACAATTTATATCAAAAGATTGGCAGTTGTTTATGTCCAATTTCAATGTTAAATTAATTCTAATGACCACCATTGGATAAAATGGTAAAAATATATTCTAATTATACTTTAAAACCACTAAATAGTATGATTTATCACTATAAATTATTTTGATTAAAAAAGTTGTTTTTAAGTATTTTTCACTATTCATAAAAAATAGAAGTTCTCAGAAAAATACCAAAAATTCAACATAGGCTAATTTCGATATTCCGAATCCAAAAATGAAGTCCATTTTGATAAATAAAATTTATAAAATTTTAAAAATTAGGTATTACTATTCACAACAGCTAGTTTAATTCGTTGTGGTGTGTGTTAGAGCTTGAGGTTGCGTACAACACACGCTATTGCATTATTCGAAGTGAAACGTACCGTGGAAGCTTGGGGTGTTACATAATTAATCACATCAATTCCTCTAGTTAATTCAAAAATTAACTAATCACATCAATTACATTAATTAATTAAACAATTAATTAAATACATAAATTTCATTAGTTAATTCAACAATTAACTAATCACATCAATAATATAAGTAAATCAAAAAATTAACTAATCTTATCAATAACATTAATTAATACAACAACTAATTAATCACATCAATAAAAATAATTAAGTCAACAATTAATTAACCACATCAACTACATTAGTTAATAATTCCAATACCATGAATTAATTCACCAGTTAATCAATTATATAAATCTCATTAATTAATTCACCAATTAATTTATAACATTCATTAATTAATTTAAAAATTAATTAAACACATAAAAATCATTAATTAATTCAATAATTAATTAATCAAAATGATTACATTATTTAATCCAATAGTTAATTAATAAATTCACAATCCCAATATCCCATAATTAATTCAACAATTAATTATTCAATTGAAAATATCTATATTCAATAATTAATTCATTAATTAATTACCCAATTCCCAATCTCAACATCCCATAATTAATTCATCAATTAATCATTCTTTCCATATTAATAACCCACAATTAACTCACAAATTAATTATTCAATTGGAAATCTCATTATCACATAATTAATTCAAAAATTAGTTATTCCAATTCACAATTCAATATTCTATAATTAATTCAACAATTAATTATTTCCCCAAATCCCATAATTTCAATAGTATAATAATTAACTCAACGATTAATTATCCAATTCACCATTTCAATAATCATCAAAATCAATCAATTAATTCAACAACTAATTAATCCAAATCGACAATCATAACATTACATATGTCAATTAATTCACAAATTAATTTTTCACATCAATTACATTAATTAATTCACAATTAATTAATCTCATTAAATCCCTTAAATTAATTTTACAATTGATTGTCCATGTCAATTCCATTAATTAATTCACAATTAATTAATCACATTCAATCCCATTATTTAATTTAATAATTAAATAATCACATTACTCCCATTAATTAATTCATCATTTAATTAATCCCATCAATCCCATTATTTAATCCAACAATTAAATAATCACATTAATTCCATTAATTAATTCATCAGTTAATTATTCCCAAAAATATCATTATTTAATTAAATAATAAAATAATCACTTTACTCCCATTAATTAATTCATCAATTTATTAATCCCATCAATCCTATTATTTATTCAATAATTAAATAATCATATTATACCCATGAATTGATTCATAAATTCATTAATCCTATCAATCCCATTATTTAATTCAATAATTAAATAATTACATTACTTCCATTAATTAATTAATCAATTAATTAATCCCATCAATCCTGTTATTTAATTCAATAATTAAATAAACACAATATGCCCATTAATTGATTCATAAATTAATTAATCCTATCAACCCCATTATTTAATTCAACAATTAAATAATCACATTACTTCCATTAATTAATTCATCAATTAATTAATCCCATCAATACCATTATTTAATTCAATAATCAAATAATATCATTACTGCCATGAATTAATTCATCAATTAATTAATCCTATAAATCCCATTATTTAATTCAAAAAATTTAACAATCACATTACTTCCATTAATTAATTCATCAATTAATTAATCCCATAAATCCCATTATTTAATTTAGCTATTAAATAATCACATTACAACCATTAATTGATTCATCAATTAATTAATCATATCATTCCTATTATTTAATTCAACAATTAAATAATCTCCTTCCTTACATTAATTAATTAATCAATTAATTAATCTAATCAATCCCATTATTTAATTAAATAATTAAATAATCCCATTACTTCCATTAATTAATTCATCAAATAATTATTCCAACTCAAAAAATTCAACAACCCTAATTAATTAATCAATTAATTCTTTTATATTAATAAATTAAATAACCCCAATTAATTCCTCAATTAATTATTCCATCTTAATCAATTTAATATAACAGTAATTAATTTAAAATTTAATTATTTAATTTCAACATTCTCAATCTCACAATAATTAATTCAACAATTAATTACTTCAAATCACAATCCCAATATTCATATAATTAATTCAATAAATAATTATTCAATTCAATAATCCCAATTTATCATAATTAAATCAACAATTAATTATTCAACTCAACAATCCCAATTCCATCATAATTAATTCAACAATTAATTATTCAACTAAACATTCCAACTTCTCTCATAATTAATAAAAAAATTAATTATTCAAAATCTATAATCCCATTATCCTAAATTTCACAATTTCCTAAATTAACTATTTCAATAAATTAATTAATCTAATAAAGAACTCAATTTCTAAACATTTAATAACAATTCTATAATTACATACATGTAATTGAAATCAAGACTTTGGTATTTGAATTATAGACCACCCACCTCAATTTTTTTGATGATGAATGCTTGCTAACAGAATAATCCTCAATTTGAAGTTGATTAATCAAGAACACAGTGAATAACATGATCTAGATTCAAAAACTCTAATTCCATATTGAATAATCAAGATCCCATAATTCTAGATCTAGACCCAACAATACATTGGATATATGTAAAGACCCGACCCCAGTTTCCCGGAGTCGATGCCTTATTAAATTACATTGGTATGATTACAAGAAAAATGTATACTAAAGGAACAAATAGTTTAGTAGATTTGGAAAAAATATACATATATAAGTTCAACATTACATCTTAGAAGGAAAAACAACACTAATTCATTCTATTAGAAACATCCATGCCTCCTAGATTATGCCTGAAAGTCATTCATAATTTACTTTTTCATTTACTGGGAAAAAGAAATATAAGAAAGGGGTGATATCAAATGCTCAGTAAGAGTAAGAAATATATTGAAAAATAACATAAACAAAAAAAATCAGGCATGGTGAATAATCGAAAAAACATGCCTCTACAAATAATAAACTTGAACACATTATAGCAGGAATATGAGTAAATAATGCCATAATAAAACATAATCATGGGTATTCTACTAGTCAAATAACCACATGAACTTTCAATTACTAGCTTCATAATGAGGGGAGTTTATATGATGTAAATTTTGAAACATACCATCAAGGCCTCGGCCAAGACATCTAAAAATGATTAAGGACTCGACCAAAACCATATCTCAAAATGGGAAAGGCCTCGGCCATGTCCACGTAAATTTGTCTCATGAGACCTACCAATGAATATAGTGGATATAGATGGCCCCACCTGTCACATAATAAGTCCAATTCATTCATCATATATGTGGGGATAAACATAAACAACATATACATTCATATTGAAACTAACATATGAAATGTAAATAACTTTCCCTAAACATTAATATTAAACACTAACCATTCAAAGTTAATTGGTGAATGGTTTTAGGATACAAAATCCACAATAAAACTAGTCCTAAACCATCCAATTAGATGATATTATAAAATATTTATCCCAATAATACATAAAAATCAACAAGAGTATTGAAACAGACGAAAATACTCTTATAAAATCACCGAGTAATTCTTGAGATAAATACTCTTTTATTTTGAAAAGAACAGTTATTTTGGAAAATTATTTGTGTAAAACAAGAACTGAAGTATGATAGTATTTCATAATAAAATTAGTGATTTTAGAATGATAATATTTTCTAAAAACAGATTATAGAGTTCCCTTGAAAATAGGTAAGAATTTGAGAAATTCCCTTGAATCGGGCTTGTTTCTTGGAAATAATTTTGAAAGTTCCTTTTATAACATGTAACACTCCATAAAATAAGAAAATATTATGGTTGGTAAACATATATATAATACTCACACATAATTTTTTATGGGTACATAATAATACATAATAGTTTCATTGAGGTAATTAGAAAATAAAAGTTACCCAAATGAAAATGGAGGTTCGGGTGGAAAACCCTTACCTTAAGTCTGAATGTGTTCCGCTCTTGAAATTAAGGTCCTGGAATATGAAACTAGACTTATTAATAAATTATTTCAGAACCTATTAGACATGTATTTATTTTATCATATTTTTTAGTTCATTTATGTTCTTTTTGACAAGTTATAATATTGAATTCTGTCGTTCCGGAGTGTTCGTTTTCTTAATTTTCATAATTGGTTCACTAGTTTTTAAGTAATGGAGTTTATGTAGAATGAATGTAAATATCCATAATTGGATTTAAAAATTATTTAAAAATATACATTAGTATTAATGGTCATTTATATCATTTGGTTACATGGAATGAGGATGAATCATTAGATGAAATATTAATGAAAAAGAGTTAGATTATTTTAGCGGTATTTTGATTATCAGGAACTACTTTGGTCATATTAATTAATATTATATAAATATATTGGTTCCTTAATATTAAGTATTTTATAATATATATATATATATATATTTTATAGTGTGGTTCAACCATAATTTTTTTTTCATGACCAGTAATGAAGGATAAATTGAATATTGAAACATCGTTGTCTACAAAGGTTTTAAATTGGCACCTCACGGATGATGATTTCGTTTATAAAATAAAATAGAGAGAGAGAGTAATGATAATTATGATGGTTTTTTCACTCAAATTATATAATTCTACTATATATATTATACTAGAGTTATCATGCTAATTTGGATAGAGGAAGTTAGTAAATAAAAATAAAAGAAAGGAACTTGAAAAGAAAAGAAAAGTTTAGAGATCCCTTATGAAAATTCGATAGCCGAACTGCGTCGCTTAAAATTTTATAAATTATTTTGATGAGGGAAAAAGGGTAAATAATAATAATTAAATAATATGGATATTAAGGGAAATATTGAATGTAATATCCCAACATAATAAAATTTAAATTAAAAGATAATAACATAATAAGAGTTCTTGAAAAAGAGAGATATTTTGAGACAAAAATTCTACAGTATAATGGCTTTGAAACATGGTTTTAGAAAAAAATAAAAAGAGATAATAAATGGGTCACACACTAATAAAAGAATCATAAAATAGTAGAGGGAATAAATAATATGGAAATAAGAACATGGTATGAAGACCTGAAATACATACCACATAAAAGATAACTTGAATGGAAATGAGAAGTTGAGAATTTTCTTACCTTGTAGAGTAACTCCTAAGACTTGAAGGTTGGGACCTTGGGGGATTGAGGAAACTTTAGGAGGGATACTAGTGAGGTAAAAATACTATATATTCAAGGATTAAGAGTTTGGAATGAAATAAAATGAAGGAATGAGTTGGTATTTATAGTAAATGAGAGGGTATTTTTTATTAATTTAAAAAGATATCTCATTAGTGATTTTTTATAACCATGAGCTTGCCCATGGTATTTGCCAATGGTATTAGCCACATGAGACAACTTATATCATATTTTACTTTACACAAGTCTACCATAATTTTATTCTAATTATTATATCTTTATGATTTTATTAAATATACCGAAAAATCAAAACTGTATTTTTACTATTCACGAAAAATTATAGTATTTCAGAAAAATCACAAAAATTTACCCCAACCATTTTTTGATGTGTAGAATTAAAAAACGAACTCCATTTTTTAAAAATAATTTTATAAATATGATTAATTTATTTTTTAAAATAAAATCATACTTTATTCAAAAATTAACAATTTCAAAACTATAACTCATTTTATATCACCTTGAAAAATTAATCAATATATCATTATCTTACATACTTAAGGAAATAAAATAATAATATGATTTAGTATTCATAATGGCCATATTAGTATTCATAGGGGTATGTTACTATTCACCAAAAAATCAAGATGGTTATATTAGACTCCAAATGACTTGCTAATCACAACTCTAGATGACCATTTTTTGAAATTCAAAACATAGTAGAGGCAAAGTTGTGTTTAACAGCTAGATTATAAAATGTGTTGTTTTGTAGGGACTCAGTGTTTCATGAATTCAATATTTATTTTCAAAACCTTAGGGTGTTATAATATATTCCCTCTAAAATATGAGGGAGATATGGAAGAGAAGAAGGAAACCACATGAGATTAGATCATCTTATTGGGGAAGGTGTAAACCTTTAATTTGGATTTTGAATAATCAAAAACAGAGGTTGGGAGCCCTATGAAATAATATGAGAGCATCCAAAATCAGGAGAATTTGATTTGGGGCGAGTTGGGGTTGAATAGGGGTTAAAAGAGGGGGTTTGGGAAATTAAAATTTAATTTACGGGGGATTAAAATCTCGTGTGCATGGTTTTTTTATTAAGGCTCATAGTTTCCCCTAACTGTTCACCTTAACCACATTCCTCTTCCGTGGGGGAATGGTTTCTCCTTTTAGGGTGCATGTTTTGACAAACTATGTGCCAGCCATTGATCTCTATCTATCTAGTGTTGCACGGTTTGCTGGACCAGGGTACACAGTTTGAGAAAACTACGCACCAACCATGCACTGCCAAACTTCTTATTTTTTTTTTCAATTTTTACAGAAACACACCGTAGGGTAATACCCAAATGAAAATTACCCTATACAAGGCAAATGGTTACCTTTAAACAAACCGATGAAATCTCTAGAAAAGGTCTAGATCTTACAATCTCCTTACCTACTAATAGCTTGTCCTCAAGTTGTACTCCCATGCATCCTTAAGGTTCCAAGTCAAAAGTATCAAGCAATTGAGCCCTCATATTCACTTCTCTCTCCCATGTTTCCTCATGAACATGACCATGTTTCCACAATACATGAACTATCATCACGATCATTCCTTGTAACACCTTTTCACTATGATCTAACACACATATATAGTGCTCCTCAAAGGATGCATTGGTCCCAAGCTCAACTTCAACTACATACCTGATGTGTTTCCTAAATAACTATTCCAAAAAACCACTAGAACACCATCCAACATTGAAACTTATCCTTACCATAAAAAACTGTCTGGATAGGATGCACATCCACCACCTCTAAGGCCCACCCGGCCTTTCCTCTAGGAATTTAAACATACTCCTTATAGGTTTATCATTTATAAATAGTCAATGGTGTATCTACCTCCATCCTACTCTACATATATTGATTCATAAGTGCAACCTCTAAGTGGACTCATATCCAACCAAAACACATTCATGTAGCTAGGCGTAAAGCTATACCGTTCTTAGTGTACCTGGGATGATGTCAAGGTAGGGGTCATGATAATCACTTATTAAGTATATTATAAGAAGTTTTTAGTGAACACCACCTAAAATCCCCCAATACCCTTGTTGCCTCCCACTATGGAAACACCCTAATCTAGCAAAAGTCATCCTTCCCTTAGACAATATATCACCACACCGGTCCAAAACTAGAGAGTCCCTCGCATAACCTACAAATAAGTTCTCAAACTAAGGAACTCTCACTACCCAAACAACCCATATCAAGGTCCAAATAAATAGCATAAAGTATTCTCATTTCACAACATTAACACAGTTATCAAGAGGGATTTACCAAAAACCATAACAAGTCTTTTGCCCTTTTTTACACCACATGGTAAAAACTGAGGCACTATCACTACCCTTAACCATCCCACCTCTAGTTCATGGTTAACAAAGGGTAAAATCATTATCACTATTCAAGTTTCTCCTTATACACCAATTTATTATCATCTTTCATCATTTTACAATATTTCTCAATTACCAATCATGCACTTTTTTCATTTCAAATTTCACAAGAAAGTAAAACAATTAAAGTTCAAAAACATACCCATATCTTGATTTCCCATGAATGCCTAAAAAATATGCATGTCACATAACAATCTTGAGTGCTTAGAATGATTCATGAAAACTTACCTCTCATGCCATACTAGGCCACAATTCAAATCTTAGAGAACCTAAAAAATAATAATCACATCACACCAAAAGTGTTTCACCCAAGGTGAATAATATTAAACTATAATAGAAAACAAATAACAACAATTTCACCCTAGGTATCAGGGTTCTCCCTCATACACAGGTTAGATACTCCCATGCATGAGCTCATAACCAAGGCTAAACTATTCCTAGTCTCATGCCTACCTTTACCAAACAATATGAAAAAAGAAAAGAAAAATCCTCTTATACCACTTTCTAATGTCCCAAACTAGGTGCCACATACTGGTGCCTAGAGTCGTTTCTCTACGTGACCTCAAAAGAACCTCCCTGTATGCCAGATTCTTATGACTAGCAGGGAGGGTCTAATATCGATCATGTGGAGACTATACCCTATTTTTTACTTTCAGAGTAATACCACAGCAGAAAACAATAAAATAATAATAGAATCACATAACCATAACCATAACAATCAACTATCACAAGATAACCAAAACTGAAAATACAATAACAAAACTGAGTAGTAGATATGCCATTCCAAAGTACGTTCCAAGCTTCAAAATAAAGAATCAAAATTAAAGACACTAAAAACTCACAAGAGGGTCCCGAACCATGTCTGATTTCCTTATCCATGATTTATCCCAAATCAACCATATAATACATGGCCTTTTCCCATACATGTCTAATAATCATGAAATCTATTTGGGTATCGATCAAGCATCCCGAGTAGGGTGTGATTACAACTCAGTAGGCCACCACCAATGATGTCTAAAACAATATCCAATCAAATAATAGTGTATGTAGTTGTATAAATAAGAAATTAAAATGAATAAGTAAACATTTATCACATTATAAATTAATATTTATTTATCCACATCAATCCTTAGGTTCCCATGGATACCCATATCTCAATACATGCTTCATCTCATACCATAGCTTGAAGTATTTCCAAGGGATATCACATCTCATAATTCTATTATTACCATTATTTAATTTTATACTTTAATTCCCATGTTACCATTCATACTTCACATAGTATAATGACAATGTTCAAATTCTTTAATTCATACTTGAATACCCATTTTACCATTCATACTTCAAAAATTGGATTGACCATTTTCCCATTCTTTATTTCAAAACTAAATGACTATTTTTCTATTAATAACATCACAATCAAATGAACAAGTAACTATTTATCAAAACATAATTAATTCAACAATTAATTATCGACATGAGTTCCATTACTAATTCTACAATTATTTATACACTACAATTCCATGAGTTAATTAAATAACTAACTAATCATATCAATAACATTAATTAATTAAACAATTAATTAATCATATGAATTCCTACAGTTAATTCAACAATCAAATAATAACATCAATTGCATTAATTATTTCTAAAATTAATTAAACACATTAATTTCATTAGTTAATTCATCATTTAACTAATCACATCAATAAAATTAGTTAATTCAACAATTAACTAATAACATCCATAAAATTAATTAATTCAAGAATTAATTAATCACATTAATTCCTCTAGTTAATTCAATAATCACCTAATCACTTCAATTAAATTAATTAATTCAAAAATTAACTAAATACATCAATTTAATTAGTTAATTCAATAATTAAATGATCACATAAATAACATTATTTAATTCAATAATTATATAATCTCATCAATCACATTAATTAATTGAATAATTAATTAATCACATCAATTCCTCTAGTTAATTCAACAATTAAAAAATCACATCAATTATATTGATTAATTCAAAAATTAATTAAATACATCAATTTTATTAGTTAATTAAATAATTAACTAATCACATCAATAACATTTGTTAATCCAAAAATTAACTAATCACATCAATAGAATTAATTAATTCAACAACTAATTAATCACATCATTAACATTAATTAATTCAACAATTAATTAAATACATTAACTAAATTAGTTAATCATACAAGTCCCATTAATTAATTCACTAATTAATTAATCATATAAATTTCATTAATTAATTAATTAATCATATCCATTAATTAATTAAAATATTAATTTATCACGTAAATCTCATTAAATAAATCAATAATTAATTAATTAAAAAAATTCCATTAATTAATCCAATAGTTAATTAATCAATTCATAATCCCAATATCTCATAATTAATTCAATAATTAATTATTCAATTGGAAATCTCTATATCCCATAATTAATTATCCAATTCCCAATATCAATATCCCATGATTAATTAATTAATTAATTATTCAATTTACCATCTCAAAAAACCCACAATTAACTCATAAATTAATTATTCAATTGTAAATATAATTATCCCATAATTAATTTTACAATTAATTATTCCAATTCATAAATCAATATTCCATAATTAATTCAACAATTCAATATTTTCTCAAATACCCAAATTTTAATAGTCTAATAATTAATTCAATAATTAATTATCCAATTCACCATTTCCATAATCACAATGATCCATTAATTAATTTAACAACTAATTAATACAAATAAAAAATCATAACATTACATACATCAATTAATTTATCAATTAATTATTCACATCAATTCCATTAATTAATTCACAACTAATTAATCACATTCAATCCCTTTAATTAATTTTTCAATACATTTTCCATTTTAATTCCATTAATTAATTCACAATTAATTAATCACATTCAATCCCATTATTTAATTCAATAATTAAATAATCACATTACTCTCATTAGTTAATTCATCAATTAATTAATCTCATCAATCTCATTATTTAATTCAATAATTAAATAATTGCATCACTTCCTTTAATTCATCAATTAATTAATCCCAAAAATACTAATATTTAATTAAAAAATTAAAAAAATACAATTACTCATGTTAATTAATTCGTCAATTAATTAATCCCATCAATCCCATTATCTAATTCAATAATTAAATAATCACATTGTGCCCATTAACTGTCTCATCAATTGATCAATCCTATCAATCCCATTATTTAATTGAACAATTAAATAATCAAATTACTTCCATTAATTAATTAATTAATTAATTAATTAATACCATCAATCCCATTACTTAATTCAAAAATTAAATAATCACATTACGTCCATTAATTTATTAATCAAATAATTAATCATATCAATCCCATTATTGAATTCAATAATTAAATGATCATATTACTTCCATTAATTAATTCATTAATTAATTAAAACCATAAATCCCATTATTTAATTTAATAAATAAACAATATCATTAATTCTATTAATTAATTCATCATTTGATTAATCCTATCAATCACATTATATAATTCAAAAATTAAATAATCACATTACTTACATTAATTAATTCATCAATTAATTAATCCCATCAATCCCATTATTTAATTTAACAATTAAATAATCATGTTACATCCATTTATTCATCCATCAATTAATTAATCATATCATTTCCATTATTTATTTAAATAATTAAACAATCACATTACTTCCATGAATTAGCCTATAAATTAATTAATCCTATCAATCCCATTATTTAATTAAACAACTAAATAATCACACTACTTCCATTAATTAATTCATCTATTAATTATTCCAACTCAAACAATTAAATAACACTAATTAGTTCATAAATTAATTGTTTCATCTTAATTAATTCAATAACCCCAATTAATTACTCAATTAATTGTTCCATCTAAATCAATTTAATATAACAATAATTAATTTGACAATAAATTATTCAATTTCAACAATCTCAATATCGCCTTAATTAATTGAATAATTAATTATTTCAAATCACAATCCCAATATTCTCTTAATTAATTCAACAATGAATTATTCTATTCAATAATCCCAATTCCTCATAATTAATACAATAATAAATTATTCAACTCAATAATCCCAATTCCCTCATAATTAGTTTAACAATTAAGTATTCAACTCAACAATCCCAATTCCCTTGTAATTAATTCAATAATTAATTATTCAAATTCTATAATCCCATCATTATCAATTTCATAATTTCCTTAATTAATTAATTCACTAAATTAGTTAATTTAATCAAGAAATCAATTTCTAAACATCTAATAGAAATTATACAATTACATACATGTATTTGAAATCAAGACCTTGGGATTTGAATTATAGACCACCAACCAAAATCCATTTGATGATGAATGATTGACAATGGAATAATGCCCAAATTTAAGTGGATTAATCAAGAATGTGATGAAGAACACGATCTAGATCTGAAAACCATAATTCAAAATCGAACAATCAAGATCCCAAAATTCTAGATCTAGATCCAATAAGATAGAGGATATATTCCTTCTAAAAGATGAGGGAGAGATGGGAGTGAAGAGGAAAACTATATGATATTAGATCCTTTTACTGGGGAAGGTGTAGATCTTCAATTTAGACTTTGAATCACCAATAAAGGAGGTTTAAAGCCTAAGGAAATCACACGAGAGCCTCCAAAATCAAGAGAATTTGATTTTGAGCGAGTTGGGGTTGAATAGGGGTTAAAATAGGGGGTTTGGGAAATTAAAATCTAATTTTTGAGGGATTAAAATCCCATTCACATAGTTTGATTCTTGAGTGCACAGTTTCCCCTAACCATGAGCTTTAATCATGTGCCACTTCTAGGGGGTGCACAATTTCTCCTTTTTGGGTGCATGGTTTGACATGTGAACCCGCTATTCAATCCATATCTATCCAGGGTTATAGGATTTTATAGGTTAGGGAACACAGTTTGGGAATACTATGTACCAACCATGCACTGCCCAAACTTCTTCAAAAATTGTTAATTTCCACCCAAACAGTTCCCAAGGTAAAACCCAAATGAAAATTACTCAATAAAAGACAAAAGAGTACCTATAAACAACCTTGTGAAATCTCTAGAAAAAGGTGAGGATCTTACAGTAGGGTTGGGAGATTCTACTCTTTAAAAAAATATTATTATGATAATTTTCAAGTTCAATATATAGAGATGATGTTATTTTTGGGTCAACTAATCAAAAACCGTTTATTGATTTTTCAAAACTTATGAAAAATGAATTTGAAATGATTGTGATGGGAGTAATAAATTTCTTTATTGGTTTTCAAATTTTTAAAGATGATTATGAAATTTTTTTAAATCAAATCAAATATATTATTTATTTATTGATTTTTTTTCTATTGAAAATAGTATCTCTTTTGAAACTCCCATGTATACTAATGTAATACTTGATTTGGATGATGTTGAAAAAGTAGTAGATAATAAGTCATACAGAGGTATGATAGGTAGTTTTCTATTCCTTATTGCTAGTAGAATGGGAATTATGTTTTTTGTCTTTGTGTAAGATTTTATTCAAATCCAAATGAAACCCATCTTACAGCTTTTAAAAATATTTTTAGATATCTAAATGATGTTTTTTTCTACCAATGCTTTATCAAAAAACTTCTGGTTTTGATTTAAACACATATTCAAATACTGAATTTGGAGGCTATATATTAGATATAAAAAAAATCAAGAACCTATCACTTTTTATAAAAGTCCTTGGTTTCATGGTCGGGTAAGAAGCAATATTCTATTACATTATCAAGTACTAAACCATAATATATATATGTAGAAAGTTTCTTTGAACAAGTGTTGAGGATAAAAAACACTTTTCTAGAATTTGGACATAAATTCAATAATATTAAAATCTCATGTGATAATACATGTTCTTTTAATATTTTAAAAAATACCATGAATCATTATAGGACTAAGCATATTGATCTTAGACATCATTTTCTAAATATCATATCCAGAAAGGGGATATATCTTTGGAATTTGTTAATACCAAGTATCAAATTTATAATATTTTTATTAAACCACTTCCTACTGCTAGTTTTGATTTTATTAAGTGGGATTTATGTTTATTTTAATTTTAAAAAAACTTTTAATTTTATTGTTTACCTCTATTTAATTTTATTAATTTAATTTGAAATTTTATTTTTCAAATGATTTAATTATTTCTATTTTTATTCATTATTTTAATCCATTGGTTTAAAATTTTTATTTTCATATTTTGTTTTACAATATTTTTTTTTTGATTTTTAAAAAACAAAATGATTACACGGCAATTTTGGCTCAAGAAACCAAAACATCACATGAAACCGTCAAAGTAAAACCCTTTTCTCTCTTACCTTTGATCGTGCGCCCTTTCAAACTTCTTATTTCTCAATCTCTCTCAAAAACTAGTTTTTGAATCCTTGAGCCTCCCGATTCTCACCATGGTAATGATAAATTGAACCAATGATGTCAGTTTGAGTAGTTCGAAGAGGTAGAGACCTTCTAGTTTTGAAAAAAATCCCACAGGGGGAAGTATTAAAATTAAAATAGTTCTTCCAAATGAATCTATTATTAGAACAAGTGAAGTGATGAGTTTCCAATGAATAAAGTATATGTTTGATGGTGGAAATACAAAGTATGGATTCAAAAAGAGATAAAATAGTTTTATGAGAATGTGTAATTTAGTTTTTTAGATACCTATGATTTCATCTCATTGAAGGATAATGATAATTTGTTTTGTTTCTTTGGTCTATATAGATCAAAATTTCAAATTCCTCCATGAAGGAGTGTTCACTTCAGTTTAAGTTCAATTGCGGATAACATACATAAGTCATAAGTCATTATATCTTTTCTTTTAGGAAACAATCACATTAGTATGATGTTATTAAATTATTTGGTGGTGGAACAAAAACTTGACCAAAATGATGGATAAATATTCAGTGAGCCTGGTGTTTTTTTGGTTGTCCAGATAGGCAGAATGATGGAGAAATATGTTTAGTATTTTTATACTGTTCATACTTATCTAAAGGTGAACCTGGCGAAGGTGATAAAGATGTTCTAGGAATCAAGTTTGTTGATGAAGGAATGGGATAAGCTAATGAATGATAATTTCAAGTTGTTATCGGATGAGTTGAAGGTGGTGCATCATACATTCAAAAATTCGTTGACCATAAAATCTTATTCTGATGAGACTAAACCTTATTATCATCCTCCATATTAGCATGTTTAAACTCTTGATCCAAATTATTTATAATCTTGAATGATTAATTAAAAGAAAATTATTTTTTTTAATTATGTTATTTGTTATCTTTATTATCTATTTGGTGTTTACTATATTTTTCTATTTCAGAGTCTATTCATTCCCAGTATGTAGTTATTTTTGGCTAACTAAAATCCACTTCTAGTTTTGTGCTACGTCAAATGTGTTCTAATATATTTCTATATTTTATTTTTGATTTCACAAAAGGGGAGAAATTTGGATAAACACAACATTATAAAATTTGATTTAATAAATATCTATTTTTTATTATTTAAAACCTATATTTTTGTGTTTATATTTCTACGGGTTTTGTGATCATAAAAAAGGGTATATTTTTAGGAATACTAATTTTGATCCAATAATTTCATTTTATTTATCTTTGATTTTGATGCTCAAAAACACCCTCATTTTATTTAATAATGAATTTAATTTGAGTGAATTTCAATACTATATTCATTAAAATATTTATTTTATTTTCTATAGAATTTTGAAAGTAATTCTCCTAAATTTTTTATTTTATAAATATTTTGGATGTTTTAATGATGCCTAGAATCACTATTCATATCCATATGTTTAAGGTGAATGTTAGGTTTGGAAACCGAACATTTGAAAAAGAACACCACTATTTCTACCATACATTTGGGATGAATGTTAGGATTAATAAACTAAATTTTGTAAATAACATTATGTTTGAGGATCTAATTTATGGGTAGTTAATATAATGTTTAAAATCATAAGTAAGTTGTAAACCATACTTTTAAAGATTAAATATGTAGAGAAATCTCTACTTGAAGAAACCTTATGTGAAATCTGAATTCTAGATATTTTTTGAGATTTTAGTAATGGTTTCACAGGAGTATTTATCTCGTTAAAATATATTTAAAGACCAATTCAAGGAATCTTCATCAATGGATTAAATCATTCTGATTTCTAAGGTAATTTATGACTTTCAGTGTGTGTTTAAATTCAAGTTTCAAATGCACCAAGTATTTTGAATATCATGATTTATCTAGTGATATTTTCAGATCTTATTAACAATAATCAAATCAGATGTCTTATTTATTCTCAATTGATTTATCTAGTTTTTGTGTGTGAAATCCTAGATGATATCATAGATAATAATACTTTGAAATAACTCTATATTTATCTCTGAATTTCTACATGCTAAATTTCTTTATATATTCATTGGTACTTTATAATATCACTACTACTACTATATTTATTTTCTAAATCATATACTAGAGTTCATTAAAGTTTTTAGGACCATGCTTTAGATAATTACATGTTTTAATGTGCTATTGTGTTCCTGTTTTGATGTTGAGAAGTTTTTTTCTACAACTATTGTGATTTATAGAATTTTATCTATAAAAACTCATATTTTCTTCAAGAGGACTATTTAGTGAAGTTTATCTAATATTCCTTTGAATATCTCTTCATCTCTTAGTTGCGGAGGAAACTATGAGCTTAAACTACTTTCAAAAATCATCATATCATTTCTATTGGATTATTAGCTTCTCCCACTAAGTTGTGATTCTTTGGTTCCTTGAAGATTAAATATAATTCCCTATAAAAGGCTTGTCTTAAGGTATCAATTACCTACATTCATTTGTAGATGTCTCTAGTAAAAGGATCTGTTTAGTGAAAATCACCAAGCTTATAGAGAGAGTGTTGGTGGAGTGGACTAGGGGATATTTATGCTCTAAACTAATATAAAATTTTTTGTGTTCTTTTCTCTACTTTTCTACCACACAATTTATCTAAATAAAATAATATTGCATCACCTTACAATTCACAAATGGAAATTAATTATAAATAATAAATGTTTTCAAAAACGATATTATTCATCCCCCTTTTGTGTATTTATATTTATTCCGACCAATAATTTCTTTGAATGTAATAAGTATATCATCAACATATAATAGTAAGGAAATAAAATCATTATTTATAGAATTAAATTAAACAAAATCATCAGATTTACTTATATCAAAACCATTTTTAAGCATCAAAGAGTCAAAATATTTTTATCCTTGATGATTTCTTTAATAAACATAACGATTTTAAAAAAAAGATAACTTGGACGAGTTTAAAATTCATTGAAAATACTTCATGTGGTTTCATGTAAATTGTTTCATCTAATTTACCATGGAAAAAATAAGTTTTCACATCTAATAATTCAATATGAAAATCATTTTTTTGTATGAAAGTCAAGTAGTAATCTAATAGATGAATATTTAATAATAGGAGTAAAAATTTCACTATAGTCGATCCCATTATATTGAAGTAAACAATTATCTACAAGCTTTTATTTAAATTTAATTTAATTTTATCTAGTGTTAAATTTCTTCTTTTTGAAAATAAACTTACAACCTATAATTATACCCCTTTTAGGTTTATTAGCAACTGTCTAAGTTTGATTTTTTAGAAGGGAACCCATTTTAGCTTTCATAGTAGCTAGCCACTACTCTGATTCATTAGAATTCATGGATTTTTTAAAGGTATGTAACTCATCATCATTAATGTCTAGAGAAATATTAAATGTGTAAGAAACCACATTAGTGTGACTAAATCGAACAGAAGGTCTAATAGTCCTCATAGCTCTCTCTCATGTTAATTGACAGTCCCTTAAATCACCCTCTCCATCAACCCTACACTCATACTTAGAATCATCTTCAAGTAAATTCTGAACCAATAGAGGAGGAATGGTGGAGGAAGCCTTGGGATCAGACTACATTCTAATAAATAAAGGAACCTAAACACCCATAGGTTTAGGTGTACTAACATTATGAGAATCAACATGCTTACTATTTTCTATAACAACCCCATGAAATACTACAACTCTTCTTAAGATACACTTCTGAAAAATGGGATGAGCAAGACAAATCTTATACCCCTTAATCCCTAGAGGATAACCCATAAAGAAACACTTAAATGCTCTAGGTTCTAGATTATTGGTCTTGCTATGTGAATAAGCAGTACAAATGAAAAATTTAAGATGTGCTAGAGTAGGGGGAGAACTATTCCCCATCTCCTATGGAGTTTTAAAAATATAGCATGAATTTTATCACTCATGAGAACCAAAAGAAATAAGTGAATAATGATAATCACTAATATTTGAGATCCTGAAGGGGAATCACTTCATCAGTCAAGACATTAGCACAACAGGTAGAGGCACACAATGTGCCACACATGGAAGTCACTAATTAATTGCATTATTTGAATGATAATCATGTAATTAATGACGAGACACTAAAATTAATTCATAAGACCCAAATGAAACATGTGGGTCAAACTAAAAATTAAAGATAGAATAAAAACATATAAGAAAACCTAAATGATAAATGGTCTATAGTTGGATAAAAAATAATTGAAAGACCCAAATTCCCCATAAAGAAAAACCATGATCGAGCTACTGGTAAGTAAAAACATAGGAATTACAAATATATTACAATTCAAAATTAACCAAAAAATTACTTGAAAAAAAATGCTTCATGTAATTCCCATGAAACAAGAAACAATAAGAAAACCAAATACAAACAACACATTGGAATATCAATTTAATTGTAAATGAAGATTGTATCATGATGAAAACACATGAAAATTTACAACATTTTACAAAAACAAATTTGAATTTTTTTCCATGAGATTATTTAGGACCACTCCATATCAATATTTTTATGGATTTCTCTTAAAATACCTTACCTTATTCAATTTGATCTAATCTTGAATGGGAGTTTTTTAAACTATGATTATTATTTTCCCCGGATGTTTGAAATTAACATTGATACCAAATTTCCTAGTGACTCTGAAGTCGTGAATTGAGTTTTTAACATGCCTTGTTTATAGTTGTTCCACTCATAAAATTTAAATTTTCACACTTATTATGAAAACTAAAAACACTCATTCTATTATAGGGATTTAATTATTTATATCTAATTCTTATATTAACCATGAATATTTTATCTAAAATCATGAAATAAAATCATAATGTATGATGATTTGATTTCTGTAATAAATTCAATGACCATTTTTTACAGCAAGATATAGTTTTATAAACTCAATATAAATTATAACATGGTTTATAAACCATTACATGGTATGATGAATTTTGTATGAACCATGTCCTTTTTTATTAAAATATATCACGATTTTAGAAAATTTATTTTTTCTAGACACTGTATATATTAAAACATCAGTCCAAATGTAATGAATGTAATTATAATAACACTAAAGGGGTGGGATAATATCCATAATATGAACTTGTATAATATAAAAACCATAAAAACCTATCCAAACACTATTGTGATGCAAAAAATTATTTTAGTTCACCGGATAATTGTCTATCGAATTGAGAAACTCCATATGGCGATTCTACCTGATGATAAATGTAGCAATAGAAAAAGACCTTTAGTAGTGGAATTATGGTTTGAAAGTGGTTATATTAAAAGGATCTATACTAGGAAGTGGTAAGGTCACCAACTTTAGTGGTCATGAGGTAAATTATATAGGGGATTGATAGTCAGTAAGACTCAATGGTGGGTTATATGTGAAAAGTGGGTGGTAGTGAAACCAGATGATTGGTTGGTCCCTACTATAAATGTAGGGTGGGACTAGTTGTTTATTTTTGTAATAGTAATGAGAAAAAAATTAAAAAGTTATATGATTTTATAGTTGATTGAATTTATAAGATTTTTATTGTCTAAAAATTACTATAAAGATGAAAAAGTGTCCTCCTATGGATGTATGACTGAATTTTCTGAACCAAATAAAGCCAAAGTGTTCTTTTTTATTTCTCTATTTACACTAATCCTAAACTCATGTGTTGAGTTGTTTGGACAGTGTGTTTTGGTGTGGCGAGTAGGGTGATTCGAATTCTTATCTTTTAATACATCAAAGTCATGGGGTGGCTTCTGATCAGTGGAGCATCTAGAGCTTGGTTATCTACTACACATAACATACAAAGGTTCTATATATAGTGTATTAGTGTTTCGTTCAACCCTATTAAGTGGTATCACATGATCAAATATCGATAGTTTCATACTTAGAAAAAAACTGAGGTAACTTTATCCTTCCATTTTTTTATTTTGTGGGAGTTAAAATATAAATAAGAATGATGGAATTGAATGATAGTAAGTTCCAGGTTGATATGTTTGATAGGAAAGACTTTTTATTTTTGAGGATGTAGATAATGGGTTATCTCATTCAAAATACATGTAACTTCTATTGACTAGAATCGAGCCTGAGAAGATGAATAAGGTGGAATGGTAGAGGATATATAGAAAGGTGATGAGACTCATTCAAATATCATTGGCGTGAAATACATTCTTAAACATATTGGAGGAGAATACATCATTATAGTTGATGAAGACTCCAGTTGACTTGTATGATAATATCTCAACAATGAATATAGTGTCCATGATATAGAGACTATTTCACATGAGGTTGTTGCAAGATATGTCTACGATTGATCATATTAATGACTTTAAAAAGATTTGAAGTTATCTAAAATCAGTTAATGTGAAATTCAATGAATATTTTTTGCAATTTATGATGTTTTCATCTCTTCCATAGAGTTTATAAGAGATGGAAACTTCCATGAGAAACTCTTCTGGGAAGACTGAATTAGTGTTTGAGGTTTTTCAGGGGATTATATTGAATAAATACCTCAGGAAGAGATATGTTCATGCATTTTCTATTAGTGATCTCAATGAAGATGAATGAGTATGATCACCTCATCAGAAGATAAGTCATAGAAGGTTGGATGATTAGTTATGTGAATGGAGTTGGGGGAAATCACCTTGTTTTGTCCCAACATATTGGAAC
The DNA here is from genome assembly GCA_963277665.1 of Viscum album. Classification (NCBI taxonomy): domain Eukaryota; kingdom Viridiplantae; phylum Streptophyta; class Magnoliopsida; order Santalales; family Viscaceae; genus Viscum; species Viscum album. The sequence goes on from OY728140.1 coordinate 1,959,638,157, forward strand.
TGATTAAAGAGAGGCCATCTCAAGAAGGTATTAAAAGAGAGAAATTCAAAATTCAAATGGATAACATCCAATAGTTATATCTTAGTTATTTTTTTAGAACATGAATGGATTAATATATTACTACTGAGTGTGCATGTTCTAGTGTAATCATGGATCATTGACTCTGATGCATTGTTACACTCCAAAATAGAGAAGGGATTCATATAAAATTATGTGTCTATAAAGTTTATTAAGGTACACTTGGTGTAAGATAATAATTTGGAAATTATGTTGAAAGGATATGTGAAGGTCCAGATGAAGAACATAGTTCACCTTGATCTCAAGGAAATTTGTCACATACCTAATTTGTGAAAGAATTTTATTTCAATGGATCAAATGAATGCAGTAGGTTTTGGAATGAGTTTCACCAAGGAATTGTGGAAGAACAATCATTTTTCGATGTTTGTAGATATATGTATAAATTATGGAATGTTATATCTTACTAGATGATTATATAAAATAAAAACTATTGGTGCTATAATGTATGATAGCTCCAAATTATGACATTGTTGATTCAGTCATCTCAGTGATAAAAACGTGAAGGTTTTAGAAATGAATGTCGCATTGAATATGGATCATACAGACTTTATAAGTTATGATATTTTCATACTTGTAAGGAAATACAAGTTGTCATTCAATCTAAGTGCATATACACCCAAGAGTTATAATCCAAAGCTTCTTCATATGGATGTTTGGGGGTTATCCCCTGTCTGATCTCTTAGTGGGTCATAATTCTTCATGATATTCATTGAAAATTCTACAAGGAAGGTATGGGTTTACATTATTAAAAAATATTATTTATTTGAAGTGTTTGTTTAGTATAATTTAATGGGGGATAATGTTACTGGATGTAAGATAGAATACTTATGGTCGGAAAATAATGGTACATTACAAGAAAGGAGATTCCAAGTCTTCTCCAAGTATATAGGGATATTACTTGAGATGATTGAACCAAAAATGCCTAATAAGAATTGAATAACTAAAATAATGAACTAGACATTAACAGAGATGGAACGTAGCACGAGGTTTCAATATAGAATGCCTAAGGAGATTTGGGTATAAGCGGTCAACTATGTTGCGTACTTAGTTAATCAATATTCACCAGCACTAATGGGGAAGGAAATATAATAAGTGATATGGTTCAGTAAATCAATGAAGCTCAACCACATCATAGTTTTTGATTGTTTGTCATAAGTATATATGGATGTTATGTATCAAGATAAACTCAAGGAAAAATACAATGCATGTTTCTTTGTTGGATATGGAGATAAAAATATTGGATTTTGACATTAGGATGATAAAAAGAGATAATGCATTATAATCTAGAATTTTTTCTTTAATGAAAATGTTCTATATAAATATTATAACCTGAAGGAGAAACTATTTGAAGATAAAATATCAACTAGAAAAATTCAAATGGATCTAAATGGAAAATCTAGACAGACAATTGTGCCAAAAAATTCATATGGTAGAACATAAGTTTTGGATAATAGGACAACAAATGATATACTAGAGAGATAAAGGGATAATGATGCTCTAATAGGAGTACCAAATGATAAGGCTCCAAATTTCATTACATCAGGATAAGCATTAACAAATAGGAAAGAGCCATAGGGTGGTTTTTGGAGGTCTTAAAATGTCAAAAAATTCATTTAGATGTTTGTTCAAAACCTGTATTATTCACTTCTGACTACTAGAGGAGAATCTAAGAACCCGAAAGTGCCATCCAATCTCAGTGATTCCAAAAAGTGGGAGTTAGTTATGAAATATGATTTGAATTCACTACATGTGAATGAATCTTAGGAGATAATGGTTTTACCATAAGGGTATAAGGCACTCATGAACAAGTGGGTTTTTTGTCCTAAGTAAGTGGTTGATGGGAATAAACAGTACAAGGCTTGGTTAGTTATAAAGGGGCTTCATAAAAAGGATAGAATAAAATTCTTTAAAATATTTTCATTCGCTGTTAGAGCGACGAATATCTATATTGTTATCATCTTTGTTTCATTTCATGCTTTTTACTTAGGGAAAATGGATGTAAAGAATACATTTTTCCATGGATATTCATAGTAAGAAATTTACATAAAGAAACTAATAGGTTTTATAGACAAATGAAATTAGTAATTAGTGTGAAATATGAATATAAGTCTCTATGTATTGAAATAATCACCAAGAAAATGGAACATAAAGTTTGATTCTTTTATATTAAACAAAGGTTTCATGCCAATAAACGTGGACCACTATTGCTACTAAAAGGAATTTAAAGATAATAGTTTCATATTATTTCTCTTTTAAGTGGATGAAATTTTTTGAGTTGGTCTACACATCGAAAGATTTAGGAGATAAACATGAATTGTATGAAGGGTTTGAGATGAAAGATCTTCTAAATGTGAATAAGATCTTAGGAAAGAGAATAAAATGAGGTAGGAAATCTAGAATATTGGTGTTGTTTCAAAGAGATTATGTCTAGAGGATTATCAATAGGTTCAGTATGTATATATTTAATCTGATCATAACCCCACTTGTAGGAAAATTTAATCTTTAAAAAGAGTATTCAAAAAATATAGATTATTAATAGAAACACATGGAATGGTTTTATTTTCATTAGTGGTTATAAATATGATGTAATCTATGGTTTTTACTCGCCCAAACATTGCACATGCATTGGGAGTTATTAGCCATTTCATGTCTAATTTAGGGGAAAACATCGGTAATATGTGAAATGGATCATATAGTATCTCAAAGAAAAGTAAGATACCACCATGTGTTTTAGGATGGATAATCCTTTTTAGGGGTATGTCGATGCAGCCTTTGGGGGATATTCACATACTCAAAAGATTACAACTAATTTTTTGTTTACATTAGGAGGAACGATGGTGACTTGGATTTTAATATTGAAACTGATGGTATATTTTTACACAATAGAAGAAGAATATGTGATAAAAAATAGGGGAAGGATATGATATGGCTAAGGATTATTTTGGAGGAACTTGGATAGTAGTAGGAATGTGTCTTGTTATTTGGTGATAATTAGAGTGTAATTCACATGAATCAACATCCTTTTTCCCATTCTTGTAAGAATAAAATAAACCTAAAGTATCATTTCATCTGGATGTTGTTATAGTACAAGGAGTTATAGCTAAGGAAGATATTGGGGAAGTATAACACATCAGACACAATCACCAAGGATTTAGTCTAAGAAAGTATTCGGAAACACTATGAATTAGTGGGACTTGGGTGAATAAAGTGAGGAACAACATTGTAGTATTCATGGATGTTTTTTCCTTAGTGTTTAAGAGTTATCATGAGACCCTTGAAACATTATTCAATTATACGATTGTTGGGATGTTAAAATTATTTCAGTTCACCTAAATTTTTTCTACCAGATGGAGAGACTTTAGATAAATGTTTGTCTTGATGATATATTTAATGGTAGTGGAAGAACTTCAGTGGTGGTAGTCTGGTTAGAGTGTGGTTTTGTCTAATTTATGTGTACTAGGTAGTTTATAGGTCACCAACTTCAGTGGTAATGTGCCTAATTATATAGGTGATCGTCAGTCACTAGGACTCAATAGTGTAGACAATAGTGAAAATGGATGATAAGACAAACCCCAATATAAATGTGTGTTGGGACCACATGTACTTGTGTGTATTGGTGAAAATAAAAAAAGTAAAATGGTATTGAGTTTTATAGATTACTATGTTTTTATGATTTTTTTCATCTGACAGTTTTTAAAAAGATGGCATTAATGCTCTCCCTTGGACGTAGGACTTAATATTCTAAACAATGTAAAACCTAAGAGTTATTTATTTATTTATTTATTTATATTGATATTTAATTATTGTGTTTATTTGTATGGAGTGTTTTTTGGTGTGGTGAATTGGGTTCTTCAACTTCTTATCTTCTAGTACAACAAAGTTGTGAGGCGACGTCCGATCAGTGGAGCATCTAGAACTTAGTTGTTCACTGTGTATAACATCCATAGGATTTGAATCTAGTGTATTTATGTCGTGTTTTATCCCAAAAATCACTCTATTAAATTAACAATTTGAGCAATAAAACTCTTTGCATCTATAATGAAGCTCCTGGGAGGAGAGAGGCACTTCATCACCGTTTTTTTGTGATAGTACCCAATTATTGGTAAACTCTTTAACCTTTTATCCAATACCACTATTGGGATTTAGTGTAGAAAACCCCTTTTCAAAAATAGTGAAAATAAAACAAAAGTACCTATATTCTACAATATCCAATCATCCATTTGAATTAAATAAATATTAATGAATAACAAACCTTTTCTCTAATTAAACTGAGAACCTTCTCCGTATTTACTATTATTGATGAATATCTCTATAAAGTATCCAAAATATCATTTCATCCTTGGGTATCCATAATCCATTTTGAATCTCACAACACTTTGGAAGGATTTATCTCTTTCTAAAGTCTTACCAAGACCTCCTACTTAAGGAAAATAGATACCAAGAGCTTTGGGTTTGGGTTTTCACACACACACACACAAGAACACACACACACACACGCACACTATCAAATATATCTCATAAAACCACATCCATATGGATTAAAATTATTTATATAGACTCCAAGGAAAATCATTGGATTCCAAAATATCTAAAATCCATATATCCATAATTGAAACATTACAATTTTTTTTAAATTATACAATTTATTATAATGTACAGCTCATTCTCCCATTGATTGTTTAGCATTTCAGCAATCTTAATGGGCATTTGAAACTCTTTAAAGATGACCAGATGATGTTTAAAAATATATAACAGTGAAGATATAAGAAAAAATTTGATTCATTAGGCATCATATAACACATGCATTTCTATACATAAAACCACTATGTAGTGACCCTCACTATAACATGGTTTACTTCAATGCAAACCGTGATGCAGTTAATACCACCACGTCATGGTTTTAGTATTCTTGCATACATATACCACATACATAGATACATTATATATATATAATATGATAATTTTTAAAACCATAATATATTATCTCTCAATATAATGTATATAACAAAAAAATATATTAATAGTAAATAAAATTATCATATATAGTATAATGAGAGTTCAATATAGACAGTTATTTAATATAACCATCACAGACACACACACACACAGATATATATATATATATATCCCTATATATAGTTCAAGTAAGAATACAATATATATTGATTATTTTTAATAACCATTAAATATAATACTACATAATAATATTATTATAAATAATCAAAATATATTTTAATTTTTAAATACACTGTTTTTTGTATAGAAACCCCATCAATAACATAAAAATAAGAAAATTGTCATCACAACAACATCATCAATATCACCCAACAAAAAAATATCATTATAATAAAATAAAAGGAAAAGATAAAAAAACTTATTTACACAAAAAAATACATAATAAAATAGAAAAACTAATAATATACGTAATAAAACACTTTATACTTGATAAAATTGAAAAAGTAAATGATTTTTATCCAAAAAAACATGAATCGATTTTTATAATTATGTAATTCATTCCATATCATACTAAAGTTGTGAAAAACTTATGAAAATGAAATTATTTTGAAGTAGAGTTTATTATCAAGATATAACCAACATAATAAATAAATACACATGCACATATAAATTTGTATATATTCTTATTTTTCTATGAATGATGATGTCCTACTCTTAAATTTTTACATAGCACATTAGTTTTAGGAAGATCAATATGCCTATAGTTGAAAAAAAGATTATTTTTAAAAATAATTATTTTATTATTTTTAATACACATGAAAATATTAATTTTATGTTAGTATAATTATTAAAAAATTAAAAGAAACTGATAAAAATATTTTTTTAAAAATAGCTCACTTTTAATAATAAATAACATAAAACTCTTCCATTTTTGAATAATCCAATTAAATCTAGTATCTCTTAAAAAATATTTTGTTTATATAGAAATATAAACTTGTTATAAAAATCATATAGTGATAAGAAATTTTCTCTTTTATATGGGATATTTAAATAATTGCATATATATTTGAATTATTGGATTCAATCAATTATTTTTGAGATTAAACAATGATTCTCAAGAAAAAATAGTATCATTCTACCACCGATCGTTGTGTGTTCATTATACTAGAAATTGAAACATTGAAGTTGAGATATACATATTTCAAATAAATTAATTTAAAAATGAATAATAACATGCGAGATAAATTATATATATAAATATTCCTGGAATCTTTAAGGATATATGTTTTGAATAAGTGTAACCATTTTTTTGTTTTTTAGAGTTCCTAGCCCGAATGATGCCATTGATTTTTATAACATTGTAGTTTAAGGGTATATTTTCACCTATATTGATAGGAGATCTCATTACATCATCGAGTCTAAAAACAATGATTTATTGATGAATATATATTGAGTTGTATATTGCATAATATGATAATTATAAAAACGATACAAAAATTATAGGTAGGTTTTATACCACTTCCCTAGAGAATTAATTATTTCATTTCCAAAATTATCATATTATGCAATATTAAACCTTTAACTACTATAAAAACCAATTATCTACATGCTAGAAATGGTATTTTTCAATTCAAAAAAGCATTGACAAGTTGAGTTCCCTTAAAAGCGCTCAAACTTTATCATCGTTAGAAAATGTTGATAAATGACTTCTTTATCAATGATTTTATAGAATTGATAAAGGAAGCCTTTATCAACAATTTTTTAGTAATGGTAAAGGATATGGAATCTGCTACAAAACATGCAGCCCAATTGTATCCCTATAAAAAAACTTGACTAGAAAAATATAATCAAATTGTAATGAAATTATTATAGAAAACCTGAATGAATTACAAATATTACATTGAATTATCATTTCACTTCAAAATTTACATAAAAAATATTTACATTAATGTGATATTTATAATTAATCAAAAGAAAATTTACAACCCAATTACAAAATCAGAACTCTTATAGTAGAATTTCATAAATTATATTATTAATGATTATATTGTTATTTTATATTAATTATTAAGTATTAATTATACCATTAATTAATAATTATATTATGAATTATTAATTACATTGTTAATTAATAATCTATATAAATTATATTGTTAGTTACTGAATATATTAAGGATATTATCTTTTATTAATTATATTAAGTTCTTAAATAGTTTCTAATAATTACATAATTAAACAAAAATGACATTTTTATATTGAAAACACACAATTTGAGTCACATTGGGCACATCATGTATCATATTGATGTGCAATCAATTCATATGAATCCCAAATGAATTATGGATATTTTTACAAAATTTTGAAAACAATTTGAGTATGTTTATTTTGAAAATGTGACGTGCATTTTAAACTAAAATGACACTTCTATATTGAAAAGACACACTTGGAGTCATACCATCAACATCATGTATTAGATTTATGTGAGGAAAATTCCTACATTACAAAAATAAATTATTGATCATTTTTCTAAAGTATCAAGAAAATATGAGCTCATTTACTCACTTTTTCCTATATGATGTGTGTTTTAGAGAAAAATGACACTTTAATGTGAAAACTCACACTTTATGTCATACTAACCACATCATCTATTAGATTGATGTATGGCCAATTCCTACACATAAAAAATGAATTATGGATCATTTTCCAAAAGTATAAATATAATCAAATATTTTATACTCAGTTTTGGAAATGTGACACATGTTTTAGATTAAAACGACACTTTTAATGTGAAAACATGAAGTTGGAGTCATACTTGACACATCATGTATTTGATCGATGTATAGTAAATTCCTATATAAAAAATAGATTATGGATCGTTTTATTAAAGTTTCTAGACAATATGACATATTTTATTTAGTTTTGGCTACAAGATGCGTGTTTTACACTAAAATGCCACTTTTATATTGAAAACATGCACTTAGAGTTATATCAGTCACATGATGCATTGGATTAATGTGAAGCCAATTCCTACATGTCAAAAATGAATTATGGATCATTATACTAAAGTTTTAAAATAATTTGAGCTCATTTTATCATCTTTGGCTATGTGACATGCATTTTAAAGTAAAATGACACTTTTATATTGAAAACAAACACTTTGAGTCATACAAGTCACATCATGCGTGAAATTGATGTATGATAGATTCTTACACATCACACATGAATGATGGATCATCATATTAAAATTTAAAAATAATATGATCTCATTCTCTTAGTTCTAGATATGTGACATATGTTTTAAAAACAAAAACAACACACACTTGGAGTCATATCGACCACATTATGCGTTAGATTGATATGTAGTTGATTCCCATACATCTCAAATGAATTATGAATCATTTTCCAAATTTTTTAAAACAATATGATATATTTTATTAGTTTTGGATAAGTAAAATGTGTTTTAAACTAAAATGAAACTTTTATATTGAAAAACGTACTTTGAGTCATATCGACCACATCATATTTCAGACTTATGTTAGGTAGATCCTACACATCAAAAATGAATTATGGATCGGTGACCTAAAATTTAAAATCAATTTGAGCACATTTTCTTGGTTTTAATAAACTAACGAATGCTTTAAAACAAAACAATGATTTTTATATTGAAAACACGCACATGGATTCATACCGGCCATGTTTTGTGTCAATTTTGTTTGAGGTCAGTTAATAAAAATAATAAATCAACTATGGATTATTTTCATAAAGTTTCAAGACAATGCAAACTTTTTTACTTAGTGAAACACACATTTTACACTAAAATGACACTAATATACTAAAATGAAACTTTTATAATAAAAACACACATTTAGAGTTATACCAACCACATCCTATAATGTTCGGTCAGTTATTACATGAAAACAATGAATTATGAAATGTTTTTCTAAAGTTTGAAAGTAATTCATGCTCATTTTCTCAGTTTTGGATATGTGATACCCATTTTAAACTAAAATAACACTTTTATAATGAAAACACACACATTGAGTCATAATAGACACATATTGTGTTACATTGATGTAAATTAGATTCCTAAACATCACAAATAAATTATGGATCACTTTCATAAATTTTGAAAACAATCTAAGTTCATTTGCTTAGTTTTGGCTATGTGGCATGTATTTTAAACTAAAATAACATAAAATTTGATTCATACTGACCGAATCATGAATCATGTTGGAATTTCATTGATTTTTATACATCTCAAATTAATTATGGATAATTTTCCTAATGTTTGAAAATAATCCACTCTTGTTTTCTTATTTTTGGCTAGGGGACATGTGTTTTACACTAAAATGACACTTTCATATTGAAAACATACACTTTGAGTCATAAAAACCACATCATGTGCTAGATTTATGTGAATTCAATTACTATACATCAAAAATTATTTATGGAGTGGTTTCCTAAATTTTGAAAAAATATGATCCCCTTTACTCAGTTATGATAACGTGACATGCACTTTAAACTAAAATTACACTTTTACCATGAAAACACACACTTAGAGTCATACCAAACATAACTTGTTTTGGAATGACATGTGTTAAATTCTTAAACACCAAAAAGTAATTATGGATAATTGTATTAATTCTTTAAGACAACTAAATCTTGTTTACATAGTGTGAAATGATTTTTACACTAAAATGAAACTTGAAAACACACCGGCTCTTCTGGAAATATTCTTAGCTTCACCCGTTAACATATCATCACTGCCCAATCACAATGTATTTACCCTCATCATAATTCCATAATCATCTAAGAATGATTATTGAGGCTTGTACACAACCATCAATAAAATTATATGATTGGAATCTCTATTCAAGTTACCCTTTAGTAACATAAGAAAATTTTCAGCTACTCAACAATAACTTAAAAAACCAATTCACCATTTAGTAACTTAAGAAAAATTATAGTCACCTTAAATAACAGAAAAATTCTTAAAGTTACCCCATAATAACTTCAAGAAATTTCAACTTACCCGTCTATAACTTAATAAATCTTCAATTTTCCATTCAGTAACTTAGGAAAATTTTAATTCACCCTTTAGTAACTTAAGAAATCTTCAAGTTACCCTTTAGTAACTTAATTTTTTTTAGTTAAACTATATCAACTTAAGAAAAATTCAAGTTACCCTTCATTAGCTTTATAAAATTTCAATTCACCATTTAGTAACTTAATAAATATTCAAGTTACCCTTCAGTAACTTAAGAAAATTTGGATTTACAATTTAGTAACTTAAGAAATATTCAATTTATGCTTCATTAACTTAGAAAAATTTCAAGTAACCCTTTAGAAACTTAAGAAAAATTCAAGTTACCCTTTAGTAAGTTAATAAAATTTCGAGTTACTATAACATACCATTACTTATTTACATGTACTATTCAACCCTTGTTTTGATGATTCTTTGGTTAGGTCTTGTTTAGGGGTGATTTGAGTGAAATTTGAAAATTTTTGGAGGTTTTATGGGATGTGCACGATTAGAACAATGTTCTCCCAAACCATGCGCATCCAATGAAAAATTTTTATCCTTATATAGTGAGGGTTTTCTTTTTTGGAAAATAGTTTAAAAATACATGCACCCACCTAGTAAAAACCATACACTCTAGTTTAGGTGATAATGGGTTATCAAACTCTGTGGGACTACCTAGAAAAAAATGTGTGTAGGTTTTTAATATTTTGAAAAATGTTTTAAAATTTTATGAGCCCTTTTTTAATTTGGATAACCTTACACAATCTGAAATACTTGATTTCCATAGTTGAGGAGGCTCCCTAGAAGTAATTTTAGCTCCTATAAATCCCTCCTTTGGCCAATCATAGTACCGATGGAAGATCCAATCCCTCTCCGGAAAGTGGATTTCCTCTCATTTAATCTATCCTGACATCTCCTTCCCTAATCCCTAGAGTTTTATAGATCATCATGTGGTGGATGGATATAAACTCAATTTAATTATATCTTGATTATAGGTTGTGTTTCTAGATATCCTTTACATTTGTTATTCGTTTATGAAACCCAGTGTGGGTGTTAATTCGCGACATTTGATTTAAGGTAGGTGGTTTTGTTTGAGATTTTCTATATAATTGAAACCTTGATTTTCTTGATTTATTTGAAAAATATTTTAATTGATCTATGAAAACCCAATTTGATATGATTTGGATTCGAAATTTGAAATGGCATGGATTTTGGGAAAACCCCGCCTATTCCAATGGAATTTGAATTTGGGGTGTATTTTGAAAGTGATGTAATTGATGTATTGATTTGAGATTTGATTTCAGAAAAAAGATTAAATTTAAATGATTAAAACCAATGATTGTTTTTGTATTGATAAGGCATGAAATGATGAAAACCCCATTTTTTGGTTTTGAAGTTGAATTGGAATATTGAAATGGAGAATTGTGAAATTGAATTTTAAATGATGAATACTTTTAAATGAGATGATTTTAACTTTTTCTATTGATTTATTGATAACATTCAATATTAGGTAGTTAGTGGGTTATTTGAGACAAGAATGACATTATGTTAATTCCCTATAAATGGATTAAATATGAAAACTCTAACAAAAAACTAGTTCGATATATCTTGTCTTTGATAGGATATTGACGAGTCTTTTTAGGATTGATCCTAAGGGATGTGTGTAGACATACATAGACATGATCACTGATATGAGAAGTCTGAGGATCCTATAGTAAGATACTAACATACTACAAGGTAGATGACCGTGGTACTTGTTTTCATTATTCTGATTAAACATTCCATTGATTATAGAACTATTTTACTTATAACATATTATTTATATAAATAATTTTATATAAATTGTTTATTTAATCCATGTTTTAAATGATTTACATCCTTTAAAAAAAATCATGTTTTGTTTTAAATGTGAAAATAATATATTATTCCATGCCCTAATTTATTTAAATTGAAAACATGATTTGGTTTATTATTCTGGAATCTATTATGGAAGACTTGGTGAGACTGTACTAGGATTTATACCCCACACCCTACTTTTCCTTTGCGTGTTTATAGATTTTCTTATGCTTGGTCCGAACAAATGGAAAGCACCACTTATAGGTGGTGGATGTTCTTGATCACTTAGGTTTGAATTGATGTGTCATCTTGGTATGTTTATCTTTTTTCTGAGTACTTTGATGATGTTTTGTTTTGGGGTTTTTATTCTTGTTTTGTTTCTATTACTTTCACCATTTGGAGTGTTTAGAATACTTACTTATATCTTTTATCTTCCACTATTTTGCTGAAAATTCATTCTATCTTTTATCTTGTATGATGCAAACTTCTAGTCTCTAATATGTGGGGATCAATAACACCCATTGGGATACATTAGTACTGACTCAGGTATTATGGTACTAGGGTATCCCGGTTGGTTCATGATAAAGTGGTATTAAAGGTTCATGTTTAACATCTTTCCTTGATGTTGGTATGCAATTTTGGATCTCTTTTCAGGACTTAGGAGGTATTTATGAGTGAGTTCCTAGATATATCTCATCACAACGAGCCTTAAAACACCATAGGATGTTTGGAAAAGGAATATTGAGGAATAATTTGATATAATTATAGTATTTTCCTTGATTTTGATTTTGATAGGTTTTGATACAAATATTGATATCTTATCTGATGGGATTAATTTTCCCATTACTCTCGTTTGAGTTGTTGATATAAGTAATATTATTATGTCTTCAATATTGTTTTTTTATGCTGTTTAGAATCATTCCTATGAGAATATGTATGAATATTCCTCAAGAGGAAGATGTTGGTGAACCATAGTGAGTGGAACCTCTCATGGATGAGAATCTTGATGAGATTATTGTATATGTTATCCAAGCTTTGGGATAGGCACAAACACCCCCTCCCATTTAGGATCCAATTTTCGAATCTCAGAGGAATTAATATTGGAATATTGCTTGGGAGTTACATCAATTGAAGACACCATCATTTCAAGGCTCTAATAATCCTCAAGATACTAAGGATTGGTTGAGAAAGATAGAGTTTCTATTTGATTTCTTAGAAATTCTTAATTCGATTAAGGTGAAATGTGCCAACTTCAAGCTAGAGGTACCTAGAAATAGATAGTGGGACTCTATGGTGATAATGAAGAAACATGAGGGTTTAGAGTGGATGGAATTTAGGGTTCTTTTCACTGATCAGTTCTATCTATAGTCTATGGTTCTGGTTATGGCTCTAGAGTTTTACAAACTCGAACAAGCTGATAGGACCATAATTAAGTATGAAAACCACTTTGTGGATCTTTTTTTAGTTTTCAACTAATACTATATCGAATGAGAATATGAAAAATTGATGATTCAATATGGGTCTTCGACCTGAAATTCATTCTAAGGGTTTCTTGCTGAAGCTTGATTGTTATGCTGACATGATGGATATGGTGTTATTGGTTGAGCTTGATCTGACTGGTACATCAGGGTTGACAGAAGTTCCTTTTTCTCCTATTGGTAGTTCCATGAGTTTCTTTAAGGGTAATAGGAACTGTGATGAGTCTCAAGGTGGATCTCAATAATAGGCATCCTCTAGACCTCATATAGTGACTGAGAGGGGACCTTTGAATTTCTTCTAGTGTGACAAGACTTGGCATTCAAAATGGGGTTTTCAATGAGGCACTCAAGGTATGTAGTTCTTGAAAATGCTAAAGACACTTATATAAACTATGTTATATATTTTATTCACCAATTAGTGGTATATTCTCATAAGCACCTAAAAGAAATGTGGTGCGATCATATTCTTCAAGAACAAAGGGGTTCCATCCACAAGCTTCCTGAGTGAAGCTCCTTTATACAGTGGAAGAGTTCATAGAAGAAGTAGATATAGGTCCAATGACTATGAGAGGTACCATGACTATAAAATCATCTTTAGTGATCACGTTATTTGATACTGGTTTATCTCATTCATTTATGTCAACTCATTTTATGAACCTGATAAATCTTCCTACACATATTTTGCCTTATGTGATGTATATTACAATACACCTCAAAACGAAGAGAAAAAAGGGTCTCTATTTTTCTGCTTACAACTTCTCCTTATTCGAGATTAAAATTACATGTGATTTTCTAGATCTCAACATGAAAACTCTTGACTTAATTTTTAGGATGGATTGGCTCCTTGATAATAAGTCCCAAATTAATTCTTATCTTCAGTGGGTCTCCTTTACTGTGCGGATGGGGTGTTTCGTATGTTTAAGGGAGATTGAGACCCGAGGTTGTGTAGAGCCAAACGATCTTATCCAGAGTTGGTTAAGGTAATATTAGTGTTCAATTTTGATCTGGAGTAGTATTCTTTGAGCGATGATATCCCTCTAATTGTCTTTGAGTTTTGAGAAGTTTTTCCTTTAGATTTCACTAGTTTCCCACCAACAGGAGAGTAAGAGTTTTCTATTGATTTAGTGCCCGGTACTCTGACAACATCGATTACTTCTTTACATTAGAACCAGTTTAAATGAAATAGTTGAAGAATAAATTGGATTATCTATTATTTAAGGGATTTATATGCTCGACTGTGTCACTTTGGGTGATGCATGTTCTCTTTACTAAGAAAGATGATAGAAGTCTTCACCAATGTGTTTATTACTGAAAACTGAATTGAGTTACGATAAAGAAAAATCATTCATTTCCATAGATTAATGATCTATTTGAAAAGTTAAAATGGGTGAAGTGGCTCTCAAAGATTGAACTTTAGTCATGTTATCACCAGTTTAGAATAAAAGAATTCGAAATTCATATAACTACATACTAGAGAAGGTATGATCATTACGATTATCTTGTCTTTCCATTTGGTATAACAAACAATACCTCAGTCTTCATGGATTTGATGAATAGAATATTACATGAGTATCTTGATATGATCATGGTGGTTTTGTGGATTACACCCAGATTTAATCTCAGTCTGAGGAGGATCATGGGAATTATTTGAGTATAGTTTTGGAAATGTTGAGACATAACTAACTATATTTAAATCTGATTTTTATAGTTAGTAAGTGAAGTAAATAGGACACGTGGTCTCTAAACATGTTATTTTAGTTGATCTTGATATGGTGAAAGATATCATGACATGTGAGTAACTACATAACTTTTTTGAGATTTGAAGCTTCTTAGGTTTGGTAGGGTATTATCGCCAGTTTGTAAATGATTTATCAAATTTTGATTCTCTGATGACTTCTCTCACTTAGAAGGGAGTGAATTTTGATTAGGATAAGAAATGTCAGAGTTATTTTCTTCAGTAGAAATGAATTTTGACTTCTGAACTAGTGTTGTATCTTTTAGAGGTTGATAAGGGCTACATGGTCTTCTATGATGCATTAGGTTTAGGGTTGGGTTTTGTTCTTATATAGGTGATCATGTGGTACCATAGGTTTGTAAAGTTTTTTGTACACATGAGAAGAACTATCTGACCCATGACCTTGAACACGTAGCCATGATGCATGCACTTAATAGTTGACGACATTACCTTTTTGGTGAAAGGATTATATTCTGATCATAAAATATTGAGTTATATCTTCTCCCAAAAAGGTTTGAATATCCACCAGAGGCATTGGGTGAAGTACTTGAAGTCCTTTGATTTCGACATTGCCTTTACCTTGGGGAAGGAAACTTTCATCATTGATGCCTTGAGAAGGAAACTTTCAACCAAGGACATGAAAGAATCATTGAAAGAGTGGAACTTTATGGACCCTTTCCCCCCAAAATTTCATGTAGGAGTCCTTAAAATGGGGGCTGAGGTTGCCTTGGAAACTATTTAGTTGATCTCTTCTCTTATCGAGACAATTCTTCTGGAAAAATATCCCGATTTTGAATTCTATAGAATTATGAACTCTCTTTATGGTGGGGAGACTATTTTAGAGTGGTCATTCTCTATGGAGGGTATCCTATGTTTCTGAAATTGGTACATTATACCTCTACCAGTGAATAAAGCTGTGATTTGGGATTTCCATAATTCCCAGTGGGAAACACACCTAGGAATTACAAAGATATTATATGACATGCAACATTGATTTTGGTGGCCAGGTATGAGATGTGAAATTAATGATTTTGACTCTCATTGTTATACTTTCCAAATGGTCAAAACCGAGCACTAGATACTTTAGGGTTTACTATATCCCCTTCAAGTTATAACCTGGAAGTGAGATGAAATTTCTATGTAATTTTTGGTTGACTTTCCATGTACCCCTAGAAATAATAATATGATATGGGTTGTGATTGAATGGTTGACTAAATTAGCACACTTCTTACCCATTCATGAAACAACAAATGTTGAGGAGTTGGGAAATATATATTTGAAATATATTTCTCATTTTCATGGAGTTCCATCTACTATAGTCTTAGAGAGGGATCCTTTTTTTACCTATCCTTTTTGGAAATGACTTCAAGAGGTAATGGGATATCAAGTTTGTTTGATCATGATATACAATCTGTATATAGATGGAAAAATAGAGAGGGTTATATATATTCTTGAGGACATGATTTGTTCTTGCGTCCTAGACTTTGGTGGATCTAGGGATGACCATTTGGGACTGGTTGAGTTCTTTTATAATAATATTTTCTAGTCTGGGTCATAATAGCTCATTTTGAGTCCTTGTGTGGAAGGTTGTGTAAATATCCATTGTGTTGGTCAGAGATTGCTGGAACTTCCTTGATTGGACCAAGTTTAGTCCAAGAGAAGAAGGTAAAGATTTAGTTGATTAATTAGAGAATTTTGATGGAAAATATTCGGTATAAATCCTATACTGATCATAACCATAGATCATTGGAGTTATTTTTTGGTGACTGGGTGTTCTTAAGAGTTTCACTTTGGATGGGTCACTGACGACTTGGGTGGTAAGGGAAGATTGATCCTCATTTTGTGGGACCTTTTGAGGTATTTGATAAGGTGTGGAATGTTTCTTATTTTTAACACTTTCACCACATTTTATGTCAATACATAATGTGTTCCATGTATTGCAGCTTCAAAATTATCTTTCTGACCCATCTCATTTCTTGAGTTGGGAGGATCTTGATGTTGATCCTGATTTATCCATAACCGAGCATCTTGTAACGATTTGTTTTCTAAGAAAAAGGTACTTCATGGGAGGATGATACCTTTGGTCCATGTTCCATGGAAGTATGGTTTTGATTCTCACGATACATGGGAGAGGGATGCACTAATGAGAGAGCAGTGTCCTCATCTCTTTGATATGGAAACTTCTTGACATAATTTCTGGGGACATAAAGTTTCTATTATGGGGAGGTTATAGAACCTTATTACTTGTTTTTAGGTACTCATCAAACCTTTTTTATAGTTATTTAATTGAGTCCTATTTAGCAGTGCTTTAGGTGTTATTTGAAAAAAATTGGAGGTTTTTTGGGCTATGTGCGGTTGGCGCACAGTTTTCCCAAATTGCACGGTCCCCATTCCAATCCATGTAACCCCAAATAGTAAGGTTTTTCATAGTTTGAAAAAGCATGTTCTCAACTATTAGAAACTATGCACCTATGTTTGAGGGATCTTGATTAGGGCACACCATTTTTCTAACCATGCAACCCTACCCAATAAACCATGCACGAAGATTTTTAATATTCTGAAAATTTCTTTTAAAATTTCATGAGATCCATTTTAAGTTACCTAACCTACCCAACTTGGTCATAATAAAATTACAAGGTTAATAAGCCTCCATAGAATTAACTTTAGCTTCTATAAACCCCTCCTTTGGTGAATCATAGTGCCAATGGAAGATCCGATCCCTCTCTAGTAAGTGGATCTTCAATCGTTTAATCTCTCTTGATCTCTACTACCTTCTTCCTTGGAGTTTGATATATCATCACATGTATGACAGATCTAAACTAATTTTAATTAGATCTTTATTATAGGTTGTGTTTCTAGATCTTCATTTCCTTTTTTCTTCATTGGAAAACCCAATTGCAAGTCTTGATTCATGAACTTTGATTAAAGGTAGGTGGTTTTGTTTGAGATTTTCCATGTAATTAAGACCTTGATTTTCTTGATTGATTTGAAATAGATTTCAATAGAACTATGAAAACACAGTTTTATATGATTTGAAATTAGAATTTGAAATTAGAATTTGAAATGGAAAGGATTTTGGAGATGCCCCAATCCCAATGGAATTGGAATTTGGGGTGAATTTTAAAAATTTTGGAATTGATGAATTGATTTGATATTTGATTTTAGAAAATAGATTAAAATGAAATGATGAAGACCTATGATTGGTTTTGTATTGAAAAGGCATGAAATGATGAAAAACTGGTGTTTTGGTTTTGTAATTGAATTGGAATATTGAAACAGAAAATTGGTCAATTAAAGTGTAAATGATGTCTGATTTGAAATGAGATGATTTCCCCATTTTCTATTGATTCTCTAAGCACATGTGAGCCTGGGAAGTTAGTGGGTTATTTGGGACAAGCATGGTAGGATTTTGATTCCCTAACAATGTATTGATGATGAAAACTCTAATAAAAACCTAGTATGACATATATTATCCTTGATGGGATGTTGTTGAGTCCTATTTATAATGTGCCTGAGGGATGTGTGTACGCATACTTAGCTGTGATTACAGATATGAGAAGTGTGAGGATCCTATATCCACCCACTAACATAGTTTAAGGTAGATGACCATGGTTTTTATTATGATTACTTTTATTATATATTTCAATTATTATATAATTTTTTACTCATGACAGATTAATTATATAAATGATTTTATATAAAGTGTTTATTTATTCCATGTTTGAAATGATTTATATCCTTTTGAAAAGAATAATGTTTTGTTTTATATGTGGAAATTATATATTATTCCATGCCCCATTTTATTTAAATTAAAATCATGATTTAGTTTATTATTATGTCATATGTTATGGAACACTTGGTGAGACCATACTGAGATTTATAGCTCATACCCTACATTTTCCTTTGAGAATTTGTAGATTTTATTATACTAGGTCTGAGAAAAGAGAAGCGCCACTTAGAGGTGTTGGATGTTCTCAGTATATTGGGATTGGAGTGATGTGTTATATTGGGATGTTAATCATTCTATTGTGTACTTTGATGATGTTCTATTTTGGGTTTTTATACCTATTTGGTTTCTCGTACTTTCTCCCTTTGGAGTGTTGAGCATACTAACATGTATCTTTTATCTACCACTATTCTGTGGAAAATTCATCCCCTTGTTTATCTTATATGATAACAGATGCTAGTCGCCAACCCATGGGGATCAAGAATTATCTTCAGGCTATGTCATTTATAACTTGGGTATCAGAATACTAGTGTATCCAGGATGGTTCATGAAAGCTACCCTTCAGTAACTGAAGAAATGTTCAAGTTTCCCTTTAGTAATTTAAAAAAATATCTAGTTACCCTTCATTAACTTAAGAAATATTTAATTTACCCTTAATTATATTCATATTGAATGTAATATTTATGTGAGGTCAATTACTACGTGTCAAAATGAATCATGAATTTTTTCCCCAAATTTTCAAGATAGTCTGAGCTCATTTACTCAGTTTTGGTTACATGGCATGTGTTTTAGAGTAAAATGATACTTTTAATGTGAAAACAAACACTTTGTGTCATATTAGTTATATAATGTGTCATATTCATGTGCATTAGATTCCTACATGTGACATATGAATTATGTATCCTTTTACTAAATTTTGAAAACTAACCATGCTCATTTACCCAGTTTTGATAATGTGATGCACATTTTAAACTAAATTGATATTTTTATATTAAAAACAAACAATTTGAGTCACACTAACCTCATCATGCGTCAAATTTATGTGGGATAAATTTCAATGTGTCTCCAATGAATTATGGAATGGTGTATTAAAATTTTAAAACAATTTGCGCTCATTTTCTCAGTTTTGACAATTCAATCCTCATTTTAAACTAGAATGAAACTTTTATATTAAAAACACAAACTTGGAGTCATACTATACACATCATGTATCAGATTGACATGTATTAAATTCTTACACATTAGAAACTAATTATGTATCAGTTTCCTATTAAAATAGTTTGAGCTTATTTTCTTTGTTTTGACAATGTGATGTTTTTTTAAAAAAATGACCCTTTTATATTGAAAATAAAAACTTTATGTCTTTCCAGCCACAACATGTATTGGACTGAAATGCATAAGATTCATAAATGACAAAAAGGAAATATAGATCTCTTTCCTAAGTGTCAAGACAATCCAATCTCATTTTATCAATATGAGCTTTGTGATGCACATTTTAAGCTAAAATGACACTTTTATTGTGAAAAAACACACTTGGATTCATACTAGAAACATTGTGTTTTGGATTGATGTGTTGTAAATACCTAAGTGCCACAGATGAATTTTGGATCATTTTTATAACATTTCAAGACAATCTAATCTCGTTTACTCATTTTTGGCTATGTGGCATAAGTTTTACGCTAAAATAGAACTTGAAAACATGTGCTTTGAGTTATACTATCCACATCGTGTGTAAGAGTGACATGGGATCAATTCCTATGGATAAAAAATGAACTATGGATCATTTTGAAAAATTCTGAAAATAATCTCAGATATTTTTCTTAGTTTTGATAATGTAACGTGCATTTTAAACTAAAATGACACTTTTATATTGAAAAAAATTACTTTAAGTCATAACAGCCACATCATGTGTCCAATTGACACATGGTTAATTTTTACACATAAAAAATAAATTATGGATCACTTTCCTAAAGTTCCATTATAATCCGAGCTCATTTTTATAGAATTGGATTTATGATTCTTTTTTTAAAGTAAAATGACACTTTTAATGTGAAAACATGCTATTTGAGTAATAAAAGATACATCATGTTCCAAATTGACATGCGGTAGATTCTTAAACTTCATAAATGAATTGTAGAATATTTTCTTAAATTATCAAGGAAATCTGAGCTCATTTGATTAATTTTTGCTATGTGACACATTTCTATACTAAAATGTCACCTTTAATGTGAAGACATGCACTTTGAGTCATATTAAACACATTATAAATTGGATTTACACAAGATATCTTCATACACATCAACAAATAATAGTGGATTGTTTTTATAAATTTTGAAAATAATATGAGCTTGTTTACTTAGTTTTGACAACGTGACACACATTTTAATGTAAAACATCAATTTCATATTTATTTCTACTCGAAGTGCGTGTTGTACCAAGAACAAAATGGTCCAATGGGGATTGGCCAGTATATCATTTTCATCTTATAAATGGGGTTCCATAATTAATTGTTTCACATCGGACTCATTATTTGTTTCGTCCCAAAGTATGTTGGGTCCAATAAGTGATTGCAAGGGGGTTATGTTTTTGTGCAATCACTCCATGTTGGGTAAAATGTCCTTATATGGTCTCCAATGAGTTTATTCATAGATCCAGAAACATCCAACAAATCTCACATCGAAGATTCATGGACCTGCATTCAAAGGCATACATTCATTGGATGATTTGGCCAATAAAACTTAAGAACTCACATTGGTTGAGAGGATGGGAAATTAGGATCACCACACCCTTTTGGGGGAACTATTGACTATTATGGGACTCTCTTATAAATTTAAGATATGTTCACATGTTTTTGAATCCTTGGTTCATTCCCAAGTATGTGTTTATAGATTACTCCTTGGTTGCAGGATCAATCATAAATATATATGGGTCCGGAATCTCCTGTATGTATCCAAGGTTCTCCATAAATGAGTAAATATGTATATATCCCATGTTCTTCATATATGTTACCATTTTGTGGAAAAATAGGAATCCCTTGGTCTTTTACTGAGACAACGAAAGTTTAAGCTGTGTGATGCGGTACTCTAGAGTTTATCGTCATCCCGGGGGGATGGGAATTGTTTCAATGTTGGGATCGAACCTGTAAGATGGGATTCCTACATATCCTCATGAGATAAATCAGAACCCCATGTAGTTTGGTGACCTGAATATTTTAACATCATGTGGTTAGGATGAGAGTAGACCGGTGTGAAAATGGTGGTTTCGGGCTTGAACCTCAGGGAGGTTTCCTATGTATCCCAGCTAATTGGGAATAAAATTCCACATAGTTATGAAAGTAGGGACTTATGCATAAATTCAACCCATTTTATGGGGAATGATTGGGGATTACGCTGAATAAGAGGCCCGTTTACTTCCGATTGGAAATTATATATGTGGAGAATACCCATTGAGCTCAGTCCTTAGACAGGAATCCCACGTATCCTTTTTTAGGGTAGGAATTAGAGTTCTCATAGTTAAAATGGTTGAGTGAATCATGCAGATGCCATGATATCCAGTAATATCTAATCCCATGAAATTCATGCTCGGTGTGATAAGCAATAGGAAGTGGTAGATCTGAAAAATAATGCAATTTCTTATCTCTACTGGTGGAAAGTGATGAGGACGACGATTGAATAGGCTAGGGATATGACACTTCCATAAAGAGAGGCCAAGGGATTACCTTAAATGGAGTGCCCTAATATTGGTTCTAGGAAAGGGGAGGAGCACGATTCCTCATCAAAGTGGAAAGAAAGTGTGATTTTCCCTTATTTATCACTGACCCTGATCAAAGGTAAAGTCCCACGATTACCCTTAATCTCTAGAAAGAGGAGGTATATGTGATAATCCAAATGATAGAGACCAAATTACCATATGAATGTAAACATAGGGACATATTAGGGGTATGACTTATTATGGGGACTACACACATGACTTCTATTACCAGGGGTATGTAAACTCAGAAGGGAGAACTGATGCACCCAATTATTTTATCATACGGGTTCAGTTGATTTGGAAGAGGCTTTTGTCTAGTGTCGTTGGATTGGTTTATAAATGGGCTATGGATAATGTGATGGAAATAGAAGGAAATTATTGAAGCCAGAGGGTGTAACATCCAAGAATACGTTATTCTATATACCATTTAATTATGCAGGATGGGGTTTACCCGACATAGTGTGTTTCTATGTGGGTGGAGGGGGAACCAACGTACCATGATGGTACGCAAACCCAGATTCGGTCCGCATAGCATTTTTCTACAAGTAACAAGGTTCCCTCTGCATAGAATTTTTCTACATGGTGTTGAGTTATGTCTGCATAGCATGATGCTACCAGGGGTTGGGATCTATTAGAATAGCGATTTTCTATGTACTTTAGGTTTCCACTCATATAGAATATGGCTATGCGCGATGCTGGATTAAAGAAGGGGCATTGGTTATTTGCTTCTATGGAGATTCATTTGTGATGGAAGATGGGATCATGATCTACCAATTAGTATTATATTTCCTTCTTTCATGATATATGGTGGGTTATACCTATAACGAATCATCGAAAGAGTCCATGTTTTGTGGTGCCATTTTCTTACATCCCTTCAATTGCTCCAATCCTGCAAAAGAAGTCCACCTCTTCAGTGCCCCTCAAGTTCCTCTAAATGAGAGGTAGAAGATTTGGATTGGTGTGCTGTAGGGAATCTTTTATGGAGGACCATGCGAGCAACCCAGTTCATGGACAACTCATTCAATGGGGAGCATGGTTATGATCTTATGCATTGAAAATTACTACCTTGTTCTCATGAATGAATTTGTTTCATTCATGGGAAGCCACTAACTCTACCTATCCCATAAACTATTTGAGTTCGAAGGGGATGTTGTGTTTGGGATGGATTTCTTGGATTCCTTCCCACAAATGATTTCATTTGTAGGGGAATGGCATTATCATCACTGTTCCATGAACTTGTTAGTTTGCAGATGCTTCGTAAAACCATCGACAAACATGTGGAGTGATAGTCTGTAAAGGATTTATGCTTCGCGATGCATGTTACATCCTTTTCCAAATTTTGATTCTCTAACATTCATCTTAAATTTTCCATTCAATTCGTTTTTATTCCTTTGTCAAATCCCTATGAGTATTTGATTTCCCTTTGCAAAGTTTTTAGGACCCAACAGGTGTGAACCATCAGAATGGGTTCCGATCAGGATGAAGAGGAAGCTATTCTGATATAGAAATTGGTCCTGAATTGAACTGTTTTGCAGTATAAGGGTGGATCTGTAGGGGGGACTACACCTATATATAGGGAAGAAACATGTCATTTTTCCTTTTATGGTTTTTCTCTAAGAACACCATTCTCCCATGATTCTATTGTTTTCTTCATTTCTGTGAACCATCTGATTTGCATATGCCTTTTTCCCATGAATTGAGCCTTGCGTCTGTGAAATGAGAACCTTCATCCATGAATGGTGAGTTCAGGCTTCAACATAACACCAGATTGTATGTGGATTTATCATTCCACGAACCATTGATTCATTGACCAATGCTTCACGGGATAGTGGCTTGCAAGCTTCTACGAATTGTCGATCCATAGACGATGCCCTATACGGATTACTGGCTCGAAGACCTTTCAATATGTGGACTAATTTTAGACCTTTTCCTATTTTTATAAAATCTAACTTCATTCATCTACTGTAGGAATAATAATAAATCTTCCTCTTATATTACTGGACGAAACCAGAAGAAGGGAGGATATGGTCGAGAACGTTGAAGACAACCTCCAGTCTTGTGTTGTTCATATGGAGGGTATTATAAAAGATCTCCTTCTATTGGGACTTATGGACTACCAGTTATCTAATCAGTTTCCAATTTATTACTATAGACTCCAATATGACACTCCTTTTAATGGGGTTTAATGGATTAGCTTTATCATTTTCCTCGAAACGTCTTGGGGGTGTGGCTGAGAAAATATTTCCTCCTTGGGAGAGATCGGAACTACTTTGAACTAAGAGGATATGTTTATTCTAAATGGATCCATGTGGATGTAGAGTAATCAACACCACCATAATACATCTTCAAAATCATTCATCCAAGATTATCAATATATTTTCATCCTTTCACAAGGCAATCCCAATGGAGGGTGGAACTCCAAGTCGGACCTAAATTCTGGAGGATTCTTGTCCGATGAATGGGCCTGATCATTCTAGGTTCACCAAAACTTCTTGATTTATCTGAATGGTTATAGGCTGTGAATCGACTGAAAATATTCTATAATCATCATTTCCAACTCATACAGAGAGGCTTCATGTTGTGGATTCCCTTCTTATCTTTATTTAATGAAAACACTTTGCTCTGTAGTGATTGCCCTTCATCTTTTCTGGCAATGTCAATAAATTATAATTGACTACATTTTTAATGATAATATTCACTGGATATCAATATAAATCATGATCCAAGATAATTAAAATAAATTAATCAAAACGTGCTATAATTTTTTACTATGAAAAGGGACTCAGTGAGCATAGTTTTATTATTTGTAAGGTTGTCCAAAAGACCCTACAAACTTTGTGTCCCTTCCGTTATTACCCTATTTTTTTCCTAAACCTGATTTGGTGTGGGCTTAGCAGGTATAAACTGACTTCTTCTTAGGCTACCCTTTATGGGTTTTCAACCTAAAAATATTTGTGTCTCTTCATTCTTTTATTTATTGATATTTTTCCTAAATTGTACAAAGTGTAGGTTTAGAGAGCTGGTACATGACTTTTCTCTGGGATTCCCTTTATAGGCTTTCATCCTAGTGAGTTTTTTCTCTTCTATAGTGGTAGTTTAAATTATTTAAAACTAGAATATCATTACTGATATTTTATGTCAAAATGATTTTATCAAGATTAATGTTTTAGGTCGAATAGTTTTGACCATGATTTTCAGGGTAAGGTCCCCAATTTAAGACTCATTGGCCAAGGATGTCCCAATATCTTTTAGACATAAATGAGGGATTTTTCTTAACCCTAATTTTATGGTTTCTGTATATAGGATGTGATTTTGGATGGGAATCCATGGGGTGTATGAAAGTATAAAAATTATCTCCTGAGGACAAATTTACCTTTGGTTGGCATTCCATTTCTATGGGAAACTTATGTAGAGCTTTCGAGGAATTGTGCACATAGTCAAACAACAGTGTCCTCAGAACACTAATTTTCCATTTCTGATGGCTAGTAAATGTTATGAAATTTTGAATTAATTTTTTCGTTGAAGGCCATAGTGAGTGTATTATTGAGATAATGATGTCTGAAATTGATTGGGGCCTCTGTAATAGGTTTGAATGGGAACTCCATTCCCGCGGAGATTTGACTAGTGTAAAGGAGGGATGAAGCATGGTGAAATTTAACATCATAAAAACAATAAATTTGAGACTTATGATTTAAAGTCAAATTAATCTAACCAAGAAGAGGGGGATTTTCATTTCCATATTATTCTGACTAGAAATATTCTATCATGTTCAGGAGTGAGATGGGAGAAAGGATGTAAAACGTAATCTTGTGGTTTATGAAACTAGGGAGTGAGGTGAGACGTAAACTTCCTAGGGGTGTACATAGGTAGGAAAATATCCTCATGAGGAAAAAATTACCTTTGGTTGATATAAATTTTTGTAAGAAACTTATGCAGAGTCATCGAGGCATTGTGTGCATATTCTAGTAAAGGTGTTCCTAGGATATTGACCATCCATTTATAATAACCATGGATGATTATGGGGAATCATACCTTTATGGACACAAAGTATGGTTTGTGAAAAAGGAGTTCCTGAACATGAAAGGGGTTTTTCAAGCCTAATATTCCTGAGTATAGGTAGATACATTTTCTCCATATAGGTGTGAGGAGGGGTTCCATTTGCTTATCTGACCCAAGTGCCGGAAAGAGGGGAAATATTTATTTCATGGATGGGTTTGAGATATGATATTTGGGAACCACTAAGTATCCTATGATGATAGGAATCAAGCCATACATAGTTATCTTAACATTTCTCCATGTGCAGATCTGATTCCCTCATAAGAATGGGGCATTATATATTGCATACGAGCTTACTAATGGGGAAAAAACCATATTAGAATATCCTATGTGATTTTATTTCATGAAAAAGAACATGGGGGGAAATATTATTTGATATGTCTGGGCCGAAGGATGAACATTGGGTATCAATCATCATGTAGTTTAAATGTCATGTGACTTGGAAATTGATATAGAAGCCCCAAGTAACTAGAGGATAACTAGGATAGGATATTCCAACATGTCAAAGATGTGGGTAGGAAGTAAAGTAAAAACCATGGTTCCAAGTGCTCTCGGATTGGGAGAAATGGTATGGGGAATGCAATCCATAGGGAATACGGAGGTAGAAAAATTCTCTCATGAGGATGAATTTTCCTTTGGTTGACATAACTTTTTGTGTGAAACTTATGCAGAGCCACCAGGGGTATTGTGTACATATTCAAACAAAGGTGTCCCTAGATTACTACCCTTCCATTTCTAATAGTTTGGGTGGTTTGTGAAGATCTGGGATTACTCAAAGCATGGAGTTTGATGGATGGGAAGGATGTGTCCAGATATATTAGAAATATTCAGGCCTTGATTACCCACAAAATTTAATATTTCCACACATAGATCTGACTCGTACATAGGGTGGGGCATTCCTATTCCATTATTGGAGCTGGACATTGTAACAACACGAGAATTCATGTTTCGTGTAATGATATGTTTCCCCTTTAATTGGACCATCTTTCTATAAAATGAAAATAAACGAAAACCGTAACAACAAGCATGAATGAAACTCTTTTATTAAGAAACATGATGATTACAACTCCCCATGATCAAAACATCACTAACCAAATATCCCAACCAAGAACCCAATTACAACGATGGGGAGACTGCTTAGAACTACTAGGAGCCCAAGAATGCGATAGGGATTTCAAGCATCCATCATGAGGAACATAAGTATTTCCGAAGCCACTGTGACCGTGCTCAGCACTAAGGGGATCACACGAACCATCTTCCTTTATCTTCTTCAGTCACTTGGAGTGAGGGACACCCGAGACCAAACCTTTTTATAAGCATCTTGATATGACCGTTATACACCAACGGATAAAAATGTAGTCGTTGGCTCTCTCCTAACTTGTTATACCTTTTTAAAGTTTTAATTTGAAAAACAATGGTATTTGACACTAATTTTTCCACTATTTTATATATATATATATACATTTAACTTGGGCAATTAATTATTTGTTTAATTTATTTTCCTTTATAAAAATGGTTGACTATACTGAATTTGGTGAGGTTTTACTTTTTTACAAATATATATATGTGCAAACTCTCAGTTTGAAGATGTACATGTATATATATTTATGTTGTGAAAAACTCTATGTTAAATGACTTATACCTATTTTCTGAATTATATATATATAAGTAATAATAATACAAATGTTTATAACTTGCTTTTATATTTATTATTTTGAAATTATGTCGACGTTTCGGTTTCTTGCTGTACAAATTTTGTGGTATAATGTTGAAATGTTAATATCTAATAGAATAATTAACTTTTCTTGCTTGCAACAATAATTGGTGATCTTGAATCTTTAAAACAATAATAATGTTTGTAATTATCACATTGGAAATAATTTCAAAACTATAGTTTCTTTTGCTTCTTAATATGAACATTTAATGGTATAGTTCATTTAATGTTTTTATAAACAATGTTAAAATAAAATCTTTTATTTTGTGGGTTTAAGGTATTTAAAATAAAGAAAATATCATGGGTAGAGATGAATTAATGCATAATTATATTAAACGAATCTTGACCCTCGTTAAAATAATAAAAGCTACAAATAATTGATGGATAAAATAACAATAAAGTTTGTAATAGGTATAACAATAAATTAAAAAGAATTACAAAAAAGGGGAAACGAAATGTGGGAAAAGGGGGAGGGAGAAGACCGCACGTTTTTTTTATGCCGCGAAATCTCCTAGCCGTCCGATCATCTCTGCCCCTTGATCTCGGCCGTCCGCTTTTTCTTCCAGCTTTCTTCCTCCTCGCGCCCGTGGTTCTCCTCCTACCTCGCGGCGCTAGACCAGTGGTTTAGGGTGCGATTTTCTCCTCTAGGCCGGTGCGTAGCCTGGCTGTTCCTTCTTTTCCACAGCCGACGCGGACTCCTCGCCCCGGATGCCTCGGCCGAAGACTCCCCGAAGTCTTCTTCTCCATCTTCGTTTTTTTTAACCCCCCTGCTGCACCGAAGGCCGAAGGACCGGCTCCCTTGACCTCTTCGGCTCCTGGACTTTGGGTTGCTGCCTCTTCTCATCCTCCTCCTCGTCGAGTGTAGGTAAGGGTGAAGTTTTGAGGTTTTTTCATGGTTCATGTTTTAGTTTCGTTTTTATATATATATACCCATATATGTATATATATATGTGATATGTATATATACATCCTGTGGCTGTGAACCTAATTCCACTGGCTTCGTTGTCTTCCTCTCCTCCTCTCCATACTGGTAAGGGTGATATTTTGAAGCTCGGTTTGGGTTCATGTTTGTATATCATTTTTATATTTTCATATACATATATGTTATGTATATATATATGTATATACATTTTATGGTTATGCACCGGATTTCATTGATGCATCTTATCCTCTCCGTACTGGTGAGGGTGGAACCTTGTTTTTTTTAAAATTTTGTGTTATACCTCGGTTTTCATATATATATAAGCATATTCGGGATATATATATATATATATATATATATATATATATATATATATATATATATGCATACCTTCTATGTTTATACCCTCAGATCCTTTTGCCTCGATTGCATCCCCTCTCCAAACAAGTAAAGAGTCATGTTTTAATTTTGGTTGGGTTTTTACAAGAATCAGTTTTTATATAAATATGTATATATTTATATATACATGATATATAAATATATACTTTCGTATACACATATTATAATATGATAAGCAGTATTTCCTCGATGTTTATACCCCATGATTTTTCTTTCCTTCTATAAAATGGATATTTTAAGTAAATGGGTGAATAGGTAAAATTGTGCAAGTGAATGATGTATATCGTTGTTGTATATACGCACACGTATGTGTATATACCTCAATATGAACTTAGTGACCATGTTTACAATTTTTTATAAAGCCTGATGAGGTTTATGGGTTAGTTGGACTTCAAATTTATTCGTGAAACTGAGAACTTTCATTTATCACTGCTCGGGATAAATGAGGATTTTTGTGAAAATGGTTAGCATGGACTCCTTGAATTTTTTTTAGCATACATGTATTCATAGGTGTGTACTTATGTTTATTCAAAGTGCTAATAAAAGAGTTTTTATAAGACATTTTTGGGTAAAAACCCTCAATATCCATTTATCATTATATGTGTAAACGACCATGTTTTAATTGGGTACTATGATGTTATGTAATGTTAAGTAATATGTTCATTCTCTTGAAACCCATGTTTTTAAATGCAAGGAACTTGTTATGTGCACGAAGTTTAGCATGCATGTCATCATGTTTTTAATGTTTAAACTATCCTCATGTAATGAATAAGTATGTGAAAATGGGGTTTAATTAAGAATTCATGAAACCCTATGAACGAATGGCCATGTCAAAATATGTGAGTGATGTATAGGGCTTACATGTGACGGGTGCGCCGGGAATTATATAGCACAACAAGAATGATGTGACGGGTGCGCCCGGAATTATACAGCGCTCCAATGCATTGGGTAAAGCAAGAGTCTCATGAGACGAACATGTGCGACGGTCTTGGCAGTTAGCCTTGACTTGTGCTAAAGAAACAGGTCGGGCAGTGAGCCTCGACCTGTTAAGTATGATTATACGGTCATGATGAAAAGTTATGACAAAGTCTAGGATTATACATTCCCTCTTCATGTAATGATAAAGGTTAACCAGGGGTTTCTTCAACTAACAGGACAACCCCTAGTTGAAAGCTCCCAAGATCATGAAAATGTACTCTATGTAACAAGAATTGTTTTTCATATGGTAAACTATTTGATGAACTGCACTTTACACGTGATCCATGAATGCATGTTTCCCTGCTTAGCCATAGAATTCTTTTAAAATTGAAGTAACCTTGTTTTAACTTTATGCATTGCTTATTATGCGCACTCTGATCATGTTTACATTAGAGCTCATTTCAAGTATGTGCTTCTTTGTGCAAGTGGTTTTCAAAGAAAGATGGATTTCCTGTTTTTAAGAAATGATAATGTTTTAGAAAAGTATTTTTATTCTTTTCAAAAGGACTTATTTAAGAAAGTTTTTTCTTAAAAAATGTATTTAAAACCCCTTACTGGGCATTTTTTCTCACCCTACGTTTTGTTTAAAAATTTTCAGGCACGGTTGATATTAATGAAGCTAATCAGAAGCCGCTGGTTTCCCAGAATCCTGAGCATCGCGATCCTCTATTGTGATGAGACATGATATTTAATTTTGTAATGATGTAATATTAAGTATATCATATCTCATTAAGCACCCGGTTTTGGGGGTCGCTACAGACATAGTTTTGAAGATTTGGGTGTCCTGAAATTAGACTCCCTACCTAGGTTTGGTCCATACGTGGGGAACGATGTATTTTTAGCTATATTTGTTTCTATTGGAGGTGGATGGGCCTAAGATCCATCATCCATATGTCATTATATATCCTGTACACATAGGAATCAAGACACACATAGTTCTTTGGGGTAAATCACAATTTAATGTCATGTGGTTAGGACTTGGGGTTTCCTAACATGGAGGGGAGAACTCTAGAATACCGTTTAAGGCTATGTCACCAGGACTAACTATCATGGATTTATTTTCCATGGATTTGTGGGGAATCTCTTTCAAAGGTCCCTAAACACACAGGAGTAGTGCTCAGTGTGAGAAATAAGGGTTAATAGGAATTTTATTCACCATATAGGAATGACATGATCAGGGAAAAGATCATTTTATATTTAGGGTGATACTGTACAATTTTAACATCATACAATAAGGATGTTTTATCATAAAGTATAACATCATGATGTTTAAATGATTACCATACAATTTAATTTCATGTGGAGAGGACATAGATGCTATATAATTTATCATCATGTAATGAGGACATGGATGACTTGACATGAAAGAAGGGATAATTTAATCATCTTGAAATGGTCTCACAAATTGGGTATGTGTGGAATCCACTTACTTCAACTTAGCTTGAATTTAGATAAGGGAACATTTTTTATACATTCCATGATCGGATCTAGGTCATAATATCCAAGCATCACTACGTATCCCATGGGATTCTAGGAATCAAAACACACATAGTTCTTCATTGAAAGAAACCATCGTAGGTCCAGTTTAGATGCAGGGGAAATGTTTCATTTTTTAGGGTGGATGGATTGGGATGAGAATCTGGGTATTACTATGTATCCTATGTCGACATGAATCAATCCATATGTAGTTCAATAAAGTGTCATGGTTGGTGACCAATGCCATAAGTTGTATCCTCTCAGGTGATAATACAATTATACAATATAGTTTAACATCGTGCGGTGAGGTTGTTTTGGCCATGCAGTTTAACATCATGTAGTGAGGATGCTGGAAGCATAGTTTAACGTCATGTCATGGGGAGTAATTGTCATAAAAATAATGATTAAGTATGAACTAATTTTGTTGGGATATTCATGCATTCCCTAGACACAAGGGGGATAATAATGTGTAAACCATGCTCCTGGAGACCCTTGGATCAGGATGAATGATACGGGGCTTGAAATCCATTGGGCGTACAGAGGTAGGAAATGCCTCTATTGAGGAAGGTTTTTCCTTTGGTTGACAGAACTTTTTTTTTGGAAACTTATGCAGAGCCACTGGGGAATTATGTGCGTATTCAAACAAAGGTATCCATAGGACACTGACATTCCATTTCGAATGGTCTAGGAGGTTTATGGGGATCCACGATTTCTAGGGGCATGGAGTTTTTTGGATGGAAAGGGTATATTTGAGAACACAAGAAATATCTAGACTATAATTAGTTATGAAGTATGGAATCCCCCATATATATCTAACTCGTATGTAAGGAGGATGCTCTTTTAGAAAATCCTTGTTGTAGGAATCATGATTTGGGATCTCCTAATTAGGTTTACATTTTTGTGAAAAATATGGGGGTATTTTTTTTTGTTTTTTTGGTTTGAATAGTTGGACCTAGGAACATGGTTCATGTGTTAATACATATCTCATTATACTGAGAATCAATCCACATGTAGTTCCTGAGGTACCATGTAGTTTAACATTATGAAGCTAGGGCTTCAGGTTCCCAATGTGAAGGGGAAACACATGGTGTCCCTTTTTAGGTCATGCTTTTAGGATCATGGTGATCCTATTGCAGATTGTTACACCTTGAACATGTGAGAAATATAATTCCAAAAATCCTAATCTCACATTATTTGTGATCATTGTTAGGAATAAGGGATGATGAGGGTTTATTCTTCCATACAAGGGTAACATAACAAAAGATATGGTCATTTTTCCTTTGATCCTTTGTCACACCTATTCCCAAATTGGATATTCATATGAACTTCTATGGATTTCCCTTTGCAAGTATGACTCATAAGTTTGGAAGTGGATTTTTTTTATTTTCGTGGTGTCTAGGCCCAAAGATATAGAATCCGGGCGTCATTACGTATCCTGTGAGTGTTGGAATTAAGCCACATGTTGTTCTAGAAGTATGTTCCCCGTACCATTTTGACCTATGCATAGAGAGGGGTAGTTTATAACCATTTTTTCTAGGTGATGGGATTTTATATTACCTTTACTATTTTTTTGTGTCGAGTAATCCTTTATCACCATTATTAAACTCATGTGAGCTATGCTCAATGTGAGAAACAATGAATAGTAAGGGTTTTCTCTTGCAATACAGAGGAAATTGAGGGTAAACAGTGGTATTTTGTATCATGTGGTGACTACACCAAGATCCATGATTGAGGAATTTGTATGTATCTCATTGATAGAGGGGAATCATGCCAGACGTAGTTCTGTGAAGAGACCTCCCTTCAACGCTTTGGTCTATACACAATGAATAGGGGTGATTTTTTATATTGGTTTTTGGGCCTGGGACATAGATTCTAGGATTCAATACATGTACTATACAGACATGAATCATTCCACACATAGTTCTAGAGAAAGAGGGCTCCCATGTGAATCTGAATCTTGCATAAGAATAAGGGTATTTTATCTTTCTTCGACATAGATCTAACTCATATACGATGAATAATTGAATCAAACACAATGATCAATGTATAGTTTAGTGTCATTTGGTTATGATGATATATACCATATAGTTTAACATCACACGGTATAGAAGATTCATTCTAGAGTTTAATGTCATGTGATTGGGACATTTTGAACATTCATTTTAATGTCTTTTGGTTAGGATGTGAATCACCCAAAATGAAATAAAAGACATGCTATATCATATATTTAAATGTATTTAGATTAGGACATCCATACTATGTAGTTTAATTTCACTCATTAAGGATGTTTTGGCCATGCAGTTTAATGTCATGCTATGAAGACGATTTCATCATACAGTTTTATGTCATGCGATCGGGATACGGTCTTTTGGCTACAAAAAATATTTCTTCAAGAACCTTGCATTGGTGGGAGATGTGGTGAGATTTAATTCCAATGAAATTAAGGAAGATTCTCTATTGGATTATACCTTGTGTACGAAATATGGTCCTTCCCATTTTCGATCCAATTTTGGAGGTTTCTTCCAAAGTATCATCAGGGTTCTAAGGACCAACACCATTTCTACTTTGAGGAAATATTAGAGGAGAACCCTTTTTTTAAGTATCATTCAATCTAGTTTTGGTAAACTAATAAATGGTATAATGTGTGAAATATTTTCTTATCTAGTTTCTCCAACTCATCATGCCATTTTTGGGATTACCCATCAGTGGATAGTTGATCATAGACAGCGATGCAGAGTGATGGTAGTTGAACATTACTAGGTAGAAATGCCTCTATTCTATATACTAATGAGCATGAAGTTGCTTGAGTGGTGGTGCAGGTCATGGTCCGATAAGCCCCCAGTGTATGGAGGAGCTTGTCCAGACACGATTTCTCGTCCTTGTCTACCATTTTCTATAGTATGTTGGATAGGGTCTTGTTGAAGGTCACTATCAATCTATTGGCCACTGCGTGGTAGGAGGATGAATGGTTGGCCTTGATTCCATACTCATGATATAGCCTATCCAATTAAATAGAGTAAAAATTAGTGCCATTTTTCATCAGTATTGTATAAGGGACACCAAATATGGTGATGATATTGGATTTCACAAAGTTAACAATGCTTCTTTCCCTGACCTATTTAAGGTGTACAACTTGTACCCATTTGGAAAAGAATTTAGTTTTTAGGAGAATAAACTTGGATTGTTTGTCTGTAGAGGGATGATATAGTCCCACAATGTCCATTCCCTATATGTAAAATGGCCACGAGTACTTGTATCTGTGATGTAACTATAGGGGTTGATGGATAAAATCATCATGAGATTTAAATGAATGGAAATTCTTGGAAAACTAAACACAATCCTACATCATAGTAGGCCAATAGTACCCAAACCTTCAAATTTTGTGACAGTTCTTATATGCTGATTGATGTGCCCCACATGCTCCGGCATGCACTTTATTTATGACGTCAGTGATCTATTCACCATTAATTCACATGAGAAGGACTCAATCAAGGCCCCACTTATAGAGGACCTTTTTTTGATTTGTTCCATCATATATAACAAATTTGAATTCTTATCTTTAGATATTCGCCCTTCCAGCCTTATTTGGTGGGTGTTCTCCCTTTTGAAGTTAGTCCACAATGGAGGACATCCAGCTGGTGGAAAGACCATATAGCTCAGGGACGGGACTAATCTCATTATTTTATTCTATCTTGGACTGAAAAAATGGTAGGAGCATCTGACAGTGGGAAATGATGATGATTATTTCATCCTAGTCCGGGTCGACCTGAGCTATGACTACATTTGATATTGCACTGGCATGCACATTTTGTGACTAGGGGACATGAGTTAATGTTGACTCTGAAGGGAACTCCACCATCAGTTCTCAGATATGATCCATCAAAGGGATTATATCCTCTTTCTTGATAGAATACTCACCATTGACTTTCTTTATGACCAGTTCTGATTCACCTTTTATCTTAAAGTGTTTGGTTTATACTTGAAGTGCTAGCTCTAGGCATGTAATGAGATTTTGGTACTCCACTTAATTGTTTGTGCACCCCTCTGAGAGTAGGAAGAAATATGTCATAGATTCCTTTTCCATAGATATGAATATCAGTCCCAACCCTAATTTATTAATCTTTGGGTCTTCCAAACTTTTCCCTATTGAGATTTTTGATGCACCACTGAAATCTATTTCCTATATCTGGGAATCCTATTGAATAGAGAAAACCTCTCTATTAGGTAGTTCTATATCCACTGAATTAATATTTATTGAGGGTTGTTATGCCACGAATTTTGTAAATGCTAGGCCCTTGACAGCTTTCTGAGTTATAAACCATATATCGGACTATTGTAGGATGACTGACCATCATTAGAGGCATCCAGTCAACATTGGAAAGTTGATAATATAATTGAGAAGGTTCTTACATGAGACCAGGTGGACCTCATGGTGATGAAGATAGTGTTTTAGCTTTTTGACTACAAATATTAGGGCTAGATAGCCCTTCTCAATATTAGAATAATGAGTCTTAGCATCAATCATGGTTCAGTTGAGATAATAGAGACTATTCTCACTGGGGTCATCATTGTTTTTCACGAGGAAGGCACTTAGGGATTACTCCAAGTAAGTCGCACATAAAATGAGTGTTATTCCTTTTATAGGAGGCATTAGCACTGACAGTCTTAAGAGATATTTCTTGATATTGTCAAACACTTCCTAACAATCATAATTTCATTGATATGATACCCCCCGTTTTCATACACCTAGTGAAGGGAATTTTTTTCCTGCACGGTTGGATATGAAGAACTAAATGTAGAAAAAATGTCCTTTAATTCATATCAAATCAGTGAGGTTCTGAGGAGCTGACATTCAAAGTATGGCCCTTGTCTTCTTTGGGTCGACTTTGATTCCACAATGGCATACAGAGAAACTATGTAATTTATCTAAGTTAACACAAAAAGCACATTTTAAGGGGTTCATTGTAATACTATTCTATATCAATTTGTTGAATATGGTTTCAATATATTCCAAGTGGTCTAAGATTTTTTAGTATTTAACCACTAGATCATCAACATATCATTCGATGAATCTTCCTAGGAAAGGTTTGAAAATGGAATGCATGGTGCTTAAGTATGTGGCCCTGGCATTTTTTAAATCAATGGTCACTTCCTTATAGGAAAATAATCCCTATTGTCCTTGAAGGTAGTGTAATATTAATCTTCTCAATCCATTCAGATTTGGTCATATCCTAAATAGACATCCATGAAAGAGA
Source organism: Viscum album (assembly GCA_963277665.1). Lineage (NCBI taxonomy): Eukaryota > Viridiplantae > Streptophyta > Magnoliopsida > Santalales > Viscaceae > Viscum > Viscum album. Next base: position 1,959,675,540 of record OY728140.1, read on the forward strand.
GAGATTAATATCTGACAGTTTCACTGATCATTAACTTTGTAATTGGGACTGAAAATTCATCATTTGGGTAGTGTCAATTGAGATCCCTGAAATTGAAACAGAATCTTATTTTTCTATTCTTATTTTTAACAAGGACAATATTTTCCATCCATATGGGATATTTAACCTCCTGAATGAAGTTTTCTATGATGGGGTTTTCTACTTCGGCCTCTATTTTGGTAGCTTGTGTTAGGTGTGTCCTCCTAAAGGCTTTCTTGAAGCTACAATGGTCTTCTGGTAGGCCCAGGTGGTGAGTAAAAAACTTTAGATCAAGGCATGGTGTATATATGTAATTTTAGTTGAAAATATATTGATTATTCCTTTAGAAGGAGTTTTATACCTCTTACTCTTTTAAATACATGGACACAATGATTAGAGTGGGTCACGAGTCTTCTTTGGTGCCAATGTTTATTTCTATGAGTTCATTAGTGTTGGTAGAGACACCTTCCTCAAATGATGGAGGGGAATACCTAAGGTGTTCTTAATATTCCTCTTACACATACTCCGCATCTTATTCCTCTTCTGATGGAGAAAAAGTTCTTGAGATGAGCTCTCTATAGTTGAGATAAGAATCACAATTTTGGAATTTGGAGGCTAAGGCGACTACTTCTGACCCGACTGAAACTGGGGAATTTTCTCGAGGGAGTCGAGTAAGGGAATGAATAATGTATTCTTTGTCTACTATGTTATAGAGTGGGTTATAGATTTTCTCGAGCCTTGAGGATGGATTGAGGGCATTTCCATTCGAGCATTCATCATTATCTGGGGGAACAATGGATCTTTCAACACTATGAGGCTCGATGGCCATGACTGAAATCATGAGAACTATTGAATATGCATCCAAATTTGGACTCATTCACTCCAAATAATTGATGGGAAGTATGAATTATTCACTAAAATTCATTAATGGGTCATCAAGTACCACCTATATACTATTTAGAGTAGTGACCCAATCAATCCCATCGACTAAGGGTTGCTTCCCTTGCTGCTCATAGAATCTGACATCGATGTAGTAAAACTTTCAAGATTCAAATGGGGAATTTTTGGCATTTAATGTTACACTATGTCCATTAGTGAAATATTTGATACATTGATCGTATGATTAGGGAATTGATATGTGTTGATGTAACCAGGTCCTTCTTAGAAGGATGCTGAAGGCCGTCATTTGCCAGACCACCAGAAATTTTGAGTCAACCATGAGGTCTCCAAAACAAATTTTGAGCTTTATCAGGCTTTGCAGTTTATTCTCACTTTTGTTATAACCAAATAGGGTTGTGTTGAAGGGTTTTAGGTTATAATCATTACATCCCAGATGAAAAATTGTTCGTAGTGGAATGAGATTAACTTTTTATCCTTTGTTGATGAAGACTTTTCGAATATCGACATCATTTATTTTTCCAGACACATATAAGGGTTTTATGTGTCCCTGCATAATGGAATCTTAATATCGATCTGTGAAGGATATAAAATCATGAAATTATATATAATTGGATTTTTTTTGATAGACTTCGGCATCAGTTACTTCAGTTTCAAACTTTTAGGGGTGTAGAAAAGCTTCTATAAGCACTTTTCTGAGATCTTTTGAAAAATTAAGGGCATCCAAGGATGAAAAATTGGCTGGTACTGAAAAAAAATTGTTTTAGAATTTCATATTTATGATCTAAAGGATGACAATTCCAAACATGAGGATTCTCTATCATAGGAACTTTAGGAGATTGAGCATTGGATGAAGATTGACCATTCCAAAGGATATGAGCTGGCAGTGCTTCTATACTTTTTAAATTTGGAAGGGTAGGTCTTCTTTCACACTGTGGGATATTATACATTTTTTCCTCTTCTAAAGGATATTCCATGATGATCAGGCCAAAGTATTTTATGGAAGGGGTAGTGTAATTCCATATTCCTGTTGGGTCTGTTGAAGGGATCTTCTATGTGTTTCCACAACATTGATGGTTTGAGTGGGAGTGTGGCTAGGAATTGTGTTTCTACCATGACCGTATCTTCCATGGTATCCACATATCTTAAGACCTCTTCTTATAACTCCCCAATTGGATGTGGGGAACTCAGGTTCATGGAAATGTTCTTCATTGAAGAAGGATTCCATTAGGTAAATTACAATAATAGAGCCAAAGATCTGTTCCTCATATAATGACAAGTCTGAATGATTGACTACTCTGATGGAATTGTCTAGTGGAGTGGTGCCTGTCTCTTCAGATTTGATGTCATAAAATCTAAGAGTGTCAAATCTAGATTTGGATTTTTTACAGGTTCTTCTTCTTGAAATTTCTCTATACCTTTATGGTCAAACTTATTTTAGGATGCTCAAACCGTGGAGGATTATGGGGATGAGAATGTTGGTTGCGTTTCATCGGAAGCTGTCAAAGGCATAGTTGATTACTTAAACTGTTCTTGGAGTATTCCATGGGATTGGATGAATATTTTCCATGTAATCCAACTATCATACTTCTGTTCCCTTTTTCTAACAACATTTTCCCACTCCCCTCCTTCATCTGGGTTAGTGGTGGAAATATTTGCCACTTGTTCTGGGGGTGGTCCCAATTTGACATTCCTAGGATCTATCAATCTTTTCAAACGTCCTTAAAGATGAAACAATCCAAAATGGTGTGTCCCAGTATTAGGTGGAAGGGAAAATAATATGACTAGTCATTGAGACCTACTTCATTATCCCTCTTTGGCTCTGGTAGCTGAAAAAAGTTGTAGTTCATGGCGTCTACAAAGTATAAATAGACTTGGTTGTCTCATAATAAATAAATTTTATTACATTATTCCTTTAATTTATTTATCCCAAGTCTCATCCTCTCATCTTGACAAGGTGGAGGCAACTGTTGACCTCCAGGGGGAATTTCATGATTTGGTGCAGGCCTTGGAGCTGGGTCTGGTGCAGGGGTGGATTAAGCATAACAGAATATGCTTCAACTCTTCCCACTCTCTTTCCTAGGGCCGATGGGGTTGCTCGAGACTTGAGATTAGTCTATTGTTAGGAATCCTCTATCCTTTGGGAAATGGTAAAGTAATTCCGAAATCCACTAGTATATTTTATCGAGATGAGTGGAGTTAAAATCTCGTCGTGGAGGTTATTGATGCACATAGCAATCATATCATCTTGGATCAATGGCTGATTTAGAGAGTTGGTTAGACCTTTCCTTATGGAAATGAAATTTGATACTCTTCCATTATCTCGCTATTTTCAATTTATAAGGTGTAACAACCCATAAATTCTAAATTTAGTTCGATTATAAAAATATTTTAATAAACATATTAATATATAATTAAAAAACTAATAATATTTTTAAACTGATTTTAATTGAAAATATTAATTGGAATTAAGTGTTTTTATTAATTTTATTATTATAATTTAATTATAAAAAATTATAAATATCATCTATACTTTTCAAATTTATTTTAAAAGTGAAATATTGTTTTGTTAAAAATAATATTTTAAAATAACTATATTAAATTTATTATTTTTTTCGAAAGATTATTTAATAAAATATTTTAGATAAATAATACCTAAATTTTAAAGACAATATATTTCATAATGTCTTATAATTATTTTTATTAATAAATATATCAAAATACTAGAATATGATAGTTATAAATTATGAATCTACTCAAAATAAATATTAAAATTTCATTTAACTAATTAATACATGAATATAATTAATTTGATTTGATTTTGATAATATATATATATATATATATATATATATATATATATATTTATGAAATTATTATTGTAGAGTATGATAAAATAATTTTTATAAAATTATTACTTTATTAAGTTTTGTTTTATAATTAAAATATCAATTATATATAAAAGAAATAATAATTTATAAAAAAAAGAGAAAGAATCAGATATGGAGATAAAAGGGTGTTAAACTAGGGTTAAGTGAAGGCGTTGATCGAGAAAACTAGGAGGGGTCTGTGAGGGCACACGCAGGCGGAGGAGCCAATGGATTTGAGCATGATGTAAAGTCGAGCTATGCTTTCAAGAGAGATAAATTAAGGTGATGACTCAAGGTGAGGAAAGAGGACTACGAGAGAGGGATTTCAGAAGCCACAACGTCGTTGGGTCTCGATCACATTCTATGGTTCAGTTGAGAAGGGGGAAATCGAACCAGATCTAGGTCATGATATTTCCTCTTCAACATCAATTAGTTCACATTTTCCCAGATCTAAGGTAGGCATGCATTTTACTTTCATAGGTGTTTGATTTTCTGGCAGTTAAACTCCGATGTATGTCATTTTCAGACCCTCTATAAAACATTTTCAAACTTCTATAGTCCTTGTTTTGATTGTTTATTTATTTAATTTTTAATTTTGAATAGTATATGTTCAGTTTTATTACATTACTATCAATTTGGTCGGTATATAATATTGGTTTGTTGAATTTTTTCACCCACGTATTGATCTTTCCAATTTTGGTATGAACCGAATCTCAACTGGGATTTTCATTTTTTTTATCATTGTTTATTTCCACAAGGATTATCATATATGATTATGTTTGTGGTGTATATATATATATATTTATGTGTTTGTATGAAAATAAAAACTTAGTTCTTTCTGTTTGAAAGAAATATGCCTGATCCAAGCACACTTATATTTTCATATCTTTGGTTTGAGTTACTTTAGGTAGTCAGGAACATTCTTCCCTCTTTTGGTTTGAGCATCCTTGGCATAATGATGTTTTTTTTATTTCGGTTCTTCATTTTTTTGAGGTAAGGGTTATCTAAAATTTATTTTATAAATATGGTCCTTTATTTTCAAATTAGGTATATTCTTTTTAGGATTCTTGATTAGCAATGGATAATCATATTTTTATTTTGGGAATTAAGGGATTGTGTTTATGTTTTATAATTTTTTCTTAAAGGATATATATTATTAAAATTTTGTTCGAATTTAACTGCATCTTAATTCAGCTGCAAGAGCTTGATTATATATTCATCTCTTAATTTGCATTTTAAATTTTCTGTGAGGTGTTAGATTTATTTTAATAAAACTATATTTTCTTGGTAAATTTTCTTTATCTTATAAATATAATAAGAGGTTTTTTCTTTAAATCATGTTTATACAAAGGGACTTCAACTTATTTAAAAATATTATGTTTGTTTAATTTAAGTCCATGGTCTTCATGTTGATGTTTATATATTTTTATGTGCGATATTATTTTATTTTTTTTTCTAATTATAAAAAACAGAATCATTTATTCATTTATATTTTTTTATTATAAAATTATACATCATGATGAATATCACTAAACCCCCATATATTTTATATTTGAGGGTTATCGTACATTGATATTCATATATATATATATATATATATATAAACGTGCAAGGATGAATTTTTATTTTGAAAATGATGCCTTGATGATTTTATGTGGGGTACTTAGTGGTTTTGTATTTGTGAATATTTTAAGAAGCCAAAATTATATATCCATTATTTTAAGTAAATAATAATAAACTAAAACTATATAAAGGGTTTCTGCATCATGTCATTAATTCATACTTGAATCAATTAAAAGAGGCTTTGATATTTTTTAAGATTTATTTTAAGTAATTAAAGTTATTAATTTATACAAATAATGTATTTCATGAATTATAGAATGAAGGTTTGAGTACAATGATACTTATGAAAAGTCTAAGTGACTCATGTTTTTTTTGTATCAAGACTTGTAATTTTCAAGGAAATTATATATATATATATATATATATATATACTTGTATATAAATTTAAGTGTGTGTATTCATGGTTATGTTTTAAGCCAAGAAAAACCCAGAAATAAATGTATGTAAATATGGAAAGCTCTAAATGTTTTTATTAAATTGGCACATGGACATGGTAAATATGACAAGGAGTGTATGGTGAACCCATCCCTCAAAAAAGTGAGTAGACCCAGAGAACCTTCCATGTTTCAAGTGGCCTCATGTGTTTTATTTTTAAAGATTTATTAATGTCTTCAAACAAATCACTAGATTATTTTAAATCTATTTTTGAAGTATAGTTATTTTCAAATCATTATAATATATTATAAAGTTATTTTACAAAGGTGTTTCTAATTGTATTTTTTGAATTTATTATCAAAGTAATATTTTTGAAAGGTATTTATCAAATGTTTTAAAACCCTTTACTGGGAATATTTAATGCTCATCCCTTTCTTTAAATCATTTTCACAAGATCATTAGAGTTTCCAGTGGAATTCACCTCGATCATGAAGTAAGCACATGCAGTGTATTTCAGTACATTTTATTTTATTTTTGTACAACTCTAAAAAATTTTAAGGTGTATCTATTCTCCAAAACCTAGACTGGTAAAGTTCTTCAATTTTGTAATATGTTGTGTAATTATTCAGTTTCTTTTTATAAAAAATTTACACAACATCTATATGAGATGAACTTGAGTTTCGGGTTCGGTCCCTTAAAATTGGTACGAGACGAATGGTATAGAAATCTTTGGAGATTAGATGTTATCTATGTGGTAGAGTACAAGTGTCTAGCGGTATTAGTGTTTTGTAATTTTGAAGATGAAAATTTAGAATTATTTTAATCCAAGGAAACAAATTATGTGGACACAATTCTTTTGAGGGGAGAATAATGTAACATTCCATAAATTATAAACATAGTTTTATTAAAAAATATTTTCATTAAATGGAATAATATATAATTAAAACAAACTAATAATATTTTTAAGATAATTTTCTTTGAAAATAATTATTGGAATTATGTGTTTTAATTAATTTTACTATTATAAGTTAATTATAATAAATTATAATTATTATTTATAATTTTTAAATTTATTTTAAAAATTAAATAATGATTTGTTAAAAAGAATGTTTGAAAATAAATGTATTAATTTTATTATTTTTTTCAATAGATTATTTAATAAAAAAATTTAGATGAATAATTCATAAATATTAAAGAAAATATATTTCATAATGTTTAATAATTATTTTGTTTTATAAATATATAAAAATACTGAAATATTCTAGTTATAAAATTTTAATCTACTCAATATAAATTCTAAAATTTCATCTAACTATTTAATATAAAAATATAATTAATTTGTTTTTATTTTGATATGATATATATATATATATATATATAATTATAATTGTAGAGTATGATCAAATTAGTTTTATAAAATTATTACTTTTTTATGTTTTGTTTTATAATTAAAATATCTTTTATATATAAAAGTAATAATAATTTATAAAAAAGAGAAAGAATTGAATATGGGGATAAAGTTGTGTTGACCTCGGGTTAAGGGGAGGCATTGATCGGGAAAACCAGGAGGGGTCCATGAGGGCCGTGTACTGGCGGATGAGCCGATGGCTTCGAGTGGGTGGTTGAGATGAGTAGTGCTCTTTGGGGGAGATGAGTCACGATGATAGCTCATGGAGAGGAAGGAGGACCACTATGGAGGGATTTCAGAAGTTTCTACGTCTTCGGGTCTCGAGTGCCGTCTAGGGTTCAGTTAAAAAGGGGGAAATCGAACCAGATCTAGGTCGCGTTGTTTCCTCATCAACATCTATAGGTTCACATTTGTCTAGATCTAAGGTAGGCATGTTTTTTCCATTCATAGGAGTTTGATTTTACAGTGGTTAAACTCTGATGTGTGTTGTTTTTGATCCCTCCACAATCATTATCCAACTTCTCTTGTCCTTTTGTTGATTGTTTGTTTAATTTTGAGATTTCTATAAAAGATGTTTAGTTTTATTCCATTACTGTAAATTCAGTCAGTATATAATATTGGTTGTTGAAATTTTCCCCATGTCTTGATCTGTCCCATTTTGTTATGAAAGAAACCTCAAATTTGATTTTCATTTTTTTATCATTGTTTGTTTCCACAAGGATTCATGGATATGCTTATGTTTGTGGAATATATATATATATATATAAGTGTTTGTGTACTTAAGAAAAACTGAATTCCTTCTCTTTGAAATAACTCTACCCTATCCAAGATCCCTTCTAATTTCTCTTATCTAGTTTGAGTTACTTCAGGAAGGCAGGAACCTTATGACCTCTTCTGGTTCAATAATCATTGGCATAATGTTGTTTTTTCTTTTGGTTATTCATTTTTTTTCTGGTATGGGTTATCTTAAATTTATTTTAGAATTACGGTCCTTGATTTTTAAATTAGTTATTTTCTTTTTATGATTCTTGATTAGTAATGGATTATCATATTTTTATTTTGGGTATTATGGGATTGTGTATATGTTTTATAATTTTTCCATATGGGATATGTTTTATTAAAATTGAGTTTGAATTTAACTGCATTTTTAATTTTTCTACAAGAGCTTGATTGTATTTTCATCTCTTAATTTGTGTCTTAAATTTCTATGAGGTGTTTGTTTTATTTTAATAAAACTATTTTTTCATGGTATAATTGTTTTATTTATCTTCAAAATATAATAGGAGGTGTTTTCCTTAAATCATGTTTACGTAAAGGGACTTCAACTTATTTAAAAATATTATGTTTTTTTAATTTAATTCCATGTTATTCATGTTGATGTTTATATATTTTTATGTGTGATATTATTTTATTTTTCTAATTATAAAAGAATGAATCATTTATGCATGTATATATTATTTTATAAAGTTATACATTATGATGGATATCACTAAAACCCCATATATTTTATATATGAGGGTTTTGATACTTTGATATGCATATATACATACATGTGCATGGATGAATTTTATTTTGAAATTACTACCTTAATGATTTTTTGTGAGGTAATTAATGGTTTTTTGTTTGTGGTTATTTTAAGAATCCAAAATTATATATCCATTATTTTAATCAAATAACAATTTACTAATACAATGTGAACGGTTTAGGCATGATGTCATTAATTCATGATTAGAATCAATTAAATAAGGCTTTGGTATTTTTTTAAGATTGAGTTTTAAATAATACAAGTCATCACTTTATACAAAAAATGTATTTCTTGAATTAAATAACGAAAGGTTGAGTACAATGATACTTATAAAAATGATAAGTAACTGAAGTTTTTGTTGTATCAAGACTTGCATGTAATTTTCAAGAAAATTTCATATTTATATATATATATACTTATATATAAATTTAAGTGTGCGTATGCAAGGTTATGTTTTAAGCAGAGCAAAACCCAGTGATAAATGTATATAAATACGGAAAGATCAATTTTTTTATTAAATTGGCACATGGACATGGTAAATATGATAATGAGTGGGGAGTGAACCCATACCTCAAGAAATTGAGTAGGCCCACACAAGATTCCTTGTTTGAAGTGTCCCATGTGTTTTTAAATATATTTCTTAATGTTTTCAATTGAATCAATGGATTAGTTTAAAAACATTTTATAAGTATAGTTATTTTCAAAGCATTATAATATCTTGTAAAGATATTTTACCAAGTTGTTTCTAATTATATTTTTTGAATGTATTATCAATGGAATATTTTTTAAAGTTATTTATCAAAGGTTTTAAACCCTTTACTGGTCATATTTGATGCTCATCCCTTTATTTAAATTATTTTTCATAGGATCATTAGAGTTTCTAGTGGAATTCGCTTCGATCATGGAGTTAGTGCATGTAGAGTCTTTCTATTTGTTTTATTTTTTTTTAAAGCTCTAAAAAAAGTTTAAGGTGTGTCTATTATTAAAAACCTAGATAGGTAAAGGTCCTCGATTTTGTAATGTGTTGTGTAATTATTCAGTTTCTTTTTATAAAAAAATTACACAACATTTATAAGAGGTGAACCCAGTTTTTGGGTTTGTGTATTTATATAAGGTTGCTAATTGTAGTTTTTGGAAACAATGAATTGAACTGGAAAAGGAATTTCCACCAGAGATCCTCCCATACAGTTATTTATTGATCTGTAAAACTGAAATACCATACAAAGGATGAACCTTGTAGGGTTCACATGAATCATATGAGTTTCCCTACTTCTTTTTTCTCTAGGGTTCCCATAATTGGATCACTATAATATGCATAATGCATCAAATGTTGTTCCGGGTCACCTGCTCCATTGAATATTGATAATACAGGGTTCTTGAAATATTTTGGCTATGGAACGTTACTCTCCCAGTTGGGGTAGGGTTTCCATTCTGGTTGTATCAGAGCATGCCTCCATTCCATGTATTATAATCAATCTGCTAATGAATCGATGATATTAATGGGCCCTTGATGCGTGTCTTGTTGAACCTGAGCATGGTCAGGCATAGAAAGGGAAAATTTTGTGTAGGTAGACATTGTGGGAACTTAAGGTAGATACTCAGAAAGGGGAAACCTTTGTGGATTTTACATAATTTTTTCTGGTTGTTTCCTAATGGTAGAGAAATCTTAATATCCTACTGGGATTGGGTTCATGTAGACTTATGGTCTTGGTGCTTCCTTGGACTGGATTTCTAGCCTTTTTTTTCTAGGGGATCCCTTGTGGTAGAGTAACACCTGATGAAAGGGTATGTTGAAGGTATACCTGGGGAACATATATTATCAGATTAATTCCTTAGAGCAGCTCGACATTGATTCGCCTCAACTCTTTCATTTCTTCATCCTGTTGAGAAAATCTCTCTTCAAGCCTTAGAGAATCGTTCTCATTGCGGGGAGGAATTTAGTTTATGACCTTGTTTTTATCTTCTATTTATTGGTAATTTTCAAAGGAGGTAAATAGGGATTAACTTAGGGAGCACCCAGATTTAGGGCGGCCCTCTGGTTCTGGGTATGAACACCTCTGGGTTCGGGGCCGATCAGTTCCAAGGCAGAACCATCCTCTCCCTGTTCATCTGCATTTGCATCATTCTTGGTGTGGACATATGGTTTACATCCACAACATTCACTAATTCATAAGACATGATGGGTTCATCATCAGTTTCCAAAGGGTAGGAGAGCTTCTTTTATCCTTTATTGGATATTTTCCTTCCATGATGGGGTCCTCCTTGGGTTTCTTGGAGAAGGGTAACTCGGAGGGAACCCTTATGTTACCATTCTATATGCTTCCCTTGTGGGGAAAATGAATCAAAAGATGATATGCAATGGGTGGATTCTCTATTTCTTTTCCTCCATAGGTGGGAATAGACTGACATCTACTGGGTGGCCAGTTGTGGTAAAAATGCCCCCAGTACTATGGGATTGGGTTGCTCCCATTCCTTTCCTATTGTGACTTGGCCCAAATTTGTTGGTCTTATGGAGGAATTTTGTGTTAAAAATTCCCCTTTAATTATACACTAGGTCTGATCCCATACTTCAGTAGTCACTGTTACTATTACTTCTTTCTCTATCTCACGCATTCCCATTCAAAGGTGAGCCAGATATGGTGTCGGGTCTTCACATGAACTATTTCTTTCTGAGGAAATGAGAATTACTTGATGATTGTCTTCCCTTAGGTGAGAAGCCTACTAAATATTCTATGTCACCTGGTTTAATAGGTTTTCATTGGTTCTTTCTCATTGGGCTTGATTGTTTTTTAGACTTACATAAGGCCTGTTCTTATCGAGAATGTTTCCTTTCTTTATTAAGGATTTAATTTGATAATCATATTAGGATAATGAATTTATCAGATGTAATTTCCAATGGGTTCTTCTAGATGGGAAGTAAGGTCAAGTTCAATTATCCATGATCTTCCCAACCCTGTATATGAACACAAGACTATATATTTTTGATAAGGCACCACAACTTGTTCAGCGAGTGGTGGAAGATTAGTTCGAGATCTTTTTTCCACCTCTCAGATTATGGACATCGTGCAGAGGGAATGGATTCTAGGTAAAATTTTCAGCGAATCTCCCAAAATATATTGACATGGTCTGCATACACATCATTGGGTAAATATTTTTCTTTTAACTAGCAGAGAGTAATCTAGATATTAAGATGAATGTTATGCATACATTCTTCCGAAAACTCTCTTTGTATGTTGAACTGAGAAGTGGCTGTGAGAGAAAACATTATTGGTATTCCATCCCTAGCTAAGTGTCTTCTCACGAGTAACATATACTTTTGTTCATACACCAGAGACTCTTATACTTGGGCTGCCCAACTTGGATACTTCTTAGTGATTTCATCCTCAACATTGGGGATATTAGGAGTCTCATCAATATATGAACGGTATGGGTTGGATTAGAAGATAAGCATGGCCCCAAACCATTTTTTGACTAAGAAAGGATGTTTCTTATCATAGATAGAGTATCTAACATGTCTAAATACATCTTTCCAAGTTCCTAAGAATATGATGGATTTCTCTTGTATGGATCAGTGAGGGGAGGACCTTCTTACTGATGTGAATTTTGAATGTGGGTAGGACCTTCATAGCTGATTCCATGGTGGCAAGGACTACCACAGTGACTTAGTGTCCAACTATAGGGAGAAGTTTTATGGAATATACCATTGGGAGGACCTTCAGGGAGTACCACAATAAGGGGAGGACCTTCTCACTACTTGATGTCACTGCATGGAGGTCCTTCACATTGACTTCCATCATAGCGAGGAATACCATTATAAATGGATTTATGGCTGTAGGGAGAATATATGTAGTCTGAATCCTTGGGGGACCTCCAGAATGGGATTCAATAAGGGTAGGACCTTCTCTCTATTTTATGTCATTGCAGGGAGGGACTTCACAGTGACTGCCATCATGGCGAGGACTACCATAATAGATGGATTTCCGAATATAGGGATAATATCTTCAGTGTGCATCCTAGGGAGGACCTCTAGGATGGGATGAAACAATGGGAGGACCTTATCACTTCTTTATGACACTATGGGGAGGGCCTTTGTAGTGACCACCATCTTGGTGAGGACTACCATCCTAGCCTGACATCCGACTGTAGGGAGAATTTCTATAGTATATACCATAGGGAGTACCATTAGGGTGGACCACAGCAAGGGGAGGAACTTCTCGCTGTCCGATCTTCTGGTCAAGGGGAGGGATAACATGACACTCATCAGCAGATAGGTTCTCACGATCGATCATTTCTTTCCCATGAAGTAATCCCCCCATGGGTGATTTTAGGAGGACCTACAGAACTTCTAGTAATAATATTTCAAGGAGGACCTTGGAAACTACTAATTCCACTCCCATAATTTTTTAATGGGTTGACAGGATCATGATCCTCTATTGATAGGTTCTTAATAGCATCAAAAACATCAGCTTCCAGTTGAGTAGGATCTTAAATGTGCTCTTCCTATTCTTGTTTCCATTGGCGCATTTCATTTTTGGGAACTATCTTAAAGGAAACTGGAATGTAAACTTAGGGACATTTTGTGGTGAGCCTTATTATAGGGATTACCCACATGACTCCACCTACCATGGTTATGTAAACTCAGAAGGGCATGATGATTCACACGATGGTTTTATTATATGGGTCCGATGGTTTTGGTAGAGGATTTTTCTTAGTGCCATTGGACTTATTCACGAAGGGGTTATGGATAATGCAATGTAAATGAAAGTAAACAATCAAATCTTGAGGGTGGAATGCTCGAGAATACCCCATTTCACATACTATTTCTTTATGTAAGATGGGGTTTCCCCTACATAGTGTGTTTCTATGCTAGTGAAGGGGTCGTCCGTGTACCATGATGGTATGCTGACCTGGACTCAGTCTGCATAATGTAAGGGTTGGTGTCCTGAGAACCAAATGTTTTGTACTTTGATTACATGAATATACACTTATTATATATTGTTAATTATTATTCATGACTATAATATAATAATGTCCTGTAATATTTTTTTCATTGATAAGTTCATGGTAGATCCCCTCTATGCAGATAACCTTGAAATTATATAACAATATTATTAAATAAATTTCTACGGTTGGATGAAATACTATGATATGACACATAGTATACAGACCGTCATGTGCGAGTACTTGTAATAATATGAGACTCTCTCTCATGGAGTACACACTTGGTAATCTCCATGATGGGAGATTTTGAGAATAGACCCACCAGTAGTAATTCCGCATGTTTTGGTGTCATCGGACATTACTATATACAAGAGTGTGTAATGGTCCTTAGACTGTAAGATTATCATTAACTCATGTCATGACTCACACACTTATATTTGTTGATGAAAACCGTCATGAAGACAGTTGGAGGAAAGTAGCGTACGTTGGGTGCATCACGAATGACATATTGTTAATGGATAAGTCAAGGAAGGATTTATCCCTTCCATATTTATGGAAGTAGATATCTCGGGCCCTTTGATTGAAATAGAACTGTCAAAAAAATTCCATGGCCATGGTTACACGACGAGTTTATTTCTAGAATTCAAAGAATGACAGATCAAGCATATAGGTTTATGACACTGCCATGAAACCTACTTGATGAGATTTTGAGAAAAAGGGATTAAATTACACGGTAATCATTCGTATGAGGTGACACGTCAATGCGACGTCAAATTCTTTCTCTTGGGTGCCTTGACCCGTTGCTAGAGAGTAATCTTGGACTTTAGGAAAGCCCGCCTAATGCCAATGAGAAAGAGGCCTAGTGGGTCACACACTAAGTGCATTCAACTATGTCAAGTCGAATAAAGATTATTCCTGTACGTGGTTTAATCATTATTCAAGGAATCCTAAATCGTTTTATTGTTGGATGAAGAATAAAATGAAAACAAGTACACACCGTGTATACTGATTACACGCCGTGTAGTTTTTATTTTGAAAACAAGTACACGCCGTGTATTATTGAATGTACACACCATGTAGTTTTCATTTTGTAAAGGAAAAGAATAAATTAAAACAAGATATACACACCATGTACATTAAATGTACACACCGTAAAGTTTTCAATGAAAAACAAGTACACTCAGTGTATTTATGATTACACGCCATGTAGTTTTTCCAGTCAGGATTTTGAGGAAATATCATTTTATTAAATAATATTTACTATAATCATTGTGGGCACATACCATGGAATTAATGAATCGACATGGGGTTTTAAAAAGATTTAATAAAATAAATAAAATTCGTAACATGTTTATTTATTGTCATAACTGTACAACCTCAAACCCGATTATAAATATCCTCACAACCCCAACGCTTTTCCTAAGAGAATCGTTATGCACAAAAATTCTGGAGAATTATCTCAAGACCGAAATGACTTCGTCCTCTAATAACACTCTCAACACCGAGAGAGATCCACCTCCACTCGATCAAGGCGATCTAAGGCAGACAACGCAGGTAAAGGATTCTCCACACTATCACCCGAAGATTCCTTTGGTGATGTCCAGAGATATGTGGTTCACGTGTGGATCACCGCTAGAGGAAGTTTACACTTGGCTTCTGTGACGCAATGACGAATCACATCAGAACATGATCGGAAATATCAAAAAATAAAGAACACCATAAAAGGTACTTCTTGTCAATTAATTAAATTAATTATAATCAACCTTTGATTATCCACATTTATGGTTCCAGGACTATTCCTATTCTTTTTCTATTTCTGTGATTCGATCTATGGAGTCTAGTGATTATTGTCGTATTAATATCAGATTGATCATTCCTAATGAAAAAAACCAAGTGGGCACATCCACCCATGAGCGTCCTCTATGCCCGAGACCTTCACATAACGTTTTTATATACAGAACCAGGTTCCATATGTGTAGCATTTTTCTATGCAGCACTGAGATCTGTCTGCATAACATGATGTTACGTGGGGATGGGATCCATCCACATAGAGATTTTCTATGCGGTGTTGGGTTCCACCCACATATCATTTGGCTACGATGGATTCTAGATTGAATAAGGGGTATTGGTTCTACACTTCATGGGAGATTCATCCATGAAGGAAATTGGGTTCACAGTCTACCATTTAGTATTATATTTCCTTCTTTAATGCTATGTGGCATGTTATACCATTATGGAATCATCGATAGAGTCCATCTTTTTTGGTGCACTCTTCTTTTTTCACTTTGATCACTCCAGCCCTCTAAATTAAGTCTCTATCTTTAGTCCCCCTTCGGATCCTTTTATAGGGAGGTAGAAGAACTCGATAAGTGGGCCAAAAAGAGTCTTTTGTGGAGGCCCATGGGAGAAACCCAGTCTGCAAATGAATATGTATATGAGCATAGGGTTGTCATCCATGGTGGAGAAAATTACCACCTCGTTACTATAAACAACTTTGTTTCATTCATGGGAAGTCGTTGGCTACATATCGCCCACAAACCATTTGAGTTCACGGGGGATGTTGTACGTGGGGGTGGATTTCTCTGTCTCCTTCACACAAATGATTTAGTTTGTGAGGGACTAGATATAGTTTCACCATCCATAAAACTAGTTAATTTAGGGATTATTTATGAAACCGTGGACCTCCATGTAGAGCGGAGGTCCATAAAGTATTTATACTTCACAACACCTGTTCCCTCCTTTACCAAATTTTCATTCTCCAACCTTCTTCTTCAATTTCTCATTCGATTCGTTTTTATTCCTTTTTCAACTCCCTAAGAGTATTTTATTTCCCTGGATAATGTTTTTAGGACCCAATAAT
This sequence comes from Viscum album, assembly GCA_963277665.1. Classification (NCBI taxonomy): domain Eukaryota; kingdom Viridiplantae; phylum Streptophyta; class Magnoliopsida; order Santalales; family Viscaceae; genus Viscum; species Viscum album. The sequence goes on from OY728140.1 coordinate 1,959,692,057, forward strand.
ATTGAAAACACATACTTAGAGTAATACCGACCACATAATATGTCATATTGATGTGTGGTTGATTCCTATACATCAAAAATGAATTATGGATCGTTTTCCTAAATTTTGAAATCAATCAAATTTAGTTTTATTAGTTTTGAAAATGTAACACTTGTTTTAAACTAAATTAACATGTAGGGATCAACCTACATCTCAATATTTTCAATTTCAACCCTGATAAAATATAGAAAAAAACAATTAACCAATATTTTAAAAGAAATTGTAAATACATTCATAATTTATTTATATAGGGATGCTAGTTTTTTGATGTTATATAATATCCTTCATAAATTTGAAAGTACAAAACGTGCAATCATTGTCATTATTTTTTTGTATACCCTAGAAACATTGACCAAAATAAGAAAATTATTTAGAAATATATTATTATTGTAAAATATTACTATATATACCTTAATCTATTTCGATTTGAAGAAATATATAGGGCTTTTTGTGTTTAGTAATGGACCACATACCATGAATTTTATGATATTTATATATTGAACTATCATAGAAAAATTCTTGTTAAAACACAAACTGAAATATATATTTTGATGTTTATCTGTAAAATGTTGATTAAAATAAATTACAAATTCAAAATGGATGCCATGTGTGGTTGATTTGTTGGCAATCTATGCTTTGGATCCAAAAAATAAACAACTGGGGTATCTAAATTGAGTATTATTAGTATCCAGTGCTTCCTAAAAAAATAAAAACAATTAATTAGAAAATAAATATATATTTTATATGATTAGATTACAAAGTTTTACCCTTGAATTGTAGGCGTTAATAGGAATATGTCATCTGTTATTTTCTTTTCATATGTTATACTTAGGCAATATTTTTTTATTTTGAATTTCTATCAATTACAAAGAAATTTTTTCCATAGTAATGATAGAGAGATGAATGAGTCCAAATATTCCATCATAGGTTTTTACCTTTATATAGTAGTAATATATATTCCTATTGAAAATATGAAAAGTTATTAACTTTAATGAACATTGTAGATCACTTTTTAGAAAAATATATTATGAAAATGTACCTCATGTATGTATTCACAACTAAGACTCTAAGACATTAAAATTTGACAATCTCATTTATAATATCTAGACCAACCAGGTCTATAATGGACTCTAAAATTATTTCTTCTTCATATTCAATGTGGGATATATTTTATTCTTTGAATATTGTATCTTTATGAAGTTATAATTTTAATATATGTAGCCGTGGAACTGGTGGGGTGAAGGTACTCTCAGAAGGTCCCTTTGATTTCTTGGTTGATCCACTAGATTGTCTTGATTCAACCTTATGTTTCACCTTTGTTTTTTCCATCTGTAATACCATAACTCATTTAAAACATCCATGGTAACATCTATATCATCAAGAAGAACATGCAACTTAATGCTCAAATATAGATATATTCAATCCCTACTCTCACATGATATTTTGGAATTTTTTTATTGTAAATCATGTCTCCTTGTATATTTTACTCCATACCCCTCACAAAAAGGTGATGGATGAGTGTTGATAGATATAAATCACATATAATTTTACCCGGTATAATTTTAGTATTATAATGTTATTAGAAGTTATTTGATTCATATTTAGGAGAAAGATTTATGAAAAAATTGATTACCTCAGGTAAGGTAGAAAATTGAGGTGAATGGATAACCTCAAAGCTAGTGGGGTTATGTGTCTCTTCATGTATTGATCATTGTTCCACTATTTATTTGATTTGATACATTTACATATATTGGTTCACCAAACCAAACTGGACAATAATATCTTTTAAAGTATATATTTGTGCTTTCATTCCTTTCTCCATCTCATATATATCTTTTTAAGGCTCCATCTTCTCAAAATATGTCTTAGGTGACACTCCAAAACCTGCACATATAATATATCCATATTTTTCTGGTCGTTTCAAAGCTATTGAATGTAATTGTTTGTCAGGTAAAGTTGATTTCGACTATTATGTCTTAACTATATAAATAACAAAGGAACATAAATTTATATTTTAATATAATATTTTTATAAATAAAAAATTACTATTATATTATACTTACACATGATTCCCATACTTCTTGTGTGTTTTCATCTACTTGTGTTCCCTATATATTTACATTGTCCTCCACCCATAGCACCAGATTCCAGCTGGAAGTGGATTTAGATTCAGATTCATCAATCTTCATATAAATAAAGGAACATATATTCTTTGATATCACATAAAACTTTTACTATCATCATTTTCATCATATTGTTATATATTTATTATGCAAGAGAGATTCCCAATGTAGGGACATAATACATAGAGGCATAGGGAGGACAAAGTAATAAAGCCCCAATTGATCTCATCAAGTTGATCCCTTATGTTTTCAAATGGTGTGTGTTTGAGAAGCACATAACACCGGAACCTTGGTCCTCTACTGCCATGGAAGCAAGATAATCCGCCACCCTTTTTCTTTCACACCATGTATGGAACACATGATTGTTGTTGTTTCTGGGGATGTCTCTACGTATCCTGATGATGTAAGATATAGACCAGGGAGTGGAGCTTTTTCTATGCATCAAATCATGGATTATCAAGGATTTGTTTTCCACCTTATTGAGAGTGATATGCTTCTGCCCGCATAGACTTATCCCCATATACATAGTTCTAGCCTCTACCTGGATAGGGATCCCTTACCCATAGTAGGTGTTAAAATCAAGGGGAACACTCCCAGTGTAGTCCCTCACCACCCCTCCACCTCGCATGACCCCCGAGATACATGACCCATCAAAATTCAGTTTGAAGCCCACCATTGGTAGAATCTACCGCACCTAGTAGCCCCTCAACCCCATTATGGATGGCTGCAACTGTGACACATTCACCTGCACAGACCTCAAAGAGGGTTCATCATGCGAGTTTTTTATACCGCTGACTACATCAATGAGGAGGTATCTTGTTCTCATGATGATGGATCTCATATTGGATAGAGTCCCCTCGAGTTTGGCCTTATTCCTGGCCTACCAAATAATCCAATAGCCCACACTTAGAATAGTGGATATTGCTATTTTTTCCTGTCCAAAACCATTTGATCCATGAAACCAATTATCCAAAAAAGAGGCCCCTAAAAGATCTGAAGATAGGATGGAAGTGAACTCGCCAAAGAACATCCAAATCACCTGGGCCCATTTAACCACAAAGAAGAGGTGATGCGGGGTCTCCTCCGTATGCTTATTGCATAAATGGCATCTAGATACCTGGTTGACTCCTATATTTTTCACATTGTCATCTGTGGCAATAGTGTGGTTCCTTATCCTCTAGGATAAGAAATTAATTTTTTTTGGAACTTTCTTACACTAGATCGTGCTATTTCCCCTTACCATGAGGTAATGATATCCAATGAAAGTACTTTGATGAGAAGTTACCTGAATTCAAAGCAGTAAATACACATTTTATTGGTTCAACATTTAAAGTAATGATCTCAAACACCTCTTGTTGTTCCTTGTACATAATGGCCTTGATGAAGCAGGGATGTAGGCTAGCCTCTCGAAAGGAAATTAATGGGGATGGACACCCTGGGTATCTAATTAGTGAGCCCATATAGTTATGATTCCAAAATAGGATATCACCCTTTCCTACAATCCATCGAGAGTGTTTCCAGAGTGCTGGGATGATAGGGTAGATCAGAGAATAGAAGGGAGATAAATGGGAAATAGCATCCTTCACATGCCCACTGCATTTACCAAACATAATTTTCCCTAAGAGGGTGTGCTATTCCACAATTTCTCATGCCATCCTTAAATCCAAGCAGTGAATAGTACCCACTAGGCTCCTTATATTGACCCTGCCATCCTGTATGGGTCTCTCTAACCTACCCCATGAAGTCGAATGAAGTTTCCCTTAAGATAGATCCTCCCATACAAAGCTAGATAAAACTTTATCAATAGAGGTAATGTCCCCCTTGGTTACCTTGATTACTGAGAGTGCATGAATTGGAATTTCCAATAGAACTCTGTTCACTAAGGCTATCCATCCCCCAAAGGATACGTAGTAGTTTTTCCAATAGAGCACGAAACACATGATTTTATTTACTATGCAATCAAAGTCACAGATACACATTCGGCCCAGGGATATCAGAGAACACAGGTAGAGAATCAGGAACGTACCTCTATACATGTCCAAATCAATGCACAAGGTGATGACCTGTTGGTTGCTGCATCTATTAGGAATGTATAGGATAATTTTCAATATATTGATGACATTTCTGTTCTAGTTTCATTATTCAGCCAGAACCTTGTTGAGAGCACCATCTGACCTTCTTCTTGTATTGATGAAGATAGGAGAGTCATCTGTGAACATCAGATGAGAGACTGATGCCTAGTTCTTTTTCCTACGGTATGGGAGTACATCCCTCATGGAAAGTCTTCTGTTAATAAACATGCTAAGAGTGTCTTGAATGAGGATGAAGATGGTCGGGGATATGAGATCCTCTTATATAATCCCATGAGATGTCGTGAAAAAACCATGAATCTTACCCTTGAAGGATAACACCATCCTAGATGATCTAAAACATTGAAAAATAAGATCCGTATTCCAGGAAGAAAGACCCATACCCATGAGCACCCTATTGACAAAACCCCATTCCATTATGTCATAGTCTTTATTCATATCCATATTTAAGTCCATGTTTGATATGTTGGTTTTGAAGTTGATATCATGAAAAATTTCTTAGGCTATGGCAATAAATCACTACATTGACCGATCCTTCACAAAACCATACTGCTCTAAATAAGTCCACTGAGGAATGTGCATGGAAAGATGCAAGTTGATGATACTTGACAAGATCTTTTCAGGGAAAATACACATACTTATCGGTCTATAGTGAAGGATGGATGATGGATATTTGTTATTTGTTAAAAGGATAAGATTTGTAGCACCTACCGCACGAGTGATAGATCCTCCTTGAAAAATTCATGGATATACACAATAATATCATCTTTAACCACATCTCAAGACCCCTGTAGAATGATCCTGGATTGTCATCAATCCTTGGAGCACTTTATGGGCTGAGGTTTAACATGGATGTATGAATCTACTTCTCCTATAGAATATCCTCTAGAAAGGAATTGTCTTGGTTTAACACCAGGTTGGGTATCACCTCCAGCAGCTCTGCATTTCCTCTTGAATACCCATATGGTATGTTTAGATTTGGAACTATAAGCATATTTTTGAGAAAGGAAAAGGCCATAACCCCAACCACATCCTTGTCACCTAAGTATGATCTATATTCAAGCATGATATTTGGTTTCACTGGGCACCTTATTTCTTTAATGAATGCATGGAAGTAGGCAGTGTTTTAATCCCCTTCATGTAGCCATTTAACTTGTGAGATATCCATAGAAATTTTCTCCAATTTTAGAATTAAATCTGCCATGTTTTTCTTCTTATTTGGGAGATCCTCAAAGATCGAGTCATCCCATTCCCCCTCAAGGCTATTTTCTAGATGATCAACCTCTTTTTTGAGATTGTCCAAGTCTTGATCGATGCAAGGAAGTTCCTTCTACCAGATTTTTAACGTATGTTTTTCTCGCCTCAACTTGTTCTGCATGGCCACCCAGAAGTAAACTTGAGTAGGCTCTCTCCAAGTATCGTTGAAAAGCTATTGGTATCAACTAGATACAACACAATGAGCATGGAATCCAAAATGTTCACACCCATTCTATCTAGAGGATAGGGAATCCAGTAGCAGTGATTGATATGATATGCCCCGAAAAAGGTGATCCACCTTGGCATTGGAAAACATGGATATTACGTGCTGGTTGGAAAGGCACCAATCCAGTCAGCTCCAACATTGGATGCTCCATTTTTTATTATTGCACCACGTTAAGCAGTCACCAGAGTACCCCATGTCGAGCAACCCTTTTCCTACCATGAATTGGCAAAATATCGTGGTAGATGGGTGTGGAAAATCTCTCCTACCTTTCTTCTCATATGGATCTGTTATGATGTTCAATTCCCTAATAATTATCCATGGGGAATCCTCAGGATCAAAGGATTTGAGGTCCTGCCACAAATATTCTATCCTTTGAGCATCACAACTCCCATTCACAAATGATATTAAAAGATACTCTACACTAGTATCCAATTTCACAGTAATATGTTTATCTCCATTGTTAACCAGATCCACTGAAACCCCCTTCTTCCAAAAAATCCATATATGAAAATTTATTGGGTATGTATGAATGGCTACAAGCATCCTAAATTACTAAGTGAATTCACTACTTTTTCCAGGGTTTTACTTGTGTTCTATAATAGTAGTGATCCAAGCCATGTGTTTCTTAATCTTTGTAGCTAATAATTCCATCTTCAACCGAGCGTCGATTCCAAAGGTGTTCCAAATGAGTATCAGAATCATTGACACAGTGATGGCCTATTTTTGGCCCCAGGTGACTTGGTCTCATTTAGGTTGGAGGTTTTCCACTTTTAAATCAATATGAGTTTTCACCTTGTGCAAACTCTTGTATATAGAAAAAAAGTAGGCATCATTGGAGAGGCTGACAGTGGGAGACTCTACAGGGATTTACCACTCAACTTTCTTAGAGGAGACTACTTATTATGTTTTTTGATATAAGAGGTACCCGATCCCTCATACACCCCATCTTCAGGAGCATTTTGGGTAGGAGAATCAGATTTAGAAGAGGGGAAGGGGAGAAAAGATTCATTAAGAGATGAAGTAAGCCTATCAAAGGATCTGTGGAATCCTGGAAGAGGATATTATTCATTTAATTATTCCAAGGAGATATCTTTACATTAGAGATGATCTAGAGAAGGAGGGAGAAAAGAAATTGGGCTAGGAATTGAGGGTAGAAAGCTCTAGTTGTTCCCCAACAAGAAGACCTTTAGGGTATAGTAGGGACTGCAACCATTGAAAAGGAGTGCAGAAAGGGGAGGGAGAGGGCATTGTGGGGAAACCATCACCAGGGTCGAGTAGAAGGGTTGTATCCCAGAATAGGAAGACCCAATTGAGACAGGATGATGGAATCCAATCAAGGAAGGGGGGGTCAACCTGAGTAGGTTCCTGTTCAGGTTTGAGAAAAGAATCAACTGATGGGGGTTGGTAGACAACCCTATTAATAAGGGATCTAGGTGGAAGAGGAGGTTACCTACAACCTCCACAACAATGTTTCCCGCATACCTGCACTAAATGACCTTGGAGGGAGCAGTGGGTGAAATACCAGGGAAGCATGTGGAAGACTATATCCTGATTCCTGATGAGCACCTCTGACACCTTTAGGTATAGTTTCTATGAGAGTGGTAGTGAGAAATCTAGCTCCATGAAATTATGGGACCTTGACACATCTGTACAACCCCAGGTACAATCATCCACACATAGATCAACAACACTTGAACCATAGTCTGGGAGAGTGTGGTGGGAGGAACAATGGTCCAGAAATTTTGAAATCTAGCAAGTGAATGAGGCACGTTCGCTAGGACGATGGAAGAATAATCCATTAGAACTTTTACTAAAGATTTAAAATACATACTATTTTATTTTCAAGTGAAGTGTACAGTATTATTGATTTATGATAGGGGTAATTTAGTTTTGATGAACATTTCTTATTTTTAGAACCCATTTTTTGTTTCGTAAATTAACTATTTTAAATCAGTGTGGGTAAAATAAATAATTCCAAATAAATTATTATCAATTACAATGCAGTTGAAATGATTTCCTATCACAGAAAGTAATGAAATATTTCAATGTTTTCTGATTTATAATGTGTGCATGCATAACTGGTAGGTGGGGTTTACTTTCCCCTCATATTCTGTAAGATTATGCTTTGAAATAAGTGTTTTGAATCCTACATGAGATTTTCTAGTGGCAATTGATCGCACCACGATTCACAGTTCCATTTTCATCCTTACACCACTGTGTTAAACTTGTTTTATTTTGAAAATTATAAAAATAATAACAAATTTCACTTCATGATTGATTGAATTATTTTTTATTTATTAATTTTAAAAAGGTAAGTGATACTTTTTTTGATAATATCATTGAAGGCGGAGGTGATTTGGAGGGCCCGTGATGATTTCCACGGAAAATGGGCCAAACTGCGTAGGATCTAGGCTTACTAGTGGTCTCAAATGCATATTTCTACTAAACTGTGCATCCAAATGGGATGAAACTTTGTGTTATGGTCAAAAATATAATGGGAGACATTACATATGAAGAAACAGAATCCTCATTCTGCCTTTAGGATTCTCATACGAACTGATCTGTCCAAAGAATCAAATCTGCACAAAGTCAAATACGGTGTTCTGTATTTTATCAATATCTAGACCTATAGTTGTCCAAATGGTTCCAAACATTTGGTGGAGATATTAAAGAGGTGGTAAAACATGTTTATAGTTTTTTTAATGCAATATTATAACTTCAAGTGGTCTAAAACAATATTCCAAGTGGTTTTACACAATATGTATTCCCAAAACTACCTTCCACTTTTCCTATAAAATGAAAGCTTGGGCTCCTCATTTGGAAGTTCGGCCAGGAGGAAAAGATCTAGTATTTTGGAGACCCAAAGGATCCCTCTCATCATCCAAAGAGTTCTGGAGGCCCCTATCCTCATAGGGGGATCTAGGATTAAGGATAAGTTCCACCTAGATTCCTCCTCCTCTTGATGTCGAGCTAAACGATGGACAATAATTTCAAGGGAGCTACACACAGTTGGTATGGAGTTCCAGCACTATTCTACTGGTTTTGTGTAATTTTTGTGATAAATATTTCAATTATTTCTTATCTTGACATGATTATCCTCTTATTGCATTTCTATTGGTAAAATTAAGTGAAACACTTTTTTTTTTCAACACTGATTGAGTTGAGATTTTAAGTGGGAATCTTGGGTTGTTCCGATTGGACAAGAATAGAGTCATATTTATCTCACACATACATATGATTTAAGTATGATTTGGTAGAATTTATTCTCTATTATTGATATCCAAACTTGATAACACGATTAATGTGTCAAGGGGTGGTTATTTGAGCATCATTTAAGATGCAAGAGGGAAGTTGAGATCTTGAAAACCCTCAATCAAAGGATTCTATTAAACCATGTGTATTTTTCAGAATGATGAACTCACCAAGATGTGTTGTGAACTTGAAATTATCTTCTTATCTCATAATTCTAAGACACAACTTTTATTTATCAACTATTGAACTCTTTAAATCAAGTCATTTTCTTTAAACTGTTTTAAAACCACCCCTATTTTAGTACTTATTATTAAAAATGAACAATATAAACCCATGAAATCTCTTTTAGAGATGACCTAGGGTCTTCCCTAGACTACAAATCAACCTTAAAATTATAATCAATTTGACGTGTCATGACAGCGCGATCAAATGTTGGCGCTGTTTCCTGGGAACGCTTTGGTTTTTAGTGTTTGTTTTTTATAAGATTTTTGTAAATTTTATGAATATTTATTTATTTTATCTTACAACTATACCTATTTTTTTATTCTAGTTTATTTCTTTTGTAGTTTTTTTTCATGAGACATTAAACTCTAGGATACCTACCACCTTTCGAACCCAAACTGGAGAGGATCCTACATCAGTGACACCAAGACACATAAAAGAACCCTTCGAAGGAAGAAATAAAAAACATAGACACTCTTCTTGATCCTTCCTCTTCTTCTTCTAGAACCAATATAAAAACTTAAATAAACTTGCATAACATGGCTTAAAATAACCAGACATTAAAATAACTAACCTCGCTTGATGTTGATATCCAACCCACATACATTCAAATGCAAGGTGATGCACCTAATTTTGAGCAAAAATCCGGTCTAATTCATTTATTACCAAGATTCCATGGAATTGCTGGAGAAGATCCACACAAGAATTTAAAATAATTTCATACTATTTTTTCAACATTAAAACCTGCTAATGTGGATGAAGAACAAGTAAATCTTAGAGCATTCCCATTTTCTTTATAAGATACAACAAAAGATTGGTTATATTATGTTAATTCCACAACAAGAGGCTGGGTGGACATGAAATGCCTTTTTCTTGAAAAATATTTCCCAGCCTCTCAAACTGCAACAATAAAGAAAAAAAATTTGTGGGATATGAAAATCTCAAGGGGAAACACTTAATGAATATTGGGAAATATTTTAAATATTTTGTTCAAGTTATCCACACCACCAAATAAGTGAACAAATTTTAATAAACTGTTTTTATGAAGGTTTAATCCATATTTATAGAAAAATGATTAATGCTGCTGTAGGTGGTGCGCTGGTAGATAAGATCCCAATTGATACAAGGACTGTAATTGAGAACATGGCGCAAAAAACTCAACAATTTGGTTCAAGGTCCAATATACCCATTTGAGTATTCCATGTAGTGAAAAGTACTGAATTCAAGAAGGAGGACATGATGTTTGAGGAGGTAAGTACCCATGTACAACAACTTGCAATCTCCCAAGGGAAATCTAAATCTCCTCCTACCATACATTGTGGAATCTTCTCTTCTAACACCCATTATTCTGATCAATTCCCACAATTGAGAGAAAATTTTGAGAGTTGTGAGGAAATCTTCCCAATACACCCCTATAAACAACCCTTTAGGAATGAACCATACTATCCATCCAACCTTGGGTGGAATGAAAACCAAGATTATAGGCAAGGGGGTATTCAAACCAGCCTCATCAACCATGGAACTAACAAGGTTAGAGTAGTCATCCACCACCACCACCCAGAAATCCTCAACCACCCCAAAGGTCTTTCCAACTGCCCCTCTAAAACCCAATCCTAGATGAGAATATTGGATGAAACAAATGTCTGCAAACAATCTCCAATTCTAGCAAACCACCCAGGTAGCCATACAAGACCTCAAAACTCAATTAGGCCAACTAGCTAACTCAGTGGGGGAAATTTAAATTCATGGGTTGGGTAAACTACAATCTCAACCAGTAGTCAACCCTACAGATAAAGGAAATGTTAGTTCCATCACCCTTAGGAGTGGAAAACAGATGAATTCTCCATTTGAGTCATCCCCTCTTGTGAAAACCTCCATCCCAACCATTAAAAATGTTCCAAATGCTGAAAAATCATGTCTTGAGAGAATCCATTAAAAGGAATGATTGCATATATTGATGAGTCTCCTAGCCAACCCATTCCTCTTCCATTTCCACAAAGTGCCACCCAACCTTGGAAACAAAAGGAAATTAAACTAGACAAGAAAATAATGGAAACTTTCAAAAAAGTGCAGGAAAATATCCCCTTGATTGATGTTGTGAAACAAATTCCAAGATATGAAAAGTTTCTGAAAGACATGTGTACACACCGATGGAGACTTTTTTTAATTGAAGAGGTGAGCTTGGGGAGGAACGTATCAACATTAATAGATCCATCACTTCCCACCAAGTGTAACTATCCCGAGACATTCTTGATTCCAAGCACTAAAGGGGAGTATTCTTTTTCTAAAGCTATGATTGACTTAGGTGCTTCTATAAATGTGATTTCTCACTCCATTTACTCTACATTGTAAGTTGGTTAACTAAAGTCCACTGAAATAGTCATTCAGATAGAAAATCAGAGTACAACACACCCTTCTGGTGTGTTAGAGGATGTTCTTGCGAGGGTTCAAAATTTAATTTTTTTGCTGATTTTTATTTGCTTAAAATTGAAGATGATAAGATGAATGGACATGCCCCAATTATATTGGGGAGACCTTTCTTGAAAACATCTGAAACCATAATTAATGTCCATAATGGTACATTATATATGGAATTTGGTGGTAAAATAGTCCATTTAAACATCCTTGATTCCATGAATCACCCCTCAGAAGAACATTCGTCTCTCTCAGTAAATTCAATTGATGTACTCCCTTCCCCTGAAGACACTTTTGATCATCCCCCTAATCCCCTTTCTGAGTTTTCTTCATTGATTTAAATTCTAGGTAATTAATCATGCCTCGATTGTTGTAGTGGTCTAGAAAAGTGTCATTCATGGTTATTAATTGATGATTTCTTGAACACTGAGGATCCACTAACCATCAATGATACTACTAATCTTATAAAAGCTCATTCCTCATCTGAGGATGATACCATTGAGTAGTTAGATGAGATCAGTGACCTCTCACTTTCACACACACTCCCATCAATCCAAAATCCTTCTGAATCGGAACTGAAACAACTACCTCATGATTTAAAATATTCATATCTTGAGAATGGAAAAAAGTTACCTATCATCATTGCTAGTTAGCTCCCCCCCTGAGCATGAATTGTGACTGTTTTAACTTTTGAGGGATTATAAACAATATTTGGAATGGACACTTGCTGACATTCCTGGTATTAGCCCATAAATTTGTACACATCATATTTTACTAAATAATGACGATAAACTAGTGATGTATGCCCAACGTCGACTGATCCCAAACCTCCTAATAGTTGTGAAAAAAGATTTGAAAAAATTATTGGCTGCTAGAATCATTTACCTCATCTCTAACACCCAATGGGTCAGTCTCGTTCAAGTAGTTCTTAAAACAACTAGCCTTAATGTAATCAAAAATAAAAATAATGAATTAGTTCCAACTCGTGTGTAGAATAGTTTTCGTGTCTGCATAGATTATCTCCAACTAAACCAACACAATAGGAAAGACCATTTACCTTTTCAATTCATTGACCAAAGTCTAAAGAGGTTAGTTGGTAAGTCCCATTACTGTTTTCTTGATGGGTATTCTGGATATTTTCAAATCCATATTGCCACTGAGGATCATGAAAAGACAACCTTTACTTACCCCTTTGGAACATTTTCATATAAGAGGATTCCATTTGGTATATGCAATGCTCCAGGTAATTTCTAGTGATGTATGGTTAGTATTTTTTCAAATTAGCTAGAGAGTTTCATGGAAGTTTTCATGGATTATTTCACTATTTATGGATCCTATTTTGATTAATGTTTGAGTATTCTTGGTCTAGTCCTACATCATTGTATTAAAAAGAATATTGCATTAAATTATGAGAAATGTCATTTCATGGTGTGACAAGGTATAGTTTTGGGACATCTCATTTATGGGAATGGTATCTAAGTAGATAAATAAAAAGTGGATGTCCTTTCTTCCCTACCATTCATCAAAAATATATGGGATGTGTGGTCTTTCCTAGTTCATGCTGGATTTTACCATCGTTTCATTCGTTACTTTAGTAAAATTGCACTCCCCCTCTCCTAGTTACTCCAAATAGAAAAGGAATTTGTTTTTGATAATGAATGTGAGGAAGCTCTTAATAAGTTTAAATGGAGTCTCGTGTCATCCCCAGTAATCCAACCGCCACAGTGGGATTTACCAATTGAGCTCATGAGTTATGCCTCTATCTATGAAGTTGGGGCAGTCTTATCACAAAGGGACGATCGAGCTCCACATGTCATTGTCTATGCCTCATGTACATTGAATCCTACCCAAGAAAACTACACCACAACTAAAAAATAATTTCTTTCCACTGATTTTGCCTTGGATAAATTCAGATCATATCTTTTAGGGTCTAAAGCCATTGTTTTCTCAGACCAAGCAGCCCTCCAGTATCTCCTTAAGAAACCAGAAGCCAAACCATGTCTAATTCGCTATATGATCCTCCTTCAGGAATTCAATTAAGAAATTAGAGACAAAAAAGGAGCAGAGAATGTGGTGGCTGACTATATCCATAGGATTCACCCATCCTCGGATATTGACGCATCCCCATGTATTCCCATAAATGACATGTTTCCTGATGAGAAACTGTACAGAGTGAAAGATGTTATTCCTTGGTATACTGAAATTGTAAATTATTTGGTATCATATTTCATTTCTACTAATTTAAATAAAAACTTGGCCGACCATTTAAAACATGCATCCCATTGGTACATTTGGGATGACCCCTACCTTTGGAACACATGTAGTGATTAAGTCCTCAAGCGTTGTGTTCCTGATAGCGAGTTTCAGTCCGTCCTTAGATTCTTCCACACTCTTTCTTGTGGGGGCCACTTTGGTCCCCAATAGACTGCTGGCAAAATCCTTGATTCTGGTCTCTTTTGGCCAACACTTTTTCGGGATGCCCCTGTTTTTTTGTAAATATTGTCCTCATTGTCAAAGAATGGGTAATGTCTCTAAAAGAAATGAAATTCCACAACAACAATTACTCTTTCATGAAATTTTTGATGTTTGGGGTATTGACATTATGGGTCCATTTCCCAATTCTATTGGAAACTTGTGCATTCTTCTAGAAGTTTATTACATATCAAAATGGGTAGAGGCACAAGCCATAATGACTTATGATTCTAAGGTTGTTGTAGAATTTTTGAGAACCCAAGTATTCTGTAGGTTTGTCTTACCTAGGTTCATCATTAGTGACCAGGGTTCTCATTTATGCAACTGAACAATGCAATCAATTTTGTTCCAGTATGGGATTGATCATCGAGTGTCTACTGCATATCACCCATAGACCAATGGTCAATCCAGGTTTCAAATAGAGAGGTAAAAAAATTATTGAAAAAATGGTTCAACCCAATAGGAACGATATGAGTCTTAGACTCAATGATTCATTATGGGATCACCATACTTACTTTAAGACTCCCATTAGAATGTCTCCATATCAGCTAGTGTTTGGAAAGAGTTGTCACATCCCTATTGAGATTGAGAACTGGGCCTATTGGGCCATCAAACAATGAAATTCTAATCTTTCTGGTGCAGGTGCTCAAAGGTAGTTGTAGATTCAGGAGCTAGAATAAATGAGAATAGATGCATCTGAGAACTACAAGATTTATATGGAGCATACCTAGGCTTCCCATGACTGTCTAATCATTCATCGCTAGTTCCACATTGGGTAGAAGGTCCTCCTTTACAATGAAAGGATGAAGTTGCATCCAGGTAAGCTTCATTCCCACTGGTTTTTCCCATAAACTATTACTAATTTCTCTCCATTTGGTGTTGTCTAGGTTCAAAATAAAGAAACCAAGCAAACCTTCACTGTCAATGGGCAGTGACTGAAGCTCTTCTATGAATCCATTCTGGATTCCCCGATGGAGGAACTCCATATTCAAGAAGAAATCTATAAATGAAACTCACCAGGTTTTATCCTTCCATCCCACATTCTATTTTATTATAGTGAGGACACAACACACTTTAGGTGTGGGGGGATGGGTATATTCTTAGGTTAGTTAATAATTTTCATCATCTTTAATCTTTTTCTCTTTTTAGCTTGTTGAGTTTTATTGTTACTTTCCCCCTTCCCCCCCACCCTCACTTTTGTGCTGGAATATTAATTTTTTTATTCCCACTTTATCATAGAAAATGAAGTCCATTTAATCATGGAAGTTATTGAAAATGCATGTGGAGTGTCTGTATTTTATGTTGTTTTAACATTCAAAAAAAATCTGATGAAATTTTCATTTTACCAAGAATTCAATACTATTGTTTGACTTTATTTTTAAATTTAGTTCTTTTTTGATGATATAAATGGTTGTATCATTTCGAATCCTTTGAGAAGAATGGTTCCTTTTTTGTGAATAGTTTAATGAAAAATTATTTCACTTAATCTCTCTACATATTTTTTTTCACCCAACCATGAAATGAGAAAATTTCTTACTTAATTTAAGGTAAATATAAGTTAGGTTTATTTTTTCTCTAAATTACAAAATCATTTTTCCATAAATTTGTCCCTTATCCAATCTATTTCATCACTGTACCAGATTGACCTATGTGTGTGTACATGTTATCTGACTGTTGTGCGCCCTAAAAAAGGGTTTTATATTGGGCAGGTCATAAACCGCCCTTCCTCAACCTTTGATCTTGTTATAACTACTACAATTAGTGTCGTGAGGATATCAAACATGGGTTGGGAGAAGAGTGTGAGATTTGTTCTAAGTAAAACTTTTAAAAAATTAATAAATGAGGGGATTGATGAAATGTAAAACATATGGGGATATCTTGGTAGGGAGAGTATGGTTTGACTTATGGGAATGCTTAAGTGATTGGGTTTTGAAATTTGATTGCAAAGGATGTGGGTTACATTCAGTGGGAATAATCTTGTAAGTAGACAATTATTAAAATAACTTATATTTACTTGATAAAAAGTGGAAAGAAGAGCATGAAATGGTTGTCACACACACACATGGAGAATTAGTGACATGATTAACTTTTGAATTATTTTCTTTTATTGGTATCATGCATCTCTTGGAATTTCATTTTGATACAAATTTTGAGATATCTTTTTCAATGATCACTGATAATAACTCCTCAGTGTGATTTTTGATTTGATCACATTTATATCAGGAATTAAATTTTCATTGAATGTTAAATATTTATGAGGTTGGAAATATCTACATGAATAATTTTTGAAATTATGACTTTGCCCAGTAGTTCAAATTTTTAGGTGTGGGGGTGTGATCACACCGCGATTCACTGTTTCATTTTCACCCTTACACTACTGTGCCAAACTTGTTTTATATTGAAAATAATAAAAATAATAAAAAATTTCACTTCCTGTTTAATTAAATTATTCTGTATTTATTAATGTTAAAAAGGTAATTGATACTTTTTTTGATAATATCATTAAAGTTGGAAGTGATTTAGAGGGCCCATGATAATGTCCAAGGAAAATGGGCCAAACTGCACAGGATCCATGCATACCCGTGGACTCAAACACATATTTATACTAAACCGTGCATCCTAATGGGATGAAATTTTGTGGTCTAGTCCACAATTTAATGGGAGAAATTTCATATGAAGGAACCAAATCCACATTCGGCCTTTAAGATGCCCATCCGAACTGATCTATCCAAAGAATAAAATTTGCACAAAGTCAAATGAGGTGTTCTGTATTTTATCAATATCTTGATCTGTTGTTTTCAAAATGGTGCCAAACCTTTTTTGGAGATATTCATTTATATGGTTTTTTCCAAAGTGATATTCTACTGTTAAGTGATCTAAAATCATTGGCCACGTGGTTTTACACAATCTGTGTTCACAAAATCACCTTTCACTTTGCCTATAAAATGGATGCTTGGGCTCCTCATTTGGAAGTGAGACCAGGAGGAAAATCTCTAGTATTTTGGAAACCAAAAATATCCATCTCATCATCTAAGGAGTTCTGGAGGTCCCTATCCCCATAGGGGGATCAAGGATGAAGGTGATGTTCCACCCGAGCTTCCTCCTCCTCCCGATGTCTAGCTCAATGGTGGATGATCATTTCGAGGGAGCTACACACACTTGAGAGGGAGTTCTAGCACTTGTTCTTCTACTAGTTTTGTGTGATTTATGTGCTAAATATTTTACTTATTTCTTATCTTGACATGATTCTCCTCTGATTGCATTTCTATTTTTAAAATTATGTGAAACATATTTTATTTCAACACTGATTGGGTTGAGATTTTAAGTGGGAATCTTGGGTTGTTCCGATTGGACAAGACAAGAGTACTATTTATCTCACACATAATTAAGATTTCACTATGCTTTGTTATCCTTTCTTCTCTATGCTTGATACCCAAACCTTGACAACGTGATTTTTGTGTCAAGGGGTGGTTCTTTGAGCATCGTTTTAGAGGCAAGAGGGAAGTTGAGATCTTGAAAACCCTAAACAAAATGATTATATTAAACCTTGTGTATTTTTCAAAATGATGAACTCTCCAAGATGTGTAGTGAACTTGAAATTACCTTCTTATCTCATAATTATAAAACACCACTTTTTTTATCAACTATTAAACTCTTTAAATTAATTCATTTTAAACTGTTTTAAAACCACCCCTCTTTTAGTACTTCTTATTAAAGACGGACACTCTAAACCCTTGAACGCTCCTTGAGAGATGACCTAGGGTCTGACCTAGAATAAAAATAAACCTTTAAATCATAATCCATTTGATGTACCATGATAGCGTGGTCAAATATTAAGAGAAATTTCTTATGGAAATCATATAAAATAGATGAACTCAAGAAGGGATAATGATAATAAATTCAACATTTCATCATATAATGTTTCAGTAAAATAAAGAAAGTATATCATAATATTTTCCTAATATCTTCTCAAATGGTTTCCTTTAATGTAGTCATGACATTATTTCATATATCTATATCAATTGGAACATGCATTTTTGTTGTGACTTTAATGTAAAAAATGGACATTGAATTATTGTGTCCAATAGGTTGTCCATGTTGATTCCATCCCACCTCATATTTTAAACCTTTTCTAATTTACTTGATAATTTTAGTTAACAAGATGTTGATTTTCTATTGTTGTTTTTTCATCAATATATTGTTGATCTCCTAATAATTCTGTAGTTTCAGTATCAATCATGTGTTCTTCTTTGAGATTGGTATTATTAGTATGCAGAGAAGTCATTATTTGCATGAGTAGTCAAACATTTAATTTAGATTACATAAATTTAGTAGATAAAAGACAATATTATGATAAAAAACAAAGTATATTGAAAAACAATTTAAACTACTAATTGAATTCTCTATTTTTTATTTAAAGGTTGAAGGGATTTGGATCCTCTATCAAGTATCCAAATCCCCTCCTTGTGGTATCCTATAATGTGTAATACATTGTCTAGATCGAGACCATCATGAATTGATCATGATATCCTAATGAAAGGGTCATCCTCAACTGAATTTTCATCTGAACTTGTATTATTTTGACTTTAATGGAATAATTGACCAATTATTATTTTATGGATCTTTAGAAATAAAATTCTTTCACTTCTTGTGATGTCATTATGAATAGTTCATCATTATACCCTTCTATAAAGAAATTCACTTTCATGGAGCCCAATTCACAAACTTTCACTGCACTCTTGTTTTCAACCCATTTGAAATAGATAATTGGAACTTGAAATGGTGTATAATACAACTCACATATTTTTTTTTGATGATGTTGAAATATGAAATATTCATATATATTGGATTTTTTTCCTTGGAACTGGATACATGCATTAGTTCCTCCACAAGAGTTACTCCACTATTTTTCATCATAGCAAGTTCATATTGTTCCTTTATATAGAATGTATATCCATTTATTATAAAATTAGTATAAGATATAACATTTATATTTAGTCCCATGTCTAGTCATCAAATCTATTTGACAATTGAATTCATACTTATAGATAAATTCACATAAATATTATCTCAAAACCATCCTATAATATTAGTTGAAATAAAATATCTTCCGAAAACACCTTTACTTAGGAGGTGTCTGTTGTGATGAGATTTTGGGAGACCAATTCTATTGAAATCTGATTGGCAATTATTAAATAATTCAATATCTTATTCAACAATATATTTATCTTCTAATACAACATTTTCTATGACTTAGATTATTTATGTATCCTTTTAAAATATTCATATACCGTTCAATGAGTTATATCCATCTGTAATGTAAAGGACCACATAGTTGAATCTCTCTAACAAAGTAAGACATCTTATGGACTATTATATCAAAGAATTGTGGTGTGAATAACATATATAATTCATATAATATGACATGAATTTTCTTATTCATGATTGGAAACTTCAATGGGTCTATAACTTTACTCTCTATGGATTTGAAATAAGAAATATCTAGTAATGTATGTTTTACATTTTAGGCAGAATGCAATGTAAAGATACTTGCATTAAACTTGCCTCAAAATATAAAATTTGTGTGATTTTAAATCATCTACTTTAAATTAGTCATTTAAATGAAATTATTGATCTTTGTTTAATATCAATTTTAACTTTGAAACCAGTAAGGAAGTCTAAAACATGAAATTTTTATTTTCAAGATTGATTATAAGCTACTGTTCCACTATTCACCAGTGGAAACTCTTCCCTATCCCCAAGTCAATCAAGTATAACTGAGCCTTAATTCCATATTTTGTTTGTTATGGTATATTTAGTAATGTTCCAATAACACTATAACATATTTTTTTTCTATGTGCATAAAATCAAGAAAATATCTGATGTACAAATAAAACCAGTATGGTAATTCAAAAAAATTGATATATTTTCCCAACATTCTTTAGTTAGTTTTTTTGAAAAAGGTATATTAAATTCAGTGTAAATATATTTTACTTTCTTGAAAAAATGATCTCTCGTTACTGGAGATGATTCTGAACGTTGTTTTTTATTTCCATTGAATTATTTCCTCCAAGATTAGTATTTATATAATTTTTGTAAAAATTTGTAATGTACTAAAAAAACATCTTTAAAGAATTTTTCAACCTAACTGAGTGTATGAATTGTTCAAAAATAGGAAAACCTAACATTCATTTAATTCTATAGCTTGAAAAATTTACACAAGTAGGAAAGTCATTTATCATCTCGTGAAAAATAGATCTCAATGTGAAATCTTCTCTTTTATGAGCTTCAAACAATTTAACAACCTTTTCCCACATCAATTTTAGATATTTAATCAATAGATCCAAATAGAAATCAATATCATTACTCAATTGTTTTGGACCATATATAAGAAGGGAAAAAATAATGTATCTATGATTCAGGAATTTTCACGACCCGATCCGATGGGGACTGGGCCAAAACTCCCTAAGCCCACCTCCAATAGGCAGGGGGCTAGAGACTAGTACAGAGAAGGAATATCACTAACATGGGTGGCATTGCCTATGGATACACACACACATCTCTAAGATCACAAAATATTGAAACGTAAAAACCACTGTGTAACCAATGGATTCATACATCTATATCCCACAACCAGAGTACAATAGAAGTAATGGAAGTGAAAGATGGAAAAAACAACTCCCACAAAAGAAAACTGTAAAATAATCAAGCCAACTTAGAAAGAGGGGATCACTATCAAATGAAACTATTGTAAAGCTCCTCATCCTAGCTCCGATAAACACCTCAGTTTTTCTAGATCACTAAGATCGACCGGCCTCAGGTCCTCTGTGGACTCCATAAAAAGTATTGTGGTCTGAACAAGACACAAAAAAAGTGTGAGAAAAGCCTATGTAGGTTTGAGTATAAAAATACTCAATAAGTGCACAAAAACACAAAAAAAAAGAGTGAATTTAGAAGTCAACAATTCACTCAACCTAGATAGATGGAACCCCAATCGAGAGAGAAAATCCATCTCAAACCATCATCGATTGTACATGAAAAGTAAACTTGGTCTACAAATGGTGTCAACCCCAACATGTGACAACACCACAATGAATCCCAACAATCATCCAAATATACTCATCTCAAACTCCAAGTATCATGAGGTTCCAACCTTCTGGCCAGTAGTAGGATTATATTTTTAGGATCTAACCGTAACATAAATCCAGGAGAACACACTCCATGAGCTCTACCATCCCAAATAGAGACTGTCTTAGAGATTCAATCCATCGAAAAAAAATATCATTCCTAATGGTACTTCCAAGAGAATTTTCTCTATCAGGAACATAATACGAGTTCCAACTCTAGTGCCTAGCACCATATGTCCTATTGTCTTCACCTTGTATCCTGTGCAAGATAAAGAAAACCAAGTGAAGAGGCCCACCCCTCAATACTACATATATTTGAGGGAGCAATGATTTAGACTATACACCCCGTCCATCCTCTCTAATAAGAGTGAATAGAGGTATCCTCACCTCGCCACTTATCCACGGTTGGGGAAGTACTACTCCTAACTAACCTGTGAAACCTCTATCACTACTGTATGGTGTGTCATGCACCTCATTTTATTGTGGGAGCACTAAATACTAACTAGGTATCATTCATATCAAGTGGAGGGGCCCTCTCCTCATAACTGTATCCAATAGTCAAGGGAGATATAACTCCAATGGAGTAACCACTCCATGATACTACTTGGAGATGTGGGTGTACTATGCTGTAAGTGAAAACATATGACCTTAAATGATAGGGGAGTACTACTCAGAAAATGGAGGACCCATAACCTAATACAACAGGGTAGTAAAACTCTATAGATTGAGGACCCACACCCTAACATGGTAGGGGAGTACCACTCTATAGCTAGAGGACCCGAAACCTGATATGACAGGGGAGTACCAACTCTACTAGCTCGTTCACTATGGTAAGACCCACACCCTAATACAATAAGGGAGTACCAACCCCAAGATAGAGGACCCACTCCCTATAATGATAGGAGAGTAATGACTCTACCATAACAACTCGTATAGAGGAACCACACCCTGGAATGATAGGGGAGTACTGACTCTTAGGATAGAGGACTTGCTCCCTATCATGGTAGGGGAGTAATCACTCTATCTATATGTCATATATGTTAGACATGAACCCTGGTCCAACAGGGTCATACCAACTTCACAGATGGAGGACACACACCCTGGTCCAATAGGGGAGTACCTACTCTACCTTCCAACTGGTATGTATGGTCCTCACCCTAACACAATAGGGGAGAACTGTCCGACTTTATGGAAATCATGGGGAACCTACACCCTAGTTCATCAGGGGAGTAATAACTCCATAGGAAACTACCCAAAGGTAATGAAACCACTCCCAAGACATGGGTAGTTCCATCTATACATAATCATAGAGTTAAGGGAAACCTGTTCCCTGAAGATACATTGGAGTACTAGTACCAACGTCTATCATCACGAACCCCACTGATCACCAAAATTGGCTCAACATATATTCAAAAGAATCTTGCTCAATTTAGGCCACCTCATATATGATAATACATAATGGAGGACAACATAACATTCTACATGGAAAATATCTCAAGATATGGCATTTAGAAGCCTGAATCTGAGTCTAGAGAAGGAGATATAGAAGGCAGAAGATCTTTAGAGGATCTCCTAGGAGTACACAATGTGCACTGGGGAACACACGGTGTGTGAGCCTGCTTGAGAACCTATTCATGTATCCTTTCTACATGGTTTACCAACCCAGGTTGGGGTACAGAGAGATTAAAGGAGGTATACATCGTGTCCCTCTTCACTTAACCCCTAGTGTCATTCCTCTTCTACACGAACTGAACAACCATGTCACTTACACATTATGTATCCCATAGAACACAGTGTGTTCACGATAAATGAAAACTTGCTCATGTAGTTTTATAGTGTCCGTGTACCGGACCTCGTGTCTATGTACCTTGGTTGTGTTTTAGTACACGACCATGTAGTTTCACATGACTAACCCAAACCGTGTCCCATGGTCACATGGTTTGGGGAACTACATGGTGTGTAACTCCGATACATGGTGTGTAGTCCCCAAAGTTAATCTTCTCTAAATAACAAGGGATACAAGTCATGTTTCATTGAAATAAACACCATGTAGATGGTAATTACAGTCGGTAATTACCTGGAAAATTCCTCGATTCATATGATTTTTCCCCAAAACCCACAAATATACCTAGTAGAGATAAATAAAAATTATATTT
This sequence comes from Viscum album, assembly GCA_963277665.1. NCBI lineage: Eukaryota > Viridiplantae > Streptophyta > Magnoliopsida > Santalales > Viscaceae > Viscum > Viscum album. The sequence goes on from OY728140.1 coordinate 1,959,715,436, forward strand.
GGGATCTAGAACATTAAAAAATTCATAAAAAAGGGATTAGGAAAAAAATTCAAATAATCCAACCTATTTGGAAAAATTATAAATATTTGGATGAAGAACATTTCCCTGATTATGTTTCTCCTCAATCTATTAGTGATATGCATCAAAAACAGGGATCAACGACACATCGTCACTTTGATTTGGCATCAATTTAGCTATCTCAAATGGGGTTAAGAGATGATGGGAGGAGGAGTCACTCCTCCTTTGGTTTCGTGCGCTCCAACATGTGGTAGGGGAGGGTTAGGCGATATTTTTAATTAAATTTTCATTTAGTTAATTTAATCCACCTCATAACGTCCCATCAGTAAAACACCTTGGATTGAAAATCCCGACACAGAAGACCTTATGTCATGCCTCGGGTAAACACGACATTCCAAAGTCATCCACATTCTCAGAAATATGATCCAAGACTCTGTATGGGTGTTATATTCACTTCAATTGAAACTATGCGTGCATGAAAAAATATATTTAATATTTTTAATATCACCGTACCAAGGCTCCTCAGGCCCAAACATCCCATGCTAACTCAGTTCCTAGATCCCAAAATATTCTCTGAAATATTCTGAAGTCTTATAAGTCAAAACCCAATTCATTAAATTCTTCCCACCTTAGGGATTTCATCCCAGAAAAGTGAAAGTCTAAAGAAAAGGGAAGAAACTAATCTCCTCACTGGAATCCCATGCTACAGGTTCCCTTGCTTCTTACAAGCATGCACATAGAGTAACCACCAAGATAAAAATCACTCTCATGTACAATGTCTACCCAGACAACACTATGAATAAATCGGCTCACATATCCTTATATGTGATAAGTGGGAAGGCACCAAGCACCATGGTCCATCTAAAATCATGGGGTCTAGCGGTGAAACATCTCTCTAACCTAACGCAGACACTAATAGAACCCCACAATTCACATCCCCCCATGGATGGACTGTACAACAGCCTCCTCAAGAATTATGTATTCTTTTTTGAAACTGAAAACACAAGGGTATTAATGACCAAAATATGGTTTATAAATATTAAACATTGGGTCTTTCCAGTATCTTCATCTACAAACCATCAATTATAACATAACTCACCACAACTAAAACACTCCCACTACCACTGATGGAATCTCAACTGAGCATGGATGGTATGAAACCAATACACACTATAGAAACATTGTAGGGTATAACTCTACTGCTACAGAACAATTCTGAGAAAATCTATCCTTCTTATAGGGCCGCTAAGCTAAAGGGGTCGAGCAGGGAAAATCTGCTAGTAAGTCTAGGACCTGATTGACAGTCCATCACATAACCTCACCCTAAACATGATAGTATAAGGAAATCATCCACCAAGCCTCGATACTATACACTTTGGGAGGCACTGACTCGCTCGCATAGTTTTGGTCACATCGTAGAAAAGCATCTCAGTCTGGAAAGAATCTCTCTTTCTCACAAGTCCAAAACTACGTCAAACTCTACCAAATACTCCTTGAGCATGTTGCATACAATACTTCCACTAAAAAAAAGAGGGTACCAAAGAAAACAAAGGGCTACCCAAATGCACACCAGGTCTTAGAGGGATCTCTGTTGTAATCACCAACACGGGGTTTTACTGACACCCTGCGTCACCCTAGTTAAACCTTGAGCAAGAAGCAGAAAGAAAAAGTGTACCTCACTATAGTGTTTGAAAATTAATACTGTAGAAAGTAGAAAGGAAATATAACATACCTCTATTCATCATTGTAGCTTCCAGGTCAATGGCCTCTACAACCTGAAAATTTCCTTGCCCATGTCCTATAGCTCCCTAAGCCTGGCGTGGACCACCAGAAGGTGGTGCTTGCAACACCTCGAACTGCCTTCCACCCCATACCGCTCCACCTTCTCCTCCTCCTCATCTTCCACCTTGAAGAACTCCTTTATCCAATTGTTGTCACTACCAAGGTGGCTCTTTAGCCAGCTCCCTCTTAGCATCATGGTGGGTCGGATAATATCTAGTGAGATGTCCCCAGTCGTCGCAAGCGTAACACCACATCTCCTACAGTTGACCTAATCCTCAACGCTGCTCCTATTCTATAGGCCCACGTGCTTAGTTCTGGGCATGGGTATGCCTCCTGCGCCGTGATCCTTTTATCTTTCATTATCCAGTTACAGTACACACCTGAGCATCATGGGAACTACTGTAGGTTACATCTTCCTATCCCTCATCCAGAAAACTCTCTACTTTTAGAGCCTACTCTGGCACCCCATAATATGTGGGAATACATAGAAAAATTAGAGACACCCTGATCTCTTAGGGCATGACATTCTCAATGGTCTATGCTCTAAAAGACGAAACTCGAACCATATCTAGGGAGTATCATGATAGGTCTATAAACCTCACTGAAAACTCTTTCATTGTTATGCTACCCTACCAAAGAACCAAAAGATATTGGATATGCATAGATCTCAACGTGTCTGGGAAGAACTCTTCCCTAAAGTTTCGATCGAACTCCACCCAAGTGAGTGACACCTCATCATGAGACTACGTCACCAAACTCCACCATCGCTCGACTGAACCCTGCAGATGAATCACCTCTAAGGCCACCATCTAATTAGGAGGTGTCCTCAGTAAGCGGAAAACTCGTGTGACTACCTAAAGGAATTAATCTACTACATGGGGGGTCTCGATCACCCTGGTACCTCAGATGTCACTACATCTGGAACCGATATAGTGAACTCGGCCTACATGCATCCTCAGATAGAACTTCTGGTAAAACCTACTGATCAACAGGTGGTGGAACTAATGGAATAACACCCAGAGGTAATTCCTTAGAATCAATGCCCTTCCTTGAAGCCTCATCACGAGGTGTATTTTCATCACAATCACACCATGTATTTTTTATGGCTTTTGTCGCTGTGGCATCCTAAAATTGAATCAAGAGATACCACGGTCAAAGAGTATATCTAGGTAGATGACTCAAAAAGGATAGGAAAAACCAAAAACCAGTCTTATATGATGTATGTACCATTTATTTCCCAGCAACCAATGTCCTAATGTACCGAGTTGAAAATAAGGTTATTAATGGATACGTCAGCCATCACACCAACAATAGAACCCCTGGAATAAGATCCAAACTCAAAACATCCTAAGACTGTCTCTATGAAACCCAAACCAAGCTTAAAACACTATAGTCTCTAAGTGAAACCTAGCTATGATACCACTCTGTCACGACCTGACCTAACAGGGCTCGCACCTCAACTCCTCAAGCTCGCCTCCAAGAGGTTAGTGGATGGATACCAGTGATGGGTATTCATTTTAATAACATGGGAGAAATTTTCTATGTACCTGTACACACACATACATCACGAAGCTCAAAAAATAGTAAAATGTAAAAACCACTAAGTAACCAATGGATGAAGACATATATGTATCCCACAACTAGAGTAAAATAGAATTACAGAAAGTGAAAGAAGGGAAAAAACAATTCCCACCAAGGATAACTGTAAAAGTGTCCAACTTGTTCAGAATGAAGGGATTAATGTCAGCTACAACTACTTGAAATCTTCTTATCCCAACTCCAATAAACACCTCACTCTATCTATATCACTAATAGCTTCATGCCTTAGGTCCTCCATGGATTCCATCAAAATGCTTGTGGTCTGCACAAGACACAAGGCATGTGCTGGCAAAGCCTATGCATGGGTGAGTATAAAAATACTTTTTAGGAACCCCAAAATCCCCAAAAGAAAAAGGAAGAAACTAAAAGGAAATAGTCCTCTAGGCCTAGCCAGAGGGAACCCCAATCGAGAGATAAACTCCATCTCAAACCATCCTTGACTATGCATGGTGAGTAAACTCGATCTATAAGGGTTGTCAATCCCAACATGTGACAACACCACAAGTTATGCTCAAAATCATCCAAATATAATCATATCACACTCCAAGTATCATGAGGTTCCAACCACATGTCCAACAATGAGATTTTATTCATATGATCTAACCATAACACAAAACTAGGATAACACACTCCATGAGCTCAACCCTCCCAGATGGTAACCATCCAAGAGATGCACTCAATTGGGAACGACTCTACCATTCCTTATGGTATGTCTGAGGGAACATGCTCCATAAGAAACATCTTACTCAGTCTAGCTCTAGTGTCTAACACCAGAGGTCCTATCATTGTCACCTTGCAACCAACACAAGATAAAGAAACCTAAGTGAAGATGTCTGACCCTCACCATTACACACTATTGAGGGAACATTGCTTCAAAATATGAACCACGTGCATCGTATCTAATAATAGATAATGGAAGGACCCACACCACACCACTAACCCATAGTTGAGGTAGTAATTCTCCTATCTAACCCATGAAAACTCTGTCTTTACTGTATGGAGTTTCCCACACCTCAGTCTGTTGAGCAAGCACTAACTCCTAACTAGGTATCGTTTATATCAAGTGGAGGGGAACGATCCTCATAACCGTATCCAACAACTGAGGGAGATATAACTCCATTGGAGTACCTTCTCCTCCATACTACTCAGATATGGGGGAGTACTACTCTGTAAGTGAGGACTCACACCCTAAAAAGAGAGGGGAATAATACATAGAAAATAGAGGACCCACAACCTAATACAATAGGTGAGTACAACTCCATAGATCGAGAACCTACACCCTAACCTGGAAGGGGAGTGCTACTCTATACCTAGAGGAAACACACCCTAATATTATAGGGTAGTATTGAATTTGAGAGCTCGTTCATTATGTGGGGACTCGTACCCAAATACGATAGGGGAGTACCAACCCAAGGCTAGAGGACTCACTCCCTGTAATGAATGGGGAGTACTGACTTTTTCAAAACAAAATGTATGGAGGACCTATACCTTGGAATGATAGGGGAGTACCGACGCCTAGGATAGAGGACCCATGCCCTATCATGGTAGGGGAGTACCCACTCTATCTATACATCATATATGGAGGACCCACAACTTGGTCTAATTGGGGAGTACCAACTCCAAAGATAGAGGACCCACACACTGGTCCAATAGGGGAGTACCTACACTACCATCCAATGAGTATGGATAGAATACTCTCTAACATGTTAAGAGAGTACTATCCAACTTCACAAACATCATAGGGAACCCTCACCCTAGTCCATCAGGGGAGTAACAACCCCCGAGAAAACTACCCGAAGGTAAGGAACCTGTACCCACAATGTGGGGAGTCTCATCTATACCTAAGTAGATAGGTAAGGGAATCCTACACCCTAAATATATAGGGGAGTACCGGTCCCAACTTCTGTCTTCATGAATTCCACCAATCACTAACATTGGCTCCGTACAACTTCACAAGAGTCTAGATCGATTTACATCACCTCCTATCTTGTAAGCCGTAACAGAATCCACCATAATATTATACATATAAAACTAATTAGGATAGGCCATTCTCTAGCCAGAATATGAGTCCTAGAGAAGGAGATATAGATGGAAGAAGATCTTAGAAGGATCACCTAGGAGTACACAGTGTGCACTAGGGCACACACGACGTGTGGACCCACTCGAGAACCTAGCTGTGTATCCTATCTACATGTTTTACGAAACCATGTTGGGGTACATGGATTGTAAAGGAGGTACATTCTACTTCCCTTTTTCACTTAGCCCCTGTTCGTGTTCCTCTTCAAAATGACCTGACCAACCGTGTCCGTTACACACCGTGTATCCCATACTATATGGTGTGTTCAAGATAAACAGCCACCTACCTATATATTTATCTCATGTTTTGTACCAGACCCTATGTCTATGTACCTTGGGTGTGTAAGAGTACACGACCATATAGTTTCCCAAGGCAAACCAAATCCATGTCCCATGGTCACACGATTTGGGGAACTACACGGTGTGTAACCCTGATACATAGCGTATAGTACCCAAAGTTCATCTTCCCTAAATAGAAAGGGCTACATGACATGTGTCACTAAACTACACACCATATTTATGGTAATTATAATTTGTAATTACCTAAAAAATGTCCCAATTCGTCTTGTTGTTCCCAAAAACACATTGATCTACCTAGAAGAAATCAATATCAACAGTATTTGGGATCTAGAACCTTAAAAAAATTAATAACGAAAGGGATTAGGACCAAAAATCAAATAAACCTAATTCATTACTAAAATGGTGAATATTTGGATGAATAAAGACACCTGGATCATTCTTCTCCTCGATCTGTTGACAATCTGCATAAAAAATGGGGATCAGTGGGACTTCATCGCTTCGATTTGGCGTCGGTTTTGTTTGCAAGAAAGGGGAGAAGAGGAGAGGGAAGGAGGTGTTGATCCTTATATGGTGTTGTGAACTCTAACATGAGAGAGGTGAGGGTTATTTTATATTTTTAATTAAATTTCCATTTAATTAATTTAATCCATCACATAACACCCCGTCCCCAAAACACCCCTGATGAAAACTCCTAGTGCTATCAACTTTAGGTCGCTCTTAGGGTAAAAACAATGTTCCAGACTCAACCGCAGTCTCAAAAATCCAATCTGACACTTTTTATGGGAGTTATTTATGTTTCAAGTGAAACTACGTTCATTCAAACAAATATCTTTAATACTTTTAACATCACTGCACGGAGGCTCCTGGGCCCTTGGCTTCCGACACTGACTCAACACCCATCTCCAGAAATATTCTATAAAATATTTTGAAGTCTTATGGGTGAAAAAACAAGTAATTACAATTTGATCTTAAGGCATAACCACAATGGAAAGTGATAATTTACCAAGATAACTGAAAAAGTACCATGATTACTAATTTGTACCCAAAAATAATTTATTCTATATATAGATAACATAAGCCAGAGGTTTCTTTGATTGTCTCTAAATTTTGGATTTTTATAATCAGATTTTTTTCACCGAGGAGAGTCCACTAGGTGACATTGTTTCCCATATTCAATTAATGTATCTTTTTTCCATGCCAATTGTTTAGTGGTCTCTTGACATACATATAGTCTTCTGAACCTTAGAATGATAGGAAATTACCCTAAATTTTTTATATGATTGGATTAATATTTGTTGTATCAATCCATACCACACTTAAGGAATTTTCTAAGTGATTCATGGTTATTTTGAAACAATATAAAATCATTTGAACATTCACGTATTTTTTTAGAGATCATACCCATTGAAGGTAAAATTCTGTTAGTGTCACATGTTCAACAAGTAATCTAATTTTATTTTGATATCATATCATTAAGGAGACCAAGTAGTTCTATAAAACTGGTGTCACTCTATCAATAGTAATCTTTAAAATTATATTACTTTTATACAATTTAAAATGTTGCATATTTAGTACAATCGATGTACAATGGACACTTTTCATAGTTATTTAACATATAAAACAACTTTGGATAATCCCCAAGGCCATCTTCATTTTTCATTTTCATTTCTTCCATATGATATCTATAATCACTTACACCAGTATTCATACCAAATGATCCAAAAATAGAAGTATCATTTGATTTAGTATGTAAATTCAGTTTTTCACACATTTTGTCCTAAATTTATAGATCTCATCTATTCTATGACAAATCAAATGTTATTCCAACTCTTTTGGATGAATTCATTTTGAATAACAACATTATAAACACAGACAAAGGATTTGAGAAGGTTCATATGCATGATTTATTGAAAACCCGACGAACGTTTTACCTCTGTCCTCATAATCTTTTGTTATACAATAGCAACCAACTATTTTGGATTCATATCCATTCTACAAGGTTCAATAATATTCATTTAAAAAAAATAAATACACATGAGGTGTGCAAATAATGTATATATACATTGATATGTAAATAAAGTATTAGAATTTGATTGCATCCATGCTTTACTTTGTTAAAATTATACTGAGAGCCAACCAATTGAAATCTATACGCACTTAATTATTAGAATAAAACTAACCTATATCAATCATTATAGACTCTATATAAAATTTCAATAATAACAAACTGGCCCATACCCAAAATACACAACCGTTCCAAACATGTAGCCACATATACACTATATATATAGATATATTTGAGTTTATTTACATATATAAAGACACACACACACACATATATATATTCAAATATAAAAATTTTATATTTCATATGTGCATGTGTGTAACCATATATATTTTATACATGCATATAGTATCAAAAAATTAAATCAAAATTGAAATGAAATACATACTTGTGGTTTCACTATGGGAATTTTTTCTTTTTAATTTTAAAAAAAATTACTTCATAATTGCATTGTAATTTTTGTATACATTGTTCCATGAGTAACTATAAAAATTCATAGGAAATTCTACCAAAAATATGTTAAGATCCACCACCAAAATTGAAAAATTAAAAGCAACGAAACATTGAGTATCCAAACACTTTGGAAAATGAAAATGGTGCTTTCATAGTACATGGGAAAGCCACTACGGTATGCTAAGAAAAATGGGGGTTGTATGGTACATGTAGGAGAAAAGAAAAACAAAAAAGGGTGAAGCAATGCTATAATGACTAAAAAGGAGTAGAAAGAATCACATACCTTGTGTTTTGAAAGTGTTGATTCGTCTGAGAAGTTTGAGGGAAAACGGGGCCAAAGGTTCAGTTTCATGGGAGCTTGTACAATGTGAGTGATGGGGTTCTTTGTTAGGGTTCTATTTAAAGAATATAAAGTGTTTTATTAGAAATTTATAAAAAAAACTGATAAAAATATTATAAAATAAATAAAAATATTTAATGAATATATATTAGAAATGAATGCTTGATTAAAAAAGTAAAATTTAATTAACATTTTAAATAAATAAATAATCTTAAATGCATGAATGTTGTAAATGAGTGAAATTTGATAACTAAAAATTAAGTGAATTCAAAAATATTAAAAAAATGAATAAGTTTTTTTAATTATATAAATTATTAAAAAAACTAAAAAATGAATATATATTAAAATGAGAATGAATATATATTAAATATGCTCATTATAACTATATTAAAATCATTAAATGAGAGAGCGGCGTCCCGATGAATCCCTCGATGGCGTAGCACATGAGCTCGCAGCGGCGAGCCCCCTCTGTGCCTCGGCCAGAGGGGGGTATCTACTCTCCTCGTCCATGGCATGTGGACCCTTCTTCAATCTCGGACTTCCCAGAAATTGAGGTTTGCCCTAAGGTACCGAATCGGGTGAATGGGGAAATCTCGGTCTCAATCTCTTCTCTGGAGTTCGCGAAGGCGGTGTCGCGGCTGGATCATACCCTTGTCGCAAGATTCGGAAAGGCTCGACCCTCTGTGGACTGCTTCCACAGGTTTGTCTCCTCCTCCTGGATGCTTCAAGACAAAGTGGTTATTGGACTGTTGGATTCGAGGCATTTTCAAATACGTTTTTCTAGCAAGGAAGATTTAATTACAGCCTGGTCTTCTGCGCCGGGAGTGGTTAATGGGTTTAGATTTTTCCTGTTTCGCTGGTCCTTTGACTTTCATCTTCGTCGTGATCCTCCGACTGCAACATTATGGGTTACGCTTCCTGGGCTCGCATTACCTTTCCAGAATCCTGCAATTCTTCATGTCATTGGAAATCTGATTGGCCGTTTCTTGTGTATGGACCTGCGAACACGAGTTGCTTGCCATCCAGTTGAACCGCGAATTTGTGTGGAAGTTGATGTTTCGATAGAGCCGATTGAGTCTGTCTGCGTTGAGGTGGAGGGTGAGCTTAGATGGCATCAGTCTGTCCTCTTTGAGTCATGGACGCCCTTCTGTGGGATTTGTCGCCCCCTTGGTCATTCGGATCTGCTATGTCGTCGCAGCACACGTCGTGGCGAGGTTGGCGCATCGTCAACTTTTGTTGCTCCTGGCTGAGAGATGGTGCCAGAGACAGATGGACTACAGGGAGCTGCTGTTATTACAGCCGCTGAATATGCACACACTGGGGCCCTGTGTGCTGAGGTTTCTTTTCAGAAGAGGATATCTAGTGGGTTGGTGAACCCATCGGTTGGAGATGTTTTTAAAAGACTGAAGCAGGATCTAAAGTGCAATGTTGGTATTGAATCCGACAGGGAAAAAGAAATTCCAGTCTTTGAATGTGGAAACAGGATGCTAGACAAGGGAGAAGGTGAAAATTTGATGAAGCAAGTCAGCGGTGTATCTCTGGGCAACAGATTTTTAGATTTGGTTGATCTGGACTCCACTGATCAAGGAGCAGCACACTCACAACAGGTTATGGCTGCAGATGGTGCTGAAATGTTTGGCCATAGTGGGAATGGGGGTTTGGAGGAGGCTGATGGGGATCCTACTACTCTGATAGAGGGGGAGCTAGCTGAGGACTTCGGTGAGCTGGCTGATGGGGGTCATGATTTTCTGATACAGGAGGAGCCGGCTGAAGATGATGTTGGGAAAATTTCAGAGGATGTATTGAGAGATACTGATATTGCAGAGCGGCAGAATGGCAGGGTAACATCTTTGAACAAGCAGGACTGCTTAGAGCGAAGTTGCAAGAGGCAGAATAATGAGGACCAGTATCCATGTTTGACACCTAGAGATGGTAACATGGAATCTGTTCAGGATACAACCCCTCTGGTGCATGAGGGCTCTTTAGGGGCAGGTGAGGGGAAGGAGAATCAAGGAGGCAAATCACAGAGTGTGATGAAAGAGTCATATAGTGATATTCTCAGAAAAGTGGGGCAAAGGGATGAGAGTAATGGAGCGTCCACTGCTCCACCGAAGAGGAAACATAGGAAAGATTACTCCAACACACCAAGGACCATTGCAACCAGGTCATCTGCCAAAAATGGAAAGCTGAAAGAATCAGAGCAAAAGAAGGGACGACAGAGTAAGGAGCCCATGTCCCCAGCGAAACTACGACTGAGGGAGCAATATATACAAATGCTAAGTCAATATGCTCCACAATCTGAATGGGAGTCGGCGGACCCGGATGAGTTCTCAGAAGGTGGCGGTGATGATGTGTTTGATGTGCTCTAGTTCATGAGGCTGTGAGGCTTTGAGGTTTGCTGTTTTTTTCTTTCTCCCCCTACGTTTGCACTATCTTTTTTATTAATAAATTTCTATGGGGCTGGGCATTCGGCCTAGTCCTGCACCTTCCTGGTTAAAATCATTAAATGTTAATGAATGAATATAAATAAATAAATATTAAAAATGAATAAATTTCAAAATATTAAACGAATAAATACTAAAAATGAATAAATTATAAAGAAAAGTAAAAAATAATTAATATTATTGGTGAAAATATAATACTAAATAATATTAAATGAATGAATATAAAAAATGTGTGAAACTAATAGCTAAAAATTACTAGATTTAAAAAAATATTAAAAAAATGAATAAGTGTTATTAATTATAAAGATTATTAGAAAATGAAAAATGAATTTGTGTTAAAATTAAAATGAATACATATTAAATATATATATTATAACCATATTAAAAACATTAAATAATAATGAATAAACATGTACATATTAAATATGGATAAAATTAAAAAAATATTAAATAAATAAAAATTGAATATGAATAAATTAAAAAAATATTGAAAATAGTTAAGATTTTTAATGAATAAATAATACTAAAAATGAATAAATTTGAAAAAATATTAAAAACTAATAAATAGTATTTTTTGAATAAAAATATAAAAAATGAATAAGATTTATTGATTAAAAACATAATATAAATTCAATATATTATGCTAATAAATAAAATTATAAAATTAATATTAATAATTAAATAAATTAAAGAAATATTATGCATGTGTGTGTTTCTATATAAAATTTCATTGATTATGTATATGTGTGTGTGAAATTAAGGTTACAAAAGTTTGATATAAGTTAAATTGAAAAAAATCAAATAACATTGCATTAAATGTCCGTTACTCAATACTAATTATTCAATATTTTTAATTAATATTAATTTTCAGTAGAAAATAATTTTTCATTAAATTAATGACTTATTTATAGAAAATAAATATTTTTTATTATATAAATCATATTTAAGGAAATATTAAATATATATATATATGAATACAGTTTTATATTAAATATATTAAATATATTAATGAATAATTTATATAAAAAAATTAAAAATGAATAAATTACAAAAATATTAAATGAATGGATATTTAAAATGAATAAATTATAAAAAAATATAAAAATAAGCATTTTTTATGAATAAATAATATTAAATGAATGAATGTTTAAAATGGGTGAAATTTAATTAAAATATGAATAAAATAAAAATGATGGGGAAAGCCCATTTATTGAGAAAATATAAAACAAAAACGCTGAGAAAAAAATGGGGCCAAACATGAAATAAAATGAACTTATTTAAGAAACAAAACATGAAAAATAAATTTAAGGGTACCTTAGGGATCATAATCGAGACTATTGTAGTGCTCATAATTCTTCTCTCGGTTTGAATCATCATCGAAAGAGCTGAAATAATTGGTCTCCGACTTTCGCTCTGCTATAAGAGTCATTGACCTAGTTCCCATGGCGGGCTTGATGTGTGAATAATCTCTCCTTGGTTTTGAATTATCTATAGAAACTGATTAAAATAATTAAAAAATGAATAAATTGAAAAAATATAAAAAATGAATAACATTTATTGATTATTTAATTTTTTTTAAAAAAAATGAATATATATTTAAATGAGATTGAATACATATATTAATTATATAAATTACAACTGTATTAAAAAAATTAAATGTTAATCACTAAATATAAATAAATATTAAAAATTAATAAAATTACAGAAATATTAATAGAATGAAAACTAAAAAATGAATAAATTACAAAAACATTTTAAAAACTATTAATTAAATAAATAATAATAATAATAAACAAATTTAATATATATATTAATCAAAAAGTAACTGATAATATATATTAAATATAAATATAAAAAATGAATAAAATTTAATAATTAAAAACATAATATTTTAAATATTAAATATTAATAAAAATATCTAAAATGGTAATATTAACAATTTATTATTTTCGTATGTTTGTATTTATGAAATTGAATTAATTTCCTATATGTACATATGAAAATATTGTATTACATATTAAATGTAGCATATCTAATCATTTTTTAATTGATAATTAAATATTTATTATCTGATATGTATGCCAATTTAAAAAAACCAACGACATTGATAAAAAAATGTTATTAAATGTATATTAATATTAATTAATCAACATTTTTAATTAATATTTATTTTTAAATAAATTATAAACTATTATTCATTAAATATATGAAATATAAATTTGATATATAATAAATATTTTTTATTATAAAAATAATATTTAAGGAAATTAATCTTATATATATATATATCAATATAATTATATTTATATATAAAATAATATTTTTAAATATATACATATTTTATTTTTTATTCCATTTTAACTAAATATTATATATATTAAGTTTAACTTTATATTAAGTCATATATAAATCATATTTACTAAAATATATTAAATTTTTATCAATTTAAATATTTTTATATATTAATATATGATTTTTAATGACATATATATTTTTATAAAATATACATTTTGTCTGTGCTTTTTAGCAATGATAATGGGTGACCTTTATTAGTGCTAAAAACGCACTAGAAATGGTTCTGTTTTATCAGTAAAGATAAAAGGGGTAGATTTCTCAGTGTTTTTTACCACTAATAAAGGTTACCTTTATGAGTGATTTTTGGGGCTAATAGAGGGCACCTATTATCAGCACTTTTAGCTATCACTGATAAAGTATAATACTATTTATCATGGGTTCTTTAGTAGTGATAGTTATTATTAAAACATAAATCCTCATATAATGAATTGTATTATTTTCAAGTGGAATGTTGTATAAGATGACCATTAAGAAAATGAAACAATGCTCCTAGGTAGCGATAAAAAAATCTACCTGAGAGATATATGTCATTTTCACATATATAATTTTTTTCAATATACAACATGATATATTTTTATAAATCAATTATAGTTTTTATACTCAAATATGTAATGAGATTTTCAATTACAATATTTGAAAAAAACATTCAACTCTAGAGATAAAAAGATAATTGGAATCTTGGAGGCTATAAACATTGAAAAAATTGAAATTAATAATTATTAATCACATTTTTTCAGAGTCTATATGTAACATCCCATTAATGGATTTTAGTTACTTTTATCCCTTATCTCTGATCTCATTTTTTGGGAGTTGTTTCTAGAGATTTTTAGATTTTTTTTGGAAGTTTTTTGGCATGTTCACAGTTGACACATACTTAAGGAAAACCGTTCAGGTCATCCTAGCAAACTGTGTACCATGTTTTGTGGTTTTAGAGTGGTATGGACAATTAATTATAACTGTGCCACCTTCCCCCAAACCGTTTGGCTTGGGATAGGGGGATCATGCTGTTTGTGCATGATTTCTTAAATCGTGTGGCCAAAATATTCACCTCTTATTAAAAACCCAAGATAAAGTGCATGGTTGGAATATAATTTATCTAACCATGTGATCAAACCATGCACCTATTTCCAAAATCCTAATAAGGTCACATATTTAGGTCATTTTTTAGATATAATCATGCAACCTAACCTAGGAAATATTGTGATAGTTTTCTTAATCCTCAAAAATTTTTAATTAAAGACATGGAACCACCTGTTATAAAATCCAATCTTCACTAATAGAACCTAATTTGACCCTTTAGATTTTGTAATCTCACTAGAGAGGGTTTTTCTCCTTCAACCTCTTTTATTTATAGATTGAAGTACTGGTGGAAGCAATTGTTCCTTCTTAAGTAAGGGTAATCTCTTAGGTTGGGAATTATTCTTTCTCCTCTCTCTCCATCTTTTAAATGTGGCGAATCATGTGTTTGTTGATGTAATGGAACCTTGTTTTGATGGATTTTAATGCAAGGTTTTCTTCTTTTATCTTCTTTTTCTTCAACTCTCCATTGGCGGTTCCTATTTTGGGTGTTTTATTGATTGTGTCATTGAAGGTAGGTGGTTTCTTAAGGTTATTACCTATATATATATCCTTTACTTCTTTCTTGATTTGAAATTTAATTTAAATTTATTTCTTAACTTTGATTTGATGTTATTTATATTATCATTTTGAAAGGAATTTATTTGTGAAATAAAACCCTCTTTTGAAGGCTTTGAAAATATTTGATGGATTTGTGGTAAGATGGTTTGAAATAAGGAATGATTTTATCAAACTATTTGATATTTATTCTTGAAAAAATGGATTTAAATTAAATATTATTTTGAATGGAATGAATTTTAGAAATAACCATGATTTGGTTTTAAAATTGAAATGGCATGTTGAAGCATGAAATTGGTCATTTGAAGTGTGAATGATGAATTAAATTGAAATGAATAATTTTAATGTGATTGATTAATTGAAAGAAAATTTGAGACTGAGTAGTTAGTGGGTGATTAGGAAAAGAATTATAGGACTCTTATTCTATACTAATGGAGTAATGAGGATAAATTTAACTAAACCAAGTTAATCGTGATTTTCCCAAATTAGTTATTGATTTATTTTATCTCGATGGACTAAGCCTTAGGGACATGTGCACACCTTGAGTTGTGATTGATTGAATGAGTAGTGCAGGGGATCCTAGGTCTATGCGCTAATTAAAATTAAGGAATATGACTATGGTTCTTTGTTTCTTTTTAACTATTAAATGAAATTTTTTATCGAACTATTTTATTAAATCCCATATATTTTCTTAAATATGTTCATTTAAACCTAGTTCTGATATGTTATCCATCTATCGGACATGAAGACTAGTTTATTAAAAATTTAGAAATGATTTTCCATGAATTTTTTTATTTAAATTTAATCATAAATGGTTTATTTCTTATGGAACTTTTTATAGAACATTTGGTGCAATACTACTTGGCTATTTTGATCACACCCTACCTTTGTCTTTGAGAATTTTTAGATTATGTTATTCCAATTCTACAAAAAGTGAAATATCCCCTTGGAAGTGGAAGGTGTGATTGACTAACAAGATCATGGGTGATGGTGGTGATTGATGGTGATATGATCCACTTGTTACATAGAGATTTTGTGACTTTGACTTAATGGATGTTGTTTCATTTCATTGGAAGATGTGCATTTGATATCTATCTATCCTTTAATCGTTGTTTTTCTTCTTAAAGAGTGTTTCACATACTTATTGTTTTTTGTTTCATCTTTTGTTGTTTTATATTTATTGTTTGTTTTGGGGGAAAATCATTCCCTATAACCTTTTGAGGATTCCCAGGTGTTAGTCTTCATCCCAGGGGGATTGGGATCACACTTTGGGCCATGTCAGTGCTGGATTGGGTATTCGTGTACTAGATTATTTGGTTCATTTAGTGATAAAATGAAATCATACGCAGGTTATGCATCTCCCCTTGATGTCAATATACAGTTTGGAATGTCAGGGTTAATAGGTGGTTGGATTGAGGACACTTAATGGGTAGTATATGAGAAATTTATTGGACAACTCTCATCATTGAAAGCCTTAAGTCACCATGTGTGTTTAGGAAAAGTGTCATTGAGGAATAAATTGATTTGATTCTATTATTTAAAAAAAAATTTATAAGTACCCTGAAATTAAAATAATTATTTTCTATGAGAAGGAATTGTTATTTCATTTATATCTTGATTGAGTTGATGATCTAAGTGTCTTTGCTGATGTTTTTTTATTTCTTCATGATGTTGTTCAGTACCATTCCCCCAAGAAAATGTTTAAACATACCTCATGAGGGAGATATCAATTAACCATGGTAGGAGAACCCTCTAGTTGATCAGAACCCTATGAATAGAGTGGTGTGTATAGTTTAAGATTGGGGATAGGTAGTCGTACCCATTCCAATTTAGGATACAGTAGTGAAACCTGGAAGGGATGAAGCTAGAGATCATGTTGAGGAATTTCTTCAATAGATATCACCTGCTTTCCAAGGATAGAATGATTCTCAAGATATAGAATATTAGTTTAAAAATATCGAGATACATTTTTGAGTTCTTGGAAATTCCAGATTCAATAAATGTGAAATGTGCTACCTTCAAGATTAAAGATCCAAATAAGTGGTGGTGGAATTAGATGGTTATGGAGAAGAAAAATGAAGGATGGGAGTGGAAATAACTTATATCTAATTTTATAGAGTATTTAAATATATAATCTATGGTTTTTGTGAAGTCTACGGAGTTTCTCAGCCACCAACTAGGGGACATAATCGTGACTCAGTATGAAAACTACATTGACGAACTTGTTTAGTTTTCCCGTAAGGTAGTATCAAATGAGAAGATGGAGACTAGAATAATTGAGATGGATATTTGATCTAATATTCATTCTTTGGATTTCATAATGAAGCTCACCACTTACATATATGTGATAGATTGAGATTTTATGGATGATCTTGACTTAACTAGAAAGTTAGAGTTGGTGGGAATCCTTCCCAACCCTAGTGGCTGGTTTTTGGCCCCTCTAAATGAAAGAGGAAGTAGGATGAGTCTCCTATAATATAATGATATTAGGAATCATCTTGTCTCTTTGTGGTGTCTATAAGAGACCCATTGAATTTATTACAATGTGTTAGGATTGGGCAATTAATGAAGGTTCGCATAGAGGAACCAAATATTTGTTGTTTCTACAGTCTCACAGGTGACCTGTGGATGTTCTATAATGTATTTTAAACCTCTCAAAATGGAATGGGATCATTGAAACCAAAGGAAACCGTTTTTCATATATATTCTTCAATAACTAAGTGGTTCTGTCTATAGAAATCCAAAAAAAATCTTCTTCACGCAGTGGATGAGTCTCTATAGGAAGCTGATGCAGGTCTAACGAAATTGAAAGGTCATATGACAATAGCTTCAACTTTAATGAAAAATCTTTTTTATATTAGTGCATCTCATTCTTTGATATCAAATCATATCATGAATCTTCTAAACCATCATACATAGATTATGTCTTATGTGATGGATATTTCTATTCCACATGAAATGAATAGAGGGTGAGGTCTTTAATTCTCGTTTTGTTCCTTCTATTTATCAAAGATCAAAATCACATGGGATTTTATAGTTTTCTATAAGAAACCTTTTGATGTAATTGTTGGGATATATTGGTTGATTTATCATAAATCTCGGATTGATTGTTATTTTCAGTGGGTCTCTACACTTGATTGGGGTGTGCTGTGTTTTCTAGGGAGAATGGGACATGAGGTCGATTATATCTGAATAAAAATGTTTAGAGTTGGGAAAGGTGATATCAACATTTTCCTTTATTTTAGAACATGGATTTTTGAGTGGTGATCTTCCTCCTATAGTTGTTGAGTTTCTCAACCTGTTTTCTTCTAATTATTTCTGGATTTCTACTGGTAAGGGAGTTAAAGTTTTATATTAACTTGATTATAGGTACCCAACCTATCTTAATTCTCTATTACAATATGAAACTAGGTGATTTAAAGGATTTATATACATAGTTATATTATTTTTTGGACAAAGTATTTATTCGCTCGAGTGTTTTACCATGGGTGGTGCCTGTTCTTTTTTCAAATAAATCTGAGGTAACCCTTTACTTTTGTGTTGGCTACCATAAAATCAATCGAGTGACGGTAAAGAACAAGTTTACATTGCCTCATATTGATGAATTTTTTTATCATTTGAATGGATATAAGTAGTTCTTGAATTTTATTCTTCTATCTTCTTATCAATATCTTAGAATCCAATTGTCTGATATTCCAAAGAACACCTTCTGGAGAAGGTATAGCCATTATGAGTACCTTTTTATGACTTTTTTAACCAATTATCTAGTATTTTTATGGAATTGATGAATAGGATAATCCATGAGTATCACGATTTATTCATGGTGGTATTTGTTGATGGTATCATAATTTACTTTACAACTGAGGTAGATCAAATATGTCATCTAAGACCAGTTTTAAAAAATTTGATAGATAACCAAATTTATTCCAAGGATAAAAATGTATTTAATGGATTTTATATGTGAATTTATTAGGACACATGGTCTAAAAAATGTTATTTTAGTTGATATTGTGAAGGTGAAGGTTGTTATGACATGGGAACAATAACATTATGTTTTTGAGATTTGGAGCTTCTTTGGCTCAATGGGGTATTACAAATGGTTAATTAAATATTCATCAAAATTAGCATATTTTATGACCACTCTCACATGGAAAGGAGTAAATTTCTTGTTGGATTTGAAATGTCAAAATTCTTTTGATGAGTTGAAGCACCTCTTATCTTCACCCATAATTTTGACTTTTTTAGAGGCTGGACGAGGCTTTGTGGTATTTTTAATGTATTTAGTTTAGGTTTGAGCTTAATTATTATATAGAATGGGCATATGGTAGACTATGGTTACCAATATATTAGGAAACATGAGAAGAACTATCATAACCATGATATCAAACTCACAGGTGTGATGAATGTTCTTAAGATTTGGTGAAATTATCTTTTAGAATAATGGTTTAACATTTATTCTGTTTGCAAAATATTGAGTTATATCTTACCGTAAAAATATTTTAATCTCCATAAGAGAAATGAGTGGAGTAATTACCATATTTGGTTTTGACTTTCCATACACCCCTAGTAAGGGAATGTCATTTAATGTTCCTCAAATAAGAAACTTCTAACCCGAGTCAAAAACGAATCATCAAAAGAGTGAAATTTGGTGGTTCTCTTTACTCTCATGAATTTTGGAGTTTGGGAGGATTAATATGAAATTATTTTTGAAGGTGTTCAATTTACCTCCTATCTTCTCAAGATTAGTCTTTAGGAGGATCGGCTTGATGAAGAGTTCCATGGAATCAAAGAAATCTCTTTATGGTTGGGTGACCATCCTCAAATGGTCATTGTCTTTTGAGGGTATCTTATTCTTTCTATAGATTGTACATCATAAATTTTATGGTGATAAAAGTTGTGATGGGAGAATTCCATAGTTCTTATTGGGTTGTACACCTTGATATAATGAAAATGTTCTACAATATGCAATGCAGATTATGGGGCCAAGTATGAGATGAGATATCAATGATTTTGTTTATCATTGTTATATGTGTTAGTTTTTCAATTACAAGCACTAGAAACCTTTGAGGTTATTTAATCCCATTCTTGTGTCTAATTATAATTATATGAGATTTTTATAGATTTTTTATTCATGTTTCCATATACCTTTAGAGGGAAGAATTTGATACTGGTCGTGATTGATCGACTTATTAAATCGTCTCAAATTATCCCTATTAAAGACACAACCAATGTTGATGACTTGGGAATTATCATTATGCAGTAGAATACCAGATTTAATGGATTTCCATCTACTATAGTCTCTATTATGGATTCTTTAGTTTATGATAGGGATCCCCAATTCACTTCTCATTTTTGGAGAGGCCTCCCAGAGGCAATGAGATCCCAGGTTAGATTGAGCATAACAAACCATCCATAGATGGTTGTACAAATAGAATTATCTATATAGATAATGGAAGTTTTGATTTATGATTTTATTCTCGACTTTGGTGGATCTTAGGATAAATACTTGGGACTAATTGAGTTTTCCAATAACAAAAGTTACCAATCATCCATCAAGATAGCACAATTTGAGGCCTTTTATGGATGACTATGTAAATGTTTTTTGTATCGGACGAAGATTGGTGAGGATTATCTAGTTTGACCTAGTATGATCCAAGAGATCTTGATAAAGTTTTGGTTGATACATCAGATAATGGTAATGATACAGTGCTGGTATAAATCTTATTCTAATTGTCACCGACACTGCTTGGAGTTTTCAGTTAGTGAATAGGTCTTTTGAGAGTTTCTCTTCAGTTGAGTCACCAATGTCTTGGAAAATAGGGAAATATAGCACTGAGGTACATTTGACCATTTGAGGTTTTTAGAATATTGTAAATGTGTCCTTTCATTTTTATTTTCCACCATATTGGAAATAAATTTATAATGTGTTTCACATTTCCCAGCTCGAAAGGCATATTTCTGACCCACATCACTTACTAAGCTGAGAGGATCCTGATATGTAAATTAATTTATTCATAACTGAGAAACCAGTTCATATTTTTTGATTCAAATATAAGGGTTATTCAAGGGAAGTATATACCCTTAGTTTAGGTGTTTTATATGCATAACTCTAATTCCCACGAGACTTGGGAGCACGCGACACCAATGGTAGGGGAGTGGCATCATATATTTTACATAAAGTCATCTTGATAGGATTTCTTGTAAAAAAAATCATTTATGGTGGGGATATTGTAACATCCTATTACCATCTTTCAAGTACCTCTATCCCCTATATTTGATCATGTTTTTTGGGTGTTATTTCTGTTTTTTTGGATATTTTTGGGATTATTAGTGGTTTTTGAGCCTAGAAATGTTGTAACATGGTTATGGAGAACCATGTGGGTCATCCCTAGATTGCTCACAGTTTTTTGGTTCTGTAGGGTTTACATAGTTAGTTCTAACCATGAGGCCTTCCCCAAAACCATGCACCCCTTGTCATACGTCCAGAAGAAAACTAATGTTTGGTATATGGTTTGTCTAATAGTTAAAACAAACCATGTCCCTATTTCCTGAAGCCTATTAAGGCTGTAAATTTAGATATAATATTATTTCCTAACCAAGGAATCTATGTGATATATTTCTAAACCTGTGAAAATTTTAATTAATGACCCAAAACCCCCATTATAAAATCTAATCTTCCCAAATCGAACTTAATTTGACCATTTGGATTTTGGAGGCTCTCTATAAAGGGTTTGTCTATTTAAACATCTTTTCTTATTGGATCAAAGTTATAGTGGATGGTATTCATCTCTCTCAAATAATTATAATATCATATATTGGGAATTCTTCTTTATCCTCTATACACTTTTTTAATTGTAGGTCAATCCTATTGTTGTTTATGGATTTGAACCTTGTTATGATGGATTGCAATTATAGGGATTCCTTATAGATCTCCATATCCTTCACCTCTCTATTAGTGGCTCATAATCGAGGTGATTTCTTGATCATGTGATCAAAGATAGGTGGTTTCATAAGGATTTTACCTACATATGAAACCTTGATTTCTTTCTTGATTTGAAATATAATTTCAAACGATTTCTAAACATTAATTTGAAATTATTTATATGATTGTTTTTAAAGGAATGTATTTGTAAAATAAAACCCCCTTTTGAAGGACTTGAAAATATTGGGTTGATTTGATAAAATATGTCTTGAAATGAGAAACTATTTAATGAAACTATTTGATATTTATTCTTGAGAAAAATTATTTTAGATGAAAGGTGATTTTTAAGGCATGAGTTTGAGAAAAACCTATAATTTGGTTTTTTAATTGAAATGTAATTTTAAAACAAGATTTTTTTATTTTAATATTGAATAATAAATTTAATTGAAAAGAAGTATTTTCCAATGATTTATTGATTGAAATAACATGTAATCTTGATTAGTTATTGGGTGATTATTAAAAGCATTCTAGGACTCTGAATCCCTAACCATAGATAGATAATTAAAACTATAAATAAATCAAGTTAAACATGATTTCACCTGATGAGGTGTTTATTGATTTTATCTCGATGGCTCGAGACTTAGGGATGTGTGCACACCATGAGCCATGATTGATTTATAGAGTAGTGTGAGGATACTAGATCCAAGGATGAACTAACCTCAAGACATTTGATCATGGTGATTTATTTTATTTTGACTATTACATGCTAATGTTTATTGAACTATTTTATTCACAATTTTAAATTTTATTAAATAGATCATTTAAACCTATTTTTGAAATGTTGGCCATCTACTTGACTTGAAATATTAGTTAACTGAAAATGTTGAAATTATTTTCCATTACTTATTTTAATTTTAATTAAATAATAAAAGTTGTATTTGTTATGGAACTATTTACTGAATATTTGGTGAAATCCTACTAGTTTGTTTTTTTCACACCCTGCCTTTGTCATCACGTGTTTGTAGATTAAGTTGTGTTGTTTCTATGAAATGGGAAAATGACACTTGGATGTGGAAGGTGTTCTTGACCAATGGGACCTTGGGTGATGGAAGTGATCGGTGGAGCTGCGATCCACTCGATACATGGATATTTTTAGACTTTTTCTAGGTGGATGTCATGTCATTTAATTGGATGATGTGCTATTTGATCTTCATCCACCACATTGTGGCACTTTTCTCCTTGAAGTGAATTTGGAATACCAATTGTTCTTTATTACTTATTCTGTTGATTAATATTTATTGTTTTTTCTAGGGTATAGATCATTCCCTTTGGCCTTTTGATGATTACCAAGTTCTATTTTCCAGCCTTGGGGACTGGGAATGCCCTCCTAGGCATGTTAGTACTATCTCGATTATTAGTGTATTGGAGTATTTAGGTTGGTTTGTGGCCCTGCATCTTCAAATATTACATGAAAATTTCTAAATTTTATTCTATCCATTATAATAGTTTTTTTAAAGGAACCTATTTCAAATATATAGATCTCAAATTCAAAGTTTAACTTTTTACCATAATGAAATTATGCTAAAACATGGCATAAAAGGTCGATTTTTGTCTAAAAATCAATATTAAATCTCATTATTGACTGATTAGACCAAATAATTCAAATATATAGGAATTTATTATCCATTATCCCAAATAAATTATAAACTTGGTTAAATGAAATTATATAACCAACTTAAAATTTCATATAAACATTTTGATTAATAGATTTTACACATTAGTTGTTCCTATAAAAATTTAAGAGTCATATATCTTTTTTTTTTTAGAATAATATTTAAAAAAATGATTTGTATTATTTACTTATCAATATTTAATTGTTTTATTATTATAATATTAATATATCAAGGGCCTAAATTTTTCTGTGCTCTTTATCATCTCTTTGGTTCTTAGGTTTGTTTGAAGAAAATAATTTAATAATTGCTAGAATTTTGTTATGTATCAACTGTTTATTAAATATTTAAATGATTTTATTAAAGAATATTTTGAATTATGTTACACATGAAATTTTTGTTAAGTAAAAAATATTACATATTTTAAAAATATTACGTATTAGAATAATTTTCTTACACATAAATTTTAAAAATATTATGTATTAATAATTTTTCACATATCAATTATAATTTCTTATGCATTGGATAAAATATATTATGCATGGATTTTTTTATACAGGAAATTATATTATGTATCAATTTTTTTTAACAAATTTATTTTTTTTATAATTTTAAAGGTGTGGATTGTATTTTATTTTTGGGTATAATTAAATTATATGAAATTCTTAATATTTTAAATGTATAAATTGTATATGTGGGAATTATATAAATTTATTCAAATGAATTGTAAAAGTGAGGGAAATTGTGGGGTGGGAAGTAGCTTGAGTAAAGGGAGTAGGGAGATTGGATGCAAGTAAAAAAATAGAGGGTGATAGAGAATAAAAAAACACTGAAAAAAAAGTAAAATTCATAAGTCATAAAATTCAATGCCTTAAATAAAATATAAATAATTGACATTTTTAAAATTACTTAATTTAGAAAAATTTGAAAGAAAGTGAAAATTAGTTTTTCAAAAAACTAGTAAAATGAGTTAGGACATAAATTATTTTTTAATATGGGTCTAAGGAAGTGTAAAAACTTGTAGTTTTCATATTTTTTTTGATTTGTTTTGTTACATACATATATATAAGTAAAATTTAAACATCATTTAAAATAATTTTATTTTATTCAGAATTATAGATTTTAATGTAATACCAAAATATAACTAAAAATATCACTCATACTCCCCTTTTATAAGGGATTAGGGCTTGATATCCCATAAGTATTTTCAATTTAGGATTCTTATTTCACATTAATGGGAATTATAACATTGATATTTTTTGATAACAATGTATAATTAATTATAAATTATTAATAATATACTAAGTAATTAAAAATAAACTAAATATAATTAATAATTACTTATATGATTAATAATATTTGTAATTAATAATATAGTCAGTGATACTTAATTATTTAATTAAGAAAAATGAAATAAATTTTATTACCAAAGTTATTTTCTTTTGCATTGGCCTCCATGTGTGAGAAATAAAAATGTTTATGAAGTATATGTCCCAAATACATTCATAACATTGTGGAAGATGTTACCATGAGAGGAGAGTATTTATTATCTTAATTTATTGAATAATTTGTATAGACTCATATTCAATCCAAAGATTCATGCACTCTTTTTGAATCACCTTCTTCACTACCCTAATCATATCTTTCATTTCAGTATCTAATGCATATGTGTTTCCAAAAATTTTCAAACACAATTCTAACAATGTTTCCCATGATATTTTTGAAGACAACACTACATCCAAAATTTTTGGGATTTCCCTTTGAATATTCATCTATATTCACTTTGATCTACCCTAAAATGCGAGTTTTGCAATGTGTATTTTGATTTATGAATTAATTTCATTCCTTAATTTTCCCATTTATATTTTTTCAAATCCTCATGAAAATTATATTTGTTTTTTTTTCTGAATTTATTTAATGATTTTTTGGATTGGGATCCTTTTCTGATGGTTGGGCCATCTCTTTAGATGGGTGGTTTATATGCCCCTTGACTTCTGATGGGATAATGATTACGTCCCTTTACCTTGTTTCTATCCTGTTTATCTAATCGTGGATCAATCATTCTTGAATTTTCGAGGCTCATTGGATCTATTTATTAACATTTTTTTCCAGGTTCATCTTGTTCATTTATGAGGCATCCTTACGTTACTTGGGTCATTTGAAAGTGACTTGGTTACTAAGATTATTAATGGAATTTATTACACATGTAATCCATTATTACTAATGATTAAACCCTTTGAAATAATGTTTATCTTGGTTTCTTATTCGAATTATAGAGATAAAAAATCTCAAGAGTTGTTGGAAAAGATTCCCTAATTTTCTCCAAATTCACCACTGTAAATTACCTCCTGAGGGATTTCTGTTGTGCTCCATCATCTTATAGAAGATTCAATAATGGTGCACATTACTACTATATATTTGGATTCCAAATCCATGGATGAGAAAATACATGCAAGAATCAATATATCCTAAATGATATCCCTTTCATCTGAATCTTTAGTGATAGAATTCTAAATAGTGGTATGTTTTTTTAGTTTGTAAGTCTCCCATTTTTTGTTATTTCTTTTTTATTTCATGTTTTTCATTCATTATTTTTTATTTATTTCTCTCTATTATATTTAATTTCATTTAATATTAATAAAATGTGTGAGTCGTTTGGTGTTATTAGCACACATGTAGGTCTAAAATGTTTGGAAGAATGTTAAATAACCATGTTTGTTTATTGATTTCATTTTATTTCATTATTTTTGGTTACTATTATCTAAACTCTTCAAACCTTGTATTTATCTCATCTTTCATATTCATCTGTTTTTTCCTTTATCATTTAAATGGATTAGTAGAAAAAAATTCGATATATTGTGTTCATTGGCCATTCTGGGGTGATAACTGCTCACCATTGTCCCCAAAAATTTGTATCATAGCCTCTGGATAAATGATGGAATCTACTAAGTACAAAATAGAAATGTTCTATGGAAATAAAAACTTAAATATTTGATGAATCAAGATGAGAATCCTACTTTTACAAAAGGGTCACATTGACACACTTCATGAACCTAATAAACCTATTTTTTATTGATATAATGACAGACATACAACTACCACTTATCAAGATATCTTTTTTGATATTCTTGTTAAGCACCAAAGCTCAGTTTTATTATCCTTAGGTGATAAATTCAATAGGGAAGTTGCATATAATTATTTTTTTGATGGTATTTGGTTAAAACTAGATAAATTCTATACACTTTATTCTTTATTTGGTTTTTTATATAAAAAACATACAATGTTTACCTTCAAAATTCATCCTCGTACTCCTATCAAAATACATCTTGATGAATGTAAGAAGATTATGCTTGATTTATCTGATATTGATGTTACTAGTCTTGATTAAGATCAAGATATTATTCTATTTATTTATCTAGATAATTAATATAACACTTTAGTTGAGACTATGATGTATGGTCATGATTCATTAGCCCTTTATGATGTAAAGACATCTCTACATTCTAAAGAACATCATAATAATCCTAAAGTGAAGTTTGATGTATAGAGCTTACACACATGGGGTAGATAAGATCAAAAGATTAAAAATAAATAGAACAATAACGTAAATGGAAAGAATTAAAACCATAATTAATCAAGATGTAGTAGGTCTAAGTCTAGGATTAGGTAAGTCAACTATTATAATTTTGTAAAGTCTGGTCACAATAGACTAGAATGCCATATGTCTAGACTAAATCAAAAACTATACGAACCCATTGATCAATCCCGTTTTATAGATACATGCTATGATAATTCTAAATTCCTTAATGTTTGTAGGTGTGGAGTCTTGTGTGAGTGGGTGTTAAACTATGGTTCTTCCTTCCACTTGTGTCACAATAGTTATTCCATTCGTTAGTTAACTAAGAGAGTAGAGGGAGAGGTTATACTTGAAAACAATAGGTATGTCAGGTCCTAGGTAGATGTTATGTTTTTTATAACTTGATGACCATTCATTCATCACCTTAATTTATGTTCTGTGGGTCCTTGACCTACATGGGAATCTTATCTCCTTTGGTGTTATAGATCAAAGTGGTTTCACATTTAAATTAGAATTAAATTGTCTTAAAATCTCTTAATTCTCTTGATGTTTGATCAAGGGTTCTCTAGTAAATGGGATTTTTGTTTTAGATGGGAAAAACCAATGTAAGAATTTGGGAAGGACATATTTCAAGAATATTGATAGTACTATTCTACAAAATATGAGGTTAAAGAATGTAATCTGTAATGATCTTGAGGAATTGAGTAAATAAGGATTCTTGAATGACATATAACCTAACAATATACCTTTATATGAATATTTTTTTCTTTTTAAATCTAAGAGTGTATGTTTTTATAAATCCTAATTTAATTTTAACCACTCATTAGACTATATTCACTCTAATTTATGGGGTCCTTCCAGAACTTTTTCCCATATTGGAGGCTACTGCTTTGTTAATTTTTAGATGAAATTTATTGGAAATTATTGATCTACATTCTCAAAAATTTATTTGATGTGTTTATTAGATTTAAATCCTAACAATTATATATTTAAAACAAAAATAAAAGGAATATTAAAACTATGTGAATCGATAAAGGGTTTGAATACTTGTCAATTTATTTTATCCAATTCATTGAGTCTAAAGTAATTATTAGACATTGAACTATTAGGGACACTCCCCAATATAATGGGTTGTTTGAGTGAATGAACCACATCATTTTGGAGTGGGTCCACATCATGCTTGCATGATTGGGCTTGCACAAATCCTTCTAGGACAAAGCTGTGACTACTGCAATATATCTCATTAATTAATGTTCATCTATTTCTAATCATTTTGAAACTATTGAATAATTATGGAATGATATACATTCATTATACTACCATTTTTGGGTTTTCAGCTACATAGCCTATGCCTAAATTAAAGTTGATAAACTTGTGATTAAGTTCATATTTAGAGGTAACTATGAAGGGGTCAAGTTTTGTAAGCTCTAGGTTAATAAGACTATATATCAAAAGTGTATTATTAGCTGATATGTTATATTCCATGAATCAGTTTCTCTTAATTATATGTATTCCACACAAAATAGTGGTGGTGCCCCTCAAGTTTGAGGATGCTGAGAATAGACATCTAACCCATGTTGAGGCTCTTATTGAGCTGTATTCACCTCATCATAATCTAGATACCCAACCTCAACCCAACTTTGATTCAGATCCAAACAGTGAGCCCTCTAACACCATTAGTGATTATTATCTCACAAGAGATAGATCTAGAAGGTTTATTTGACCTCTTTTACATTATACTCATTATAATATGGTCTTTTTTCCTTTAATATTTCACATGATATTATTACTAAGGAACCTAAAACTTTTAAATAATCTATTAATGATAGAGATTCATAGCATTAAATCACTTCCATGAATCATGAAATGGATTCCTTAAGAAATAACCACACTTGATATGTTGTTATTAAACCATAAAATTCCAAATTAATTGGTTGAAAGTGGATTTTTAAGTGAAAATAGTATAAGAAAATTAAATTTAACGATAAAGTTATATATAATGGATTCTTTCAATGTGATGGTCAAGATTATTCTAAAATATTTTCCCCTATTATAAAACATTCATCAATTTTACTAATATTTTCTTTTTTTATTTATCATGATCTCTATATTTATAAAATTTATGTTAAAACTTTTTTTATTATTGGTTATAGTGATGAGAAATTGTTTATGAATCCTCCAAATTGTTGCATGGACAAATTCAATCCAAATCAGGTAGCATGTTTAATACATCATTATATTTATTGAAGCAAGATTCACAATAATGACATAGAAAATTTGATCCATTCATTGTTGATAATAACTTTAATAGATTTAAATATGATTGATTTGTATATTTTATATATGTTAATAAATCCATGCTTTATCTGCCTCTATATGTTGATGATATATTAATCATTTTTAAACATATGAAGCTTATCACTACTGATAAATTACAATTGAAAACTATTTTTGAAAAGAAGGATCTTGGTAATGCTAAACAGATCCATGGAATTTAAGTAATTATTGATAGAAGTAAGAAAATTCTATACCCATATCAACATGATTATATTATGAAAGTTCCGAAGAGATATATATTTGAATTCACAAATCCTATTTCCATACATTTTTTCACAACACTTCAATCTATTATTGACACAATCACCAACCCCTAAGGCTGATGTAGATTATTTGAGTAATATCACTTTCTCTAGTATAGTTGGTGGTATCTTGTATGAAGTGATTTGCACACGGATAAATATTAACTATTATGTTTGAACCTTTAGTAGGTTTATAACCAACTTAGGGAAGACACATTATAATGAACATAAATGGTTTCTTAGAAATATTTCATTTATACCAGTGTAATTTTTTTATTTTGGTAGAAATGTTAATTGTAATAAACTAGTTACTAGTATTGTAGACTTTGATTATTCCAGGAATATTGACACTCAGAAGTCCCTCATAGTATACGTTTTTACTATATATGGAGGACCCATTTCATGGAAATGGAATGTGAATTTCATAGTATCCCTTTCAACCACTGAGGCTGAGTATATTGTGCTGAATGAGGCTATTAAGGAATCCATTTGGATAAACATTGTACTTTTTAAACTATCCCTTTATAATTATTCTACATCATTTTATAGTGATATCCAATCTTATTTTCACCTATATAAGAATATAGTTTTCCATGGTAGGTGAAAAGATATAGAAATTAGACTATATTTTATTATAGAAATCATTGAAATTAGAATGGTGTGTGCCAATAAGATATACATAGACAAGAATACAACCTATAGTTTGACTAAGGCTGGGACATTTTCCAAATCCAATCACTATTTAGATATCTTACATTTGGTTCCAATTCAATAAAATTAGGTCTAGGAACATCAATAATTTTATTTGTAAATGGCGGAGATTTGTGAATTTTGATTTATATATAAAATTTCCTTCCTTAATTATTACATTTATACTATATCAAATCCTCTTGAAAATTTTGTTTGATTTTCTCAATTTACATATTAGTTTTCATTATTGGGCTCTATCAATATCTTGGATCCTCTCCCAAGTTTGGCCATCAATCCACCCCTTGACTTTTAATGGGTCAATAATTGTGGCCCTTTACATTGTTGTTGACCTAACTATCTGATCTTGAATTTATCTTTCTTGAATTCTTAAGGATTGTTTGATATTTTGATTGGAAATTGTTTCAAGGTTTATCTTGGCCATCCACATGGCCTCATCATGATTCTTAGTTCATGGAGAAGTTCCTTGGATGCTATGATTGTCATGGGAATTGATTAAATTTAGAGGACATCATTCACAATGATGGAGCCCTTCGACATCAAGTTCAACTTTATTGGTCATTTTAATTCCAGAGAGGACTACTGATATAGGGTGGTGAAGATAACTAAAGTTTCTCATAATTGACCACTTCATGTTTCTTTCGAAGGGATGTATGCCACACTGTGATTTCATATAAGTGATTTAATTTTTTATACATTTACAATGGAGATCCATAGTCTATATCCAGTGATGATCATTGACATGTGAGAATTAACATATCTAGAATGGGATCACTTTACGCGAAATATTTTTTAATGAACTATTGATCAATGGTAAGTTTTATGGTTTGTATGTTTCTTATTTTAGCTTCTTTTTTTGTTGTTTTATGTTTCTTATAAATTCTTATAGATATGATTCTCTCTATTTTATTTCAGTTCTTTTGAGCTTATTAAAACACATGAGTCACGGGAAATTATTTCCATGATTTTCGGAAAAAAACTATCTAAATCACATTAAATTGATGTTCTTGATTATTGATTTCATTTTATTTCTTATTTTATAGTTATTATTGTTATGAATATCTATACAATTCATTTAATATAACTATCATCTTCATCTCATCATTCCTTTTTGTATTTATGTGGATTAGTTGAAACGAGTCAAATATCTAGTGTTCCTAGGTCAATCTTGGGTGATAACTGCTAATCATTTTTCCCAATAATTAGACCAAACTTATTCTTATTTATGGCTATTTGAAATTGAAATTGATGCCTGGTCTCCTAGTGACTATGAAATCCTGTGAAGTATTGAATAGAGTTTTCACCATGCCTTTTTGGCAACTGTCCATTAATAGAAAACTGAAAATGTCCATTTTATATAATGGATTTCATTATGTAAATATCATTATTATATAACAATGAATATTTTTAACCAAAACCATGACATAAAATCATATTGTATGATGATTTTTTCTAGACCAATTTCCTTGACCATTATTTTTTAAAAACTGATATAGTTTTGTAAACTCAATATAAATAATGACATGGTTTATAAACTATTACAAGGTTTGATGGTTTTTTTATGAAACATTACCTTTTTTCACCAAACACATCATAGTTATGAAGAAAATGATTTTTATAGATACTATATCTATTAAAAATTCAATCCAAATGTAATGAAATTCATTTTGAAACCACTGAACAGGTGGGTTCATATACCTCATATGAACTTGTACAATATAACAACCATATGAACCAATAAGAGTGTTAAAAAAACTTAACCCTTGGAGATACATACATCTCTATATCCACAATGAAGCTCCTGGGAGGAGGTACAAACTTTATTAACCATTTTTTAAATAAAGGACTCATGAATTGATTAACTCTTTAACCTTTTCTTCAATACAAATATTGGGGTGTAGTGGATTAGGCCCTATTTTCAAACATAGTGGAAACAAACCACAAAATCCTGTATTCTAAAAAATCCAATCATCCATTTGAATTGAATAAATATTAATGAAAAATAAAGTTTTCCACTAATTAACTTGGTCTCTTTCTTCATCTTTACTATTTTATAGGATGATCTTTATGAAGTTAAAAAAACTATTTCCACCTAGGGTATCCATAATATATTGTTAATCTCACAACAATTTGGAAGTAATTATCTCTTTCTCAAGGCCTACCCAGGCTTCATACTTAAGTAAAAGAGATATTAAGAGCTTTGTATTTGGGGTCTGTCTCACACACATGCTATCAAATAGATCAGAAAAAACCTCATACATATGGGTTAAACTTCTTTATATATCCTCCATGGAAACTACTTATATTCCTAAACATCTCAATTCCATTCTTCCATAATTAAGAATTTCAAAAATGTTTAAAAATGTTACAAATATTTGAAATGTGCAATTATTTATCACATTCATTATATAACATTTAAACAATAATTATAGGGATTTCAATGTCCCTAAACATCAACAAATAATGTTTCAAATTATACATAATAGCTATGTTATAATAAAGAATTTGATTCATGAGTTATCATATAATTCATGCATTTCCATGCTTAGAACCACTATGTAGTGACCCTCATTATAACATGGTTTACTTTAGCAAAAACCATGCCATGGTTAATACCACCACTTCACGGTTTTAGGGTTCATGCATCTTTTTATCATATATATAGAGATATTATATATATATATATATAATTTTATATTTTTTAGAACCATTATATATTGTCCCACTATATAGTTAATATAACAAACAATAGATAATGGTTATTCAATAAAATCGTCATATATTGTATATTGAAAATTCTATATATAATGGTTATTTAATATAACCAATATATATATACCTTTATATGCATTAATTAAGGATACTATATATAATGATTATATTGAATAACCACTATATATAAGTCTGTATATGAATATTATTATTAATAATAAAAATATATTTTAATTTTTTTAATACATAATTTAATTTATATAAAACCTAACAACATCGTAAAAATAAAAAAATTAGTATCACTACAAAATCATCATCAACACCGAGAAAAAACACCATAATTATAATAAAATACAAGGAAAAAAATTAAAAATATATTTACACCAAAAAAGGAATAATGAAATGGAAAAAACTATTAACTTACATAATAAAGCACTTAATACTTGATAAATTATAAAGAATAAATTATTAATTGAAAAGAATATTACTTATAATTGATAATTATGTAACACATTTCATATTGTATTAAAGTTGTGAAGAACTTATCGAAATTAAATTATAATCACTAAAATTTTATTATTAAAACACAACTAATATACGAAATAGATACCCATAAACACATACATTTTTATATTTTCTTATTTCTATATGAATGAATATTTCCTTCTCTTAAAATTTTGATGTCACGTCAATTTTATGAATACCAATAAGATTATAGTTGAAAAATGGATGATTTTTAAAAATAAATACTTTGAATTTTAAAATAAACATGCATATCTTCATTTTATGTCCGTAAAATTATTTAAAATTTTAAACAAACCATTATTTCTTTTTAGAATAGTTCACTTTTAATATTATATTTTAATTCCATTTTAGAATCATCCATTAAATAGAATATATTAAAAAATATTTTGTTTATATATAAATATATATTTTTTATAAAAATAATATACTGATAAGAATCTTTCTCTATTCTATGGGATATAAAAATTATTTCATATATATATTTGAATTCATTCATTCAATCAATTATTTATGAGATTGAATAGTGTTTCTCAAGAAAAAATAATTTTTTTACCACCTTTAGGAGCATTTTAATTATAATATAAAGTGAAATGTTGAAGTTGATATCTACATATTTAAAATAAATTCATTTAAAAATGAGTAATAATATGAGATAAGAAATAATATTTATAAAAAGTATAAGAATCTTTCAGAATACATGATTTGAATAATTGTAATGTTTTTTTTGTTTTTACTCAAATTTCACAACCCAAATGGTGTCATTGAGTTTTATATTATTGTAGTTTAAGGGTATATTTTTACCTATAGTGATTGAAGGGATCCTTACGCCATCTATTTTACAAACAATGAGTAATTAATGAAAATATATTGAGTTGTATATTTCATAAGACGATAATTGTAAAAATGATACAAAAATCTTAGGTTGGTTTTATGTCATTACTTGAGAGCATTATGTTGTTTCCATAATTATCATGTTATTCAATCTTAAACCATGTTATATTCTTAAAACATGGAATCCTCATGTAATTTGTTACATTATTTTCACGTATCATGTTGTATATGTTATAATTTATAAAAATGAAACAAATCTTTCAGGTAGTGATAAAAAAACCCACCTGAGAGATTTGTATCATATTTACATATATCATTTTATATAATTTATAACTTTATATCATTCCAAAAACCACTCATGGTTTATAGATTAAAATATTTAAGGAGATATCCTATTACTATAGTTGAGAAAAAATCATTCAATGTTACAGATTGAAAATTAAATGGAATATTTGAGGATGAAAAATCTATAAAAAGTAAAATAAAAAAAATATTAACCACATTTTTTCAGATCCTATAAATTCAAATTTTCCATGAAATTTTCTAAATTTCATTTTATTCCTCATATTTTAAATCTTTTGTAAAATAATGAGTTTCAAATATAAATATCTCAACTTTAGTGTTTTAATTTTCACTATAATGAACTTACACTAATAGTTAGTGAAAAATGTCTATTTTTGTCCAAAAATAAATTCTCAATCTTAAAACTAATTGTTTGAACCTAATAATTAGAATATAGATGGATTTTTCTTCCTTTTTCCCAAATAATATATAATTATGGTTATTTTCCTTAGAGCATGACTCAATGGTAGTGGACCTATGGGGTGTCAGGAGGTTTTTAGGTCAAGTCTCCCTAACTTCCTACATGTGTGCATCACATGTTTTGTTTGAAACTTTGTAAACCCCTATTCTGAAAATTAGTAGTAAATATGCTCATTAGAAAATTAAATTTGATAACCAATATACAAAATCAAATAAACTTTTTTTTAATATTTTTTACATAATAGTAGTTCCTTTAAAAATTTAGGAGTCATATATCTTTCTTTTATATAGTATAATATTTTGAAAAAATGATTTGTATTATTTACTTTTAAATCTTCAATTTTTTTGTTAATATAATATTACATTATCATTTTTCAGATGCTAAGGGTTCCTTCAGAGTTTTAATGTAATATCACTTTTTTATGTGTGGTTCAAAACCTTTTTATTTATTGTTTAATTCTTTCTTTTCATCCTTTGGGAGTGATTAATGGGGTTATAGAGGACATAAAGGTGTCCAAGTCTTGTCCGGAGCATGGAAACCATGTTTTCTAGAGAAGGCAGCTAGGACACATAATTAATATAAACTGTGTAGACTAGACCACATGGTTTGAGTCAACCACATGGAGAATTTCGGAGTACAATAGATGGAGGAAAATTTTTCCTAACCATTCGATCCATACCACACGCCTGCGTAAATGATGTAGTGTTTTTGAAAGAGAAAAGACACATGGTCGACACATAAATTTTTAAACTGCACGCCATCACCATGTTATAGGGGTATTGAGGGAGTGGAGGGTACATGGTTTTTGCATGGTTTGGAAAACCATGCGGCTAAACTCTACGACCTATTTTTTAGAGGGGAAATTACTATTTTACCTTAAATCTTAAAATGTTCAACCCTTATCCCTATTTTCCCATTTCCTCTATTGACCATCCACCTTCTCCCTAATTTATGCTCCCATGGTTGCCTAACATAGGATTGGTGATAACTCTCCAACCCGGAATTGTCTGTCTCGTTGGATGCGTGGTATTGAGTCCACTATTCATCTTTCACCTTTCATCTTTCGTATTCCTCTCAAAAGAGTTATTTTTTGCAAGGGATTTTATTTCATATTTTTAGGGCATTCATATATTCTTAAATCTTATTTTAATCTAGACCAAATCATAGGTTGATACTAGACGAGTATTCCTCTACCAAGCCAAGGTTGGTGGACTCGTTCTTTTCCCTTAAAGTTATGGTGTTTATATATTATGTCGTTGTGCCACATGGCAATTATTCCGAGAGATGATTATAAATTAAATTTGTATTTAAATTGATTTAATGGGATTAACCTAAATAAACCATGATACCCATAGAGGTGTAATTATAGGTTAAGGACCCTGAATTCAAACCACCACTTGGGTACATTGCTAAATTAGACTAAACCACCATTGGTGGCCTTTGTGTGCAATTCACCTGTTTAGGCATGGTATTTTTTACTCTTTACTTATGAATGTTAAATTAAAATTTTAAATTAATTATTTAATTAAATAAAGAGGGGGAATGAACAACCATGTCCCTATTTTCTTTGGCTATAATCTTTCTTGCTTAGGATTAAGATGCCCCTTATACTGGAATTCAAAATTATGATAAATGTTTGGATTCATGTGATGATGGTCCTCCTAAGACTATGCTAATATTTAAATAAACTTTGAGTTGAGTAAATTGATTATAATTGTGATGAAATTTTGGGTTAAGACGTGTGATTATATGGAATGGTTAGACTACAGTCCCATAACCCTTCTCATTGACATACTGAGAGTGAGATGTGGGTTCCAAATTAGGGACTCCATATACAAAATATTCTTGATTGAATAATTGAATGATATAATGAATAATTATTATACACCTTGGGTGAAACATGGGTTCCTTTAATAATTCCATGGACATATTCATTGGGAATCTAGATCATATATTTCAAAGTTGTACTTGGACTCCATTGGAGTGCCAAAACCAGTCAAATCGAAGCTCATGATGAGATCTAGAGGCATGTATTATCAAAACCGTGAGATTGTCTATGGTGCAGAAGATATAAGAGTTATAAGAAAGTTGAAAAAATTTCTCCAACTTCAAACGGACATAACTTTCACTCCGGGTGTCCGTTTGGGCTCTACCACATATCAAATCAAAGTCAGTGAAGAGAGATACACAACAATTCAACACAAGAAATCTTCTTTCGTGTTTTTAAACCCCAAAAACCACTCTGAAGGCCTCTGAAACCCCGTTTCCGTCACCAGTGTCCCGTCGAACTTGTCTTCAAATGGACCTAACATTCGATCTTTGTGTTAGTTCAGACTCCTCCACCTGCCAGATCGTAGTTTCCATGATCTTTAGTTTGACTGGTCGCGTCACCCACTTGGACTTCTAGATCATAAATTATGGCCTTTTTAGTGGGTATCGGGTTTGTTATGTTTTTCGATGCCTCGTTTCTAGCACCCGTTACCTATCAGTTTTTTTAAAATGGTCGTAACTTTTGATCCACCGGTCCATTCAGTCTCTTTCACCTATCAGCTCGAAGATCATTTTAGGATCACTGATTTGACTAGTTGCGGATCTTGAACGGACTCTCAGATCATAAGTTATCTCCGTTACTGTGAGTCCAATGTTTTTGTCACTTTATGACCGTTTTGACGGGTTTTATCGGTTGCTCCATTTATTACTGTTTATTTGGGTTCCCATGACTTGTTATCTTTATCAATGTGTTTTTGTGGGTTATTATGATGATTATGTTGAATTCTTAAGGGGTTTTCTAGAGTTTTCATGAGTTTTCATGTGTTCTCATGCTTTCTAATGCTTCCTTCTTCATGCATCTCCATCTGTTTTCATTCGTTTTCATAAATTTTTATCCCTTATCACGCCTTTTGGTACTTTTCCATGTGTTTCATTTATTATTTATTATTTATTATTTATAATATACATTAATTTATTTATTATATATTATTTGTTACTGGTTATTTATTATTTATATTTATTTTATTTATTTTTTATTTTTTATTTTTTATTTTTTATTTTTTATTTTTTATTTTTTATTTTTTTATTTTTTATTTTTTATTATTTATTTATTATTTATTATTATTATTAGTAATATTTTTTACTGGTTATTTATTATATATTATTTATTTTAAATTATTTATTATTATTAATAATAATATTTTATATATTATATATTATATATTATATATTATTATTTATTTATTATTATTTATTGTTTATTATTTATTATTTATTATTTATTATTTATTATTTATTATTGATTATTTATTATTTATAATTATTAATTATGTGTTATTAATTATTATTATTTATTATTTATTATTTATTATTTATAGTTTATTATTATTATTTATTATTATTATTTATTATTATTTATTATTATTATTATTTATTATTATTTATTATTTATTATTTATTATTTATTAGTTATTAGTTATTATTTATTATTTATTATTTATTATTTATTATATATGTATTATTATCTCTTATTAATTGTTGTTTATTATTTATTATTTATTATTTATTATTTACAATTTATTTAATTATAATTATTAATTATGTGATATTTATTATTATTCTTATTTATTATTTATTATTTATTATTTATTATTTATTATTTATTATTATTATTAATAATATTTGTTACTGGTTATTTATTATTTGTTATATATTATTTATTATATCTTATTTATTATTATTATTATTAATATTTTATTTATTATATTTTATATATTATATATTATATATTATATATTACATATTACATATTATCTATTATCTATTATCTATTATCTATTATTTATTATTATTTATTTTTTATTATTTATTTTTATGGTTTATTATTTATTATTTATTATTTATTATTTATTGTTTATTATTTATAATTTCTTATTTCATTTTTCTTATTTATTATTTATTACTTATTATTTATTTATTTATAATTATTAATTATGTGTTATTTATTTATTATTATTATTTATTATTTATTATTATATTGTTTACTATTTATAATTATTATTTATTATTTATTATTTATTATTTATTATTTATTATTTATTATTTATTTGTTGTTATTGATTATTGATTATTGATTATTTATTATTAATTATATATGTATTATTATATATGTATTATTCTTATTTATTATTTATTATTTATTATTTATTATTTATTATTTATTATTTATTATTTATTATTTATTATTTGATATTTATTATTATTTATTATTTATTATTATTTATTATTTATTTCTTATTATTTATTATTATTTATTTTTTCTTATTTAGTTTTTATTATTATTTATTATTTATTATTTATTATTTATTATTTATTATTTATTATTTGTTTATTATTATTTATTATTTATTATTTATTGTTTATCATTTATTATTTGTTATTTATTGTTTTTTATTTATTATTTATTATTTATTATTTATTATTTATTATTTATTATTTATTATTTATTATTTATTATTTATTATTTATTCTTTATTCTTTATTCTTTTTTTAAATTTTGTTATTTTATTATTTTTTTTTATTTTTCTTATAATTTTATAATTTTTGTAAATATTATTATAATTTATTTGTTATTTATTATAATAAACAATAAATAATAATAAATAACACAACAAATAACTAATAAATCAATAATTATTATTTATTAATTATTAGTTATAAATTATTGATTATTTCTTATTGTTTAATTATTATTGAGTTTATATCTATTAGTTATGTATTATTTGTTTTTTCAATTAGTATAGATAAGTATATTAAATTCAAAAAACCGCCGCAAAACTTTCTACGGCGGTTTTGAATACCACCGCGAATAGTTTCCCGATGCACAATTTAGCGGCGGGTTT
This sequence comes from Viscum album, assembly GCA_963277665.1. NCBI lineage: Eukaryota > Viridiplantae > Streptophyta > Magnoliopsida > Santalales > Viscaceae > Viscum > Viscum album. Next base: position 1,959,755,682 of record OY728140.1, read on the forward strand.
TCAAAATCGCCGCCAATCGATTTAGTGGCGGTTTAAACCGCTGCGAAACAGAAAAAGAACCGCTGCTAAATCAGCATTTTACCACAGTGGGTCGCCCGGCTGCTCGACCCCAGCCACCTCTGTTGGCCGCTCGCCGACGCCAGCCTGTGCCACCCTCCGCTGCCGAGGAGCCCACCGCCCGCAGCTCGCGCTGACCACCGCTGGAAAGCCCTGCCGCCGCCGCCGCTTCAGACCGCCGCCGCCAGAAATCGCAAGACCACCCTGGATCCTCCGGAAAAAGAGGTATTTGGCCGGAAAACTTCCTTGGGCCACCCCGGGCACCTCGGGACTCCAAAATTGAAACCAAAACATGCGTTGGAAAGATTAGAATGATTCGTACGCGAAAACGGGCTTCTCTCTATAATTAAACAGAGGTTCGATGCAATAATTCAAATTCAATGGTGATACGGAAAAGTAAAAAAAATATTTCACAGTCCTACCTCAGGGGCTTAGCCCATCGCTTCGCAATGATCCGCCAGCCATCAAAACACCTTGGAGAGGAGGTGATCTTGAAGAAGGTGGAGGTCTTCTTGGCTGCTTGAGGTTTCTTCCGCCAGAGCAAGGAGATGGAGGGAGAGATGGAGAGGGTGGGTTTACTTAAGTAGGAAAAAAAATTTAAATTAATTTATTTTTAATCTTCCTTCAGAAGACCCGTACCCGAACCATCAACAGGGTCAAAGTTAAGCCTCCCCTAGGGAAAGGAACACGTTCTGAGTTCAACGGCGGTCTCAGAATTTTTATCCGAGTCTCTGTTCAAAAGTTATAAAACTCAACGCCTGATGTCGCTAAATTATGAAAACGCTCGTGTGGCCATTTTTCACAGAAGGTCTGATTACGCAAAAATTACACCCCTCATAGGGAAAACTGTACATTCCGGACTCAACGGTGCCCTCAGTTTTTTAATAAGAGCTACCGTTTAGGATTTATCCCATTTATTTGGCTTGCCCAGTGTGAACACACTTAAAATTTAATTCCGTCCACACCGGGGCTCGGAATCGCACGTCATCTGAAGGCGTTGCTCTAGAATAACATCAAGAATATTCCAAAGTATTTTATAGAAATCCCAAGCTCTTAAATGACTCCCTACTTCAAGATTTTTGTCCCTAAAAAGCAAAACTAGGGAACAAATCTGGGTACTAAGCCCGCACCTGGCTCTTTCGTACCCAGAAGAACTCTTGCATAGTTTTGTGCCACCACACATAGACCAAAGGATTTGATCAGTTCATGCGAGATCTTCCCTCACTGATGATGTGCATATGATCATGCACACTTCCTCTTAGGTGAGTCATGTGGGAGACATCATGCACCCACTCCAGAATTTGGGGTTAGGGTAAGGCGGTGGGGAACCTCACCATCCCTTCGCTCAGTCTCAAACAGCCTGTAGGCCCTCGGGGGTAGCTTTCCTCCTCGGCCAAACCCCTACATCGTACGCCACGAATGGAATCACCATTTGGACTTGGGACAAAGGCTTATGATTCTTTCCTTCAGAATATCCATATGGTGAAACACCCAAGTATATCCGATCACACAAGGTTTCAGAGTCGATGTCCCACGACCAAGACTATATTACACGCTCGAAAGATGAAGGATCTGCCACCATAGACTAAAGGGAAAGGTTCCACGCCTTCTATTACACTAACACAGGGTTACATCGACACCCCGTATCACCTTGGTAACATCTCAAGCAAGGAGCAGGGAGAAAATCATTTCACACACAGAGTCTAACAATTATACTTGAAAAAAGTAGAAGAGTTGTAGAGCGTACCTCTTATCACATCATGCTCTACGAGATTGTAGAAATACAAAGCTCGCGGCTGTTCGTGGTCCCAACTGTTAGCTCTCGGAGCCTAACGTGGACCACCTGGTGGTGATGGGAAGAACTCATAATGTCATCCCCCACTCCCAGATCCTCCCACTCCTCTGCAAGTACCACCTCTCTGGGAACCACTTCGATCACGGCGCTACCTCTGTCGCGGTGGTGCACCTACTACCTGTCCGGCATTCTCAGCATGCCTGGTCGGGTAGTCTTGCACCAGGTGACCTCGCCCATCCCAAGTATAGCATCGACGCTATCCGGGCTTCCCAGGTGCCCTCCGACGCCAATGCAGTGTACGACCACGCCCCTGAATCTAGGTATCAGAAAGCCACCTGCATCGAGGTTCTGTCTGCCGATGCCCGCTAGCTGCGGCAGACGTCTCGGCTCCATCATGCATGCTGCCATCACAAACTGTAGAGCATGATAATAAGCTCTCTGTCACCAGCGCCAGCTCTAGAACCTTGACATAAGTGGAAGTGCACAAGGGTACTATGATGGCATGAATCTCTCTACGGAGACCCTGCTCAAACTTCTGTGCTCGGAAGTTGCTGTCATGGACCTAGTCTGGGTAAAAACATGCACGGTCTGTGAAACTAGTCGCGTACTTAGTCACTGTCATCCCTTCCTGCTAAAACTACAAGAGCTCCTAGATCCAAACAGAGCATAAGCAGGAGGGGTAAAACTCCTCATGAATCAATAGTTGAAAGTCGCCCCACGAAAGTGAGGACTCATCAAGTAACTAAGTCACCAAACTACACCAATGCCCAGCTGCTCCATGGAAAAGGATAGCTGCCAAAGCCACCCTCTAATCTTCCAGTGTCTACGCAATCCTGAAGAGACAAACCACTGTCTCGAGCCAAACCTCTGCTGCCTGAGTGTCTGACTCACCACTGAACCTCAGTGGTCTTTGTCGCTGGAACTCACAGAGCGCGCTCAACCTACGCTCAAGCTTCGTCTGCTCTACTAGAGCTTTCTGCTTCTCACCCGGTGGTTGTACTGCTACCGACACACTCAGAAAAAGGGACTCACATGATGGGTCCTCGACTGAGGCCTCATCGCTCAAAGGGTCGTCTTCACGAACCAAAGCTAGTATCCTGGATAGCTATCTTTGCGGAGGAATCCTGAATGTTGTCAAGGAGAACTACAATCATATGAGCATATAAATATATGACAGTAACAAGAATGAAGAGCTGAATCATGAAGAATAGTCAAAGATTCAATCCTATGTGATGCACAAACCAATTTTCCATGCAACGTGTGTCTTAGCATGCCGAGTCCACAAGCGGGTTATCAGGGTCCTGGTGAATGGATACGTCAGCCGCCGGACCATCACTGGACTCCCTGGCCTGAGAGTCGCTCCCAAGACATGTTGACACTATTGCCCTAAATCCCAACCAATTCCTTTTTAGGGACGTCTGAAAAATGTCCCAAGGAACTAACCACTTTTGATACCACTTTGTCACGACCGGACCCTACCTGGGCTTAAGCCGCAACTACCCTAAGCCCGCCTCTATAATTCAGGGGCTGGCGACAAGTGTCGAAGGATAAACAACTCGAGGAGGCCTTTTCCTGAGTACCTGTACACACACATGCAGCACACTCAATATAGAAGTGCAGAGTAAAATGAAATGTAAAATACTAACTACTATAAATAACCACAAAAGTACATCGACCTCTAAAAATTACAAAGAAAGTGCTAAAGTTAAACTGAAAAGAAAAGGGAAAAAACACGCGCCCAAACAGAAAAGTGCCACAACCTGGAAATAGGTAAACAAAAGTAAAACATCTGGGAGAGTGCCACACCCTCGACCCGACTATGACCACCGCACGTGGTCCAAGCTCCCAAAATCCTACGATCCTCTGACGCCACGACCAACCTATCCATCGTCTGCAAGGGCACACCAAGTGCGGGAAAATCCCAAGCAGGGGTGAGTATACAAATACTCAGTAGGATTCCCTGAAGGCTTGAGGGAGCATCAAAGGAGGTACTGAAGAGTTGATTAGTAGATCGAATAGGGAAAAGTAAAGGAGTGCAACCAAGAGTGCAGTAAATAGTATAATAGAGTAATATCTCAAACTAACAAGAGGAAGGAAGTACACTCGTCCAAACACAAGGAGCTGGAAATTGTGAGAAGATGAACTTCTCGTCGAGTCTTTGCTACTTATATCAGGAGAGTAGACTTATCCAACCACAATAAGCTAGACACGAAAAACACGTGGCATACCCCGCGCGTCTTCGCCTCTCCTGGAAGGAGAGTAACCAAAACCCAAGGAGTGGGTACTGGAACAAGGTATACATATATATATGCTCTTTCAAGAAACCCAAAAAAGTTCATAAGGGGATCCCCATCCTGTAACTCAGCCCAGGAAAGTGAGTAGCCAACAGTCCCTGAAGTAAACACCATCGATGCCCAGCATCCTACCCATCTGCCCCGAACTGCGAGTCAAGGGGCCAAAATCACTGCACCTTGACACTATCCTCTTTGGGCGACAATAACTCGCCCACATAGTTTTAAGTCGCGTCTCAAGGACGCGTCTTGGTGGGGAATGCACCCCTCGTACTTGAGAGTACTAGGGCAAGTCAAACCACACCTCGTCACTATCACACTGTCCAGAGGTCTGCTCAAAGTCAAAGCTGTCACATCACTGACCCGTACAACCAAGGGTCCCGCTCCGGTAGCCATGAAGAAAAGCCACATACTAGCCTAGTAGAAAGAACTGAGTCTGAAAGATGTCGTTGGGTAACCCACTGCTCAGCCCCGCTGGAGGGTAAACCCTAAGAGGTCGTCGGGTAACCCACTGCCCAGTCTCTGCTGGAGGGAAAACACTAAGAGGTATTTAGGTAACCCACTGCCCAGTCTGTGCAAGAGGGTAAACCTTAAGAGGTCGTCGGTTAACCCACTACCTAGTCTCTGTTGGAGGGTAAACACTAAGAGGTCATCGGGTAGCCCATTTCTCAGACTCTACTGGAGGGTAAACCCTAAGATGTCAATGAGAAACCCACTGCCCAGCCCCGCTGGAGGGTAAACCTAAAGAAGTCAATGAGCAACCCACTGCCCAGCCCCAATGGAGGGTAAACCCGAAGAAGTGGATGAGAAACCCACTACCCAGCCCCACTGGAGGGCAAACCCGGAACTGCTCTGGCCATCCCTACTGGATGGTACAACACTGGCCAATAGAACACGGAGTGGGTATCGCGCAACCACCCAATTCAAGAAAAGTTCACCTAGTAGAGGTTCAGTGCCCGTATAGTGTGGGTCATGCTGATACCTAGAGCTCTTCCTAGGGAAACACGTCACTGTAGATCACAGAAGGAGGATATGATATCGATACCCGCCTAGGGAATCTGCGCCCAAGATCACTGGGGCTCCGTAACTTACTGGAAAAAACCTCCTTGGTAGAGGATCGGTTCCTGTGTAATGTATTGGTCACACCAAATCCAAAAAACTCTAATAGGGAATACAAAGGGATGAGATACTAAAATCACACATGATTAAATGAGAAAGGGAAACCCAAAAAACTCTGTCGATCAAACCATCGAGAAAATAACCATGGGAAACCACTCAACCCTGCTAGTCTAAACCATTGTGAACAGGACCAGGGGAAACCCACTCAACCCTGCTGGTCGAAACCATCGAGAAAAGGAGGACCCTCTATGTCACGAGAGGTCAAATGTACGTAAAGTAGATTGCAACACGCACATGGAGCCCACACGACGTGTAGCCCCAACTCATCTCCAAACCAAGTGCACGAAAATTCTCAGGTACAAACTACAACATGTACCTCCCAACATTCCTGTACTCCCAGAGTATGCCACATTTCCAGCCCAAAGTCTATCATGCACACAACACCCAATGTCAACACGAAGGGAGAAAATGCAATTTCAGTAACCTGCTTCCTCCGAAACCCTTGCACGAACATCCATACCTCTTCAAACATTTACTTCACTCTCACAAGAGTGAACACAATCACACAACAAGGGTTCGCTTCCAAACACAACAAGAAGAACTAGCACTAGAGCACCTTTCATGCTTCCACATTTAATAAGATATCGGATGAGGCTCGGCACATCCAAATGGATCATACCGTTGTAATCCTCAAGGAAAAACATGCGAGATAAACTATTTACTTGCCTCCCACAGATATCCGACGAAGAAGTCAACCAACACCGCTTTACACCCGAACAACATCTCGTGGTCCTGAACCTCGGTCTCGAAAATAGTCAGGCGCATCGCACCGTTGCGATCTCCTCGAAAAGACAGGTCAAATTGACTGCTTACTTGTGTGGAACAGATATCCGGAGAAAAAGATGCATTTCGCTAACTGCACACGAGCGGTGCTTCGTGGGACCCACATCCCGGTCCTGAATCACTACAAACGGACCTCACTGTTGCGACCCTCTTTGAAATGTACACAATATTGGCTAATCACTTGTCAAAAATAGACACCAGGTGAAGAAGATACAATTCACCGTCAATGCCCAAAACGACCCTCATGGGGCCCACAACACCGTGCTGAATTAAAGCGGGCGGATTGCGCCATTGAAATGCCCTTGAAAAAACACCCCGAATCGACTGCTCGCACGCCCAGAACGGACGTCTGATGAAACAGTTTCAAAATGCTGCTCGCAGCTTAAAAGACGGGTCGTGGGGCCCATGTCTCAAATCCGGATTCAACTCCTGAAACCACCATGGAAATATCCGCCTCGTTACTAGGGTCCCAATACCACTGGCGGCGCTCAAATCGGACACCAGATGTGTCCGCGCCATCCAAAACAATAACTCTCAGAAAAAAGCCAAACAACTTTTCGTAAGTGTCGCACCACCGAGCCCCTGTCTCGGGAGTTAAAAATCCTCAAGACCATCTCAAAATATCCATCTTGATTCAAGGAATGCTTTTCCGTAGACAAAACGTGAATCTGATAATCGGTGTGAATTTTAGCGGCATTTAAAATTTTAAAGGGCCGAACGGTGGGCCAGGCCGGTTCGGCCGACCCACTATTTGCCTGAACCGGCCCGCGGTTCACGTGCGGGCCGGCTGCCTCGCCCGGACTGGCTTGAGCCGGCCTGACTCCACTTCCACGGGACCCACATATCGAGGGTCTTTATCACTAGCTGGTGTCACGAGGGCCCCGGTCTCCCGCGCACGCCGACCGGCAAAGCCGGTCGGCCCGGGTCATCGCGCCCCGCTAGCGCCGTCGATGCCCCCAGCTCGCCCGACTGCTCGACCCCAGCCACCTCCGATGGCCGCTCGCCGACGCCAGCCTGTGTCTCCCTCCACTACTGAGGATCTCACCACCCACAGCTCGCGCCGAACACTGCTGGAGAGCCCCGCCACCACCGCCTCTTCGGACCGCCACCGCCGGAGATCGCCGGACCACCCTGGATCTGCCAGAAAGTGAGGTATTTGGCCGGAAAACATCCTGAGGCCACCACGGGTACCCTGGGACTCCAAAATTCAAACCGAAACATGTGTTGGATGGATTATAATGAGACTTACTATAAAATAGGCTTCTATTGATAATTAAACAGAGGTTCGATGCAATAATTCTAATTCAATGGTGATGTGACAATAAAAAAAATAATTCACAGTCCTACCTCGGGGGATTAGCCCATTGATTCACAACGATCTACTGGCCGGAAAAACACCTTGGAGAGGAGGTGATCTTGAAGAAGGTGGAGGTATCCTTGGATTCTTGAGGATTCTTCTGCCAGAGCAAAGAGTTGGAGGGAGAGAAGGAGAGGGTGGGTTTACTTAAGTAGAAAAAACAAATAAATTTTTAAATTAATTTATTTTTAATCTTTCTTCAGAAGACCCATACCCACCCCCTCGGTGGGGTCGAGGTTAAGCATACCCTAGGGAAAAGACCACGTTCTGAGCGCAACAGCAGTCTCAAAAATTTAATCCAAGCCTCCGTTCAAAAGTTATAAAACTCAACGCCCGATGCCGCTAAATTACGAAAATGGCTCTCGGGCCATTTTTCACAGAAGGGCAACGCCCGCGAAAATTACACTCCTCGTAGGGTAAACGGCACATTCCGAACACAACGATGCCCTCAGTTTTACAATTCGAGCTACCATTTAGGAGTTATCCCATTTATTTGGCATGCCCAGTGTGAACGCACTGAAAATTTAATTCCGGGCACACCAGGGATTGGAATCTCAGGCCGTCTGAAGGCGCTGCTTTGGAATAACATCAAGAATATTTCAAAGTTTTTTTTCGAAAAAACCAGGTTATTACATGTTAGAACTTATTTGACTTGGTAAAAAATATTCTAAATTTCTATAAATACAAAATGCACTTTAAAATTAATGTTATTTCAGTTTCTATACATATACAATTCACATTCAATAAATAATTTTTAGTTTAATTTAGTTTAAATTTATCCATTATGAAATGTATTTTTATTTTGTTATTTGTATGATAACATTATGAATTTATTTCGTATACCATTTCTCTATACATTTACAATTCATATTCAGTTTATTAAAATAGTAAATACATATTTATATTGTTATTTCTTTTAAACAAAATAAATTTTATTTTTAATGTTTACAGAGGTTTGAATAATAAAAATAGATTTTGTTTACACATGCTATTTTTTAATGTAATAATATTGTAAAAATTTTCTAGATTTTTTGTTTTCAAGTATTAACTTATTGGTGTAATTGTTTCACTAAAGAAAGAAAATGTTTTTTTAAATATCATTTATTCATTAGTTTTTTAGTCATGATGAAATAATATTTTAATGTTAAAATATGAAAATTTCATTGCTAAAAACTCTTTTTTTGGCATACATTAATCTTTATGTGACTAGTAAATTTTCACTATGAATATTATAATTACACATTAAATAAAGAGTAACGAAATAACATTTCTGAATCATTTTGATTTTTAATTTTTTATAATAATTTTAATATTTTTAGTAGTTCAGTTTACAATGATATAAGATGAGATTTATGAACCATTCCCATAGTTTAATATTATATAAATATTTATATTATGAACATTCTGATTTACATAGTTTCACTTGTCTCCATTAGGAAAAAATCGTTGAAACCCACATAAGGGGAGACCTAATTTAAAAAACATGTGAAATAACTATTCCATGTTTTTAATTTTTTTTGAATACATGTGACATACTTTTTCTAAATTAATTTACCCTAGGGTGGAATTTTCATTGGTGGGGATGTTATGAAAACATGTCTTCATGGTGTATAACACTAGGGACATCTACAAATCACTACATGCTTATCTATAAGTGATTCGTATATCTCACCTGAAATTCTAGTCACATGGTGATGCATAATTCAAGTAGTGGTTTTCAAGTTCCTATATACTGGTAAATATAATTTTTTAGGTTCACCTTCTATATACATATGTTGTATAATCATATTGTATATCCAATTTTTAGTATACTAATTTTCTGTATATTTATAATGCATATTATACTATATCATACTTTATTTTCATCTGAAAATATATATGATAGTATTTTTATAGTTCTTATTCATCCTCTATAAACTGTATATGTATATAGAATTACTAATATTAGGATGGTCTTGCACCCCATGAAGTTTATTAAAACAAATTTAAATGCATGGTATATTGACTTTATTATTCAAAATATATATTACAAACATTTTTTTAGTTTTATTAAATTTATAATATGTTATATATTCATAATGATGAATATCATAATTTTTTTGTACTCCTTATAAAATCATTAAAATTATATCACAAACATATCTCAATTTCTAAGACACTTCCATAGAAGAGAGATTTCATAGATGATTAACAACGATTCATAAGAAGTATATTGTGTACATAAGTTTTTGACTATAGTTTAATGTTATAGATTAAATGTATGTAAAATTCAACAAGGAAGTACCACCATTATAATCATTTCATGTATATCTATAGATTCAAATTATATTATGCGCATTATAAACCAAAAAATTTTCCCGACCTAATATATATCTGATTATTATCATTTTAAGGTTTGTTTCTTTTTCTTTTTTTACTATTTCAGGATTTTGGTTTTTTGATTCCCAATTAACTCATTATTTCTGACCTTCTATGTTAAAATTTCATGTAATATTTATATCTAATGTGTCTTTATTTACGATTCATCTCTTCATATCTACCATTTACATATTCAATTAATTTAATAATTTAGTGAAATGTGTACCCTTTTTATACCTTTCTCTATTACTCATCATCAACAAGTCATTTATATATATTATTTTGGAATTATACATATTTTTTCATAAAAATTATTTAAACCATTATATTACATTTACTAGATATCTTCCAATTTTGTCTATCTATCCAAACCAAACTATCTATGGATGTTAAATATCAAATATATTTCATGTATTACCATAGTTATTCATGTTTTAATTTCTTCTCTCAAACATATCTTCCCTAAAACCTTCCTATGATTTTCCATTTTAGAAATATATAATTAATTATTTTGTTTTAGTATTTACTATGTACTATGAATATGTGTGGTTATATACCTCTAGTTTATTTTTATTAGTTATTATAATATCTTGGAACTATCTCTCAACTTGAAAATTGGATGTCCAATAATAGAAATTGACATCCTTAAAGATAATCTTATAATTTTTACTCATGTTTTATATTAATTTTGGATTTATGAAATCCATTTATAGATAGATTTATAAGCCTAAATATTGTTGAATTCCATTGATTGAATGAAATTGAGGTGGAGCTTTACTCATACTAAAATGTCCACTTGCACATATTTCTTTTGGTTTAAGTATGCATCTATTTTTTCTAAATATGTTTTCATCAGTTTTAACATGATTTATTTATATTAGATATAAATTTATACATCTATTTTATTGATTTTTATTTTATATGTCTTATAAAGTGTTATTTGGTGTATTGGGGTTACTTTTCATCAACCTGTGTAGTAGAATTATTTTTTTAGTATTCAGTGTATGGTTAATTTAATGATTATAAAAGGTTGATTATTTGATTTATTATATACTATATAATCTAGTTGAAATAATTTTTTTGATAATTTTCCCCACCTCTAACATTTGGGTTACTAATTATTTTTTCTATAGAGAGATTTACCTCATGATTCTGATAAGTAAAATTTATTAAAAGAGAAGTATTCATAAGTGATTCCAATCAAGGAACATCAACATCTAAGTAGTTTTGAAAACATTTGAATAAATTGATTTACTCTCTATCTTGAATAAACTAAACTACAACTAATTGATATGTTTAAATGTTTACTTGAAATGTAGTAAATCACTATTTAGAGATCTGATTTTGTTTTTCTCAATGAATTAAATATTATTTACTCTTAAAATTATTTATCTTATTATATTGAAGCTATCAAAAAGTTTTTATTAGTTAAATATATTTTTTAATTTTTTACTCACTATCTTATCCTGTGCAATTGCAAAAATTGGGTAATAGTTTATTTAAATGAATTGTGGAAGATATTAATTGTGGAATATTTAATTTATGAGATACAATTTAAGTGTAATGAATGGAGATATCATCAAATATCTATGTTAATGGGGATTTTTAACATGTGAGTCAACACTACTAGAGATGTGGATATTTTCAGTGCTATAATTTACTTTATTAGCACTAAAAAAATTTGGATGTTGTAAGGACCTTTATAATTCGACTATTTTTATAAGCCCTAAAAACAGTTCTAATAAAATACCCCCTCACGAGTGATAAGAAAATAACTAATATATTGGTCCATTTATGAGGAATTATTTCTAATTAATATATGTAATTTTTATCATCACTAGAAATAGATCTGATAAAAGCCAAGCTGGAGTAGCGTGGTGGTAAAATTACAACACACTACGAAAAAAAATATAATATTTAATTTCAATTAAATTTATATCACTATATAAAAACACACTATACAAAGCATAAAAAAATTAAAACATTGATATATAAAATTACACTAATACACGAAATTTATCACAAACATAAACAAATTCAAAAAAATTAATGTTTTGTGGTCTTTGGACTTCCTATCAGAAGAGCTTGATCATGCTACCAGTTACCAAAATAAAACCAACCTAGATAAAACAAAATTGTGAACCTTTATAAAACGACATTTATTGTGTCATTAAAACTAAAAATAAATAAATAAAATATAAATATAATACAATTCATTAATAAAATGTCACTTTAAAATTGAAAACATACACTTCGAGTCATACCAGGAACCCCATGTGTTTGATTAACATGTGTTTGATTCCTACATATCACAAATTATTTATGGATAATTTTAGAAATTTATCAAGATAATTAAAGTGAATTTTCTTTGTTTTGGGCATGTGATACTTATTTTGAACTAAAATGTCAGTTTTAAATAAAAACATTCAATTTGAGTCATAACAGTCGTACCATGTCTTGAATTTATGTGAAGATAATTCCTATTCATATCAAATAATTTATATATAATTTTACTAAAATATAAAGACAACATAAAAGTTTGTTTTTTTTCTTGTGAGTGACACATGATTTCAAAAAAAAATTCATTTTTAACTGGAAACACGCACTTTGAGTCATATCACTCACACTGTGTGTCAAGTTGATATATAACTAATCAATACACATAAAAAATGACTTATGGATCCTTTTACTAAAGTATCAAGACTATATTTGTGAGTTTCCTTGTTTTTTAGTGAGTGACATGCATTTTTAACTAAAATGTCACTTTTAACCTAAAAAAATGCATTTTGATTCATAATAATCACACCGTGTATCATATTGTGTTTAAGATAATTTCTACATGTCAAAAATAAAATTTGAATCACTTTCCTAATGTATCAAAATTCATTTGAATGTGTGTTATTAGTTTTGAGATTGTCATGCATCTTTTGAACTAAAATGTAAATATTAAATAAAAACACACACTTTGAGACATACCGGCCACAAGAGATGTCTGATTAATGTGCAGTTAATTCATACATTTCAAAAATGCATTATGGATCATTTTATTAAAGCCTCAATACAATCAGAGAGTGTTTTCTTGGGTTTTAGTGAATGAATCATGTTTTTAGCCAAAATGTCATTTTTAATCTTAGAACACATACTTTGAGTCATACCGGTCACACCGTCTATCAAATTGATGTGTTATTAATTACGACTCATGAAAAATTATTTGTAGATATTTTTAATAAAATATCAATACAATATGATTTTTTTCTTGGTTTTCAATGAGTGACACACACTTTTAACTAAAATGTCATTTTAATCTAAAAACACACACTTTGAGTCATATTGCTTATACTGTGTATCAGACTAACCTATAACTTATTCATACACATAAAAAATAACTTGTAGATTATATTTGTATGTTATAAATACTATAAGAGTGAATTTATATTTTTTTCCATGAATGACATGCGTTTTTAACTAAAATATCACTATTAAATTGAAAACACCCATTTCGAGTCACACTAGACACGCCTTGTATCGTATGAAAGTGATATTTATTCCTATATGTCAAAAATGATTTATGGGTCATTTTTATAAATTTTCAAAAAAATCTGAATTTATTTTCTTATTCTTGAATATTTCATGCTTCTTTTGAATTAAAATGTCAATTTTAAATAAAAACATAGAATTTGAGTTATACCGAGAACACCATGTGTCAGATTGACGTGAAATTTATTTCCACACATCAAGAATGACTGATGGATCTTTTTAAAAATCTATCAAGACAATCATTGTGCCTTTTCATGATTTTCAGCGAGTGGAACACATTTTAACTAAAATTTTATTTTTAAACTAAAAATAAACACTTTGAGTCATACCAGTCACGTCATGTATCAGTTTACATGAGGCCAATTCTTACCCATTGAAAATGAGTTATGGATCATTTTACTAAAAAGAATGATAATATGAGTGTTTTTTTGATATTTCTTGTGAGTGGAACATTTTTATCAAAAATATCATTTTAAATTGAAAACATGCACATTGAGTCATATCAGTTACAACTAGTATCATATTGAAAAGAAAATGATTGATAAATGTAAAAAATGACATATTGATCATTTTTTGTAAAGTATAATAAAAATCTAAATGATATTTCTTAGTTTTTAGTGGGAGATGTATTTTTTAACAAAAATAACACTTTTATACTGAAAACATACACCTCAAGTCATATTGGTCACATCATGTATTACATTGAGGTGATCCTAGTGACTAAAAATAAAAAATTTCTTATGGATCATTATATAAAAGAATAAAAATAATTTGAATTAATTTTATTTTTTTATCATTTTTCATGTGACTTTTAAACTCAAATGTTAATTTAAAATGAAAACAAGCACTTTGATTCATACTAGACATACTTTGAATTCAATTTATTTGAGGTCGTTTTTTACATATCAAAAACGAATTATGGATCATTTTCCTAAACTATTAATTAAATCCAAGGGTTTTTCTTTCTTTTTCGTGAGTAAAACATGTTTTTAAATAGAATTTCAATTTTAAATTGAAAACTTTCCCTTTGAGTCATACATGCCACACTGTCATTAGATTGATGTGAATATAATTTATACTCATAAAAAATTGGATTATGTATCAATTTCATAAAATATAAATGCAATATAAGTGTTTTTTCATAGTTTTATATGAGTAATGTGCTTTTTAACTAAAATATCATTTTAAATTGAAAACATGCACTTTGAGTCATAGTGGTCGCACCATGTATTGGATTGACATATGACTGATTGATCAAAGTAAAAAATGACTTATTGATCATTTTAATAAGGTTCCCAATCAATATAAATGTTTTTTTTCAGTTTTTAGTGACTGGTAAAAGTTTTAAAATAAAATTTTAGTTTTAAACCGAAAACACGCAGTGCGAGTCATACCTGTTACATCATGTATTAGATTGAGATTTGGCAGATTCCTATATGTTATAAATGAATTAAATATTTCTTCCCTAAATTATCAATACAATTCAAGTGGTTTTTATTGTATTTGAGTTTTCCACATGTATTCTAAACTAAGATGTCACTTTTAAATTGAAAACACACAATTTGAGTCATATTGGACACATCATGCATCAGAGTTACATGTTCATATTTTTATTTGTTAAAAAGAATTTGTGGATCATCATAAAAATATATCAAGACAATATGAGTGAATTTTCATAGTTTTGAGTATATGAAGTTTGTTTGTACTGAAATGTCAATTTTAAATACAACACCAAATTTAAGTCATATAATTATTATCATGTGTCAGATTAATGTAAAGATGATTCTTATATGTCAAAAATGATATATGTATCATTTTCTTATGTTATCAAGACCTTATTAATTTATTTTAATAGATTTAATTCAATAAAACATGTTTTGAAGAAAAATGTTACTTTTAAACTAAAAACAAAAACTTTGATTCATACCAGACACACCTTGAATCATATTGGAATCCAAATGATTCCCACACATCAAAAATGACATATGGACCATTTTACTAATGTATCAAGATATCCTGAGCATTATTTCTTGGTTTTGAGTATCTAAAGTGTGCTTTTTACTAAAATATTGTTTTTAAATAAAAACTTGTACTTTTAGTTATACGAAAAACACCATGGGTCATATTGAAATATGTATAATTTTTATATGAAGAAAAACTCCATGTGGATCATTATCGTAAATTATCTAGATAGTATGAGCATGTTTTCTCACTTTCTAGAAAGTGATATACATTTTGAACTAGAATTTTAGTTTTAGACTTAAAACACAGACTTTGAGTCATTCTGGGAACACTATGTGTCCGATTGATGTGGAATTGATTCATACATTTTCTAGGTTTGGATTATATGTCTTATGTTTTGAATTAATTTTTTTAAATAAAAACACACACTTTAAACCTTATGAAGCGCATAATGTATCAGATTATTGTGTGGATGATCATTATACATAATAAATTACGAGTGGATATTTTTTAATGTATCAAGGAAATCAAATCATGTTTTCTCAATTTTGAATATGTGATTCATGCTTTAAACTAAATAGTCAATTTTAAACTGAAAACTCACACTTTGAGCTATACTAAACACACCATGTGTTGTATTAACATGTGGTCCATTACTATATGTCATCAAATAATTATGGATCATTTTAATAAAATATATAGACATTTATGTTTTGTTTTATGAGATTCTATTGAGAAAAACTTGTTTTTTAAAAAAAAATTCCATTTTTTAAACTAGAAATATGAACTTCAAGTCATACTGGGTGTTTCGGTGTGGATGTGCGTCGGGTTTCTGTTCCGACGCTGTTCCGCCAGGACGCGTTCGCGCGTGCGCCCGTCGACCCGAGGGGATGGGAGCGCGGCTTGTGGTCCCGCAGTCCCGCTTTCCAAAGGCGGGTGGCATCCGCCCCTAATTCAGGGACGTCTGCTCCTTTATCGAAACCGGGATGATGGGATGTCGGCTCTTCCTTCCATGGACGTCTCCTTGGAACTCGTCGCCTAATTCGGGTCTCCCTCATAGATTTAAGAATGTTCGTGAATCTCGTTCCCGGTGCCATATCTTCATGGACACCGGTTAATTACACTGCTTCCGCCCAGACGCTCCAAGGAGTCCGGTCGGGGCAGCAACCTGCGGTGAGGAGACTGGGTAGCTCTGCGTGTCGGGGGCGTGTCTTAACACTGCGGCTCTGCATGTCTGCCTTCCGTCCCTAATAGGGCTTCTCGAAGGCATGATGGCCTGAGGCATCCCGCGCTGGGTGCGGGGAACTGCGTTACCTGAGGTTTTCCTCAGCTTCCCATGTTTAACACGGGGCATGCCGCGAGTTTAACGTTCAGCGGGGACGGCATCGGACTGATCAACACGAGGAGTGGATCAGATGACAGAACCCATTGCGGGGAACCTCCGACGCTGGGGCCAGCACATGGGCGGCTTCCCGAGTGAAGTGCAGTGGAATGAAATGGCATGGCCCCACCGGGATGTGGCGGCCCGGGTAAGGATCAGGATGGATTATGGAGTGAAGAGCTTGGACCCCTTAGAGGCTTCCTACGTACCGCGCGTTAGCGCAGATCAAAGTCAGCGTCGTTTGGATATACAGTTTAACGTCATGCTGGACGATGGCAAGCCGACTCACGAGGAGGTCGAGGTTGCCGGGCGGAGGATTGAACCAAACCACCTCGCACAGAGGGGGATGGAAAGGCCGGGTGGATCACAGTTTCATGTCATTCTGGACGCTGTTGTTCGGGGCTTACACCCTAAGGAGGCCCATATGCGGCAAAGCTCAGTTGGAGAGGGACTTGGGCCAAAGGTGAGAGACCTCGATCCCTATCACGCCCTCTGCTGGCTTCGGCAGTGGGGAAGCACAATAGAGATACACATGTGCAGTCCCCCACAAGAAACTAGGGGTTTGTAATACCATACCCCCGTGGGCGAAGGCCACTC
Organism: Viscum album; assembly: GCA_963277665.1. Lineage (NCBI taxonomy): Eukaryota > Viridiplantae > Streptophyta > Magnoliopsida > Santalales > Viscaceae > Viscum > Viscum album. The sequence continues at coordinate 1,959,772,979 of OY728140.1, forward strand.
CAATAAATCGTCCCTAAAGAGGGGTAATCCCGACATCCCTGCAGAGACGAGCGGGTGGGGGCCACATCCAAACCGAGGGGGACCCTGCGTGCGAGGCACGAGATCGGGTGATGCAGACGGTTTAACGTCTTTCCGGACGAAGTACAGTTTAACGTCGTGTGTTGAGGACGAAGCGGACGGTTTAACGTCTTGCCGGACGAAGTACAGTTTAACGTCGTGTGTTGAGGACGAAGATGCTTGGCAGTTTAACGTCTTACAGCGCGGACGTAGTGCAGTTTAACGTCATGTTTGACGAAGATGCTTGGCAGTTTAATGTCTTGCAGCGCGGACAAATGCAGTTTAACATCGTGCGGGACGATTGATGCCTGGTAGTTTAACATCCTGCAGCGCGGACGAATGCAGTTTAACATCGTGCGGGACGAAGATGCTTGGCAGTTTAACGTCTTGCAGCGCGGACGAGGTACAGTTTAACGTCATGTTGGACGAAGTTGCCGCCGATGGGTCCGTGTCACTTCGCGCGATCCTGGAGGGCCGCACGGGAAGACAACGTATGGTGCGGGCACCCGGAATGAAGATCATCGGGTGCCACGCAGGCGGGTACCCTCAGGGGGTGAAAGGGGGCGACCCTTGTGGTTTGCGTGCAAAAGAGGAGCTTGGCACGCAATACCGCGGGTCGGCGCGCAATTGGACGGGCTGGTGCGCAATTGGGCCAGCGCTTTTCGCGCGGAGGATGGAGATTGCGCGCACCGGGCCTCTGATAGCGCGCGGGGGCAACGGCCCATTCTTTAACGAATGACCAATTACTAAGGGGGGGTGCGCGCAATCGGGCTGGATTGCGCGCACCCGGGGGGCAATTGCGCGCAAGAGGCTTCTTTTGCGCGCGAAGGCTTTTGGGTGAGGAGTTAGTCAAAGGAAAGAAGCCAAAGGTGTTGCGCGCGAAGGCGAACCCCGAGGCTTGCTTGCGCGAAATAAAGAAGGTTACCTGAAGATCGGCATTGCGCGCGGAGGAGGTGGAATTGCGCGCACGAGCGACCCTTCGAATTCTGGCAACCTTCAAAACGTTGTGGGTCGCCTTGTATTTATAGGCAACCCCGGGCGCGCAATTCGGTTCGCTGGCGTGCAATTCGGCTCGGGCACGAAATAGGGGTCTGGCGCGCAATAGGCTCACGCAGGGACGTCGGGCGCGGAAAATTCCGTGCCGACTCGCCCCATTGCGCGAATCCCAGAAGGATTGCGCGCGCCAAGCCAAAATTGCGCGCGGGCCTCCAATATTTCGCGCAAGGCCTTCGGGCCTTCCGAAACATGCTTCTGACTCAAAACATGACTTCGCTGTCCTCATCCGGAATTTCATCTAAGGAGTAACGGACTTTTCCGGCGTCTACAAAATCCCCCCCTCGGAATCTGATCGGCGAGAGGTCGCAACGATCGGGTTCTGAGGGAGACGCCGGAATGCCGAAGTCCTGGGCGGCGCGGGACTTTGGCGCGCAAAAAGGGCGTCGGGCGCGAAATTCGCTGTCGTGGTCGCGCAAAGCGCTTTCCGCGCGGCACGGACACCCGACCTCGCCTATAAATAGGGGCCCTGGGTTCCGCGTGCCGTACACTGGCCTTCCGCGCGGTAAGCTTCCCAGCTCTCGAGCGCGAAATTGCCTTTGACGGCGCGAAATTCACCCGTTCGGCGTGCAAACCCATCCAGATTTCATCTTGTTTTTGCACGAACACCTGGGTTTTTACGCGACAGACTTCCCAATTGCGCGTCGTCCTCTAGGATTGCGCGCCAACTCCCAAATTTCTCTACCAGCCTCCTCCGACTCCGCACGCCTCATCCCTTAACCCACACGACTCCCGGAGCTTCTGAGATGGTCGCGAATCAAGTGAATGAGGGGGATGCCGCCATTCGCAGAGCTGAGATGGCGGTGAACGAGGAGGTCTACGGAGCCAAGGAGATTGTCTCCAACAATAAATCCTTGTTCAACTTGCTGACGCCGGCTCAGAAGACGTATCCGCTGTCGGACAACATGCCACTCTGGAACTACGGCATCCTGGATGAGGTTCTGGTGCCAAGGTTCGAGGTCGATGCGCCACGGACCTGGGTGACTCGGGAGGACGAGCTTCCCCGCTATAACATCACCAACAACGGGCATCCTGCCAGGGATACCAGGCACTTAGATGTCTATGTCCTGAACCCGAGGACGCGAACCATTACCGGGAGTGATCCTACTGCGGAGAACTCTCCAGCCCTCTACTCGAGCACGCATCGCCAGAGTGTCACTAACGACACCAGGGGCTGGCTGAAGGACTGGGACTTGCGGTCTGGGGGAAATTTCACCAGTGAGTCGGCCTGGGCGTTCTGGGTACGCCATAACTGCGATCACTTCGTGGAGGAACTGCGGTACATCGGCCTGTTTGAGGGGGTGTGGACATCACAGTTCCACTTCTACCAGCAGCCCGAGCTCGGGCCGGAGCTGTTCACCCGTTGGTCCCCGGATACCAACACCTTCCATCTTCATCATGGGGAGGTCAACATCGGTCTCTGGGACATCCACTGCATCGGAGGTATCCCGCTGGAGGGTTACCAATACGATGAGTTCCTGCCTCCGAGGAACACTTGGGGCGACAGGTCACGAACTCCCATCCTGACATGGAATCTACTGGACCTGGCCACGCAGCGGCTCGGGGTCAAGGACTTCCGCAAGGACATAGCCTACAAGGAGTGGTTCAGCCAGTTCTTGGAGCATGACCCAGCGGTCAAGATGCCAGGCCGGGGGAAGTGGTGCCCGACCGCGGCTCAGAGGAGCCAGAAAGGGTCGTACTGGCGGGTCCTGGAGACGGGAGACTACCGCTCATGGGGGTACCACGTCATCGAGGCCCGGGACCCAAATGTCCGGTACGCGGCGTTCCTGGCCGCCTTTCTGAGTGGGTGGCTCCTGCCAGTGCGGGACGCGAGGATGGGCGTCCGCCCGTCGACACTGGTGATGGCGGGCGCCATGGCCGCCAACAAAAGATACAACCTCGGGGTCCCAGTGCTGGCTAAGCTGTACGCCATCCTGGGACGCATCTCGCGAGGGGGGTCGCCACGAAGGGTCTGTGGGCCCTTTCAATTCTTCCACGGTAGGGTGGCTGCTCACCTCGGTGGGTACACGTTTCCAAACGCCGTCATTCCTCCGGGCGACGGCCTGCGACCCTCCCTGCTGAACATCGCGGGGGTCGCTCCGATGACCCTAAATGAGGAGGGCGTGAGGATTCGGATTGGCAATCACGCCAATTTCAACTTCAGCCCGTTCCCCACTCCCGTTGGCCAGATGATCGACAATGGGCAGGGTCCGCTGGAGCAGCACGAATACTTCCTGAGCATGCGGGGCGGGGTGCTCGTGGCTCGGATCGACGGGAAGGTGATCTATGAGCCCTACGTGCCAACCCGGTTCGCCAGGCAGTTCGGGTGCCTTCAACGGATGCCGAAGAGGGTATTTGTTGCTGTCCGGGAGGAGACGAAGCCTTGCGTCCTTCGCCAGATGTGGCTAATGTTCGCCGCTTTCGGCTCTGGCGATGTCATCACTCTCCCTCCTACCGGGGTCGACCCAGGCTTGGCAACCGAGTACGCCGAACACTGGGCCATCGCGTACCCCGATGGACTTCTACGGAAGCTAGTTCGGCGGCTCAAGGTCACCCGTGCGGAGACCGGGCGTCAAGGAAGGAGGCGAAGCTCCATTACGCGGGGGAGAACGGAGGCACACCAAGCAGCGGAGCCAGCGCGGGCAGGGACTTCGGCGGCGGGCACATCGCAGACTGCCGCCACGGCTTCAGCGCCCAGAGAGGGGGCACATGCGGTGGTCGGGGAGCGGCCCGGGAAGCAGATAAGGCGTCTGCTCGAACCCTCCCACGATGCAGTCTTCCCAGCGCTGTGGTCGGCCTGGATGACCCTGCGGCAGTCGCTGGGGACCGAAACCATATGGAAGAAGATAACCAGAGAAGGAATCCATCTGCCAGATGTCGGGCGCCTTCAGGTCGCCAACAGGGTGAACTTCCACCGGTGGTATGCGTATCTGACGGCCATGGACGAGTACGCGCGCCAACGTGGTCAGCGTGCGGAGCCGTCCCTTCTGGAGAAGGTGATGCTCGGTCTAGAGCCTACTCCAGAATAGATGTCGCCGGAGGAAGATGATAGTAACGATGACTCCGAGAAAGAGGAGGAGACGGGGGAGGATGAAGGCTCTGAGGGAAGGTCCCATCCAGGGAGCCCACGGGAGAGCGGCGAGGTGGCCGGCTCTGACAATATCGATATCACTGAGCTCCTCGAGGTCCGCTTCTATCCCTACTCAACCCGCTTCATCCATTCTCTTATGCAGCTTCTAACCCCTTTCTTCACCTTTCTCAGGAGTTCACGGATGTTGGTCAGGCATCCTCAGTAGGAGTAGGAGAGGCGCCAGCAGGACTGGGCGGGGGCCAGACACCCATCATTGAATTGACAAGCGCTGAGGGGTCCCCTACTGCAATTTCTCCTACGGCGGCCGGGACAGCGGAAGGTGACGCTCTGGATTCCCGTAAGTCTTCTTACTTTACTGTTGGTGCTTGCCGTTGACGATCCGTGACTAACCACGGCATGCCTTGCGCAATGATCTCAATACTGGAGGCTCGTCGGGCTGTCGAACCCGGGCCATCCACAAGTGGACCAGTGGAAGACATGCCGCCTTCTCCGGAACAGACTTCTCACACCGAGCCGGCCCCACCAACTGCTGATCAGGGGGCAGCGGACGCCGGCGGTGCTGCCATCGGAGAGAGGTCGGGGGCTGACGAGGGTGTCAATGCCGCTGGGGCGAGAGAAGAAGATCGCCCAGATGTTGGGGAACATATCCCCTGTGAGGACATCCCAGGGGCGGACCCTGCAGCAGACCTGCTGGCTGCCTTCCCTGCCTACCGGCCTGCCGACCCCGAAGAGATGGACGACTCGGACGCGGAGGCGGCCGAGGAGAGCCGGATAACGCGTCGCAGGGGGTGGAAGTGCATCCAGCGCTTCCTCAAGCGACCCTCATCGGAGTGGCTGGGGCGCATGGGATCGCTTCAAACCTGGCTACACTTCCTGTGTGTCGGGGGAGCTGATGCTCAACGCCTCCATCTGACGGTCCGTGATTTCATGGCCGAAAAGATGCGCGAGAGCCACCGGCGTGCCGACGTCGCACAAAGTTGGGACATGTCGGAGAACACGCGGGCGCTCCTCGTGGCGGAGCAGGAAGTCCGGCGCCTCGAAGGGCAGGTGGCAGATAAGGAGGGCTTTTTCGCAGCGTGCACTGAGCTTGTGGAGCAATTGACGGCCCAGCTGGATGACGCTCAGGTACAGCTGACGGAGGCGGGCCACCAGATGGTCACACTTCAAGTCGAGCGGGAGCGTGCACAAGCCAGGATCGACGAACTGCGTGCTGCGACCGCCGACGAAGAGAGGGCATGCAGAGAGCGAGAAGCATCTCTGGAGGCTGCCAGCCAAAGGGTAGCGACGTTAGAAAGATTCATTCAGCACGCTAATCCATAGGGGCTTTGTTTTTGCCATTCCCAGAACATTTTTCTTCCGCTACTCAATACTTCGATCCATTTGTATGAATCAACATATTTATCTGCATCTTTTGGCTTAACATGCTCAACCACAATCCATTGTCTTGCGGGAGCGTTAACCATGCTTCAGGCATCCACAATTGGGCCTGGATTTCTAAGGAAGAGAGGGAGGTGATTCCTAGGAAGGGAGACCTCAGACCTAATCAATGTACCATCCCCCCAACTTGTTCCGACACACGAGTGGGACAACGCTAGGGGCGTTGAGATTTTATCCGAACATAGGGAAATGAGAAAGGGTGAATCGCGTGCCCCGAATTCAGAAATCCACGACGGTCAGCCTTCCAGGAAATGCCCAAGAAGGAAAGTGGACAATGGATCAATCGACTATACTACTGCAATAGACGGACCGAAGGTCATCATTCATGTTGCAGGAGGCGGATCACATGTCATCATCAATACCGCTTTGGGGGTTCCTTCAGACACAAGGGTGGAAATCTGGATCAAAAGGGCATGCAAAGCATGGGGCAAAATGATGATTTGTTCGGACAGAATCTAACACTCCCAAAATTGCGCCACCGTGGGGAAAGCGTATTAGGCGGATGCACCAATCTAGCCGTGAATCACCCCAATTCTCAGACAGAACCTCCATGACGAGGAAACTGTCGCTTCCCATCATTGCAATGGGGCATCCCGAGCTGAATCAGGGAGAATATCACAACCGCACCACTCTACCAGAAGCCAGGCCAGACGGCTGGCGACGAGGAGGGGCGGGACTTAGCGATCCCTGAGGCTGGACCCGAGTCGAGATGCCCGGGCGTTCCTACATACTCCATCAGGCTGGAGATCAAGCCACATGTAGTTCTGAGAGTGCAATTTTAACGTCATGTGGGATGTAGAACCCCGATTAGGGAGATCTTAGTTTAAAGTCGTAGAGCTCGGACCATAGGGGCAGATCTTAGTTTAAGGTCTTAGAGCTCGGACCATAAGAACCTCAAAGTACGCCACATCGTGGTCCTATCCCCAGGGTATGCGAAGATTCACTGAGGGATAGTGTCAAGAGTGCCGAGATTTTGCCTGGTCAGAATGGGGTGTGGAAACCGTGATGTGAATCATGCGGCCATTCACTCAAGGACTGGGGGCACCGGCGTAACGATACGGGAGTACTGCCGACGGTGGCGGAAAAGCAGCATCAATATCGTACTGACCATTGATGGAATGAGGCAGCAAACGAGCATCAACCGCTCAAGCGCAGGATTCATATCGATTTGCTGCCCAAGGCCCTTGGGGGCACCAGCCCGGATCGGTGGGAGAGCACTGAGGCATTGTATCCAGACCGCTCACGGGGGGTTCCACCCAGGGCGTACGTGATGGGTCTGAATGAAGGGGAGCATGAAGCCTGAAAAGTGGAAGGAACCTGACCAAGCTGAACCTGACCCTCCTGGCAATAGACCAGAGTATTCTTGACACCGGTGGACCACTGCAAGGGGTCGAAGAACACGCCTTGAGGGTGACCCGAAGGCGGCGGATTCCCCAGAGAAGGTGGAATCTTTAAGAGGTGGGGGGCTGGACCCGAAATTTCAAACATCCGGGAGTTCCTACGTATCCCATAAGGATGGGAATCAAGCCACACGTAGTTATTGAAGCGCGGCGCGACACAATCGGGCACCAGCGCGGGGAGGGGTGCGGTTCTGGCCCTCGCACCCAAAATAAGCGGTATTTGATATTTCTTGTTTGTCCTTGAAGGTGGATGGTTTTTCTTTGTGCGACGACATGCCTGTGATTAAGAAATACCTGGCGTCGCTACAATAATCAATCCATGAAAGGCATTGATAAATGGCGTGGTTATTAAGCAGCGCCCATCATGAGTGTCCCCTGAGGAGAACATCACGATGCAGTGCCGTTTCTCATCGGGCGGCCAAGACGATCACAGTTTACGGTGGTGTGGTAAGACCAGGCAACACAGTTTAAGGTCGTGTGGCTCAGACCATGGAGAAATCCGCTTATTGTGATACGGCGGACCCAGCGGAGGTGAGGACACATCCCAGCTCCGCGGTCACGCACAATTCCAGGGGAAGGATCCTGGGATAGGGGCCTGCATATGTCTATCAACCGAGGGGCAGAGATTCTAGCTTCCAGCTATGCTGGGCCCAGAACGCGATTTTTTGGGCGACACCTTCCTCCTTACGGGGACGAGGGTCTAGCTACACATGGCCCTTAGGGAGGACATCAGCATATATCATTGGTGCTCATATCGTGGGAGCCTCGAATGACACCATTACCCTGGTTGGCCTGCCTAACGTGTTGAGGTGTACTGAGGGTCAATATGAAGAGAGAGTGTCGAGTTTCCACTACAACGCACTGAGGCGAAGTGTGATAAGAACTGCACAACCAATGTTCAGGGCCTGAAAGAGTTGACATGGCGATCAAGGATGTTGCTGACCATATTCGCAACACAACATCCGATCGCGTCAGCCTAGGATGAGGCAAACAAACGAGCATCAACCGCTCAAGCGCAGGATTCATATCTATTTGATGCCCAGGAAGGCCCAAACAAGAGGAAGCGCGAGGCCCGACAAGTAACACAGGACTTGTCGGGATTGGATCCGACACAACAGGTAATAGACCAGAGTACCCCAAAACATGCTAACAGATCACCGGAAAGGGTAGGAGGACTCACCTTGAGAGCAACTAAAGGACAACAGATCCCCGCAATCAACCAAGTGATGGGGCTGGACCTGGAACACAAGCGTCCAGGCGGTCCTACGTATCCCATAAGGATGGGAATCAAGCCACACGTAGTTCTTGAGAGGCAGTTTAACGTCGTGCGGGATGAAGTGCAGTTTAACGTCGTGTGGGACGGAGTGCAGTTTAACGTCGTGTTGGACGGAGTACAGTTTAACGTCGTGTTGGATGAAGTACAGTTTAACGTCCTGTTGGACGAAGTACAGTTTAACGTCATGTTGGACGAAGTACAGTTTAACGTCATGTTGGACGAGGTACATTTTAACGTCATGTTGGACGAAGTACAGTTTAACGTCATGTTGGACGAAGTACAGTTTAACGTCATGTTGGACGAAGTACAGTTTAACGTCATGATGGACGAGGTACAGTTTAACGTCATGTTGGACGACGTACAGTTTAACGTCATGTTGGACGACGTACAGTTTAAGGTCATGTTGGACGAAGTACAGTTTAACTTCATGTTGGACGATGTACAGTTTAACGTCATGTTGGACGAAGTACAGTTTAACGTAATGTTGGACGAAGTACAGTTTAACGTCATGTTGGACGAAGTACAGTTTAACGTCATGTTGGACGAAGTACAGTTTAACGTCATGTTGGACGAAGTACAGTTTAACTTCATGTTGGACGAAGTACAGTTTAACGTCATGTTGGACGAAGTACAGTTTTACGTCATGTTGGACGAAGTACAGTTTAACGTCATGTTGGACGAAGTACAGTTTAACGTCATGTTGGACGAAGTACAGTTTAACGTCGTGTTGGACGAAGTACAGTTTAACGTCCTGTTGGACGAAGTACAGTTTAACGTCATGTTGGACGAAGTACAGTTTAACGTCGTGTTGGACGAAGTACAGTTTAACGTCGTGTTGGACGAAGTACAGTTTAACGTCATGTTGGACGAAGTACAGTTTAACGTCATGTTGGATGAGCTACAGTTTAACGTCATGTTGGACGAAGTACAGTTTAACGTCATGTTGGACGAAGTACTGTTTAACGTCATGTTGGACGAAGTGCAGTTTAACTTCATGATGGACGAGGTACAGTTTAACGTCATGTTGGATGAAGTACAGTTTAACGTCATGTTGGACGAAGTACAGTTTAACGTCATGTTGGACGAAGTACAGTTTAACATCATGTTGGACGAAGTACAGTTTAACGTCATGTTAGACAAAGTACAGTTTAACGTCATGTTGGACGAAGTACAGTTTAACGTCATGTTGGACGAAGTACAGTTTAACGTCATGTTGGACGAAGTACAGTTTAACGTCATGTTGGACGATGGACACTCAGGCAAAGTACTGCTTGTGGAACCTAGCGTTGGTGGGAGGAGTGACATGCTCACCATCCATGGTCACTAGGGAGTACGCGCCATTGGGATAGACCTTGTGGATGACAAAAGGTCCCTCCCACTTGGGCTCCAACTTGGGAGGCTTCCTGTCGGGGATCATTGGTGCTCTTAGGGCCAGTACTAGGTCACTCTGTAGGAAGGAGCGGAGGCGAACCTTCTTATTGAAAGCTCGAGCCATTCTTCTTTGATGCATCTCCAAGTTGTGCAAAGCGCGAAGCCTATTCTCATCCAGTGCTTCCAACTCGACTAGACGGGCTTCAGCAGCTCTATCCGGCGCTTGCTGGTCATAGACCGCAGTGCGCAAGGACGGTAACTAGATCTCGATGGGCAGGACGACCTCAGCTCCATACACCAGTGAATAAGGGGTCATCTGGGTGGAATTGTGAGTCGTCGTCCGATAAGCCCAGAGGGTATTTGGGAGCTTGTCCGGCCAACTCTTCTTGTTCTGACCAACCATCTTTTGCAGAATGTTAGAGAGGGTCTTGTTAAATGCCTCAATCTGTCCATTCGCCTGCGCATGATAGAGAGATGTATGGTTCGAGCGAATGTTGTACTTGGCGTACAACTTCTTCAACTCGGCTGCTCGGAAATTTGCTCCGTTATCCGTGAGGATAGCGTGAGGCACTCCAAATCGATAAATGATGTTTGAGGTCACGAAGTCAGCGATAGAACAGTATTTGACCTCTCTGAGCGGAATCGCCTCCGCCCATTTGGAGAAGAAGTCCGTGGCGGTCAGAATGAACATGCACTGGCGAGCCGTCGCCGGCAGGTAAGGTCCCACAACGTCCAGCCCCCAGACTACAAAGGGCCAAGAATACCTGGTGGTATGGAGAGGCTCCGGCGGCCGATGCACAAAGTTCGCATGAACCTGGCACGCATGGCACTTCCTGGCATACTCGATGCAGTCATGGATCATGGAGGGCCATAAGTATCCCAACCTCCGAATCTGGTGGGACAGCTTCGGCCCAGTCTGGTGGGCATCACATGAACCAGCATGAACCTCTTGCATGACTCGTCAGATCTCAACTCCCTGAAGGCAACGAAGGAGAACACCATCAAATCCGCCTCTATAGAGGATCTGCTCCATGCTGGGACTGCTCTGGAGGACAAACTGCGATGCGCGGCGTCGAACTCACTCACGCTCGGCCCGATCCAATGGGAGAATGCCATGTTGGAGGTACTCAACTAAAGGCGTCCTCCAATCAGGGGCTGATTCGACTGCCATATCTGTGGTACTCGGGGCTCCAGACACAAGGGCAACCGTGGTGAGATTACTTACCGATGGGCCGCGATCTCCCTCCGGGATAACGGGAGCGATGAGCCTGCGGTGCGTTACGCGGATGATCAGGTTGTCCTGTTCAGGCTCTGCGAGTGACGCAGCAAGGCTGGCCAAAGCATCTGCTCGACCGTTCTGCGACCGGGGAATATGGAAAATTTTTGGCCGAGAAGGGAACTGGGCCATCAGGAGGAGGGTGCACTCCAGCAATGGCACAAGTTTCGGCTTCCTGACAACATAGTCTCCATTGATCTGCTTAACGACCAGCTCGGAGTCCCCTTTCACACACAGATGGGGAACATTGATCTCGAGAGCTAACTCGAGGCCAGTGATGAGGGCATGTTATTCCGCCTCATTATTGGTACAACCCTCTGACAACAGGAAAGAGTATGGCAGCACGACTTGCTCCGGGGTAATGAAGATGATACCCAAGCCCACTCCGTTGAGCTTAGGATTATCGAGTCTTCTACCGGTGGGGCTCCGGGAGGCACTGCCAAAGTGCATCTGCCAGCATGGATTGGCACGATCGACCGAGAGAACGGCCTCATCAGGAAAGCCTAGATCCAGCGGCTGATCCGCGGAGGTTGGGTGAGCAGCCAGAAAGTCTGCCAATGCTTGCCCTTTGATGGCCTTCTGAGACACATACCTAATGTCGAACTACTGGAGAATCACAACCCACCGCGCTAGACGGCCAGTCAACATAGGCCGGCTCAGGATATATTTCGACCGGTCTACCCGAGAAACCAACTGTACCTCGTGGTGCTGCAAGTAGTGCCATAATTTCTGTACGGCAAATACGAGCGCCAGGCAGCTCTTCTCGATGGGGGAATACCTAACTTCTGCATCGAGGAGCATGCGACTGAGGTAATAGAGGCTATTCTCTGTTCCCTCGTTGTTCTTCTGGGCGAGAAGGGCACCAAGGGACCATTCCAGGGCAGTCACATAAAGGACCAGTGGCTTCCTGGATACATGCGGCATCAGAACCGGAGGTTGAAGCAGGTACTGCTTGATTTCCTCGAAAGCGGTCTGACACTCCTTATCCCATACATAGGTGGCACCTTTCTTCATGAGCCGAGAAAAGGGCTTACACTTGCCGGCCAGATTCGCGATGAATCGGCGTATATAGGCTAAGTGGCCTTGGAACCCTTGCAGTTCCTGGATGTTACCTGGGGGAGGCATCTGGATAATCGCCCTAATCTTCTCTGGGTCGATCTCAATACCCCAGTATCTTACCAAAAAGCCAATAAACTTCCCGGAGGTGACCCCGAAGGCACACTTCAACGGGTTCATCTTCAGGCAGCGAGACCGGAGGAAGCCGAACACTTTCTCAAGATCTTTGAGATGGTCCTAACGCTGGCGCGATTTGACCACCAAGTCGTCGACGTAGCATTCCACCAGTGTGCCGAGGATTGTCTTGAATATGCGGTGCATCTCCCGTTGATAGGTGGCACCTGCATTCTTCAGGCTGAAGGGCATGACCTGGTAACAAAAGATACCTTGGGGGGCCCTGAAGGCAGTGAACTCCTCATCCTCAGGGGCCATCCGGATTTGGTTGTATCCGGAGTATCCATCCATGAAGGAGAGGGCTTGGAACCCTACCGTGGCGTCAATCAACAGCTCTGTCACCGGAAGGGGAAAGTCATCCTTCGGACAGTGGCGGTTGAGATCACGGAAGTCGATACAGACTCTGATCTGCCCGTTCTTCTTCCTGACCAGCACGATGTTGGCCAGCCATCTTGGGTACTGAACCTCCCTCATGAAGTTGGCTTTGATAATTTTGTCAACTTCAGCCTCAACCATGGCACCATGGAATGGGTGCATATTCCTGGGAGGCTGCTTGAACCCGTGATGGTTCGCCGGGAGACCAAGGCGGTGGACGGCTACCTGAGGATCTCGCCCCGGCATCTCGTCATAGCCCCAAGCGAACACATCACGGTGCTGTCTGAGGAAGTCCACGTACTGATGCCGCTCCTCAGAGGGCATGGCGGCACTGACCAATGTGGGTCTTGGATCTGCCTCGGTTCCAAGGTTCACCTGTACTAACTCATCGACCGTGCCGGAACGCCCTCCTCAAAGGCTGGGGGTGTATCTTCCACGTCCTCTCCACTCGGGGAGGGATCGTCCACGGGAGAGACTGCGTTGGAAACTGCATTGGGGATACCAGATCCTGCTGGGCCGCTGGTGCTGGCATTGGCGGTCGCGGTCATCTCATCAGGAGACTCACAGGCCATCGAGAGCATGGCTACGTCCAACCAATGGATCGGGAGGACGTAAGCGTCATCCAAACTTGCCCAGGGATCACTTCCAACAGCGACAGACTCAACCCCACCTGTCAGGATCTGCTTGTCCTTGCTCTTGTAATAGTCCGCGTCCAGATAGCGGGCTTCACATGAGGCAAAAGGAGAGGCATCTCCCTGAAGCACGCCTACTCGACCATTAAGGGAGTATTTAAGGCATTGGTGGTATGATGAGGGAACCGCCGCATGAAGGTGGAGCCACGGCCTGCCCATCAATGCGTTATACGCAGTGTCCTGAGAGACCACCATGAATTCAGTGTTAGCAACCAAGTCACCGAACTGGGTCTTCAAACGTATCTTGCCGACCGGAGTTTGCTCGGTGCGGTCGTACCCCTGGATCCTGAGGTCGGAGGGAATCAAGTCATCCTCAGACAACCCCAATCTCCGGAGCGTCCGAGTTGGAATCAGGTTAATCCTGGACCCCGTGTCGACAAGACAGTGCCGGACTTCAAGGCCATTTAACTGGCCAGTAACATACAGCGGACGAATGTGCCCCTGTATAGGAGGGTCTTCATCCTCACCAGAGAACGAGATAACTTCCTGACATTCGGCATCCTCAATCGCTTCGGCGTGAAAGGCCTCTGTAGCCGCAACCTCCTTCTCAAACTGGAGGGGGCTCTTCAGGGCTTCAGCGTGCGCCTCGCGCATCTCAGGTGATAGGCGCAGAGCCTCAAGGATGGAGAGCCTTGCTGGGATGTCGGCCAAGTGCTTCAGGACATCATACTTTCTTGCCAAGCGCGAGCCCCTGGTTGCAGGAGGTTGCTCTGCGGTTGGAGGCATGACGGGCCTTGCCGGTTGGACCGGCGGCCGACTGGTGCTTGGCGTATCTCGCTGTTCACTGGTTGAAGCCCGGGAAGTAGTCACCGTACTGGTGCCAGGTGTCCGGGATGGACTCGTGGCAGGACGGAGCTGGTCGTGACGCGGCTGAGGCGGTTCTGCCCAGTCCCACACCACAAACAGTGGCAGAGGAGAATCCGTCATCCCCGGATGGGGGGGCTGGGCGCGCTGAGCTCGGTTTTGAGCCTGCTGCCTAGTCTTAGTGGCGTGCACGGCCTGGCTGGAGGTACCAACTATCGTGCCCCAGCGACTCCTGTTGTTGCGGTTCCTCTGACGGTGGCGACGACTAGGGACATTAGGGAGGTCCACCTGGTGTTCTTCAACGTCGGGAACCGAAAAGGGATTTACCAACTCGATGGTATTAACCGAAGCGTACCCAACACTCTCATCGGACAAATCATTCATCACCGGGCAGATCCGAGGAGGGACCCCCATCTCCGGGGGCATGAAATCGCCAAGAGTGCGGGATAGTGGCGGAAATGGAGGGGCGTGCTCTTCCTTCTTGCACCGCCGCCGTTTTCTCTTCTCGGAAGAGGCAGGCTGTGACGATGATGCCGGAGCAGCACCTGCAGATTCTGGGGGCTCAGGCTGATTCAAGCGCGCACTGATGATTCCATGGGCGTGAATGATCGTCTTGCGGGCCATCCAGTCATTATACTTCCGGGATCCACGGTCGGAGACCAGCTACCATTCGTCCTCGTCGCCAATATCGTCATCTGATCCCACGAACACACCCGCCACTTGTGCTGGAGCTGGACCCAACCTGATTACGTTTTTGTTAATCTGGTCTTGGAGCCAGTCCTTAAACACGTAGCACCGCTGGATGGTGTGCCCCAGGGCCCGATGGTAAGGGCAGTAGCGGGGGTTATCCGTGAGATGTGCCTCCTCTGGCCTCCGACACTCAGGCAGTCACACAATCCTCTTCTCCAGGGCGCTCCGGAAATAACCGGGGACCTGATCCTCGTGAAATGAGTAAGTCAAGTATCGCGGGGCCCTGGGAGCGTGGTCTTGACGAGGGGCTGGAGGGGCCTGCCGAGGAGGTGGACCCTGATTATCTCGCCTGGGTTGCGGCGGTACATTATGCGGAGGGGCCGGCCGGTTCTAGGGCTGCCGCTGCTGGGCCGGGAACTGAGCCCGTGGAGGCGGATTCCTGTGAGGCTGTGGAGTTAGCCTCACCGGCAGCAACTCCAACTGCCTGGGGGCCTCTATCTGGGCAACAGCAGCGGGCTCAGCCCTGCTGACTCTCCTTGCAGGGATCATAGGAGGCAGCGGGTGTGCCTGACTGGCCTGTTGTAGGGCTTCCTCAAGACGTTGAGCTTTGTCTGAGAAGTCCCTGAACCCTCCGGGGTAATTCTGAGTGATCAAGGAAGGGACCATCTCGGTCTTGACGTTCCCGATGTACATTGTCAGCAACTGCTCCTGAGTCAATGGCATGTCAAGGGAATACGTGAGACCCTTCCATCGGGCGACGAAATCTGGGACTCGCTCATCAGGCCTTTTCTTGCACTTGAAGAGGTCTACGATACTCGTCTTCCGGGTCGTGGAACTGAACTTGTAGAGGAACTGTCTATGAAGGTCCTCCCAGCTAGTTATCGACCCGACGGGGAGCTGGCTATACCAGACAAATGCTGGCCCTTCCAGTGACTGGACAAAGCAGCGAAGATTAGCGGCCTCCTGCTGCGCCGGAGTTCCCAACATAGGCCCGCACCTCGATTTGAAATGGGACAAATGTTGTGGCGGATCTCCAGTCCCGTTGAAGGGGGCGAAAGTGGGGTTCCCGAATCCCGGAGGTGCCAACATGTCGTCCACCCATGCTGGGTATGGCTTGCCATCCGGTGGGATCGCCACTTACCGAGTCTCCAAGGCTTCCAAGCGGGCGATGAGTGCCACCATCAGATCGTCCGGACATGGGTTCCAGTCCTGGCGAGGATCTCTAACCAAGAGCGCATTGCATGGCTCTTCAATCGGGTCATCGACCGGGTCGTCGAACTCGGCAGCTCGTGGGATGGCGGGCGGAGCGGCCCTTGGGGCAGCGGGAGGAATCCGAGCGGGGTCTCTTAGGTAGTCACGCCGCTTGGGAGGGTGTGGTGAAACATACCGGGCCCTCTTGCCATAGGCAATGGCCTCTCCCCTGTCGGCAAACACGGCATAATCACGGTTGCCCGGGAGAGTCTCGTCGAGGAGTGGTTGTTCCTGTCCCTGCTGTCCTGGCCTAGGATCACCGTAGTCGGGCCGCCGCTCTGCAGCGCGCTCGGCGAGGAGCTGGTCAACTAGCTACTTCTGCTCGGCGAGCTGTTGACGTAGCGTGGCCTTTTCGGGATCCTCCTCTTCCCTCTGCATGGAGGCAGATGGGTCGGCGAGCTTTATAGCCCCGTCGTGCTCTTTACCTTTGCTGACATTTTGGCTCAACGTCAGTGCTTCAGTGGGTGTGGGGAGACCCAGGAGGCTCCTCTGGTGACGAGTAACTCTCACCGATGGATCTAACAACGACTTGTCTTCGGGGGGAGAGCCCCCGTCGAGAAGTTCCAAGTCGTTCCCCTCTCCCGACAGGTCAGCCATATTGACCGTTTCCGTCCCTGGGGATGTACCCTCAGGGCCACCCAGCGAATCGAGCTGTCGGCGAATCGCACTGAAGCGTAGGGCAACGTACTGCCCCCATCCACGGATATACACGTGGGGGGTGGCTTCCTCGATAACCTTGCGGAGTACTTGAAAACACTCAACGCATCGTTGTTGGAGGGCCTCGTGGTGCCCAAATGACCCGGGGTGCCGAACCGCGGGGAGCGTGGCCAAGTCAATCTGACGGCACTGCTCACCAATATCCTCCAGGTGCACTTGACTCCCAGGATATGGCATTTGTAGGCGGTGAAGACGGGAGTGAGTCTCCCGGAGAGTTCGGCAAAAGCATTCGAACTCATCCGGGGTGAGCGATTCTGGTGCATCAAAGTCCGGTCCTGAAACTGGCCAAAACATCTCAGGGAAGTGGCCCTCTGCAAGGACGGTCCAGAAGCTCCACGACTCAAACTCGGGACCCAGGTCTTCTTGGTCCCCTTCAGTGACTGGGAATGGTCGGGGAACCGGCAGTGGTGCCGAGGCGGGCCGCTGGGCCGGCGGGCAGGCCGGCGGTGAATACGGCGAGCAGGCCGATTGGCCTCCATATCCCGGGCCGCCCTCTGAGGGTGGCGGTGCCCCAGCTACCACATCGCGATAGGACGGGCTGGCGAGCGAACATCCTGCCGTAGCGTCGGTGCTCGCCGAGGGTGCACTAAATCGTGGATCGACCGTCGGTCCCCAGAAAAGGTTTTCGGCTTCTCCGATCGAGGAAGAAGGCGCTTCCGGAGGGGCCGGGTACCAACCGTAAGCTTGATCCTTGGGGGTCTACCAGGCCCTCGCTACTCCGAATATACCTTTGGAGAGAAGCGGGGATCATATCGATCTCGCTCTCGGGGAGTACGAGGCTGACGTGCCGCATTCCTACCCCTACCCTTGACTGGCGGGACTGGGGGGAGGGCTCCGTCGCCGAATCATACTCCGCCTCTGTATCAGAGAAACGAATCGGTCGGATCTATGTCCGGAATTCCCTAACATTCCTCTCTCTACGTCGACGACTCGCCTTCCTGCCCCTGGGTGGTTCTTCGGGGCGTGGCTGGTCTCTGTCCTGGCGTCCTCTGGCCGCACTGGCGCTGGGGCCAAGAGGACTGGAATCCAAGGTGCGAGGAGCACCGGGACAAATATCAAAGGGGACGCGGGGAGAGATGATTCTGGGTAGGCCTCCGGGCCGGGATCGGAAGGTGGGATGACCCACGCCTCTTGGATCGGCCACACGGAGTAGACCCTGCTAGTGAATAGCGCTACCGCGAGGTGGTCCGCGGTGGCTATTGCCTGTACCAGCAACCGGGAGAGTCAACCCAACCTGCCTTTGGGGTGGTCGGGGCCTCGATCCAGGTCGGGCATAGAAGTGCCCCTGCTCAGGATGCGCATGGGCCTGGTGACTGGAGCCAGCAGTGGCTTGGGCCAACGCGGCCGCTGTTGCTAGGGCCCCAAGGTGGGCATCCTCTTCCGCTCGCGCCCGACATTGGCGTCGGGACAGACGAGTCGGGATCAGCGGCATAGGCATGTGGAGAGCCCGTTCTTCGACTTGAGAAGCCTTGCGGCGGTGTCGACGTGGCCTGTAAGGAGCCCTTATCGCGGATCCCTGGAGCGAATCTCGGATAGGGTGGTCCCGGGCATCCTCCACCTCATCCGCATAGGGGAATGAGCTGTCGGAGCGTTCCGGGGATAAACTCCCGAAGCGGTTGGATGTTGAGGTAGGCAGCGGTGCCTCCCTGCGCGGCCCTCGGGGGCGGCGTTGGTGGTGAGGTGCAGCTTCCTCGAGGTCTAGGCGAGCCATGTCCCTGGTGGGGATGACTCCCGCTTCCTCATATCTCCGCACCAAGTTGTTGATAACCCTTCTCTGGATGACCTCCGAGGGGGAGAGAGGGCGTGGTTGTCCCGCAGTTGCGGCTGCTGGGACGGCTGTGGAACGGGGGGGACCGCGCGGAGTAGCCGCGTCGGTGTTTCCCCTACCCCTGCGCCAGTGGGCGGGCAGCGATCGGGCACTGGACTGGGCGACCTGATTCCTAAAATCAGGGAGAAGGACCCATTAATACTGACAGGAAAAGGAATCGACAACCAATAATTAGTGCCACGACGCCTTCCGTGGGGGGAACCCAGGCCATCGACGTCGTGAGACGGAGTGCCCGATTTCCCTTCCCCAGCCCCTGGCGGGTTCCGTGCCCTGGTGCTGAATGCTCGGCCGGGCAATATGCTAGTCTTCCAACACCTCTGAAAGCTATCGGTCTTCGTATTGAGGAGAAGAGATTCACGTCGGGTTCACCATTTTTCTGTTTCGGTGCGGATGTGCGTCGGGTTTCTGTTCCGACGCTGTTCCGCCAGGACGCGTTCGCGCGTGCGCCCGTCGACCCGAGGGGATGGGAGCGCGGCTTGTGGTCCCGTAGTCCCTCTTTCCAAAGGCGGGTGGCATCCGCCCCTTATTCAGGAACGTCTGCTCCTTGATCGAAACCAGGATAATGGGATGTAGGCGCTTCCTTCCGTGGGCGTCTGCTCAGAACTCGTCGCCTAATCCGGGTCTCCCTCATAGATTTAAGAATGTTCGTGAATCTCATTCCCGGCGCCATATCTTCATGGACACCGGTTAATTACGCTGCTTCCGCCCAGACGCTCCAAGGAGTCCGGTCGGGGCAGCAACCTGCGGTGAGGAGACCGGGTAGCTCTGGGTGTCGGGGGCGTGTCTTAACACTGCGGCTCTGCATGTCTGCCTTCCGTCCCTAATAGGGCTTCTCGAAGGCGTGATGGCCTGTGGCATCCCACGCTGGGTGCGGGGAACTGCGTTACCTGAGGTTTTCCTCAGCTTCCCATGTTTAACACGGGGCATGCCGCGAGTTTAACATCCAGCGGGGACGACATCGGACTGATCAACACGAGGAGTGGATCAGATGACAGAACCCCTTGCGGGGAACCTCCGACGCTGGGGCCAGCACATGGGCGGCTTCCTGAGTGAAGTGGAGTGGAATGAAATGGCATGACCCCACCAGGATGTGGCGGCCCTGGTAAGGATCAGGATGGATTATGGAGTGAAGAGCTTGGACCCCTTAGAGGCTTCCTACGTACCGCGCGTTAGCGCGGATCAAAGTCAGCGTAGTTCGGATATACAGTTTAACGTCATGCTGGACGATGGCAAGCCGACTCACGAGGAGGTCGAGGCTGCCGGGCGGAGGATTGAACCGAACCACCTTGCACAGAGGGGGATGGAACGGCCAGGTGGATCACAGTTTCACTTCATGCTGGACGCTGGTGTTCGGGGCTTACACCCTAAGGAGGCCCATATGCGGCAAAGCTCAGTTGGAGAGGGACTTGGGCCGAAGGTGAGAGACCTTGATCCCTGTCACTCCCTCTGCTGGCTTCGGCAGTGGGGAAGCACAATTGAGATACACATGTGTAGTCCCCCACAAGAAACTAGGGGTTTGTAATACCCTACCCCCGTGGGCGAAGGCCACTCCAATAAATCGTCCCTAAAGAGGGGCAATCCCGACATCCCTGCAGAGACGAGCGGGTGGGGGCCACATCCAAACCGAGGGGGACCCTGCGTGCGAGGCACGGGATCAGGTGATGCGGACGGTTTAACGTCTTGCCGGATGAAGTACAGTTTAACGTCGTGTGTTGAGGACGAAGCGGACGGTTTAACGTCTTGCCGGACGAAGTACAGTTTAACGTCGTGTGTTGAGGACAAAGATGCTTGGCAGTTTAACGTCTTGCAACGCGGACGTATTGCTGTTTAACGTCATGTTGGACGAAGATGCTTGGCAGTTTAATGTCTTGCAGCGTGGACGAATGCAGTTTAACGTCGTGCGGGACGATGGATGCATGGCAGTTTAACGTCCTGCAGCGCGGACGAATGCAGTTTAACGTCTTGTGGGACGAAGATGCTTGGCAGTTTAACATCTTACGGCGCGGACGAGGTACATTTTAACGTCATGTTGGATGAATTTGCCGCCGATGGGTCCGTGTCACTTCGCGCGAGCCTGGAGGGCTGCACGGGAAGACAACGTACGGTGCGGGCACCCGAAATGAAGATCATCGGGCTCCACGCAGGCGGGTACCCTCAGGGGGTCAAAGGGGGCGACCCTGGCGGTTTGCGCGCAAAAGAGGAGCTTGGCGCGCAATACCGCGGGTCGGCGCACAATTGGGCGGGCTGGCGCGCAATTGGGCCAGCGCTTTACGCGCGGAGGATGGAGATTGCGCGCACCGGGCCTCTGATAGCACGCGGGGGCAACGGCCCATTCTTTAACGAATGGCCACTTAGTAAGGGGGGGTGCGCGCAATCGGGCTGGATTGCGCGCACCCGGGGGCAATTGCGCGCAAGAGGCTTCTTTTGCGTGCGAAGGCCTTTGGGTGAGGAGTTAGTCAAGGGAAAGAAGCCAAAGGGGTTGCGCGCGAAGGCGAACCCCGAGGCTTGCTTGCGCGAAATAAAGGAGGTTACCTGAAGATCGGCATTGAGCGCGGAGGAGGTGGAATTGCGCGCACGAGCGACCCTTCGAATTCTGGCAACATTCAAAACATTGGGGGTCGCCTTGTATTTATAGGCAACCCCGGGCCCGCAATTCGGTTCGCTGGCGCGCAATTCGGCTCGGGCACGAAATAGGGGTCCGGCGCGCAATAGGCTCGCGCAGGGACGTCGGGCGCGGAAAATTCCGCGCCGACTCGCCCCATTGTGCGAATCCCGGAAGGATTGCGCCCGCCAAGCCAAAATTGCGCGCGGGCCTCCGATATTTTGTGCAAGGCCTTCGGGCCTTCCGAAACATGCTTCTGACTCCAAATATGACCTCACTTTCCTCATCCGGAATTTCGTCTGAGGAGTAACGGACTTTTCTGGCATCTACACTGGGCACACTGTATTTTAAATTTATGTGCGGTCAATTCCTATATTCCAAAATTATTTAAGGATTTTTTTACTAAAGCATCAATACTATATGTTTTTTGTTGTTGATTTTAAGCACGTGATGCAGTTTTTGAACTAAAATATATCTTTTAAACTAAAACAATGTGATTCGAGTCATACTAGACACACGTGTGTCATATTGATAAGTGGTTGATTCATACATGTCAAGAATTATTTATGGATCATTTTAACAAATTATCAAGATAATCCAAGAATTTTTCTCAGTTTTTTGTGAGTGATGTGTGTTTTGAACTAAAATGTAACTTTTAAATAAAAACATACACTTTAAATCATACTAGCCCCACCATGTGTTTGATTGAAAAGTGTCGACATTCTATATGTAAAATATGACTTATGTATCAATTTTTAAATGATAAAGGAAATTCTAGGGTGTTTTCTCATTTTTCAGTGAGTGATCCAAGTTTTGAACTAAAAATTCACTTTTAAATAAAAACAAACACTTTCAATATTACTAGTCACACCATGTGTCAGATTTAGTTGAAGAGTATTCCTTTCCATAAAAAATTAATTATATATAATTTTCCTAAATTATAAATATAATACGAGTTGTTTTTTTGTTTTCAATGATTGATAAGAGTTTTGAACTAAAATATTACTATTAAAATGAAAACATGCACTTTGAGTCATACCGAGTAGAACATGTATTAGATTGACATACGACAAATTCTTACACATCACCAAGGACTTATGGGTAATTTTCCTAGAGTATTAAGATAATATGAACACGTTTGATGAGTTCTTAGATAGTGATTCATTTATTTTTCTGAAATTCCATCGTGTAAACTGAAAAAACACACTGTTAAACATAAATAGATAAAATAATGAAAAAATAGCTCTATGAATAGAAAAAATAGCACATAAGTGCATCAACATTATTGAATAATTCATAAAGAATTAATCTTTATCAAATAATTCTATGCTCTCTATATAATAAAAAAATGGTTGGAGATAAATAAATTCTTGATGATGTCATTTCTTCATGATCGCTGTAAAAATCACCTAAATAAGTTGTAGATAAAAATTATAATAAAATTAACTAAAAAATAATTAGATAAAATTATGAGAAATTTAAATAAATAATTAGTAGTTAGTCACATATTTATAATGTATTTATAAATTCTGACACCATGTATCCTACCCACTCAATTAAAAAAATCTATTCAACATTTTCAATATATGGACCATCTATAGTCTTGGTAGTAGTAAAAAATATAAAAAACAAACAATTAATAAATAATTTAAATGAAATTTTAATTATCCTAGAAAATAAATCTTTTGGGATGAATGTTTGTGCTTGGAATACGATATATTTTTTAAAAACCTATGCCTATAGGGGTGGTTTAAATTCTGAAGTAATTTGAATCTATATTATAGTAGGAAGATTAATTTTTTTTTCAGCATTTGGAGTAGAATTTAATGGATCAAAACTTGTTAAATTACCAAATTTAGAGTTTTAATGAGGTTCCTTAGAGGGTTTGGGGGTTGTAAGGGTGTGTGTGTGTGTGGGCAGGGGGGGGATTAGGACACAACGTTCAAGTTTTTAAGAAAATAAAATGGGGAATACGATTAGCACATAGTTTTTACGAACCTTGAAACCTGAATTGTATTGGACCACTATCTATGAAACCATGTGATAAGACCCTGGAAACCATGTGAATGTATTCAGAGCTACATAGGCACATGTCATAGCCAGATTGTATTTTTTATAACTATGTACCTAAACTCTATGGGTTCGAGTGTCTTGGGTAGCCCCACACAAATGGTTGGTTAACGGTTTCTCCAACCTAATTATCAAACTATTTATCCTTTTAAAATTTTGAAAAGTATAATTTTTCCCAATAATATTTTAACACACCAGCCCCATTTTCTTCTCCCTTAAACACACACACCCCTGCCGATTAATCTCACTCTCACTTCTTAATTCTTACTCAAATTTGAGTGAATCTTGGTAATATATGGTCCATTTTAGGCGAGTCCCATTTTTCATGAAGCTTCCATTATTATTCTCCTTCCTTCTCCCAAAATTTTGAGTTCCATATTTTGGTATTTTAGAACCAATTTCATATAAGTATGGTGGAATCAACATTATACGATAGGGATTATTCTTGACTTGCATAAAATGTAGAACCCCAGGACACCTTGAGAGGGGATGGGTCAATTAGGGTGTCAACTTTTTCTCTTAATTTGATGGATCTTGTCCCCATGTTGGTAGGAACTTGTAAAAACTGTATGATGGATATGATCAACAATCGAACATTCACATGCATTGAGTTGACACAGCACTTTTACTTGGTTCACCACTAAGGGATACTTCCAAGGAACATACGCTGATAGGTTTCCGGTCATACCTAATTCCACTATTCTTCACTAGATGTGGATTACAATGTTCCAGGAACAGTCACACTGTCCCAGGCTCACTTCCTTTACATCTATTCAAGGATAGCCCATTGCGTCCCTCGGGTCACTCTCGTTGACTCCCCTTGGCTCACTACTTTTGGTGAGGTCTCAATCAGTTTATAGACATGAGGGTATCTTCAATATATTCGCATTGAAGTCTTTGCCTATTCTTATCACGAGAGTCTGCTTGCATCAATGTCCTGAGTTAATGCTCTTTTTTAATCAATATTCTACTTTAGTGAAATAGATGAATGCACTAAATCTAATTCTTCTCTTCCTTCAATTCCCAATACTGACACCTGAGTGTATCATTTTATTTCCTTCCCTTTGTGAAGATCTATGTGTATTTGCATGAATCATTCTTCTTCTCTTCGCAATGCACAACAAGGGTGTTAAACACTAGTCATGTGTGTGTGGTACTACTTCTCTTCTTAAAACCAAATGGTTAACTGTTCTTCTGTCTTCACAAAGCAGATCTGAGAGTGCTATGCACCTGTCAAAGGCCTGTAGGACCCCCAAATTTTTCGCGCTCCCTTCCCGGTGTCTTTCGTGTAAAATTCAAACCTTGCGTGTAAAAATTACCTTTTGGCGCGAAAAAGACTTTTTGCGCAACTCTTCTTTTTTGCGCAGAACTTATATTTTTCGTGTAACACATTCTTTTTCATGCAACACTTATTCTTTTCGCGCACCACTCTATACCTCAATTTTTTCACGCGTTAGAGCTCAGGATTTGTCTATGTGTCAAGCCACTCCCCAATGGGAGTGGTTCACCTTGTATTTATATGCATTTTTGACCTTGCACGTAAAACTGCTTCCTGCACGTAAAACTGTCTCTCAATTCGTTAGATTACACGAACCTTACTTTAATTTTCACGCACCACCTGGCTTTCTCGCGTACCTCATGACTTTTTCATCATTCTAAAAACAGAGCCTCTCTTGCACATAAAACATCAAACCTGCATTTTGGGATCAACCATATTTTCGTGCACAAGTTTGATTTTCTGCGCACATGGCACGAACGTCTTTGATTTTTCATGCGCCTCTTGCCTTTGCCGATTTTTAGTATTTCTGATCCGATACACTGCTTGCGCAAATAACTCACCCAGCTATTTCCCACACAACATCTTTTCCACGAACATTCCAATTTTTCCGTGCACAACTCTAGTTTTTCACAGAGCCCATTCCTTTGCAATTTTTCAACGTTCTGAATTCGAAACACCTCTTGCGAGAAAAAATATCTCTCCACTATTTCTCTCACCATGCTATTTTTCACGCACACCACGTTTTTTCGCACACGCCGCTGTTTTTTTTCATGCAGGTCGGAATATTTCGCTCAACTCTAAATTTTTCAAATTTTTTGGCCCAAAAATTTGGAAAACACTGGGAAACAACACCACCTTCAATATATGATTTGGCCATAACCTTAATGCTTATTTTATATGATTTTCCTTCTTCAACAACTCTTCTTCTTTCATCACAAACTCCACTATTGTGATATATATCCTTTAATAGATCAGATTTAGCATCATCATATTTTGATACAATGTGAAGTGCATGGCCATCTAAGAATTCTAATCCCTTCCACATTGTCTTCTTCTTCAACCGTCATTCTCTAATTCATTAAAATCATACGATTCTATTCTAAAATAAGTCTTTTTCATGGTTCTCATGCAATCCTGAAGAATTGAATGGTCTTCATCAAATATAAATTCTTATTTAATCATCCTCAGATGGATTATACCTCACCATTATTCACTATTGTAAACAATGTGTCACCTTTGACACAAGTTCTTTGAACTTATGATCAGTAAAACAATCATCTAAATTTCCATTCATCCATTTCATTAGATTACTTCTCGATCTCCTTCATTTTTATCTTCATTGACAACTATTGACAAAAAATACAACCTTATACACAAAGTGGTCCCAACTATCTCACCCTTTGTATTTTGTTGTCAATACCTCAAAAATCTCGTGAAATGAATACGTCATTGTCAAAATGAGAATCACTTCTCTTGTCTTTACCTTTGAAACTTTCATTTCACTTTCTCCACCTCTTATTGAAAAGAAATACAATGCTCATGGTAGAGAGGGTATCAATCTATACTTAAGCAATGTGTCATTTATCATTTCACTCTAAGTCTACTTGAGCAATGCTCGATGTAGAAAATAAAAGGATTTGATTTAGACAACAAGGCTATCCATTATTCATTGAATATAATACCACATGATATGAGAACTCATATACTTGTCTTCAAGGGTTTACCACTTTAATTTTAGGCTAATTAAATAAAATATGATAGGGAATAATCAACCTAAAACTCCTGCACTCACTTCAAAAAACTGATCAAAAACATTCAAGTGCAATTGGTAGGCTAAGTGGCCTTGGGGAACTTCTATTATTCGTATGTCACTGATAAATTCAGTTACTCTCCCTTTGTAGAATGATCTTTGTTCTAAGTAACCAAGGGTGAGAGATTGAGAAATGACATACCTTTTCCAATGACATGTTCTTCATGAAATTTACAAAGTAACTACATTTATATACTGGAGTTTATACTGATTGAAACAATAATTTTGGAAGTTTCTTCATTTTTCTCCCCCTCTAGGGAAAAACTCCTCATCATCTTAATATGGAAACTTCTTCAGCTCAGCTATCAAGAGTTGAAAACATTCACTACTTCTCAGGTTCTCCTCGTAAGATAATGCTCCACCTTCAATTCCCTATATTATTAGCACAAATACAATACACAAATGATTAAGAGAATAAGGTGGTTCCTTCTTGCTTCGTCAATAAGAACTGCATGGTTGAGATGCTTTTCTCAACCAAGTTCCTCCATTTACTCCAGTCATCATGCTTGCACATTTGAACATATTTTCTGATCTGTGTTGATTTGGCATGGCTCTTTTCACATTATCTTTTTCTTTGTGTGGAGAAATGTTCTTCTTTACAACCATCATGAATGATACATTTTTACTCCATTTAAGGACTAATTCTTGCTCTGGTATTAAGGTTAGAAAAACTTTTTCAATGTGACCAGATCTCATACATCTCTCACACAAATCATCATTAAAACATGTTTTTATTTTGGTTTTCACTCTCTCATGCTTTTTATCTTCATCACGTAATTTTTTTTTCTTTTCCTTTGTCACCAGCCTTGGCCTTTTCATCTTTAAGTTTCCTCATTCTTTTCAAATATTCTGGCCAGGTGACCAATATGTCACTAGTA
Source organism: Viscum album (assembly GCA_963277665.1). NCBI lineage: Eukaryota > Viridiplantae > Streptophyta > Magnoliopsida > Santalales > Viscaceae > Viscum > Viscum album. The sequence goes on from OY728140.1 coordinate 1,959,800,166, forward strand.
ACTATTACAGATGGTTTGGATCTTCCACATGGGTTCATTTTAGTTTCACCCCACTTATTTTTTCTTTTGGATGAATGACCCTTCAATTTCATGGATCTAAAATCCTGGGTCTTGTCAGCTTCCCTACATGAGATCTTCTTGGGGAAATGTGTGTTCACAATATTCTTCTGATTTCTTCCCAAGGTACTTGCTTCATACTTATCTGTAATAGGAGGTATTCTTTTCTTATCCATAGTGAAAGAATGTTGAGATGGGCATGGGCCTACCTTGTGACCACTACCATTGCATACATCACAGATGTTATCAAGAATTCCAAATCTGTTTGCTATAAATAGATGAATTTGGACCTACAGATGTTACTTCTTTTTATCTAGATTTCTTCCCTTTGATACTGGTTTCCTTTTTTCTTTTTCATTTAAGGAATTCTACCAACAATCCAGTACACAATTCCCAAATATATTACAGCTCCAAAATTGACCCACAAATCTTTTATTATTTATATATTATGTATGAGGTTGTTGGTCCTTCTTCTTAATTTTTTATGATCTATTTGAAGAACCATCTTCCTCCTTTTTCATCCCATCCAACCTAGCCATAGTGGTAGGTTTGTTATCCTCATCTTTCTTCATCCATACTTTCTTAGAATTTTCTTCCAACCAGCACTTCTTGAAGGAACATATTTAGAAACAATAGTACAAGTTTGTATGGATGGTACCTTTGCTTTCTTAGCTACTTGTGATAGATCAGTGAGTGAAGTCATGATCTTCTTATCACATGTTAGAGTTATTTTGACAGTAGAATCCTCCAGTGAGCATTGATTACTAGCAAAAACTAATTCTTGAGATGGATAATCAAGAGTTTTCATAATATTCTTGTCATATGTTGGAGGTATTTCAACTTTAGAATCCTCTAATGAACATTGAGTACAAGTTTCACCTGTTTCATTCTTTTTTGAAGTCTCAATATGTGTATTCTCAAGATTTGTCAACTGGGCTTCCAATTTTTGACCTTCAATATTGAGGATGATATTCTGATCTTCAATCATGATCATCTTATCTTCACAAGTCTTATTCAATATTTCAATCTCATATTCACGCATCTAAAATTTTTTTTGTAACAAAGAGTCAAGTTCCCTGAATATCTTAGAAGTTTATTCCAAATATAAACTCTCAACTTCAGTGCTATTCTTCAGCTCAACTTTAAGTGGATGGATCTTTTCTTTTAGAGTCTTATTAACTCTCTCTTTTTCTTCAAAGACTTTAATATATTTGGTGAGATTTAAGTATTCAAGAACTTTTACTTCCAATCCCTTTTCCACATTATCAGCTTCTCTTTCCAATCGGTTGATCTCAACCTGCATGCATTGAAATATTCTAAGAAAAAGGAGAAACTCTTTCTTTAGGATTATCACGAAGATAGCTTATTATTTTATCCTGATCACTTGCGATAGAAGTGCCTTCATTTCCTATGGTAGAAACCCGAGCCACCTGCTCGATAATTTCCAAGCCTGATATTTCTTCATTATTGGAAGGGCATCGAGAACAAGAAAATTTATCTTCTTTAGACATGAGGGAATTCTTCAATTTCTTCTTCTCTTTATTTTTCCTGTTTTTCATGGTCTTTCTGGATGTAGAATTCTACTCAGAAATGACTGAATCTTTATCAAGACCGCACTTCATTGTTGAATTTAGGAAAGAAACTCAAATCCTCTTCTGAATAGAATTATTGTAGAGTATCCAACATACGTGAACCACCATATGATACCACTTGTAGGACCCCAGGACACCCTGAAGGGGATGGGTGAATCAGTGTGTCATGTTTTTCTCTTAATGTGATGGATCTTGTCCCCATGTTGGTAGGAACTTGTAATACCTGTATGATGCATATAATCAACAATCAAACATTCACATGCAATGAGTTGACACAACACTTTTACTTGGTTCACCACTAAGGGCTACATCTAAGAAGCATACACTGACTAGTTGCTGGTCATACCAAATTCTACTATTCTTTACTAGTTGTGGATTACAATGGTTCGGTCACAGTCACACTGTCCCAGGATCATTGCCTTTACATCTGTTCAGGGATAGCCCACTACGTCCCTTAGGTCACTCCCGTTGACTTCCCCCGTCTCACTGCTTTTGGTGAAGTCTCAATCATTTTATAGATGTGAGGGTCTCTTCAATAGATTCGCATTGAAGTCTTTGCCTCTACTTAGCATGAGACCCTACTTGCATCAGATTCCTGAGTTGATGCTCTTTGTTTATCAATCATCTAATTTAGTGCAATAACTGAATGCACTAAATCTCCTTATTCTCTTCCTTCAATTCCCAATACCGACACCTGACTGTATAATTTTATTTCCCTATCTTTGTGCAGATCTGAGTTTAGTTACATGAATCGTTCTTCTTCTCTTCACAGTGCACAATGAGGGTGCTAAACACCAGTCATGTGTGTGCAGTACTACTTCTCTTCGGAAAACCAAATGGTTCACTATTCTTCTATCTTCGCAAAGCAGATTTGGGAGTGCTATGTACCTGTCAAAGGCCTGCAGGACCCCCAATGTTTTCTCACACCCTTCCCAGTGTCTTGCACATAAAATTCAAACCTTATACGTAAAAATACCTTTTTGGCGTGAAAAAGGATTTTCAAAAAACTCTTCTTTTTCACGCAGAACTTCTCTTTTTCACACAACACCTTCTTTTTCGCACAACACTTCTTCTTTTCATGCACCACTCTATACCTCACTTTTTCTGCGCGTCAGATCTTGGGATTTGTCTAAGTGTCGATCCCCTCCACAATAGGAGGGGTTTGCCTCGTATTTATAGGAATTTTTGACCTTGCGCATAAAACCACTTCCTGCGCGTAAAACTATCTCTCAGTTCTTTAGATTACACGCATATTCTATTTATTTTCACGCACCACCGGGATTTCTCACGTACCTCATGACTTTTTCATCATTTTGAAAATGGAGCCTCTCTTGCACGTAAAACATAAAATCCACATCTTGCGCACAACCATCCTTTCACACACAAGTTTGATTTTCCATGCACATGGCGCGAACGTCTCCAATTTTTCACATGCCACTTGCCTTGGCCGATTTTCAGTATTTCTGATCTGATACACTGCTTGCGCAAAAAACTAACCCAGCTATTTCGCGCACAACATTTTTCCGTGCACATACCCATTTTTCTGTGGACAGCTCTAGTTTTTCAAACAGCCCATGCCTTTGCCATTTTTCGCCATTCTGAATCTGAAACACCTCTTGGGCGAAAAAATATCTCTCCACTATTTCGCGCACCGTGCTGTTTTTCACCCATGCCATGGTTTTTCACGCACGCCTCTGTTTTTTTCACGCACGCCGAAATATTTCACAAAACTCTAAATTTATCCAATTTGCAGGCCCATAAATTTGGAAAACACTGGGAAACAATGCCACCTTCAATATATTCTTCAGCCATAACCTTCATGCTTCTTTTCTATGATTTGACTTATTCATCAAATCTTCTTCTTTCATCACAAACTCCACTATCGTGATATACATCCTTTGATAGATCAGCTTTAATATCATCATATTTTAATACAATGTGAAGTGCATGGCCATCTCAGAATTCCAATCCCTTCCACGCTGTCTTCTTCTTCAACCATAATTCTCTACTTCATGAAAATCATACGATTCTATTCTTAAAGAAGTGTCTTGCATGGTTCTCATGAAATCCTGAATAATTGAATGGTCTTTATCAAATCCCCATTCTTCTTTAATCATCCTCAGATGGATTATACCTCACCATTCTTCACTATTGTAAACAATGTGTCACCTTTGCCACAAGTTCTTTGAAATTATGATCATTACAAAAATCATATAAAATTAAATTCATCCATTTCATTTGAGTACTTCTTGATCTCCTTCATTTTGATATTCATTGACAACTATTGACAACAAATACAACTTTATACACAAAGTGGACCCAACATAAAAGAGATCCCAAGACATATTCGTCAAGCTACTGCTCGGTGATTTGGAAAGGTATGATGTTGTATTTAATTTTCTTAAATTTTATCTAAATTTTAAATAAATTAATTATGGAATAATTGTAGTGTGTTAGGTATTTTTCCTGGAATGAAAACTATGGTCTATTAGGGACCTCCCATGGGTTGTTTGTTGTGGTTCCATTACAATGAGGCTTATATGGGAGATTTCCCCATTTATAACAAATTAAATTAACTTTAAATGCATTTTTAAATTGATTGAGTTAATTATAAAATGATTTTAATTACTTAATAATATATATTGTACATGAATTAGGGGATCTTGATGGTTGGATGATATTGGATGAGGTTGTATGGGACTTGGCAGTAGCTAACTAACATTGACAATCAACTGGGTAAAATATAAGAAAAGTGGATGGTGGTATCATGTACCTACCCTTTTAGTTTACGCTTTTTTATATAGGATGTGTTATGTAGTCTGTCCATTAAGGAGATCAATGTGTTTATTAACTTTTCTGTATAATTTAAATTTATCAATTGGATTTTTTAGTTAATTAATGATTTTGATTAATTAAACTGAAACACCTTGAATAGGATGCACAAAGTGCTATGGCCATGATACAAATTGCTAATGGATTGTTTTACTTTATTATTGATAGTCAAGGATTTTATTTTAGATATTCTTAGACTCAATAGATAAAACATAGGCTTTGATGTTGGGTCGGGTGAGTCGATTGACCATGTGAGTCCTCAAGAATAAAGATGGGAAATATTCTATCTTATTAATGCTGATGATGTTGGACACCCATGTACTATTTTGATGATGTTTCCAAGGGATATAATATTCCCCAAGCATTGAATTTTTACTCTAATACTTGTACATGAGGACTGAGGGACCATGTGAAGGTGCACCTACTATGCTATGACCTTGGAGACCACATTGGGTGCCTAAATTTTTGTGATGACTCTAATAAATGGTTTTTGGATATAGTTAGGGATGGTACTAGGTGTCACATTAGAACCCGTACTATTGATGAAAGCAGAGGGGATATGGATAGAGGTGAGGGTATTGGGAGTTCAGCCAAACCTAACCTTGTATTTATGTTTAACTTATTTTGTCCTAATGTAACTTGATATACATAAAGGTTTTTAATGGGACACAACCTCTAGAAATGATGGGAAGTGATGGCGTTGTTGGACCCTCTATGATAATGTAGTTTTAATAATCACAAATAATGTCAATATACATATTCTACTCTTTCATGCCATTTTAATATCTCTAAGTAAATCAATTATATCATACAGAAAAATATACTTAAACAAGTCAATAACCTATATTCATGAATAAATATGTTTACAAGTGTACTAATATATGAACTTTTGGATAACACTTATTCTTGTAATGATTTGTGTAAGACATACACTTCATAACCTTTTTAGATTCCCTGACACCAATGTTCGACACACCTAAGATGACACACCGAAGATTGACAGACTGAAGTCGACACACCGAAGTCGACACACCGAAGATGACAAACCAAAGTCAACAGACCGAAGATGACAGAACGAAGTCAACACACCAAAGTTGACACACCGAAGTTGACAGACCAATGTTTGAAACACTGAATTCGACACACCAAATTTGATAGACCGATGTTTGACACACCGAAGATGACACACTGAAGTTGACACACCAAAGTCGACACACCGAAGATGACAGACCGAAGTCAACAGACCGAATTTGACAGACCGAAGTTGAAAAATTGAAGTCGACACATCGAATTAAACACACCGAAGTTGACAGACCGATGTTACCAAACCGAAGAGAATTGAATGAAGATGACTCCCCGATATTCATAAATAACTATTTCAATTTTATTAATTCAAATTTATTTCTAACGGTCATATTTAGACAAATTAATGTTTCTGACATTATTTAATGTTGTCTGTAGGACTATCTCTAGACAGTATGAGGTACATACACATGTGAATATCTTCATGCCTAGTGTTCCATAGAGTTTAAAAGGACATCAAATTTCACTTTAAAGATATAGGGAAGAACACAATGAAATAGAGACTGCGCGAATATTAAAACAGAGGAAATAAAATCTTGAGATCACAAGAAGTTTCTATCAAGAAAAATTCTGCTAAAGCTCACAGTACTCCAAGATATTAAAGAACATAACCTTTTTCACACCTAGAAGCTGGATTACTAAAACTGCGATACACTGTTTTGAAGCCAACTTCCAGAAGAGGACTCAAATTTCTTTTTCTCTACATCCAAGGAGTCTAGAGCTCTACTGAACATCACACAAAGATTTCTAAACTCCACTCTTACTTATTAAACTCTATTGTGATCTTATAGTTACTATTTGAGAACTGTGTATATCTGTTTTGAATCACACACATAGTCTCCTGAGCTAAACTAGAGGATAACAAAATATCCTCACTCTCAATCTCTTGTTACAATTGTATCCCACATAGAACTATGGAAGAGATCTTGTGAGATCTGTTTATTTGTTTTTCCCATGAATAACCGTGGTAGAGGTCAAGTGTGACCTATACAACCTGTGTACTATTATGATCCCCAATCCGGGGTGTGGTTCAAAAGCTTATTAATATAAACTGCTTGGTGGTGGGTGGTCACCAAGTGGAGAGGACTAAGAATCTTCTTGAGATAGAACCTCTTGTTTTATCTGCTGTACTATTTATGTTATATTTTTATCTATTAAGTATTTTTGGCATTAAGATAAACTGAACTTTGATAGTTAGTTTAGAAAGTGTTTATATCTGTTTTGAATCAGTGGGTTTGTTTCAAAAGTTTTACTAATATTTTGATTGGTAAAGATAAAAACTAATCAATCTTCAGAGAAGCAAATTGAACCTTCAAGACTTTTATAAATTCACTACAAACTGACCATGTGTTTATTTTCATAGGGGGATATTATTTTGTAAAGAACCCTTTTAAACAGAAATTTTTATAGATACTCAATTCACACCCTCTTGAGTCATCTACTCCGACCAACATTTGGTATCAGAGGTGTTTTGAAAGTTATTGTTAGTTTTTCAAATCTTGTCAAATGTGATTATAGTTGTGTTTCAAAGATATTCAAATTTCTATTATTTCTAAATTTTTATCCCTTTGAAATTATTTTACAACCATTACCATGGAAAATAGATTAGAAGGGGCTGATACTAATCGACCACCTTTCTTTAAGGGAACTAACTATGCTCAGTGGAAGCTTAAAATGAAAATTCATCTAGAAATTATGGGATTCGAAATTTGGACTACTATTGAAAGTCAATATGAAATACCTAAAACTGTTAGAAACAATTGGGATGAAACTACCAAGACTGCCTATAACAATAATTGTTAAGCAATGAATGCTTTGTACTATGAACTAGGAGATGAAGAGTTTAATCGTATTTCTACTTGTAAAACTGAAAATGAAATTTGGGATACTCTCTCTGTTTCTCATTAAGAAACATATAATGTTAAAGAAATGCGATTAAATACTTATACTATCAAATATAATAACATTATAATGAAGCCCGATGAGTCAATTTCTAATATGTATCTCAATTTCAATGAAATTTTGAATACCATGATGTATTTAGGAAGATAATTAACTGGCAAAGAGAAGATCATGAAAATTATGTGATACCTACTAGAATGATGGTGTGGAACATCTGTGTCTATCATAGAATCGTGTGATATTGATAAAAATACAGTGAATGAATTGATTGGAAAATTAATGATGTATGAAGAGGAATTGGAGGTAAATCAAGAGGTGGATAGAACAAAATGAAATTTTGTAGCTTTCAAGACAACTGCATCCAAAAGTAAAGATAAAGAGACAATTCAAGCTATTGCCAAAAGCTCAAGTAGTGATGACGTTCCTTTAGATAGTGATAAAGAAATTTCCCAATTGTATTGACAATTCAAGAAATTATATATTAAAAATAAGTTCTTTAAAAATCCCAGTTACAAAAGAAAGTGCGATAATAAGGGAAATTGGGAAAAGGATTGGAAGAAAAATGATAAATTAGAAGAGATAATCTGTTATGAATGTAAAAGGAAAGGACATTTCAAGGCTGAGTTCCAAAGATGAAATAAAGTAAAAAGTATGAAAATAAGGATAGAAGGTATAAGAAAGCAATGAAGGCCACCTGGAGTGCCTCCAAAGACAGCTCAACTGAATCCGTCTCTTCTCAGAATGAGAAAGATGATATGGCTAATATGAGTTTCATGAAAAACAAAACTGAGGTAACCTCAGAATCTCATGTACATAAATCTTATATTTCTGAAAGTGAGTATGAAAATATGAAAAATGATGAACTATTAAAATATTGCATCATGTTAGAGGAAAACTATAATGAGTTGAAACATAAATATGAATCTTTGAAGAAACCACATGCTCTTACTGTAACTGCTAAATCTGAACTTACAACTAAAAAGGGAAAAAATGCCCAACTTCCCAAAGAGAACAATGAGTTAAAAATGTCTAATGAACAATTGAATAAAGACTTAGAAAATTTTAATAATGGGAAAATACTCTTACTCAAATTATTGGTAAAAAATAGCTCCTAAGTATACTTCTAGGATAGGATATCAACCAGGTCAAAGGAATTTATCCAAATCACATTTCATACCCAAATCTGGAAAATTTGCTTCTTTTAAAAAAAACCAAAAATTGTACTACAAGTTATAGTTCCACAAATTATTTTAATGTATCCAATTCTTCAGGACCAAACAATGTTTACTTTTCAAACACTTTTATTCTGAATATAGGAAACCTATAAAACAGTTGTGGGTTCCTAAGGCTTATATTGCTAATGTATGTTGACCTAGACCAATATGGGTACCAAAGTCATTTCTTGGTTAAAGTGTTTTGTAGGTAAACGACCTAAAGAGATCCTATAAAAATATGTAGTACTTGGACAGTGGGTGTTCAAGACATATGACAGGGTTTTTTTCAAGATTTAAAAGTATTATCAAGATTGATGGAGGACATGTCACATTTGGTGACAATGGTAATGGAAAAATCATTAGCTTAGGCCTAATTGGTAACACTAACTCTATTTCAATTTTTAAAGTACTATATGTTGATGGACTGAAGTATAACCCTCTTAGCATATCCCAACTGTGTGATGATGGATTTAATGTTAAATTAAAAAATTATTCATTCCATGTTTTTCATGCCAATAATAATTTAGTATTTACTGCTTTTATAATTGATTATGTATATGCTATAAATCTAGACACACTAGCCTCACAGAATGTCTCTTGTCTAAATGCCTTTCACAAAGAGTCCTGGATCTAGAATAGAATACTAGGACATTGTAATATACAATCTCTTAGGAAGTTAACTTGAAAAGGCTTAGTTAGAGACTTACCCAGATTAGAGTTTCTAAACAACATAGTTTGTAATCCATGTCAAAAAAAGAAAAGAATATAAAATCTCTTTCAAACCAAAGAAAGAAGTAACTAATTCTCATCCTCTCAAGTTGGTTCACATGGACTTGTTCGGACCATCTAGAGTTTCAAGTCTCAATGGTAAGCACTATGTTTATGTTCTTGTAGATGATTTATCTTGGTATACCTGGACCTTTATTTTGGCTCATAAAAGTGAAGCATGTTCACACTTTACCAAGTATTCTTAGACTGTAGAAAATCTTAGAGGACTTAAGATTAAATCCTTATGAAGTGATCATGGTCGTGAGTTTGAGAATCAAGATTTTGAAGCTTTTTTCTCACAAAATTTCTATAATCATAACTTCTCTACACCTAGGACACCTCAATAGAATGGTGTTGTAGAAAGAAGAAATACAACCTTATATGTAATTGCTCGGACTATGCTTAATGAATATGATTTACCAACTTATTTTTGGGCTGAAGCTATTAATATAGCCTACTAAATAATTAAATGAGTCTTAATTAGACCCATTATTAAGAAAAATCTTTACGAGTTGTGGAATAACAGGAAACCCAAAGTATGTTATTTTAAAGTGTTTGGATGTAAAGATTATATCCTAAATACTAAAGATAATTTAGATAAATTTACTTCCAAAAGTGATGAAGGAATATTTCTTAGATATTATACATCAAGAAAAGACTATAGAGTCTTTAATAAAAAATCCAAATGTGTGGAGGAATCTATACACATCAAGTTTGATGAAGCAAATCCACATGATCCAAAGACCTCTCAAGAAAATATTGAAGAGGATATTTCCATTCTGGACATAAATGATACAACCTCAAATCATCATGTGAAGGAATATGTGAAAACTTCTATTTATGGAAATTCTCTACATCCTAACTATAGTGAACCAGATCAAACTGAACAACCTGAAATATCAAGTCCTACTTTCTCTAGACCAACTAAAACCCTTAAGAATCATCCCTTAGATGTTGTTGTTAAAGATTTATATTGAGGAACAAAAACTAGAGATTCCTTGAGAAACCAAGTTGAACATAAATCCTTCTTGTCACAACTTGAACTTAAAAATATCAATGATGCAAAAAATAAGGAATTTTGGGTAATGGACATGAAATAAGAACCTAATCAATTTTAAATAAGTAATGTTAGGAAACTTATAGATAGACCTAAGGATAATTTGACCATTAGAACCAAATGGGTGTTTAGAAATAAGGTAGATGAACTTGGAAATATAGTTAGAAATAATTCTAGATTGGTTGCACAATGATATAATAAAGAAGAGGGAATTGATTATGAAGAAACTTTTACACCAGTAGAAATACATGAGACAATTAGTATCTTACTTGCTTACGCAACCCACTTGAATTTTAAACTTTATCAAATGGATATCAAAAGTGCATTCTTGAATGGTTATATAATTGAGGTTTTTTTTGTTAAAAAACCCCTAGGATTTACAAATACACATTTTCTAAACCATGTGTTCAAATTATTGAAAGCTTTATATGGTTTGAAACAAGCTGCAAGATCATGGTATGAAAGGTTAAGTAACTTTCTTATTTCTAAAGTTTTTACAAAAGGGCTCGCAGATCCTACTTTATTTATAATAAGAGTTTTGAAAGAAGTTTTAATAGCCCACATATATGTAGATGATATTATCATTGGATATTCTAAAAATTATTTATGTAATGATTTTTCAAACATAATGCAAAGAGTGTTTTAAATGAGTTTAATGGGTGCACTTAAATATTTTCATGGATTTCGAAAATTTCAAAATAAAGAAGGCATAATATAAAATCAAAGTAAGTACACAAAAATCTTTTGAAAGATATGGATTTGATAACATTAAGTGCAGTGAAACTTCTATGAGTTCTACATGTACGTTAGATCTTGATGAAAATGTAAAAACAGTTGATCAAACTTCTTATAGTGGAATGATTGGGAGTTTTCTGTACTTAACTACTATTAGGCCAGATATTATGTTCAGTGTGTGTTTGTGTGTGAGATTTCAACTAAACCCAAATGAGTCACATTTAAATGCTGTTAAAAGAATTTTCATATACCTCAAATATACAACTAATTTAGTATTATTCTATCCTAAAGGACATCCTTTTGATTTAGTTAGCTATTCAGATGCAAATTTTTGTGGATGCAAGTTAGATAGAAAGAGTACCTCTAGAACATATCAATTTTTGGGAAATTCATTTATATCTTGGTGTAGTAAAAAGCAAAATTCAGTTGCATTATCAACTAATAAAGCAGAATACATTGCTGTAGGTAGTTGTTGTGCACAAATGTTGTGGATGAAACACACCTTAATAGATTGTTGATTTTATTTCAGACATATCCCCATAAACTGTGACAACACAAGTGCTATTATAATTTCTAAGAATCCAATTTCTCATTCTAGAACAAATCATATTGATATAAGACATCACATTTTGAGAGATCATTATCAAAAAGGTGATATAACCCTTGAGTTTATTAGGACTGAACATCAACTTGGTGATATATTCACTAAACCCTTAAATTTTGAGAGAATAAATTACATCAGGCATGAACTAGGAATGATAAATTAGTAGATGATCCTTAAAACTAATCTTATGAAACCTATCTTGTCAATCCAATCTCATGAAACCAATCTTATTAAACCGATCCTTGAAACCAATCTCATGAAACCGATCATATCAAACTGATCCTTGAAACTGAACTCATGAAACTGATATTGTCAACCGATCTCATGAAACTGATCCTGTCAATCTGATCTTCTTCAAGCTGATCACATAAAACCGATCTTGTCAAAATGATCCTTGAATCCAATCTCATGAAACTGATCTTATCAAACCGATCCTTGAAACTAATCTCATGAAACCGATCTTGTCAAAATGATCCTTGAAGTCGATCTCTTAAAACCGATCCATGAAACCGATCTCTGGAAACTGATTTCTTGTAACTGATCTCTTGAATCCAATCTCTTGAAACTGATCCTTGAAACCGATACCATGAAACCTATCTTATTGAAACTGATATTCTTGAAACTGGTCTTCTTGAAAACGATCTCTTGAAACCTATCTCTTGAAACCAATCTCTTAAAACCAATTTTCTTCAATCCGATATTATGAAATTGATCCCTAAAACCGATTCATTAACACCGATGTATTTAAGGATTGTTCTGTAATTCAGTCTGTTTTTAAATAAAATGACCCTGTTTTGTATTCTTCATTTTGCTGCGTTTAAATTTGTATGATTTTTGATTTAAAATCCCTAAATTATATATTTAGTTCAATACATCCTGATATTTCACCTTCCCCCCTACTGAAAAGCTTTCTACCTTTTGTCACACTCCCTCTCAACTCTCGACCTCTCAACATTGTTGGAATTTGAAGCCCTGTCATGGTGTTGACCAAACATGCAATGGAAGAACCTAGAAAATATCCTTCTGCTAAGCTTTAGAAAGATGAGTCTAGTGGGACTGCAAAACTGAGCTTGGAAAGATGAGTGGTTATGGATAAAAAAGAGGTGTCTACTGAGTGGCTTCTATGAAGCAAATATTTTTTCTTGAAAGTACTAGAATCTCAAGGATGGCTCTGTTGGTTCTCCAATAATGAAAGACCATATTATCCCCAGCTAGTGCATGAGTTCTATCAACATTTGAGGATATCCTCAGATGAATCTGAGGCAGCAAAGATAAAGTCAGTAGTAAAGGGAAAGGAGTTAGCTTTCTCATCTAAGGAATTGGTTTATTTCTTAGAGATACCCCATGAAGGTGTTTATGCTGACTATCCTAGTAATATTCCACCTTCCTATAATTTTTTCTCTTATGAAGATGCTCTGAAGGAGATGACTGGAAATGGATAATCCAAGAGAACAGTTGAAAATGAATTCAGATGAGAAGTAAGACTTCTTTTTGATTTCATAGAACATCAAATCTTCCCGAGGATGGGATATTTCTCTACTGTGAAGTATAATGATGTTTTCTTGATCTTTTTGTTGAAAAATGGTATAAAAGTGAAACAATGTAGGTATCTAATGATGCATATCTCTGATTTTATTAAGCCATCCAAGAAGGAAACCTTCTTGTACTATTTGAGGTTGATTTTTGCCATGTTGAAAAGGGTAGGTTGTGTATAATATGGAGATGAAGTGATAAGTGCCAGAAGTGTTTTTTGTCTTCAAAAATACATTTGTAAGAGGATGAAAATCTTATGGAACCCATGGAAGATATGTTGGGTAGGAGATGAGGAAAGTATATATGAGGATTTCAATCTAGTTTACCACCCTTCTAGACCAATGGATCAAGTTGATCCAGGTCTCAAACCAGGAGAGGTTCCAATTTATTCTAATGAGGAAGCTGAGCCTAAAGTGCCAAGAGAATAAGGATCTCCTTTTGATGATAGGAGTGATCCTGACATTGATGAAAGTCCCAAGGACATGTCTTATGGACCTGCTAGTCCACCTTTGGACTTTCCCCTAAGAGAATATTTATTAGGTGATGATGATATGGAAGAAACTGAAGTTACTGGAGTTGAAGTCTATGTTAGTAAATCTGACGAGGAATCATATGATTATTATGATGATGATGGTGATAATGGAAGAAATGAGGAGCTTGTAAGTGACTCTTTAAAAATGAGACAACATGTGGTTGAAAGATCTATTGAGGAATCTATACATAGAGCTGGTGAGGGTGATGAACATGTTGAACAACAGGATGTTGGTAATCTAGATGCTGAACATGAGGAAAAATCCCCCCTTCCTAATGTTAAAAATCAAGAGATCATTCAGGAATTGAATGATTTTATTGCTGCTATCCAAGAGGAAGAAGATGTGGTTCCAGTGCCTCAAATTGAGGAAGTGCCTGGTGAAGCTGGAGTAGCTGGAGAAAAAGAGGAACTTGAAATTCGGTTGGTTCCTGTTCCCAGACAAGTTATTATGGCCCAAGACCAGGATGAAGAAGTTGATGATGATAATGTTATTCTATATCCTCAGAAAAGAAGGATCAGAATTGATACTATTGAGATAAGAGACTAGACATGTACTAGAGATGAGAAATGAGTTGAATTCCTTAACATCTGACTTCAAGAACACCTTTAGTGGTGTTCTGGAAGTTCTTTGGAACTTGGTAACTCATTTATTCAGTGTTGACCTAAATAATTTGAAAGAAGAACTGGGGAAAATGTTTACAGTCCCATCCAGTTCTAGGAGTGGGAAAAGTGCTATTGCTGATTTGGAGTCTCTCAAGGTTGTAATGAGAGAGGAACTTCGAAAACTTCAGAGTGTTTCAGACAAAGAAACCCCTGAAAATGTACATCAAAATATAGATCTTTTATAAAATATGGTCAGACAGTGTACAAATGAAGCCTCTATTGCTCAGAAAGAGATTCAGGAAAAGGTGGATAATTATTTCACTAAATTTAAACCAAGCATGATCTCATCAATAGCTTCAAGTTTCTCGTATAAAATCATAGAATTCCTCTAGTCACAGAAGAATTCAAGAATAAATTCTTTCAATTAAAAGAGCTTACACCTTTGCTGAGTAAATTTATGGAAAATAAGGATGATTTTGAGAATACGTTGCAATATGGTGGTGAAATCAATAATGATTTCATCAATATCCTTAAGCATTATCTGCATGTTCAAGCTGAGGCTATTGTGGTCCCTCCAGCTGCTTCAATTGGTTCTACCTCTTAGCCTCCTACTCAAATGTCTATCTCTCAGGCCCTTTACCAAATTTGACTGATCATCACAGAGAAAAATCCATGTCGAGAGTTATTAGAAAGGTAGCCTAGCCTTGCAGATACTATTCCTACAGGTGTTGCCCTGCCTGGTGTTATCATTAGACCACCTCTTCGCTCTACCACTCCCAAACCTTCTCCTTCTCCCTCAGATCATTCATACAAAGGAAAAACCCCACAGCATCCAAACCCTTAGTTATGGATTGTTTCTTTTTGATAGGGATTTGGTCTTTTTGTTTGTCTTGTACTTTTATGCCTCTTAATGGAAATCTTTATGATGTCTTTCTTTTCTGTTATTTATCCTTATCTATTTTTCTCTCTTTATTTTTTTTTGATAATCCCAAAAGGGGGATAAAATAAGGCATACATTATTTATCTAAGGGGGAGAATTTCTGGTTTAGGACACATGGCATGTACTCACCTTAATCTATTTATTGAGGGGGAGATTTGTTTTAAAAATTCAAACAAGTAAAGAATTTTGTCATATTGGAAAATTACATTCATTACAGTATTCTATGTCAGTATATCTTTATTCTATATATTTTTTCATGTATTCCATAATTTTTTATTATAAAAAATGGGGATATTTTTTAACCCTCTATGATAATGTAGTTTTAATAATCACAAATAATGTCAATATAGAGATTCTACTCTTTTATTCCATTTTAATATCTCTAAGTAAATCTATTATGTCACACATAAAAATATACTTAAATTAGTCAATAACCTATATTCATTAATAAATATGTTTATAAGTGTATTTATACATGTACTTTTGGATAACACTTAGTCTTGTAAAGATTTGTGTAAGACAGACACTTCGTTACCTTTTTAGATTCCCTGACACCAATGTTCGACCCACTGAAAATGACACTCCAAAGAATGATAGAACGAAGTCAACACAATGAAGTCGACACACCGAAGATGAAAAATCGAAGTCGACACACTGAAGACGACAGACCAAAGTCAACACACCGAAGTCGACACACCAAAGTTGAAAGACCAATGTTCGACACACCGAAGTCGACACACCGAAGATGATAGACCGAAGTCGACACACTGAAGTTGACATACCAAAGTTTACAAACCGAAGTTGATAGACCAAAGTCGACACACTGAAGTCGACACACCAAAGTTTAGAGACCGATTTTACCAAACTGAAGACAACAGACTAAAGATGACTCACTGATAGTCATAAATAAAGTTTTCAATTTTATTAATTTATATTTATTTATAATAGTCATATTTTGACAAATTAATGTTTCTGACATTATTTAATGTTTTCTATAGGAATATCCATAGAAAGTACGAGGTACATGCACGTGCGGATATCTTCATGCCTAGTGGACCCTAGAGTATAAAAGTACTTCAACTTTCACTTAAAAGATATAGCGAAGAACACACTAAAATAGAGACTGTGCAAATTTGAAAATAGAGGAACTCAAAGATTGATATACCAAGAAGTTTATAACAAGAAAAATTCTGCTTAAGCTCATAGTACACTAAGACATTAATGAGATGAACTTTTTTCACAACTGGAATCTGGATTACTAAAACTGTGATACTCTATTTTTAAGACAACTTCCATAATAGGAATCGAATTTCTTTTTCTCTACATACAATGATTTCAAAGCTCTACTGCACATCACACAAAGATTTATAAACTACACATTTCCTTATTAAAATCTATTGTGATCTTGTCATTACTATTTGAGTAGTGTTTATATCTATTTTGTATCACACACACTGTCTTCTGAGCTAAACTAGAGGATAACAAAATATCCTCACTCTCAATATCATGTTACACTTGTATCCCACATAGAACTATGGAAGAGATCCTGTGAGATATATTTATTTATTTTTCCCATGAATAAATATGGTAGAGGTCATGTGTGACTTTGATAGTCTATGTGCTATTGTGAACCATGATCCAGGGTGTGGATCAAAAGTTTATTATTATAAACTGCTTGGTGGCGGGTGATCACCAATTAGAGAGGACTAAGTCTCTGCTTGAGACTGAACCTCTTGTTTTATATTCTTTGTTGTTTATCTTATATTTTTATCTGTTATGTATTTATAGTATTAAGATAAACTTAACTTTGATTGTTATTTTAACATGTGTTTATATCTAATTTGAATCAGTAGGTTTGTTTCAAAAGTTTTACTAATCTTTAGATTGGGAAAGTTGAGAACTAATAAATCTTTTGAGAATCAAATTGAACCTTAAAGACTTTCATAAATTCACTAAAAACTGACTATGTGTTTATTTTCATAGGGGGATATTATTTTGTAAATAAACCTTTTTAACAGAAATTTTTTATAGATACTCAATTCATCCCCTCCTGAGTCATCTACTCCAACCAATAGGTGTCATTGAGAATTCTCAAAGGTTTTCTCTAGGATTTGGATTTTGATCCACAGAGGAATTCTTTGGATGTTGTGATTCTACCTTGGGTCCCTAGGTATCCTAGTGTAAATAGGATCTGTTTTGGTAGATTCTCTTAGGATCTATCTTGGAATGTTGTAAATGGTGGTTTCATAGAGTGAAATGTTTTTGTGATATGTATGGTATACACTAAAGGGTTGTTTGATGGATGAATGGAGTACTCCTATAGGAGAGGTTAGTTGTGATTCGCTTGGGGATTATACTTGGGTTGAGAAAACCCCAATATGGGTGGTATGTGATATTGATTTGATCTTCCTTGGATTGGAAGCTACGTTAGACTCAGAGCTTCTATACTATTAGATTTCTATCAGTTGAAGCTAGATATGATTGGAGATTCCTTGGATTATAAGATTATGTATGGTTAAGATTCAATTTATTTAAATTTGTGATGATTTAGGGGTTTGTAATGTTATATCATCAAGGGGGCCTTACAGTGGGGGATCAGAGCCTAAGATCTAATGGGTGTCTTTCAATATTCTAAGGTGTGGCTGGTCTAGTATACTAGTCTAAGCATGGATTCGGGTCTGTGATGCTTATGGAGATTATGATTGAATGATAACACTCCCATATGGGTGGTATGTGATACCTTTAGGTGTATAACCTCAACAAGAAAAAAACCCGTAGCAGAGTCCAGTGATACAGTGGTTGGGATAATTTCTTGGCGTGCTCAGCGGCATTTCAACATTAGGACATAACATTTTTTTTTTGTTATTTTATTTCTTGTTCCGAATTAATTTATTTATATTAACCTTGTCTAGTGAACATATCACTACATATGTTTGTTGGTATGGAACAATGTTGGTGGTTATATAATTAGGTATGTACTCACACCCTGCTAAGGCCACCATTACACATGGGTACCTGAGAAGTTCTCACATAATTATTGTAGGAACATGTTGGGATGAGGCCTGAGATAGTATGGTTGAGCGGGGTGGCTTAGATGAGGCTTGAGATTGGGAAGAGGTATGGATCACAAATTAAGTGGAAGCATTTTGATTTGTTTCTTTTTTTACTAACATCTATACATAATAAGCCTAGTGGGAGGCATATGTATGTTTGACATGGATGTTCAGGCCTCATTGATTTTCATCTATTTTTATGGGGTTTTATATTTACTATTGCCTCAATTCAGTTTATTATTATTCTATGTACTCTATTATGCATGTGATGTATAGATATTTATATATAATTTCACACACTAATAAAAGGTATATATCCTCCCCATGATACATCCATAGACCCTCACTTCTTATTAGTAGTCTCTGGAATTTGGGAGGCTGTACACGTGGTACAATAATGACCCTTTATCTAGGAATTAGTTTGTTGATCAAGGTTGTGGGATATTACAAAGTGGTATCAGATATTTATTTTTTTTATTTGTTGCAAGATGGTAGACATGAGACCTAGGTATCTTCCATAGTTTGTGATATAACTCGGTTTGGTGTATTGAAAACACATTTCTCATGCGAATTCTAAGTTACTAGGGTATGAGATTGATGTTCTTGGATTGTAATATTATTGTTTTTTGTGATTTTTACCTCATGCGACCCACATGTGGGTTTGATATTTATGATTTATGGTTATGGGTGATGGATCTTGAACCTTTTTTAAGATACCCATTATTGGATTTTTGACTCTTGTACTATAGATGTAAGAAATGTAGCATGAATCATATCAAACACAAATGATCCACATGATATAGTCATGATAATGTTACTTTTTTCATTTATGGTTGGGGACCAACTATTTAAATTTCTATAAAATTATATTTTGGATTTTTTCTCTATATGTACTAAGTGGCATTGTACTTAGTTGGAATAATTTGTATATATGTTTTATTCTATTGGTAGGTCTTGAAGATCCTATGGAGGTGATGGTGGTATGGTCCCATTAACATGGGATGAGTAGAGATCCTAAGTGGTCAGTGAGAGGATTTATCATCTTAGAGATGAACCCCTTGGGATAGGTTTGAAAGAGGCTCAGTTATTTGATGTTCCAGTAACAACCTATATGATTTTTTACCATATATCATGGAATGATGATCTACTTAACTGATCTAGTGGGTTTAAGTCACTTAATTCATGCTTTCTATGATGATTCTAATATGTGTGTGTATAAACTTGAATGGTGAGACATAATTCTCTAGGGGAAATCTCGCGTATGAATACTCTTGAGAATTAGTGCCCATCTAAGAGGTTGGGATGGAATGTGAGTTACCATGTGATGTTATGATGGGTTAAATGAGTACTATATAATGAGTTATGACTTGATACCTAACTATTTTGGTCAATATGGTAGGATCTAGAGACTAGGTGTCATGTGAATCATTGTTTAGTGTGTTAGTGAGCTGTGTTCAATGTAAGGGTGACCCTTGAGAGGGGTTGGCCTATGGTTTGTGTTTTGTTTAGTGACACTGAGCACATGAAAGTACTTTGGAACGTTTTATTGATGCATGGTTTTGCAATGGAATGTTTAATATAGGTATGGTGGTACCAAAGATTCTATGGGAAATGCAACTTATGTTCTAGTGGTGTTGGATGAACTATTGATCCTGGTGTGAGTTTGGGTGGATTATTTTGTTTTTGAACAATGTTGATGGAAGTGATGAGAATTGTATTTACCATTAGTGCATGATACCAATTTAAAAAGTGAATTAGTGGGTGGCCTTGTATGAGACAAGGGTTGAAGAGATTTGATGAGATGTTATAGGAATGGTTTCCCGAGGTCTGATGGAATTAAGTAGGGCCTCTATGGTGAGGGATATTTTGGAAAGGGATTGGGTGAAGTGGGATGACTTATTCAATTGTAATCATGGAAAGGTATTGGAAGGATAATGAGAATGGCTTTGGAGGAGTGATACATGAGTGATGTTAAAACCTATTAATGTCATTATTGAGTAGTATAATGTTAATCCTATCGTGGTGAGTGTGAAATAATTCATGGAAGTACAAACCTTACATTGAAAGGGTCGTGTGAGTATGTAATTAGTTATAAGGTGATCACCATTTGAATTTGGATTCCAATCGGAAAATGGATCTGGTTACATATTGATTACTTGATGAATGACAGGTATGAATTCATATTGGGTATTGGGTGAAGTTAAAGCATGGGAATCATTTTTGGAATGGTTTTTGATGGCTCAAATGTGTTTGATTTGGGTGTGTTGGTGCTTGTGGTTAGAAAGATCATGCAAAAAATTTTATTAGGGTGATGGATCTGCTCAGTAATCATATGGAGTGTTGAGTATAGACATTGGAGTGGGTTCTTGGATGACCATAGGATTCCTTTGGGTTAAGGGAATCATAATCAGGTAAGTTGGAGAGTGTCAATAGCTATAGGAAAGAACTTTGAAATAAAGTCATCCATAGGGGGTCATTTAATGTTCCTTCTCGTTGTTCAATTCATTTGGTTATAAAATGCATCAGGTGCATCGTTTTGGACACAGTGGAGTGTTGCTAGGATCATCCCGGACTTTTCAAAGAAAAGTTAAAATAATATAGTTTTTAGCCTTGGTTAATTAGAGATAAACTCATTTATAATGGAATTGATAATGAGGAGTGGAATTGTTAAATATGTTCATCTGTGGGGTGTTATAAACTTCATCAGAAGAATCAATGGGACCTGAGTATGGAATTTCAATGGGAAATTCCAATGGAGGAGGATCTAAAACTTTGGAATTTTGGTGTTATGGGTAAAGGCCTATAGTGGGTAGTACCATAGGTTTAAGGGATAACTAGACAAGAATGTGGAAATATATTGAGATGGATAGGCATTTTGGATTACTATCTTGGAGTTTTTGAAATAGTTATGGGAGTTGATTTGTGGGTCGGTGGATTAAGTGCAATAAATTATAGGTTGCTCTATACAAGTATGTTTGTACTTTAAAGGAATAATGTAGGAATATAAATATCTTTTGGAGGTATAGATAGGTCTGGATGATTAGTTTTATGAACATTGAGGATTCTTGAGGATGAGAAGTGTTTTAGTGGGGAGGTTGTAAAATCCCATGTTTGTATGAGCTATTTAAATTCAGAAGGAAATTGAATCTATGGTGTAGTGGATGGAATGAATTTTGAATAATATTTCAGAGTATAATTATAATGGATAGAACCCCTTATATTACTCAATTTAGACTTGGAATAATGTCCCTTAGAGGGTCCTAGGGATTTGGGAGTGTATCATGGGTTTAGGACATGAAGTTCAAGTCTTTGGAAATATTGAGTTGGGTGCATGGTTAACACACTATTGGTGATAACCGTGCACCAAAACCATGTATCTTAAATTGTAAAATAGAATGGTTTATGAAACCTTATTGTATGACCATAGAAATTGTGTGTGTGCCTATAGAGGTGTAGATTCTTATCACATGGCTAGTGAACTATTTATAAAATTGTACACTATTACCATTAATGTTGGAGAGTCTTGGGTAGTGTTGGATGCATGATTGGAACATGGTTTCGCCAATCATATAGAAAAATAATTTCCCCTTAAAAATTGGAAAAATACTACTTTTCACCTCTAATATATTAAGACTCCAGCCCCCTTTCCTCCTCCATTGCATGTGAACCCCTTCTAACTGAGATCCCTCTCCCTCTTTCTTTCTTCCAAGGATTTGGGTGATTCTATGGGCATTATATTTGATTTTTGGTGAGTCTCCTTACTCTAATGGATTTCATTCCAATTCTAATTTCTTTTCCCTAAATTTTGAGTTCCTTGGTTAGGGATTTTAGATTTGGTTCCACTAGATCATGGTGGAATAATCATTATACCATAGGTTTTCTGCTGGGCTTATGTAGAGGAGATATAGAGATGACTTATACGAGCCTTTGATATATGATCAGGAAAGGTAATGGGACATAGTGAATTTTATTATGTTTTTACTAAATTATAATTAAATTAATTATGTAATATATACTGCATGTTAGTCCTTTTTCTTGAAATGAGGTTGGGGGTTCTCTATGGACCTCCTATGAATTAATGGTTATATTTCTGGTACAATGAGGTATTCCGATAGTATTCTAACACTAATTCTATATTAAATTAATTTATAATACATTATTAAATTGATTAAATTAATTATAAATTAGTATAAAATAATTAATTAATATATTGGACAAGAATTAGTGGTTTGAGATAGTTGGATGAGATTGGTTGAGGATGGATGAGACATGGAGGCAATTGATGGCCTTTGGGAATCGATTAGAGAAAAGCTATGAACCGTGGTAGGTGGTATGAAATACCTACTCTTATGATTTATGCTTGTTTGTGTAGTATGGGTTGTGAGGTCTCACCACTAAGGTGATTTGTGTGTTTAATTAATTGAGCTATATAATTAAAATATATCAATTGAATTGTTTAATTAATTAATCTAAAACACCACAACTAGAATAAAAAAATGAAAAGCCCCAATGGAACTTGGTACTTGTTAGTTTTTCTCAGTTTACAATGTTCGAGGCATTAAATTGATACATGATTAGAATAGGAAGGTTGACCATAAGATCTGGAAATAGGTTGAGTGAGTGGACCGACATTATGAGTCCTTAAGAACAGACATTGGACCTGTGGAATCTGTTAATTGTTCCTAATGTGATAAACACTACAAGGATGGAAAGGTCATGCGATTTTTATGATGATGTAAAGGGATGTAGTATTACCCATGCATAAATTTTTGTTTTGAGACTTGGACCTAGAGTAAGGGCCCTTATGAGGGTGCCTATATTATGATGTGACCTAGGGGACACTAGTGGGTTCCCCAATAACTGAGTGGACCCTTAACAAGGCTATGTGGCTATGGGTGAAGATGGTACTTGGAGTTGCCTTAGAACCTATGTAATGACCCACCAATTCTCATTGGCCTGAGAGTGCAATGAGTCATTACTAGGCCTCAAGTGACATCCCTAAGGCGCCAACGGCTGGAAATAAATGCTGATGGGTTTCAATGCAAGTGGGGGATGATTTACCCTTTGAGAAATAAACCAACCAAACATTTCAGACAACCACCATATGATGCATGATAAAGAAACAACCTACTCACTCATTACCAAAAGAGAACTACACTATTATAAAACCAATACATAACCAACACAATATTAGAGTACAAAGAGGAAAAATAAACAAAGGCCCAAAACAAACCAAGAAACACTCCACGATTCCACAATGAGCTCCATGCACCAAGCACCACCACATCTCCCAAGCGTCCCCACGAACCACTAGTAATGAGATGCATTACCTTTACATGTGTCTCGGAAAACGACATCTGCAAAAGAACCAAAGTTCCAAAGAAGGGGTGAGTATAAAACTCAGTAGTTTTTCCCTAATGACTTCCCTACTCACGCCACTAGGATAAAAGAGTTAGCCACATTTATATAAAAACATTTTATATAAAACATTTTCACCAAAGCAGTCTATAACTAAATATAAACAAGTTTTCCAAAACCATCCATGCTCAAAAGCATCAATGTGAAATTTAAACCAGATTTTCCAACATGTTATTTTTCCAGAAAAGTAACCAAACAAATTCCAACCCATTTAAAAAACATTCCGTTTTGGCATACCCATCCATTTCACAAACCCATGAAATCAACCATGCATGCTTTGCTATGAAAATTCCATACTCATGAGAAGTATATCGTCAATCTACCAAGTCATCACCAGGTAATTACTTCCCATGTTCCATTACACCTTTGGCACCGAGCACAAGGTCATATTTCAACCAAGCCTCGTACATATTGTTACCACATGCCATTAAACGTTTGGCACCGAGCACAAGGTCCTATTTCAACCAAGCCCCATACATGCAATATAAACACACACCACGCATTCCCAACAATCATGCCAAACCATATTTTCAATAAAAAACCTTTTATTGAAAACCATTTTCCATCCAAACCAAGTGTTTTCAAACAATTGAAGCCATTTCAATAAATCCACTTTTTATTGAAAACCAAAACCATAAAAACCATTTCAATAAAACACCCTTTTTATTGAAAACCCATTTCCCATCAAACCATTTACAATTTAAGAAATTTCATAATTTGAAATCAACATTTTAAATTCAAATATCCAAGTCACTTTGCACACAATTCTCCAAGATTTCACAATTTCATCAAAACAATAAATTATCACTAAAGAAGATTTATTCCATTATTTTCACAATCAATTCCATTCAAATAACCAATTTGAAACTAAGAAAACCAATTCTAACAATAATATTCTAGAGTGAAGCCACCTACCTTAAAGGTTTAGACGAAAACCACAACGGTTGAAGAACACACAAGAAGACCAGGTAGATTCTCCAAGAATCCTCCTTAGATATCTTCTCCAAACACAACCAAGAAAAAATCTTGTCATATTTGGTATCCACAAACTTAGATCTACCCATAAAGAGCATATATCTAAGAAACCAATAGAAGATGAGAAGTATATCTAAGTAGATCTAAGAAATCGATCAAGAACGATCACATACCTCAAGAATCTGGCTTCGATTCTCCAAGAGAAGCCTTTGGATCACCACCCAAACGATGGGAGAACCCTCCTTGACCTTAGGAGAACCAAAATACTGAGTTAGGGCTGCTTAAGAGCTTAAAAGAGGCATTTAGAGGAAAAAACATGTGAGATACACAATTTAGTGATCTAATTTAAGTGCCCGCACGGTTAGTCCGCACGATTTGACAAACCGTGCACTAACCGTGCGTTAGCTACTGCCTCGACCATCCTTCTCGCATAGCCTCATCGCATAGTTTCACTTAACCGTGCACTGACCATGCGGAAGTCACTGCCTCCCCAGTCAGCCACGCACGGTTTGGTCTCACGATTTAGACAAACCGTCCGCCTCCCATGCGCCTTCGCCTTTACCTCAAACTTCAATCCAGGATCTCCCGACTCTCCCATACGTCACCCTTAAATTTTCAAACCAAGAAAATCATAATGTAAGGGTTACATACCAGAAACCAGGGGTGCTACATTCTCCCCACCACTGGCCTTTCCATCCTAGGAAAGTACAAAACCACTGCTTGTCTGAAAGAGTTCTGTCCACTACTGTTTCATTTCTTTCTCGTGTTCCCAAGTCTCTTCCTGAATCTTACCATGTTTCCACAAAACCCACACTAGAACGATGCTTTTTTCACGCAAGACTTTATCCTTCCTATCCATAATCTGTACCAGGATATGTACCAATGAAGCATCCAACTGTAGGTCAACGTGATCCCATCTGATCACATGGTCAGGATCGGGTTTATACTTCTTCAACTGAGATACATGGAAGACATTATGAACTACACTGAACTGTGGTGGTAATGCCAACCGATACTCCACCTCACCAACCTATTCTAGTATCTCAAAAGGGACTATATATCTAGGAGATAACTTTCCCTGCTTCCCTAAATGGCGATGTCCAAGTCTTGGAGAGATCCTCAAGAAGACATGATCACCCACAACGAACGACAATAGTCTTCGATGGTGATCTGCATAATATTTATGATGACTCTGATCTGTCTCCATCCTCTTTCTAATCAAATGAATCTTCTCCATTGTTTCTTGGACAAGTCTTGGCCTAACTAGTGAAGTCTCACCTGTTTCCACCCAACAAAGTGGAGAACCAAAAGGACGCCCATACAATGCTTCAAACAGATCCATGTGTATCGAGGCCTGATAACTGTTATTTTATGAGAACCCCACTAGGGGTATATGCTCCTCCCATGAGCTACCAAAATCCATTACACAAGACCACAACATATCTTCCAACATTTGTATCGTCCGCTCTGATTTCCTATCCGTTTGAGGATGATATTCCATGCTCATCATCAACTGCGTCCCAAGGGCTTGCTGTAATGATTTCCAAATAGGAGATGTGAACCTCATATCTCTATTTGAGACTATAGACATTGGTACCCCATGCTTCTTTATTACTTCTCCGATATAGATTTTTGAAAGATATTCCACCGTATGAGTTTCACGAATATGGATGAAATGGACCTACTTGGTTAGAAGATCCACTATCACCCAAATGGAATTGTGTTTCCGGACCTTTCATGGAAGACCTGTTACAAAATCCATTTATATCTGATCCCATTTCCACACTAGGATAGGTAAATATTGTAACATACCATCTGGTCTCTGATGCTCATCTTTAACTTCGTGACAAGTTAAGCACTACGAGATGAACTCGGCCACTTTCCTTTTCATGCCGCTCTACTAAAACTGTGCCTTCAACACCTTATATATCTTTTGTGTACCTGGGTGTACAACCCATCTTGAATGCTGGTAAACATGAATGAGTTGTTCCTGAGTAGTTAAAGATACAACCATCCGATCTTGGAACCGCAAAACTGAACACCCATCCGGCTTCCATCCCTCTATGGTCTCCCCACCATTGAGTTTTCAACTCATTGAAACACAGTATACATTGGATGCTTGTAACTCCTTTAATATCTCCACCAAATCAGGAACAAGAACAACTGGAAAGAAAACTGAACATCACCTCGGTCTTCACATTCCACATGCATGTCGGCTAAGACCGACATCAACTGCCATTCATCTGAAGCTTATTTCTCCAACTGAGCATACGATTTACTGCTTAATGCATCAACCACCGAATTTCCCTTACCTAGTCTATACATAAAGTCAATGTCAAAAATCTAGAGATACTCTATCCATCTCCTCTGCCTCAGATTCAAATCTCGCTATGAGAATATGTGTTTCAAGCTTTTGTGATCCGTAAACACAGTAAATTTCTCACCAAAGAGATAATGTCTCCATGTTTTCAAATCATGGAAAACTATAGGAAACTCTAAATAATGTGTTGGGTAATTTTTCTCATGCACTCTCAACTGCCTTGATCTATAAGAAACCACATGGTATCCTTTCATGAGAACACAACCCAACCCTATTCCCGAAGCATCACAATACACCACGAACCCCTATCCTGATTCTGGAAAAATCAAGATGGGTACTAATGTAAGGTGAACTTTCAACTATTGAAAAGATTTCTGACATTCTTCTGTACATTGAAATGCACTGTTCTTCTTTGTCAATTCTTTCATAGGCCAATCTAGTCCTGAGAAGTCACAAAAAAAGAATCAGTAATAACCAGAAATACCAATAAAAATTCGTATTTCAAAAACATTCTTCGGTGGTTTCCAAGAAAGAACAACTTATATCCTTTCTGGATCCATTGAAACACCTTTCTTGGAAATGACATGGCCAAGGAAACGTACTTCCTGTATCCAAAAAACACACTTTGATAATTTGGCATACAAACGATGATCTCTCAATATTTGTAACACTATTTCCAGGTGCTCCTCATGATCAGCCCTTGTCTTTGTATACACCAAGATATCATCCAAAAACACCACAATGAAAGAATACAGATATCACTAAAATATCCAATTCATTAAATCCATTAAGACCTCTGGTGCATTCGTTAGACCGAAATCCATGACTACATATTCGTAGTGGCCATATCTGCTTCTGAAAACTGTCTTTGGAATATCCTCCTTTCAAACTCGCAATTGGTGGTATCCTGATTGCAAGTCGATCTTGGAGAACCACTGAGCTCCCCTTAATTGATCGAATAGATCATCAATGCGTGAAAGTGGATATCTGTTATTTATCGTAACTTGGTTAAGCTTATGATAATCAACACACAGTATAAGATTTCCATCTGCCTTCTTTACGAACAAAACTCGTGCTGCCCACAGAGACACGCTTGGCCCAATAAAACCCTTGCTTTCTAGATCCTCTAACTGCACTTTCAATTACCATAACTCTATTGGTTCCATCCTATTAGATGTAAGGGAAATAGGACTCATACCCGGAAGGAGATCAATCGTAAACTCCACTTCCCTTAGAGGTGGTAACATTGAGAAGTTTTTGGGAAAGACATCTGGAAATTGATCCATGACCGCTAGAAAACTATTTTCCACAGTCTATTCCATTGATTCCAAAGTCAATGCTACAAATTGGTAAGATATAGTTCCCACCATTGGTGCCAACAAGCTCTTTGCACTTTTCTTTTTCATCCTCTCTCCTCTGAAGAGATGCTCAATGCCTTCCTCAGTCGTGAAACTAACTGTTCTCCTATAAAAGTCGATGTGAGCCTTAAACCTTTTCAACAAATCCACACCCAATATTACATCATAGACATCCATGTACAACATGGATAAGTCCCATTTCTGCTCAACTCCATCAACAGTTATAACACATGCTCTACACACGAAGGATTGACATTCTCTTTCACCGAGATAAGTTTAAATTTTTATCACAGAAGGCATCATTTCATGCTTTAAGTTCAACAAATCCGAAATACGAGAAGCTATAAAGGAATGCGATGCACCATTATCGAACAAAACTTGCATGAGGTTAGAATTAAAAAGAACTGTAACTCTCACCGTAGATGGTCCAGTCTGATCACCGACCATCATCTGCTCAGCTCCATACAATTGCTTTGTTGCTGCATTGTTCTCCTTGTTGGTCTGCTGAGATTTCCCTGGTTGAGGAGTCATGGTATTTCGATAATCACCACGGCTAGCTCTGTTTTTCTTATGAGACTAATTCTACTGTTCTCATCCTGTCGAAGCATACGATGCTTGCGACGCCTGGGAAGTGTCCCGAACACCCGACCTAGGAGCACTACAACAATAGCGCTGATGATGCCCCATCTTTTTGCAATTATGAAATGCTCTAGGTTGCGTTGTGCACTCTCGATTTATGTGGTCAATCGAACCACATTGAAAACAACCTGCTTTGCTCTGGGGTCATGGAGGAAGGCTGATTGATCCCGCCATCTGGTTCTGATTCGCACTCCCACCATGGAAGTAGGTGTCCCTCTTCTTCTTGTTCCCAGCATTAGAGATCCCACCTCTTCCCGTGGGTATCATCATGCCTCATCCTATTGATCCCGAGATATCACGTTCGGCAATAGTCGCTCTGTTCACCATATCTATATAATCCTTAATACAGAGCACCACAATCTTCGATCGAATCTCTTTCCTTAGCCCCGATTCTATGATGTGTGCCTTCAAAGAAGCACTTGCTGAATCCTCTTGTGCAAAATGGACTAAATTCATGATCTTTTCCACATACTTTGTGACAGAGAGGCTCTCCTATTTCAAGCTGAAGAAATCTATCGTTTTATGGATCTTGAATGTGTGAGGATAGAATTGTTTGTTAAATAGTTCTTCAAAATCCTCCCATGTATGGCCTTCATCCAATTTAGCCTGCATTGCTAAATCCCACCACTAACATGAAAGATCCTCGAGCATATACGTCACCAGCTTTACTTTTAGCTCTACTGGTGTGCTGATGAAATCGAATATATGATTCATCCTGCTTAGCCATACCTCCGCCTTCTCGGGTTTAGCATCACCCCGAAAGTTCGGTGGATTCTGATTCATGAACTGGATGGTATGATCCACATGTTGTGGCTCATTCCTCTGGTTCCCTATTTCCACGACTTGAAAAGCTTGGACAATGATCTGAACCAGCTCTTGGTTCACACGTGGTTCATGTGCAACCACATTTTCCACAGCTTCTTCCGGTTGGTTTTGACGACGCCTACCGGGTGCCATTTTCTAAACAACCAACAAATTTTGTCAATCTCACTCTCTTGCAACTGTTGGATTAGAAGTTCAAATTCTATCACATCAAGTATCAAAACATTGTTCTCAAAACAACATTTTTCTATGTTCAACCATTTTTTGAAAACATTCAACATGCTTTTTGAAAATCAACCCATTTTCAAAATACACCAAATACCCTATTTTCAAAGTCTTTTGGTTGAAAACTATTTCTGAATTTTTCAAAAACTGGTACCTTTCAAAAAATTCTTACTCATTCCTCACAATGAGATATGAAATCCTAGTTGGAATTCATTCCTATACAATGCATGTCATGCTCATCTCATTAGCTAAACCCATGACAATGATATTTCCAACATTCTAGAAGTGTATCCAAAACACTTATGTACCCAACACCCTGGTAACTTGAAGTTCATCATAAACGGGTTAGCTATGTCTTTTATGCTATGTATTTCATGTTATGACAATCCTACTCCTGTCTAAGATTCCAAACCAAGGAATAGATGAGAATGAATTTCAATTCCAAGACCCAGAACATCGATGACCACTTGTTAGGCAAGGACCGAACAAGCTGATACCATTTGTAATGACCCTCAAATTCCCATTGGCTTGAGAGTTCAACGAGTCATTACTATGTCTTAAGTGACATCCCCAATGTGCCAAAGGCTGGAAATAAATTCTGGTGGGTTTCAATGAAAGTGGGGGATGATTTAACCTTTGAGAAATAAACCAACCAAACATTCCTAACAACCACTATATGATGCATGATAAAGAAACAACCAACTCATTCATTACTAAAAGAGAACTACACTATTACAAAACCAATACATAACCAACAAAATTTCAGAGTACCAAGTGGAAGACTAAACAAAGACCCAAAACAAACCAAGACACACTCCATTGTTCCACACCGAGCTCTATGCTCCAAGCACCACCACATCTCCCAAGATTCACCATGAACCACTACTAATGAGACGCCTTACCTTTACCTGTGTCTTAGAAAACAACATCTACAAAAGCACCAAAGTGCCAAATTAGGGGTGAGTATAAAACTCAGCAGGTTTTCCCCAATGACTTCCCTACTCACTCCACTAGGATAGAAGAGTTATCCACATTTATATAAAAACAGTTTATATAAAACTTTTTAACCAAAGTAGTTTATAACTAAATATAAACAAGTTTTCCAAAACCATCCATGCTCAAAATTATCAAAGTCCAATTTAAACTAGCTTTTCCAACATGTTATTTTTCCAGAAAAATAACCAAACAAATTTCCAAACCATTTGACAAACATCCCGTTTTTCCATACGCAACCATTTCACAAACCCATGAAATCAACCATGCATGATTCATTATGACAGTTCCATACTCATGAGTGGTTTCTCATTGATCTACCAAGCCATCACCAGGTAATAACTTCCCATGTGCCATTACACCATTGGCACTGAGCACAAGGTCATATTTCAACCAAGCCTCATACATATAGTTACCATGTGTCGTTAAACGTTTATCACCGAGCACAAGGTCCTATTTCAACCAAGCCCTGTACATGAAATATGAACACACACCACAAATTCCCTACAATCATGCCAAACCAACCTTTCAATAAAACACGTTTTATTGAAAACCATTATCCATCCAAACAAAGTGTGTTCAAACAATTCAAACCATTTCAATAAAGCCGCTTTTTTATTGAAAATTAAATCCATCAAAACCATTTCAATAAAACACCCTTTTTATTGAAAACCCATTTCCCATCAAACCATTTACAATTTCTGAAATTTCATAATTTAAAATCAACATTTTAAATTCTAATAGCCAAGTCACTTTTCACACAATTCACGAAGATTTCACAATTTCATCAAAACCATAAATCACCACTAAATAAGATTTATTCCATGCTTTTCACAATAAATTCCATTAAAATAACCAATTTGAAATTAAGCCAACCAATTCTAACAAGAGGAGTCGAGAGTGAAGCCACCTACCTCAAAGGTTTAGACGAAAACCACAACGGTTGAAGAACGCACAAGAAGACCAAGTCAATTCTCCAAGAATCCTCCTTAGATCTCTTCTCAAAACACAACCAAGACCAAATCTTGTCATATTTGACATCCACACACTTAGATCTATCCATAAAGAGTGTATATCTATGAAATCGATAGAAGAGGAGAAGTAGATCTAAGTATATCTAAGAAACCGATCAAGAATGATCACATACCTCAAGAATTCGGCTTCGATTCGCCAAGAGAAGCCTTTGGATCGCCTCCGAAACGATGATAGAACTCTCCTTGACCTTAAGAGAACCAAAATACCGAGTTTGGTCCGCTTATGAGCTTAAACGAGGAATTTAGAGGGAAAAACACGTGAGATCACCAATTTAAGGATCTAATTTAAGTGCCCGCCTGGTTAGTCCGCATGGCTTGACAAACCATGCGCTAACCGTGCGTTAGATACTGCCTCGGCCATCCTTCTCACATGAACTCTTCGCATGGTTTCCCTTAACCGTGCGCCGACCATACGGGAGCCACTGCCTCCCCATTCATCCTCACACGGTTTGGTCACACAGTTTAGACAAATTGTGCGCCTCCTGTGCGCCTTCCCCTTTGCCTCAAAATTCAATCTAGGATCTCCCGACTCTCCCATACGTCACCCTTAACTTTTAAAACCAAGAAAAGCATCATGTAAGGGTTACATAACAGAAACCAGGGTTACTAAAACCTATGTATATAATTTTAGCTGTGAGTCTATGGATAGAGGTTAGGGTCTTGGACATTTTTCAAAATCCTTCCATGTATTTATGTTCCAATTATTTGTTTTTGATGTAGCTTTATATACCTAAATGTGTTTCCTAGGACCTAACCAATGAACTTGATGTGACATGATGGTATATTTGAGGTTTCACAAAGTTTTTTCGTGGGATTTTGTTATTGAGCCACATAATAATGGCTGGGACACTGATATTTGACATCAGTTCCCTAGGGTGCCTAGTGTAACTGGGCTCTATTTTAGTAGACACTCGTAGGTGCGATCTTTGAAGATTTTAAATAGTAGTTTTTCATAGGTGTACTTTTTGTGTTATGTATGGTATAAACCATAGGTTGGTTTGATGTTTGGATAGAAGACTCCTATATGGAAGGTGAGCTAAGGTTCTCTTTGGGAATATTCTTGGGCTGAGAAAACTCCCATAGGGGAGGTATGTGATACTGATGGACTACCATGATTTGAAGCTAAATATGATTGGTTTTGTGTGGGATTAGAAGATATAATATGGTTTATATGTCATTAATTAGAGATAGATATGATTGGATATGCCTCGGATTATGATCTCATGTATGTTGGGATACCATAGATTTGAAGATGAATGATTTGGTGGACTATAATGAGATATCCCATCAAGGGCCTTATAGAGGGGGATTTGAGCCTATGAAAAGTGTGGGGGTCTTATGTCTATCAAGGCCTGGATATTCTAGTATACCAGAGTGAGCTTAGATATAGTTATCTAATACTTATGAGAATTATTACAGAATTAGAGGACTCCCATAGGGGGGAGGGGGTATGTGATACCTTTGGGAATTTTCCATTGATAAAGAAGACTCCCATAGTGTAGGCTTGTGAAAATGTGGTTGACACGATTTAATGATGTGCTCAGAGACATTCCAACATCAGGTCAGAAATAGTTTGTTGGTTATTTTATTTCTTTTTTAGTAGTTATTTATTTATTTTGAGCATGTGAAATTAATATATCATTGCATATGCCAATTTATAGGGGACTATGTTAGTGGTGTCCTATTGTTTGATGTGCTCAAACCCTACTCATGTCACCATTTCACAAGGGTACATGAGAATTTGTCACATAGTTATTGTAGGTATAGGTTGAGATGTGGCCTAAGATATCATTATTGATTGGGATGTCTCAGATAAGGCTAGAGATTGGGATGAGGTATAGCTCAAAGATTCATTGGATCCCTCTATTTTTTTTCTTTTATTTCTGAAATGTATATATAACTAGCTCAGTGGGTGATCTATGTATATATGATAGGGATGTTTGGGTCTCAATTACTTTTATTTATTATTTATCTATTTTATATTTACTAATTCGGCCATTTAATTTATTTTTATTTTGTGTACTCTATTGAATATGTGATACCATGATATTTATTTATTATCACACACTCTGATACAGGGTGTATAGAATCACCATGACACATCCTTAGACCACCACTTCTAGTCGGTAGCCTCAGTTCACTTATGGTATAATGGAAACCATCGGTTCAAGCACCCATTAATGGCTTGGAGTGGTACGATGTTACATATTTCATAAATTTTATAACATAATAACCATAATAGTTTCCATTTTTTTGTTTGAGACACTACATAAACAGTGAGAAAAGTAATTAATTTGTTTTTATATATGTTTTTATAGTGAAATATTGTTATACATATCCTAATAATTATCTATTTATAGAAATTAATAGGCTTCTTGTGGTCATGGACCATCCTCATACCATGATTTTGAGGATATTTAAACACCACCATATCATAAAAAAATTTCGTTAAAACATGGTATGAAATTTATAAATCGAAGTAATATTGTAAAAAATTGAATAGAGTGCATTATAAATTGATAAAATCCACTATGTATGGTTTATTTTTTTAATCCATGCATTTAATCCAAGAAATAAATCATTGGAGTAACCAAATTTATTATAGTGAGCAAGCAATGATAAAAATAGAATAAGTTATGAATGAAATAAAAATAAGTTTGATATAATTATAATTTAGAGTTTTAAACTATCATCATGGGAATTAAGAAGTGTATATCCTCTATAAGTTTTTATTTCAATCATTTTTGTTATTTTTCCAATATTTGAAAATAATCCATTTTGTCTAGAGATTTTTTTTTGCATAGAGGTGATGTGGGGAATAATGAGTCCAACTTTTTGTTCACATTTTTTACTTTAAATAGTAATTATATATATATATTCCTATGAACAATATGAATAATATCTAACTATAATTAGGATACTAGACCAACTATTGGACAAAAAATTATGAAAACGCAACTTATGTATACATTTAAAACTAAGACTCACAAACATACATTCCTGAGAATTTCATATACATTCTAAGGGCCAAGGTAGTCTATAATGGCCTATCTGTACTTTTTTTTTCAAAATCAATGATGGATGGATTACCCTATTTGAGTGTTGTATTTTTATGAACTTTTAATATCAGTAAATGTGAAATTTGAACTGGCAAGGTAAAGGTACTCTCTAAAGGGCTTTCCAATTGATTGGTTGATCCTTTAGAATTTTTTGATTCAATCTCCCATTCACCCTTAAATTTCTCTATATATAATAAAATTTCTTAGTTTATTAGTTTTTTCATTAATTGTTAAAGGTTTTTCTTAATAGATAAATTGGAAAGTATATACCATGTTTTCAACATTTATTTTCACAAGATAAAATAACTATGCTATATAGCTTCCAATTGAATGCTTGACCATGTGAACAATGAGATCCTCAAGGGGAATGAAAACTCTGTGCTCTAATAATTATATACATGAATTCATACTCTTACATGATATTTTGGAAGTTATTTTTGTGTAGAATATCTCATTGGATGTTGTAATTTGTACCCCTCATAACAAGGTGATGGGTGGGTGCTAATAGATATTAATTAAAATCAATTTCACCCTATAGAATATTTATAAAGGAATGGTATCAATTTTTTCCTGATTCATATTTCATAGAAATAGTTTTGAAGAAATACATTACCTTTGGTAATGAATTCCATTGAGGGGAATGGATAGAATCAGGGGGGATATTCGTGTACTAGTCATTGTTGGGTTGTTTCTGCTCTTTGATTCCTCCAATGACATTATATAACAACCTAGAGTACCAATTAAGTTTTATTCTAGAATATTTATTTATTCCTACTTCTCATCGATTTTGTTATCTTTATTTCCTTTTATATTTATTTTGTCAAAATATGTTTTAGTAAACACTCTAAAAACTCCACCTCTAACACAACTATATTATTCTAACAGTTTTAAGGCCACTAAAAATCATAATTCATCAGGAGAAATTGAAGATGAATCTTTTATATAAGTTGGATAAAAATATAGTAAAATAAGTAGTCATTGTTATGTAATACCAATTTAAGGTAGAATTTTTTTTATCATTTCATACTTACACATGATTCCCATACTCTATGTGTTTTCATATATTGGTATTCCTTATTTATTTTCCCAAGCCTCCCTCAATAACACATGACATGGGATGGAAGTGGCTTTGAATTTTGATTCACCAATCTATATATAAACAAAGGAAAATAATTATGATGTTTTTCCATGCAATATAAAATTATTACTGTAGATTTAAAATACATAATATTTTTTTTCTAGTGAATTATACTCCATCCTTACTTTACTATAGTGGTATATTGGTTTTGATGAACACACCTTTTTTCAGCACTCACTTTATGTTTCATAAATTAAAAAGTCTTAATCAAAGTGATTCATACACATATTTCTAAGTAATGTATTACCAATCATAATGTATTTTAAATAATACCTCCCCATGATGACCAAAAAACACATTCCATGTTTCTTGGTTTATCACTTGTACATATATTTGTGGTGGGTGTGGGTTTAACTTCTCGTTAGAATTATTGAGATAATACTTTGTAATAATTGTATGAAAGGATCAATGATCCTTTATAATGCCCATTATTACAAATTTCATTTGATAGTCATCTAGTACACTCAATAAGGGACAATAAAAACTAAATCAATATTTCATTATTATTTTTAAAATATAGAAATTATATTATAATGTTAATTCAATCTTTTCCCAAATTAGTGCCTTTATCACAAGAACAACCAAATCCCATATATCTTCATCAATAGAAACATGCATTTGAGTAGTGATCCTAATGTGAATAATGAAGATAGACTTTTTGGGTTAACTAGATAGCCGTGTGCATTCCATCCAACCTTGAATTTATGACTCTACTTATCACCATAATAATTTTTGTTAATAATGTCATGATACAATGCTATTATTTTTTCCCAAACATTGGTTATTCACATTTCTAATATTTCTTTAGTTTTAAAACTTTCAATATAATGTTACTTAGGATTGATAACATTAACATATTGAGAAACTTATTGTTCCTATGGATTGGGAGCATCAATATATTTAGAAAACCATTATTCCTTAGGTTTGGTAGCATCATGACATGAATAATCCATTATCTACTGATGTGGTTGAAAATTTAATATAGATTGAATGCAGTAGTGAGCACATAATACTATGAAGTAACATGATGTATATTAAAAAAAATTAATCGGATTATTTTTCTGTTTTTTAAGTTTGAAGGGATTTTATTCCACTATCGAGTATCGAAATCCCCTAATTGTAGTCTCCTACGACATATAAGACCCCTTCTACATTGGGACCATAGTGAATTTTTTAAAAGGTTGGGGTTGAAGCCTCATTTATTATTAAAGGAAATGAAATACCTATTTAAATAGGTAGAGGGAGACCCAATACATAGCTCGGAGGCCCGGTGGGCTTTTAGCCCATTATATAGCCCATAGGCCCAATTTTGTGGCCCAAAGCCCATTCTGTGAATAGCAATGCTACAATACCCATGCTGCTACAGTCTGCACAATACCCACCGCTGCTACAGTACCCTACCACCGCTACAGTGACCTGCCGATGCTACTGTTCCCGTCGTGGCTACAGTACCACCACTACTACAGTACGCTACAGTACTGCTACAGTACCCTGTGCCCAATTGATTTTAAATCCCCATTTTTCATGTAGGATTATGGGGTGCTTACAACTAATCCAAACCCCAACTACAAGACCATAGTGAAATTATTGTGATGTAATTGATGAAAGAGTCACCCTCATTTGAATTGAAATCTAAACCTATGGTGGTTTTGGTCAATAACTAAATAATTAAACATTTTTTTCTATAGGATCTGGGACATAAAAAACATGTACTTACCATGATACCATTTTGAATGAATTCAAGAATCCCAATTCATTAGTTTTTACTGAAAACCTATTATTAACCCACTAGCATTGAAAAATCATCCTTTGGAATGTTAGATGATCTAAATCCAATATTTTTTTGATGATACAAAATTATGATATATTTATATAAATTAGATTTATATCCTTGGAAACAGATACATACATCACTTAAGCTATAATATTAACTGAACTATTTTTCATGGTACAATGTTCATCATGTTCCTTTATATAGAACATATAACCATTAATTATATGACTATTATAAGATAAAACATGTAAACCCAATCCTCTAGTTAGCCATAAAATTATTTATAAATTTAATTCATATTTTTAGGAGAACCCTTAAAAATATTTTCTTAAGTCCATATTATAAATTATCGATTATGTGTATTTGATATCCATCTTTCAACCCTTGATGGATTCAAATGACTAAGAATTAATTTAGTCATTTCAACATATAGGAAAAAATCTATACTGTTATGTAAAAGGTAAAGGTATCTTCATCAACAAGTCATATGCTAGGATGTGATTTTGGTATACCAATTTTCTTGACATCAGATAGGTAGTTTATAAACAATTAAACAGATTCCTCAACAATATATCACTCTATAATATAACCATCTGGTTAAATTTTAATATAGAAACACCCTTTAAAAATAATCATATATCTTTAAATGGTGTACATCCATCTATAATGTATAGGACCACATAGTCGAACCACTCTAAACAAGTGAACAATAAAGTGAAATGTTATATCAGAGAATTAATATGGGAAGAATATCTCTAATTCACATAATATGATAGCAATTTCCTATACCATAGTTGGAAATTTCATCGGGTCTATAAATTTACTGTGTATATCATTGAAATAAAAACAAACTTTGGTTAATGTATAATATACATTTTTAAACAAAATGAAATATATATCTATAAGAATTAAATATTGCATGAAAAAATGGTAGTCAGGCAATTTTATGTCCATTAAATTTTAATCATTCATTAACACAATATTATTTATATTTGATGAATACCTATATGGTACCATTACATCATTCAAGAAGTTAAAAAGCTGATATGTTTCTTTCCTACAAAGAGTGTAAGTAGTCGAAGGATGAAAAATACACCTTTCACCCTTCACTGTTTCCAACTCTTACCCTATCCCCAGTTTAATCATGTCTAACATAGCCATAATTACATCATTTATTTTTCAAAGTGCATTTAGTAAAAATACAATGAACCTATCAAATATAATTTTTCTACATGCATGAAATCACAAAAATGTATTATGTAAAAAAAATTCTATTAAAATAATTAAAAATAACCCATCTTTTTTTTCCAAGTGGTTTTATTAAGGTTTTTTGAAGATGTCTTACTAAAATTAGTGACCATATCTATTAATTTTTCAAATAGTTGATCACATGTTAGCTGATACAATAATGTACCTTCTTCTAAATTTTCATCTAATGATGTCATCCAAGATTGGTATTTATGTTATTGTGTATAAATTTGTGATATCCTAGAAACACAATCTTCATGGAATGTTTCAACCAAACTGAGTGTGTAACGTGTTCATAAATGGGTCACCCTTGAGTTACTCTAATCATATATCCTAAAAAATTTCCATATGTTGGAAAATAAATTATTTTTCCCATACAATATGGATGTCAATGTGACATATTAATTTCTATAAGTACAATACCACATAAAACCTGAATCCCACATTAATTTCAGATCATCGATCAATGGATCCAAATAAATGCCAATATCATTACCTGGTTGTTTTAGTCATGATATAAGAAGAGAGAACATAATTTATTTTTTATTTATACATTACTATAGTGGAAGGATATAATTTAAAAACATAACTAGTCATGTACCATGGTGCTAATTTTCACACCAAAAGGATTCACTCCATCTATTGATAGTGAAAAATGAATGTTTCTTGGATCATTATCAAATTAAGAATACTCAGGATCAATTTTCATTTATCTAAGTGAATATTTTGCGTGATGATGTTTTCCATTTTGATTTCTTATTTTTTTCATTCCATGTCAATTTCCTTACAACCTCTACACTTCTATATAGATGTCTAAACCTTTTAATGACTAGAATGTAGTATAAAACTATCAAAAAACATGAATCGTCTTTCTTATATCGAGAAAAATGATAAAATTTTAGGTAATTAAGGTTCCTTGAGAAATAACATACAATCATTTGGGCATGAATGTATTAATTCTAGGATTATACCCATTGAATGTAGCATTCATTTAACATCATATTTTTAACAAGGAAGCTTATTATCTCTTGGTATAATATCATATAGAAGAGTAGGTAGTTCATTAAAGATGGTGTCACTACATATGTTTCAAAATTTTATATTATATAGATTTGGGTATGGCTAAAAATGTTATATATTTAGTACAACCAGTACATAATAGAGTCTCTGCACAACTCTTATGTTCTAAAACAACTCTGAATAATCATGAATTTCATATTCAACTATCATTTTGATTTCCCCAATACAATCGTTATCACCATTTTATTATTTAACAATATAATCAATATGTTATTCATCATTTTTTAGACTTGTAATCATATTTGATGATTCATAAAATGTAGTTTTATCCCAGTTACTAGATACATTCAATTTTCCCATGTTTAAATTAGAATTTATAACTTTGATCAATTCTGTGATAGATAAAGTGTTCTTCCAACTTATCTTGACTAATTATCCATGAATAAAAACAATGTAAACATATAAAAATGATTAAAAAAGGGTTAAATGCATGATCTTTGGAAAACTTGATGAACTCTTTTACCCCATCTTCATATTGTTTTATCATATTATTTTCATTCAACCATTTTTGATTCATATTCAACATATTTATTTCAATAATATTTAAATTTAACAAAAAAAATACATAGAATGTATGATCTTAGAATCCTAAAATTTTATTCTTTATACACACACACATATATTCATCATATTTGATATAAATTTTCATTATTCACAAAATTTGTTAGAATATATAAAGACCAAGAATTATAAGAATTTAAAGTTTTAGAATACTTATTATTTTATTAGAAGAAGTTTCGTATCATAAATCATTCTTTTTTCTGAAATGGAGTCATCAAGGTAGATAATAATGTAAACTTTAAAAATGGAGATTTCCATCTCCCATCAGTTCACTTCTTCAAAATCCTTCAAGGTCACCGAAAATTGTTGGAGGTCACCAGAAGTTGTTTGAGGTCACCTTAAAGAAAAATTAATAATAAAAAATTGGATTCTTTTAAGTCTACATATCATATATATAATTTGGTGTTTTCATACATAGAACTTGGTTAATTGTGAATGCTATTATTTATGGAGAATAATACCAAATTAATATAAGAAGACCAATCTTAAATTTTCATTATCTAAACCATGTTTAACTATGTTTTATTCTTATAATACTCCATTACATTATAGTATTTTCAAATGATCATGTAATGATACAATACCACTCCCCCTTCAATAATTGGTATACTGTTCACTTAGGTATTAACTCCCTTAATTTGTTTAAAAAAATTAATAAAAATTATTATATTATTTTTTTACATAGCAATTGAGTATTTTTTAACATTTTTATGATTCAATATTTGCATTTTATTATAAATTCATATTTATATATGTTAAAATCATCCGTGAGGATAATAACGTACCATAAGACACCTATTTCTTATGTACTTATTGATCTACACACACATTTGATGATATATCAAAGCCTATGTTTTGGAAATAATTAAGTCTTATCTCTAGGTGAATTTTGTTTTACTAGTGTGGAGTAGGTAAATCCATGCATAATGCAATGATATAATGTGATGATTTTTTCATTGAAGTTAAAGGATTGGAATATAATATATACTAATATTAATAAATAAACATATAAATATATATAAAACCACACATACACACACATAGATATATAATTATTCAAACACACATAAAAAATATACATCTATGTTTTACATTTAAAAAAATGAAACACACAAAAACACAAACATATATATAAATTTGAAAGAAAACAAAATATCTCATGTCATGTTTCTATAAAAAAATCATTAATCATACTCATCAATAATTACTAGTTCAAATATAGTTATTAGTTTGACTAAAACCAAAACCTAATGTATAATCAAGTATCCATTAATACCTACAAGGCCAATAATTATTTATAAAATTTTGAACAATAATTTCTTATCTAAAAATTTTCCAAGCTATTAATTCACCATTAAATAAATAAAAAACATTTTCATTCCACTGAACCCCTGATAAAAGTTGTATTAATATCAAATAATAATTTTTTAATTATTTTAATGGAAATATATATCTATAGTATATATTTATATATAAAAATAGGAGTAATAACCTAGAAATCCAGAAAATCAAGCAAGATTGGAGAACTAAAATGACAAGCAACCTGAAAGGGGTGATTCAATAAAAAATGAGAGAAGAATAATGAAAAAAAAACTGATTAGAGGTGAATATGTGAGAAAAAACATTACAAATGAACATGAGAGGATAAAATAAAAAAATCATGAAATAGCATGAAATATAAATTGTGAATCCTTAAAAACAAGTTCCGAATATTATACATTTAGTTAAGAGATCCCATTTGTCTAATGTAAATTAGTTCGACTGCTACAAATGCAAAGGGGAAGAAAAATTCAAAAAATCATGAAAAAAACTTAAAATATTGCCTAAGAATCCTTAAAGACAAGTTTTGAATTTCATGCCTTTTGTTTTGAGGTTTTATTTCCCCAAAAAAAGATGAATTTAGTTACTGCGAACTTTTGGGTCCATGAGATCTTGAATATAGTGGGAGAAGAAGCGATATGTTAGGGTTAATTTTAAAAAGGACAAAGTTGTTTATCAGTACTTACCGAAAAGAATTGATGAAAGTCTATTTTATCACTACTAAAAATAAAATCTCTCATGATAAAGTTTTTTTCAGTGTTCTGTTAGCACTAATAAATTAATACCTTTTGAGTGTTAAGAAAACACTAACAAAAGTGGTATTTCTCAGTACTCAATATTCTGTGCGGATAAAATACACTTTTATCAGCGCTTAATCTAGCACTGATAAAACTATAAAAAATTAAATAAAAAAGAATAAACATGTAATGTTAATTATATAAATAATAAAGTTTTTAAAAATGATTTACGCTATCTATTTAAATTAAAATATATTACAAAAATTCATTTAAGAAATTTATTAATATAAATTACATACATATTGAAATATTAAAAATCATGAGATAAACATGTATAAATAATTATGTAAAAATTAATATGTTTTGAAAATATTAAAAATAAATAAAAATTGAAAATTAATTAATAATATTGACTGAGTGAATATTAAAAATGAATGAAAAAATTTCAAAACATTACAAAAATATTTAAAAAATTTAAATTCATAAAATTTATTATATAAATTACAAACACATAAAAAATTAATAAAAATGAATAAATAAATAATATTAATTATATAAATAAAAAATCTATTAAAAATGAATTATATTATCTATTTAAATTAGAAAAAAATATATTAAAAAATGCATTCGCATAAATTAATTATAAAAATTTTAAACATATTAAAAATATTAAAAATTAATAAAACATAATGAATAAATATTAGTCACATATATTTGAAACATATTGAAAATATTAAAAAATAGTAAATAAATATTTTTAAAAAATATTTAGAAATGAAAAAATTGCAGAAAAATTAAAATTAATTAATATTAAAAATGAATAAGTAATATTAAATGAAAAAATATTAAAAATGAATAAATAAAATTTAATAAAATTTAAAAATATTTTAAATTTTAAAATTTTAATATTAATTACATGAATTATAAACACAAAAAAGAATAAAAAAGAATAAATGAATAATATAAATTATATAAATAACAATAATATTAAAAATAACTTGTATAAAATATTTAAATTAAAATATATATGATAAATGAATTTAAATAAATTAATCAATTAATTTTAAAACATTTTAAAAGTATTAAATCATAGTGAATAAAAAAATATTAATTTTAGTCATTTAAATTATAGACATATTGAAAATGTTGAAACTATTATATAAATAACTATTGAATAATGGAAAAATTCCAAAAAAAATACTAATTAATAACTATTTAAAATTAATATATAATTTTAAATGAAATAATATTAAAAATGAATAAATAAAAATGAATAAATTATAAAGATATTTTAGAAAGTGAATTCATAAGATTAATTATATGAATTAAAATACATAAAGAATGATGTGGTATGTGGTATGTGATTATGTGATGAAATATATTATGTGATTGTGATATGATAAGTGGTGGTTGATATGTAATGATGATGATGATATAGATATGGAATGTGGTGTGATATGATATGACATATACTTTATGGTACAACTGTGACAACCCATATCTTTAATACACTTTATTTCATGATTTA
Source organism: Viscum album (assembly GCA_963277665.1). Taxonomy (NCBI): domain Eukaryota; kingdom Viridiplantae; phylum Streptophyta; class Magnoliopsida; order Santalales; family Viscaceae; genus Viscum; species Viscum album. The sequence goes on from OY728140.1 coordinate 1,959,844,900, forward strand.
TTACATAAGTACACACTTAATACAATTCCATAATAATGAGAGGCCTAGTGTCTTTTTTAATTTAGGTGCATAGAACAATAAATTTAAATAGGGTTACATTGATATTGTTTAAAATCTCCATAACTTTCCCTTATATGCAATCACTCTACTAAAAATGCACGGGATAACCATGGAATGTACATCAGAAAGAGGTCAGATATAAATCCAAATATTATAATAATAAAATCATAACATGATTAAATTAATGAATGTTATTCATGAGGCATTTCAAGGTTACATAAAAGGGGTGAGAATCATAAACAAGAACATCAAATCCTGATTTAAGATGATAACATTAAGGCAACATAAGAATGTATAAATAATATTAAACATGACATCATAAGTAATGGATTACCACAAAACATAATAAAATGGTGTTCTTAGGATAACCTCCCATGAACTATACATGGTATCTCATGATATAATAACATTAACAAATTCATTGGAGGGCTATAAAATTTTGGGCCCTCCCATCACATTCATATTTTGTACATGCATTAGTGTAAAACATAGATAATAAAATATAAGAATGTATTTAATAAAATTTATTCACAAACTTAATGTGTGTAGGATACATAAATTCAAGTCCCAGTAAATTAATTATAGGTACATCTAGGTGAGTACCCATGAGAAAAAATGGGGATAGGTACTCACGACACAAAAGTTTGTCCTGTAAAATCATGGAATAATTTCAGAATCATAAAAGAAACACATAATGGTTAAAGAAAGGGTTTAATGAAAGTGAAAAGTTTTATATCACTAACTGGATATCTTTGAATAATCAAGGTATGTGTAATTTTTTTAACATGATTGATTGGAAATAAAATGTCTTAGTATAAATAAAGTACTTGAAATAAAAAGGAAGAGGAGTTGATCCCTTACCTTGAGAGGGAACCTCTAAAAGCTTGGGAGGATATTCTTAGGATATTAGGAACACATTGTTTGGGAATTAAATAGGGATATAGAGAGTAAATTATTTCTCAATTTGGTTTTATTAAAGTTGAGTATGAGGTTGTGTGGGTGTTTATAGAAAAAGAGTGGGAAATTCTTTAATAATTTCTAACCATAGGTTTTGGACTCTATATGATAAAATAATCAAAACCATAAACCTTACCATGGAGTTTCCAATATTTCTATCAAATAAGAATTTTTTCAATATTTTATAAGGAAATTAAACAAATAGTTAAAATTTTACCATCAGTGATGTGTAAGTGAGTCGAGTTTATAAATAATTTATTTTAAAACCTTAATATACAATTTAGGTTTCGAAGGATTCATTAAAGTATTATAAAGTTAATAAAATGAATTAAAAAATTCATTATTTTAAATTCTAAATCTATATTTTACATGAATTAATTTTATAGTGTTTATTAAATAACTTTTAGGTTTTTACGATGTCATAATACAAGATAAATATTTATACCATGTTTAATTCTTACCAAAAAATTCAATTGTCTCGAAAAATTATTAAAAAATCATCATTAGATAATTTTAACATGATGATTTTATAAATGATATTTCTTTTGCAAAAATAACTTCCTAAATAAGAAAATGTACACTTTTAAAAAAAATCACATTTTACTAGAAAATACTAGTTTTTACAACACAACCAACTTTTTGAACCTTATAAAATTACATCGGACTTCATTAAATTGTATTATAATTTATATTTAAATAAATATTACATGATAATAATATTTTATTAAAATAAAATTTGTTTATTTTTTTGAATTTATCAAAAGTGTGAATTAATTGAAACTATATACTTCTCAAAAACACAAATTTATTTCTTCATATCAAAATAAAATCTTTGTCAAACTCAATATACAATAATTTATAAATTAATAATAAAAAGGGATAAATATAATCATTATTTTATTTAAAATTAAAATATAAAAATTATCACCATTAGGGTTTATATATATTACGCCTTATTACAGCAGCGTACGCCCTAAGGGTAAGGTTTGCGATGGTGGTGCTTTCTCAGGGGGTACAATGAACAAGGTTTTGGATGCGATCTTGATAAAATTGATCTTATCCCATAAAATATTTCATTAATGTTACAACTATTGAATATTAGCTTGTTCATGGTCAAATGAATAACCCAATTATTCCATATCCCTACATAAGTTTTGATAAATGAAAATCATATGGTATGATACTACTGGTCTATGCCATCACTTCTTCCATCAATATCTATTATAATTTTTCATGAACCTTAATATATACCAAAGTTAATGGGAACTATAAAATGACTATATTTTCAATGGTCTTTTAAACTTGTTAGGATATATTTTATAAGGGACCAAAATAACTAAATTACTACTTGGGTTCTATTTGACTACATTTCTTAATAATGTGTTATTCATTCAAAAGGAAATTTATAAAATTTTGGGTTGTTATATTATCCCCCCTTAATTAATATCACCCTAAAAATATAATTTCATACACTAAAAAATATTATGTTACTTTTATTTCATCACTTATTCTAGTTCCCAGGTTGCTTCCTCAAATTTATGGTTTTAGCACAACACTTTGACAAGGTGAGTTATCTTATTCCATATAACATTGTCTCTATTATCCATGATCTTCACATACTAGTCCTCATATGATAGTTCATTCTCCATGGATACCAACTTTGGATTCAATACATGTGAGGGTTTTGATATGTACTTCTTAAAGGGGGTTATATTGAACACATCATTTACTTGAGAAAGTTTGGTGGGAGTTATTTTTATTTGTCACAAATCCGATGTGATTAAGAATCATAGTGGGGACAATATATCTTGGAATAAGATTTACCTACTTCCCAAAGCTCATGAATTTCTTACATAGAAATATAAAATGAAACACCTTATCTCTAACCTCAATATCCATGTCTCATCGATGATTTTATTCATATATTATTTGTTGAATTCTTGTAGATTTCATTTGATGTTGAATGGATTGAACATTGTTTGTCATATATTGGATATGTTCAGGTCCCATAAGATTTCACTCTCCAAATTCATCCTAGCATGTTGGATTCCAACAACTATTAAAATATAAAGCCTCTTAAGTCTCCATTTGAATGATAGAATAGAAATTGTTTCTATATGAGAACTCCACTAGGGAAAGGAATTGATCCCAAAATCCTTGGAAATTCATTGAACATTATCTCAACACATCACATATATTTTGAATGGTTATCTTAGACTAACCATCCATCTGATTGTGATAAGAATTATTAAAACTCATGTATGTATCCAACACTTACTTAAAGATTCTCTAAAACCATGTAGTAAACATTTGATAATGATCATATACAATGGAGAATGGCACTACATTAAGTCATAAAATTTACCTCATATATATATTGGTGAGTTGGTCAAGGGAGAAATTTTCCTTGATAGAAATGAAATACTGTGACTTTTTAAGGAAATCAACTAATATGTAGTCAACATTGTTTCTTTTACATGTATTGGGTAGTCCTATGATGAAATCCTTGGTTATGTTTTAACATTTTTATATTTTTATAGGAAATGTATGCATAATATCCTTAGTATTCTATTGTGCATCCTTTAATTGTTTGAATACCAGGAATAGAGATAAAAATAATGCAATCTCCCACTTTATGTTATCCAACCAAAAGTTTTTCTTTTGATCTATATACATATTAGTTGTTCCTAAATAATTAGTGAAGTATGAGTTATGCACAACATCCAGACGTTACCTCTTATTATATAGTTTTAATGGGACACATATATAGATTCCAAACCTAATAAATATATATTTTGTAAAGTTTAGCTTTGGAATATTCACTACCATTTTCTATAGCACATCATCATCCTTTTGGGCCTCCTCGATCATCTTAAGAATGCATGGCTAAGAAGTTATTTGAGAAAGGTAGGGTGGAATTCCATTTATGATTCCCATGTACTGCCTTTTCATGACCAAGAGGATTATATCCCTCTAAATCATTATCATGTATAGGGTTTTAGGGGACTTTCTACTTAGAGCATCTGCCACATTGTTTTCCTTCCAAGGATGGAAATGGGTTGAAAAATAAAAATCCCTAATTAGCTCTAACCATATTATTTTGTGCATATTGATCCCTTTTTATGCGAATATATATTTATGAATTTTATGATTTTTATATATTTAACACTTCTCTATATAGAGATAATTTCACCAAACCTTCAACATGAAGATCACTATATCCAATTCCAGATCATGTGTTGGGTAGTTTTTCTCATAGATATTTAATTAAAGGGAGGAATAAGCTATCACTTTCTGATCTTTCATGAGTACAGATTCCAACCTATTTTTAGAAGCATCATTATAGATATAAAATAATTCCCCAAAAGTGGGTAATGTTATTATATGTATAGTTATTATCCCCATATTTAACTCTTTAAGGTTCTCCTCACTTTCATTAGTCAAGAACAAATTTACTCTTTTTTGAGTTATCATGGTTAGTGTACTTGAAAGTCCTGAGAAGTTTCTAAAAAATTAATGATAATACCCAACTAAACTAATTAAACAAAAATTATCCCTCAAATATGTTAGTCTTTTCCAACCGTCAGTTACCTCAATTTTCAAAATATCTATAGATATCCCTTTACTATTGATATCATGCCCCATGAATGTTACTTTATCCATCAAAAACTCTCATTTACTATAGTTCACATATATAATTTTTATTTTGTAAGGAATTTAGTAAATTATTCAAATACTCAACATGTCCCGCCTTTATTTTAGAGTAGATAAGAATATCATCTATTAAGTCTACCAAAAATTTATCAGGGTTATCTATAAAGTATCTATTAATGAAGTACATGAAGATAGATGTATAATAAGTGAGTCTAGATAGAACTAATATGAACTCATAGTTTCGATACCTTTTACAAAAAAAAGTCTCGGGGATATTATCCTTCTTCACATTTACATGAAAATAACTCAAAAAATATATTCCTTAGAGAATTATTGGGATAAACATAGAGGATTTACCAAGTCAACAATTTATGGAAGAGGATACTTGTTATTTATTATCATCTTGTTGATTTCATGATAATAAATATATAGGAACCTTGACCCATTGTTCATTTGGATTAAAAGTACCGGTACACCCCAAAATGAAGCACCAGGGAATATAAAACCTTTATCTATATTATCATGTAGTTTATTCTTTAGTACTTCAAGTACAACAATTTACATTATATATGGAGTCTTATATATCGAAAAATATTCAGGTATGTGTTCGATTGAGAAATAAAAATTTTGATAAGGAGGAAGACTAATGAATTATTCTAGAAACACATCAGTATATTCCCTAAAAATGGGTATGTATTTAAAGATGATCATTTCAATTAGTATCAATCTTTTTAACAAGATATTCTTTCACATAAGTAAATAATATCCTTTATTGAGATGACGATTACAAAGTAGATTCATTATCCTCCATAAAATTTAATAAAATTAGTGGGTAATTACCAATACAAAGGGTAATTTACTTTTATCAAAAATTTATGTTGGATATATATAAATAAATTCAATCAATACCTTTAGTTTCATTTAATCCTGCAAAAGGGAGAATCACATGGTTCACTAAGAAATTCAGCCAACTAATATGGATAGGGGAGATATTATATACTTAGGATGAAATTATTTCCCCATTTTCTATTTTCATAGATAACTCCACTTCTATGTTTTGAGGTGTTGTTTGAATAGATATAATATATATGCGCAATATTAAATAATTATTATAAATAGAATTAGATAGTATGTTAAATATCCTTGAATGAATGTCTCTTATACCTATCACCACATCATTTTTAGGATCCACCTCAGTAGTTGTGATGACATATGCTTTCCCTTTCTCTCTAAGCCTTGGTGTTTGTTTCCATCAGTTATCATTGAAAACCCTTGGTTTAGTGAATTGATTTAGATGGTTTCCTTATTCCTTGAATTTGAAACACTGGACAATAGGCTACGGGTTGAATATAACATTCCTTTCTTCTATCTCATTATTGGGTTTATCCCCTATTTTTTCACTAGCTAGGTTCCCTTCCTACCTCCACCTAATGAATTTCCTTATATGCTTCATGAAATTTATTGGATGCCTCTTCATGCACTTTTGAAAATTGGGATGTTAGACTTTCATTCCCCTATGATATTTCTCTATCACTTTTCCATATTTGAGATCCATTCTGTACTTCATATCTCATAATCCATGAGACCCTTGAGATTAAGCGATCCATATTTTGACTTTGAGGGCATATCGGACAATTTTATCAATAATGTCAAAGAATTGAATCACTGAATCATTTCATAGATTAGGTTTTATCCCACTAAATAAGTGGTTAACCTTACTTTCCAGGTCAATGAAAAAGACAGAGTCATATAATGCAATACTTTTAAAAGTCACCTCATACATGATGATGGATTCATCATACTTTTTGTTGAGTCTATAAAACATCCTCTCCATTTTTAGTTAGAGAGTGTGAGGAAAATATTTTTCAAAAAACATTTTCTTTAATTCTTTCAACTCCATCACTTTGATCTCCTCCCAGAGATTCATATTTTTGATCAATATCCACCATTGAGTGTATCCCCCCTTCATAAGGTACATAACCAACATAATATTTTATTTCTCAAAGAATTGATGGATGGAGAAGTTATTTTAAGTGGAGTTGATCCATTGTTCCATGAATAATAGATCATAATATCCATTTAAATTTAGTGGCCTTTATAAAATAAAGGTATCGATTGAAACTTGTTCCTTCTAAGGGGAATGTGGGGTTTCACCCTAATTAATGTTTTTATTAAAACCATGATTTAATTGAAAAATTATAATTTTTAAGTTCCTAAATAATTATCCCATAAGGTTGATCACCTCATTTTTCAATTAATTACATTTCCCATTACATTTTTGTATTGAATCAGTTCCTCTTATTTTCATATATTAACCAAATAAAGTGAAAATTAGTGATGAGATTTTTCAAACTATTAGTCATATAAATTGGAAACAATTAATATTTAAGGGATTACTCATAAATAACATAAATTACTTAACCTATGAATTTATAGGTTTCAATATATGTTTTCCATGGTCAATTTCACAACATAAGCTTTTATGGGAATTTTTATTCCCTTCACGATGGTTTGCAAAGAGCTTGTGAATTTACCAAATTATATCCACTAGGGATGCCAAACTTGGTGTGAAAAAATGCCAATTTTTCAGGAATCAAGTGGTGACCAATTTAATACCCAATGTACCCTTTTCATTGTTATTACCCTTAGGTACATATATTCAAGATCCACACCCAATAGTAGTATCAAGACATAGATTTTATTTCTTGTAAACCAATTACTCTATAATTTTCCATAATTTTGGGATTTTTCCTATGTTTAGTCTTATCCACATGGAATTCACTATGTTTTATAATCCTAATTTCCAAAAATAACCATACCATTTCTCTAATAACATCTATGATGAACTATATATTTTACACACTTTATTTCATGATTTATTACATAATGATACACATAATACTATACTACAAGATTGAGAGGCCTGGTGGCTTTGTAAATTTAGGTATACAGAACATTAAATTCAGATAGGGTTATGGTGAAATTATCTAAAATCACTATAACATGCCTTTATATTCCATCTCTCTTCTAAAACTACATGGAATATCCTCAAGACGTACATTGGAAAGTGGTGGGCTATAAATCCCAATAAGGAAATAATAAAATAATAACATGATAAAAGTAATTAATTTTAGTAAATAGAAATATAAAGGTAAAAAAATGGTGTAAATCATAAAAATGTATATAGATGTCTAATATAATATGATAACATCAAGGAAACATTGGAATTTGGTAACAAAATAACACATGTAATCATAGGCATAAGTCATGGATAACTGCTAAGAAACCATTACATAATATGATTAGGATAACCTCACATTCACTATACATGTAATATCATGAGATAGAAGATTTACCCAATTCATTATAGGGATATATAATTTCATTCCCACCTTTCACATTTGTATTATGTACATGCATTTGGGTCCCATATAGACCATAAACTATAAGACTGTATTTAATAAATTTTAATCCAATTATTAAGGAGTGTGGGTCAAATAAAAGTGTAAGTACTAGATAAATTAATTATAGGTTCATATAGGTGAATAACATTGAGAATAAATTGAGAAAGGTATTATTGACACAAAAGTTTGGCTTAGAAAAATCATAGAAGAATTTTAAGAGCATAATAGGTGCACATAAAGGTTCAAGGAAGGGTTTATTGAGAGTGAATGGTGGACTATAATCATTTGGTCATTATAAGGAAAATAAAGGGATATGTAGAAAAACATAACATTATGAAAAATAGGAAATCATAAGGATTATTATAAATAATTTAATTGGAATAAAAATGAATAGGAGAGGATCCCATACCTTGAGGATGCATTTCTAAATGGTTGCGATGAGTATCTTAAGAGCATAGAATCACCTTGGGGGTGATTTATAGAGAGAAATGGAGAGGAAATTAATGATAAATGGGTTTTAAATTAAGAGGATTGAGGGTTTGGGAGGTTATTTATAGGAAAAGTGAGGGGAATTCTTTATTAATTTCTAAACATAGGTTTTGGGATCTATATGATAACATAATAAAAATAAAAAAACATTCCATATATTCTTCCAATGGTTTCTTACAAATAGGATATGATTTAAATATTTTATAAGGCCATAAACCTAAAATATTTAAATAATGACATCTTTGATGTGAAAGTGAGTCATATTCATAAAAATTAATTTCATAACCATAAAAATAATATATATTTTTCATAAAATTCAATAAAGAATTATAAAATCAATACAATTTATTCAAAAGTACATTATTTTAAATGAGGAGTCTATATTTGAGTGTGGATTAATTTTATTGTATTTTTTACATCACTTTTAGGATTTTATGGTGGCATAATACATATTATATATTTTTACTGTATTTAATTTTTACCTAAATTTTTTACTATCTCATAAAATTATAAAAAATTTACCATTGGTTAATTTTGATGTTATGATTTCCAAAATGGTATTTATTTTTCCAAAATAATTTCCTTAATATGATAATTCACACCTTTTAATAAAAATCCTTATTTTACTAAAAAATACTAGTTTTTACAACACTAAAAATTTTCTGAACATTATAAAAACTATATTGGATTTCATTAAATTATATTATAATTTATATTTAAACAAAAATTATATAATAGAAAAATTCTTGAATTTATCAAAAGTGTGTCTTAATTGAAACTATATACTTACCAAAAATTAATTTTTTATTTCCTTGCATTGAAATCTAATTTTTATCAAACTCATTATATAATAATTTATAAAGTAACAATAAAAAAAGATAAATATAATAATTAATTTATTTTAAAAATCAGATATAAAAATTAACACTACCGGGGTCTAGATGTACCACTCCTTATTACACTAGAAAATGCCTTAAGGGTAATGTGTACGATGGTGGTTCTTTGTTAGGGTGGTTTATAGAACATGGTTTGGGATGTGATCTTGATAAGATTGAAATTCTCATGTAAATGGTTTCATTCATGTTTCAATTGTTGAATCTCTTCGTGGGATTGGTTAAGTGAAAATCCTAGTGATGTGTTATCACTTGGAAGATCTAATAAATGGGATTCATAGGGTATAATCCTACTGGTTAAGGATATCACTTCTCCCGTCAGTGTCGATTAGAATTTATCATAACCATTAATATATACTAATCTTAATGCTCATTGTACAAAAAATATATTATCAATAGTCAGGACCCTTAATGTTACATTAAATTTCACAAGCTATATTTTATAATGGTCAAAAATAAACAAAGTAGTACATATTTTTTTATAACTACATTACTTAATTTGGAAATTATTCATTCATAGGGGAATTTTTAGAATCTTGGGTTATTATAGTGACACAACTGAAAAAGTGATTGGTAGTACAATGATTTTTTTTCATTAGGGTGTGAGAGTAAAAAATCAACGAGAAATATTTTATGGGGAACCTTCATGATATATGTATTCCTATTATGGTATTATATTTGGATGTGATATTTGGAGTGCTTACATGATCCTCATCCCAGTTTGTGAGGAATCCTTAAGTGCATCCAAGAGACCCAAGATTAAATCCAGCTAGAGGAATTTTTTCTCGGTTACTATAGTAGTTATTGTAGTAGGTATTGTAGAAGTTACTATTACAGGTAATGTTCACCCGTTTGGGCCTTCGGGCCCCCAGTTTGGTCCTCGAGTCCTTTAAGGCCTTCGGGCTAGTAAGGATTTTGGCCCACCTCAAGGCCTTAGGGCCACCTCAAGGCTTTTGGGCCACCTCAAAGTGCTTCGAGCCACATGAATTGCAGAAGTACCAGAATTTATTACATGAAACAAGGCCCTAGATGAGGATTCAGAGCATGCACATTTACCAAAGAAGAGATAATCAAGCTTGATATAATGAGAGGGTATGACTTTCCCATTAGTACCAGTCCTATGCATCCCTGCATAGGATAGCTAGATAACGAGTCATGTGAAGGTAGAGTACTGATCATGATACAGATGATGGGGAGGGGAAGTTTCAAGTAGTCATTGTTTGGGATGAATTCCTTAATACATTTTGGACCAGTAATGTCACCAAGCCTACGAGCCACGTACAGGTTCCCCTTTAACCCTTAAACATAGTATTATAAAAAATGAATAAAAAATTAAGGCCATCAGGCCATTTTGGCATGTGATATTTGGAGAGTCATACTTAGAGATTTTGGGTGATAGATAACCATTTATAGGTGTGATTTAGTTCCACTGCTTATTCACTGAAGAATTAGTTTACTTCTTCCACATTTTCATGGGAGGTATTGAAGATGACCATACTGAGTATATAATTATTCACACACACACTCATATATATAAAGTGTATTTCAAGCTTCCATAAGGGGTGTTGTGAACATGTTAGACATTACTAAATTAGATATTAGAGTTATAGAGGAGTATCTATCAAAGTAGTTTATTTGGTACTTTCATTTTGGGTATTTTATCTATATGAAATTGAAATTCATTATGGGATGAAACTTTTATTTTATATAGAGATTTTATTAGTGTTTTCCTTTTATATTTCTGTGGATTATGAGGGAAATGACTCCTATTTGTGTGATTGATGCCCTTAATGATAGTAGCCAACCCATGGACTATAGGTGGTGTAATTAAAGGGTCATACTTATAACTACCCAACCCATATTGAATCCATAATTTCATTTTTTAAAAAAATTGATTTTCTTACATTCCCAAAGATCTTTTTAGGTTTAGAGTTTTAGATAATCGAATCATAACTATTATGTAACAATCCCATAAACTATAAGTTGTAATCCTCTTATTAGTATCTATTTTAGACATAATACAATAGTTTTATAATGAAACAAATTATCTTTTCATTAAAAATCATTAATATTTTCAGCTTGACTCATTCTTTTTTCCTACTCATCCTTAAAACCCATAAAGAACATTTTAAAATGTATATAAATAGAAAAAAATTAGTAAAATACATAAAAAATAGGAATTAATAAACCTACTAGTACATTTTATAACCATGTGATAAAAAATATATTTTTCCTGTAGCATAGTAAACTTTGTTCCCAACAAATTATTTATATACATATGAAATCAGATTTACTTCCCATAGTTCTTCATAAAATACTTCATAACAAAACCTAAGGGAAAAATAATAATAATGAAGATTTATTAGAAAAATGTATACCCATAAATGATTGTTTCTTAAAAATACCCCTTTAACCTAAAAGGGAATAAACCTTCCCTTAAAAATAATTTTGATTAACTCTTATTTTGAAATCAGGATATTTCTATAAAAATTCATTAAAAAGCATAAAAATGTCATGTGGGTACCATAGGATAATATCTCTATAAAACCCTTATAAGAAATCTTATATTAAGAATAACCAATATGGTCAAATTGAAACATAATTCTCTAGATAACATAATCAATACCCAATGTGTTGGAGAGCTATATCGGGCTCTCCCATCATCATATACCATGTGAGGATCACCCATATTCATGAGATATATTAGACTCAAATTCCAAAATAAATAATGTATAAGGACCATAAAATGCATGAAACACATTTAGTTTTCATTTACATTATCAAACTCATAAAAATATAATTTTTTAACCCATAAGAAAAATATTTTTAGATATTGATATAGCCATTTCCTTTAAAACCCAATATTAAAAAATAAAATTACAAAAATAAAGGGAATTAGGGGTTTTCTTAAAACAAAACATAAAATATTTTAAATGAATCCAAAACATAAATTTTTTTTTGTGGTGGTGGGGAAATCCGTTGACGCCATATACATTAAAATAGAACATTCCTTTTTTTCCTTTTGTAAAAAAGTCAAAATGTTTTCTAAAAGGATTCCTTTTGAAATCCATTGAAATAAATTAAAAATTGATAAAATTTATTTTGTAATTAATTTATTTCCATATAAATTCATTAATAAAATAATTTAAAGAATATTTATTTCGAAGAAAATGATTCATAAAATAATTATTTAAAACATTTAATTGAAGTTTTTAAGGTATAGTGTCCCTTACGTCAAGTCTCACTCATCACGTATATTATTTATTTTCAGAAGTAATAAATTTATATTAATTAATTAATTTCTTAATAAAAATTTTCACGTTTATTATTAATTTTTACCATGTTATATTCAATTACTTATTAAATTAAATTACATAGGATGTTTTGAAGATATTCGACTCAGATGTCCAAAATGAATTCAATAGGTTGATTATGGTCAAAGTGGTCATTATTAAATATTTTATAGAATAATATTAATGATATAATTATTTTTTTATGTATAAATTATAATTTTAAAACCAAAAATGAAAAATGGTAATGGAAAATGAATTATGTTACAATCATGGATATGCTAGGCCTTATGTATGCATGAGCAACGTTTTCATTTTTCAACTAACATGATGAAAAGAAGGTAATTATTAATTTATCTTCAAATAATTATGATTATATTATAAATTTCATATTATTAATTTAATTTCCCTTATATATAATCTCCATGTGCTGCGTTCAGGAAAAATGAATCACATTTCTTTTTGGTGATGATAATCCACACATATTCACAAATGAAATTATCATTTTTAAATGGATGTAAAGGTAAGAAATTATATGATATAATTTATTTAAATAATAAAAAATATGTCATGAATATTATATTTATACATTAAATCCTTTATTATAACCATCCTTGAGAGGTGGTGATGGAAAAATAATTACTTCGGTTCGTGAGGTGGTAGTCTGCTGTACATGCGAAAGATGGATTCATTTCCCATTTGATTGAAGAAGAAGATGTATATATGTTATTAAAATAACACTAAAAAATATTAATATATGAAATATATTGGTGTTATTATTTTATCAGGTTTGAATAATATTTGAAAGAGTTAGAAATATAAATGAAATAAAAAATTCTCAGTTATGATCTATACCACTTCTTCAGAAAACGTTTTAGGTTTATAACTAAAGCCTTCCTTGGTTGGTTTTCTGATAAAAAAGGGCCTCTATGACATGTAAATTTATTTAAGGATGGAATTTCTATGCTATTTTTTGAATCAAAAGGATCATGAAGTGTTTATATGAGAGGATAAGGGATTTCGTTTTATAAGTGAGGACATGACAAACTTGGATTTTTTTAAAAAGAATGAAATATATTAACTTATTACTTAAGATAAATGGATAAAAAATAGATAATTTCTGAAGATTCTATGTTATAGGGTATAAATATGACTAAAACAATTAAATTAGATAAATTTATATTCATTTTAACCCTTACCAATTTAGTTTACCCTTCTTAAATTAGTTTTAACCTCATCCGCATTAACAAATTTTCACTATTTTTACTATTTATTATGACTATAAAATTAAGTTGAACTTATTAGATAATATTAAATATTATTATTACACATATAAAATTAATTTTATAAAATTTAATTCACATAATTGGAATATTTTAATTTAAATCGAAACCCATTAAAGGTGATTGTTTCTTCTGTAAATGGGGATGACCTCGTTGTTTAAGGTTAAAACTTTTCCAATCAGTTTCTAATGGGATTATTCGTAGAACCAGAAACATACAATGATTCTATATCCATTTGAACCTACTTTACAAAGGTAGTTGATCATTAGTTGTGGACCGATGAGGCTTAAGAATTTGCATTGGTCGAGAGGATGTGAGGTCAGGCTCATCACACCATTTTTGGGTGAATTATTGCCTACTCTGGGACCCTCTCATAGATTCAAGTTATGTTAATGAATCCTTATTAATTCACCAACTATTAAAATGAGTTTTCCTTTAGATTTAGCAATCAATTATTGATACGTATGATATTTATAGAATCTTTTACATGTATTTTAGGTTCTTCATCGATAGAGAATCATTCATATGTATTTGATATTCTTTTGTCAATGGTATCCTTCAATACATTATTTAGAAATCTCTTAGTCATTATGATGACCATACTAGTTTTAAAGACACTCAGTGGGGCACTTAAAGTTTATTGTCATTCATAAGGACATGTATTATTTCATAGTTGGGATCGTACCCGCAGATGGGCTACCTACGTATCCTTTTTAAAGAGGACTCAGAACCCACATAGTTCGGGAATTAAGATATAGTTTAACGTCATATGGGATGGATGAGAATTAATTGGTGATGGGCTTGAACCTTATAAAGGCTTCCTACGTACTCTACTTTTAAGGTAGAGATCAAAGTACACGTATTTTGAGTAAGAAGTGTGGGGCTTACGTATGATTAATGGCCCAAAAGAGATGTGTTGTGGTTACTTTTACACTCTAAGCTCATGTGAGTCATGCTCAGTGTGAGAAATAAGAGGTATAAATAAACCTGACCATTTGTTCCATGAAGGATGTAGTCACCAGGAATGATATAGGGCTTATGTACGTGTGACTTCCCAAGTAAATGAAGATCATGACATAGTTCAGGAAAGAAGCCCGGGAGTAGGGTCCATAAAGGTATTTGTACTTTATGGGGATTTGGATACTATAACATGGGGCTTATTCCAGAGGAAGATGCCCAAATTAGGGGGGACATTAACTTATTATTGGGAATTACTCCAAAGAAGGAGGCCTAGATCAAAATAAAATAAGGTTGGGGATTATTTCTAGGAAGGAATACCAATTAAAGGGAACTTATAACTTGGGGCTTAATCCTGAAAAGGAGGCCCAATTTAAGAGAAAGTTGTGATTGGGGATTACTCCTAAGGAGGATGGCCATATTAGGGAACTTGGGGCTTACTCCTAAGGAGGATCTCTAGATTAAAGATCTTCTCATCTTAAAGGATGAGGTTGAATTAAGGAAATCTATAACTTTAGTGACATAAAGTTATGCAAATCATGAGGTTTTGAGATATGTTCCACATAATTACTTTTAGATAAAGAAGCGAACAAATGAACCATGCCATAAATGGATTTGAAGAGGGTTTTGAAGGCTGTCCTATAAGAGGAAAGTTGGATGTTGATGCTCCTTTCCGTCACATTTTCTAACGAATTCAAAAGGGAAATACCATGAACCCAAAGTGATTCATCCTTTGAAGAAACATCAAAAATTGACAAAGGCGTGAACAAAGATTCAAATTCACTTGGGTCATGCACGTTCCACCAAGGTTGCGCAAGTATACTTGCGCGACGCCCATTGGTCGCATAGGTGACTTGCGCACCCTCTTTGAAATTCTCCCAGGGTCTTCTCCTGCCTATAAATACCCCCTATGGGTCCCCCATTTCAGGGAGAAAAAATTCCAGAAACTCAGATTTGAGATCTTGACGCCCTAGTCTCTTCTCGAAGCTTCTGAACACTTCTAAGGTAATTTCATACCTAGAATGGAATATCTAAAGATAGGGAGTAAGACCTAAGTGTTGTAACTCATAATCACTTGCACACCTAAGTGGATAGCCCTTAAGGGAAATGGCCACACTTTGGCGCCACCTTACCCCTTGAACAGAACGTGCACGCCTCTTTTCTAGAAGCCTCTAGGGATAGTACTAAAGGCTTGAGACAAGCCTAGAACAAGTATTACCTTAAGGGTGGACCTCCGTGCAAGTACCCATGTGTCACGCATGTATACCTGCATGACCAGCACTTGCGCGCCCTCGCAGGACTTGCGCGCCACCCTCCTTTTGGGTGCCCTTCCTGCCCATTCCACCTCTCCTATTTCAAGATTCAGCCTTTAGAACCCTCTTTAAAGCCATTTTCTTCGGCATGGTTCCCTTGTTGGATTCCTTATCTGAAAGGAATTATGTGGAACATCTCTCAAAACCTAGTGATTTACACATCTTTATGTCACTAAGGTTGTAGATTTCATTCACTTAACCTCATCCTTTAATATGAGAGAATCCTTAATATGGGTATCCTCCTCAGGAGTAATCCCCAATCTCAAAGTCCCCAAATTTGGGAATCCTCCTCAGGAGTAAGCCCCACTCTCAAAGTTCCCAAATATGGGCATCCTCCTTAGGAGTAAGCCCCAATTTCAATGTTCCCAAATATGGGAATCCTCCTTAGGAGTAATCCCCAAGTCTCTTAATTCTAAAAATCCCTTAACCTGGGCCTCCTCCTTAGGAGTAAGCTCCAATTTTCAAATTCCTTTAACCTGGGCCTCTTTCTCAGGAGTAAGCCCCAGTCTTAATTTTTCTTAACCAGTATTAATTTACTTTTGATCTGGGTTTCCTTCTCAGGAATAAAACCCAATCATAAGTCTCTCCTAATTTGGGCATCTTTATCAGGAGTAAGCCCCATTTTAGAGTATCCAAATCTCTATAAAAGTATATATACCTTTATGAACCTTGTTGCTGGACTTCTTCTCGGAAATAAGTCCTGATCTCTATCTACTTGGGCAGTCATACATACAAAATCTCCACATCATTTCTTATGATTTCATATTCCATGGCACAATTGTCTAGTTTTACCAATACCTCTTGTTTCTCACACCGAGCATGACTCACATGAGCTTAGAGTGTAAATGTAATTATGACATCTTTCTTTGAGCCACCAATCATACATAAACCTCATACTCCTTTACTCAAACTACGTTGGTTTTGATTCCTTTTCTAAATAAAGGATATGTAGGTAGCCCATCTGAGGGTACGGTCCCAACTATGAAATAATCCATGTCCTTCTGAATGAAAATAAACTTCAAGTGCCCCACTGAGTGGCTTTAAAACCAGTATGGTCATCACAATGACCAAGAGACTTTTATATAATTTATTAAAGTATACCATTGAATAAGAATCTCTAACAAATACAGATTATTCTCTATCGGTGAAGAACCTCGAATACATATAAAAGATTCTCTAAATTTCCTACATATCAATCATTTATTGTCAGATCTAAAGGAAATCTCAATTTATACTTGGTAATTTAATAAGGATTCACGAACATAACTTAAATATATAAAGAGTGTCCCAGAGTAGAAAATAATTCCCCTAAAAAAGGTGCGATGAGTCCAACCTCCCATCCTCTCGACCATTGAAAATTCTTAAGTGTCATCGGTCCATAACTAATGAGCACCTACCTTTGGAAAGTAGGTCCAAATGGATATAGAATCATTGGATGTTTCCAGTTCTATGAACAAACCCATTAGTAACTACTTGGAATGTTTGAACCTTAAACAAATGAGGTCATTCCCATTTCCCGAGGCAACAAAAAATGGTGAACCTGACGTGAATCATTAACCAAGTTAATGTGATGTTTTACCTATTTGTTAGGCCCCTATTTATACTCAATGATAGGGAAAACAAGACAATCAATAACATATGTTCTTATCCATAATATGTAGTGGCCGGACTTATCTTTATTACGTCTGTTATATCAAACAAGCACTATTTTCCATGATCTTCTGCATTATAGAAATGGATTATCTTAAGTTCACACCCGTGAATACTTCTACTGTGAATACTTCTGCTGGGAAGGCCTCTACAGCTACTCCTGCTAGATCGTCATCCGCTCTGAGGAAAACATCACCTACTCAGCTTCTTCAAAACTGGGTATTAAATGTGCTGGTTAAGGAGTACCATCAAAACGGTACCATTCTGACTCTGGAGGCTTCTCGACAATCCCTCCAAGTCAATAATTTACCCTGGTCGTCTGGATAGCGACGACTAGTGGTCAAGAAGCAGGTGGTACCGACCATCGTCTCCAACCATTTAGGGTTGTTATCCCTGGAACGCCATCACCATTCCATTCCATATTCTGGGGAGGTGAATGAGCAGGTCCCTCAGAGACTTAATTCAAAAAGACAGGAGTCCTTCCTGAGGGCTCTCATAAACAATCGTCACCAGACTCATGCGACAGTGCGCCCTCAACATGATGAGGGTATTGTCTCTAGGAGTTCATCTCAGGTTCCTCAAACCCGAGCAGGAAAGACGAAGCTCCATAGGTGAATTCCGGTCAACAGTGAGCAGGTTCTCATCTCTGCCATATCCGGAGAAGTCCACCAACCTAACTAGGTGGCAAGCAACGAGCGGGAACACACACCTATCCGTTTTAATTCTGCTGTCCAGCAGACACATCTGGCAGTAGCACGCCAATCCCATCAGGCAATTCTGACAGAGTAATATAGACAGAAAAATACACCTATTTATAAATCATCAGCTAATCAGCAGGTTCGTCTGACTGCATATGATGAAGCCCGCCAACCCAATGTGCTGACAACTGGTAAACATGCACATACACCTGCTTACACTCATCAATCCTACCAGCAACCTCATCTGTCAGTATTGAAGGAAGCTCGTCAACCATATTCGGAGGAGTTCAATAAGCAGGCACATACACCTACTAGTATTGATCAAGCCTACCAACAGTCTCATTTGGTAGCATTCAGAGAAGTCAGTCAGAAAGCTCTGGTGACAAATAGGAGGCAGACTCAACTCTCTGCCCCCACACATGAGTATTGTTAGGATTACCTGATAGGAAAAGGAGGACAGGAGCAGGAACACACACATACTCCAAGAATAGAATGGATGTATATCCCCGTTTCGGTAGCTGAAGTCACCAAGCACATTCTGTCAATGGTGAAAGAGCAGAAGCAAATCCCTACTCATATTCTGGATGCCTGCCTGGATATTATAACAGTTTCAGTAGCATCTCAGGGAAAGACACATAAATCTATCCCTACTAGTGGAGTGAAACATCAACAGTTCATTTCAGAATAGACACACACCTCTGTTCCAGTCTAAGAGGGTTGTGGGGCATACTCCCCTATATCATACAGACAACCATGTCAGGAACATACACCTAATTTGAGCAGAGATAATCAGCCTAACCTGATCATTTATCTTGAGCAGGCACATACACCTACCCATAATGACCACTTTTATCAACAAGTGGTTTCTAAAGTGAGTATGAAGGTGTCTAAAAAGAAGACTCGCACAACATAGTCAAGAAATCAAGAGCCGGTTTGTAATAAGGCCTTGATCGATTATGGATTTATTGATGAACTTAGAAAATTGTCTGTTGGAATTCAGGACTCCACTCCCTCATTTCCCAATAGTGGGAACTTTAATTCCGAAGGTCGTCATCAGACACTTCCTCATGAAGTCTTTATTCATGAAAATTCAGTCAATATCGAAGTTTCATCTTCAGATGAGACCCACATGAGCCCTCTGTGTGGTCAGAAGACCAAGGAAAAAAGTGGTTCATCTTTTATTGTAACCCACCATATTGGTCCTCTCCATGATGATGAATTTATCTGTGAAAGTTATCTTTGTGGTTATAATACACATTGCCTAGAAAATGATCCAATGGACAATCTAGTGAAGAGAAAGCCCTCTTATATTGAGGCACTTTCAAATGTGAAGCCAGTCATGTTTGATGCTTTACCACTAGCAGGTGAAATACTTTCTCAATTAGAAGATATCCCAGGGTGTAGGTCATTCTCCGAACCACCCCTGGGTCGTTCATCTTCTATTTTGATCAGTGAATTCTCTACCGATCTTGTTGAATCCAATGAAGCAACAGGGAAGCACCAGCTCTGGTCTAATCAGGTAGAAGAATCTTTGTCAAATGATAAAGAGGAAGTACTAAATATGAGTAAAAAACTAAAAAAAGGTGAAGTTTCAGTCATGTTTTGGCCTCTGGCTGATTCTCAGTATGACATTCCAGGGATGTTGATGGAATATGGAATTCATGATATTCGTATCAACATTTGGAAAAATCTATGTCAGTTGAAAAAGAAAATATTATCTTATGAGGAATATGAAAATCATATAAAGATAATAGAAGGATTACAACGCAAAATTGACGTGGCATCTCTCTCAGTTTCTTGATATCTGAAGGCTGAAAAGGAGCAGAGAGCCCTTCAACGTTCTTGCCTTGGCACACTAAGAAGATTTCACCAGTTAATTGCCTATGACCCATCTGGTATTCATATCAGGGGATGGGGTGTTCATGGAGAACAACATTTCACTGTACTCTCCAGTCATCAAATCCCACCGAAAGTGGTCTCATGCAATGTTATTTCCCATGGCCGGCCATAGTCAATTGGCTTTGTTTGTAATCAAAGGATTGATCAAGAACATGCCACAAATAGTTCTTCTCAAAATAAAGCATATAGAGAACAAGTTGTTGAATTAATCCTGCATCAAGAAAATGATAATATTGAAATGGCCTCTTTTTTGGAGCAAGCACATCATCAAGTGACAAAAGTGTCAGAAATCATCCAACGGTCTTTTGAGCCGGGTGATAAAATTGAATGTAGGTTGATGCATCTAGCCAATTTCCAGACTAAAGACCGCAATATTAGGAGATATTTCAAGAAAGTCTCAGATATTTCATGTCAATAACCCTCCCAGCATTCCAGACTGGGTACTCTTTTAACCCAACCCCCAGAATCAACAAATAGGATTCGAGGAGTTGAGCAGGAATAGCATGAACAACCCCAGCCCATTGGACTGAGGACTTTTTCAAATCCTCAATATCTTCCTCAAATAAAGTCAATCTTCTCTCGATTAGGGAAGAAGCTCCAAGAGGAACGAAGAGACAAATTATCAGGAGATTCCCCCAAAATTAAGGTTCGTCAAGAACTTCCCGAGGGATCAAAACAAAAAAAGGCAATTTCTCATCAGGGACATGGAAGAAGACATTATCATAGAAATGATGATAGAAGTGATGCAATGAATTATGCATAATTTAATGTCATTAATGCCATTGTTACTGATCCACCAGATGAGGCTCACTCAGAGGGATCAGATGAAGAAGTTCCTGCTCAAGAAGTTGTACGCACAGACACAAATGAAGAAGGTGTCCGTACAGGAAATCAAAGGCTTACCCAGAATCTGGGTGTTCCTTAAAATAACCCACTTCCCCCTCTCTGAAAGGGATCCAACAAAGAAAAATTAAAGAATCAGGTTACATACCCTTCCTCTGGAGAAGTCCAATCACTCTCATTAGATAAAATATTTTCATAATAGGAGGAAGAAATGAAGGAATTGAGGAGGATGAATACAGAACTACTTCAGGGTAGTCTTCCTCATAAGCATGCTAGAGTCAGTCATCCAAGGGAATTTATTGAAGCTACTAAGATTGATCAAGAATATCCTCCTTTGTCAGTACACCCTCACAGGTCTAATCCTATGGTTCAGGTGCAACAACAATGGGCTGTGCTGCTATCGTTTGTAGTACCAGCTGCCACATCTGCCCAAGCTCCAGTCATTTCACCTGTTCAGGTCCAAGCTCAACCAGATGTTTCTCAAAAGTTAATAACTACTATTGAGTCATTAATAGATCGGTTGGAGGCTATGGAGGGTAAAAGTTCTCATATTCATCCAGAAAAGAGAGCTTACCCTGAATGGGTTAATGCAATTCCTCCACCATCAAATTTTGAAAGTACCACATTCCAAATCTTTAATGGTTCGGGAGATCCAGAACAACACTTAACACATTTTGTTTCTCGTTATGATCTTATGATGGGAACCCTTCAACAACAAGAAGAAGTTAAGCTATGGTGTTTTGTACAGTCATTACAAGGGCTTTCCTTTGTCTGGTACACAAGCTTGCAATCCCAGTCAATTACCATATGGGAGGATCTTCACCAAAAACTCCTTCTTCAGTTCAACTCAACGTTTCCAAAGACAACAGTTTTTGATCTTACAAACTGTAAGAAAAGGGAGAATGAAAGGGTTTAGATTTCATTGTTCGCTGAAAGGGATTAACATATTCCCTGAACTTAGCACTCCCTCAAGAGGAATTGTTTCCAATCTGTGTGGAAAATCTGCGTGATGAGTTACGCACGCTATTGATCCCTGTGAAATACATGGGAGGGTTTCTGGGCCTTACTTCTATCGCTCAACAGATTGAATATTATCTTATGAAGACTAAGGATAAAACTCATGTAATTCCATCAGCTCCAGGAAGGAGAATGAGTAATGCAGAGACTGCTACAGTTATGCTTAGACAAGCACCCGTACCCGCTTCTACTTCAAGACCATCATCTTCTCGAAGGGCTCCACCTCTTGAGCGCCAATAACGGAGGATGTTTTGTCAAGATGATCAAATAGTTAAAATTTGGAAACAGTTTGAGGATTTGTAGAGTAAAGTTTACTCTTTCTAAAATGAACAAGTTCCTGGCTACTTCATTTTGGATCTGGAAAATAATTTGGTCCAATTTCCAAGGCCTAAGAGTCTGAACAAGGAAGGACATGAGTACCATCCCAATTATTGCCCATTTTATCAGATGTTGGGGCATCCCATCCAGGAGTGTTTTGTCTTCAAGTACCTCATTTAAAAAATGGTCGACTCGGGACAAGTCAAACTAAAAGGTTCTTCAGCTCAGGTAGCATGTGTTACTGCTTTAGATCCAGAGGAGCAAGGCGAGTAGCAAGAAATAAAGAACAAAAATGCGCAAAAATATGATGATTGGATGGTCAGAAAAATGATCAACCAAACTCATGCTATTTTGAAAACACAATTGAAGATACCAATTGTATCTTATTCCATGAATGACACAGCAAAACCCTCTTTATCAGAGGGAAAATCCTCAAATAAACGGCATAATTCAAAGAAAGAAGAGCAATTGAAGAAGATGAAATCGTGTCAAAGCCCTAGTTGTCTTTGACTCTGGAAGATTTTATGCCATCTACTTCGAAGCCACGGGCACCTTCCCACCAAACGGCCTAGCCTAAATTGGTTAGTCAAGCAGAGTCTTCATCGGATGAAGAGTTAATCTTCGGTTCTGTTAATATGATTCACTTAACAGATCCTTATGCCAGCCACAGTTTCGATCTCTATGAACCAGGGTACCCTGTATCAAACAGTGGAATCAGAGGGAGTTATAGCGCTCATGATATAGGGGAAGACATGGATCTTTCAGAGGTAATTATTCTAATTCTATCCCTGCTAGAACTGTGTATGCAACCGAAACTCGTGGCAGATCCCCTATATGAGCTCACCAAGAGCAAGAAAATTCTTCCACCTATAGAAGATTCAGTCCTGGCATAATTATTATGTAATATTGGTTATAGGTTCCACCTTCTTCCTCATAGAAAGTAATAGACCTAATCGGTCTAATTTTCTGAAGCCATGAGTATTTCCTACTCCTACCCTGATATAAGATGCATCTACTTCCAAAGCATTAAATTCTAAGGTACCTTCGAAACCACATGTTCCTGTTGGAAAACGCAGAACTTTGGATCAAAAGTATGATGTATTGAAACACTTTGCCCAAGTACCGGCCAATTTATATATTCTGGATGCCTTGAATTTATCAAAGGATTCTCAGGAGGCACTCCTCGAGGCTTTGTCAAGTCTTCAGGAGTTTGAAACTGAAATTGCTACGGCTGAAGCCTACCATGTAGAGAATAATCCTACAGAATTCCATGCAATGATATCTTTCACAGATGAAGATGAAGATGATGTCATGCATGGACATATTAGACCTTTTTACTTATCTGGAAAGGTTAATGGTGTAGACATCCAAAGAGCTTTCATTGACAATCGTTCAGGAGTCAACCTCATCCCCATTCGTACACTTCATCGATTGGGCCTCAAAAAATCTAATTTATCTCCTTCTACTATGATATTACAAGGATATGATAAAAATGAACAAGAACCACTAGGCGAGATTACACTCAAAACTCAGTTTGGAGATCTTTTATTCAATTCAGATTTCATGGTTGTTGATCAAGACTCATCCTTCAACATCTTGCTTGGAAGACCCTGGTTACATCAACATGAAGTTATCCCTTCATTATACCATCAATGTCTCAAGTATTGTTTCGATGGTCATGTTGGGACATTTTATGGTGATAAGGCTCCCTTCAAGACATGTGAATCTCAATACATTGAGGTGGAATTCTATCACATGAAGGGAAAGGAGAAATCCAAAACAAGGGAGATTACCAAAGTTAATGCTCCATATGGTTTGGAAAAGATTCCAGTAAATCTATTTACACATGTGAGTACAGATTATGTGTTGTTTATCAGTCAAATTGATAGGATAAACCCAAATCCAAAAAGTCTTATGGAAACTTCCATAATGTCAATTATGCAATCCAGCCAGACAGCACGGGAGAAATTGGTGATTCACCAAGCAATGATGAAAGTTCAAATGGGGATGTCTTCATTTCATCTGCTGAAATCCAACAATTCTATACTTCGCCAACCGGGCCAGAAGAAGTTATAGAAAAACCATAGGTGAACGATGATGTCGATTCTCAATCCATCATCTACTCTTTATTACCCAAGGAAGACCCTTCATCATCAATAGGGTCAAAAATGGAAGCCTCTTCATCAAGATGTTCAAATTTTAACATCTGTTATGATCATGTAAATTCTACTTCATCATCTACTATGCAAGTAGAAACAGAAGAAGTAACACATGTTGAAGAAGAATAGAAATATCTCAAGTATTCTCCTCCAGCATTTGAATAGGGTATCTCTTCTACCGTGGATGAACTCAGAAAAATAGATCTGTGTACAATAGAATATCCATGCCCTACTTTAATTAGTGCAGCCATGACTCTTGAAGAGAAAGAAATGTATATTTCATTTTTGAAGAAAAATCTAGATATATTTGCTTCGAACTATACAGAGATGCTAGGACTTGGTCCTGATGTTGTTACTCATCGTTTGGGTTTTCCATAAGAACATCAAGGATTCAAGCAAGCTGCCAGAAGAACACACCCAACTTATGCTTCCAAAATTGAAGCTGAAGTGGATAATATTATCAAAGATAACTTCATCAGAGAAGTTCAGTATCCCAAATGTTTGGATAATATTGTCCATTTAAAGAATAAGAACAGACAAATTAGAGTTCTCATTGATTTCATAGATCTTAATCGGCATTGTCGTAAGGATGATTTTCCAGTTCCGATCACAGAACTCTTAATAGATGTAACAACTGGCTATGAAGAAGTTTCCTTCATGGATGGATATTCCGGGTATAATCAAATCTGAATGGCTCCAGAAGATGAATAATCTACAGCCTTCAGAGCCCCTCAGGGTATGTTCTACTATCAGGTAATGTCCTTTGGCCTAAATAATGAGGGCGCAACATATCAGCGTGCCACGCATCGTATCTTCAAACCCTTTTTGGGATGTTTGTTTAATGTTATGTGGAAAATTTGGTGGTTAAATCCAGGAAACGTTCTAATCACTTGGATGATTTGGAAATCATATTCCATAAACTTCGACAACATAATTTGAAGATGAAACCCTTAAAATGTGCTTTTGGGGTAACCTCAGGAAAATTTCTCTGCTTTGTTATACACCATCATGATATTGAAGTCGATCCTAGGAATAGAAATTCAATCCTTGGTATGTCACCTCCTCGAATTTTGAATGAATTGAAAGGGATTCAAGGACACTTAGCCTATATTCGGCGTTTTATCACCAATTTGGCAGGGAAAAGTTTACCCTTCACCAAGTTGATGAAGAAGGGAGTTATTTACCATTTGACTAAAGAATGTCAAGAATAATTAGATATTCTCAAGAAATACCTCTTGATTCCACCGGTACTTATACCGCTTGTTGAAGTAAGACCACTTATCATATATGTGATAGCTTTGGAGTGATCACTGGGTGCCTTTATTGCTCAGAAGAATGATGATGGGAATGAGAAAAACCTCTAGTATCTCAGTCGAACTATGCTTGAAGCAGAAACCTGATACTCAAGTATTGAGAAGTGCTGCTTAGCATTAATTTTTGTAGTTCACATGTTGAGACACTACCTGCAACATCACAAGGTCCAATTGGTATCTCGTAATAATACGCTCAAATTCATCCTTAGTCATCCAATGCTTACAGGACGTCTGGCAATGTGGGCAGTTATTTTTCAGCCATTTGATATCCAATATGTATCTCAAAAGGCAATAAATGGCCAAGATCTAGCTTATATCCTTGCTGAACATCCTTAAGAAGAAGATACATCTTCAGATATTGACCTTCCTGATGAAGAAGTTTTCTTTATTCAATATAGTCTCTAAACATGGGAAATGTACTTTGATGGTGCTTCCAGAAGTCCAACAGGGAGGAAAATGGAAAATCCTAAATTCAACAAAGTTGGGTTAGGAATTGTGCTCATTTCTCCAGAAAAGGTAGTGTTACCCTATTCCTTATCATTGTTGGGAGGCGGTACAAATAATTAAGCGGAATACCAAGCTCTCATCACATGCTTGGAGTTGCCACTTCAAGCACAAGTGAATCACTTAAAGATGAAAGGTGATTAAGACCTGGTAATCAAACAAGTCAATGGGGATTATTCCATCAAAAAAGAAGAACTAATCCCTTTGTATGATTAGGTCAGAGATTTAATGGTGGAATTTCCTAAAGAACTGAAATTTTCTTATGTCATGTGATCACAAAATGCCCAAGCTGATGCACTGGATAATATAGCCATAGCTCAGGAAGATCCAAATTGGGACAAGAAAAGCATCAGTATTGCCCACCATCGTAAAATTTCACCTTATGTTCAAACCAGAATAGAGGAAATCAATGAAATTAGTCTCATTCCTGAACCATATGGTCATACTACAGGATGGATGACACCTATCAGGGAATACCTTCAAAATGGAACACTTCCACCTGATAAAGCTGGGAAAGAACAAGTCCAGAGATGTGTGGTCAATTTTACTCTTTATGACCACCTAGATCACCTAGAGAAAATTCTCTACAAGCGTGGTTTTGATGGATTTCTCTTCAGATGCATTGATGGTGAAGAGACAATGGATGTCATGAAAGATGTGCATGTAGGAGTCTGTGGTTCCCATCAGTCTGGACATAGACTATCTGATCAAATTCAAAGACTTGGATACTTTTGGCCTTCAATAATACAAGATTGTGTTGATTTCACAAATAAGTGTCATTCATGCCAAGTACATGCCAACTTCATTCATCAGCCCCTAGAGTTGCTTCATACAGTTAAATACTCGTGGCCATTTCCACATGGGGAATGGATGTGGTGGGACCTTACCCTTCAGCTATAACCAAGCAGTTTAAGTATATTCTTACTGTTACTGACTTCTTTTCCAAATGGGAAGAGGGAATACCTCTCAAAGAAGTTAGTTCTAAAAGAATTGTTAGCTTCATCAAGTCTAACATCATTACCATATTTGGTGTCCCTCATACCATATTGATGGACAATGGAACCAACTTCTTTTCATCTGAGGTGAAGAAGTTGTATCAAGAATACAACATCAAATCCAATCATTCATCTCGGTCTCATGCAGTAGCCAATGGACAGATAAAAGCCTTCAATAAGACTCTTTCAAAAACACTGCAAAAGATGGGGGATAAAGATAAGAAGTCATGGCCTGATAAACTCTTTCATAATTTATGGGATTGTTGGACCACCACCCTCACTACAACGTGGTCAACTCCATATTCATTAGTATAAGGAACGGAAGAAGTCTTGCTAATTGAGGTTCAATTACTTTTTCTCAGAGTAGTCATTTGTGATCAATCATCTATAGGTGAACAATCTCAAAAGCGTTTGGATGAATTGGAATGGTTAGATGAGAAAAGATTGTGCACCCTGCATCACGTAGAAGTCTAGCAGAATCGAATAGCACAGATTTCAACAGAAAAGTTTTTATTTATTCATTCATTTAGGGAGAGTTGGTATTAGTTCTCAGAACTCCAATGATACCAGGAAAGAAACCTCCCAAACTTGAACCAAAATGGGAAAGACCTTACTCAATACATAAGGTCTATTCCAATGGAGCTTATTCTTTAATCTCAATGGATGGAGAACTCATCACTACTCCAACCAATGCCAAATTTCTGAAGAAGTATTTTTTATAAACATAAAATACATTATCTATGGTCCATACATATGACCTTAAACTATTTTCATGCCTCATGTCCAACAAGACGTTAAACTACACCATTATGGTCCATGCATATGACCTTAAACTATTCGCACTTTCGTCCAACATGATGTTAAACTATATAATCCCCTTTTCATCATCCAACATGATGTTAAATTGTGAAAAAATCACTAATAGGTCCAACATGACGTTAAACTGTGTCCTCTTTTGTCTTTACTGCATGACATTAAACTGCACATTCACCCTTTTTGTCCAACATGACATTAAACTGTATTTTCCCCATCGTCCTAACTGCATGACACTAAACTGTACAAAAATCCCTTAATACGTCCTACATGATGTTAAACTGTATTTGTTGCATGTTACATGACACTAAACTATGCAACACCAATAGTCCTCACTGCAAGACTTTAAATTGCATAGTCCCTTCATATATCCTACATGACATTTAACTGTGCATCGTTAGGGTTGTTGTTACCACTTGTTTCTCACATCGAGTATGACTCACATGAGCTTATAGTAAACTTCAACCATAACACCCTCTCTGCGCTGCAAACCACGTGAAAGTCCCAACATCATTTTTTTGGTCGTTGTCCCCAAGAACAACTTGATCACTAAATCATTTTTTAATTGAACTACACAGACTTGTATCCTTGCCTTCTAGGTTGGGTACATAGGAAACCTCCCAAGGTTCAAGCCCAAAACCAATCCCTTCATCTCGGTTCACTTACATATCATACGATGTTGATTCGTGAAACCGCCCCCAGAATCGATATCTTTAAATTGGTTCACCTTTGTCCTTACGATATGACGTTAAACTGTACAATATTTTTTGTCTTGTATGACAATAAACTACAATATTCTTTGATACCTCACCTGAGAGGGAATAATTATTTTCATTGATCTCCAATCATGTTATATTCCAAAGACTACGTGCATACATGGAAATGCCTGAGCCTTTTATCTTAGGTCAAACCATCATTGCACTAAAGTCTCCTTTTCACCCTTCACTTGTACGAACCAAATATGTACAGAGGGTATTTCTAGAACTATGTGGGCTTGATTCCCATCCTTATGGGATATGTAGGAATGTTTGAGTGTCCCTCGAATCCAGTCCCTAGTCTTTTGGGCCTAACCGAAAATTCCACTTTCAGTCCCCTGGTTGAAAAGTCCCTGTGAAAACACAAACTGTGTATTAATTATTATGGTTTGAGTTCTATGACCCTAAAATAAGATCTCCCATACTTTCGTCCCACATGATGTTAAACAGTATTTCAAGAACTACGTATGGCTTGATTCCCATCCTTATGGGATACATAGTGAAGTCCAATATTTCAATTTCGAACCGAGACACAACATGATTATGGTTAGCATTGATCTATGTATCTCTACATACATTGGACAATACTCATTTTTATGTGTCATAATCCTAACCATAAATATTTTCAGATCTTCATAACCATTTTCTTGACTTTTGGTCACAAAATTTTCAAAACCCGAGAGTTCTTTTTCCTGATTATGAAGCACATGCCCTTAGGCAGCCTCGCATAAACAGTCTGCATAATGGACCTGTCAGCCAAAAGATACTATTATTTGACTATGCAGCCAATTCCCTTAGATGAACATGCATAATTCAACCCCCTAACATGTTTGTTAAATAATGGTAACTTCATTCATGGGAAGAAAACCTCTTTTGTCTTTAGTTGTCTTAATGACAATATGTAGGGATCCAAAAAAATAGCCATCCTTAACATATTTGTCCTATACTCTTTTTCATGATCTGAAAGTATTCAAGTCTATGGTTTATATTTCCCTTCCCCACGTTTGGGTCAGACCTTCATAGGAGTGACATTCATCCAGTTCTTAGACGATCTTTTTTGGAAATATCTTCCCCATATTCAAGTATCTATATCCATACAACAAACTCCATGATTTGGAAAATTTGAATCGCCATAAACTTACGCTGGATTTTTAGCAGTAGAAAAGTAAATTTCTGAGAGTTCTTTTGCCTAACTATGTAGCACGTGCCCTTAGGTGGCCTTGCATAAACAGTCTACATAATATACTTGTCAGCCAAAAGATGCTATTATTTGACTATGAATCCAATGCCCTTTGGTGACCCTGCATAATTCAACCCCCTAATAGGTTTGTTAAATAATGGTAACTAAATTCTTGGGAACTACTTCTTCTAATGCATTTTATCCCTTTTTCATGTCATCCCTCA
The DNA here is from genome assembly GCA_963277665.1 of Viscum album. Classification (NCBI taxonomy): domain Eukaryota; kingdom Viridiplantae; phylum Streptophyta; class Magnoliopsida; order Santalales; family Viscaceae; genus Viscum; species Viscum album. The sequence goes on from OY728140.1 coordinate 1,959,875,568, forward strand.
TATTAAAATTTTCTTAAGTCATAGTTTACATATTTTCCCTCATACTTGAATATGGTAATATGTTTTCAGATTAATTAGCAAGGAATTGAGTCATTTTTTAATCTATTCGGTCAATGCTATTTCAATATTAAACATTATCCTTTTTATAGTCCAACATGTATGACTTTAAACTGCCAAATTCCTTGGTTTTTCTCTTTTACCTCAGAGTCAAATCCTCTTTTCTCTTCGGATCCAACTCTGAGGGGGGACTTTTATTGATGCTTCTTTCTGTCATAGAGTCTAACGAATTGAAAAGGGAAATCCCTTGAACCCAAAGTGATTCATCCTTTGAAGAAACATCAAAAATTGAAAAGGCATTAACAAAGATTCAAATGCACTTGGGTCGCGCAAGTATACTTGCGCGCCGCCCATTGGTCGCACAGGTGACTTGCGCGCCCTCTTTGAAATTCGCCCAGGGTCTTTTCCGGCCAATAAATACCCCCTGTGGGCCCCCCCATTTAGGGGAGAAAAAATTCCAAAAACTCAGATTTGAGATCCTGGTGCCCTAGTCTCTTTCCGAAGCTTCCAAACACTTCTAAGGTAATTTATTACCTAGAATGGAAGATCTAAAGAGAGGGAGTAAGGCCTAAGTGTTGAAACACATCAACACTTGTGCGCCTAAGTGGCTAGCCCTTAAGGGAAAAGGCCACACTTGCGCTCCGCCTTACCCATTCGACAGAACTTGCACGCCTCTTTTCTAGAAGCCTCTAGGGATAGTACTAACGACTTGATCCAAGCCTCGCCCAAGTATTACCTTAAGGGTGGACCGCCGTGCAAGTAACCATGTGTCGCGCAGGTATACCTGCGTGACCAGCACTTGCACGCCCACACATGACTCTTACACCCCCCTCTTTTTGGGTGCCCTTCTTACCCATTCCACCTCTCCTATTTCAAGATTCAGCCTTCATAACCCTCTTCAAATCCATTTTCTTCGGCATGGTTCCCTTGTTGGATTTCTTATCTGAAAGGAATTCTGTGGAACATCTATCGAAACCTAGTGATTTACACATCTTTATGTCACTTAAGGATAGAGATTCCATTCATTTAACCTCATCCTTTAAGATGAGAGAATCCTTAATCTGGGCATCCTCCTCAGGAGTAAGCTCGAGCCTCAAAGTCCCCAAATTTGGGCATCCTCTTCAGGAGTAAGCCCCACTCTCAAAGTTCCCAAATATGGAAATCATTTTTAGGAGTAAGCCCCAATCTCAACGTTCCAAAATAGGGGCATCCTCTTTAAGAGTAAGCCCCAAGTCCCTTTATTCTAAAAATCTCTTAACCTAGGCCTCCTCCTTAAGAGTAAGCCCTGATTTTCAAATTCCTTTCACCTGGGCCTCCTTCTCAGGAGTAAGCCCCAGTATTAATTTCTCTTAACCAGTCTTAATTTACTTTTGATCTGGGTTTCCTTCTCAGGAATAAAACCCATCATAAGTCCCTCAAAATTTGGGCATCTTTCTCAGGAGTAAGCCCCAAGTGAGAGTATCCAAATCTCCATAAAATCACATATACATTTATGGACCCTATTCCTGGACTTCTTCTCTGAAATAAGTCCTGATATCTATCTATTTGGGCAGTCATACATACATAAGCCCCACATCATTTCTTGTGATTGCATCTTTCATGGAACAATTATCTGGTTTTACCAATACCTCTTTTTTCTCACACCGAGCATGACTCACGTGATCTTAGAGCATAATAGTAATTATGACATCTTTCTTTGAGCCATCAATCATACATAAACATCATAATATTTTACTTGAACGATGTGGGTTATAATTCCTTTTCTAAATAAAGTATACGTTGGTAGCCTATCTGAGGGTGTGATCCCAACTTTGAAATAATCCATGCCCTTCTGAATGACAATAAACTTCAAGTGCCCCACTGAGTGGCTTTAAAACTAGTATGGTCATCATAATGACCAAGAGACTTTTATATAATGTATTAAAGGATACCATTGACTAAGAATCTCTAACAAATACAGATGATTCTCTATCAATGAAGAGCCTTCGAATACATATAAAAGATTCTCTATATTTCCTACATATCAATCATTGATTGTCAGATCTAAAGGAAATCTCATTTTATACTTGGTAATTTAATAAGGATTCATGAACATAACATAAATCTATAAAGAGAGTCCTGGAGTAGACAATAATTGCCTTAAAAAGGTGTGATGAGTCTGACCTCCCATCCTCTCGACCAATGCAAATTCTAAAGTCTCATCGGTCCATAACTAATGAGCACCTACCTTTGGAAAGTAGGTTCAAATGGATATAGAATCATTGGATGTTTCCAGTTCTACGAACGAACCCATTAGAAACTACTTGGAATGTTTGAAACTTAAACAAATGAGGTCATTCCCAATTCCAGAGGAAACAATGTATTTGAGGAAAGGATGTGAATTGGAAGGAGGCACACAATTATTGGTCTGGCGTGCAAGTCCTGGTCGCGCAAGTATACTTGTGCGGCATGAGTTCACTTGGTCGATGAAGAACCTGTGAAGTGATACTTGTGCGACTTTGGATTGGAGACCTTAGTATCATCCCTAGAGTCTTTCTGTAGAGACCTAAATCTTGACGTACATGGACATTACATTTATTTTTTCAGAATACTTAATACATAACAAAAACAAACACACAAAGACCATAATAGTTTAGTGTCTTTGGAAACTCGGAATATAAACTTCTAATCATGTTTAAATATCTTCAACAACTCCCATAATGATCTTCACCTTTTTGTTTCATTACCTAAAACCTTTATTTATTTCCTGGGGAAAATAAAACATAAAAAGGGTGTGCTCAAATGCTCATTAAAGGAAAACATAGAGAACATAAAACAATTCATAAACATTTGGAAGCAAAAAATTGAACATGAAATTTAAACGTCAAAATCTTGAGCAAAGACATAAACTGTGGAAGTACATAAGGTATATATCATAATGGAACATCAACCATGATAAAAAATAATGGGAATAAAAAATTTAATTGTGGAAACCATTCAGAACATGTTATGATTTCCATAATAGCCAAGGCATTGTTTCCAAGACCATCTTAGTGGACAAAGTCCCTTTCTGAATCGATTTCTCTCCTCGTTTCAGTCCTGTAACACTGAACCAGATTAACTTACCATTCCAGCCATGTCTATCTCATGGGATATAAATCTTTAACCAGTGAATTGTAGGGAGATATAGGTCACACCCATCTTATAATGAAATCATTCTTACTTGTGCCACAAAATAAACATACATCATTCATAATAACCCAACGAATAAAATGGGTTTCATAAACATCATCCCATATTCACATAATCCATATAAAAGTAATGGATATAATTTCATAATAATAAAAGTGAAAACATGTAAATCATAGAGACATTATACTTGAAATATACAAATATAAAATAATGTCATCTTAGATGAAAAAATGGTTTTGACAAAACAATTGAAATGAATTATTGAAGAAAATATCCTTTATTCTTCAAAATCATTTTACTTTCAGAAAACATCATGAAATTTTAAAAGAATTAGATTTTTTTGGAAATATTCATGAAATATTTTGGAGGAATCTTCATGAAAATAAGGCTTTATAAAACCGTAAAAATCCTTTCATGCCGTATAAGTTAAAAAACATTCTCCTCGTACTTTCATCAGAAAACTCAAAAAGTACCTCGTAACGTAAACAAAAGAAATATTTCTTACATACCATGTAGTAAAAGTAAAAATGGGTAAAAATGGAATTAAAAATACATGAAAACATTTTTATAAAACATGGACATGGATGATAAATATTACCCCAGTAAATACTTACGTATAAGCAATCTCGGATAGAAAACAATTGAGATTGCAACATTATCCCTTACCTTATGTCCGATATGCTTCGTATGTATCCGAACCTCATGTATAATGATTTAAATAATGTCATTGACTAATTAAATAATCATATTAATTGTTATTATGTCATATATGGTTCACTTAGGTATTTATATTACCCGTTCATTTGTCAATTCCATGTTAAAGTAGCGTTTTGGGTAAAATTGTATCATTTATCGTACGTGTTTGGACTTGTTGTTCTTGATTTTATTATTACTTATATCATGATTTACTTACTTCCAGAATGTAAAACATGATTTATATATCATATATATTCATTATATATATATATATAATAGATAGATAAATGAAATGAAACACACCGTTCATGGATAAGGTAGGCCGTACGTACACATGAACGATGTTTTCCTTTCTTTATTGACTTGAATGGAAGTAAGTAGATAATATATATATATATATATATACATAAATCCAGTAGCTTAATTATTCCATATATTTCATTATTATTTATTATATATACTTTATAATCATTCTTGAATGGTTAATCATGGAAAATGAATCTCATCGCGTTCATGGAGACGGTAGTCCGTACGTATGTACGAGCGATGATATCATTCCCATGATCATGGAATTGTATTGAAGTGTATGTATAATATTAGAGAATCAATATCACTTTAGAATAACCATATATAGTTATTTATTTACACCATTATACCCATTCATGTAAGGTGGTGGTGGAAAAAATGATTACACCACGGTGTGGAGACGGTATTCCGTACGTACGCACGCGCAGTGATTTCGATTTCCGTAGGATGGATAGATGGTGAAATATGGTTGTTTAATACTTATAATTACATATCAGTATATGATTGATACTGATGTTATTAATTCATAATGAACAACTAAATAAGAAGAAGTGGAAGAAGAAATAAAGTTGAAAGAATCAGTAACGGACATTACCTCTTCTTTGAAGCGCCTCTTTGAGACCTCCTTTTAGGGCACTAAAATTGGTCTTTGAAGAGGAACAGGACCTCTAGGATGTTTCTAGGGAAGTGGAGAAGATAATTTGGCAGGGGTTGTCAGATCTTGAGGGCTCAAAGTGGTGTGAGGAAGAGAGGGAGGAGGTGCCCTTTTATAAGGGAGGAGAGGGGCACCTTAAGAAAAACAAAAAATATTATTTTATTATAAAGTCATATTCGGTTATTAATAGCTAATAATTAATTTATTTAGAAGCTAAGGTGGGGATGGGTCGAAATCCTCTCATATAGTAGAATTTATAAAAGTTTAGGTTTCTATTTTAACCTTATCATTTAGATTTAACTTTAAGTTAGATAATTTAACTTTTACCGTGTCTTCTTGTTTTCCTACACAATAAGGTTAATAAACTTACTATAACAAGACAAACGATCCCCAAGTTGTTTATTATTAATATATATAACCGTATCTAAGTCATTTGGATGAACCTTAGATTTTTAGGAATAAAAAAACAATTAATAATATAATATTTTTTTAAAAACTATTTTATGTCAATTTTGAAACTATTTGGTAATTGATTTTTGTGAAATTATAACAGAAATATTAGTTCAAAAAAAGTTATTTAAATCAATAATAATATGTTATATTAACGTAGAAAATTATTTTAATTCATAAAAAGTGTCAAATTACATTTATTTGGGTATTTATAACCTCAATTATATCAATATTTCATTAATAAGATAATTACTACACCATCATTGTGTCAAACATAAATTAAATTATTTAATGTCTAAAAATTAAAAATAAAATACCATTATGTATGAAATATTTTTATCTTCCTAATTAATATTTATAGTCTAATTTATCTTCTGTATAACCCTATATTAAAAATTATTTAGTTATTAAACTTTGATTTTAACTATTTTAACCCTTCTTTAAATAAATTAATAATACATGTCCTAATCTAATCCAAGTGGGACTAAATGGTCATATTTTATTAGTAAGGTTGTTTTTGGTCGAATTACACTTATCCAATATAATTAGGACATTTGTTAGTGTAATAATAATATCATTTTTACCCTTAATTACCCTATTTACTTTTAACCGTGGTAAAAAAAGTAAAAAGTTACTATTCGCCAAAAAAATTTTTCATCTCATTGAACCACATTTTAGTCCTTGATATTACCCGTGTCTCTCAGATTTTCTAAAATCAATTCACAGAAGTGGTAATATTTCATTTAAATAAAAATGTGAGTTTTTTAACTACCACTAAGTGGTTTCACTATTCATCGAAAATTGCAGTTTTTCAGAAAAATACCAAAAATTCAGCTGAAGCATTATTTGATATTCTGAATTAAAAATTGATGTCTATTTTTCAAAATTCAAAACATAGAACTGGAATTAATGAAATTTAAATTTAATTCCCGTTATCAAAACAAATAGCATGTTTTTTAAGAAACAATAACTATCAAAAGATTGATACTTGTTTATATCCAATTTCAAAGTGAAATTAATTCCAATGACCAACATTGGATTAAATGGTAAAAACATATTCTAATTACAATTTAAACCCAATTAAAAATATAATCTAACCATATAAATTATTGCGATGAAAAAAGTTGTTTTTAATTAAAATATAGCGTGTTTTTACTATTCATTAAAATATGAAAGTTATCAGAATAATATGAAAATTTTATCCCAGTTAAATTTTTATATCCAGATACAAGGAAGAATTTTATTTTGTCAAATTGAACTTATAAACATGTCAAAACTAGATTTAAAGTGGGTGTGCCATCAAAAGGCGGCAAAACTGCATTTTTTTAAAAATACTTATTTTACTCGAAAAATTTATTTAGTTCTCATACCATGTTCTAGAAAATATGTAAGATGAATAATAATGTTATAAAATTCAAAATGTAGTTAATAATATTCATAATGGATAGTCCTTAATAATATTATAATAATATATCGTTGTTTAGTAAAACCCGGTATTGCGTACAACACACGCTATCAAGGAAGGTCGCGATTGCGTGCAATGCAAGCCAAGTAAAGGTTGCGTGTAGTGCACGAATCCTTTTTTTGTTGCGTATAACAAAATCCAACCATATTTAATTAATACATTGAATATATATATATATATATATATATATATATATATATATACTCAATGTTGCGTAGAATAACTACTATCAAACAAACTCAAAATTATGTGTAACACGATCAAAGATTAGTGTTGCATATACTGCAAGCTAATACGATGTTGCGTATAACGCAAGATAATATTGGGATATCATACAACACAATACATCAAATAAATTAAAAGAATGTTTTTCATAAAATCTCAGGGTGTTACACTTTCATATGAGTTGTGCACAAGTTTCCTTGATAGGGAAAGGCAGCACACAAGTATCATCACTACCCTTAAAGGATGGACACTTAGGCGCACAAGTATTGATGTGTTCTAATACTTAAGCCTTATTCATACTCTTTAGAGCTTCCATTCTAGGTAATGAATTACCTTAGAAGTGTTCAGAAGACTTCAGACAGATACTTGGGCGACCAGAGCTTAAATATGAGTTTTGGATTTTTCATCCTTGAAATGGGGGGCCCACAAGGGGTATTTATAGTCCATTTGAGGACCTTGGGAGAAACAATAATAGGGTGCACAATTGACTTGCACGACCCATATGTGGCAAACAAGTATACTTGCACGGCCATAAGGAAACTTGCGCAACCCATGTTTAAAGAGTTCCTTATTCATGCCTTTGTCAATTTTTGATGTTCTTCAATGGATGAATCTCTTTGTGCTTATGGTATTCCCATTTTTCATTCATTAGACTCTGTGATGGAAAGGAGCATAAAAAAAAGTCTCCCATCAGAGTTGGATCTGAAAAAGGAAAGTGGATTTGACTCTGAGGTAAAGGAGAAAACCAAGGATTTTGGGCGCGTAGGTTTTGTGCGCACAGGTCACGGCGCGCAGGGGTACAACCTCACCTATAAATATGGGTTCCACTCTTGCGCAAAGCACCCAAGTTTCAAATCACTTCACTCTCATTGTGCAAGTGGGCTCTTGTTCGCGCAAGTGACTCAGTTTTCCATTCGTCTGCGCTTCTTTTTGTGTCGCGCTTCTATAGTGAGTTTCTGACTTGTGCGCCAGTACTAGCATGGTAAAACATGCACGGCCAACTTGGACTTGCATGCCAATGTGGGAATTGTACGCCTTAATTCCTTAGCCATTTTTTTTAATTTCTTCACAAATTTTATGAAAAATCAACTTACTTAAAAGTTAATTATCTGATGTTTGTGCAGATTAAATGGCTCCCAAAAGAGTCAGATCTACTGATTAGCTGGATAGAAAGCAGATTGATGAAATGATGAACATTGTTGGCCTTGATTACTATGATATCTGTGATAGAACGATTCTAGATTTGGACAAATACTTGAAGAATTATCATCTTAATTTACAAAAGAGCATTTACCTGCCTCTGTATGGGCATGGTCTTCTGCAAGGAGTAAATATTTGAGAGCCAAAGAACTATCTCCCACATTCTTGGTTTCAAACTTACACCAAATTTTATTCAGAAAATGTCTCAGATGGAGGATCATTTTTTAATACTGGAACAGTAGACAAGGCCTATATAATGCATCATAGCCCTTATGCCCCAGATCTGAAACCTCACAAGCCTGAGCTGCAACCAGATTGTTATCCCTCAATCTTTCAAAATTTTTATATGGATCAATCCAAAGACTGGAAGAAGAGTTGGGACTTTTGTCCTATAGGAGGTGTGAGGCCAACTGGGATGTGGGCATATTGGGTGCGACAGACCTGTGTAGATTTTGTCGAGGATCTGAAAGAAGCTGCTATATATGAAGTCGTCTGGGCTGGGAAGACATATGTCTATAAGAATGATAACTTTGTGCCGGAACTAATCATCCACTAGAGCCCAAAAACTAATTCTTTCCATCCGACTCATGGAGAAGTAGGCATAAGTTTTTTGGATGTCTAAAAGATCTTGGGGGCTCCAATTTTGGGTGATATGTATAATGAATTCATCCCCCCCAAGGCGACCTAGAATGATTCAGAGAAGACTCCGGCTTGGCTCGAGAATTATTGAAAATTTTCCACAAGCTAAAGAACTTAAAGACCTCCAAAACACATTCTAGAAAGGATATTTATCCAAAGGAGTGGATGGATATGTTTCTTACCAAGAAGAAAGAGAATGGGCCCACCTGTACTCATCATACTAGCTGCCCTAGAATAGAGAAGATGGGTGCTCTTGGAACATTCTGGCCGACTCTGGAAGCGGGAGGGGTTGAAAAGTGGGGGTATGAAGTGGATCAGATAATACCAGAGAAGACCCATCTGGATGGATTCTTAGCCTTGTAGCTCAGTGTTTATATTCTGCCAATTAGGGATTCGAAGGGAGGCGTCAGGCCAGGGACCTTCATTGTTGCAGCCAAGTTGGCTGAGAGGAAAATGGTTTGGTTGGCCACCCCAATTTTAACGAAGATTCACAGAAGCTTACTCCATGTCTTTATGGGTAAGTCTCTTTTGAGAATAGTGGGACCATTCCAAGTTTTGTGGGGATGGATCGCCACTCATTTCATGACTTATGCTGTATAGAGCGGAGTACAGGTTCCTTGAAGTTCTTTCAGTCCAACAGTGCAGGAATATTCTGGAATTTTTCCATTATCCCTCAACTCCTATGATATAAAGGTGAGGCTGATCATGTTCAAAGAATTCAATTTCTTTCCTTATGGGAACCCACCAACTGGGCAGTTTGTTGATGATGGAATAACCAGCCTAGAATTGAGGGCATACATGCTAGCTTGTAGAGATGGTGTATTGGCCACCAGAACTGACAGAGAGATTATATGCGAGGCCTATGCTCCATACAGATTTGCATTCCAATTCATGTGTCTGCAGAAGATTTTTGTATCCCCTACTATGCATGTCAGGTCAGAGCAGCATCCAATGGATGCTTGACAACTTTGGTTGCTGATAGCTTTGGAGAAGACCAGGGCAGTGTTTGATCTACCAGTTGATGGAGCGGCGAGTCATTTGACTACATGGTATGCCGAGAACTGGGTAGCATCATACCATGAAGGGTTAATGAATCATCTGATTCCTCAGGTGGGGAAAAAAAAGAGAACTGTCAGGAAAGAAACCCTTCATCTGGAAGGTGAATCTTCCTCACTCAGAGCTAATTCAGCGGGTTCCTCACCTGGGGAGGATTCGCCGGATTCCCAGCATGGGGATGATGAGGCACGACATGCGTCAAATCAGCCTCGTGCCATATATAATCCTTTTTCCAGAGTCAAGATACCCACTCAATCGACTCCTGGTGAGTTACGTCATTGAGGAAATATAATCTCCATTATTTTATAGAGCAAGAAGTTTCATTTTCTTATCCTTTATCTGTGATTGCAGGAGCTGAGAAGAAGTTGAAGTCCAAGATTGTACGACCCTCCTCACAGCCTTCTGGTGCACATGGTGAATATCTATGACCAGAGGCTGTCTAGACATGGCTGAGTTTATATTGTGATGCTGAAACCGCCTGGATGAACCTTTGTAAAGGGATACACATCCCTGGAGTAGGTAATCTTTGGGCTTCTACTGATATCTGTTTCAAGGATAACCCCAATGAAGTGCAGGCTTACATCATAGAGCTAGAGATGCTCATATATTCTACTGATGATTCCATTCTTATAACCAAGCGGGTGAAGGAAATGATGGATCGTGGCACCACTGAGGGGACTGGTGCTTCCGTTGATGAGGAGTGGCACAATTACGTGGATCCTAAAGATGTATGTCTCTTTCCTTATTTTAATTGCAACCTGATTTTAGTTAAATCTTTGTTACTCAAGGAAATTACATTCTTCGTCCTATAGCTTGAAAAGAAAGGAATTGCTGAGGTTCCTTCACCACAGTATAGCCCCAGTGGTACTGCTATCGGAGCTACTGAATCTCCTCCTGATCCGGGTGAGGTATCTCCAGCCCGGCAAGCCATGAATTACGATTTAGAAAGGGTTTTTTACTCTCCAATACCTATATTTGGAGATGATGAAGTCAAAACACCCAAGAATCCAAAGAAGAAATGACATCGAAGGAAGAAGTCCACTGCTAAACGCTTCATCAGTAGTGGTAAGTCCTTTGGATAGTCCTGAATCTTAACTCATGAAAAGATTTCGCATACATCTCAGGATTGCAGGGGCCTACTCAATTTCCCCTTGAGGGAGAAGGCTGACCCTCCTATGAGGACGACGGAGGGTGCTGGTGAATAGTCACAAATTCATGCTGACTTGGCTACTCTTGAAGAAGAGCCAGTGTCTGTTCCCAGTATTGCTCCTACTGCTACTGCAAGGATAGAAGATCCTGCTTCTGGTAATTTAACAATACTTTATAGAAGGTTGAATGAAAACATTTACTGAATTCCATTCAGTGATAATTTTAGGTTCACCACCTGCACCAGAACATTTGGAAGCCACTGCAACTGCCTCCGTAATTTTATCTAAAGAAGCTGTTCGGGGTCAGGGGTCGTAAGATGATGGTCGCCAAGAAGACATATCGAATACTCCCACTGGTGAGACTAACCAAGAATATTAGATATCACTGGATGAAATGATGAAACTTGGCACTTTTTTTGAAGTCATTTTTGATCATATTAAATTACCATGTGATTTAGAAGATTTTGGACGTGGGTGTTATACTTCGTCCTGTTAAAAAATTCTTATTAAATCTCTGACCATGATTGGTTGAAATGTGCAGTTCCATCTAAGAAATATGCTTACCTTCCAATGCTTGAAGGGGATAGAGACAACCCTATTATTGCAGAAACGCTAGCTCAAGTGGAGCTTTACCCGACAGAGCTTCCTGAAACCTGTCCTGAAAATCCTATTGAAGCTAGGAATGACGAGGGGGGGAGCCTTCTCATGGTGATGATCTGCCATTGGGTAAGAGATAATAATATTTGTGGATGCACTTAATTTTCAAGACAAATTAATCAACTTTTTTTATCCTTCGAAAATAACCAAAACTTTCAATTGACTATGCAGAGCCGTCAATTTCAGTGGCTAGATCAAGAGGTGAAGCCTCAGCCTCCACCCCAACAGGAATAGAAAGTGAAGTAACAAGGGTCAGGGGGAAGGAATAGTACATGTCACTTCTCTAAGTGCATTAATCCCAAACTATATTCCCCCCTGTGATAGTGATGCTGAATTAGACCCAGAGGTACAAAAGGCACTCCAATTATCACGTCGTAAGGTATGAAAGAACATATGGAAGATCATATATGAAGTTCCTCTTAAAGAGCTGTCTTCTAAGATCCCACGACTGTCATCCTCGTTCGTCATGTTAGGACTTGGCGGTTTTGGATATCAAGAGATCCATTCCGAAGTGAAACAAGTCATCTTAATGAGGGAGAAGGAGAAAAAATATCATCAAGATCTGACCAGAGAAAGGCTGTTGACCAATATTAGAGAATTTGAGGCTACGGTGTCCTAAGCTAAAGCTGATCATGCTGCAAAGTTGAAGGAGCTGAAGCATAATATCAAGGATAAAGTTGTCCAACATATGCACTTTCAACAACAATTAGATGTTGTTACTGGGGAACTTGACCCGCTTAACAATTCAATGGAAGGAGTTCAAATGAATGGTATTAAATCCATCACAGATGCTAAGAATGCACTCCATCAAGCTGAAAAGAGTGAAGCTGGTCGAGTGCATGAACTTCAAGTGGCTGTTGATGAAGCTCTGGATGACGTAAATCAAATGAAGAGTTATATTGAAATCCTCTTGTAATTCTTGAAAAAGAGAAGAGACTCCAGTTTGTAGATGTCCTTCTAACTCTTGTGTATCAATGAAAAACACTTTCATAATCAATAATTTATGCCTGAATTCTCTTGCTACCTGCTTTAAATAATTTTACCTAATCCAATGGCCCTAGTAAGCATAGTTTGATTTTTTCAGGGGTTATACAAACAACCCCACAAACTTTGCATCTTTTAATTGCACAATATTACCTAAATCATACAAAATGTATTTTTAGTGAGCTGGGACTTCAATTTTGTTCTAAGTTTCCTTTTCTTTTGTGGGTAGTTTAAAGTCATGCATGTCGAACATAAAAAGGCTAATTTTTAAGGTCGAATAGCTTTGACTGAATGGATTAAAATTGACTCAATTACTTGATAATTTATCTGAAAACGTATTACCATATTCAAGTATGGGGGAAAACATGTAAACTAAGACTTAAGAAATTTTTAATATGAGGAATGATATGAAAAAAGGGATAAAAGTCATTAGAGGAAGTATCTCCCAGGAGTGAAGTTACCACTTTATAACAAACTCATTAGGGGGTTGAATTTTGTAGGGCCACTTAAGGTCATTGGATGCATAGTCAAATAATAGCATCTTTTGGCCAATAGGTCTGTTATGTAGACTAATTATGCAAGGCCCCCTAGGGGCACATGATGCATAGTCAAGAAAAAGAACTCTCAGAAATTTTACTTTTCTACTGCTAAAAAGCCAGTGGAAGTTTATAGAGATTCAAATTTTCTAAATCATAGAGTTTTCTGTATGGTGAAAGGTACTTGAATATGGAGAGGATATTCCCAATCAATATTTTCAAATAATTGGATGAATTTCACTCCTGTGAAGGTCTAACCCAAACGTAGGGAAGGGAAATATAAACCATAGACTTGAATAATTTTAGATCATGAAAAAGAGTATGGGACAAATATGTTAAGGATGACTATTTTTTGTAGATCCCTACATATTGTCGTTAACACTAATAAAAACAAAAGAGGTTTTCCTCCCAAGAATGAAGTTACCACTATTTGAAAAACACGTTAGGGGGTTAAATTATGCAAGTCCACTTAAGGGCATTGTCTATATAGCCAAATAATATCATCTTTTGGCTGATAGGTCTGTTATGTAGACTACTTATGCAAGGACACCTAAGGGCATGTGCTGCATAGTCAGGCAAAATAATTCCCAGGTATTAGACATTTTGTGACCAGAATTCAAGAAAAGGGTTATAGAGATCTGGGAGTATTTAAGGTTATGAGTATGACACATGAAAAATTGGAATTTTCCAATGCATAAAGGATAAACACAGACCAATGCTAACCATAATCATGTTGTGTCTAGGTCCTGAATTGAGATACTAGACTTCACTACGTATCCCATAAGGATGGGAATCAAGCCATATGTAGTTCTTGAAATACATTTTAACGTCATGTTAGATGAGAATGTAGGATATCTTAGTTTAGCGTCATATAGCTCGGACCATAACGAGGAATACACATTGTGTGTTTTATAAACCTGATGTGAATGAAGACTAGGGTTTTCATACCACATTCATGTTTTCACAGGGAGAATTTTAAGCCAAGGGACTGAAATTAGAATTTGGGGTTAGGCCCAAAGACTCGGGGATGGATTCAAGGGACGCTCAAACGTTCCTACGTATCCCATAAGGATGGGAATCAAGCCATACATAGTTCTTGAAATACCCTCTGTATAGATTTGGTTCGAACAAGTGAAGGGGGAAAGGGGACTTTAGTGTAATGATGGTTTAACCCAAGATTAAAGGTTCAGTAATTGCCATGTATGAACATAGTTTGTAAAATATGACATGATTGGAGATCAATGTCAATGATGATTCCCTCTCAGGTGAGGGTGCCAAAGACTATGGTAGTTTATTGTCATACTGGACAAAATTATGAATAGTTTATGGTTATATGCATGGAACGATGTTGTATAGTTTAACATCATGTATCTAGGACATATGGTTATGCAGTTTGATGTCTTTCTGGGATGATAATGGGGGAATGTATATTTTAATGTCATATAGCAAGGACGATGGTGAACCAATGTGAAGATATTGGTTTTGGGCTTGAACCTCAGGAGTTTGCCTACGTACCCAGCCTAGAAGGCAAGGATCAAAGTCAGCATTGTTTAATTGAAAATGAATTGGTGATCGAGTTGTACTTGAGAAAAAAACCTAAGAATGGTGTTGGGACTTATACATGGTTAGCGGCTGTTTCTTACGGATTTCGGGGATGACCTCCTGGACGGGAGATTCAAACGTTCCGATCGGTTTCTAGCGGGTTTGTTCGTAGAACCGGAAACATCCAATGATTCCACATCCGTTTGGACCTACTTTCCAAAGGTAGGCGCTCATTAGCTTGTGGAATGATGAGGCTTAGGAATTTGCATTGGTCGGGAGGATGGGAGGTCGGACTCATCACACCTTTTTGAGGGGAATTATTGTCTACTCCGGGACTCTCTTTATAGATTTAAGTTATGTTCATGAATCCTTATTACATTACCAAGTATAAAATGTGATTTCCTTTAGTTTTAACAATCAATGATTAAATATGCAAGAAATTTAGAGAATCGTTTATATGTATTCGAGGTTCTTCATCAATAGAGAATCATCTATATCTGTTTAGAGATTCTTGGTCAATTGTATCCTTTAAAACATTTATATAAAAGTCTCTTGGTCATTATGATGACCAGGCTGGTTTTAAAGCCACTCAGTGGGGCACTTGAAGTTTATTGTCATTCAGAAGGACAGGGATTATTTCAATGTTGGGATCGAACCCATAGATGGGCTACCTACGTATCCTTTGTCTTGGAAAAGGAATCAGAACCCACGTAGTTCGAGTAAGGGAGTATGACGTTTATGATTGATGGCTCAAAGAAGGATGTCATAATTACTTTTACACTCTAAGCTCACGTGAGTCATGCTCGGTGTGAGAAACAAGAGGTATTGGTAAAAACTTAGACAATTGTGCCATGAAAGATGCAATCATAAGAAATGGTTTGGGGCTTATGTATGTATGACTGCCCAGATAGATGAAGGTTTAGGATTCACTTTTAGGGAGAAAATCCATGAACAGGGTCCATAAAGGTATATGTGCTTCATGGAGATTTGAATACTCTAATCTTTGGGGCTTACTCCTAAGGAGGATGCCCAAGTTAGGAGGTAACTTATGATTGGGTTTTAATCCTGAGAAGGAAACCCAAGATTATGACTGAGTCTTATTCCTGAAAAAGAGACTCAGGTTAGGGATTAAGGTTTGGGGCTTGGTCCTGAGGAGGATGCCCAAGTTAAGGAATATGATTGGGGCTTACTCCTGAGGAGGATGCCCAAGTTAAGGAATTAAGGTTTGGGGCTTACTCCTGAGGAGGATGCCCAAGTTTGGGAACTTTAAGAATTTGGGGCTTACTCCTGAGGAAGATGCCCAAATTAAAGAACTTATAACTGGGGATTATTCCTAAAAAGGAGACCCAGGTTAAGGATTCTCTCATCTTAAAGGATGAGGTGGAATGAATGAACTCTCCATATTTAGTGACATAATGATATTTAAATCACTAGGTTTTGAGAGATATTCCACAGGATTCCTTTCAGATAAGGAAGTTAAATCAAGAAATCATGCCATAAATGGATTTGAAGAGTGTCTTGAAGACTGAATCTTGAAAAGGAAAGGTGTGATGGCTTAAGAGGGGTGAAATGGGAAAGATGGGCACCCAAAAAGGTAGGGGTGTGCAAGTCTTGAAAGCCGCGCAAGTATTGCGGCGGCGCGCAAGTATTGGTCGCGCAAGTATACTTGCGAGACATTAGGGGTACTTGCGCGATTCTCAATCGGAATTGAAATACTTGAGAGACTTCTTTTTAATCCCTTTAGAATCCTCTTTAGGTTCTTCTAGAAAAGGGACGCGCAAGTTATATTGAAGGAAATAAGTCGGCGCGCAAGTGTTTGATAAGTTTCAACACTTAGGCCTTCCTCCCTCTCTTTAGATCTTCCGTTCTAGGTAAGAAATTACCTTAGATGTGTTCCGGAAGCTTTGAGAAGAGACTTGGGCATCGGGAGCTTCAATCCGAGTTTCTGGAAAAATATCCTCTCTAATGGGGGGCCCACAGGGTCTATTTATAGGCAAAAGAAGACCTCGGGCAGTTACCGGGCGGTTACCGGGCAGTTACCACTTAGGTCGCGCAAGTACTTTGCACGACCACTAGTCGGCGCGAAAGTACACTTGCGCGACCATGAGGGAACTTGCGCGACCTATGAGTAATGTTCTCCTTGTGTATCCCTTTGTCGATTTTTGACGTTTCTTCAAAGGATGAATCACATTGGACTCAGATATTACCTTTTCCGATCTTTAGATTCTGTGATGAAGGGAGCGTCAACAGAAGTCCCCCCTCAGAGTGGGATCCTAAGAGAAATGAGGATTTGACTCTGAGGAAATAGAATCCATCCAAAGGAAAAGGGTGGCGCGCAAGTCTTCCATGCACAGAGGTCGGCGCACAAGTTTGCATCGCGCAGGCCTTAAGCGCACTGGGTACGGCGCGCAGATAGGCCTCCTAGCCTATAAATACATGGCCTCACCTCCGTACAAGCATCCGGATTTCCGGAATTCATACCTTTTTGAGCTCTCATCGTGCAGGCTATCCTAGCCGTGCAAGGTGCTCTGTTTTCACGGTTTTCCTTGATGTCACGATATTGTAAAGGTATTTGTACTTTCACGGTTTATACTTGCGCGTCAAAAACTAGTGTGGTACACAAAACACTTGCGCGACATCTCCATACTTGCGCGCATTAATGCCTTAGCCATTTTTCCCGAATTTTTTCACAATGTTTATGAAAAATAAACCCATTTAAGAGTTTAATTTGTTCAACTTTTGTGCAGATTCAATGGTTCCCAAGGGAATTGGAACGGCTGATGAACTGGATAGCAAGCGGATTGATGACATGATGAACATTATTGGCCATGATAACTATGATATCTACAACAGCACTCTCCCATATTTGGCTAAGTACTTGAAGAAATATCATCCTAATTTTCCACAGAGCATTCATCTGCCTTTGTGTGGTCATGGTCATCTGCAAGGAGTCAATGTTCCAAATGAAAACAATTATACACCTGAGATGCAGCTGCACTGCTACTCCTCTATTTCGGTTATGCTGTGCATTAAGAGCAACAACAATGTTGTGAACTTTCAAATTCTTCTTCCATGTCATTTCCCTGCAGATATGAAAATGGCAAACCCATGGGCTGAAATGTTTTCCACTACCGGTTGGTGGAGAGAAGACAAACATGGTATTAGAGCAATATCTAAAAAGAGTACTCTCTCCAAATGGCTATTTACTTCCAATGCTTCATTCTCAAATCCATGTATCCATCTTCCAAGTCTCTTGGATAGAAACAGAGTCACTGTTTGATCAGCAGAAAATTTTCTCAAACCGTACTCAAGAACATCCTCTTACAATTGTTCCAATAAGATCTAGTATCATTGCATCTCTTTTTGTATCCAGTTGAATGAATGAATTCCAGGTGGTTGTTGATGAAGCTCGGGATGTCGTAAATCAAATGAAGTGTTATGTTGAAAGCCTCTTGTAATTCTTGAAAACGAGAAGAGACTCCAGTCTGTGGATGTCCTTCTAACTCTTGTGTATCAATGAAAAACACTTTCATCTTCAATCATTTGTACCTGCATTCTTTCATTACCTGCTTTAATTTACTTAAGCCAATGGGCCTAGTAAGAATAGTTTGATTTTTACTAGGATTATTACAAATAATCCTACAACCTTTGAACCTTTTAATTGCTCAATATTACCTAAATCATACAAAAAATGTATATTTAGTGAGCTGGAACTTGACTTTTATTCAGAGTTCCTTTGTCTTTTGTGGGCAGTTTAAAGTCATGCAAGCTGGACATAAAGGGGCTAATGTTTAAGGTCGAAATAGCTTTGACCGAAATGGATTAAAATTGATTCAATTCCTTGACAATTTATTTGAAAACAAATTACCATACTCAAGTATGGGTGAAAAATATGTAAACTATGGCTTAAGAATATTTGAATCTGAGGAATGATATGAAAAAGAGCTAAAAGGCATTAGAAGAAGTAGTTTCCAAGAATGAAGTTACTATTATTTAACAAAACCCGTTAGGGGGTTGAAATATGCAGGGCCACCTATGGGCATTGGCTGCATGGTCAAATAAATAGCATCTTTCGGCTGACAAGTCTGTTATGTGGACTGTTTATGCAATGCCACCTATGGGCACGTGCTGCATAGTCAGAAAAAAGAACTCCCAGAAATTTACTTTCCTAGTTCTAAAAGCCAGTGAAAGTTTATGGAGATTCAAATTTTCTAAAGTATAGAGTTTGTTGTATGGAAAGAGGTACTTGAATATGGAGAAGATATTTCTAGACAAGATTATCGAAGAACTGGATGAATATCACTCCTACGAAGGTCTGACCCAAACGTAGGGAAGAAGAATAAACCATAGACTTGAATACATTCAGATCATGAAAAGGGAATATGGGACAGATATTTTGAGGATGGATATTTGTTGCAAATCCCTATATATTTCCATTAAGACCAATAAGGACAAAAGAGGCATTATTCCCAAGAATGAAGTTACCATCATTTAACAAACCCGTTAGGGGGTTGAAATATACAGGGCCACCTAAGGTAATTGGCTGCATGGTCAAATAAATAGCATCTTTCGGCTGACAAGTCTGATGTGGACTGTTTATGCAAGGCCACCTATGGGCACGTGCTGCATAGTCAGGCAAAAGAATTCTCAGAAGTTTGACATTTTTGTGACTAGAAGTCATGAAAAGGGTTATGAAGATCTGAAAATATTTAAGGTTAGGATTATAACACATAAAGATGGGTATTGTCCAATGTATATAGAGATACATAGGTCAATGATAACCATAATCATGTTGTGGCTGGGTCCTGAATTGAACTTTTGGACTTCACTACGTATCACATAAGAATGAGAATCAAGCCATACGTAGTTCTTGAAATGCAGTTTAATGTCGTACAGGACGAAAGTATGAGAAATCTTAGTTTAGGGTCATAGAATTCGGACCATAATATTGAATACACAGTGTGTGTTTTCGTGAGGACTTTTCAGATAAGGGACTAAAAGTGAAATTGGGGGTTATGCCCAAAAGACATGGGACTGGATTCGAGGGACACTCGAATGTTCCTACATATCCCATAAGGATGTGAATCAAGTCCACGTAGTTCTTGAACTACCCTTTGTACAAATTTGGTTCGTACATGTGAAGGGTGAAAGGGGACTTTAGCGCAATGATGGTTTAACCTAAGATAAAAAGTTTAGGCATTACCATGTATGCACGTAGTCTTTTTAAAATGAAACATGATTGAAAAATCAATGTCAATAATGGTTCCTTCTCAAATGAGGAAATCAAAGAATATTGTAGTTTATTGTCGTACCTGACAAAAGTGTCGTATAGTTTAATGTAATATAACGAGGACGAAAGTGAATCAATGTAAAGATATTGATTCTAGGTGCGGTTTCACGAATCAACATCATATGAGATGGTGGTGAACCGATGTGAAGAGATTGTTTTTGGGCTTGAACCTTGGGTGGCTGCCTACATACCCAGCCTGGAGGGCAAGGATCAAAGTCCGTGTAGTTCAATTAAAGAATGAATTAATGATCAAGTTGTTCTTGGGGACAACGATCTAATTAAAATGTTGTTGGGACTTACACATGGTTAGCGGCCCAAAGGAAGTGTTATGGTTGATGTTCGCTCTAAGCTCACGTGAGTCATACTCGGTGTGAGAAACAAGAGGTAACAATAACCTTAACGATGCATAGTTTAGTGTCATGTAGCAGGGATCAAATACAGTTTAAGGTCATGTAGGACATATCAAGGATTTTCTGTACAGTTTAGTGTCATGTAGTTAGGACGATAGGGATAAAATAGTTTAACATCATATTGGACGAAAGGGGGACTGTTCAGTTTAATGTCATGCAGTAATGACAAAATAACACACCATTTACGTCATGTTGGACGAAAGTGAGAATAGTTTAAGGTCATATGTATGGACCGTGGATGGTGCAGTTTAATGTCATGCTGGACCTTTGATGATTATATAGTTTAACGTCTTTCCGGACGTGAGGGACTTTTATACAGTTTAGCGTCATGTAGTTAGGACGTCACAGTTTAACGTCTTGCTGGACATAAGGGATTTGCAAATAGTTTATGGTCATATACATGGACCAGGGATGATGCAGTTTAAGGTCATGCTGGACGGTTTAAGGAACTTTTTCACAGTTTAATGTCGTGTGGGACGAAGTTGCAGTTTAAAGTCATACTGGACCATTGCTGTATAGTTTAACGTCATAAAACAAGGATGAACTGGTGTTGTACAGTTTAAAGTCATCTAGCTAGGACTAAGGTGAACCAATATGAGGATACCAGTTCTAGGGACTTTTTACAGTTTATCATCATGCTGGACGATGAAAGTGCCACACAGTTTAACGTCATGTTGCTAGGACACAATATAGTTTAATTTCATCTCAGAAAATATACAGTTTAGTGTCATGTAGGACATAATAGTAACCAATGTGACAGTTTAACGTCATGTTGGACGATAGGGGAACTGGCACAGTTTAACGTCATGCTGGACGACAAAAGTGCCACACAGTTTAATGTCATGTTGCTAGGACACAATATAGTTTAATTTCATCTTGGACAATATATGGAACTTCTGTACAGTTTAATGTCATGTAGATAGGACATAATATGAACCAATGTGACTATTTTGGCTCTGGGAACAATATTTTGTGTTTATACAAAATACTTCTTCAGGAATCTGGCATTAGTTGGAGTCGTGATATGTTCTCCATCCATTGAGATTAGAGAATACGCTCCATTGGAGTAGAGCTTATGTATTGAATAAGGTCCTTCCCATTTTGGTTCAAGCCTGGGAGGCTTATTTCCTGGTATCATTGGTGCTCTGAGAACCAATACCAATTCTCCCTGAATGAATGAACGAAGACGAACTTTTTTGTTAAAATCTCGTGCTATTCGATTCTGATAGATTTCCAAGTGGTGAAAAGTGCACAATCTTTTCTCATCTAACTGTTCCAATTCATTCAACCGCTTTTGGGATTGCTCATCTGTAGATAACTGATCACAAATGGCTTTTCTGAGTGAGGACAATTGAACTTCAATTGGTAAGACTGCTTCTGTTCCATATACCAATGAATATGGAGTTGACCGCGTCGCATTGCGAGTGGTAGTCAGATAAGCCCATAAAGCATGAAAGAGTTTATCAGGCCATGACCTCTTATCTTTATCCACCATCTTTTGCAGTATATTTGAAAGAGTCTTGTTGAAGGCTTCTATCTGGCCATTAGCTGCCGCATGATATCGAGATGAATGGTTGGACTTAATGTTTTATTCTTGATACAATTTCTTTACCTCAGAAGAACAGAAGTTGGTGCCGTTGCCCGTCAATATGGTATGAGGGACACCAAATCTAGTAATGATGTTAGACTTGATGAAGCTATTAATGCATTTAGAACTGACTTCTTTGAGAGGTACTGCCTCTGCCCATTTGGAAAAGAAATCAGTAGCGGTAAGAATGTACTTAAACTGCTTGGCCGTAGCTGAAGGGTAAGGTCCCACCACATCCGTTCCCCATGTGGAAAATGGCCACGAGTATTTAGATGTATGAAGCAACTCTGGAGGTTGATGAATGAAGTTGGCATATACTTGGAATGAATGACACTTCTTTGTGAAATTAAAACAATCTTGTATCATTGAAAGCCAAAAGTATCCAAGCCTTCGAATTTGATCAGACAGTCTATGTCCGGACTGGTGGGCACTATAGACTCCTGCATGCACTTCTTTTATGACATCCATTGTCTCTTCCCCATAAATACATCTGAAGAGAACTCCATCAAAACCACGTTTGTAGAGAATTTTCTCGAGGTGGTTTGGGCTATCATAAACAGTAAAATTGACCACACGTCGCCGAATTTGTTCTTTCTCGGCTCTATCAGGTGGAAGTGTTCCATTTTGAAGGTATTCCCTGATAGGTTACATCCATCCTGTAGTATGACCATACGATTCAGGAATGGGACTAATTTCATTAATTTCATCTGTACTGACTTGAACATAAGGTGAAATTGCACGACGGTGGGCAATACAGATGGTTGTCTCGTCCCGATTTGGATCTGCTAAAGCTGTGGCTATATTAGCCAGTGCATCAGCTTGAGCATTTTGTGATCTTGGGACATAAGAAAATGTCGGTTCTGAAGGGAATTCCGACATTAAATCTCTGATGTAATCATACAAAGGGATTAATTATTCTTTTCTGATGGCATAATCCCCATTGATTTGTTTGATTACCAGGTCTGAATCAACTTTCTCCTTTAAGTGATTCACTTGTGCTTGAAGCGCTAACTCCAAGCCTGTGATAAGAGCTTGGTATTCGGCTTCATTATTGGTACCACCTTCCCACAATAAAAAGGAATAAGGTAACAATGCCTTATCTGGAGAAATGAGCACAATTCCTAAACCAACTTTGTTGAATTTAGGATTTTCCATTTTCTTCCCTGTTTGACTTCTGGAAGCACCATCAAAATACATTTCCCATGTTTGAGGACACTCTTGAATAGAGAAAACTTCCTCATCAGGGAGTTCAATATTTGAAGACGTGTCTTCCATTGAAGGATGTTCAGCTAGGAAATCAGCCAGAGCTTGGCCCTTAATTTCCTTTTGAGACACATACTGAATGTCGAACTGCTGTAGAATAACCGCCCACCTTGCCAGACATCCTGTAATCATTGGACGACTAAGGATGAATTTGAGCGGATTATTACGAGATACCAATTGGACTTCGTGATGTTGCAGGTAGTGTCTCAGTTTCTGAACTGCAAATATTAATGATAGGCTTCACTTTTCAATACTTGAATACCGGGTTTCTGCTTCAATCATAGTTCTACTGAGATAGTAGAGACTATTTTCATTCTAGCATCATTCTTTTGATCGAGAAAGGCACCCAATGATCGCTCTAGAGCTGTCACATAGAGGATAAGCGGTCTACCCTCAACAGGTGGCATGAGTACTGGTGGACTCAAGAGGTATTTCTTGAGAACATCAAATGCTTCTTGACATTCTTCATTCCACTGTTAAGTGACTCCTTTCTTCAATAATTTGGTAAAGGATAAACTTTTGCCTGCCAAATTGGCGATGAAACGCCGAATATAGGCCAAGTGTCCCTGAAGTCCTCTTAATTATTTCAAATTATGAGGAGGTGACATAACAAGGATTGATTTTGTCTTCTCAGGATCGACTTCAATACCACGATGGCGTATAATAAAGCCGAGGAATTTTCCTGAGGTTACCCCAAAAGCACATTTTAAGGGGTTCATCTTCAAATTATGTTGTCGAAGCTTGTGGAATATGACTTCCAAATCAGCCAAGTGATTAGAACGTTGTTTGGATTTAACCACGAAATCATCTACATAGCATTCAACAAACTTCCCTAAAAGAGGTTTGAAGATATGATGCATGGCGCGTTGATATGTTGCACCTGCATTCTTTAAACCAAAGGGCATCACCCGGTAACAAAACACACCTTGAGGAGCTCCGAAGGCTATATATTCCTCATCTTCTGGGGCCATTCGGATCTGATTATATCCAGAATATCCATCCATGAAAGAAAGTACTTCATAGCCATCTGTCGCATCAATTAAGAGTTCTGTAATCGGAACTGGGAAATCATCTTTAGGACAATACCGATTAAGATCTCTGAAATCGATGCAAACCCTAATTTGTCCGTTCTTCTTTTTTACAGGGACAATATTAGCCAACCACTTGGGATATTGAACTTCTCTGACGAAGTTGGCTTTGATCAGCTTATCCACTTCAGCTTCAATTTTGGAAGCATAGGTTGGGTGTGCTCTTCTCGCGGCTTTCTTAAAACCTCGATGTTCTTTTGGTAAACCCAAATGATGAGTAGAAAAATCAGGATCAAGCCCGGACATTTCTGTATAATTTCAATATAAAATATCTTTATTTTTCTTTAGAAAAGAAATATACATCTCTTTCTCTTCAATGGTCATGGCCGCACTAATTAAAGTGGGGCGTGTATCTTTCTCTGTACCCAGATTTACTTCTCTGAGTTCATCCACAGTGGTAGAGATGCCCTCTTCAAATGCTGGAGGAGCATCTCTAAGATCTTCCTCTTCCTCTTTATCATGTGTTATTTCTTCCATTTCTACTTGCAAAGTAGATGAAAAAACGAAATTCTCATGATTATAAGAGATTTCAGAATTTTCACATTTTGAAGAAGAAGCTTCCATTTCCGACCCTATTGATGATAAAGGGTCTTATTTGGGAAATAAAGAGGAGATGATGGATTGAGAATCAACATCATTATTCACCTCTTGTGTTGCTATAACTTCTTCTGGCCTGATTAGCGAAGTATAGACTTGTTGGACTTCAGCAGATGAAATGAAAACGTCACCACTTATGCTTTCATCACTGCTTGGTAGGTTACCAATTTCTCCCATGTTGTCTGGCTCGATCGCCGTAATTGACATTATGGATCTTTCCATAAGAGTATTTTGATTTGGGCCTATTTTGTCAATTTGACTGATAGGTAACACATAATCTGTACTCACATGTAAAAATGGATTTATTGGAATTTTCTCCAAACCATATGGAGCATTAACTTTTGTAATTTCCTTCATTGTAGATTTTTCTCTTCCTTTCATGTGATAAAATTCCACCTCAATGTATTGAGACTCACATGTCTTGAACGGGGCCTTATCACCATACAATGTTCCAACTTGACCATCGAAACAGTATTTGAGACATTGATGGTATGATGAAGGAATAGCTGCATGATAATGTAGCCAGGGTCTTCCAAGTAAGATATTGAAAGCTGAGTCTTGATCAACAATAATGAAATCCGAATTGGATACAAGATCTCCAAACTGTGTTCTGAGTGTAACCTCTCCAAGTGGTTCTTGTTCATTTTTATCATATACTTGTAACATCATGGTAGAAGGAGATAAATCAGATTCCGTGAGGCCCAATCGACGAAGTTTATGAATGGGCATGAGGTTGACTCCTGAACCATTGTCAATGAAAGCTCTTCGAACATCTACACCATTGACTTTTCCAGATAAGTACATAGGTTTTATGTGCCCATGCACAACATCATCTTCATCTTTATCAGTAAAAGATATCACTGCATGGCATTCTGCAGGATTATTCTCTATGTGATAGATTTCAGCTGCAGCAATTTCAGCTTCAAACTTTTGAGGACTTGACAAAGCATCGATGAGTGCTTCCCGAAGATCTTTTGACAGATTCAAAGCATCCAAAATTGATAACATGGCTGGTACTTGGGCCAAGTGTTTCAATATATCATACTTTTGATCTAGAGGTCTGCGTTTCCCAATAGGAATATGCGGTTTAGCAGGTACCTTGGAAGCAGATGCTTTGGAAGCTGATGCATCTTGTATTGAAGTTGGCAACATCCTTGGTTTTGGAAGATTAGACTGATTAGATCCATTTACTTGCTGAGATAAAGAAGATGGAACCTTTAATCGGTCTTCCAAAATAACTGTGCCAAAACTGAGTTGGCCATTGGCAGAAGAACTTTCTTGTTCTTTTTGAGCTCGCTGAAGGGCTCTACCACGAGTTTTTGCTGCATATACAGTGCTAGCAGGGGTAAAATTAGAGTAGTGGTTTCAGAAAGATCCACATCTTCCCCTGTATCCTGAACCTCTAGAACCTCCTCGGATTCCCTTATTTGATACAGGGAATTCAGGCTCATCAAGACTGGAATATGGATCTGTTAATTGAATCATATTAACAGAACCAGCGATTAAATCTTCGTCAGATAAAGACTCTTCCTGGTTAGCCTGTTTAGGCTGTGCCGTTTGGTGGGGCGGTGCCCGTAGCTTTGAAGTAGATGGCATGAAATCTGCCAGAGTCAAAGACAATTTATGCTTTGACACATACTCATCTTCTCCTGATTCCTCTTTCTTCTTTGAATTGCGCTGTCCTTTTGAGGATTTGTCTTTTGATGGAGGCTTTACTGCAGCTTTTGTAGGAGACACAATTGGCTTCTTAAATTGTGTTCTCAAAATGGAATGGGTCCGATTGATTGTCTTTCTGACCATCCAATCATCGTATTTTTTCGCAGTTTTGCTTTTGACTTCCTGCCACTCGCCTCCTTTCTCTGTATCTGTAGCGGTAATACACGCTACATGAGCTGAAGAACCCTTCAATTTGACTTGTCCCAAGTCGACCATCTTTTGAAGGAGGTCTTTAAAGACAAAACACTCCTGTATGGGATGCCCCAACATTTGATGAAAGGGACAATAATTGGGACGGTCTTCATCTCCTTCCTTGTTTGGCCTCTTGGCCACTGGTAATTGAACCAAATTATTTTCCAGAGCTGAAATGAAGTTGTTGGACGGAGAAAAGAAGGAAGTGATGGCAAGAGGGGGGGGGGGTGAATTGCCTTTTAAAAATTAATTGACAAATTAAAAATCAAAGTGAAAGTGCAACGGAAATAAATGAGGCAAGACACAAGGCTTGATAACGAAGTTTGGCTTAAACCCAAGCCTACGTCTCCGCTCCCAACTCAACCATTGAGAGATTTACTACCGCTTGCTTTTCAATGGTTTTAGCAAGAAACCCACTAGACTTTTCAGGTAGTCTAGAACCTATTACAGCTTGCTTTTGATGGTTATGCAAGAACCCACTTGCTTTCAATGGTTGAGCAAGAACCCACTAGCCTTCTTACAGGTGAAGGCTAGCTCACCTTTGTCTCAAGCCTTTTAAAAGGGAAGGCTTGACTAACCTCTTCACACCTTGAAGGTGGTGTGAGAACCCAAAGAAAGAGAGATGAAAGTAGTGGGGGGTTTGTAGGCACAAACCCAAATTAATGCTCAAAAAGATTAACAATAAAAACCGTTATGAGGAGAAGCCTTGGGCGCCAAAGGATTGATGGAGTTGATGAAGGGCACTCCCAAGCTTCTTTGTTGGTGCTCCTTGGATGTGGAATTGTGTTGGAGCAAGTGGGGTTCCCTTGGAGCAATCCGCCGGAGGTTCGCCAAATGATCAAAAATGTTCCCGTGGGCTTCACAATAGTTCCGACAATGTTCCGGGGCTTCATAGTCCTTTATTTATAGAGGGGGAACCCTCATATGGCCTTTGGAGGTCTTCGGAGCCGTTGGAGAGGCCTTCGGAGCCGTTGGGAGGCAAGTGGACAGGTCTGGTCAAAGGCCCAACGACTAGTTTGACTGGCTCCACCGGCTGACCGGTGCAGAGCCACCGGTTGGCCGGTGCTTGCAAAATGGAGATGCCTTCGGGCTCAGGCACCACCGGCTGGCCGGTGAGGAGGCCACCGGTTGGCCGGTGGTGAGACATTAGGTCTCACTGTTCTGGCTGGGTGCCACCGGCTGGCCGGTGCTGAGGCCACCGGTTGGCCGGTGCTGAGGCAGTGGCTCAGCCTTCTGTCTGGGTGCCACCGGCTGGCCGGTGCTGATCCACCGGTTGGCCGGTGCTCTGGACAGTGAGGAGACTCTATGCCCAGGCACTACCGGCTAGCCGGTACTGAGCCACCGGTTGGCCGGTGCACATGAAAACAGTGCACTTTGCTCCTTTCTTGGCTTCAGCTTGCTTGGCCCAATTCCTTGGTAACCTGAAATGATTCCTATCATCCAAAAACACTTGAAAGAGGATTAGATAAAAAAGAGAGTGATTGTGATCATGAAAATTAAACCACGAGGGGTACGAGAGGTACAACAATCTCCCCCTATTTTGATGATCACAATCACCAAAACAAACAAAGTAAAATACTGAAATGAAAGGCATGCTTTAAAGAATAAGGCAAAGTAAAGTAAAGCATGAGAGAGAGATTTCTCCCCCAATCAACCAAGAATTTCTACCCCTTTGTGGTTATCAAAATAGCATGGGGCATAAAACTTGATTGAGGGAAAGAGTTGAAAAACAAGATAGAGATTTTAAATCAATTGAAATTTTTGAAATTTGAATTGAAAGTTTTGAATTGAAAGTTTTGAAATGAAAATTTTTAATTGAAAATTTGAATTGAAAATTTTGAATTGAAAATTTTGAAATGAAAATTTTGAATTGAAAGTTTTGAATCGAAAATTTGAAATTGAGAGTTTTGAATTGAAAATTTGAAATGAAAAATGAAAAAAAAAACTTAAACAATCCTAACTCCCCCTAAATAAAAACAACAAATTACCGGGGAGAGGATTTTGAAACTAAGACAAATTTTGGCCCGGTGAGACTCGCTAAGAGGGATTTTTCAATC
Source organism: Viscum album (assembly GCA_963277665.1). Lineage (NCBI taxonomy): Eukaryota > Viridiplantae > Streptophyta > Magnoliopsida > Santalales > Viscaceae > Viscum > Viscum album. Next base: position 1,959,904,556 of record OY728140.1, read on the forward strand.
CAGACTTGTCTAGTAGCGGGTCTTCTCCTATAAAATTCATCGTTAAGGAAAATGGTTTTGGGCCTACCATACCGGGCATTTTTGCAATTGCACTCATAGATTAAGTGCCCGGGTTTTTTGCAATAGTTACAAAATTTAAATTGAGAACTCCCCCTTACAAAAATAGTTTGAGCATGGGAAGAGGAAGCTTGCTTGGAATAGCCAAGCCCTTGGGTGGTTCTAGATATGCGTTGGGAACCTAGCAAATTAGTCAAATTTTGTTCCCCTTGGGTGAACTTAGCTAGTGATTCCCTTAGATCTCTGATGGTTGATTCCATGGAATCAACATCGGGAAGGTTTTGGATTTTGAGTGTCAACTCTTCCTTCTCTTTGAGAAGTTGTTCTTTTTCGGAAGAGAGTTTTTTGGAATTCTTTTTTAAAGCAACAAATTTGGAAGAAAGTTCGTGAAAACCTTCCTCCAATTGATCTCTAGTGTGTTGGAGATCCTCATAAGATAAATGATTAAATGAATTTGAAGAACTAGAGGATGAGGAGTCCGAAGAAGTTACCTCATGAAATGCCATTAGGCATTTTTTATCGTTGTCGCTTGAGGAGGAGGAGGAGGATGTGGAGCTATCACTCCATGTGGCCTTGAAAGCCTTCTTCTTCTCCTTTTTCTTGGCCTTTTTCTTTTTGAGTGGACAATCGGGCTTGTAATGGCCTTTCTTGCCGCACCCGTAGCATGTTACCTTGGGATCAGATTTTTCGTCGTGTTGAGCCTTGCAGGATTTCTTCTTCTTGTGCTTCTTCATGAAGTTGTGCATTTTGCGGGCAAGATTCTCCATTTCGGAATCGCCGCTTGATGAGGAAGACGAGGAGGAGGAGGAGCTTTCTTCTTGTTGAACTTTGAAGGCGATGTTCTTTGGAACTTTGATTGGTTTGCCTTCCTTTTCAGCTTGCCTCCTCATGGTGATCTCATAAGTCATGAGGGATCCGATGAGTTCTTCAACTGGCATATTCTTGATGTCTTTTGCTTCTTGGATTGCCGTGACCTTTGGTGCCCATGTGCTTGGTAGGATCCAAAGGATCTTTTTGACCATTGTTTCTGCGGACACATCATCACCAAGGGACTTTCTCCCATTGCAAACATCAGTAAAACGTGAAAACATTTCAGAAATATATTCGGATGAATGCATGGTAAAAGTCTCAAAATCTTGACGGTACATGTCCAATCGAGTATCCTTCACTTTGTTGGTCCCCTCATGGGTAACCTCCAATAGTTTCCAGATTTCATGCGATGAGGTGCATGTGGAAACTCGATTGAACTCATTATGATCAAGGCCGCAATGAAGAGCATTCATGGCTTTGCCATCAAGCTCGAAATTTTTAATATCGGATTGAGTCCATTTGGATTCATCGGGAGAAGAGAGAGTGTAACCATGCATGAGAATTTTATAAATAGGATAACCTATACTTCTTAGAAAAGTAGTCATGCGGGTTTTCCAATATTTATAGTCGGTTCCATCAAAAAATGGAGCACGACCCAAGGAATAGCCTTCGGGGGTGAAAGAGGTTGAAGCCATCACAATGGATCTTAAATTTGAAACCGGTTAGGGTATTACTCAAATTTTCCCTCTGATACCAATTGTTGGACGGAGAAAAGAAGGAAGTGATGGCAAGAGGGGGGGGGGGGTGAATTGCCTTTTAAAAATTAATTGACAAATTAAAAATCAAAGTGAAAGTGCAGCGGAAATAAATGAGGCAAGACACAAGGCTTGATAACGGAGTTCGGCGTAAACCCAAGCCTACGTCTCCGCTCCCAACTCAACCATTGAGAGATTTACTACCGCTTGCTTTTCAATGGTTTTAGCAAGAAACCCACTAGACTTTTCAGGTAGTCTAGAACTTATTACAGCTTGCTTTTGATGGTTATGCCAGAACCCACTTGCTTTCAATGGTTGGGCAAGAACCCACTAGCCTTCTTACAGGTGAAAGCTAGATCACCTTTGTCTCAAGCCTTTTAAAAGGGAAGGCTTGACTAACCTCTTCACACCTTGAAGGTGGTGTGAGAACCCAAAGAAAGAGAGATGAAAGAAGTGGGGGGTTTGTAGGCACAAACCCAAAATAATGCTCAAAAAGATAAACAATAAAACCGTTATGAGGAGAAGCCTTGGGCGCCAAAGGATTGATAGAGTTGATGAAGGGCACTCCCAAGCTTCTTTGTTGGTGCTCCTTGGATGTGGAATTGTGTTGGAGCAAGTGGGGTTCCCTTGGAGCAATCCGCCGGAGGTTCGCCAAATGATCAAAAATGTTCCTGTGGGCTTCACAATAGTTCCGACAATGTTCCGGGGCTTCATAGTCCTTTATTTATAGAGGGGGAACCCTCATATGGCCTTTGGAGGTCTTCAGAGCCATTGGAGAGGCCTTCGGAGCCGTTGGGAGGCAAGTGGATAGGTCTGGTCAAAGGCCCAACGGCTAGTTTGACTGGCTCCACCGGCTGACCGGTGCAGAGCCACCGGTTGGCCGGTGCTTGCAAAATGGAGATGCCTTTGGGCTCAGGCACCACCGGCTGGCCGGTGAGGAGGCCACCGGTTGGCCGGTGGTGAGAAAGTAGGTCTCACTGTTCTGGCTGGGTGCCACCGGCTGGCCGGTGCTGAGGCCACCGGTTGGCCGGTGCTGAGGCAGTGGCTCAGCCTTCTGTCTGGGTGCCACCGGCTGGCCGGTGCTGATCCACCGGTTGGCCGGTGCTCTGGACAGTGAGGAGACTCTCTGCCCAGGCACTACCGGTTGGCCGGTGCTGAGCCACCGGTTGGCCGGTGCTGAGCCACCGGTTGGCCGGTGCACATGAAAACAGTGCACTTTGCTCCTTTCTTGGCTTCAGCTTTCTTGGCCCAATTCCTTGGTAACCTGAAATGATTCCTATCATCCAAAAACACTTGAAAGAGGATTAGATAAAAAAGAGAGTGATTGTGATCATGAAAATTAAACCACGAGGGGTACGAGAGGTACAACAGAAGTAACCAGGAACTTGCTCACTTCGGAAAGAGTATGTTTTACTCTTCAAATCCTCAAATTGTTTTCGTTGTTGATCTTTTTGATCATTTGGACGAAACAGCCTTTGTTGTTGGTGTTCAGGAGGTGGAGCCCTTCGAGAAGATGAAGGTTTTGAAGTAGAAATAGGTACAGGTGCTTGTTTAAGCATAATTGTAGCAGTTTCCGCTTTACCCATTCTCCTTCCTGGAGCTGATGGAATTATACGAGATTTAACCTTAGCCTGTATACGGGAATCTTCAATCTGTTGAGCGATTGAAGTAAGTTCTCGAAACCCTCCTGTGTATTTCACAGGGATCAATGGCGTCCGTAATTCGTCACGTAAAGTTTCCACACATATTGGCAACAGTTCCTCCTGAGGGAGTGCTAAACTCAGGGAATACGTTAATCCCTTCCAACGAGAAATGAAATCAGAGACTCTTTCATTCTCCCTTTTCTTGCAGTTTGTAAGATCGAAAACTGTCGTTTTTGGCAAAGTTGAGCTGAACTGAAGAAGGAATTTTTGACGAAGATCCTCCCATCCGATGATTGACCGGGATTGCAAGCTTGTATACCAGACAAAAGCTGGTCCTTGCAAGGTTCGCACGAAGCATCTGAGTTTCACTGCTTCTTGCTGCTCTGGAGTTCCCATCATAGGATCACAACAAGACACGTAATGCGTCAAATGTTGTTCAGGGTCTCCTGATCCATTGAAAGTAGGGAAAACAGGGTTTCCAAAACTAGATGGAGGAGAAATTGAATCTACCCATTCAGGGTAAACTTTCTTTTCAGGTTGAACTTGCGCACGTTTCCCTTCCATAGTTTCTAACCGAGCTGTTAATGACTCAATAGTAGTTATTAACTTTTGAGAAACATCAGGTTGAACTTGGTTTTGGGTAGGTGCAATGAATGGAGCTTGAACAGACGTGGTGGTTGGTGCTGCAACTGATGGTAGTGCTGTCAACCGTTGTTGCGTTTGACCCGTAGGATTAGACCTCTGAGGGTGTACTGATAAAGGAGGATATTCCTGATCCATCTCAGTAGTTACAACAAATTCCTTCGGCTGTCGGACTTCAGCATTCTTAAGAAGAAGACTACTCTGAAGTAGTTCTGCATTCAACCATCTTAATTCTTTCATTTCTTCCTCCTATTGTGAAAACCTTTTCTCTAATGAGAGCGATTGAAATCCTTCAGAGGAAGGGTGAGAAGTAACCTGATTATTTCCTTTCCCCTTATTGGATCCTTTTCGGAGAGGGGGAAGTGGGTTACTTGAAGGAATACTCAGATTTTGGGTAAGCCTTTGATTACATGTGCACACACCTTCTTCATTTAGGTCTGTGTGCGCAACTTCTTGAGCAGGAACCTCTTCATCTGATCCCTCTGATTGAGCCTCATCTGGTGAATCGGCAGCAACGACATTGATGACATTAATGGATGCATATTGCATGGAATCCTTTCTATCAGCATTTCTGTGATATTGTCTTCTTCCATGTCCATGATGAGACATGGCATTCCGTTGAATTGATCCCTCAGAAACTTCTTGGAGAACCGTCACTTGGAGAGAATCTCCTGATAGCTTGGCTCTTCGTTCCTCTTGAGGCTTAATCCCTAATCGAGAGAATACTGACTTTCTCTGAGGGAGGGATTGAGGATTTGAAAAAGTCCCCAGTCCGGTGGACTGGGGATGTTCCTGCTGCTTCCGTTCAACTCCTCGAATCCTATTTGTTGATTCTGAGGGTTGGTTTTGAGAAGTCCCCAGTCTGACAAGCTGGGGTGTCTCTTGACATGCTATGTCTGAGATCTTCTTAAATTTCTCTTGATCTTGAGAATCTTAGTTCGGAAATTAGCTGGATGCATTAACCTGTATCCATTTTTATCACCTGGTTCAAAAGACCGTTGGATGATTTCTGAAACTTCTGTCATTTGATGACGTGTTTGCTCCAGATGAGAGGCTTGTGCAATATTCCCGCCTGCTTGATGTAGGAGAAATTCAACAACTTGTTCTCTATATACTTGATTTTGATAGGAACTAGTTGAAGCATGTTCTTGAGCAAGCTTCTGATTATGAACAAAGCCCATTGACTGTGGCCGGCCATGGGCAATAACATTGCATGAGACCATTTTCGGCGGGCTTTGCTGACTGGAAAGCAATGTGAAATGTAGTGCTCCATGAACACCCCATCCTCTGATATGAACAATATATGGAGCATTGGAAATTTACTGACGCAATTTTCTTAGTGCGCCAAGGCATGAACGTTGAAGGGTTCTCTATTGCTTTTCAGCCTTCGGATACCGAGAGACTGATAGAGATGCCAAATCAATCTGACATTGTAACCCTTCTATTATCTTAATATGATTTTCATATTCATCATAAGATAATACCTTCTTCTTTAATTGACAATGATTTTTCCACATATTGAGACGAATATCATGGATTCCATCATCCGTAACATCTTTGGAATGTCATACTGGGAGTCAGCCAAAGGCCAAAACATGATTGGTACTTCACCTTTTGCCAGTTTTTTCCTCATGTTCAGCATTTCCTCTTTATCATTAAATGAAGATTCTTCTAACTGTTTTGACCAGAGTTGGTGTTTCCTTGTTGCTTCATCGGATTCAACAAGATTGGTAGAGAGATCACTATTCATGCTGGAAGATGAATGACCTGGGGATGGTTCAGAGAATAACCTGAACCCCAGGCTATCCTCTGATGGAGAAAGAGTTTCACCTACCGATAGTAAAGCATCAGACATGAATGGATTTACGTTTTCAAGTGCCTTGAGATAGGAGGGCTTTCTCGTCATTACATTGCCTTCTGAAGAATTTTCGAGACAACGTGAATCACTACTGCAGAGAGGACTTTCGCAGCGAAATTCATCACCATGAAGAGGACCGTCATGATGGGTTACAGAAAAAGATGAAATCTCTTGCTCCTTGGTCTTCTGACCACACAGAGGGTTTCTGTGGCTCTCATCTGAAGAAGAAACTTCAAGATTGACCGAACATTCATGAAGCAAGCCTTCATGAGGAAGTGTCTGTTGAAGACCTTCAAAATTAATGTTCCCGCTATTGAGAACTGAGGGAGTAGAATCTTGAATTCCAACAGATAAATGTCTGAGGGCTTCAAGAACTCCAGCATCGAGCAAGGCCTTGTTGCAGATTGGCCTTTGATCTCCTGACTTTGCTGGGCGGATCTTTTTCTTAGATGCCTTTTTACTCACTTTAGAAACCACTTGTTGACGAAAGTGGTTACTCTGAGCAGGTGTATGTGCCTGATCAGGAAAGATGGTCAGGTTAGGCTGACGATCTCCACTCAAATCAGGTGTATGTGCCTGAATTGGTTGTCCGTATGATATGGGGGAGTATGCCCCATAACCCTCTTGGACTGGAACAGATGTGTGTGTCTGTTCCGGAGTGAATCATTGATGTGTCACTCCATTGCTAGGGATAGATTTATGTGTCTGTCCCGGAGATGATGCTGAAGCTATTATGATATCCTGGCAAGCATCTAGAATATGAGCATGAATTTTCTCCTGTTCTTTCACCATTGATAAAATATGTTTGGTGACTTCAGCCACCGGAACGGGGATATACGTCCATTCCAGGCTTGGAGTAGGTGTATGTGCCTGCTCCTGTCCTCCTTTTCCTGTCAGTGAATCCTGACAGTACTCAAGTGTGGAGGCAGAAAGTTGAGTCTGCCTCCTGTTTGTCGTCGGGGCTTTCCGACTGACTTCTCCGTGCGCTACCAAGCGAGACTGTTGGTAGTCTTGATTAGTATTAGCAGGTTTATGTGCCTACTGATTACACTTCGCCAAACGCGGTTGACGAGATCCCTCATATGTAGTCAGACGAGCCTGCTGACTAACTGGTGATGCATAAGCAGGTGCATGTTCCTGCTTATAGTACTCCGCCAGAATTGCCTGGTGGGATTGGCTTGATGCTGCCAGATGAGTCTGCTGGACAGCGGAATTAAAACGGATAGGTGTGTATGCCTGCTCGTTGTTTGCCACCAAGTTAGGTTGGTGGACTTCTTTGGAGATGGCAGGGATGACAACCTGCCTATTGTTAACCGGATTCCATCTCTGGCGGTTCATCTTGCCTGCTCGGGTTCGAGGAACCTGAGCTGAATGCCTGGAGTCGGTACCCTCATCATGTTGAGGGCGCACTACCGCACGAGTCTGGCAGCTATTGTTGATGGGAGCCCTCGAGAAGGACTCCTGCCTTTTTGAATTAAGGCCATGCGGGACCTACTCATTCACTTCCTCAGAGTAAGGGAGTGAATGGAAATTGCGTTCCGGGGATAACGACCCGAAACGGTTGGAGACGGTAGTCAGCACCGCCTGCTTCTTGATTGCTGGCCGCCGTTGTCCGGATGACCAGGTAGAGTTGTTCACTTGGAGGGCTTGATGAGCGGCCTCCAGATTTGGGATATTACCGTTGCGACGGTACTCCTTAACCAGTGCATTAGAAACCCAGCGTTGAAGACGCTGAGTTGGTGATGTCATCCTCAAAGCGGATGACGTTCCAGCAGGAGTAGCAGCATTGGTTTTCACAGCAGCAGACCTCACAGTAGAGGTGTTTACAGTAGCAGTATTCACAGGGGTGAATTTAAGGAAAGCCATTTTGCAGAAGATCTTGAGAAAAGAGTGCCTGTTCCATATAACAGACATAATCAAGATGAATCCGGCCACTGCATCTTTTGGATGAGCACATGTCAATGATTGCTTTGTTGGCCCAAGGGGCCTAAAAAATAAGAAGAACATCATTTTAACTTGGTTAAGGATTCACGTTGGGTTCACCATTTTTGTTTCTTACGGATTTCGGGGATGACCTCCTGGACGGGAGATTCAAACGTTCCGATCGGTTTCTAGCGGGTTTGTTCGTAGAACCGGAAACATCCAATGATTCCACATCCGTTTGGACCTACTTTCCAAAGGTAGGCGCTCATTAGCTTGTGGACTGATGAGGCTTAGGAATTTGCATTGGTCGAGAGGATGGGAGGTCGGACTCATCACACCTTTTGAGGGGAATTATTGTCTACTCCGGGACTCTCTTTATAGATTTAAGTTATGTTCGTGAATCCTTATTACATTACCAAGTATAAAATGTGCTTTCCTTTAGTTTTAACGATCAATGATTAAATATGCAAGAAATTTAGAGAATCTTTTATATGTATTCGAGGTTCTTCATCAATAGAGAATCATCTATATCTGTTTAGAGATTCATGGTCAATGGTATCGTTCAAAACATTTATATAAAAGTCTCTTGGTCATTATGATGACCAGGCTGGTTTTAAAGCCACTCAGTGGGGCACTTTAAGTTTATTGTCATTCAGAAGGACATGGATTATTTCAAAGTTGGGATCGAACCCATAAATGGGCTACCTACGTATCCTTTGTCTTGGAAAAGGAATCAGAACCCACGTAGTTCGAGTAAGGGAGTATGACGTTTATGATTGATGGCTCAAAGAAGGATGTCATAATTACTTTTACACTCTAAGCTCACGTGAGTCATGCTCGGTGTGAGAAACAAGAGGTATTGGTAAAAACTTAGACAATTGTGCCATGAATGATGCAATCATAAGAAATGGTTTGGGGCTTATGTATGTATGACTTCCCAGATAGATGAAGGTTTAGGATTCACTTTTAGGGAGAAAATCCATGAACAGGGTCTATAAAGGTATATGTGCTTCATGGAGATTTGAATACTCTAATCTTTGGGGCTTACTCCTAAGGAGGATGCCCAAGTTAGGAGGGAACTTATGATTGGGTTTTAATCCTGAGAAGGAAACCCAAGATTATGACTGAGTCTTATTCATGAAAAAGAGACCCAGGTTAGGGATTAAGGTTTGGGGCTTGCTCCTGAGGAGGATGCCCAAGTTAAGGAATATGATTGGGGCTTACTCCTAAGGAGGATGCCCAAGTTAAGGAATTAAGGTTTGGGGCTTACTCCTGAGGAGGATTCCCAAGTTTGGGAACTTTAAGAATTTGGGGCTTACTCCTGAGGAAGATGCCCAAATTAAAGAACTTATAACTGGGGATTATTCATAAAAATGAGACCCAGGTTAAGGATTCTCTCATCTTAAAGGATGAGGTTGAATGAATGAACTCTCAATATTTAGTGACATAAGGATATTTAAATCACTAGGTATTGAGAGATATTCCACAGAATTCCTTTCAGATAAGGAAGTTAAATCAAGAAATCATGCCATAAATGGCTTTGAAGAGTGTCTTGAAGACTGAATCTTGAAAAGGAAAGGTGTGATGGCTTAAGAGGGGTGAAATGGGCAATATGGGCACCCAAAAAGTTAGGGGCGCACAAGTCTTGAAAGGCGCGCAAGTATTGCGGCGGCGCGCAAGTATTGGTCGCGCAAGTATACTTACACGACATTAGGGGTACTTGCGCGATTCTCAATCGGAATTGAAATACTTGAGCGACTTCTTTTTAATCCCTCTAGAATCCTCTTGAGGTTCTTACAGAAAAGGGACGCGCAAGTTATATTGAAGGAAATAAGTCGGCGCGCAAGTGTTTGATATGATTCAACACTTAGGCCTTCCTCCCTCTCTATAGATCTTCCGTTCTAGGTAAGAAATTATCTTAGAAGTGTTCTGGAAGCTTTGAGAAGAGACTTGGGCATCGGGAGCTTCAATCCGAGTTTCTGAAAAAAGATCCTCTCTAATGGGGGGCCCACAGGGTCTATTTATAGGCAAAAGAAGACCCCGGGCGGTTACCGGGCGGTTATTGGGTGGTTACCACTTAGGTCGTGCAAGTCACTTGCACGACCATGAGTCGTCGCGCAAGTACTTTGCACGACCACTAGTCGGCGCGCAAGTACACTTGCGCGACCATGAGGGAACTTGCGCGACCTATGGGCAATGTTCTCCTTGTGTATCCCTTTGTCGATTTTTGATGTTTCTTCAAAGGATGAATCACATTGGACTCAGATATTCCCTTTTTCGATCTTTAGATTCTGTGATGAAAGGAGCGTCAACAGCGGCACAGAGAGGGTGCTATGGTTGAAAATTACTCTAAGCTCACGTGAGTCATTCTCGGTGTGAGAAACAAGAGGTATTAAAAACCCTAACAATGCATATTTTAACATCATGTAGGACGTATTCACAGTTTAACGTCATGTAGGATGTATTTAGGGACATTTTCACAGTTTAAACGTCATGAAGGACGAATATGTAAAGTTTAACGTCATGTAGGATGACAAAGGGAACACAGTTTAACGTCATGTTGGACGAATGAGGGGCTATGAAGTTTAATGTTCTACAACAAGGAAAAAGGGGACCATGTAGTTTAAATTCTTGCAGTAAGGAATGAAATAGTTTAAGGTCATATCCATGGACCAGTGCTACATAATTTAGCATCATGTAGCTAGGAGAACACAGTTTAACGTCATGTTGGATGAATGAGCAACACAGTTTAACGTCATTTTGGATGAATACGTACATTTTAACTTTATGTTGGATGAATGTGTATTTGTGTTACCCAAAATAATTCTTCAAGAATCTTTCATTGTTTGGAGTCGTGATGAGTTCTCCATCCATTGAGATTAAAGAATAAGCTCCACTGGTGTAAACCTTATATATTGAATAAGGTCCTTCCCACTTTGGATCAAGAATGGGAGGTTTCTTTCCTGGTATCATTGGATTTTTGAGAACCAATACCAGTTCTCCTTGAATGAATGAACAAAGAAAAACTTTTTTGTTAAAAGAACGTGCTATTCGATTTTGATAGACTTCCAAGTGGCGAAGGCTACACAATATTTTTTTATCTAATCGTTCCAATTCATCAAATAGTTTTCGAGATTTCTCATTTTTGGATGAATAATCACAAATTTCTACTCTGAGTGACGGTAATTGAACTTCAATGGGAAATACTGCATCTATTCCATATACCAATGAATATGGAGTTGACTGCGTAGTAGTGCGGGTGGTGGTCCGATAAGCCCATAAATCATGAAAAATTTTATCAGGCCATGATTTATTATATTTATCCACCATCTTTTGCAGTATTTTTGAAAGAGTCTTATTGAAGGCTTCTATTTGGCCATTGGCCACTTCCTGATACCAAGATGAATGGTTGGATTTGATGTTGTATTCTTGATACAACTTCATTACCTTAGATGTGCAGAAGTTGGTGCCATTGTCCATCAATATGGTATGAGGGACACCAAATATGGTAATGATGTTAGACTTGATGAAGCTAACAATTCTCTTAGAAAAAACTTATTTGAGAGGTATTGTCTCTGTCCAATTGGAAAAGAAGTCAGTAGCAGTAATAATATACTTAAACTGCTTCGATATAGCCGAAGGGTAAGTTCCTACTACATCCATTCCCCATGTAGAAAATGTCCATGAGTATTTAGCTGTGTGAAGAAACTCTGGGGTTTGATGAATGAAGTTGTCATATACTTGGCACGGATGACGCTTCTTAGTGAAATCAACACAATCTTCTATCATTGAAGGCCAGAAGTATCCAAGCCTTCGAACTTGATCAGATAGTCTATGTTCAGACTAGTGGGTACCACAGACTCCTACATGTATTTCTTTCATGAAATCCATTGTCTCTTCACCATCAATACATCTAAAGAGAATTCCATCAAAAACTTTCTTGTAGAGAATTTTTTGGTGATCTGGGATATCATAAAGAGTAAAATTGACCACACGTCGCCGAACTTGTACTTTCCCGACTCTATCAGGTGGGAGTGTTCCATTTTGATGGTATTCCCTGATAGGTGCCATACATCTTGTAGTATGACCATATGGTTCAGAAATGGGACTAATTTCAATGATTTCCACAATTCTGATTTGAACATAAGGTGAAACTGTATAACGATGGGCAATACTGATGATTGTTTAGTCCTGATTTGGATCTGCTAGAGATGTGGATATATTAGCCAGCACATCAGCTTGAGCTTTTTGTGATTGTGGGACATAATAAAATGTCGGTTTCGAAGGAAATTATGCCATTAACTCTCTCACTTAATCATAAAAATGGATTAACTCTTCTTTTCGGATGGCATAATCTCCATTGACTTGTTTGATTACCAGTTCTGAATCACCTTTCACCTTTAAGTGATTCACCTGTGCCTGAAGTGCCAACTCCAATCCTGCAATGAGAGCTTGATATTCTGCTTCATTATCTGTACCGCCTTCCATAAAAAAGAAGGAATATGGTAGAACTTCCTTTTTTGGATAAATAAGCACAATTCCTAACCCAACTTTGTTGAATTTAGGATCTTCCAATTTCTTCCCTGTTGGACTTCTAGAAGCACCATCAAAGTATATTTCCCATGTTTGAGGATTATCTTGAATAGAGAAGATTTATTCATCAGGATGTTCAATATATGAATATATATCATCTACTGAAGGATGTTCAGTAAGGAAATCAGCCATAGCATGGCCCTTTATTTCCTTTTGAGACACATATTGGATATAAAACTACTGCAAAATAGCTGCCCACCTTGCCAGATGTCCTGTAAGCACTGGACGAGTAAGGATAAATTTGAGTGGGTTATTATGAGATACCAATTGGACCTCATGATGTTTCAAGTAGTATCTCAATTTCTGAACTGCAAAGATTAACACTAGGAAGCACTTTTCAATACTTAAATATCATGTTTCTGCCTCAAGCATAGTCCGACTGAGATAGTAAAGGCTATTTTCATTTCCAGCATCATTCTTTCGGTCAAGGAAGGCACCCAATTATCGCTCTAAAGTTGTCACATAAATAATAAGTGGTCTTCCTTCAACAGTGGAATTAATACCGGTGGACTCAAGAGATATTTCATGAGGATATCAAATGCTTCTTGATATTCTTCAGTCCACTGGTAGGTGACTCCCATCTTCATTTATTTGGCGAAGGGTAAATATTTTCCTACCATATTGGCGATGAAATGCCGAATATAGGCCAAGTGTCTTTGAAGTCTACTTATGTTTTTCAAATTTGAGGAGGTGACATACCAAGGATTGATTTTTTATTATTAGGATCAACTTTGATACCACTATGGTGTACAACAAATCCAAGAAATTTTCCTGAGGTTACCCCAAAATCACATTTCAAGGGGTTCATCTTCAAATTATGTTGTCAAAGTTTGTGGAATATGATTTCCAAATCAGCCAAGTGATTAGAAATTTGTCTGGATTTAACCACCAAGTCATCCACATAACATTCAACAAATTTCTCTAAAAAGGGTTTAAAGATAGGGTGCATGGAATGTTGATAAGTTGCACCTGCATTCTTCAGGACAAAGGGCATTACCCGATAGAAAAACACACCTTGAATGGCTCTGAAGGCTATAGATTCTCCATCTTCTGAATCCATTCTGATTTGATTATACCCAGAATATCCATCCATGAAGGAAAGTTCTTCATAACTAGATGTTGCATCAATTAAGAGTTTTATGATCGAAACTAGAAAATCATCCTTGGGACAATGCCGATTAATATCTCTGAAATAAATGAAAACTATAATTTGTCCATTCTTGTTTTTCACAGTGACAATATTATCCATCCATTTGGGATATTGAACTTCTTTGACGAAGTTATCCTTGATAATCTTATCCACTTCAGCTTCAGTTTTTGAGGCATAAGTTATGTGTGTTCTTCTTGTGGCTTTCTTGAATCCTCGATGTTCTTATGGAAAACCCAAATGATGAGTAGCAACACCAGGATGAAGCCCTTGAATTTCTGTATAGTTCCAAGCAAATATATCTCAATTTTTCTTTAAAAATGAAATATAAATTTCTTTCTCTTCGAGAGTCATGGCCACACTAATTAAAATGGGGCTTGGATCTTCTTCTGTACCCAGATTTATTTCTCCGATTTCATCCATAGTGGAAGAGATACCCTCTTCAAATGATGGAAGAGCATCCCTGAGATCTTCCTCTTCTTCTTCAATATGTGTCACTTATTTTGTTTCTACTTGATTAGTAGATGATGAAGCAGAATTTCCATGATCAGGAGAGAAGTTAAAATTTGATCATCTTGAAGAAGAGACTACCATTTCTGACCCTAATGATGATGAAGGGTCTTTCTGAGGTGATAGAGAGGAGATGATGGATTGAGAATCGACATCATCATTCATCTATGGAATTTCTATAACTTCTTCTGGCCTAGTTGATGAAGTATAGAATTTACAGATTTTTGCGGATGAAATGAAGACATCTCCATTTGAGATTTCATCATTGCTTGGTGAATCACCAATTTATCCCATGCTGTCTGGCTTGGTTTCCGTAATTCACATTATGGAAGCTTCCATAAGAGTGTTTAGATTTGGGTCTATACTGTCAATTTGACTAATTGAAAACACATAATCTGTACTCACATGTATGAATGGGTTTACTGGAATCTTTTCCAAACCATATGAAGGATTAATTTTGGTGACCTCCTTTGTCGTGGATATCTCTTTTCCCTCCATGTGATAGAATTCCGCCTCAATGTATTGAGATTCAAAAATTTTGAATGGGGATTTTTCAGCATACAATTTCCCAATTTGACCATTGAAACAATATTTGAGACATTGATGGTACGATGACAGTGACATTTTATGTTGATGTAACCATGGTCTTCCAAGTAAAATGTTGTAGGGTGTGTCATGGAGAACAACCATGAAATCTGAATTGGATACAAGGTCTCCAAACTGAATTCTGAGTGTAATATCGCCTAGATATTCCTATTCATTTTTATAATATCCTTGAAACATCAATGTAGAAGGAGATAAATCAGATTCGGTGAGGCCCAGTCGACAAAGTGTATGAATAGGGATGAGGTTGACTCCTGAACCATTATTAATGAATGCTCGTCGGATGTCTACATCATCGAACTTCCCAGATAAATACAAAGGTCTAATATGTCCATGCACAAAATCATCTTCATCCTCATCTGTAAAAGATATCACTACCTGGAATTCTGCAGGATCATTCTCTATATTATAGACATCAGATGTAGAAATTTCAGTTTGAATTCTTGAGGACTTGAAAAATCCTCAAAGAGTGCCTCCTGAAGATACTTTGATAGATTCAAGGCATCCATAATTGATAACATGGCTGGTAATTGGGCCAAATGTTCCAAGACATCATACTTTTGGTCCAAAGGTCTGATTTTCCCAATAGGAACATTCAGTTTCATAGGTTCCATAGAAGTTAATGCGTTGGAAGTAGATGCATCTTGTATCGGGGTAGGAGTTGGAAATACTCCTTGATTTGGAAGATTAGACCGACTAGGTCTATTTACTTTCTGAGAGGAAGAAGGTGTAACTTCCAACCGATCCTCCAATATAACTGTGCCAGGACTGAATCTGCCATGTGTGTAAGAACTTTATTATTCTTGGTGAGCCCACTAAAGGGCTTTTCCACGAGTTTCTACTGCATATATAGTTCTAGCAGGGGTAGGATTTAAACAGTGGATTTTGGAATATCCATGTCTTCCTCTATATCCTAGACCTCTGGAACTTCCTATAATTCCTGTGTTTGATACAGGGAATTCATGCTCATCAAGATCGAAACTGTGACTAGCATACGGATATGTTAAGTGAATCATGTTAACAGAACAAATTATCAACTCTTCATTTGATGAAGACTCTACTTGATTATCCAGTTTAGGATGTGCCGTTTGGTGGGGTGATGCCTGTACTTTTGAAGTAGATGGCATAAAATTTGCCAGATCCAAAGTCAATTTTGTCATTGACACGAACTCATCTTCTTCTGACTGTTCTTCTTTATTTGAATTATGCCACCTCATTGATGATTTGCCTTTTCATGAAGGGGGTTTTACTGTGGTATTCATAGAAGAAGACACAATTGGTTGATTCAATTTTTTTCGTAAAATGTCTTGAGTTCAGTTGATCATATTCCTGACCATCCAATCATCATATTTCTGCGCATTTTTTCTTTTGACTTCATGCCACTCACCTTCTACCTCTAGATCAGTAACAGCAACACATGCTACCTGGGCTGAAGAAAATTTCAGTTTTACCTGTCCAGAGTCCACCATATTTTGTAGGAGGTCTTTGAAGACAAAACACTCCTGAATGGGATGACCCAACATCTGATGAAATGAGAAATAGTTAGGTAGGTATTAATATCATTCCTTGTTCATCCTTTTGGGCCTTGGCAGCTGAACCAGATTATTTTCCAGAGCCGAGATGAAATAGCCAGGAACTTGTTCATTCCGTAAAGGATAAAATTTGTTCTTAAAATATTCAATCTATTTCTGCCTTTGATATCTTTGACCATTTTGATGAGGTAGCCATTATTTGTGATGCTCAGAAGGCGGATCCCTTCTATATGATGAAGGTTTTGAAGTGGAAGCAGGTACATGTGCTTGTTTAAGTGTAACTATAGCAGTCTCTACTTTCCCCATTCTATTTCCTGGAACTGATGGAATTACATGAGTTTTAGCCATAGTATTTGTAAGAGAGTCTTAAATTTGCTGAGTGATTTAAGTAAGGTCTCGATACCCTCCTGTGTATTTCACATGGATCAACGGTGTGGGTAATTAATCACGCAAATTTTCCACACATATTGGCAAGAATTATTCTTGAAGGAGTGCTAAACTTAAGGAATATGTTAATCCCTTCCATTGAGAAATGAAATATGAAACTCTTTCATTTTCCCTTTGATTACAATTTGTAAGATAAAAAACGGTTGTCTTTGGAAACATTGAGATGAATTGAAGAAGAAATCGTTGACAGAGATCCTCCCACCCAGTAATTGACCAGGATTGCAAGCTTGTATACCAGACAAAAGCAGACCCTTATAATGACTGTAAAAAAACCTAAGCTTAAATGCTTCTTTTTGTTGAGGATATACCATAATAGGATCACAATGAGAAACAAAATGTGTTAAGTGTTGTTCTTGATCTCCCAAACCATTAAAAATTGAGAATGTGGTATGGTAGAGGAATTGCATCCACCCATTAAGGGTAATCTCTCTTCCCCAGTTGAACTGGTGCACGTTTTACTTCCATAGCTTCCAATCAAGCTATTAATGACTCAATGGTAGTTATTAACTATTGAGAAACATCTGGTTGATCTTGGAACTGAGCTTGTGAAATAACTGAAGTTTGGACAGCTGAGGTTACTGGTACTGAAACTGATGGTAGCACTACCGGTTGTTATTGCACATGACCCATAGGATTAGACCTGTGAGTGTGTACTTGTAAAGGAAGATATTCTTGATCCATCCCAGTCGCTTCAATGAATTCATTTGATTTACTAATTCCAACACGCTTAGGAGGAAGACTACCTTGAAGTAGTTCTGCATTCAACCTCCTTAACTCTTTCATTTCTTCCTCTTATTGTGCGAACCTTTCCTTTAGTGAGAGTGATTGGTCTTCTCCCGAGTTAGGGGTAACCTGAATTTTTTCCTTTCCCCTTGTTGGACGCCTTTCGGAGAGGGGGAAGTTGGTTATTTTAAGGAATACCTAAATTCTAAGTAAGCCTTTGATTTAGGGTATGCACACCTTCTTCATTTGTTTCCGTGTGTACAATTTCTTGAACATGAACTTCTTCATCTAATTCTTCAGAGTGAACCTCATGTTCTGGGGGATTAGTGACAACAACATTGATGACATTTATTAATTCATAATGCATTTCATCCCCTATATCAGAATTTCTGTGATATTGTCTTCTTCCATGTCCTTGATGGGACATTGCCTTTTGTTTAGTTGATCCCTCAAGAACTTCTTGATGAACTTTAATTTGGAGGGGATCTCTTGATAATTCAGCTCTTCATTACTCTTGTGGATTCTTCCCTAATCGAGAGAAGACTGAATTTCACTGAGGAATAGATTAAGGATTTGAAAAATTCCCCAGTCCGGTGGACTGGCGATATTCCTGTTGTGCTTGCTTAACTCCTCGAATCCTATCTATTGATCCCGAGGGTTGGATTAAAAGAGTGATCAATCTTGAAAGATGAGGTGGCTCTTGAGCTGATACATCTGAGACTTTCTTAAAAGATCTCCTGATTTTGCGGACTTTAGTCTGGAAATTGGCTGGATTGATCAACCTACATCCACTAAAATCACCTGGCTGAAATGACCGTTGGATGATATCTGACACTTCTGTCACCTGATGATGTGCATGCTCTAAATGAGATGCCTATTCGATATTCTCATTTTCCTGATGTAAGAGTAATTCGACAACTTGTTCTTTGTATGCCTGAATTTGGGAAGAACTAGTTGAGGCCTATTCCTGAGCAAGCCTTTGACTACACACAAAACCAATTGGCTGTGGCCGTCCATGGGCAATAACATTGTATGAGACCACTTTTGGTGGTCTTTGTTAACTGGAGAGTACAATGAAATGCAGTGCTCTATGAACACCCCATCCCCTGATATGAATACCAGATTGGGCATTGGTAATTAACTAGCCCAACCTTTTTAGTGCGCCAAATCATGAACGCTGAAGTGCTCTCTACTGCTTTTCAGCATTTGGATTTCGAGAAACTGAGAGAGATGCCAAGTCAATTTGGCGTTGTAACCCTTCTATTATCTTGACATGATTTTCATATTCTTCATAAGATAATATTTTCTCTTTTAAATGACAAAGATTTTTCCACATGTTGAGATGAATATCATGAATACAATCTTCCATTAACATCTCTAGAATATCATACTGAGAGTCATCCAAATGCCAAAACATGACTTGTAATTCACCTTTTGCTAGTTTTTTTCTCATATTCAGCACTTCCCACTTATCATTAGATGAAGATTCTTCTACCTTATTAGACCAAAGCTAGTGCTTCTTTTTTGCCTTTTCAGATTCAAAAATATTGGTAGAGAATTCATTTATCAAACTAGAAGATGAATGACCCGGGGGTGGTTCGGAGAATGACCTACACCCCGGGATATCTTCTGATTGAGAAAGTATTATACCTTCTAGTGGAAAATCATCATACATGAATGGCTTCACATTTTCAAGTGCCTCAAGATAAGAGGGATTTCTCAATACTGCATTGTCCTTTGATAAATTTTATAGGCAATGTGAATTACTACTGCGGAGAGGACTTTCGTAGTTAAATTCATCATCATGAGGAGGACCTCAATGGTGGGTTACAGCAAAAGATGAAACCTCCTGATCTTTGATCTTTTGGCCATGCAGAGGGTTATCATGGCTCTCATCTGAAGATGATACTTCGAGATCGACCAAACAGTCATGAATCCAACCTTCATGAGGAAGTGTCTGATGAAGATCTTAGGAATTATTGTTACCAGTATTGGAAACTGAGAGAGGAGAATCTTGATTTGCAACAGGCAATTGTCTCAGTGCATCAAGAACTTCTACATTGAGCATAGCCTTATTGTAGATTGGATCTAGATTTCATGACTGTGCTGAACTAGTATTTTTCTTAGATGCCTTCTTACTCACCTTGGGAACCAATTTTTAACGAAATTGGTTATTATGGGTAGGTGTATGTGCCTGCTTAGGATAAATAGTCAGGTTAGGATGATTATCTCCATTCAAATCAGGTGTTTGTGCCTTACTTGATTGTCTATATGACATGGGGGAGTATGCCCCAAAACCCTCTTGGACTGGGACAAAGGTGTGTATCTGTTCTGGAGTGATATGTTGACGTGTCACTCCACTGATAGGGATAGATTTATGATTCCTTCCCTGTGATGCTGCTGAATTTTTTATAATATTATGACAAGCATCCAGAATATGGGTAGGGATTTTATTCCTCTCTTTCACCATTGTAAGAATGTGCTTGGTGAATTCAGCTACTGGAACGGGAATATACGTCCATTCCGTGTCTGGAGTAGTGTATGTGCCTGATCCTATCCTCATTTTCCTTTTAGTGAATTCTGACAGTACTCATGTGTGGGGGTAGAAAATTATGTCTGCCTCCTACTTATCATTGGAGCTTTCTAATTGACATATCCGGGTGCTACCAAACAAGATTATTGGTTAATCTGATAAATTTAAGGTGTATGTTCCTACTGATTGTTCCCAACCACATTTGATTGGAGAGTTTCTTTGGTTGCAGTCAGACGAGCCTGCTAACTAGCTGATGAATTATAAACCAGTGTATATTCCTACCTATAATACTCCACCAAAATTTCCTGGTGGGATTAGTGTGTTACTGCCAGATATGTCTGCTGGGTAGTAACATTAGAACGGATGGGTGTATATGCCCGCTCGTTGTTTGCCATCAAGTTGTCTTGATGGACTTCTCTGGAGGGGTCAGGAGTAAAAACATGCTCCCTGTTGTCTGAATTTCACCTTTGATGGTTCTTCTTGCATGCTCGGGTCTGAGAAACCTGATCCTAACCCTTAAAGGCGATACCCTCATAATGTTGAGGGTGCACTACTGCACGAGTCTGACAGCGATTGTAGATGGGATCCCACAGAAAGGACTCCTATCTTCTTGAATTAAGACCTTGAGTGACCTTCTCATTCACCTCTGCATAATATGGGAGGGACTGGTGATTGAATTCCAGGGATAATGACCCAAAATGGTTGGAAACAGTGGTTGGAACCACCTGCTTCTTTATCACTGGTCGTCACTGTCCGGACAACTAGGGTGAATTATTAACTTGTAGGGCTTGTCAATTGGCCTCCTGAGTCGGAGTGGTACCGTGTTGACGGTATTCCATAACCAGTTAATTTGAGACCCAACATCGAAGAGGTTGAGTAGGTGATGTTGTGCTCAGAGCGGATGAGGATCCAGCAGAAGTTACGGTCGAGGAATTCATAGGTGTGAACTTTAGAGAAGCCATTTTTGTAATGCAGAGAGATCTTGGAAAAGAGTGCCTATTTGATATAATAGACATAATCAAGATAAGTTCAGCCACTATATCTTTTAGATGAGCACATATATTATTGATTTCTTTGTTGGCCCTCATACTGAGTTAAATAGTATCCTAAAAAATAATTAAAACATCAGTTGTCTTGCTTAAGGATTCATGTTGGGTTCACAATTTTTGTTTCTTCTAGAAATGGGGATGACCTCGTTGTTTAAGGTTCAAACTTTTCCAATCGGTTTCTAACGAGTTTATTCATAGAACCAGAAACATCCAATGACTCTATATCCATTTGGACATACTTTACAAAGGTAGGTTATCATTAGTTTTAGACCGATGAGTCTTAAGAATTTGCATTGGTCAAGAGGATGAGAGGTGAGGATCATCACACCTTTTTGGGGGAGTTATTTCCTACTCTGGGACTCTCTCATAGATTTAAGTTGTGTTCACGAATCCTTATTAATTCAACAAGTATGAAAATGATTTTTCCTTTAGATTTGGGAATCGATGATTGATATGTATGAGATTTAGTGAATATTTTATATGTATTTGAGGTTCTTCATCGATAGATAATCATTCATATGTATTGGAGATTCTTATTCAATGGTATCCTTCAATACATCATATAGAAATCTCTTGGTCATTATGATGACCATACTGGTTTCAAAGCCACTCAGTGGGGCACTTGATGTTTATTGTCATTCAGAAGGGCATGGATTGTTTCAGAGTTGGGATCATACACACAGATAGGCTACCTACGTATCCTTGTTAAATAGGAATTAGAACCCACGTAGTTCAGGAATTAAGATATAGTTTAATGTAATATGGGATAGATGATAATTAATGGGTGACAGGCTTGGACTTCAGAAAGGATTCTTATATACTCTACTTTTAAGGCAGAGATCAAAGTCCATGTAGTTCGAGTAAGAAGTGTGGGGATTATGTATGATTAAAGGCCCAATAAAGATGTATCATGGTTACTTTTACACTCTAAGCTCACAAGAGTCATGCTCGATGTGAGAAACAAGAGGTATCAGTAAACCTGGCGATTTGTGCCACGAAAGATGCAGTCACCAGGAATGATATAGGGCTTATGTATGTGTGACTGCCCAAGAAAATGAAGATCATGACTTAGTTCAGGAAAGAAGCCCAGGAAAAGTGTCCAAAAAGGTATTCGTGATTTATGAAGATTTGGATACACTAACTTGAGGCTTACTCCTGAGGAAGATTCCCAAATTAGGGAGGACTTTAACTTATGATTGGGACTTACTCTTGAAAGGAGGCCCAGATCAAAAGAAAATGAGGTTGGGGCTTATTCCTTGGAAGGAAGCCCAATTAAAGGGAACTTATAACCTAGGGCTTAATCCTGATAAGGAGGCCCAATTTAAGAGAAACTTATTATTGGGGCATACTCCTAAGGAGGATGCCCAGATTAGGGAAATTATGGCTTACTCCTAAGGAGGATTCCCAGATTAAAGATCTTCTCATCTTAAAGGATGAGGTTGAATGAAGGAAATCTCTATCCTTAGTGACAAAAAGTTAAGTAAATGACGAGGTTTTGAGATATGTTCCATAGAATTTCTTTCAGATAAGGAATCCAACAAAGGAACCATGCCCTAAATGGATTTGAAGAGGGTTTAGAAGGCTGTCCTTGAAGAGGAAAGGTGGATTTGGTGAAAGGAAATGATTTGGAAGGAGTCGCGGAAGTATTGTTCTAGAACGCAAGTCCTGGTCGCGCAAGTATACTTGCGCGACATTAGTTCACTTGGGAGATGAAGAACCTGTGAAGTGATACTTGGGAAATTTTGGATTGGAGCCCTTAGTATCATCCCTAGAAGATTTTATATGAGTAGAGTGCAAGTTTCCTTGAGTGGGAAAGGCGGCGTGCATGTATCATCACTTCCATTAAAGGCTGTACACTTAGGAACACAAGTATTTATGATTTCTAATACTTAGGCCTTATTCTTCCTCTTTAGATATTCCATTATAGGGATATAATTACCTTAGAAGTGTTCGGAAGACTTCAGATGGAGACTTGGGCGACCAGAGCTTAAATATGAGTTTTGGATTTTTCGTCCTCAAAATGGGGGGACTATAAGGGATATTTATAGGCCATCTGAGGACCTTGGGTGAAAAAAGAATAGGGTGTGCAAGTGACTTGCGTGACCCATATGTGGCGCGCAAGTATACTTGTGTGACCATAATGAAACTTGCACGACCCATGTATAAAGAGTTCCTTGTTCATTCCTTTGTCAATTTTTGATGTTCTTCAAAGGATGAATCTCTTTTTTCTTAAGGTGTTCCCCTTTTTCATTTGTTAGACTCAGTGACGGAAAGGAGCGTCAACAGTGATGAAAAATGGTTTTTTAGAAAAATGTATTTTTAAGTATAAAGCTATTTTAAACCAAATTCAAGTTTAAAATTTATTCAAAAGAACATAATTTTATTATTAATAATATTAGGGAAAGAATTTTACATTTAAACCATATAAAAATAGAAGGGAACATTTTCAATTCATGTAATGAAAAGTTAATTTTTTATAAAAATCATTATTTTTAACTATTCATAAAAAATAAATCATTTTTGAAAATTATCAAACATTCAACATAAGAAAATTCTTATATTATGGATTTAAAAATGAAATTCAATTTTTCTAAATTAAATTAAGTAAATTGGAAATAAATATTTTAAATAAAATCATATTATATCTAGAAATAATGCTTTTTTCTCTTTTGACTGAAAAATTACCTAAAATTATTAAAAATAATATAAATCTAAAAAATATAATTACTGATTGTTAGTAATACATTAAAATTATTTACATTAACATTATTTGGGCTATTTCATTATTCCCTTAAAAATACCCCAATCCTAGAATCCTAGATCTGGTGGTTATTTTATAAAATTAGAATAAGATATAAGAAATAACATCTTAAAGGATATAATAATTTAATAGTCTTAGTAAATTAGATACATACTTAAATCCCACATTACATTTGAAAAAATAAATTAAAACATAGTATTCTCTTCAAGAACGTCACTATATCATTTATAACATCCCGTTGTATTAATCTTAAAACACTTCTTGGTATCATGGGGAAACGAAACATAAGAAAGTGGTGATATCAACTCTTCTATATGGGTATGCTTATAGAGAAAGCTAAAAAATAGATGAATAATATTGAATGAAATAAATGATAACCAAATAATTCCATATAAATAATCAGATGAGTTAAAAACTTATCCATGGACATAATAACAATTCAAATAATCACATGGACATCAATAGATGATTTCATAATGATGGAGTGAATAATTACAGACATCTGAAACATACAACCAAGGCCTCGTTTCAAGGTATCTTAAACATACCGTGATGGACTCAAGCCAAGACATCTTATATAAATGGGTAAAGTCCTAGCCAAAACCCAAGTGTGTTTTTCTCCTGAGACCTACTGATTAATGGAGGGGATATCTAATTTTATTCCTCAATAGTCACTTAATAAATCCAATGCATTCCTTATATGAAAAAGTAACACTACTTAATCAATATTCCTTAAACTAATAACTGTCTACATTGGAATAAATAGCATAAAAATTTTCAATGCTTTCAATTTTAAAACTAATCATAAACCATACATATAAATATGGTTTATGGTATCATAAAAGAATAACCTCCATAAAGAATAATATTCAATAAATGATGATGGAATAGATTAAATTACCTTAAAAAGATATCAGGAAAATTTGATAAAAATACACTTCCCACATTGAAATCACATATTTAAATTCTAAAATATTTACAAAATATTAAGGAAATAATTTTATTTGGAAATAAATTCTTAAAATTATAAGGGAATATTTATAGAAATGAGTATTCATGATGATAGGAAATTCTATTTGTGCCTTATATGTTAAATAAATATTCCTTTAACAGTTTTTTTTAAAATGTTAGAAAGTAAATCATTTAGAAAACGACAAGAAGGATCATTTAATTTTTTTTATGAAAATAAAAAATGGTAAAAAATTAATTTAAACAATCATTTTATAATAGTATAAATATTATTTAAAATTTCCTTTTCAAAATATGGGTATTTAAGAGAAAGGTTTTCGACTGAAGAGAGAAATAAAATAAAATAATCTTAAAAAGGTTTTATAAATCATTTTAAGCACTAAGGAGGAAGAAAATGGTAATGTTACTTAAAAATTTAATGAATCAAAATTGGAGAATAAAATATACTAGTTTTAAGATAGTAATATCAAATTATTCACTCAATGGGTACTTAAACAAAAAAATCCTATATATTGATGATATTTAGAAATAGACACTTACATAAGGTTTTATTTTCTCTATATGTTCACAAACCTCCTGTATAATAAATTTATATTTATTATATATATATTAAATAACTGTAATCATATATATCACACCATATATGACTTAATTATAACATTTTATCAAGTTTTTACTAACAATTATTTGTAAAATCACAATTTCGGGTAATAACCACTTTTTTCATATAGGTTTTGGTTTGGTAGTTTTTTTATTTTTAATTTGATGAAGGATAAATAATACAAATTGTATTAATAATTATATGAATATAATATGTATTGATTATATATGTTTTTTTAGTAGTCCGAATAATTTATAAATATAAAAATAAATTACACCATTCATGGAGATGGTAGGCTGTATGTACGCATGGACACTATATTCACTTTTAGACAGATGAAACAAAAGAAATGTTGATAATTATTTACCTTTATAGGATAATTA
Source organism: Viscum album (assembly GCA_963277665.1). Taxonomy (NCBI): domain Eukaryota; kingdom Viridiplantae; phylum Streptophyta; class Magnoliopsida; order Santalales; family Viscaceae; genus Viscum; species Viscum album. Next base: position 1,959,930,095 of record OY728140.1, read on the forward strand.
TTATGTAATATAATTATATTTATTCGTGAAATCCATCCTCATTTCCATATAAGTAAAATATATATTAAAAATGAATCACATCATTTCATGGAGGTGTTTGTCCACACATACACACGAGCGACATTTTTGTTTCCAAAAGGTTTAGAAGGTAATAAGTTAGATATGATTCTATCATTATAGAATTATATTTTTGTCATGAATCTCTTTTATAAATATTAAAAATATCATAATTACCATCCATAAAACATGGTTTTGAAAAATTATTTTTATCGCTACGTGGAGATGATAAGCCATATGTATGCACAACCGATACTTTCACTTCCCATTTAATGGGTAAAAGGGTGGATAATGGTGGTTTTATAATCATACTAGAATTTAAGTGTGTTTATTATACTTATTTTACCATTTTAAACAAGTAACATATTTATAAGAGGTAAAATAAGAATTAAAAATGAAAGTGGTTGCTTAAGAAGATTACCTCTTCTTTGGAAGAACTCCTTCGGATCTCCTCTTATAGACCATTGGGTTGGATTTTTTTGGAAGAAAAGAAAATATTGAATCTGGATAGGGATTTTGGTAAGAGAAATGGTCTAGTGATAGTCAATATATGAGGTTCAATATTGTGTAAATATAAGAAAGGTGGGGTGTCCTTTTATAGGTGGGGGAGATGACACAATTGGAATTTCTAAAAACAATAAAATATAAAAAAGTCATTATGAAGCCCAATGATCCCAAATGGCCAGATATTGGAGGTTTGGATTGGATGAGGTTTTAATAAAATTAGGAAATATAATTTTTATATGTTTAAATGGTGTTTGAAACCTTACATTTTGGTTTAACCCCTTAGTTAACCCATTTTTACTTTAACCACGGTAATAACTTTTTCACTCTTAAAAGGTTAAAATTTTACTTGTAAGCTATGTACTAAACCAAAATGGAAAATTGGTGATATTTTATACTATATATTATCCTAATTGTCCTATCAAATTATTTTTATAATTTTTAAATAATTTAATTAATTATTTTTTCCATAAAATATCATTAATATCAATTTTGAGACTATTCATTTAATTTGACTTTTAAAACACCAAGACAAAGATGGAAGTAAATTACAATACGTTAAAAAATCACTAATATGTAAAAGTAATATATAAAAATAATCTAAAACCATAAATAATTCAAATTATATTACTTTTAAATTTTTTAAAATTATTTATTTTATTTTTATATTAATTAAAGAAATACCGTGTCAACGTTGCATAAGAATTTAAGGTAATTATATAATTTATAAAAATTATAACTAAATTTATATCATGGAAAATTTTTAATTATACACAAAGTAGAAATTTATATTCATTACTAAATTTCTCTTATTTCTATTTGGAAACATAATAGATATTGAAAAGTTAAAGAGCGATATTTTGTATTTTTATTTACTTTAGATATTATATAGTTAATTTTCATGGATAAGTGTCCCTAAAAAAGTTAAAATTCTAGAATAAGAAGACAATTATAAAATTAAATACATCTAGTAAGTATTAATATATTAAATTATGTCTATATCACTTTGTTTTAACCAAGATTACCCCAATTTAACCTTTATCGAGGTGATAAACTTCACCAAAGTTACAATTCATAATGCTTAAAAATAAAAGGGTCCTATTTATAAATTTTTTACCTCATGATTGAAAACATTGAATAAAATTTATAAAATAAAATCTCTGTAATCAAAAGATATTAAATTTAAGATATGTGCACAAAGCACCACGAAACCCACATTTTTTAAAAATATAGTTTTTTAAAATAAAAATGGATTTATATTATGTTTTCCTTCTTAGAAAAAATAATAAATGAATTATGAATTTTTTTTAATATATAAGATATAAATTTAAATTATATCATACACTGATAGTAATAAATTTAATTTATTAAAATAAAACCATATTATGTTCATAAAAACTTCTTTCTGGATAATATCTCTTTTACCTTAAAATGATTTTTATTTTCATTTATAGTCTTTTGATAGATAATGAATTTATTTTATACATGTGTATGAACTATAAGTTTTATATTTTAACTAGTATTAGTCATATGTTCCAATCTAGCAGCTAGGTGATCATAATATTTTAATTGTATATCACAGTTTATTTAAACTTTCTGTTACGATTGATGCAATCTATCAAAAAAATCAAATTAGTTAAAGTGAAATATATTATAAAATTTTAGGTGGTTATATTCTACCCACTTAGAATTATTTTTTCCCACTAATTTTTTTATTCTAATACATGAGGATATATCTGGATCGTTACATCTTCAAGTTCCCACATATCTTCTTCTAATTAGTGGCTTCACTACAAAACATTGACTATTTAATTTTTCTTATTTCATATTATTTTTTTCTTACGATCCAGAATCTCCACTAGTTGTTACTCATAAGATATATATTCCTCTATAGGTATGAATTTTGATTTTATTATATGTGAAGGATCAAGTATGAGCTTCCTCCAGAGATATACATGGAACACATCATGAACTTATGAGAGATTTTGTGGAATCAATAATCGATAATCTACCTTCCTGATATGATCAATAATTTCAAAGTGATCAATATACCTAGGGATTATATTTTCCTGATTTATAATTCACATCACCATATTTTATGGACATATTAAGAGGAATAACTTTTCAATAACTTTAAGTTTCTGATCTTTCCAATAATTTTTATCATAATTGTTTTTTCGAATCTGAGTTGCACTTATGTGCTGCTGAATAGATCTAACCTTCTATACCACTTCTATGGCTTGGTTGGGTCCCGATAACTTCCTTTATCAAACTTTATTATATTATTTTGGATTTATTAACCACTTTCCATAGAGGGATTCATAAGGATCAATTTGAATACTTGATTGAAAGTTATCGTGATACAAAAATTTCACCAAATGAAGGTGCTGATCCCAACCAACTTTAAAATCTATAGAGTTAGATCCCTAATGTCTTCTAGAGTTTTAATGTTCCTCTTAGACTAACCATCTATCTGAGGTTGAAAATTGGTTCTAAAACTCAACTCTATATCCATATCTTGTTGGATACTTCTCCAGAACATCGAGGGGAACCTTGGATCCTGATAAGATACAATAGAATGTGGTACTCCATAAAAATATACCGATTCCTTTATAAAAATTTTGGAAATATGATCGAGAGAGAATGCTTATATTATGGAAATAAAGTGTGCATAATGTTTAAGGTGATCAACTACAACACATATATCATTTTTCACATTATATATTTGGGGGAGTCTAATGATAAAATCTAAGATGACATTTTACAATTTCCATTTTGGTATGTGTCATGGTTATAACATAACCTTACACTTCTATATTTTAGACTTAACTTTATGACATTCCAAGCACTGAGGTACAAAATATGCAATATCTATTTTCATTCCATTCCACTATAAATACTCTTTTAAATATATATACATCTTCATACAACCTATATGAATAGAGAATAAAGAACTATGAGCTTCATATAATGTATATTTATTCAAATCTTGTACAAATGAGACCCATACATGGTACCTAAACCTTATCATCCCATCACAATCAAGGTAAAATTCAGGAACATTTCACAACTTCTTATACAACTATATATCTTCATTATACACCTCTTTAATTCTCACTTGGTTAGATGTTTGAAAACTTATTCAAGAAAGGTAATATTTTCCCCCTTACTTCAATATTTAGGGAAACATTATTTGAAAATACTTAAATATTGGATATTTTGTGATCCTTATCATAGATAATCTGACATGATCCTTTCAACATAGTGTATACACCACCTTAAATACTAAAAAAACGGGAAACGAAAGTGCCACCTTTAATCTACGCTAAGAAAAAAAATGCTGATAAAGAATCCCTGTATCAGCACTAAAATTTTAGTACTGATACAAGGTAACCTTTATCAGTGCTAAAAAAGAACTGATAAAGAGTCACATTATTAGTACTAAAAAGGCGTTGATAAAGGCTACCTTTATCAGAACTAAAATTTTAGCGCTGATACAGGAAGGCTTTATCAGCGCAAAAATTTTAGCGGTGATAAAGGTAGCCTTTATCAGGGCTTTTTTAGCGTTGATAAAACCATAGTACCATATTTTATAAAATCAGTCACACAGTGTCCTCTATTTATTGTGCCCTAAAGCTCTCGCGGTATTGTTCCCCTGCGACAACTTCCTCCCCCGATCTTCGCGCTGCTGGACCTCCGACACCCCCCAATCTTCGCGTTGCCGGACCTCCGCCGCCCCTCGATCTTCGCGTGTACCTCACCCTCTGGCGGATCCCACAAAGCCTACTTCTCCTCTTCTCCCCATGAACCCCTTGAACCTCGATCTTCGCGTGCCCGATTTTCCTCCCCCTTGAACCCCTCAAACCCCTTCGGCAGATCCTCCTCCCCAAAAACCCCATTTCTCATCCTCTCCGCTTGACCCTACTCTATTTCTCAATGGTTGGCGGCTCCTCCCATGCACCTCCCCCTCTAGAGGCCAATCCTTCCCCTCCTAAAGTAGCGCAGAAGGCTCTCTAGTTCTACTCCTCTAAGGTGAATTTATTTTCTCTTCCTCTTGATTCTCTTACGGAACATTATTCTTAGGAAGGATGTGAAAACAATGCTGATTCAGTTTTTGTGTTTTTTTTATGGTTTTAATGGTTAATGGTCATACATAGTACTTTTAGATTACCCTCATGTGTTAAGTCATGTTTTATTTGACTATTCTTCTTAATATTATGAAATATTTGTTAAATCTTTATTTGAGGTTGGGGACATGAAATTTATCATTCAATATTTTGTGTAAATTGTGGAATTATCAAGTTATTTTATTTCCTTTAGATGGATAATTTTGATTAACCTAAATACTATAATGAATTACAATAAAGGAAATTTAATTGAAGAAGGAGTTTTTCATGTGATTTATGAAGTTAAATAATATTTATTATATATTTATGGATTTATTGGTGATGTTGTTAGGTGATTTATTTTTTATGTTGTGAAAGAAATTCGTTACTTATAATAATATGTCATAATCACCTTTCGTTATTTTCTAGTCACTTTAGGTAGGTAATTAATTGGTTGTATGGAAATCTGTAATTAAAGTGTTATATTTAAACTATAAATTCAAATTTAATATGATAGTGTGTTTAAGGGGTAGTTTGTAGTGTGAATTTCCTATATGTTTTCCCTTTCATGATACTATGGGGTAATTATCACTATGATTACAAGGGTTATGGTTGATTGATGTGGTTGGGAGCATGTGGTGTGGTAATTAATATAGTAGTGATGTATATATTATTGTGTGGTTATGATAGAAATGATATGGATATTTAGGTAGAAAATAAGTGGTTTTATGATTTTAGAATGTGTTTATTTGTATTTATGTCATGAAAATTTAGTTCTTATTGGGTGCTGTTATAGTTTTCTTTTGGCATGGAATATGGTTGGAATAAATGAAAATAGTAATGGGAGATGGGTTGGAAATGATAAATGATGGTTTGTTAAATGATTAGTGATAATTATTGGAATAATTATGATTAATAAATGGTTAAAGATAGAGTAAATGTTATTAATGATTAATGAATGGATTATAGTGAATAGTGATTTAATGATTGGTTTTACATTAAAATGGTTAACAATTGAAATTCATATTGTAATAAAAGTCCAAGAAATTATAATGTTAAATGAAATGAGATGTTGGTAATGTTGATATGGATGCTTATGTGATTTTTTAGGGATTATTTGTGAAATTGTAATGGAAGTGGTTATAAGAGGGTGGTAGTAAAAAAGAAATGGTTGATGAGGGTGTTTGTAATGTTAGTTTTGTGTAAAACCTTAGGAACGATTTATGTGTGACTATATACTTATTATATTTTCTTATTATTTCTTATGCACCACCACTTGAGTCAAGTAACCTGATTGAAATCTATATGGGTAATTTGGTTCTGAGTGTTTTTCTCAATATCTAGGTTATATAGGGAACACATATAGAACCACTCCCTCTTCCCTTCTCCCCCTTCACACTTAGTATGAGTTGTAATGGCTCACAGTGGGTGTATATATAAGACCTATAACGATTTTAGGTTTTTGTTTATATATATTCTTTTTGACATGATTATGTGTTTTTGGTGTGGATACATAGTGGGGGTTGTGCATTGTATGGGGAGAGCATGATGTTTATGTCCTTCATGTTCACGATATCATACTGTGATGAGGATGTGATGTGTGGTTGTGATGTGGATATGGTTTTTTATGTGTTTGTGACATGTTTATGTTTGGATATATGGTTATGAGATTATATAGAATGGGTTTAAGCATAAGAAATATTCCATTAGAGTGTGAGAATGACAAGATTGGTGGAAAAGTGGATGTGGGGTAATTTATTAATATATATTCTTTTGATATTACACTTAATATGGAGTTTGGAATTAGACACACATGAGGATTGAATGGGATGATAGGTCAATAATATTTTTTAAAATTTTCATATGGAATAACATGGTAGACCATCTATGACACAAGTGATCATCCCCCCTTTTATTTAAAGTATGTAACTTGAGATAACCAAAAATATTAGGCATGATGATTTTGAATGTAGGGAAGAGACCTAGGAGTGGTAGATGTATCATTCTTGATTATTCTTGTGTTCGGACTAGGGTGATTTAAGGAAACTATAATGAATCTAAAGTAATTATATTTAATGAATTCCATATTGTATAGATTATGATAATAATTTCTTTACTTATAGAGATGGCTATTGGTTTTCATCCATATGTATTTTAGGTTGGTGAGGTATAAAAGTATGGACAAGTTGACCATAGAAGGTTTGAACCGATGGAGGAGGATGAGGCATAGAGGATCACTCCGTGTGAGTTTTAACATCTATGACACAAGTTATTATCCCTACGAACCCCTGTGTGTTTGGAAACTGTGTTGATTTTGATTGGGGGGTCTATCTTGGTTCTGTTGATTTCGAAATCATTATTGGAAATGGTTAGGCTCTATTAATCTATATTTTTATAAGGAAGTGGTTTTCTTATACTGTATTTGGAAGTCTTGTTTTGTGTATTTGAACCATAAATACTAATATTTGAGATTCAAATAGGATGCAGATGAATTAAGATTTGGTGGATGCTAATCGTCTGACAATAGAGTATGAGAATAGAGTGAAAGAGTTCATCAAGGTTGCAAAGGATCACGCAAAGGATCCTTCTCAAATCCATTTTTGTGTTTATGTTTTTGTTATTCTAGAACTACTTACTCCAGAGGAGTTAGAAGAACATCTGATATGTCTTGGAATAGATCAGAGTTATAAATATTGGAATAAACATGGAGAAAAAGTAAATGTAGCTACTGGCTAGGATAAAACGACATTTTATGGATCATCAAATATTAATAAAAATATGGGTAATGAAGAAGACCACATGGAGGATGTGATTACATATGTCAATGAGGATGAAGATCGTATTGAGGAAATGATAAAGAAAATTTAAGATGAACTCCTTGATTGCCCAAAATTGTTTTAGAAGTTAAAGAGTTGTTCAAAGATGCCATTGTATGATGGTTGCACTAGATATACAGCATTGTCAGCTGTACTGAAGTTGAATAAATTGAAAGAAGGTAATAGATGTAGTGATGTCAGTTTTATGAAACTACTTGCTCTCTTGAATGACATGCTCCCGGAAGATAATGAGCTCCAAAGCCCGACATATGGAGCTAAATGGATGCTACCCTCGATGGATATGATTTCAAAAAGAATACATGCCTTCCCAAAAGAATGTATATTGTTTCGCAAGGAGAACAAACCACTTACAGAATGCCCAAAGTGTGGTTCTTCTCGATACAAGAAAGATTAATCCAATCCTATTAAAGTTTTATGGTAATTTCCAATCATTCCAAGTTTTAGGCATCTATATGAAAGTGAAGAAACTGCAAGAAACTTGTCGTGGTATGCAGATAAAAGACATAAAGATGGGAAATTATGTCATCCGACCGAATCTCCTCAATGGAAGAAAATTGATCATGAGTATCCTGAATTTGGAAAAGAGTTGAGAAACATTCGTCTTGTGTTATCTACAGATGGAGTGAATCCTTTTGGTTTTCAAAATAGCACTCATAGTACATGGCCTGTTATGTTGGTAAATTATAACTTTCCACCCTGGTTTTGCATGAAGTGGAAATTCATCATGTTATCTTTGCTTATATAAAGACCAAAACAACCAGGTAACGATATTGATGTTTATCTAGCTCCTTTGATCGAGGATTTTAATTTATTGTGGGATTCAGGTGTTATGTTGTATGATTCTTATAAAAGTGAATACTTCACATTGAGAGTGATTTTGTATAGGACAATAAATGATTTTTCTGCTTATTGAAATTTTTCAGGCTATAGCATTAAAGGAACTCAAGGGTGTCCCATGTGCGAAGAAGATACAAAATCAATTAGGTTGAGACATTAATCAAAATCTTTTTTTCTAAGAAATTGTAGATTTCTACCTCATCAGTATAAGTATCGATCTTGGATGACATCATTCAATGGAAGTTCAGAAAAATGTGCAACACTGTCTCCACTAACAGGTGATCAACTATTTTAGAGAGTAAAATATGTGAACACTATTTTTGGTAAACCATTTTCAAAAAACCTTACAAAAATCGGTTGGAAAAAGAGATCAGTTTTTTTAATTACCATACTTGAATTTTTTGTACGTTATACATTTTCTTGATTTGATTCATGTAGAAAACAATGTATGTGATAGTGTTATCGGAACGTTTCTAAATGTCCTTGGCAAAACAAAGGATGGAATTAAGGCAAGGTTGGACATGGATGACATGAGAATATGAGAAGAGTTGGCTCCTATGATGGTTGAAAATTGAATGTTTCTTCCTTCAGATACTTACACTCTTTTTAGGGAGGAGAGATATCAGTTTTGTAACTTTTTCAATGATGTAAAGATTCCAAAGGGGTATTCATCAAATATCAAGAACATTGTGTCAATGAATGATTTGAAGTTAAAAGGTTTGAAATCACATGTCTGCCATGTTTTGATGCAAGATCTAATTAATATAGATTTACGTTTCATTTTCCTAAGAATATTCGTCATACGTTAACCAAAATTCATTTCTTTTTCAACGCTATATGTAGAAAAGTTTTAGACCCGGTGAAATTTCCAACTATGGACAAATAAATTGTCATCATATTGTGAATTGTAAATGTTCTTCCCACCAACATTCTTTGATATGATGGTTCATTTGATTATTCAATTGGTGAGAGAGATTTGACCTTGTGGTCCTGTGAATTGTTGATGGATGTACCCCGTTGAACGGTATATGAAGATTTTGAAAGGGCATGTCAAAAATCGAAGTCAGCCAGACGGTTGTACAGTGGAGCGATATATTGTTGAGGAAGCCATTGAATTTTGTACCGAATACCTATCTGATGTGGAAAGTATTGGTATCTCAAAATATTGTCACACTGGACGCATTGAGGGTGAGGGAATTTCTAGAAGATACGTTGTGACAATCAGTATTACAAATTTGGAGCAGGCCCACCTTTATGTTTTGCATAATAGTTGGGAGGTTGCTCAATATATTGAAACTCACAAAGAAATTCTTAGGCAGTTGAATCCATCAAGGGATGAAAATGGATATCAAATACACATAATCACCTCTTTATAAGATGGTTTCAAGACCATATTTATAAAGAGTTGGATGAAAATACGAATTCAATTTCATAATGACTAATATGGCTAGCCTCCAAACTAAGTGTGTATGTATTATCTTACAATGGTTATGTAATTAATGGTTATAAATTCTATACTAATAAACATGATGGAGATAGTACCATGAAAAATAGTGGAGTTACACTTGTAGATAAAGCGATTTATGTTTCTGGTAGTAAGGACTGAAATCCAATTTATGAATATATGTCATACTTTGGAATTATCAAAGAAATATGGGAATTGAATTATACGACATTCCAATTGCCGATTTGTCAATACAAATGTGTTGATAACAACAGTGGTGTTAAAATAGATGAATGGGGATTTGTGAAAGTTGATTTTAGTTAAGAAGGGTACAAAAATGAACAGTTTATAATGGAATCACAAGCGGTACAAGTATTTTATGTTTCAGATCCCGCAAACTGAAAGTGGTCGATTGTTCTATTATCGTCCAAAACTACTAAAGGGTCTGATGAAAATTCAGTTGAGGGCGATCCTTTCAGTGGTACGTCACAATAATTTTGGTGAGGTCCCAATGTAGATGATGTTTTGTATGTTAGAGGAGACCACAATGAAGGGATTTGGATAATCGATAGAGGTGTCAAAATACCTTCAGCCGTTGAAAAAAAGAAAGAGAGTTCAATATATAGGTTATATCTTGTTTGTAATACACATCTTGTTATCTCATGTTATTATCTTATCATTACTGAATTTATGTAATCTAAATTAATTGTTCAACCACTTTTGCAGATAATGACTTCTGCATGTTCTGGTGCCCCTAACCTTGAGGCTAAACAAGTGTCTCAAGTTTCTGTTGCTGCTGCTGCTACTGTTGTTTCTCCTGTTGTGGCTTCTCACAGTGCATAACAACAACAAGTTTTTAAACTTGTTGCTGCTCCTAGTGTTAAGGTCCACCAACCATCAGCACATTTCATTTCTATCATTTCATATGAACATATAGATGATGTTGATATCAAATAAATGGTTAGGGATGAAGGACCAACGTCGTAGAAAACACAGGTGCATCGTAGTTTGACGGTGTTATCAAAAGTTATTAAGGTGAAAAGCAAAGGCATCAAATTTGATATCGGATGGAATGCACATGGCCAAAATGTGAATACCATCAAGGCTATGTTTATTAGTTACATTGGAATTGTCACTCGGCAATGTGTTCCAATTGACATAGATTCATGGAACCATGTTGTGTCCGGGATGAAAGCTGTGATCTTGGATGAAATTACGATAAGATTGTGATATTATTTCTTTAATTTACTAGAAAATAATATAATGAAACAATGTCTTACTCTTCTCAATCTCTTTCAGAGTACATTTATAGTATACGATTCACACAAGAATTATGTACTAAGGTTTAAAGGATGGATTCATCGAGGTTTTCGAACTATTTCAACAAAATGTCACATGAAATATTCCAAATGTAAAATAAACCTACAACCACCCATTGTCTACGCTCACCTAATATCCCAAGAATCATGGGATGCATTTTTTGGCTGCCGTGGAGATGAGAAGATTCAGGTACATTGTCGGTGATAATATGTTGTTTGAGGATATGTGTATTCGTCAATTTGATTGTCAATATTTCATTTATGAAACAACAACTCTATAATGAAAATAAGGAACATGCATCAAAACCAACATACTCCAATCGTAACGCAAGGATGGGGTACGCTTCACTAGAAAAGAAAATGGTACATATTTTAAATTTACAGTAATATTTTTAGGTGCCAATAAAAAACATAACAATTACTTTTTCATATTTATATGTTGATTGATGAGTCTAAAACCAAAGACACTTCCATCCCACGTCAGGTGCTATGGAAGGAGGCACATGTGAATAAAGAAGGGAATCTAGTAGATGAGAACACATAAAAAGTGTAGTAAATATGTGTAAGTATGACATGATGATAAAAATATTTGTTTTAAATTTCAATTACATAAAAATAAGTTGGTATTTTCCTATATCTGACAGTCACCTAAATCAGCTACTTCTATAGCAGATGCATTTCTATTATCGACGGTTTTGAAGCATCCAGAACAGTACAGTCATGTCAGAGGTGCGGGGTTTGGGGTGACAACCGAAGTATATTTTGAGAATAACAAGAAATGGATGATAGAGATGAAAAATTTAAACAAAGTAGCGAAAGACTAGAAACTCTTGAAGAAAGATTGAAATAGCATGGAGAGTTGATAGCTACTTTTATGGGTGGGAAGCTAAGAGAAGACACAACCCAGGAACAACTAGTGCGTGAAGATCCCACCCTATCCCGACCAGCTTTGAGGTGAGCCATCCTCCTCAAAGAGCTGTCTTTTCCATGGTAATAAATATTTTAATAATTGTTCCCATGAAATGTGAATTAGATAAACACTGATACTTTTCTATTAGTGATATTTTACAGGGTGATAATGACTGTGATTTATATCTGTAAACACCCACCTATCTCCTTTTAGTGAGGGATATAGTGTTCAACATCCCAGATGACAATCTGCATAACAAACCACTTCCAAAAGATCATCTGAAAGTGATGATTACTGTAGCTCATGAGCCAAATGCAGAGCTACCTATTCAACTTGATGAAGATGATATTCATACGTCCGAAAAGGCTATTGGGAAATTCATTGCATGGCCATAAAAACTTGCAAGAGTACATGTGGACAAAGAGGTTTTTATTTACCTTTTTTTTAAGATAAACCTTTGACAATTAATGAAAAAAGTGTCTGAAACAATGAATGTTATTATAGAAGGATAAAGGGAAGGGGGTGACAAACGTCAGCTCAAAACCATCTAAAGGATCGACCAATCGACCCCAAAGAGCTACTGAAAGAAAAATAAAACCACCTATTCTCTGCAAAAATTTAATAGCATTGAAGACTCATGTGGATACGAAGCTAAGAGGTGGTAGTAGTCATACAATGGTTTTCAAAAAGATTATATAAATAGAGGAATGTCAAGATTTTGTTGCTGCTAAAAATGTAAATGAGATCCTTGAAAACAGTTGGCTAGACATCACATTTGTAAATATATATATATGAGGTATGTTTTCAAGAATTTATTTTTTAAAAGATGATCTAATATAAAAATTATGACTAAATGCATTTTATATTGTTGACAGAAGTATATATGAAAAACTGTTGAAGGAATTTTCCCATGAGCCAAAATTTGGACTCGTTAGTCCTCATACCACATCAACACATCTAACGAAATTAGAGACATAAAAAAAGGATGAAATAGTGAACAACTTGTTGAAAACATTTGAAAGTAAGATTATAGATTACATAATCTTCCTAATACCAACCATGCAGGGGTAAAACTCTACGATTAAAGCATATCAATTATATTTTTACTTATTTTATTACTTATTCCTTTTTTTACTTTTAGGCAACATTGGTTGCTAAATGCGGTGAAATTGGATACTCCAGAGATTTATTTTCTGGATTCAAAGAAAGGATATCCATCAAATTGACCACACATGATGGAGTTTGTGAATCTGTAAGACACTAAAACCTAAGTTTTAGGTCTAAACATCAAGTAATATAATTTATATTATCTTTTACTGAGGATTATGTTATGATAGGGTGGTGTATCATTATCGTCTAAAAAAGGAATGAGGATAGGGGATAAGCATTAGGAGGCGAGAAATTACTATGTCTGGACAAATATCAGGGTATATATAATAAAATTTCACTATCCTAACACATATCAACATAAGTTACTTATTCTCATAATTATCAAATTTTTTGAAGTGTCCTAACTAAACAAACGATAATGATTGTGGTTATTATGTTTGTAAATTTATGAAAGATAATGTTTTTCATCAACAAACTATCACCCCTAAAGAGGTATTTTAAAAACAAGTACTATTTAATTTAACTTATTTATTAATTCTTTATTTTTATATTTTGAAGTACTACTCTGACTGCCCAAAAGCCTCATTCTCACAAGACGATATAGATTTGTTCAGAAATGAGTGGGCCGCATACCTGATGGAAGATTGTACCCAAATAGCATGAAGATCAGACATGGGGACGTGTAAAATTGGCGATCATTTTTGAGAGGGGTTAAGGGGATCAAAAGAAGAAACATTATTGTATGTAAATGATCATAAAAAAATTGTAATTGTTATTAAATAAAAAAACTTTTCTCCAATGAGTTATTTTTGCATTTTAACATATGAAATGCACCAGCAACATGAAAGAATGAAGAACCACTCAAAGGGTCTCTCTTTTGTTTAAAATGGACAGAATTTTAAGTGAAAACAACATATGATGTACGAAAATCCAACCAAACACATTCATATTGTGTTGATATTTTAGGAGAACGATCCATGGGACATTTGTGACATGTAAGAGTCAACCTCACCTTAATACGAGGCATGGTGTGGCTGATATCACTCAAAGGGTATCTCTTTCATTTTAAATGGACATAATTTTAAGTGAAAACAACAAATGACGTACAGAAATTCGACCAAACGCATTCAGATTGTGTTGAAAATTTAGGAGAATGATCCATGGGTGCATTGGTGATGTGTAAAAGTTAAATCTTCCTCAGTCCGAGGCACTTTGTGACCAGTATCACTCAAATAGTCTCTCTTTCATTTAAAATGGACAAAATTCTAAGTGAAAACATCAACTAATGTAAGGAAATCCAACCAAATGCATTCGGATTGTCTTGATACTTTAGAATAACGATCCATGGATGATTTTTTATGTTTACGAGTCAACACCGCCTCAATCCGAGGCACGGTTTGGCTGGTATCACTCAAAGGGTATCTCTTTCGTTTAAAATGGACAAAATTTTAAGTGAAATCAACAACTGACATATGAAAATCAGAACAAATACATTAATATTGTGTTGATACTTTAGTATAATGATACATGGGTCATTTTTGAAGTGTACGAGTCAACCTCGCCTCAATCCAAGGAACGGTGTGGCCGGTATCACTCAAAGGGTCTCTCTTTCGTTTAAAATGGACATGATTTTAAGTGAAAACCAAAACTGACATACAAAAATCCAACCAAATGCATTCTGATTGTGTTGATACTTTAAGATAACGGTCCATGGGTGCATTGGTGACATGTACGAGTCAAACCCGCCTCAATTTGAGGCACGGTGTGGCCAATATCACTCAAAGGGTCTCTCTTTTATTTAAAATGGACATAATTTTAAGTGAAAATAACAAATGACGTACAAAAATCTGACAAATGCATTCAGATTGTGCTGTTACTTTAGAATAATGATTCATGGGTAATTTTTGATGTGTACGAGTCAACCCTGCCTCAATCTGAGGCACAGTGTGGCTTTTATAACTCAAAGGGTCTCTCTTTCGTGTAAAATAGACATAATTTTAAGTGAAAACAACAACTAACGTAGCTTAATCCAACCAAACACATTTCTATTGTGTTAATCCTTTATGAGAAATATATATGGGTCATTTGTGATGTGTACGAGTCAACATTTCCTCAATCCAAGGCATGGTGTGGCTGGTATCACTCAAAGGGTCTCTCTTTCGTTTAAAATGGATAGAATTTTATGTGAAAACTACAACTGACGTAGGCTAATCTGACCAAACGCATTCTGATTGTGTTGATACTTTTGGAGAATGATCCATGGGTCATTTTTTATGTGTAAGAGTCAACTTCACCTCAATCTGAGGTAGAGTGTGACCGGTATCACTCAAAGGGTCTTTCTTTCGTTTAAAATGGACAGAATTTTAAGTGAAAACAACAACTAACGTACAAAAATATGAACAAATGCATTAGACTTGTGTTGATACTTTTGTAGAACGATCTAGGGGTGCGTTTGTGAAGTTTATGAGTCAACCCCACCTCAATCCGAGGCACAGTGTGGCCGGTATCACTCAAAGGGCCTCTCTTTTGTTTCCAATGGACAAAATTTTATGTGAAAACAACAACTAACGTAGGCTAATGTGAAAAAACTTATTAGGATTGTGTTGATTCTTTAGGATAACGATCCTTAAGTCATATTTTATGTTTTAGATTCAACAATTTTTCAATCTGAGGCACGGTGTGGCTGGTATCACTCAAGGGTCTCTCTTTCGTTTAAAATGGACAAAAGTTTAAGTGAAAACAACAACTAAGGTAGGATAATCCAACAAAATTCATTTGGATTGTGTTGATAATTTATGAGAATGATACATGGGTCATTTTTAATGTGTAGGAGTCATCCTCATATCAATACAAGGCATGGATGGGACGGTATCACTCAAAGGGTCTCTCTTTCGTTTAAAATGGGCAAAATTTTTAGTGAAAGCAACAACTAACATACATAAATCTGACCAAAAGCATTCATATTTTTTAGATAATTAAGGATAATGATTCATTAGTCGTTTTTAATGTGTATGAGTCAACCCTGACTCAATCTGAGTCATGGTGTGGCCGGTATCACTCAAAGGGTCTCTCTTTCGTTTAAAATGGACAAAATTTTTAGTGAAAACAAAAACTGACGCACGGAAATCTGACCAAACACATTCTGATTTTGTTGATAATTAATGAGAACGATCCATGGGTAAATTGGGAACGTGTACGAGTCAACCTCACCTCAATCTGAGTCACGGTGTGGTCGTTATCACTCAAAGGGTCTCTCTTTCGTTTAAAATGGATAGAATTTTAAGTGAAATCAACAACTAACGTAGGCTAATCTGACCAAACACATTCTGATTGTGTTTATAATTTAGGATAATGATCCATTGGTCATTTTTTTAAGAGTCAACCCCACCTCAATATGAGGCATAGTTTGGCTGGTATCACTCAAAGGGTCTCTCTTTCGTTTAAAATGGATAGAATTTTAAATGAAAAAAACTAACGTATGGAAATACGACAAAACACATTCAGATTGTGTTTATACCTTATAATAATGATCCATGGGTGAGTTGGTGATGTGTATGACTCAACACCGCCTCAATCTGAGGCACGGTGTGGCTGGTATCACTCAAAGGGTCTCTCTTTCGTTTACAATGGATAGAATTTTAAGTGAAAACAACAACTGACGTACAGAAATCGGACCAAACACAATTGGATTGTGTTGATAATTTAGGATAGTGATCCATGTGTCAATTTTGATGTGTAAGAGTCAACCCTGCCTCAATATGAGGCACATTGTGGCTGGTATCACTCAATGGGTCTCTCATTCGTTTAAAATGGACAAAAGTTTAAGTGAAAACAACAACTGACAAACACAAATCAGACCAAACGAATTCATATTGTGTTTATCCTTTAGTAGAATGATCCTTGGGTCATTTTTGATGTGCACGAGTCAACACCGACTCAATCCGAGGCATAGTGTGGCCGGTATCACTCAAAGGGTCTCTCTTTCATTTAAAATGAACATAATTTTAAGTGAAAACATCAACTGACCTACGAAAATCTGACAAAAAACATTCGGATTGTGTTGATCCTTTAGGATAATGATCCATGGATCATTTTAGATGTGTAAGATTCAACCTCACATAAATCTGAGGCACAGTGTGGCCGTTATCACTCAGAGGGTCTATCTTTCGTTTAAAATGGATCGAATTTTTAGTGAAAGCAACAACTG
Organism: Viscum album; assembly: GCA_963277665.1. Lineage (NCBI taxonomy): Eukaryota > Viridiplantae > Streptophyta > Magnoliopsida > Santalales > Viscaceae > Viscum > Viscum album. The sequence continues at coordinate 1,959,947,426 of OY728140.1, forward strand.
ATGTATGAAAATCTGACCAAACACATTCATATTGTGTTTATCCTTTAGTATAACGATCCATGGGACATTTTTTATGTGTAAAAGTAAACCTTTCCTCAATCCGGGTCACGATGTGGCTGGTATCACTCAAAGGGTCTCTCTTTCGTTTAAAATGGAGAAAAGTTTAAGTGAAAACAACAACTGACATTCAAAAATCCAACCAAACGCATTCAGATTGACTTGGCCCTATAGGATAACGATCCATGGGTCATTTTTGATGTGTACGAGTAAACCTCACCTCTATCCGAGGCATGGTGTGGCCGATATCACTCAAAGGGTCTCTCTTTCGTTTAAAATGGACATAATTTTAAGTGAAAACAACAACTGACATACGAAAATCCAATAAAATGAATTTGGATTGTGTTGATCCTTTAGGATAGTGATACATGGGTCATTTGTGATAGGTAAGAGTCAACCCTGCCTCAATATGAGGAATGGTGTGGCCGGTATCACTCAATGGGTCTCTCTTCCGTTTAAAATGGAAAAAATTGTAAATGAAAACAACAACTGACGTACGCAAATCCGACAAAACGCATTCGGATTGTGTTGATACTTTAAGAGAACGATCCAAGGGTAATTTTTGATTTGTACAAGTCAACCCTATCTCAATCTGAGGCACATTGTGGCTGGTATCACTCAAAGAGTCTCTCTTTTATTTAAAATGGACATAATTTTAAGTGAAAACAACAGTTGACATACGCAAATCTGACCAAACGCATTCAGATTGTGTTTATCCTTTAAGAGAACAATCCATGGGTCATTTTGGACTTGTACGAGTCAAAACCACCTCAATCTGAGGCACGGTGTGGCCACTATCACTCAAATGGTCACTGCTTTGTATAAAATGGATAGAATTTTAAGTGTGAACAACAACTGACGTATGCAAAACCGACAAAACACATTCAGATTGTGTTGATATTTTTGGAGAACGATCCATGGATGGCCCCAAACCCCTGGATTCCGCCAAACCCTAGACTCCCTTGCCCCCCTAGACACCACTCCTCCACCTAGATAGCTCCGCACCCCCTAGACACCCCTACCCCCATAAACATCCACCCCCACCCCCTTGGACCCCACCCCACCACCATGGAAAGCCCCACCAACCCCCTGGATCGAACCCATCCCTATGGACACCACCCCACCACCCCACCCCCTAGACACCCCCACCCCTCTGGACACCCCACCCCCTAGAAAGCCCCCCAACCCCCTGGACACCCCCACCCTCTGGACACGCCCATGGACAACCCCCCCGGACAGCCCCCCTGACCTCCCCGGACACCCCACCCCCTGGACACCAACCTACCCCATGGACGACACCCCCACCCCTCCTAGACACCACCCCACAACCTATACACCCCCAACCCCTGGACACCCCCACCCATGGACGACCACCCCCACCCTCCTAGACACCACCCACCCCCCTTGGACAGCCCCACCAACCCCCTGGACTGCCCCCACCCCTCAGACACCCCCACCGCTGGAAATCCCCCCGACACCCTAGACACCATCCCACCCCCTGGACACCAACATGGACTACCCCCACCCTGGATAGCCCCCACCCCACCAGACGCCCCACCACCCCCTGGACACCCCCACCTGGACACCCCCCTCCTAGACACCACCCCACCACCTAGACACCCCCACCCCCTGGACACCCCCACCCTCATGGACATCCCCCACCCCATGGACACCACCCTTCTCCCCTTGGACAACCCCCCACCATTATGGACCACCCCCCAACCCCCCTGAACACCCATATCCCCCTAGACACCGCCATCCCCCCAGACACCCCCTACCCCCCTTGGACAACCACCCCAAACCCCTGAATAGCCCCAACCCCCTAAATTCTGAATTTAATTTTTTATGTATTTAATTAAAATATGAATTGTGTTTGGTATTCTTGTTTTATGGGTATATTTGGTGTAATTAACTTATGAATTAAGTGTTAATTTTGTACGGGTATAATTATTGAGGTGCTGATTTTTTTGCAGGTGATTTTTGGGTGTGCTAGGTAGAATTTTTTGTTGCAGCAGATGGGGCATTTATCAGAACTTTTTAGCACTGATAAAGTAAGCCTTTATGAGTGCTAAAAAATAATAGATAAAATCCACCTTTATCAGCAATAAAAAATAGCTGATAAAGGATCATTTTATCAATGCTAAACGAGAGCTGATAAAAAGAACATTTATCAGCTCTTTTTTAGGGATGATAAAGGGTTCTTTTATCAGCGCCTTTTTAGCGCTGATAAAGGTATCCTTTATCAGTGATTGTTTAGTTCTGATAAAGTATCCCTTTATTAGCTCTAAGCTTTACAGCGCTTTTTTATCGCTGATAATGCTCGTTTTTATAAAAGTGCTTGTTCATTTTATCAGGGTGGTAATTTATTGAGAAATCGTAATATTTATTCATCCCCAACCATCTTATTGGGTGCAGATTCGACTCTTTATATATGAAAAAATACATTAAAATTTTATGATCAGTATATATGTCACACCTTTCCTAACTATAATGAATCCATATCTTTAATGTAAAAATTACTGTAGTTAACTCCAAATCATGAGTTGGCTAATTTTCCCCATGGAAGTTCAGTTCGGATGAAGCATAATATATCACCATGTTTTTCTATAGGAGGATTCATACCAATCCATTATTTGATACATCAATTTCGATTACAAACCCTTATCAACTGTAGGTTATTGTTAGTATAGGTGCAATAAATAGGCTTCTCTTGAATTCCTTGAAATCTTCCTCACATTCATCTGCCCAAAGGATCTTGTCTCTCTTCCGAGTTAAGTTAATGAGTGGGTTGGAAAACAATGAGAAAGTATTTACATAGATTTGATAATAATCAACCAAACCAATAAAACTATGGATCTTAGTCACCAGGTTAGTTCTGGGGAAATGTTTAATAATTTCTATCTATGATTGATCCACAAATTTACCCTTGATTGAGATTACATGACCCAAAAAATGAAACTTTTTATAGCCAAAATTCACACTTGGTAAAATTTTCATACAAATTTTCATTACATGGGCTCTTCACTATAACCCTCAAGTTATCTCCATGATTTTCCATTCTCTTAAAATGTATAATAATATCACCTATATATACTAAAATAAAGTAATCAAGGTATTCCATAAATACTCTATTTTATAAATGCAAGAAGATAACAAATGAACTAGTAAGGACAGATGGAATCACTATAAATTCATAGTGTCCTTAACTATTAAAGAATATTTTTTCTATATAACCTCTTTCTTGAATCGCAATTGATGATATATAGAATCAAGTTCGATCATGGAAAAGTATTGAGCCTCGTGTAGTTGATCAAAAAAGTCATCAATATGGGGTATAAGATACTTGTTATTAATATTAATCTTGTTTAGTTTTTGATAAACTATACAAATACATTGATCCATCTTTATTCATAACAAAAATAATAGGTATACCCTAAGGTGATGTACTTGGCTGAATGAATCCCCTGTAAAGATTCACCCTATGTTTCCTCTTTACTTTTTGAGACTCAATTAGGGTTGTTCTATATAGAATCTTTGAAATAGGTGTAGAACCTGGTATAAGTTCTATTGAAAACTCAAATTTATGATTTTGTGTAACACCATATAATTTTTCAATAAATAGATAAAAAACTCCCACATAATAGGAATTTCAGTTATATTGAGCTTTTCCCAACCATATGAGATAAATAATATCGTTGAAATGGAATCAAGACCCATATAATAGATGCGATTTCCATTGGAAGTTCATATTAACCAATATAATAATATAAAATCACAGGTCATCTTGGAATATCAAAATTTTCATACCTTTATTTTAAATTGATGTGGGATTTATATAGATAAATCCTTTCTATCCCCAAGATGACCTTAAATATTAATAGAGGGAGAATAAAAATATTTTCGAGAAGAAAATTACAAAAAACTTCTATCTGATAAGAGTTGCACACTTGAGAAGAATCAATCGTAACATTAGTATTTTTCATATATAAATCGATACATAATAATTGAGGAGGTGATACGATACCCTTAAAAAATTATTCAGATATAAAATAGTGGGAAACACCAAAATCAAATAAAACATTTTCAATTATTGAGTGGATGCTAAGTGTACCTTTCACCACATTTCTAGGAACATACACTTTGGTTTTAGTAATTTTATAAGCTTATACATCTCCTCTTTTATTATTTTTTTGTAAATTCCCTTGACGATTTGAGCATTGGTTGAAATAGTAACCCATCAATTTATAGTTAGAAAACATTATTTTGATGGATTCTTCCTTACCCTTTAATTTATGAGAATAATGACCTTTTTCTCAACACATGAATAAAAATCCTTTTCATTTTAAGCATGTTCAAAGGTATTTATTTACACAAGTATCACATGTAAGAAAATATCTCTTTATTTTATTCACATTATCAATTTTTTTTCTTTTTTATCCTCTTATTCTCTATGTTTCTTTTAAAACCATAAGACTTGTATAATTATTTATCTATGTTGATAGCACATGATAATATATCCTAATATGATGATAATGTTTAGGAGAATATTTCCCTTTGATGTATTGGTTTAGGCCTATAAAATAAATGGTCAATGTTACTCTTTGGATTATATATATAGTTCACAACATGCCTTTCTAACCTTGTAAATTTAGCATCATACTTAGAAACATTTTACTCTTACTTTTACCTTAGACTCAAGAATTATCTCTCCATATCCTGTCATTTTTGGTGAGGAAAATATTCTTCCAAGAAAAAGTTCTTTAAAATCCTTTTATTCCATGCTCGATATTTCTTCCTCATCCTTATTTTTTTGAATCAATGACCACTATTTATCAACATCTCTTTATAAGTAATAAACTTCCATTGAAAAATTATCTATTTCATTACTTCCTAAAGTGAGAAATATCTTCTCTAAGAAACTTATCCATTTCACAGGTAAAAAATAAATTTTATTCCCATTTAATGATGGAGTTTGTTGATGCATTAAGTGGTCGAACATTATTATACCGTATTGTGGATCAACAAGCTACTCCATTCGGGTAAGGTGATTGCTCATAAACTTAGTTAGCTACCCCAATATAGTTATAATTTGTTTAGATCCACCTACATATCTAGATCCAACTTCATTATTTTTCTAAGGAATCCAGTCCCTACATGAATTACAAGCATTGATATAGTTTCCATTTATTTTTCTTGGCACAATTTCAATACAATGGCATACACTATATTAGTTTATAAAATTTTGAATAATAATTCATAATTTCAAAAATAGTAAAACACTTAACATAATTTAAAATTTTACTTATAAAAAATCTCAAAATGACTTCAAAAAATAAATATTTAATCATAAAAGAAATATTTTTTTTAGAAAACTAGGATATGAAATAATTTTTGTTTTCAACCAAAGAGAGAAATAAAGTCAAATTTTATTGAAAACATTTTATCAGTAATTGTAATTACTAAAGAGAGGAAAAATGGTACTATTACTTGAATGGTTTATTAATAAACATTGTAGAAGAAAATATATTTGTTTTAATATATAAATATTAAATAATTTTCATAATGGAGACTTAAATATAAGAAATCTTGAATAATGATAATATTGTGAAATAAACCCTTACAATAGATTTTAATTCCTTTCTATATGTAAAAACTTCCTACATAATAAATTTATATTTATGATAAATATATTATATAACCATAATCATATATCTACTTCCATATTAAACTTACTTATAATCCTTTATCAAAATTTTATTAATAATTAATTTTTAAAATCACAGTGTTGGGTAATAACTACTTTGTTTTTCAAATTTTATTTGATTCAGTAGTTTCAGTATCTATAATTTGATAAAATTTAAAAAATAAAAATAAATTTGTTAATGATATAAATATAATATATATTCATTATATATTTATTTATATTAATCCATAAATTTTTTATACTAAAAAATTAATTACAACCTTCATGGAGATGGTAGGCTGTACGCATGCATGAATGATGTATTAAATTTTCTATGGATGGAATGAAAGAAAGGTAGATAATTATTAAAATTAAAATAATAATAATTATATCATATAAATCATATATATTAATAAAATCCCTCATAATTACCATCAAAATAAAATAGAAATGAAATATGAATCACATTGGTTTTGTGGAGGTGGTAGTCCACACGTATGTATGAGCAACATTATCATTTCCCACTGGATTGGAAGGTAATAAAGTGGATATGATATTATAATTATAGATGTATAAATTTTTCATAAATATCATATATAAACATTAAATCCATCATAATTCCCATCCATAAAATATGGTTGTGAAAAATGAATTGAATCGCTCTGTGGAGACTATAAGCCGTATGTATGCACGAGTGATACTTTCTCTTACCGTTTGATGGGAAAGATGGTGGAAAATGGTGGTTTGATATGATTATAAAATTTAATTATATTTATGATAATTATATTACCAGATTATTATAAATACAATATATTTATAGGAGGTAAAAGAAGAAGTAACAAACAAATTGATCGATTAAGGTGATTGCCTCTTCTTTGGAATAACTCCTTTGTATCTCCTCTTAAGGGACCTAGGGTAGGTATTTTCGGAGTAAAAACACCTATTTAATTTATATAGGGATTTTTTTAAGATAAATGTGTACTGTTCTATTAATATATAAGGCTCAATGTCATGAAAATATGAGAAATGTGGGGTGTCCTTTTATAAGTATGGTAGATGACACACTTGGAATCTCTTAAATTATAAAATATTACAAAGTCATTATTAAGAAAAATGATCCCAAGGGGATAGATATTCAATGTTAGGGTAAAATGAGGTTATAATACCATCATAAATTATAATTTATATGGGTTTATATTATTTCAAACCTTGTATTTGGGTTTAAACACTTATTTAACCCATTTTAACTTTAAAGAGGATAACAACTTATTCACTCTTAAAGGGTTATAATTTTATTTATTAGATAAATATTGACACATAGATAGAAAATATAAGGTATTTTAGACCATATACTATACTAATTTTTCTCTTGAAATAATTTTACATTTTTTATATAATTTAATAAAATATTTTATCTATAAAATATCACTAATGTAAATTTTGGAACTATTCATTTATTTTGTCTTAAAAAACCCAAAGAATAATATGTAATTTGATTATAATACTTTAACACATAAATAATTTTTCATTTTTATATATTAAATTCATATAACACTATAACTCATTCAAACAATATCACTTTTAAATTTTCAAAATTATTTATTTTATTTTTTTAACTGAAGAAATACTTCATCAATGTTGTATAAGAATTTAGGGTAATGATTTAGTTTATAAAAATTATAAATAAATAAAATCATTTAAATAAAATCATTATTATAAAAATATACTTTTATATTCCCTCAAACTTTTGTTTTTCTCTATGAGGAAACATAATATATATTAAAATTAAGAGAGTGGCATTTGGTTTTTTATTTACTTTAAATATAAAATAGTTTATTTTTTTATACAAGTATCCCTTAAACAATTAAATTATATACTAATGTGATTAGGGTCTAATTCTATTCATCCAATATTTATTAAGATGAGAAATTAGGGCCCTATCACTTATATTTATCCTAGATTAACCTGATCTACCCATTACTGTGGTGATACATTTTACCATAGTTAATATTTATGATATCTAAAAAATAATTGGACCTATTTACCAAATTTTTTCCTCCTTATTAAAAATATATAATCTATTTTATTAAGAACAACCTCTATATTTTAAAAAAATTAATTTTATAATAAGTGTGAAAAATGTGATGAAAACTGTTTTTTAGAAAAATACAGTTTTAAAACATAAATATGGATCGATATTCTATTATAATTCCTAGAAATATTTTTAGATCAATGATAGAAATTTTATTGAATATAAAACATATAAAATTCAATAAAATCATTTATTAATTTTGAGAAATTTAATAAATTAACATAAAAAACACATTTCACGCATACAAATCGTTTTTTAGGAAAACATCTCTTTTACCTTCAAATGATTTGTATTTTAACTTTTATTAAATTAATAACTATTGAATTTATCTGATATATATGTAAACTATTTAATTTTAAAATTTTAGTAAGTCCTATTCATACCCACCGATCCAACTACTAGTTGACACTACAAAATATTTCACTTTTTTCAATGGGAATATATCTATTGGTAAAATTACATTTTTTGTTGGTAAAACGTTTGACCAACATATATGTCACTGTCCCTAAACTGTTGTTAAAAACTCTGTCGCTAAATGTTTTTGCGACAGATAGAATAGTTTTGTTGCAATTATAATAATACCAATAGATAATATATATGTTGGTTTAAGTGTTTAGCAACTGGTTCTGATGACAAATTTATCTATTTGTAATAATATTACCAGTATAAAATATTTTTTTATAAATTAAATTTAAATAAAAATTTTAAATTTTTATTACCACCAAAATTATAAATTTTTATTACCACTATAATTTCATATTATATTAATTAATTTATCCTATATAATATATATATTTTAATTATTAAAACAAAGGCGTTTTTAGCACATTCAAAATTAGACACGAATTAATTATATTAATAATAAAATTCACTACAAATAGAACATTTTGATTCCCCACTAGGATTGTTCCACACTTCCATAATTCTGGACAACCCCCCCCCCCCCATTTTGTTCCACAATTTTTTCCCCACCACCCTGGATCACCCCCGCAAAACAAGATCAACCTCAACAGCTCCAGTCCATCATCGCCAGTGACTCCAGCACCATTAGCTCCAGCCCATCCTTGTCAGATCCAGCCCTAGCTCATCCATGCCAGCTCTAGCCTCATCCATACAACTCTGGTCTATGTCAACTCATCCAAATCTAGCCCCATCCATACCATCTCAAGTTTATGTCAGCTCATCCAACTCCAGTCTATGTTAGCTCCAACTCCAACTCCAGCCCCATCCATGTCATCTTCAGTCTCTGCACAAACAAATGAGAAAATAGATGAGAAAAGACATCATATGGAATTGAGGGAGGTACACAGACAAGTGATAGAAATAATCTTACACCATAGGGATAAAGGTAGTACCTGCACAATAAGAAATAAACATTTGTGTTGAACTTCCTGTCATGTCAGCTCTAGTCTACGCACAAACAAATGAGAAAACATATGATCAAATACATCATATGGAATTGATGGGGGTACACAGACAAGTGATAGAAATACACTTACACCATAAGGATAAAGGTAGTACTTTCACAATTAGGAATAAACATTTGTGTTGAACTTCCTTCATTTGTGTTGCCTATTGAATTTAAACAAAGGTAGTACCTGCACAATAAATAAATAAACATTAAAAGAAAACCTTTTATTTAAAAAAAAATATAGACTTAACATTAGGTTTGAAATAATAACTTGAAAAGTACCCATGATATCAGATTTGGCTAGTCGGTGGGCCTGACAATATCAATATACCGCCTTCCAAGAATCATCTCCAAGAACATGACACCAAATCTATATATTTGGTTTTCAACTGGCCAGCCCGTGCAAACATATGAGTACATACATAGGTCCCCATCAATAAAATTGTTTAAGATGTTTCATGGGAAGATACTAGAAGTTTCCGCCTAGATTATGGGGAACTATATTTGATTCCCCTCTATTCTATTTATAATAAAAAACCTCTTTTATACCCCCCAGAATGGGACCTTCTTCATATACTGCTACTTTATTCTCCAGAATCCCATTATTATCAAGACTGTTTTAGTTAGTTTTATTCTATCCTACTAATTTAACCTCTTCTATTTCTCATGATAATTCCATCAAAAAAATTTATCAAAGATTAAATGAAACTATTTAATGATTTTTGAAGGAATGTGCACAAAAATGTGACTACATCAAAACTGGGAATAAATTAACAGTAGAAAAAACACATTAGAATATTAACCCATAATGCAAATCCACCTCTATAAAAAAATTATGGACATTCAAAAAAACTAAAATTTCATGGGTTGAGGAGGAAGAAGCTTACCGGTCAGATTCTACAAGCTACATGGGCGGCCCACCCTCAAATAAAATGATAAACACTTGTACACCTTTCCACTGGAATGCCAAAAAAAGAACATGAAAATCAAGGAAAATATATGGAGACTTACAATGAGGGGTCAAAACACTCATTATTACATGAACCTAGATTATCTAGAGATGATCAAATCAACTGGAACTTGAATATGAAGTCCCAATATACTACACATCACTATCTTATTCACATTCTATATCAGCAATGATGATGATAACTCAAAAATACATTCCAGATTACAAAGAGAATGAAATGTGAACTCTAGAACAGTTTCCAGATTCCATATTTCACACACAGGCCTTGGCTGCAATCTTGGTAGAATCCAGGCTTTGTTTGCAAAGTGGAACACTAAGAAACCCCGATGAAAAATATTTGAGGGGATAGATTGCATAGACATAAATTCATATTGTATTTATACCAAATAAAAATATTTAAAGGTCTAAAAACATTCCCTCTGCCCAATAATTGTAGTATAATTTCTAATTACTCTCATCGGATTTTACTAGTGCACATTTCAACTTTCCAATGGTTCTGTATAGTAGGGTAATCGAATAATTAGGAGAAAGAGTGATGAAAGTAACTTTTTTTTCTTGGCCGGATTTTCCCTTTACTTGCTAGTTGAAAAATTTATGTCAATATTGATTCATCCATCTAATAAACTGTACTGGTACATGTTAAGTAGGTATATTGTTGTGGGAAGGACATCCAACCTCTTCTCTGTGGCCTCAAACCTCCCCTATCGAAGCTGGTTATGTTGTGCCACAGCCCAGACCATGTGGTTCTGGCCTTCGATGCTCGTGCAATTCCTGCAATGAAAATTTCAGATTTCACAAATATTTCGTAGATTATAGATTTCACACACACTAAGAAACACACCTGTTTTCTACTTAGATTGCACACATGGATGAGTCATAGTTGGAATAAATGAATGAGGCATCAATATATTATTAGTGAGAACACTAAAACAGATTTCAGATTTAAAACCAAGGCATTATAAAGAGGTGAGGGGAATTAAGATGTTAGTGGGAACACTAAAACAGTAATGAGGCATCAATATATTACATCAAACATGCGGTCTTGACTACTCCACACACTCCATAACCAAAAACGGATGAAGTAACACTTTATAACTCTTCATTATAATCATTATTAAGGCATCAATGGAATACTACATGTCTATGTCATACACTTCAACTCCAGGATCTACACGACACAACCAAAGAGAAGACCCACAAATAAATGAATATATAAAAATTAATTATAACCAAAATAGAAATAAATAAAAATATAAATAAATTATCAGGACAGAATGGGAATTTTTCATACCTCAAAAAATCAAGTTAGATAAAGTACCAGAGAGAAACCACAAGTCATTGTCAGGCCACATCATTCAGCTCCAAGATTCACAAAACACACCATTAAAGAGAATAACCAAAAATCCGTATGATTTATGAAGTTTTTTAGGTCATTTAATAGATTGTTACAAACTTTCGTATCCCCATAAACATTATCTTCATTATATATTTCTTCCACAATTTGACTCATCCTATCTGAATCTATGTATCTTGACAACGAACAAATTCCTGTGGAGTCTAACATGACAAGTTCATTAGCCAAACATTCTAACAACAAAGAAAAAAAACTGTATTGGTTAGGAACCACGAGCACATCCTATATGATTGAGAACTCAAATACAATGAAAAAAATGAAATATGTAGCATACTAGTTGCACTAGAGGTAGGCTAATAATAAATATTCAAGGAATGATAATGTTTAAACTAAACAAAAGCTAGAAGAGTCTGCATAAACATCAAAATAAAAATGAATATAATACATGAGACCAAGATCCTAAAGCATATAATCCCACAAAGAATGATAAAGGATAATTTCTATAGTTTATGTAATAGAAATAATTATTAGAATCCAAATATATGTTATCAAATATATGTTGTATCTAAAGAGAGAACTTAGTGATGTATAAAGTAGATTTAATATAGTTATAATCAACCATAGAAGATTACAACTTTATAGTGATTTTAATTTGTTACACATTGCACAGAGAAACTCCAGCCTTTAATTATGCTTCACACTTACTCTCAATGAAATCATCCTAAGAAACCAAGTCTGCAATGCAGAACAAAATTACAATAAACAATAACAAAAAACATTCATACATTATACAAGATCAGCACCTAATTACAGATCAATTACATACCAGATCAGTACCAAGAATTTCCTCAAAAGAACACTCCCTTAGTGAAGATATCAACTACTACCTCCAATATCGAGAAGAAAAATCCAACCTAGAATCACTTTTATCATCATTTTTTCAGTGCCTTATTTGAGTCAAAAGCTTGTGCATCAGATACAAAAAAATAATGACCATACAGTGTCATGCATTCCGACCAAAAGAACAATTGAAAACCTTGAAATTCAACAAAGATCAAAACTAAACCATGAAAAACTTCAACAAGTACACCATCATAAATTCTACCTGAATCAGCTCCTTCATGATACATGCTTATAGTACCTGTCAGATCAAGATGGATAGACCACCACTACTCTGGGCTAAGAGTACTGCCTTCAAAACCTAGTGGGGCTACCAAAGTTGACAATTGAAGCCACCATTAACATCAAGCATCGTTCAGATCATGCGGCCAAAAACATAAAATGAAACCAGGAAATCTAAACTAGTTGAAGCTTAAATCGACATACCCCAAAGTAGATAAGTGGAATATAAAATCCAGTTGAGGGTTAATTTGAAATGATGGGAAATAAATCCCAAATAGAAAACACCAAATGAAATATAAATGAACCAAAATAACTATATGGGACTGACCCTGCACAAAATCATGAGCAAGAAGAAGAATGCAGATAGTGAGGGAGGCAAGGCCGAACATAGACAGGGGGCGGGCGGTGATGGAGGTGAGGCCGGAGCAAGTCAAGGCGGGATGTGAGGCCGGAGCAGGGAAGAATGTGAGGCGGGTAGTAGGAGGTGAGGACGAACATAGATAGGGGGCGTTTATGGAGGCATGGACGAACACAGATAGGGGCCGCGCGATGATGGATGCAAGGCTGACCAAAAATAGTGGGTGGAGATGGAGGCGAGGCTGAACACAGGTAGGGGGAGGTCAGAGATGGAGGCGAGGTCGAACAAAGACGGGCGGGGATGGAGGCGATCAAGAGTCAAATTAGGGTTTTTGGTGTTATTATTTTTATAAAAATATTTAAATATTTATTAAATAAATAATATTGAAAAATATAAAAATATTTAATATTTAGAGAAAAATGAAAACTAAAATCAATTATGTGATGTTTTTAGTATAACACTGAGAAATAAAAAATTACATTGGTCCTGAAAATAATATATATATATATATATATATATAACTATGTTTTTCTTAACTTGATATTGATAAAATATTCTTTTTTGTGATTGAATGGTTTATTGTAACTTTTTTTTACAATAAAAGATTAGTTGGTAATATCGATATTAGAAATGTACTCACGTGTTAGTAAAAAAAATTGTTGGTAGTAGTATGACAAAGCAATAAATTCAACTATTGGTAAATGATATGTTGGTATTTAATAATCAATACCAACAGATATATCTGTTGGTAAATAAAATGTTGGTATTAAAAATTAATACCAATAATAATTAATATCTATTAGAATTGCTCATTTTTACCAACAACTATAATATATGTCAATAAATTTCTGTTGGTTTGAGCCATTTTATTTGTAGTGTGATAATACTATTTTAATAGTATATTGTGGTTCGTTTAAACTCAATGTTACCTAAAACAAAAGATATCGAAGAAATGAAATTATTTAATGAGAAATATATTATAAAATATCATATTGTTATTATAACTTCTAGAAATTGCATACTCAAAATTTTATTTACTATTTAAATAAATGGGGATATCTTTCCTTCATGGAATTTTATGATTTTGATATTTCATGTTCAACCATATGGGTTTTCTATAAAACCATAACATGATGAATTAACATATTCCAAAAAACATACTCTCCATAGTCAACAATATGAATAGGCTATTCCTTATATGAAAGTTTTTCCGATAAATAATTTAATTTCGGTCTCAAAACATGATATGAATCCAAGACTTATTTTCTTAATAATGAAACATGAAATAAATCTTGTACCAAAGATAAACATGGTGGAAAGATCACTCAAGAGAAAAATGATACAAATTTATCCAGGATTTTATATGGTCCTATGATCTATGGAATAAGCTTCCCTTTTATACCAAAACCCACAATACTTTTCTATGGATATACTTTGAGAAAAATATGATTACCTACCTTGAAATAAATATCTTTCCTCTTGTTATTATTATAAAATTTCTACATAATTTGAATTTTCCTCATATTTTTATGAATTATATTTACCTTCCCTACAATTTTATCTACCAATAATAGTTCCAAAAAAATTTATTTGGACTCATTCATCCCAAAAAATAGAGCCCAACATCAGTTTCCATATAATGCATCAAAAAGTTCCCTCTATTTACTAGAATGAAAACTGTTATTATAATAAAACATAAATAAAGAAATATTCTGAACCCAACTTTCTTAGTAATCCATCGAACATGGTTGAATCATATATTCAAAGGTTTGAATCATTCAATTAGACTTTCCATCAAATTGAGGATGATTTTTTGCAGAAAATTTAATTCTTTAAGAAACACAATTTGAAGAAATTTACAAAAAATATATGTAAATTTGGGATTATGAACTCTTGAAATTAAGAGAAGAAATCCATGTAACATGACTATATCTTTCAATTATAGTCATGAAATCTGATATAAATACATAATATCTCAAATTAAAATGAAATGATAAGATTTAGTAAGTCAATAAGAAATAACACAAATTTTAATATGACCATAAGATGTATATGGAAATCCCACCATGAAATCCATGGATATATTTTCTCATTTCCACTTCGGAACTCATAAAGGCTGAATAATACCATTCTATACTTTTTTATTCTTCTTTAACATGATGAAAATTTAATAATTTTTTGGTAAATCCAACAACATCACCTTTTATTTCATCCCTCCAATAATTATCCTGATGGTCTTGATATATATTAGTGCTTTTAGGATGAATGGAAATTAAGGAACTCTAAGATTCACTCAAAAAATTTCTCTTCTATTAGGGATCAAATGGAAAAGATAATATTTTTCCAAATCTGATTACACTATCTTCATCAACTTTAATCATTCAAAATTTACCCTTCTTAACTTATTCTACCTTTTTCTATGAAACATTATCATAATCTTAGGATTGCTCAATTATTTTAAACATAGATTATTTTATTGACATATAAACAAAATAGAGGAAGTTCTTGCTTTCACAATTTCTAGGATAAAATCCATCAAATCATTAAACAAATGGTTATTTTTATAATTTAACATGGTTAATGTATCATTATATCTATGACTCAAAACATCAACTACATTATTTTGTTTTCTAGGATGATAATGAATTGTGCAGTCATAATCCGGAATCAATCCCAATCATCTTCCCTACCTCATGTTCAATAGTTTTTTAGTGAATATATACTTCAAACTTTTGTAATCAATATACATCTCACACTTTACTCTATATAAATGATTCCACTTAATTTTTGAAATAAAAAATCCTAGTAACTAATTACAAATCATGTGTAGGGTAATTTAACTAGTGAGGTTTCAATTGACATGAAGCAAATGCAATTACCTGATCCTTCTGAATCGGAGCGTAACCCAGTCCCTTCAATGATGCATCACTATAGATGAAATATTTACCATTTATGGAGGTTAGCTCCAAAACTAGAGTATTAACCCATATTCTTTTCAGTTCCTATAACAAATCATCAGACTCTTTTTTCCCTATGAATTTAACTCATTTTTCATTAACTTATTGATTATACTAGAAAACTACGGAAATGATTCAACTAACATCTGGTAGTAAACTGCTAATTCAAGAAAAATACAAATATATAGGGAATTTATTGGTATTTTACATTATTGAACAATTTATTTAATAGATTCAATATTTATTCCATATTTAAGAACAATATACCTGAGGAAAGAAATTTTTTCAACCAAAACTCATTTACTAAATATTTCATATAAGTTATTTTATTTCATGATTTTCAAAACAATCCTTATGTGTGTCTTTTGATCCAAATTAATTTTATAATATACCAATATATCATTAATAAACACAACTACAAACTTATCTAAATAGTCATGGAAAATATATATTTATTTAATCTATGAATACAGATGGTGAATTTGACAACCCAAAGGCCATAACTACAAACTCATAATGCCTATATCTACTCTAGAATACTATCTTATAAATATAATACTCATTAACCTTAAACTAATGGTATCTTAACTTGTGATCAATCTTTGAAAAAATAATACACTCCTTGGACCTAATCAAAAAAATCATTTATATGAGGTAAATGACACCTTTTCTTAATAGTGATGTTATTTAAGGATCTAAAAACAATGAAAAGTCTCCTTAAAACATATTTCTTTTCAACAAATAAAATATGATCACCCCTTGGTTAAGTTCAAGGATGAATTAATCCTTTATCTAGAAACTCTTGAAACAACATTTTTTATTCCAAAAGTTCTAATTGAGCCATTCCAGTAGGGTGTTTTAAAATTGGATTAGCATAAAAAAATAAGTCAACAATAAAATCAACTTACCAATTAGGTATAATACCATACAAATCTTTAGGAAATAAATCAATGTATTCATTCACTATAGGGACATCACTAATATGAATTGTATGTCTATTATCAAATATATATACTAAATAACATTCATTTAGATATTTTAACAGTTCATCACCTTCTAGATATGTTATCAATGGTATGAATTCATTATTGTATAAAAACTAAAAATTATTATAAAAAAAACTTCGTTAGCTCTATAATTGATCTTATCATGGTAAAAAGAAATCCAATACATACTAGGAAATATATTAAACTCAATAAGGGGAAAGAAAGTAAGGATTTCACGTAAATCCTTTCAAAAAACAATGACATGAATATTATTTTAATTTATGTTTTCCCTAATACATTACCCTGGTGTTTTTAACAAAATTTATATCTATATTTTTGGAATTTCAATCTCTAATTTATTGGAAAATTTATTGAAAATTAAAGAGTGTGTAGACCCTGAATCAAACAAGACAATAGTATAATTGGAATAAAAAAGTAATGTACCTAACAAAAAATCATTGGTCAGCACAACATATACTTAAGTTGTCATAAATGATTTAACCACACATTTCTGATTGTGATATTGATGATTTCTACCCTTCATTCCTAAATTTGGGAAATTACCCTCATAATGACCCATATAACTATAATTAGAATATCCTACCATTAGATTTTAATTATCTGTATGATAATTTTATTTATAGTTTTAATCCACATATCGAATTATTACACATTATAAACACTTACTAGATTTTATAAGACATTCTATAAGGTGTATTTTACCCCACTTACCATAAAATGGAAGCATTATTTTCTTACCTTAATATTATTTTGATGAATTATTCTCTATTTCTATCCACCTGGACCTTTTATTATGCTTGTTTTCGGGGAATACATGATCCTCATAAAACCTTATTTTTACCTTCTCAGTATAATTAACATGTTACTCCAAAATTTGGCATTCTTGGTAAGATAATTACCTTCAATATATTGGGTTTAATCCAAAATAAAACCAATTAATTTTACCATTAAGATCCCTTATAAAATTTGGTGTATACCTTTCTAATCAGGTGAATATTATTTCATACACAACCACTAAATATTCATTATTATTCCTCAATTACAAGAACTTACTTTTCATCCTATATTGAAAAACCTTTTTAAAATACTCAAGGAAAATATTCTCGAATATATCTCAGTTCATGGACTAAATCTATTCTATTTCTCTCTTATTCTTAACCATTTACCACCATTGAACAAATTGAACGTAAAAATTGTAAACAATAAGAGTTAACTTTTGATTATCTAAGAAAACTATGAAATAAAATATATTCTCTTGGTATTTAATTTTTCTTTTAGCTATCACTGAGTTAGAAGAGCTTATAAATGTTTAAGGGTACTATTTTATGAAATTCTTGACTATTGACATGTTCCTCGCTAGTGAACCTAACTTCTCTCTCACATAGTTACCACTAACATTTATACCATATTTAAATAGATCTAGCATAATAAAAACCACTCTATTACAATTCCTTCCACTGTAGGTTACTAATTGGGAAAGATATTTTTCTCTTGGTTACATCCTAATTAGTCTTCCTTGCATCCTTTGTAAAAAATTATATTGAAGAAACATAGTTTAAATGAAGTGACATGTTAATCTTTAAATGGTATATCATAATAACAATAAATTATAATATATTAAGTGTATTTATTTCTATTAACCTAACCTATAAATATCTCTAAACATTTACTATGATACCAACAATAGTAACCCAACTTTTGTTCAATGCATAATTTCATTTTTAAAGAAGAATTAAGTTTCTGGCATTCCCAAAGATCTTTTCAAGTTTAGAGTTTTAGAGATGTTGTTTAAAAATATTATATAAAAACCCATATATTAAAAGTTTTGAAATTCCTCTTAGTATTTATTTTGCCTATAATAAAATACTTTAAAAATAAAACACATTTCATTTTCATGAAAAGTATTTTCAATTTTCAATATCACTTCTTCTTTATTCTTACTCATCCTTAAAACTTGTTAATTTTTTTAACATGTAGGATATAAAAAACAATCTTTGTAAAGGTTATAAATAAATAGAAAAGGAACCCTTTTTTTAATTTTTGAAACCCTGGGAACATAAAAGAGAATTTTCTTTTAACATAGTTAACTTTTTAGCAAAAATAATCCATTACTTACACATGAACTAATTTTTACGTGTCAAAGTTATTCATAAAACACTTTATAAGAATAAAATACAGGATGAATCATAATCATGATGGTTTCTCAGAAAGTATGTGAACTCATGAAAAACTTTTTCTTCAAAACATAAATTTTTTCCCAAAAAGGAAATAATCCTTCCTTTTAAATAAAAAATCATTAGTATATCTTTCAAAATCAAATTATTTCCATAAAAAATAATTAGAAAGAATAGAAAAATCATGTCTGTTACTTGGTGCATAATCTTCATATAACCCTTACTAGAAACCTTATAAGTGGAATAACTAATACAACCAACTTCCAACATAATTATCTGAAGAACATAGTCATTACTCAATGCATTAAAGAACTATACAAGGAACAGCCATCAATATGGGAAAAATTAGGCTCACCCATCATCATGAGCTATATATGGATCAACTGTCATCATAAAAAATTTACTAGGACCATAATATGCATAAAAAACATAAAATCACACATTTCTATCATCAAACCCATAAAAACTTACTATTTAAGCAACGAGAAAAACATTTTTGGATATTGATATATCCCTTTCCTTTAAAAAATAATTTAAATAATAAAATTCCCATAAAAAATGGAAGGAAGGTTATTATTAACAAATAATTAAACTTATAATGGAATCTAAAAAATTAAATAACATTTGTGGTGACCTAAAAATCTGTTTATTCTCTTTACATTAAAACAATATAATAATTTTTTTTTATTTTTTAAAGAAAGTCAAAACGTTTTATAAAAATATTCCTTGAAAAAACAATTGAAAGAAGCTAACAAGATACATAATATGAACTTTTTATTTCATTTATTTTCAAATATATATATCCATAAAATAATTTTAAGAATAATTACATTGAATAAAAATATTTTTTAAATAAATATTGAAAACATTTAAAATGTGGTTTTAAGGTAAAATTTCCTTTACCTTGAGTCTGACTCATCAATTATGCTATTTATCTTCATAATAAGATTATATTAATTGTTTACTTGATACATATATTTTTTCATGTTTATTATTCCTCTTATTTTATTTATTTCCTTGATATATATAATTTCTTAATCAATTAAGTTCACATAGGAGGTTTTGAAGATATTCATATCATATATTAGAAATAGATTCTGTAGGTGGACAATTTTAAAAGATGTCATTATTCAATCATATCTAAAATAATAATCATGAAATAATTATTATTTTTATATATCAATTATACTTTTAAAACTAACCTCGAAATATGTTTATAAAAAATAAATTTGTTATAATCCTCGAAACTGTAGGTCGTACAAACACATGAGTAACGTTTCCATTTTTCAAAAAACATGATGGAAAGAAGGAAGGTATTATTTTATATTTTATAAATTATTATTATATTATAAATATGATATTATTTCATTAAATACAGTTACATATAGAATCCATGTGATGAGTTCATGAAAAGTGGATCACATCTCTTTTTGGTGGGGGTAATCCACACATATACACGAACGATGTTATCATTTTTTAGTGGATAGAAATGTGGGAAACTAGATAATATGTTTTATTTAAGAATTATAAATATGTCATGGATATAATATATATACGATAAATACATCATTTAGACCAACCGTGTGAGGTGGTGGTGGAAAACAATTGACATCAGTTTGTGAGGTGGTAGTCCGCCATACAGAAGAATGATAGAACAATTTCCCATTTTATCGAAGAAAGAGATGGATAATTTTTACACCATTAAAAAAATACATGTATATGGAATTTATTGGTTCTATTATTTCATCATTTTTGAAAAATATTTTAATAAGGTAGAAAATGAAAAAAACAAATATTCTTGGTTAAGAACTGTATTCCTTATTCAGACATCCACTTTATGTTTATCCCTAAATCATTCCAAAGATGATTTATGGTAAAATAAGGGACCCTTGGATATGGTGAGGGTTGTAAGGAAGAAATTTTATGTATTTTTAGAACAAAAAATCTCTTACAGTGTGGAGATGAGAGGAGAGGGGGTGTCCTTTTATAAGTGGGGTACATGACACACTTGTAATTTTTATAAATGAATAAAATATATTAATGTATTAATCAATAAAAATGGATGAAAAATGGACTAACTTCTAATATTATTTTATATAGGGTCCAAACATGACTAAAAAATAGAATTTAGATAAATTGTTTGGTTATTTTAAACCTTATTACATTAGTTTAACCCCCTGGTAAAACGATTTTAAACTTAACTGTGGTGACAAATTTTTAGAGTTTTTACTTTTCATTATGAAAAAAATTTAAGTTTAATTTATTACATAATATTATTTTTTATAATAAAAAATGTGGCATTTATTTTATCTAATTGAATACACAAAAAGTGGCGGAATTTAATTTAAAATTAAACCCGTAAAACATAAAGAAAAACATTTTTTTAGACAAATAAATTTTTACGTATAAAGAATTTTTTTATACTAAATTAAATATTAAAATTAATTCAAAAGAACACAATTGAATTATTATTAATATATTTCAACTAATTTTAATTTAAAACTATTTTTAAACCAAAATGGATCTTTGTAAATTCTTGAAATGAAAATACATTTTTTAATTAAAATCATTATTTTGGACTATTCATAAAAAAGTTAAACATTTTTGGAAAATTATAATAAATTTACTCTAAGATAATCTTAACATGATTAATTCAAAAATTAATATCATGTTTTCAAATTTAAATTATCTGATTGTAAATAAAACTTTTAAATAAATCCATATAATGCATGAAATCCCAAATTGGTTAAAAATAATAATTTTTTTCCTTTTGACATCAACATTAACACATATTATTATAATTAAAATAACTCTATAAAATATAATTAAATAATTTTAATAATATTTTAAAATTATTTATCTTAACATTACACAAGTTATTACAATAATCGTCTTCATTAATGGTCCAAGAGAGGTTCCTAATGGGGACATGCCTTGAAAAAAGTGGTATAAAATATTTGGATGAGATTTTTGGTTGAAAATATAGTTAGGAACATGTGAGGATTACATGGATTAGTTGAAATGTTGCACCAATTGATCTTGGTACATGATGTAAGGGAGACATACTATAGAAAAATATTTTCTCCCCCCTGTGATATGATGTAAGGAACATGAACTTATTAAATACATATTGTAAAGTGATGATTATTTTAGGGCATAAAACTTAGATAAGAACATGCATAATTATTTTTGAACTTGTTCTTGAAATGGGGTGATTTTTGGGAAAGTTAAACTGGATTTAATTAAATGAATCTTAATTAATTCTATGCTATGGAGCTTATGAATTTTCTATCATTCTTACAGGGATGGATCTTGGATTTCATCCTTTTATGGATTATAGTGGTGTGTCATGACAAGATGATCCAGTTGACTATTAGAGGGTTTACGGAGCAAAGCTGTATATGTCTTGGTGGAGTACATTATGGTAGATCCAATAGAATATCTTGGTGAAGTATGAAGGGAGTGTCTCCATTCGTGATACAATGTGATAGTTTGAGAATCTTTAGATTACTTTCAGATTTATTCATTCTATTCTTGATTATTTGGTTCTATTAACAGACATCTAGATGATGGGAGCCATATACCAGTCCTGGATTTTGTATCTTGGATATCACAAGGAGTATGAGGTCTCTTCGGATGATTTTTATCTAGATTTATATGAAATGTTTTGATCATCTATGAGGAGGGTAAGAAAGAGGATATATTTACCTATATATATATGAAAAGAATAAACATATTTGAACATTTTATTATATTTAGGGACCTAATTTTATTCACACCGAATCTCTTTCTTGATGATGATTCTAAACCATGACACCTTAAAGAAGAACCATTTCTAACTATATGATATTCAATAAACCCATTTTTTTTACCTTAGTGTCTGTAGGTGTATAATAATCCTGAGGTAATTGAGTGGATGTTTTCATAGGTATTATTTCATTAAGAGGGGAGGGGATCAGAGGTTCATATTGAGGATCTTGGACATCATGGTAGTCAATTTTGATGAGTAGGGATTTAGCATTAGAAGCCTTCCTTTCCCTTGTCTTGGGAAAATAGTTCGTGTGCATGCCCAATGATGTCAAGGACTATTTGTTTTGCCTATGTAAATAATCATCACCATTAGTTCTAGTGTCTAACTATTCATTGATGTTGTCATGATATGAGTGACTGAATTCTATATCATCCTCTACAACAGTTTTATCTAAGGCTATATAAGTAGTAGGGGACACTAGATTAAGATCATATAAAGGGAGACAGAGGAGGAAAAAGACATCCCTATGATGCTCCATGGAGATGTTCATCAATAGATATGTGGTGGAGCTAGGCATGATCAATAGAACACTATATAGATTATAGTACCATATTGGTTTGATATTTTTTGAGGTACAATCTATTTATCATATGCCATTACTTTTTTATTCATTCTATTATGGGCCATCACATTACTTCATTACACCCACCTTGGTCAATTCATTGAGACTAAAGGTGGATAGGATTCCAATGAATCTAGTAGTGACTATGCTAGTTGGAGTCTAGACCTATTTAGTTCACGTGTTATGAGTTTGTGGACTGATAATGGGTTAACAACAATAAATGGGGGATTTCATTCTACTAAATTTACAACCATATGATGTCATCCATGGTATAGAATGGTTGTATTCTGTGTGCACAATTATAAATTACTTTCATGAGAGTGTTATTTTTTTATATCATCATCCAGAGTGTGGTGTTCATTTTATTGTAGGATAATCAGATGGGTATTAGGGATATAAGGCCTATTATGTTTCACCTAATAGAGTTATAATTATTATTAGTAGAGGTTTATGTAGTGGAGATTTTTAGGGTAATTGAGGATTTTATAGATATTCATTTTTATGAGGTTGTGATGATAACCCCTCAACAAGATGTTGTGTTTGGGATTGGGTTTCAGCCAAGAGCCTCTATAATTTTGATGAATCTATATCATATGGAACACTCTAAGCTATAAGAGTTCAAGATTAAGATGGATGACCTAATGTTTAAGGGATTTATTTGTTTCAGTGTCTTTGCATGGGGGGATCCTCTGTTACTTTCCCAATGTAGAGAGGTAGTATGAGTTTTATTTTATGGATAATTAGAGGTATAATCAAGTAATATTCAAGAACCACATCGCATTTCAATGATAGAATTTTTTTTACTATTTCAATGGAGAGTTATATTTCAAATATTGATTTATGTTTTGGATATCATAATATTAGTGTAAAGGGGGATGGTATCCCAAATACAACTTTTTTTATTGATATAGACTCTAAGATTTGATCTTTATGTCATTGGATGTCACAAATTCCCCAACTATTTTTATGGGACACATATAACATGTATACCATGAGTTCCTGGATTAGTTTGTGGTGGCGTTCATTAATGACATCCTTGAATATGTGAAGTTAGTGGAGGAGCATGATGAGAACCTTGGAGATGTTTTACAGGTCCTTCAATAGTATTAGATAAATGGAAATTTTTCCAAATATAAGTTCTTGATATGATATATGAACTTTCCTCCACATGTGGTGTCTCAGCAGGGGTGACAGTAGACCCATCAACGATTGGGGCAGTTGTTTCAAAGAAATATCCCAATAATATTGTTGAGGGTATAGTTTATTTAGTCTCAAAATCTATTATTTTAGGTTTAATTTATAATCTTATATTATTACATCCCTATTGAAAGCCTTGACTTTGAAGGACCGTGATTTTGTATGGACTGATAATTGCTAAGTAGATTTCAATTTCCTAAAGGAGAAGTAGGTAAATGCCCCCATTTTTCAATTTCTAAATGAAGGGGTGATGTTTAAGTTTTTCTTGAAATTATTCCAACCTTTTTAGTTGTGTGTTGATGAAAATAAGTGTGGTGAACTCGTATAGGTCTATCCAGTTACATCCCCATGAACATAACTATATAACCCTTGACATAGAGTTAGAAGTAGTAGTGTTTTCCTTGAAGTTATGGAGAAATTACCTCATTGTAAAGTGATTTATTGTTTTCACAGATCACAAGATATTTTGGAATGTATTCTCTCAAAAGGATCTAAATTTTTGGTACTGAAGGTGGATGGAGTTATTATAGGATCATGAATTTGGGATGTCCAAACCAATAAGTAAGGGGAATGTTATGGTTTGTGTGCTGAGTAGGAAGTCACAAGGAGGTTCTTCATGAATCTATAGATTCTTAGAGTGTAATGGAAGAACTAGTGGAGATTCATAGTGATACAAGATATGATGATGGTATAGGTTTACTATTTTAGGTAACTATTTATTAAACCCTATAATAGCAGGAGGAGGAGTCTCTGTTAGGAGACCCAATGCTTGAGGTGATTCAGGATCACATCTTCCATGGTGAATCTATTAAGGGATGGTTATTTTATGAAAGATATTATACGTTGTTTCTAGGGAGGCTCGTTATTTTATTGGTGATGTGTGAAGAGGTCCTCTATGAGTTTTTAATCTCACCCTTAACCGAAAATATGTGTATATCCAAGATAAACCATGGATATAGGAGTCAGTTTAGGTGGGTAGGTATAAACCAGTATGTGGAGGAGTTTGTGGAGAAATGTTTGGTATGTCAGTAAGTGAAGTTATAACATCATATATTTGGTGGATTTTTACAATCATTTCATGTCTTATAGTAAATGTGAGAGGATATTTTAATTATCTTCATCATAGAGATACATTAATCCAAGGGAGGATAAGAAGCCATTTGGTTAATAGTAGATCTGCTGATGAAGTTGGATAATTTATTTACTGTCAAGGAGTAGACTATTATAGATGTTCTGGAAAGGTATTATGTGGATGAGGTGGTGAAACATTAGAGGATACCAAGGACTATCATCTCCGATTTGGATCCATATTTTACCTCATAAATACGAGGAGGTATGCATTGTACTTTTGACTCCCATCTACACCGTAAAACTTGTTTCAACCCCTAGATGGATGGTAAAATTAAGAAAACCATCCAAATATTGGAGGATATTTCATGCACTTATGTATTTTCTTTTTAAAGATTATGGTTAAATAACCTACCCTCGGTATAGTTTTCTTATAATAATAGATATCAATCTTACATTGGCCTATAAATTTTTGAGGAATTGTGTGAACATAAATTACAATCTAGGTAGCACTAGACTAAGGTTGGGGAGTCTAATATCCTTTGACTATATATGGTGTAGAGAAATACTAAGAAGATTCATATGGTTCGAGAGCATATGAAGGTAGAGAAGGACCGTCAATTGTATTATTTATATTGGAGGAGGAGGTATCAGATGTTCATGGTTGGGGACCATGTATTCTTTAGGTTATCCCCTTATTATGGGAAGTGGAAGTTTATATGTGGGAGTATGTTATATCCCAAGTTTATGAGGCCCTTTGAGTTTTAGGAGTGTATTAGTGACGTGGAATATCGGTTGGAGGTCCCTCCACAATTTGAGAAGACCCATGATGTTTTCCATTTTTCATAATTTTTGGTATCTTTAGGATGAATCTCATGTGATTAAATGGGGAGATTTATATATAGAGGATGATGTAACATTTGTAGAGTATCTAGTTGATATTTGAGATTGTTAAGAAAAGTTGTTGTGTGGGTATATCATTCCCTTGGATGAAATTTCGTGGAGGCATGTTGTCTTAGAAGAAAATACATGGGAACATAAATCATAGATGTGAACTCAATATTCTAAGATATTTTTAACATGTTTTGTCCAGATGATATAATTGTTGAATTGATGTTGATTTATTAACTATTTCTTGAATTATTTTTTGGTTGCCACTACTTTCTCCATTAGAGAGGTATCAATAGGGAAGTATTGGGTTGGAGGTTTCCAATTTTTATCATGGGTTTGGTTTTGTTTATTAAGGATGATAATCCTTTGAGATATATATAATATAATTTATTAAACATCTATAAAAATTTACTTTTCATTTTTTGGTGTTGGATAATTTAGAAGGAGGTTCATAAAAGAAAGGAGGTGTGGAGTAAAATTTTTTAATGGTGGTTGTTAGTCACGTTGTGGATCTGTATGTCACAAAATGATAATATAGCTAAATTGTGTTTCATAATGCTGGGATATGTATAATCTTGGAGGTTATGGTCTTGAGATTTGGGAATCACATAATTTTGTAAAGGGATAAAGGTTGATATTTGGCTATGGGTGTCACTCCATGATGTGTTGGATGGTAGGAAAGAGCAGTGTTGCGGTCAAGTGTGTTGTGATGTGAATTCTATGTCATCGTGTTGGTTATGGTAACACGTCATGAGGGTTAGGTTGCGAGAGTTATATTTTGTGTTATATTGGATTATAATTTTCATTGCAATATACTATGGTTAATCACATTGTGGAAGAGGAATTGGGAGGTTTTCCTATTTTTATAGGGATGGAAGTCATAGTGTGGCTATATCTTATGTGGGATAAAGTCTATGAGGCTGATCTTTGGGGGGTTCTGTCTTTTTGGGTTGCATCATGATGAGGTTACATAGTCCTAACATGATCCATATTTGGGAGGCTCATTTATGGAGTGTGAACATCTTGATCATGTTGTACCCTTCTTTATTTAGATCATCTTAAAATATTTGACTAATTCTTATTTGAAGAGAGATAATGGTGATCATAGTGTGTCTTTCAAGAAGTGGATTGAATTATTCTATCTTGAAGTGTCCATTTCTTGTCACATTCTTTAACATGTATTTTCATTCCTTGGTATAAATTTTCAAACCAATATAAATTCCATTGAACTTCATTGTTTACCTAACTCACTTGATGATTAAAGGTTATACTTTAGATATTATTGATTAGGTCCTCATTAGATTTTATCCCCAGATTTAGTAGATATATTGTTGGATATACAAGGGGAATCATTCCCTCTTTTTCCAAGTTTCCTCCTTATTCTTCCCATGGGAGTTCTTAGTTGAATTTCTGGTATGATTTTGTTGATATTGAGTTATAGTTATGATAGAGATTAGTATAAATATAACTTATTTACCTTTTCCTTTTCATTATTTTGATCTTGTGAACATCCTGACTCTTTATTGAATAATGTATTGTGAATATTCAATTGATGTAGATGATTCAAGACTTTTCCTATTTTATATTTTTGTAAATTTAAAAAATAAAAGGATTTTGTTTCCCTAGGTGAATGATAATAACTTGTATAATATAGATAACGAATTTTAATGATTTAAAATGAAGGGATTAGTTTTAATTTAATGATATTTATACGATTATATGTCATTGTAAGAGTTGATTAATATTTTATGTTAGTGTTGGAAGTATTACTTACTTTTTTATTTTTTCCAGTTTCTGTGATTTAATTAACATAATAACCACTCATAAAAGGCTAAATCACATAAAATTATATTGAAAAAATTTATTGAAAAATATAGCATGTTTGTAAAACAATATATGTGGGTTCATTGTATTCATATTTAATGAATTATTAAAGAATATTTGTTTGTTGTGGAATGTTGTGGGTTTGATTTGATTTTAGTTGTTGAATTTGTTATCTTTATATTGGTATTTTTTTATATTTTTATGGTTAAAGTGTAATATTTAATAGTCTGTAGTGGATCGTTTTAGGGTGTGGTATGTTTTGGTAAACGAGTGTTGTTGATGATGTCATGACTGGGATATGTGAATACTGTTGGTGATATGGAAATGGTGGTGATGCTAGATATGTGTAAAAAAGTTGGTATTGGGATGGATGTGAAAGCTGATTATAAATAACCATAATTTTCATACTTAAATATAAAATCTTATTAGATGAATATTCAATACATAACATTTCAATCCACACGAGAATCATATAGGTCTAGTATCTTTGGAAACATGGACACACAAACAACTTGTTTATAATATATCTACATCATATCCCACCATGTTATTCATAACTATCACCCTTATTTGAAATATCATAATTAAAATAATTATTCATAACTTGGGGAGGGGAAGCATAAGAAAGGTTAAGGTCTTATTCTTAGTAGGGGTAAAAAAGGGAGATATCAATAATAACTTACACATAACACGATCATAATGGTTTGAGAGCATGAGAATAACATCTGAAAACCATACCATACAGATCATATATCATAACCTCAAGTCATGTAATAAATCTATATAGTTTATAAGACATGAATCATAAATAGTTAAATAACATGAGTCTTTAAAGAATAAAATTGGCATGATACATGAGTTTTGGCATAAATATAATGATAGAAAATAATTTCATTAATATCCCAAGATCAACTCCATAACTATCACAGTGGATTGGGTTCACTCCCAAAAATATCATATTAATCATGGTTTACTCTCAATACTATCATAGTGGACCTAGAACCTTATTAAACTATATTCACTTCCCATTTTATTTTTTAATATCTCATGATATATTCATATTTAGTGAATTCATTTGTGGGATATAAAATTTTATTCCCACGTTTTAGATAATGAAAATAATATATTTGTGTTCTATAAGATTTTAAAACATTCATCGTAGTATAACCACAAGAAAGGTAATGGATTTTATAAACATATTTTTATCATAATAATAAACCATCCAAAAAAATAATAAATATTATATCCTCAAATCCTATCCCTATTAAATAATATGTAACATCAAAGGATGTTATCATAATTGAAAATTCATTTAAAATATCACTTGGAATTTTTCTTGAGGAAAATACCCATTTAATTTTGGATTTACCTCATTGAAATATAAAAACATACAAAATATTAAGGAAAAAAATTTTGTTGAAAAGGAATTTATAAATGTATAAAGGATGCTTCCAATTATTGTGTTTTTATGATAGTGAAAAATTCAGTTCATGTCATATACATTAAAACAAATATTCCTTTAAATTGTTTTGGAAGTAGTTAAAATTACCTTATTAAGAAAATTATAAGAGGATTTATTTTAAAACATTTTTGTAAAAATTCAATCATGGGTAAAAATGACTTTAATAAATCATAGAATATTAAAAACATTCTTTAATATTATTTAGAAAACATGAAAATGAAAGAGAAAATATTTTCAAGTGAAAAGAGAAATAAATTTCTTTTTCCTTAAAAAATTATTCTAGTCTATTGGGTAACAAAAGAGAAGAAAATGAAAGGAAAACATGTATTATTAAGAATTAACCATATGTAATATCCTAACTCAGGTTCCACACATTGGTTCCTTGAGCCAATTAGTCACATGACCTCTAGAACACCTCTCTATACGCTAGAGGTTGTTGACTAGTAGTGTGGGTATGGTAAGTCAATAGTGGGGAGACTATACCCCCTTTCATCAGAGTAACACACTAGGAAAAATAAATTACAAATTGTGGGATCTTATATAATCATTAAAATTCCAATATCTAAAGATAAAAAATGTAGAAAATTCAATATTCAACTGAAATAGAAAAAAACAATCTAATTTGGGCCTTTTCCCTTAACATATGCTGTTAAAATAAAGTCTATTCGGGTGCCGATCTAGCATCCCAAGTACAGTGTTAGTACAACACACCAGGCCACCACCAACAGTGTCTAGAAAAATCCATTCTAAAATAATATATGAATTTGTATAAATAAAAAAGTACAACACTTAATTAAATATTTATCACATTATCAAATATTCTTTATTTAACCATATAATCCCTCATGTTTCAATGAACACCTGGACATCAATACCTACTTTGGCCCATGTTGGAGTCTAAATCATATTAAATTTTTAAATAAAAATTCAATAAACTAATTGGATTTCATTATCCAATTAATTTCAAATTATTAAAGTGGAAAATTGGAACCATAGTCCAATGATAACAATTTGGGTCTTGTTTATCGTTCCTTGGACCCAATGAGATTCCAAATTTCAAACCATGCCCCACATTTATTATCACCATGAGATTATTAAACACTAGACCATTTCCCACTCTCATGGGCTTTGGAAATAGTTTACCACATACCACAAATGTTTATAGAATAGTTTATCACTACAGGCTTCAAAAATAGTAGACTACATCCCCCTCAAGTGAGATTTTGAAACAGTAGACCATGTCACACACCATTTATCAAGTATTCATATATATATAACACACACACACACATATATCTCTAATATAAAAAAATAACTAAATCACATCAATCAATATTAATCAACATTAATCCTCTTACCTAAATGATCCTCCTTAATTAATTTGACAATTAATTAATATCACTCATACCATTAATTTATTTATCAAATCCATTCTATTAATTAACTAAACCAATAATTAAACCCATTTCAACAATTTCAATATCTCATAATTAATTCCATGATTAATTATCCAATTCAGAGTCTTAATATATAATAATTAATTCATCAATTAATTTTTCATTTATTAACCTCAATATCCCATAATAAATTTACCAATTAGTTATCTCAAATAAGTATCTCAATATCACATAATTAATTTTACAATTAATTATTACCAAATCTCACAATTTCAAAATTTAATCATTAATTAATTCACCCAAATTAATTAATCAAATAAAGAGCTTCAATTTCTAGACAACTCTAGAAATTCTAAAATTTTCAATCACGTAATCAAAACCAAGACTATGGGATTTGAATATTATACCAGCTACCTAAATTTTTTGATGAAGGATTTCTCCTCAAAAATCTCTAAAATTGGGTGTCACAACAATATAAGATGATATTCATATATATAACCTAAAATTAAGAATTAAGAATTCAATATCTTTTAGATATAGATGTATATCCATAAACCTAGATCTGGATTCATTAAATATTGATCTAGAAAAAACAAAATATAGCTACTGCCAAAAGGGAGAGAGAAAATATGAGGTTGAATAATAAAGAAACCGGGAAAGATCCAATTATTTGGTGGTATGCGAATCTTCGATCTGGGATGTCAATCACGAAGAACAGATGCTGTATGGCCTTAGAATCCCTCTAGAAAGCCATAAAATGACCAAAAATATGAGTTGGGCCAAGTTTTTGTTGAATGGAGTAAGTTTTAGGGGTTCAGGTGGACTAAAAACTAATTATAGATCAATTTAAAATGTCATGCATGGTATCCTCAGAAGGGTGTAGGGTTTTACCAAACCATGCAGCAACAATTAACCAATTTTTTTGGGATGCACGGTTTGACAAACCATGCAAATACCATGAGAACCTCCACTTTATAGGGTTGCATAGTTTCTTAGGTTGGGGTGCACAATTTTCTCTAACTAAGAACCAACCATACACAACCCCCTTTTCTTCCATTTTTCTCAATTTCCACTGAACTACACCCTAAAGTAACACCCAATGAAAGGTACCCAATGCAAAGGAAAAAATTACCATTAAAATCATCAGAGTCAAATCAATTTTTTTGGGAGTTTACAATATCCCCAACTTATAACAGATCATCCTCAATCTTCACTCCCAAGATTATCTAATATTCTGAGCCTAAAAGATCGGGCCACTAACCCCTTATATCTGATTTCCTTTCCTAGGTTTCCTCTTTCACACACCTATGCTTCCATAATACATGAACTGTTGGCATGGTCCTTCCCTACAACACTTTATCACTGCGATAGAACACACGTATTAGATTATCATTAGATGAAACATCAAACTCACGATCAACATCATCCACATCCATCACATGATAAGGGTTAGTGTGATACTATCTTTGTTGTGAAAAATGGAAAAATTCATTCATAGTGCCGTATTTCTTTGAAAAATCCAATCGGTATACCACCGGCCCAATTCTCCCTATAACCTCAAATAATCCAACAAATCTGGGTACCAACATTCCCTCTCTCTATAACTTGAGGTGACCCAACCTGGGGGACACCCAAACGAATAGAAAATCACTCTTTGTAAACTTTGTGGGTCATAGCCATTTATCAAAATATGATGTATTCCTACTCTAGGCCATAAATATACATTTTCAAATCAACCAAATCTGATCCAACATTTCTTACATGAGTATCTATCCCAATAAATATAACTCTCAAGCCTCCATAAAATCCAGTGGCGATATACATAGACTACTATAAAAAGCCTCACATTGTTCCATCTGTATAGTTTCCTAATAACTATTATTATATGAAAAATAAACTAAAGCGACATTCTTCTACAAGACCCACTGATGTCAGGAACACTTTCCTACAACATATCCTCAAGTGCTTGTATATCACACTCGGGATGCCCATCTATCTACAGGTGAAAGGCCATAGGCAATAATACCTACATATCGAGCACCTTTTTTAAGACCTTCCAGAAGTGTAAAGTAAAGTGTGAGTCATGATATGAAATTATAGTCTATGGAACCCTGTGTAGATGAACTATCTCCCAAATATAAAAGTCTCATAGCTTCTCCACTGAGAAAGTCTTCCGTATAGGAATGAAATGTGATATTTTCATCAGTTGATCCAAAATAATCTAGATAACATCATTCTTCCTTCTAATATTCAGGAAACCCACCAAGAATTCCATGGTCACATTATCACACTTCCACTATGGAATGGGTAAAAACTATAACAAGCTTATAAGTTGATGATGATCCACCTTCACCAACTGACAGGTGAAACATCGTGTCACAAACATTTTTATATTCCTTTTTATTCTCGGCCACCAAAACTATCTTTGTAGGTCACAGTACATTTTTTCACACCTAGAAGTACCACCCACTTTGAAGCATGAAATTTCCGCATCATCTCCTCTCACATACAGATAGGCACAAAAAATAAATAACTGACATAGATGATCTCATCATCATCTATACTCTATCTAGAAGTTATCTCACCACCTTTAAGGATTTCCCTCAAGCTCAAACACTCTTGATCCTTATACTGTCTGTCCCTATTCCATCTAAAAAGTGTAAAATCTAGTGAAACTAACATGAGAGTAATATACTCTTGACTCTTTAGAACCATAACATGCATCTCAACCAGCAAAGTTATCATCCCCCACTCAGCACCAGACTCCTTAACAACATGAGTCTGAATTTTACAACTAAAAGAATAAGCTATACAGTTCCCCTTTTCAAGCATATATACTAGCTCAAAATTTAATTAATGCATATACCCAACCAATATCTGATGTTGGAGATTCAAAATTCATTTTGAAAAGATGTACCTTAACACTAGTGATCTATATACATAGTAAAATTTTCACCCAAAAGATAATTCCACCAACACTTTAGAGCATAAAACACTACTTGTAACTCAATGTCTTGCATATGGTAGTTCCCTTCATTTGGCCTCAACTACTTAGAACCATATTCCAAAACAAGATCTCCTTAAATAGACACAGATCTATGTCTAACCCTATAAGCGTCACAATACACTGTATACTCCTCACCTGATGTAGGTAGGATAAAGATTGATGCTGATGAGAAATGCTTCATCAAATCTTGGAAGGCCTTCTCACATTATTCTAACAAATCAATCATTATACCTGTTTTTTAGGACTGAAAATGGCCTTTCAAAATAGGGAAATTCTTGGATGGATGTTCGATAATATCCCACTAACCCCAAAAATCTTCGAATATCAATAATGTTCTATGGCTTCTCCCAAGACACAACTACTTGAACATTCTCTGGGTCTACAGAAACACCTTCCTCTAAGATGATGTGTCCCAAAAACTGTACCAAATTGATCCAAATCTGACACTTCGATAGCTTGGAATATTGCTCATTCTCTCTCAGAGTACTTATGATGATGTCAAGATATTGGGCGTGATCATCATGAGTCTTTGAGTACACTAATATGGATTCTACAAACACCACAAGAAACCGATCCAGATATTGAGGGAAGAACCTATTCATCAAGGCCATAAACAATATTGGTGCATTTTCTAAAAAAAGGAATTACAAAAAACTCATATATGTAGAATATGATATTGTTTCTTTAGAGTCATGAAGTTAAACTTCTGGTAATTGACATAGAACCTCAAACTTCTCTCTGAGTTCTTTGAAAACAAAACAGGCGATCCCCAAGGTGACATACATGGATGGATAAATCCCTTATCCTCCAACTCCTCTAATTGATTCATGAGATCATGAAGCTCTATCGATTCCATTCTGTACGATGGTATAGATACCAGCTCATCCCTTAGTATGATCTCAATAGTGAATTACATATCTCTTTCAGTTGGCAGCCTGAAGAATTATTCAAGAAACACATCCGGAAACACCTCCACTATTGGTGAAATGTTTTTAGGTTTTACACCTCCTTAATTTATAAAAGGACTAGAAATTTTTGTTGTGAGCTCCCCCAATTTCTATATAATTGGCCTTACCCAGCCTACATAGATAT
The DNA here is from genome assembly GCA_963277665.1 of Viscum album. NCBI lineage: Eukaryota > Viridiplantae > Streptophyta > Magnoliopsida > Santalales > Viscaceae > Viscum > Viscum album. Next base: position 1,959,982,922 of record OY728140.1, read on the forward strand.
TCCACTATCCTTGGTGAATATAGTGGTCACCCTTAGGAGATATAAGAGTCAGTATCCCCTAATAAAAATTAATGTGGGTTTAGTATGTGACTAACTAGTCCATACAAATTATTAGGTCGAAATATAACATGTAATGAATATAGGGATCCTAGAGAAAATGATACTCCACGATCTCCAGAGAACATCCCTTGAAAATACAAATTTCTGTAGACTGTGCTCCCAATAATGTATTTCTAGTCAAAACCCAACTCACAAACTTCACCACTAGGTTTATTCCACTAACAATAATTGAAAATATAAATTAATGAGATAAAATAGTATAAAATAAGAAATTAGATGATATATAAGCTACCAGAATAGTATCTATAATTATAGAAGGTCCATCCTCACTATCCAAAAGTGTTGGCTGCACCACATGATAATTTCCTACCCCTCTTCCTTATGATTCTATATGACTACCCTGAGTATCAATACTCTTCTGATATGAGAACTCTTACCCAGAAGCACTATGTCTAATACCTCTACCACCTCAGCTAGTAAAACTCTAGATGCCAAACTAATATAGAACAAAAGATCACCTTCCCTCAACCTGATTTGTTCTATCTCATCCATCACTAACCCTATGTTGTGAGTTACTACATGAATTTTTTAGATGTCCCATATTTAGATAGCCTCATAATTCTACTGGTGGGTGGGGAAATTGTTACCGAAAGTGTCCCATCTTAACACCCTAGTGAAAAACACACGTGTAAGGTCATTTGAAACTAATCCCCCGACCTGTGTATTATGATTCCCATTGCTCTTGATAAAATTTTCATAGAAATTCTTTATACTCTTAGAAGTTGTACCCCTGGTTATGCATAAGGAACCACCTATCCTGCATTGGAAGCCTCCCTTAAGTTCCCCTCATCTATGAGATCCCTATCCACCACATCATAAAATTACATTAACCTAAAAAGGATAACTTGGGACTTAATCCCACACTTAATTACTTCATAAAGAAATCACACTAAAGTTGTATCATCCCATACTAACACTAGAGAAAAGAATTGAAAATATTTAAAGCATCTACCATTTTCCATCACATACTTACTCCCTTGATTCAATCTCATGAACTCAATAACTCTCTCCTGCCTCAGTGTCTCTTGGTATAAGTGATGCAGTAACTTCTCTAAAAAGTCCTTCCATAGCATACCCCCAGCCTGTCTAGCCCACACAAGAAATTCCCACCAGTGATTCAGTGATCCTTGTATCGTATAAGTGGCTAACTTAAACCACTTCTCAGTAAGAGTATCTATGTCATCAAGTATCATCTCGATGGACTCAACCCAGAACATAACTCTCTCAGGTCCACCATCTATAGTAAAAATTAGAGTGTGTTGTAACTAAAAATCCTTTTTCTGGTTATAAAATATCTTCTTAACCCATATGGGGCATCATTATATGAATTTAATGAAGCAAGAAAAGTTCTATAAGAACTTATCCCCTTCTTCCTCACCTGACACTATTTGTGCCTCTAGTTATACCATTATAGGATCATCCACCGCCTTGTTCCCCAATCTTCCCCTCAACAACAATCCTCGTGGAGGCATAACACTGTAAATCAAAATGTGCACCATAGGAAATAGTTTTAAAATTAATACATTTAATAAAAAGCAAGATCACAAGGAGTCACAAAAAGTATTTTTTCCCTAGTCTCACCACACGGTCAAAATTGATGTGCTATATGTACCCTTAACCATTATACACCCAGGTATTGGTTAACAAGGGTAAGCTCATTCTCATTATTAAAATTTAATTAGACAACCATTTATTCACATTTTTATTCAGTTTACCATTCTCAAATTCATATTAGGAACCATTTTCAATTTAATTTCGCAATTAAGGAAAACAGTTCCATTTTAACAACTTACCCATAACTTGTTTTCTAGGAGGGCCTAAAATGATGCATGTCAGAATAACCAGAGTGTCTAGAATGATTCATGTAAAATCATCTCCCATTACATACCGAGCCATGTCTCTAATCTCAAAAAATAAATGAAACAATAATCACATCACAAAAAAAGTGTGTCACCCAAGGTTAAATAATATTCAGCTATAATAGAAAATAGTGATAACAAAAAAGGCCTAACTTTTTCTAGTCTCTTATCTAGATTTTACAGAAAAGTAATACAAAAGAAAAAATAGAAAAATGGGCTCTGATACCACTTTTTAACATCCCAACATAGGTGACACACACTAGTGACCTGAGCTAATCCATCTCTTGAGCACAAGCATGCATTCCTGTATACTAGAGGTTGCCGACTACCAATGAGGGTCTAGTAAATCAATAATGGGGAGACTATACCCTTTTTTATTAGATTAACACATCAAAGGAAAAAAAATAAAATATAGGATAATATTATATAATCATAATAATACCAATATCTTTAAGATAAACAAATATAGAAATACAATATCCAAATGAAACAAAAAACATTCCATGCTAAGGTATGTGTCAAGTGTCTAAAGTGAAATCTGAAAGGAAGACACCTAAGACTCCAAAGAGGTTCCCAAACCTTATCTAGTTCCCTCATCCAAGCTCCATTCTCAGATTAGCAATCTTACCCAGGACCATTGAACATAACCTATCTTATAACACTAATGTATTTTCAGGTACCAAGTAGGAATCTAAGTAGGGTGTGAGTAGAACTCAGTAGGTGACCACAAATGATGTCTAAAATGAATCCAGTAAAAAATAGTGTATTCAGTTGTATAAATAAATAAGTATATTGTTTAATTAAATAGTTATCATATTATCAAATATTCGTTATTTGAACACATAAACCCCTAGGTTTCCGTGAACACCCGAACCTCAATACCTGCTTCTGCCCATGATGGAGTCTAAATTATATCTCATTTTCAAATAACAATTCAATAAACTAATTGGCTTTCAACATCCTTTTCATTTCAGCTTATTAAAATGGCATATTGGAAGCATAGTCCAATGAAACCAATTTGGGTATAGTCATCATGCTTAGGAATCTCTGGGATTCAGAATCAAAAAACAATGCCCCACACATGTTTATCACTATGGGATTTAGAAATAGTAGACCATGTCCCACTCTCATGGGCTTTGGATACACTAGACCATGTTACACACACTTTTATCAAAAAAATTATCACTATTGTCTTCAGAAATAGTAGACCATGTCCCGTTCACATGGGATTTGGAAATAATAGACGATGCCCCACACCATTTTTCAAACATTCAAATATATATATATCACCAATACAAAAATTCTAAATGACATCAATTAAGATTAATCAACATTATTCATCTTACCACAATGATCTTCATTAATTAATCTAAAAATTAATTAATCACACCCATACCATTAATTAATTCTATAATTAATTAATCACTTAAATTATGTTAATTAATTCCTCAATAATTAAATCCATTTCATAAATTTCAATATCTTATAATTAATTTGACGATTAATTATCTAATTAACAATCTTAATATCTCATAATTAATTCACTGATTTATTATTCAATTCATAAAATCAACATCTCATAATTAATTCACAAACTAATTATCTCAAATGAGCATCCAAATATGACATAATTAATTTCTCAATTAATTATTCCCAAATCCCTCTATTTCACAATTCCTTCATTAGTTATTTCACCCAAATTAATTAATTAAATTTAGAACATCAATTGATAAACAAACCTAGAAAATATAAAATTTGAACACAAGTAATCATAATCAAGACTATGGGATTTGAATTTTAGACAACCTACCTCAATTTGTTGATGATGGGTTTCTCAATGAAAATTATTAAAATTGAGAGAAAACAATGTAGAACAAGATCCAAATATATAACCCTAAAATAATATTAAATAAATAAAGATCTATTAGATCAATATGCAGATCAATAAACCTAGATTAATATTATTTAAATAAATATATTGATCTAGATAAAATTGAAGATAACTACCACAAAAAAAAGATAAAACAAAGGTGGATGAATTGGAAAACAACTGGGCCAGATCAACTTACACAGAGGGACGATGATCTTCAATCCGAGCATAAAATCTTGAATAATGAATGTTATATAGCCTTGGAATCCATTCAAAAACTCTAAAATCTCAAAAAAACCTAGTTGGTTTGAGTTTGGGTTGAATAGGTTAGGTTTTGGGGGTTTGGGTGGATTAAAAACTAATTTTTGGTCTATTTAAAATATCATGCACAGTTTCTTAGGCAGGACACATGGTTTTCCCTAACAATGTGCCAACTAGGCACCCATTATTTTTGTGGTGCATAGTTTGACAAACCGTGCACCAGACATGAAAACCCCCACTATCCTAGGTTTCATGGTTACCCAGTCTTGGGAACACTATTTTCCCTAACCATGCACCTACCATGCAAAACAACATTTTCTTATAGTTTTCTCAATTTCCACGCAACCACACCCCATAGTAAAACCCAATTAAAAGAAGTTGGCATACGTGAAATTGTACTTGAAAACTCATCTAATTTAACTCCAAAAAAGGTTGGGATCTTACAATATAATATAAGAAATTTCATTATATTCTTTGAGATATATAATGAAATTTCCTCATCGGATACATTATTATAAACAATCATGATAAATAATGAGATTGTAATGTAAACCATTACCTTCAGTTCCAATTGATTTGAAATTTATATAATCTCATTTATAATAAGTTTAAATTTTTTATAATTATATAACATAATCAAATATATACTTATAATATAACATATGACCACCTTATAACATTTCAACACCCATTTATTGATAATTCCTTACAAAAACCGTTGTTTAGGGTGTTAATGTTTCATTTTTCCTAAGAATTTTGGTTTGATAGTTTCAATACTTGAAAATTGATCATTGTTACATAATATAAAAAATTTTATAATGATATAAATATCATATATAGTCATTATATATACATTTAGATTCATCTATAAAAGGTAGTGATAGAAAAATGAATTACATTGTTTTTGGAGATAGAAAGCCATATATACACTTGAACGCTATTCAAAGGATGGAATAAAGGGAGTTTAATATTAATTCACCTTTATAGAATAATTATATTATCATATATATTTTTTAAATATATCATTATTACCATCCATTTAAATTAGAATCAAAAAATTAATCACATCGCTTCGTGGTGGTGGTGGCCCACACGTATCCATGAGGGACATTATCACATTCCAACAGATTAAAAGGTTAGAAGGTATATATGATATTGTAATTATAGAAGAATTATTATATCATAAAAATCATATATATTATTTAAAAATACCATAATAACAATACATGAATCATGGGGATGAGAAATGAATATTATCGCTACGTGGAGGTGATAGTCCACATGTACGCACTGGCGATACTTTCAATTATCATTTGATGGAAATGTGTTGAATATTTATGGTTATATAATCATAATAAAATCAAATTATATTTATGATACTAAAGTTATTATTTCATAATTATTTCCAAATATTTATTGGAGGTATAAGAATAAATAATTTGAAAAAAGTCAGGTAAGAAGATTACCTCTTCTTTGGGAGACCTCCCATAGATCCTTTGTTAAGGACCCTTGGAATGGTTCTTTAAGATGATCAGAACATATAAATAGTTACTAGGTAAGTTTATAATATATTAGGGTAGGTTTTTGTCATGATATAAAGCTTAAAGATATATTAATAAGTTAAATGAGAGGTGTCCTTTTATAAGTGGGGGAGGTGACACACTTGGTATTTATAACATGATTAAATTATAATAATTTCATTATTAAGAAAAATGATTCAAATTTCTAGATATTTAAGTTGGGGTAATTTTATTTTTTAATATTCTCATAAAATAGTATTTGGAAAATTTTAATTGGAAATTTCACCCATATCACTTGGTTTAACCCATGGTAAACCCATTTTAACTGTAATTGTGGTGACAAATTTTTATATTTTTTATTATTCATTATGAAAAAAATTAAAAGTGTCTTATTTAGAAAATTTATATATTTGAATACCCAATATTTAACTCCTTTTTAAAAATTATATTTAAAAAAATTTCTAAAATTACTTTTAAAACAAACTCACAAAATGAGGCAAAACCCGATTTAAAAAATGTTTTATAAAGTATATAATGTTTTAATACAAAAATACACCTCAAATTAATTACAATTACCATAATTAGACTATTAACAATATAAAGTAACCATATTTAATTCAAAAACATTTTAAAACATAATGTAACTTTGTAAATGATTGAAACAAAAAAACATTCTTGAATATAAATCTATATTTTTCACTATTCATCAAAAAATTAATCTATTTTGAAAATTCTTAAAAGATCACTCTAATTTTTTTGACATTTTTATTTCAAAAATGATGCTAATTTCATCAAATAAATTTTACAATGGTGTAAAATAATTAACTACATTAGTTTTAAATAAAAATGAATAAAAATCATTTTGGAGGAAGAATATATTTTTAAAACATATAATGATTTTATTAAAAATTGAGTACTTATTTATGAATATATTTTATTTTTCTATTTTTCTAATTTTTTTAAAATTGTTTTATTCCTATTCATAACACTAATTTAAATTATAGGTCATAATGGGATACTATATTACAGTTCCTTTAGAATCGAGTTTGCTTATGTCATGAGCTATTGAAGAAAATAAATTTATTTAAGGAGAAACATATCATAAAATATATGGTGTTAAATTATTACCCACTCCAAACGAATTTCAAAATCAAAATTATATCACTCCAGTATAAAAAAATGAGCATATATTTTTTTCATGACTTCCTCATGTTCCAATGTAGCTTCTTCAAATTTCTAATTCCTCGAGAGAAATTTATCTTGGTGAGTAGTCTCATTCCATAGCATGTTTTCTCAAAGATCCATGATTCATACTAGTTGTTATTCATAAGAATTATCATACATCATTAGTTTCAACTCTGACTTTATTACATGCTACAAATTTGGTTTGTAACTCCTTATAAGAGACAGATGGAACACAACAAGTACTTGTAAGAGGTTTGGTGGAAGAACCAAGAGATAAGATACCATACCAACCCAATAAAGAATCTTGAAGGGGAAAATATAAAGAGTGCTTATTTTTCAATTATTTCAGAATCTCATAAACTTATTCCATGTATAAATTCATAGGAATACCTTCTCACCAACTTAAAATTTTGTATTTTGTTTATTATTATCATCATAACTTTTCTATCGACTCTAAGATACCTCAATGTGTTTCTAAATGGCTCGGACTTTCTATTCCATTTTCCCAGTTAGATCACATACTAATAGATTTAATTCTCAAACATTCTCCTAATATATTAGTGTTCTGCACTTACTTCCATAATGGGATTCATCTGGATCCATATAAATTCTTGAGTTAAATCTGTTATAATAAGATAATTTAACAATAGGAAAATATTGAACCCAAACACCATTAAAATACATAAAACAGAACCTAAACTTATACTCTAAGGTTTTAATAGTATCTTAGACTATCAATCTATCTATGGATGATAATAAGAAACTAAACTCAATTATATATCTAATTCTTACATAAAACTCTGCTATAACTTTGAGGTAATCCTCAGATCCCAATCAGATACAATATAATGTGGTACTATATAAAACCATACTACCTAATTAATTTATATTATATTTAGTTGATTATGGTAGAAATATTTTATGATATAAATGAATTTTTCTAACTTTTTAATGTGATAAACTACCACCCAAATATCATTATGCACTTTATAATTTTTTGGGATTTTGACAAACAAATATATGGAGATGTTTTCCCATTTCCATTCTAGTATGGGTAATGGATTTAACATCCCCTTAGAATTCTGTTTCATAGCCTTACCTTTATAACATAAAAATAAATGAGATTCCTATTCTATAATATATATTTTCATGATGTCTCACTAGAAATACTCTTTTATTCCTTATACATCTTTGTAATTCTAGTATGAATAAAGAATTATAAACTATAAAAATTATCCAATTGATTCTTCATCATGTCTGGTATTAATGGGACAGAAACATGGTTCCTTAATCTTATCATTCAATCCCAATTAAGGTTAAAATTAGAAACATTTATGACCTTCTTTTTCAGTTCTACATCTCCCTTTCTCGCCTCTTAAATATTTACCTTGATAGATAGTTGAGCACTCTTTGGAGAATTATAAGATTTTACCCTTCATTAAAGACTTCAAGATCCATCCTTTGAAAAAATATATATATTATATATTTTGTTATCGTCATCATAGATAAGATAGAATGATCCTTTTGAATTAAAGAATTGGCCTTCTTAATAAATTTACCATGGTGGTAATGTATCCGAAAATAATAATCCTTAATCATTCCCAACAATATTATTTGGCGCATATTCAGATCTTTCTAAGTGAATTTATATTTTAAAAATCTATGATTTTTATATATGTCACAAATTTATCTATAATGATAGTTCCTATATATCTTTAATACTAAAATTACTATAGATAACTCCAAATCATGATTTGAGAAATTTTTCTCATGACCCTTTAATTTTTGTAAGGCATAAGCTATCCCTATATTATTCTACAAGAGGATACATCACAATAAATTCATTGGCGAATCACTATAAATCACAAACCCTTACCCACTATAGGGTAAATTTAGAATATGTACACTAACTAACCTTCTCTTTAGTTCTGTGAAATTTTTTTCACATTAAATTTTCCAAAGGAAGTTGGATCCCTTCAAAGTTAACTTGACTAGTAGATAAATAAACCATGAGAAATTATTGAGAAATCATCTATAATATTCAACTATAAAAAGAAAACCATGGATCTTGTTACAAAGGCCTGGCTAGGAAAATTTTCAATAATTTTCTTATTTTATGGATGCATTGATATGCCGTTTCTTGAGATTATGAGACCCAAAATTGAAAAAAACATTGATCCAAAATTCACACATTCAAAATTTTCCATACTAATTATCCTTTCATAGGGTATTTTGTACAATCATCAAGTGATCATCAGGATTTTACTTTATATTTGAATACATAATAAATCACCTATTTAGACTACCACAAACTGATCAAGGTAATCTCGAAATTCTATAATCATTAAATCTCTGAAGATATCAGGGGAATTAGAAAGATCAAATGGAATCACTATAAATTCACAGTGTCCATATTTTTTTGGAATGTTATCTTGGGTATATCATCCTTATTTACCTTAAATTGATGATATATATAATTAATTTCAATCTTGGAAAATTATTGAGACCCAAAAAGTAGATATAAAAATCATAAATAAGGGGTAGAGGATACTTATTCTTGATAGTGATCTTGTCATATTCCCTATAATCAATGCATAGTCCCATTAATCCCTATTTCTTATTAAAAAAATAACTAGTTCACCCTAAGGTGATGAACTTGGCCAAATTAATCCCTTGTCAAGGTTATCCTGGACTTACTTCTTCAATTCCCAAAACTCAATCAGGGCCATTCTATATGGATACTTTGAAATAGGTGTAGTAGTAGGTAGGTTTTCTATTAAAAACTAAGCCTCACAATTCAGTGGAAGACAAGGAAACTCTTCCAGAAAGAAAATTCCAAAATTCCATAAAAAATAATATATTCAAAGTTGACTTCTCCCTCAACCATTTTTGATTGACACCCCTTCTGAATGAGAATCTAGACTTATATAATGGATGTGATTTCTTATAGATGATTATATTTACCATTACACTAATAAATGGTAATAGGTTGGTTTAGAAAATCCACTTAGAATTAACTTCATTTGAAATTAAAGTGGAATTTATTTTGGGAAATCTAATCCATTTCTAAGATAACATTGAATTTAAAAAGAGTGATAATAACCATATTTACAGGAAGTACTTTCCCATAAATTTGAACTAGAGAAGAATCATAGCCTTAAGATGTGATCATCGTACCATTAGGGGTTCTGAAATATAATTAGAGATCTAATAATTAATGTGGTATTGTGATACCCTTAAAAATTATTTATTTATAAAATATTTGATAGATCTAGAATAAAATAAGATATTTTCATTTCTATATTGGATGGTAAGTATACCTTTCACCACTTTGTTATTATACCCCACATCAGAAGTTGTGATCACGTGAGATTTCCCTATGTATATGTAATTTAGGTAATTTTGACATCCATCATTATTATTAACCTTTAAATATAATAATTGGTTATAATAATTCCCATAATCCATGAATTTGAAATACTAGAGTGTGGGTGGTGGATTGTGTTGTTGGTTTTCTCCCTCATTATCTAACTTCTTCTTCCCATCACTTCTGCATTCAATTTCCTAATGAAATTTCATTCCACACTAGAAAAATTTAATAGTTCACTTAAGATAATTACCACTATGTTTCCTTCCACACATTCAACATTAAGGAATTTTCATTTTTTTCTCTCCATGTTTTTTATAATTTTATTTGAATTCTATATTTATTTTCTTATCAAAACCATGAGATTAGTTGGTAACTAAAAAATCCATTTCAACCTTTATAGTACATCAAATGATTCTCTCATATCTACTAAATTCCCTTATGAATAATTCCTATTAGATACTTGTTTTTAAATAATGGAATAATCGATTAACCTTTCTTCTAGGTTGGATAATAACACTAAAATCCTACCTCACTGTACTTGTAAAATGTTTCTCCTAGGTACTAAAAGATTCATTATACTCTTGCATTATCTCAAGGAATTCCTTGTCAATTTTTATATGAATAATAAGACGAATGTACTTATTGAGAAATATTCCCTTAAAATCACCCCTCTCCATGGGTTTAATATCTTTCTATTGCTGTATTTTTTTAATTAGAGTCCACCATTGATCTTATTTTCCATCAAAATGATTAAAAACAAAAATAAAATTTTAATTCTCTACACACTGGATAATAAAAAATATGTTTTCAGTGGTACAAATCTATTACTGAGAGACTAGTGGATTAGTGTACACACTAAAATAATTTGGATTCTACCTCATGAAGAACACAAAATAATGTTATTCCATACTTTTCTCATTTGAAAGCTTAACTTGATTCGTATCTTGAGAAATTTGTATTATAATAACAATAATATTTTTCATTCCATATCCAATAATTTTTTTTATTATGAGTAAAATCATTTCATTTTCTATCATATTCAGAATTAACATGATTCCTTCAGGTTTCATCTATTGAGTAAAAATAAAAATAATAGTTTAAGTAATAATAATTATAATGAGAATAATTAAAATAATTGAAAATTAATTATTAGATGTCAAAATTATGAAAAATTATTTTCAATATATGAAACATCAAGTTTATCCAAGGTCATTCATGTTCATCATCCATTCAATTCCTTCTTAATGGTTCATAAACAAAATGTGAGTTTTCCAAGAATATACCCTATAAATTTCAAACTAGGTGTATAGTAAGGGCACACTCACCATGAACACAAATGAGGGGAAAGATAATCCCAAAAAACTCTTTTTTGGGTTGTTAATTATAGATGTGATTTCCAAAAACACTTTTATAATTGGAATATCCATACAAAGATGATTGTTTGAAAAACCACATTAATTTCATTACCATAACCTAAGAAACTCTGCTGTACATAAGACTATACTAAGAGTTCTTACTAAATTTTTCTCATCCTAGTTTCTAAAGTTAAATAATCCTTACTCTCATAATAACTATATATAATCAGGCATTTTATACATAAATATCACATATTATTGTATGAATATTCAATAACTAAATTTTCGATTAATGCCAGAATTGTATAGGTCTCGTATCTTTAAAAACATTGGTACAAAAACAACTTGTTCATAATATATCTACATTATATCCCACTAGGTGATTCATAACTATCACCATTTATAAAAATATCTTACTTAAAACCATTAATCATAACTTTGGGAGATGAAACACAATAAAGGGTGAGATATAATCGAGTCATGACCTAAATCCTCGTAGTTCATAATACATGTATCATAAAGGAATTAAAGAACGTGATCCATGAAAGCATAATATTGGCATAAGAAATGAGGTTTTTCAATATAGACATGTATAAAAAATTATTTTCTTTAGTAGTCCAAGACCAATTATGGGACTATCAAAATGGATTGAGTTCACTCCCAAAACAATTATATTAGTCAAGGTTCACTCCCAAGAATATCTTAATGGAAATATTTTTTACTAAAATGGATTCACGTCCCCTTATTGTTTTTATTATATCATGATTTATCTATATTTAACAAATGTATTAGAAGTATATATAATTCTAGGACCACCCATAACATAATTTTAATCATATATGTGTGACATAAGATCATAAAACATTCATTATAGTATAACATGTGGAAGGAATATAGGTTTCATAAAAATGTTTTTATCATAATAATAAAATATCTATATAAATAATAATCATGGTATCCTTATATTTTATCCCCAACAAATAACAAGTAACATTATTGGATGTAATCATATTTGAAAATTTCTTTAAAAGATCACGTGGAATATTTCATAAAGAAAATAAACATTTCATATTGGAATTAATTATTTAGAATATAAAAATTTTCAAAATAAATTTTATTTTAAAACTACTTTGAGAATCTATAATTTAATCTTCAATGTATTTAGTGTTCACGATGAGAAGAAATTATATTCATGCTCTATATGATAAAAAATAAACCTTTCACATTTTAGATAAAATTTCATAAGTACCTCATTTAGAAAATAATAAGAAGATTATTTTAATTTTTTTAAAAATTAAATCATGGATAAAAATCAATTTAAAAAATAATAGGTTAATAAAAAAATTGTTGAAAATATTTTTTTTAAAACATGTATATGGAAGAGAATGGATTTTGGACCAAGGATACAAATAATTCATCTTTACTTAAGGACATTATTTCAGTATCTTGAGTACTTTAAGGGATAAAAATGAAGAGAAAACATGAATTATTCAAAAAAAAATCATAGGATAAGAAAATTTATGATATTATTGATATATAGATAATAAAATCTCACCATATTTAATTTAATTATAAATAATCCAGATAAATAATGTTATTGTATCATAAACCCTTACCTAAAGATCCAATTGTTTTCAAAGGATATAGGCTCCTATATAATAAATTTAAATTTATTTTAATTCATTAATATATATATTTATATACTTATAATTTCATATATGATACCCTTATAACATATCAATACCTATTTATTAATAATTCATTATTAAAATAATCAATTTTGATGTTAATGTTTCATTTTTCATGATAATTATTATAGGGTAGTTCTGATCCATGTACATTCATCATAGATCCCTCATATCTATAATTTTAATAATTATATGAATATTTTATATATTCATTTTAAGTATATATATACTTATCCATAAAGTATAGTGATATAAAAATGAATTACACCATTCATGGAGACGGTAAGCCATAGGTAAGCGTGATAACTGTTTTCAATTTTCAATATATGAAATGAAAGAAAGTTAAATATCAGTTATCAATCATAGAATAATTATTATAAATAAAATATAATCAAAATTTATTAAATGTACCATCATTTGTATCTATCTAAATTAGATTAAAAAAATGAATCATATCACTTTTTGGAGGTGGTAGTCCACACATATAAATGAGTATTGTTATCATTTTCTAGAATATTGGATGTTAAGAAGAATGATATCATATTTTAGGTAAATAATAATAATTAAATCATAAACATAATATATGAAATTTAAAACAAACATAATACCCATCCTTGAATGTTGGCGATGAAAAATTAATTGGATCGCTATGGGGAGGCAGTAGTCCACACGTACGCACACACGATACTTTCACCTCCCATATTTTGAAATAGAGGGGAATATTTTTTGTTACATAATAATAATAATATTTAAGTATATTTATAATATTTAATTTATTATTTTATGATAAATACCATATATTTATATGAGGTAGTATAAGAATGAAATTGAAAGAGGCCTGATAAGACAATTACATATCCTTCATTTAGGGATGTTTAGAAGATATTTTTTAAGACTTTTGTCTATCTAGAATTCCCAAAGTGGGGTAAAGATGAGAATAAAGTGGTGTCCTTTTATAACCAGGGGAGAGGACATACATTGAATTTATTAAAAGATTAAATTATAATAAAGTAATTTTCTTAGAAAATGATAAAATATGGGTAGATATTTGATGGTTGGTATAATAATGTATTAAAATGTATATAAAATAGGACATAGAAAAATGTAATCAATAATTTCCCCCTTATATCTTGGTTAACCTCCAGTAAAACAGTTTTAACCTTAACCACAATTACATTTTTTTATTATTTCCATTATTCATTATAATAAATTATGAAATTAGAATCATTAAAATATTTTTAAAGTATGATTTAAAATATTTAACCCATTTATAAAATTCAATTTTTAAAAGTGTAATAAAATAAATTTTAAAATAAACTCACAAAACACCGTAAAATCTGATTTCCAAGAATAAGTGTTTTCTTTAGTATAAAATGTTTTTATTAAAAAATTCACTTAAAATTAATTCCATCGAACATAATTAGATTATTAATAATATAAACTAACAAATATTTTTATAGTTTCTTATTAATATGGAATGTTACTAGAATGGATGAATATGGTAATGGTTATGGATTGGAATTGAATGTGTGATAATTTTTGATAAATTTTAAATGAGGTAATAAATGGTAAATGGAATCGATGTATGTGGGAAATGGTTGATGAATAGTTTGTTTTTAAATGTGGATAATACACTGACATAAGGAATATAATATTTCACATGAAATGGAAACACTGTAAATAGAAAATTATATAAATAAATAAGTGACTGTGAGGTTGTTTTCTGTAGATAGTGGGGGATGGTTTACATTACTGTAACAAATATGGTTGTTAGTCTTTCATAGAGGTGATGATATTGTTATTCTGTGTTTTGTGTGTGGCTATTTTGTGTTAACACATAGTTTGGGATTGTTTTTTAGTTATACTATATATTTTTTTCTTATTCTTTCACATGCCCCACTTGAGTTAGATAACCTCTCTAATGCGAAAGGGTTTTGGGTTTCATCTATTATTTCCAATATTTAGGTTGGAATGTAATCATATGGATAGCTACTCAATTTCCCCCAGTATTCCATCTAGATGTATTTTGGGCTATTATGTATCAAGGTAGGTATATGAATACATTCTAGAATAGATTAATGTTGAGTATGTGATATACTAGAAGACCCTATAGGATTACTAAGATGATATTTCATGGAAGGGCTCGTGCATTTTTTGGGGGATGGAATGCGGTTGATGTTATTTAGGTTCATGATACCCTATTATTTTGGATATGTGATTGTGATATGGTTTTTGGTGGTGGATACGTTATGATTATGATAATGATTAGGCCATGGTTTGTATTTTTTTATTGTGATATGACATATACTTTATGCTGCCACATGGGTGTGAAAGGTATAGGAGAACCGTGACATTTATTGTTAGGATATGAGAGATTAAAATTATTTGGGAATTGAGTGTGGGTTAGCTTAATGATATATATTTTTATATTTTTTATAATATTTGGATGCAATACCTATTGAGTGATCCTTGTGAGGTTAGGTAATTGTTTTCCTGTTGTATTTTTGAGTAATTTCTACTACATATTCACTGAAGCATTAGTATGATTATACCACATTTTGATGAGATGTATTTAGGATGATCCTACTAATTATACATATATTCTCAATCCTATACATAAAAACTCACCGTCAAGCTTCAAGGAGGGAGTTATAGATCAGGATAAACATTACTAACAAGGACCTTGGCGCTACTGAGGAGTCACTATCATAGGTATTTATTTTCTATATTCATTTTGGAGAGTTGTTTCTATATGAAATTTATATGAATCATAAGATGATGTTTTTATTTTATATATAGATTCTTTTATATCTTTTTATACTCTGATTTATTATGAGGGTAATTCATCTTATTTGTGTGATAAAACCCGCCGTGATAGTTTCAAAATCATAGATTATTAGATTCGAGTTTTAGGGGTCAAACATTTATCCACTGTAAGCCTAGGAGGTATTCTGAGTCGGGGTCTGTTGTAACAAATAATGTTAGAACACTATTCTTTATAAGTTGTATTAAATTTTATTATTTTTTGTTTTTGGAAAAAAATTATTTTGAACTGAATGTGGGATTGAAATCCTATATAGAAAATGAAATTATGAATGTTTTATTAGAAAGTTGATGTATAATAAAACATGCATCAATGCCCTATTTATGTTTTGAATAGAAAAATGATATCTAAAAAAGGATTTACCGAGTATTATTGGGAGATATGATAATCAATAAAAATATATATTAACTGGATAAATATATTTAGTACTAAGGCATTAACACTTTACATCTTCCCCACATATAAAATTATGTAATATAATCATTTCATTATTACTAAACAAAAAAACATTAAATCAAGAAAATTATATTAGGTATAAACACAAAAAAGTCATCTAAAACCTTATTGTGGGTTTTATTAATAAATTGATAGGAAGTCAAATCTATATTAATCACATATATGAGAAGAGATCTTAAGATAAAAAAATAAATTAAAATTGGGAAACCATGATTTAAATGATATTACAATCATTTTAAAAATTAAAACTCTGTAAATAAAAGGAGAAAATAATTTTAAGCAGTCCTTCGTAAAATGTAGTTGAAAGATACCAAAGATTTACCATTACTGTGATTATTTCTAATAAATTATTTTAACACTTTGTTTCAATAGTTAGGCTAAAAATTTACCAATATAATTAATTTTAATTCTAGTTACTATTTTATGTTCTAATTTACTATTTATTTTTACTCTATGCAAAATTTTAATCTCGTTTATAATTTTGGACTAGCCCAAAAAAATTTAAAACTCAAATTATGATACTTAATTAATTAAAATGAGTATAATAGTAGGTTAATGTTTATCTAAAGAGGAAGTAAAATTAGTTTCATTATATTTTGAAAAAAATTTAATTTTAGTAATTTGGAGAAAGTGGTGAGATAGGATTGGTTGGATTTGATTTTGAGAAAATGAATGAAGAAAGAAAATTGAAAAAATTGATTGTTTTGAGATTAGATTTCAAAAAATGGGCCAAGGTTTTGTTATTTTTGTGATTATTTGCAATTTAATTTTAGGAAATAAGTTATTTAATTCATTATTAATGTTAGATTCGATATTAGGAAGATTCAATGATCATGGTTTCTCCTCCTAAAGGCAGAAATCTGCTATTTCCCTTGCTCCTGCAATTTAGGGTTTTTCCAAATGAAGTTTGTTTCAAT
The DNA here is from genome assembly GCA_963277665.1 of Viscum album. Lineage (NCBI taxonomy): Eukaryota > Viridiplantae > Streptophyta > Magnoliopsida > Santalales > Viscaceae > Viscum > Viscum album. The sequence goes on from OY728140.1 coordinate 1,960,000,347, forward strand.
AACATATTTTAAACTAATTTCCATTAAATTTGACAATGGTCATGCCAAATTTAGTATTTTTTGTTTTTATATTTTAGGGTTACTTTCAGATACTACTATCAACGGTTATGATAAATAGAAAATAAATGTATTGGAAGTTAAAGACTAAATTATAGAAAACTAAATACATGAATAGAAAAAAACAATTATTCCAATGAACCTTCCCACTTTATTTTCATTACCATAACATATAGTGGGTTTACCCCCTCATCCAAGTGATTAGAGAAATAGAGGTAAGGATAAAAGAGAGATAAAGCATAATGAAAAGGGAGATGAACTCGGGAAGGGCCCTACACAACACAACTTCTTGCTCTAAGATTTGGTCTCTAGGGACTCCTTAATAGAGGCAGGCAATCCCTCCATTAATATTCTTTATATAGGCTATGATATTGATGAAGATCATTACGAATTCTTCAAAAAGTGGTCCATCGCAGGTCCGATGTCAAATATTATGCCAAATATTGAAGATACATAGAAGCTATGCATTATAATTTGATCCCATGAATTTACACATGGTGTAAATTATTACATGACATTTAAATTTTAATGTTGATTTTATTCACTTCATTATGTGTCCCTATTTTCACAGTTTTCATTGGTACATGATGTGTAATGATTAAACAATGTGTATTGTCTTTTTTCTTCTATGAAATCCTTTTTTTTCAACACACATTTTTTTTCCATGGGGTTTTAGCTGAGTGGAACCCACTGGTTATACCAATCACTCTCTATGGGAAATTGAACATGCTTGAGTTCTACTAGACTCATACACAGTGCATATTATGAAAAGTGCGATTCAAATCCATTGTTTAGCAAGGGAATGTGGTGTGTACTTGGGTTTGGTAGGGGCCCCCTATTGGGAGTCGGTGTCAGCAACCGACATTTTTCCCATGGGGTGTTAGCTAAGAGGTTCTCTCTAGTTGTACCCCTCACATTCCATAGTAACTAGTGTAGGATCAATCCACAATATACTCGAACATAGTGTTTATTATGAACATGGTGATTTAAAGTCATTGTTTAGCTAGGGAATGTGGTGCACACTTGGTCTTGGTCGAGCCTCCCAATAGGAGTCAGTGTTAGTAAACCACATTTTTTCAATGATCATCAACTCGGTTGGTGAGGACTCGAAAAGTGAATCCAAGAGACCTGAGTTCAAATCCATGTGGAGACATATTTACGGAAACTGTAGCAGTACTGTAGTAGGTTTTCTTTGGTAATGTAACAGCTAGAACTATTTATCTATTTGGGCCGCTAGGTTACCAGTTTGGGCCTAGAGTCCTTCAAGTCCTTTGGGTCAGGCAAAGACTTCGTCCTAGTAAGGTTTCAGGCCACCTCAAGGCCTTTGGGCCACCTGAAGGACTTTAGGTCACCTCAAGTCCTTCAAGATACATGAAAAATTAAGATACAACTAGACATATTACAAGGAACAAGGCTCCAAATAAGGACTCGGAGTAGGTGTATTCACTAGGGAAGAGATAATCGTACTTGGAAGATTGAGTGGGTATGAAATTTACATTGATACTAGGCTCATGCACCTCTACCCATGCCAGCTAGCCGATTAGCCATGAGAAGGTGTAGAGATGACATCACAACATTTACTAGGGAGGGGTAGTTCCAAGTTGTCTTGTTGGGGATGATTTACTCTAAAACCTACAGTTCATGTAATTGGAACTTAAGACTTTGGGCCTTGTAAGGGTTCCCCCCATCCCTTGAAAGGGGGATTATAAAAAATAAAAAAAAAAGAAGGCCTTTGGTCCATTCGGGTTATAAAATAAGTGTTAATACAATTGGTTATATCTCTGTAATAAGTGTATTTTATAATCATTTCTCCTTCTGTTAGGAACTATTGAATTAATATTCCACACTATGAGGAGTGGTGAATCAATTATGATGAATTTTATTCTTCAAAAACAAATTCACTTTTTGTGGTAAAGTGATGATCTCTTAAAGTCAGTCTATATATAATGTAAATGAGATACACATCAAATATATTTAGATCCATATCCAGTGAGGATGACTATATTCCTAGTGTTTGATAATTATTATACTATACACCAAACCGATCTATTATTATAAAGAAAAACCAAGAGGAAGGGGATTACCTTGAACCATTTACAATATCAGAACTAACTAGTATTTTCCAGAACTGGAATTCTACATTGAAAGACCAAGGAACAAACTTATTGGAGGATGATCTCCAAGAAAATATCAGGTTTCTAAACTATGTCAGGATCCTAATATTTTTCATCATATTATAACAATATTCTATGTTTTAACCTAACAAAACTATCTCATAAAGGGTTTAATATTTTCCAAAATGAGCCCCAATGCTACAATTTCAAGAAAAACATCTCAATAAATCAAAGCCTTTGATTAGTTACTCTGATATCATCCTATTTTCTTAAAGCTCAATATTCACTCTAGGTTTCTTGTATTTTTTTGAGTGATTAAAATTTTCCAATCTTGCTATTCCACTATCATGGATTTTGATCTACATGATTGGAATTTGGAAATAAAAATGACTTCCTCATTTTTTATGAACTTAACTAACCATGACATGTATGGGATCTAAACCTCTCATTTAAAATCACCATGGCATAGTATCGTTTAAAGTGACTATTTAAAAATCAATGTTAGTATATTTATCTATAATTAATGGAATAATCACACCATTTTACCATAAAATTTTATGGGTTTGAACTTTATTCATAAATCACACTTAGTCTACCATAACTTAGTGCAGTCCAAACCATGACATAGTGGTTCTCTATGAAAAACACTATTTATAATGTATTATGTAATGCCTTTTTTGGAACCAATTTCTTATATAGATTTATTCAAATCAAAATTTCATGTGAAACTCCCATTTAATATTCATCTCCCAATTTTACTTTATCCAATCATATATCAATCATTTATTATTGGTTTTAATTCAACTAAAAACAGCATATACAATGCATGATTCAGAGTTATCTTCCTATTTTTCTTTAGCCAAGATTGTGATTATAATTTCTTATAATAAATTTAACTCATCCAAAATATCTTATCCCAAGGAATAAATAAAAATAATATTTCTCATAGGTATTCACCAAATGTGCACAGACTTCCAAAACAATCATTGAAACCACCATGCTTGCCTTCTTCACAATCCACCATCACATAATGCATGAAGAAAATATTATGTTAATTGTCTCATTTACTAAAATTTATTCTTATGAATTTTACATGACTCCTTTAAAACAAAAAATTATTTTAAATCCACATTAATACAAATAAATAATTATCAATAAACCTAACTACTGAATCATGTGTTGTATGATTTGTCAGATTCACCTCCACCATGATTGAACTTTGAGCACCATGTACCATAACCATGATTTCCCATATTAAAGAGGCTGATTAATAGTAGTGAGGGTTGATATAAATAGGTTGGAGAATATACCCATAGGTATGTATCACCATAAAAATAAATTGAAAGAAATATTAGTGGAATAATTATCCTAATATAATAGTATAAAAAAATAGATATCATAGATAAATTCCTTATAATAAAAAATATTAACACAAGCTATTTTAAGATAAATATTCATACATGTCATAAATTTCATATAACAGAGACAAGATCCAAAATGGGAGTATCATATATAGTTTAGTCCAAAATAACCAAAAGAAAAAGATATTTTCACAAATTTTAATGATTTCTAGCTCAGCCTTATCTCCTGATTCCCAACAAGCTCCACTAGACCATACATATAATGTTATAGGACAATTTACCTTAGACAAATCATTAAATAAGATATTTTTCCACAAAACCTAATTAGGGTGTGATTATAACTCATAATTTCACCACGAATAGTGTCCCAATAAAGTCTATAAAATATTGGTCCATACTTGATATAAAAGTCCAGTATGTTAAAAAAAATAACTAACTAACTTTTACCCCTTTGAGTGGTCTCTACAAAATATGGGTAAAAATTCCTAATTTAGATAATGTCATAATGTAATCATATACCCATGGTATGAGGATAAACCTTGAGTATGGATGATATATTACTCATTATCTAATAACAAAGGTGAACTGGATATCACTATCAGAAGGAATCTATGTTAATGATCTATCACCAAAAAAATACTAATTTTGAAGGAGTCATGTACCAATGATTGAGAAATTGAAATTCTAAAGTTCATAATACACTACCTCTATCCAATAATAAGTGGTTAATACACCATTATTTTATAAATCTAGTGGATGATATACCACAAAAACAACTTATCTTCGTTGATGATATACCACTGATATCACTCTAGAGGTTGAAGATATACCACTATCTCAATTATCCATATAAACGATGCACCACCAAGATGTCATCCATGGTTGTAATATTCCCTACCAATATAATTCTCAAGGTGGATGATTGATATATGCATTAAATTCATTATTTTTTTATATTTAATTCATTTTATACATCACCTTTACTTACTAGTTATGTTTTATGATGTTTTGGAGTTATAATTTCATTTCAAAAAATCCTAATAATATTTTTTTAAAAGAGATTAAATTCTAAGGTTAATTAATCTACTTTACTTTTGAAATAAAATTAATGGATTTTTATTATTTATTTTTTATTTTTTAATGTAAAATCATTTAGTTATAGACGTGGGGGAGAAATTTGGTTAAGTCTTGGTATCCTAGATGGATAATTAGAAAATTGAAAAAAGTTGTAGTTTTATAAGGATCATTTAACACTCTCTAAGATTCATTCTTTAAGATTAATTTTATAGAAATATAACTCTATAAGTATCATTCATGAATTCTGTATGGATCATCAAAACTTCGTAATAGTGAGTCCCTTAGAAAAATTTGTAAAAGGAAACTTTTGTATAATCCATTAAAAAATAATGTAAGGATAATTTGAGTTTCCATATGGATCATTATCAAATCACAATGTTCATTTCTAATTCTATAAGATCTATTAAGTTCCATAAGATTCATTTTTACACTATGGTTTAAAATCAATAAGGGAATGAAAATTTTTAAATGTTGGCCTAAGTTCTATAGTTGTTTTTATATAATATATATGATTCATTTCTAAACTACATAAGGATCATAATGATTTAAATAAGAGTTATTTTACTATTATGATGTGATATTTTTTATTGAATAATGTTAAAGGCTAGGAATAACTGAGATTTCTCAAAGAGACATTTTAATCTTGTGGAAAGTTAAACACATGGAGTTTTTATAAGGATGAGTTACTTCATCAAATATGAAATTTTTTAGGAGAATCTAAAAACTAAATATGATGATTCCATGCAGGATTCATGATTAAAATATCTTGATTCTAATTATAATGTTATCCATGATTTAAGTTTACATTAATGCGAGTTTGAAAAATATTAATGGAGAGGATCATCATATGATCTTTGGGTTAGATTTAAAATTAGAATATTTCAAATTATTTATCCCCAATAAAGAGGAAACAATATTAGGTGGTTGACTGAGATGGGATGAAGGAAGAAGGAATATTCAAAATTAAGATAAGGATAAGAGATAAGAGTGTTTGGATCATGCTGTTACTTATTATTTTCACGTATTTTTATTTGTGTTTGTTTTTTTTCTATATTAACTATAATTTTTTTTCTTACCTTATTCCATTTTTGTTACCACTCCAATAGAGGGGTAAACACCATTGGTGATTGGAAAAGGGAACAAGATCTATTTATAATTCTTGATTATACACTTCCATGAATAAAAATTCTTCTATTTTGATTGATTTTTGTATTCATTGGAAGATTATTACTTCAAATGTAATTATGGTTCGATTATTTAACCAATATATTATTTGTTTATTCAGTTCATAAACTCCATATATTTCTATTCTCAACATAATTTATATATGATTGAAAAGAGTTGGATGACTGGTGAGTGTTTTGTTGTTCCTGGAACATGTATAGTGTTTGTGGTTTAATTTTGATTTACTTAGGAACACCAAAACCCAATAGTGTATTGTATGAGTAGTTTTAGGTATGTTTACTATTTAGGTTTCATTTATTCTTTTTGAAAAAAAATTGACTGGGGATTCATCCATAAGTGAATACTACAACATTATTATTCACCATATCCTTCAACCCATGGTGATAGATGAAACAATTATGGATTATTTAATTTATCAATTAATAAGAAGTAGAGTGAACTCTTTGAAATACTATAATAGCATTATAGTTGGAAATCATACCATAAACCTATCACCTTATATCATCTTAGTTAAAATACACATGTTTAATTGAATTAATTTTGTTTTCTAAATAAAATTCATTAAAAATCTACCCTTCTATACAAATAATAATAATTTATTTTTTACACCCCTCTATAGATACATCCCATGGTTTCAGATATATTATATTAATAATAATATATGGTTTTAATATCTTTTTATAAACCCATTATAGTTTTCTTATAAAATTTGCATTGTTTTTAGGGAGGTAGTGAGAAAAATACTAATATTGAAACACTATGATTAGATCTAATAATAATAAAAATTTCTCTACTAACCTATGTATGGAGAGAAATATATAAAAAGAAATTAGAAAATTAAATTAAAAAACTGATTTATGGGATATTTCTTTGAAATAATCTAGTGAAAATTGTAGTGTTCACTATTATCCTGGCACAATGGCCAGAAATCCTAACCATACTTAATGAGATCTTTCACCCCACTTTGTGAAGAACAGAAGTAAAATTTCCATGAATTCATTGGAAAATAATTTCAAAATAAAAATGGGTGAATTAAAATATTTCCAAGATTATATGGCCTCACATGTGAAGACCCAAATAAACATATCAAGGATTTCACATTATTATGCTTCACATTAAACTCTATAGGGGTGGTGTAATATCAATTGAAGTGATGGTCCTTTCCATTATCATTGCAATGAGTAAATGTGGAGTGAATTCACTATTTTAATCTGGGGATGTAAATGAATGGGATGACCTAGAGAGGATATTTCTCAAAATATTCTTCCTTACTTCAATAATAATAACAATTAAAAAGGCGATTCATTCCGTTTGATATGAATTATGAAGGAATTTATATGATTATTGGGAGAGATTTTAGGAATCTATGTTCCAGTTTCTCTTAAGAATCCAAAGAGGATCATTACATCATACTATTTTTCTATAAAAGACTACTTGATAGGGATATGATTTTTTTGGATACATCTTAAAGATGAGTGCTCATTGAAAAATAACCAGTAGAGGTAATTGGATAGAAATATAAGATTTAAAAAATTCCCACTAGTTTGTAGAAAGTGGTACTATTACTAGAGGACTGTAAGAGGTGATATCTAATGAATCATCCTAACTAGAATCCAAGATTGAGGAACTAACTAATCTTTTTAGAAAAATAGATCTCAAAAAATAAAATGAATAGAAAACACAAAAAATGGAATGTGGTTTTTTTTCTTCTCATAATAATTATATATATTAATGTGTTGAGGTATATAGATCTAATATTTGTATAATACTGAATCCAAATAGATGGTTTTAGTATCTAAATAAATGATGTAAATATTTCTCTCAAGTCCTTTACAAATTTTGGAATCCAAATAATCAAGCTATGTCACCTTACCAGTAGTATTACTAATAGGACATACCATTCCAACAACCACAAAACCACCTTTCTACCAAAATATTACCAGGCACACTATTTAAAAAATTCCTTTTGTTCAACCCTTAACCAGTTCACAATCACCTATATAGAAATAAAAAGCATCGTAAATAGAGGAGCTAATAAATGAGTTTATTAAATTAAAAAACTTTGTAGGAAGTCTTATGGAAAAACTATCAAGGAATCAATGGTGATTACCAACTCAAAAAGTTCCAAAACCACAAGGGTAATGTGAGAATGGTCACCTCTATAACTAAAAATGAATACAATCCTTTTACCAACACCAATTCCTTGAAAAACCAATCAACTACTAAGGAAGAAGAAGTAGAACCTATAACACAACAATATTTTGTGAATTTTGTTTCAAATGAATTTAATCTTTTATATATTTTTCATTACATGTAACAATGAGTTTAGATTTAATTATAAGAAGGAATGAGTTTATATTTAATTACACACAACACTGAGTTTAACTTGTGTTACACACAATATTGAGTTTGTCTTCTATCACACACAACACTGAGCTTAGCCTACATTACATGCAACATTGAATTTAAATGAAACATAAAATGTTATTAAAATATTATTATTTCATATGATAGTTGTGGCCTTTCAATTCAAATTGAAGCTATAAAAAGTATTAATTAAATTATGAAAATATATGGTTCACATATATATATAGAATAAATTATTTTGTGGCTAATTAATTAAAAAATAAAATCAAAATAATTTGAAAATGAAGAATTGTTTTTTTTCTGAAATAATATTTTTATAAAAAGACACATGTTTTGTAGGATTGATATGATACTGATTGTAGTATCGAAATGATAATGTAGATTCTCAATATACACGGGGGGGGGGGGGGGTGTGAATTGTATAAATTCTTGGAAACTTTTCAAGTTGGTTAGAAACAATTCGATTGTTTAACAAGGTTAAACAAAGTAAATTCCCCAAACCTCTAATTTATACAAACTTTCTTGATTCAACAAAAGTGATTCTGAGAATGTAATTCTGGAAATGTGAATCCAGAAATGAAACTTATAAAATGTTTACAAAGAAAATTATTATACCCTAAAGTATATAAAATCTTACAAAATCAGAGTACAAGTATAAGGAAGTATAAGATAGTTATACTTTCCCCAATAAACAAAATGCAGTGGAAAAAATGAAACAATACAAGTAACAAGTAGTAAATCTTTTAACCCAAAGAGAAGGGTATCCAAAAACATTGGATAATGGTATCTTGATTTATACTTTCAAGAAATTCTATCTTACCCACACCAGGGTAATCACTTGATATAAAGATTAGAGTCTGTCTTGCTATCCACACAAGCCCTCAACTTCAAGGTTGTCGGCACCTCGGTCTTCCTATCCCTGGAAGCCCTCAAATGTACTCAGCAATATTTGGAGTCACACGATGAAATTCTGAACAAGATGTTCAGTACACACAAATCATGAAAGTCTCTCTATATAAATCACTTTAGTAGCATGTAATATCTAGAGTCGTTGAACTGTTCATCAAAGTTGTGAGCTCGTTCATATGAGATCCTATTTATAGTCACTGCTTTAATGGCCGGGTCCCTCCTTAAACAGTCATATTTTTCCTTGAATTTCAGAGGGACATGTACACCTGCCAGTCAAACAATGGTTATTTAGTATATGAATTCATGACATAATTTTATAACCAAAATAATTCTAAGAAAAAATATGATGCTTAAAAAATTCATTTTTCAGAGTCTAAAGAAAAATGAATGTTTGGTGTCTAAAGAAAAACCATTCGGTGTTTATAATATATGAATATTTGGATTCTTTCTTCAAAAGAATTTGGAACCTGAATTATATATAATTCTAGAGTATGAATTTCAAGAAAATCCAGTGTCTGAATTTTGTGGAATTCTGATTTTGAACTCATAAAAGTTTGGAGTTTGAATTCAAGGAAATTGGAGTCTGAACTCATAAAAGTTCAGAGTCTAAATTCAGATAACATGTATTCAGAACTGATAATAGTTCGGGGTATAAATTTAGACAACTCAAAGTCATAACTCATAAGAGTTCGAAGTATGAATTCATAGAACTCGGAATCTGAACTCAGAATGTTCGGTTTCTGAATTCAGAGAAATCAGAGTCCGAAATCAGAATGTTCGGAGTCTAATTTCATAAGAATTTGGAGTCTGAACATAGAATATTCAGAGTCCGAATTTAGAGAACTCAGAGTATAAAATTTCAAAGTTCGGAGTTTGAATTCAGAGAACATGGAACCTGAATTTGGATCCTGAAAACAGAATTCTTTTTATCTAAGTATATAAATGATTCTGAGGTTTTGGTTATGAAACTAAATTTTATACTTAGAATATGAAAAATAAAAACATCTTATGTATAAATTTCCTTGGGGAAGGAACGTTTTAATTATGAATATAAAACATAGGAAAATGAAATTTTCCTTAAGGAAGAGTGTTTGTGATTTTCAAAACATGAAGGAATTGAAAATTAATAAGGAAACCTTATTTACTCAACAATCTCCCCCTTTTTGGAAAGCAGAAACATCCTTACAAAAAATAATACAAGGACTTATAAAATATTTTTCTAAACTTTGAAAATAAAAATTATCTCCCTTAACACATGGGAAATGTTGAATACGACTATCTCCCCCTAAGGACTTGGAAACACTACGGATCATATTCTATATTTTCAGAATGAGACTTAGCATTTTATTGCATACAAAAATCTTCTTGGATAAGAACTCCCCCTTAGATGAACTCCCCCTCACTTGGGGAAATTTCTTATTTGCTTAGTATTCTTTTTTTCATTCTCCCCTTTTTTATTTTCAAAAAAGAATTATAGGGAATGGAAAAGAAAATATGGTACCTGAAATAATAGTTCTAAACAACCAAAATAAATGCAGCCAAACATTTCATTATGAGTGGAAATTCTTTTACAAGGAACACAACAAAAGATCAAATTTGAATAACTTTATCCTTCCTTTTCGTTTGACATCAACTTCTTCAAAATTGTTTTCATCCTTTTGATCTACTTATGATCTTACTCTACTCGCTTAATAATATGATCTCGATCCTCTACTTTCTTCTCTAAGGCTTTGATCTTATCTTCCGAAGCCTTGAGAGATTCTACCTGACCCTTCAAGAATTATTCCTACCTAGAAATATTATCTTCTATATCTATCCTAATATCTCTTTCTCTCTTACAACTCTAGGAAACTGAATACAACTTTCCATTCAGATCTTTCACTTCTTGAATCTGAGAATTCTGTTGAAGAGTAATATTCTCCTCAAAGCTATCTGTGAGATCCTTGATCTTCACTTATTCTGTGTCAAATGAATCCTTGACCAAACCTTGGAACTCATCATGATTTCTCATGTATTCTATAGTTTTTCTTGTCTAACTGGTCATATTTTTGTAGGATCTCTTTTGGGATTCATAGTTTATGAAAAATTATTTGAAGTCAGCTTCATGCTTGACACACTTATCCATCACCATGGATACTAATTCTGATTTTTGATTTAAAGTGTGTTGAAGCATCTGGAATCTCAAATAAATGCTTGGAAATATAGGAATGGTTCCAAAAAGCATCTTCAAGGACTGTACTACGGAATCATGTCCTAGAGAGGATGATTATGAATCTAAAATTTTTCTTGGTGAGGTTTCTTTTTCTAACTGAGCAACTTTTCTCTTTGAAGAACCAACATCATCCTTCTTCTTTACCACAACCTTGGTAGGTGTATCAACAACCACCTATTTTCCCCTATCAGCTTTTGGAATTACTTCCACTTAGTCAGGAGATTCATGTTCACTATCATACAATTGAACAATTTTGTCTTCCTCGATGTCTTCATTCTCAGATCCAGCCTTAGCATCTTCTGGATGAATGAAATCATGATTAGAACTTTCTTATTCTGATATATTATTCACTTATTATTCATCCTTTTCATCTTCACCTTTCTCATCATTCCTAGGGGTAGGAACCTATGGAGATTCTTCTTCAAAAGTTCAGATTGAGAGCTTATAATATGGACTTTATTTCTCATAGAAATATTCTACTTGCTTAATATGATCTTCGGTATCACCACTAACTTATTCTTCTACTTCTTCTACCTCCACTACATTACCCTGAACTTTTTCCAGAGTCACATATTTTTTTCCTAATGTCTCTGGTAAATCTTATATTAGGAAGGATTGTGGTACTAGAATTTTTTTGGAGGCTTTCTCGGCATCCTTCAGAAGAGATTACACAATCTATGCTTCAATCATATTCTTCTTTTGTTTCTTTTCTTTTTCTTGCTTTTTAAGCTAATCAGCAGTCTTTTATTTTAATGATTTTCCTTCAGCAGGATCCAAACCAAAGCTAGGCTCCCCTGCTTTCTTGTTCTTCTTGTCTTCCCCCATTTAGCTACCACCTCATCCAGATAAGCATTTCTTCTTCTTTGGTTTTGGAGGTTCGGATTGGATTTCTTTAAGCTCTAGGGTTTTTCCTTCTTCTTCTACTTCCTTCAACTTCCTCGTCCTTCTAGCCTTTTTGAACGGTTCATCCACCACTTGTTTATTTGGTATGGCTTCAACTTCTCCTTCTGGAAAGTCATAAAATTCTACGAATTACTTATAAAAACCGACTTTAATCCTTTTCAAGGTATCATCAATAACCAGCATGACTTTTCAATTCATTGGCTTTGAACTACAAGGAATTTTAAAAGACTCTAAGCATCGAACAATCCGATTTGAATGAATATATGGATAAATAATGATCTAAGCCTTCAGATTTTAATTCTAAATATTCTTGATTGTAATCAAAATATTCTTAAACAAGTTAATTTTCCATATATTTACCAATAAATATAGGATATACATGTCACTCTTCTTCAAGGTATCCTTGTCACCTTTTCTTGGTTTGATGAATCCTTGAACCCATAATTCGAGAATATGGAAATTTGTAGACAAATGATAAATCTTCATAGTATTTACTTCAAAATGTCTAAGACAAGCCATAGCCTTATCCTTATTGAAACTTCCTTGATTATCAGGAAAATTATGACAACAAAACTCAACTTCTCCTTCATACAGAATACCAACCAACCAAGAAGCCTTGGTGTATGAAAGAGCAAAAGTCATCCCATAGCTCTTGAAAGAGAACTTATATCTATCTTTTTTCTTTAATGAACTTACTATTTCATACAATTAAACTAGAAAATCTAGATATAATAAATCTCGAGCTCTTGGTTTCGATATGCAAACACTGTCCCATCCATTGAGGTTTATGTTCTTTGAGATGATGGAATCATACTTGGTGAAGAAGTTTGAAGGCACCAACCATTCTATATAAACCTTCCACTCCGAGATTGGCTAGACAGTTGATATGTCTTTCTGAGAAGATTATTCAAGAGACATTCAGATTTGAACAAGATCTGAGAATTTTGGAACGTGATTAAGTAGAAGGGCAGAGCTTCAGCACGTGAAGGCTTCAGATCGATGATAGAAAACCCTTTGGGGGTCCTTTATATAGGTTTTTGTGGAGAGAGTACATCTTCCATGCTCAATCCAACGGTTGAGAAACCTTATGATCAGATCTTATAGTTTAGATGATAGCGGAAATGAAATCTTTATAGAATCTGATCTTTTGCTGTTTTTAATAAAAACATTCAGATTTAAGAAAGAGTGAATACAAAACTTTAAAAATAGATGAAAATACCAACAAGTAGAATATGATTATGAAAATTTATTAAAGGAATCATTCCTTTCGGATTACAAGTAAGATTATTCATAGTGAGGAAAAATTCTTCTTGAATAACTTTAGATTTCAAAAATTCGATTAATTTTTTTTTGGAAAGCTGACGATGAAAATTTCAGAAAATCTCTATTATAAAAAACATAGCAAATATTCATTACAGAAATTTACTAAATCTTTATTACAAAAATTTAGAAAATCTTCATTATGAAAATTTAGAAAATCTTCATTATGAAAATTAAAAAAACATTCATTAAAAAAATTTAGAAAATCTTCATTACAAAAATTTAGAAAATCTTAATTAAGAAAATTTAGAAAATATTCATTATGAAATTTTAGAAAATCTTCAATACAAAAATTTTTAAAATATTCATTACAAAAATTTATAAAATCTTTATTACGAAAAATTAAGCGGAATTTTTTTTGAAATATTTATAGACTACGAAAAATTTATAAATCTAACAAACAAATTTACCCCCCCCCCTCCTATGAAAAGAAGTTTATTACTGTAAAGAGATAAGTTTGACCAAGAAGTTAACAAGGAATATTACCTTGCAGTTTTCATTCCTAACTTCTATTTAATGTATTCAAATATATCAGATGGAAAAGATTCTCTGAAAATATCAGCATGTTGATCTTGTGTTCTGATAAATTGAAAAATGATATACCCATTTTGTGTGTGATCCCTAAAAAGTGATGCCTAATATCTATGTAATTTTCACAAGAGTTATGTTCATGTTTTTTACCTATGGTAATGGAACTAGTATTATCACACAAAATTGGTGTTTTGGTAAAACTCATACCATATTCAATGAGTGTGTGTTGCATCCACAAAACATGAGCACAACAACTTACAACTGCTACATATTCATCTTCAGTAGTGGAAAGTTCTATTGGGTGTTTTTTTTTGCATGACCAAGAAACCAATAAATCACCTAAGAAATGACAAGTTCCAGATGTACTTTTCCTATCCATTCTATATCCACCAAAGTCAGCATCCAAAAAACATTACAAAAAAAATCATTTCCAGAAGTATAAAAGAGTACAAGATCCATGGTTCCCTTTAAGTAGCGAAAAATTATTTTCACTACCTTTAAAATAGATTCCTTAGTATTGGATTGATATATTTCACATAAGAATACTGAAAAAATTAAGTCTATAAGACACTGTTAAGTAATGTAAACTTCCTATCATACCTCTAAAAGATGTTTGATCTACTAGTTTCCCAGCTTCATCACGGTCAAGTGTATTTGAGGTACCAATTGGAGTACTTATACTCTTATTTTTTTTTCATACCCATACTTTGTTAGAAGATATTTAATATACTTATGTTGGGATATATTGATTCCTTCTGGTTTTTGAGAAATTTGAAAACCAAGGAAAAATCTTAACTCACCCATCATACTCATTTCATGCTCAGATTTTGTTATATCCGCAAAGGAATTAGTTAAATATTGCTGAGTTGAACCAAATATAATGTAATCAACATAAATTTAAACAATAAAAACATTTTTCTTATCTCTCTTTATAAAAAGAGTTGGATCTGCATTTCCCTTAACATAACTATTTTGAAGCAAAAATCATGTAAGTCTATCATACCAAGATCGAGGGGCTTGCTTAAGTCCATAGAAAGCTTTGGTAAGTTTGAAAACATGTTCAGGGTGTTTTGTATCTTCAAAACCTGGAGGTTGTTCAACAAAAACATCCTCTTGAACATAACCATTAAGGAAAGCACATTTAACATCTATTTGAAAAAGTTTGAAATCGAAGAATGATGCAAAGTCGAGTAGAATATGAATAGATTCAAGTCTAGATACTGTAGCATAGGTTTCTTCATAGTCTATACCTTCTTGTTGATTATAGCCTTTACCAACCAATCTAGATTTATTTCTAACAATGATTCCATTTTCATGATATATATTTCTGAAAACCCATTTTACTCCAATAATAAAAGTTTCATTAGGTCTTTCAACCAAGGTCCAAACTTTATTCCTTTCAAATTCATTTAGATTATCTTGCATAGAATTTATCCAATCATCATCACCTAAAGCCTCATCAGTGCTTTTTGGTTTTAACTGGGAAATAAATGCTAGATGTTCTATTTCATTCTTTAAGGAACTTCCAGTCCTTACAAGTTGATTCACATCACCAATGATACTATCACTGAGTCGAATCTTTAAAAACAACTGATTTGGGTTTTGTAAAACCTGTTCATCAACATAAGGTAGGAATTATTATGGGGTAAATGATTCATAATTTATTTCCTATACATTTTCCTTATCAGAAGGATCTTCTATTAATGTTTGATAATCAGCACATTTGAAGATGTAGGTTGAGGTTGTTTAAAAATAAAAGGATCAGTTTTATAAAATTTACATGTACTATTTCATCAATAGTACAAGTGTTTTTATTAAAGACTTTATAGGCCTTAGAAGTTATGGACTAGACTAAGAAAATTCCTTCATCATATTTTGGTGCAAATTTGTGTAAATTATCTTTATTATTCAGAATGAATACATTGAAACCAAAAGCCTTTATATATGAGAGTCTAGGTTTTCTAGAATTCCATAACTCATAAGGATTTTTATTAATAAAAGGTCTAATCAAAACACGATTTATAGGATAATAAGTAGTACTTACAACTTCCACCCAAAAATGTTTTGATATAAAATATTCACTCATCATGGTTCTGGTTATCTCTTGAAGAATTCTGTTTGTTATTTCAACAACACCATTTTGTTGAGGTGTTCTGGGTTCTAAGAAGTTATGATTAATGCCTTTTCTACTAAAAAAGGTTTCAATGTTATAATTTTGAAATTCTCCTCCATGATCACTATGAATAGTTACCAGGGGAAGGTTTGTCTCATTTTTAATTTGGGATCTAAAACCTTTTAAATAAGAAAAAGCCTCAGATTTATTTTCTATAAAATAGACCAATGTAAATCAAGTGTAATCATCAACTAAGACAAATACAAAATATTTTCCTCCAATGATTCCTTTTTGTGTTGGAACAAAAAGATCCATATGCACTAACTGTAATGCATCAGTGGTTGAGACTTCAATGACTAATTTAAAACTTTATTTATGTTGCTTTCCATATTGATAAGGACCACAATCTTTTGAAGAATCAAGTCTAAGCTCCAGTATATCCTTAACTAGTCTTTTATTAGTGATTTTTTATAGGTTCTTAAGATTACAGTGTCCTAACCTTCTATTCCACAACCAAGAATGATCTTACATTGTACTAAGGTAAGGTATATCTTGGCTCCTAAGGTCTTCTAAGATTAGTGTGTAAACATTCTCTTGCATACTGGTAGAAAGAATAAACTCTTCCTTTGAATTGTGTACTAAGAACCTATCATTCCTAAAATTAACAAGGTAAACTTCATCACATAATTGACTTATAGTAATGAGGTTGTGCTTAAGACCCTTAACAAATAAAACATTTGAAATCAATTTTTTTCCAAGAAGAACAATGTTACCTATACAAATAATTTCTCCCTTAGTATTTTCTCCAAAAATTACTTTTCCTCTTTTCGTTTTGATAATCTTTTCAAAGAAGTTTTTGTTACCAGTCATATGCTGGAAACATCCACTATCCATATACCATGTATTGATATTGGTACTTTCTTTATTTTCCACGAAATAAGGTTGTTAGACTTTCGGAATCTAAACTTTCTTGGATCCTGAAATTTTAGAAAGAAAATTTTTAGGCACCCCTATTTTCTTTGGAATATAATCTTTATGAAATCCTAAAGACTGGGTTTTTTTAATAAACAAATTTTTTCCCAGTGTCCACCACACTGACACTTAGTGTAGAATGGGTCATTTTGAGGAACAAAATAATTATTACTAAAAATAAGTTTTGAACTTGTATAACCAAAACCAGAATTATTCCCAAGAGGTTGGATTGGAGAATACATCTTATCAAAATTTTCCTTACCTAAGGTAAAGTTTGACAAAAACTTCCTCAAGGAAAATATTACCGACTTCAGTCTAGTAACTAAGTTCCTGTATTCCAAAAGATTAGTTTTAGAACTAGAGTTATTCTCGAAAACATTTTTCTTAGAAGTCACATTTTCTAGATCCTTAGAAAGTTTATCCTTCTCAGAATTTACTTTGCCAAGATTTTTTGAAATACTTTCAAGATCAAGGGTTTTGTTATCAAGATCTTTAGAAAGATATGATATTTCCTTAGTGAGAATAGTATTCCTAGAATTTACCTTATCAAGCTTTTTCTTGAGTTTTGAATTCTCATTCTCAAGATGCTTAGAAAACCTAGAAACTTCTTCATAGGTAGGTAAAGTATTATCTTCATCAGAAGAAAATTATTCATTAAAAGAGTTATAATAATTATCATTGCTATTTAGAGATATAGTGGTGATGGATTCAGTATTGTGTACCTTAGCCATTAGGTAATGATTTTCAATAGGTAGTATGGATATTAAAAAAAGATTCTTCTATCTAGAAGATTAATAGTCCGATGATTCATCTGAAGAGTCTACACCACTGGCACTCTAAGTGTAAATTGCTTTCAAGACATTCTTAGCTTTAGCTTTGTAGTACTTCTTTTTATTTCTCTCAGAATGCTTTTATTTTCTTTGATTTCTCTTAAGAATAGTACAATCTGGTATTATATGTATAGATCTTTTTCATTCATAACATGTGACTTCTAAATCTTTATTATCTTTCCTTTATTTCTTCTTGTATCTAGATTAAAAGTTCTTCTATCCAACAATCTTGTTCATCCATTAAGCAAGATTGGCTAACTCATTTTTTGAAGATTCACTTCCACTATATTCGGATTGAATAAAAACATTCTTAGATTTATATCTTATAACTCTCTCAGAAGTCTTGGTTTTCATTTGATTTGAATTTTTTGTAAAAGAAACACTGTCATTCCATTGTTTTTTTTAATATTATCAACATCTCTCTTCATTCTAGTCTCATATTGAAGAAGAGTTGCAAAAAGTTGATCAAGATAAATATTAGTAACCTTTTTATTATCATCAATAGCAGTTCTCTTGGATTCCCACTCATTGGGCATGATGTCTATGATTTTCTCCACAAGTGCTTCATCATATAATCCTTTCTCACCCATAGATTGTAAAATATTAACAATAGTCATGAATCTCTATTACACCTTACATATGGGTTCCCCATAAGGAATGAAAAAACCATGAAATTCTGCTCAGATAATGGCTCTTTTAGTTTCAATATCTTTGGAAGTACCAAAATGTGTGACTTCACGCTGCTTCCAAATACAATTTGCAGCTTCATAAGATAAAATTTGGCTATATATATTTCTATTCATAGAACAATGAATTTTATTGTGTACCTTATAAATTAGTTGATATTCATGCTTGTCTTGGTTGGTGAAGGTACTAACTTCCTTGTCAGGGATTTTATATCCTCTAATAAGCATAAAAAAATTATCTACTCCAGTATTGATAATGAATGTATTTATAAGATCTCTCCAATATTTGTAATCGTTCCCATAAAAAATAGGCGGTCTAGAAGGATTTAGGTTGTATATGGAACCAACATTCATTCCTGTCATCTTAAGAGAAAAAATTTCCACACTAAATTTTTAGTAATAAAGTTTATAAACAAGGATAAGATTATCCTAAGCTCGGAAATTAAAGAACAATGAAAACATGAGCAAGAAAATGTATATGTGAATATAAGTATTTCAGAGACATCCTCTGATACCAATTGTAGGATCGATATGATTCTAATTGTTGTATCGAAATGATAATGTAGATTTTTAAAATACAAGAGGGGGGGGGGTGAATTGTATACTTTTAAAATTCTTTGGGAACTTTTAAAGTTGGTTAGAAACCTTTCTATTTTTTAACATGGTTAAACAAAGTAAATTCACAAAACCTATATGTTCTAAAAAATTGATTGATTTAATAAAAGTGATTCTGAGAATGTAATTTCGAAAAAGTGAATCCGGAAATGAGACTTATGAAAAGTTTACAAAGATAAAGATTCTTCCTTAAAGCATATAGAATCTTACAAAATTTGAGTACAAGTATAAGGATGTATAAGATAGTTATACTTTCCTCAACAAAAAAAATTCATTGGAAAAACTAAATCGATACAAGTAACAACTATTAAATTTTATAACCTAAAGAGAAGGGTATGCAACAACCTTGGATAAAGGTACCTTGATTTATACTTTAAAGAAAGTCGGTATTACCCACACTAGGTTAATCCCTCGATATGAAGATCAGAGTCTGTCTTGCTATCCAAGCAAGCCCTCAACTTCAAGGTAGTCATCACTTCTGTTTTCTTATCCCCGAAAGACCTTGAATGTACTCAGCAACATTTGGAGTCACACAATGAAATTATGAACAAGATGTTTAGTACTCACAAACCATGAAAGTATCTCCATAGAAATTACTTTTGTAGCATGTAATTTCTAGAGTAATAGAACTGTTTATCAAAGTTGTGAGCTCGTTCAAATGAGGTCCAATTTATAGGCACAACTTTAACAATTGTCTCCCTCCTCAAATGGTCGTATTTTTCATTGAATTTCAGAGGAACCTATACACATGTCACTCAAACAATGGTTAGTTAGTAACTGAATACACGACATCATTTTATAACCATAATAAGAGTAAGAAAAAGATATTATGCTTAACCAAATTCATTTTTCAGATTCTAAGGAAAAGTGAAAGTTTGGAGTCTTACCAAAAACCATTCGGTGTTTATAATATATGAATATTCAGATTCTGTCTTCAAAATAATTTGAAACCTGAATTCTATATAATTCCAGAGTCTGAATTTCACATAAATTCTGTGTCTAAATATTTTAGAATTCAGAGTCTGTACTCATAAAAGTTCGGAGTCTGAATTCAGAGAACTCTAAGTCTGAACTCATAAATGTTCAGAGTTTAAATTCAGAGAACTCGGAGTCATAACTCATAAGATTTTGGAGTCTAAATTCCGGAAACTCAGAGTCAGAATTCATAAGAGTTCGGACTCTGAATTTAGAGAACTCGGAATCTGAACTCAGAAAGTTTGGAGTCTGAATTCAGAGAACTTAGAGTCTGAACTAAGAATGTTCAGAGTCTGATTTCAGAAGAATTCTAAGTCTAAAAATAGAATGTTTGGAGTCTCAATTTAGGGAACTTGGAGTATGAACTTACGAAGTTTGGAGTCTGAATTCAGAGAACTCAAAACCTGAATTTGGATCCCGAAAATAGAATGCTTTATATCTAAGTATATAAATGATTCCGAGGTTTTGGTTATAAACAGAATTCTATACATAGAATATTAACAATGAAAACATGATAAGTATAAATTTCCTTGGGGAAATAATCTTTTCCTTATGAATATAAAACATAGGAAAATGAAATTTTCTTCAAGGAAGAGTGTTTGTGATTATCAAAACATGAAGGAATGGAAAAGTCATAAAGAAACCTTATTGACTCAACATATTTTAGGTAAATAAATAAAAAATCCAATTTTGGTGAATTATTTTTATGAAATATATAGAGTATATATATAATTGATTTACTAAAATTCATCTTATGTGCTTTCTATACATGATATAAGAATAAACCCAATTTTACAATGAAAACACATATTTTTTTAAAAAGCAGTTATGTCAACGTTTTTTGAATTATTATAAAAATAATTTTTCATACATTAATATTTTTTTTCAAAAAATAATTTTTTTAAAATTAAAATATAAAAATTATCTTAGGGGGAGTTTTTGATAATTTTATGAAAATATTAATTTTTTTAATGAATAGTGAAAGTACTGAATTTTAATTGAAAATGGTCTTTTCATTTAAATTATTTATACAGTTATATAATATTTAAAATTTGTTTTAAATTCAAATTAATTAGATTATATATATATATTAATCCAATTTAGTTCATTATAATCAATTTCATATTGAAATTGGATATATAACCTTTATAAACTTTTTAAAAATTTCTCTTTGAAAACTCACTTACTCATCACGTATGTGAGATTAATTTTTATTCCATATTTTCAAATAATGTGAATTTTATTTAGAAAAATGGATTCTATATTTTTTTTATCAAAATAATTTATCCTGTCTGATATTTTCAACTTAATATTTAAGCAAAATGACTATTAAAAAAAACTAAAAAATTATTTACTGCGGTTAAGGTAAGAATGCGTTTACTGGAGGGTTGAACTAAAATGATAAGGGTTAAAAATGGCCCAAAACATGTATAAATACAGTTAGATGGAAATATTTCCATCTAATACATCTCTATTTAGAAAATAGTGTCCTTTTAAATCTTTTGGAATTTGAATGAGTATTTCATTTTAGATTTTTTTTGGAAAGTGGCATGTAGTTTCCAAGTGGGTTCCTTTTCCACACTTATAAAAGACCACCACCACCATTCAATTATTAAAACCTCTAAAGCTATCTATTTCAGATGAGACCTACCAAAATAAATTCCTAGATCCCCTACTCTCATAAAAAAATCCTGATTTTAGAAAAAATCAACTCTATAAGGCTTTTGGTGGAAACCTAATGAGGATACACGAAGAATAGGAAAAAATAATTAATGATAATTTTTGTTTATTTATTCATCAAAATACTTCAATTATTATTATACCATTATGATATAATAAACTATTTATCTTCAATATAATTATATGTTTTTTTGTTAAGTTAAATACCTACAACCATCTCCACTTCCATCAAATGGGTTACGAAATCATCATTTGTGTGTATGGTGGACTACCACCTCACGAACCGATGTAATTAATCTTTCCATGAACACCTATGATGGATTGAAATAATGATGGATTTATTTTTTATATATTATATTTATTATATCATTATTCTTATGGAACTATTATTTTGCACATACCTTCTTACTTTCCATTTTGTGGGAATATTATAATGTTGTTCATGCGTACGACAAACTACCGTCTCGCAAAGTGATGTGATGCAATCAAACTTTAGATTGATGGTATTAAGGATGTTATTACAGGATTTTTTTATATATGATATAAAAATTATTCTTTGGTGGCAATATATCTATTACCTTTCAATCTTTCAATAATTTAAGATAATGGATACACCGTTCATGTGTACATACGACATACCATATCCATGAACAATGTATTTAATTTACTATTTATATATTTTATAGATTAATATAAATACACATTTACTAAATATATATTATATTTTATATAATTCTTAAAATTATAAGGATTATGAAACTATGATCAAAGTAAGAGGAAAAAAATAACAAATCAAAACTTACATGAAAAACAAATTAGTCATTGCCCGAAATGTAACTTTAACTTAGAATTGTTAATAAACATGTAATAAAATGTCATTAATAAATTATATATGGAATGATATATATATGAATGTTTCTTTAATATATTTACAATAAACTTATATTTATTATACATGAGGTTTTGAATGTGTATTATGGAAGTCAAGACTTAAGGTAACAGATTTCTAGACTCTTTTTATGGGAGAAACATGAAAAATCACCACTCATTTCTTTTGTGGGGTTTATATATTGCCTATTTTAAATTTTATATAATGAATAATATTATTTTAATAATATTTCATTTTTTTTGATGTTACTATTTATCAAGATTTACGATTCAAGAGATTACTAAAGCGGTGATGGATTGTTGTTTCAATTTTCATTATTTGAGACACATGTTATGTTATGCACCATTATTCCTCAACAAGGTTTATATAAAACCCCATTAAAATAGAATATCAGGAATTTATTTATCCTCATGATATTTTAGGTTTTATTTAATGATTTCCCTTCAGGGTGGTTACGTTTCAATGTTTCGAAAGTGGTAAATATTTTACATTAAAATATCATAATTTTTTAAACTAATTTATTATTATTCTTATGATGATAAAATACTGCGATATATTTCTCAATAAGATCATGAATTTTATTATCCTTTGGTTATTCATGTTATATATAAGTAATGGTTCCATTTTTCCACTCTTTCATACTTAAAATATGTGGAAAAATATTTTTAAGGAAAATCATCTTTATTTCTCTTTTTGGTCAAAAATCTTTTTTCATACAAAACCATTTTCTCTAAAAATGGTTAAAAAAAATATTTTATAATTCTCATACAATTTTTAAATTAAATTTTTTCCTACATTTATATTTTTATATTTTTTTAAAGAAATCTCTATATCATTTTTTAAACAATTCATGTTTGTCTTCTATTGAAAATGTGATAGGAATATTTATTTTAGTGTGTATGAAATGAAAGAAACATACCATAATTACGAAAAAATATTATTTGAACATTCATTTGTAAATTTTCAAGGTTATTTTTAATGAAATGGATTTTGAAAATATTTTATGAATTTTTAAAAAGTTATTTTCAAAACAATTTATCTTCCTTATGAAAAGTTACAAGTGATTTAACTTTAAAAATAATTCTCCTTCCAATATGAAATACTTTGATTTAACTTATGATTTTATGGGGATATAAACCATGGATACCATCATTATTATTTCTCGGAATGGTTTTTTATGATGGCATGATATTTATCGAAATTGTTTCTTTTCCAATGGTTATACCCTGATAAAATTTGTGTGAAACCCACTTATTTCTCAGTGGTTCATGCAATGTTTCAATAATGAAATGATTATGAAACCTATATCTTTTACATTAGTGATGATATGATGAAATATTTATGAAGCCCATTTTTTTATGTTATGATATGATGATTTTTTATGATTTTTTGGCACAAAAATGTATGATTTTAATTATGTGATGGGTGGGACTTATAACTCCCTCCAATGCATTGGGTAAAGTTTTTTATATCATGAGTTAAAATTGAGAAACAAGTCAATGTCCTTGATCCATTGTGGAAATAAGGTGTGGCCTGATCCTTTATTGGAAATATATGTGTCCCAATCCACTATAAGAAACTAGTGATGAGTCCCAATCCACTACGTTGAAGGTCTTGGTAGATAACCTTGATATATGAAAAGGTTTTCTCTATTTTTGATAGTGAAAATTTTTTATGAGACAAGGTTATGGTTCATGGTTGATAAATTTTTGTTCTGACTCTATTTTCCCATGTATTCATAATGATAAATTTTTTCCATGACTCATATTTGTGATCTATGATAGGTTGGGTATGAAATTCATAAGTTATGTTCACAATAACATACCCTTATGATTATCTTTTGGTTTCATATGATCATAGATTGATACCTGTTATGCCTAAACATACTAAGAATCTGATCTAAACCTTTATTATGTTTCCCATACCAGATTATGAATAAAGGTTTAGGTAGGGTATTCCTTATAGGAGTAATACATGAGAAGATATTTATTCGATATGTTGATGATATTTCACCAAATTATAATATTGTGTACCTAGTATCCAAAGACATTAAAATACTACAGTTTTTAAGAATGTGTTTGTGTAATGTATTTAATATTGATCTAAAAAAATGTAACATCTATGTATGAAAATTATGGGTCATTATAGTTAGTATCGGAGGAAAAGGAAGTAATTAGATCCTTGGTAACTCTCACATGTGAGCATTGGATGAGGCTTGAATTTCTATAGAAGGGATTCATGAGGAAAGTCCTTACAGTATGGATAATGGTGTATGTTGACCAAGAGGTGTATCCGCCCATAGAGTTCCTTGATAAGTATCAATTATAGTCCACTGGAAGTAATTCTATACTATTATAGTTGGTATCAAAAGCGAGATTTAGTTAACATTTGGAAACTAGGATGAGAGAACATTAGCAATATCCCTATGGATATTTCTAAGGATATGTCTATGGATATGTATATGGGTAATTCTAAGGATGGGTTAATGTATTGTAAAATGTAATAGAATTTTGGTAAAGTATAGAGAAAGTTGTTTACTAGAAATCATATCACTGTTTACATAATACAAGTGGATGTGGCTCTGGTATAGAGGTACCGAGGGCTAATAACTTTGAAATGGGCATATTGAGATGAACTTGATCATCACTTTGTGCATAACAACGAGCCTTGTTTCACACCTAGTTTGAAACTCCTAGGGGATAAGATTTAAAAATTCATAAAACTATTCTTGAATCACTATGAAGTATCTAAATAGATGGTGACTATGAATGAACATGGATAAACCTAATCTTTCATATATTGAAAAAAAGGTATATTGATTTAGACATCCTAGAAGTGATTTTTCATGATTGTATAGTTTACACTAGGATTTTTGTTTCTCAGAATGCATATTATAGTTTTAGTCCATGGAAGGAACATGAAGGAACAATGTTAATGATGAATGAAATAGACAATGAAATTATTTTCCTCCTGGGCATGTAAACATTATTGAAGATGAAATGATTTTTTTTGATATTCTCAAAATATATTCTTCAACTATGAAAAATATTAAAGTTCCAAATGAAAAAATGAGGCATAAATGTTTTGTTGATCCCTTCAAGAAGTTACTTCCACCTTCTTTTAGTGGTTCCAATGTTCCACTAGTTTCACCACAATGAATCAATACAACTAAAAATAAAATTTTCATCCTTTATGTTTTGAAGCATAAAAAGTCATTTTGGCTATTTATCATTTATAAGGTGAAGTAGATTAGAGGTGAAATATTATTAAGAATATGAGGGACCACTAAGAAATTTAATATATGTAATGGGAATATTTTAATGTGAAATTTCTCAACAATTACTTCCATCGTATTCTAAAAACAAATACAGAGTAGGAATTCCTTAAACGTAAGAATAAGTATCATGAATATATTAGTACACATGAAGATAATTTTATAATACTGTTATGGTACAATTCTCAATTAATACTCATCCCTAAAAGAAAAATTGATTGATTATTTGGAGACCTAAGACCAAGCCTTTGAAAGGACTTGACTTTAAAAGAATTTAGTATCTATGAAGTAGTCATTCGATGTGCACTGAAGGCGGAAATATAAATTAGATATTCCTACCATTCCTATGGTTTTGATAATAAATGGAGGAGAGAGTCTCATGAAAACCCAAATGGTGGAAATATATTCTAGCCATATTTATGACAAAAATATGGGAAGAAATATCAAAGGAATTTCATGAATAGAAATCGAAGATGATTTAAATATTGAAAGGATGTTTATAAATCTTGAGAATTTAGAAATGCGATTAATGTCCTAGTTAAGGAAATGGAGTAGAAAAGGATTCTAACTAATACAAAAAAACACTATATTATTTCTAATGTAAACAATTTTTTTCACTGTAAAAATCAATGTCACAATCAAAGTGATAATGTGGATGATAAACCACACCAACCTTTGAAGACAAAGGAAAAGGGTAATCTTATGTAATCACAATTGATGAAGTGAATCATGATAATTAGGGAACACTTATCCTCCAATCCTTTTGTAATGATTAAATTTAATTGGGTTTTATTTTTATAAATTAATTGGAAAAATTCCGAGAATAGGTTCTTAGACGCCATGAGAGTCAGAGACCTGGTGTGCCTAAAACGATATGATGAAAAATGTTATGTTTTTAATAAAATGCATGATCAATTTATCATTTAAACATAAATAACTTCTAATCGAGTGCCCAAATAAGAAATCTAAGGGCACCATTACGTTAAGCGAAGAAACTTTACCTTATGCGGGGGCTAACATCAACTGGAACGGGTCTAATGTGAAAGTTATAAATTGGATGTAACCATCATTAAAATATTAAAAAAAAAATATTTTGTCTGATACTGCATTGGTTTCTTTTTTAATTAAGACCTATTGTTAGGAATAAATGGTTATCGTCATAACCCTAGAAATTCCTCTAAGGCAAGGTTATGGAGACCTCTATGATAAACAAAGATTAACACCAATAGATTGAGGATTGATAAAAACATGGAACATCGTTCTTCTTCAACAGATGATCTGGCCTCGAGGTAGGGTGTTGATATCTTTTCGATTTATTATCCCTTATTTGATTAAGATAATGAATGTGGACCAAACCACAAATAGGTTGATCCACATTTCGATATTTCTTGTAAGATGGATTTTATTTTATGAATTTATGGGATGTTTTATCTTTTTGAATATCGGTCGATTATTCTTCATTAGGCCTTCTAACATCAAGAAATCCAGTCTGACATGACAAGACCAAGATCCATCCATTTGGGAATCCATGTGCTTTGTCTCTTTTTCCCAATCTGTTATGTTACTCACTCCATGTTCCTCATAAATAATGATCATAGGATCATTATGCCTTGTATCCGCAACACAACGATTCAGGACTAGTGATATGATCCCATAGCGGTGAAAGGAGGCGGTCCTGCAAGGAGGATGCGGTGCAAGGCGGCGGCGGCTCTAGACAGTTTTGGTTGAGAACAGTAGATAATGGTTGCCGCTAGGGTGTCCAGTGGCGGTAGAAGGACATGGCCCAATAGGGACCATGTTATAGGGAGCCCACAAAAGCGGAGTCCGCATGTGGTTACCAAGGTCCACTGTGGCAGTAATGGGATGTGTCTTGGAGCTGCGTTAGTCAAAACCCGTGGTGGCGGTGAGGCCATATGACTAGGATAAGGAGGTGGGATGGATGTGTGAAACATAGATTGATGTAGCATTGAAAGGGTGATGTCACGACCTGTCCTCAGGCCCCGTGTCGTGACTACCCCAAACCCGCCTTCCATAGGCCAGGGGCTGGCGACTAGCACCAAGGCGTAACTCCTGGTAAAAAGGGAATACATTGCCTTTGTAAAATAAACAACAACCACTACAGAGCAAGCAAGCAGAAGTAAACACTAAGTAAAAGCTGAGTACAACTGTATGTGCGGAAAGGTAAGTTGGTCAGAATACAAACCCAAACTGACATGAAAAGTACAACTGGAAGGGAAAAACGACAACTGAATGAAAGACTGCAGCCTCGAGCCGTCCACTGGAACTCCCACCTGAAGGGTGGGTACAGATAGCCTCCACTTCTCCTCGGGTCCAGCCGACCGCTCCGAGTACGTCCCGCCGAACCGAATCATCACCCTCAGATTGCCCATCTGAAGGTATGGCCCACTTGGACATCTGCGTCACATGTCGACTGCCAGCTGCAGAATACTCCGCTACGGGTTTTCCTATGGAGGGTCCTACCACTGGTGCCTGCTCGGCAAGGAAACTCTCCACTAAAAGGGCTCTCTCCAACATCTCTGCCTGCGTCGGAATGTTGAGGGAGATCATCGAGTCCCTGATCTCATGCCTCTGTCCCTGCTTGAAGGTACGGGCCCAGAAGAACGGATCTCATACCATATCGGTGGAGTAGCGTGAGAGATCAGTAAATCTCTCTGAGTACTGGGAAACCATCATGCTGCCCTGCCGTAGCTGTA
The DNA here is from genome assembly GCA_963277665.1 of Viscum album. Classification (NCBI taxonomy): domain Eukaryota; kingdom Viridiplantae; phylum Streptophyta; class Magnoliopsida; order Santalales; family Viscaceae; genus Viscum; species Viscum album. Next base: position 1,960,029,131 of record OY728140.1, read on the forward strand.
GTAGCTCCTGGATGTGCACATCATGGAGTGTGGCTGGGATGAACTTCGAGTGGAAGATGCTCTGAAAGTCCGTCCAGAGGAGAGATGCCTCATCGTGCACCTGGAGCACCAACTCCACCATCTGCTTGCTGCCGCGTAAAGGAGGCTCACTGCGAGGATCACCATGAGGTCTGCTGGTGTCCTCACTAACCTTAAAACCTGTACAACTGCCTCCAGCCAGTCCTCGGCGGCCTGAGGGTCCATCTCCCCGCGGAACCTGGGCGGTTGCTGGTGCTGAAACTCGTGCAGTGCACTAAGGCGACGTGCATCGTCAGTGGATGGGGCTGGTAGCATTGGTGGATCGGCGGGTATAGGTACCTCCGGTGCCTCAGCTGTGAAAGGTCCCTGTACAGAGGCCTCGTCGCTCGGTGGGCTCTCACCACGCACAATGCTCGAAACCCTAGCTGGCTGCCATCGTGGGGCCATCCTGAAAAGAGACAGGTGCGCCAAGGTCAGAACAGTATACCTGGCGAGCTGACACAATGTAATCACAATGAAAAATTGAAACACACATGCAATCAATGTTTTCGTGCATTAAGTTGGAAATCAGAAGTCAGGTTCCTGGTGTACGGATACATCGGACGCCGCAACAACACTGGACTCCCTGGACTGATAACCACACTCAATACTCTTACCACTATTTCTTTACATAGAAAAAGATCAGAGTCCCAAGATCTGCAGTAGAACCGAACTCCTCTAATACCAATTTGTCACGACCCGTCCTCGGGGCACATGCCGTGACTACCCCAAGCCCGCCTTCTATAGACCCGGGGCTGGCGACTAGCACCAAAGGCATAAATCCTGATAACTGGGAAGGCATTGCCTTTATAAAAGTATACAAAACACCACAGAGTACAAGAGGAAGTAAAACACTAAGTACAAAAAAGAAGTGCTGAAATGTAAATGGGCCAGAATACAAACCCAAGAGAAAGTACAACTACAACTGAACAAAAGTACAACATAAAAGAAAAACAGCAGGAAGAATGGAAGAAGTTCCTGGGTCGTTCTCCTCGGATCCTACCAGAAGGGTAGGTACAGATAGTGCAGCTCCTGGATTGTCCACCACGGATCCTACCTGAATTGTAGGTACAGATAGCCTCCAAAACGCTCTCGAGGATGTTCGATTCCTCCTCTGCATTTTCATAGGTAGTACCGGAACCTCTAGGTGAGCACATGGGAGCGGAAGGCTCAGATGCGTGCTCAATACCGCTTTTGTTTCCCCAGTTTGTGTTATAGCTTTACGGGGATGTAAATCCCTGAGGTGGGAGTAATGTAAAGACCCATAAAATTCAAGGGAATTTTTTTTCTTAATTTTCTTTGGGATTTTACAAGAACGCAGTTTCTGGCGGCACTTGATTCTGAGGCCCGGTGTGCCCAGAATCAATTTCCGAAGTTTAGCTCGGGTACGTTCAGTGAATGAACGAGCAGGTTTTTCTAACTTTTGAACCAGTGCTTAGAATCGAAATCCGAGGGCACCGATGAAACCGCAGCGCCATTAATTTCTTAGGATCACCTATTCTGAAGTTGCGTTTGTGCGGGTGGAGAAGTTTAATTTGCGGATTAAATGAGGAATGAATAAAATTGTGAATCAATTTTATTTTTAAGTCTAAGGTGGTTTTATCCTACATGGGGAAGTTGGGGTGACACCTAACTACCCATGTGAGGATGAATGAGAGAAAAAAGGAGTGGTGGGGCCCACAGGAACCCCAACCCCTTCATATTCCTCTTGAAATCCATTACTCCCTCTTAAAATTGGTAAACTCATATTTAATGGAGTGACCCTTCACTTTCTCTCTCTCTCTCTCCCTCATTTACTCTTTCCAACACACACCTTAATTAATTAATTGAACCTATTAAATTAATTAACTAAGATTTTGAATTTTGAAAAGTTGAAAATACTTGTGTTAATAAAATAATAGCATGAACATATTATTTTATTTTGGGCACCTTTGTGTTGGAAGAAAATGGAAGGAGATATTGTGTAAAGGAAGGAGGAAGTTCCTCTTGGGTGGAAGAACATCATCCTCTCCGTGAAGAACGGTTCTTCTTTGATGGAGAACATTGAACCCTCGACATGGAATGACTCGCCAATCATGGATCTTCATCCTCTTCTTCCTCCCTGACAAGAGAGGAGATGTCACTTCCTTCGTTCACTCCAACGACGACGGAATCGATACCATTCTACCGTGACGATGGACTACCGCGACTTGACGACATGTGACATCTTTTCAAGGTAGGGGTTAATTGATTTTGTTCAGGAGTTATCTTTTGTCGTTCTTCGTCTGTGTATTTTGGCCGCATGATATCAATTTAACGGATGGAGGTCGGACCGCACGAACACGGCCGACTCTCCTCTCCCTTTTGTTGTGGTGATATTCCGGTTTGAAAGAAGGCGGCACAGTGCAATGGCACCATACAGAAACAAGGAGGATCATCGGAGAAGAAGCACTATGCAATTGCGCCGCGCCGTAGAGGCCGAACAAAAGCGCGGCTGGAGTCGGGGCCGCAAAGGTGAATCGAAGACTCCACAGTTGTTTAATTGACGTGCGAATCGACGGGCGACGAAGAATCAGGCCGAAATGGTGTTTGAATCTCTTCTAAGTAAAGATCGAGACTCGGGAGGACTGTTGGCGAAGGCAGCAGGCGAAACGGACCACTGGAGCCCGTCCGGTGGTCCGTAGAAGGCGGCAGCGGCGCGCCGTCAGAGCAAACTGCCGCGGCTAAGCCGCGGTGGTGGAATGTGAACCGGAATGGTAGGCCATTCTGGATTTGGGGCGGGGCGGCTTTAAGCCGCGCCAGATCGTCGACCGCGGGGATTTTTAACTCCCACACCCGCTGGCCATGCGGGCGCCGGGCCGGGCCACGCCGGCCGGGCCGGGCCGGACTCGGTTCGGCCGACCCAGGGGGGGTGGGGGGTTGGGCCGGGCCGGGCCAGGCCCAGACCCCCCATTTCGTTCAGATGCCCATAACATGGGATAAGTACCTAAAATAGACACACCGTCAGTTGCAATGCGATCCTTGGATCGAGGCGGTCGTTTTGGTATATTACACTCAAGTTTTAAGAGAACTTTGGGTACAGTAGGGTTGGTTCGAATACGAGACCAACCAGGCCCTCGGAGTGGAAATGGTTATATCTTGAGCGCCGGACGTCCGATTGACCTGCCATCCACTTTTTTGGATTCCTATTTATGAGATGGAAATGTTGGAATACTTCGCCCGAGGTTTGGATGCAGTTGGAGTATGGCCGGGTTGGATTGTACCCGAAATCCAACCGGGCCCCTAGAACGGAAAAGCTGATATCTTTCAGACCGTACGTCCGTTTGACAAACCGTCAGCGGTGTTCGTGATCACGTTGAGAAACGGTCCTTATGAGTATAACCTATGAGAGTTGGGGGTACAGTTGAGATACATCCAGGTTGGTTCACACACGAAACCAACCGGGCCCCTCGGACAGAAAGGCTAATAACTCACAGACCGGGCGTCCGATTAACGCGCCGTCTGTTGTGTTGAGACCCATATGACGAGGCGGTCCTTTGAGATACTTATTTGTGTGAATTTGTGATACTTGGAGTATTGAATAGTATCTGATGGAGCGGACCCTCTCGGAGATTTGCGTGCGGAGTACGGAGACTGTGTAGCTGACTGAGACATGACGACGACTGATTGATCGACTCAGTGAGTTTCGGATAGCCCAGTGGGGAGCACTTGGTTGTATCGGTAGAACCACGGCTGAGGAGCGCTTGGTTGTATCGGCAGAACCACGGCTGAGGAGCGCTTGGTTGTAGCGGCAGACCCGTGGTACTCAATAGAAGGAGTACCTCTGGAGGATATGAGGGGGAGCGCTTGGTTGTAGCGGCAGACCCATGGTGGGAAGATCATGGTTGTAGCAGCAGACCCACGGCGCATGATCTCTTGGTTGTAGCGTCAGACCCACGGTACTCAAAAGAAGGAGTACCTCTGGAGGCTATGAGGGGGGGGGGTGCTTGGTTGTAGCGGCAAACCCATGGTGGGAAGCGCTTTGTTGTAGCAGCAGGCCCACAGTACTCGACAGATGGAGTACCTCAGCATTCTTATGATAGTGAGCAGTACCTCGGAGTCGAGACAGGAGCACTGTACACTCTAGAGAAAAGGCTCTTCAGCAGTTATGGTTTTGATAATGAAAATCCTGGTTTGATCTGAGTCTATGATCTTTGTGTTTCCTCATGATTGAGATGGGTTACTTGATAACTTAGGTATATGTATGGGCATATACCTGGGTAGTGGTTATCCGTTGATTTCATAATCTTTGTGTTCCCTCATGATTGAGATGGGTTACTTGATAACTTAAGTATATGAATGGGTATATATCTATGTAGATGTTATCAATTGAGATCATTCATTGTGATTATAGTTGTTGGATTTTGTGAGACCTTGAGGGTCTCATGGTCCCTACTGAGTATCGTTATACTCACCCCTGCACGGGCTATGCCTGCACCTTGTTGTGTTGGTTCCAGACGGTGAACAGCACAGACAGAGGCCAAGTGTTTAATGACTGGACGGTACCCGGAGGTGGACCTCACGACGAGACAGTATCCGATGGTGGACTTCAAGACGAGACGACACTCGGAGGAGGTTGACGAGCGAGAGCGTTTTGGAGGCTATCTGTACCTACACTTCAGGTAGGATCCGTGGTGGACGATCCAGGAGCTGCACTATCTGTACCTACCCTTCAGGTAGGATCCGAGGAGAACGACCTAGGAGCTGCTTCCATTCATCCAGCTTTTTTCCTTTTCTGTTGTATTTTTGTTCAGTTGTAGTTGTACTTTCTATTGGGTTTGTATTCTGGCCCATTTACATTTCAGCACTTCCTTTTTGTAATTAGTATTTTACTTTCTCTTGTACTCTGTGGTGTTTTGTATACTTTTATAAAGGAAATGCCTTCCCAATTATCGGGAATTACGCCTTTGGTGCTAGTCGCCATCCCCTAGCCTATGGAAGGCATGCTTGTGGTAGTCACGACACGGGCCCCGAGGAGGGGTCATGACAGGTGAACCGTGAAGTTAGGGAATACCACATGGACTGGGTGTGTGTCCAAGGTGGGTTGCATCCGGTGGGAAAATTTGGCCTCTTGAATCTGGGCAAGACTAGTTGCACTGGGTAACTTCAATGGCCTAGTGGTATGGACCCAGTGAGCCTGGTCTACCTAGTTCGGTAGAGATGAACATGTTGGGGTCAAGTCAGTAAGATTGGGCCAGGTTAGATGATGAGTCAGGTCGGGTCCGCGCGGGTCGGATCAGACCCGCACTGGACCCAGGTCAGACCTTCTCATAAAAACAGCAATAACATTCAAATCGTGTGTCTGTTTGACTATACATTTGCGATACTAGGACACTTGTGACAAGGCGGTCCTTTTGACATAATATAAGTGTCTTTTATGGAAGTTGGTTTATGAACTAATTGATTGAGGTGTAGGTTATCCCAGAACAAGCGTGCTTAGAGAAAAATCCTATGACTGGCTATAACTATGTGATATTGGTGACTATGGGGCTTGGGGGATGAATAAACCACTGACATTCCAGGAAACATCGATTCTTTTTGCACCATCGATGCTCCATTCACCATCGACGCTTCGTGCACCATCGAAACTCCATGTGACATCGAGGCTCTGTGAGTCATCGACACACCAAGCACCATCGATGTTGCATGTGCCATCGACGCTCCGTGATCCTTCGACACCCCATGCACCATCACCACTCCGGGTTCCACTAATACACCATGGATAATTGATGCTCCATACACTACCGATCCTCCATGCTCCATTGACGCTCCATGCACCATGGACGCTCTGTGGTCTGTCGACACTATGTGTTCCATTAACACTTATAGTTTCATGGAGACTAGGAGATCTATTGACTAAAACTATAATACCTTCTATTCATGATATAGAATTATACCTATGTGAGATAACCATATTGAGTATAATTTATGTGTTTCCTTTTTGGTGTACTTTGTGTGTTTCCTTTGGGGTGTACTTTGTGTATTTCTTAGTTGTTTTACCTTTGTGGTTTTGGGGGTGTCCTACTGAGTATTGTTTTACTCACCGCTACATGTGATTTTCCCACATGTGTTGTGTCTTGTGAAGATGATGGATGCTTTGATGGAGTCCTAAGTGGACCAGGACTAGGTGGATGCTAGAGTGATCAGACATGTGACGTGTTCTCCTACGACTTCAGACATCTATCCTACACCTACCCTTCAGGTGGGGTTTTCTGTAGATGAGTTTCAGGAACATGAGCATTCACTTTAGTATACTTTCCTTTTTGGTGGAATTGTATTTTGGCCCTATTTACTTTCTAGGTTTCCTATTGTTGGGATTTTTTATTGGTATATTAGTGGTATGCGTTCTTGTTTACTTAGTGATTTTATATTTCAGCATTTTGGGCTTGGATATGTGCATGTGTGTACATGTACTTAGTAAAATGCCTCCCATTTGGTGGATATTCATACTTGGTGCTAGTCACTAGCTCCTGACCTATCAGTGGTGGGCTTGGGGTGGTCAAGATAGAGTCCCCTTTGGGATGGGTCATGATAGAGTGGTATCAAAGGAGGTCAATTCAACCTATAGAACAAAGAGTCAATGAGATTGGTTTGTGGAAACTATGTTAAGTTTTTCTAGTTCAGAATTCAGACCAGGGAATCCATTGTTTGTGCAGAGACCAACGTATCCATACCACAAGACTCTAAATTATGTTTTTCAACTTTGAACATGAAAACATTAGTTGTAGGGAATATAATTGGTACATGCATCATATTGTATTTTGAGTGTGATCTCATGTCATTCTTGAGTTAGCTCACCAGGTATACTCTATTGACTGTGGTACATCTTGGCCTACATCAGGATGCCTCCACGCAGACAACCAACCAAGATTCTGATGCATGATCATGATGATGATCCACCAAGTGATGAGGCATCAGTATATGGTCCTATACTAGAGATATTCCCAGTACCAGAGATAGCACCTCCGAGTGGTGTACCGACGATACCACCACCTGTCACGCATCAGTTACTATTAGAGGTACAAGTAGAGGATGCATGCTGGGTGAGTGTGTTAAATGAAATATAAAAGTAGTGATGTACAATGTTTATGGGTGATCCATACCCCCACATATTTTAGGATTGGATAGAGGTGGCTACTCGTATCTTCTTCCTTGTGAGGGAGCCTTACGACCAGATGGCAGTTCTTGCCACGAGCCTTCTTTAGGGATCAATGGGGTAATAAAGGAGCTTAGTGATCCAGGTGCATGATGAGATGAATATATCTTGGGAATACTTTTAGAACCTCTTCGGTGATGAGTTATTTCTAGTAATGTTATGCTCAGTGTGCATATAAGAGCTCCTACATCTACAGTAGGGAAGTCAGACAGTAAAAGAGTACTCGGTGAGATTTACAGTTCTTTCTCGCTACCCCATAGATATGGTGAGATACCCATTCTTTAGTTCTTGGAATTTAGAGAAATGGATACACTAGGAGAACATGTCATACATGATATCCCTTAGAATCCCTACATAAGTTGGGGTAATGGAGAGATATTTTCTAGTGGAGAGATTTCTGGTGGAATAGAAACTGATAATGGGAGCTACCAGTAGGCACTGAGCAACTTATTCTTTGGAGGTGTGTAGATAATTGTGGATTAAAGGAACCAAATCGGTCAATAACTCCAGGGTATGACCCCAGGATATGGGATTAGTGGTGCGAGGCTCTCGGGTCAGAGTGAGTCAGCCAAAGGACATGAAGTGTTACACGTGCGGCGATCAGAGACACATGACTTAAGATTGCCCAAATCATTATGAAGATTATAAGAATATGGTTGAGGTAATACTAATGAAGAGAAGGATGTAGGATCAGGGAGGTCCATTGGGTGGCAGATGAGGTAGAGGAGTAGGTAGAGTAGCGGGAGGTGGGTGGAGGTTTGATGGGCGACAACCACAACCCCCAGGTGGTTCCTATGGGCTTAGGGAGATGGTGTATAGGGATGAGGTCGGCTCTAGGTGCTGGAGGATTATGACCCCAGTTCTCTAGAGGTGATTATAGGTATGATATGTGTCTTTTCTACCCTAACTGTAGTTTTGATAGACACATGTTCCAATCACTCTTTTCTCTCCATGAACCTTTTTCGAGACTCATAGATTTCAGTGGAACCATTTACTTGATCCATATGCTTAGAGACTCCTATGGGGGAATATTTGATTATAAAACCCTAGTGATAATAGTGTGAACATACTCTAGTGGGTTTGAGTTTCAGTTTTGATCCCTTGGTGGAAACATCTAGGCCTTACAACATCAATCTTGGAAAGGATTGGTTATCTGTAGTCCAGGCTCAAATTGACAGTTTTAAGCACAGAGTGCGGTGTGTCTCTAGTGATGAGACAAGGTTTTCTTCATTTGGTGAAAAGGAAACACATGAAGTGTAGGACGGACTTATTCATATGTGGGTGTAGCTGACTAAACACCTGTTATCTAGAATGACCCTCAGTATAATTGATATGATGAGTACTGAGTTTCCTACAGTGATGGTGGAGTATGTGGATGTATTTACTAAGCATTTCCCCAGATTACCTTCCCATAGAGAGTTAGAATTCTACATTTACCTATACCTTGGGAAAATTTTGATATATAAACCAACAAATTGGATGGATCCCATAAAACTTTATGAGTCGAGGGTACAACTAGAGGACATATAGAGGAAGAGCTTTATGAGACCTAGTGTTTCACACTAGGTGGTTCCATCTTTGTTTTTTCGAAAAGGAAGATGGGATCTTGAGGTTATGTGTGGACTTATGGAGCCGTAACCAGGTGATAGTGAAGAATTAGTATCCACAACCAAGTATTGATAACTTCTTCGACCAACTAAAGGGTTCAAGGTGGTTTTCAAAGATAAACAACAGATCTGGATAGCAATACCTTCGTGTATGGGATAAGGTCATCCTAAATACTACCTTCAGATGTTGGTACAACCACTATGAGTACTTTGTGATGATTTTTGGAATGAAGAACTACCCAAAAGTGTTTGTAGGTATTTTACTGCCTTTCTATGATTGGTTGATCGTGGTCTTCATTGATGAAATCCTAGTGTAATCGGTGCCTAAGGAGGAGCGCACAATACACTAAAGGATGGTCCTAGATACACTTTGAGTGCACCAAATTTATGGAAATCTCTCTAAGTTTAATTTCTAGATTTAGGAGGTCCACTTTCTAGGACACATCATTTTAGAGGCTGGAGTTATAGTATATCTAGTGATGATTGAAATAGTGCTTGCTTGGGAGACACCCATGACTGTTACTAATGTTCAGAGTTTCCTAGGTTTATCTAGGTACTATTAAAGGTTTGTACCCATATTTTACAAATTATAAACCCCATTTGAGGCCTTGAAATGAAAGGGTATCCTTTCGTGCAGATAGAGAAGTTACATTAGTGTTTTCTAGAGATGAAGCAGAGACTGAAGAGCCCCCCCCCATCTTGAGATTACCGGAGGAGGGTGTTGAGTACGTGGAGTTCTATGATTCATTGGGGACCAGACTTTGTTATTTATTGATGAATGGGAAAGACATGATTGCCTATGGTTCATTCCAATTGAGTCAGCATGAGAATAACTACATGACCCATTATCTTAAGCTAGTAGTGATAGTCTGTTCATTGAAGATGGGATGAAACTACATGATGGGCGAGCGGTTTACGGTCTACTCTAGCCATGAATATATCAAGTATATCTTCTTTCACAAAGATCTAAACCTGATATATAGAATATGGATATATTTCCCCTAGGATTATGACTTTGATATTGTCTATACATATTGTAAGGGGAATGCTATGGAGGATTCTCTCAGTAGGAGATATAGCTTGTAGCTGCTGAGTGTGGCATCAGAGTAGTTGGACACGTTATAGATATCCTTTATGGATGGAGATGGAGAATCTTCCCTCCAATCGATTCTTGTTACCCTTCCACTCCCACAAAGAGTCATAGAGAAATAGATTAGAGATACAGACTATGAGACTTTACATGTTCAGATGTCCATAGGTCATGCCCCAGATGAATATTCAAAAGGTTGGGATCAGTCATTCAATTTAGGGGGAACATAGTAGTACCTTAGATTTTGTGGGAGGAGGCCTTGAGGGAGTTACATAATTCCCTTTTGGTAGTACATATATGAGTGGAAAATATGTACTAGGACGTCCAATAGCAGTTCTAGTGGATGTGGATGAAGAAGTTGGTAGAAGAGTTCATTTCTCGATTCCTCACTTTCCAGCTAGTGAAGGCTGAGCACCAAGTTCAAGTGGGTTTGACCCAACCTCTTAATGCGACAGAGTGGAAGTAGGATGGGATATCAAAGGACTTTGTGATTGGTTTACTACACACATCCAGTGGGAATGATACCATATATGTGATCATTTAATGAATCTCTAAGTCCTCCCACTTCCCTCCGATCCGAGAGAAGAGTTCAGAAGAGACCTTTGGACACCACTATCTGCAGGAGATAGTTCAGCTTCATAGAGTGACATTGATGACCATTTTAAACAGTAATTTTCATTTCACATCCTGTCTATGAAAGGGATTATTGGAGGCACTCAGGACTCATTTTCACTTGATCATGGGGTTTTATTCCCAGTAAGATGGCTATACAGAGAGGATCATCCAGGTTATCGAGGGCATGCTACGAGCTTGCATCCTAGACTTTGGTCACAGTTTGGACGATCACCTACCACTAGTGGAGTTTTTATAAAAGAACAACTATCACTCCACCAATGTTATAAAACTATTCAACGTCTTTTACGAGAAACCATGTAGGTCACCACTATCATGGATGGACCTAGGGGAGTCAACATGCATGGGTCTAGAGTGAGTATGAGCCAACACTGAGAATGTGGAGATCATATAGGAGTGGATGAGGACTACACAGATCCTACATAAATCATGTGATGACAGAATATGGAGGCCTATGGAGTTTGAGGATGCAGACAATTTTTTCCTTTAGGTCTCACCTTGATGAGGATTATAGATATTTTCCTAGGGTGACAGGTTATCTCCAAGATACATCAGCCCTTTTCAAATTCTGAGTAGAGTTTGAGAGGTGGTGTACCGCCTAAATAGACCCCCATAGTTTCACTGGGTGTATGATATCTTCCATTTATCATAGATGAGGAGGTACGTGCATGATCCATCACATGCCATCGACTTGAGTGAGCTTGAAATAGACAATGTAGTGACTATTGCGGAGTACCAGGTAGAGATCAAGGATCTATAGGAGAAGATCCTTCATGGGCAGTTGATTTATTTGGTGCATATTTTTTGGATGCATTAGAATCTCTAGAAAATAACCTTGGATTGGAAGGATCAGATTCATGCTCTGTACCCTCATCTTCTTGATGAGTAGCCCATGTTTTGGCTTTTGAGGATGTAAAACCCTAAAGTGGGGAGAATGTAATGACTCAAATTTTCTCAATTTTTAATTTTATAAAATTAATTTGAAAAAATACAAGACCAGGAACAAAGAAATCATGTGATTCCAATGCCTAATGTTCCTGGAATGATATGATAAATTAATTAATTTTTTAATAAATCATGCAGATGGTTTCTCCTTTAAATGAGAATAGGTTCCTAGATCTGAAATATGAGGACACTGTTGAGTTCAGAGCAATGAAGTTACCTTAGGCGGGGCTGAACATTGACCAGCGTAGGTCAAATATGAAATTTATAAATTGGACGTAACTTCCATTAAAATATTTTAATAAAAATATTTTATTTGATGCTATGTTAGTTTATTTTATGTTAAGGACTATTGTTAGGAATCCAAGGTTAACACCATAACCTTGGAAATTCCTCTAAGGTATGGAGATAGAAGCCTATCCAAAGAACAATGATGAATTCCATTGGATTGAGGATTGACAACGACACAGAGCCCTATTCTTCATTGGCGACTAATAAAAACAAGATTTAGGGTGTTGATCTATTTGTGATTTGTTATCCCTTGTTAAATTCAAACGATGAACATGGACCAACCCACAAACTGGTTGATTTGTTGTTTGATCATTCTTGCCAGATATATTTTATTGCGAGGATTATAGGGATGATAGATCTTTGTGAATATCAGTTGATAATTCTTATTTAAACATTATAACATGAATGGTTGAAAGATGATATAAAAAAGTCAATGATCTATTCATTTGGGAATTCATGTTCTTTGTCACTTTCCCTAATCTACTCCAGTCCTTGCTCCTCGTTCCTTGTGAATAATGACAAAGAGATCATTGTGACTTTAATATGTGGTGAAAAGATATAGGACGGGGAATCCAATCCCATGAAGGTGAAAGGAGGTGTCCTTGAAATGTGTTGGTAGTGAAAGGCAGCGGCTCAGGCTGGTTTAGGCAGATCACAGAATGGAAAGGCCACCAGTGGGTAGCTAATGGAGGAGGTGAGACCAGCATGAAAAGGGAGGTCATGCCAGGCAGAGTGTGGTGGTGACGGGCTGTTGGCAGGGAGGCTGACGGTGGAAGCAAGGGGTCGTCTGATGGGGACACACTAGAGGGAGCCTACAATGGTGGAGACCTTGGGTGGTGACTAGGGTTCACGGAAGGAGGCTACGATAGTGGAAGCGGGAGATGATTGAGAGAAACATTGAATGAAACCCAAAACAATGTTGAGGCTATGGGACTAGGTGGAGGTAGTGGGCCGATTGCGTGAAATGTGGACCAGTGTCTTGTTGATCTGGAAAACCACGAAGTCAGGGAACACTGTGTGAAACAGGGGGCACATTTAGTGGATAAAACTGACTCTCTACATGCAGTAGGTACCGATTGATCTAGGCCTCTCCAGCGGCCCACGTGGCTGGACCGAGAAGGCCAAGCCAGTTTTGGACAATCCAAACTGGGTCAGGCTGGGTCAGATCGGTTCCAGTTCACTAGTCCTGGTGGGGTCGGGTGATGGGTTTGGTCAGGTCCAGCGGGCTGAATCAAACTTGGACGAGACCCAGGTATGACATTCCCATAAAAACCGTCGTAACTTTCAAACCATGGGTTTTTTTGACAAGATGTTTACAACATTTGGAACCTTGTGACAATACAATCATTTTGAGATACACTAAGTGAGTTTTTTTGTGAAATTTTGTTTAATAACTAATGGCTTGAGGTGTATGTTCTTCCAGAACAAGTGCACTAAGAGTGGAATCCTATAGCTGACTGTGACTATGTGATCTTGGCGAATATGGGAATTGAGGGCTGTATGATCCTTTGACACTCTGTGAACCATCGATGGTCCATGTGTCATCTATTCATCATGCACCATCGATTATCTATGTGCCATCGACACTCCGTACTCCATCGATGCCCCATGCACCATCTCTACTTTGGGTGCTACCGACGCTTAGTGTGCCATTGGGACACCATGTCCCAATGATTCTTATTTAACCATCAACAATTTTTCTTCCATTGATTCTCTATATTCCATCGATGTTCCATGAACCATTGGAACTTCTAGTGTCATGCATACTAGGAGATCTGTAGACTACAACTTAAAATCATTCTCTTTGTGATTTAGTCTTATACCTATGTGAGATGACCATATTTACTATACTTCGTGTGTTTCCTTTGTGGTATACTTAATGTTTTTTCTTTGGGGTGTACTTTATTTATTTCTTAGTGGTATTACCTTTCTGGTTTTAGGGTGTCTTAATGAGTGTTGTTTTACTCACCCCTACTTGGGATTTTCCAGCACGTGCCATGTCTTGTGTAGACAATAAATGCTTTGATGAAGTCCATGGTGGACTAGGACCAAGTGAATCCAAGAGTGACCAGACAAGTGACGTGTGCTCCTACAGCTTCAAACAACAGTCTTACACATACCCTTAAGGTAGGGTTTTCTGTGGATGAGTTTTAGGAATGTGTAAATTCCCTTTGGCAGACTTTTCATTTCATGGGATTGTATTCTGGACCTGTTTACTTTCCAATTTTCTTACTGTCAGACTCTATTGTTGGTATATTAGTGGTATGATTGATTTATTACTTAGTGTTCTTACATTTCATAATTTTGGGCTTATATATGTGTGCATGTGTTAGGGTATTAGTAAAATTCCTCCCATTTATGGGATAAATATACTTGATGCTAGTCACCACCCCCTAGCCTATCGGAAGTGGTTTTTAGGTAATCACAACACAGTCCCCTCTTGGATAGGTTGTGACACCTTATTTTTGAATTTAACGTTTTATTTTTTTATGAATAATCACTATGAAGATCTCATTGTAAATCTTTTAGTAAAATTTCATGTGATTATCTCCCTCAACATGGATTCTAGAATAATTAAATCACATTTTATATTATATTAGTACAATGATGTTCCCAAGATTCTAATGAAAACGTTTTTGAATAAAATAAGAGCTTATATAAGGAATAAGGGTTCAATAAACATTCAGAAGTGTATATATCCCCATGCAATATTAACTTATGAGTTATGGTAACCACTATGGTTTTATGAGTTTAAAGTTGATCACAGGTTCAAAGTCATTGAATCCCCTTTTGAGTTTTTATGTGAATGGATATTATCATTATTAATGATATTTTAAGAGTAATGTATGGAAATAGAACCATTTGGGGTTTTATATGTTTTTGGGACAATGTTATTTGAAGAGGAATGCCTTTTAACTTTATGGGAATATGATTAAAGGTATTGGTAGAATTTATGGTTTATCATATCTTTGATGCTAAGGTAATTATGGTTTTTATTTGATCACCTTATAAATTCATGACACTTATCTTCTCTTTGGTAAGATTTATCTTTTGTTTTTCTTTCTAGAATATTCCTGAAGGATGTTGTAAGGTTTCTTGCAATACCACATTCAATTGTATTTTATCATAATCTAGTGTTTACCTCAATGTTTTGGATATGTATTCTGAAAGATATTGATACATAGTTCAGTTTAATTAATGATTATCATCCTAAAAAATATATTCAGTTTGAGGGAATAATTCAAACTCTAGAGGGTATGATAATATATTGTTCTATGGATTTCAAAGGTGGTTAGTATCAACACTTTAATTAAGTTTAGTTTTCAAACAATAACTCTCAACTGAGCATTAAAATTTAAACATATGAATAACTTTGTTGAATGAATTATAGAACTCCAATGTACTAGAATAAAGTTTCATAAAGAAATATAATGGGACATAAGCTAGCTGATGAGATGAGAAACAAGATTAGAGTTATTCATCAACCTATATAGACCACACAAAGTTGACATAAATATTTTTATAATAATCATTGATGCGATATATAATTTTAAGTTTGTAAGAAGGTATTTATATGAATATTTACATGGAATAAATAAGGTAAAACTAAGCCGTAGCTAATTCAGGTCCCATTAAAATACTTTATTGTATCGGGACATTATCTTATCGTTTGGTGCTTCCACCGAACCTATCTTAGGTTCACGATATGTTCCATGTATCACTATATAAGAAGTAAATACCTTATCTATAACATATACTAAAATTAGTGGTAGTAGCACTAGAGTGTGATATTTTTTATAAGGAACAACCTTTATAGATTTTGGATCAAATAGAGAAAATTCTACGAAACAAGACCACTCAACTAGTCTGCATTTTGTGGTGAAATGACCAGTTTGAGGAAGCTATGAGGGAAATAGAAGATGTAATTATGAATACTTGTCCACTTTTTTTGGTACCAAAGTTACAAATTACAAGGTAGAAATTAATTTTAAGGGGGGAGAATGCAATAACATGATATTTTGTGAAACAAAATTTTTCAACTAAATTTAATCTTTTTTATATTAATCATTACACACAATACATAATTTATATTTCCTTAAATAAAATATGGAGTTTAACTAATTTTAAATGAAATTTTTAGTTTAACTTGTGTTACATGCAAAAATGTGTTTGTATTTTTTTTCACATGCAACACTGAGCTTACCTTGCATTACACACAACATTGAGTTTAATTAAAACATGAAATATTATCAAAATGTTGCTATTTAATACGATAGTTATCAAATAGCCATTAGAATGGTTGGTATAAATAGGATGATGTATATTTTGAAAATATTTGGATTACAAATGTATATATAAGGTATTTTTTGGTGTTGAATTACTTAAAAATTAAAATCAAAATGATTTGAAAATAAAGGAAATCTTTTTCTGAGAAACCATTTTTATACAAACAAACAAGTTTTGCCTAAATAAATCTAAAAACCACTTTTCATGAATTATTTTTATGAAATATGTATATTATATATTAAATAAAATTATTAAAATTCATATTATGTGTTTTCTAGGAAATATATAAGAATAAATCCAATTTTACACTTAAAAATGTATTTTTCTAAAAAGAATTTCTATCACCTTTTTTTCAATTATTTTGATAATGTTTTTAAAACATCTATATAATTTATTTTAAAAAATAAACTTCAATTTTAAAATCATAACACCAAAATTATCTTTTGGTGAAATGTAGAATAATTTCAAAAAATATTAATTTTTTAATGAATAATGAAACATACTAAATTTTAATTAAAAACATACATTTTGATTAAAATATTTATAAAGTTAAAACATATTTCAAAAATATTTCAAAGTAAAACTAGTTAAATTATATATATATATAATTACTCTGTTTATTTCATTGGAATCAACTTCATATTGAAATTTGATAAAAAAATCTTGGTAATGTTTTGAATAATTTCTCATTGAAAACACTCTTTCTCGTTGCGTCTGCATGATAAATTTTAAATAAAAATTATCCAATTCTGTGAATTGAATTTGAAAATATTTATTACATATTTTTAATCCTAATAATTTATATTATATAATATTTCAACATAATTTTTTACCAAAATGAATTTTGAAAATAGTAGAAAATTAATTACCACGATTAAGGTAAAAATAGGTTTAATGGAGGGTTGAACAAAACATATACGGGTTTAAAATGACCAAGAACTTTTATAAATACTATTTAATGTATATATTTCTACATTATAGTTATAAATTTGTAATATAGGGTAATTATTGAGCTTCTAGCATGTGAATGACCACATCATTTTTGATTCTTTTGGGAATTTTTCAAGTAGTTTCCATGTGGGTTTCGTTCCCATTAATATAAAAGGTCACCATAAACCTTCACTTATTAACACATATAAAGATATATATTTTTCAAAATATCAACCCAAATCACTTAAAAAAGTTCATCATCTCATCATATAAGCCTTATTTTTGGACAAAGAACTAACTTAGGAAGGCTTTTAGTGCAAACCTAAGGAGGATACCCAAAGAAGGTGTAATGTTCCTCAATGAGTGTTTTTGTTTTATTTATTCCTCAAACCCATTCAATTATTGTTTTATAAAAACTATATAATAAACACAATATAATAAAGATACATTTATTTTTTATTAATTTTATGACCTAAAACCTTCTCCACTTCCATCAAATGGGTTACAAAATCATTATTCTTGTATATGGTGGACAACCACTTTGCAAACAGATGTCATAATTTTTCCATTACTACCTCTACCATATATAAATAATGATTTATTTATTATTTATATGTAATATTTATGATACAATTATTCTTATAGAATTATTATATCATACATAAGTTATTAATTTCTATTATTTGGGAATACAATAACTTCACTTGTGTGTGTGGAGGACCACTGTCTCACAAAGTGATGTGGTACATTCACATTTTAAATGAAAGAAAATAAGGATGTTAATAATAATTTTTTTTATATATATGACATATAAAATATTATTTAATTATGATATATCAATTAGATTTTATTATTTCAATTAATTGTGAAAATGGAAACAGCGTTCATGCATATATATGAGATACGTTCTCCATGAAAAATCTATTTCATTTCTTATCTCCATCTTGTACAGATTACTAGAAATACATATATAATAAATATATATGATATTTATATCATTTTCAACATTATAGAGATTATGGAACCATTATCAAATAGAGTGTGCAAAAAATAATAATTCAAAAGATACAAAGAAATAAAGTATTTATTGCTCAAAACGTGACTTCAACATGGAATTGTTAATAAACATGTAATAAACAGGTAGGAATAAATAATATATGGAATTATATATATATATATTAATGGTTATATAATAGATTTATTATAAAATTATATTTATTATACAGGAGTTTCGAATGTTTATGATAGAATTCAACACTTAAAGAAAGAGATTTCAAGTATCTTTTTTATTTGTTGAAGACTATTGGAAATTCACCACTAATTACTTTTTATGTGGTGTTTATAATACATATTTGAGATGTTATATCATGAATAAAATTATTTTCACAACATTATATGCTTTATTTTATGTTATTATTTATCAGTAATTTTAATTCAATTTATTACTAAAGCGGTAAGGTATTTTTGTTCCAATTTTTCTTCTTGGACACACATGTCACATTTTGCACAAAATATTTCTTAACAAGGTGTATATACAGCCTGATTGACATGTAATATAATGAATTTATTTGTTTTAAGGATATTAAGTTTCATTTAATTATTTTCCTTCATGGTGTTTATGTTTCAAGGTTTCCAATGTGGTAATGAGTTTACGTTACAATCTCATCATTTTCAGGATTGTTTATGATTATGCTTATGTTGATAAAATTTTATAATAAATTCCTCAAGAAACTCAATAATTTTCTTTTAATATAGCTATTAATGAAATTTTAATTTAATATTCCAATTTTACCACTCTTTTGTACTGAAAATAAATGGAGAAATGTTATTAAGAAAAATCATCTTTATTTATCTTTTCGATCAAAAATTCATTTTCTTCAAAAATGATGTATTATAAAAATATTTTCAAAAAAATATTTTATTATTATCATATGTTTTTTAAAATATATTTTTACCTATTTTATAATTTTCACATATATATTTTGAAAGAAATCTTGAAGTCATTTTCCAAACAACGATGGTTTATATTTTATCAAAAGTGTTAAAGGATTGTCTATGTTAACATGTATGAAGTGATCAAAAATTACCATTTCCATGATCATTATTGTATTTGAATATTTTTTTTATAAAATTTTAGGGTTATTTTCAAATATCTATATTTTTAAAATATTTTAGTAATTCTTAAAATGTTATTTTCAAAAAATATATCTTCTTTAAGAAACATTCAATGGGATTTATCTTTCAAAATCATTCTCCATATTAAATGAAATTTTTTTACATAACTTATACATTTCTAGGGATATTAACCAAATATACCATTCTTATTATTTATCGGAATGTCTTATCTTTATAATGGAATGCTGTTTATGAAACCCATTTCTCTTCCTTGGGTTATACTATGAAATAATTATTATGAAACCCATTTTTTTCTCTACAGTTCATGCATTGATAAAATGATGAAATGATTATGAATCATATATCTTTTAAATAGGTTATTATATGATGAAATGTTTATGAATCCTCTTTCATTTCATGTATTTTGATATAATTTTTTTTATTTATTGGAATATAAGTGTACCATTTTCATCATGTGATGGGTGGGGCCTATATCTCCTTCTAACGAATCTGGTAACGCTTTATATCCCATGAGATAAAAATTAGAAACAAGTAAATAATATTGATTCATTATGGTAAATATGTGTTTCCTAAACCACTATGTGAAATTGGTGTGTCCTGATCGACTATGGGAAACAAGTTTTTCATGATCTACTAATGGAAATAGGTGTGTCTTGATCCACCATAGGAAACCGATGATGAATCCTGATCCACTATATTGAATGAATTGGTATTTAACCTTGGCATATGAAATGGTTTTCTATATTTACTATGGTTATAGAATTTTGTTAATTGAGTTTTTAGTTCATGATTGATTAATGTTGGTTACCACTCGATTTTCCCATACCTTTTGAAATCATGTAATTTTATTCTATGACTCATTTTTATCATCTATTTCTAGTTGGGTATTAAATTTGTATGTTATGTTCATGATCACAGACACTTTTTCTTATCTTATTATTTTATATAATAATAGATTGACATATGTTATTCTTACCCTTACTGAGCATATGATCTCATCCTTTCTAATGTTTCCTTCCCTAGGTTATGAAGAAAGGGTTATTTAGGGTATTCTTAAGGGAAGTACTATGCGTGAAGATATTTTTGGGAGATGCTGAACATCTTTCACTAAATTTAAAGATTTTGTACCTAGCCTCCAAAGAAACTAAACTATTATGGTCCTTAGGAAAGTGTTCATGTAATTTATTGAATATGTATAAAAAATAATTAATATTAAGAAATGAAAATCCTGGGTCATTATAAAAACATTTGTAAAGGAACTAGAGAAACAGTCCCAATAATAAGAATAAATTAGATAGAAGGAAAAATATAGTAAGAAAAAAAAGAGACCAAATGTTCCCTTTAAAAAATATAATAATGAGAATAAATATCCCCCAATAACATTTCCATCTAGAATGATTTAATTAAGGAAACTACAATTGGAGGAAACTAAAAACTAGATATTACAAAATGTTTAGAAATTTAAAATCAATATAACATTCGTTTAAGCTCAAAATTTTTTTAAATTATGTCATGTTTTTTAAGTAAATATGAACTAATAATATGATACTTTAAGGGAATTTTAGAGTATACTTGGGAACAATTTTTTGAGCCTTGATCACCCCACAACTACCTACCAAGTATCTAGTTCAACATAATTTTTCTATCCCTTATACCATTGGTTGTGTGTATTTAAAATATGATTTGTGTAAACTTTGAGCCTCTATAAATGTAATACCTCATTCTATTTATACTTTATTATATATAGGATAACATAAGTACCTAAAAGTTACTGTTCAATGTAGAGAACCAAATGTATCATATATACATATTACATCTAAGTAAATTGATATTCATTAAATAATATAACGATCCATTTCGGAACAATTTAGATATATTTCCTTGGGAAATTTGGACAAATAAAAAACTGGTCCATAAGTGAGTTGAATAATTTACAATTAATTTATATAAAACTAGAACCCTTCTTAGAAATATCATATATAATACCTTTTTTAATATATTGTGGAAAGGAAATATAATAAATACTGAGCTCAGAATCTTTGTAAGGGTAAATAAGTTATATATCAATATAACATGACCATGAGGGTATGAGAATATGTGAGTAACATTTGAAAACAATAACCTACATATTATATATCATAAATGTGAGTCATGGAATAAATAATAGCAGTTAATAAGATATTAATCACAAAGATAATCAAAGAACCTGATCCATGAGAGAATAATAAGGACCTAAGATACGGAATTTTGGAAAACACATAAGCCTAGAAAATCATTTTCATAATAGTCACAGATCATTTCCTAGGCCATCATAGTTTAATAGGTTTACTCCCTTGACTATATTAGTAGTTAAGGTTCAATCCCAAGACTATCTTAGTTTAATAATTCCCTTACTGTTCTCGGTTCACTCCCATTATATTTTGGTTTATCTAATGAGATATTAATATTTACCAAATTCATTAAAGGGTGATATAGGTCCCACCCATCACATAATTTAAATCATTCATATATGATCCACAAACTCAAAAAAAAATTCATCATATAATAACTCATGAAAAGAAATGGGTCTCATAAAACATTTCATTACAGTATAACCTATGGGAAATAAATAGGTTTCATAATAATTTTATCATGGTATAACCCATGGTTGAGAAATAATTTTCATAATTTTTTTATCCTGATATAAACCATAAAATAATTTTTTTTTCTAAAAATATTTTCATCATAAAAATAAACCATATTGAGAAAGAATAATGATGGTATTATTGGATCATATCCCTAGTAAAGATTAAGTAAAATCAAATGATATCATCTTATATGGAGATTTGGAAAGCTTACTTGGAAAATTTCGTGAGTAAAATAGCATTTCCACTTTGAAAAACACTTTTTAAAACAAAAATCATTTTCAGAGTCCTTTTATTTTAAAATAAACAAGGAAATTTATAAAGAATGATCTAAAAATCATTTGAAACATTTCAAGAGAAAAATACCATTTTCTCTTTTATTTTTTAAAACATATAACATTTTCAAAATACTTTTCTTTGAAAATAACCATTTAAACATATAAATAAATCTTTAAAAACCATATAAAATGTTTATTCAGGTAAATATCTTTTCTGATTTGAAAAAACACTATTTAAAAAATAAAAGATTTTAAAAATACTTTTCTACTAAAATAATTATGAAATATTATAAATTAATCTTTAATGAAAATAATGGTAAATATTGTGGGAAATTCCATTCATACCAAACAAATTAAAATAAAAATTTCTTTCACATTTTCGCTATAAACCAAAAGAACTTTTTTTTAAATTGCATGAACATTTATTTTATTTTTTTAAAAAAATTCAAAAAAGGGTAAAAATATCTTTAAGTAGTAATATAAGATGATTAAAACATATTTTTATTTTTTTGAGAACATTATAGATAAGAAAAATGGGTTTTATTTAAATAGATAAATGAGTCTAGTTTTTTTTTAAATTTAATCTTTTGGAATCTTGATTGAATATAGAGAGTAAAATGAAGGTTAAAATGTATTCCTAATTAGTCTTGTTTGCAATGTTTTGGTATTTCTATCTGTTCTTGGTGTCGCTTATGTAACCAACATTGGGAAGATGAAAATCATTTGTTTCTTAATTGTGCTTCCATTTCAGCTCTCTAGAAGCTGATCCTTGAACTACTCAAACTACCAATGGTGATGGTTAAATCAATCAGTTCAATTTTTCAACATGATAGAGGTTCTCTATCATGGTATCTCATCAAACTCCTTCATCTGAAAATGGTTAACATGCTTCATCATATTTGGTATTTTTGTAACCTGATGATCAACTACAATACCTCTTTTAGCATCCAATTAGACATTTGGAGTATCATTGTTTCTATCTGGGAATCAAATGTGAATCAAAATGATTTATTTGATAATAACCTCTATGATTTTAGTATTCTTATAACACTTTTTTTTGTAGAGAACATCAAGGTTCCTGTTAGTACTTTTGAGGTTCAGTAGTAGCCAACTTTTTAGTTATAAATTAAAATAAATTCAAATGGTGTTTCGAATATATATACCAGTACATATAGATGTGGAGATATTTATTACTATAAAAATGGAAGAACAATTGGATGTTTTTTATCCCATGTGTATTGGAAATGTTTCACCAAGTTGATATGATTGGAATGATCAACACAATCTCTTTTACTAAAACCAAATGATATAATAATCTATAGATTGAAAGAAATTACACTACTATAGTTCTAGAAATTAGGAATGGATTTTTTCATCTCTCATAGAGTCTTATGACTCTATGTATTGAATTTATGAGTTTTATCTGAAGTCTCAACTAATTCATCACACATTCTTACCATGATGCAAATCATGTGGCTGACGACCTCCCAAAAGAAAGTTATTGACAAGAATGTTGCTTGGATTGATGATATTCTATTTCATTTGATATATATTTATGATATATATTGTCTAAAAATATCATACCTAAGACTCATGTATTTATTTTTATTTTAATAAATATCCCTTATCCACTTTCGTCAAGGAACCTTTAAAAAAACAATCCTTATAAATAACGAGATTGTAACATCAAATACTTTCAAATTTTGTAAAATTTGAATCATAAAACACATTAAAGAATAAAATCCAATAAAAAATTAAATATAATGAATAGAATGATATTCATGATATTTCATGTTAATGGGGTAGTATATACATCTCATAAATGAAGATAGGTTCATAACATAACATATGTCTCAAAGATGGAAAAGTGTGACAAAAATCCCTTACCACATTTGTAATCTTTTGAATCATAAGATTCATTAAATAAAAAAAATTATAAAAATTAATAAAATAATAATATTCAAGATATAAAATTTAAATGGGTTAGTTTATACACTACACAAAAGAAACAAGCGGTGAATATGGACAATGTCTTCTAAAAATAAAATAGATACTATAAACCGCTTACCATAAGTCTCAAATTCATTCATAAACATTAAAACCTCATATATAATAAATATAAGTTTATTATAAATCTTTTAAAGATCCATAATTATATATATGACACCATATATGATTTACATATGAACTTTTATTACCCATTTATTAACTATTCCTTGTTAAAATCATGTTTCGGGTAATAACTTCTTTGTTTTTCGTGTATATTTTATTATTTTATTTTTGGAACTATTAATTTGGTAATTGTAGAATAACATAATTAATTTTAGCCAAGATACAAATATCACATATCTTATATATATTTTTCGAGAGAAACCCATTAAAGTTAGAGATATTAAATGAAATACATTGTTCATTGATACAGTAGGTCATACATACACATGAATGATGTTTCCATTTTATCAACGGATGAAAAAAAATAAAGTTAAATGATATATAATCATTATATAATACTTTTTTATGTCATATATATCACAAATATTTATTAAATTTTCCATAATTACCTTCCATTTAAATTATTAGAGAAAAATGAATCACAATGTTATATGTGGAAATAGTTCATCGTACACATGAATGACGTTATCATATCCCCCATGTAATAGAAGGTAAGAAGTTATATGTGATATAAAAATTTTAGAAGCTTAATTTTGTTACAAATATCATACATTTTCATTTAATCTATCCTTATTACCATCTGAGTAAAACTAAAATGAAAAATACATAACATCCATTCCTTAGGCTGTAGTCTGACATACACAAAAGCGACTTTATTATTTTCCAATATATTAGGAGGTAAGAAATTAAGTTTAACTTATTAGAAAATATAATTTTTTATTTCAAATATGGAATCCATTTTTAAAAATTCCATTCCTAGAATTGTAAAATTTGAATTTAAAATTAAATCCGCTGACTAGACGAAAAAGAGATTTTCAAAAGATAAAATCTTCTAAAGTTTAAAAAGTTTTTATATCAAAATTCAATATTAAATTTATTAAAATGAAATAAATTAGATTAAAATATATAGTTGAACTAATTTTACATTAAAATCATTTTAAAATAAATTTTCTGTTTTGAAAAACTTTAAAATAAATGAAAATTCCCTTAAAAAGTCTATATTTTTCACTTTTCATCAAAAAATTTATCTTCTAAAAAAATTATAAAATTCAACCTTAACATAATTGAAATTTTTTTTTTCAAAATAAAATTCAAAATTTTTAAACCCATTTTATAAATGTTTAAAAAATTTAATTTTATAAGCAAGTGTGTACAATTTGATAAAACTGCTTTTTAGAAAAATACTATATTCAAGCATAAATTTGGATTTATTATTATCTCATGTCTATAAAACACATAAGATGAGTTTTGAATATTTTATTAAATAAATAATATATAAATTTTAGAAAATTAATTTTAAAAAATTTGATATATTTATTTTATTTTGAGAAAACTAATTTTTTCACAAATAAATATTTTTTAAGAGATGTACTTGATTTTAAAATGTTTGTTTATTTTCATTTATAATTAATTAGTCACTAAAAAAATAATTTTATATAAATTTTTAAATCGCATATTTTGTTATTTATTTTTAATTCTATTCATACTTGACTTTCCAACAACATGGTGATAACTATAATATTAAATAATAAAATTTTAATAATATATTGTGTTTCATTTATGATTACTATTTTGTGTATTGTAGGATATCAAATAAGTTAAATCTATTAGAGAAAAATATTTCATAAAATCTCAATGTGTTATATTGTACCCCATTAAAATGTATTTCTCCCCCAAAATTCACCACTCTGAAAAAATAAATAAGGATACTTATGACTCATTATATCCTTAGGTCCCCATGTATATTTCTCAAGTTGGTGGTTTTTTAAAAGACTTTGACCTGGTGAGTGGTCTTATTTTATAAATCTTTATATATATAATATATAATATCAACCCAATTGTTCTCCATAAGAAAGGTTATTCTCCATAGGTATGAAATCTGAGATCAATACATGTAATGAATCAGGTGTATACTTCCTCAGGGGAGATAAATGGAATACATCATGAACCCGAGAGAGGATTAGTGGAAACTCCAATCAATAGGATTCCATCATGATATTATCACTAATTTAAAAGGGACAGATATACCATGGGATAAGCTTTCATTTTTATTATAATCACAATTTAATCCTTTGGTTGTACTTTGATCAATTTGCCCTTAATATCTTACTCCATTAAACAAATATATATTATTTTGACTAAAGCCCTAACAGATCAAAAGAACAATAATAGAACGATAAGTCATTATTTTTATCTCTAGTTATCATAATAAAAAATGGTTAGCCCAAATTATCCAATATGAAAAAATATTCATAGGGTGAAGTAGTACATTATTCATTAAAACCTCATCCAAATTTCTACTTAAAGCATTCTATAAATGGTTAACCTTATGACCCTTCCAGTATTCAATATTTATAAATAGTTTCACAAAATTACCCAAAATAAACTTAACATTAATCCTTAAAATATCATTAAGTAGATCTTAATTTTTAGATGCCAAATATGTGAATAGATTAGTCATATATTCTTCTAAATCTTGGCAATAACTATAATTACTATACAAAATTAATGAAAATATGCCTACTTCCTCATTACTTTAATAAAACTAAAAATTATTAAATATATTCCATATATCCGATAATGTAGTAAAACCCATCAGTGATTACATATACCAATTTCTTGAAAAATCATTTATTTGATTCAAGGACATAAAAATTTTCAATTTATTCTTTCATATCAATCATCTCTTTATCCAAACTCACCACCATTTTCTAAATATTAGAAACATAAAAGGTTTATATTCCATTAATCATATGTTTTCCATAAAATATAACCATTCCATTAAATTACTTTTCTTGGTTATCAATTATATTCAACAAAATTTTCCAAATAATTAATTAAAAACTTCTATAGAACAATCCTAATTTTTTTTCAGGATTCATATAACATAATTATTGAACTCCCATTCACAAACACTATAATCATTCCACTTCATTATTGAATGATTAACTAGTATTCATAATATTATTCCTTCATAAATATTTCCTAAAATACGATGTATGAATCCAGTATTAACATTTATCAACCTCAATTTTAATCATGATGCTCATGTTAAACAAAAATAATAATGATAGAACAACACATACCTTTCATATGTCATTCATGTCATCTTTGTCATCAATAGTATAACAATTAATTTTACCACCTTGCTAATTTTATTCATGATAATTTCCTCAAGGATGTCTATTTGTATAATTCCCACACTTTCCACATTTATAATGTTCAACCATTGTTGATGCCTTAGGGATACCATTATTCTTATCCATTGAATTGACCACATATTTCAGTTTTCCGTAGAAATTAGTTGTCTCGTGTCCTTGTAGTCCTCACTCAAAAAAATTCCCATCCCATTGAGAAATTCCATTGATTAATTAATCCTAAATTATTGGAACATAAATACTAAGACTTATTTCCTCCATGGTATCCACCACCTAAGCTCTCAGAAAACTATATCACTCTTTTCTTTGGTGCATCTGAGAGTTGGTTGAGGATTAAGTTGTTAATCACATATCACGATAACTGTTTAAGAATTAACAAAATGTCCTTCATTCCAATCATCTCCCAATTTTGTTTCTCATCAAAACATTTTATATCACTTTAAATTTTATCCCAGATCCTTCTGGTTTCCACCAAAGAATAAAACAAAAAACCACTATGTGAGAAATAATAATCATTGTGTAGAACCACATAATCATGAAAAATCTCTTATAGGATGTCTAAATCATGATAACTACTTTTTAATATATGAAAACTTAGGTTTATTCAATTTCATTCATTGTCATTTTTAAATTCCTTCATTATTGTTCATAAAGAGTTTATGAATTTACAAAGAATATCCCCTAGGAGTTTCAAACCAGGTGTGCAGTAAGGCATATTTTCAAAAACCAGGTGATGATAGAGTCCCACTCAACACACCATTCTGGAAGTTTTTACTTGAATTAAATATGTGCCAAATCCATATCCACTTATAGTATCCAGAATGGGATGTAATTTCTTGGAAACCCCTATCTCTATCCTTTACCAACATTCCAGAATATTTTCCTATACTTTGACTCATACTTAAACTTATCCATATACATATCCCTAGACATATAATTATAAATATCCGAAGGGATACCACTAAATTTTTATCACCACAGTTTCCAAAGGTTAGCTAAACCTTTCTCTAATACCAATCATGGAGACCCAGACTTCTCATTAATAAATATTAAATCTTAGTAGATGAATATTCATTACATAAAATAACGATCAATGCCAAAATTTATTACGTCTAATAAATTTAGAATATCAGAGACATAAAAAACTATTCCATATGTGAGATAATCCATTTACTACTATGTTATTGATAACTAGAAACCATCTTAGACATATCATAGATAATTCCTTTCTTCATATCCTTGGTAAAATAAACATAAGAAAGGGTGAGAACAAATACTCTCTATGGGTAAATAAGTAAGACATCAGTATAAAAAGACCATATGGTTATGGGAGCATGATAATAACATTTTAAAATAATACCTTCCATATAATAGTTCATAAATGTGAGTCACATAAATCTTGGTAGTTCATAATAAATGAATCAAAAGGAAATAAAAAAACACGAGCCATGAGATAATAACATTTACACAAGACATGGAATTGTAAAATACACATAATCATAAAAAATCATTTCCAAAGTAGAAAATTCTAATTTCCAAGGCTATCATAATGTAATGGTTTCAATCCCCAACCCATTTTAGTATTCAATGTTCACTCCCAAGACTATTATTGTGAAAAAAGTCTCTTACCGAATTTAGTTCAGTCCCCATTATATTCCTATTTGTCTCATGAGATATAAATATTTACTCATTGATTTAGAGGGTCATATTGTCCCCACCCATCACACAATTAAAATCATACATACATGTTCTAAAATATCATAAAACATTCATCGTATCAGAACCCAAAATAATAAATGAGTTTTCTAAGAAATTTCATCATTGTACAACCCTTAAAAATGAAATGGGGTTAATAAATATTTAATCATGGTATAACCTATGGAATAACAATAGGTTTCATAAAATTTTTATCATGGTAGAAACCTTGGTAGAGTAATGGGTTTTATAAACATATTTCCATCATAAACATAAAAGATATAGAGAATGAATAAAGATGGTATCATTCGATCATATCCACATTAAATCTTAAGTAACTTCAAAGGATGTAATATTAGATGGAAAATTATTTTTAAATATCACTGGGAACATTTATTGAGTAAAATAGCCTTTCCAATTTGATTTTTTAAAACATAAAATATGTTCAATGTTATATTCTCTGAAAAAAATCATAGAAACATATAAACAAATATTTAAAATTCATTTAAAAAATTTTTAAATGAAAATATCCTTTCCCATTTTAGTTTTTTTTAAAAAAGTGGGAAATTTTCATAATCATTTTATTTAAAAATAACTTTAGAAACGTAAAAATGGACATTTAAAAAAATAATTAAAAACATTTATTAAGGAAAGTATCATTTCTACTTTGTAAAAAGCATTTTTTAAAATATAAAGCATTTTCAAAATACTTTTCTTTGAAAATAACCATGGAAAATTATAAATAATTTCTTAATTAAAATAATGGTAATGGTGGAAGGAAATTTCATTCATTTCGTACACATTAAAAAAATGACCCCTTTCATATTTTCTGTAGAAAACAATCTTAGTCTTTTAAAATGACATTAAGATTCCTTTATTTTTTTTAAAATAAAAAAATACATAAAATGACTTTATAAAATAATATTTGAATATTATGTAAGAACCCAGATCTTCTTTTTAGGTATTTTTTCCTTTCTTGGTCATTTTTGGGGAAAAGACAAAAATCTGGAAATTTTCAAAGTACACGCCTTGTACTTTATGAGTACACGCCGTGTACTTTGTTTCTGCTAGAGGCCATGTGCTGGACGTGTTATGGCCACACACATGACTATGTAGGGGTGACATGAATGCTTCCTAAACCTGATTATGGAAAAGGCGAGTACACACCGTGTAATCCAAAATTACACATTGTGTACTTTATTTTTTTTCATTAAACGCACCGGGGTCACGTCTAATCACTAGAATCGACTTATTTTAGGTCGTCTTCATCTGAGAGCACTGAGCAGCTGTGGATCTTCGACGAGCCCCCGAACCTCCATCCGTCCTCCGATTAGAACGCCGCTGAGTGCGTTAGAATCACAACGGTGATTTCTCTCTTCTCCTAGATCATCATTTCCCAATTCCTTCTCTTTACCATTTTTTCATGGGTTGAAAATTCTAGACATTTTAATAGATCTTTGATGTTCTAAGGTGATTCAAGCCATGTGGTTCAAGTATATCGATCTCCTAGCGGCATGGTATGTGGGTTGTGCCTTTCTATAGAAATTCTTTGAGTTTTATGTGTAAATTCAACCAATACCCTTGAACGGGGTGTTGCTTGTTTACCGTTTTAGCCCTATCGTCTGCCTTCTTTTCTTGTATGCCAGAGTAGACAATATTGTTTGTGAATAGTGTAATTTTTTGTGCTTTGGATATATTACCCATGAATGTTTTGCCTATTTATGATCGTTTGGTCTAGTTTTTCTTATTAGGATATTGCTAATTCTATGCCTAGTGTCGTAGGATAGAGTGTTATTTTTCTGATATACTGTTATGTTGTAGAATTCTAGCCAAGTAGATTTTGAGGTTTACTTTGGCCGTTACGTGATGTGACACTTGCTAACTTTACACAAGTTTGTGAGAACCTAGTGTCGTAGAACATTGGGAGAATGGAAATAATGGATTCTCCAGAGTGTCTTTATAATTTACGATGCAAGACCACATGGGGAATTGATTTTGAGTGTTTCCTCATAGTGTCTGTAGTTCCTCAATGTGTGCCACAGGTGGAATGAGATGTTGAGTGGCTCCCCAGAGAGTTTATTCTTTAGCTGAACCATAGGGGTGAGACAATGTATGCCTCTTAGAGGGTTGCTAGTACTTGTAGGTTGAACCATAGGGGTTAGGATATGAGAACTACTCAGAGGGTTACCTGTTTGTTCTACTTGCTTGAGTGGAATCTTACTTGTATGTAAGTTAAATGCTATAAATTGTGTATTTTTTACTGCTTTTTGTACTTTTACCTGCCATGTATTCACTGACTGCTATGCACAGATCTCCGAGTGGTTACATACTGGGATTAGTCTCACACCATATTTTGGTAATGATTTTTGGACAAAATAGATTATATTGCTGCATGTATAAATAAGAGAAAGCGCCCTTCTACTTCAGGTTCATGATTACTGTGGAGATGGAGAGCATGGAACCAAACTATGGCTTGCGATGCTGAGGAGTTTATCATCTTTCTTTTTCACTTTGATTTAGCACTATTGTATTCCAGCAATGTGACTTGTTTTTCTTCTTTCCTTGACATATATGTATCATGCATCATTTATATATATATATATATTGCTCCAGTTTTTTCTTTATCAGTCTTCTGATGTTTACTGTTGTGGGTTGGTTCCGCTATTGTATATTTGTTTTCTCTTCCACTGTGTTACTCTTCCAATGAGGGTATAGTTTCCCCATTAACACCCAAAGCTTTTGCTGCAAGTCGGAAGCCTTTGGCGTTCGGGGAAATGTTTTTGAGGCCATGTGACCGACTGGGTACGAGGCGCCTCTGTGTGGATTCCAGAACTGGGATGTTACAAAGTGGTATCAGAGGTATTATTTTCTCTTGACTTAATTTTTGGAGGCTATATTCAGGGATAGGATGGAATAGGTACTTGGTAATAAGTTGTGCCTGGGATTAGCTAACCCATGTACAGGTAAAAGACAATCTATCTCGTTAAATTTCAATTTTTCTGGTTTTTCAATAATTATAGTTTATTTGATTTCACCTTGAGTGATTTATATGATTTGTGCTGTTGTTGTTGATATTTTTGAGGTTTTTATTTCTGTCGCAACCCGATGAGATGAGGGTATGCCATCTCATGAAACATATGGGAACTTGTAAGAAATCACATGCCATGCATTCTTGCTATGTCATCTCGGATGCATTAGTGATTGCATGTTGTTGTGATAGATGTTGTGAAAAATATGCATACTATTGGGATAGATGCCTTGATAGAGATACCTGCTATTTGATAGGGAATTTGTGTAAGGTTTTGTTTGAATGAACTCCAAACTTTGGTTCTGGAGGTGTTATGGGCCCTCGTGGACCAGGATTTGGTGTATCATTGCACTATTTTCTATTTTATAACTTTTATAGGGTGCCTAACATTGATTCACGGGGAGTATGGGCCCTCACAGATCGGAATTTGGTACTTTCATTGATTGTTTCAGTGTTTTCTAGGTTTCAGAGTAGTTTCTGAGGCTTACTATATGGGAAAACCCATAATACACGCCGTGTAATGTTAAGTAAATTCCATGTGTTCTTCTGTTCAGGAAGAAACCGTTTTTCTTAAGTATAGACTGTGTACTTTATATACATGTCGTGTAGTCTCTTACCATGTCATAGGCCTTATGGGCAGAGACACAGGATGGGGAATGTCTGGAGTGAAAATGTTGTGTATCATCCATGCACGACGTGTAGAGTCAACCCCATTCCCACCTCTGTCACTAACAACATAGGTTGGCTGAGTCGTGTCTAATACATGCCAGGTGCCGTTTAAGCATGCCGTGTAGTCTGACCCAGGTACCCGGTCATGTCATGAACAACATGGGTTGGTGTCACCCTTTCTTGTACACGTTGTGTCAGACTTAAACACACCGTTTTGGTTTACCCAGGTACCTGGTTGTGTCACGAATGACATGGGCTGGTGATATCCATTCTCATACACGTCGTGTCTGTCTAGAACATGCCGTGTAGTGTGAGACGTGTGTCAGGCCGTGTCACTAACAGCACGGGCCAGGTGAAGCTTGTCGAGTACACGCCGTGTTTACCTTAAACACACCATGTAGTCTTGTCTTAGGAGTTCCGTGTGGCTTAACCGTGTAGAGGGACCTGGGCAGGGGAAGAGGATTTAAGTACATGCCTCGTGTTTTGAGAACGCCCCATGTGTTTGGTGTGTTACATGACCAGTTTAGGAAAAATTACATTCCCATGTGAATGAATTTAGGGAACACGCCGTGTAGGTAGTGTACAAGCCATGTAGACATGTTTTGTAAAACGTGAATGTTTTCTTCCTCTTGTTCTCTTCTTACACTCCTCATTTTCGGTCCTTGATAATTCTGATCTAAGGAGTGTTCTTGACCCTGCAAATTCATGTCACCGAGATGTCCTCAAGTTGTCCGCCAATTGCAGGTCCGTGATCAGATGCTAGAAATGTTTGATCAAGGAATTCTTGCAGATCGTCGTATTGTTCCAGCCTTGGCACCAGCAGTGATACTGGTTATAGGCACCAATGCATAGTTTAGGGAAGGCATTGTAAGGATGATGCAGACCTTCTAGGGAGAACCACCTCCTGCCTCAACCATAGAAGACTTGACATGGTTTTTCCAACTGCAGCATCCTCCCACCTTCTTAGGGGAAGGAGGACCTCAGGCTGTAGAGTCATGGCTAGAATCCAAGAAAACAATCTTTGAGAATTTTGAGATTCCTTTAGAAAGGCAGGTCATGCTCGCTACCTACATGATATGAGACTCCTCTAATAGGTGGTGGGATGTGATCTCACAGGCAGTTCATCAGCAGCTTATGGAGTGGGTGGAGTTTCAACGCATCTTTTATGACTACTACTATTCGGAGACCTTGAGGGATGATCAGGCCCATGAGTTTATGAGTCTGGAGGAGGGTACTCTTTTTGTCATCGATTATTCCTCATGCTTCACCAAGATTCAGAGTTTCACACCCCTCCAAGGTGGAGATGGGTTGTTATTGGCAAGAAAGTTTGAGGATGGTCTCAGACAGGAGATCCGATCACAGGTGAATATATTCAGGTTGACTTCCATCACATCCATATTCAACCAGGCACTGATTGTAGAGCATAATCTGAGAGATTCCAGAGCTGAGAGCTAGGGAGGTTCCTCTTCTAGAGTTAGTTCTTCACCATCTGACAGTAGAAAGAACTGTAGGGATTCTATGTGCGGTGACCCGAGGTAGCGAGACACATCTTCAGGTAGCCAGGTTGTATGCTACCAGTGTGGAAGGTCTGGGCATACAAGGCCGCAGTGCCAGAGAGACCCAGGGGAGTGTGGATCTTGCGGCCAGATGGGTCATCTTTAGTGCTTCTGTCAGGTTTTCTCACCATAAACTAGTGACAGGGGTTCATCCATGACTCCTCGTACAGGAGATGTGCCACCAGTTTCTCACCATTCTGGGAACTGAAGTTCTTCCGGCCATTCAAGGCGGGGTGGAGGTTGAGGATGTGGTGGTCAGTCACTAGTATTTTAGAGATAGTAGGTTGGATCATCTCAGAGCTGTCAGGAAGGTTCACTTGGTCGTGGTACAGGTCAGGCTTTTGCAGTGGAGCCAACCCAGTAGGAGCAGGATCCCGGACCGTCTACAGTTCGAGGTATGATCTTAGTAGCCTCAGTTTTATTTTCTTCTCTTCTTGTTACATGGGATTTCTATAGCATTATCTCTGTTGCTATTGTGGAGAGCCTTGGGCTCTACATCTTTTCCTCTACCGATACTTTGACTATAGATACACCATTGAGAACTAAGACGACTAGTGTATGTCAGTGCAAGGAGTTCCCTCTAGAGGTGGCTGGGTATCACTTTCTATGGGATCTCTATGTTCTAGAGATGACAGGCTATGATGTCATTAAATGAATGGACGGGCCAGTTCCCTTGGATGCAGTCATTGACTGTTATCACTGTAGGGTGAGTTTCATATCACAAGAAGGTGGATCCTTTCTCTATAAGGGTGAGTGGGACGTCCGAGCGAGCAGAGCGGGTCCAGAGCATCATGGGTTGGGAGCAGTTATAGCCCAAATTTCTAGTCTTTATCTGGATGACCAGGGGACTTCACAGTTAGACTTTCCTCTAGTGGTGGATCATTTCAGGGATGTCTTTCCAGAGCACTTTTCATGTTTTCCTCCGGAGCGTGAGGTAGACTTTTCTATTTATCTTGTGGTAGGGGCAGCACCAGTTTCCATTCCTCCTTATAGGATGGATACACCAGAGATGTAGGAGCTCATGAAACAGCTGGAGGAGTTGCAGGCCAAGGGTTTCATCCGACCCAATACTTTTCCTTTGGGATCTCCTGTCCTTTTTTCAAAGAAGGCAGATGGTACTCTTAGGATGTGTGTGGATTATTGGAAGTTTAACCAGTTGATGGTCAAGAATAGATATCCCTTACTAAGGATTGATGACCTCTTTTATCAGCTTCGATAAGCCCGAGTGATCTTGAAAATCGACTTGAAATCCGGTTATCATCAGTTGCACATTAGACCATCAGATATACCTCTTATAGCCTTCAGGAGCAGGTATGGTCTATATGAGTATATGGTCACATCGTTCGGTCTCACGAACGCACCTGCGGTTTTCATGGCACTGATGAACCGAGTGTTCCATCTATACTTAGACACTTTCGTGGTGGTCTTAATGGACGATATCTCGGTGTACTCTCGCACTCAACACAACCATGCCACCCATATTGAGATCATTTTGAGTACACTAAGGGAGCATCAGTTATATGCTATTCTCTCGAAGTTCCAATTTTGGATGGACCAGATTCACTTTTTCAGCCACGTTATCTCAGAGACAGAAGTATCAGTAGACCCAGAGAAAGTGAGAGCAATAATTTCATGGGAGCAGCTGAAGAACATCTTTGAGATGCAGAGTTTTATAATGATGGATGGACACTACAGACAATTCATACAAGACCTTTCATGCTTATCAACACCATTGACTAGTCTGACTATGAAGGGTGTGAATTTTTTATGGTCAGATTCGTGTGAGTTAGCCTTTAAGAACCTAAAAGGGAGGTTGACTTCAGCACCGATACTAGCCTTGCCCGAGCCGGGAAAGAGCAATACCGGTTACTACGATGCATCAAGTATCGGGCCGGGAGCTATGCTTATATAGGGAGATGGATTCGTTGTGTACGGGTCTCGGTAGTTGTGGCCACATGAGAGGAATTACCCGACGCACGATATGGAGTTGGCAACTGTTGTTCATGACCTATGATGTTGGAGACCTTATCTTCTGGGAGAGCACCTTGTGGTGTTCACCGACCACAAGAGTATAAAGAACATCTTCCCTCAGCATGATCTGAATTTATGATAGCGAAGGTGGGTTGAGTACCTTCAGTCTTTTGACTTTGAGCTTGCCTATATAGCGGGGAAAGGTAACACAGTCGCTAACGCGCTAAGTAGGAGGACTCAGATACAGGCAGTTTCGAAGGCCAGTAGCGAGTACCAGCTTATGGCTCTATTCTCTAAGACGAATTTGGAGGTTCATGATAGACAGGGGTAGACTTTTCTATATTCTATTGATGTTACCTCTACACTTCTTGATCAGGTATGAATGAGGCAGCTATCAGATTATGAAGGCCTAGTCCTACGAAAAATCGTGTCAGGAGAGGACCCTATTCTTGGATGGACCATAGTTGAAGATGAGATCTTACTTTTACAGGGATGCATATGGGTGCCGTCAGATATATTCTAGGAGCTGATGTGAGACTTTCATTCCTCCATTTCGGTAGTTCATCCTAGTGTCACCAAGTTGTGTCACGATCTTCACCGCCAGTATTGGTGGCCAGGTATTAAGAGAGATGTTGTCGGTTCCGTCATGAGATGTTCTACTTGTCAGTATTTAAAGGAAGAACATCAGTGGCTAGCATGCCTTTTACAGTAGTTACCCATTCTTGGGTGGAAGTGGAACAACTTCGTGATGGACTTCGTGATAGGGTTGCTGATATCACCTTGTAAAAAGATTTTGTATGGGTCGTAGTTGACAGACTTATGAAGGTTGCTCACTTCTTGCCAATCAAGGTGACCTTCAGTGTTGATGAGATGGGGAGATTGTACATATGATAGATTGTACATTTTCATGGAGTTCCATGCTCCATTTTTTTCAAAAAGGATGCATGTTTTACTTCTCGGGTATGGCAGGGGATCTAGAATGCTTTGGGTACACATGTACTTTTGACTACAACATACCATCCCCAGAAAGATGTCTAGTCCAAGCGTAAGATTCAAGTTCATGAGGAAATGCTCCAAAAATGCATTATGGACTTTGGATGTTCTTAGGAGAAGCATATACCTCTTGTGGAGTTCGCCTACAATAATAGTTTTCAAGCAACTATTCAGATGGCACCTTATAAGGATTTCTATGGTAGGCCATGCATATCACCCTTATGTTGGATGCAGGCAGGGGAGGAAGCTTTGCTGGGAACTTGTCTTGTTCCGGAGACCTCAGAGCAGATAGAGATGATTCATAAGAGGATGGATATTTCACAGTCTCATCAGAAGTCTTATGCTGATCAGTAGAGACGACCTCTAGAGTTCGAGGTCGGGGATCAGGTTTTCTGCGTGTCACACCGAGGTTGGGTCACATGAGGATTAGGAGACATGGTAATCTTTCACCAAGGTACCTCAAACCATTTGAGGTGTTGGAGAGAGTTGGTCTAGTTTTCTATCGTATGCAGTTACCCCAGAGGTATTGGGCTATGCATGACGTTTTTCACGTTTCTCGGCTCTGACGTTACTTTTCAGACCCGTCTCATGTCCTTCAACCCGAGTAGGTTGATCCTGATGTGGATGCATCCTTCGAGTAGCATCTGATCCGGATTTTTGATCATAGAACAAAGGTACTTCGAGGCTGTTCTATTCCTCTAGTATGAGTCCTATGGAAACATAGACGGGTACAGGATGAGACTTGGGAGCGGAAGGTCGATGTGTGAGCACAGTGGCCAGAGCTATTCGGGGTTTATTCTTTTACGCCGCACTAAGGAAATTTGGGGATGAATTTCTTTAAGGGGGGAAGTTTGTAAGAACCCGGATCTTCTTTTCAGGTATGTTTTCCTTTCCTGGTCATTTTTGTGGAAAAGACGAAAATCTAGAAATTTTCCAAGTAGACGCCTTGTACTTTATGAGTACACACCGTATACTTCGATGCTGCTGGAGGCCGTGTGTTGGCCGTGTCAAGGCCACACACATGACCATGTATGGGTGACATGGAGGCCTCCTAAATAGGATTATTGAAAAGGTGAGTACACACAGTGTACTCTAGAAGCACACACCGTGTACTTTTTTTCATTAAATGCACTGGGGTCATGTCTTATCGACAGAATCAACTTCTTTTAGGTCATCTTCATCCGAGAGTGCCAAGGAGTTGGAGATCATTGATGAGCCCTCAAACCTCCGCCTGTCCTCCAATTCGAACACTGGTGAGTGCAATGGAATCGCATTGGTGACCTCTTTCTTCTCATAAAGCCTCGTTTCCCAATTCCTTCTCTTTTATATGTTTTCGTGGGTTGAATGTTTTAGACGTTTTTTATAGATCTTCAATGTTCTAATGAAATTCAAGCCCCATGGTTCAAGTATCTCGATATCCTAGCATCAAAGTAGGTGGGTTGTGCCTTTCTATAGAAATTCATTGAGTATTATGTAAAAATTCCACCAATACCCTTGAACGAGGTATTTCATGTTTACCGTTTTAGCCCTATCATCTACCTCCTTTGGTTGTATTCTTGAGTAGAGGTTATTGCTTGTGAATAGGGTAATTTTCTGTGCTTTAGAGGTATTACCCATGCATGTTTTTCCTATTTATGACCATTTGGTCTAGTTTTTCTAGTTAGGTTATTTACAGTTCCATTCCTAGTGTTTAGGAATGAATGTTCTTTTTCTGATATGCTGTTATGATGTAGAATACTAGCAAAGTAGTTCTTGAGGCTTACTTTGGCTATTATGTGATGCGACATTTGCAAACTTTACACAGGGCTTTGAGAACCAAGTGTAGTAGACCATAGGGAGAATGGACAAAAGGGCTTCTCTAGAGTGTCTTTATAATTTATGATGCGAGACCACATGGGGAATTAAAATTGAGTTCTTCCTCAGAGTTTCTATAGTTCCTCGACGTGGGCCACAAGGGGAATGAGTCGACGAGTGCTTCCCCTGAGTGCCTTTAGTACGACACGAGACTCTAGGGGAAATTGATGGTGAGTGGTTCCCTAGAGAGTCTATTCTTTAGCTGAACCAGAGGGGTAAGACTGTGTGTGTCTCCTAGAGGTTCTCTAGTACTTTTAGGTTGAACCATAAGGGTTAGGATGTGATAACTACCTAGGGGGTTAACTGTTTGTTCTACTTGCTTGAGTGGCTGCTTACTTGTTTGTAAATTAAATGCTAGAAATTGTGGTTTGTTTACTTCTTTCTGTACTTTTACCTGCCATGTATTCACTGGCTGTTAGGCATAGATCTCCGAGTCATTTCCTACTGGGATTAGTCTCCCACCCTATTTGGGTCATGCTTTCCAGCCCAAACTGATTATTTTGCTACAGGTATAGATAAGGGAAATAACCCTTCTACTTTAGGTTCTTGATTGCTGTGGAGATGGAGAGAATGTGACCAAGATATATCTTGCGATGCTGAGGAGTTTATCTGCTTTCTTTTCCACTTTGGTTTAGCACTGTTGTATTCCAGAATTGTGACTTTTTTGGCCACTTTCCAAGACATATATGTATCATGCATCATTTATATATATATTTTTCTCCAATTGTTTCTTTAATAGTATTCTGATGTTTCCTGTTGTTGGATATTTACTGCTTCTACTATTGTATATTTGTTTTCTCTTCTACCGTGTTACTCTGCCAATGAGGGGATAGTTTCCCCTTTAACACCCAAGGCCCTTGCTGCTAGTCGACAGCCTCTGAAATC
This sequence comes from Viscum album, assembly GCA_963277665.1. NCBI lineage: Eukaryota > Viridiplantae > Streptophyta > Magnoliopsida > Santalales > Viscaceae > Viscum > Viscum album. The sequence goes on from OY728140.1 coordinate 1,960,069,161, forward strand.
TAGGGAAATGCGCTTGAGGCCATGTGACCAACCTGGTATGGGGCACCTCTGGGTGGCTTCTAGAACCAGGATGTTACATATTAAGTTTTTTAATTTTTCTTACAAAACATGGATATAGATTAAAAGGGTATTCGACCAAATAGGGAAATAAAGTCACTTTACATAAAAACATTATTAGGGATTCTTGAGTGCACAAAGAGAGTAAAATGATGGAAAAAATTTTATTCTCAAGAAATAACCATAGGAGAATAAAATTTATTGTTTTATTGAGAAATATATCATATAATTTCATAATACAATGTATAATGAGAAACAATCATGATAAACTATGATATTGTAACATCATACCCCAAACACTTTGGTTAATTTTGAATCATAAGACCCGTTGGATAAATAATTAAATAAAATAATGAATAAAATGATTTAAGGAGATTCATGATATAACATGTTAAATTTTCTATATATGCACCTTATAAATTAATATAGGTTCATAACATAACATATGTCTCAAAGAAATAAAATTGAGACAAAAATCTCTTACCACTTTGTTAATACTTTAAATTGGAATCCCCATTAAGTAATACGAACATAAGAAACTATGACTATTATTAAAATATGTATAATAATGATATAAAATTTCAATGGGGTAGTAAATACACCACCCAATTGAAATGAGAAGTGAATATGGAAAATGTCTCCAAAAAATAAAAGAGAGACTAGAAATCCATTATTAAATATCTTGACTTCCTTCATACATATTAGAATCTAATTTATAATAAACATAATTTTATTATAAATATATTTTAAAAATATATATATATATCATACCATATATTATTTACTTATGAAATTTTATTACCACCTTGAATATCATGAAGGCCTTCTTTTTTACTATTTTTTGGATAATACCCTTTTTAATTGTGCTTAGAAGGAACCCTACATTACTCGTAGGCCCAGTAGAATAAGGACAAGTACATCACTTGAGGGAACATAGGCATAATGATAGGTACATGATCTGAAGGCATAACCCACTAGAACTGCCCCTCCCCAGCATCTGTATCATTAATAACACCTTGATCCCCACCTCGCATTGCTAATCAGCTATCATTGCCCCATTCAAAGTTGCACAATGGTTGGTCCTGATGGTGAATTCCATACCCTAGCATTCATCAAATCTAGTTAGCTCTACTCTAGTATCTAATAATTTTATATGAATCATTTTCTAAGCCTACTTTGTATGTAATCTTGGTTGGTCCAAGGTGTTTGTAACCCGAAGGCCATGTGGCCCAAAGGCCTATGGGTGGCCCAAAGTCCCTATTGCCTATAGTCCCAAACCGATGGTTCGATGGCCCAAATAGATTAATAGTGATGGATTCTACGGTATAACTATAGTACCTGCTACAGTACTACTGTATCACTTGTAAATATGCATCCACCAGGATTCGATCTTGGGTTTTATACTGGTTGATGGTAGGTTGTGCATATGCATGAAAAACCTGTAAATTTTCATGAAATATGAAATGGAAGAATGGAAAATAATATATTTTCATTCAATATATATCAGATATATTTGTTAAATTTACCCTAATTACCTTCCTTGAAAAGCATTAGTGAAAAATGAATTTCATCACTTTGTGAGGAGGTAGTCCGCCGAAAAAATGAACAACGTTATCATACCCACATGGAATGGAAGGTAAGAATTTATATTTGATATAATAATTATAGAATTATAATTATTTTATAAATATCATATATATTAATTTAATCTATCATTTTTACCATCAAAGTAAAATATAATTGAAAAACACATGACATCGGTTTGTGAGGCGGTAGTCCACCATACATAGAAGCAACATTATTATTTTACAATGCGTTGTGAGGTAATAAGGAAAATTTTGTATTATAAATCAAGTGGTATAATAATATCATAAATATAATATACAACTATTAATTCCATCATTATATCCATCTATGAGAATTGGCGATGGAAAATGAATAATATCGGCTTGGGAGGTTGTATTCCATCACACACAAGACAAATAGTTTCATTTTTTATTTGATGAAAGAGGATATGTATATATGTTATTTCATTAACACAATAACATATCATTATACTTTAGATAATTTTTTTGTTATAACATCATAATTATTGAATATTTTAATGACTTGTAAGAAGATGTAAAAAATGCATAGTTTATAACATTAATTATTCTTTGGAGAACATCTTTAGGTTTAATCAAAAGCCTTCCTAGATTTTATTTTCTTTAACGTGTCAAAAATATAATGTAGAAACATTATATTCAATAGCATGTATGACACGAAACACCAAATGTGTAACGGAATATAATATCCCAAGAATTTATAATATATTTTATATTTTAAATAAATTCAATACATTTTATAGTTTCAATGCAAGTGACATTGATTTAGCATACATCAAATGCAAAAAATATTTTCTTCATTGGATTTCATTACGCACTAGACCGAGTTATACCAAACAATAATATATTAATAAAATATTATTGTTAAATAAAATAAGATATAAATTAGCCATTGAATTAGAAGTTATAAATAGGATTAACTAACATCAAAAAATATATGGTTTACACAAATATGAAATGAATTCAATGGTTAATAATTAATTTTAAATTATTATTATAATAACCAATTGAATAAGTTAATGTTTTTATAGAAAATAATTTTTTATGCTCACAATGATCTTTTACACTAATAAATTAACTTAATTACAATTTCTGAGTGATAATATTGTAATATATATATATTTTAAATTCAATAAAATATTTTTATATTCATATGATAGATTTTATACACATGATATACTAATAAATATAATATTACACATAAAAACCTATATTTTTATTAAGACAATTTTACTGCCTTTTAATAAATAACCTATTTTAAATAAAATTTTTGGAAAATTTATAAATATTTTACGTCAAAGAAAACTAAATATTTTAAATCATATCTGAAAAATTATCTTAGTTTTATTTTTTGGTATTTTTCTATGAAGTTTCATTTTTTAATGAATAATGAAAAATACTAAATATTAACTCCAAACATATTTTTTGTATAATTTATTTATAAGGTTAAATTATATTTTTGTTGGTTTTCAAACCTAATTAGATCAATTTTATATCATTTAATACATTATTTTTCATTTTAACAAATTTCACTTTGGAATTGGGTATACAAAGTTAAAAAACCTTTGAACATTTTTACTTTCAAAACCCTTATTGTCATCCCATCTGCGGGATTAAATATAAATTAATTTCTACCTCTTATATGATTCAAATTTTAAAAAATAGACTAAATATTTAAATTAATCATAATTTATAATTTCTCATAAGGTCAAATTAGTTTCTGATTAACAATATTAGTGGATGTAATTAACATTAATTACACCGATTAAGGTGAAATTAAGCTCCAAACCTTAAAAATAATGGCCAAAAGGAACTATAAACTTGTCCAATTTCTATTGTATCTCCATATTTTGACCTTATCATCCTTTATCTTGAATTTTGTCTATTTGTTGAGCCAATTTAAATGGAAAAACCATGGGTGTAAATCCTTTTTCCAAAATTTACTTGAGTGCAACTCATCCTCAATAGTGAAAAAGCACTCAAGCCTCCCACTTCATCAAACCTATCATCACAGTTTTAATAGATTAAGATCTCCCAAAATATCTCATAAAAACAAAACCCCTACACCTATAACCCTCAACTTATTTGTAAATCCATCCAAGTATTCCCTTCATTTCAAACACAAAATAGTTACCCAATTAAGAGGTAACATCGTTCCGTATGATATTTAGTTTTATTTCTTTCTACACTCTTTAAATTATTCTTATTATGTGATTATATAACAACAATATTATCATAAATATGATTATATTTTATTTTTTTAGGGTAATAACTTTACTTAGAAACCATTTTGTGGTAATATGAGAACATCGTTTATGGAAGTGTGGACTACCTCCCCCTAAAAGCAATGGGATTCGTTCACACTATACATATAATGTATAAAGAATAGTTTGAATAATAATATGTAAAATATATGACATAGATATAATAATTTAATTATAGTATACATATATATAATTTTATTTTATAACATATACCTTTATGCACTCCATTTTGTGGTAATATGAGAACATCGTTTATGGAAGTGTGGACCACCTCCCCCTCAAATCAATGTGATTCGTTCACACTATAAATATAATGTATAAAGAATAGTTTTAATAATACTATGTAAAATATATGACATAGATATAATAATTTAATTATAGTATACATATATATATTTTCATTTTCATTTTTAATATGAAAAAGAAAAGAAAGTAGTGTTCTTGAGTACGCACGACCTACCATCTCCCTAAACGATGCATTTAATTTCTTATTTGAAAATATTATAGATTATTATAAATCAAATTTTTATGAGTATATATAATTACCTAATGGTTTAAATTATGAATATGATTAAATCGTGATCAAATTTAGAAGAACAACATCCAACAAGCACAATCATACTGGAAAGACTAAGCAATTAACACACAAAATAGTGAAAATAATAAAAGATTGTTGTCAAACATGTAATAAGACATTAGAACCTTTAATATGGTTCTTCAATAAGTAATAAAAAAATACTAAAACAATTATAAAAGTTGTTAAATTATTTTTACACAAAAGTAAATTGAAGGTAAGGGATTTTAATTTAATTTACATTCAATTGAGACTTATTTGTTGTTATGCACCAAGTTTCTTTTATATGATGTATATACTATCCATTGTCATTTTATATATAAAATATATTTTTTATAATGATATTATAAGTTTTATTTAATTTTATTACATCATGTATATTAGTATTTAAATGTTTTAAATTGGTATGGGACACATTCGAGTGTCTAAATATTATTCTCCTTAAGATTGTTTTTAATGATCATCTTTTTCAATATCACTTCCTTTTGGGATTTTAAACATTATATTGAATCAATAACTTTTTTTTGTGAACCTAATTTCTTATATAGAGTTTAAATACTTCCAATATATCATATATGATCCCAATTCATTCATTTTTCATGATATTTTTAGTTTCAATTGGAATTATTTCATCAAATTTTATTTGTGTTAAAAGTTACCAAGTGAAAAAGAAGTTAATAACACAATCACTTTTCATTAGGTCAACTAATACATAATTTTTATTTATGTTCTATGATTATGTTTATAATTATATTGACTATATATTTATGTTTATACACTTCTTTATTTGGATTTTTAGTTCATACAAATAATATACTCATTGATTTCTTCTCACTTTCATATTATAATATTTTCAATGGTTTACTTTACAATATCATTTTGTTAGGAATAGTTTAAAATTAAATTTACATTAGAGAAAATTATTTTATCATTTTCTGTTATACTTTTAATTATCTTCTCCTATGTTTATACATGACCTTTATCAAATAATGGTACCATATTCCCACTCTTTGGTACGTGAAATGTTTTAGAAATGTTTTCAATAAAAACCCATTTAATTTATCCCCTTAGTTAAGGAACCATTTTTTTTCTATAATCCTAGTTTTCTAAAAAGGTTTTCAAAATTAATTTTAAACTTTTAAAAATAAATTTTTAACCTTTATATCTTTTACAAACATTTAAAAGGAATATTCTTATCAGTTTCAGAAAATGGAAAATTTACTAACTTTTTAAAATGAAAAGTATTGTTTTTCCTTACACAACCTTTACAGAGTTACCCACCTTCATTTATTTGAAACTTCATTTTCTTGTTTAAAGGGTTAATGTTTTTTAATTTTTTTTAAAAGTGATTTAAAAAATAATATTTTTATAAATATTTTCAAATTAAAGAAAGAATATTTTTCTCAAGAATGTTTTCAAAAATTGTTTTTAGAGTATTCTTATTCATCATCAATAAAAAACCCTTATTTATAATTCACCTGAGATAAGTTTTATTGATACCATCCTTATTTTTTTTCTGGATGGCTTATGATTGATTTGTCTAAGGATAGTATTCACGTTCACTTACTTGACTACGTTTTTAGTCCCCTTGAAATAATCAATTTCCTACAATCATTAGACTCTAAATTTCCCCTAATTATCCAAATGTTTTTTCATAGATATGATTATTTACTAAACTTTATATCATTTTAACATATGGTGTTTACTTTTAGGGTTATTTGATTATTTGGGGAAATATTGATAAATCCATATTCTTTATTCCATAATGATATTTGATAAGGCATGTTATTTCTTTTGATTATTCAACATGAGGAATTCTTTGGACTGGAAATGATGGGTGGGGCCAAGACATTATAAATCCCATTGACGCATGAATAGGTTCTCAAAATAAATTTTTGTAAATTAAACATGTTTTTAATTTTAATTTTAAATATTATTGTGAAAGGTCTTCAAGGAATATTTTTTCATGTGCCTGAGACATGATGTCCAATAATTATTCTATTCCTTTATTTATATTCCTTTGTTATTTGTACATGAGTTTTTTCATCAATATATTTATGGATAAATTTCATTCTCAGTTCATTTATTTCATGGAATGTGTTTTTAATTTTTTACCCTTCCATATTTATTTTTCCTTATCTATTTATTTTAATGGAATGTGTTTTTGGTTATTTAGCTTTTCATATTAGTTATGAAGTCCTTTCAGAGTTTTTTGATTACATGGCTTGTGTCTGCAATTATTACCATTCCATATTGACTATTATTATTGATTCTATATTTATTCCACTATATTATTCCCTTACTGATAATTTGATCTCAACCTTATTATTTTTCCTTCCCCAAGAATCCAAGAATTGTACTACGAATGATATGAAAGGATAAACTAGATGGAATAAAGTTATTATTGAAATAAAAAATTATGTCATAGTTAGTGTATTAATTTATAATACAACACTCATGTATGTATCTGGTTTACCAAGACTACTAAACTATTGGGTACTTAGAGATTTTATTAATTTTAATAATGCCAATGTAATTGTAGTAGACTCCAGATCCTGAATTTTTGGGTCCGGTTCACTATAGTTGGTATTAGAGGAACTTTAGTATCAACCTTGTGAACTATATTAATGAAAACATAGATAATATAACATAACCCTAAGTAGAATTTGTGGATAAGTATAAAAGAACATACTAGAATTTCGGTAAAGTAGAGATTATGTGGGTCTTTTCAGAAATACTCCACTCTTTGGATACTATAGTTGATTTGGTTCTTGCACATATGTACCCAGGGGTAAGAAATTCAAAAATGTGTGTCGATCATGACTCAGCGTAACCTAGTACAAGACAACAGGCCTTAATGCACACCTAGTTTGACACTCTTGATGAGTATATATTGAAAACATAATGTTTTCATCAAAAAACATTATGAATGATTTGAATATATAATGACTAGAAATGAGCTAGATTAAACCCGATGTGTCTTTGATTGAAAATAATGTGTTAGGAATTAGATATCCAAAAAATGATTATAATGTTTTTCTAATATGTTAGTTGACTCTCACTATATGGTTTATGGTTTTATAAAATGTCCTCCTTTGTTGGATAAACACTAAACTAAGGAAGAACCTATGTGGAAATAAATAGATGAAGTATTTATATATTGAGGTTGTATTGAAAACCTTTTTTAAATGGCTATTTAGTGATTACCTTATTTCAAGGATTTCCATAAAATTTATTTTTGAAAATATAATTTTATGGTTTTAGAAAATGAAAACTTATATTCTGTGTCACAACCCACCAAATCTTTCAAAGATGTGGGGCTTGAACCCACGACTGAAGGACGATAATGGTTTAATGCCAACCACAAACCTAGATAATGTCCTTGTTAATATGTTATTGTTTTTAGTGAAATAATTTGAAGAATAAATATTAATGATGAACTAAAAGTGTAACTTTTTAGGTTTAGAGATTAATTTCTTAACCATATTAACTTTAGAAAATAGCTAGAGACAAATGTAAATACTTTTCACTCATTTATGGGCTTATGATCTGTTAAATGTTTGTTTTAAGGCTTTAGGGATCAAAGTTAATTATTTTTCATACCAATTTATTAATGTAAGGGATAAATAAGAATTTGATCAAAGTATAACCAAAATATGGAATTGTTCATATGAAATAAAAAAAATATCAGGTAAGTAAATTTACTTTTATCCTTAGGCTATAAAAGAATTTATCAACATGAGGAAAATGATATTTGAAAAAAAGATTTGTCCTAATACCTTATTTTTTGTTAAATTTATGGTATTATAAATCACCATATATTTATGTATTTGAGGTCCTCAATGTTCCATTGATCATTCAATTGTTTGTGATTGATGACCTCAATCACTCCGTATAAATATTTATTCTTCTCCTCCAAATTTTTATCTCTACTATCTACTAATGTTCAGTAACTTAGAGACATAGTTATATATTATTCCACGTGACCTTTTTACTTCACATTCTCCCTTTTCTAGAGGTTTCTTATGAACCCTTCTCATGATGTGAGATTTCAAAAATAAGAAATATCAAACAATCTATCACAATGATCTATTTTAAATTTTGAGGATGAAATTTAATTAAAGTGGGGAGAATAAAACTCCCTGAAAATCTAACATAGGAACCTTATATTTGATATATTTTATGAAATGTAACACCAAGATAATAAAGCAATATAATATACTATGAATTTATAATATATGTCCAATTTTAAATCAATTCATTATAATTTTTAGTTTTTAATGCACACGACACTGATTTAGATCACATCACAGGAAATAATGAGTTTCTTTAATGTATATAATTACATTCAAGATCGAATTTTACTTATTAATAATGTATTATCAAAATATTATTATTTAACATAATAAGATATAAACTAGTCGTTATGTAACACCCCAACCATAGAAGTCTGGATCCGACACCTTATATTAATAAATTATCATTATTACAAAGAATGAAATACTAAAGGATTGAGTAGTTTTAGTAGTTTTGGTAAACTAGATACATACATAGGTTAAACATTAAAACTTGAAAATAAATACAACATATAGATTTTATTGGGAACATCGAAAACTCTAAGATTATCCCTATCGGTCATTCATAATAACATGTTCATGTCCTAATAAAATAAAATATAAGAAAGGGGTGAGCTCAGATGCTCAGTAAGGGTAAGCAATACAAGAGAAGATATCGAAAACATAAAAATAAACATTAGGAATGGTGAATAAATAAAAACATGTGCCTTCAAAAATAAACTTGAACTTAATATAGAAGGAATATTAGGTGCATAAATATTTCCTTAATAAAACATAATCATGTGTGTACTATTAGACGAAAAACCAAATGAAATTTCAATTACTAATTTCAAAATAAGGAAATTCATAATGTGGGCCATTATAAAAATAACCTCAATGACTTGTGCCAAGACCATAAGTATACATTTTGTCAAGGCCTTGTTCTAAGACTATAGTTTGTCTCCAGAGACCTATCGATGCATTGAGGGGCTATCACAGGCCCCACCCCTCAATTACTAATTCCAATGAATTGGTCATATGGATGGGGTGAACCTAATCAGTATATACATTCATATTGAAACTAACATATGAAATGTAAATAATTTTACTCAATCATTAAACATAAAAACTAACCATTCAGAGTAATGTGGTGAATGATATTCAAGATTGCACATCCATAGTCAAACTAATTACAAACCCTTCAACAAAATATTTCATATGATATCATAGTAGATACAAATCAATTAATTACACCATTCAATATGGATTTTGAAATAAATTAACATACTTTTAAATGAATCCATTGAAAATTTCTTTAGGAAATAATCATTTAGCATTCTAAAGTGTCCTATACCACCTTGAAATGTTTAAATAATAATCCCATAGAATATTATGATAATAATGATAATATATATATATATATATATATGATATACCAAATGTCATTACATACTCCACTTTCATGGAATAAGTGGTGAAAAGGCATATATATCATAAAAGTTAAAGCGAGACGATAAAAATCCTTTTTTACTTTTGAAGGAAGAGTTATTTTGGAAAATAATTTCTATTTTTCATGAAATATAATATGTAAAGACGTATAACCTAGAAAAGAAGAGTAAAGGACATTTAAATAATATTTTAGCAATAAATGATGTCCCACTAAAGTAAAATCATGTAAAAATAGTTTTTAAAGAATCTTTAGAAGTAAAACATTTTAATGAAGTTTAAGGAAACTATTACAGGGATTTTAAGGTGGAATTCCATGTTTTCTTTCATAAAAATAGAAATGAACTAAGATAGTTTTTAATGATAAAATGTGTAATTTCAAAAAATTAATTATGGGTTAAAATATATTTTATAGTGCACTTTAAAATAGGTAAAATTAAGAGAAATCCCCCTCATTCGGGATTGTTTATCAGGAAGCATTTTTGAAAGATCATTTTATAAATGTAACTAACCATAACTTAAAGTAGGATTATTGTTAGGACATATATATAGAAAATTAAAATTGAATTTATGATATGTATATAAGAATAAATAAGATTTTTTGAAGTAAGTAGATGATAAGAGTAACCTGAATGAAAATGTAGGTTCAGGTAGAAATACCTTACCACTCTATAATCAATCAAATAATAATCCAAAAAACTAATAATAAAAAAATTATACATTTAATATCATTAAATTAAATATATTTATAATATTATACACAAATGGGAACTATATATACACCAAACACATGTAATTGTAGTGAATAGGGAATGTCTCACAAAAATGTATGTGAGATGAGGAAACCCTTTCCTCAAGTCTGATGATTTTCTTCACTTGATCTTAGTGTCCGGGATATCGAAATTAAATTAATTAATTAATATTTATAAAAAATATTATTTATGTAATTTATTTATTATATTCTTATTAATTTAATTCATTTCCTTCTTAATGTGGTTGAGAGGTTCAATTTTATTGTTTGGGAGCATGTTCTTCCTTGGTATTCCTGACCAGTTTACTTATATACATGTAAGGATAAACACATAATATGAGAATGGTTGAATAGAATAGAAGTTTTATTTTATTTTTTAACATATATAATATTAAATGGTTATAAAATTCATTTGGTTATTGGGAGTGAATATGTATGATTATATAAAATTTTAATGATAATTGTTTTGGTTAATTGGCATGTTTTTTTATCACAAAAAAACTCATTTTAAATTATAAATTAATATCATTCGTGAAAACATATTCTAGAATATTAATTAAGTTATAATTAATATATTAAAGTCTATTTCAATAATCAATATGGTTTAATGACCATAAAGTAATACAGTAATAGAAATTGAAAACCTGCCATCTTTGAATGTGATAAATTAACACATCTCAGATAGTGTTTTCATTTCTAGTATGAAAGAAGGGGAAATGAGAGATGATGATTAATTATTACATTATAAAATAAATATAGTAATTTTAAGGTATTATAGCTATAATAACATTTGGATGAAAGGAGGTGAGGAAAGAAAATTAAAAGAAAGGAACTCGAAATAAAAGAAAATTTGATAGCCTAACAACGTCACTTAAAAATTCATAAAATATTTTAATGAGAAAAAAAGGGGTCTATCATGAATATAACATAATATTTAATGTAATGTGGATATTTAATGACTTATCCCAACATAATACAATTGAAATTAAAAAATAATAACATAATAAGAGTTCTTGAAAAAGGGGGAGATTTGGAGACAAAAATTCTACAGCATAACGACTATGCAATATGGTTTTAGAAAACATTAAAAAGAGGGGGGAAAAGGGTAACCCATTAGTAAAATAATAATAATATATTATAGGGGTAGAATAAAATGGATATAAGAACATGTTATGGAAACTTGAAATATATACCACATAAAAGAGAACTTGAATGGAAAAGAGAAGGTGAGAACTCGTTTACCTTATAGGGTAACTCCTTAAACTTGAAGGTTGGGACCTTGGGAGATTGAAGAACCCTTGGGAGGACACTTATGGAGGTAAAAATACAATATATTCTAGGATTATTAATTTTTAATGAAATAAAATGAATAAATGAATAGGTATTCATAGTAAAAGAGAGATATTTTTTAATTAATTTCTAATGGCACCTCATTAGTGGTATTTGCAAAACCATGGGATTTCCCACGATATTTGCCCATGGTTTTGGTCACTTTGGAAACCTCATATCATATTGTATTACTAAATAGTCTAGAATAATTATTAAAACATGATTACATCATTAAGGATATTATTAAACATACAACAAAATGAAAACTATATTTTTACTATTCATGAAAAACTAAAGTATTTTACAAAATTATCATAAATTCAGAGTAACATAATATTGATGTTATGAACAGAAAAATGAAATTTATATTGTCATAAAACTTCTTTAAATATGAAAATTTTAACTTTTAACTATGAAAAAACTTATTTATTAAAGATAATAGTAGACATAAAATGCATAGTAAAATTTTCGACATTTGAAAAAAAAAATTATTTTACAATTTGTAATTAAAGAATAGTTTTTTGAAATGAATATTTCATTATTATAAACATTAATAAAACCTCAGTTTTATATAATAATTTAAATATATATGAAATGTGTAATTTTTACCTGAAAAATCAATTTATCAAATTCGTCGTGTTTATAAGAAAAAACTAAACTCAAAATCAAAATAATGGGGAAAATAATTTATTTATACTTCCTTAGGTGAGGTTACCACTAAATTGGTTATGTTACTATTCATAGGGGTATGTTTCTATTCATATGTATATTTTATGATTCACTAAAAATTATGTTTGTCTTTTCAGACTCTAAATATCTTACTGAACAAAACCGTGAATGTCAGTTTTTTGAAATTCAAAACACAGAGGTGGAAAATTAAGTTTACATGCTAGGTTATAAAAAATTGGTGTTTTGTAGAGACTTATTGTTTCATGAATTATATTTTAAATCTATTTATAAAATCTTGGGGAGTTAATTTTTTCTTCTTTAAAAAATTTCATCTTCGAAATTTTAAATTGAACTTCAAAAGTGAATGTTTGATGCTTGAAAATTCACTTTTGGGAAGCCCACATCATGAAATACGGTTTAAATATTACCTTAATAATAGGAAAGGGAAATTCATTAGTTACTAAAAAACAACACATTATAATTGGAAAACATGTTCATGGAAGAATAATCAAACCACAATGTAGTGACATTTAACTCTAAAACCTTATATAATGATTAACTTAAACTGTTTCACAAATGGTTTATCTTTCCAAAAAATCACGACACAATACATTATACTAATTCTCATATCCATCCTTTCTAGATCCATGTACATGAGGTCATTTAAAATCCTCATTTTGTTTAAAACTCCATGATCTATCCTGCTCAATGCATATGCTACCTAATTTACCTTTATTCAACTTAAAGCAGCCCTAACTTTTTATATTCCAAATATGTGAATATCTTCATCATGTGTCCTCAAAAAACATGGTAATAACTCAAATTACCATAAAACCTTATTGGAAACATGCATTCATCCTTACACATGCTATTGGATATATTCCTTCTATCCAAAAATTTTGTAAACTACATCAATGATAGCATAGAACACTTGTCAAAAAGTAAAAAATCAGTTTTGAGGTAGTCAATAATTATCCAAATGAATAATTTCTTTATCATTATCTTCATCATTAGAAATATATTAAAGGTTTCCCTTCCTTTAATCCTACATTTTCCAAAAAGTTTAACTTTCCACTGAATATCTTTTATTGGTACCATTCAATATATTGTTTCAAATCCTTAATGAAAAATATTTCAATATAATCCTCATATATTCCATAATTATTATAACCAGTACATTTTTGAAAAAATATTCGAATGAAATTATTCTTGACTATGAACATTATTTAATCTACTTCATCTGTAGAATTATAATAAATTGATAATCATAAAAAATCATTATTTGGGGTATATTTATTTGATTCTTGGGACATTGATTCACATAGTGTCCTATCTCCTTGTTGTTGAAGCATGTACATTGGAAACCTTTTTCTTAACCTTTAAATCCTGAACCTAGTTTTATTTGTCTCCACACTTATAATAAACACCCATTCCCTTGAAGAATTTACTAGGATGATTCTTTCCATAGTTTTCACATGTGAGAAACCTATCTTTCCCTTATTCACTTTATCCATATATTTTTCTACCATGCACTTCTTATTTTACTTCCCTTCAAAGCCATAAGACTCTATGTAACACCCGAGACTTTTATGTTATATAAACCATCAAAGGAATATTTTTCTACACAACACTTGCTTGGCTTGCTTTGCACGCAATCGCGACCTTCCTCGATAGCTTGCGTCGTACGCAATACCGAGTTTCACTAAACAACAATATACTATTAAAACTAGCCGTTATGAATAGTAATAACCACTTTTTGAAATTTTATAAATTTTATTTTTCAAAATGGACTTCATTTTTGGACTCAGAATATCGAAATTAGCCTAGGGTGAAATTTTGGTATTTTTCTGAAAACTTTCAATTTTTGATGAATAGTGAAACCACTAAGTGGTAGGTTAAAAACCGAATTTTGCATAAAACTTAATTTTACCGCTTCTGTGAATGGAATTTCAAAAATCCGAGAGACACGGTTAATATCAAGGACTAAAATGTGGTTCAATGAGATGAAAATAATTTTTGGTGAATAGTAACTTTTTACTATTTTTTACCGCGGTTAATAGTAAATAGGGTAACTAAGGGTAAATATGATATCAATATTACCCTAACACATGTCCTAATTCTATTGGACAAGTGTAATTCGACCAAAAACAAACTTAGGAATAAAATATGACCATTTAGGCCCACTTGGGTTAGATTAGGACATTTATTATTAATTTATTTAAAGAAGGGTTAAAATAGTTAAAATCAATGTTTAATAAGTAAATCATTTTTAATATGGGGTTATACATAAGATAAATTCGATTGTAAATATTCATTAGAAAGCTAAAAATATTTACTACATGATGGTATTTTATTTGTAATTTTTAGACATCAAATAATTTAATTTATTTATGACACAATGATGATGCAGTAATTATCTTATTAATGAAATATTGACATAATTGATGTTATAAACACCAAAATAAATATAATTTGAGACTTTTTATGAATTCCACTAATTTTCTAGGTTACTATGATATATTAAGGTTGATTTAATCAACTTGGTTCGAACATTTAATTCTGTTATGACTTTCACAAAAATCATATATCAAATAGTGACAAAATTGACACAAAATAGTTTTTAAATAAAATATTATATCACTAATTGTTATTTTATTCCTAAAAATCTAAGGTTCGGCCAAATGACTTAGATAAGGATATATATATTAATAATAAACAATTTGGGGTTCGTTTGGCATGTTATAGTAAGTGTATTAACCATATAGTGAAAGAAAACAAAAAGACACGGTAAAAGTTAAATTATTTAACTTAGAGTTAAATCTAATTGATAAGGTTAAAATAATACCCTAAACTTGTCTAAATCCTATTGGTTGATGGGATTTCGACCCTTCCCCACTTTAGCTTCGAAATAAGACCCTTTGGAACCATTATAAACCGATTTTGACTTTAATATAAAATAATATTTTGAGAAATTCCTAAGGTGCCCCTCTCCTCCCTTATAAAAGGGCACCTCCTCCCCCTCCTCCTCACACCAAATTGAGCACTCAAGCTCGGCCAACCCCTGCCATTTTATCCTCTCCACTTCCCTAGAATAATCCTAGAGGTCCTGGTCTTCTCCAAAGACCAATCTTAGTTCCTTAAGTGGAGGATTCAAAGAGGCGTTCCAAAGAAGAGGTAATATCCATTACCGATCTTTTCAATTTCTTTCGTCTTCAACTTCTTCTTCTTTAGTTGTTTCATGACAAAGTAATAACATCAGTATTACTTACATACTGATATGTTATTATAAATATGAAACAACCCTAATTCACCTTCTATCCATCCTACGGAAAAATGAAATCACCGCGCGTGCGTACGTACGGAATACCGTCTCCACGCCGTGGTGTAATCTATTTTTCCACCATCACCTTACAAGGATGGTTATAATGGTGTAATAAGTAACTATATATGATTATTATGAAGTAATATTGATACTGAAATAATATATATATATACTCCAATACAATTCCACGATCATAGGAACGATATCATCACTCGTGCGTACGTACGGAATACCATCTCCACGATGTGATGCGACTCGTTCTACATGATCTTCATTTCATAATGATTATATAAATGAATTGAATGAATGAATATGGTATATACTACACTAATACCATTCTGTAAATGAATTATCTATAACCTAAAGATAAGAATAAGAATTTATTCGACAAAACACGCATAAGAACGAAAAGTTATAAAGACCCGAGTAACAAGTAACAATGAAATATTACTAACAAAAAGCTAATAATATGACCATATATGATATCATATCAACATGTATGATTCTGGAATAAGTCAATAACATTATTTAAACCATTATACAGGAGCTTCGGACACGTACAAAGCAAATCGGACCTAAGGTAAGGGAAATATCACAATCTCATTTTTATCCGAGATTGTTTATTCGTAAGTATTTACTGGGGTGTATTTTATCATCCACATCCATGTTCCCTCAATATGTAATATTGTTTCCATCCACTTGCAATAGTTTAAATCCAATTTTACCCTTAGGTGAGTTTTTAGTAAAGAATATGAAAGGAATCTTTTGTCGTTTTTCCATACGAGGTACTTTTTGACTTTTCCGACAAAAGTACGAAGAATGTTTTTTTTAACTTATACGGCACGAACGGATTTCTACTGTTTTATAAAGCCTTATTTTCATGAAGCTTCCTATAAAATATTTCATGACTATTTTCAATAAAATCTCTTTCTTTTAAAATTGCATGATGTTTTGTGAAAAGAAATTGATTTTGAAGAAGAAAGGATATTTTCCTCAAGAATTCAATTCAAGTGTTTTATCAAAATGATCTTCCATCTAAGATAATAAAGGGTTCTGTTTCTATCCATATTTTTACATTGTTTTGACTATGTTGTGATGGAATTATGTTTATGAATTCCTTTATCTTATATGAATTAATTCATGATGTCATGATGTTTCAAGAATCCCATTTTTGTTACATGTGTTATGCGATGATGTATGTTTTATGATTATGTGGCACACATAAGAAAGGATTCATTATAAGATGGGTGGGACCTATATCTCCCTCCAATGCATTGGGTAAAGATTTTATATCTCATGAGATAGACATGGCTGGAACGGAAGGTTATTTCGGTTCAGTGATACAGGACTGAAACGAGGAGTGAACTCGGTTCAGAAAGGGACTTTGTCCACTAAGATAGTCTTGGCAATAAGTCATGACTAACAAGAAATGATTTTCCATGATTATGTGTGCATGCCACAAAGTTTCAAGTTTTATGTTATGATTATGGGGATCTCATTTTCACTTCTATGATTTATTCCATGTTAAGATATTATGATCTCTTTTGCAGGTTTTGATTTTCATAAAGATATGATATGATTTTTATTTCCTTTATTTTCCCTTGCTGAGCATTTGAGCTCACCCTTTTATGTTTTCTTTTCCCCAGGTCAGGAAGATGGATATTAAGTAGAATATGCTAAAAGGGACCCTAGATATGATGAAATAAATGGGAGACACTGTAGAAGATTTATGAACCAGTTGTTTATGTTTCCCAGTTTCTAAAGACACTATACCTATACGGTCCTTTGTGGTTTTATCATATGTTGTAATAAGTGTGCTTCAATTTTGAAGTATTAACAATGTATGTAAAGTATGGGTCGTTATAGTTGGTATCAGAGGGAGGGTATAGTCAACCTTTGGAAACTAGGATGTGAAAGCCTTAGTAAGAACCCTAAGGATAAGTCTAAGTATAGAACACAATCTTAGTGTTTTAGAAATGGCCTTGAATAACCTAGGATAAGACCATAAGCATGAAAATTTTATCCTTGAATTATGTGGTTTCCTATTATAATTAGTGTTGCTCACACTATTCTTCTTGGTTTTAGTCAATGGCTGGAACCCGAAGGAACCGTGTTAATGCGGAATGCGATGGGCAATGCAATGATTGTCCCCCTGAGCAACCAAACAATATGGGAGATGGAATGCAAAATCTTGTAGCCATGCTCACACAACTTTCTCAAGCTATGAATCATGCAGGATTTCCAAACGAGAAAAGGAGGGAGCAACATTCTGTTGAATCCTTCATGAGGCAGCGTCCACCTTCTTTCAGTGGGTCTACTGATCCATTAGTTGCTGAACAATGGATTAGTACTACTGAAAAGATATTTTCAGTTCTTCAATGTTCTGAACATGATAAAGTCATCCTAGCAGTGTATCGTTTAGAAGGAGATGCTGATCAATGGTGGAATCTTGTTAAGAATACGAGGCAAAGCGATGAAATTGAGTCTATGGAATGGGACGAGTTCAAGAACTTATTTTTCAATATGTACTTCCCTCGTATTCTCCGAACAAAGATGGAGAAAGAGTTCCTTGAACTGAAGCAAAGGGATGATGAATCTGTTAGTACCTATGAAGCAAATTTTACAAGACTTGCAAGGTACGCTTCTGGTATTATTATCCAACCTGAGAGTAAGATCGATCGATTCTTTAGTGGCTTAAAACCAAGTCTTCGAAGGGCGTTAGCCATAAGGGACTTCAATAGCTACGAGGAAATCGTTCGATGTGCTCTCAAAGTCGAGATGGAGATTGGAGTAACCCATCAGTCACATGGGTTTGATAAGAAGAGGAAGATGGAATTCAAAGAAAAATCTAAAGAGCACACGGAAAAGAAGATGAGCTTTTCCTTATGCTCAAAGTGTGGAAAGAAACATGGAGGGAGTTGTCTTAAAGGGACAAGTAAATGTTTTAAATGTGGAAAGGAAGGTCATCGGGCATTTGAATGCCGTGATAATGGGAAGAAGATGTCTAATGACGCAAACAAAGGAAGGGATACACAGAATGATCCTACTACACTTCAATGTTTCAAGTGCAAGGAGATGGGGCATTATGCCAATCAATGCCCAAATCCAAGGGTTGATGATGATGGTCGACGTCAACAAACTCTTAAGGCTAAAGACAAAGGAAAGTCACATGCAATTTCTATCAGCGATGTGGAGTACGATAACGATGTGGTGAAAGGTACACTTACCATCCACTCTAAAGTAGCAAATGTTTTATTTGATTCTGGATCCACCCATTCTTTTATTTCTGAAGACTTTTCTAAGAGTATCACCGTATTACCTCAACAATTAGATGTTGAGTTAGCTGTGACAACACCTAATGGCACATCAATCGCATCAAAAGTTTATAATTCTTCTCCGATCGAAGTTTGTGGGAAAGTGCTTCCTGCAAATCTTGTGATCCTTCCTATAGTGGAATTTGATGTGATTCTTGGCATGGATTGGCTTTCTTTATACGGAGCTCATATCAATTGCCAAAGAAGGGAAGTCACATTTCATATTCCAGATCAATCTATGATCGTCTATCAATGCAAGGATGAACATAACCTTCCAGTGGAAATTCCTTCCATCTTATGGGTCATGATTCCACTAAATGAAGGTTATTTATCTCAAATGGTTGGAGAGAAACTTACGATTAAGAATATGCCCATTGTACGGGAGTTTGATGATGTCTTTCCGGAGGAATTACCAGGTCTTCCACCAAATCGTGAAGTTGAGTTTTCAATAGAACTCGTACCGGGTGCTTTGCCTATTTCAAAGACACCTTATAGAATGGCCCCAATTGAGTTGCAGGAATTGAAGAAGCAACTCCAAGAGAATCTTGATAAGGGATTCATACGCCCTAGTGCGTCACCTTGGGGAGCACCTGTTCTATTTGTTAAGAAGAAAGATGGATCAATGAGACTCTGCATTGATTATCGAGAACTTAACAAGATCACTATCAAGAACAAATATCCTCTCCCACGCATTGATGACTTGTTTGACCAACTACGCGGAGCTCAATACTTTTCCAAGATTGATCTTCGTTCAGGGTATCATCAATTAAGGGTCAAAAGGGAGGATATACCAAAGACGGCATTCCGTACAAGGTATGGACACTATGAATTTATAGTGATGCCATTTGGTCTTACTAATGCCCCTGCTATCTTCATGGATCTAATGAATAGAGTCTTTAGAGACTATCTTGATCAATTTGTGGTAGTCTTTATAGACGATATTCTTGTCTATTCAAAGAGCAAGGAAGAACATGAAGATCACTTGAGAATTATATTGAAGACCCTGAGAAAGGAGAAGCTTTATGCCAAATTTACCAAGTGTGAATTTTGTCTTCAAAAAGTTGCATTTTTGGGTCACATAATCTCAAAAGAGGGGATATCTGTGGATCCAGCAAAAACAGAGGTTATCGAAAGATGGTCGAGACCAACAACAATAACTGAGATCCGAAGTTTTCTTGGTTTGGCTGGATATTATCGACGTTTTGTAAAAGATTTTTCACGATTATCTAATCCACTCACCAAGTTGACTCGGAAAGGAGTCAAGTTTGTCTGGACAGAGGAATGTGAAGAGAATTTCAAGGAGTTGAAAAGAAGGTTATCCAGTGCACCTGTGCTCACACTGCCTTGTAGTGGAGAAAGGTTTGTGATCTACAGTGATGCATCCAAGAAGGGATTGGGGTGTGTTCTTATGCAAAATGATATGGTGATAGCTTATGCCTCACGACAGTTGAAAATCCATGAGCAAAATTACCCAACACATGATTTGGAGTTGGCTGCGGTAATCTTTGCATTAAAGATCTGGAGGCATTACCTTTATGGTGAAAGGTGTGATATTTATACTGATCATAAAAGTTTAAAGTATATTTTCACACAAAAGGAGTTGAATATGCGTCAAAGAAGATGGTTGGAGCTGATTAAGGATTATGACTGCTCAATCCATTACCACCCTGGGAAAGCAAACAAGGTGGCAGATGCATTAAGTCGACAAGACCATGCTATTTTATCCATGATGAGGATCACAAAAGATCCAATATTTATGGATTTACAAAGGATGGATCTTGGAATTATAACGGAAAGGGAAAAATCTTATCTTTCTCAAATGAATGTTCAACCATCTATACATGTGAAGATTAAAGAGGCACAGAAAGAAGACGTCGAGTTACAAAAGAAGGTGAGAAATGTTCCTGAATTCAACCTTGATTGTGATGGGATAATAAAGTTCAGGAATCGGGTTTGTGTTCCTTCCATTCCTGAATTAAAGAAGGAGCTGCTGGATGAGGCACATAGTTCATCATTCTCTATTCATCCTGGAAGTACGAAGATGTATAGGGACCTGAAAGAGTACTTCTGGTGGGATGGCATGAAAAGAGATGTTGCTGAATATGTCTCTCGATGCTTGGTTTGTCAACAAGTTAAAGCTGAGAGACAAAATTCTAAGGGGATGTTACAACCATTACCCATACCCGAATGGAAATGGGAAAACATCACTATGGACTTTGTCACAGGACTTCCTAAAACATCCAAAGGCAATAATGCTATCTGGGTCATAGTTGATCGTCTTACAAAGTCTGCACACTTCATTCCTATTAGAGAGGATTTCTCTCTAGATCAGCTTGCCAGGATATATGTAAAGGAAGTGGTAAGATTGCATGGAGTACCACTTTCTATTATATCTGATCGGGATCCGAGATTTACCTCGAAGTTCTGGCGAAGTCTTCAGCATACTCTGGATACAGAGGTGAGTTTCAGCACTGCTTATCATCCCCAGACAGACGGTCAGTCTGAGAGAACAATTCAAACCCTAGAAGATATGTTGAGAGCTTGCTCTATGGATTTCAAAGGAGGTTGGGATCAACACCTACCTTTGGTGGAATTTTCTTATAATAATAGCTTTCACTCCAGTATTCAGATGGCTCCTTATGAAGCTCTATATGGAAAGAAATGCAGGACTCCAACTTGCTGGGATGAAGTTGGGGAAAGAAAGCTATTAGGACCTGATCTCGTTGATGAAATGGTAGAAAAGGTCAGATCTATTCAACAACACATAAGAGCAGCTCAGAGTCGACAGAAAAGTTATGCCGACAACCGAAGAAAAGTCCAAGAGTTTGAAGTGGGCGATAAAGTGTTCTTACGAATATCTCCCTGGAAGAGGGTTATGAGATTTGGAAAGAAGGGGAAGTTGAGCCCTAGATATATCGGTCCTTTTGAAATACTGGATCGTGTTGGGAAGGTAGCTTACCGATTGGCGCTTCCACCGAATCTCTCTCAAGTTCACGATGTGTTCCATGTATCTCTCCCGAGAAGGTACATACCAGATCCTTCACATGTACTCAGCTCAGAAGTTGTACCGCTGGAGCAAGATCTTTCTTATGAAGAACAGCCGATAGAGATTCTGGATCGTAGAGAAAAAGTCCTACGAAACAAGACCACTCGCTTGGTGAAAGTTTTATGGAGGAACCACCAACTTGAAGAAGCTACATGGGAGCTTGAGGATATGATGAGGGAGAAGTATCCTCATCTGTTTGTTACAAAGTGACGAATTTCGAGGGCGAAATTCTTTTTAAGGGGGGTAGAATGTAACACCCGAGACTTTTATGTTATATAAACCATCAAAGGAATATTTTTCTACACAACACTTGCTTGGCTTGCTTTGCACGCAATCGCGACCTTCCTCGATAGCTTGCGTCGTACGCAATACCGAGTTTCACTAAACAACAATATACTATTAAAACTAGCCGTTATGAATAGTAATAACCACTTTTTGAAATTTTATAAATTTTATTTTTCAAAATGGACTTCATTTTTGGACTCAGAATATCGAAATTAGCCTAGGGTGAAATTTTGGTATTTTTCTGAAAACTTTCAATTTTTGATGAATAGTGAAACCACTAAGTGGTAGGTTAAAAACCGAATTTTGCATAAAACTTAATTTTACCGCTTCTGTGAATGGAATTTCAAAAATCCGAGAGACACGGTTAATATCAAGGACTAAAATGTGGTTCAATGAGATGAAAATAATTTTTGGTGAATAGTAACTTTTTACTATTTTTTACCGCGGTTAATAGTAAATAGGGTAACTAAGGGTAAATATGATATCAATATTACCCTAACACATGTCCTAATTCTATTGGACAAGTGTAATTCGACCAAAAACAAACTTAGGAATAAAATATGACCATTTAGGCCCACTTGGGTTAGATTAGGACATTTATTATTAATTTATTTAAAGAAGGGTTAAAATAGTTAAAATCAAAGTTTAATAAGTAAATCATTTTTAATATGGGGTTATACATAAGATAAATTCGATTGTAAATATTCATTAGAAAGCTAAAAATATTTACTACATGATGGTATTTTATTTGTAATTTTTAGACATCAAATAATTTAATTTATTTATGACACAATGATGATGCAGTAATTGTCTTATTAATGAAATATTGACATAATTGATGTTATAAACACCAAAATAAATATAATTTGAGACTTTTTATGAATTCCACTAATTTTCTAGGTTACTATGATATATTAATGTTGATTTAATCAACTTGGTTCGAACATTTAATTCTGTTATGACTTTCACAAAAATCATATATCAAATAGTGACAAAATTGACACAAAATAGTTTTTAAATCAAATATTATATCACTAATTGTTATTTTATTCCTAAAAATCTAAGGTTCGGCCAAATGACTTAGATAAGGATATATATATTAATAATAAACAATTTGGGGTTCGTTTGGCATGTTATAGTAAGTGTATTAACCATATAGTGAAAGAAAACAAAAAGACACGGTAAAAGTTAAATTATTTAACTTAGAGTTAAATCTAATTGATAAGGTTAAAATAATACCCTAAACTTGTCTAAATCCTATTGGTTGATGGGATTTCGACCCTTCCCCACTTTAGCTTCGAAATAAGACCCTTTGGAACCATTATAAACCGATTTTGACTTTAATATAAAATAATATTTTGAGAAATTCCTAAGGTGCCCCTCTCCTCCCTTATAAAAGGGCACCTCCTCCCCCTCCTCCTCACACCAAATTGAGCACTCAAGCTCGTCCAACCCCTGCCATTTAATCCTCTCCACTTCCCTAGAATAATCCTAGAGGTCCTGGTCTTCTCCAAAGACCAATCTTAGTTCCTTAAGTGGAGGATTCAAAGAGGCGTTCCAAAGAAGAGGTAATATCCATTACCGATCTTTTCAATTTCTTTCGTCTTCAACTTCTTCTTCTTTAGTTGTTTCATGACAAAGTAATAACATCAGTATTACTTACATACTGATATGTTATTATAAATATGAAACAACCCTAATTCACCTTCTATCCATCCTACGGAAAAATGAAATCACCGCGCGTGCGTACGTACGGAATACCGTCTCCACGCCGTGGTGTAATCTATTTTTCCACCATCACCTTACAAGGATGGTTATAATGGTGTAATAAGTAACTATATATGATTATTATTAAGTAATATTGATACTGAAATAATATATATATATACTCCAATACAATTCCACGATCATAGGAACGATATCATCACTCGTGCGTACGTACGGAATACCGTCTCCACGATGTGATGCGACTCGTTCTACATGATCTTCATTTCATAATGATTATATAAATGAATTGAATGAATGAATATGGTATATACTACACTAATACCATTCTGTAAATGAATTATCTATAACCTAAAGATAAGAATAAGAATTTATTCGACAAAACACGCATAAGAACGAAAAGTTATAAAGACCCGAGTAACAAGTAACAATGAAATATTACTAACAAAAAGCTAATAATATGACCATATATGATATCATATCAACATGTATGATTCTGGAATAAGTCAATAACATTATTTAAACCATTATACAGGAGCTTCGGACACGTACAAAGCAAATCGGACCTAAGGTAAGGGAAATATCACAATCTCATTTTTATCCGAGATTGTTTATTCGTAAGTATTTACTGGGGTGTATTTTATCATCCACATCCATGTTCCCTCAATATGTAATATTGTTTCCATCCACTTGCAATAGTTTAAATCCAATTTTACCCTTAGGTGAGTTTTTAGTAAAGAATATGAAAGGAATCTTTTGTCGTTTTTCCATACGAGGTACTTTTTGACTTTTCCGACAAAAGTACGAAGAATGTTTTTTTTAACTTATACGGCACGAACGGATTTCTACTGTTTTATAAAGCCTTATTTTCATGAAGCTTCCTATAAAAGATTTCATGACTATTTTCAATAAAATCTCTTTCTTTTAAAATTGCATGATGTTTTGTGAAAAGAAATTGATTTTGAAGAAGAAAGGATATTTTCCTCAAGAATTCAATTCAAGTGTTTTATCAAAATTATTTTCCATCTAAGATAATAAAGGGTTCTGTTTCTATCCATATTTTTACATTGTTTTGACTATGTTGTGATGGAATTATGTTTATGAATTCCTTTATCTTATATGAATTAATTCATGATGTCATGATGTTTCAAGAATCCCATTTTTGTTACATGTGTTATGTGATGATGTATGTTTTATGATTATGTGGCACACATAAGAAAGGATTCATTATAAGATGGGTGGGACCTATATCTCCCTCCAATGCATTGGGTAAAGATTTTATATCTCATGAGATAGACATGGCTGGAACGGAAGGTTATTTCGGTTCAGTGATACAGGACTGAAACGAGGAGTGAACTCGGTTCAGAAAGGGACTTTGTCCACTAAGATAGTCTTGGCAATAAGTCATGACTAACAAGAAATGATTTTCCATGATTATGTGTGCATGCCACAAAGTTTCAAGTTTTATGTTATGATTATGGGGATCTCATTTTCACTTCTATGATTTATTCCATGTTAAGATATTATGATCTCTTTTGCAGGTTTTGATTTTCATAAAGATATGATATGATTTTTATTTCCTTTATTTGCCCTTGCTGAGCATTTGAGCTCACCCTTTTATGTTTTCTTTTCCCCAGGTCAGGAAGATGGATATTAAGTAGAATATGCTAAAAGGGACCCTAGATATGATGAAATAAATGGGAGACACTGTAGAAGATTTATGAACCAGTTGTTTATGTTTCCCAGTTTCTAAAGACACTATACCTATACGGTCCTTTGTGGTTTTATCATATGTTGTAATAAGTGTGCTTCAATTTTGAAGTATTAACAATGTATGTAAAGTATGGGTCGTTATACTCCAATAATTATCTACATACCCTGTTAACACATGATACTATTTCCTCATACAATGAGGACACATTGGAGACTATATTCCATTAAAATGATAGATTAAGACCATGAGAGATATGATCATTCTTACTATTTTCATCATGTGCATTGGCGATGTTCTCATTCATTCATTGAGGAACCATTTATAATAAATTATTTATGCTATATTAGCTCATAAAATTATGGACTTTCTATTACTCTAAACACGGTATAACAAATATCATAAATTTATGCGTCGTAAATCCTAAAAACTTATACTTTGGTTTCTTTGTAAGAATAAATACTTCATAACGGTATGTAAGAAAAAAATGTGAGTTATCCTAAGCATATCCCCTAGGAGTGTCAAACGAGTTGTGTAGAAAGACCCATTGTCGTGTACCGGTTTACCCTGGGTCATGTCTGAAACACCTTGTCCGAGTTGTTACTCCTTGGGACATCTGTGACAGAAACACAACCACTAGTAGTCTTATGAAAGGGATTTATTTGTTAGGAATATCAAAATAATATATTCCTTACTAAAATTATAGTATTTTCTTCTATGTGTATCATTAAGTCTATCTTAGGGTTTCCCCCCTAATCTATGTTTTCTAAATATGGCTTCTATGTTTTCTACAAAACTTCCTTTGAATCCAACTATAACAGTACAACCCCAAAATCATATACCAGGTGCATTATTTTAATACATTGGAATGATTACAAGGAATAAAATACCCATGGACCAAGTAGTTTAGTTTTTCTGGAAAACTAAATACATACATAGGTTCAACATTACAACTGGAAAAGAAAAAAACATATATGTTTTATTGGGAACAACCACAACTCTCAAATTATCCCCGTAGGTCATTCATAATAAAATTTTTAATGTACTAAGAAAATGAAATATAATAATGGGGTGATCTTAGATGATCAATAAGGGTATTCAATATAATAGGCAATATCATAAACATAAACATTAGTTATAGTGAATAACTAAAAACACATGCCTTTAAAAATAATCTTTAACATAATTTGGTATAAATATGAGATGAGTAAATATTTCCATAATAAAACATAATCATGGCTATCCTACTATTCGAAAAAACACATGAAATTTCAATTACTAATTTCATAATGAGGGAATTCATAATAATGACTTTATAACCACACCGTCAAGGCCTTGTTCCAAGACCATAAATATCTATTTTGTCAAGACATCCTACCTAGACCATAGTTTGTCTCATGAGACCTACCGATGCATCGAAGGGCTATCGTGTGCCCCACCCATACCATAATAAGTCTAATTCATGCCTCATTTTAATGGGGTAAACATAATCAATATATTCATTCATATTTAAAGATATATATGAAATGTAAATAACTTTCCACAATCCTTAAACATAAACACCAACCAATCAGAGTAATGTGGTGAATAGTATTCAAGATAGCACATCGATAGTCAAACTAATTAAAAACCCTTCAAAAACATATTTTAGATGATATAATAAGATATTCACCTCAATAAAGTGCATGATTTAACAAGGATGTTTACATAAATGAATATAATTTTAAATGATACCATTGAAAATTTATTGGGGAAATAATCCTTTAACATTCCAAAGTGTCCCATACCACCTTGAAACATTCAAATAATAATCCCTTATAATGTAATTATAACAAGGATAATATTTATATGATATATTATAGGTAATTATATGCACCACCTGAAATAAATAAGTGGTGAACAAGTCATATATCTCATAAAAGTTAATGTGAGACGAGAAAAAGCTTTTTTTACATTGGAAAGTAGATTTTTTTAGAATATCCTTCTTATTTGTCATGAAATATAATTTTTAAACGTTTATATCCCAGAAAAAAAAGATATTATAACATTTTAATTATATTTTTGGCATAAATGATGTACCATGGGTGTGAAATCAAGTAAAAATAGTTTTTAAAGAAGCTTTAGAAGTAAAACATTGTAGTGCAGTTTAAGGACAATTTTAATGGAATTTTAACTTGGAAGGGTATGTTTGATTTCATAAAACCATAAATAAAACAAGATAGTTTTTAATGGTAAAATTAGTGATTTTAAAAGTATAATTATGTATTCAAATAGATTATATAGTTCACCAGAAAATAGTTAAAAGTTCGAGAATTTCCCTTGATTCGGGCATGTTTATTGGGAAGAATTTTTGAAAAATACTTTTTAAAAATATAACTCTCCATAAATTAAAGTAGGATTATGGTTTTTACATATATATATAATATTCACAAAAAAATTTTGTGGAGTATATAGGAATAAATAATAATTTTTTTTAAGTAAGTAGATGATAAGAGTAACCTGAATGAAAATGGATGTTCGGTTAGAAATACCATACCATTATGTAATCAATCGAATCATAAGCCCCAAAACTAATAATCATAAAATGATAAATTTAAAAATCTTAAATTAATGAAATTAATAATATTATACCTCAATTTTTAGTATATATACACCATACACATGTAATAGTATTGAATAAGGAATGTCTTACAAAAAAGGAAGTGAGAATTGGAAACCCTTACCTTAAGTTTGATGGTGTTATTCACTTGATCTTAGTGTTATGGATAACCAAATTAAATGATTTATTAATTTTTAAATAAAATAATATTTATTTACTTTTATTTATTATATCCTTATTATGTTCATTCATGGCCTTCTTAATGGGTTTAAGAGGTTCGATTTTATTGTTTTGGAGCGTTTTCTTCCTTGGTATTCAGGGTCAGTTTACTTATATACATGTAAGGATAATCATATAATATGAGAAATGTTTTCCAAAATAGAAGTTTTATTTTGTTTTTCAACATCCAGAAGAAAAAATGGTTATAAAATTCATTTGGTTATTGGGATTGAATATGAATCATTATATAAAACATTAATGATAATTGTTTGGGATAATTGGATATTTTTTCACAATGAACTCATTTTAATTCGTAAATTAATATCGTGTGTGAAAAAATATAACATAATATTAAAAACGTTATAATACATATATTATATTATTGTTCGACTATGAAAATGGTTTCCGGACTAGAATTTATGATGGTAGTAGAAATTGAAAACCCGTCGTCCTTGAATGTGATAAATTAACACATCTCAAATGGTGTTTTCATTTCTAGTATAAACGAAGGGAAAGAATAGTTGATGATGAATTATTACATTATAAAAAAATAATTCTAGTAATTTTAAGGAACTTTAGTTATCATAAAATTTGGATGAAAAGAGGTGAGGAATGAAAAAGTGAACAAAGGAACATGAATTAAAAGAGATGTTGAGAAATCCCTTAAGATGATTCGACATCATAACAACATCACTTGAAAGTTCAAAAAATATTTTCATAATAGAGAAAGGTGTCTCTAATAATTATTTCATAATATTTAATGTATGGGGGAAGTGGAATGAAATATCCTAACATAATCCAATTTAAATTAAAATAGAATAACATTTTAAGAGTGATTGAAAAAGAGAGAGATTTTGAGACAATCATTCAGCAGCATAACGTCTAGGGGACATGGTTTTAGAATTCATTAAAAAGAAGAGGACATGGGTATCCCATTAATAAAAGGATCATAATATATTAGAGGTACAAAATAACATGGAAATAAGAACATGGTATGGAAACTAGAAATAAATAACACATAAAAGATAACTTGAATGGAATAGAGAAGTTGGGAATTCCCTAACCTTGTAGAGTAAATCATAAAACATTAAAGTTGGAACCCTGTGGGACTGAGGAAAACTTGGAAGGACTCATAGGGAGGTAAAACCAACAGAGATTCTAGGATGATTAATTTTGAATTAAATATGACAAAAGAATGATTGGGTATTTATAGTAAGAAGGAGAGATAGTTTTTTAATTAATTTATAATGACACCTCATTAATGGAATTTGCAAAACAATGGGCTTTCCCATGGTATTTTCCCATGGTTTTGGCCACTTGTGACACCTAATATCATATTTTATTTCTCAAGTGTCAAAAATAATTATTAAATCATGACTACATCATTAATGATATTATTAAACATACCAAAAATTCAAAAACTGTATTTTTACTATTTGGGAAAAACTAAAGTATTTTAAAAAATTATCATAAATTCAGCGTAAACTAATGTGGAAGTTATGAATCTAAAAATGATATTTATTTTATCATAATAATTTTTTGAATATGAAAATTTCAACTATTATCTAATAAAATACTTATTTATTAAAAATAACAGCAGACATAAAATACATAGTAAAATGCATAGTAAACTTTTCGACACTTAAAAAAAATTAAATTATTTTACAATTAATAATTAAAGAATAGCTTTCTGATAAGACTATTTAATTATTATAATTATTAATAAAACCATAGTTTTATTTTATAATATAAATATCTATGAAATGTATAATTTTTACCTAAAAATATCAATGTATAAAATTCGTCATATTTTTAAGAAAATACTAAACTCAAAACCGAAATTATGGAACACAAACTTTATTTATACTTTCTTAGGTGAGGTTACTACTCTATTGGTCTTATTACAATTCATATGGGTAAGTTACTATTCATAATGGTAAGTTACTATTCACAAAAATTAAATTTCTCTTATTAGACTCTAAATATCTTCCTGATCATAACTGTGCATGTGAGTTTTTTGAAATTCAAAACACAGAGGTGGAAAATTTATGTTTAATAGCTAGGTTATAATAAAGTGGTGTTTTTTAGAGACCCAGTGTTTCATGTATTCTATACTAAATCTATTTAAACATTCTTGGGGTGTTACATGTTAAATTTTAGGTTATGAATCAGATTAAATAACATATAAATTTTTTCTTTACAAAAATATTAAATTAATTAATTGGTTACTAATTAATTAGAAATGAATATAAGAACTAACTTAATAAGGGAATGTTTTTATAGAAAACTATTTTTATTCTCAGAAAGCTCTTTTATCCTAATAAATTCAAATTAATTAAAATTAGAAAGTGATAGTAATGTAATATATATATATATATATTATTCAATAAATTATTCTAAAATTCATACAATATATTTGATATACATAAGTTAATAACAAACACAATATCACAAATAAAATCCTATATTTTAAGGCACTTTTTATGCCTTTTAATGAAGAATATATTTTAAATCCATTTTTTTGAAATGTTATAAATATTATATGTCAAAATAAACTTATTAATTGAAATGAGAACATATAAATTAATTTAGGGTGATTTTTTTGCTATTTTTATGATGTTTATTTTTTAATAAATAGTAAAAAATAATAAATATTAACAAAAAACTGATTTTTCATCTAATTTATTTTTAAGGATAAGTTATATTTTTTCTATTTTTAAATATTAATTATATCTAGATTATACCATTTAATAAAATTTTGGTTATTTTAATCAATTTGACATTGAATTATTTTTATAAAAACTTAGTAATATTCTGAACATTTTTACTTAAAAACCCCATATTATTGGCATGTATGTGGGATTAAATATAAATTTATTTCTACCAATTCTACGAATTTAATTTTAAAGAATGGATTCCATGTTTTGAATAAGAAAAATTTATAACTACAAATGAATTTAAATTAGTTTTTAACCAAAAATATTAGTTAATGTAATTAAAAATAATAACATTGATTAAATGGAAATTAAGCTTAACAAGGGACTAAACCTCAAACTTAAGGGAAAACATGACATAGAAAATTATACAAAAAGGACTGTATGGAAATATTTATACCCTACAATCACTTTTATTGAATATAGTTCATTATTTAATCAACTTTAAATGGAAAAATGTGAGTGGAATTCCTTCAAAAATTAATAAAAGTGGCACTCCTCCACTATAAAAAGACACATAAGCCTCCCATTGCCTCACACATCTAAAGACACTTTTTAAAAACAATATCTATCCAAATATATCCTAAAAAACCCTCCCCTAAATGTATAATCCACAGCTCAGTTAGAAATCCATCCAAGAAAGCCGTTCGGTGCAAACCGAAAGGAGTTACCGGATTAAGAGATAAAATCCTTCCTTTAGCTCTTTAGTTTTAATTATTTATCCACTATTTCAATTATTATTGTTCAATGATATAATAAAATCACCAATATTTTCAATATACTAAGATTTTCTTATTTATAGGGTATTATATACACTTTCACACACTTCTATCTAATGGGGAACAGACTTACAATTTATGTGTTCGGTGAACTACCGCCTCACAAAATGAAGTTGTTCATTTTTACTTTACCATATCTAATGGTTGTAAATTTTTATGGACACTATTTTTATATATGTTATATTTGATATTTATAATGTATGTATGATTATTTAATTATTTTATAACATACACCTTTATGAACTCCATTTTTTTTGAATACGATAACATTTTTTTGGAAGTGTGGACTATCACCCTCTTAAATCGACATGATTCATTAACACTATAAATGAAATGTATAAAAGATGGTTTTTATAATACTATGTAAAATATATTAAATTTATACTATACTAAAATTATAATAGTAATATATATAATATTCTTTTCATTCTCTTAATACAACCAAGAAATGAAAGGAGCGTTCATGCATTCGTATGACCTACCATCTCGATGAACGGTTATTTTTATTTATTATATCAAAATATTATGGAATTTTCAAAATACATAGATACTAAATATGTATAATTAAATCATGTTTTATATCTGGGATATTATAAAATCATTATTTACATAATAATAACAACAAGTAACATGTCAAAACATACTCGAAAGACTAGACAATTAACACCAGAAATAGTGAAAATAACAAAAGTTTGTTATCAAAGGGGTAATAAGATATTATAAACCTCAATATGGTTCTCATATAATTTATAAACACTCAAAAAACCATTATACATGAGGATAATGTAATTTTATACAAAAGGAATTTTATGTTAAGGTATTTATCTCAATTTACATTTCATTACGACTTATTTATTGTTATGAACAGATTTTCTTTTATATGTTTTATATAATGACCATTTACATGTTATATCATGAATATCATTAATATAATGATATTATATGTTTTATTTAATTTTATTCATTCATATATATTATGATTCAATTGTTTCAAAGTGGTATAAGAAACTTTTGAATGTTTAAAGATTGTTCTCCTTGAGAACATTTTTAATTATAATCTTTGCAATCTCACATCCTTTTATGATTGTTAACTTTATATTAAAACATTAAATTTGTTTTTGTGCACCAAATTGCTTATATATGGTGTACATAATTCCAATTTTCCATAAAATTTCATGATTCCTTCATGATTCATGATATTTAATGCTTCAATTCCAATTATTACATTTAAGGGGTTTTGAGTTAAAAATTACCAAGGGAAAAAATTTCATTACCCAGTTTATTTTCATTAGGTTATACTAATACTTCATTGTAGTTAATATTATATAATTATGTGTATAATTAATATTACTATCTATTTATTTATTTCCACTTCCTTATGTGTATTTAAATGTGACACACATTATCTATACATCGATCAATTCTCACTTTAACATTACAATATTTTCAAGGGTTTACTTTACAATCTCATTTTGTATGGAATTGTTTACACCTGAATTTAAATCAGAAGAAATTATTTTATCAT
Source organism: Viscum album (assembly GCA_963277665.1). Classification (NCBI taxonomy): domain Eukaryota; kingdom Viridiplantae; phylum Streptophyta; class Magnoliopsida; order Santalales; family Viscaceae; genus Viscum; species Viscum album. Next base: position 1,960,103,149 of record OY728140.1, read on the forward strand.
TATAAAAAAACCCCTTTAATTTTCTTATCCTCTATTTATTCATGACATTTATCAAATAATAGTACCATTTTCCCACTCTTTGGTACTTAAAATGTTTTAGAAAGGTTTTCATAAAAAAAGAAATCATTTATCTCTTTAGTTAAAGAACATGTTTTCTTCTAGAAAACTAGTTTTCTAAAAATATTTTCAAAAAATATTTTTAACCATTCCAAAATTATTTTTTAAATAATATTTTACTATTTTGCCTTTTAGTAATGTTTTCAAAGGAATATTCTTTTCAATTTTTGAAAATGTAATTTTTATATCATTTTACCCATGAATAAGGAATGTTATTATTATATCATATGACATGTACAAATTTACCCAACTGTATTTATTCAAATATTCATTTTCAATTTTAAACGTTTAATTTTTAAAAAATTGTTTTTAAAAGTTATTTTAGACGAAAAATAATTTCAAATGGTTTTTCAAAATAAAAATGATATTTTCCTCTAGAATGTTTTCAAAAGATATTTTTATAGTATCATTATTCATTAAAAAAACCAATTATTTCTACTTGGAATATTTTTTATTTATTCCACCATTATTATCCATTTGTTTGGTTTATGATTTACCTGGAAAAGGATGGTATTTA